>OW584240.1:47385487-50279349 GCA_939192795.1 Bombylius discolor | reverse complement strand
TTTAAGTATTTTGGATTATCATTTGAATGGGAATCATTTCGATGAAAAAAAAATAAATAAATAAATATAAACTTTACATTAAGTTTAAAAGTCACTTTCATAAAAGTATAATAAAATCGAAAATATTCGAGCACATAAATTTTTATTGCTTAAGGCATATTTTTTTGTAAATATTGTTTAGTCAACACTTTTTTTTTTCTTCCTTGGTTGTTTTTTGTTTTGTAAATAAATATTTTAAATGACAATTTTTTTTTTTATCATATGCAAAATTATTATCATTGAAGACTATTTATACGATTTTCACGACAATCTCACACCATTGTGAGGACATTTTCTTCTTTTTTCTTTTTCGGAATGGATTGTGAAATATCCGAAAAATCATGAGGATATTCATATTTTATTTTTTATTTATATATTTATACTTTTATTTTATTATTTTGTTTATGTATTGTATATTTAAATGGTAAAGGATATTATTGAAACAAAACAAAGCAACGAGTAAAAGTAATACAGAATAAAATTCCAATGCTAAAAGGCATATACAAACATGAATATATCACAAAAATACTAAAGAGATATTAGAATAAAAGGAAAGAAATAATAAAGAAAAAAAAAATGTCTCTGATGTGGTAATATTCTGGTTCTCTATTAAAATATTTCCCTTATTCGTTTTTTCTTTTTTTTTTTTCATTATTCATATAAAATATAATCCATTTTAGCAATAGAGTATAATAACAGAATAGAAAATCATAATGTATATAGACTTAAATCCCATATCTATTCAGTTCATAAGTCTTCTTTAGCTTTCAATTCTAAAAAAAAAATAATAATACATATTTTTTTTTTTGTAAGCAACAACGCGACCATTGAATGTAAAACATTCCCAAATACAACACAGCCCCATATTGTTGCCCAGAAAGGCTCCAATGTGACACATACTAATATCTATTCTGATATAGAACATTTGGAAAAAAAAAAAAAAATCAAATAAAAGGAAATATGAAGAATACCATCTCAAGGCCAAATAATTGAATTGTTTTGGAATTCTTTTATTTGTAGGATTTTTCATTTTCCATTTTTTTTTTTAATTTTTTTTAATTTTTTTTTTTTTTTAATAATTTTTGTATATTCATTCAGCATTTTGTTACTGTATGTGGTATGTAAAAATGATCCTTGACTCGTCTCATCCTTTTATAATATCCTTTGTATTAAAATTGATAGATCCTGTGAATATATGTGTGTGTATATGTTTTTTGTAGTCTCAACAAGCTATTCAAAAATAAGACAAAAAAAGCTTAGAAGGATTATGCTCTAATATCATATTTGGTTTTCCTCTTGTTTTTGTCTTGTTTTGTTTTGTCGTTTTTTTTTTATTTTTATTATTACATTTGGTTTTTGATTTCATATATTGTCCACTCTTGTAATACATAGAAGAAGAAACAAAAAAACGGTACATGCAAAGGGGAAAAAAAAAGAAGAGGAAAATTACATAAAAAGGGAGATTTACGAAATTTTTCTGATACCTCCTTTGAAAAACGCTATGAATTTTTCTTCGGGCGGCATTTAAAAAAATAAATAAATAAAAATATGTTTTCATTTTTGGTGGTTATTCAGGAATTGAGCTATTTTCATATTTGTTTTTTTTTTTTCTATTCCTTCTTTTATTATAAAACAACCAAACAAATATTATACTGATACAAAAAAAAAAATGAATAAAGAAAAAGGAATTTTTGTATGTGCTTTTTTGTTTCATTTTTACTCGTTTTGTAAATTTTAAATGTCATGAATTTGTCTATTTCTATTTTGAATATCATTCATTTCATTTGTTTGGCATTTTGAAAATATATTATATGTAAGTATGTTATGTTATTTTATTATGGAAATGACATGCTTCGGTTTTTTACCACGTTCTATTTGGAGACATTTTTCTCGGTTTTTATTGTCATATTTATTGCGATTCCGTGAGATGAGATAAGATTTTATTTTTACTTTTTTCTTCTTCTTTTTATTGATCCTTTTTTCTTTATTTTTGTTTTATTGCGGTTATTACTATTTTACTATTAAAATTGTATTTTATTTTTTTTTATTTATTTTTTTTTTCTTTTTTCAATTTTACTTAGTGAAGTTTTGTTATTAGTTCTGAATTACATAAGGAAAACTAATATTTTTTTGTAGTGAAAATTTTTTTCCATTACAAGGATTAAAAAAAAGCAATGAAATAAAAATGAATTGTTTTTGTTGCCTACCATATATTAGGATTTTTCTTTTTCGTATTTAAAGCATGTCTCATCTATTAATATATAGTCTTGTAGTATGTAATACTAATCACACACGTGTAACGATAATTTCATAAACATTATATTTATAAAATTAATAAATTTTCAACCCTTTTCCTAAAAAAATTTTTTCAAAAATTTGTGTTATTTATTCAAAAGAAAAAAAAAAACATCCCTTTCTACCACAAAATAAATTTTTCATATAAAAATCTTAAGTAGTATGGAACACTTAAAAGTAAAAATATTCAAGAAAAGAAAAAAACCAAAAAATATTTTTGTAACTCTATCAGAAAAGATCAAAAATTCTTTTTGAAAATCCTCTTAAACTTTTTCAAGATGATGAAAATATGATAGCCAAGGTATTATAATAAAAATAATAATCAACTCGCGAAAGTTTTGTTATTAGTTATTATGAAGATACGATATTATATTATAGATAGATATACTATACATACACACATAATTCGTATCTACAAATGTATATATTATAAAATGAATGTAACGCATAAGATAATTTTCTTTAAAAACATGAAAATTGTAAATATAGGTGGTGATAATATTGTAATATTGGTATATGGGTATGGTTGCTATCAGGATATTAGACTAGCTTTTCGCATAATAAGTGAATTAATATGGATAACTTGAGAATCATTTATATGTTAATAAAGTAAAAATATAAATATACTGAAAATGAACAAGATTTTTGTAATGAAAGAAATATGAAAAAAAAAAAAGGCTCAAGAGGGTTGAAAAAGTGGTGATATTATTAAAATAAATACTAGATGTAGATATATTCGTGTGTATAAAAGTTTATAGTGAAAGTAGTAGTAGTGGCAGTATAATATCATGATTGTCTGTCTTTTTATAAAATAGAATCTCATTCGTATATATTATTTTCATCATCATCATCATTTTAAGTATCTATCTATATTACAAGAATAGTGAATTTTAAAAATAAATGAAAATACGCACGGACAAATCATTCGCATATCATAATCTTCTACAACTTTTTACTATAATAATAATAATAATGCTGTCAACTTGTGTGTTACTTGTCATTCGATAAACGTTGATGATGTCGTCTATACATTTTCTTGATTATTTCATATCATGGAATATTAGTGTACGTATTATCCTATGTTGATAATATTCTAATATGAATGAGTAGTGGGCATCAAGATTTTAAATTTCTTGGGATTTTTCTAAATAATACTCATTTATAAATTGTACATTTTAGAAATTTTTATTTAAGAATTTTTGTTTTATCTTACATAGCAATGAACTTTTATAAAATTATAGTATAGTCAACCAACCAAACATATAGTAAACAAAAATAATAATCATGTATTCCTTATTCGTTATCTCTTATGACTTTATATTTTTGTCTTTTATAATACTAATGAGCAATTAGATTGCGTTCAAATTGGTACTAAGGAAATTTTCTCATCTTTATCGGATCATTTTTGATGTGATTATATTTTAGACTTTTTTTTTTTTTTAAAAAAGTTTCATTTATTGCATAAATTTAAGAATTAAATTATATTAACTCTGAAATAGGATTTTATTTTAACTGATTTACATCAAAATGTGCGTAAAAGCATTTTGTTGAAAAGTTCATGTTTTAGAAATGTATTACTTTTAAAAGATATGATTCGTTAAAAAATTAAGTATGATTTTCAAAATTACGGATGTGTTTCAGTAATATCCTCAAGAATATAAAATGAGAATATTTTCAAAGTCTATAATTGTTTAAAATATATCTATTATCTATTTTATGAAAACGTTCATTTGAATTAAAAAAAAAAAAAAAATACGACAAATAATTATGATTTGATAACGAAAGAGTCACAGCATATTTATTTAATTACAAATTTTTATGTATATGTAATTAAATCTTTTAAGAATAGTAACCAACCCGTGGTCAGTTAGCGAATATAAAATATAAAAATTTATTTAAAAACAAAAAAATATTCTGATATTCTGTGCATGCATAATGTGATATACCATAAAGGAAATCCTGCACATATCTTTTTTCTGTACCACATTATTATTTTTTTTTTCTTTCAAAAAAGTAAAAAAAAAAAAACAGAATAAAATCCATATTAAAATATTTTTTTTTTTCATATGTGGAAAAAAAAACTGTCATATATACACGCCTTATGCTTATTATAATTTTCGTTTCTGAAATTGTATCTATTTGTCTCATTTTTTTATAAAATTATGTTTTTCTATACCTAAAAGCGAAAAAATAAAAAACAAAAAAAAAAAAACATAGAATAAGAAAAATGTGAATTTTTTTTTCCTAAAGATAAAATGATAGAAAAAAAGGACACTTTGTCCGTCCAGTAAAATAATGTGGCACGCATGACAAGAATTGTAAAAGATAAATAATTTTTTTTTTATTTTCGAATAAGAGAGAAAAAAAAAACGCGATTTTTATTCTTTGTATCCGGAATATTTTGTTAATTCTTATATATATATTTTTTTTGTTTTGTTGTCTCCTTCAACCACAAGAGATATTATGTTAATTTTTAGCCTTTTGTATGACACAAAAAATGATATAAAGGAAAAAATTATACATTAAAATGAAAAAAAAAAAAGAATATGAGAATGTCCGTTTTTGTTTAAATAAATTACCAAAATTAATTGTAAGGGTACAAGATATAAGTATTTTTATATCAATTTTCATGTTTTTCTTCTTTTCTTTTTTTTTTTTTCATTATTTAATTTTTTAATTTTCTTTTTTTTTTTTTTGGTTTTTATTACATTCTTTTTAAATAGTTGTTTTTATTCAAACAAAACATACAAAACACAGATAAAATGAATAAAATAGGAATAAGTTTATTTTTATAATATGTGTAATTACTTCAAGTAATGGGCATAATTAGTCACGCGACTATAATGGCTTTATAAAAAATAATTAAAATATAAAAAATCACAAATCACAAATCATATGTGTGTTTGGTCTGTGCTCCCAAAATAATAATAAAAAAAGATTTCTTAAAATGTTGAATACTTGAATTTTTTAGTCAGTCGAATATATATAATTTTCCATCTGTCTAGGAAATATTATAAATGAAAACATCAATTAGAACAATCTCAAAATATACAATTTCACAAATTTCTTAATTTAAAATTAACTAAATCTTAAAACTGTTTCACCGACAGAATTAATTAATCAAATCAATTGAAATGTATCGACTTGGAACCAATTTGATATCCGCATGCATAAATAAGTCATTCAAAACAAAGGATACATAAAATATGTATAAGGATAGCTGAGTTCCAATTATACATATAATGTCGAATAAACATATATGTATGTACAAGAGTATGTACTATATATTCTTAATTTGGGTTCTTGTCTGTTAAAATTATGTCTTGATAATGTATGAAACAAAATACAACATACAATATTGCAATTTAAAATTATAAATACGTATGCAAATCAAATAAAATATAAATCCTTATATGCTAAATAGTTTAACAGATTGAAATTTAACATAATCATAACATATAGATCAGTTTTCACACAAATCTAAAATTTATCTACCTATATACCTTCTTTTACTCATTATAAACTCATATACATACATACATATATGGTGTGTATTTAAGTATTGTATCTTCTACCTATGACACACTATAGAATAATCAAATGATGGTGTACCATCAATTTAGGAAGACCTAAATCAAATACAAAATAACATTCCAGAGAAGTTGATTGGAATAAATGTCGTTAGTCAACTAAATGTGCGATTAGTTTAAGAAACCACAAAACGGGATAAAGCATAAATTTGTATATAAAATATCTTTTATGTTTTAAAGGTAAAACTATAGGAAAAGTTGATATTGCAATATATTTACATATGTACATATGATGACAAATTATAATTTAAGGAATGTGCAAATTTTTGATAAGATATTCACACAAGAATTTATCTGCAATGCTGAAATTATAGATCACAAATTGTATGAAATTTTTTTTTTTTTTTTTAAATGATTACCGAATTTTATAACTTAAAATGAATATGCGAGAAATAAATTGGAAAAAGTGTTTTAATTTCTAGACTCACATTTTAATTTTTCTTTAGTTAGAGTTTGAAAAGAAGCAAGCCCTTATCAAACTATATAGGCATTCTGATGTTTTTTTGAAAATTAAAAGTCAAAAATTAAAATTTGAAAAAAAAATTCAAGCGCGAGTAAATAAAAAATGTAATTTTAAAATTAAAATTCACTTCATTACTCAGCCTCACACACAATATTAAGTTTAAAACAAACATAAAAAGATTTAATTTTTTTAAACATGAAAGGGTTCGTAAATTTACATTCAAGAAATTTTGTCAATATTTTTCAATCGCAAACAAAATTCATCTTTGAAAAAAAAAAAAAAAACGAGAAAAAATACATTCTAATAAAAAATTAAGAAAAAAAGGATTCAAATTATGTATAAAATTCTTATGCATACAAAATATAAATTCAAATATGTAAAATATTAAATATAATAATAGAAAAGAAAAGTAAAGGAAGAAAAAAAAACAAAGTACAAGAGTAACAACAAATAATATAATTCAAAAATTCTTTCATATTTTCAAACATCATTTTTCTCATATATTCATCAAATGAAAAGTTTCGAATGTTTACTTTTTCAAAGTCACATAATAATAAAACTTATATGTACACTAACTTCTAGCTTTTATAAATATACTCTTTTTTTTATTAATATATCCTTTATGGAATCATTTCTTTTATGTTTTGTGTATATGAACATATGTACATATACGTATACAATGGTTGTACATAGATTTGAATATTTATCGTATATAAAATAGAAATTTCGTTAAAATCTATTCGCGATTATAGCTACATATCTATATGTATAATGGATCTCTTATGATAAATTTTGTTGCAATAGGGTGCTCTTTCAGTTCTCATTACAAAAATTTAATTAAATCCTGAGAACTGAAACAACTACGATGTTTTTTTAAATGAATCGTAGTTTCCTACTTTTCATTTGAAAAATTTAGGTAAGAATATTATGAAAATCCTATTTAATATACACCATGTCAGTTTTAATTTTTTAATACATTCTACTGCACATACTATACCTATAGAACATTTATTTGAACATTTAAAATTATATTTCCTTTTCATATTATTAATTTCAATATGTGAAAGTTCTTTTCTAATATCAACAAGTTAAAATTCAATTTTGTCGACGAGATTCATAATACTTTCATCTTATATTAACAAATTTACAAAATTTTGAATCTTGTGTTGTCATCATCACCATCATCATCTTTTTCTTCAACTATAAATGCACATATATGTATATAGGTATGTCTTTTACCTATAATACGTAACGTTACAATGAACATTATTAAAATACGTACTGTACTGTATTGTGTACATTTTTATATTATGTGAAAATTTTAATATATTTTATCTGAATTATTTCATTCTTTACATTCTATCTTTTATTTTAGGTGTATTTCTTCAATAATTTCACTAAGTACTTTTTTTTTTCCTCCTGGAAGTTAGCACATATACATATGTATGTATGTACTTTAATTTCACAGTTATTAGACCTTTAAATTTTTTATGTGGGTGTACATATACATTTTTGAAATTACAATTAAATATTAGATCAGTTATTAAAAGTTTAATTGTTTTTCTCTTTTTTAATACTCACAGAAGACTTCTTTTTAACTTTAAAGCTTACATAAGGACATGAGGATCGCATCAACATCAAGAAGAAAAAAAATTGATTTTCTTTCAGAATTTCGAAATTTTTCAATATTTTAGTTTTTAATTAAAAATACCAAAATGAAATTCTCATTCTCTAATAAATTTTCAATCTTCAAAAAATTCATATGTTCACCTTTTCAATTTTATTCACTTACATACTTGACTTTTGCTCATACGTTCTGTCACATCAATTTTATATTAAAACAGTTACTTCATATTTAATAAATGCTTTATTCCCATGAGATGTTATCATCAATCTATTTAAATATAAAACAAAATCATCTTCTTAATACCAATTTTCCTACTGATACAAAACTTGTATATTTTTATTTTTTTCAATTTTAAATACTATACATTTCAAATTTAGCCCCTTAGGTGAAAATTTTTATATGAAAATTTTCAAAATATGTTGTATTTATCGCGCGTATAAGAACAAAAAAAAGTGTGTGTAATACACGATAAAAGAACAAGTTTATAAGGATTTTTTGTTTTTGTTTTTGTTTTGTTGTTTCATTTCATATATACCACATTTTTTTCTACCAATATTAAACTTTAAGTTACCTTATTACCTTCACTCCCTTTATTTACTTGCTTTACACATTATCATCTCACACTCCCATAATCAAATATTCTTTGTAACATTTGAAAATATGTTTCATCTATATTTTATACAAAATTGTTTACTTTTATTTGATATGAGCGCTCACAGTTTACTTGGTAAACAATTTAAGAAAATCAACGATACCTTGACAATAATATTAGTTGATAGAGAGGACAAAATGATATTTTGCAGATTCAATGCGAAAATATTTGAAACTAGAGAACTTATCTAGAATATTATGAAAAATAAAAAATAAAGGATGTGTCAAACGTATTCATATTTACTTGTCAATTTTTAAATTTTTACTTGTTCTTTTCGATTTATTTTTAGATATTTTAACTTTTCTTTCCCGGTTTTTTTTGTTATTTTTTTTTTTGTTTTTTGTTTATTTGCGTAACTTATGCATTGTAAAATAATGTGAATTGAAAAATAAAATGCGTAAACAATAAATATTTATATGATGAGATAATATACGAAGGAAATTACATATTGTGTGTGTAAGTATGTGAAAGTATCTTATATGAATGTTTAAACTTTTCTACATGTTGTTAAATTATTTACGAGACAATAAATTTTGTGTAAATTGAAATTTTTACAAAAAGAGAAAAAAAAAAAGAAAACAATAATAAAAAGAAAAATTTTCGTATGTATTTGTCAAAGGGGTTGAAGTTTATCAAATATTAGAAAAAATTTTTCCTTAAGAATGAATAAAAAATTTATAAGGAAATAAATATGTTTTAAAAATATGTTGAACATGTTCATATTATTGTGACAATAAAATTACAAATTGAAAATATGTTACGTATTGTCTATTTATAGAGTAAAATTATAAATTTATTTGTTTAGAAAATATTGAGTATGTATACGTATATTTTGTTGATTTAGAAGCTAACTTTTGTTAAACATTCTGAACCCATGCTCAAAAAATTATTGTTCTAATATTCTGAGAAAATGTATATTCTTGGAAGGATTTAATATATTGAGATTTTTTTTTAACTTAAAAAATTCCAAAATCCGAATTCACGAAGTTAAAAACTTAGCTTATCAAGAAGTCCCTTTGCTGATATGTTCCCTTAATTATTAAAAGTATAAATAATTGTTTTTAAGGAATAAAAAATATTTGAAAAAGAAAAATTCATTTCATATGATTCATTAGAATAATCTTTTCTAAATTCGCCATTAATTTCTATTTTATATTTTCTGTTCCTAAGACTCATTTAGATTTTTCTTTTTTTTTTTTTTCAAACATATTTTTCACTTAATACTCACTCAGATATTATTAATAAAATACTGACTAGTATACATCTATTACATCCCATTATTGAATATTCTTTAATGAAGAATACAAAAATTGAATATTAATCCATGAATATAGATGACGATAATAATAATCATAATGATGATGAAGATGCGCGACACCCTCTTTCCGAAATGCATTCAACATTTAACTAGAGAAAGTTCACGTTTGGTTTTTTTTTTTCCAATTTTTTATCTCTGTTTAGAATTCACTATGTACATTTTGTTTCGAAGGATAATAATAATTTCCCTAACCATAAATTATTCACTTAAAGTATATATTTGCAACCGTCAGCTTGTATATTTGTCTTCAATGGTTTTTCGTTATTGTATTGGCACGGTAAGAGGTTAATAGAAAAAAATTATTTATAAAAAAAAAATGAAGAAAAAAACAATTTTTTTTTCTAATGAAAATGCAGAACGTAAAAAGAAAAACAAAACCCATTAAACTCACTTCAATAAGATTCGTTCCGCGTATTTTACACCGCCCTTCTTCTATTATTATTTTTTTCTATCATTTTACATTTACCACCTCTTTCTACATACATATCGAAATGAGTATCCTTAAAGGCATAAAGGATCTAAAATTAAAACATTTCTTTTTTTTTTTTGCCTATCTTTTTTTCTATTTTATTTTTTTAATAAATATTGCATAATGGTATGTAAAATACGTGGAAGACAAAGAGAAATATATTGAAATTGTTAAAAAAAAAAAAACAACAAAAAAAAAAATTAAAATGAAAATATAAGCAAGAGATCATTATTAAAGAAGGAACGAGCTTGTTCAATGAATTATGAGTGTCAATAAATATTCTTATTTTATAGCTCGTTACATTTTTTTCTCATATTTCATTAAATATCTTTTATTATATTGCTTATCGGGTAATTTTATGGAAATGGAGTTTTCCCCAATATCTACCCAAGGCAATTTTTTTTTTTTTTTTTTTGTATATAAGAAATATTTTAGAATGGTCTTTATGTATCAATGGTTTGTTATGGTGGTTTTTTAAATCATAAAAATAAGAGAAAAGTAATAAATAAATAAATTAGGATACGTACTTGTGAAAGAATGCTTAAATTTTGGAAGACTGATAATACCATCACACAGGTGAAAAAGAAAAATCAAATGAGATAAGAAGAGAAAAAATTTGAAACTAATGGAAAGACTTGGAACGCGATATGTTACAGAGGACTTCTTTAAGTGAAAGAAAATCAAAACTAACATGAATATTTTAATTTTAGGACATTAGAAAAAGATGAATTAAAAAAAAACTACTTTCGATTTATCAGCATATATGTACATATGTAAATCGAAAATTCGCTCTCCGTACATATTTATAAAACAAACTAGTCATTTTTCATGAAAAAAAATTTCCTATATATATAAGTTTTAATTTGATAATAATAAAACAAAACTTTTCAATTTATTTTTAAATTAAAAAATAAGAGAAAAACACACACCCGACGGGTAAAATAAATAAATGACAAAAATATTGTTTTTGTTCCATATATTAAATTTTGCTAAAATTAAAAACGAGTATTTTTTTTCCAAAAATAAGAACTTTTTTGGAAAAAACAAAAAATAACAAATTTTTTAATCATATTCTTTGACAAATATGATACGCGTCTTATTTCTTGGATGCAATCGTCCAAAAATTTTCATGAAAATCTGTCCAAACTTAAGAAGAACTTTTCGAAAGACAACATATCATCTGCCATCAGTCAACCGTAAAACATAACGTCTTCCGGCAACAGAAATTCTTCGTTTTTCAAAAACATTTACATACATACATTATGTATCTATATGCTACATGAACTCCATACTAACTTCTACTCATACTGATACATTTGCATATTCATATGTGAACCGTATACTTGAAGCACACTTTTTACGAAATAATATGTAACTTTTTTATTTTTTTTTATTTTACATTTATTTGGTTTTCTTTGTTTATTTTTGGTTATTTTTCAATCCAATCCTGTGATGGAAACGGAAATTTAAATATATCACATCAATTTTATATTTATATGAATATTTTCTTATTTTTGGAATTTAGTTCACAATTACATTACACACACAAACAAATAATAATATCGTAATATGCAAAGGCATAATAATATTCTTATCATTTTTTATGCTTTTTTTTTCAGTTTTACTTTTTTTTTAATTGTATATACAAAACCAAAAACTTCAACATCTCATATATCATATTTAAAAAAAAAATTTTTATATCTTTATAATATGTGTACACCAAAAAACCAAAAAAAAAAAAAAAAAAAAAAAAAAAAATACTTTACATAATATACACACTGTATATCAAAATCTTGAGAAGGAATATCTTTCTTTTTCTTAATTCATATTCTATGTGTAATATCCTTTTTATAGTGTTTTTTTGTATACATATATGCATTTATGTGACATATGATATTCGAAATATCAAAAATTCCAACTACTCGACCCCATCTCACGGAAAATAATATTTTTACATGTATTATACATATGTGTATGTATAATGTACTACAATATAATATTAAAAGATAAAATACAACAAATAACAAACAGTCGTTATAAAATGGGTTGAAATGAAGTGTAGGATTATACAAAATATTATAAATATAAAATATCTTACAATCTGTACATATATTTAAATATCTTTCTTTTTTTTTTTAAACTTATAAAAGAAAAATTAAGAAAAGCAGAAAAAAAGTTTCAAGAAACAAAGAGTTTAAGTTTATGCAATTTTTTTCACAAAAAAATTTTTTTCAGTTCATATGTATTTTTCACATGTGTGTGGAGCAGCGCATGTGTTTAAACAAACAAAAATTTTTACTTTTTCCATGTTTGTTTCTTTTACTACAAAAATTTTTCTTAAATATTACAAAATCTTATCAATATTTACTTATTTGAATGGTAAAGTGAAAAAAGGAGGTCTACGTTCAAATGCTCATGATCTAATATACATACTTTTTATGTTGTTAAAAATAGTTTAAATTTCAATTTATGAAAATGTATTTTCTACTATGATACATTTTATATTGATTTGATGATAAATTTAAGAGGTTAATCTATATTGTGTGAATAAAATATCAATATTTAGTAATTTGATTGATAAAGTGAAAAAAAGAGGTCTACGTTCAGATGCTCATGATCTGATATACTTTTTAATATTAACGATAGGTTAACTTTCAATTTATGAAAATGTATTTTCTACTATGATACTCAGTTGTCTAATAATGTTTGTTTTTTTTCATTTCTTAATTTTTTTTATCTTTTAAGAAAAAGAAAAAAAATAACATTTTATCAAATGTGTATTATACAAACCTTAAAATTATAACTGATACATAAATTTCCATTTAATCGAAAGAAAAAGTTGAACTATCAAATTTAAATTTCAATACTTCCAAAATATATTTTTTTTTTTCGATTAAAAATTCAATAAAAAAAAGACAATTTTTTGAACTGTCAAATAAATTTTCTAATTTTCTTTTATTTTACTAAACATGGATTTGTTTTTGTCTCATTAACAAATTTCCACACAGAAAATTACAATAATTAATTAATAACAAGGTTCAAAATATACTTATCCGACTTATTCACACTAAAATGAAAGCGCAAAGATTAATTGACTTTAGTATGAGTTATTTTCATGTTGTATTTATAATTACAGAATACACGTACCTAGCTACCTATGTATGTATGTGCGTAACTCTATGTGTTATTATACCTGATAAAACAGTTTTGTGTTGTCCGTAGGATAAATTTGTAATACCATGATGGCCTTACATATATTTATTCATTCCCAATGCTCATCATTATTGATTACTTGTCTTTGTCGGCTAATTCTTCACTATACTCGTACTTGTATATATAATACAACACCCTCAAAGAATAGCAAAAAAAAAAAAGAAAAGAAAAGTCCACAAAGTCAATAACTATATAAATGAACGTAATTACATCGAAGATAAACACGATGTTCCTTCATCAGACAAGATCAATTCATTCTTGTTAGGGAAACTGATGCCTAAATATTAAAACACAAAATATAAGTATATACATAGGTATATATAAATATACTGAACAGTTAACAGTAAAACTATACACATTTTCCTTTCGTCCTTATAATTTTTCGGTTTTCTTTACTTTTTGTGTCCAATTTATTAAGTATGTAGCTTTGTTGTATTAACTGGCAATAAGGCAAGAACTCATTGTCACGGTATTTCACTATAAATATTTTCTTATATACATAAAAAAGGAAAATTTGTCTTTTGATTTTTTTTTTTTTTCATTTTAAGAGAAAATTCATTATTCGATTTTGTTTTACTTTTACAAGTTATTTTATTGCTTTATATTGAAGAAAATGGAATATAAATACAACCTAAGGTTAAATAGGAATAAATGAGGATTAAAAGCATTGAAGCGACTTCAAAACAAATTAATTGATGAAGGAGACATTAATGTATATATACACAAAAAAAAAACCTACAGCAATTCCTAATGTTACACTCTTGAGAGCTGGAAATTTATTCGATTCACACAAATACTAGAAATTAAAAAAAAAACACAAAGTTCAATTGAATATACATATGTATGTACATACTTATGTAAAAAAATGTATATCGATATACATTATATGTATTTCTTATTTACAAAGTACAACAACAATAAATTTATTGTTTTGGAAAAATCGAAAACCAAAAGTATGCCCAAAGGAAATTTTCTTGAAAAGTATTGGTTGTTTGTGGGTGGTGGGATGAGTAAATAAAAAGTACTATAGATTATTGTATAAGTTTTCAATATGAAACGAATTATTCTAATGATGTTTTTTCTATTTATTTGAAATCTTGAAGGGATGATGGCTTTACATCAAAGAGTGTTTTAGAAATAATTTCTTTATTTGTAAAAAAAAAATTACTACATATACGTACACAAACTGTATTGTTACCGTGACATTTGTATTCAATTGATGACCTGTGGTCGAAATAAATAGGTGGACATATGTTCTTCAAAATTCATTAGAAATAAACATTTTTTTTTCTCATCTTTTCCATTTACTTTTTGTTTTTGTTGTTTTTCCTTTCAGGATTTAAATAGCATACTCGAATACTCACACAGGGAAACCCTACCTATCACACTATTAATGCTACTGTCAATGTTTTTTATACTATTTTTTGACCATCACCAGGAGCTGTCTCCAAATAATAAATACCGCACCCGATGATTTATGGTTCGGTTATGTCATTCAACATATGGACAAAGACTAATGTTGCTGTACACTATAAGACATTGGCTATACACACATATACATAGAATACAAGGGGATATTGGAATAAAAAATAATGTTCTTTTTCCTTGTCTATTTAAAAATAAAAAATGAATTTAGTTGTTTCAAGTCGCAGAGAATTAAGTAAAAAGCTAAAATAATAATCACCTTGAATTGAACTTATTTTCAGGTTTTAAGATCCTTTACATTAAAAGTTTTTTTAAATGATGTACTTCGATTTCAAATTTAATCCTTTTTTTTCTCTATCTTATCTCTTTATTCAGTTTAAATTAAATTTTAACAATTTTCATATTAGAAAATTATTGTCAATTTTAATTCTTGACACGAATATTTTCTATCACCACCTCATTAATTTCATACTCACAAATTTCAAATTTCTTAGTATAGAATAAAACCCTTTTCTTCCTGTTTTTTCTTCAAGATTTTTTTCTTTCTCTTATTAGTTTTCAGTGATTCGCATCTATAGTATGTTTACATTTTATTTGTAAAAGTTTTTATGTATGTACATATATATTAGAAAGAAAATCAAAAATAAAAGTGAAAGGGTTATTATACAGTATATGAATGGTATTTCATCCTGTCAAGAAATCGGCTGGAACGGATTTATGTATGTTAAACAAATAACTCGTATTAAATAAAAGGAGGGTTCATAAAATCAAAAGCAAATTTTCTTATAAATAAAAGGCACTAAATCAGCCCTTCATCTTCTACTATTTTTTTTTTTTTTGCTGTATGATATTCAATATCATGAAATCGTATATTTAATCGTCACTTTATATGTATTATCTTGAAATTCGAAATATTTTGCTATCCAGGACATTCATAAGAAAAACCTGATAAAACACCCACACTTATTCACCCAGCATCTAAAAATTTATTTGTTTACTTTTTTCTCTCCTTGAAATTTGTTCAATTGTTGTTGTTATTATGTGTGTTTTTTTTTGTTTTGTTTTGTATTTCTAACAGCATTTATACTCTTCTTAAGTGTATGTCAAACTTCTAAAATTTCTTTGAAAGTGTTATTGAAGATGAGCTTTTTGAAAATATACAGCGAGCAGCGGTAAAAAAAGGGTTGATTTACATTTCATCATCATCATAAAATAAGTTACACGTATGCATGTAGACATAAATGATTTTTATTGTTTTTGTTGAATTTAAGTATAATATTATCTCTCTCATCCTCCCACCTATTATAAAAGGAGATTTCTCAAGATTCAAGAATTCATGGTTTATGTTTCATTATTTTTGTTTTTATTTTTTTGTTTTTTGTTTTATGAAGTGAATGGGACGGATTTGTTGTTTTAAAGGCTTGATCGACGATGTCTAATTTGTTTAAGCTTAAACAATAGAAAATTGAATGAAGAGGTTCTAATTTTATATTTATGTAGATCTTCTTACAGGTATGTATGTATGATTAGAAATACACATATGTACACATATTTAAATGAAAAAAAAATTATACATACGTACATCGCGTAGAAATACAATAGAAAACATTCAAAATGTGAAAAGAAGAAGATAATAAAGAATGAAAAGAATTTTTGAATATGGTGTATGTGTCTGACAGATAAAATTTGTTTCGATTTAAATTTATTGACATTTGAAAAATATTTGATAATGTAAATGGAATCTTAGGTATTCCTGATGAAAATTACATTTTATAATATTTTCTTTTATTTTGTTTTGTTTTGTTTAACGAATATATAGAGACACAAATGAAAATTTATTTTGTATGGTGTGAAACAAGGATGGAAATTTCATGGGCTTTTAGACTCTATAGTACATACATACGAATTTTTCTTTGTCTAATTCAATTCCCAATTTTTTCATAAGAAAAGACCTTGATCTTTTAGTATCAAAATTTTCACGAATAATTAAAAAAATTCTTTATCATAATTAAAATTATATTTGATGTGCTTTGAACTCATTTTTCGAGGTATTTTCTATGTTTTAAAGTGTTCTAGGATAACTAATGACCCAATAAATATTTCTTTCGTTTTGTTTTTGTATACACGATTCATAATTATGAACATCAATTCCATAATGCGTCAATGTATGACAACATTGAATAATTTATTGGTGAATTTTTAATTTTCTCCTAATTTTTTTTCTGTATTTTTATTTTTTTTTTCAATTTGTACTTTTTAATCTTTCGACAACTTCAGCTTATGTACTATAATCATCAGAGTCCGTTTATGTAAACATCATTATTGGAAATAAGATGAAAAGTGACACAGATATAAAAAAATAAAAACATTCATAAACATTGGTAACAAACAACAAGAATAACAACAACAACATCTAGGACCAAAAGTCCTGATGAAATGTTGTATACCCTCCGAAGAGGCAATTAGTTTATTATTTATTCTGTTTGTAATGAAGGAATTTTTGATTATGCCGAAATTAGTTGATTGATTCAAAAAGATTTTTCACTCATCATATAGACTTCTACTGTTTAGTTTTATATCTAATACAGGCTATTTACATACATACTACATATATTGTATATGTAGATACTTAATATTTATTTATATTTTCATTTAAATATATGCATCAAGCTCTAGATATGAAATGTTTTGAGTTCATCAGTTTAAAATAACTTCATATCCTCTTAATACGTTTTAAATCATACGATATATATGTATATCGTAATAATGTGTTTGTGTGTACCAACCAATAGATACGTGTACAAACATACAAATTTATATCCTATTTAATATGTTTTTTGAATATAATTTTAAAAATGTGTAATAGTATGTCTCTTTTCTGAAATTATATATACTATACATCTTTTTCTATATATATTGTTTGTCCCTATTCACAGATTAATATGCACGAATATACCCTAGAGCCCGGTAAAATTTCATAAATATATTAAGGTACAACATAGGTATGCTCTACTTTTAGTTGTATAGCTATATAGACTTGTTGTTTTTATGTTTTTTTTCTCTCAATTTTTTTTTTGTTTTTTTTTTGTCGTAAAAAGTAAGAATTTTAGATTGATTTATTTTTGGTAAACAGAAATAAAACAGTAAGCGTAAGGTGGTTTGGTATGTAAAATGAAATGCTGATGGTAAATTGTGATGAGAAGTTATAGAAAGTTTATAAGAAATTCGAAATTCATAAGAAGGGACATAAGAAGAAAAATAAAATTTTCGTTTAATATTGTAATAAAGGAGAGCATGTGTATAGGAATGACTGTGTAGAAGAAAATATATATAGGAAGTAAAATATTGTAACTTGCCAAATTGCTTTTAATTTATTTATGAGTTTTGAACTTAAAATCAAGATAAAAAGATGACAAACAAGAATTATAAGATAAAAGTTATTGATTTCTTAGATCCTTGTTGTATTTCTTTCTTTCTTTTTTTTTTTTTTTTTTTTGTCGTTTTTATTTTATCTTGAGTAAAAAATTAGAATTCCAGATGAGAAAAATAAAATGAAAATTTAATAAAATTAGAAATAAAAAGAAAAAATAATGAGAAAAATAATAAACATTGAAAGATAGCAAAAATTCTTTAAGAACGGGGCTTTTCGTTATTAATCTACGAAAGAATTCATTTAATTTATTATTTTTCTCAGATTTAATTTTTACCTTTCTTTGACAAATTTTCTACGGATTTAAATTCTTATCTTAGCTTAAAAAATATCACAAATTATTTAAAATCAAATTTAAATGAAAATTTGGCACTGATTAGTGTCAAGAATAAAAAGAAAATGTCGTTTCGAGTCTTACATATGCATATCGGATCAGTATTAAAACTTTATATAGAAATACATAGTACATACATAAAAAATATCTAAAGTATGATTTCCTGTCTAAAACAATGTATGATATATTTTATTATAATACATAAATTTTATTCTAATATATTTCAAAGTTTTCTGTAATCCATTTTATTCAGATACTATTAGAATCATACTAAACAAAAAATATATAATAATAATAAAAACGAAAAAAAAATTCTATATCTAAAATGATAGTATATATTTTTCTAGTAGTATAATATTGCTGCATATTTAATACTTCATTAAGAATGTTTTATGCCCAGAGGTAAATAGGTGTATAAAATATTATAGGTATATAGTGTATTATTTATAGGAAAAATTTTCTCTTTTTACGTTTTTATTCATTCGTCGTCATCATCATCATCATCAACAACATTATTTTCTCTGGTACCGGTTATTATAGTACAAAGGTTCTGAAAATTATACATAACTACAATTTTATGTTAGTAACCTTTTTTTTTTTTTTTTTTTTTTCAGAAAATATGAAAATATTCTTTTCACGGTTATACAAACTTCGTCCCATCAGACATTGAGCCTGATGATGCCTGGAATATCGAAAGAATTTTTTTTTCAGTTTGAGAAAAAAAAACAGATTTACATGTGGCTTTCTTTTCATTTGTAATATCATTACAGATGATGATGAAAATATATACAACATATATCTATCTTCATACATATATGTATATTAGATAAAAATATAGCTACATACATACATAGAATATCCTTTCAGGAATAGTTATTAGTTGGCTTTTACTATTATCATAATATATGCTTCTTTTATTGTACACATAATGTAAAATTTTTTTGTACATATGTTGTCGGTAAGTTTCCTGTTTTTAAATATTAGCTACTATTATAATAAAAAGATATTTATTTGAAAATTGAAATATTCGGATCTCATATTTCATTTGCATGCATACATTTAATTTTGAAAACACAGGAAAATCTGTATATGAAAATTTTTAGTTACAAGAAAAATACAATCCTTATTAATTTTCAAAAGCAGAACAAAAAGAGACGAGAAAAAATTTTCTATACCAGCATTTAATTAGTGTAGCATTTTTAAGGAATTTTTTTCTTTGGTTTTTTTATTTTCCTGTATGATTGTTAAAATTGTACAGTAAAAATTGAGCTATAATTACTTTCTTTCATATCTTTTTCGAATTTTAAATTTAAAGAAAACAAAAAGATAAAATAAAACTTTTAAAATTTCACTTACCAAACACTAACCAGAATATTTCTGAAAAATAAAAATAATTTCAAGAAAAATAAACTCTATAACCTAAAAAAATTAATAATCCTTAAATAAAAATGATTGAATAAATCTTGAAAAGAAAAAGTATTCAAAGATCTTCTCAAGTTTTTCACAGAAATAATTTTGAATTCATTTTTATAAATAAATAATTTCTCACTTCTTGTTATTGAAAATTGAAATCTTAATTTTTGAATTTCTAAAAAATTTGAATTGAAATTTTATAAATTCGTTTTTAAGTTTTATT
Organism: Bombylius discolor; assembly: GCA_939192795.1. Taxonomy (NCBI): domain Eukaryota; kingdom Metazoa; phylum Arthropoda; class Insecta; order Diptera; family Bombyliidae; genus Bombylius; species Bombylius discolor. The sequence goes on along the minus strand of OW584240.1, from coordinate 50,258,858 downwards.
TAACCATAATAAGTGGAGAAGGTATAAAAGGGGATGATAATTAAGAGAGGACATGCGCTTTTACTTATACTTTAATTTTCCCCAGTTTCGAAAATATTGTACAATACATTATTGTATTCAAGAGAAATGTTTTCCTTCGAACCAAAAAGTGCGTAAAAGGAGTCACTTGTGCAATTATACATACTTATTTATTTTTTTTTTTTTTAATATCAACAAATATTTTCCTGTTATGAATGTTTTAATTTTTTCTGAGCTGACACTTTTTTCAATTCGAAATTAATAATTACAATCCTAATTTTTTTTACAACATTATCACTTTAATTTATATTAAAATTTTTTTTATACTTTTAATTTTCAATTATTAAATATTTATTAAATTTTCATTTAATATTATATTTTGTGTTGGGTGTCTTTTAAAGATAACGGTCATAATAACATCATAAAAAATCCATAATAAAAGGATTTTCATTCTAATTAGCCAATAATCTCTATTAAAGCGTAACATTCCATCCATAAACCTCTCTCATATACGTAAATATTTATTTATATACATACATACATATGTGTATTGAAGAAGATATTCCTTTGCCATTTTATAACAGTCAAACACCACATTTCATCCAACAGGTACAACACATTTATGAATAATATTGAATTACACGTATACAAAATAAGATGATAAGAAAATTATTATAAGACATATAAGAAACTATCATATTCTAAACATTTATATACCACACTAAAAATACATATGTATATACTTACATACATATATTCGAGGAGACCTATTAAATTAGTTTCTTTCATATAAGCAATAACCTTAATAAAAGTTCTATTATAGCATAGCATTTTAATCGTATAGGACGAGAATCTAAAAACGATGGGTTTTATTTTTAGTTTTTTTGATGTTGAAACATAATCGAAAGGTAACCAACCATCACCCATGTATTAAATGTACATAATCTATACATACTCATACCACGAATTTTATTTTACGCCAATTTAAAACGATATTCTTAATAGAAATGAACGCTATATATAGAATATTCATCGTATAAAATAGTTATTGTAAATGTTGCTCATCCTTATATCGGACAGGTAATATTTGTTATTGGTAATATGGTAGAATGCGGTTCTGTATAATAATAATAATGAAGATGATGATGGTCTTCGTTGTTGTCTGACGATGTTATGTTTAACTTTTTGTATATAATTTAAAGACAACAACTACTCAAAACATATGCAAACCGTTCACTTTAGCGATAATTTTTCTTTCGCGAAAGAACTTATAGATATCAGATATATGTACATGTAGTGTTAGAATATTTTATGTGAAATTGTATACTTAATATTATACCAACATCATCATCATTATCATCTTTATCGATGTCTATGCAAACCGTTTTTTTTTTCCTCTATATTGTACATAAAATCCTTAAGACAAGCAAACTACAAAAAACATCTTATAGATTTTCTTACATTATGGTATATTTCACATGCTTTTTCACCCATGTTTTAAACGTCTTCAATTCCACATAGGATATACTCGTACATACATAGAAAGGTGGGGTTGCAATATGCAAAGCAGCTTGATAAACGGGAAAAAAATAATAATAAAATGAACATATAAAACAGAAAAGATATTCGCTTGCTACCTCTTCGTCCTCCTACCCCCACGTCAACATCAATAAGTTTTATAATAATGAAATAAGAATATTTTAAAAGGAAGAATTCAACTTCGGCCTTGTTAAGAAGCTTTTCGTGTACTAGAACAATATTGCCTGCTTAAATGATGCAGCAAGATTCTTGTACTCATTTGCATCGAGTAAACATTAACAAAATAATAATGTATCGTTCATATTATTAAAATAAAACATAAGGATGTGAGACACAGAATTTGTTTCCTTTTACCATCTTCTTTAGAAAAAAAAAATGAAAATTGAAAAAAAATAATATGAAAGGTAAAAAAAAAACGGAAAAATTTTAACAAACAAATATCGTGAAAATTTTCATTTTGATCACAGGACTTTTTTTTATTAAAAAAATAAAATTAATATTTTCAATATCCTGGTCAAATATAATCGTTTTTACTATTTAAAAAAAATAAAATAAAATTAATTAAATTACAGAAAAAAAGTTTACACAAATTAAGGTGTGATGTATAAAAACAAACTGCAAACAAATAAAAAACGACAAAAAAAAAAAAAAAAACATCAAATTGCATATCAGGTCAATTAGACATAATGATTATGTTGAAAACTTATCTGTCATTTTGTCATGTTTTCATTATGTCTTAACAAATAAGATATTTAAGTTAAAATTACTGTGTGTGTAATATAAAATGTTATGTGGTAATGATGACGATGATGATGATACCTTTTAATTTTTGTTATTGTTACATTAATTTTGTTGTTGTCCAATTAACACACATAAACAAAAATGTTGCATTTCGAAATTTTATTAGAGAAAGAGAAATTTTATGAATTATCCTTCGTATATTTTTGTTTTTTTTTGTTTTTTTGTTTCGTCCTCATGTAATGAATTTTTATTCTGGTAGAAATTTTATTGTTTTTTAGTAGTATGTATATAGTATCAGTGATATAGCACATAAGTACATACAATAAACAAGTGCACGTAAAATTGAAATTAAATACGCGCTGAGGGGATATTATCTATTTATATAGTATATGAGAGATATGAAATATATTTTACGCGAATGAGGATATTATTATATTCCGATGTTGTTGAGGTACAATATGCTTTTTTTCTGTTTTATTATAGGTTTTGTATCTGTTTGATATTATATTATAGTACCTATCATCAAATCAAAATGCATTACACACTATACATACATACACGACTATGTATATACCCTCGATTGTTGGCTTTATTAAGCTAACACTTGAATTACAAACATCGTATAGATAAGTTTGTAGTTTGTATATTTTTTTGTTTGTAAATTCATATATACATACTATAGGAGTGCACTTTAGAGGCTTAACTGAAAACTGAACTGTTAACTGAAAATGATACAAAACCCTTTCTCATGAATTCCTGCACATATATACATATTATGTGTAGATATTTATGTGTATATGAATAAATGTATATGAATGCAAAATATTGTATGTATGTCAGTCGTAATGGGAATCCAAATAAACTGAATGGTGGTAATTTAATTGATGGATTCACGGTATAACGCCTTTTTAATAGGGTTATCATTTTCCCTTTACAATATTTGGTTAATGAATAACCTGATGATGACTATAAGGATCAAAACAGCAATGTTGATGATGATGATGATGATAATAATAATAATGATGACGATATGATATGATGAGAATAACGACGATAATATAATCGGTAAATTTTTATTTTTTCATACCACACACATATATTCACTTTATAATATTGCAAAAGTACATGTTAAAGTACTTGTCAACTTTATATGATTACAAATAAAATATAATTCTCGAAATTGTATACAAAAGAAATTTTTAGAAAAAAAAAAAATATACATAGGTATATCACATTTCAAATGTTCATTTCTACTTCTACATGAAATAAAATTCATTTATGTTGTTTATGCGAAAAAAAAAAAAAAAGTAGAATATTATTAGTAATTTTGAAATATCATATGAATTTTTTTTATTTTCATTTTTGATTATTTCTAGCGTAATATGAATTACTCTGATTTGTTTGTTATTTTTCATGAGCAAAAAAAAAAAATATATATATATATATTCATGTAATTGAAAAAGTGTTAGCACGTAAATAATTTATATACACTATAAGTGGGCAATTTTCTGTTTTTTAAGTGCATAATCATTTTCACATATTAAAAATTAAAAAAGAATAAATGAGATTTTCATTTACGAAATATAACGAAATTATATAATTTTTTTTTTTTTTTTTTTGCTAAATAAAATTTATGCATTATACATTCACATTTGAAAAAAAATGTCGGATACTTGTTATAAAATTTACACAAAATGTATTTTAGAAAATTTTTTAATAATTATTTGACACTTTATATTTTATCCTACAAAATAATTATGAGATTGTACAAGGATACGTTTTTTAATTTTACTTTTAAAAATTAAAATTTATGCTATTTTTGTTTTTCAATTCAAATTAGCACTTATTCTTGATTTTAAGCTTCAGAAATTAGAATAATAAGCTAGTTTTTTTAAAAATGCTTTAAATTATTAAAAGTACATGAATCATAATATACAATACATTAACATTTTTTGTATTTGTTGTTTGTACAGAATTTCCAAAGGAAATCAATAACACTTTATTTCCATAAAATCCATTAGCAATTCACATAAAAAAAGGGTTGTCAATAAATGCTTTGTCATTTGGCTTGGTTACTCAATATGCTATTTCATTTTTTAATTGACATTCGTTACAAACAATATAAGAACCTTTATCAAGCCTTTTATAGAAAATGAAACGAATCTAAAATTATTCATAAAAAATCATTCTGGTCAAGAATTGACAAGATATAATTTTCAATTTTCTAAAAACAAACTTTAACATCAGACGATCAATAGAATGTTAATTTTGAATAATATTTGATTTGTCATTCATAGGGAAAATAATTTTTTGTGCATGGTGTTTTTTTGATGCATCATTCTTTAAAAAATATTCTAATATCCCCTAAGTTCAAAGTAAAAAAAAAAATGTAAAGAAGTCTATTCATCAGTTTATAAAAAGCAATAAAAACTAAAATACAATAAATTTCAATTCAGTTAAACCTTAAATTTTTTTTTAAATTTCATATTCTTAAAGGATCTCATTCTATAATACGTCCAACATATAAAAAAACATTGTCTCGTCTACCACAAAATTTGTATAGAATGGGCTGATCCTAAAACTTTGTGAATTCATAAATTAATCGAAGTATCAAGCACAATTACTTGATTTGAATTTAATTTCTATAAACTATGTACATACATATATAACATATAGCTAGTTCTCATTATTTTGTCTATTTCATTTGTATTTATATAGTAAAATCATCGAACTATAATATAATTTGTCGTATAATAAATTTAATGTATTTTTTTTTTTTGTTCTTCTATTTTATTGTATAATTCTTAAAATTCTAAATAATATATTTTAAAATGGTTTGAAAGTATAAGTAATTTCAAAGACACAAATCTTCCAATTGTTCTTGCGGTTCTGTTCTTAATGTCTTCTAAATGTAAATCGAAATACCATGAACTAGGCTTAAAATAAAATGTCCATTAAGAAACCAAATAGATGATACACCGAAAAACTTTAACACCACATTATTTTATATTATAAATACGAGTACACATACACATATGTATGTAGGTATGTATGTTTAAATCTACAATAATACATTTTAAATGTGAGTTAAAAAGAAGAAATTTTAAACAACTTATTTCATTCAATATATAAAACATGCATAAAGTATGTGTGCATTTACATGTATGTAAACATATTATAAAATCTTAAGAAATTATTTTGGCCAGTTGAACTCTTGTAAACTGAAGACATTTTAAGTTTATTATGAGAAATATATAAGATAAGAAAGAATGAAAATTAATATAAGAAGCATTCTAAAATACAAACAATTGCCGGAAATACAAGAAATACAATAAGAAAATGAATATATATTTTATGTGATAATAATGTTGCAAAAAGGATGAGATTGAAATTGAATTGCATTGGCGTCGTATTACATTATTTTTCTTACTTTAATGAAAAAAAAATGTAAGGAATCAATAAAATTGAAGGAAGTATAACAGTTGTGAATTAATTTACCTTAATTTTATTAATCTACTCAAAACTAATAAAGAGTTCATTTCCTAGAAATCTTTCAACAAATACTTGATATTAAATCTAAATACCTAATTTGAATATGAAACCCGGAAATCCGACACCAATGCTTTTACACTATATACTATAAGTGTATATTTCGTTTTTGATCTTTAAAATGCATTAAAATGTGTACGTATAGCCATTAACAATAAATAAAACTGACAATTTGACTAAACCCTCCTCAAAACTAAAAAATTTAGAATACAGTATGAGATGTTTTGTATTTTAACATTAAGAAACTTGTTTTCACACCCAAATTTATCGCTTCTTATTGTCCTTTTAATCCTTTTTCTTAAACGTGTGTACATTTAATAGAAGAAAGTGAAGAATATATTATAAACATATACATATGTATAAATATATATAAAATGTTTAAAACTTAGATATTGATATTTGTATTCCATTTCAGAAATCTTAAATCTTTTGAATAGCAGCTTTCAAAGTACTTACAATTATAAACTCTCTTAAAAATAGATTTTTGTATATAAAACTTCCGTATGCAAAATATACAATTGTAAATTCATTTTTGAAGGATACACCTTGAAAAGTTTTTGGTACTTTCTAATAAATATATATATACTATAAAACAACTGAATGATTTGTGTAACATATTTGCATCGTTAGAATAAGATAATGTGTCTGACTGACTTTTGCCAAGTACTTTTAGAACTATAAAAAAAAAAAAAAAAGAAAGAAAAAAATTAAAAAAGAACATTGAAAAATAAAGAAAATCTAACTTATCATCGTCATTGTTATTAAACCCATTTTATATTTTATGAAAGTACATACATTTTATTTTTAATCATATCACAATTTAAACTTGTATGCATTTATATAAAGTCATCCACAATATTATAAAACATATCAAAATTACCACATACGTTAGTTAAAATGGTATGTATGTTGCACACACACATACACATAGATAATATATGAACTAGAGTAAATTGGTCTTGGTTGTTAAATGAAACCAAAACTCGTAATTCTTGTGTAAAGCTTTGTATCTTTTTCAAAAATCTAAAACATATTGCTTAAGAGAAATATCTTTATTTAAAAAAACAAAAATAACAAGAAAAAGAAAGTACTGAGTATATAATGTATGTGGGCATCTTAAACTTATCTTGTGGTGTTAGATGGGCTGTTTAAGAAATATATTCTCTTAAAACGGTTTATCCTTTCTGAGGTATTTCTTTATTATATCCTAGCAATAATTTCCACTGTACTTGTAAATGTAGAACATTTTCTTATTTTCTTAAGTTACGTAATTTACAAAATAAAATATCCTATATACCAGTACTTACTTATGGTATCTGTAATAAATATAGATTTTAGAAAATATTTTCTTATATACGCTATATTCTCTATAATTTTGTTCGAATTAATATAAATACAATCTGTGTATTTGTTTCAGGACCACATATCGTTTTTTTTTTCCTTTTTTTTTTTTACTGTTATAATACAAAATCAAAAAGAAGATACCCATACCAATATTAATTGTAAATACTTTTACTTACTTGTGAACAATTTTATTTGTTTTGTGCAAAGAACAGAGAATCTCTTACAACACAAAATTCAATGAATTGTTTTAACAACATTAAGAATTGTATTTATATGAGTTTCGACAAGGATAATGCATTTTGTTATACGTATCTAAAGTTACATTTAAATTTTATATATATGTAATATATATATGTATATATTTTGTTTACTTTTATATTTTGTTATAAATTCAGTAGACCTTATAGTAAATTATTACTTGTATGTTACATTCTAAATATTTGCGGTTGAATTAAGTTGCTTTTAAAACTTAATTCCTTGTTATTGGTAAATTTGTTTGTTTATATAGATTTATATTTCATGTACATATGTGTGTACATTGAAATTTTGTTTATTTATTCAAAACAGAAACCAATATTTTACCTGGTAATGGAAAATTATTAAATTGATTGCTGGTAAACACTTATGAAATGTAAAATTTTTTTATATCCTCTGTATTTTTCTAAACAATAAAATTCTTTTGTTTAGTAACAACAACAATTATTTTTAATTATTCAATTATCAGTTTCTTAAGATAAATAAAAAATATACCAGCATACCTATCTTTTTTTTTTCCTATTACGGTGAATAATCAAACGATGTATGAAATTTATAAAAGAAAATAATTTGCAAATGACATAGCCAGATTTTTTTTTTCTAAAGTTAAATCTACTTTACAGGTAAAACGACGTTTGTTTTTTTCTTCTTCTTTTTCTTATTTAACAATTTAAAGATAAAGGCAACGACTACATAAAAACAACAGATTAAAATGTTGATGAAAATTCAGGATTTAAAAAATAAACAATAAAAAAAATTAGGTTCAACAACAACAAAAATAAAGAATTTTTCAGTAAAAAAATTCATAGAATACAATTAAGTGGCTGTCAAGGTCGATTAAATGATTCGCTTTTTTAATTTCCAATAGCGTCTAGAACAGAGTATAAAAAATACAAAAAAAAAAAGAAGAATTTTAAATAATTCAAAGAAAAAATTAAAACAAATTATCGTTATCTTCGCTTCATGTCAAAGGCATAAATTAAAATTGAATTGTTTTTCATAAACAATTTTGAAAATTACTTGATTTTATCTAAGAAAAAAAAAACGAAAAACCTTTTTCATTAAAAAAAAAAAGGTTCTACAAAATTCAAAAATCCATAAAAAATTACATACATACATCAAAGAAGAGAACAAAAAATCCTTTCTTATTATTTTATTAAAATTTTTAATCAAGTCCTTTTAATAGGAATCAACCACTAATACTTGCTGTTTTATTTCTATTCGATTGAGACAATAAAATGGAAAAATCATAAACTTATAACATAATATTCATATGTGTTTGAAAACTAATATTAATGTATGTTGTACAACAAACATTTTACAAAATAAACAATAAAGTCAGAGTATATTGCGGACTTGAATGTAAAATTTACTTTCGTGTACCTTTATATTCACCTGCGAATAAATAAAATTTACCGAAATATATTGTTCCAGAAATTCACAATACTTTTTATTATATTTTTTTTTTTATATTTAAAGCATTCTATAGATTCTCAGTATCTATCTAAAAATACATATATTATATAGAACATATAAATATAGTAAATTATAAAATGAAAACACAAACCAATCCCTCGAGCTTCGAGGTTTTTCATTCTGTACACAAAACATCAAAAAACTCTTTTCTTGTTTTTTTTTTTTTATGTTTACTATTTTTGGTAAAAATAGAGAATTTCGAATATTCTAAAATACTGTATATTTCGTGAGTTAAAATCATATACATATGTGAAAAGTACAAATATATTTCTCATGAAATAGTTGAATTTTTCAGTAAATATTGTATAAATTGAATGTTTGTGTACCAAATAAAATAGTGGTTTAATGAAAGGTGATACACCATACTACATATGTACATACACATACAATATATATGTACGTAATTTAACCCCATATATATTGCGCTGCAATATAAGTTTTATAAACCAGTAATTAAATTTCTTGTTTTATTATTAATAAGTTTATTATACTTTTAGTTATTGTTTCAATCGAATATGATTCTCGTGAGTAGTTTTTAGAATTCACAAAATAAATATATACTGCATCCAGTAAATGTGGTTCTGTATATATGTACATATGTATGTACCTATACATATACGATTATGTGTGTGAATATGAAAAAAAAAAAAACTCAAATGCAGAAAACATAAATTTGGTTTGATAATGGTGTTGAACACTGAATTATTGTTCTTTATTTTTCCTTTTTTATTTGAGAATTATTTACAATTTTTGGAAATTTATTGCAAAATTATATTTATGAACATTTTTCAAAAAAAAAAAAAAAAAAAAAAATCGCTAAATAATAAAAACCTCGAAACTTGAATATCCTTGAAAACATTCAGAGTCGGGAAGCATTTAGGTTTTAGTTAACAAAAGGAATTTTTATAAGGTTTTTTCGTGGTATTTCTGTTGAACTAAAATTTTTAGGTTTGCAATTCACCCATTAGATTGGAGAAAATTACTTAATTTTTTTTGTACCAAAATAATTATCCTCAAAGTCAGGTTTTTTTTTTTTTTGAATATTAGCTTCTTTTAGTTAAATATTTACAAAAATATTTCCAAGCAATAATTAACCTAATTTTTTTTAATTTTTGATTGGCAAATAAAAAAAAAAAAGAAAAATTCTACACAAATATCTAAAAGAATTTTTGTTGATATTTGATTAAGAAAATTGAATTCTTGTACAAAGGATTTCTTTAATCCAAATAAAGAATTAATCTAAATTCTTTTTTATTTTATTTTTTTTGTTCTTCATACACACATTAACTGTCTGTTTTTATTTATTATTATTTTGTTAATATATTGTCATTGCCATTTTTATTACAATATGATGATCTAGTGTCACTGTAGTTATATACTCATTGTACACCCACCCAACTTATATAAAAATCACATATCCTTAAACTAGATATTTAAGAGATATATAGAAATAGATTTAGCACGCGGTAAAACTGAATATAGCTGTGATGTGAGAGTTGATGATGACGATGGTTTTGATACTAATGATGATGAAATAAAAAAAAATCTAATGCCACTTAATGATAGTAAATGCGTCCCGGTGACAATCGTATGGTATAAAAGAAAATCATGAAAAATCGACCGATTTATTATGCCAGAAGCCACTCAAACGTTTTCATTTCTGTTTGTTGGTTTTTTCTTCTTCTTGGATTTTATTTTTATTACTATAGTCGTTTTTTTTTTTTTTCTTAGATTATTTTTGCGGTAAGATGACAACCAAACTAAAACCAACAAAATTTTTTGATGAACGACACAGATTCGGGAAACGAACATAATAATAGCCTAAAATTGAGAGGAAATAAAATAAATCCAAAGACATGAAAATTCCATACAATATATGACATTGAATATATATTGTTATACTACTTTCGTAAAACAAAAACCAAAAAAAAAAAAAAAAAAAAAACGAAAAACAAAAATAATAAAAAAATTATGTAGAAGGAAAATGATGTATTCACAACAACAAATAATATCTGAAATAATATTCTAACAGTTATACAGCTTCTCATATAAATCGAGAGAGGATCAATGAATGCGATAGCACACCCACACATTTTCTTAACTGAATTATATTATAAAAAGGAAAAAAATGAATCAAAAAGGAAAATAATATATCGATATCCGTATTTTCTTCACATCATATACTCGTACGTTTACACTTTCTTTTTTTCCATTGAAATCACAAAATACAATAAAATAAGATATTTGGTATCATTTCATACCTTTTGGAATTGTTTACACACTATTGAAAAATATGTGAAGATAATAATATGTATAGGAAGAAAAAAAAAAACAGAAAAAAAAAAAAGAGGGATGCCATTTCAAATTCCATTGGATTTTTTTTGGATTTATGGTTTATTTTTCATTTTTCTTCCACTTTTTGAATATTTGTCTTGTTTGTTTGATTTTTTTTCTACTTTTTTTAGCCTTAGTTTTGGGGTTTATACATATAATACAGTTTTACAGTATCTTTCTAAAGAATATGTTATTATGCCAGTTATTCGTTATGGATGATCAGTGATTTATGAGTTGAATTGCGCTTACATGATTTAGTACTCAAGGTGATTTCATCTTTATGAGAGTATGAAGGGTTGCTTCATAATAAATATGTATATGTTTATATATAATGTTGGAATTTCTGCATTTGATTTATAACAAAATCATTGAAATCATACTGAAATAAAATAAATTTGTAGGTATAGGAATAATATATTGTTATTGTATGATAACGTTAAGTTTAATGGAATTTTGATTACATGTAAGGTCTTAATAATGAAAAATATTCAGATATACATAATAATATCTATGGAAAAAAAAGGATATAGAAAATTGTAAGAAGATTAAAGTATTCTATTGAAAAAAGTGACTAAAAATCTTAGTTTCAGACTGAAAATATCAAATCGCCTAACTTTGTTACTATGAAGCATTCGAATTTAAGTTGCTCAGAATATTGTGTAACATCCTGATGAATGTTACAATCTGTTTTTCCATCTTCATAAGTCACACGAATCAAATTTAAAGGATTCTTACAAATAAATCTGTCAAAATTCATATAATATTTATTGCAACATTTAGATAATAATGTGGAAATAAAAATGTTTTCATTTATTATTACCATGAAACTATGTTATACATTGTTTCAAATTTTATTATTATTAACTCCTTCAAATCAAATTCGATTATAACAGTCCTTTTTTTTTCATTCGAGGCTAAAAATGAAGAGACAAAAAAGACATTGATGTCATTTTTATTGAAACGATGTTATTACAAGAATATAAAAACCAACGACCGAATTTTATATTGTATTTTTTTACGATAGACAAATTGAATGATTTACGATATACATATGTACTTCAATGTTTTGAATACAAGCTAAAAATGATTTCAAAATAAAAATAATACTCGTCCTACAAATATAAAAATCAATAAATTTAAGGGTTTTTTTTTTCTTTTTTCAAAACAAACACGTAGATAATTTAATAAAATTGTAATTAAAAATTATATTTTTTTAAGTATATACAAATGTATATATGAAATATATTTTCATTATGTTAATAACAAATAAAATTTAAACCGCATACATCCGAAAAATCGACATTAAAACCATATAAAACATGAAAAATATATATTATTGTAAATAAATTTATATTTTACAAAAAAAAAAAAAAAAAAACACATTTAAATAATATTGTAATGTTTAAGCGTTTTCAATTTAAATAATTTATTTGAATTTTTCATAGCCATACTACATAATAAATATATTCAATATATTATATGAACGAATGAATGTGTTTAAAATTTAAAATTCATGTAAATATGTAGTATCCCATGTATTTATTAAAATAAGGATATTATTTAATATTTAAATTTAAAATTTAAAAAATAAAAACATAAAGTCTTACTGTATTGATATATTCATCATCATATGTGATTTTTGGTTTTTTCTATAGATACAAATTATATGAAATTTGTGAAAATTACTTTGATACATCATTTAATAAAATGAATTTATTTTAATATACATATATATGTATATACACTTATGAGTAAATAAAGAGATATGTACATACATATAAAGATACTATAGATAGTATATAGATACTATATTGAATGTTATTTATTATTATGAAAATGTTTCAAAAATACATACATACATTAAAACATATGTATGTGAATTAAATGTAATAATACACAATATGACTTTTTAATGTTCAAAAAAAAAAAAATAATAATAATAATAATAACGATGAATATGGTGTGAATCAAAAATGCATAATAAAATTTGCACATAATTAAGTTGAATCCAAAATCAAATAAAATATAATTTAAAATTAATATAGTACACACACTAATATGTGTTTGTGTGTGCATTACATATATACATATGTTATTTTTTTTTTATTTTGTAGTCTATTTGTAAACAGATATTTACCATTATAATATAATAATTTATATGTTTTTACACCAGAATTAATACATATACACATTGTAAATTTATATTTTTGTATACTATATCGTATGCAATTAGAATATGTACTAATAAAAACCAAATAATTTTGGTGGATTAAATATATTACATGATGTATGAAAAATTAATAGAATAAAAAAAAAAATGATAGTAAAAAATTAAATTAGAGCTCTTATTTGAGGTATTTACTTTAGAAAAAAAAAAAAAAAATAGTATAACATAAAAATAATTTATTCAGAAATTTTGAATTTGATAATTTAATGAAAATTTAATTATTGTAATTCTGTTCTTTTTGTTAGAAAAAAAAAAATAAATGAAATTTAAAAATTTTAATTCGTGTTTTTATGCAAGAACAGTTCAAGAACCTACAATTATCTCTTTCAGTATCTTATTTCATTTGAAAAAACATCAAATTTTACATATTTCATAGGACACAGTAAAATTAGTTCAAGTTTCATCATATTGTTGATAATAAATACATAATTAAAGTTGACTAGAACTATGGAATTTTTTCTAGGTAAAAAAAAAATTACCTGTTATCAAACAATACCTTACTTTTCTGTCAAAACTTTGAATACAAAAATTTTCAATACAACATACACATGAAATTTCACGCAATCAAAAAATTTACCATTGTCATTCATTTAATTCTTCACACTCCTTAAAAAAAAAAAAAGGAACTCATTATTAAAGACATTTCTCACACCTAATTTCAATTTTTTATCTACTGTTTGTTTTTTTTTTTTTTTTTTTTTTCTTCTAATACATTTTTGTACCTACCATTTTTTTTTTACATTCTAATTCTGATATTATTTTCATTTAATTTCACACATTTTCCAATATAAAAATGTCCATTTAATACAAATTACTAATTATTACGTATTCCTAATTAGAAAATAAAAACCATCCCTGGTTGATCATTGAGCGATAAAATATTGTTTAGTATTTATTATTATGTATGTATGTGAAACATATTTACGTGTAATGTATTAACATTGAGCTCTTTTTAATTTTTTTTTTTTTTAAATATACACATTGTAACCTTTTACTATAGATAGTCAGTGGATTCATATATATATTTTTTTTTCGTTTCTTCCTTTTTTTTTTCATTACAATGAAAAGCTTAAACGTAATTAGTCACAATGCCAAGCCTAAAAAAAATTTTTATTGGGATTAATTGATTAACTGATGCGGTTATATTTCCCTGGTTTACTTTTATACATAATCATTATGAATGTTGAATTAACTTCATCAGTTTTATTTTTTAACTTTTTTTTATTATTATTTTGTTAGGTTACAATTTTTTTTTCTAATTAATCTAATGCTTGGGAGTAACACTAACTAATCATTTAAAAATAAAATATTTTCATTTAAAAACAAAAAACACTGTAGATTTTTTTTCTGGTGTCATTTCAATGTTTTATTAAGGATAATTTAAGGATAAATAATCGATAAATTTGTATGAAAGTTTTTTTTTTATTGAAACTGTTCTACGTTAAAAAAAGAAAGAGAAAAATAATTGAATGCAAAAATGCTTAGACACGGAATAAGAGTAAAATTTAATTGTGTTTGACGAGAAAAAAGGATTTACTTATTTTTGAATGAAGCTCATGGAATTGACAAATGCAGTATTTAGGGCTTAAGTACAAGATTTTTTAGCTTAAAATATTTTATCAATATGTTCTTTATGTATTTTATTTTTTAAAATGAAAAAAATATTCGATAAATATTTTTACAACAAATTTCAAGAAAAAAACAAATCACGTACGAGTATGAATTCAGGTGAAACATAATTTATGTATAAATCTTAATTAAAGTAAATTTTCATGATTAAATTTTCAAATAATTATAATTATAATTAAACATATGAGAAGCATGCAAATTAAATATAAAATAATTATTATAGAATATAAAATATTGCAAAAAAAAAAACAAAAAAAAAAGTGTAAAAAGAAGTTTGTTTTTTTTTTTCTTTAATTTATAAAAAACAAACTGTAACAAACAAACAGAAAAAAAAAAAATCTGATTTTATCATTTTTCGCGTGACAAATATCCACTTGTAGTAATGTGTGATGGGATGGTTCCCGCAGTGATTTTTATCTTCGAAAAAGAAGTCATACAGCTCTTTATGGTTTTATGTCAAATAGTCAACACCATGACGTATATTTTTAATTAAATATTACACACCCATATATGTATGTTGTATGTCTGAATTATGTTCTCTTTATTTAATAAATAATTTCTTTTTTAAATATATAAAAACAAAAATATGAAAGTATATGTGATTATTGACAATTAAATACACTTTACGGTAAATGTATTATCTCATTACCATATTTTCAGTACAAATAGAAATTTCGAACAGCAATGGAATGTGAATATTCGTGCAAAATTATCAATTTCATTACTTTTTTTTTTATGCGAAAAAAAGGAGGTTTTAATTCAATTAAATTTCATTGAAATTATATTCTCGAAAAAATATATTATTTTTTCAAAATTAGGACTTTCTCATTCTTACAGTTTTCTAAGCTTGTATTTTCAATAAAAATATTATTATCTATTTTTACTTGAAGTCCTTTTTGAGTGTTTTTATAGTCCATCACTAATATTCATATTGTTCTATTTCTTGAGCATTGAAAATACTTTTCTACAAGATCTAAAAATTATGAGGTAGATGGTAAAAAATTTGTTAGAAATTCTGGAAAGTCCAAAAATAAAAATTTCATACTTTAGAATTGCAAGGATATTTTCAGAATCGATTTCTAATAACTTTATATTAAATCAAAAAGTGATTTTTGTAAGCGAAATCCCAAGTAACAAAAAAGGATAGCAAATATAAAAAAATATATAATCATATTTTTTAAATATATTTCCACACATCTCCTTTATTATTTTCAAACTTTAAAAATATATCATTCACGTTTTTTCTCATTAAGTATTTCACAAAAAATTAGTGTGAAAACCACTAGTTCAATCTATTTCCTAAAAACCCCACTTTTTTAATTTCTTTTTCTCTTTCCTTCAAATGTTACGAGTTGACCAAATTACAATTTAAATATAAAATTTATATTATAACTAAAAAAAAATATAAAAATTAAATATTTAA
Source organism: Bombylius discolor (assembly GCA_939192795.1). Taxonomy (NCBI): domain Eukaryota; kingdom Metazoa; phylum Arthropoda; class Insecta; order Diptera; family Bombyliidae; genus Bombylius; species Bombylius discolor. Next base: position 50,242,323 of record OW584240.1, on the reverse strand, counting down.
ATATTCATAGAAATTGACAAGAAAAAAAAAAACATATTTAACAATAAAATATTATTACTTTTCGAAATTTTATATCCTATGCATGAATTTCAAATCAGATATTCCTTAAAAAAAAAGATAGAATTTAAAAATTAAAAAAAAAAAAAACATTTAAACCAATTGCGTAGCCACATTGTATAAAAATATTTCCTTTATTTTTTATAAAAAAAAAAAAAAAATTAAAAAAAAGAAAACAAATAACCTAAAGCAAAATCCCAATTTGTCGCGACATTTTATTTTACATGAAAATTCATGACCCAAAGTGCATATAAACTTGATTGCATTTTACATTGCACATTGTACGTGTATATAAATTGTATATTCACTGAAAATTTATTACAAAATGAAAATGATTGCACCACGAAATCATGATGATGATGATGATGATGATGGTGTATTACTGATAGAAAAACAAATAAAATTCAAAAATTCAATCCGAAAAGAATCATATAATATGTATATACTATACTTATGCACATGCATGTATCACATACGAACAAAAATATTTCCACTGTGGTATAATTATTCGAAAAAACAAAAATCATTTTTTTTTTAGTTTTGATGCATGTATGCATTATTGTATTTATACGGGAAAAATTGCATCTCATATCATGAATCTATTCATGAATTCGGCGTATAAATACATATTCTTTAGTTTAGTTTTCAGTTTGAATGCATTTGCATAGAGCGTATATTGTTCTATTTTTAAAATACATAAAATTTTTGTAATAAAAATTATATCGAATAATAAAAATGAAATTAAAAAATACAAAAAAAAAAATTTTGTTTCATTTAAAAACAAAAAATACAACAAATAAATTGTGCCTTTAATGTGATGCACGGTAATAAAAATAATTCTGATTTAAATTGAAAATACTTCAAGAAAAAAAAAAAACGAAGCATATTAAGGACATCACATAGTTAAATTCTTGTGATTTATTTTATAATTCAAAAACATAATCAGATTGCAATAAGACAAAATGACATTCTCAATCTCTCGACCTTTTTTACTGGTTTTTACTTATTTTTTTGTATTCTGTTTTATTTTTTCTTCTATTCATTAAATAATGTCCTTTTGTATATATGTATACTTTGTTTTCCTCGACCTTTTTATATATTTTTTTATAAAAGTCTTCAATTCTCGATGGGAGCAATTTATATTTCTTAAAACTAAACGGCATATCATTTTTTATATAGCACACAACTAGGTATTCTCTTATATTTTTTTAAATTACAAATGTGACATTTCAATCAATCAGCGAACCATGATTTTGTTTTTTTTATTGTTTTTTTTTTTTTTTACAACTAGCTCCCCATTTTCTCCTTTTCAACTTATTTATTGCTAATGTTCATCTTTCATCAAGATTTTAAGAATTTTTATAATTTTTTTTTTTCTTGAAGTATCTACAGATGATAGACATGAAAATGTAGACAGAAAATAAGGATAAAAGAAAAAAAATATAGCATAAAAAAAAACACACACACACAAACAATACCATTTAAAATTAAAACATATTAAAAAAAAAAACAAAAATAACAATTCCAAATCTACGGTAGCATAACAGTGGTGGAAATGGTGGTGATACAGAATTAAATGGAATTAAATCAAACGCAAAATTGTTTGTTTATCAGAAACAAGAAACAAATATGAAAAATATACAAGAAAAAATAATAATATATACAGATAAGTGGGTGGTGGGTAGAATAAAATATGTTATCGTTCAATCTATATTTTAGAACGATGATGATGATGATGATGGTAAAAATAAAAAAGAAAAAATACCAAAGTAAAAAAAAAACTTCAAAAACACAAATCAAATATCATGTTAATTTCATTTTATTTCGTCCTTTTCGCGATAAAATGGTATACAAGACATCTACTTTTTGTAATATAAGAAGGATAAAGAAAATTGAAAGTTAAAAGTGGAAAATGTAGGCGGACACAGAACATTATTTTTTGAAACTATGACATGATAATGGTAATGGGCTGTGGTGATTGTTTTTAAAGATTATCAACGTTGTAGAGCAAGATACATTAAAAAAAAGTACGTTATCTTGCTATTATCCATGAAAGGATATAGTATGAGTTTTGTATTATACCATCACTTTTGCCGACCCTTAGAAGCATCAGACATTGAATCTTACATATACAAATGGAATTCTTGTTAAATCGAAAAACATTAATAAATCTCATGTAAAGTAATCTGAGGATATTTCAATTTTCTTTGCACTTTTAATCTTAAGAAATGATTTCTTGACTTTACGATTAAATCAATGAAAATAAAGGAGAGATAAATATTTTAAATATTTTTCTCGAAGGGAGGAAATATTAAAAAAAAACTGGTTTGATTTTTATTTTTGTTGTTATAGATTTAAAAATCTTTTAAATAACCAACAACAAATTCCGAACAGGGTTTGAAGTTGTATTGATTTTAAATTACATACCCTAAAAATCACTAAAATTCAAGAGACTGAGAGATAAATTCAGGTATCTGTCTATATGATATGTATAAAATTAAGCCTAGTTTTTTTTTTTTTCGAAAAATAAGGCTAGAAGAAGCTATTAAATGAAATTAATATATTTTTTTTTTTGCTTAATAACTTTTAAATTATCTTTCAATTTTATTTTAATAAATATTGAATAAAGTTATGCATCAGTAGAAATGTTGTTTGAAAGAAAAAAATTCCATTTATTATACGAAAAAAATCTGTATCCTTTTAATAAAATTATTTTCCAGTAAATTACCCGAAATCAGTATTCTACCGATATGCTAATATCCAAAAATTCTTAATAAATCATCAAAAAAATATTTAAAAAAAAGATATTAAGCGACCGAATAATAAAGAATGAAAAAAAAAACATCCGAAATCTGTAATGCCACCATCTTTCGGTTTGGATAAATTTCGCAAAAGTAATAAATTACATCGGCTGTCGTAAATATCATTTCTTTTTTTTATATAATTTTTTTTTTTTTTCAGCCAATGACTTAAGTGGTTTCATGGTTGAAGGATGAGATTTTCTTAATGCAATCACTAAGAAAATAAGGCAAAAAAGAAAAACAAGCAACCTCTTTTGGTTTACATTACAATAATTCATATTAGCTTTTTACAAGAAAGTCGAAGAATGAGAGAGGAAAAAAAAAAAAAAGAAAAATCAACCCTCTTAAAAATTAGAAAGGATATATTGAAGAAAAAAAACATAAAATATTGCGTGTGGTATGTAACAAACAAATCATTTCTACGTTATTTTTCTTACGAATTTATAATGAGCATTTCATTTTATAAACTATGATTATAATTTAATACTTTTCTTCTATCTTGGAGAACACATTTTTCAATGGAATTTAATTCGATGTAATAAAGCTTAAATGCACTTTATTCAAATTGGGGTAACAATTTTAATAAGTCGGAAAAAAAATTGTTTTTTTTTTTTCGCAATGATAAATTTATAATAGAAAGGTAAAAAAATATAAAAAGATTTTTTATAAAGTTTTATTTTCTATGTAAAATCTGAAATCAATGAACTTATCAATTTTAAATGCCAAAAACAAATTTTCACGGACTACAATAAACCCCAAATCAAACCCTAAACTTTTGTTATCGTAGAATTGTTGACGACTGTAATTTATTTGAACACATTAATTTTCTTTGGTGAGTTTCGTTATTAATTTGAAAATAAAAATATTTTTTAAATACTTTCACGAATTTTTATAACCTTTCTTCAACAATAACAACAACAAAAATGCTAGAAACCATTCAGTTTAAAGTTTCAGTAATGTTTAAAGAAAACTCCCATCCCAATACATTTTTTTTCCAACACACTATTATTCTTTATTTATTGCACATAATATGTTTTGAATGTTTCTACTTGTTATTGAGAAATAAAATACGATATTTTTAACTACAAAAGAATCCGTTAAGAAAAATAAAGTACAAAAAGATATCTTTTTTTTTTTTTTTATCAAATTCTCATAAAAAAAGCTTGGAAAATTAACTGTTGATCATGTAAAAAACAAAAAATATAAAAGGACAAGAACAAAATTTTTTATTGGGGTGAAATTTATTGGACACTTTCACGCATCCTTTTTTCTTTAAAACATTTTATTGTTCGAAAAAATATCTAAGAAAGAAAAAAAAAAAAAGAAAATAACAGTATAGTTTCTGAATAAAAAAAAAATAGGTTTTGAATAGACATAAATTTTCACATTGTGAATAGGACAAATGTTATCTATCGTGTCGTTAATGTATAATGCAACAGTTAACCAAAAAAAATGTGAGAAAATTCACAAAATATAAATTTTAACAGAAAAAAAAAAATAATAATAAGGACAAAAGGATATATATAAAATATATATAAAATATATTCACGGCAATAGATTGAGAAATTTATTCTTCTATGAATTGTATTAATATGATTTATTGTTCAACCAAAATGGCCATAAACCAATTTTCTTTATATTCAATTTTTATTTTCTTCTACTTTATTCTGTTTTTCTTTCTTTTTGTTGTTGTGGAAAAATATCACCCTTTTTTACTTTATATTGTAAATTGAATATTATGTACATATATTTTGTAAATAAATTGTTATATAGATCATTGCCACTTGAAAAAACCTTCCTTGTTATTTTTACTTCCTTCCTTATGTCTTATGATGTCCTTTAACCTTTCCCTTGAGTGTTAAAAAGAAGAAGGGTAAAATTTACTTACAGGTTGAACATGTGTTAATCGTTTTTTTTTTCTGTTGTACACAAGAAATATTCAAGAGGAGTGGGAGATACATGGTCAGTCAAGTTTACTTATGATCCCTTTTCATCCATAAGTGGTATTAAAAATAGATCCTGACATATGTCTACATAGAAAACACTTGTTGCAAGAATTCATATATTATATGGGAATTTCTTAAATTGAATTATATGTAAGTTAAATATAATTTTATTTCATCGATATAATTTATTTGATTGTATTTACAAGGGATAAATGATGTAAAACAATTGACACATTGACATATTTTTCTTTTCTCCTTATATGAAAAATTTTTAAATTAAGAAAAATACAGGTTTTATTAATTTTTTAAATAAATCTTAAGGTAATTTGTACTTAAATGTTGGGTTTAAGTTTTATTTTTCTTTTTGTCTGTTTTCTAAACTTAAAAGCTAGTACGATAAATTTGAGGAAAATAATAATTTTTATGAAAAATTTCTGTTCTAATTAATCAAATCATCTAATTTTTTTCTGAAAAAAAGTCATTTATTTTTTGTCGTTGAAATATATTTTTTTATATATTTATTCAACTTATTTTTATTATTAAAAACCAAAAGTAAAACAAATCATTCTTATGCATAAGGTAAAAAAAAAACAAAAATACAAAAAAGGAAGATGATGATTGGTAACAAAATCACGACTTAAAACCAAAATATAATTTTAATGCCATCACCATAATTCGTAAATTTATTTTTCACACATATCAAACTGAAGAAGAAGAAAAACTCCACGTATAACCAATTTTTTACAAAATGTTCTATATCCTTGAAAAATTGTCGTTTAACATAAAACACAAATTTAAATAAATGGTCACATACAGTTGTCATCTAATATAACAATACCAGAAAAAGAAAAAATATGGTATATAGAAATGGATTTTTTTTTTTTTTTTGAAAAAATGAAAAAAATATATTACAAATCATATTTTTTTTTTATATTTTTGTATCATCTTTAACTTCAGTTTCCATCATAATCTTCTCATATTCTCACACCCTTTTTCCATATATGATGTACTTGTACATAAAAAATGTTACTATACTAGTGTAACGTAAATGAAAGGTATATTGCATTGATATGTATTATTTTTACGTTATTTTCTACGTGTTTTTTTTTCTTTTTTTTTTTCTCATTTTTTATTTCATTTATTTCTTGCTTTATACATTTTACTGTGAGCTGTTCTTATTTAAATTTTCATAAATCAAGACTATGAGAGAATATGTGACGAAAATACCTTTCGAAAAAACAAAATATTTTTTTTTACACATTATAGTGTTACTATGCATCTTATATACATACTCGTACATACAAAATATATATTTTTGAATATCATGTACATAAAGGAATATTTATATAATATTTACCTTCATTTATTCTTGATTTCTCTTCAACCCATTCAAGTCCCTCTTATATAGTTATAGTTCACCTACATACATATATAAATATTATTTTTCTCTGATTTACCATCACAAAACACACTATCTTCATTCCACATTATACACTATATGTCCTGGAAAACCTCCATTTCAATTTTTTTCGGATAGTCTTCATCCTTTCCACCTTTTTTTTTTTTTTTTTTCAAAAATATAAATTCTTATATATGTACCAATTTGAAATAAAAAATAAAATGAACAAAAAAAAGGAAAAAAAAAAAACTAGAATACTACTCAACGACGTTGAACGTGACAACTTTAAAAAAAAATTGACGACATTTGTCGTTTTGATTGCGCGGAAAATTGCACATGCCTTACTTTCTATATATGTACCTATGTATTTTTTTTATACTTTCCTTTTATTTTTCACTTTTTTTTCTTTTAGTGTAAATTCATTTTTTTTTATTATTTATAATTTTGAATACAGGAAACACGTTACCTGATGTATCGTTCTTCTACATATGTACGTATTCAACATATATCTATGATGACATATAAAAGAACTTCACATATGTATATGAAAATACATTCCTTTACACTTTTCATCATATTCCAAGAACTTACCATCATCATTTCTGTACCTACTATAAAGCATTTTTATATATTCTACGTTTTTTTATGACTTTTTTTTTTTAGAAATATACAATTTTTGTCATAGTACTTATATTTTATTCTGTTTTTGTCATTTTTCTTAGTATTTTCATATTTTAATCAATGTCAAAAAGTAACGAAACCTGCTAGTGAAAATTATAAGAAAATGACGAGAAAAAAAAAAATATATGTGAAAACAGAAAAAAAATTTATTTTAAAATTAAAATTGATTATTTTACATAAATTTTCAGGTCATGTTTTATGCATAACTTTTTTTTTTTTATTTTTCATTTCATTTTTTTATTTTCGTTTAAAAAATCATAAAAGAAATATATTTTACTAAGCCTTTTGGCCAATTACTTACAATTCATTCCAATCTTTTGTGTAAAAAATCGAATCTTTCAAAAACATCGTTACATTTTCTTATACTCATACTTATTTTACAATTTTTTTTTTGTTTTTTTTTTTTTATTTTAATAAAAATAATATAAAATATTGATAATGAAGTAAAATGAATATTGCTCCCCAATAATACAAAACAAGAAAAACAACATAAGAGAGTCTATATAAATTGATGAAGGACTAAATATCATAAAAAACGGAAGAGAAAAAAAAAATGAAAAGTACAAAGTTTAATTTCAAGTGCTTGTCATAAGGATAATTCCCTATAGACAAGAATAAGTGTAATGAGAAAAATGAAGGCATTTACCTTAAAATAGCGACAAAAATGAATCAAATGATGAACGAAAAAAAATTAACGTAAAATGTACAACATTAAAAACAAAAAGAAAAAATATTGTACCCAAAAAAAAAAAAAAAAATCTAAAAATAAAAATAAAAAATAAAGTTAAAATTTGATGTCTTTTTCGCCTCTTACACACAATCATTTTGTGCGAGTTCAAAAATCTGAAGACAAGTGAAAAAATGGAAACAACAACAAAAAATTATAACCATTAACAAGGGATACGTATAGATGGATTTCTTTTCTATTCACAAAGATTTACAAAGTAAAAAAGAAAAAAACAATTTTCTCAGTCCCTGATTAGAATATATCCTCTTCCTTCATGGTACCAACTTTTAATGGCTTCAGGTTATATAGCCAGGTTTCTTTGAGTATGAAGGGAATATTAAATGATATCAGTATGGCATACTACTATGTACCACGGTCAAGGAAAACAACCTATAAAAAAATATACACATACATCCTCCTTATATTTTTTTTATTTAAAAGATCGCCCTTGAATAAAATATAAAGAATTAAAATTGGTGATTAATTCTTACGCCTAAAATATGCAAATGGATCTCATCATCCTGTAAATTTTTTTTCTGTATTTAGAACCTGAGTAGTAGGTATATTATCGTGAATTGTCGAAGAAAAATTAAATAGAAAAAAATATATATATTAAGAGCCACTATGAGGATTTTTTTATATTATAAGGAAATTTCATAACAATTTGCCTTTAAGCCAAATTGATTATAAACGTTATTCAAATGAAGAAAGATTTTTTTTTCAAGGAGATTTTATAAGTACGAAAAAAATCTTTGAATTTATCACAAGGGAATTATAAAAAAAAAATGGAAACGAAATTGAGAATTCTGACTTAATCAAAAGGACTATTCAATTTTTCTTTTCTTTTTTTTTTTTTGTAACTAAATTATTGAAGTCCAAATACTTTTACATTACATTCGCTATAATAATTCAATTTATTGTATTTTTTTTTTTCAAATTTATAAATAAGTATTATTTCTCATTTGAAAAAATTGTTTCAAATATTCTGTTTGAGCTTCTCATATTTCAATTTTTCTTCAAATTTATTTCATTTATTTATTTTGCCTTTTTTTATAGAAAAAAAAATTTTTTTTTCTTTGGTTCATCACTGAATGTTAACATTAAAAATTTAAAATTATTAATTACAGGAATTAGGACCAAAACCGAAAAAAATAAAAATAAAACAACAAACAGATATATATAAAATAAAAACCACACACAGAAAGAAAGAAAAGAACCCTTTCAAAGATAAAAAAAACACAAAAAGAATTAAATGAACCACAATAAATTTTCAACGGTTGGAAATGCGAAAAAAAAAGAAAAGAAAAACAAGGAAACAAACCCTTCTTCATCTACAAAATCCCTTTTTTTTCTTGCCGGTATCTCTCTGTTTTTTTTTTTTTTTTTTTTTTTTCAATTTTTATTTTACAGTATTTCCAAGTGTTTGCTGAAATACGAGCATTTTTATTATTATTATTTTTTTTTCTGTTAAAAATAATGATTGTATCTTTCAAACTCATTCTATTAAAAATGCAAAAAAAAAAAAAAACAAAAAGAAAAATTAAAAAAGTAAAAAAAAAAAATTTGGAATTATTCTATTACCCATTACCTCAAGAAATATGAACAAGAACAATATACAGAATAATAATATCCTTTTGAAATAAATTTATAATGAAAAGGAAATACAACAATCACTCCTCAATCCTCGACTTCTGTATGATTTATAAAAATAATGGTAAAAATGTATATGTACTCTTACAATAGACAAGCATAGCATTAGTAATAATTTGGTAAATGACAAAAAAGATGACATAAAGAATCGCATGCAAAATATATCGGAAAGATGTGGAAGTGGAGAGCTAAACTTAATCCAGCCAGGTTTTCATTAGAGAGTTCAAGGGTTGTATATATTCTCTCTCTATCTTCAAACATATGAATATGTTGACCATGTATTCTTCAATAAAAAATATTATCTTTTTTTCTTCCTGAAAAAAATCTTCATTAGTCGTAATAAATATGAAAATCAAATTAAAGGATTCTGAGGATGTTATTAGTATTCATAGAACTGTATAAAATAACCATGAACCAGTCTGCAATATTCTTTTAAAACTGATTTTTTTTTTTTTTTTTTTTTTTTGTGTGATTTATATGAAGTATTTTTTTATCTCTGTATATTATTTGGCAATTTGTTCCTTTTCTTTTTTTTTTTAAATTAGATTATATACTAGTAATTTAAAAACAAATCTTTTTAAGTTCCTTTCCATTTTTATAATAAGTGAAATAAATAAATAAAAGATAAATTTTATTTTAATTTTTTATTGATAATTTATGTAATTGGTATTTCTTTTTTTTTCACATTATTTTTTCTATTTAATCATTTTTTGAAAGCGTTCACCGATGTTACATTAGAAAGTTATTTAAAATTAAGTCATAAAATACAGATGCGGTATAATTTAATGATTCGATATTTGGTCTTTTATCTTTTACTTCTAAACAAAAAATAAAATTTTTTTTTTTTTTCAAATAAGGATGTATATCATTTGCTAATTTCAAGCTCGACTAACGACATTTATTTTACCAAGTAATTTAAATTTTATATCACTTCATCTTATCCTTAATGGTCTTTTGATACAAAATAGTATATACGTATGTATGTATATCTTTTAATTTATAGTAAAATAACAACGCATTAAACAAGAAACAGGTCATATTGAAATTGCAAATCATTTTGTAATAAGAAACTCTTCGTATAATAAGTAATTTCTTTTTCCATTCTTTTTACCTCATAAAGCATTTTTATGATTTAATTTGGGTATCGATTTAAATCATAATAACTTTGAACAAACAAAAAATAGAATATTTTAAGTATTAAAAAACGTATTAAATAAAATTAAATGTGTTAATGCTAATTTTAAGATAAAAATATAAACGTTTAAAGATTTTCGTATGATACTTTTTTCAATATATATTTCTGATTAAGTGAAAATCTTCTATAAAAAATATTGCATATCTATAGTATACATTTAGGAGATCACGTAATTTTTTGAACAATAATTGTTACAGTGTTATGTGCATTAATTTATTTATTATTTCAGTATACAAATTTGCTTGCTATAAAATTCATTCTTAAGTTTCTGTGGCTTTTTTTCTTTCTCTCGAAAAAGAAGTATTAAGTTATTAAAAACTTCAATGTAGAAAAATTTAAAACTGCGAGCATTACAACCGCAAAAAGTTCAAATTTACACTTTTATTTTTACAAATGTAACAATAAAAATATGACAATAAAATTTTATTTAAATTTTTTTTTTTTTTTTTTTTTTTTTGAAAAAATTATACAACCATTTTCCACATAACAAATTCATAATGTATCATTATATTTACATAGAAGAGCAATTAAAATAATTCCACAAAAAAAATTATTCAAACTCTTTTAAAATTTTCTAAATACAAAATGATCCTTGTTATTGTAAAGTTTAAATTTTAAATCTTTTATGGAATTATTAAAAATATTTATGAGAATTGTAATTTTTTGAATAAATACAGTTAAATTATGTGAACTTTTGTTTATTCATAGAACGAGAACAATAAGTAAAAATTAAAAACAAAAAAAAAATTAGTCCCAAACTATACTTTTAGATTTTCTCTCAATAAATTACCTTTCAGATTCTTCAATGCTAAAGCAAAAATTAATCATTTAACTTTTTGATTTTTTACGTTCCAGGTCTTTACTTCAACAGTTGGTACACTGAAATAAGAAGAAGAAAATATAATTAGTAGGAAATAACGATTCTCTATTTAAAATATGTTTTACAATTACTCCAAGTGCTCTTCGTATGCTTGTTTCCAAAAAAATACAAAGAACAAATAGGTACATATTTATAAAAACCAAAATAATAATCATATGCTTATTTTTTAATTTTTAAGATTAAAAAACAAATATCCTTAACGGAATTATTTTTCAAGAGGACATAAATTATATTTTGTAAAACTCCAAACAGACATTAAATAAAATACAGAAAACCACTTTTTTTAGCTTTTGTAATCCTGTTGTATTCACGTATTTTTCATTACTGGGAAAAAAAACATTAACATTATTTTTTTTTTTGCTTCTATGTATGTATATATATATAATATATATACAACGCTATCTTCTTAAACCCTTTTTTTAAGACTCTAATCTCCTTTTTTTTAATAATTTTAAAGAAGGACACATAATATAAATAAAAATTGAAATAAGAGTTAACTTTAATGTCCGCAACATTTTCAATGTGTCTTGTTTTTTTTTTTCTATTCCACAACCTCATTAAACCCTCTTTTTTCGCCTTTACCTATGGGTTTTCTCTCTACTTAAAAATAAAATTTAGGAAAATTCATTATAAATATAAAATATATATTTTATTTTTTTCGTTTTTCTGCGTTTATAATTTTTTTCAAAATTCAAATTATGGAATTATATATTTTTTTTATTATAGGTCTATAATGGCAATTAAATAAAAAATATGAGTTCAATTTTCCAAAAAATGAAACATTCAAGATGTTATCATTAAAAAGAGAAAAAAAAGTATATACCTAATAAAAAATAAAAACAATAATGAAAATTGTAATGGGTTAAAAGGATATGGAAAGAAAGATAAAAAAAAAATGAAAAGCAATTACAAGATAACAAAAAAATATTATTAAATAAAATGAAATTTATGTAGGATTAAAAACATGTTATTATAAAACGTGAATGTCATACTTTTATAAAATATAGAGAATTTTTTTAGATACACCCCTAGCCTGTGTTTGTATTGATCGCATTTTTTTTTTAGTTTGGATGTACGTTACGATTCAGAGGTTTTTTTTTTTTTAAATAATTGAAAAAAAAAAAGTTTCTTTGTAATGTTCGAATTTTTTCATCACACAGGTGGTCGTCCTTTATTTATCTTTACACTTTTGAAACTTTCATTGTTATAATTAGTGTTTTCATATTTTTCTCTGAATTAAATTTCGCTAAGTATTCTAAGAAAAAAAATCTTAAATAAAACTAAAAATTTTAGTTGAAAGATTCTACTAAAGATATTAAATGTTAGTTAATAATGACATATGAAAATATAGTTCTAAATCAAACATCATTCACAAATGAAAATACATATTTTTTTCTCTTTTTAATTTACATACATACATTATGTACATAGTACATAATAATTGTTGTAATTATTGTATTACCCAATTAGAACATAACAAGAAATATTTTTCATACATTTTTCTGGGTACGTACGATAGAAAAAAAAAATATCATTAAAAAATTATATTCTTGTACAAATTAACTAAATTAAAAATGAATGGAAGTAAAAAAAAGAAGAAAAAAACGAACAACAACAAAAACTCTAACAAAGACTAAAAAAAGTCTGTGAAAATAAATTATCCAAATTTTTTTTTCTTTTTTTTTTTTAAAGAAAAATTATGCATATTTTATTTTCGGTTTTTCTTTTTTTTATCAAGATATGTTCCTTTTTTTTGCAAAAGATAATACATATTAAAAATTGTCATATGAAAAAACAAAAATAAATCTCCATATATTATAGCTAGTGGAGGTTTCTTTTCTTTTTTTTTAAATCCTAAAACCCACAATTCATAGAAAAAATATTATAATAATAATCATATCGGCATTATAAATGCATTTATATGTTACACATATTAAATGGACATAAGTACATATATGAAACAGTTTTTTATATTCACCATCATATTTTAAGTATGTTAAAATAATTAAAATCATTTTTAAAAAAAAAAAAAAAATTCTTGTCAGTCTCATAAATTAGCTAAATGAGAAAAACGAGTTGCCTTAAAAATTATTTAAAAAAAAAAAAGGAAAATATAAGAAAAAAAAAGAAATATTTTTTAACGGGCACCAAAGATTTTTTTTTTAAATAATTTTTTCTTTCTATTTAGCTACAATTTTTCCTTTTAATTCATAGTAGTCCATTTATTTCACTTTTTTTCTCATATTTTTTCTATATGTGCTTTTTTTTCCTTTTTTTTTTTTTGTCATTGCCACAAGAAATCCCTATTTACTCATACCTTATTTTATTGTATTAGCATATTACATATCATATAAGTAGGCGAAGAACCAGAAAAAAAAATTATGAAAAAAAAAACCAAAGACCCACCACCCTACACAATACTTTTATTGTAGATTCGAAATCTGAATCCTTTATGGCAGGAAGCAGAATTTGTTATTATTCAAGAGGTCCATATAATTTTTTTTATTTTATCTTTTTTTTTTTAACTTTCGTTCTTCTTTTTAAATATTATTGTATATATGTATGTATGTGTATAGTACATATGTACCAATTGGGATTCTAAGAGAATTTCAAATAAATTCTTTTTATACATATATACAGAATATATTATATATACAAAAAAATATGATACATAAATCACATACATAAATGTGTATTGTACATATTAGCATATATTATGTATGCTTATATGTCATCTACTTATAACCACCCATCTACTTGTACAAAATTCACGCATACTTTTTATATAAAAAATGGTTTTTAAAAAAAAAATAAAAATGTATAATATACAAGATACAAAATGGAAGGAAAAGGACATCATTTCCATGTGGAAGAGAAAATGTAAACTTTTATCTAAAAGCCGTTTAAAAATTAAAAGCACGTCCACCATTGGGTTTTTTTTTTTGGTTGTTTTGTTTTGTTTTTTTTTTTCCTCTAAAGAAGAATAAAAGTAGTGTAAACATAAAAATGTAAAAGGAGTGAAACAAATATGTTATATTATAAAAAGGATGATGTTGCTGAAGAAAACAGAAAGGGGGAAAAGATAATATACTCTGTATCAAAATCAATAGTTAATATTTTCTATAATCCTTTTTCCAATTATTATTTTTTTTTTTTAGTTTTTTTAAATTCATTTTAAAACTTTCACATGACTTTCTTCAAGGTTCTGAAAAATAAACCGACATTTCATTTACATATAACTGCAAATTCCTTTCAATGAGACGAGTTAAATTTTATTTTTACGAAAGAAGAAAGATCAAATGGGAATTATTTAAATTTATCTACATAAGTATTTCAAATTTTCAAAAGAACTTGAAAAATGAATTTAATTTCAACATTCTAAATACAAGCTCATTAAATACCTACTTACCTGTTTTATTACTTTTTGCAATTTCACCCATTACAAAAAAAAAATCAATATATTAGCACCGTTATTCATTCGTCTGGTGTAAAATTTTATTTACATTTTAGCTCATCATATCGTGTTTATCATTATATCCTTTTGAAATTCTAGTTTATGCATTAGCACGATCTAACATTTCACTTTTTTTTTCTTTTTCTTTTTTTTTTCTTCATCTATAGAAATTTTTTCTACTTTGCAGCAATTCGATCCTCATACTAAATATTCCTTGAAAGTCGATTACATCCTTTTTCTATACATACTTCTTTTTTTTTTCTTCGTTTTTTCATGAACTTCGATATATTTTAAAATTTTTATATACCACTAAGCAACCTGATAACTTTTTATCCAACAATCATCCGCGAGTAATTAAAAATGTTTGCTTAAAGTTTATACCCTTTTTTTATTTTTACATGTTTACCTTTATAGAATATTCAATAGGGATGACTTTTATAGCGACAATGATGACGATTTTTGCGATGTAGTAGAAATATCACATGGTGCGGTAACACGATGTAATACTGACTACCGCTACTAACAACAACAATTTTACTTTTATACAATAAAAAGGATTAACAACAACAAAATGGTCAAACAAAAAAAAAACAAAAATCGAAAAAAAATTGATGCGGCAAAAAAAAGGTAATGTGGTTGCAAGTGAAGATGGGTGGGTTCCAGTTCGTATGCCATATCAAAGTAACAAATCAAGAAAGAAAAAAAAAGGGTTCAGTACTGAAAGATATCTCGCGTTCCTTTTCCAGGTAGGGTTAATTTTCTCTCATCCACTTGTAACATTGTAACCATCGCGTATCGGAAGCACATTCAACCATTCCACCTCAAATGTGATAAGACTGTATTGGGTTGTTGCTGTTTTTATCTTCGACTCTTCCAGTATTACTCTTGTCGTTTGGTGGATTATCAATGTTATGTCAGGCAAAATTATACTCTAAAGATGAACTTCATAATGAAGCTTGAGGGTGCTTAAGTTGTATCATGTAAGTATATCTTGTATAGGACTCATCTATTTGTCCATTATAGTAAAATGTGTACCAGTTTCTCTGTAAAAAAAAAAACAATATTTACTTTTTTTTTATCATTTTGTATTTAACGCGGGTATGTTAGAAATTATTTGTATACGTAAATAAGATTAATCGTAAAAAAAAAAATAATGAAAAAAAAAATTAAAATAAACGAATTATCCACTGAATTTCATTAATGAATTACATAAATTAAAGAAAATTTTCTCCTCACAATAAAATTTTTAAAAGACAATTTTTTCTTACACATCTTGTATTATTTTAACAGTTTGATGTTTTTTTTTTTTTTGTTATTTTTAACTCTTTAACAATTCAACCTCACCTCAAACTCCATACTTGAGAAGTTTTATTCATGAAATGTATGTGACTTGGCATTCTTCTTTTAAATTTTAAGAAGATCATAAAAAATGAGGTAATGAGACGCCTTTTTACAGTCATTTTTTTGTTATCTATTTGTCCTTTTTTTTTAATTAAAATTTTTAACAATTAATTTATCTGATAAATTAGCTTTATGCTATAACAAAAGTAGATACATATATAAAAAGTGCCTCGGTTTGAGTATTTTAATAAAAGAATTTTATTATATTTACCGCCTCATTCAACTAAAAACAAAAAAGAAATTCGTGTATCCTTTCGTATATGATTTTTTTTTTTTAATATTTTTGTTATAGATTTTTTCTAAATAATACAAATGGAGTGCTGAGAACCAAATCATGAGAAGCAAAAATCTAAAAGTGTACTAAATTATTATAAAGCCTAAAAGTATGCTTAAACTCTGCAATATTTTTTAAAAATTATAATTTATCAAAACATTTAATATTTTAATGATATTTTATGCTTTGAAAAGTAATAACTTTAATTAAAATTTATTTTGTGTAGAAATATTTGCACTCTCTATCATTTAGCAGAAAATTACCCATTTCTACTTTTGTTTTTTAATTGGAAATTAAACAGAAAAAAAAGTGTAAAATACGAAAAAAAATTTTTAAACTTGAAGAAAAAAATATATATTTACATTTAGTGAACAATTTACATATCTGAAATGGTCTTCTTATGAAAAGGGTTCTACATAAAGTTCATAATCTTGCATAAATTTTAATTCTAACTGTAATAATTTTTCTTTAGATGACACTTTTAATTAGCAAACCATAATCAAAAATGACATTTTTTAAAAGGTGTCACCACAAAAGTATTAATTGAAATTTGTTGTTTGTTTTCATTAAACAAAGGAAAAAAATATTTTTTTTTTTTCGCGTTAACAGTATAAACTTGCAATACGTTTGTATATTTTTATTCTGGAAGAAAAATAGCAACAAAAAATTAATAAAAAATATAATAAGTAAGTGCAAATTCGAATACAGAAAAATTAAAACTTATAAAATTTAAATATAAACTTCTTACTTATTCTATCCATTAGGTCGTGACTGCTAGAGAAAAAAAAATATGGTAATTTACTGAAAATTTTGCATTAAAATTTATATTTCCGATATATTATCTCTCCAATTATTTACATGATAACATAATTAATTTACCAATTTTTATCTCATGTACATAATTAAGTATTTAGAGAGTTGAACTTGCCATTGTCAACAAAATTTTTTTGAACATTTAAACTAGATAATTATGATTTTCTAACTTGTTCCACCATATACAGCACGCTTATATTTTTGAAAGCATAAAAAAACAATATGTTTAATTTACACGTGCTTAAAAGAAGCTTTTTTTTTTCTCAAAAAATTTTTATTTCAAAATTAAATAATTAAAAATTTACTACAATTTACAAAAAAAAAAAATAAATTAAAAAATTTTGCACCTCAATGCCATCAGCCAGACATACATACTTATGTATATATATGAATGTAACTGATAAGTAATTTTTTGTTCATATATAGTAGATATTCATCACACACAACTTTTTCGCTAAAAATTTAGTTTTAAGATCAACTATATAAATAATCAAACATAATAAAAAAAATTTTAAACACTTTTCATTACTCACATTAAACTTGATTATTTGGTAGAAATAGAATTCATAAATTTTAAATTTGTATTTTAATAAATATTTACGAGCTCCATCATTATCATGAAGTATTTCTTAATTTTTATTATAGTCTTTTATCTTTTGTTAGTCAACGTCTGTGTAAGTTTGTGCAATTTTGTTGGTTTTTTTTTTTTTTTGCAAATAAAGCATGTTTATCAAATAAAATTATCAAAATATTAAAAAAATATTCTGTTTAATGAAATCAGGGGCAAGACCACGGCGAATCATCTTCAAATGCACAAGCAGGACAAATTAGAATGGTTCTGGGAAGATTTGATTTTCAAGGTAGAGTTAATTTAAATAAATTACTTACTGTAAACCTTAATTTTCTTTCTTCAATTAATAGCTGAAGGAGGTGGTTCAGTTGGAGCTGGAATAGGAAACGGACAAATTGGTATAGGAGGACAAGGAGGTGGTAGCCTTGAATTTGGATTTAGGGGATAAATTTCTGTGTTTCAGGGAATCTAAATTTCTTCCTAGAATTTTTTTTTCTGTTTAACGAAAAAAGCACATTTTGTAATAAAAAATTTAGCACATTTATTTTCAAATATTGCTTGTGTTATTTGAAAAAAAAAACAAACCAATAAATAAATTTTATTCACTCTTTAAAACTTATTAATTTTTTTTTCTGGTCCTTAATTGAGTTTGCGCTATACAAAAGCTTGGTCATGGGTAAATGAAAACTCAGAAATTGTAAATTAAAAATTTAAAAAAAAAAAGAAGTTTATATTGATTGATTTTTGTTCAATGATGATATTGGTGTTCAATAAATATGGGTGGAGTTTTTCTATACGCAAGTTTTTCAATAGATGCACCTGAATGTTACATTTTACAAAAGGAATGGGTTAACAACAGCAATAGACATGTGCCACGGAGGTGTTTCGTTTTATATCCTTTTTCTTTAATGTACAGGTAGAGAATTAAAACGAAAATACAAGAACTTTAAAAAAACTGGTCTTTATAGAATTTTTTTTTCAATGTTGTTCTTCAGGAAACAAAATTATCTGTACTTACAGTAGTTCTAAAGTAACAGACTCTCAAGGGCTTTTAGAAGTTTTGCTAAAAATTGAAATACTGCATTAGTTCCAATAGAATTTCCTTGAGTAAAGCAAATATGTATTTCACACTATAAGCAGTATTTTGACATCTATAAGTAACAAAAAACCTTATTCAAACACCCATTTTTATTTTTCACAATTACAATTACAATTATCGTACAAATTACGAGTTTTTTTTTTTATAAAAAACTCATATGCTGTTTTAGATATTAATTATATTAAAAATAATAATTTAAGCCAAACTTTTTTTTTACAAACAATTTAAATTAATTTCACAGTTTGTGATTTTAGCAGTACGAAAGAATTAATTTTATTTGTTTTTGTTTTTTACTGTCTCTTTTTTTTTTTTTAAATATCTTTTCCAAAATTAATTTTATGCTTTTATGATTTCATAAAATTTTTAAAAGGTGTATCAAAATTAAACGAAAATTAAGCTAGTATAAAACTTAAAATCTTCAATTTTCAATTTTTTCTTTAGAAAACAGAAGGTCTATCCTGTAAGGACTGTACGTAAATAAATAATTTAATGAAAAGTTTTTCTTCAAAATTTACATAATTTTTTTATCTTTTAATATAAATATCACTTGAAAAATCTGACTGTAAAGTCGTTAATTATTGTCCAGTATCAACGAATTAGCGTAAATAATTTCTCCTAATCATTTCAAATTAATACATTCACATTTTTTTTTTTCAGATTTCAATCACATGTTAATAAATTATTGTTTTGTTCGACTAGCTAATGGAAGCATCAGTAACGTGGAAAATAAAGTGAATAATTTTTTTATAATTAAAAAAAATTAAATAAATAAAATATGTATAATAAATGAAAAACAAATAATGTCTCAAAGTAGAAGGAAAAGCTCTAAACTACAATTAAGCTATAATTAAAATAAAATCTAACTTCATAGAATATAAAAAATCACTTTAGATTTAGTAAATGTTACACTCTTGGAAAAGATTATTGTTGTAATTTTATTTTTAAAAGAACAAAATTAATGAGTCGTGACTTAATTTAAAAAAATAAAAAGTGAAATTAATTACAGATTTTTTTTTTAAGAATATAAAAATAAAGTTAATTTTCAGAAAATAAATTAAATTAAAATTTTAGAAAAATTTCTTCTAGTTTTGTTTTAAATTATTTTTGTTTTTGTTATTTTTCAAAATGATTGATAAATTGACCGTTGAAGATGTACGAATTTCATTACAAAAATTCGGTTTGATTGATTATTCTGTTTTTATTTTAATGTTAATTGGCTGTGCATTAATTGGTATTTATTTTGCATTTAAAATGAAATTATCAAAAACTAAAGATGTTGAAGATGATTATCTTGTTGGTGGTAGAAAAATGAAAATTTTTCCAATAACATTGTCATTAATAGCCAGGTGAGTTGACATTGAAAATATTTCATAACAATTGGGGAAATAAAGTTTCACTTCGTTGAACAAGAACTTCAATATTATTTTTGAATAATTTGTTCCCAAAGAAACAATTTATGATTTTTAAATTTTTTTTTTTAATTTTTAATTTTCGTCTTATTTTTTATTTCTATCAGTTTTGAAATGCGATTTGATACTAAAATGCACTGGAAATTTTTCTCATGATAATTCATAGACTACCTATATGCTATAGAAGTTAGATTACACTCTAGAAAATAATTTAGTTGCATTGTTATTTGATAATAACTAAAATTGGAACACTGATGGGCTTAGATATTGAATTCAAAAACAATTGAAAAAAATCACTTGTAATTTTCTGACAACAGACTGTTACGTATTTTGCAAATAACTACTTAAAAGACGAAGAATAGGGTACAAACAAGGGCTAGCCCAAATATGTATGTCGTAATTTCCCATGACGTAGAATTAAATAAAAACTTCTTATCTAAGAATAACAAAACTGTTCAAATAATTTTGTTGATTTACTATTTTCTCATCTGTTTACCTTCTGTTTGGATTCAACTATGATTTGATGGAATGAAAAGAATTTGAAATGTAAATTATCTACTTTTTTTTATAATTTTTATAAATTAAAAATAACAAATAAGAAAATAAAATACCGACATAGGGCTTAGATTCAATAATATAAACAAAAATGTGTCATTTGACCTTGCTTTGCCACTGAAATTTAAAAAAATTCAAAATGTTTGAAAAATAAGCAGATCGACTTAATTGACGTTCAATAAAACGCGTTTGGAATAAAGTACATACAAAAATAAATTGATACAATGTTGGAACATCATGACATGATCCTAATAGTCCTAGTACAATACTGAAAACTTTTACCACTGTGTTTAATTTTTTTTTATTTTTCTATAGTTTAATTTCAGGAATATTTCTTCTTGGTACACCAACGGAAATTTATTTATATGGAATTCAATATTTTTACATATGCTTTGGTGTACTTTTAATGACATTCGCTATGTCTTATATTTATCTACCAGTTTTTCATGAAATGAAATTAACATCAACTTATCAGGTTCGATATTTGTTATTTTTTTCATAATTTTAAAATAATCAGAAATTGATTAAAATTTTATATAACGTCATATGTTTTTTTTATTTTCTTTCTCTAAACAAATTTAAAAGTATCTTGAAGCACGATTCGATAAACGTGTAAGATTATTTGGATCACTTATGTTCGTTTTTGGTACTGTAAGTTTAATTTTTATTTTTTTAGTTTTAGTAAATTATCTTATAAAAAAAAATTATTTTAAATTATTTTTTATTTTGAAATTAAACACCTGGTGAACTTTATCCTGATAAAATAAAGTTTAACAGATTTTTTTTCTAAATTTTATCACATGTGAAAAACTTAAAAAATAATGGGAAAAAAATGTATATAAATTTTTCTCTAAATATATACATACATACATATATTTTTTTTCTTTCAAGATGACATGGTTACCTATTGTAATTTACGTACCAGCATTAGCTTTCAATCAAGCAACGGGTATTAATGTTCATTTAATAACACCGGCAGTCTGTGTAGTTTGTATTTTTTATACATTAGTGGTAAGTAAATTGATATGATATGAATCACAAATCTTTGTGTAAAAATAATTTAACTAAATTATTTTTACAAAAAATTTAAAAATTAAAAAAAAAACTCGTAAAATAATCAACAAGAAGATGAAAACTATTTTTATTAATTTTTAGGGTGGAATCAAAGCCGTTGTATGGACCGATGTAATTCAAACAATTCTAATGTTTGGGGCAATGGGTCTTGTAGTATTTAAAGGTACAATGGATGTAGGAGGATTTGATCAAGTTTGGAACAGAGCTATAGATGGTGGAAGGCTTGAACCTCCAGAGTAAATTATCTGAAAAGTTTTGTAAAATTTCTTCTTCTTAATTGTTAAAATTTCCCATTCTAGCTTTTCTACTGACATAGTGACAAGACATACATTTTGGTCATTATTTATCGGAGGTGGTCTACATTGGTTGAAATCGAATGCAATCAGTCAAAACATGATTCAAAGATATTTATCACTTCCAACACTTTCTCATGCTAGATGGTTAGTATTTGCAGCACTTTTTCTTATTTCATTAAACGCTAAGAATTTGTTTCTTTGAAATAATCGTTTCAGGGCGCTTTTCTGGTTTGTCATTGGCGTACTACTTTTGCTGGTATTTTGCTGTTACAGTGGTTTATTAATTTTTGCCAAATATTACGATTGTGATCCTTTGACAACAAAGGTACAAGTTATTAAAATCGAGTGTATTCAAATTAAATACAAAATATTTAAAAATGTTTTACAGTTAGCAAAGGCGAAGGATCAAGTTCTACCTTTACTAGTAATGGAAATTCTTGGAAGTTATCCTGGACTACCGGGTCTTTTCGTGGCTGGAATTTTTAGCGCGGCGTTAAGTTCACTATCAACAGCCCTTAATTCAATGTCAGCAGTTGTCCTCGAAGATTTTGTTAAATCGTATTACAAGAAGCCATTAACCAGAAACCAAACAGCCATAATTATGCGTGCTGTAGTATTCGTTTGCGGTTCAATTTGTTTTGCATTGGTGTTTGTTGTTGAAAAATTGGGAACAGTATTACAGCTATCATCAAGTCTTGGATCGATTTCGAATGGACCACTTTTAGGAATTTTTACAATTGGAGTTCTATTGCCGTGGATTGAAGAAAAAGTATTTTTTTTTAAAAAAGTGTTTCACAAAAAAAAAAAGAATATTAAATTATACTTTATTCCACAGGGAGCTCTAGTCGGTGGTATAACCGGATTGATTTTAATGTGTACAATCTGCATTAAAGCTCAATCAGCAATTTCTACAGGTGAACTGACTTTTCCAATAAAACCAATGTCAACGGAAGGTTGTAATTATACTTTTATATCTGATCCAACGGCACCACCAGAATTGTAAATATTTAATGAAAATTTCATTTGTTTTTTATTTTAATTAATTAATTTTTTTTTTCTTTTGTCAGTAATAAACCTTTCTCCATTTATTATGTTTCATATATTTGGTACACTTTCATGGGAGCATTGACAACAATTATTGTTTCAGGAATAGTATCATTTATTTTTGGAACAAATAAATCTACTGATGTTGAATCAAGACTTCTTGCACCATTCGTTAGAAAATTAATCAAAAGAAAAAATAATACAATTACAATTACAGAATCTCCAAAATCACAAGTTAATGGAGTAGATAATTACGGTTATGAGAATTATGTGGATTTAAAACATTTTAATAATAATTTATCCAATTAAAATAAAATTGCAATTACTTTTAAAAAGTATAGCTAAATATATGGTAATATGTACTTAGTATACATACATATTACAGGCGATAGTTTTATTTATAAGGTAATTTAAAATTAAGTCTTCCTACGAAAAATTATTTGTTAATATGCTTAAATAAATAATAATGTTATAGATTTTAGTGTTTTCATTTAATTTTCTTTTCTTCTAAAGATTTTTCCTTTGTCTGAAAAAATATTCAATTTGAAGATATTTATTTTAAATTTCATATTCATACCTTGAAAAATCCAAATCTCAGTTTTTTCAATGAGCGCTTGCATGTGTCCACTGACAGTTTCTTTTTGATTATATTTTTCCACTCTGCGGTTATTGCTGATGAGCTGCTATGTCGATTGTTTTTAATAATTTTGTTTAGCGCACGAAGATCGAGAAGTAATGCGATTGATGAACGTTTTTTTTTTAAATTTAGTATCACTCGTTCAAATGTAGTATAGAACGTGGTATTCATTGATATACATGTAATTTGTATCATATTATATAATCTAGATATTATAATATAGCGTGTGTGTATTATTTTAAAAAAAATTCGATTTAAAGAATGAGAAATCTGAATTAAAGTATAAAAACAAAAAAAGGAGATGATGAACTAGAGGAAAAAACAACCAGGTAAGGATTTTATATGAAAAAAAATCAAAAGTCATTGTTTTGTAGTTTCAAATTTTTAAAACAAAAATAAAAATTTTTATTTATTCATCAATTTTATTCGATTTTCGCTCTATAATAACATCATTAGATTTAAACGCTACTGTGCGCTACCGCTGCCACCCTCTGAAAAAAAGTTAATAAAAATAAAACATTTCAATTACGAAATACAATAACAATGTTTCATTTTTTAATTCTATTTACTTCCGGCCATTTGTCCAAAAGCATTTTTAACTGATCCAAGTGCTTGTTGCAAACCTTTTGAGAGTGCTTCTGCTCCTTCACCACCCATTCCCTGGATTTTTTCTTTTATCTATAAATAAATTTGATCAAAACTAGATTAAGATCGACATTGAGTGGTTCTCTTTTTTTTTTCTCTATCTACCTCAGCTATTCCACAAATGATAACGAGAAGAAGTAAAAGGTATGCAGTTTTATTGTTGAACATTTTTATACTTTTTTTTTTTAAATTAATTCCGATATATGACTTATTAAAGCGTTTAACACAAAGTACAAAATTTCTTAAAATTAAACTTGAATTTATAGTTTGAAATCTCAAACAAATAATATTTGTTTGTTTTTCTAAACAAAAGGTAAATAATAAAATAACTATAATTTTATTTGAATTTAACTGTAGATTCATGACAATATATTTTAAAAAATAACTTTTTTTTTTGTTTTTAACATTTAATAATATATTTGTAGCATGATTTTATCATAAACAATTATTAATCAGCATGTTATTTATATAAATTCTATTAATTTTCATATGGTAAAAAAACGAAATTAGAATATGTAATTTTTTGCTACAGAAATTATTAACAGAAATATAAAAACAATAAATACAGAACGGGTAGTTTAAAAAAAAATTTCCAAAAAAATAAATATAAAACATAAGTTATTTAAAGAAATGTCCTCTGTTAAAACATATAAAAAGTAAATATTTATTTTCGTGAATAAATTAAAATTTTTATTAAAAATCCAATTTTGAAAATTATGTACATATACTGTTTAAAAGCTTCTTACAAAAGATATTCTGGTATATGAATTTAAATATAAGATAAATATTGCTTTTATAAAGAATCCTTTAAAGATTGTATATGTGTAATTTTAATATGCACACGGTGTATTTTTAGTAGAATTATTCGTATAATATCTAATTTAGGTTGCTTTTTTTATTTCAAATTAAAATATATTACTACCGCATAAAATACGATTATGAAAAAAAAAAAAACAAATAAAATTAAAAGTAAAAATAATACAAAAAAGGAAGACAAAATGTATTTTTATGCAGACAAATAGCATTATGCAACAAAATTAAATTATATCTTTCTAATGCTTTTATATCAGACTATATATTCATAAAATATTAATATAATGGAAACAAAAATTTATATTATGAAATTTTTTGGTTGGGCGTGAAAAATAATATAATTAACATAACCATAATAAGAGAGCTGTAAAATCCTTTAAATAGCCAACCAGTGGTAAAGGTGATTCCACTGTTATCATTGGGATAACATGACCATATTTTTGTTAACCACATTTTGGTCATAGGTTAACCTATACATATGTACGTATACAATATAATCATTTAATATTACTTTTTTTTTTTTCATATGTAATCTTTTATAATAATAATATAAAACCGAATCCATTCAAAACTCTCGTTTATTAACAGCCGAAAAAAAAAATATTTTCATAAATAAATTCAAATGCAAAAATGAATTAAAAACAATCATACTACACCATCCTTGTATGTAAACCTTTCTACATATACACGTAATAATATAATGTATGTATCTATGTAGATATAAGTCTCATTTAATAAAATATATTGAATATCTAAAACAAAATATCAAAAAATAAAATAATAATAATATTCAAATTCTATTCTATATTCAAACTTTTATATTATATGAATTTTATATACATTTTATTCTCCATTTTATATATGTAGGCATAAAATGTGTGTAATAGGATGTAATAAAATTCAACTAAAAAATATATTTCAAATATATATGTATATTTATAATAAACAAAAAATTCAAAAAATATGTTTAGTGCTTTCCTGTATATTTTTTCTATATATTACATAATATTATGCATATTCAAAATCTATCTCACCTATCTGTTAGACCATATAACATAATAAATGACTGCTGTAAAATGCGTTAAAACTAAACTAAATATCATAAGTTTCACCTTTTTTTATTTATTTATTTATTTATTTTTTTTTTGTGCTACTATAATGGTGATTAAAACAATATAATTTTGTAATAATAACATTGCAATTAATTATATCGAGTAGAATTTTATTAAAACAATTTTATTAGGTTCAATTCATAATTATTTTAAAATTAAATTTTTGTGGGTGGTGACGTGATGGCAAAAAAAAAAAAGAAAATAGAGGAAAAAAAAACGATGCATTTAAAATGGAATTTATTTAAAAGTTTCATAAATTACATATAGTGTGTATGTGTGTATGAGTGGAAAAAAAACATTATAATTGTGTTTTTATTTTTTATTTTTTGTTTAATTAGAAAAATTATTTTTAGCATTTTTTAAACATAAACCATCATAATCCTAAGCAAACAAAAAAACATAAAAACTAGTGAAATATTCATTTTCTCGAAGCATATTTATTGCATTCGACTTTTCTTCTAACTTCCAACTGCTGTGACTACCCTCTGATGGTGAATATTCTTAACATTTAAAAATTTGAAAAATTGAAAATCTAATCAGCTGATTTAGTTCGAAAAACTTTTTTATGTGAAACAATGTTGCCAAGAGTACTGACTTCTTTTTTTTTTCTTTCATAAATTCGATTTTTTTAAAATAAAATACAAATACCTTTATTTATTCTCTTGTGACCCTTAAGAAAGCTTATTTAATCCTACATTTGTGAAAATATACAATAAAATGATTTTGCAGATCTTTAAAACACCAACTTCGATACAAAGTCAAAGTCATGTACTTACTTACTTAAATTTTTTCTTTCTTTACTTTCTTTCTCTTTTTTTTAGGCGTTTTTCATTTTTCCAATATTAATTCAAATTAAATTTAAATTTAAGTTTATTTCACATTGTTAGTTTGTTATTTCATTTTTATTATTATTATTACAATTATTCAATTTTAGCATCATTCGAATTTTTATAGGACATATACTGAAGGATTTATTACCTTGTTGTACATTTCGAATTAATAAATAAACGAAATGAAATAAAGCAACTGACAATCAATAAGCTATGTGGAGGCGCCAAGTTTCCGTGGAAAATAATAAGCAAAAAAACACTTATTCTATTATTATTTCAAAAGAATACAAAAATTAATAAATTCAAAAACTGCACAAATTTATTTCGTAGTGTTTTACCACATAAACTATATACGCTGGTGACACTGGTTTTTCGCGCACAGATGTCTCTGACTGACATTGAAACATACATAACACATAACCTTAAAAAATAAGTTTGTGTTAATGGTGTTTTTTGTAAAAGTTTGTGCTTGATTGTTTTTATAAAAAAATAATTTGTTTAGTCACATTTTAAAGAATTTAAATCAATTTTGAAACATTCAGTTAACAAATAAAATAAGGAAATATGTTTTCCTGCACGGATACTTTTAATTTCAATAATTCTGAAATGTTTGGGAAAATTCGCGCCGGTTTACCATCTGATAAGACAAAAACACAAAATCTAATTGAATGTAAGGATGATTTACTTTTTGCATGGGATTCATCAAAATGTTGTTTGCTTGTATTAAATTGGAGAGCTGCAAAAGTAAAAGGATTTAATGAAATTAAATATCAGGTACTGCTTAATATTTTGATTTTATTTTTTCACATTAAAAAAGTTACCTATTATTTTTGAAGTTTCCTTGAAAACCACTTGTTGAAAGGAAGGTTCACAGTTTGTAATTCTTGCGACTAAAGGAATTAGTTTTTTTTCTGTAATAAAAGAACTACAAACGTATCATGAGAAATTGATCACATTTAATACCCAACGTTCCTGAAATATTCAATTTTGAGCAAATCAAAGAATATTCTTACTCAAGCAGTTACTCTTGAAACGAAAGTTTCGTCAAGGAATTTTTTGACTTCCAAATTATTCAATGCACTGTGGAAGAAGAAGTTCATTTCGAAGTGTTGTGTGTTCTATTTAATTTCAGTGGCAATTTTAGAAGGTCCAATTTTCACATTTATTTTCAGTACAGCTTTAGTTTCCAACTTAATGGTCTTCAACAACAAAATTCTGAAAAAAAAACACAAACAAGGACATTAGTTTTCTAATACTTTCTATATTACACTTATTCCTTTTTCTTCTAAATTTTACTTTCATGAATTTTTTTCAAATACTTTCATAAAATCCGTATATTTTATTATCTCATAGTTACATATATTTTATGTTATTTCCAAAAAATAAAATTGGATTATTTTGTACATATCCTTAATTTCATTTTCAAATAAAAATAACTAACAAGGTATTAGGTATTAAATTTTTGCATACCTACATATACACACAGCTATTCTAAGTTAAGTACACTACAATTTCATAGAAGATAAACAAACAAATTAAAGTCTATTATATTATCCTTACTGAAAAAGAATAGGAAGACATCACTTACTTTCCATTTGAGTACTGCTTTTTTAAATTTATTTTATTTTTCTTTAACTTAAATGTTTTTTTTTCGTTTTTTATTCAGCACGTTTTCATTTTAATACCATAAATAATTGTCTTCAATTAACAATTCAGAAAGAAAAAAAATGTTACTGATTAACAAGTGAAAAAAAGGAAACACGAAATAAAAATGAGAAAAATTTAATAGTTTTCAATTATGCGTCCCTGCAAATGATATCTAACGACAAAGTCACGATTCCTCTTCTTTTTTTTCCCAATTCGATTTGAAATACTTTTTTTCCTTGTTAGTTTTTGTGCTTTATTTTTAAAAAGTTGTGTATTGAAGCTATCCGTCATTGTTTGTTTGTTTTTTTTTGTCTTTATTTTTTTTTTCCCAATTCCTTCTGTGTGTATATTTTGTTTCAAAAAATATATAAGCACATCATTATGCAAAATGTCTTTCACTGCAAAATTTCCCCCATTCTCTTCAAGTAATATAATTTTTCTACCTTAAGTTTTTGTTTTTCCTTATGAAGTATGTATGTTTTTTTTTTTAGATTCGTTAAATGGTGTCAGAAAATTTTTCCATCAAAGCTTTCTATTTTTTTTTCTTCTCCTGTTTATTCTATATTTATTTTTATTTATATATTTTTTTTCCGTTATTCATTGTACCGAATGAAATGTGATGTAAAAAAAAAAAATTGTACGTGTTTCGTATTTTATACGAAAAAAACAGAAGAGAATGTCATTTACATTTGTAAATAGCCTTTCCATTATTTTAGATTGGGCAATACGATGGATATTTAATCTTCCGTCAAGAAAAAGAATTGCAAATAATTTAGATGGCAATTAAAATGTTTCGAATAGCATTTTTCTAAAGTGACATCTCAAATTGAATGACATCAGTCAGTATATCTTCACTTGTCTACTTTTTAAAGGAGCATCAAATTATATTTTTTATTTTTTGCTTATTGTTTTCTTTCATACAAAATGAGAATTTATTTTTTTTTTTTCATTACATTTTTTATCTTTCGAAATTATTTTTTTTATCCTTGATAAGAACAAATAAAAAATATTAAAAGATCAAAGTGATATATCTGGTATTTTTCATAAATTAAATTAAATTTTTTTTAGTTGAAAATAAAAAGCATATAAGAATAAATATTGAATTTCATTCGATCAAATAGGAGAATCCAAAAAAAAAAAAGTAGTGACGAAAGAAAATTTTATATTTAAAAAAGCCCATGCTCAGGACTCATTGAGATTTCACAGACTAGCATTTCATGATCCAAAAGACTAGGTACCAATAATCGACTTTAAATATATCATCTAAAATTTTTTCTTCTTCATTTTCTCATAGAAAAGGTAGTAAAAGTTTTTTTTTTATTGAATAATTTTTCTACCTTTAGATAAACGAATGTAATAGCTTTTCTCTCTAGTGTCAACCAAGAAATGATGTATGTACCGACAACTTCATGAAAACTATAAGTTAAGAAGATATGTATTTTAAAAACTTAAATCATAAAATTTAAATTTTCTATGATGTAGATTCTAATGGGAGTAATAAAATAGAAGCTTTTTGAGTATAAAATGATGTAAAGTAATATCTTTTTCAAAAAAAAAAAAAAAAACAAATTTTATGACATACAAGTAAGTAGGTAGGTAGTTAATTTCTTTTTTGGAATTTCGTTATCGAAAAGAGAAAACTAAGGAAAAAAAAACCGAAGCATTGAAGATGAATGAAATATTCTTTCTTTTACTTTAAAAACAAACAAAAGTTCTAAACTTCAAAAATTCGACATTATCTATGTGAATTTTAAGGTGTTCTCATAAGAAAGAAAAAATAAAATTTAAAAAAAGGAAAAAATTTATCAGAAAATTATTTTCCTTTTGAATTAAAATAATTATTTAAATTTTTAAGTAGTATAAGATTAGGCATTCGCGCCTTTTTTTTTCTCTTTAAAAAATAAAATTTATTATTTATCATGCCCTAGTTGAATGCAAATCATTTTCATAAAATGGGCAATCACACTTTTTAAATGAACAAAAGATTTTGTTTTTTTTGTTTGATTATAATAATAAGCAAAATCCCATAATCTAAAATTATTATGTTTCTTTGAAATATTCAAATAAACTAAAAACTTTTATTTTTTTTTTCTTTTTGTCAAATATAAAACTTTATCGTAGTAATGAAAATTTTTAACACTTTTCTTTCAACGTACACAAAAACATTCGAATGGGTCGTTTTTTTCTATAATTTTATTTGATGTAAAAAAAGAAGAAGAAGGAGTTCTCTCAAAATATACGGGGAGAAGTTCCTTCCGTGCACTAATATATAAGTATTTCGTATTTATCTTTTCTGTGTGTTAATAGCATCATAACTAATCATATACATACATACGTAGGTAAATAGATATGTATTCCTACTAAAAATAAATACTGTATTATTTTATAAATTTTTCTGTACACTTTATTGTTATTAGCGTAGTATGGTAAAGCTAGTCAATAAAAAACGAATAATGAAGTTAAGTTTTTGGTTTTTGTACAATTGTTATTTGCTACTGATGATATTCAAAATTCCCGCTTTTTATATTTCATATTATTATAAGGAGTATGTATGTGTAGGTATTTCTGTATTTGAAACGGAAAGTGATAATTTTTCAAGTTCCATTGTTATCATCAAGAATTATTATTTTACTTTTGGAATATAAGTAAGTAATATAATTTCATGTAATCATGTACAAATCGTACAATCTATACAATCATCATTGTTTTATTTTATTTTTTATTTTTAGTTTTTCAACCACATTGCCATCATCATTGTCGTCATCATCATCATCGTATCATATCATATATTGTATCTCCCACAATTTGTACAAAAAACACCCATCACATAGATTTTTCTTATTAACAAGTCATATTTAGAAATATCTAAAGTTCTTGTTCTTATGATATTCTTAATAAAATTTTCTATTGTTATTCGAACAAATATGAAATGCAGCAAATGTTTTTATGTACATATATGTATGTGTATCTTGTTGATATTTCATGTTAATGACTACGTTTTCTTGTTAATGTTTAATTTAAACACATACTTTCATAAAGTCGAATATCTTATGACATATTAGGAAAGGAAATAAGAAAATAAAAAATTAATTTTATGAAAATATATGTATAATGCATTAGTTGATAAATATATAAATTATAAGCATAAAAGGAAACAAAAACAAAAGACATAAAATCGTAAATTATTACGTACTTTTTTCTTCTTCTTATAGAAATTTAATTTTTAAGGATAATCATCAGTAGAAGATTAATTATCATAGTAAGGCTTTCAATTGAAAGATATTTGTCCACAAAAGACATCGATTGTCTAATAGCTTTCCAAATGTTTCAGTAAACGAGTAAATTTTGTTTTTCTTCAAAATCTTTCTCTTATATAAAAAAATTCTAAAATAATTCACATTTCTCAAATCACAATCACAAATGATTCAGAAATTTAATGATGTCGATTTATGTACATTTATTGTATTTTATTATTATTTCACATTTATTTACACATTTTATAGGAGTACAATATAATATTTAAAAAAAAAAAAAAAAAAAACAGGTCAAGAGCTCTCAATCTGTAAACATGTGCTTAAAATTAAATACTTGAAAAACTTCTAAGAATTTTTCAACACAAATCGTTTGATGCACTTGAATCGAGGACATACAATTTTAACCCCAAAATAGAAAAGGAGTAAATATATGTACAATCATATATGGTATATATGTATTTACAAAATTAAACAAAAAAAAAAAACCAAATAAAAAATAGAAAACAATTTTTTCTTAAGTTTTTATAGAGAGAAAATTGTATTGTATTTATAAAAGATGTATTATTTATGACAAGAAAAAATTATTATACATACATATGTACATATAATGAAACATATGAAACGTGTAACTCATATTCAAACGATTATATAGCAAATAATTGTATGTAACTTGTATTTTTTTTAAAAATATTTTATTTCTTATGAATTGGAAGGAAGTTTTAAGTTAAACTCTTACAATAGGAATTATGTTGTTGAAATATTACGTTATAAGGATTGAAAAACTTAAAAATACAAAAAAAAAAAAATTGTATAAAAATAATGACGATTAAAAAACATAGAAGAAAATAAAAATACAAATATTGTTTAAAAGAGAGCAAGGAACTTTTCCTGAACCGATTATATTCTTATATTATTTATAAAAAAAAATAAAAATTTGAAGAGAAATAAAACAAAAGCAATACAAAACATAAAAGAAATAAAATCATAGAATACGAACACAAAAAAAAAAAATAATAATAATAATAATTGATAGAGAGAAAAACAAAATGAATATAAGAACAATAATAATCACTGAAAGAATTTAATTATGTAATTGATGAAAAAGAATTCAATGATGATTTTCAGGAAATATTTCAAATTCACGTAGTAGCTTTTCGAACTTTACGCGACTCTTACACTTTTAATTGTATAAAATTTTCTGTGTTTGTTTTTTTTTGTTCAATGTGATTTTCTAGTACATAATTTGCGAAACTTATCTTCTTGAAATCTCACTTGTTGAAATATAAAAAAAAATACCGAATGGATTGAAGATAAGATCTTTAGGGCTTTTGGGAGCACTGTAAGTTTTCCAAAAATTTCTAAATAAGAATTTCATTGAACCATTGGAACCTATATTTTAGAATATCAAAAGTTCCTCGTATTAAAAAAACAGACTTGTTGAAAATGTTCTTCTAGAATGTTTTCTAGAAAAGAAATGAAATTAAAAAAAAAAATAAAACTGAAAAATTTTATAACTCCATCAACAAAAAATTTATTCGATAATTCTTGTACATTAAAATCTACATTAGTAGGAACTTGATATATGTATTTTTTAACTTTTCGAATATCATTTTCTTAGATTGTGAAGGGACACTGTATCATTTTTATTGAAATATTCCCTCTTAATAATATGGGCAACTAGAAATAAAAAATAATTTCTTTTTAGAAACAAACTTAAAAAACAAATGATATATTTAATATCATAAATTATTAATTCTATAAATATTAAATAAATTAATTAACTTAAAAATAAATAATTAAATATTTGTTTCAAAATAAAAATAAAAATTATGATTTCGTTGGTGTTGTTGATGGTTGTTCAGCACTTTTATCATTAATTTTTTCATTTTCTTCATTTTTTGTTTCTGGTGATGTTAATAATTGTAAAACTTTACCATTTTTTCTAAATTTCACAATATGATTACTTTTAATTTTGTGTAATTCATTTATACTGTTATCATTATTTTTAAAAGACATTTTCTGTTTTGGTACCAATTTCAATAAATGTTTATCATTTTTTGTATCCGAAACTGGAACAAAATCATATGTTTCTTCTAAAGAACGTTGTACACGTTCAAAACTATCATCTTCATCGCTATGTGAATCCTCATAAACTTGTGTATGTCTATGATTGAGCCAGTTAGCCATTTTTTCTTTTACTAGCCGTCTTAAAAACACATTAATATCATGTCTTTGTGATTCTGATGATGGTGTTAGAGCTCCTTCACCATGATCAGTAGCCTGCATGAAATCTGGATGATTTGAAATAATTTTCTTCATAAGATGATCCATATTAGGATCATATGATCTGGATTTACCCAAAATTGGTTCATTTTGTTTTTCTTGTTGATTAGTTGGTGGTACTAGCTTAAGACCGCCTTTATTTTGTTTGTATTTATGACCTAAACGATCATACACGTATTTTTCTTCATTATAATTATCATCAGTATTGATTTTAGGTTGAAATGTATTTGGTACATGATGATAATGTATTTTTGGAATATTCACATAAATTGGAGTCACTTTTGGTTCACATTGAAATTGATGAACATAACTTCTACCATCATATCTCATCATTTCTTCTGGAGTTCTTGAGTTTTGTTGACATGCAAAACATTTACCTCTTTCAAATTTTGGTGATGAAACTTCTGGCATATATTGAAGAATTTCTGGTATTTGTAAATCAGAATTTTTCGATTGTTCTTCATTTAATAAATTTTCATTTGGTACTTTTTCATTTTTGATTGATCTTTTTGAAATTGATTTAAATTGTTCTTGCATTTGTTTATGTTCGAATAGATATTTTTTATATTTGAACGGTGATAGAACTTTTTTTTCACGTCTCTTTTTATTTATTTCACGTTTTTTCCTATTACTATCTGTATTAAAATTATCAATTTCAAGATAATTAAATGAATACCTTGGATAATGAACTCCAATACGATATTTTGGTCCACCATAGCAGTCTTCATTATTATACCCTTGATAAGGTACATTTACATTCCACGGTGCGCTGCTCAATTCTGAATAGCGAGGGCAATCTGAAATTATTTTTTTTTCTTTAATTTTAAATTGATTTAATTTGAAATTAATTTTTTACCTGGTGCCGATAAAGCAATTCTATCGACTCTAGCAAAAAGATCTTTTGCTGGTAATGGTTTAACTTTTGGTGGTGGTAAAGGTTTTTCAACTTCAAAATCAAGAGTGTATTCAATTTTAGATTTTTGTACTACTGGAATTTCCACTCTGTATCCATGTTTCTTTTCTATTGGTATATTTTTTGGAAGTTTAACTGGAACCATAACCTCATATGGTAAAGTTTTTTCACAATGACATCCATTTCCTGTATACACAATATCGATTGGATAACCACTAAGAA
Source organism: Bombylius discolor (assembly GCA_939192795.1). Lineage (NCBI taxonomy): Eukaryota > Metazoa > Arthropoda > Insecta > Diptera > Bombyliidae > Bombylius > Bombylius discolor. Next base: position 50,206,641 of record OW584240.1, on the reverse strand, counting down.
CATTAATCTAAAATTAAATTTTTCACTAATATTAATTGAAAACGAAAAGAAATTAATTTTATGTATTTATTTTACTTCTGAAAAAATTATAACACAAAGAATTCCAGTATGAAAAATTTTATTTAATGCCATTTTAATGAATCTCCTCCTATGGCGATTCAATAAATTCAACTGTCTTAAATTTTTGCAGATTCGTTTCTTATAAATATTAAAATTGAAATAATGAATAACCTTTGTATCAGGGTTTGTAAACAAATAATTATTTTTATTTTTTCACCTTGTCTTCATTTTTTCTTAAAATTAAATGAACTTGATATTGAAAAATTGAGAAATTTGCATTTATTAAATTCTCATAAAAATTGTGTTATTGAATTTTTGCTGAGTCTTGTTGCTCCAAAAAAAAATATTCTTAGAAGGTTTATTTTCGAAATAAATGCAATTTTCTGGGTAGAGTTGCCATGTCTCTTTTTTTGTAATTGTATTTTAACTGAGAAAAAAAAATTTAAAAATATTTTTTCATTTGGCTTTGAAAATTTTTCTAATTAGTCTTTTGCACACCCAAAGCTTCCGTTTAGAACATTCAAAGTAATTACTAGAAAATTGTTATTTTATTTAAAACCGATTGTTTACAATTTTTCCACTAAAATTATAATTATGGTAACTCTAGATTGTTTTTATTTATCAAAAGTAATGACATTGAAGAATATCATCTTACAACTAAACAAAAAATTTAAAAATCTTAAAAACCTGAAAAAAATTCAAGCGAAATAGCTTTCTTTATTTTTTTATTGTATGAAATTTTCTAAATTATTCTTCTTTCTCTTTTTTCTATTATTATTTTCAATTCATAAATTTCTTTTAAGAAAAATAAATTAAAATTTTCTTAATTTTTCACATCGTTTAAAATCAATTTTCATAATTCATTCTAAATGTGTATAAACTCTCTAAAAAATAAATAACACATATTTATTGTATGTTTTTTTTTTTATTATCCCTTTTTTGTTTTTTACTGTTAAATAATTTTATTCGCATATGTTATCCTTGTTGTATATAAATATCTACTACAGATACACATATTTAAAATTTCGTAAATTTTGGCACACCGTTAATACCATTTCATATTTAGTGTACATATTATCTGAACTCACGTTTATAAAATAATTTTAACGGCCTATTTGTTGCCATCATATAGATTCATTTCATTTTTAGAGGGATTTTATTTAAAAGTATTATTATTGCTTTTCTTCGTTATATATTTTATATTACATTGTACATAAGTATATAGCTTACTATATGTACATATATATAACGGTTACAATATTCACAGAAAGTACTACTTAATGTGATATTAATGAACAACAAGAATTTCATTAAAGATTGTTTGTCTTTCAAAACGTCCAGTAAATTATGTGATAGTTGCCGTTGTTGACAGTATAGATTGCAAAAAGGGTTCATTATAATATAACATAATGAAAATTTTGGTACGTGTGAATTATATATTGTATTAGCATCATGAAAAAAAAAAAAACAAAATACGGTACAGATGGAGGCTGTGAAGATAAGGGTATAACTTATAATGACAATCTTTACAAAAACTTTATAGATTATACACCTATTGTCGTCTTAGAAGTTTATGTGTTTTTGTTTTAAATGGAAAAATTTGAGACAAAAAATATATTTTTTTTTGAACACATTTACATGATATCACATTCAAAGTAGCTATAGAGATGCTTTCTATGTTCAACTGAAGGAAAAAGAAGTGTAGAAATTACTTCAAATCAGTCTCGATTTATATTATATGCCCTATTGTTTCAATATGATTTCTGAATTCAGAAGAAAAAAAAAATCTCTGCCCAGACCAATTTATTATTTATTAATCTAATTTTTATTGTCGTCTTCTTAAAAGATTCAATATAACCGATACATACTTTATTTACCTTGCAAATTTATTATTTCTCATTATTTTGTAATAAAAAACAAGATAAATATTGACTAAATATTTGTTCTATTAATTTATTTGATGGCCACTGAAGCTATTTGAGATAAATTGCTATTGTTTTTATTTTTTAAAAATAATTATGTGGGGTGTCACGCATGAATGACATTGAATCTTTAAAAAAAAAATAAATGTCAATAATAAAATCTAGTTAAACCAAATAATAAATAATAAATAAAATATTTAAAAAAAAGTTATGACTTTTCTTTTCGTTTTAGACTTTAGTACCGTCAAAGCAAAGAAATTTTCAAGTTGATAAAATTCTTGCGTCTCCAGAGGGATCATTAATTGCACTTGCTGGAACGAATGGTTTTTCAATTGTTGAACTTCCAAGTCGATGGGGGCCTAATGGATATTTTCTAGAAGGCAAAGATGAAATAATATGCAGGTGAGTGAAACAAAATATATTATTAAGTTAATATCGGGTCTTGATTTCACTCCAAAACGTTTTTGCAGTTTTTTTTTACAATCAACCTTAATTATCTCTGAAGGCCAGGTTCAATTATTAGCGAATAAATTGAAGTTTCTAGAAAAAAAAAGTTATTATGAAATAATTCTATAGAAATCGCCTCTAGAAATTTTTAAGTTTAATTGGTTTTTTGTTTTTTGCTCAACGCGTAATTAAAAGTACATTAGACAGTCACGTGTTTATCCCCACCCACACAGATTTTAATATGTAAGTTGACTCATTTCTAACATTTCCATTTAAGTAGTTTTTCTCTAATGAAAAATAACAATTTCAAATATTTTTATTGCGCCTTAAAAAAAACCTTTGTCTTTGAATCAATAAATTTTAAAAATAAAAACTCAAAAAAATTTTCAACAAAATAATATAAAATTTATTTTTAATAAATTTAGCAAATAAATACAAAAAAAAAAATACTTGTAAACATAAATTACATTTTGATTTTGAATTCCTGAAAATTACAGAAAATTAAAAATTTTTCAATTTAAACCAAAAATTATAAAATGAATTTTTATTCCACTTTTTTTTTTCTTTTTTCAAGCACGATTTCCATTATTTCTTTCAATTTTAATCACTCTACCATTTTCCACATAATCTCGTACATCAGAAAAATTACGTTCTGATTTTATTCTCACATCATTTGGATCAAATTGAAATTTTCCATTCCATTCTGTTGGTAAAATTTCTGGTTCATATGAATGACCATAAAGTTCATTTGAATTTGAACGATTTCTTTCTTGTTTCATACGAACATCATTTGGATCTTGAACAAATGTACCAGACCATGTTGGTGGTAGAATTGTTGGACTTGTTGAATATCCAAAAAATTGACTAGCATCTGATTGATTTCTATTGTAAAAACAAGCCTCCCTTCTGGAACATGGTATTCCAATTGTTGGTTCATTATTACGAACAAATTTTCCATTCCATCCTTCAATTTTGATGGGAATATATTCATCTTCACGACGACGTCTTATTGGCATTTTTTATATTATTTTTTTTTTAAACTTTGTTTTATAGAAAAGTAAAACAGAAATTTAAAGTTTTTTTTTTTCTTCTAATAAAGCACTTTTGATGTTGATTGAACACTTGTCCTAAATGAACTGATCGCGAACACAATTTTTCAATTGAATTTCTATGCACGCTGAGAAAAATTTATATAGTTTGAAACCAATGATTTAAAATTTAAATTAAAATAACAAAACAAGTTGATCCCACGCACGTATTTCACCTTCCGGATTTGTAACATGGAAGAAAAAAACAGCAATATTTTGTTTGTTTTCAATTTATGACACAATCTATAAAGTTTACAAATCGTAGCTTAATCATGAGAAGAAGAAAAAAAACAAGATAATTGTGTTAGTTACAATAATAATAATAATTCATCAACTTAGGTGTCAAAGCGAATCACACAGGTGGCATACAAATGTATTTGTAACTTTATTTTTCTCAGTTTAGCATTATTACAGCGATTCGGTTACAAATAAAAAAATGACGTAAGAGATTCTCATGTCATAAAAGTAATAATTGTTGAAATGAAATATAAACTGATGACGTCTTTGAAAAATTGCTGAATTCCTGTTTTGATTTTTATGAACATAAAAGGTGATTATACTAAGGTGTACTTTATGTGTAAAGAAAGAGAATATGAAACCAAGTCATAACTAAATATGGACAATACAGGTTATTGTACTCAATTATTGTGATTTTTTTTGTTAAAATTTGAAGTCGGAAACAAAATCTTAATTCAATTGTTCTGTTTTTATTTTTGGCGACTAAATAAAAAACTGCTACTGAAATGGAAATTATATAAATAAAATGTTTACATTTTTTGTAATTGGTGAAATTGTCTTGTTTATAAGATAATTGTGTATTTTTAGATGTGTGTTTTTATTTACTTGTCAAAAAAAGGTAATGAATGAATCTTGAAAAGTGACATTTAAAACAATGGAAATTAAAAAAAAAAAACTATAATTAATTTGAAAGTTAATGAAAAATTATTGATTTTATTAATTTTCTCAAGGTGTGAAAAATAGATGAAAAAGGAAAATATAAATGTGATGATGATGATAATATCTTTTTCATGGTTGAAAAATAAATAAATAATAAATATTCGAAGTTTTTTTTTAAATGGATCTAACATGATTCATTTACAAAGATTTATCTGAGAACGATTGCTTTTGTGTTGATATTTTTTCCAGGTGTTAGACTTTGATCAGTTCGAATTAAGCAGAACCTTTTGTTATCTTTTCATTTGATTTTCCACATTAAAAATTTTAAGTATTTCCCATTTTCTCAAATAAATAATTTGATATCCTTTACTTACTCATTTTGTCTTTTATTTTCAAAATCAAATTTTGACAGAAAGCTAAATTTAAAATCTTTACACTTCTTTCTAACATAATTAAAAGAAATTTATTTTTGAATAAAAAATCATTACCAAAAGTTTAATTTCCAAAATCTTTTTTTTTACATTTTTTCCATCATAAAAATGTTCAAATAATTTTTAGAATAATTACCTAACATAATAATATAATAATTATGTAATTTGTAAAACTGTATTGTATTGTAAAACACATCAAAAAAAAAAAAAAGTTTTTCCGATTTACGACCATCATAAATACAATCCTAGAGATAAAAAGTATCTTTATATAGATAAAAATATAATATAATGTGTTTGTTTTACACTCCTCATCATGATAATAATATTCTGCAACTATATGAATCTACCATCATCCCACCAAAAAAATATATGTATAAAATAAAATAGAGAAGGAAAAAAAACTTCTTTGACTACTTACAATTTTATACCTTGTGAAATATAAAAGAATTAAAATGAAAAGTGAATATAAGCGTAGATACTATATATTTAATGTTTTTTTTTTTAACTTGAATATTATCCTGTTTAAGAATTTGTGAGACATACTATGACATTAGATTAAGCTATAAAATAATTCGCAACATCTAATTCCTGGAATATGTGAGCCTAATTATACCGCAAAAAAAAGATAAGCACTGTTTGTTAGATGTGCGAAAAATACAACTTTGCGACTTATTGCCAAACAGACAGTTGTAGTAACTAATAATATAGAGAAGTTATATACGTACATATACGGGTATATGAAAAAAAAAAAAAAGAATCTCAAAATTTTGTATAAGGAAAATAAGAAGAATGAAAACTTTTATTTTATGTAATAATATATGAAAATATTTAAGAGTATCCAAGTCCTTAGTTTTTTTTTTTTTTTTTTCTATCTCGCTCTTTTTTTGTATATTCTTTAATTTTTCTGTATTTATAATATTAAAACGTAGAGAAAGTTTTAAAATATTTTATAGAGGATCATAAATACCCAGTACACATACAAATTAGGATGTAAAAAAGTTCCTGCCTTTTGCCGCTTATTATAATACCATATCACATAATTTGTATTTGCTATTTGTTTAATTTAATATATATATATGTACATATATATAATATAAAAGATATTAACGATGATGTCCTTATACGCCATATCAAACACACATACATACAATAATTATATCCACCACCGTTTCAGTAATGTTATTTTTCTATATATTTTTATATGTAATGCATTTATTTTAAATAATCAAGATTATAAGGATATGTATGTGAAATGTATGTATGTGTAAGATATTTTATGTATTATGTATTCTTTATTAAAATAACTTTAGATTGTATATAATTCAGAAAATATTATAATAATAAACTTTTAAAATCAAGTATGGTATAAAATTCAAAATCACGAAATACTTGATAATTTTCTTTTCTTTTTTTTTTTTTTTTTTTTTTTAAATTTTGCTTGCTAAAGATTTTTTGATGATTATGTGTATGACATTTTTTTGTTTCTTTTTTATTTCATTTATTTTTTATTTTTTTTGTGGGTGTATAAGCAAACACCTTTTCACATATTAAACTTTCTTATCTTTTTTAATGATGTCCTTTGAAAAAAGAATTGTATATTTGTATGTATAAACTTTATGTTTACCTTACACCTGTCTTTTAATATTCTAATAAGTATCTGTACGATGATAAAATTGATGTGTACATTGTCTTCAATTTATTTTCATTCAAAATTCACATGTTAAAAATAAAATAAAATATAAATCAAAGTTATATGTATTAGAAACGAACCGCGAATACAAAAACAAAAAACAAAAAAAAACAAATTAGAAGAATTTTTATGTTGAAAAAAAAAAAGCAATAAATTGCAATTCAAATTTTAGACAGGTATGAATTTTATTAAGAAAGAGCAAAGCAAAAAGAACTATGAAATAATAAAAATTAAAATTTTTCAATTATTATTATTATGTATATTCACTATCAGCACATTTTTATTTGTAATTGTGTGAGTAAGTGAGTATGTACATATATATATATATTATTGTATTCTTCTTGTGTGTATTCGTACTTTTACAAATATGTATATTTGTTTTTTTTTTAAGAGTTCGTGTTATGGTTTTTTTTTTGTCATTTTATTTTAAAATCAAATAAAATGAAAATGCTAATTCGGTGTTACCTGCCATAGGTAAGTTAATTAATTTAAAAGAAAAACAGAAAAAGGGTTATCTAAGTATTTATGCTTTTTTCGTATTTAATTAAAAGTAATCAAAAATTATGAGCTCTTATAAAGTTTAAATTCAAGTTAAAAAGTTTGTATACCACACACACATACACACATAACATTCATGTATTTTATACGAAAAAAAAAGGACAAAATTATAACAAAGATATAATATTGAATATATTTTGTGAATATAAAATGTCATATTCTTATAAAGTTTAACCTTTTTTCGTTCGTTTTTTTTTTTCTGTGGATTTTTTGATACAAATTATTTTTTTTATGTGTAAATATTAATTAAAATTTAAAATAATAATTAAATGATAAATATCAAAAAGTGGTAAAAATATTAATTAATGAATTTTCATAAAATTTTCGAATTTATGATAGTATATTTGAATTTTAAAAGTTCTTAAAGGGATTTTATGAGTTTTGGATTTTCGTTATATTCTTCATGATTAACAATTAACTGGTAATCATATAAGGAAAATAAACTATCTTAAATTAATATTTTAAAACAAGTTTAATAATTATTAAAAATCATCAGTGTAAAATAATTTTGGATTAAAAATATGAAAAAACCAAAAAAACAAATTTCGAAGGATAAAAAGTCATCATTTTTAAAATTTATTTGTTCCTAGAATTTTTTCTAAACAGTATATAATTGAAAAAAAAACAAAACGTCATCAAAAAATTATTCGCTGATAATATTTTTTTTAAAATTTTATAACCTCCGCAAAATTTTAACTCTTTTCATTTTACTGTAAGTATACTTATACATATATGTATGTATAAAGGTGTGTAAGTATGATTTTAAATAGCATGGATTCCCTTGTAACTATGTATCTAATGAATATTTTCTGTTTTATTTAGATAATATATTTTTGAAAATTATTACTATTAAATTTAATACATATGTACATGTTTAAGAATATATACTCCCAGTGAGAGTATCTATAGTATGTAGTATGTACATATATCTATACTTGTCGTAATATCATTTTATATAAAATTTTATACAATAAACTCCTTTCATCATTTTACGGATAAGCATTTTTTTTAATATACCTGATGATACTTTTAATAAATATTAAAATGAAAATAAGAACAAAATAGAACAGATACAATAGTTACTGATTCAGTTTTTTTCTAACTTCCCAAAAAGAAAATCCATATAAAATACATTTTCATATTTTTATATACATACTGGAAAGATACCAACCATCCAATAAAATACCTTCTTCTGTTATTTAAAACAACTATAGATACTGAATACTCTTATAAAAATTTGAGAATATACCATCATCGTCATCATCATCATCATCTCATATCGATGTTGGTTTGAGGTGATATTAGTTGAAAATATTAATGCAAACTGTCATAAACATATAAATAATTGACAATTTATAAGCAAATTTACAAAAATAGGTCTTCTGGTATTTTAAAATTCATTTATTTGGTTAGATGATTTCAGTTGTGTATATGTATGTGTACAAGTATATTTTTATTATCAAATTTTGTGTATATTGTCATAATTTTTTTTTTGAATTTTTGACTTTTATATCCTTGGTTAACCATAGCATCAGGTCTCAATATTTCTGTTTGTATATAAAAATGTGTTCATTTTGTATCTGTTTGAATATTTGTATATAAGTATATACGAGTATATATTAATATTCGCGCTATCAACTTCAACCCTTTCCATTTTAATTATAACAATGATCATCATTTCAAAGGGCAAATGGCAACAAAAAAACAACAGGGCACCCCTACTGTTATTTCAATGATATTTTTGTTTTTTTCTTCTTCAACTTTCATCTTTTTTTTTTTTTCATCACACCTTTTATCCTTTCTGTTCATTCATTAATTTATTTCTCATCTTTTTCATCGAACATTAAAAAATATACTCAATTTTTGTGTGTGTATGTGTGTTTTATTTTTTTCTTCTAAAATTTAAATGAATAAATTTAACATTGAAAATTTATTTATATTTATGCTGACTGCTGAGTATAGCTAATTTAAACATTTTTTGATAATAATAATAATATCTGATGAGATAGAGATAACCTGTGATGTGATTATCAGAAAATGTTAACGTTGTCAAATTATAGAGAGATATGTCCTTGTGATAATTATTGAAATTTATATTTGTTTTGAAAAAGCATTGCTGATAAGCTTGAATGTGTTTAATTAATTTTTCTAAAAAGGTGTTTTGACAATTATTTTGTTGTTCATTTGAAGAAGTTTTTCTTTTAAAAAAATAAATAAAGCTACAACACATAATCTTTGAAATACAATACATAATTCAAAAATTATTCAAGTTAAAATTAATAAAAAACAATTAAAATTAGATTTGATGTGAGAAGAAAAAAGTGAATTAACCACGAAATAATTTTGCTATGTGGTACAAAGAAAAATTTCAACATGCAACAAGTGCCATTCTCAACACCATTCATCTATTAGATAATTGAAAAATTCCATCATAGCATACATTAAACAATTTTTAACATTTTCTCTTTTCTATCATTTTAATTTTTATTTTCAAAAAAGAAACAAAAAAACATAGACGGAAAATATAAAAAAAAAAAATAATGTAGGTGATATGAAATATCATTCAAGTGAAATTATACTGTTATTACTCGTATGTTTCCCATTACATATCAGGTAAATGAAATATCCTTCGTAATTATAACATTTCACTTATTTTTTAAGAAGAAAAAAAAAAAGTAACATGTAATTTAACAAAATTTCTGTAATAGAAGCAAAATTTGTGCAACCACACTTATGTGTAGCACACACATATATACATACATATCTTTCAAAATTATTGCAAAAAACATATACTTTTACATCTTTTAAATTCAACTGAACGTTTCATATTATGTTCATTGGAGTAAAATTACCAAAATATTCACGGCTTACCGGCCACGCGATATCTTTTTATTATGATGATATGATATCATAATTGTATTTTTCATTCATGGTTTTCAGAAGAAAAAAAAAAACATGCTGCTCTCATCTAAAAATAAGCTACGTTGTATATGAGTATAAAAATATGTTATGAACATTTTTTGGTAAAATAAAAAAAAAAAAGATAGAATATAAAAGATAATAACAATCTGAATACATGAAATGGAAAAAATCCGAAAGGACGTTATATTATTTTTATCTGTTTTTTCATATACGAATTTTCATTTGGTTGACTATTTTTTTGATTTTCTTTAATTCCTTTACGTATTTTATTATTTTATTTTATTTTGTTTATGCTCAACCGATTTTTTTCTTTTTCCATATATTTTTTGTGTAAATTTCTACTTAACAGAAAAGTCATTTTTCTATAAAATATATTTTGTACTAACTATTTTTTTTTATTTTTACAAATTTTTTAACCGCAAAATTATATTTTTTAAAATTGTTGAATTGTTTCGTTTGTGGTTTTTTTTTTTTTCTCTTCGTAATGAATAAAATAAAATAAAAAAATCTGAAGCTATTCAACCAACTGAACATTTTTCTCATTTGGTAATAAAATTGTTAAAAAACAAAAAAGAACCTTATTCCAAAATTTAAAATATTTTATATTCAAAGTGAAAAGGATCAAAAAAGGAATAATATTTTCTTTTGTAATTTTGTAATATTTTAATTCAATAAATTTTAAATAACATAAAAAAAAATTATAAATCTTTATTTGATTTTTTTTTTTCCTTCAAGTCCACTAAATTCATGTTTTTTTTTTTCTTTAGGAACTATTAAAATTTCGAAAAATCATTAGAAAAAACTCAAAAGTAATAGAAATATATCATTTGTAAAATGATTAGCCGTTAGCAATTTAACGTCAAATACAAATTTATAATAATAATTGTTGTAAAATTATTATAATAAACTAAAAAGTTTTACCTTTTGAAAATCACATTAAGATGCAACGAGGTGTATATCATTTATAGACTTTCATTTCTATATTATATATTTTCTATAATAAATTATTCTAAAGTATATTTTAAGATATATATATACGTAATACAGTTTTTTGATGTACAATATAATTGTAATAGCAGCTGTTTGTGTGATATATATAAATTTTCGTGAAAATTTCAAAATACAATCTATTAGCCCCAGAAGTCAGACAAACAAATTTCCTTGTTAAATTAATTGTAAATTTTATAATTATCATCCTCTGGTTTATTCTAACAAATTAAATGTTTTAATGTCGGTTTCAGTCATTTGTGATAACATACATATACAACGTGTAACTATATATATGTATGTAGTTTTTTTTTTTAGCGTTTTCTTTATCAAAAAAGATTTATTTTTATAGAGAATTGAATATGAAATTATATAAGCAGTACACGTAATTTGAAAATATAGTTCGAAGTTTAACTTAGCTATACAATTTCATTTTCAAATGATGATGATGATTATATGACCGAAAAAAAAAAAAAAAGTGAAATTGACTATAAAATTATAAAACTATTCACAGAAAATTCATGAAAATTGAATAATATTACTGTTTTGAACACGATGATGAAATTTTAGATTTATATCAAAAATAGACACAAAGATACAAGATATAAAAAAGGAAATACGTAATAAAGTTCTAATTTTATTTTAATAAATTTAAATACGGTAAATTGAATTTAATTTTGTGATCTTTTAACACACCAACTCAATTTTCCATTAATGGTTAAGTTAATTTTAATGCAAATTATACATGTGTGTTTTTGAATATTTCTTGTATCTTATTGGCCTATTATTTTACCTCTTGGACCACTGCAACATACTTCAGTCTATTTATTGGATTATTTCAGATAATTGTTTCCTTATAGGTCACTACGTAATAAAAAATTATAATAACAAATATTACCGATTTATTTTACTTTCTTCTTTTAGATATTGTTTTAGCCGGAATTCTATATTTTTTTTCAAAATTTTGGAAAAACAGAAGTTAACTTTTTTTCTTGTCGATAAGTTGCAACTCAACTCTATTATGTCCTAGTTATCGATTGAACCAAAGGATGTGTATGTATAGGTATACGTAAAAGGTTTTTATTGTCATGAAGAAATTTTTTGTAAAGGATTGCTTAAAACCATTAATTAAAAGAATAACAAATATCTCTCATCCAACACAATTTACAAATTATTGACTTTAACTTATTCTCCCTAAATATCCTTGCAATAAGGTTTCCTTTATTATTTATTGTTCTTTTATTTTACCTAAAAATGTATTTTTCATAATAAAAGAAATATCTCATTACCGTACTAATCATTACGAAAAAGAAAAAAAAACAGTAATAGATAGAGAAAAAAAAAAATGTATATATTAAAAATTTTTAAATAATTAAAAAAATATGTTCATACGGTTATTATCTAAAAAGCATGTAAAATTTTCATTATTTTTCGAATATTACGAGCCTCTTGTGTATCATATATTAGTATTCAAAATTATAAATTTTCCCTTAATGGATATTATAAATAAATAAAAACGGTATATCATTTAAACCCTTTCTTTATTTATTTTTTATACATAATAATATAAATGTAAATTATTTATGTATGCCATACGAATTATATAAGGCACGTATAAACTCCAACATTTCATATAAAAATCATACACGTTTAAGAATAAGAAAATTTTCGTTGAAAATTTATTTCCATTGCATACTTCTTTTCTTATAATATCTAAGTATCTACCTATTCGTATAATTTTTTATTTTTTTATTCTTATACTTAAATGATTTTTATCATTTTTGTTCATTCAAAAATTCACAATATATCCATATGTATGTATGTATGTATGTATATATTTATATAACAGAATTTTAATGTCTTTCTTTACTGTTTGAACTTTATGGGAAAAAAATATGGTATATATTCTCGAAATATTATGCTCATCGTAAAGTATTATTAAAATACGAATTGCCAAAAATAAATTACAAATAATTAAAATTTGTTGTTTGGTAGTGCTGACATATTATATAAGAGTAACATGTATACTTTATTTTATTTTATTTTTTTTTTTTTTTTTGAAAAATTATTGTAAACTTTAAAAGCCAGGATCTATAAGGAAAATTTTTCGTAGATATCCATATTTTTAAATGATATTCTAAAAAATTTGAAAATGTTTTATTAGTACATGGTGATAGTTATACAATTGAAATTTTTTTCGAAGTTGAAATTCCAAAATAATAATATCAGAAAAAATGTGTGTGGGAGTTTTGTTAAGCTTGAAATGAATTTAGAAAAGTCAGAGAAAATCCAGAAAAGTTGTTTTTAAAAATTTTAAAAAAAAAAAAGTGACAATCTATAACTTTCACTGAAATTAAGGACTTTTTATGATGAGTCCTGTCGGGAAGAAAGTCAATCAAACCATCAGTTAATATTTGTTTTCAGTAAAGTTTTTTGATCCACCCTGTAAAATATATTTTAATACGATTTTTAAATAATTTATTTGTTATTGTGCTTTATGAAGGTTTCATTCTTATACTTTCTCCTACTTTACCTTCTCATATGAATTGGAATATAGATAAACGAATGAAGCAAAATATGCAATTTAAATATGTACATATACATACACATGTATGTATATACGATAAACTGATGGAATGGCAGGTGTATAAGAAGGTGTACACATATACCATATTATAATATGTTGTTCATGGAAACTTTATTTACCAGCTAAGTTTTGTCCGGGACAAATATTTTATACTTTAAACTTAAAAAGACACCGTTTGTGCTTAATTGCGCGATGAGCGAATAATGGGCTTTTCGAAATAAAAATTTATATTAAGACAACATTTTTCAACATGATGATAGCTATATTTGAATAGAAATAATAATAACAACAACAATAAATTTAAATGTATTATACGTAAAATAGATACAGAGTAGATGAGATTCTGCCAACTCAGTATATCTTATTTTTCTGCTTCTTCTTCTTCTTCTGCTTGATCTTCATCTTCTTTTCATTTCCTTTTTTTATTATAATTTCTTATACTACCTATATTATAATAATATATCCTCATCCTATTTTTTTTTTCTTTTTTTCCTCATAAAGACATTTTCAAGTAGTAAAATTTTATCCTATTTTTAGTAGTCTTAACGTACTACATATATTTTGTATTTTGAAAATTTTTGTGTGTGTTCGTTTTTTTTTTTTTTTTTTTTTTTTTGAACTGTGTGTTGTGTATCTATACATCTGAGAAAAAAAACAAAAGTTTTTTTCCTGATGCTGGTTCCTACCATAAACTTTGTCTTTATGAAATATCATGGTTTTTTTTTGTCTCTTTACCTTTATTATCCTTTTTTGTTTTTTCTTTTAAAAATTATAGTACCGCGACTGCTGTAACGAACTTGCATAAGGTGTATACAAATCTTACTATAATTTTCTGTATACCAATCCAACAATATTTATTATTGTCTGAATATTGTTGAAAATTAATGGTAGCGTGTAATTGCTGATTATGAATCAAAAAAAATTTTTCAACAATTTTTTTAACTCGTTCCATATTTTAAAATTATTTGCTTTTTATTTTTTTTTTTTTAAATTTTTTTTTTTTGAGTTTTGAATATTTAGTTTAATACATTGACATACCGCATATTTTATCCTTTTTTTATTTATCATTTTCTATATCTATTTTTTTTTTTTCATATTTCATCATAAAATGAGTAATAATCTACACACAATAAATTCCATTTTAAATTAATTAATTCAAATATGTTACACGGTTATGGGACACTAAAATATAGAATTAGTTAGGTATACATATATGTATGTATATTTATTTAATAATTACAAAACTGAACTCATAGAACTATAAGTTGAATGATAATAGTAATAATAATAATAATAATAATGATGATTATGATGGCATGGGAATTATATCACCTGAATATATGACTACGATGGGATTTGAAAAGGTCATAAATTGATGTCATTAATTTAAATCTTTAATGGTTAATGATGATTACAAATTATATTTGATGAAAGTGTTAGATTATATAATATTTTATGTATAATTACAAAAAAAAACTTTATTGAAATGAAAACTTTCTATTGGTAGATGTATTTTTTTATTCAGACTAAAAGGAGTTTTATTTTTCAAAGAGAAAGTCATTTATAAAATTAATATTTTATCCTGAATTAATTCTTCATAACTCGAAGAAATATATTTTTCATTTTATTGAAATTTTTGTTATATTTTTCTTCTGAAGAAATTTAATGAATAAACTCATTATTAGTTTTGAAAATAATGTAAAATAGGTGAAAATTGATTAATTCTTTCAATTTTTCAACTCAATTCAAACAGAAATACAGTTGAATTATAAAAATTCTAATCAAAATAAAATCCGAAACTTATTGTCCTAACAGCTCACACCATAAAAACAATATGAGTAAATTTTAAGAATTATTATTTATATAGTAGTTTTCTAGTCCTTAAATTTTTTCTTAAACTCCTGCTGGTCTTCCTACACCCTCTGGTCCTGCTGGTTTTCCTGTACTCTCTGGTCTAGCTGCTCCCTCTGGTCTACTAGCTCCTGCTGGTCTCGCTGCACCTTCTGGTCTACCAATTGCTCCTGGTCCTCCTGGACCTTCTGGTCTGCTAGCTCCTGCTGGTCTCGCTGCACTTTCTGGCCTACCATTTGCTGTTGATTTAGGAACTTTTTCTGATTTATCTGATGTTTCTGGCTTAGTAGCTCCTGTCTGTTTATTAGTTCCTTCTGGTTTACCAGCACCTTTTGGCCTACCGGCTCCTTCTGGTCTACCAACACCTTCTGGTCTGCCTTTACCTTTTCCTTTACCTTTACCTTTGCCTTTTCCTTCTTCCGAGCTGTCATCAGGTGAAGCCACCTGGAATAAAAATCATGTTACAGAATTAAAAGCGATTATGAAGTTTTTATTTCTAACTTACTGCTACGGCAACGATCAATAAAATGAAAAATAAAGCAAGAAATTTAGTATTCATTTTGAAATTTGTTCTACTTTCTATCAGAATATATTCAATTCGGCTACAAAAACTTTACAAATGAATGATGTATGATAGTTTGAAAACGGTATTTATAAGGTAATAAAAGTCATAAACACAAAGTAAAAAATTAATCACAAAATTCTAAATTATTATTTACTTTTATTGATTGTTCATTTTAATTATATATCTGAAATAAAATTCACAGTTATTTTCTAATTGATTATTTCAAATTATATATAATTAAGTTAAATTTTCAAAATGTTTTTGTAAACATTATAAAAACACATAAACTGATAAATAAATAATTACCTGATAGTTTTTCAAATAAATTCTTTCAAGGTTTACCTTACCTTTTTCTGGAGGATTCTACGTATTGATTGATTAAAAATTCATATTTAATATTAAATCAAATCAACATTTTTTTTTTCAGATCATATAACCTTCATGAAGATGTCTTTGAAAATAATTCACATTTACAATTATTACAAATTCGATGGCATCCAGCATCACCAACAGATTCACATATTTTAACCCTCTTATCTGACAATACAATTTGGTAAGTGACATATTCATTAATTTTACATGATCATAACGAAAAATTATTATTGAAAAAAAATAAAAAATAAAATAAAAATAATAAAAATTGCAATTTCATACAAATATCGTTTGTATATATTTATTTGTTTGTTTGTTTACACACATACATGACATGTACCTATATTATTAACTGCCAACTCTTTATTATTAAACACAGTGTATATGATGAATCAACATTAAAACATATCTGGCGAATTGGTCCATTACCATGTATCCAACAACCACTGACACCAGGAACAGCATCAGCAACATTAGCAACAACAACAACAGCACAATCATCATCAACAGTATCATTATTGTATAGTTTGGGTGAGGCTGCAGTTGATTTTGACATTGCACCACCACGTGTGGTTTCATCGTATAACGATAATGATACAACGACGATGACGATGAATACCAAGAATATCAGAGATTCAAGGATTAATAATTCAACATACGTCGCTGTAAGAATTAAAACATATTCTACACATATTACACACTTTTTTTCACTATATAAATTAACATACATACATGCTTACATAAATGTTATTGGTTTTGTCTGGTAATATATATTTTTGTTTATTTATTTGTGACAATTGTTACTTTTTTATAGAATGAAGGTAACGGATCTAGTACTAGCTTGATTGGTGGTGGTGGTGGTGGTGTCGGTTCCAGTAATGGAATAAATGGTGGAGATACTATTGTTAACGATAAAGGAAATAATGGCAATGAAATAGGAAACAATAATAATTCTATGAAATCCCTTGGAAAAGTTGAATGGCCAATTATTATCTTACGTGGTAATGGAAATATTTATATCTTATGTGCTGGCATTGATACTGAAAGGTAGGTTGTACGATATACATATATTTAGATTATTTGTTGAAACTCTGTAGTACAATTTTTTTTTCTCTTCTAAATTTTAAATGTTAAATAGACCAAAACTTCAAGGACCACTAACCATCCAACCACAGACTGAGGATAATTATGGAGTTGATTCATGTTCATTATTAGTTATCCCGTCATTACCTCCAGCTTTAATTATAGCTGAAAGTACAGGAAAATTACATCATGCTCTCATATTGGAAGCAGAAACTAAAGCAGAGGTGAGTTGATAAAATTTTTCATCCTTTTTTTTTAATTTGCATGTTAAAAAAATTGGAAATTTTCATATTTGCTTAAAGAAATTAAAAACAGAAGTAATTTAATTAGTTTTTATTTATTTTTTAATTCTTTAAATATTTTAAAACATTTGTGGTGAATTTAAAAGCTTATTGTGGTTTGTCAGATTCTTCTGGCTTACCAGTTCCTTCTGGTTTGTCAGCTACTAGGAAACAAAAAGTTAATTTATTCATAACGTATAATTTTCGAGTTTTCTAGTTTCAGAACGCCACTTAATTGTTTTTTTTTTTTTTTTCTTTATACTTTATTTCACTTTTTTGAATTCAGATTTTTCTTCTTTTTTTTTTTTTGAATTTTTAAATATTAAATAAAATTAAATGAAAATACGGTAAAATAACAATAACCATAATCTTAACTTCTTTTTTTTTTTTTAGTCTTTCAGTGAAATTGATTCATCTTTAATTGTACATCCTTCTGAATGGACAATTCATGTACTAGAAACTGTTGAATTAGAATTGGGCTTGCTGGAGAATAGTAAAAAAACAAAATCACATACTTGCCCGATTTATCTGAAAAGGTAATTTAAAAAAAAAAAATCCCATTCACTTTTTACCTTTCCATCTTGTACATAATCTTAATTGCTCATTGTTAAATCTTTTTAATTGAAATTAAAATTAAACATAAAATTTTATCACATATTCTACACCATTTTAGGGATTTCATAAATGAGTTTCGTTATTTTGCTTATCACAATACAGGACTTCATGTTATTTTTATGAATTTTGTAAAACAATTACAACGATTCGTAAATATTGAGGGTTAGTACATGTTTTTATTTTTTCCTTTTTATTTGAAGAAATTTTAATTTTTTTTTTTTTATAGATACAACAAACGATACATTTGTATTACTCCCATCTACATCAGAATATATTGTTTGTACAAAAGTTGAAGATCAAAATCGTATAAATGCTGTTCTTGGTTTTGTTTTACTTCAAATGCCATCAGGAATTGTTTTGTTATTATCAAGTGGTCAAGTAATTAGTTTAAATCTTATTATTGATCCAAATCTTTTACCAGATTGGAGTATTAGAAATGATAAAGAATCACAACAACAACAGCATCTTTATCAACATAAAATACCATCAGATTCACCAATACAAAAAATAATGGGTGAATCATTTGTTACTCATATACAAAATATATTACGTAAAGATGTTACACAACCCATATTATCATTAGATAAAACAACAGAACCAACAATTCAAGAATGTTATGAATTACTTGCACAAGCAAAACAAGTATTATATGAAAATTATTTTAAAAAACATGAAAAAGCAAGAGCTGAAATAATAAAACGTATACAATTATTGAAATCATTAAAAGATAAACAAAAAAAAGAAATTGAATATTTAGAAAATCAAAAAGAACAAATACAAAATGATGCTGAAAGATTAGCAGAAAAATGTGAAGATATTAATGATAAACAACAAATTTTACTTAGAAAGTAAGTTGAATTTCTTTAGGATGGAATTTTAATTGTATTAGATTGTAATTTGTTTTTTAAATATTGAACTTAAAATTTCGATTTAATTATTTTCATATTTTAGATGTCAAGAATTATTACGACAGGCAAGTATTTCTTTGCCTTCAAATACTTTGGCAGATAAGGAATTTGTTGAAGAAGTAGAAAAAATGAATGAAAAATCATTAAAAATGGAGACAACACTACAGAAAATTAAAGAGAAACTTCAAACACAAATTTATCATGTAGGATTTTTTTTTTTTAAATTCCTTGTAAAGAATCGATTTACTTGAATATCTTGAATTCTTTTTCAGATTGATAAATACACCGAAACTACAACAAATAATGAATTATTTTTACCATCAAAACAGGAGATTGCAATTAAAGAAATTCTGTCGCAAATGTAATTACGATTTGAATTTTTTTTTTGTCGAATAATTAATTTTTAAACTCTCTTTTTCTTTTTCTTTTTTTTTTTCAGTACAAAAGAAATTGATTTACAAATAAAGGAAACAAAAAGGATTTTAAACATTGTTAATTTGCCATCTTAAATTGAATAATATTTTATTTTTCATAATGAAAATACTTAAAAAATAAAAAAAATTAAAAAAAAAAATTTTTATAAAAAATAAAAAATAATAAAAAAAATTAAAAATTAAATTTAAAGCACATATAGAAAAAAGACATTCTTAAAAGTACGTAAAATATAAAACTGTAAAAATAATTATTCTTTTTGATCTGTAGTACATATAATTAATTAATGATGAACTAATGGACCCCAGAACATACGTGAAACTCTTCGTTCATCCTCAGTTAAAAAGAATTCTTTTCCTAATTTAACAAATTCTTTTAATGTTAATTTACCATCACCATTCTCATCTATCACAGCAAATGCAACCGCAGCATCTTCTTCATTTAATCCGAGACATCGGAAAAATAATTTATATTGATCGAGATCTAAATAACCAGAATGGTCTATATCTACAGCCTTTTAAGAAAAATATAAAAAAAATTGTAATTAAATAAAAAATTATACTTCTAGTTAATTTTTTCTCTAAATATGTTATTTGAAACTCACTTGGAATAAATATGGGAGAATCCTATGCATTTTTTTCTTTAAATATTTATCATTTAAAACATGATGCATATGAGTTAGGAATTGTTCAGCAGTAACTAAATTATATGGTGTTATTTCACCCCATTGTTCCTCCCATGTTTTCTAGAAAACAAAGAAAAAACAGGATTAAATATATTTCACAAATTTTATTTATGAAAATTATTTACTCTCATAACATCTTGAAATTCTTCATAAGTTTTTGGTGGTAAATTTCCATGATCAGCAAAATTTTTTGCAAAAAGCATAAAATCATCATATGAAATTACTCCATCATTATTAACATCCAATACACCATGTAAAGTTCTCATTTTTCTTCTCCAAAATTCAGTATTTCCCTAAAAATAAAAAATAAAAGTTAAATTTTGTAAAAATTACAATTAAAAACTAATGAAAATTCGATAACAAAAATAAAAAGACGTATAAAATTAATTTGTAAAATATTTAATTTTCTTCGTGAAACAATTAAATAAGTTGAAATCTCGGTGACAAAGTAAACATTTAACGTGACATTCATCTAAAATTTCAAACCTACGTACGTTATATTTTTCATGTAAACAAATTTTATGGATCCATCATTCATCACATCACCAATTCAACACCTATCAAAATACCCAAATCAGTAATCTACAACATAAATCAGCTCATTTCCATTGAACGTCTATTATCGGAAGCCTAATGGGCAATCTCAATAGGCCATAAGGCATTTAAATTTGTTTTTTTTTTTTTTTGTTGGTTCGTGTAACTAAATTGCTCAAGCTTCAACTCAAACTTTTTCCAAGTTAAGTTTTTTTTCTCTATTAACGGTAAATTAGATTAATTTTTCATAAATTTGCGATAAATCGACATTTGGTTAATTGGAAGAAAAAAATGTGGTTTTGGTAGTGATTTATGATTTTTAACCGATTTTTTTTAAACATAAACAAAATTATTAAGAATTTAAAAAGTTCTTTAAACAAACGCAATTCTTTAAGCTGTTAGTTGTTACTAAGTATCCACATTACCTGAATGAATTGAAATGAGCGATTAAAAATTCAAACAACGCAACTTCGCAATTTTTAATTAAAATTTCAAATTTTCTTTTCTTTCATTTTGTTCTCTCGATAATACGTTGCCATATTTCATTCAATAATTATTGACTTAATTGTGTGCTAGTTGCAAAACGATAAAGAAAAAACAACAAGTAAAAGTTTATTTGATTTTAGTTTTTTGAACCTAAAATACACAATCTAATATTTACAATGAATGAGACAAAATATAGGTCGAAAATATTCATAAAAGATGGCTTTCACTTTCTAATGATTTTCAATGATTTCGTTTAAATTTAAAAAAAAAAACAAATATTTTATTTCTTATTTGTTTGCCTGCCATTAAAAACAAATAAAAAAGATTGTCTTATCATTCATGTGAACAAAAATAAAAATAAAACAAACATACAGACATATTTTTGATAAATTTCTGGACCGTGGTGTTATCATTTTGTAAAACTTTAGGTCATCCACGTTTTCTTATCAAAATTATTGTGGGTAATAAAAATTTGTTCAAAATTTGTTTTTTTTTTTTTTTTCGAAGTAAAATTTTAAAAACTGGTTAGACTTAAGCTAGTCTTAGAAACAAAATATATAGCTACTTACTCTTTGTTCATAATTTCCTTTATTTGAATGCTTGTCACGATGATCGATCTCATCATCTGAATCAGAATCACTTTCATAATCTGGTTTTGATTTTTTTGAATATTCTCTTATTATTATTGTTAAATTTGAATTATTTTTCATTAATTTCATATAATTTGTTGTTGTATATTTTCTTAAATTTTTTATATTGTTCACGTGTACCTTAAAAATTAAAAAATAAAACGTAAAAAATATTTTAAAAAATTATAAAAAAAAACATTTATGTAAAAAACAGTTTTTTTAAAAATGTCAATGATCTAGGTTAACCTTGATTATGTTTTGTAGCTTTGTACTATTTTTTGTTTTGTTTTAAATTTACTTTCAATATTATTATTTAAGATACCTATACATATATGTATGTATCTATGGGTCTATTAATAGGTATGGGCTTTATCACGTACACCTTTTAGTTTATTTTTTTTCACGTAAAACGTAAGACTTTTTAGTGTTAAGTCTTGCGTGATCATATTTCTTTAAAAGTTTTGTGTTTCATTGTTTTTGTAATTGAAAGCCGTGATAATAGAAGCCATGTTTACGGAAATTGAATGTGTTTTATTATAAAAATTTAAAAATAAAAAAATAAAAATGAAAAAGTAGTTTTACATTAAATTTTTGGTGATTAGATAATTTTCAACTGTAGATAAATAGTTAGATTGATCAAATAAGGAATTAAAATAGAATTCTTGTTTATGGTTTTATTGGTTTGTTTTTTTATCAGTTACATATTTTTAAATTTTTCATTTTGCAAAAAACAAAAAAACAAAATTTTTATTATTCGTACACGAGGCAAAGAAAAAAAATTAAGATAAATTTATGATTGTTATGTATTTTTAACTCCCACTTTATCTTAATTTTCGATAACATATTCGAGTAGTTGCTTTTAAAATTACCATAAAAAAAAAATACTCAATATGTACTGGACTCAGAATGCGGGTGATTTATTTCGAAAACCTGTTGCAATTATTTCAAACATATATTTTTTTTTAAAAACTGTTCAATATTTGAAGGAATATCTACATACGCAATTTTTTAAATAACACACCTTTTACAAATATCTTAATTTTGAGTTGTATGTAAATATGTCATTTGTAATGAACGTAACTTCTTCATGTACATTATCTACAATAAATGCAATTTACGCAATTTTTAATATTCAAGCCATAGTTTATACATTCGTGTACAGTGTATACGTGTTTCTATTTCACTTTAAGTAGTTTTTAAAACAGAAATAACAATAAAAAAAAATATGTTAAGTTCAATACACCTTTACTGTGCAACTTACAAGCAAGTTTTGTTATTTTAAAAAAAAAATTGGACCAAGAAAAAAAAACATCAACAGATAGATACATTGCTTGATTTAAAAAAAAAAATTATTTATGTGCAAAAATTTCTACCTTTTCATCTGGATCATTAAATGAATTTACTAGAATGCTTGAAGATCCAATGAAATTTTTCTCTAGAATTCTTTTTGATGCACGGAAACCATTAAGAGCTAATGAGAAAGCCATTTTGTGTTATATTCACTTAATTTTTTTTTATTAAAATAATTAAAAAATTTTTTAGCACAACACTTAGAGTCTTTGAATTTTATATAAATATATATATATTTTTTTTTCACATTGAAAAATTAAACCGTTTTTAAGAAATAATTTTAAAAAACACACAAGATTTTGATTTTACTTTTACAAACTAAACTTAAGCGTTTATTTATATTTTCTTTAAATATAATTATTAATTTTTATTTTTTTCAAAAAACTAAAAACTTGTATTCACCACCGTTTTTAATCAACTTCTGATACGGTCAAATTGAAGAGGAAAACAAAGTTGCCTTCTTTATATTAAAACACAACTTTTACGGAATCTAGTACAATAAAAATGTTAGAGAAAAAAATATATTTAAAAAATTAAAGCACACCAATACTAAGTATCTTTTCTTAGTATGCTCGTATATATTAAATATATGTAGTTCTTTTATTTTCTTGGCTGCTGTGGCATTGTATGTTGTTTATTTGGCTGTGGAATGAAGGAAATCAAAATTAAAGACCGGCTTATAAACGAAAATTGAATGATTGTTGTGTATCTGAAAAGGAATGGGAATTTTATTATTAGAAGATACATTATGAGTATCTTTTTTTTTTTTCATATTAAAGTTTTGTTTCTGTTTTGTATGCTACTTAAAGATTTAAAACAACTTCAATATGATATCTAAGAGATTTTTAAGAACTCGAAATTTAATTTTTGTATCAATAGATACTTGTATATTTTCATGAATAAGTAATATATACAAAAATTAATTCTCAAGCTAATTTATATTCATTAGATTACCCATATATTATAAGTTGACTTTAAATTTTGAAAAAAAAATTCATGATTGTGACGTAAGAGATATTTTTATTATATTTGGGCTCTGTTTTACTCGCTATTTTATTTTAATTTTTTTTTTCTGTTTTGAATATTCCACGTGTCTTTTTTTTTTATCTGAGGTCAAAAAAGTTTTTTTTCTCTCTCTCCTTTTATTTTTGTACTAGTATGTGTGAACGTTGCAGACGACATTAACATGAAGTGAATTCAATTTTTGATTGTGGTTACGTATAATTTTTGATGATTGCATGTGATTAAATGCACGTTTACAAAAAACAAAAAAGTCGGATGATTGATGATTAATTGCATGTATGAATCTTTCATTATCGCAATTTTGTGAATTAACTGGAACAATTGACTTAAACAGATTTACAATAAGGAAAATGTGCGTAGTTATCACCCTAACTGAAATTAAATACGTGACAGATGACAATGCATTTTAAATTGGTTTAATTGGTGCACTAAAACTTGAATACGAAATTATGGTAGGCTTCTGAGATAATTAAAGAATTGATAACAAAATAGATTTCGTTTATTTAAATAAATTATCAAATTTACAATTACTCAATCAAATTTTTTTGGTGCTCTATTGAAAGCTTCAGTTTCTTCATCAGCCGGATCCTTGATTTTGTTCTTATCTTTTGGATCTTTGGGTTTGTCTTTATCCTTTGGGTCTTTCGGATCTTTGGGCTTGTCATTATCCTTTGGGTCTTTTGGATCTTTGGGCTTGTCTTTATCCTTTGGGTCTTTCGGATCTTTGAGCTTGTCTTTATCCTTTGAGTCCTTCGGATCTTTGGGCTTGTCTTTATCCTTTGAGTCTTTCGGATCTTTGGGTTTGCCGTTATCCTTTGGGTCTTTTGGATCCTTAGGTTTATCTTCATCCTTTGGCTTTTTTGTTTTATTCTTGTCATACCACTCATCAGATCCGCTACTGTCAGTTTCTTTCGAGGATTTGTCTTCGTCATCATATTTCACTTTAGTTGGACATTGTTTAATTGGAATACATTTTCCACCTTTGGTTTGACGAGCATATCCTTCTTTACAATAACATCCAGAAGGACATTTTTTATTTACGATTTTACATTCCTCATTCAATGTTGCACATTCAGTTTGACATGCAGGACCACATTCTTTGTATTCTTCATTTAGCGGACATTTATTTTGTTTAGGTGGACATTCTTTTATAGGAATACATTTTCCAGTTTTAGGTTCTCGGGCATATCCTTCTTTACAGTAACATCCAGAAGGACATTTGATATTTACGATTTTACATTCCTCATTTAATGTTTCACATTCAGTTTGACACGGTGGACCACATTCTTTATATTCTTCGTTTAGAGGGCATTGCTTATCTACTTTCGATGGACATTGTTGAATGGGTATACATCTTCCACCTTTGGTTTGTCGAGCATATCCTTCTTTACAGTAACATCCTGATGGACATGTAATATGTCTTATCAAGCAAGGCTCATTCAAGGTTTCGCATTCAGTTTGACACGACGGACCACATTCTTTGTATTCTTCATTTATAGGACATCGTTCTGGAAAATTTTTAAATTTTAGCATATAATTTACAATTCAACTGAAAGTTATGAAAAAATTCCACTATAAAATTTGAAAAATACACGTTGTCACATGCTAGTAGTGTCGATTAGTAATAAGGATCAGAAATTCTAGTATTTTACACAAAATGAAATAAATGAAAATGATTTGATTGGAAAACTTCACTTACTTTTGCATTTACATTTACTAGCATCACAAGTAATCACTGCAGATATTATTAATATTCCAATATAAATTAAAAATACTAAAATGAACTTCATTGTTCAAATAACTTTAACAACTAACAAATAATTATTTTCAACTAAGGTCTTTTTTATAGGTTTAACAAAAATTTAAACGAAAAAAAAAATCATTTATCCAAAAAAAAAAAAAAAGTTAAATATTTCAAAAGATAATGAATGACAGAAATTGCACGTATTACAATCGGAAATTCTTGCATATTATCGATGATAAATTTTGTAAAAATTTATTTTATTTCAAAAATAACTGCATTAACACTTATCAATTACATTTTCATTTTTTAATATTAAATTATAGAAAATTATTAATATTTTCATTCTAATGTATTTAACTTATAAAAATTTGTAGTTAATATTGAAATTTTTTCTATAAAATTCAGTTTTGAAAAATTATGAACTTTTTGGTGGGCATTCATCAATAGGAATACATTCCCCTCCTGTTGTTTTTCGTGCATATCCTTTTTCACAATAACACCCATCTGGACATTTTATGTAATTAATAAGACATGGTTCATTTAATGTTGGACATTCAGTTTGACATGGTTCACCACATTCCATATAAACTTCATTTTTGCCACATTCTGCTGTGGAAATTACAAAAGAAAAAAAAAAACATACATAACACACGGGAGCTTTTCAATATATTTTTGTTTTTTCTAAGTTCATTTTTTTACAATTTTTTTTTCATATAAAACTCACTTGTTTGAGATTCACAGATAGCTGCTATTGCTAGTAAAATTCCAAATAAAAATAATTGAACGAATTTCATCTTTTTCCTTGTTTTTTTTAATCTGTTATCACACAACCCACTTCCGACGAGTATAACTTTACAATGATTTTATCTCAATTTTTAATCTTTTTTTTTATATTATTTTCAAAACAAATATGTAATATAACAGAATTTCTCAATAAATAAACATAAAATAAAGATATCACTTGGAAAGAAAGATAAACAAAGATGCAAAGAAAACAAGTTAAATATACATAAATAGATTAAATACATAAAAATCCCCTAAAAATTGTATTTTTTATTTTCAGAACATGGTGAAAACAAGTTTATAATAATATGAAATTTTAAATTAATTAAACTGCTTAAGCATTGAAAAAAAGAGTTAGATTTCGTAACTTATTTGATATCGGGTCTAAACAAAACAAACAAATATTTTTTTTAAATTTACATTTTTTTTGTTTTTTGCATAAACAAAATAATAAAAAATATATTCTTGATAAATTTAAAAAATAAAAAAAAATTACGAAAAGCTTTTAATTGCTTCTGGTCATTGATTTTCATTCGTTTTTTTTTCATTGAAAGGTAAAAATAAATAGAAGCAATTTTTCAATTTTTAAGTTACCTTTCGGAGACCTTTGAACTGTGTCTTTTGAAAAAAATTAAAGCTTTTATTTATTTGAAAACTTTAAAATCTTTTTTAGCTTCTCTGAACAAAAAGTTCAAAAGAATTTAAAATTTTAGGAAGATTTTATAGTTAAATAATTGTATTGTAACTTCATTTGTGTTTTAATTCAAATTTTGAAAAATCAAAAAAGTAGGTTTTGTTTTTAATTCTTTTGTTTATTTGTTTTAACTCTTTTTCCATATATGTACATACATACATACGTATTTGAAAATATTTAGCTGCCTCATTATTCTGTTTTTTTTAGCAACTAATTAAAAAAAATTATAATAAAATAAACATTTTGAGGTAAAAAAGTGCCAAATATTGTTTATTTGTCTTATCAATAAATTCTGTGGAAAAAAAAAATTAAAAAAAAAATAAATAAACAGAATTTGTTTATTTTTATCATTTTTATTTTTTATTTGACATACTTTATTTTATTAGCATAAAATACAAGCTTTTCGAAAAAGAAAAAACAAGACATTAATAATTATTTATAATCAATATATCGATCTCTTATCATTTAATGTTGGCTTATTCCTATACTGGTGTTTGGACTCTTTGTTGCAATGGTATATGTCTGAATTGACAATAACTTTCTGGAATACAAGGTCCACCTCGTATAATCCGTGCATATCCTAGTTTACAGTAACATCCTTCTTGACATCTTTGAGAACGTTGTATACATTGTTGACCTAATGTTGGACATTCAATTTGACATGTAAGACCGCAACCAAGATAAATTTCATTCTGAGGACATCTAACTGTTTTAAATGAAAAAAAAAAAATAATAAAATTTTCAAAAAATTCTCACATAATAATTAATTTTTTTTTATACATATTTTAATTTTGTTTTGTTAAAAGTTTTCTATATATCCTTACAAGTTAAAGTTGGTTCACGTGGTCTTACAAATTGTCCTTTTCCAGAAATTACTAACACGATAATTCCAAAACAAAATAAAAATACGTTAGTGTTAGTGCACTTCATTATTGTGAATATACAATACAATAAAAATTTTATGATACTGAAGAAAAGTTTATTTTATTGGATTTTTATCCTTTGTAACTTCTTGTTTTACTTAGAATCTTATTCAATCTGAATGCAAAACATCGGTAAACTACTATTTATAAATATTTAAAATATTAAAAAGATATTTTTTTATCCTTTCTCCCAGACATACACGAGCCTTATTTAAATAAATAAATAATTACTAAATTGAATGCAGTTTATATTTCATAAAATCTCTAATCTAAACTTGTTTTTTTTTTACTGGAATGCAATAAAGTCATATACCAAAAATAAATAAAATTTTATTTTTTTTCAAAAATTATTTTTCTGATTCTAAAAGTTTTGTCATTCAATTAGGACAAAAATTTGCTTAAAAATAAACTAAACTTGTTATACAATTTTTTTGTTTTTGTTTTTAAAAAAATAATACTTTTATTATTCTCATATTTTAAATGTTAAAATTTTTAATATATATTTCTGGCATTGTGGATAGTTAAATGATTATAAAACGAAGGAGGTATAGGGAAAAAAAAAGTTCATGTATTTTTTTAAAATAAAAAATTTATCATAACAAATTTTTTTGTGAATTTTAAAATATTAAAAAGTCATGTTTTCGAATAATTTTACGGAATCCTTTTCAACCATATCTGAAATACGGACAAAAATTTATTGGTACACATGGTCCTCCTGGTACAATACGTGCAAATCCTTGTCTGCAATAACATCCATCTGGACATCTAATATGATAAATATTACATGGTTGAAATAAAGTAGGACATTCTGTTTGACATGATGGACCGCAATCCAAATAAACTTCATTTGGTGCACAAAGGCCTACAGAAAATTAAAAAAAAAAAAAATTAATTCTGTGACAAATGAAAAAAAAAAAACTAGTTTTTAGTATTTTTGTAATTTTACTTTTCCTTACCACGTGGTCTTTGAGGATGTTGACGAAACAATTGTCCTGACGTAGTTGTTGTAAACATCAGAATACCCAAAAATATTAAAATTGCATCTAATTTCATTTTCTTAAAAATTTGAAACACAATCTCACCTTCAAAACGTTTACTAGAGTCTGATCATGAGCAAATTAATAACGGGCTCTTTATAAACATTCTTAAAATCTTAAAAAGAAAATAAATAAATAAATCGATAACGGTAGTAAAATTTTTAAAAAAAAAATATCACCCGAATAAATTAAAATAAATTAGCAAAATGTGTTAACAATGCAGAATGCGGTTTAAAAAATTATTCCAAATTTTTTATTTAAAATTTGAATTTTCAAAGAGACATCTTTTATTTTAAATAATAACAAAAAAATATCTGAAAGCTAAAAAGTTTTGTTTTGCGTGAAGAAACAAACCATTTTTGTATTAAAAAAGCATGAAATGAAATTTAGTATTTTCTAACTGAACAAAAGCTCAAAATCAAAAATGTTTTTCATTTTATTAAAAGTGCTGAACTGAAGAAGTCGCTTCAATGTATTCATTGTCTTAGGAGTGTTCATGAAAAATTTCATTATTTTTTAGAAAAATTAAAGAACTAAACTGTTTTGTTTTTCCTTTGGAAAAAATAATTCAATAACTCACACTGACAGTGTAATCTAAATAAAACTTTATAGTATAGTAAAAAAAGGATATATATGTATATGTAAATTAAATAAAATTTGTGAAGGTTCACAAGGATATCGTTATTTAAAAAAAAAAATGAACATATCTTGCGTTATTCAGATAGTTTTTTTGATACAAAACTCTTTTTTTTTTCTCTTAAAAATTTATTAGCATTTCTCAACCTTTAATCACAAGGATATGAGCCAATTTCGTTGCTCGATACAATATACAATTTTAATCCAAAAATAACCAATTTATTTTAAAATTAACTACACATTTTTATTTTTAATTTTTTTTAAATTACTTAAATTTAAATTATTTTATTAAGTGGTAATTTTTTCACTGTTGTTTCTCTTACATTCCCCTGATTCGTTTTCTCCGCATATGCAATCTCTTGCACATTCACGAAAACAGCGTATAGTTTGAATAGTAGATGGTCTTCTTGACAAGGATGCATCTGAATCAAAATAAAATTAGAAGAAGATTAATTTTTTTAAAATTTTATAGTAAAATATAACAGAATATATACCTTTTGTAATTCTTTCTGAATTTTGTTGTCCTAAAACTAATACTGTTACAAAAATTACGAATAAAATAAAACGTAATAATTCCATTGTGAAAGTGTGAATATATTTTTTGAATTGTTAAACACGTTAAGAATTTCATTTGTTTTTATACTAGAAAAAATCTTGTCTTTTTGTTCTTATTTTGTAGTTTATTTTTTAAATAGAAAAATTTTTTTCCTTGAAAATTAATTATTTCCATAAATGAAATTACCTACATTCATAAATTAATTTTTCAAAATGACATTTTTATGATCTCATCAATAATAAACAATGAGCTTAGTTTTGTTTAAAGTTTAACTAATTTTTAATGTCTAGTTTTAATTTTTTGTAAAAATTTTACAAATTAAAAAAAATATATTTTTAACTTAATTTTTATTAGTATTTTCTTTTGATTTGTTCATGTTTTTTTTTTTTTAGAAAACTTCCTAATTCATGTGTATCTAAAGAATAATTGAAACTTAGAACTAATGATTGCGGTTTGAAAAAAAAAAAAAACATTGTAACTTTTTCTGTTCAATGAAATTTTGAAAAATTTAGCAAAAAAAAAAAAAAAAACCTTGGAAAATTAAAGCTGAATTTATTATGAGATTTTCGAAAATAATTTTCTTATAAGTTTTCATTGAAAAAAAAAAATTAATTGTTTTCGATTTTTAAAAGTTTATCATTTCGAATTAATGTAACATTGAAAATTTTCCAAATAATCTTTCCAAGAAAAAAATTTTTTACTAAAATTTAAATTCTGGAGGATTTTATTTTATGTTAAGCATTTAATTGTTCAATATGCCTAAATTTTCAAATTAAACATGAACTGAAAGTTCATAAAAATTTTAAAATAATTTAATCAGCTTAAGCAAGGCATTTTTGTTAAAGTAAATTGAGTTTTGTATATGTATGACTTTTATTTTATGAGTATTTAAAATATACGACCTATATAAAAAGTTTATTATGTTTTTTGTTTTTCTTTTGGTAAAATAAATTTGAAAAAAAAAAAATAACATCCTAAATTAATTTTTGCTTTTTCCACCATATGTTCAAAATCACAAGATATTCTCTTCTGCTTACTAATTACCTACATGACTTAAATTTGTTTTTAGCACACATTAAAATGTTTATGATTTTTTTTTTTTTTCAATGAGATATAAATTACAAATACACATATACATACATATACGAGTACATAAAATTTCTATTTAATGCTTCCATATAAAATTAGAAAAATAGAAGCCTGTCAGTCTATTTGTAAGTAAGTTCTTTCACCTTTCAGAGGCTTTTGTTTTCATTAACATGACGCGAAAATTTACAAATTGTTTTGACACACTTGAAAAATGAATGACATTTCCTGTGATAAAATTGTTAAGAATTTTTTTTTTTTCTGTAGGTTATATTGTTTTCAGGTTATTTGTTGATTTAGCTTTTGTTTTATTGATTCTATAGAATATATTTTCAAGTTTAGAACTTTAGTCAGCTGTTTTATTTGAGTCTTAATACAATTTTCAATGAAATAATCTCGATCTTAAAAAAGTATCTATTCTTTTTTGTTTTTCGTAATGAAAAATCATATACTTATTATGGAGTGAAAAAAAAAGTCTATTGAAAAATTTTACTTGAACTAAAGTAATTTCAAACAAAATTTGAACTTTTTTATAATTTATTTATAAATAGTAAAAAAAAAAAATAATTCGAACTTTTAACGAACGAATAATAAAAATATTTTTTCAATATTATTCTTTTTTTTTTTTTTCTTTTGGTTCACCATAACAATGTAATCCTAAAACCAATGAAGATTATAAGAATAGTTACTTTATAAACGTATAGAAATTCTGTTGTTTTTTTTTTTCACTTCCGACCAAGTTAAACTTCATAAATTTTACATAGTTTATCTTAACACTTTTAAAGTTTTTCTATACTTTTTATTATTTGTTTTTCTTTATACTTTTTTCCTTCTTCCTGTTAGTTTTTTCCGTTTTTTTTTCTTTTACTATTTCATTTGTTTAAGACATTGGGAAAAAAAAATGCATTTTATCATAATTCAACTTTTTACAATCAAAAAAAAATGCCCAAATGCCATAAAAGATTTTTCTTTTTCTTTATAATTTTTTTTTTTATGGGATTTTATTTTTTCTCTAAAAATTGTTCATATTATGCAAACGAATACATGCATAAATTATTCACATTTTACAATTTTTTATTTACTTTTTTTTTTTGCTCAAAAACTTTATCTGAAAAATAAAATCGCGTGTATTTTTGTCGCTCTTTATTCATAAAATAACAAATGCATATTTTATATGAAAATGTTTTTATATAAGTGAGAATTCTATTTCTTTATATTTCTGGCTTTTTTTTTATGGGAAAAGAAAAATACTATTCTATTTTTTTTTTCTTCTACAAAATAATATTTTCAAAGATTTTCTTTCAACTTTAGAAAATTCTCTTTAGGTCAAAGTGTAAAAATGTTATATCAAGTGCACTTACAGAATACTTAATAATAATACAGGAGGAAACTCAGAAGTTGAAGAAGAAGAAGAAGAGTTAAGGAAAATAACAAAGTTTTCCACACACATTTGTAGGTTTAATGTATAATATTTTATATATGTTTTACATACATATATGTATGTATACCTACATATAAAGATGTACAGATGCATAAAACGTGAGCACATCGAACAAAGTTATCGTAATATTTTCTTCCCTTTTTATAATATTTTGTGTTTTTTTTCTCTTTGCCCACTCTTCCTTTCCTGTGTGTTTTATTTTTATTTTTATGTGAAAAATTTTATTTTAGTTTATCATTTCATTCTATTTTAGACAGTTTTCGTCAAAAATCCTTTTTCAATCTTGAATATCTCGGGTCCTTGCCACAGACACAGAGAAAGCCACAGGCACAAACACATGTATTTTACCCTATAAATTTTGCCCTATTGAACGCATATTCACCGTTCAAATTTCATATAATATAAGATCCTTCAAGGAGTATCCTGGTCAAATTTAAGCTTCTTTGTTCTATGGAACATATTTTTCTGAATATAAAAAAATATAACATTTTGATACTCAAAATTGAATCGAGGGTGTAAAATTTAAAATAGAACGAAGTGTTATTCAAGCTGACACATTGTTTATCAAGTTTTCATATTCACGTACGTTTTTTTCTTCCTTGAAAAAAAAAAAAACAGACTAAAATCAAAATAACAAAAGTTCATTCTACATATGTATTATGTCTTTATAGATTGTTTTTTTTTTCTGTTGCCTTGTCTGTTTTGTTGTCTATATCCTTTTTATACATTTTTTTTTTATTGTTTTTAAAAGTTCCGGCCAACAGATAGTATAGATATTATTGTCCTTTTGAAACGATATAAAAAAAGTACAAAGTCTAAATCGTTTTTGATAAGTTAAATGTTATCATTCTATAAACGCATACATTTGAAAACTTTGTACGTTTTTTTTTTTTCGAAACTCATAAAAAATATCACACATATTTATGTATGTATGTATACAATATCGTTCATAGATGCCATTTTTTCTGGTCATGTAAAATGAATATCTTCCTTTTTACTTTCAAAAAATCACTTCATTTCATTGATATATCATTATTTTTGTGATTTTTTTTTGTTGTTGTTGATAACATTAAAGAATATATTATCTAAGCGTATCCCATTTAATGTTGTGATATGATATAAAAAAGACATACATACATTTATTGAAGGATATACATACAAGACCGAAAAAAAAAAAAAATGTATATAATACAACAGTTTTCATCATCCTTTTTCATCAATCTTCGTTTACAGCACTTCAATGATTTTCTTAAAGTAAAAGTCAATACATATACGAGTATGTGAACTATGTATAAATATGAGTATGGATGATGATTCCATGGTGTGTGATAAAACGTCCTAATATATCTTTGTTATGTAACCGATATGTGTCAAGAACGCGTGTCTAAGATTTTTTTAATTCTTTTTTTTTTTGTCTCTTTAAAATCGAATAAGAAATTTTTTTGCCCTTCTAGTCCTTAAATTTTACATGATTTTCGCCTTATTTTGCTTTTGGAAAAAAAAACATTTGAAATTATTTAAGACACATAGCATTATTTAGACATGTTTAAGGCAATTATCTTAATAAGCAAGAAATTCTCTGAAGAATATTTACACATTTTTATAAAGATTTTTTTTTTTTTTTAAATAAAAAATTAAAAACGACAGAGAAAAAAAATAGAATTAAAAAAAAATAAATAAATAAACAACAAAGATTATAATCAAGGCTGTTAAATAAGAAAAAAAAAAAAAAAGCTGCAGGGTAATGAATTATTTCTGTTTACAAAGGATTTTCTAAAGTAGCTTAACGTTGACTGAAAATTAGAAAAGAAAAATAAAATGGAATAGGTAAACAGAAAAAAATTTTGAAAAAAAAAAACTTATAAAATGTGAAAAATTAAATGAAAAACTTCAGGGAAAAAAAAATTTGTATGAAAATATTTTCTTGAAGAAAATGAAAAAGATTAGCGAATATTAAATGCGTTTCAGGTATTAGGATATAACGAATCCTAGGGATTGTGAAAAAATATAAAAACATGAAAGAAACACAAAATTATGAATAAGAAGATAATGCAAGCATGAAAAATGTTATTTTTTTTGCAGTAATCACTATAATTGAAACGGGTTTCTTCTTCGCCTGATTATTTTTTTAAAGAAAAATAATAATCAAATATAAAGAAAAAAAGTGAACACGAGAACAATAAAGAAATTATCTTGTAGAATAATTTCCTGTACAATTAATTATGCATGTGTTTTTTTTCTTTCGTTTAGTTCTGCAAATAAATTTGAATAGAAGTGAATTAATTTATTATTCATTTTGCACATTTAGTAGTTTTGTTTTTTAAACAATAAAAATATGGCATATTTCTTAGAAAATAATTCATAAGAAATTAAATTTATTTATAAGAAAAATCACTTGCAAAAGTGTTGATTTTGCATATTTGTCGGATGAAGTTATTTATCGATCAACCTGCGAAAAAAGAAAAACTAAAAACAGTTATAACACTAAAAAAAAAAGTGGTGTTTAAAATAAAAATTTCTTTTTTGAAAAGCAATTTTTTCGAAATTATTTTCGAAATTATTGAAAAATTTACTTTGAAGTTTTTGAGAAAATCTTTATTCGAAGTTTTCAACTGCCAATTTTCTGTAGACGTCCACACGAATCTCCTACTGGTAGACTTTTTCATATGTATTTATTATTTTTTGTTCAGAAATTCTCATTATTAAATTTTGTCAACTTCTTAGTTAACTAAAAAATAATAATGGTTCTTTGTTTATTTTCTAGTAGTTTATTTATGCTAGAAAAAATTTGTTTCATTTTAACTGACAATTTCTTATCAGTTGCTGAATTCCAAAGGGCATATTAAAATTTATTGCATATTTTATTTGTTTTTTCAAATGTAAGATTAAAGAAAATAAAATTTCTATTGAGAGAAATTTTCTTTTTTTTTCAAACTTCTTTATACAAAAATGTTAATTCTTCAAAAAGTATTTTATCTTTTTTGATTTACCTTGACCAAAGAAAAATTTGTAATGCATAAAACAAAAAAAACAAAAAAAAATTAAGACTGAATAATGTAACAAAGATAAAAGATAATTCTATGTTTTTCTAAAACAAAAAACAACAACAATACTTTACTTGTTTTCTTCTCAAAAAAAAAAGAAAAAGTAAAAAAAAAAATGAAATCCCCATAAAATAAAACGGACAGAAAATCGAATTGCACTTTTAATTTAAAAGTATTTAAAAGGTTAATACCACGAGAGAAAAAAAAACATAAAAAAAGTTTTTCGCATTTTTTAAAATCATAGTTTTACGTTGGTTTTTTTTATTTTGTTTTTTAAGAAAAAAAAAAAAAAGTACAAAAATAAGAATCTTTAAAAAATTGTTTTTAACAAAAATAAAAGCAGAAAAGAAAGCAGTAAAAAAAAAAATGTATGGAAAAGAAATTAATTGAAAAAAGATTTTGGTTCTACTGACCAAGCTTTTTCAATGTTTTTATGCCATAAAAGAAATTCATTTTATTTTTATTTTATTTTTTTTTATTTTTGAGATTATTTTAATTGAACAGAAACTCTATACCATTCTTATATATACTTGTATTTTTTGTTTTTGTTACCATCAAATTTTTTTTCTACATTAAATTCTGGTTTTTAAACTTTTTTTTTTTTTTTTAATTTAATAAATTTAACATTTTTATTGCACAAAGTACTTTTCTATTCTGAAAATTTACTAAACAATTGGGTCGTATAAAATCCATGCAAGCAATTTTTTTGTATTCTGCTTTTTTAATTTTATTGAAAGTTTTTAATGATTAAGAAAATTAAAAATTGCTTTTTAATATTTGAAATGGCAAAAAAATAAACAAACAAAGATTTTTATTGTTATTATTTTTTTTTTTCAAATTGATTTTATGAATTTCTTTTTCAGTTTTTTATTTTTTTGTTTATAATGAAAATTGTATTTACCTTTATAAAAAAAAAAAATACTTAACTTTATTACAAATCTTCCATTCAAATGTTCAAAAAATTCAAATCAAACGTTCATCTGTGATTTCACAATAATTTCATGTCTTTAGTGATATGTATACCTATACATATGTGATTCGAAGAAAGAAAAAAATGTTTGGTATTCTACGTCATTTAAAGTAAAAATTCGTTTTTGTTTTTGATTTTTTTAAAAGTATTTTCCAAGAAAATTTTCAAGGTCAAATTTTATTTAAAAATAAAAATTTTTAATGCAAATTCATGTATAAAAACTAAATTGTGGGTGGGTTGTGAATTCAGTTTTTAATTTACAAATATCATAGAATGAAGTTCATCACAATATTTTCTTCACTAATTATAAAGTTTTACATATTTTTTCAATTTTTCCAGGTAAGTCAAGATACACTTTCTTTTTTTTTTAAAAAGAAAAAAATTCCTTTCATTCTATTTTTTAAATTTAAACCATTTTCTGTTGTAGATATCCTTAGTAGATTGTAATTGTCAATGTGAATATAATACACAACCTCATTATGTGTATCAATATCGAAGGGCACCATATCATCAACATACAGTACCAGATATTTTCAATAAAGTTCATAAAATTGTTGGTTCATCTTTAGATTTAGCTGCAACAGCTGCTTGTGGTGGTGGTGGTGGTGGTGGTCAACCGATATGTGAACAAACTTATATTGACGATGATCCTGTTAGTAATAACAATGATGATAGTAACAGTAGTGATGACAGTGGTGGTGATATAAGGGATTTCAAAATTAAAAAAGATTTAACATGTAATCAAGGTACCATAAATACAAATGGAAATTGTTTTGGTAATCAAGATGATTATGTTAGACCAGCACCATTTCCACAGAATAAAATAAAACAAAAAAAAGGACTTCTTGAAAAAAATAAAAAACCATTTAACAATAAAAATGCACAAATGCGACGTAAAATGATGTTATGTAAAATGATTGCACAAAAACGTAATCAATTAACAAAATTAACATCAAAATTACGTGAGTTTGATCAAGATTGTTCAAGTATAAGTTAAAAATTTTCTTCTAAGGAAAATAAAAAATATATAAATGATTTATATGATTTTTTTGTTATTGTTAAAGAAAACATGTAATTTTTGTTGTATAAGAGTTTAGAGTGATCAACCATTACAATATGGTGTCATGAAATGGGGAAAGTGTTTTAATCGGGTTTAAAATTTCTCTCATTGATATTTTAAACTTTTTGAATTTTTTTTTTTTTTTTTTCAAATCTGATAATTTGAAATCCATTGACATTTGAAAAATCAAAATATGAAGAAAAAACTTTTTATTTGTACAAAATTCAGTATTTTTTGCAAACATAATTTTTTCCCCCTAATTTTTTTTTTTTTTTTAATAAATAATAAACTTTCATTTTGAGTAAAAATCAACAAATAAATACTTCCTTAAATCTAACATGTATACACACAGAGCTCATCTTTAAAGATAAATCTTTTTTCAAATAATATTAAAAAATATTTTGAATTTTTCAACTTCACAATGCATAATGCACAAATGTACAGAATCTATACAAGTTGAACTTTTACATTTATATATGTACATTAGCTATATGACTTTTAAAATAAACGAACATTTCTTAAAATGTCTTAAAATCGTGTACATTGAATTTATCTATGTCTTTTTGTTTTTTTTTTTTTTCTTCATAGTTAACTAAACAGTTTCTTCGATTTCTTATATAATTCAATGGTGACAAGAAGACATTGCTATTTTAGAGTAAAGTTCAAGGTACGATTTCTATATAAGTATTGCGCTCAGAGTACTATAAGTAAGCAAAATATAAAAAAAAAACAAAAAAAAACTTGAACGAATATACAAGAAAATAAAATTTAAACACAAAAGTCAACTGATGATTAAGTATAGCATAACAGAAAAAACATTTAGAAATCCGTTTGAAATGAAAAATAAATGTAAACTGTACTGTTACTTATTAGATCATGTATAAAATTTTATAGTCAAGCACTTTATAGTTAGTTTTGTTAGTTAAAGGATTAAAAAGATATATTCAACAACAACACCACAACACAATTTAGTTAAGAGTATCTAATATCAATATGTATCTACATAAACCATTCATTTTGAACCTTTTTTTTTTTTTTTTGCATCTTACAATTTTTTTTTTTTTTTTTTCATTTTGTGAAAACACATAATACTTGCAAAAATATAAAATGAATAAGAAGAAATCTAATTTATAAAGAAAAAAATAAAAATAAAATGCCGAAGAAGAGGAATATAGAGAAGATGAATAGTTGCAATGCAATGTAAGCGGAAATTCAATAAATGACGCGATTTATCATTTGAATCAAATCACGACATGGAATTCAATATTATATGAAAATGTATATACATATGTATATATATATATATGTATATAGTATGTATGTGTGGGAGGAAAACAACAACACACGTATTTAGGTTTGTTATATAAAACTACCAAGCAATACAAAAATGTTCCTTTTCTTTAAAAGACGAAGAAAAACCAGAAAAAAAAAAAATCACTTAATAAAAAATTGAAAAGTCTTTTTATTTACTCTCATTTATTATTTTATAAGAAAAATTCTTGTTGTTATATTGATGAAAACATATTTTATAGCGAATAATGAAGGCAAAAAAAAAACAAAAAATAAAAAAGAAATATATCAACTTGCAATTCAATATTAAAATACCGATTTATTTATTTTGTATTTTTCCTTCTGTTTTTTTTTTTGCTTTTTTCTCGTCAAAGCAAATAAGGAAATTTATTTTTATGTTGTTGCATTTTATTGAATTTTTTTTTTTTCGCCAAGGATATAAAATTTTCAAATAGAGCTTCTTTTTTTTTTTTTTTTGAAAACTAAAAAAAAAAAAAGAAAAAAGAAAATACAATAAATAAATATAATCAAATTTATTCATAATAAATTTATCGGAATAAAAGCAGGACATAAACAAAGTACCTGCATTTAATTTAATGTTACTTTTTTATGTTAAATTATTTAAAAAAATACTTTCAAGAGAGATTTTTATTTTTTTTTAAAATTTTTTTAATGAAATTTATTGATTTTTTTTATTGAAAAAAAAAAAAAAAAAAAAGAAGTTTTTAATCATAAAATTTATTCAATTTTCATAATTAATATATTTTTATTATTAATTTTTAAAATAAATCAAGTGGTAAATTTAAAATTTAATCCCATGGAAAAATTTTATGAATTTGTAAAATTTTTCGTTCCTTTTTTTCGATAAAAGAAATTGATAAAATGATGAGATTTTCGAAAATATCGTAAATAATCCATATTGAAAGTTCATAAAACGAGTTTCTGTTGATGTATTTTTAATACAGTATCTTAACAAATCTAAACAAAGCTGAAAAATCAATCTAAATATTGTTCATTATTAATTGTGTTCATATTTCAATGATCCTTTAAATTTTTGCCTCATTTCCTTTTAATATAAACATTTTGATATTTCAAAACTATCTCATAAAACAAGAGGACGAAATTATTTTTATTGAAAAGATTCACGTTCTCATATATAAAACATTCAATTATCACTTATCTTTAATTTCAATAATGATTCTCATTAATAATTTATATCTAAATCTATTATATCACGCAAACAATCTGGAAGAAAAAAAATAAATAAAAGAAAATCAGTTAAATAGAGTAAAAAAAAAAAGAACCTTTTCATTCGTTTCATTTATTCGAAACATCAAAAATAAAATATAACTCTTGTCTGCTTTTATGTATGTTTTTTTTTTATATTTTGTATTCCACAAAAAACTTTGAAATGAAATAAACTCTGTTTTGACGTATACAACAAAAGAAATAAAGTTTTTCACCTTTTCTATTTCAATTTATATATCTACACGATCGTATGTATACATAAACGTAATTTTTCTTTCTTCCTTTTTTAATTCATTCAATTTTCATCCCCCATGATACCAATTGAGGTTGTGATTAATAACCACCACATATAATAATTGAATACTCTGGAAGAAACTTTTCTAAGGTATGTCTGTAAATAATCGACATCTTGTTGCTGTAGCAATTTCTTTAATCGTTTTCACCTGAGTAACAACAACAACAGAAAATGAAAAGCCAAATACTTGATAAGGGATGACGATTGTAAATTGAACTGGACTGAAATGGAAAAAACTGAAGACTGAAAATAAAAGAAAAAGTTGAGTTTCTTACCACCCTTAAGCACAATTAAAGTTTTCTTGAAATGCTTTGACCCGTTTATTATAAATAGAAAAGTTACCTTTTCATTATTCTTTATAGAAATGTGATATATCTATACACTAACAATTATGAATGGATTTTTTATAGGATAATTCTTCCTTTTTTATTTTTATTTTTGGTTTTTTTTTTGTTTTTGTTTTTTTTTTTCTCATTAGAACTCATCATTAAAAGTTAACTTTTCCAATTATGAAATGTAAATTGACCAGTTAATCATACTAAAAGTTTTCTTAAGAAAATGAAAAATATATTTTATGTATTTTCAGGTGAGTTTTTTGTATGTGTGTATGTTCACTTAAATTATACAAACAAACACACTCATATTTATAAATATTTAAATACATATAATGTTCTCTAGAAATGAACAACTTTATGATTTACTCAAAGTATGCTAATAAGTGTTCCACAAAAGATTCATTATTAATGTTGATTGAATTATTCAGAAAATAAAAAAGAAAATATAAATGAAGAAAAAATGACTAAGTGTTATGATAATAAAGTTTGAAACTGACTTTTTCTTTGTGTGTGTGTGTGTGTGTGTGTATAAGAAAGAAAAAAAAATAGCAAATTTGAACTTTATAACAAAACAAAAAAAAAAATTTAATTTCATGAATAAAAATGATATTGAAGGTGAAAATTAAAATTTATGATTATTTAAAGAACGTCCTTTTTAATAAAATTGATTGTCCTTTTGTTAAAGAGAATTTTGGGATTTAATTTATTTTTTTTTTTTTTTTGCTTTGTTTTTAGAAGAAAAAGTCAAACAGAAATTTAATATGAACAATGAAAATTTTAAACGGATTTCAATTTTAAATTTTCAATTTAAATTTGAAAAAGATTGCTTGAACAAGGATAAATTTATTAGTAATTCATTAGAATTTATTTTCTGTTTCATATGTATGAGATTTTATATACATAACGTATATCCTTTATGTTGTTCTTAATCTAATTAGCATGAAACATTAAAAAAAAAAAACGATACTAAAGGAATTAAATTAACAGAAAAATACTGAGCTTTTAAAAAGTAGTGTAATTTATTATTGAAAACTATCCTTTTCGTAATTCTATTGAAGCTCCTGTGAAACAAAAAATTAATATTTAAAAAAATTGCATGCATACAAACATGAGAACCTATAAAACAGATTTACTGATTTATTACCTACTATTTTTTTTTTTTGTTCCTTATTCTTTTTTAATTTTTTTTTTCCTGTATATAATGTGGAAGTATTTTATATCAGCAGAGTCTATCCTATAGGATTAACTCAATTCCACAACTACATTCAATGAATCTACTCAACTTGAAAAGTTAAATCCTATCATTTTCATTGAATTACCATAAGAGGATTAACTTTAAAAAAAAATGTATTTGTGTGTATATTTTTTTTTAAAAAAAAAAGGAAGAAAAAAATACAACTTTTCAAGTAATCTATTTTGTAATTTATTTATTTAAATATGGTTTCATTTAACACTCCAAAAGGATTATAGGTAAAAATATGATATCTTTGAAATTGTTTTCAGCAGGGAAAAAAAAAACTTTTTATAGGTTTCGTGAAAATATTACGGAAAATGAAATTATAGTAAGGACTCTTAAATAATTAAAAATGTAAAATATTTTTAGATTAATATCAAAAGCGTTTTTTTTTTTCTTCAAAGTTTTTCAAAATGTTAGTTTTATGTTACACAAATCCTTTTGCAAAATATTAGAATTTTTTCATTTGTGAAATTGCTTCAAAAGGTTTGTGAAAATTGTGAAAAAGAATTTTTTTCTTAAAGTTAAAATCAGCAATGTTGTTGAACAATTTAAAAAAAAAATTATATGTATTCTGGCTATTTAAATTTTTTCGTATTTTTAATAGCCAACAATTGTGCAAAAACTATTCAAATTTATTTTTTCCATTTTCACACCTTATTTTGCAACAGATTTTTGTGGTTTGAACTAAATTACTGTCTTCTCAAACATTCCATTTAAAACTTCTCCACAATGTGTGTGAATATGTGTTTATCAAAATAATAAATTTTCACTTATTTTTTGTATACTAATTGATAAATAACACAACTCAATACGTTTAGCTGTATTTTGTGATCCTTTCATTATATAATTTTCATTTATTATGTAATATCTCGAACTACCATACATCTGTGTCTAGACAAATGAAATTGTTATCATTATTTAACCATTCCGTAAGCATACTAATTTTCAACAGAATTTTCATTTCCTTTGAGAATCATTTATTGAGTCATACTTTTTTTTTCTGTTTTCTTTAAATGAATACAATATATAAATACATACATTCAGGATATATATTTTCATGAGTGTCCTTTTTAAAAAAAAACAACTTTTTGTTTATATGTACACACAGAAAAAGTTTTTCATTTTTTTTTTTCTTTTTTTATTTTTTGGTTTTTCAGTTCAGTTGTTGTTTTCATTACTAAGTAGCAAACTGTTTTTAACCAGAAGCTATTTAGAAGTTTATATTTTTTTTTTAAACTTAAAAAAGTTTTTTTCCCGTGTACTATAAAAAGGATCAAATATAAAAGTTTGTAATATAAATTCATGTTCTCATTAATTTCGTATCGCTTCAAGGCAGTCACCTGTAAGTTTTTGTTATTAGTATCCTGTTTTCATACACCTGAAAAAAAAAAAATATAAACCATACAGTTGACTACTATTTGGAAAATGTATTGAATGATTTTGCTATGAAAATTTCATTTTTTTTTTTTGTATGATGAACTGTACTAAAAGGATAGTATGAATTAATTCATTACAAGGTTTTTTTTTCCAGTCGTAAGAAATTTTGTAAAATCACTTTTGGGTTATGAGAAAAAAAGAAAATCGTTTTGGAAAACTTTTTCAAGGTCTCCATTTATGTTTTCCTTTTTTTTTTCTTTTCTTATAAATTTTTAAATTTTACATGCAATACATAATTCTTTTCCTTATTCAATTTGCTCACATTATCCTTTCTTTATGTTTGTGT
Organism: Bombylius discolor; assembly: GCA_939192795.1. Classification (NCBI taxonomy): domain Eukaryota; kingdom Metazoa; phylum Arthropoda; class Insecta; order Diptera; family Bombyliidae; genus Bombylius; species Bombylius discolor. Next base: position 50,162,136 of record OW584240.1, on the reverse strand, counting down.
TCTCATATGTTATGTTTTTTGTTTTTCTTTATTTTTTTCTCACAAAATTTTCTTTCTGTGCGGTTTATAGTCAATAATATTGTGTCTATGTAATAAAATGCTACAAATATACATAAGTATATGTATGTATATACTTATGTAACTAGAAAGTAGAAGTAGTAGTCAAATATGCAAACAAAATAATATCATATTTTTGTGGTATTGAGGTACTATAAAATTTTCGTTTTTTTTTTTTTGTGTACAGCATATGTTTACATTTTAGCTTTTCATAAGGATTTTAAAAGTATGAGAGATGACTAGTACATATTTGTTCGTTTTTGTATACATAAATTCAAAATAAAAAAAAAAAAAGAGGAAAAGAAAAACTAGGGTGTGATCCTTAAATTTGAATTGTGAATGGACTGAATATAAATTTTCATTTTAGACTTTTTTGTATATATTTTATCCTTTTCTTTGTCTTTTTTTTTAGTTATTTTTTTTCTTGAAAATCTAACATTTTATCGTTTTGAAAGTCAAATGGGGTAACTATATTTACACGTTTTGTAAATGTATAAATGTGATGAAGGATGATATATGTACATATATATAGTATGTGAAGAGGAGATACTCAGGTCGACAATTATGCATTAACAAGGATATAGACCTAAAAAAATATGAATGTATAATGTAACGGATTATATAAATAATGTTTACGTACGTACATGTGTGTATGAAGTATAAATACTGTAAATCAAAATTCAAAAATGTTTGAATAAATTGTCATAAATTTTTATCATATGTATAATAAAGGATACACCTTATGTAATGCTCTAATGAAAATTAAATAAATTTTGAAACTACTTTTTTACTATGTATTTGCATGACTACTCGTATGAGAAACAATATCATAAAAAAACTTTTCAAGAAAAAGAAAAAAAAAGTTATTTATGTGAAAGTTCTGAATAGATAATAAGAAATCATTATATACACAAAAATAATTGTTAAAGTATATAATAGGGTGTCTCCTAGGATAATTACCCAGGTGATGATGTCTAATCAGGATGAATAAAACGTTGGGGTAGAAATATGTGATTAACAAATGGCCCACCTGTTTAGTTATATTTTTCTAGTGAATCTAATCAATTAAATTACGAATTTTTAAGGATTTCTGTGTGTTTTCTGCTATTTATTTTGGAGTAAAAAATACCGATATTTTTTAAAGTATACTTGAGTGAGAAAGTTCGTTTGTTGAGTTCTGTTTCGAGTTTTTCTCGGAATCGAAAAAGAAGTGTGGCATGTAATTTTTGTTTGTCTTGCCGACAGGTATCATTTAACTCCTTATCTCAGAAAGGAGACATCCTGTACAATCAAAAAAAAAAAAAAAAATACTTGTACAAATAGAACTTTATTTAAATGGAATTAAAAAAAAGGAAAAATAAAAAATAAAAAATAGAAAGTAGCTACGTTTCGTTAGTAACACACAAAATGATGATAAAAACTGAATTATCTAAATGGATTGAATGAAATATAATTTCAACTTAAAACGAATATAAAGTACATCTACTCAAAAATGTAAATGATTGTAATTTATTTTCTTGGAAATAACGTAAAATAGTAGGTAAACAAAAAAGTAAATAAAAAGCAGAAGAAAAAAAAACAAATAAATATATATTTACGAAAAATTAAATTTATTTAAATTTTTTCGTTATTTTTTCTTGTGTTTACATTAAGTTGTCTTGTACATACATACATACATATGTACATATTTACTTTATAAACATTTTGAGAACTTCTTTTAATAATAATGCGTACTATAAAAGTTCTTAATTCTCATGGCAGAAAATTAATCATGAAAAAAAAGATTTTCATCTGAATATGAGAAAAATAAAGTGATATTTTTGAAGATTATTTTATGTCTTATTTATTTGAAAAGTGTAGGAAAAGTGTGGAAAAAAGTTTTTGTTTTTTTTTTTGAAAAGTGAAAAATTGTTATTTTTGTTTTTTAAAATGAAGCCAAAGAATAAATGACTGTATACTAGAGTTCAAATTTTATAAAATACCGTTCATAAAATTTTAAATTTAATTTATTGCAAGATACTCGAGTTTGAAAAGATATTATTTCTTTTTTTTTTTCTCAAACAAAATGAATATCGAATTCTGAAAGTCTTGAAAGTCTGGTGAGAAACCTTTCATTATTTCACGCCAAGTTATTAACAATTCGTATGAAGTGTTTTTTTTTTTTAATTTAAAATAAATTATAGCCTTTTTGTATTTTCATTTACCAGAGAGCATTACTCAATTAGTTTAATTTTTACTTAGAATGAAAAAAAAAAAAATTATTTTTGCAAATTTCAGAAAACATTTTTTTTTTTTGAGGTATTCAATTTTACATCATGTAAATTGAATATTTTTAACTTGTAAAACAATCAAAAAAATCTGTGCTTCCATAATAATCATTTTTAAGTGTCGTAAAATTCAAAAAAAAAAAAATACAACATAGCGAAAATGATTATTAAAATGTAAATTGTCTCAATTATCATTAACGAAAATTATTATTTTTCTTTGTGTACAACAAATATTATCTGAATAATATGAGAACATTATCTTTTCTCTATTTAAAATTACTTTAAAATAATTTCATTTATTTAAAATATAAATTCTTCTTTATTTTTCCACCCACATTATCAAAATATGTAACTGTCATCTTTTGAAAATGTTCTCTTTACATAAATTAGATAGAAAATAAAAAGTTAAATACAAATTCTTTTATATTAAAAATTCCCAGAAAATGGTAAAATGATAGTACAACAATAAATTCTTTTGAAAAAATTTTTCACCCACCAAATTTTTGTCCATCCACCCACATATTTTCCATAATAATTTTTCTGTCATGAAAATATGAATTATTTTTATAACATGATTTAAAATTCTCTTATTCATTTATGCAAACAACAACAACAACAAAAAATACATAAAATTTTGAAAATTTTCTAACATGAAAAAAAAAAAACAAAATTGAAGTGAAAATTGAAATCGAATATTAGCTTCTTAAAAGATTTATTACGCACAGGTGTGCTTATGGCTATTTACTCGTACATACATATATACATATATATTTTATTTACATTCTGTAAAAATGTATTTTAACTTTAAAACCTGGTATGAATTAATAATACCATATATAGACAGATTTATTGTTGAGAATTTGTATTGAATTTTCCAAATAAATATCATGTATACAGTTAAAAGTATATATTACGTAAATATTGATGCTGTTTATCTTTTAAATATCCTATAGAAATTATATTATTGAAAATTGAAACCATTTTTCAATGGGAAAAGGATTAAAATGATAAAATATTAAGCTATGTAAAATATATGTATGTTTGAATGTATCTTTTCTATTTTGAAAATTGATTTTTGAAAATTTTCAAAAATTCATATTTCAAGAGAACATAAATTCTAGTAAACAATAGAATAAAATTTCCATACAAAATAATATTAAAATCGATATTTTGATGATATCAAAAAACAAAGATTTCTATATGCACATAATTTCCGTATGGGTGTTTATCTCCATAAGTTTAATAATTCTGTTAATTCAAATTATTCCTACATAAACTGTAATGCTTTTTGTGTTAATAGTCAATGAAGATTGAATGAAATTGCTTAACAATCGTACAAATAAACAATCTGGTTACAAATTGTCATTAAATTGAATATTGCTCACATGTGTGTGAGTGTGTGTTTGTAGGTGTAGAAAATTCAATTGTATATAGGGTTTCCAGATTATGGTCGTTTCGGATCATGTTTCCTTGTATTTTAATCGTACATGTGACATACTTTAATTGTAAATAAAAAATAAAAAAAATACATTATATACAATATGTACAGAAATTAGCTCTTTCATGTCTGTAAAGGAAGTGAATTACAGAAAGTGATTTTATTTTAATGATATAACAACAAAAATAATGACAAATGTTAAAGTTGGTGTTTTGAACAAAAAATAAATATTAGGGGTGAAGAAATATTTTGTTTTTAGGATAAAATTTTTTTTAAAAATTCATAGAAAAAAATTTATAATTTTTTGTACACATAAGTACAATTTTCAGATATCCTCTATGACAGGTGTAAATTTTTTTCATCAAATTTAACGCTTCAATTACTTTTAGAAAGCCTAATTTCCATGAAGACAAAATATTTTAAATTTTAAAAAATTCCACTTATTTTTTTTTTCAATTTTTTCTAAAACCCTGTAATTACATGTAAGCCCTATTTTCGAATGGCTACGTAACGTATACATTTCCGAATAATTTATTCTAAAATTGTGGCCATTAGAATATTAATCGTACAATCTTTAATCGATCATTTATTTTAATTTTTCAAAATGTTATTTAATTGTATTCTCGACCATCATAAAATAAATTCTGATTTGATACGACGTTTCGTGTTTTCTTCGTAATAAATAAAAGCATTTCAGGAAAAGGATAATTAAATACGTTAATTACTCATATTTCGAAAGAAAAACATTTCCGAAAATTTATAACCAAACTTCCATTGTATCTGAAAAAAATAAATTTTTTTTTATTTGATTTATATTTCCAACTTACTTCTTACGTATATGTACATACGTGTACATGAGCCATTCCGAAAATAAAAATATCAAATATTGTTATGTGCATGTAAAATATTTATTATAATTATAATAATTACATTTTTTTTTTTCTCTGTGCGTATAAAACAATCCAAAATACTAATACAAAGTTTGTCCTACTTTATTAAACAATTAATAGTTCATGCGTGCCTAAAAAAATTTAATGCATGATGAGGGTTTGTCCATCACAAAGAGAGCGTGTTAAGTAAAAGTCGAAATTAAGTTAAATGATAAACATGAAAATATTTCATTCTAAATTTATGTACAAGATACATTTAATGTATGAAAAAAAAAATCTTAATTCCCTTTTACATGATATTATACATATGTACATTTAACTTCCTTAGTGTTTAGTCACATGCTGAGACAGATTAAAACAAATAAGGCGAAAGCATAAAGGAACACAACACATATTCCAATTATATTGTAATAATTTTAATCTAAAAGCAACATTATATATATACATATTGTCCACTTTCTACATATGTACAAAATTCATATAAATGTATTTTCATATAAATATACATATGTATAAATAATTTGTTCTCATCCTTAATAAGTAAATAAAGAAAATTCCTTCTGTGTATATGAATGTCCTTGTAAAAATTCCTTTGAGTATCCTAAATACATATAAAAAAAAGAAAATTCTCATAATCCAAAATCATTTTGGTAGCCAAAATATTATAGTGCTATAATATATTGTACCGTAATGTACACATAGGTACACCACACATACATACATATTATATGAACTTGCACATATGTATGTATGTATATAAAAATCCACACATATAACAACTCAATTTCAATTAATTTTTTGAACTTCGACTAGGGCAACAATAAATTGGCATGAAGTTCCCTAAAGTAAAAAACGAAAAAAAAAATATATATTTCCTTAAGCTAGACCAAAATTAATGCCCGAACACTCTCATAAAATGGATCATAAATTAGAGAATTGTAACACCTACTTCCTTTTCTGATGGACAATAGTTATGTCGAATTTTTTCTTTTTATTTTTTATTTTGATGACGGTTAGTGGTCTTTTATTAAGAACAATACAAAAGGATGAATGATTTTTATTTTTCTCTACTGTTTTTTTTTTTTTTTTTTTTTTTTTTTTTTTTTAGTATCCTGTATAACAGTATTTATTTAAGCCACAAAACTTTTAATTTTATTTTCTTTGGTATTTTCTCTTTCCTATAATATTGAAAATACGACTAAAATGTATGTGTAAAAGGTTTTTTCATTTAAACGGATCGGATGATATCATAATATTTATATGTTCTTTAAATATGCAAAAAGGATAAATAATGAAAAAGTTCTCTATATATTAATTTTGCCTGTATAAATGTTTCCATTCTTTTTTCTTCTAAAAATGAATAACAATAGAATGTCGACATTCTAAATAAAAATGAAAAAAAAAAAAAAAAAAAAAAAAAAAACCAGGATTTTGCCATATTTACGTTATTTCATTATTTAAAATTTTATACAGAAAGGATAATAAAATAGAAAGTTATATAACACTATTTTTTTAATAAACTCGTTAACTCATTTTACCGGAATAACTATAAAAATTTACCACATTTTTAATGGACAATATATACATACGGTTTGTTTATATGTGGTGTGGGTGTGTGTGTGTGTGTTTAATGAAATTCTTAAATGTGAAATGTTTGTTGCTCATCATTATCATAAACCAAATCCGTTTAAGTTTATTTTATATTTTGCCATATAAAATGTGTATAAACTTTTTTTTTTTTAATATATGAATGAACGAATATGTATGTACATATGAACTCCAGTAGATTTGTAGGATATAAAGGATTATAGAATTATAAGTATGAAGTATTTCATCGTTTTTTTTTTTTTTTTTTAAATTAATTAATTTAATGAAGGCTGAATGTGGAAATGGGAAAAAAAAAACCGAAAAAGTGATTTCAATTAAAGCATCAGTTTCTGTGTATAAATAGATAGGTATAGAGTATTTAAAATAATAATAGAAAAAGCGGAAATGTATCCGCATTTATAAATGAATTTTATGGTTCGGTAAATAAAGTATATACAATTAAACATTTAATTAATCAATTTTAAGGATTTTTGATGATTGAATTTATACGAAAAAAAAAAAAATAATTGAAAAATGTATTTTTTACACAAACTCACAAACACATATACACATACATACAAATGAAACATTTAAATTATTCAAAAAATTGATATTGAAATCTCATGTATGGTAATGAAATGAATTAATGGTAAATTTAATTTCATTAAATAAAATTTCAGGTTATAAACTTAAAAAGGAGTACACTTATACTCGTATAATAAAAAAATGTGTTTGTGTGTAAGGTGTAGCTATCTTTTTTGTTTAAAAATACAAATTATACTCGTACGCATTTAATTAAATTAAAAAGTTTTCAAAATAGGTTATAAGTGTTTCATTGAAATTTTTCACATCAAATTGATATTTAATTAAAAATTATGTTTCAATTAAATTAAATTCTGCTTTTACTGGTTTTTTTTTTCACAACAAAGCGCTCAGGGTAATTTTTGAAAGGTTGATAGTTCAAATGGTTTTGTTTGTATAATTTAAACCGAAAACAATTTGAATTAAGTCTTAAATTTAAAAAAAAAAATGCAATTTAAACTTTTAAGGATATTTTTATATAAATCCATTTGTAGTTCCTATACTCACGTTCTTCCTTTGAATTTATTAGAGCTTCCATTATGTTCTCCTCCTTCTTGAAGAAATTAAATAGAAGTAATCAATTTGTCCGTTTTTGCTGTCTGGTACATTAAATTCAATTTGTTACGGTCGATAGCCAATAAATCTTAAAAATTTAATTCACATTACAAAAAAAAAAAAAGGAAATGAAGAAAAAAACCAATAGAAATTTTGAATTAAAGAACATCGTTACACCATAATGCATGTTTACCCTAACTACCCTAACACAATTTTGCTTTTTGAACCGGAAATTCTCTAACATTTTATTGTGACTGGTATAATATGCATGTTGTATGCATGACCTTTCGTCATTTTGTTTTTATTCCTAAAAGTATATTTTAACTTCAAAATAATGTTATTATTGTTCTGCACGTACAATTTTATTCATTGTTGTTATAATTTCTGTCCGCATACACATACATACATATATACACTCGTAAACTAAATAAAAAATAAATTTATGAGAAATAAAAGTAATAATCGTAAAGAATGTTGATGATTGTTTTTTTGTTCTTGTTATGTTTATTTTTTTTTTTTGCTTACATGTGTCATACAACAATACTAGTCAAATAATTGAAATTCTAGTCTAAATATTAAAGGAAAAAAAAATAAAGTATATCGTTTTATTATTATCCTATTATTTGTTGTTTTTATTGTTTTTTTCTTCAAGTCCTTTTTTTTTCTAAATGATGAAATTAATTTCGTATTACCTTTCATGATGTGAATTTTTAAAATAAAATACAAAAAAAAAAAAACATCTGTACTGAACACTAATTAAACTAACAGAAGGATTTTTCATTTATTATCATTAAAAATGATTATTTTTTTTTTCTTCTTTTGTATAAAACTTCTTCTTTTTTTTTTTTAAGAAAAATGAATTTAAAATTCGATTATACTAGTTGAAAATTAGATTTAATAAAAATATCAATGTCCTTTTTATCAGCATTATACAGCTACAATATCTTTGAAATTCTATATAATGTGTGCTGTTATATGCATTCTGACCGATTTTCCTTCATTCAACAGCTGAGACAATCTTATGAAAATCGATAAAAAACAGATCATAGGACACATTAGATAGCCATGACTCTCTTAAAGTATTCTTAATTGTGTTCAATTGTATTAAATTTTATTTATTTTATTTTTTGATATCTTTAAGATATAAGAATATATTTTTCCTTCATCTTTTACTCGATACATGTATATTTTTCTATCAAGTATAAAACAAGAACAAGGAAGCAAATAATGTTTATAATTTGACAAGAATTATGTTATTCCATAAATACCATGAAAAGTTATATTTTATGACCTTACACAAAACTGGCATGAAATATGATAGTTTTATGTAGCAAATAGCTAAATTGTTGAAAATTATATTGTAAGTTTGTGTATATCAATTATCCTTGTGCATATTTAAAGATGAATGACTAAAAACAAAATCTATACAGACATATTTTGAAGGATATATACACTGAGAGGCACTTAATCAAAAACCATGCTTTGAATTGAACTATAATATCATTAATGTTGTCATCATCACTATCATCATCATCATCATCATCATCATTCAATATTCAATATGCTATCAATTTATAATCAATCAAAAGTTTAATTGAAAATTCTGTTGAAGTGATATGAAAGAAAAACTGTGATATGTTATACAAAATATGGTATACATATGAAAAAAGTTGTATCTGCATCATATTGTATATTTTAGCATTTTATTTTTATGACAAGGAAGATAAGATGGATTAACAAGAAAAATCTATTACGAGCGCAATGTATTCAGAGATAATAAAAAATATCTGAAATTTATTAAGAATTGATCTTGTTGACACAATTTTACTTTTTAATTAAAGCGACACTTTAACACAAAAAAAAGATTCAAATAAAAAAAAAAAGTGTATTTATTATGTAAAAGAAAAAAATTCAATTAAAAGTCAAGAAAATTTAGTTTTTAATAAAATTTTGTGGGAAATACAAAAAAAAAAAAAAACATTGAATTTTCTATTCAATGAAAAAAAGATAAAATATTTTAAACATTATGACAAACTTTTAATAAACCTTTTATGGAGATTGTGTTTGCTTGATAAAAGTTTATGTTGGCTTGGAATGATGAATACAAAATTTATTTATTGTGAAAAATTTGAAAAGTTTCCAATAATGAACAAAAAAGAAAAAAAAAAAAGTACAAAAAATCATACTTGATAGTAAAATATGATTAATTTAAATTATTAAATTTTTTTTTTTTTTTTTTGATTTTATAAAAAATCTTGAATTAAAATATGTTTTTAAATGAAGTTATATCGGAAAGGAAAATGGATAAAGCTTTAAATTTCATTTCGTAAGGACTAAAAAATTTAAAAAAAAAAATAATCGTTTATTTATTTTTATCAGTATGCACACAAATAAAATCCATTATATATTTGGAAAAATACAAATTTTTTTAATTAAAATGTCTAAAAATTTTGAAAAATGATAATTCTATTTAAAATATTCTACATAAAAATTATCTTTAGTTTTTCATGCATTAAAATACCTTTTTTCGTTTTTTTTTTTTATTTTAATGAAATTTTTTAATTATTCAAGCAGAAGAATAATTATTTGAAAATAATAAAATAGTTAATTTCAAATAAAAATGCACCTTGTATTAAATGTTACCTTATTTCAATGTAAAGTAAAACTTTTTTAAGTGGAAAAGTAATTTTCAGTGAAAACTTTGTAGAAAAACAAACTATTAACGTAGTATAACTTTTTTTTTTGCTTTTTTGTAAACGTTTTAAAAATTCAGAGGTTTTGTTTTTGTTTTATTACTTTTTTTTTATTTATTTATCATTCCTTTTTTATTTTTTGTTTTTTTTTTTTTTGAAAGTATTTCAATTAAAATTTTCTCTGATACTTTTGAAAATGAAGTAGACGTTTTTTTTTTTTCTTGTTAAAAAAAAAAAAATAATTTAAAAAAAAATTGTATGTGTATTTAATGACATAAAAATGAAGTAAAAGTATAAAAAAAAAAAAACATTTTTTTACACGAAGATGTCAGAATAATGTTATTGTAAGGATTACAAGTAATTGAAAAAAGTTTTATTTTCCTTCATTTTTTTTTTTTTTCATAATAGAAAAAAAATGTATATATATTTTTTCTACTGTTTAGAGAACCAATTTTCTTAATTAAGATGTCTTCTTTCTTTTCATTTTAGTTGTCTGAATTTCATCCTTTTTTTCACTCATACTCTTTTATGTCTTCATTTTAAATACATTTCACAATATTTTTTTTTAATTTTCAATTGACAAGTTCATTTCTTTCTGTTATTAAACTCTTCTGTTTTTTTTTTATATTTATTTTTTATTTACATTTGTTTGCTTTTATTCTTTTCTCTATTATTATTTTTTTTAATTTTAATTTTTCATAATTTTTTTTTTAATCCTTTCATATAATTTTTTTCATTAGAATGAAATATATATAAAGGATACAATATCATAGGGTTATATTTGTGTTATGTATTGCATCTAAAATATATATAACATCTGTGTCTCTTTATTTTAGTAGTCATACATAACAAAACGGACACGTTGTTAAGCCTTATGTGTCTAAGAACAAAAGCCGTTAGTCAAATAAATTCAGCTTGAATGAATGATGTCGACAACGATGATAATAAAATTTGCCTTCTTGAAAAATTCGCTTGAAAAATTGTGTACATGATGATAAGATCCCTTCTATATTCGATTTATGTATGTGCGAAAAAAAAAAAAATGTTTGTATGTGCCCTCGTTTTTCCTCCCTTAAACACCATTTCATATGATATCGATATATTATTTAATACTTTCTTTTTTTTTTTATCGTATAGACATATTTTAAATTTATGTGTGTATACAAAAAGAGATCCTGTTTAAGTCTACATTTCATATTTTATATCCGTTTGTAGATTAAATGGATTTTGATACATTGAATATAACGTGTGCAAAATTTAAGAATAAAATGAAATTTGAAAATAAATGTGTGTTTTTTTTTTCTGCAGTTGAACAGAAAGGGAAAATTGCGCTTTTCACAAGAGAAATTTTTTTTTTGTAGCTGATTTAATAGATGTATGTATGTGCTTGTACAGTTATATATATGAAATGAAATATCTCAGTATGTATTCTAATATGAAAATGTAGTGTATAGATAGATATGTGTATGGATCTTGAATATTAATAAAATGGGTTTAATATAAAAAAAAAATGTACGAAAGATTGGCACATACCGTCAGGATATTAATGAAATCTTTTCTAAATCTGCAATGTATCGTTTGCAAATCTCTTTTATAATTGAATTTTTCCTGCCTTTCTATTTTTTTTTTTTTTTCATTCTAACTTTTATGTAATGTTTTTTTTTTAAATATAAAGAAAACATTTTTCAATATTAATATCAAATCCACAGAGAATTTTCTTTGAAATTTTAATTTTTGTTCATAAATCGTATATGTGTGGAAAAAAACAGTTTTTTTTTTTACTGAACATACCATAATTTGTTGAATATTTTATGGAAATAAAAATAGTTCAAATATGTTAATGCGAAAATTCAATTTCAGAAGACACTATTTTCTACAAAATTTTAAAAAGAAAGTAAACAACCAAGAATTGAAAAGTGTGTAAAGGTTGTTTTCTATGATCGTTTTCTTTCTTAATTTCTACTTTAATTTCTCATCTTCCATTTGATCCTTTTAACTAAAAAAAAAAAATACTTGAGTTTAAATTATAACTTTGGAATTTTCAAAAAAAAAAAAAAAACTTTCATAATTTTCAAATCCTAAGAAAAAGTAAATATTTCTACAGAAATTTTCTAATGTTATCATAATTCTTCTGATTTAAATATTTAATAAGATGTCCCAAAAGTTTCAAAAGTGAAATTATAATTAACACAAAAAAAAAAAACAAATTTAATTAACAACCAAAAAATTACTCTCTATATTATCGTTGTCATTCTGTTCTTTTTTTTTTTCAATTTCTTTCACTGGATCAACATTCTCATGACGTACAAGCATAAAAAGTTGAAAGTTGAACAAAAAAAAAAAAATCTTTTTTTTTTTTGTTTTCACTTTTACAAATCTTTAAATTGTTCATTTGTGGTAAATTCCCATTTTCTTTTTTTTTTTCCAATTTACATGTTACTTACACTTCATGTTCCATTAGAATTTACCACAACATTAAATTTTCAAAAAGAATTTTTCTTAATATTCTTTTTCTGAACTGTTTCACTTTCTTATTTGTTTTTCACTTCTTTTTTTTTTTTCTTCGCTTGTTTTTATTCCCGTCTTACTGGTAAATTTTAATTACAAAAAAAAAAAAAATAATAATAATAAAAAAAGAATTTTGTTGTATGCTATTAAAAATTTTATAAGAATGATTAAGGAAAAATTTAAAGAAAAACAATGAAAAATTTATATTTAAAGACTTTCTTAAAAGTTTAATTTCTCATTCCTTTCATTAAGGGAATTCAAAGGTTCTTTTTTTTTTCCCTTAATTTTTTGTTTTATTTGAAGAAAAATTTTCAGAAAAAAGTTGTATATTATATACGTGCTGTCATTACTTAAGAAATTCTTTCACTTTAACGGTCGACTTTATGTCACAGAATAGAATGTTTTTTTTTTCTTCTGTATTTCTGTTGAAATTTTACTTTAAGCTTTTATATTGTTTGTTCTTTTCTGAATGTTCTGTTGTTTCAATATGAGAATACATATTCAAATTCAAGTAAAATTTTAAATCTACACGATATTTTTATCATTCTTGATAATTTATGAAACATTAAAATGGATTTTTACACAATAATTATTTCAAATAAGTACTGTTTAAGTACAAAAAATAAATTTTTCTATGAAAGATAATAAAATTTCTATCATATTGTAGAAACACAGATACAAAACATACAATTCATATTTAGATCTTAATCTAAAAGATACATCTTAAAATGTTTCAGATAATAACTAAAAAAAAAAAATTACATAAAAAGTGTAATCAAAATATATCAAAATATTAAATTTCATTTTTATCACGTGATTTAAGTAATTTTTAATGTAAAGTATCTGAGGTCATTCGAGATCATCATCGATTAGGCGTGAATTAAACACAAAAATATGTATTTTCTTATCACATTCTTTAATAATGAAACATATTTCCAGCTAATGTATTCTCTTGTCCATGTAAGTTTTGTACTTTATTACAAAATTATTTTTAAGATTTTATTACAATTGATAGAAAAAAGACCCTGGTAAATAATGTAATGGTGTTTAAGAATTTAAAAAATGTGAAATAATTAATTTCCCAGTTTACTTTGGTATACTTGCATGTTGGTGTACATATATGCTTTTTAATTACATCATTAATTCTCATGTGTTGAGAAATAATAAAGTGTAACTTTAGAACTGTTTTGAATTAAAATAAATAGCTTTCGTTCTTTTCTATAAGAACATACTAATAAGGCCGATAAATAAGATTAGAGGGTGTACTTGATCTTAGAGAATCAAGTTTTTGGATGGTTTTCAATTCAACTAATGTCTCAAGACATGTTTTCGAAAAAAACACTTATTTCTAAACAAAAACGTTGTGTAGATTGTTGAGACATTTGCGATAATTTTAAGATTTAATTTTTGGGCAAATATTTTTGAAATGTAAAATAAATGGGAAAATTTTTTAAAAACACTATGTTGTCTCTAAAAGTAAATTTCAATCAAAAAATTGTGAATTATTCTTAATTTACTTCAAATTAAATTCAGATTCACCTTGTTAAAATTTTTATTTTTCAAATTTACATGAGAAAAATTTGAAAGTGAAAAATAAACTAAAGGAACAATTGTTTTATAGTAATTATTTGGTGAGAACATTTTCATATCTGACATGATGATCACACTGTTATAAAAAAAAAAAAAATTGAAAATAATATGTCTAAGTACTTGAAATCACGGAAGCTTGTCTAAACGTAAATATTATAATAATTGCTATGAGAATTATATTTTCCATTATTTGTTGACAGCAATTGCAATTATGTAAGAAATAAATGCATTCAAGGTAGGAAATTTGCAATTTTTTTATAGCATTTGCTCATATATTTGGTAATATCTTGATTTTTTATCGAAAAATAGGGGGGAGGGGAGAGTATAAATCTTTTTATATCAAAATAAATATGTCAAGGTTTATTTTTTTATTCATTGTTTTTTTTTTTGTTTTAATTTTAACGATAGTTTGAGAACTAAAAAAAATTATTTAACGCATAAATGATTTTTCACTTAAATAAATATTAAATTAAAACTTTTTCATAACTGACATATTTTCTGTAAATAAAATATCTAAAAATTTATCAGATATTTATTTACTATTTATAAATAAATGTTCATTAATCTTGTCACAAAATTTATTTATACTTTTTTTCTTTATTAAAGTACAAAAATAAATAAATAAATTAAATAAATTCAATTTTGTATTAGCAACCAACTGATGTACATTCTGGTTTTTTTTTTTCTTTTTTTTTTTTGTATTATTCTGTTCAGTCATATTTTCTTGTAACTTTTCTTCTGATGTCTGTTTCTATTAATTTCTCATACAAATAAGAGAAATAATAATAAATTAAAAGTATATTATGTGACTAAGATATTGGATAAATAATGTTTCTTAATAAATATAAGTTTTGGAATGAACTTTTATGTATGAAAAAACAAAAAAAAAAAGTATCTATCAAAACTCTTGCGAGTACAGATTTATGTAGACGACCTAAATCAAATTTTGTATTATAATTCACAAAACAATATTTTATTATAAGTGAAAATAAATTTTGTTGGTTTTTTTTTATTTTATTTTCGTCCAATTGGAAGGGTGCCATCATTTATTTACTAGATGTGAAGAAAAAAAAAAGATATTTAATATAACACTGAACAACACAATCACTTTTTATTAAAAAATTCATATTGAACTCAGATATTTAAACCCATTTACAAGTTCGAAATTATGATTTCTCAATTGAATCTTTTTATTAAATTATTAAAATATACATATATGCATTAAATATAATTACAAGGTGTACAAAAAATATTTATTTTTTTATTATTTATTTCGCCATATTTTCATTTTTGAAAGCATATTAATCTTCACTTAGAAAAATAATCGTTTTTAACATCGCGTACAATATATTTTATAAAATATGACATAAAAGTAATATAGTACTGAATATTTTTTGTTGTTGGTGATTACATGTTACAGAATATTGTAAACAAAATTACGTATATTATTTTCTATTATGAAATAAAATTTATAATATAATAATAACAATAACAGCATTCAATATTCATTCTCAAAATCGATAACATCATTACATAGTCAAATCTATGTATGTATCTATGTAATGTATACAATATAAAGTAAGTGCACTATTAAAATGTTATTCATATTTTATTTAAAGAATTTTAATGATTATTGAAAAAAAAAAATAATAAATATCGATTTTGAATTATTTATTTATAATATCTAGGAAGCAAAGAATTATATTATTTAATGTAACAATGATTCATTAATATACACTATAGAAAATTGAATGAAAAAGTAAATGTTGTAGATTGCATTGTTACACAAAGATTTATCTGGAATGTATTTTTCTACTAGTACGAGTATATACAATGTTATATGTATATTCAAAAGATATTAAAATTACTTTATTATCATGTGCATCATATATCCAAAATAAAAACAAAATGTGAATGCATTACAAATAACCTCGTCATTTATAAAAAAGGAAAATCCAATTAAATAAATTACAAACACCTGAGTAATATTTATAATAAAACGTATTACATTTTTGTGTTATTCTACTGAATAAATTGGAAAATCTCATCTTTAATTATGTGTAATTCAAATGTGTTATTGATTTGCATATAAAATTTGCAAGAATTATTATATGAATGAAATAGGATTTATTGGAAATTTTGAATAGATTTGACTTGGAAATACCATTCAAACTGATTTCAAAAAAATATTTACGTGATAGTTATTGTTAAAAATTGTTCACTGGAGTTACTTCTTAAGAATTTTAATCTATCTATATAAATTTTTTCTCCTTAACATAAAATTTAAAATGGCTAAACATCAATAGATGTTTATCTCTTATCACCTCACAACGTTTCGCAATTCAACTAAATTATTATAATTTAAAAAAAAAATGTGGCGGATGATTTTTCAATTAATTTAAAAAACAATGTAAAACACATTCCTACATTATTGTACTTGTTTTTTTTTTTTTGTATTTTCGCAGATATTCACCAACTGATTTTTTTTTATCTAAACAAAAATGTGACACATAATCTGTTTGCTTTCATTTATTTTCTATTTTACTAAAATATTTAAACGCATTTAAAGCATTCCAATAAAATTACATTTATCATTTAAAAATAGAAAATAGAATATGTAATTTTAATTATTATCCTTGCATAATTTTATGTATTTTATTATTTGTACACAAAAAGCAAAAGATAAATTAAATATTTTGTTTCTAAACTCATTAAATTTTCTAAAAGCTTTATAATTTTTTAATGCATTTATTATGAAATTATGTAAATATTAGATAAATTTTATAAAAAAAAAAAAATTTATGAAATAATAAAATATTAATGAAATAATCCTGATTTAGGTTTTATTTATATTAAATTCTCATTCATAATACGATTATAAATTTATATTATATACCTACGTATATTTAAATTAATGTAACAAATGAATTTTAATTGCATAATTTGTACAGTGAGGATTTAAATTTAAAGGAAAGCTTATAGGCTTTTTTTAAATGAAATCAATTTTTTGTTTAACCTGAAAAGTCGCAAATACAAGGAAAAAACACCAAAATACAAATCCTTTTTATTTTTTCCTCTTTAAATTCTTTCAAAGAACATTTTCTTTGTTTTCCAGGATATCTCAATTTTAATCCCCACTGTATATATAAATTTATTTTTTAGAATTTATTATTGCGTAAACAAACCAAGAAAATTTTAAAATCATCGAAAAAAAAAAATAACAATTTTTGTTGATGAAATGATTTTCTAAAATTTTATGTTTACAATGGTCCTATGGAAATTCTATTTGCTTGAGGTAATGCACAAGGATTACATAAAATAAAATTTGAAAACCTCTAAACCACTATAGTACGATCAATGTTCATATACATTATATACTCTGGTGACAGTAGCACCAGAAGCAATTTTATTTATGTAATATGCACATACAATCATTACGATTACGGTTATCTGAACTTGACTAATTTTTAAACACATTGTGTATACGTATCTCCTATAACCTATTTTACCTATATTTTTTTTTTTTCAGTGGCTCATACATGTGTACACATTACATATCCAAAATTGTATATCCAAAAATATTCATGTTTTCATTATGGAGAGATTGGCTGCAAGGATCAAGTGTATATGCATATATGTATATAAAAAAGGGATCCGCAAATTATATTGTTTTTTTTTTTTGGTCAGAAATTTAATATACACAGTGATCGATACCGCTGCTAGAACTATACGTAAATTCGATTACAACAATCCTTTAAAAATTTTGTTTTTTTTTTTTTTTATCACATATACTGCATACGTTCACATGTATACAAACATTATGTTTTTCATTTAAGTGCAATTTTTATTTTCTATGGCTTTTTTTCTGCTGCATGCAAATTCACATTTCATATTGTGCATATTGTATATACATATGTACATATACTCAAACAGTACAGGATTTTAAATTTTTGCCAATTCAATGTGATATAAGTTTGTGTGTATTTTTTCAAGAGCTGTTGCTGTTACTATATTACGTTACTTAAAAATTATAATATAGTTGATGCACCTACATATACTATATGTACAGTATGTGATGTTTATGGTTTAAAAGTATATTCATACATTTTTATTGGAACGAATTGTAAAAAAAAAATTTTTTTTTTTTATCAGGATTTATGTCTTTGAATCAAAATAATTAAGTGGATTTATGATATAATAATATGTAAAATAATAATATACAATTGGTGTCAGTGTATGTGTATATATATTTTTGTTGTAGTATTTGTAAAGTATTATACACATTATAAATGCACTTTTTTGAATAATTTTTTTTTTTTACTTGAATTTAAGGTAAATTCTATAATTATTTTAAATACAAGCAATTTTCAAGTCGGAATAAAGCTTTAAAAATAGTTGACACCATATCCCATTATTGAATTTTTGAAATTTTTAATATTTGAAATTTAAATTATGCAAATGTATGAAGAAAAAATTTAATATTTTATTAATATTTCGTTTTTTTTTTTTTTTGTCATGTTAAATGGGTTAAATAAAAATTTTTATTGCATTTCAATAAAAAAAATATACAAGCTCTCTCTTTTAATGATATTTTATTTATGTTTTTATTCAGTAATCAAATAAATATGATAAAAATTTTAAGTTTATGATATAAATATTACAGAATTCAATAATAATTGTTTTTTTTTTTTTTTTGGTCAATTAAATTAACTGTAAAAATACTTCAATTTTAATTTAAAATTCTCTGTTGAACTTCCTCGTATATTATAAGTATTTATACATTCGTCCTGAATATATTTCATAAGTTAACTCAATCAATTTTATGTAAAATGTGAACGAAAGAAAAAAATTTTATTTTTTGCTTATTTTTTAAAAATAATTCTCGAATTAATTGAGACAATAAAAAAATAAAATAATAACAATAAATTTCAATTTAAAAAAAAGTAAAAAAAAATTCAATAGTAATAAAGTCATTTAAAATGATTATTGAAATGAATTTTTTTTCAAAGTATTTTCTAACCTAATAAATTAACAAAATACACACAAATATAATAAAAATCGATCAAGCTAATGACCCAAAATAAAAACCATAGAATTTTACAAAAATAAAACTGGGATTCAATTAAATTTGCTAAATAAAAATAGATAAATTCGTTGTACGTAAAATTCAATGCATTTTTATTAAGTTTTATTTAAATTCATGGCAAAAAAAAATGCAATAAAAAACAAGAGATCAAGATTTTATTATTATTTTCGATAAAAGTAGTTCAAGGTATCCAGGAAATTGAAAATAAAAAAGTTTTTCTTGTTGCTATTTTGTTGATGAAGTAGGTATTAAACAAGTCTCTTTGATAGTAGCATTCTTGTTAAATGAAATCAAATCGATATTATTGCTATAGTAACATATTCAATGAGTAGGTAGAGAATAGTTATGTAGGTAAAATAAATTGGACATTTTGTGAATTGAAATTTTTACCAAATATAAATCTCAATATATGCTTATAAGTTTAGTTAGATACATTTAGATCATAGTAGATAGTAGATACATAAAAACAGGAATTAAATTTTAAATACAAGTGAAAATACGTTCATACATATAAAAAAGCTATATGTATGTATATAATTGAATTCTTGTTTTTCGGAATTAGTAAAATCTCTTAATTCTTATTTAAATATTTATTTTTCATTCTATTTTTTTAGAGATAAAAGGGTAAATGCACAAAATTAATTAAATAAATTGAAAATATAAATAATTGAGAAAGGCAAAAAAAACAAAAAATATTTCACTTTATCACATCAGATTAACTTTAATTTATTCTAAGGAAATTTTTGAATATTTTTGAAAAATAAAAAACTAAAGAAAAGCAGATTTAGGCTGATTTGAAAATATTAATCAAGTTTTTTTCATAAAAAATTACTTTTCAAAAGTTCTATTAAGAAATTTCAAGATTATTTACGTTCTATTATTTGTACAAGTGTTCAATTTCAAAACTTGATTTGAAAGAAAAACACGCCATATTCAAATCAATGCCTTCATTCTAAATGATCTTTGATTGATTGAAGATGATTTTATAAATATAAGAAATATAATAATTGATAGAAATCGGCTTCTTTTGAACCCCAGATATTTTTTTCAATTTTATGTAATTTTTTTTAAAGCATTTTTATTGTAATTTTTCCTTAGAAGGTATCTTCTTTTTACCTTATTTGAAAAATTGCCTTCTATTATAAAAAAAAAAACTAGTTATTAATTTTTATAAATTGGAAAGCTTTGAATGTAACTATATGACATTTTTAAAAGTATTTTTTTTTTGTTTTTAAATTTACTATTTAAATAATAAACTATTTTTTTGGTGTCAATAAAATAATCGATAGTTTAAACATTATTCAAAAATAACTATAGCTAACTATGGCAAAACCACATAATATTTAATAACAGATAACAAATCTTTCTATTTCAGTGTATAATAGCATCACAATGATTTTAATCAGAATTGAATTGAAATGAAGAGCATAATATACGATACAATTGTATATACATAAATATATACATATGAATGTAAACATTAAGTAAATCGTGTGTATATCAGATACAATAAACAAAAATTGTTATTTATGAATGACTTTTAATCTTTTCTACAATATATTATAATTAATTATTTCAATTGAGGTCGATTGATAGAGAGAACATATCAAACATACTTTTAAATGATTACTGATGTGCAAAAATTATAATTTTCAAAAATACACATACTTGTTCGTACAACGATTTAATATCGTCGATTAAAATTTTATGTTACTATGGCATTCGATGTGTTTTATTTGTTTATTTTTAAAAAAATGTAAATTTTAATTACAATTTGACTAACAATGTATACGAGTACCTACTACTTAAAATTATTGTATATTTTTCTGAATAATTTATATGTTGTAATTTTAAATTTAAAAACAAAAAAATGAAAAAAAAAAAATGTTTAAAAAAAGGTTATTTAAAATGTCAAAAATAAATGCATTATTTTATCTGATAATTTATTTACTACAAAAATTTTCATGTATAAAAAAACAATTGTTTTATGTACACGTATCATGATAAATGTAGTTATAAATACTACAAAAAAAAAAAAAAATAATAAAAAAAAAAGAAAGAACATCATTTTTGTTGTTGTATATTTTTTTCGTTATGTCTAGGGTAACATTATCAGTCTAGTTCGGTCTATCGTCAGGCTAGTAAAGAAGTTGAAAAAGTGCCAAATGTAAAAACCCTCTATTAAGTCCATTTTAAAAGAAAATAAGAAGAAAAAAAGAATGAAAAATAAATATAACCTAATAATTATTGCTTCAAAATAACAAATAGAATAAAATTGAAGCTTGGCTGGTACTTCGCAGCTAGTTACTGGTATCATTACCCTACCATATGTGTATATCCATATAATTTTTTTAAATTTTAATTTTTTAATTGTAAAATTATGATAATAAGCTTTTATTGATGTTGATAATTTAATTATAATAAACAACAATATTATAATACGGTAGATATAATTTCCATTTTTTTATAAGTTTAAATTACAAGTTGAAATATTTTTCATTATTAAAATAAATTCATAAATTTAATGACACATATGTGTATCTATGTACGTGTAAACACTACATTACAAGGTAACTTATGCATATAATGTCCCATATAACTAAACCAAAATAACATGATAATAATTTTTGTAATTGTAATCATATTTTTGGTAAAAATCTTCTTTTAGTAGATTGTATCTAAATACTTACTTTTCTATATACTGTACATGTTATTAGTAAATATTTAATATGATTTTATACACATTTATGCAATTATGTTTAAATTCAAATTTCAATATTATCATATGTACATACATACATATGTACATTTTATGAAATTAATCTCATATAATCTTGACCTTGTTTATCATTTTCAAATCAATTATTTTCTCAACTTTTATCCATATATCTTCAATTATACATATATTATATTAAGTACATTCAATATGTTTACATATCTAAACACAATATAAGACTAACATGACCACTTTAATGCTATCAATTTATACAATTAACATTAGATATTCATTCATTGTGGCATATTTTAGTGAATGAAACCGAAAATGTTATATTAATTTATGCACTTAATGAAATTTTGATACCACACAATAGAATATATAATGCATTTTCTAACTACAAAGATAAAATATATTTAGATAGTATACACATATTTATCATATTTTATATTTACACGTGTGATTTCACAACAATGATATCATGTACAATTGAGAATATGTACATATGTACATATACAAATTTTAATGTTTATATTGACTTCATATTAATCTAAATGTATATTAAATTTACGCCCATTTCCTTTGGAATTTGTTAACAAATCATACATACATATAATACGTTTACATAACATTACCAAGATTATTGGGATAAATACATAATAGATAAATTTTAATTTTCAAATATTAATTCTCATTTTACGACAATATTTACTAATTTTATTGTTAATGGTACAAATTTAAATGAAATTTTGATATGCGATTCATTTTATTATTGTTTCACGAATATTAATGAAATTAAGATTTTGCATTTGTTTAGTCCACTTTTTGAGTTTTTTTTTTTTTTTAAAGATATTCTCAAACTTTTCGCGGAATTAAAGATTTATTTCGTATATCATTCAAATTAATCTTCAGGTTCTCATTTTACTTGAAAATTGAAATATCTTCAATTTAAATAAACAACTGTAATTCTTTTACATATTTTTTATTTCTGTGGTTAAATCGTTTTTCTAATAATTCACCAGATGCATCTTTTAAAGTTAAAATTACAAATGTATATTTATTTTTCAACAAAACACAAGAATTTGCATTTAAATTCTATTTAATTAAACCCTAGCATTTCATGGTAAATTGTATTACATTTTATATCAACTATTAGATAGATAAAAATGTAAATATGGCTCCTTGAGTAAATCACCTTAAAAATTAAAAAAAAAAAAAATGAAAAAAATAAAAAAATGATGAGAATTAATTAGATATTTCTTTCGATAATTTCAAGAATTAATCGAATTATTGAAATTTTTAGTAATTAAAATCTAATACGCTTACAATATGAGCTTCCTTCATCCTAATTCAGTAAAATTTTAGTAACATTTGTATAGATATTTTTAAAAAAAAATTCTAATTAAATAAAATTTCAATCGCCTTTCATTTTATCACAGGACATTTATTTAAAATAATATAAGTTAGGGATAAAACAAGGAATAACATTTTAAATTCTTAATAATAAATTCTTAGGAATCATCTATCATTTTGTTTTTTTTTTTTGATTTTTTTTTTTCACTTAAACTCTAAAAAAATCTAAAAACGAACCACTACTGGTACGTTTATATGGATTATCAGATCCTTCATCTGATGATGTAATGAATGATGATGACAATGCTGTTGTAGCTTTTGTATTTTGGTCATCCAAAGAAGGAAATGCAAATAATTTTGTTATTTTATCTGGCATAAGTCCAAAACCACTATACGATATATACAATGCTTGTGTTGGTTTTGTTTCATCTGAATTACTTAAATTTTCTTCATTGTCTTGCTTATCAATGGTATTCTCTTGAAATTCATTATTCATTACTGATGATTTCATACTACCTAATGATGATAATGATGCTGCTGCTGCTTTTGATTGTTGTGCATTATTCGATTGAGTATTTCCAAAAAATTTACGTAATCCCATTAATTGTGCCGATGTTAAATTTGATTTTGTTTCAGTAACTTCAATGAAATCTTTACCATTCGTTGCAATTGAATAGATTGCAGAAGGATTTGAAGCTTGTTCAGATAAATCTGAGGATGATGATGATGATGTTGATGGTGATGCTGGTGGTGATGATGCTGGTGGTGGTGATGCTGGTGGTGGTGATGATACTGACAATGTTTTTCTATGAAAAAAGAAAATAGTTTTAAACAAAATGTAATTCTCTTACAATAAAGTCAGAAAAAAAAAGTACATACTGTGATGGTTGTGCTGCTGGAGAAAGATTTAGAAATTCACTTTGTTCTTCAGTTAAAGTATAAACTTTTGGTGATCCCAAAGATCCAACACATGCACCACAAACTGGTTTTCCAAATAATGCACATTTACTGCATAAAGGTTTACAATTTGAAGCACAATTACTGCAAACTGGTCTTCCGTATGGTGTACAGGCTGGACAAAGTGGTGTTGTATATATAGGTACAACGCTTACTGGAAAACTCTAGATATTGGAATAGAAAAAAAAATGATTATAAGTTTTTTTTTTTTTTAAATTTCAAACTTTAAGAAGTTCATTTAAGCAATTATTATTTTTATCTAAGTAACTTACCTTGACATAGGTTTGTGGATGTGTTATATATGGTTCAACAATATGATTTCCTCCACATTGACAATTTCTAGATGTTTGTGGTGTTGCATATAAATGTTGTGATCCAATCAAAATTTTTGGATTTTGTCGTAATCCTCTGCATGTGCAATAATCCTCAGATAATGCTCCGCATAAACATGTTCCAGATACCTTTATTAAAATTCAATTGTATTATTAAATCGTATAGCTTGTATGTTGTGTGTTTTATGTTTAATGCATATAAAATTCAAATGACGACGACGTTGATGATGATGACAGAAATATAGATGGGATTGAATAAAAATATAGATAGGAGAAGGTATGAGGAAAAATAGCAAACAATTTTTTTTTTTTTTTTTTTTTTTGAATTTAAATTACCTGGCTTATGTATAAAGCACATACTAAAGAAACTGCCAACAAGCACGTGAGCCTCATAGTGAATTAAGTGGTTTGCTTTTTAAAGTTAGTTACCTTTTGTTGGTTAGAAAAAAAAAAAACTAGTAAAATATAAATGACTTTGTGGCTGATGTAAGGTAGTATAAAGTGTACTCGTATATATTATCAATAAAATATCCAAGTAGTGTGTAGAAGAACAATGTCTGAAGTAGCAATCGATGTGATAAAGTGTGATGCAACCACAGGTCGGGCAATGGCCTTTTATACAACATGAATTTCTGATATGGGTGAGTATCTTTAAAAAATAAAATATAGAAAAAAAAATGTATAATTCACTCTAACTACTGCATTGTATTGAATTTGCAATTTCAGCAAATTTTTACACAAGTAAAATACTTTTTTATTTTTATTATTTTTGTTATTATTTCTGATAATATGGTAAACAAATTGCTTGCATTAAAAAATCACGTATGAACATACATGTAATTTTGATGGTTTTTCTTTGTACATACATAAATGTAAGTATACAGAAGAATGTACATACTATAATATGTATATATACAGGTAATATTTTCTTCGCATGTTATTTTGGTGTACCGTACATTATAGTGAATCCGTCTAGGTCATAATATGTCCTTCATTAGTGTCAAACACACCTTAACTTTGTTTTTTTTTTTTTAGTTTTTTCTTATTTTCTCAAATTTATGAATAAAAATTTTTTATTAGTAAAAATTGCAAATTATGATAAAAATTAGATATTACAAGGTATTTAGTGGTATTTTATTATAATTTCATGTATTTATTTTTAAAATAACAGACATTTCTTTCACTTTACGGTAATTACATTTTAATATGTATAAATTAGCTATGTATGTAATTTGATGTATCTTTCAAATAGCTATGCTGACTTTATTAGACGATATTTAAGGACTTAATTTTAACATTTAAAGAACCTAAAAGAGCTTTATCTCATTATCTCTTATATAATTTAATATTTCTTTGCAAAAATCTGAAAAAATTAAAGCTGAAAATCCTTTAGATTTTTTTTTTTTAAATTTCTTTCCTATCTAATTCTTATTTACTGAATAACCTTGGAGCTTTCTCTTTATCCTTGATGTTTTTTCTTTTGATTATATTTTTATTAATATTTTAAATAATAATTTCTCTAGTGAAAAAGCTCAAAAGTAACTTTTTTTTTATCAAAGTGAACTTTCTTTATGTTGCTTACATGTTCCATTAAAGAATTGTAAAGAAGTTCGTCAAACATAAAAAAGGATCTCTTTTGTTTTTAGTTTTTTTTTTTTTTCATTTTTATTTATTTTTTAGTTTTTGTTATGCAACTATTATGAACATATCTTGCCTGATGTTCTCTTTCACTTTCTGCTTTTACATATTTTTTGACTTAATAATAAAAACGATAATTTTAATAGCACTTTAACACACACATATACACTGACTTCGAAAACTATACAACAATATGGTACTTGATGACATTATATTGTTCTAGTTATTTCATCTGATAAGGACTTCCTTTTAAGAAATCAGTATATTAAGTGTCTTTATTATGTGTTTCAAAAGATCATCCTTGAACTTCCATATTGTCCTGTGTATTTCATGTTTTAGTTTTTTACAGTACAATTATATGCATTCTATATTCCTTGCACGAAATCCACTATATATAGTATATATATATATATGTATGTACATAATATACTTTAACACAATTCTTTCGATAGAATTGCAGCAGCAGTAGCAGCAGCAGCTGTTTTTTCTTAGTGCCAATATAAAGGATATAAGTTGCAGATATCTTTTCTAAAGCAATGTTCTTAAAGATAATGATTATGTAGAATAAGAATCCTTTTTTAAAGATTGTAAAAACACTTCACGTATTTTTGCACGTTATATACCTATGTATGTACATATGTACATACATAGTTTTTTGGTATGTGCTTATATTTGTCATGTATTTCATGTTTGTTTTCTTGTATTTTTTTTTTTTTTTGGTCATCCTGAAAGAAGTAGATATTTCTTGCATACAGTAACATTAAAAACTGCAGAGAAATATCTGGTTGTTTTCCTCTTAAAGTGAAAATTATATTTCATACCACATAGGTATAGCCTTCTAGAAGATGTAGTTTTTTTTTCCTGTATTTTGGCTTCATCGATATGTTTATCGACATGAGATATATCTATACTCGTATAGGTAAAAACTTCAGTGAAAAAGAAATACAAAAGTTCACTTCACCTCTTGTAAACTATGTATGTGAAAATTTTTTTGTTAGATACAGATACTGCATTCTAAAATGCATTTGATTTTTCACCTGTGTAAAATTATGGGTGTTACTGTTACTCAATTGTTTGTATTTTGTAATGTTCAAGAACCTTTTGAAGTATTCGGATGGATTTTAAGTTGAAAATAAACAAAACAAAACTGAATGTTTTCAGCACTTTACAATACAAAATACTTTAACAATTCAATTCATTCAATAAGTTTCACAAAAATATGTTGTACAAAATTCAAGTTCTTATCTGAACATATTGCAAAAAAAATTTCTAAATTTATTGCATAAAAAAGTTCAAGAATTTGTTAAAATCCGTAAATTTTTCACTAACCAAAAAATTTAACATTTATATTAAATTGTTCCTCAATTTTAGTATGTATAGTATATACAACAAAAATAATATATGGTTGATAATAGATTACGTTATCATGATAGCTGCCCCATCCGTTATGCCAAATATATTTTGTAGGTGGACATTTTGACAATGGCTAGTCCATTTTTTCTCATTAAACTAAAACTGTAGCAATGTGTATAACAGCAACATTAAATTTAATTCGATTAATCATACTTATTATATACGTATACGTACCTATAGATTTTCTTGTTTTTTGTTTTTGTTTTTTACGTAGATCATATACAATACGTATGCACAAAAAATGTTGAAAAAACTTGTATCATTTGTTAAATGAAAAGTTTGCCAATGGATGTTATTAAATTTAAAATCGAATATGAAAGGATATACATATGTATGTTATGTACATACATAGTACATACATATAGTATTGCATATATACATTGACTATGTACTAGAATTTGTTGTTATTGAAATTGATATGTTTTTTTTTTTTTTTTTTTTGTAGAAAAAAAATTGATTATTGGAAGAGAAAAATTTTGTTTTTGAATGTATTTGATAAATTGTTAGTTAGAACGTAACTAAATAAAAAAGTTTAAAAATATTTTAGTTTTAAAATAAAAGTATAAAAAGGAATTTATGAAATATGAAAAAAAACTATTGAAAAAGTTTTAACTTTATGATTATAAAGAAAAGGATTTATTTATTTATTTATTTTTTTTTTTTTTTGTAAAAAAAAGAAATAAAATGTTCTCTAATAAATAAGAAAAATTCAATTTCTTTACTTATTTTTCCTTTTGTAAAAACTTTTTTATTTTAGAAATACGGGTGATTGTTTTGTGTTTGAAAAGAGAGATAATTGTTTTTTTTTTTTAAAATTCTTTACATCACTCAAAATCGAAAGCTCTGTTTTCATAGTTCACAGTTCATAGTTCATATCGCTTTATAATTTGGAAAATTAAAAAAAAAAAATGTCCACATATACAATTTATTTCCTGGGTCATTATTGGTTCATTACGAAACCATAAATTCATAAATTTTGTTTTTACTTAATTTTCAATAAAATATTGTTGACAATTATCATTTTACAACAACGGCAATATCTTCGAAATAATAATTTTCTGAAAGTGTGTCATAGAAAGCAAATAACAGAAAATAATTGAAAAAAAGACACTTTTTTTTTAAATGCGAAAAAAACAATAATAATAATAAATTGAATTTAACTGTAAAATGCAAATTTATTAATAAAAAAAATAATTATTTTTAATCTTGACAATGGAAAAATGCTTAATCCATAAAAAAAAAACAATCATAATAACAATAACAAAATTCCAATTCATCAAAAAATGTTTTTATTTTCTTTGAAAATAAAATAACACATCAACTTCACATGAATTTCAAAATAGAAAATTACAACCTTGACACAGACCTAGAAAACAAAAAACCTAACCAACAAACAAAAACAACAAAATGTTAATATAATCACATATGAAATAACAGTTAAACATGAAATAAATAACAATTAAACTCACATTATTATAATTAATAAGCAGATACTAGTAATTAGTAATTTTTCAATTTCACTGAATATAACTAACTTTTCATTTCCTTTTAATTGTCTCTTGATGAATTGTGGAAATTGTAAAATTTTCAAAATTCTTTGCCATAAAAATGATGATGGTGATGTATCATAGATACAATATGTCTTTTATAATGAAATAAATATCTGTAAAATCTATATTTTACATATATGAGTTATGTTTTTCTCACATTAATAATGTACATACATATTTCATGTCATTTTAACGTATATGCACAAAACCATATTATATATACTCTTATATTTGAAGTGGTTTACAAATATGTTATTCATGTTCATTCATATTTTTCTAATTATTATTTTTACTGAGTGAATAGAAATGTTTTTTTTTTTTTTTTTTTTTAATTTTACTATTTAAACTTTTGTTTGTTTATTTATTTATTTTTTTTTTTATTTTTCCAAAGTAATTGTAGGTAATAGTTAATTGCTTATTGTTTTTGTTTATTTAACGAAAGAGAAATGAAAATGAAAATCCATCATAAAAACAAAAAGGAAAAATAATTTGAAGAAAAATGAGAAAAAAATTAATTGAAAAAAAAAATCAATATAAAAAAAAAATAATAATAAAAAAATAATGAATTTGCAATGGAAAAGCTCATTTACGAGTATACTAAATTTTTTTTTACGATTTTGTTTTTTTTTTTTTTTTCATTTTTTCATTTATCAGGAAAAAGTATTCGGCAGATTAAATTTCATATTTGAAAGACGATGATGATAAGGATGATGATGATGATGACGACTATAGAATTTCTATTGTACATATTTTACGTTTCTTATGAGGGTTTACTACCGATTTACTTACCTCGACAAAAATTTGTCATTTCAGTAAAAATGAATTTTCCTTATTTTTCCTATTTTGTTGATATCTAGTAAATTGGTACTTTATATTTTCTGTTATTACTTGTATTTTGTCATAACTCAATTTAATTCAAAATTCATGATTTAGCAAAAATAATGCATTATATTATTCTGAATTTCATGATTTTTGTTTTTTTTTTTTTGTATTTTTTGTTCGATTCATTATATTTATGTAATAATTGATTGATTGTTATGATTTTTGTAATTTTTGCTATATAAGAAAATTTTTATTTTTTTGTGTTTTTGTTTTAGTATTTTCTTTGTACTTTTTATTTTCCATTTTCCATTATCTATGGCTTTTCTTTATTTGAGTAGTGATAAACAACAAAAAAGAAAAAAGAAAATTTGATTGAAGCACTGTCTTAGAGTTTTGACAGATTTTGATTAATGTGCATGAGACTTGTTTTAATATATGAATAAATAAATGTACATATGTATGCATAATAAATTGATTAATTGAATATTTATGAATAACATATTTATTTGAAATTCATTTTTGATGTCGTTTTTCATTTTTTCATTTGTAATGTAAATAAAAATGATTAAGTATTTCAGAACATATGAATTTATTTTAATTTTCTCAGTCTTTTTACGAAAAAAAATGAAAACAAGGT
The DNA here is from genome assembly GCA_939192795.1 of Bombylius discolor. Lineage (NCBI taxonomy): Eukaryota > Metazoa > Arthropoda > Insecta > Diptera > Bombyliidae > Bombylius > Bombylius discolor. Next base: position 50,131,465 of record OW584240.1, on the reverse strand, counting down.
CAAGAAAATTTCGAGGGCGAGTTAAATGAGTAAAAGATATTCTATAAAGAAAGAAATTTACAATTTAGATAAACTGTTTCTTGAAAGATTCTTCATTCAGCAGCAAAATAAATTCATTAGTAGGAATATTTGACGGTTTTAAAATTAATACATGGTGCTCATATTTTTTTTTTTTTTGTATTTACAAATTAGTCTAGTTTTTCTCTCAAAGAAGGAAAATTATTTTAAAGAAAAAATAATTTAAATCTTCTATTATTTTAAACATAGTTGCATTTTAACAACTTTTATAGGATTCTCGAATAAAATCTTACTTTTTCCCTCTAAAACGCCAGCTTAGTAGTTAAAACTTTAATTTTTTTTCACATATGAGAATAATAATGGTCACACAAATTTTAATTTATCTTGAATCTTTTATGAATCTTCATTTTATTTATCAGATTACAGTAAAATTTATTCCTTAAAAAAAAATAAAAAGATAAAATTCACATTTATTTATTTATTTTTAAAAATAAATCATGATCAATAAAAATTATTACATTTAAGTACTTTCGTCATAAATTATACTTGTTTATCAACCTACTTTAGATTTCACATAATACATCTAATCATCATTAATAGTAGATACTTTCTATTAACTTGTTCATACTACATGTGATGCATGTTTTATTTGAATCTTAAAAAAAAAAGAATGCAATTTCATGGTAAAAACTTATAAATTCATTTATTTATTTATTATTTTTCTCTTTTAAAATCTTTTAGATATTTTATATGTAACGGTAATTTCAAGATCAAAATAATTGAAAACTTGATAAACAGGATTTTGAGGAGAGAGTTTTATTAATTTAATTTTTTATACAGAGAATCTTTATTTATTTTGTATTTTTTTAATCAGTCACCGTTTGATTATTATCTTTTTTGCTGCATTAACTGCTATTTTTTTTTTTTCATTAATTTATTACAAGAAAAAAAGTATACAAACATATAACAGGTAAATACCTACGATAATTTAAGAAAAAAAAAAACCAACAACATGTTATTTGATTCATCAACAATTCTTAAATTTATCTAACGTTGTAATAATAATTATAATTTGTACACAACATTGAAAACATTTAAACAAGATATTCAACATGATATAACCTGAAATACTGGTCTACATATTACATACATACATAGATATAATATCTCTTTTGGTCTAAAACACATTATATACATTTATTAAATGTACCTACATGCCAAAGATAAACCTACTAATTTTCTAAAAAAAAAAAAATTAAAAAAAAAAAAATTAAAAAAAAAAAAATGATTAATCTCATGTTTGCTGTTCCGTTTGATATGTGATAGATATTCAAACTGCGCTAGCCGCTAATGTTATACTATATATTAGATGAAATGAGGGTGGTCATGGAAGAAATTTATTTTACACCTGTAATTAACATATAAGTACCGCTTATTCAGAAGATCAGTTTTTTTTTTTTTTGTATTTCTTCTATTCTTTGTATATGTCAAATATTATAATATTCTATATATCGGTTTGACCTCTTTTAATGAATTCGATATATGAAATTTAAGATCAATGATCTTTAAAAATGATACAAATCTCTTTTATTCAGTTTTTTGTCTATTTTCTTCCATTCTTTTCTTTTCCCCCCTATTGATTGATATCTTGTTGTTATTTACAAACGTGTAAACAATATGATTGATTACTTTTAAATTAGGTTTCAGCTAATATAAAAACCATTTGACTTAGAAAAATATTTTTATTATGTTATGGTTCTGTTATGCGGTTAATTATTCTTTATAAAGAAAAGAAAAACTAAACAGTGGAAATTAAAAGAAAAAAATATTAAATTCTTTGTCATCTACGAGTATACTTGTTTTTTAGATGGTACAAATATGATACTATATTGTGTTAATTTAGAAAATAAAGAAAGTAAAGAAATGACTGTCTATTTAAATGCAATTATGTTTTGTATTGTTGCTTTAAATTTTATTTCAATGATAAAAAGAAGGTGAAAGCATATAAAAACTAAAATCATATTTTATAAGAGTTAAAAAAAAAATTAATGAACTGGATTTAAAATTGTGATTTTTTAATTTACTTTAAAACGTCTAAAAAGAAAATTTAAAAAATTTCCATAGATAACTGAAAAGACAATATAAATGCTGAAGAAGATTTTATTTTACTAAATTTCTAATAATCTGTTTTATTTTTTTAATAATTTTATGCAAAAAAATAAAAACCTTCAAATGATTTTCTACTCTTATTTTACAGAGGCAATATCTAATCATTTTATTTAAAAAATAATTTTTCGTTTATTTTCACAGATTATCCTATAATTTTTCAAAATTCTCGAATACGATTTAATCTATTAAAATAATTTAATTGTGATTTATTGAAATCATTACTTACTGCTTCCAGTTAGTAACAACTTAAAAAAAAATTTTTATTTCTACAACTTGAAAAAAACTCTACTGCTATCTCCATAGCATTTTAGTACTCATAAACCTTTGTACACATACTCGTATATAAATTTTATCGATACAACATTAATTTCCATTAAGAAATATAAATCTATCCTTGTTAAAATCCGTAAAATAAATGAAAATTTAAATTTAGATAGAAGTATACTCATACGATGCATATTTTGCACATTTTATAAGCTAATTTTCTGTTTGTTGCAATATATTTTCTTAAATACTTAATGTCCATACGTTTCTAATTTATTCCGTCTTTAGATTGCAATAATACCATAACCATTCATGTAAAAATCCTTTGGTCATCATCATCATCGTCATCAGATATTCCTGTGGTATAATTTGCTTTTGTTATAAAATAGGAAGTTGAATATCCGAGATTAGACTAACAATTTGGTTATAGAATTTAAAATTTGAATTGCAAATTTTAAAATTTCATATAAGTACACATTTTGTGTTATGTATGTATTTGTGCCGTTGGCATTCTATTATGTGTATCGCACAATGATTTTCTATACCTTACATATTATATGTATGTATGTACTCGTATGTTCTTTACTAAACTTCTATATTACAGATTTACTGTACCTACATACATACATATATACTTAACCATTCTAAGTGCATTTTACTTAGAATTTTCATACGGTCGCGATTATAAATATGTACAATGTACCTACGTATATATATGTATATATATATATGTACATAATTATCCGTTCTTGGTTTATGTACTCAATGCAATCGTTAATTTTAAAATTTTTCAAGAACTTAACATTAACTAAAATAATGTAAATATTATAATGAGTACATAATATGTATTACATACATACTTGTATATGTATCTATTTTTATTTTATATATTTTGTATTATCATTTCCTTTAAGTCCATTATTATTATATTATGGTTTTTTTTTTTTTATGTTTTTTACCTATTTTGTTTAATATGCATCTTAAAATTGTTCGTATATAGATAAACATGTAAAGTATATTATGTATAATTTGTTTGCTACTTCTTCTTTTTTTTTTTTTTTGTTTTCTTCTTAACCATAAGAAATAAAGATTTTTTCCGTTATGGTTGAAAAATTTCAAGAATTTTAAATAACTTTAAAACACATTTTCTGTATACTTTCATATTAAATTAGATAGTTTAGATAGAATGTATTGTATTTTAATTTTCTTCTCTTTTGTATATTTTTTGTACATTTAAGTTTATTGTCCTTAAGTATGTTCATTAACCTCATTCATATGCATTCCATTAGAACGGATAAGTAAGTAAAATAGATGCATTTTAATTATAGCACATATCACCTACTATAATTTATTATTATGAACATAAATCTCATCTAAAAGGTAAAAACAAAATTAGTAACTGTAAACTCAAAGTAAGACACAAATGATGAGCATTTTAATAAATTTTTTTAGTTTTTAGTGTTCTTGGTTTTTCAATCTATATAAGGGTAATAACTAATCTTTTATTACACCTAAAAATGAAAGGAAGTTGTTATACATTTAATTGCAATAAAACCTTTTTAGGTTATGTGATGAATTTCCAAAAAAGCCATTTTTATTTTAAACTACAGTGATTACTAATGCGGTTAGATCAAATTATAAAACATTCAAGCCAAGTCCTCAAGGCCTACTACACAAGTTAATTTGAGCTTACTATCGTGATTTTTGAAATGCGAACCACTAAATTCGTTCGTAAAGAAGCTGAGTGAACTTTGACAAATTCGAACCAGAATTTTATTGTACATATATTTAAACTTTATTTTTTACTTCACTTCCAAAACCAAGAGATTTCAAGGCATAAAATTGATTCTAATTAGAACCTAACTAATTTTAATAGTTTTTATTTATTTCATAATTTTTTCTAAATTTTTTACAGCATTTAATTTCAGTTTACTTATCACTTATTGAGGTTTACCGGCACCTTCTGGTTTACCAGCTCCTTCGGGCTTACCAGCTCCTTCGGGCTTACCAGCTCCTTCTGGTTTACCAGCTCCTTCGGGCTTACCAGCTCCTGCTGGTTTACCGGCTCCTTCTGGTTTAGCGGCCATCTGATGTAAAAAACAAAAACAAAAAAAAACATATTATGTGAGATAAAATGTGATTATTGAATTTTTATTTTAAACTTACTGCTACGGCAACGATCAACAAAACGAAAAATAAAGCAAGGAATTTAGTGTTCATTTTGAAATTTGTTTTTGGTTTTTCTAAAGAAATATACTTAATTTGACAAATTAATATTTGCAACTGATACCTAAACGATGATTTTCAAACTGTTTTTATAGGGAATGGAAAACAATCACAAACGGATAGAAAAAATTTAATTATTTACTTTTGTTGAAAATTTTTCATGATTATAGGTATGCATATCTTTGACAATTTTCACAGTTATTTAAGAACAATTATTGAAATTAACAACTTTATTGACAAAAAAATAAACATATTAAATTGTTTAAAAAATAACGCAATTATTTTAAAATATATAATTATCAAACATTCAAATTTTAAACAGTTTCACAACAACGATATCTTTCGAAAAACAGGAAATAAAAATTTAAACAAAAATTCAACCAAATTAAAATAAACAAGTAAATAGTCATTTTTAAAAGCAGCTAAAAAAAAAATAGAAAAGTCTAGTGTTTTTTCGAACACGATGGAGTACATACATACATTTTTTAGTTCATAAACGGGAACTGAATTGAAATTTAAAATTCTGAAAAATAAATTAACAAGAACTTAGTTGTTTTATAGGAAAAATTTTGGTTTAGGGTATCTTCAAAACATCATCTTTCAAAATCAAAGTTTTCACAGAAATTGTATAAGATTTATTTTTATTTTATCGGTAATGCAAAGTAAGTACCTATATAAATTCAATGGAAATTAAAAATGTTAATCTAACATTCAGATACTAATAAAGTAAAATAAAAATTAATTTCTCACAGAATTAAAAAAAAAAAAAAAGAAACAACCAGTTTTTCAAAATCACGTATTATATTTCTGGCAAGTTAAAAGATTGTTTTTTTTTTTAAATTCTATTTTATTTATTTATTAATTAATTTTTTTTTGTTTTTGTTTAATTAAATGGAATAAGTCATATGTGTAATAATAATAATATGGTATATCAATTAACACTTCCGTTATTAAAAAATGCCACAAAAAAAAAAAATTATTATTATGGAATGATTATGTATTTCTTGAGTAAAAATGCAATATATCACAAAAATTATGAATTTACTATATTTTTTATTTACAAATTAATTTTTATGTTTATAAATTATTGACCGTGAAGGTCTTTCTATTCATTCATTCATTCATTTATTTTAAATATAAAATAATACACCTGTAAAATTAATCAAAACGAAATGGCTCGTGACATTCAATCTGTTTTTATTCATTAAATAAAAAAAAAAAAAAAAAGTACAAATAAAAAAATACAAATATTAAGTATATATGTATTTTCTTTTCTTCTATTATTTTCTTTTTAACCTTTAATTTAAAATCTTTTTCATTAAAGAAACACGAAAAAGTATTTTGAATCACGATCAAGTAAGTGTGACCAACGACCACAAAATAATAATTGCTGACAACTGTGCTTACCTATAGATACATAACTGTCTACAATGATTACTCTATACCATCCTATACTATAATATTATTCCATTGCATAATAATAAATTTAGTAATGACCATCTTTTTATGTCATTTGTATTATATCTGATGACGAAAAAGTATCTATTACATGTACAAATGACATTTATGACTTATCAAGGTTTCTGATGATTGTTTTATGGACAAATTATTTGTGAATAAAGTAAAGAAAAACCTATCATTATAAAAATTTTCGTGAATAAATTTAATTTAAATTAAAAAATAATGAAGTAGTATAATAGAATAACGGATAATTACAATTTAACGCTTACGCTTTAATTTTTATTGAAAATTTGGTTTTTGAAAATAGTGATACTGCAAAAGCAAAAAAAAAAAAAACAAAAAAAGAAGAATCTCAAAGATACAAGAAACTTCTAACCAGTAAATAAGCTTTAATATTCCGTACAATCTTCTAATCAAACTCATTAATATTTTTTTGATGTTCTTTTTTTTTTTTTTTTTTAAATAATTTTGTTCGGCTTTTCATAATTTCGATAAATCACGCAATCTTATTTCTTTTTTTTTTTTAAAAAAAGTTATAATTTTTTCTTTGTTAAACACAAAGCACCTAATTACAAAATAATACAATGGCAGACTCTTTTTTCCATAGAAAAAAAAAAAAGTAGTAGATATTTTTCATAATTAGATTTCTTTGTGTACATCTTCAATTAAATTAAAAATTGAAGATAATTTTTAACAGCGATCAGTAATAAAAGTGCGTAAACACATCATTATACACATTTTTTTAATAATTTTTTTACCAAAGAAAAAAAAAAAAAAGAAGATATTTCTATTAACATTAACCTTCAAAGGTATGAAGACTCCATAATTCGACCTTCGCATCAATTTAGTAGTTTTTTTTTTGCGATTGATGTAATCTGTGAATCTCTATATGTATGTCCGCTATTAAAATGTTTACGCGCGAATATCTATATAAACGTGACTAATATCCTTAATTGATGCTTTTTTTTTTTCGTGATTTATAGATAATATAACATCATCACTATTTTTATAAATTTTTTAAAAAATAATTATTATCATTATTGAAGATTTTATTTAAAAGAAGAAGAAAAAAAAAAACAATAAAAAAAAAAAAAAAAAAAAGATTTATTTTCAAAGTAAGTTTGTTTTAAAAAGGCAAAAATTGAACAAATAATATGTATGAAAACAAGTTTGGTAAGTATTTTTATTTGAAAATGTTTGTAATTCTACACAAAAAAAGAGAATTATTATTCAATTACAATGTTTTATTAAAATGTGAATTAAAATTATTTTTTTTTTTTTGTTTCTCATTTTTTAGATAAAGTATGTGGAGTTTTTTTATATTATTATGTATTTACAAATATGATAAAATCAATTTGATGGCCAATGATGTAATCATTTAGAGAAATTATATAAAAATCATATAACATGAGCCTTGAATAATTTGTTAGTACAAGTTTTTTTTTTTTTTTCATTGTGAATAATTGCAAACTTGTACTTCAAATCAATTAATTACATTGAATAATAAAAAATAAAATTAGTACTCGTATGAATTAAGAGTTAAATTTATAAAAACCGCAAAAAACAAAACAGACAGAACTTTAAAGTGAATTCAGAATAAAGAGAAGGATCTCTTCTTTCTACTCAATTGAACTTTATTTAGGCTTTTGAAAAAAAAGACTCGTCCAGTAAAATTTTCAACGTATTTTCGTTTTTGAATTAAAGAAATTTACGTCAATAACTTTAAATCTTTTCTCCTACAATGTTAGGCTTTTATTCTACAAAACCTTGAACTAGATGAACATGAATTATAAAAAATCATGTGGTTTCTGAAAAATATAATAAATATGTTTATTTTACCTACTTAAATCGTATACATACATATATTTGAATTTCTATAATTTTTCAACTTTAACGACCTTTTTTTTAAATGAAATTTATATATTCAATTCTTTTAAGCTACAATTCAACCAATTCAACCTACTCAAATAAGGTCATTTAAAATGCAATCATAACATTTTTAAGTACAATTACTATAATTTGTTATTAAATTTTTATCAATTTTCTATTTAACCATTTTACCTTTTTTATTTATTTATATATGGTTTTCTTATATTTTCTGTTAATTCAAAAGAAAAGTAGGTACACATACTTTTTCAATGGTAAATTTAAAAATATAATTCGATTCTATTATTATGAATACAAATTACAATTGTATTCTGGTAATTAAAGATTACAACATTTACCAAAATAAAAATGATTTAAATTTATGTTTAAAGGTTAAAAGAGGAAATATGGTTTAGTAGTTTTGATTGTTGTTAATTTGAAATCATATAGCAATATAATAAATCTTACCTGATGTGTATGTGTCAAAGGTGAAATTTTATTAAAAATAATAATTACGCACAGTAAACAGTTAGTATATTTAAATGATTTTAATATCTATGTATGTATGTATATCCTTGAATTAAATATATTTTTTTTTTAAAAAAAAGTACATAAAAATGAATAAACAAAAGAAATTTTTGATGCTAAAAACTTTATTTCATAATAAAAGTTTATAAAGTGTGTATTAACAGCAGAAAAAAAATCCTTCGTTTTTAAAACCTGACGTTTAATTTACATTTTTTTTTTTGTTCTATCATTTTATATTTCTATAGAAAAACTTTTATTATTCACTAAGTAAAAACTTTCTAAAGAATAAAAGAAAATTTTAATAAAAGTGAATATAATTTTTTAAACATAAAAACAAACCAAAAAAAAAAAATTTTTTTTATTTGTTTTTACCGTTATGTATGCATCAAGAAATTTTTTTTTATAATTAATCCCATAATCTTGAAAATAAAAGAAATAAAATGACGAAAAACAAAAAAAAATAAAAAATTTTATTTGTCAAAACCAACATAATCCAAACATACTCGTACATAGGATTTTTTTTCATAACATAAAAAAGAACAAAATATCCTTCAACAATATTTTCACGTGTGATGATATTATTTAAAAAAAAAAAAAAAAAAAAGCAAAGTTCTCACTTTTTATTTTCTTTTTTTTTTTTCTTGTATAGAGCTCAGCAGTTTGTGTTACAACAACTTTATTGTCGTCACACAACATGCTATTTTTTCATAAAATATTAAAAAAATTATTTGAAACGGTAAAAAAGGCATTAAATATAAAAACGACCTCCCACAAACTGGTAAAGAAAATAATAAAAAAAAAAACTAAAATTAAAGTAAAAAGTAAAATAGAAATCCCATTCCATTTTGAGGTTAACCAAACTAGCTCATTGTAGTATTTGTGTAGATTATGTATGAAATATTTAAATAAAACAATTTTCAACAAAAAACTATACCTTTCGCGCTCAATAATGCTTAAATACGTTTACATTATGTGAGAACAAAAAAAAAAAGCAACAACGAAAAAATGTTATAATACGCGAAACATAGAGCTATTAACACCCACCTGCAAAAAAATAAAATCCTTCTGTGATTATATATTTGCAACACCTTACCATTTTGTTTCCCATAAAAGCTATTACATTTTACAGTTTCCCACTAGAGTTAGATTCATGAATTGTGTGGCATGGAATAAAAAATGTTAAGGTAAGGCAAAAAAAAAAAAATGTACAAGGCAAAAAAATAGTAAAAAAAAAAATTTATAAACAAAAAACATGAAGTATCTTTATATCTATGTGTATGTACATTTTAAAATTACAGTTGCAAATAAATACACCAGGACGAAAAACATTTTTAACTTTTTCCTTGTATGTTTGTCTTAAACACAAATTTATGAACAAAAAGTCTATTTGAATCCTTAGAGAAAAAAATGATATTCGTCGGAGTTGTGTATATTCTGTTTGGTTTATTTTGTTTATTTATTTATTTTTTTTCTTGTATACAACACGATTCTACCAATTTATATGTGAATGTTGTTTTATTTTCCTACATGCATCAGAAATTTTCTAAGATCTGGAATATTGCTTTCTCAACATGAAAATGTAAAAAAAAAAATAAAGTGAAAATGTGAAAGATTTTTACAAAAATATCTCATGTACTCGTACTATCGCATCACACGTGTATGTGAGTTGAACATCGACTTAAATTGGTTCAAAGAATTAAAAACAAAAAACAAAAAGCAACAAAATAAAGTCTATTGAATACAAAATAAGATTTTTGTGTATTCTCAAAGGTAAAAGAGAGAAAAAAACAAAGAAAAAAAAACAAGAAATTTTTATGGGATTGTAAACTGCTAAATGTTTTTTGTATCGTATATCATAAATTGAGACTGTTTATAGCAAAAAGGAATAAAGTTACTTTAAGGAATCATATTTACTGTGATTTCTATTACATAGAGCAATGTCAATTTTTTTTAAATGTGTTCATGGATGTTCTACATTTTTTTATGAGAAAGTTTTCAAGTCAAGACTGAAACTGCTTTTTAAATAAATCGATTTTTTTTTTTTTTTTTTTTTTTTGTAATCAAAACTGTGAGAATTATTTTTATTGCTCAGCATTTTTATTACGAATCTCAATCAAACTAATTAAAGATTTTATATTTCGCTCATTAAAATTTTTTCTATAATTTATTTTCATTAATTTTTCTTCCCTAAGGATATAATAAAAAAAATCTTAAATTTCAAATGAAAAAAAAAAAGATAACAAAAACAAACAAATATCAATTTGTTTACCATTGGAAAATAGTCAATTAGGCATTTTCATTATAGTAATTTACTTAATTTACTGTTCACCTTTTTTCTTTCTTTTTCGTTTCAATCTTTTGAATCCATTTTATTTAATCGTTTTCAATCTTCAAGTCCATACAAGTAGAATATTATAGAATACGAGTATCAATTACCATAGATGGTCTATTATCGTGCAAAATTATTAGTATTGAAGTGATTATAATAAATTTTAATCAATCCCGTTTTGTCTTCAAATGGACATGCGGACAAAAGTGTATATATACGACGACAGTTGTCATTATCGTTTCCTTTACTACCGCAATTACTATGATTACTCTCTTCTGAAAAATATTACTTGAAGAAAAGCAATTCGTTTACGTGCATTAATTGGCCAATAAACGAATATAACAGCAGCCTACTCTGGCCTGCAACTATTGCATTGCAAGCAATACGATATAATGATTGCAAGTTCAAGATAAGCAGCTTTTTTCAATTGCTTTGCTTTATACAACAAGAAAACACATCATTCACCAAAGAGGGAGTAGATACACGCCGATCTGTGGGGATCCGCAAGTTCGGACAAGCAAATAAATTGCCCATGGAAATATCAATGTTGAATGATTGGAATTAAAAGGCATCAAGCACTTATGTATTGCAGCTACAAATGAAGTCAAGATGTGGAAAAAAAATGTAGGAGTCATACAAAAAAAAAGGGTTAAGGAACTAAGAAGAAGAAGAAAAGTGCACGCAAGAGAACTGATCATCAAAACAATTGCTTGCTATTAAACTTTAAATCGTTTATTCATTCAATTCTTGCATTATCGTTGCATTTTTGGATCTTTTTTTGTTGTGCTTGTGCTGTTTTGAAAAGAACAAACAAAAAATAAACGACTGACATGTGTTTACCGGATGATGGGGGTTTCATTTATAGTATTTGCGATTGAAAATGCAATTCATTTATTACTGCAAAAAAATTTGAAAAAAAAAAAAAAAAGTTTTTTTTTGTAAATAAAACATAACATCTCTCATCAAGAGTCAAGTTTCTTCTCGGGATGTTATATTTATTTTCATTTTTATTTAGCAAAAAAGCAAAACGTAAAAGTCCAAAAAATTTACGATCGTCATTATGTCAAGAAAAAGAACATGATGCATGGCATATATAATCTAAATTAAAAATGTATAAGTATTTAGTATATTATGTATAAATGTACAAATTAATTCTTTTTTATATGAAAAAAACGTTCATCTTTTTCTCAACAACAGAACCAACTAAAACATATTTTCCCAACAAAATGATCTCCATGAAATTTGAGAAACACAGCAGAAAAAAAACTTAAGACGTTGAAAAGTAATACAAAAATAAAACAAAAAAAAACAACAAAATTTCAAACCATTAGCAAAATAGAAATAAAAAAAACTGAAAAAAAGAAATGTAAAATAAATTGCACATTGCATTACATTCCTGTCACAAGGCTTATGTGATGTCAGCATTTTAATTTGATCCACAACAATGAAAATGAATTATGTGCGTTTAAAAGGGGTCCATAATAAAATGTACATACATATTTCGTATATACTAAATTTTTTTATTTTTATTTTTTATTGACTTGAAGAAATGATTCGTTAATGTTGTGCACTTTTAAATTGCAAAATGTTTATTTCATGTGTGGAATGATGAACTTTATTTTCGAATGAAAAAATAGTATTTTTGGTTGTTGTTTTTTTTTTACGCGATAATTGTTTTTCTGCATGAGGAGATGTTATGGGATTTAGAATAATTCTTTCATTTAATTTATTTTTGTGACATTAAAAGTTCAATGATCTTTTCTTGTTCACGTTGGTAACTTCCTGTGATAATGTGTCTTTTCATGTTTTAAAAAATTCTGCTAAAAAAAAATATACAAAAAAAATTATTTTGAATATTATATACCTATTTTAGTTGTAATTAAATTGAATGATGAGATTTTAGACGCCATACGTTTAGTAATTGAAAATAAAAACATTAATCAAACAGATTCTTTGTAAAGTCAAGACCTTTCTTGAAATCCAAAATTAATCATTTAGTCACTTTTCGAAAAAATTACTGGCACAAATTTTTAATTTTACATGAGCTTTTCTTTATGGAGCTTCACAAGTACTCAATTTACAACAAAATAACGAATTATGACGTGAATTTGCACAATTTCTGTCAAAGATAAATTATTTATTTTCTTTTCATAACTTTTTTTTTTTTTAATGAAAAAATTATAAATGAGTCTAACACGTATTTTTTTTCGGGATTATTACAAGAAGTGTATAATAAGCCTACTCACTCCAGTAAGAATAATGAAAAAAAAAAATAATAATAATAATAAAAGCCTAACATTTTTTTCAAGAAAGTGAAAAAAGTAATGAATATATTACATAAATCCTTAAAAGTAGGCCAAAGTGATTACGTAAAATCCTTTCATCTTCTTTGTATAATTTTTTTTGTTAGGTATATTTTTTCTGATTTTTTTTTTTTTCAAAAAAGAAAATTTTAACAAAATTGAATGAATGAATATGTCGGAAAAAATAATAATAAACAAAGTGAGAATATTTTACTACAATTAACTTTATATAAAATTTCATAAGCTTCACATATAAACACTTCTGTTTTGAATACAAAAGGTGCAGTACTTTTACTTAAAATGTTACGTATATCTATTATATCTGTTTGTATTCATGTAACATTATGCACGCGCCATTATACATTCACTGTGATGATGAATTTATTTGAATTAAGAAAAGAAGAAGAAAAAAAAACGTATGTATGTGAAATGTTTCACATTATACGATCATCATATTAAATAAAAAATGATTTATAAAGAATATACATACATAAGTCTATGTATGTACACATGTAAAATAAAGGGTATACTCAACTGGCTTCCATTGTTGAATAAGAACTGAATTAGAGGATTACTTTTGAAAGTTCTAATAGAAAAAGAAGTATTGACTCTTGGAAATTTTCTTTTCCACCCCATTTGTGACACCCTGTACATATATAATTTATACATTCATACATACGACTTGAATTACATGTAGGTGATATTGAGAGAAAAATTATACTTTACTCATTTAGATTCGATATGGATTTAAACGCTTCAATTTGCAAATACGACCGAATAAAAAACATAAAAGTGAAAAGTAAATGATCGCGAGACTTCTAACAATTGAATTTAATTAACGTAAATGACAATAAGCCTGTAAAAATGATGATGAAAGTAATTTAATAATGAAGAAAAATTGTAATGTAAACATTGTTTTGATTGTTGATTATTTACAGTTATACGTACATATATGAAATATGTACATATGTCTGGCAATAAGATTAAGTTTTCTAAAAATTGACTACGTATTCGAAAGTGAAAATTATTCATGTGTTTGTAATCGTAAAATAGCATTAAATGCAATATTGTCATATGTGGGTGGAAAATAGATTTTTTTTTTTTCAGGAAAATTTGAAGATATTATCTTTGGAAAGTGTAAATATACGTCATGTAATTTAAATTAAAAGCAGAAGTGTTTGGAAGTTTTTTAAATTGATATTTCCGTTTTGTTTTATCGGATTATCATTTTCGAAATTTTAATTTTTCTTTATCTTTTATTGTAGCTATTTCAGATTTCATTTTTCTAACAGTTAATTTCTGAACTATTTTTTCATATTTTTTAAAGCCAAAAAAAAAATATATATACATATATTTAAAATTTATAAACCCAAGATACACTTTTTTTTAAGTAAAACTCTTGCAAAAAATTTTAAAGTCATATTTAAAGCAAAATGAAGAAAAAAAATCATGAATTTATTATAAAAAAGTTCTCTATCTCCCACGAACTAGAAAATATTCAATTTTTGCAAATGACCCCATTTACCAGATATGTATGTATAATATATATGTATGTATGTACATATGTACTCGATTGTTTAAATGGTAATCGTGCTCACACCAAAAAAAACAAAAAAACAAAAAAACAAAGAAAAATTCATTCTTGCAATTCATCAACTATTCGACTGAAATTTCACTTCAATTCACACGTCATATTATTATAACACCTTATTATCCGAAAAAGTAAAAAAAAAAAAAAATTATCCAAAAAAAATATATTTCAGCTTAATTTTGTGTATGTTAGCTGACGGTTGAAGAGATTGAATATGAATATAAGAAGAAGAGAAGAAAAAAAAATGATGACCTCAGCAGATTATGAAATTCACTTTTGTAAAAGTTAGAAATTCTATAGCACAACACATTCACAAGTACAACAGATACTATTACTTATATTTCTACAGAGTGAATTTAAATTAGGTAGTTTGTGGTTCATTCCACAATATGATGTTTTAATAGTAAGTTACAAACAAGAGATAAAGTTTTAAAGATTTTATATCAAAATAATAAGGCAGATGTAAGAAGTAGAAAAAATACAGAAAAAACAGATAAAAATAGGTCAAATTGTGGCAAATTATGCAATTTAACAAAAAAATAAAAGTAGTTTAAAAAAAATTTTTTAAATTAAAATTGAATAATTCATTTAGACAAAAACAAAAGCAAAATAAAAATGTAATAATGGAAAAAATCAAAGTGAATTTCATAATTAAATTGCAAAAAAAAAAAAAAAATAGATGGTACATTTTCTGGATATTTAACATATAAATTTGACATGAGAATAAAGGTCGTATACATACATATTAAATACTCATTGCTTACTTATTTACTATACAATAATCTATTTTATTTTACTTAAAGAGTAACGTGCGGACACGGAAATAAAATTGCTAATACCTCAATTACACAAAATTGCTATTTAAGAAAATGAACTATAAAAGCAAAAATATACTTTTAGATGATATAATGAATAATGCAAAAAGAATTATTGTATTTTAATGTAATAATGTTGCTGCAGTGATACGATAAAAATGACTGAATGCTGCTACTATATTGCTACCGACCGACTATGCAGATACAACAGAATTGTATATATAGAATTTATAGTAAGATTGAAAAAAAGTGCATTGCTGGTGCAATACGGTAACGACGCTAGATACATATACATATATATCTTCTCATCAAAATCAAGTTTAGTGGGATGATGACAACTATAACAGCGCCACAGCAGCTCAGATCCATCAGCAATCCTCTGAATAATGAGATGACAAAGTGAAAGATTTTTTTTTTTTTTGTTGAATTTTTTGTTTTATAGGTATTTATTTTTGCATGACGATGACGAAAAATAGATACATGATGTCGACGTTGATGATGATGATGATGATTAACAGACGACCCAAGAAGTATCAGACAGAACGCCGGATATATTATGAATAAAATCATCATCATTCTATTGTATATTTGCAATAAAACAAGATGCACATTGTATATTGTATATATCTATTCATCTATAGGAATAATATTTCGTATACTTATACTTTTTTTCATTTTTATTAAAAGTGAGGATTCAAATTTGATAAGTGGGTGATTTTACCATCACTACCATTAGTTGAATAATGAAAAAAATAAAGAAAAATTATTAAAATATAATACTTACATTTCTCGATAAAAAAAAATATACATCCATGTACCTATTTCTATTTATCTGCTAATGTATCTATAGAAAGTTGAATGATAATGTTATATTGGTGGAATCGCATCATATTGTGTCTTCTTCATAATTCATTTTCATAATTTTCCTATTGAAAATATAGATACTGTATAGCAAGTAGTAGTACTACCATGTACTATCTATGATTTATTTTGACAGACCAGTCATTAATTTATATTCGTGATTTAACTTTGCAATATTCGACGGTAGTCAGTAGATATAATACTCGTATCTACGTACTTTGTATATTTTATATACTTACATTTTTTCCCTTTACTACAAAAGAATCCCATTCCGTGATTATCAATATAGCTACCTGTCTGTCTTCCTTCCAAAATCTATATCTACCTTTTTATACAATATATTTTTGTAGATACTGTTTCCATTACCATTACAGAAAAATATAAAATATTCTTCATGCATCCGGAAGTCTATATGATAAGATAATAGCAGGCGGTTATTCTTGACAGTTTTTTAATGATGTACTTTTTAGTTTTTTCTTTACCTTTAAATTTCACGACATTATAAAATGAAAAAAAAAAAAAAAACATAAAGCAAAAAAGGTTCGTTCATGACAGAACATTTATAAAATTTTTTATGAAAAATTTATTAAAAATCTGAAATTGTAACTGATTATTATAATTGTATTTTTCAAGGGCAAATAACGGTGTTGTAATACACGAAAGGTTAAAAAATATTTAAAAATATTAAAAAAAAAAAAATACATATGTATGTACATATATATTCTTAGCATTCATTATTATGTGTCCCTTGTTATCAGAAATCATTGTAATTGCTGGTGTAAATTTAAAAGGATTACTGAAAGTATAATGAAGGATATTTGGAGTTTTTTCCAATAAATTCACCTTCTCAAGGGAGTTATTATAATTTATCGTTATGCTGTAAAAAAAAAAAAAAGATTATAAGATTAAAAAAAGTGGAGTTCATACAGAAAAAGATTTGTATTTTTTGTTTTACGATTAAAATTAATTAAATAACGAATTATCGTACCGGAAAATTTTCTCATTATGTATACATTTTTATTTTTACCGTAGATTTTTCAGACATTTTACATTAAAAAACATTTATCATTTAATTTTCCATAAATCAATTGACAAACAATTTCAAAAAACATAAAAATCATTTTTATTAACACATAACTTTTGTTTTATTTTTACCTTTCTCACCTTTTTTTTATTGTTTTACATCCTTTCTACTGTAAATCTATGATGTCTATTTCAATTTTTTTCATCATTTTCTCAATGAAAGTAAATAAGATACATACATCAAATTTTCTTCAATATTATTCAATTCATTCTGACATCCCTTTCAAACATGAAAAATAAATCATAAAAACAATTTGTTTAGAAAATTTAATTTTTTCTGTTGAAAATTGAATATTATTTCCTGTATATAAAAATAAACATCAAAACACTTATTTTGTTATAAAAAATAAATATAATGAAAAAAATAAAATAAAATGGAAAAATATTCATTCAACAATAAGTAATATCGTGGCCAATTTGTTATGCAAAATATCTAATGGGCTGGTTAAATTAAATTTACATTTTAGTCAATTTTTAGTCTTCCTGTTGCTTTGCTGATGTTCTAAATAAAACTGTTAAACTGCTAAACAAAAAAATTCATACAACACAAAACGAAAATAAAAAATACAACACACATATAATATATTTGTTGATAAGCAAAAAAAAAAGGGGAAAATACGCGTAATGAACAATTTTCCTGTTATATAAATTTTTCTTTTATTTTTTTTTTTTTTTGCAATATAAAAAAAATTTGTTCGAAATTTTCCACATAGAAAATGAAATTTCACATTAAATTTATTCTGTTGAATGGAATATGAAAAGTTTTCTCAGTCAGTTCTCCGTGAACGATGAATGAAAAAAAAAAAAATAATAGAATAATATATTAAAACAGAAATGGCAATAAAAAAAGACAAAAAACAAAAAGGAAGGGTGTTTATGAGATTAAAACAATTCAGAATATTTATAGCACACAGATAAAGATAATTGGGTCAGTGAAGTTTATTGCATTTGTTGTTATTGTTTTTCCTCTTTTTTTTATTGTATTGTATTTTTAAAAAAACATTAAATTAAAACAATGAGAAAAATGTATTTCAGAATGTGAAGTATTTTTTTTTATCCAAGCTTTAAAGGATATTTAATTTTTTGTCCTTCTGCTTTGAGATTATGAATTTTATAATGTTGATTGAAATTTAAAATTATTTAAAATTATAATTCAAAAAAAAAAGCTTAAAAACGAAAAATAAGTAAAAAAAATCACATAAAAACTGCAAGCGAAAATTCCAATTAAATTTTTTTTTTTTTTTTTTGCTACTGGATACATAGGTACTTCCATTAAAAACTCATCAGATACATCTCATCATATAATTAGGTATGGGTTACATAATTTTAAAGTAACCTTATAGTTTTACATGTATCATTTTCATTTATATGTCAAAACCGTAAATATTAATTTAATGCAGTTGTCAGACGTTTCAACTGTTATTTAAATTATTAACATTAAAATAAATATACCGTTAATTCCACTTGCTATGACATAATGTCACAAAATGTCATTAATTGAAATTCCAACTTGTCCGAATTCATTAGAAATAAAAATACAACCATCTCCGGATTAGCAATATTCACTTTAATTTAATATTTTTTTGTTACATACACATACAGATACATATGCTAATATGAAGATATCTATGTATGTACTTATTGTATGTATATGTAGGTATATGAACTTCAGACCACTTTTTCTTAAATTTAAACTCTTACTAACCATTATCATTAAATTTTAATGCAATGAAAGTTTGAGATCAAGGTAAATATATACATAGATACGTGTACCAAAACATATGAACATATAATGCACATGTATACCTATGGATAAATTGATTTTAAACGGTATAATAATAAGAATGACCTTTCTATGTAGTTAACATTAACTAACAAGATTTTGCAATTTGACAGGAAATTGTCTATTAAAATCTATTAAGTTAGACAGTTATTACACTGACCGACATTAGCTCATACATAGTTTTAAAATAAATGCTGTAATCTATAATAACCATTACATTAAACTATTAAAATCTTAATAAATTAACACAAAGATACAACTTAATGCTGATTAAAAAGAAAAGAAAAAAAAACTTTCTGAACTAACAAATTGAACAATATGCCAACAAAGATGATTTTTTCAATAACAAAAATGTTTTTTTTTTTTTTTTGTTGACTAACCATGCGATTAAGTTGTTTATAGCCGCCAGATACTTTTTATTGTTTAGAATATTAACTAATTAAGTGGCAGTAATTTCATATCAAAAAGTTAAAAAAAATGAATAATTAAACTTGAAAAGTGTAGTCAATTAAGAATAACCTTGTATTCATTCATAATTTCAATTGTTGCTTCTGACACTTGTTAAATACTAAAAACAAAATTTTTTTATTGAGATTAAAATTTTATAATTTTAAAACAAAAACATCTCAAAAAACAGACTTTTATTCGAAGATAGAGGAGAAAAGAAATCCTTGGGTATCGCGTTAATGAGAAGGGCATCATCATTTAAAAAAAAAAAAACCGCATTTTTTTATCCAATTTGTAGTTAGTAAACAAAAAAATTATACAAAACAAGATAAGTACAGATATTTTGATATATCTCTTTGTTATCAAGTTTAAAGTTGTGATACATTTACAACAAGGACATCTAGAACCACTCTGTATGTGTAAAAGATCAAAAGATGCATTTCTAGTTCTTCAACAGTTTCTTTTTTTTTTTTTTTTTTTTTGCATTTAATGGGATTCTTTTGATAAATACATACTTCTTAAAATTTAAAATATAAGAAAAAAAGGTACATATACCATAGAGGATGAAAAATGCAATTTTTTAATCGATATTCAATCCCATCAGAAATAAAAAAAAACTGTAAAACGCCACATATAAACCGGTTATTTGAACTTAACAAACATATATGTAACCTAAAAGTTTAAATAGTTTATTTACGTACTGTAGCAGTTGTTTTGTTATACAACATATACATATATGTAAACTCTGTACTTTATACCTTATAGATATAAAATATACAAGAAACCAAAAGATAAAGATGAGATGAAATGAAATATTCTTAAGATGCACAATCACAAAATATGCATTACAGGTATTTTCGAATAAAGCAGTCTGCACATGTATCATGATGCAGTTATAACGATTTTTTTTTTTTTTGTTTTTATTCTTTATTCTTTTTGTGGGTAAAGTTTTTTACATGTGAAAACCTAAAACTTCAACATGAATTTCATACCTGGATTATGTTGATGAATTTTGAAATTATTTCTAGTTAATTTCATTGCATTTGCTTTACATTTTGAACAATGCATTTGTAGGTTTATTTAATAATAACGCAATGTCAATAATTACTATTATACATATTGTATTGTATGTACTACGGTACAAACATCCTTTTATAAATTTTAATTCGCAAACCGCAATCATCATTTGCAACACTTACAACACCGCATTACCACGACCCTCGCATATTTAAAACCACAAAACTTTTGCTGATGATGATGATTATGATGATAATGTGGTGCCTATATTCCACCCATCAACCTTCTCATTTAACGACAATATTGTTGTATTTTAGTTGTAAAACATAATTACAAACATTTGAAAATGGTCTAAGTAAAAACATCTATTTCATCTAATGATTACATTAGGGCTTTTTTTAAAAGAGCGGAAAAAACAGCAAAAAAAAAAAAAAAGGTTAGAAAAAAAAAAATGAACACATCAAATTATGGTAACAACCTTTTCTCATACTTATAGTCTATATCGCAGGATGAATTTTTTTTATTTTTATTGTTGAATGAATTTGTTTTATTGCTCCTTTGGAGTGTTGGGATTACGTTTCGACTAATATACCATAAAAATGTGTTTTTTCTATTGTTTTAACATTTTGTATTTTTCTCAATTTTTTTTTTCGAGTTTTTTTTTTTTTTCCTCTTTTTTCCAGAGTTTTTGTTGTTGTCTTATTTTCATTCTCTGCGGAATATTAAACCTTTTTATATTTTTGCGTTTTTATGATCGTCTCTCAAATCCAATACGGAGTAATTGTTGATATTGTTATACATAAAATGATTTTTTGGTTTTTATTGGTTTTGGAAGTTTATGAAATATAGAATAGATTTTGTTTTTTATTAAACTAATATTTTATTGTATTAATTTATATTTTTATGCTTTTGTTCATTCAATTTCGGAAACAATTTTATTATGAAATGAAATACGCAAAAATTTAATGTACTATATAAAGGGGATGTCTTTAACAGACGAAGTATTCCTAAACGCAGAACTCAAAGTAACAAAAAAAATTCAATCCAGTCATTTGTTATTGAGGATAAAAATATCTTGTAACTCTTTAAAATCAGAATTTAAATTTTTGTTTTGCTTTCTTTATAGGAATTTATTTACCTAATACTTCTCCTAGGTCACTTATACGTTACATTTAATTTTTCGATCAATATCATTTTTTCCACACAAAAAATGAAAATAAATTATTTTTTTTAAAAAGATTAAAAAAAAACCCAAACATATCTTAAACTGTGTTCGAATTATTGAATTCTTTAACATAATAAGGTCATATTTTTTTTTTTTAAACTAATACTTGTATCTTGTTCAAAATAGCTACAATGGACTTCATAATAATATAAAAGTCCATAAACTAACGACCAAAAGAAATAAAAATAGAAAAATCCCGTATTATTTGAAAAAAACAAAAAAAAAACTATCTAATAAAATCAAAAAATGGAAGAAAAAAAAAAAGAATCTTCTCTCAACCTAAAGGCTGAATTTATCCAATTACATGATGATCACGTCAATAAAAATTTTCTTTAACTTTCATGATACTTTCCGTTTTTTTTTTTATATATGTTCATGAAATTAATATATCGATGACGACAAAGACATGGTAACTAATAAATATGAACATTGTTGTTGTTGTTGTTTTTATTTTATTAAATACATATTATCTTCTCATGGATTTGTTTTATCGCTGCTTGATAATTCTTATTTTTGTTTTTTTTTTTTTTTTATATAACATATAAGATTCATTTCATGTGTAATATCTTTGACTTTTTGTTTATTTTATTTTTATTATTATTATTTTTGTTTTTGTTATTCAACGTTTTTATATGAAAGAAGAAAAAAAAAACCAACTAAAAGCAAAAGCATCAAAAGCCTGTAAGCAAATAAAAATAAATAATTCGCTCCCACATCAAACATTATAAAAATAGAGAAAAGAAAAAAAAAAGAATGTTTATCTATAGGTTAACCCATATATTACCTACATTTTTGTTTTCTGTTGTTATTCATATACATTATAAAAAAAACTATTACAAGATAAATAATATATTTAATATCTGTATAGATATAGCCTAATTTGAAGCTTATTAAAGCTTTAACTGTATAAGAATTGAGGTAACAGAGCATTTCATGATGCCCAGAATCCATCATCATCATCGTCGTCGTCATCTACATAAGAGTTTATTATAGAATATGGGAAAAAAAAATTAAGAAGAGATAAATTCAACAGAATGAAGAAAAATATAAAAAAAAACAACAAAATATATTAGGAAAACAAAAAACTCACACAAAATATATCAAGATACAGGAAAAAAAAAAGAAGTATTATAAAAATAAAATAAAGTTTATGGAAAAGAACAAAAAAAAAAAACAAAAAACATTAATCATAAATCATTGAACCTGAAAGACTTCGATGAGTTTTCTTTAAGTTTTAAGTCTCTTCATTGAACAATGATTTCATCAGACTTTTTATATAATACAAAAAAATTTTATAATAACGATATCTTTAAAGATACTGCCATACAAAATTTTTCAAAGAACTAAGATGCATTATTTATATTATTATAGTCTGAGTTTGTCCGTCATGGAAATATTTGTATGAATATTTTGTTTTTTCGACACTTGTTTTTTTTTATTTTTTTCGTTGTTGTAAATTAATAACCTTTGCAACAGATTGTGCAAAAAATATTTCATTTCAGTGATTGTTGTCAAGGTAAAATCATACGACATTATATATTCGTTTTCAATCACTCTTATCTTAAATGGAAAAACTACATTAGGATCACATATAAAAAAAAAAAAACATTGCAACATAAAAAAAGATTGAAAAACATAAAAACCTTGAATGTAAAATGTTTTTATCCCAGAGGACTTTCATTTGACTTACAACACGAAAATGTTGAAGGATTTTATCTTAAATTATCAATCTTTTTAAAATCTTTTTATGTATTTTTTTTTGTAAATAAAATTAATGAAATGACGTATGTCTATATCATATGCCCATCACAATTTTCTTACATAAAATAATTATTGCTCTCTTAATAACTCTTAATTACACATCTCAAAAAAAAGAATTTTCAATAAAATATTTACATAAATACAGACCATCGTTTTTATGAACTTTTTCAACTTTAACAGAATGCATTAAATTCCATAATGAACACATAAAAGTTTGTTGTAATTTTTCATTTTACCTGTTTCATATAAAATTTTAATAATTTCACAAATTTTCTATTTTACATGTCATAATAATAATATTGGCTTTAAATTTGACATAGTACATATATGGATACCACTATACACACTCATATGCATATTTTATGAAATATGTATATTATTACATATAATGAAGTTCACTTATCTTTATTTTCTCATCATCTTTATATATGTAGAATCCTCTTAAAAGATTACATCTTCATTTTAAACATACATAATATAATGTCACTCAATTCATAGTGTTCTTTACTTAATTTTAATACACCATAATGTATTATATGTACATATATACATGTAAGGTAAACACTGTATGCATATATACCAATATTATATTATATACATATAGGTATACATATATGAGTAAAATTTCTTTATGTAAGTGCATATAAAATATTGAACAAGAAAAGGAATCTTCTAATATAGAAATATATTTTAATATTTTCAAAAAAGTTATACATATCATACATTAAATATGTTTGTAATAAGCTTCAAGATACTTATTTATATGCACCTACATCCTAGAAAATATTTTTTGAATATGTACATATGTATGTATTAAGAAATTAGCTTTGCCAATTAATAAAACAACAATCTATAGAACCATAATGTTTTTATTAGATTTGATATATCCTATAACACACACACTACACACATGAACATGTACATATTATGATGTACATTAATATACATTCAGATAAATCGATTTTTGATTCATAATTAAATACATAACATATATGTATGTATGTTACATGTTCTTGAATATCTCAAATATCACAATGTATCCTTTTTTTTTTTGTTTGATTATATACATACAGTTGTTAAAGATGATATGAACGTGTTTTATCTTAAGGTATATGTACATCACTTTAGTTATAATATACATAACAACTTGTATTATTTTGTTTTGGCATCGATGAAATACTCACCTATAATCCGATTTAATTTATTTTTAGGGCTAAATTGGTAGATATATTTTGTATTTAAATGCACATATACATGTATGTATGTGTGTGTAAATTATAAATATATATGTACATAATATTGAAATAATTTTGAAATATTT
The DNA here is from genome assembly GCA_939192795.1 of Bombylius discolor. NCBI lineage: Eukaryota > Metazoa > Arthropoda > Insecta > Diptera > Bombyliidae > Bombylius > Bombylius discolor. The sequence goes on along the minus strand of OW584240.1, from coordinate 50,106,397 downwards.
TAGCAATTTGTCTTCATAATTCTCATCATTTCATTTCATATCACATCACTTTTTTGTAGTACATAATTTTGAAAATTTGTAACAATTTATGACTTTGATACATTTTGATATATTTATAAATAAGTTATTTACAAAATATTGTTTAATTTAATTGAAATATTTTAATTACCAGATATATATTTCAATCATTTTATCTATTAAATAAATTATAATATCTAATATTATCTATCAATTTAAGATTTATTATTGTAATTACATAATAAGATTGAAATTGTTAGAAATTAAGGGATTAATTGAAATATTACGGACAATTATGCACTTAAAATTGAAAGATGAAATACATAATACCTCGAATAGTTTCAATTGAATTAATACTTTTTTTTTTTTGCTTAAAAGAATGTTATATTTCCGTTTGAAGTCAAAATATCCATGAACTGACAACGTTTTTTTTTTTATAGCTTCCAAAATATTATTTTCAAATGATCAATTTCATTGTAAAAATAAAGAACTGAAGCAAAAAAAAACCTCTAATACTAAATATGTATACGTACATTCCAGTGAATTGAGTATCTTTTTTTCTCAGGATTTCAACAACCAAGTTTCAATAAGAGATTTTGATATTCAAAGATACTTTAAAATTTTCAAATCATAAAAAAGCTAAATAAATCATATCCAGGAAACGTTAAACTCTTCAAAGTTCTATCAATTTGTTTTTATTGTCTTTATATACATATATGTATCTACTTAACAATATGAAACGAATACTCCACAAATTTTTTTCCACAGTAAATTACTTTATCACCTTTTGATCCTTTATTGATTATATACGTTGTATAAATATTTTTTGAAAATCATTTTTACAAAATTAATTTGTGTCTTCGCATCATTAATCAATGTCTACGTACACACTTATATCAATTTATTTTTATTTTTTTCTAATTTTGTTAAATTTAAATAATTTCATTGTCTAAGATCCCTATCGAGACATTTATGTATAACAAAAGGATTTCATGAATCATAATTATATATAAATTCATACAATAATCTATCCTAAATTTTGAATAGATTCTTAAACACAAGTATCATTTCATTTTTATTCAAGTATCTGTTTTTTTTTTCTTTCTTTCTCTTTCGGTCTTGTTTTATTTTATTCGTTTAATACTTTTATGTAATGATCGTAAACAAAAATCTAAATTTCAATCATTTTTCCATTAGACGATGCGATAAAGTAATTTTTTTTTATTTTTCATTGCTTTCATGTAAAACGATATTATGTATATAAAGTACTTATCCTTGTTCCATTATACAATATAAAACAAAAAACAAAAAAAAACAAAAAATAAATAACATGAAACAAAAAAAAAGGAATTGTTGTAATACACAGCTAGAAAAGATTTATTCATCTGTGTTGTTGAGTATCAAAAACAGCGAATAATAAAAATTCAAAAGTACCTTTTTTAAAAAGGCTCTAATACAATAAAAAACATTACTTTTAAAAATGTATACATATATTTACTCGCGTATACTAATATATAAAATTATTTGATAAAAATGAAATTTTGTATCTCTCCTCCAAACTTATCTCGTACTTTTTTTTTTTCTGCAATCATATCTATTTTATATTATATCCTTTGTACATAGAATGTGTATTGTATATAGATGTATTTAAAAAGGTATCCGGTAAGGATATAAAATGTACTTTTATTTTGTAATATTTAACAATTTTTATAGAAATAAGGATGAGAAAAAAATGTGCTTTAAAAAAAAAAAACAGTAACTGTCTTACATGAACATGAAAAAGGATGTGTCTCAAGTTGAGCTATTTTGTATTATCTCCTTATTTATGTTTGTCCTTCTGTTGAAAATATATATACAAAATATTTTCTGGTGTAATCGTATAAAAATCAAGCGTTATTTTTAAAGAGTACATAAATTTATTTTCGGGTTAATGACAAAGATGACAACGCATTCAGAAGATACTTTTCTTGGATACAAATTATATAAAATCAAAAATAATGAGATTCATGGGAAAATTTTCAAGAATATAGGAAAATAAGTTTTGTATTTTGCACACGGAACTATATCGACAAAAATGACAAAATTTTGTAAAATTTTCAAAAGACGCGGTAAAGCACTTGAAAAAAAAAAAAATTCTTAAAGGTGAACCAATAAATTCAATGTAAAATGATACTTCTCTCTTTAATGCGGTAAAGATATTGTTATATTATTGTAACAGGTTGTATCATAATATAATAAGAAAACATCTTCCATCTAGAATAACCTGATCTGAATGACCTTCCTGACAGTGACCAGAAAACCACGTATAGAAAAAAAATATACGTGTATGCATGTGTGTATAACGTTCACAATTTAATTTAATAGGAGTTATATTTATTATATTGCATGTAATTGATACTATCCGGTAGTGTAAAACTCATTTTACATTTACAATGCAAGTAAAGTAATTTTATTTAAAAAAAAAAACAAAAACCAAATAAAATAACAGAAAAATAAGATAAGAGAATTCAAAGTGACTTTTATTGAATAAAAGTTTATGTTTTATAAAAAGTTTTATATTACAACAGAAACAAACCACATGAAAAAATTATTTAAAAAAAAAGTAAAGTAATAATTTTTTTTTTCACATGATGTACGTAATTTAAGTTAAACAATGTAGTGTAAACAACAGTTAAAAAATATGTAAACACTTTAGATACCATTATTATAATATGATGAAGATGGTGAATGGATCTTTTATAATAATTGTCGTGGTTTTTTGTCACAAAAAAAAAAAAAAAAAAAATATCAAATAGCAAAAATGACAACAAACACATAACAATTATATACACTTAATAAAATTATATATTAGTTACTCATATGTACATTGAAAAGTTCAAGAAGAACATAAACGAATAACAAGAAAAAAGAAACATACATACATACATATGTACAGGCAAAATATATATTTTTTTTCTCTTCCTTTAAAAATATGGTAAAAAGCAACTTCCGCATAGAAATTGCATTTAGAAAACAAACAAAAGAAAAAGCAATATAACAGTCTTCTAATTAAAGTAAAACTTTAAATTCCTTAATTAGGTTGATGTTTCAATTTTGAATGTACTATACATATACATATATACAAAAGATTTTAAGCTAGAAAATTTTAAATTAAAGGATTAAGTGTCCAGTATATATACTCGTACATAAAATTTGAAAGCATTCTGAGAATATGCAGCTTTTATGAATGAATTTAAAATGTCATCAGTTCATTAAGTGTAGTACACACATTGTTTTTAGTTATACGATGTCATTTTTTTTTTTTTGCTCTCGTATGTACATACGTATATATATGTATATGAAAATCTATATGAGTTTATAAGTGTATATATCTTTTCATTATATACTCATATGAGATTACATTTACCGCCAAAAGGCAAATCCTAATGAGTTGAAAGTTTTGAAAAAGGATTCTTAAACAAAAGTTCTATGACATAAATATAGTATATTGAAATGTTTTTTTTTTTTTTTTTTTTTTTTTGCATTCTACTTTTAAAGTAGAAAATTACAAAAATAGAGAAAAGCTAAACAATCGGCTTAGATTTCATTTTGCAGTCTCTGTATCCTGGATGCTATGTAAAATGTATCTAAAATGTTGAAATATATGTATGAATATATGTAATATACGTATGTGTATTTAAATAAAGAAAAATTGTATATAAAATTAGAAAGATTTGTGATGAATTAAAAGAGATTTTTATATTTAAATGTTACTTGAAAATCAAAAGGATATAATAGGACGAAAATCTCATGAATTAAATTTATGTAAACACTACATATAGTGAATAGATATCATATATTTTTTCCTCTAAATTATTATTGCATATATGTATGTAGTATAGTTATTTTTTATTAAATTTGAAATTTATTTTTTCTAAAAATAGAATAAAGTGATAAACAAAATTAGAATCTTGATAAAAAATAATAATTTAATGCTTACATATTGCATCTTTTTATTACATATTAAGATATTCTCATCAGATACCTTGTCGATTTAAAACAAGAAAATCCTCCTTAGAAATTAAGGTCATTACATAAAATATACATACTTTTTTTTTTACCATTCTTTTCATTTACGCATATTTACTATTTTTGTAATAAATTTTTTTAGAATTTATGACTACCTAATTGAAAAATATTTTTTGCGTATGTTTTATCTGTAGATACTTATTTTGATACGCTTTCACACTTATATTGCGTACATTTCAAAGATCCAAGTATACTGTATCTGATGAAGTTTTTAGTTAATATCCCATACACTTGAAGACATATTTTCTTTTTTATTTTTCAAAATGACGATAATATTTTAATGCTCTTACAGCATCACACATAAGTTTTTAATCTTTATTTTTTTAAAATATTTTCTTCATCATTTCTTCATTCTGAAAGAGGTCTTTATTTCATATCCAGAGAATAGTTATATGATGTCGTATCCCAAGTAAAGATTATATTGGATGTTAAAATAGAAATAACTTTGGACCTTTTGGTTCAAGATTCCACAGAGATGCAGACGATCAATGATTTTGTTAACTTCACTATGCACCCATCGTCATCATTATTATCATTTATGTATATGTATATTATATACATACATATGTATGTACATAAGATAAATGCTAACTGCCAACATCGGAAAAAAGAACCGGTCTCACAAAAAGATAAAAATGATGATGATGATGATGCCGTTCAGTTTAAGAAAATATAAGACGTGCTGTCACGCATGGTTTACCAATACTTTGTTGATTGCTGTCGACGGTCATATACATATATGTACTATACATTAATGTACGAATGTATAGGTATGTGTATTTCTAAGGCAATATATTTTATCGTTGAGTATCTTTGAGGCCTGCGTATCTAATTTTTTTTTCTGCTGTTTTTTCTTTTAAAATTTTATTTATCGGCTTATTATAGAATTCAATTCTGTGTTTTGTTTTTTTTTTTCTTTCATATGCAATCATCGGTGCATGAATTGAATTTATTTATTATGACGATGGTTCAACTTCCGTCAAACAGAAATTATCTATTTTCTTTTAGATTGTTAGTAGATCATTTAAATTGATATATATATATATATTTTTTTTGTATTTTTTTTTTTTTAGATTACGTTCAGATGCATTTTAAACTTAAGTTTTGTAAGTGTATAATAGTTAAAATAAAATACAATGACTGAATAATATGTATCGTCATTTTTTGTGATTGAAAAAGTTTAGGTTAGTTACACATTTAAATATTAATTGAAAATGATGTTATGCACGTGATTCAGAAAAATTTAAAATTGAACAATCATCTAACAAGGTAAAGTATTACATTCATTCAACAATAAATTTTGGGAGTAAAAAAAAATTATATAATTAGGAAATTTTGAAATCATCATGAAGTAATTATGATGACTAGATGGAATTATTTTGTTGTAATTAGTTGGTATAAAAATTTTGCTGAATATTGAAATTCTTTGAAATAATCAATGATTCAACTTTTAAGAACTGATGTTGAAGAGGTGAATTAAAAGAATTTCTGATTTTTAAAAGAATTTTAAATACAAAAATGATGAGGATACTGGATTTTAAGTAAAAATAAAAGTCTTTTCAATTTTTTGATAGAATAAAAATTCAAAATATAAAATCACAAGAAAAGAAAATTTTGCAATTTAATAAAATTATATATACTTACAATTTAAATCATTTAGCTTTTTTTTTTTTTTTAATTAAAAAAATTAAATAAATCATTAAGGATAATCATACATTAACGATAAGAGGATCAATCTGTTATTTGTCAAACAAAAATGATTGTTATTATTATTTACCATCTGCTTTTGGAAAATAAATATCCTGTCAACGAAATGATAACAAAATAATAACAAGAACAAAAAACAACAAACATTTATTTTTTTCAAAAGAGCTTTAAAAGGACGAGAAAATGTATTGTGTAAATATACATAAAATGCTTGTATGTATGTGTAGAATATGCTTCATGTGCTTATGTTAATCGCGAAAATAATGTACGGTTGAAAAACAAAAAGGATAATCAAGAAAACATATTTGTGTATAAATAATATAATCGTTGTGGCAAATAAAGAAACATACCAGAGTGATAAACGATTTTTCTCTATTGTTATATTTTTATTTATTTTATTATGAATAAAACATTCATTTGAAAAAAGTATAATCATTTTTTGTATAATATTTCATTGAATTTTTTTCTATAAGTTTTATTCCAAACGTATCACAACTGATTTAGGTAATTTTATCAAACAAATATTCACTTTTATTTATTTTTAAATTCAAATTTAAAACGATTAAACTGAGTGCACTTGTGTTTTTTTTTTTTCATCAAATTAAAATATCCATATAATTTTTACAATTTTCTACTTGAATTCGAAAAAGAAATTAATGCATACAATTAATACATTTATACAAGAACCGTTTGTGTGATGTTCGATGTGTGTTTAATTTCTATACGAAGAAAAATTAATTTGAAATTAAATTTTGTTGGAACAACAATTGAAATTAAAGCTCATAAATGTTTTTTATGTTTTTTTTGTATAAATTAAAAAAAAAAATTGAAGACGTCAACAACGTTTTTGTTTTTGTTGCAATACAAAAATTTTGAAACTATGTATCTATGGATTTCAAAAATATTTTTTATAACTCTTTTTTGAAACTCATATTGAACAAATAAAAAAAAAACACATGTGAGCTTATTCTTACAATAAAAAAAAAAAACAAAACTCAATAACAAAGAAAGATATAATGAAATATTTGTTAATTAAGTATATATTATTTACTCCGAAAATATAAATAAAAAAAACTAATTTCATTATTGTTTTTGTTTTATTATTATTATTTTTTTTTTTTGAAATACAATTATTACTTATTTTTCATAGAAAAAAAATTTTCAATTTAGGCTATTCTTTTCTGAACAACATAACATGTTCTTTCGCACATGTTGGAACAATATTTTATTGATCAGGTGATAAAGATATATTTTTTGGATAGTTTCTAACCGCTTTCAATGGGCTTGACTTTGGAGCTGGTGCTTGACTTCTATTACCCACTTTGAAGATCTGGGCACCAAGATTCAATCGTTTGAAAAATTTATCAAAATCTTTTTTAACATTATTATCATTATCGTTGTTAGGATTATATGGTGGTAGAAATATTTGGAATTGATTAGGTGAGATTTGTTGGAAATTGGAAGGATACAATTTCTTAAGATCATCAATGCTCGAAACATCATTACGTACGGAAGGTCTAACTATTTTTTTCTTATTATTTGGTAATGGTTTATAACTAATGTTATTACCAAAAAGTTTCTTCAAATTATATTTTTCTTTGACCGAACATAAAGCTGGATAATCAGGATTTTTACCAGTTTCACATTTTGCAGTTGGTTCACCGAAAACGTATATGGGATGATCTATTTTATTTGTATTTGCATAATCACATGCTATATGAAGTTCATATTTTCCGTTGTCTAATGTTTTTTTCAAAGCAGCACAACCAACTTTATAATTATTGTCACCGACCATTCCTGTAAAGTGGCCGTATACTCTGTAAAAAATTAAGAAGTTGGAAAAATTTTTAATAAAAATTCAGGATCACATTATAAAAACTTTCACACTAGACTACTCACTTTCCAGACTTAGAACTTGTAAAGCTTTGTATAACTTCATTATTGGCGTATACGTATTCGTCATACCAATTTTGAATTGCTTCATATACATCTTCAATACTTGGAGTAAAATAACATCTTTTAGCTGCTAAATTTTGTCCAGCTGTTGGATACTCATCAGTATTGTGGCATTTGTCATGTTCATATTCACATGTTTTAACATTAAGTTCCGCTAGTTTTGCTAATTCATTATCCCATGTTATTGTTGCCATTCTAGCAGCTGATTTATAATACGTATTAGGAGTAATGTTTTGCATTCCGGATGCAATTTTGTTACGAAGTTCATTATGCTTGGCAACAATATTACTTTTATATTTTTCCGATAAAGGTATCAGTTCAGAAAACTCAGAACATTTGGAATTGATTTTCTAGAAAGTTTAAGAAGATAAAAAAAAAGAAATTTTAGGTTAATACAAAAAATTTTGGAAGAATAATTTCAAACTTACACCATCGTTGTTGCAAGCAATATGTGAATTCTTCGACCAGCACAAATCCTTGCTACAATAATCAGCGGCTAATGCCAAAGTTACCGTAGAAATTAAAAAATTAATAATTACACACTTTTTCATTTTATGAAAAATATTATATGATTGATTTCTCTCATATTCTGGATTCTAATTTATATACAAAATTTTTCTTATTTGAAAATATTTGTTTTTCTTTGTCGTAATAGGAAGTTAAATAGTTCTTTATGTTTTCTTGTTTAAAGATATTGAAAATCAAAAATACCTAATTGCGAAAACACATTATTGATACATACGTTTGACGCAAATGTTTTTGTTTCTGATATAATTCTACAAAATAATACACGTTTTATTATTGAGATAAGTTGAATACATTTGTGCAAACGTTATAAAGGATTCGTAGATTAGGAGAATTAATAATTCAGGTATCTTAATTTAGAAATTAAAAATTGTTTGACATATTCAATTTGAGGTGAAATTGTCGTTCCAGCTAGTACATAAATTTTCTATTACTTAGTTCTAGCAAAGAATGTGGAAGTAAAATATACCCAAAGTTTTTTATATGGGGTGTGTATGTAGATACATACATGTAATTACACTTACTATTGCTATACATATGATACCTATAAATATATTTTATACTTTGCAGCTTTCATTGAAAATTCACACATAATTTTTTTTGAATTATTTTAGAATTTTATATGGAAGGATATGGATGACTTGTCTAATTCGGGTTATTATATCTTGATCTGCATTTCACCGATTTGTGTATCAGAAAATACTTCAAGAAATGTGTACATATTTTTTCTCAAGATACACGTGTAGATAAATGGGTTAATAATGAGTAGAAAAAATTTGTTTTTTAAACCAAGGACTAGCCAAGGAGATCGTACATATTTCTACCACACATTTTGTATGAAAATTTTTCAAATTTCTTCGAAAATAAAAACTTTTTTCATATTTTTCTAAAGATTTGTACCTCAGCATCCCCTTGACGAAGAATCGATATGTTTTTACTAAAGTAAACATAAATACTTTCTCCAATTCTAAATACCGGTACTGAATTTTCCAAATATTTAGCTATGTAATAGAAAAAATGATAATCAAACGTATAATCATACAAAATACCGAATAATTAGAAAATTTCCATTTATACAAGAACCGTTTGTGTGATGTTCGATGTGTGTTTCATTTCTATACGAAGAAAAATTAATTTGAAATTAAATTTTGTTGGAACAACATTTGAAATTAAAGCACATAAATGTTTTTTATGTTTTTTTTGTATAAATTAAAAAAAAAAATTGAAGACGTCAACGACGTTTTTGTTTTTGTTGCAATACAAAGATTTTGCAATTACATATACATATGTGTTTCAAATTAAAATTAGCTCTAATTAAAGAAAGTAGAAGTATCTGTAGCTTTTTTGTGAGATTCTGTACTTCCTGTGTTCATTAGTACAATCGACAAAAAAAAACACAAGCTCACAAAAACAAGGATAAGGTAAAATTTCTGTTTAGTTGGTATCATACTTATTTTAAAAATTTAAATAAAAAAACTAATTTTGTTTTTGGTTTTTTCTTTATTACATTAAAAAAAAATTATGACTAAATTTCAATAGAAAATAATTTTTAATTTATACTAATTTTTTTCTCAATGACTTTTTTTAAAATGTTCAAACAGTATTTTCATTGTCGGACCTTTCTACGTAGTTATTATGAAAATGTCTTTTTCGTTAGTTTCTAACTTTGCATGGCTGTAGCTAATACTTGGCCTCTATTACCCACATTGAAGACTTGGGGAAGAAAATCAAATTGTTTGAATGATTTACCCAAATCTTTTTTAACACTATGATTAAGTGAGTCTTGTTTTGAATCTGAAGGATACAATTTTTCAAGATCATCAGCACTCGGAGCATTAAAACTTACAGAACGTTTAAAAACATTTTTTCTAACCGCTTTCAATGGGCTTGGCTTTGGAGCTGATGCTTGGCCTCTATTACCCACATTGAAGACTTGGGGAAGAAAATCAAATTGTTTGAATGATTTATCCAAATCTTTTTTAACACTATGATTAGGTGAGTCTTGTTTTGAATCTGAAGGATACAATTTTTCAAGATCATCAGCACTCGGAGCATTAAAACTTACAGAACGTTTAAAAACATTTTTTCTAACCGCTTTCAATGGGCTTGGCTTTGGAGCTGATGCTTGGCCTCTATTACCCACATTGAAGACTTGGGGAAGAAAATCAAATTGTTTGAATGATTTACCCAAATCTTTTTTAACACTATGATTAGGTGAGTCTTGTTTTGAATCTGAAGGATACAATTTTTCAAGATCATCAGCACTCGGAGCATCAAAACTTACAAAACGTTTGAAAACATTTTTCCTATTAACTCTCACTGGCTTTGGAGCTGGTGCTTGACCTCTATTAACCACTTTGAAGTTCTGGGGACCAAGATTCAATCGTTTGAAAAATGTATCAAAATCATTTTTAACATTATTACCATTATCGTTGTAAGGATTATATGGTATAGTTATTTGGAATTGATTAGGTGAGATTTGTTGGAAATTGGAAGGATACAATTTCTTAAGATCATCAATGCTCGAAACATCATAACGTGCAGAAGGTGTAACTACTTTATTCTTATTATTTGGTAATGGTTTATAACTAATGTTATTACCAAATAGTTTCTTCAAATTATATTTTTCTTTGACCGAACATAAAGCTGGATAATCAGGATTTTTACCAGTTTCACATTTTGCAGTTGGTTCACCGAAAACATATATGGGATGATCTAATATATTTGTATTTGCATAATCACATGCTATAAGAAGTTCGTATTTTCCGTTGCCTAATGTCTTTTTCAAAGCAGCACAACCAACTTTATAATTATTGTCACCGACCATTCCTGTAAAGTGGCCGTATATTCTGTAAAAAATTAAGAAGTTGGAAAAATGTTAATAAAAATTCAGGATCACATTATAAAAACTTTCACACTAAACTACTCACTTTTCAGGTTGAGGTGTCGTAAAGCTTTGTATAACTTCATTATTGGCGTATACGTATTCGTCATACCAATCTTGAATTGCTTCATATACATCTTCAATACTTGGAGTAAAATGACCTGTTTTAGTTGCTAAATTTTGTCCAGCTTTTGGATACTTATCAGTATTGCGGCATTTGTCATGTTCATATTCACATGTTTTAACATTTAGTTCTGCTAGTTTTGCTAATTCATTATCCCATGTTATTGTTGCCATTCTAGCAGCTGATTTATAATACGTATTAGGAGTAATGTTTTGCTTTCCGGATGCAATTTTGTTACGAAGTTCATTATGCTTGGCAACAATATTACTTTTATATTTTTCCGATAAAGGTATCAGTTCAGAAAACTCAGAACATTTGGTATTGATTTTCTAGAAAGTTTAAGAAAATTGAAAAAAAAAAAATTTAAGTTAATACAAAAAATTTTGGAAAAATATTTTCAAACTTACACCATCGTTGTTGCAAGCAATATGTGGACCCTTCGATTGGCACAAATCCTTGCTACAATAATCAGCGGCTAATGCCAATGTTACCGTAGAAATTAAAAAATTAAAAATTACACACTTTTTCATTTTATGAAAAATATTATATGACTGATTTCTCTCATATTCTGGATTCTAATTTATATACAAAATTTTTCTTATTCGAAATTATTTGTTTTTTTTATGTTTTCTTGTTTAAAGATATTGAAAATGAAAAATACCTAATTGCGAAAACACATATTGATACATACGTATGACGCAAATGTTTTTGTTTTTGATATAGTACAACAAAATAATATACGTTTTATTATTGAAATAAGTTGAATACACTTGTGCAAACGTTATAAAGGATTCGTGGAATAGAACAATTGAAAATTCAGGCATCTTGAATTTATAAGTTTTTTGACATGGTATCTTTCTAGTTATTTGAGTAATTTGCAAATTTTTTTCTAAGCTTCTGGCGCTGAAAAATTTTGTTTCTAAAACTGAATTAAAAGTATGTGAATTAATATTGTTGTTTAATAGCTAATTACTATCAAGGAAAAATGTTGCCAATCTACCAAAAATCATTTTACACTACTTGAGCTCACACCAAAAGCTTTACAGAAAGGTATCACACGTGTATACTAAGTATACTCGGTTTATAAATCGAAGTCAGTATATTGTGCTTATGGAGGTAGTACCCGATTAGTTTCTGATAACTTAAAATATAAATGTGACTTCGATTTATAAACCGAGTATAGATCACTGCATCCACTTTAAAAATTAGTAGGGAAGTGATAAAAGAAAACCGAACGAATTTATGACACCCTGGTATATAAATTGGCTGTTTATTCTACTTACCAGAATATAGAGAAAATGAGACATGTGGTGGTAACAAAGAAAAATTTTTAATAAGTTCTCTACATTAACAGTCCGTTTTATTTTAGACCATTTTGTCAAAAAATGTCTCTACAAAACTTTTTTTTAAACTAAAAAAATCCCTGCGACATGGCACTACCTACAGGGTACGAAACAAAAATCCCACGCGAATCAATTTTAACGTAACAAAATGTTGCGTACATATTTTGCTTCCCGTGGAATTAGGAAGTTGAAATTTGGCCAAGATATTCTTTAAAGGGTCTCGTCTCTTTCTCTTATTCAATAAACTTTAAATGGTATGTTAATTTCAAACTAAGAACGAAGTGTTATTATGAGAATTGTTGCAAGAAACAAGAATGTGTCTAAACAACAAGTACCTAAATGAATTTTCCTTCTACTAACATTATATATTTACTAAGTTTTTTCTTGGTTAGTTGCTAGTTGAAGCTAATTTTAATTTGAAACACATATGTATGTGTAACTGCAAAATCTTTGTATTGCAACAAAAACAAAAAGGTTGTTGACGTCTTCAATTTTTTTTTTGTTTTTTCAAAAATTCATACAAAAACATAAAAAACATTTATGAGCTTTAATTTCAAATTGTTGTTCCAACAAAATTTAATTTCAAATTAATTTTTCTTCGTATAGAAATGAAACACACATCGAACATCACACAAACGGTTCTTGTATAAATGGAAATTTTCTAATTATTCGGTATTTTGTATGATTATACGTTTGATTATCATTTTTTCTATTACATAGCTAAATATTTGGAAAATTCAGTACCGGTATTTAGAATTGGAGAAAGTATTTATGTTTACTTTAGTAAAAACATATCGATTCTTGGTCAAGGGGATGCTGGGGTACAAATCTTTAGAAAAATATGAAAAAAGTTTTTATTTTCGAAGAAATTTGAAAAATTTTCATACAAAATGTTTGGTAGAAATATATACGATCTCCTTGGCTAGTCCTTGGTTTAAAAAACAAATTTTTTCTACTCATTATTAACCCATTTATCTACACGTGTATCTTGAGAAAAAATATGTACACATTTCTTGAAGTATTTTCTGATACACAAATCGGTGAAATGCAGATCAAGATATAATAACCCGAATTAGACAAGTCATCCATATCCTTCCATATAAAATTCTAAAATAATTCAAAAAAAATTATGTGTGAATTTTCAATGAAAGCTGCAAAGTATAAAATATATTTATAGGTATCATATGTATAGCAATAGTAAGTGTAATTACATGTATGTATCTACATACACACCCCATATAAAAAACTTTGGGTATATTTTACTTCCACATTCTTTGCTAGAACTAAGTAATAGAAAATTTATGTACTAGCTGGAACGACAATTTCACCTCATATTGAATATGCCAAATAATTATTAACTTCTAAATTAAGATACCTGAATTATTAATTGTTCTATTCCACGAATCCTTTATAACGTTTGCACAAGTGTATTCAATCTCAATAATAAAACGTGTATTATTTTATTGTATATATGTTACTATATCAAAAACAAAAACATTTGCGTCATATGTAAGAAGTATTTTTTTCAGCATTTTTTTTTATTGAATTTTTAATTTTCCGGAATTTAAATATAATTATGTTCAAAAACTTTTTTTTTAATTAACGAAAATTATGATGTATCACTACATAAATAGTGGTTTTATTTACCGCCTAATTAAAAATTCAATAGCTTTTAATTTTTTCAATTATGTTTTAACTAGAAACATATGGAGTTATTTATTTTGTCTTATGTCAAAGAAAATAAATAATTTCGAATAAGAAAAATTTTGTATATAAATTAGAATCCAGAATATGAGAGAAATCAGTCATATAATATTTTTCATAAAATGAAAAAGTGTGTAATTTTTAATTTTTTAATTTCTACGGTAACATTGGCATTAGCCGCTGATTATTGTAGCAAGGATTTGTGCCAATCGAAGGGTCCACATATTGCTTGCAACAACGATGGTGTAAGTTTGAAAATATTTTTCCAAAATTTTTTGTATTAACTTAAATTTTTTTTTTTCAATTTTCTTAAACTTTCTAGAAAATCAATACCAAATGTTCTGAGTTTTCTGAACTGATACCTTTATCGGAAAAATATAAAAATAATATTGTTGCCAAGCATAATGAACTTCGTAACAAAATTGCATCCGGAAAGCAAAACATTACTCCTAATACGTATTATAAATCAGCTGCTAGAATGGCAACAATAACATGGGATATGAATTAGCAAAACTAGCGGAACTAAATGTTAAAACATGTGAATATGAACATGACAAATGCCGCAATACTGATAAGTATCCAAAAGCTGGACAAAATTTAGCAACTAAAAGTGGTCATTTTACTCCAAGTATTGAAGATGTATATGAAGCAATTCAAGATTGGTATGACGAATACGTATACGCCAATAATGGAGTTATACAAAGCTATACAAGTTCTAAGTCTGGAAAGTGAGTAGTCTAGTGTGAAAGTTTTTATAATGTGATCCTGAATTTTTATTAACATTTTTCCAACTTCTTAATTTTTTACAGAGTATACGGCCACTTTACAGGAATGGTCGGTGACAATAATTATAAAGTTGGTTGTGCTGCTTTGAAAAAGACATTAGGCAACGGAGAATACGAACTTCTTATAGCGTGTGATTATGCAAATACAAATATAATAGATCATCCCATATACGTTTTCGGTGAACCAACTGCAAAATGTGAAACTGGTAAAAATCCTGATTATCCAGCTTTATGTTCGGTCAAAGAAAAATATAATTTGAAGAAACTATTTGGTAATAACATTAGTTATAAACCATCACCAAATAATAAGAATAAAGTAGTTAGACCTTCTGCACGTTATGATGTTTCGAGCATTGATGATCTTAAGAAATTGTATCCTTCCAATTTCCAACAAATCTCACCTAATCAATTCCAAATATTTCTACCACCATATAATCCTAACAACGATAATGGTAATAATGTTAAAAATGATTTTGATACATTTTTCAAACGATTTAATCTTGGTCCCCAGAACTTCAATGTGGGTAATAGAGGTCAAGCACCAGCTCGAAAGCCAGTGAAAGTTAATAGGCAAAATGTATTTAAACGTTTTGTAAGTTTTGATGCTCCGAAAGCTGATAATCTTCTAAGATATTGACTTGAAATTGAAAAAATTGAAAGTCAGAAACTATCCAAAAATTATATTTTTATCACCTGATCAATAAAATATTGTTCCAACATGTGCGAAAGAACATGTTATGTTGTTCAGAAAAGAATAGCCTAAATTGAAAATTGTTTTTCTTTGAAAAATAAGTCATAATTGTATTTCAAAAAAAAAAAAAAAAATAATAATAAAACAAAAACAATAATGAAATTAGTTTTTTTTATTTATATTTTCGGAGTAAATAATATATACTTAATTAACAAATATTTCATTATATCTTTCTTTGTTATTGAGTTTTGTTTGTTTTTTTATTGTACGAATAAGCTCACATGTGTTTTTTTTTATTTGTTTAATATGAGTTTCACAAAAAAGTTATAAAAAATATTTTTTTGTTAAATATTCCAGCAAAAAGTTTCAAAAAGTGTATACACTCACCTTTGAAGCTTCCTTTAAAAACCATGTGACTCGTTTCTGATAAGTATTTATGGAAAAATTTATACAACCGAAAATCATATTTAGAGCATGCTTGCCTTCATGTTCATACTTATTTGGAGTTCATTGGAATCTTGTTTCCATTTTTTTTCTTATTATTCTTACATTGTCACTTTTTCGGCTTTAAATTGTAAAAATTCAAATACAATTTATCGAAAATGTGTATCTATCCTTTTTTTTTTTCTTCTTCAAAACAGTGAATGATGTATTGACACGTACTTAATCTTTTCAATCTCTCATTTTAAAAAATATTGCTTTTTAATCGACATAATACATATTACACAATAAACTGTCTTGTAATTTTGATTTTTAGATGATTTTTGCTGATATATTCGATCAAGTTGCGAAACAAATTAACACGTTCAACTTTAAAAAAAACAAAACATTTTATGATTGTTACGTTTTGTTAGAAAGTACGTACATATAATAAGTAACAACATATATGTACCTACATAATGTACATATGTACGAGACAGAATACGATTTCATATTTTAAAAAAATGTATTAAGTTTTTTATGAAAATGTTGTTTTGTTAAGCATCATTTCATGATATGACGATCTGAAAAAATATGTTATTTTAACAGTTACAACACCCACGGATTCAAATCTATGCAAAAAGAAACAGTACAAAATAAAACAAGAAAATAATATTTATTTTAAATCTAAAAATTACTATTCAACATACTTTATTCCGCTTTTGATATAACTATCATGACACAGATGATGATGTAACAAAACAATTTATTTATCTTCTTGAAAAAAAAAAAAAAATTAGTTAAAGCCTATGAAAAATGAATAACATGAAGTGGCAAATTGTTACAAACATAATCAGAATAACATCACAAATTACATATTCATACAATTATTATGATTTTTAATTCACCTGAGATGTGTGATGATTTTTTAACTTTTTGTTAGCATTTTATTTTTGTATTTGAACGTGCCTAAAATGTAATTAAAAACCGAATGTCAATATACAAACTAGGACGTTATTTTTTCATATTAGGTTTATATATATTGTAATAAATTGTAATAAAAGTACATCACAGATATGTATACATATACACAACTACACCTACAACTTTAAAATTTTGTATACTGTTCTGTGATTGTTGTTATCTTAATTTGTTTGTTGTACTGTAGCTAAAGAAGTAGTAGTACCAGAACACAAATAGTAGTAGCAAATATAAAGTCAAAAACTTTTGTACAAACACACACACACATACTTCCAAAATTAGATATTTAGGACAAGAATTAATGATGCTATTTTGAAAATGTATTTAAAAACAGAGAATGTTCATACAAAATTATGGTCTGGAAATATGTGTATCATTTGATATATTCCGCAATTAACATCAGAAACGTTGAAATTTTCAAAAGCAATTCAATATTGTATAACAAATACAATACATACATACATACATATGTACTATATACTTAAACTTGTCAATTTTGAAAATTTTATGATCAGGAAAAAAACATTTGTTTTTTTTTTTTCCTGTTGAAAAAACATTCGACAAAATGCATCATCATGCATGTTATATGACTGGAAAAACAAAAAGAAAAAAAACACAATTGAAGCAATCAATAAGCTGTTTTTTCGTTTTATTTTCATTGTAAAACTAATAGGTAATGTAACACGTAAGTTTATTGGATAATGAAAAAAAAAAAAGAGATCAATTTGGTCACGTCTAATTGTAATTATACCAAACACTTTATAATAAAAACCAAACCAATAACAACAACAAAAATATGTTTTCAAGAAGCTGAATGTTTACTAGATGAATATACTATGTATATACATATACTCATGTGAATAATGATGGATTTACCTTCACTTTTATGGTCTAATTAGCTAATTACTCTCTTGTAGTTTCTTAATAGGTAAAACTTTAACAACACAAAACAAATTTATTGCAGCTGCTTCTATCGCATGATTGTTATTTCACTTGTAGTTTAGTTATAGTAAACAGGAGCAGTAATTTGTGAGTAAGTAAGTAGTTAATAGTTAGAGACTTATTACGATTATAAATTTTGTGCATTATATTGCTGGTACATAAAATGTAATCAAATACACCACCACAAAATTCTAAGTTAAAAGCAATTTTATGAGAAAACTAAAAACTAAAAAAAAAAAAACAAAGAAGAAGAGAAAAAAAAAATTTTCTTTTTAACACCTTCACAAATTACCTATTACAGGGTATATACCTACATACATATATGTATGTACATACATAGATATTTTTGTTGCTATAGATATAACGTGATTTTTTAAATTCAGTAGTTGGTTCTTTTTTTTTTTTGAAATTGATTTAATTGAATTTCGATAAGAAAGAAGAAAAAAAAATCAAAGGTAGAAAGTATGTAACATACATTTTAAAAATAAATCAGTTTTGTATAACATTAAATTTAATGTGTGATATTTACCTACTTTTTTCAATTATATACCTACTTATCAAAAATGAGAAAAATTAAATAGAGATGAAAAAATAATTTTGATTTCATTTTCAGTGTGGAATTTAATTTTAATTAAAAAAATTTATTAACAAACGAATTTTTAATTAATGTTTTGTTCATCGTTAAAAAAAGGATTTATATTTTTCGTTAGTATAGGGAATCAAATTCATAATTAGAATTTCTTAGAAAAAGATTTGAAATGTTTTATTTTTTGGAATAGACCCTTGTTTTAGAAATTCGTAGCGAATTTTAATGAAAAAAAAAATACATAATTTTTTTTTCAATTTAATTTTTTTTTTTTTCTGTACAAAAACAAATATTTTGTTTGCATTAAAGGTTTCGAGTAATAACAGAAATTCAAAATTCTGGAGTTTGAATTTGAAATATAAACATTCATGAGTGACCCTAGAATATCCTTTTTTCAAATGTTTTTTTTTTTTTTTATTTGTTAATAAATTTTCAATTTACTGCTGTTTTTCACCAAATTTTTAATTTTGAAAATAAAGTTCTTTTCAACGGTGAAAATTATCCTTTATAATAAATTCATCCAATATCATGACAAGGACTTTTCTTCTGAATTTATTTCAAAAACCTTTGAATTTTTTTTCCTTTATCATACCAAAAACAAAAGTATATGTATTTCGATTTTATTAGCTGCATATTTTTTGAATTTTAGTTCGTAATAAAAAATTGTTCTACAGTTTTATATTAAAAAATATTTTTTTGTCAAACCAATATATGTATGTACATATGTATGTATATGTATATGTAGGTACCTAACCTACTCTTACATATTTTTTTTTTTTTTTTGAATTTTAATACATTCATGGAATAAGTGATAAAATCATAAATTCCAATAGCTATCCGATTTTTTTTTTTTTTTTGTAATTTTATTTCATGTTAAAGAGGAAAAATTTTGAAAAAAAAAAAAAATAAAAGAAAAATTTCTCAATTTTAACAGGCTGCACCTGTACTGTAGAGAATGTATGCATCGAATATTTTATCACGAATACATATTTTATATTATAGATATATGCATGTATATGCTCATATATGCATGGATTTTTATGTATGTGTATACGTAAAGTATCTTTTTGCACATTTATGAGCTAACATAAAATAATGAAAAAATACCAAAATGAAAAACTACGAAGAATTTCTAATTTTGTATGAATTTTTTTTTTTTTCCAACTTACATAAACTAAAATTCCATTGTTTATAGGTTTTTAACTTTTATTCTTCTTTTTAGTAAAGAAAAAAGAAAATAAAAATTCAAATAAGTATTACAATAAGTTATTTCTATATATGCATTTCTTTTTATTTATTTTTATTTGTTTTTTTTTTTTCATGTAACACCTTTGCATTTCACTAAATACGTATGTAGATATACATATGTATATGTACTATCATATTAAAACTAACGAAAACATTATTTTATGCTCCCAATTGAGCATTTATCTAACTGTAATTTAGTTTTTCAATTGCTTCATTTTTTTAGTATATAGATTTGTGTATATTATTGTGATAATGATCCAATTCCTGCTGTGGCTGTTACTATCTATTATTATTGGTATGTATGTGTATAACTGTGTTGTGGCTGCTCCTAAATTATATGGTACAAGATGAACAGTTTGTACTTACATATAATATACTACATATGAACATAAATTAGATATACTCTTACTCAAAATAAAAATAATAATTATGTACTTCTTATAGATAAAATGATAGTTTTCTGATAACAATTTCACCTTACTCTAATGCCATTCTTCTTATAGTAATTTAGTAGTTCTAGTAGAAGAATACTCACTGAAGAAGTAGTGAATATTATCAATTGGTAGCATAGAAGAAGATAAAACATTAGGATACATAATGAAATCATAGATATTGAAATACTGGAATAATCAGAAGGTGTGAAGGTGTGAAACTTATCATTAAGAAGAAAATAAGTAAAAACAAAAATTTGGTATGATTGTCTTTACTTTGAATTACAAAATTTCAATTGATTGTTGTTTTCTTTTATCTGTTTTTTTTTCGCGAACAAACGAAAACTGAATACATAATTTCATCCTATTTATTCATATCATTTAAGGTGTTTTTTTTTTTTCGTTTTTCGTTTTTCTTCTATAACTTTGATTGCTACTGATTTTAGCTTCTTACTTGTTTTATTTTGTTTTTGTGTACTATTGTTATTCAACAACTCTAATCATGGATATAAAATTGATACTGGTAAGGAAGATATCAATTTTTTATCCAAGCCCATTAGTGACCTGAATTCCAATTATATTTTATCTTTAGTAAGTGATAACAATCAATCTAAAGATATGTGTGTGTGTTTTTTTTTTTTTTTTAATTTAACGTTTTCTTTTTTTTTCTAGATTTTTATTTTCATGTGGTTTTGTGTTTCAAAAGAATGCATTTAAAATGAATACAAAAAACAAAAACAAATAAAAAATTGCAATAAGTCTAGATACTTGGCCTCAATTATTACTTCCATACCAATTTAGGCAAACGTATAGGTAGGTATTTAATTCTATATACTTATGTACATAGTATACAAAAAAAAAATTATATTGCTATTGAAACCTTCTACAGTGATGATAAATAATGAATTTACGAGACGAAAAAAAAAATGTCACGTCTTTGTACCATCCCAAAAAATATGATTTCGTCATATATGAATTTTCATTACATAAGAAAAAGATCGTTCAGTCACCAATAAAATAATGATTAAAAGTTCAATGACAATTCATAAATTTTATTTTGAATTTCAAAAGTCAAATACATATTTTCGATTTTTTTTTTTAAATTGTAAGTAAAATTTTAATAAATTAAAAAATAATTCCTTTGTCTTTAAAAATCCTTTCACTTCTCGTAAAAGAATAAAAATCGTGAAATCATTTTTGTAGTATATTTAATTGTTTTAAAAAATTCCACCTTCTGTACAGGATTAAAAGGATTATTGTACAATGAAAAAAAAAAAAAAAAAAAAAGAACATAAATATTTTAATTCCCCAGTGAACGTGTTCTGTACTCAAAAATCAATTATAAGATATCATCATAGTGTTGAGATCAAAAAAGGCGCACGAACTAATCTCAAAGTTATTAAAGAAAAACGAAAAACGAAAAAAAAAAACAACAACAAGGACTGAACCAGTATAGAATATCTAATTGAATGACTAAGATATAAAATAATTTGAAATTCTCTTCCCTACTTCAGCAGTAATGTTACGTATAATGAACTCATAAAAATCATTAAGGACATCTGAATTTCGATAAGAAAATACGATATCATAGAAATTTCTTTTTTACATTTGTATTTTTTTTTCCTTTGCTTTTGTTTCTTCCTTTCTTTGTACATTTACCGTTTTTTCGTTTTTATTATTTTTCTTTCTTTTCATGATTTTTCTTTTTTATACATTTTTTTCCTTATAAATCCATGGGTCATGATTAATTTGCTTTTGTAATTGGACAGATCTTAAGTAGAATAAAATTAAAAACTCTTTTATAACACAATTGAATACCTTTAAAACTCTTTTCTTATTTAAATAAGTACATACTAGTATAAATTGATATTATCCTTGTTTTGTACATACATACATACATATACACAATATAACAAAGTACTTCTTCTAATACACTGACAATATCTATATTTACACTTTTCGAGGACATTTTTAATATTTATATTACACTAGATACATGCATTGTATTTGTACTAAATAACAAAATAACAGTTAGTAAAACAGAAAACATTTATATTAAAATGTGAAAAATAAAACTACAAAAATTACAAAAACGAAAAGAGGAGAAAATTTTAAAAGCATAAAACAGTTAATCCGCTTAGAAGGTATGAAGTTACAGTTGTGAAACAAATTGAGGATTATTTTATACTACTTTCATTTTTCAAGGATTTAAATTGCATGCAATGATCAAGGATTTAATGTAATTGAATTTTAAAAAGTCTTAAAAGGAAATTTAAATGGTATGACTGTACTGGTAAGTGATATACATACCACTCACTACTCACTTTAATTTGATGAAAAATGTCCTTAACGTGATATCAATTTTAAAATTTTATTTTATTACGAAATTTTTGTAAATAATTAATTTAAATTATTTATATTATGAATAAGAACATTATAAATTTGATTTACGGAATTTTATTAAAATTCTTACATTAAAATTTACTTGGATAATGGCGAACAATTTTAAGGATAAGATATTGTTCTTAAGGCAAGTGCTTTAGATGATATCTTTTGTAATTTTTTGCCATAAAAGTGAAAATAAACAACAAATTCAATTATATCATTTTTAAGGGAAAAAAGAAAACACTGAACAATCCTCTAAATTCTATTCATTTTTTCAGATGAATGTTATATATATTGTACTAGCTCGCACATACAAACTATGTAATATACATACATATGTACATTCCTTTTTTTATGCCAACTTTCAATTTCTTCTTTGTTAATGTATTTACTTATTGAAATGATATCATAACGATGACATAATGCATTATTCGCATTATAATTCAAATCATTCACATTTTCTTTTCTATTCGCATTGACAAACTAAAATAGTTTTTAATCGTAAACTTTTATAAATAATTTATTATTTTTTTTTTTTTTTGAAAAATGATTTCAATTCTATCTGCATTTATTTATCATAAACTGTCAAGATCGTTTTTGTTGCCATTTATTATATTATTTTTATACCGTGGGCGTAATTCATTAAAAATTCATATAGAGTATAAGCTCATAGTATCACAATTGAAAACGCGATTGGCTTCTAATCGATAGAAATCTTATTTTAGAAATGTATACATTAAATACCCTTTATTCCTGAAATAGTCATATAAAAAAGTATCTTATAATGAAAATTAAAATCATTCAATTGTGTTTTATCATCGAATCCATATTTAAAAATTACTCCTAATATTTAAAAAATTATAAAAAATATTTTCATGGTCGTCACAATAACACAGGTAATTTTTTGTTTTTAGAGAATTTTATTATAAATCAAGCTGAAGATAATAAATCTATAATTATTTTAAGCAAAAATTACAACAAGATATTTATTACAATTTCTAAGAAATTTAAAAAAAAAAAAAACAATCATTTTATTTAAAAACAAAAATTAATGAGAGCAAATTGAACGTGTAAATATTTGCTAAACATAAAATTTTAATGAGAAAAGAGTTAAAAATTAATATGTAAAACATTTTTAAAAACACGTAAAATCTAGAATAGATAAAATATTAACTACAACAAAAAATAAATAAAAGCATAATTAAAACAATTTCAAGAGTAAAATTCCAAAGAAATAATTTAATTAAAATGTAACACGTGTGCGGTTTCATATTAACTTTTATAAAAAAATTTTCGTTGTTTTTCATCTAATGAACTTCCATTTTATAAAAAAACAAAAAACAAAAAATTAACTTCATAAATGGCAACAATGATGAATTCTGTATCATAATTTAAGCTTATATACCTAACCATATTGTCAGAAAAAAAAGGAACCCTTTCCCAAAAAAAAAAAAAAGTAATTATTTTAAAGAAGAATAGCTTTAATCTTTTCACAAATAACATTCTCTGAATGATACTTGTAAAAATTCTCTATTTTCTTTATATAAATTTCTTTCTCCTCAAAAATAAAATTATATAAGCAAAATATTTAATTATCTGCTTAAAAACAAAAAGATACAAGATTTTAAATAACGTTATGTTGAATACAAGATGATTTACACGCACAATATAATAACAAGGTAACAAGTAAGAATGTTAAATTGTATTACGTGTTGTATTTGATGAGTTGTACATTCATTAAAAAACATCGAAAATATTCTTAAAGTTTTAATTTTTGTCCTTTTATAAGAAATTCTTGCGTGTATACGCAATATACTCGTGTGTACTCGAATAGAATGAATGAAATTCCTTTAGAGAATTTAAAGTCACGCATATCTTAATTCATGTTATAGAAGGTGAAGAAATTAATTTTCATTCTTTTCCTATGTCTACACAGATACATACTTAATTTTTCTTATTTTTTTATTAAAAAATTGATTTCTTTTGAGAATTTCCCGAGAACTTTTTTACTTTTTGCCAAAAAAAAAAATCACATGTGAGAATGTCTTATTGAAAACTCTAGAGAACAATTTTTTTTATAAATATTTTAAGTAATTACTTATTTTTTAATTATTTTTATTTCAAGGATACTTTTCTTGTGTTCTGGAATGTTTTATTGTAGGGTGAAATTTTGAGTAATCTGAATAATTTTTCTCTTCACATTATACGGTTTGAGATACTTCTCATCGTGCATGAAGTTCAAGTTTAAAATGACATTTCTAAGAATTATGTAAAAATGCGTTTTCTATTGTTTCATTTACCCTACAAAAAAAATATATATATAAAGTACAACGGAAAATAGAAATAAAATATATATATTTGAAGCACATAACCCATTACATATTACTTCATACACGAACGACTCTATAACTTCTTATTTTTCATTTCCTTTTTTTATTAATACAACATTTCCATATTTTGATGTTTTTTTTGTAGGTACTATAAAAAAAGTATAAAAATTTCTTTATATAGCATATAAGGAGGTAAATTACTTACACAATATTCAAATTCATGATTGTTCTAAGCCTTTTATTTTTTTTCTTTTTTTTCAATCTCTTGAGAAATATAAAAAGGAAGAAAAAAAACACGTACTAAAAAGATACAAAGGAAATAAAAAATGATGAAATGTCAATGTTGCTGATTTTTTTTTTTTTTTGTTTTCTTCGTTTTTTTTTTATATTTCTTTTGTGTTTGGGAAATAAAATATTGAAAAATGGTTGATTTTTTAGTTGTTGTATTCACCTACGAAATCCGTTTAATCATTTATTATGTGATTGAATTTTCCTTCAAGGGTCAAACAAAACATATTTCAAATTTACCATTATTTATTAAATATCTTTTGTGTGTGTCTGCAATATTTCTGCCTCGTCAAAAAAAAAAATTAAATTAAACTATCGCCACTCAAACAATATATTTTTTATTAGCCAGGTAATAATATCGTCATAAACAATCTCGTCGTTGTTGTTGTTTTTTTTTTTTCTCTCAAAAAAAAAGTAAAATATTATACTTTTACAAAAGCATTGTTCATATTGTATTACTCTATAAAGGTAAGTCAAAGTATTAAAGGCACGTAATGCAATTTTTTACTGAGGACAACAAAATCTATCTTTTTTTTTATATTTTTTTAATTATTTATTATTATTATTATTTATGATTATCTCATAATTTAGTTTATTAGATAGAAATGACAGCTTGACGTTAAGCCTTTATTAAAGTTTGAGATTGTATAGTTTGATGTGAAATATTAAAAGTTTATTATTACTTTTTTTTTTTTGTTTTTGATTTTTATACTGTTTTACTTTCATATATTTTTTCTGTCCATTAACTTTAATTTTCTTTTTTTTTTATTTGTCTTAAAGTTGAAAAAAGAAGGAACGTCAATTATAAGTAAATCAATGCTGGACCACCTTAAAAATTTGAGTACTCTATTAATTGATAGTTTTGTTTGCAAAATGTCCAGGTAATCAGTCTAACTAATTATAAAATACGATAAAATTTTTATTGCATTTAAAATTGTTTAAAATTGATTACATGAGATTTATTAAATAATTTAGCATAACTGTATTTATATTATTAGACAATTTGACATATCAAATAAGAAAGATAATTACTAAAAAAAAAAAAAAAGATTTGGGTCATAATTATAAACGAAAATTGTTAGGTAATGAATAAGTTAATACCTCTGTGCTGTTGTTAAGATTTGTTACATTGAAAAAAAAAAAAATTTTAATTTTTGTATTTCATCTTATGCGACACAGTTTTTAAGTATCTACTTTAATTAAAATAGCATTCATTTTGAAATTTCAAATATCTGACTCACTAAAATTGAAGTGCAATATGGTAAATTGAATAAAAGTAAAAATATTTTGTTTACCTCATTGACATTCTAAGAAAACTATGTTTCGAATATGTTACAAATTAACTATTCTAACAATCTTCTTGTAAAATTTTTCGAACTTATTTATCTAACAATATTGTTATTTTTTTTCGTTTTCTCTCTCCATAATAAAATTTTAAACTTTTGTCTCTTACATTCAACTACCTCAAAATTTATTTAAAGTTAGATACTTAGTTAAAATTATTTTCTATATAAATTAAAATAAACATCTTAAGTGAAATATTTTGATGTTAAATAAAAAAAAACAAAAATAAAGTTTATTTTTTTTTTCTTCTGAATTTTACAATATGTATTTACCGTTATTTAATTGTAAACGAAAATTTATATTGATATATAAACTTTTTATATGATAATTTATTAGAGAAATTTTAATATTAATTCATTTATATTATCAATGGAATTAATTAAGATACTAAAGATACTTTTCAGAATTTTATAACATAACATATATAATTCAAGCTTATTCTAAAACACTAAAGATTTTAATCAAACATATAACAACTATCATAAATTTTATTATATCACATAAAATAGACATACACAACAAAAAAGATAGAGTTTATATGACGAACAATAATTTTCTAGAATATCTTTCATGTTGGTAAATAAATATATATAGAAGGTAAATTTTAAAGATATCTAACATATGACATATGAAATTCATTAAAAATTCATTTTATTATTGTTATGTAGGTATATATTTATAAATTTACATAAAAAGATATAAAATTAAAAATGCTTTAGGAAATTTTATAATTACATAAACTACATATATGCAAATTTCAAATTAAATGAAAATTAGTTATATACGAGTATATAGAAGAATCTATATTATAAAATTTATTGTAAAAAAAAAAAAAAAACAAAGCAATAGAAAAATCACCTAAGAAACATGCCAGTTGTTATTTTCAATATATTCCATTCGAATAATGAAAAGCAAATTGCTAATTTACTTAAAGAATAAAAATGATAATATTCAGTGAAGATAGAATTTTAATTATAATTAATGAAAATATGTATTTTAAAAATTACACTATGTAACAAAAAATTAGCGGTAAAAAAAGTGTACTCTTAGCAAATCGTAAAAATATTTTCAGCAGATATATTTTCGGTCATTTTCAATAGAAATTGAAATTGGAAATGTGTACATTCTTAAATTTGACTTGCTTGAAAAAAAATAAATTGTAATGTATGACCGGGTACGTACGGTTTTTTGCACGACCTTATCATCCATTACGCTTTGATAAATTACGAAAATGACGTACGTACGTTTACATGGTCAGTTTTTTACCCTATCTAAAATTCTCTTCATTTTCTTTTATACTTATTTCTTGCTTGGTAATTTGTATGGTAATAAGATCATATACTCATATGGTTAACTGAAGAAATTGCGATAATATGAGAAAAAATATCAAAGTAACGAATATAGCAGAAAAAGGAACAGCCGTGATCGAAGAAAAAGATTGATTAACCTGTGAGTGACTTCCCACCGCATACTTCCTACTTCTTTTCCATATAAAACCGGTTTTTACGTTCTACATAGGGTAAAAAAGTTAGCGTATAAACCCTGTCTATAATTTCAATATTCTCCTGTCCAGAAATCTATCAGACATCATGGTGGATTTTACAAGAGTTTTCAATTTGAATGTATTTCCGTTGAATCAAACCCCCAAAAACGTTTGCAGAATATTGATGTTCTAGAACTCATCAATATTTTATTTTTAAATAGAGATAATTCTACCAGGACCAGGATACGAATTTTGTAATTATCACAATTCAAAAAATGTGTTTCTTTAGAAATAAATTTAATTACAATCATTTTGGTCCTTATTGTTTCCAATAAAAAAAAAATTTCTTTAAAGAATAGAAACATAATTTATTTACTTTGAAAAATTTTCAATCTTATTAATAATATTTTTGTTGTTGTTGTGTGGTGTTACTAGTGTGGTTGTTACTCAATATAATATGATTTTTTTTTTCTCTCTTAAAGTTAAATAAAAATTTTAAAGTTTTATTTTTAAATACAATTTTTTTTTTTTAAATTTTTATAATGAAAGCGAATGAAATTTAAAAAAACCAAACACAAAGAAAAAAAAAATGTTGATGACTTCCTTTGGAATTCGAGAACCTTATATAAAATTACCTTGAAATATCAAAGATATATTATAATAACTTTTTTACAGATTTTTTTATTTTTTATTTTTTTTTTATAATGATTCAGTGAATAAATTTAAAATACAAAGCACATATTTTTCGTTCATAATTCATTTTGTACAATTATACACCATCAAAAGTATAGTGAGTGGATACTTTTATTATTTTTTTTATTTTTATTTTTTATTTTTGTCATTTACGAAAAACAGAAGCATACAATTATTTTATGATATCGTATTCAATGTGTAAATTTTGATACGTAAAATTGTTCAAATCATTTAATATTCAAACCGCATAATTTTTGTGCGCCAATAATAAATTTGAAAAAAAATATATACATATATATATTTTACGTTCAAAACGACGTATCTAAATTATGTGACATAGGTATTTTATCATGACTTCTTAAAAACAAACAAGGAAATCATTTACCATACTCGAACATATATGTATGACTGACTGAATTATAAAATCTAAGTACATACATTACTAATATTTTGGACATATTTGTGGAATTTAATGTATCTTTTGAGTGATACCATTTACAGATTAAAATACTTTGCTGCTTAAGAGATATTAAAAAAGATTAAGCATAAATTATGTATAGCATAACAAATGTAATTATTTTAAAACTTTTTCTCTTTTTTTCTTTGTTTTTGTTAAAGTATGTCATTTAAAATGCATTAAAATCATGAATTACAAGATAATTTACATGAAAGATATATGTATATGTGAAAAAGTTTGTATGAAATATAAAATACGTTTCTGACTGATCTAAAACATTCATAACTATAGTTTACGCAATTGTGATTTATGACACACATATTATAAACTTCCATAATATTCCACGTAATTAGGTGCTACTAGATACTAGGTAATGATAAAATTTAAAAAAAAAATAAAAAACCATGGTAATATTAAACTTGAACTGAATACAAATGTATCTTTAAAAAAAAAAAAAGGTGTTATAATTGAGATTTTGTAGTTAATTAAATGCATATTATCAGCAAAATTTGATCTTATTAAAAAATACCTTCAATTAAATTGTTGTTCTTTTTTATCAGATGAAAAAAAAAAACAGAGAAATGAAAATACAAAAATTGAAAGTTAATTGAGTTTTACAAGCTCACTATTTTTTTCTATAGTTTTTGTTAAAGATCGTTAATCCTACAAATTAATGATATTTTACTATCAAGATGTAAAAAAATAAAATCAAATTAAATAAATTAATCGATTAAATATGACGGAAAGATATATTTGCTTGTTTAAATTGCGTTTAAAATTTTTTTGTTACAAAATTAATGCGATTTCTCACAAAGGTTTTGTATGTAAAAGCGAACGTAATCTTTAAAATAGAAATATGAAATTGATTTTTCAAAAATTTTTTATTTTATTTTTTTTTTTTCGATGATGTGCCAAACCGAAGAGATATCCTTTTTATGCTTCCGAGATCATAAACGATTTTGATTCCTGATGCATTAGAGGTTAACCATAAAAATTCTGAGTTAAAATCGACAAAAAATTAATCCTTTTCCAATCAGTTTTTTTATTCCCTACCATATTTAAAAAAAAAATGTGTGTCAAAATTTTGGTTAGCAAATCTTTCTCTTTAAAATGCTATTTTATTCATCAAATTGAAATTTTATTCAATTTTTTTATTTTAAATTAAAAAATTTTGTCAAAAGGAAAAAAAAATCAAAAAGTTTGTTACATATAACGATTGCAAATTAACAGTATACTGTTTAATCAAATGCACATTTTTTCAGTTTCCTTTTTTTTTTATAATCAGAAATTAAATAGATAGATATTCAACGGAATATATTAATACTTAAAAAAAAAAACGAAATCAAAGAATTCTCTGTTTCACATATTAGAATTGAATATGATATCATGCATTACGGTAATAATATGCAGCTTTTTCAAAAAAACAAAAAAAAAAAAACAAACAAACTCGTGTGTGTTTTGAAATTTTTCATTAAAAAAACATACCACCCAGCCCATTCATATTCAAAATATATAGTAGTACAGAAAAATAAAACAGCTGCTCTGTATAAACATATATATTTTAAATTTCAACTATAGATACGAGTATCTAGATAAAAATGTGCTTTATTTAAAGTTTTGCAGTATTTAAATTTTGCTTCTTTTTAGTTACTCATTGATCTGGTTAATGCAATAAATGCAATGAATAAGAAAAATGCATAAATAAATATACAAACAGATAATGACATAGTCAACGATTATTATTATTGTCGCGATTTTATTATTTTTCACGTAAGCACATTAGTATGTATTAGAGGAGCAGGATATTCCAAAGATAAAAAATTTGAAATATTTACATTTTAGGAATATAATTCCGTTGGAAAATTCTTGAAAATTTGTTCAGGCTTATTTTGATTGTTTTTTTTTTTTTAATTTTCAAGAAGGACATTTTTGTACATACATGAAGAGAGTAAAAAAAAAAGGCTAGAAATCCTGAAATTGTTCCAAATTTTCTGAGAAAGCCTATTTAATCACTTTTCAATTTCTCTTGAAAGAAATTTCAGACCTGAATAAAACCTTTTTCAGCTTGATTAAAATGCTTTTGATGATTTCTTTTTGAACACCCTATATTGAAAAAAAAACATAATCATACCAGGTCATATTTCACATGTTTTAACGTTTAATATCTGCAAATGTGATCAACGAGGCAGAACCGTGGAGCATGATAATTTATTGTCGTCATTCAGGTGGAAGGAACAAAATAAAGTAAAATAAAATAAATATACAAAAAAAAAACAGAGAAAAAATAATACTTTTATTTATTTGAAATTTCATAAAAAAAAAAAAAAAAAAAAAAACATTTTCGCTTTTGATTGAGCATTTGAAAAGTTTATGGTGTAACTGGGTCAGGAGGCAGCCCAAGTACCAAGTACAGGCTGATTTTATTTGAAAAAAAATAAAATAAAGAAAAAGGAAAAACAAAAATTATTGACTGCATTGACTGCACGTATTGTAGGTAACAATTTAAACAATAAGATGAATTACGATAAAATTTTTTTTTTGCAATTTTTTTTTTGCAATTTTTTTTTTTGTTACGAAATTAAAATATTAACATTTTTTATTGTTGTTGGTGTTGCATTTAACAAATAAACAAAAACTTCACATATACATACATTCAATTTTCATCTAGAACATGATATGTTTTTTGTTCCATAAAAAATGATGATGACGATGACGAAGATGATAATGATGATCATTATCATTTTTAGTAATTGCATTTCAATATTTTTAAGCATGTCTTATGCTTTTCTGAAAATTTCTGAACAATCACTTTTTTTTTTTTTTCAAAGTTTTTATTTTTCTTATCGAATTAATTTTTCCATGGTAATAATTATAATTATCCGTGGCATTATAAAAACAAATATTTATTCGTTATTATATTGTTCATTAATGAATCTAGAAAAAAAAAATATAGAGAATGAGAGAGACAAGAAAAATCAAGACATATTTTTAAGAAAAACAAAAATGTATCTAAGTATGTATTACTTAAATTATTACAGTTCGAAGGTTATTTGACGTACAAATAAAAAAAAAAAAAAAAAAAAAATCGTGTATCTCTTAAACGTTAAAAAAATTTGTGATTTTATGCATATTTTTGTGTGTACTTTTTAAAATTGTAATTAAGTTCACAAATAGATTTTTCTGTGTTTCAATGTGAAATTACAAAAAATAATTGTAAATTTCCCGGTATCCGATTGTTGTTTGTATTTTTTTATTTGTTTCTTTAAAAAAAAAATCAAACTTAAGAATTAATTTTCGAAACCGGATGGTTTAATTGATTGTTTCAAGGTGAATTATATAATTTTTGTATTTTTTTTTTTTTGTAATAATCATAAAATCACATGATTTCATTAAAACGAAAAAGAAAATTCATACAGAAATTAAAAAAATCTAACTAAAATGAAAAAACATTCTAATTAAAATTAAATTAAGAATTTACAATTAAAAAATTTTTTCCAGAAATGACAAATCATTTGGAAAATTTTATACTGGAAACCCCAATTTTTTTTTTTGAAAGAACTTTTTCAAATGTTCGTTTCTTCTTTTATTAATTTAATTTTAATTAGATAATTTATGTGTACAAAATTGAAAAAAATAAACGTAGATACATCGTTTTTTTATTTTTTATTACAATATATCCTTATGTAAATTGTAAGTTAAAAATTAAATTAATTGTGACAACATTTATTTACAAAAAAAAAAAAAGAAAAAAAAAATTTCATTGCTGATCATCAATATTTTCATTGCATATAAGATATCATGTATGTACTTCACATATGAATATGTTGTACCTATCTAAAATTTCCTCTTTTGATAATTATTCAAGCGAATTTTAAATAAGTAAATAAATAAAATTAAATATGTTTTGCTAATTTCGATTCGCATTTACAAAATATCATGTTTACCGTATCATCTACTATTTGGATTGGAATTCATATGATTCAATAAAAGTTACATAAAACTCTTTGACTGTAACATAACGTACATTTAATAAAAAGGAAAAAAAAAATAAAATTAAAAAAAAAAACAAAAACAAACAAACAAAAATTGACACATAATTCTCTCATTAAAATTGAAAAAAAAATTTATCTGTTTTCAAAATTGAATCTTCCTGTACAATCAACGAAAATATGTAAGTTTAACTTTATGGTGTCATGATTGGTACTTTCGAATAATTTTTTTTTTTTAAAGAAAAATCAACTATACTTTTTGCATTGAAAGATAAATAAAAAAAAACCATATTATTAATAAACACGGAACTTTTTATGTAAAAATCTTAGTTTTTTGCTTTTTGTTTGTTTTTTGTCATAAATAATCCAAAAGATAAAACTATACAAAATTATTTGTATACAATGAAATTACGGACATTTTTATTAGTTATTCACCTAAACATCATAGGTAATTTCATGTATGTATGTACCTATATTGGCAGTGAATAGCAAATTCTTTATACACAATATTGAAAAAAAAAAAAAAATTCATCATCATTATTAAGTATTTGTGTAATTCAAATGATGATGGTGATGATGATAATATCAATTCAATGGTTTTGCAAAAATGATGAGCTTGTCAAATATTATTGTTGTTTGTTTTTTTTTTTTCTTTCAAAAGATATTTTTCTCCTTTTTCCTATTTTATATTTTAATACATATAGCAGTTTGACAGAGCTGATATGTGCAAAAATTGTCATGAGTCTATACGTTGTCATAAGCCACATTACTCTGAGTTCATACGTGCAATGATAATTGAATTTTACGATTAAGTCAAGAACAAAAATTTTCGCGATTAAATAGAGAAAAAAAAAACATATTGATATAGGCATCTATGAAGGTACCATTATTGATAGATAAAAATGATAATCGCGATTATAATGTATATTGATAGACAAATTCCGATGAAAAGTGATGATTGACCACGTAATTCGTGATAGAAATTTTTTATGAATAAACAGGATGTTGTTAGTTTTGTAAATTTTTTTTTTATTTTTATTGAGTATGTATATTGGTTGATGTTTTATGAAATTTTTAATAATATTGTACAGAAATGACAATACATAAATACCTGTGCATCTAATTGTTGTTGTTACCATAATAGGTAAGATGTACTTCAGAGAGAAAAAAAAATTTGTAAAAGGGAAAATCCAATACCTTGATTTTTTTTTTCCTTATTTAAATTTTCTGTGTGTAACGAAGAAGACTAACACTGCATGCTGATTTATTAAAATTCTATGGTATTATTAATGTTAAGCATTTTTACACAACATGCAAATTAATTTCTTAATAAATTTAAACATTTGCGTGTTCGTAAATTTTGCAGAAAAAAAAAAGTGTAGAAGAAAAAAGAGTCTTACAAAATCCTCAATGTGGTAAGGAAAATATAAAAAAAAAAACATTAATGAAAACAAATGATTTAGCTGGTTTTGCTGTTTTTTTTTTTTTTTTTTATAAAGAAGATAAATTCTACAATGTTGAATATAATTTCATAATGTCTTTATTTATTGCAATTTA
This sequence comes from Bombylius discolor, assembly GCA_939192795.1. Classification (NCBI taxonomy): domain Eukaryota; kingdom Metazoa; phylum Arthropoda; class Insecta; order Diptera; family Bombyliidae; genus Bombylius; species Bombylius discolor. The sequence continues at coordinate 50,071,458 of OW584240.1, read as the reverse complement.
CAACAATGATATTAATAAAATTTTCTCTTTTTGCACCTGGAAAATATTTCATCTTGCAAAATTTTCTTCAACAAAAAAAAAAAAAAAGGTTAGTGGGTTTTTTGTACGAAATGATTTTCATTATCTGATTAAAAGAAATAATTTGTCATATTTCAAAATTTCAATTTCTTGTTTTGAAATCTCATGATTCAGATATTTTGAACCCTCGAAAATTTATTGTTAAAAAAAAGCAACCATTAAAAATGAACATAAATAATTTAAAATCTACCACATCACAAAATACTGTTGTCATTTGAAAAATGTCACATTCGAGAATCGTTAAATATGTATATACGATAAAAAAGTTTTCTTTTTTATCTAATCTCAACTGAAGACTAAAAGTTATTTTGATTTGTTATTTAAAAGATATAAATTAAAGATTTTTATTATTTAAAATTTATCCTCAACAAAACAATAAGTGTTTATTTTATTTTGATTATCAAAACATTCATTGTAACTTGACAAAATTAAATTTTTTACTTTTCTCTGTAGATACTTATGTATATATCCGTACCCGTATGTATGTGAATTTTTTTTTGCCAAAAACTTTATAAATCTCAATATCATTACATTTTTTAAATAAAAGATTCCCGTTATACTATAAAATGTAAACAAAATAAATACATATGTATGTTTTCCTAGACAAACTTAAAAGAAAATCAACCACAAATTTAGCAAGATTTTCGCATACAATTTCAACAAAAAAATTCAATATAATATTTTATTTTACTTTTTTTTCTATCTTATATTTTCTTATCATCTATTTTCTAGAAAAAAAGTACATTAGTACACAAAAACAAAAAACAACGAAAAAGTAAATTCCCTTTTTAACATCTGACAATCTGTGAAGTAAAACAATTCCCCAAATAACAAAATAAACAGGATAAAAAACAAAACAAAAAATACAAAATACAAATAATATAAAATAAAAACTTTCTTTGCAAAAAAAAAAAAAGCAATAGAAATAAACTGTTTTTTAGTTGCAGAAAAAAGTGCATAAAAACGCAAACAAACATCTCGTTTTGGCACGAAAAATTTCTATGCATAGTATAAAAAAGGGAGAAAAAAATGCTCAACAAGCGCATTAATACATTCTATGTCAAATAGTGGAACAGTACAAATTCTTATAGTCTAGAAATTTTTCTCAGCTAAATAAATTCTGTATAAAATATCATAGATAGATATAAAAATTCTTGAGTATACATCATTACAATTTATCAGTCAGCTGCTGTTGCTGTTTAGTTGTAGATATTCTGTGTGTTATAATAATGTACATTATTCTATTTTTCATTTAAACGTTCTATATAAAAATTCTTGGCGTTGTTACATACAATAATGTCGTCAGAACAAACAAAATAGTACAAATAAAAAGTAAAAAAATAAAATCAAAAAAAAAAAAAAAAAAATCTTCCTGTTTTAAGAATTTCGTTAAAATGAAAAACTAGTACATTACAGCATTTCAACATTTATTTCCCTTCCATTTCAAGATTTTTCACAAAAATTTTAACTAGGACATCGTATGTATCGTATTTACTATATAATACAGCAAGTATATAAATGTAATTAAAGAAAATGCATCAGAACATAAATATAAAAAAAAGGAAAAATAAAAAAAACAAAAGTAATAAAACAATAACAAAAAAGTACAAATATAAAGAAAAAACAACAATTCATTCAAAGCCATAAGAGCTTTTGCAGTAAATTAAGATATTTCGATATACAAGGTAATTCAAAAGATGAGTTCTGTTCTACTCGAATTTTCTGTAAATATGTTCTTTCAAAGATGAATGCGATGTCTGAATTCAAAAAAAACTTCTCGATTTTTAAGTTCGGCTTAAAAGTATTTCTTTTAGCGCAATTTAGTCACATTGTATTTTTTAAAACACTACGCTTAAATTTTCCAATATCCTTTTAATTCTAGTAGGTTGAATTTTTTACTTATATATATTTTTTTAATTTTCTTACTTACTTATGGTGGGTGTTAATTTGAGCTGTTTACCTGGAAAACGGAACCTTCTTCTTTTCAGACTAAAAATATTCCTGAAGAGGTCCTTTACTTATTCTTTGACAGTTCATATCATTTAGAAAATGCTAAAGCTTAACAAGAATAAACTTTATATTCATACTTCCTAAAAAAAAAAAATAATACTAAAATACCAATTTAACACAAGGAATTAAAATAGTCATCTTGAGTCTAATTTGAAAAAAATAAACTGCAAATAAGGAAGTTTTTTTTTTTTCTTTTAACACACTTTATATTTCCTACTTCTGGTTTTTTTTTTTTTCCTCAAAAATAATTTGCTTACCACCACAATAAATTTAACTCAGTGTAACACTGTAATTCTTCCATAAATACCCTGTTAATTTGAAATAAAATCATATACTTTTGTTTATTTTTCCTTTCGCTAATTTTAATTTTATATATATCGAAAATACTTGTGTTGTTTTAGTATTTCAAAATGTTCAACAACGTACATACATACATTTTACCATATCATCATCATCATCCTCAAGTATTTCACATCTAGCATACTTTTAAGAAAAATGACTTAGCTGCAATTTTAATTAGATGTCGCGAACTATATATGTATGTAATTGTAAATTGTATAATAGAAAGAAAGAAAAAAAAAAAAACAATACATTGCGAATAATGTAAATTTAAATTGGCCTTATTTTAGTACGATGATCTTTTATGCTTTCACTTTTTTATCATTCTGTAAAAATCGTGATCAATTTTTTGCTTATTTTTCTTTTTTCTTTTTATGTTTATTTTTTTTTTTTTCATAGGTAAAATCTATATAATTTGATTATACCAATTAAATCATCACGATTTAAAACATGATAATTATGATTTTTATTTTCTATATTGATAAAATGAAAACGCATTATAAAATGAGAATAAATAATTTATAACATGGAAAAAGAAAAACAAAAGAGAAGAAAAAAATTGAAAAATGATTATTTTAAATGAAACCGGAAGAATTAGTGCGGTTACTGATTAATTGTTACAGGTTAATTGTTCAATAAAAACAATTCAAAATACTTTTGTTAAAAACTATTACAATCAATTTGTTAATATCTTTAAATTTCTGTGACTTATACATACTAAGATTCAGAAGATGCAATATGAAAAAAAAATTCAAGAGAAAGTTCTTGACGACTCGATGATCAAAAATATTTATTTTTTAGGCCTTGGAGAAACGATTTTTTTTTTCAAATCACCTGGAACCTGATCCACGAATCAATTCGAAAAAACCCAATTCGAGCACAATTTCATACTTCCACCTTCAAATTTTCAGCATTTTCCTCCCATTATTTTCACCTTGAACTTTGAACTCTAATAATGAAATCTAAGTCAATTAAAATTTCCTGTTCGAAGAGCCCTTAAGGATTGAAAAATAACCAATTTAAAACCCTATTACATACGTATATGTATAAATGTATTTCATGTCCACCAGCACAGGACCTTGTAGTATTGACTTCAACATTAAAAACTCGTAAAGTGTATTTTTTCTTTCATAATTTGAATGTGCACAAACAAAAACAAAAAAAATCCAAGTAATGCAAATTTGTTACAAAAGTTGAAAAAGTAATAAAAAAATTTTTAAACCAACAAAGCAACAGATAAAAAAAATAAAATCAGTCACGCAGATATTATAGGATGATTATCATTATTTTATTTTAAGGATAAATCTAATTTTGTTTTATAAAATTTTATTTTATTTTTTTTTTTAAGTAAAACTTTTTCACGTAGAAACAAAACACATTTATTTTCGAATTATATTTTCGGTCATTTATTCGTATCAGATTTAATGTATAAGACAATCTATGAAATTTTTCTTATTTTTTTTTGTTTTTGTATATGGTACCCGCCGTATATTTATTCGAAATATTTATTTTATTTATTTAGTCATCTTTTCTTTATTTATTTTCTAAAGTGGTAGAATATATATATACATATTTTATGCTGATGTATATCTTTAAAAAATCATTTGCCATTTTGCAATTGAAAAATTTCCAAAATACGAAATTTTTTTTCCTACATTATACCTCTAACAAATTTTCTTCATTTTGTATTTTTATTTTTTTTTCAGTATATTATTTTATTTTTTTTTTTATTTTTTCTTTCTATTTTTTTTTTTTCGTCATCAGTTTCAGTTTTATTTTTTATTTATAGAAAAATCGTAAAAAAAGCTATTTAATACCATTTGACAAATGGTCGTTGAAGAGAAACCATTATTCACCTACCATCATACAATTCTTGAATAGAATTTTGCCGTCAAGCCTCTTACCTTTAAAGAAATTCTAACAGAAAATGATATATGTATGTATGTACAATAAATGTTTTATTTTATTTATCTGAAACTACAAACACATATTCATATAAAAGTGTTTGTATATAATGCTGGCACTTTTTTTATGAATATTGAGAAACAGATTTTATTTTGAACAATTTGACTTATTTTTTTTAGGAAAAATCTAGAGCTGTATAACAATAATAATGTTTGTTACTTTGAAGAAAATTTAACAGATAAATGTCATCAATTTAATTGAGAATGATGGACATTCAGCATTTTTATTTATTTTATTTTATTTTTTTTTTTTCTTCATATATGTATAGAAAAAAAGTGAAAATAAATTTTCGAGACAGATTGTCAAGTTTCTGATAACAAAAGACATATGATATGGCAAGAAAACAAAATATTTTTTTATGTACTGTCATTTAGTAGATTTTGTTTTTTTTTTTTTCTTTGTGGCGTTTTTATCATATTTTTAAAAAATCGAACAGTATGAGAAATTTAATAGAATTTTCCTAAAATACGGAAAATTTTTATATAAAAAATCCATACGACTGTTCTATCATTTTATTTCAATCATCAAGTTTAGTACGTAACGTAACGTACCATTAAACAACAACTTAAAGTGCATTCAATTTGTTGCAATACTATACATGAATTTTGTGATAATTCTTTCATCAAGAGAATATCTTGTTTAAAATACGATTACAAGATCAAAACTTTAACCCTAGAAAATTTATAAGAAAAGTATTTTCTTAAGAATACAAAACAATTGAAAAAAAAAAAAGTCGATGTTATAATATTTATTTTTCAAGGATTTACAAGTTAAGAAAGTTAAGTGTAAGATTCACAGATCTATGAAAGTTTTAAGATATTTGTAGGGTGATTTATAATTACAAAACACATAGTTTGTATCACGTTTATTTTTTATTTGTTAAATCTGCAGAAAGTTCAATACGATTGCAATAATTTTCTAAAAAATCAATCTTGAATGCAATAAGATACATTCAAAGTCATAATTTTTCGGTTTTTCCAATCACATGGAACTATGTAGTCTTTGAGTCCAAATCAATGCTATTTGTTTTACAGAATATCTTAGTTTATTCTTTAAAAAAAAAAAACATTCTTTTGCAATGACTTCTAACTTGTATGTTTTACCTGCCTAAAAGATACATCCTGTTCTTAATTATTTTATACCTATTTTTTTTTCTTATACTCGTACTTTAGAAGAAAAAAAATCTTATATTTCAAACAGACAAATACTTTATAATAAAATACTTGATTTATAAAATTTTCTTCTTTAACAAGATTTTTCAAATACTACAGTTCAATTTAAACTATTTTTTTCTTCAGCATACACACAAACACACAAAGTCAAAAGTTGCCTGGTTTGGTTTGGTTATTTTAGAATGAAAAAGTTTAAAGTTATGCAAAACTTAAATCCATAAGTAAACTGGTGTGTGGCAACAAAATAAACATAAAACTTTATCTTCTTCTTATACTATTTTTCCCTTAAACAATAACAAACACACTCATAATAAATGTGGTAGAAAAAAGTTGTTGTTTTTTTTCTTCTGTTTTTCAAAAGAAAAACATTTTTTAAAAAAAAGGAAAATTCGAAGAAGAAGTAAACTAAAAAGAATTCCTTATGGATAAATTAACCAATTCTTTTTAAAATGCTACTAGGTGTGCATTGCCGAACTACTTAGTGTAAAGTGTTGTTCTGAAAATTAAATGCACTTTTAAAACAAGAAAAAAAAAATAATAATAAAAGAAAATAATAACAAAATGAGAAAATTCTTTTATAGGTCAACAAAAGTTTGAATCAATTTTCAACATTCTTTTAATTTATTTATCGTGTTTATATACATATATATGTAATATGTGTATATGTGCGGCGAGGGGATGAGGTTTTCTTAAATTTAAAATTTTCTTTTTGCATTTATTTTTACTTAAAGGACTTGCTGAATGGATTTTTAATCAAAATTGAAAAGTTTACATTATTTTTTTGTGTCTAATCTCATTTTAGCAACTAAATAAGAAATACTCAACCACGTACATTCGTCCCCTTTTAAAGGATGAATTGTTCCTTTGAATACTTTATGATATCAGCAGGCATCAATTGAATTTTTTCCTCTTTTATTTTTCTCAAAAATTTATTCAAGTGAAATTCACAGACGTTTTCAATAAACATAAGAAGAAGAAAAAAAAACACATTTTATGTAATGAATAATTTACATTTAAGAGACTATTCTGTGTTTAAATTTGTTTTTTTTTTTTTTTTTTTTTTGCGTTTTTTGGTTGGTAAATTTTATGTTATTTAAATAAATTTTGTATGAAAATGTGAAAAATGTTGATTTTTATCTAAATTTTACACTTGATGAAATTTAACCACATCCTTTATTTGTTTTAAGTGTTTTTTTTTTTTTCTTCTTCTTTTATTGTTTATAAAATAACAGAGAGAAAAGAAAAACCTTAAACTTTTTTATTTTTCAGGATAATGAGTATCTTGATGATGATGATGGTTAAGATATTAAGATAAAAACTTATCTTAATTTAGATGAAAGTTCTTTAAAGTTCATAATTGTTTTTGTTTTCGTTTTTTCTTGATATTTTAATTTTTTTTTTTTTTGTTCGTACTTTATAATTTTAAATTTAGGATGTTGAGATGTTGTTTTGTTAAAAAGATTATGTAAAATAAATTTAATAGAAATAAGAGAAATAATTAGGTAGAGGATAATTTCTTTTGAAAAAACACAATTTTTAAATAAGAAAAAAAATCGAATGAAAGTATCTGTTCGAGACGTGGTAATTATTATTGAAAATTACAAAGATGAAAACAAAGATTAAAAATGAAAAAGATATTTTTTTTGAAACGGTCAGTTGTTTTTTTTTTTTTGTAGAACAAAGAAAAGTTACCATGTAAATTATCCTTGAATAATGTTTCAGACAGATAAACTAATATTTTTTTTTTTTTTTATTGTTTTTAAAGAATAAAAAATAATCATCCAATTTAGTAAACCTTTACAGAATCTCATAAAATTTTATTTTATCTATTTCTTCAATATTAAATTTAATTAATTTCAGTAGAAATTTAAACAGACCATATAATTATTTTATGCAAAGAAGAAATAACATCAAAAAATTGTTATAACTTTCATACAGGTTAAATACATTAACACCTTAATTACTTTACCAAAATATCATATTATAATATTTTATTATGCCAATAAATAAGTCCATCTTACAATGGATGCAAAATAACTCGATGGTAATTAATTTGAACTGCCTGTATATTCATACTACATGTTCTTCATAAGTATGTAAGTATATGTGTACATAAATGTATTTCATGTGTATATGTACCGTATGAAATTATTCTCATATTCCTGTTCAAATAATAACATTTTTGTTGGCAAAAATTTTCATGTTTCATGATTTAATTAACTTTTTTTTTTTGTTTATATACGTACATATATGTGATACGTAAATTCTTTGAATGTTTTTATCAATTTTTGTTACCATGTTATCATATAATTAGACTATATAAAATACAATTTGTGTTTTATGTTATTTATGTCCTGTTGATATTAATTTATATCAAAATACATATACCTACTGATTAATTTAATTTTATATCTATAATACTCATATAAAAGGATGTTTTTTTAAAGTTGAATGAGAAAAAACAAAAATATCCCGTAGAAAATGTTTAAAAATTTCTTTTTAGGATATTTCATGAAATTTCACATTTTGTTGCTTATTTTAAAGAATTTTAAATTTTGTCTTTGTCAAAATAAAATTTCAGCATAATTTCTTTGATTTGAAACCTTTAAATCCTAAAATTCAATATTATTCACAAATCAACTTGTAAAACACCTCCAAAATGTTATCATTTAAATTATTATTCTGCATAGATAAGATGATTTGCTTCAGGATATTGAATTTGATCCTGCTTTCCATTTCTCAAGTGTTTGTTTTTTGTTTTCTTCAATTATGTCATATTTTTTTTTCACTTTTTTAATTAATTTCGATAAAAAAAAATTTATTTTTTAATTGCATCGTTTTGATAACTCAAATATTTGGCATTATTTGTAAGTAAAAAATTAATTTTTCTAGTGTGAATTGCGATAATTTTAAACTTTTAATTTTATTTTCCTTTTTAAATTTAAAGTTCGAAGAAAATAGTGCAAAAAACAATGAAAATTTTTTTACCATATTGACAAAATATTCATTTTAGAGAAAATTTTCAATTAATTATTATTAATTAACATTTTCAAAATATTTATTTACATTAAATATTATTTGTATATTCATTATCTGTACGCCTACACTTTTAATGATTATTTTAACTTTGATTTTTATTTGAAACTCATTATTATTGAATATTACATTTCATTTCTCATCATCATAATTTGATGTTTTTGTGTTTTGTTTTAAAAAAAAGATATGTTTTTTTTAAAAAATAATAACAGAACACAACTAAAAAAAAACATGAAAATAACAGAAAAACATCAATTATGTACGATAAATTTAATTAACGTTTTTTTTTTACTCCCAAACGGATTTATCGTTTTTTTTTTTTTTTAATTCATTTTATTTCAATTTGTAATTAAGATAAAAAAAAAAATACAAAACACACGAACGATGATTTATTATGAATTGATTATTTTGAATTTTATTTTTTTTTTACGTTAAGAAAAAAAAATAGTAAAATTCAAAAAAAAAAAAAAAAAAAAAAAAAAAGGAATACACGATACATTCCAACATAGATATAATTTGCGGTCTATTTAATAAAAGAAGATTTGAAGAGAAAAAAACAAATGAATTTTAAAAAAATATCAAACAAATCAGTGATAACGTTAATGATGAGAATAAAAATATAAAATTTAATAAAAAAATAAAAATCATGAAAATCGTTTCTGTAATGGTTTTTTTTCTCCATCATTTTTTTTTTTTTTCATGACATCATATAAGAAATATCAAACAGTTAATGTACAAGTAATATACAAAATCTCTAAAGTGAAAGTGAATGCGAAAGTTTTTTTTTTTTTTTTTTGCAAAGAAAATATACAATTTTTTTATTCCATGAATATTGTATTGAATGGTTATTTTTTTATCACCAACGCTAAATTAATACTGTATGACCTTACTATACAATACAAAATGAAATTTAAAAATTTTATAACATTGCAAATTTCATTTTTCAAAAGTGAGATTAAAGCGGTCTTTTTTTTTTTTTTTTTTTTTTTTTTGAAATTTATGAGATGTTAAAAATTCAATATGGGTACTTGTACGGTAACATTCAATATTAAAATACCATGTAAAATGAAAAGAAATGAAAAATGAAAAAAATAAATAAATAAATTGCATGGTTTATATTTTAATGGTAGAAAAAAAAATTATAAAGATAATTGCAATTATTGTAAATATGTATATGCATATATTCTTCACTTTATGTATTTTTTTTTTATCGTTGTTAAATGCCGTTTAAATGCATTTAAAATATCGGCAAAAATTTTTTTCTCTACGATATAAAATGGTATCAGATGAATAGGTGTAATACACAATTTTAGATTTTCTTCCATGAGAAAGTAGAATTATTGCTTTAAATTTTATATAAAGAAATTTAATGTGTAACAAACTTTCTAAATACTCTAGTTTTTAATAGCTTTCGAATAAATTTAATTGAGAAACAAAAACACAACGAATGTATGTACAAGTAAACAACATATCGGAACAGTTCATACATTAAGTATATTTTTGTTTAGACTTTAATATCTCTACTTTTTGGTAAAATACATTTACTTCTAATATGCATCTTTTTTTAAATATTACCCCATGTGAAACTCACCAATTTTTTTAATTTGACTTCCGATATACTCCCACGATATACTAATCAAATACATACTCAATATATTTATTCACAATCATCACAATGCAATTTTAACTTTTATTTTGAGAATAATTTCGTAAACTTTTATTCCTTACAGTTGAAAGCTCTTGAAACTCAAGGTTTTTTCCTGTTTAAAAGTGTGTTCGGAGTATAACATCAAAAATATTTTTCATGTCAATAATTTTCAATTTTTATCCAGCTCATAAATAAATTTAACTCAAGGAAAGGACAAGGCTATTATAAAAATAAAAAAAAAAAATTAAAATAGAATCCAACCCACAAAAAATTCCTTATAAAATTTTGAATGATACATGGAAAAACAAGTCGAATTCAAATTAATTTCAATTTTATTTTTAAATTTGATCACTTTTTTTTTTTATTTTCTCAAATTTATGAATCAGTTGTTCATTCCGTTCGATTCATTTCATGAATGAATTATTCTCATTGACAAAAACAACTTACATTCCGAGAAATAAAAAAAAAAACTTCTATCTTTGTTTTTAAAGTACATTTTTTTTTTATAGTAGTTTTTGTTGTTTTTGTTTTTTTTTTTTTTTATTATGCCATAAAACTGTATGGTCTTTATTAGATTATCTCATATAATTAAAAATTGTTCACCTTGACAAGCTTGAAATTTTAAATTTTGTTTTTGTAATTTCTTAATTACAAATCACAATTTATAAAAAAAAAAAAAATTCTATAATTAGAATTTTTATTTACTTCGATGTATTTTTCTTTATTTATTTCATTTTTCATAAATAAATAAATATTGTTATTTTATTTTTTTTATTTTTTTTTACATAAATATTTTCATAATTACTTTTACAACAAGCGATGAAAGATGCTTACCTCATCATAATTAACACAATACAACAAACACAGAGTTGTTGTGTAGTGTAAAAATGAACATTATAATTTCATAACATGTGAATTTTTTCTCACCTTTCTTCATTTTTCTTTGGTATTGTTTTTATTTTTTGCTATTTTCCATTATTTTTTTTTTCTTAAAGATTTTGTTTTTTTTTTTTTTTTTTCATTCTTAATTTCATTATTACATTTGTAAAATACTCATGTGTGTTATACAATTTTCAACTTTGTAAATACAAAGTATAATAAAAATTTTCATCTTAAGCACGTTCGCTACACATTTGTTTTGGTTTTTTCGCAGTTCATTAAGTTTGTCAATATAAAGTTAAGTTTTTTGTTTTTTTTTTTGTTTTTGACTGTTGTTGTTGCTTATTTTATTCTTCTGTTTTATTTAAGTTTAAAATTGTTTACCAATGAATCACACATCATTTTCGAAAAGTTTTTCAATAAATTTTTAGAATAAAACAAAAAAAATAATAAATAAATAAAATAAATAATAATAAAAAATGAAAAAACAAAAAAATCACTTTTCTTTGGAATTAAAGTAAAAAAAATTTCATTTCGTGACATTTCATCTCAATTAAATTTCGTTTTGTTTCAAAAGATTATGGTTTTTTATCTTTGTATATGAATTTTTTTTTTTACAATATTCGCGAACAAAACAAATAAAAATCTCATAAAGTTTTATTTAAAAAAAAAGAAAAATGTTTTTTTTTTCTTTTTAAAAGCGACAAAAGGTGTTGCACTTATAAAATGTGATTTTATGTTATTTGAAGTGTCATTACGATTACAAATTTTGAAGTGTGAAATCGAGGTGAACAAAATTCAAAATGAGAATTACGTGCATTTTAGTTGGAATATTAATCTGTTATCAATGTGTGTCACAAGTGAGTGTTATTTAGAAAGAAATAAAAAAGAATCCTTAGATATTTTCATATTCATCATATAATTTTTGTTTTATATAATTTAAGGCGAATGCCGGTTGTCTCTGTGGTGCTATTGGGGAGGATTATTGTAGTGGGTGTAGAAGTTATAGACCAGTTCCAAAATTTGTCGGAAAACCCGATTTTCCAGCACCTCCATTACAACCAGTAGGAGATAGATGCTCATGTGGAAAAAAACTTGTAGAACCAGCCATCCCACCAAAGACATGTTGCTTTGATGTATGTTTTTTCTTAAAAAGCATAAAAATTTATTGAAATTTTGAAATTTTATTTAAAAAAAATATATACTATATATATTTTTTTTAAATTTATTCACAGGACGATTATGCAATATATCATCCAACTCCATTTCCATTATGCAACTCATGTGCATCAGAAGGTAAGCCTTCATGTAGTGCATGCAAAGCATTGGCAGAAATAAAATTCCAATCATCAGAACCATGTCCATGTCAAGTTGGACCATGGATTTATGCAAATTCAATTCCTAAGTGAGTAAAAGATAAAAATTCTATTGACATCACTTTTTTTTTTATTCAAAGTAAATATCGGTTTTTTTTCCAATCACAGAAAATGTTCTGGTATTCCTGCAGATCCTGTAAGTGTTAGTTTAGCACAAAGAACAGAAAATTCACGTAGTTTTTCTGTACCTGAAGAAAAAGTACAATATGGTCATAGAACTACACCATTATGTCCATTAAGAAGAATTTACTTTTCAAATGTACCTGAAGAAAAATTATGGTCAATCAATCGGCAAATTATTGAATTGAAAAAGAAAGGTTTCACAAAGAAATATAATGAAGAAATTATTGAAGAAGATTCAGAAGAAGAAAATCCTGGACCAATGCCAAATTATTTAACATATGGTGAATTGGGTTATTGTCCAGAGAAATTTACTGATGCTAAATTTATACCTGCACCAGAAATAAATTTACCACCAGTTCCAGATTGTATGAAACCACCACCACCAATTGGTGATTGTGGTTATAAACCAGGTGCTATAGTACCATTCAATATGGTTGATACAGCATACGATTGTAACATTGACGAACATATGGAAATTATATAAGAATCCTTTCGAAGGATTTTTATATTTAAATTTTTCATTATTATTTCTGTAAGAGTTCCTTTTTCATCAATAAAATGACTGTGATATAATAATTTCTTAGATATTAATTCGAAAAAATGATTGCTGTATCTTTATTTAAATGATTTAATTAATAAAATTAAGATAATCTTAACTCTTTCGTTTTTTATTTATACCTTCTAGAGATAAGTTGTGTCCTTTTATTTTCTTTCTTTTTTGATCCTCTTAATTGAAAAAATTCAAAAATTATTTTTTTCGATCTTGTCAGAATCATAGTATGTGTGTAAAAATTTTATTTCTCAATTCACAACCTGAAAAATTTAAAAGGATCATGGGTAATACAAGAAATTTGAATTTAAAAAAAAAAAATTTAAAAACAATTTTTTTTTTTTTAGAAATAAAACACAAAAAAATTTTTAAAAATCGTTAACTATTATTTATTTTTAATAATAATCGTATCATGCACTTACACAATTTTAAATTACAATCACAGACAGAGCAACTTACGCTATGACTTTCTTAGAAAAAGCTCCAATATAAGTATAATTATATGTTGTGTATGTTTTTCTTTATTTTTATTTCTTTATTTTTTATTTTTTTTTTTTTGTAGTTTTTTTTTCTTATCTTTTTCTCAAAAATAAATTTTAAAGGAAAATAGTACAAGAATTATCATATCCATCGTACATTATTCTTATTATTTAATTTTTTTTTTTTTTTTATATTTTAATTATTTTTTTAAAGAATACTTTGACTAAAAATATTAAACTATTTAAAATAAAATAAAAAATTATAAAATAAAGGAAACAAAAAATTTAAAAATAAAACAAAATTTTTTTTTTTTCAAATATCTCCCGCTAAATACAATACAGTTTTTTTTTTTGTTTTCCTGTCCCAAAATTAATGTTGTGTTATACATAATCAATATATTTTTTTTTTAATGCTTAATAAAATATAATTTTTTTAATTTATTTAAGGATATTGAAATGTATATATGTAGGTATATGCAGGATGATATGAACAAATTATACAATACATATATAGTAGTTATTTTGTGTATTTATATAGTATATATGTATAGTGTTTTTTTTTTGTGTTTATGTGTATGTGTGTGTGTGTAGTTTTAAAAAATTAAATTACGTACGTAAAATACTCAGTCCAAGTCACAAGAATTCATCCATTGATTGACTTCCACCACCACCATTACTATTGGCTCCACCACCTCCACCATCCCACAAATTCATTAAAAATCACCGTAAAGATGGACCAGAACCGGCTGGTGATTTCTTAAAGAAACCCAATGTATCTAATGTATTCATTGATCTACGTATTAATTCATCTTTAAATTTCCATATTGTTTTATCTTCGACTGAATGTTCACGATATTCTTCACATGATTTTTTTAATGTTTTAACACAATCAGCTCTATAATGTTGTAATTGTGCATCATCTGTTTCAATTGGATATGATTTACAAACACCACCAAGACATGCCAATGGAAAATGATTATGAAGGATAACAACACGTTCAGGATTATGAAAACATTTAACATATTGATTTGGTTTTGTATAATTTTTAGCACGATATACATGCTGTAACATATGCATATATTTAGGTACATCTTTATACCATCCATGTTCATGTTGATGATCATCTAAAAAATATACATTACGAAAATTATAACTATGAAAACCTTCTTGACGTGCTTTTTCTGCCTTTGGCAATACACGTCTCATTAAATCACTCCATGATAAATCATCATGTTTTGGCATTATGACTTCGTCAATATCCAATAATGCAATATAATCGTACAGATATAAATTTTTATATAGACAATCATTATATGGAATAACTTCATTTTGTCGTTTATGATTTGTTTTTTTTGTTAAATATAAATGCTGAAAACCAGCAACATTCGGTTGTCCACCAGGTAATGTTAATGGTGTTACCTGTACTTTACCTATACGTTCATAATATCTTAATACTTTTGATATGTTAGGATGTACTTGTAATTCATAAAAATATACTTTATCTGCTCCCAATATATTTAATAATTCAATCCATTCAACTAAACGTACCGATAAATCATCATACAAGAAATCTAAACCTTTAACACAAACAGCAAAACCTTTCTTTTGATCATCTTGTGGACGATTATAAATAACTCTTAAATTATTTGTTGCTGTATCACATTCTTTTTCAACCATTGATACAGATGAAGGAACAATACCATGAAATGGTTTTGGTATTTGGCATGCAATTAAATACGGTTGATAAATACCATTTTTATAATTACCCCATTTATTATGCCATATATATTTATATTCGAAAGTTTTCACAATAAATGGTTCTTTTTGTCCTTCAAACCAAAATTGACAAAATGTTTTCACTTTTGGTTCAATACGATCAATCATACCTAATATACGTACAGCTGGACCAATACGTGATTGTTTACGTATATCATAATATGCTCCAAATAATTGAAATGTACCATTTGATGTACGCATTGTTTGCCAATAAATATTATTAAATTCTAATTCAAATATTGATGGATATTTGGCACAGGTTGATGATTTCTGTTGTAAAAAATTCTTACTCCAATATGCAATTGGTAATGATGGCAAACGTGATTCAATATCACGGACAAGTTGTTCCTCATCCATAGCTGTAATTGAAAAATGAAAAAGAATAACAACAACAAAAAAAAAAAATTAAGGAAATGTGGATCATAAGAAAAATCAATAATTTTTTTTTTGTTTGTTTTTTTAAAATAAAATTCATTAAATTTAAATTGAATTTACTTTTCTTTTTTTTTTCTTTTATGTAAAATACAGAAATTAGGACACGATTTCTGATTCCAATTTAGAATCAACTTTCGGATAAATTGAATTGACCATGTTAATTTTGTGATCAAAATTTATTAAAATTAGCATTTTTTTTTTTTTTGTTCCATGAAAATTCCATTTTTCTGGATAATAAACTTAATAATTTGTAAAAAAAAAAAAATTTATACAAACAATCTAACAAAAAAACTGAATGTATTTTAAATACTTTTTAATACAGTTTTTTTTTTTTTATTCAAATTTTGTTTTCTCTTGTATTTTTTAATGCATATAGTTTTAAGAAGAAAAAAACAATCCCTAATCAAATTTTCGATAAATGGAAAATTTCATTTTTTTTTTTTTTTCGTCCTTATACATTTTCTTTGCTTTTGAATATTTAAAATCAATCAATAACTGATTGTATATTATATCTGTGAAAAATAAATTCTGTTTTTTTTTTTTTTTCATTTTCATTTTTTTTTTATTTTCTGAAAGATTTCGATAATAAAAATATAAATCTAAAAAAGGAAAAAAGGAATAAAAAATAAAGTTAAAATTCTTTCTTTTTTTTTTGTATGAAGAAGTTATTTGAAATGGAACTAATGCACAATATACACTGATGAATTTTTAACGATTACATTCAAAGTTTGAGACATATATCCTTTAAGATTTATGAAAAGGATTTTTTTCTTTTTCTCTACATTAATAAAAATATTTAAAAAAATTGTATTACACAAAAAAAAAAAAAAACAATAATTTAATTTCACTTTATGTGATTTAGGTCAACAAAACAACAACAATTTTGTTTTTTAAAAAAAATATATATGTCATTTTGTATTAAATTCTATTTTTAATTTGAATAAAAACAAAATTTAATGTGATTAAAATTTTATAAAACAACAAAAAATTATAAATTTTTAATCTTTTTTTCAAATAAAATTTATATAATTGAAAAAATAACAATAACAACAACAAAAATATACATAGCCTAGACATACCTGTTCGATTATCTACTAAAATATCAGATGGATCAAAATGATCTGTTGTTGTTGATGTAGCATCCATTATTTTATTATCCTTTTGTAATAGGATACGTCCATTAATTGGAACTGATACATATTCACGTGGTACAATATGACCGCCATGTAATTTGAATAGGCCAATCAATACGAACGACCATACACTCAATGAGAATAGAATTTTAAGTATGACCTTTGACTTTGGCATTTTTGATGTATAAATTTTTTTTTTTCTACTTTTATGTATTTATATTTTAAATGCAATGTAATAATATGTGTATATGATTGCGTGGGTGTGTATGTGTGTGTTTCAGTGATTTAAATCGATTGTTGTTGTGTTTTTTTTAGAAAGTATTTTAAGGCATTTGAAATGAAAATTATTGTGTAGCTCCTGTTTTATTTTAATTCAATTCTATTTATGAAAATGAATTTCCATCTGAAAAGAAAAAAAAAAAGTTAAAATTAATAAAAATTAAATTTATACTTTTTAGGTTAATGAAAAAATTTTTGTAGATTTAAATTTTTTTTCTTCGGAATATGTTACTCGAGGGATGAAGTTTAATTTTGAAATTGAATTTTTTGAAGTGGTATTACTGAATTTTTAAAATATGTATTAAAAAAGTAAGTAAGGTTTTCAACCTCAAATCATTTGTAAAATTTTCCTAAAGAATTAAAATTTCTTTTCCTGATTAAAATTAAAAATTAGAATCAAAACTAGGCCTTGAAAATTCAAATTTAGAATTGAAATGGATTTTTTTTTAAATTTAAAAAAAAAAATTAGAAGGTAAATTATGATGAAGTCTTGTACGACGCTAAACAAATCAATCAACTTGTACGTGAAAACTAGAAAATGGAAGCAAGATTTGCTGTTCCGATGGCGAAAATCTTTTAATTAGTAGAATTTATCTAAAAGCTCATAAATTTCTGTTTCTTCTTCTGCTCTTTCAACTTCCCTTTTTTTTTAAGCTTCACTATAACTGCCAAAAATTCAATAAAATTCAATCTGAGAAATTTGAAACACTAATTAAATTTTGAATGACCCTTGAAGAACTCCTTCAAATTTTAATTATGAATAACTTAATTTTTCTTTATTTTAAATCTGCAAACTAATGAAATACAATAAAATCTTTCGTTCTCTTGAATTTGTAAAATTATACAAGTCTCTTAATTCCAAATATATATATATTTTTTTTTTCATTTTTGACCACAAAATTTCAATTTAATTTCTCGTTTTTCTCGTAAATTTTATTTAAATTTTCACAACAACGATCAAATTAAATTCGAAAAATCCTTTTTCAAACTTTAATTTAAAATGCAAAAAGTATAACTTTAAAAGGAAAATTAAATTTCAAATTTCCGGTTTCATAGAATTTTTTTTTACATTTTGTGTGTGTATGTGTGTTTTTAATTGTAGCTCTCATGTAAGTACAAAGCATACCTACAGACTATTCAATATAATAAAACAAAGAGAAACACAAAATAATTGTTGTAATACTAATCACGACGCTTACGACTATTATAAACCACCCTCAATGAAAATTGCTTTTCTATTTTATGCAATTTATATGTGTAACGAAACTTTTGTTAATTTATTTTTTGTGTTTTTTTTGTTTGTTTTTTTTTTTTTTTTTTTGTTTTTTGAAAATTTTCATTGCAATTGTGTACACTGATACTCTTCTATTATTATGTTCTATTCTTTAACAAAATAAGCCTTTTTACCACAAAAGGTAAAATTATAAAATAAAATACGTTACCTACATACATATATTTATTTTGTTCTAGGATATAATCGTGTATCGTGCATTTATGTATATACATAGATATTCATAATAACATATAGAGAGAAAGAAGCATAAGATGGTACGTATTATATGTATATAGTATCTAATTACAGTGTTGTATATTCTTCATTGTATTTACCGCAACCTTCATTTCATGGTGGTCTTTTGATGATACTTTGATGAACGTTTGCTAGAACCTTAGAGGTAGCTATTCTTTTTGTATACATATAATTGAAATATTTTTATGCATATTATATATTTAGAACTCTTTTAACGTCATATTGCAATACTAAAAGTAAAAACCTAAGGTACACAGTAAAAAAAAAAAAATGTGCAGTAAAATGTTACAAAAATTAAAATAAAATTCGTAATTTTTCATTATAGACTTCCGATTCATGACATTATAAGTACACCAAATGAATCACACATATACACATACATTTTACTACATTATATGGTGACTGGAGGTGCTAGGTAATGGTATTCATAATGATGGACTATAAGGAAGTTCCTACATTGTGTTTCTTCGTTTATTGCAGATGCATGATGATATTAAAATTGCAAAATATATATGTACATATAATTTTAATTGCCAGGTAATTAAACAAAGAAAAAACAAAAACAAAACAAAAAAAAAAATATGAGAATTGCAGTAGCATTTTACCAAGTATTTTATTCCAATTAAATTTTAAAATATATCATTTTTTTGTCTTTTACATGACTTAAAGTATTTAATTGAATTTTGTGCATGAGAACGTTAAGGAATTATCATAGTATGATATTTGTAAAAATAAAAAAAGGATTTTAAACTCTTAATGAATATTTTGTGTTGTGCCGTAAAATGAAATACTTGTTGTAACACTCAGAATTTACATGTTGGGTATACTCGTATGTATGTCATCTTTGTTGATTTATACAGTTTTTCAAGGGCTTTTATTTACTACTTTATGAAATTGCATTGTAGATACTCGTAAAATATTTCATTTTATAAACAGGAAAAACGAGACGAAACATCAATTTAAACTTTAGATTTTATAAATTTTTTTATTTAATTTTTCTATAATAAAAGGAAAAAGATATTACATTAACCATTGAAAGTTTGCCTATACTATTATAGCAACCCAGATAATTTTTTGTTTTCTAAAAACTTCATAAATTTTGTAGCAATAAAATTACAATTACAAAACCAAAAGAAATATCAAGACCCAAAAATTTGTACTGCTTTAAAAAAAGGTCTTGTTTGCATATCAAATTACATATTAAGTAAACGCAATATTGATAAGATAAAATGTTAGGTAAATGGAACAAGAACATCTCTCCTTCGAAAATTTCAAATTTAAAAAACAAATAAAGATTCCATAACATCTTTTTTTTATTTTTCAAGTAAAATTACATTGACCGAGAAAAAAAAAGCTTATCATTCAAGATACTGAATTTGGTAAACTTGTAATTTATGAGAAAAAATAAAAAAACAAAAGCAAATTAACCTTCAACAATTACAAAAATAGAAAATAAAAATTAAATAAATTACAAAAAAAGACAATTTTTATAATATTTGCAATAGAAATTAAATACGGCACGATTCTCCAACATAGTATTTAAAAATTTTATCATTATTTATCTAAATTAGATACTTTTAGCGAATTAAACTTGTACAACTAAATTTAGTCATAAATATCATTAATCAATTTCGGTACATAGTGTCACCACGTCCTATCAACATTGTTTCTATGTAGATAAAAATCTCTTGTCACACATCAATCAAAATGATGACGCATTTCAATTATTGCATTATAATTATTTTACAATTCCATTTATCTTTTTCTTACTTTCTCTATAGAAAAAAAGATAAATCTTAAATAAAAAAAACAGAAAAAATAGATACTAAAAAATATATTTTATATGAAAAGGAAATGTCAAATTAAAAAAAAAATCTTAAATATTAAAATCACCTTTCACAGCTTACCATCTAATAATAATTTCATAATTTTCCAAGAATATATTGTCGCACAGATTTCAGACAGAAAAAAATATTTTTCAAATTAATTTATTATTATTATTTTTTTTTCGTACATGATTTTAAATAATTTTAACTACAAAAATGTGTTTAAATTTAAAAGATTTACGATCCGGCTTTCAAATATCTTTTATGTAATTCATCTTTGGAAAAGTCGTCTTTTTTTCCAGAAAGGCAAAAAACAACGTGTGATATGGATCATAATACATGCTACATAAAATAAATATTATATGTTCTTCAATGAGAAAAGAAAAAAACATTTAATGTGGTGTGTATAGAAGCAGTAAAAGTCAAAAATAAGTGGCATTTTATAAGCATATCTTATGACTTTAATGTTTAAAAAAAAAATCGTTTTAAAATACTATCACCTTTGCTTCAACAAGACTATCGTAGTCTAAAATAAAACACCAACATAATTTTTTTTATAAACACACGGAAAAAAAAAATCATAAAAATTTGTCAAAAAATTTTCAGTATAAAGCAAGAAAAATGTAAATAAAACGTAAAGCAGATTTTCATATTATTTATTTTTTTAAGTTAAACACATGTGTTTGCTTGATAAAAAAAAAAAATAATTTGAAAAAATTCAACAATTAGTTCGTTGACAGCTGTTTCATTAAAATCTCCTCTTTAAAAATATTTAAATTCTTTTTTTTTTGTCGATGGAATTTTCGCGCTTCAAAATGATTAATAATGTGTACTATAACGCAAGAGTAGACCATTGTGTCGCTTAATGTTGTATAAATATGTTTATAACACATCACAGCGCATAGCATCATCAAAAAGAATGGAAAAAATAGTACATATATAACAAAAATTATGTATGTGAAATTGTGAAAAGATATATTTTACGGGGAATATTAATGAATAAAAACAATAACAACAAAAACGCAAAAAAAAAAATATATGAAAATTTTATAAGCAGATTTTCATGGGAAACATATCAAATGAAAATTTATTTTAATAATAATTTTTAATGGAAGGCACAATAATAATATTTAATAACAACATTACGAAAGGATTTATGAGTAATAATGTACATATACAGGGTGGATGGTATTCATAATTTTGAAAAAAAAAAAAAAAAAAAAAACAGAAAGTAAGATTATTTTTCCAGTTGTTACTAAGTCGAATGTTTGTAACTTTGAAAAAAAAAAAAAAAAGAAGTGACAAATTTAAATAAAAGTTTAATTTCAATAACATTTTAACTTTTTTATAACTTTGTAATAAAAATATGAAGTTTCATATTTTATGATCTCTTTTGTGTATTGTTGTAAAAGTAGCACAAAAAATAAATCTTTTATTCACTTGAACTTAAAATTGTTATCAAAATTCAATAAATCACTAATATGTATTGTTTTAATTTTTTTTTTTTTATAAATTAATTACCATTTTTTATTTAAATTAAAACAAATAAAAAAAATTTAAAAAACTAATAATTTCATAATTTTTATTGGCCTAAAATAAAAATATTAAAAAAACACAGCAAACAAAAATAATTAAAAAATTTCCAATTGGAAAATTTATGACATTTTCAATAATATAAAATCGCATGAATCCTTGACTTTAACCTTTACTATGATTGATTAATTGTAATCAAAAATTTTAAAAAACAAAAGATAATAAAATGCTAATTATATGCCACATATATAATCAATTGTTTTGTAATTTTTCAAACATAGACAAAAACACAATAAAAAAATAAATAAATCTATTGCAAGTAAAATTTCAATTAAATAATCAATGTTGAATTTTTTATTTTCTAATTGTTTTTCATTTTTAATTCTTATATATTTTCCAAAACAATTATCGTAATTATACACAACAACAATAAAAATTGTGAATTAAATATCATGTGAAAGCACAATGTTGATTGTGGTTGATTTCAAGTAATTGAGAGAAAAAATAGTATATGATAAAAAGTTTAACTTTGATTTTTTTTTTTTTTTAAATTTATTAGGAAAAAAAATATATATCTTAAAATAATGGAAAATTTATTATCAAATTACGAATTATATAATTAATTATTCAAAACAAATCAGAAAAGATAAAAAATAAAATAAATAAACTTAAACAACGGACACGAAAATTTATTTGATTTTATTGGAAAATTATGTACACACGATATAGCAACTGGATTTTATTCTTAATAGAAAATTATTGTTAACAATTTTTGTTTTTTTTTTTTTTTTTTTTTTGTATTTTTTTTTTCATTTTTTCTTATTCAGAATAAAAAAATGTTCTTTGAATAGAAAAGTAATATTTTAAGATTATCGTAAATATACTCGAGAAAAAAAAAATATCTGTATACGAAAAATTAGAAAACACTTAAATCCTTGATAAATTTTATTCATGTTTAACAAAAAAAAAAAAGGAAAGGAAAAAAAAAAATGTCATCCCAAAGAAACCATTTCCAAAAACTTAAATTTTCATGTATTTTCACAATGGGATGACAAGCAAATCCATTTTTGTTAAACTGAAAAGAGGATGATGCTTTTATTATATTTTTCTCTTCTTTATTTCCTGTTCTTCCTTTTTTTTTTTTTTTGCCAAATTTATTTTGTCACTTATTTTTCTTAGTTTTTTTTTTTTTATTCAAAAAATGTAAATGTGTCCTAATGGTGGCCGTAAATTATGCATTTCATCTTTTTAACTTCTTTCGTATATATTGCTTTTTTTACTTTCTATTTTCTTTTTTATTTTCTTCTTCTTCTTCATTTGTGCTCTTTTTTTTTCTATCCTGTCTCATTTTTATTGTCCTTGTCAAATCATTTTGGCAGATTTTTGATTTATTAACAACAGTCTATTCGAACACAAATCATTTCTGATAGATTGCTATTTTGTCTTGTTGTATCTAATTCTTTTTTATTTTTCTCTTCCTTTTTTTTCCTTTCTTCATTTTCTATGTTTTTTTTTAATGTTTTTTTACTTGTATTTTTTTTTTCTATTCTTTTTAACTTTCCATTAGAAAAATTATCGTAATGGGAAAAAAATCGTTGTACAGAAGAAAATGAAAAAAAAAAGAAATCAAAAAGCTAAAAGGACTTTTTTTTTTTTTCTGTAGCTTATATTTGGTATGAGTTCCTGTATATAGAAAATAATATAATATCTACATTCATCATAAATACAACATACTCACGTACATAACATTGTCTTATTGTTTGTGTTGCATGGTAAATAAATATAAATATGAAAAAACATGAATGATATTTTGTCATATTAGTTATTATATGACTCATTCAGATTAATAGCATGATAAATGATGTGTTAGCTTTTCATTTAATTGTTGAATTTTATTTTATATTTTGTTATTTTTCTATTTTTATGTTATTATTTATTTTTCCCTTGTTTTCATAAGCGGAAAATTGATGTTTGAAATGGTTTTTGATATTTAAAGAGATAATTTACTAGAATAAATAAGTTCCTTATGGGACTGGAAAATACCTTTTAAACAAATCATTTTCCGTTAAATCGATTTTACTGAATATTTATAAACATAAAAAAAAAAATTCGATTTTGTATATGGTTTCCTTTTTTTTTGTTTTTTTTTTTTTTTTGTTGTTGTATATTTTTGTTTCCTAATAAATTTTGATTGCTTTATCAAACGAGCGGAAATTCAAATCAATGATTAGTTAAAGTTATTGTATATCTGATTTGAATTTATCAACCATAGTTGATATTGGGTTACAAATTAAAAATTATAAGGAAATCAAATTTTTAAAAGAAGAAAATGTTTATCTAGAAAATTTCCTTATTCAAATTCACAAGTTGGGTCACATTTCTTGGAAAAATTTTTTAAAATTACCAAAACGTTTAATTAAAGATATAAAAATTTAAAAAGCTATCTAAAATGTTGCTTTTAATGTAATTGAAAATTTTCAATCGAAAAAAGAAAAAATCGTTTTAGCGTCACTTGAAAAATCTGTTATATTCCGCGTCTACATTTTATTCAAAAATCTATCTATCTTTTAATTAGATTTTTTTTTTACATAATTTTAAAACACAATTCTCTAAAATAAAAGATATTAATCAACAACAACAATAATTTTCATTAAATATTTTTTTAAAACACACTTCAGTCTCATTAAATTCCAATTGTTGTTAGATTTTCTCAATTAATTTAATGATAAACATTATCACTTAATGGATCTCTTCTATAACACAATTAAGTTCAATTTATTTCTCTTAAAATGGATATACACAAAAACAAAAAAAAAATACGTTTTCAACCAATGATTTCTATAAGATTATAATCAAATTTTAAATTATTCTAGCATATATTTATAAACCTTCTTTCAAATTTACAGAAAAAAAAATCAACCGTTCCAATTTTGGCAAAACGGTATTCATACATGAACTACATTTACCAAAATCACCGTTTTATTTACGTTCTTGTCACAACTTCCTTTTTTGAAAAAAAAAAAAAAAACAAAAAACAATGTATTATTCGTAAATTAAACTCAAATTTCAAGCATTTTGAATGATAAAAGACGTTGTGAATTGTATTATTCAACTTTTTTTTTTTCATTTTGTAGCACACAGAATTCATATTTAAATCTTTTCTAAAAATCAAAAGATACTCATTCGTATTATGGTATTGTAGGTGTGTTCCGCATGACAAATGAAATTAAAAGCATTTACGCAGAATTGTAATTATAAAAAAAAAAATCATATTCTCGTACAGGGTACAGTTTTTTTTCTTCTTTGCTTGTCAAAAAAGGTAACTCAGACAAAATAACTGCAAGTTTTCTTTGCACAAAAGTTGTATTGAAAAAAAAAACGATTTATTTTTCTCTTCTAACACAGAATAACGGGTCAAAAACCTTCCTCCAAGACGTCATCGTCATCTTCATCATCATCATCATCATCAGCATGTTCGAATTTTAGTGTTGAACGATTGAACCATGCAGCAGCAGATAGAGGTGGTAGCTCAGCTTGAGGTTAAATATGTTAGATATAGTTTTTTTTTTTCAAATATCAGGTAACATGACTTAATGTTATTGTTGGTATTTTTTTTAACTTTTTTTTTTTTTTGCTCCTACAACAAACCATATTCTTTCATATTTTTTTTTTTTTTCACAAGTTACCCCAAGATATTAAGATGGATAAAATATATTAGTTGTACCTATGTATGTTGTTTTTTTGTACTTATTGTACGTAATCATTTAGCATATCGTTAGTTAGTTTTGTTGGATTTTAATCAAAGATATTTTTTTTCTTCTAGCTCACTATTTATACATATGTACATACTTTTGAACTTTTGTATATTAAGTATGTGGTGGTATTCCATTAATGGAATCTTGAGAATATTAATACACGAACAATCATTTGTTATGATTATACGATGATGATGGTAACTAAGCAGATAATTTCGTAATAATATTATGTCTGACAATATAACATGTAATTTTAATTTGGGACCTGTTATATTTATCAAATGAAATCTAAAAAAAAAAAAATGTTGTAATGGAATGAAAAATGAGAAAACTTCATTGGAAAAATTTGAAAAAAAAAAAAAATGGTATTACTATCATTTTAGCGGAAAAAGCTTCAGGCGCCATTTAAATATGTAGGTACTGGGAAAAGAACTATAATGCTGAAGGTCATTGGACGACTGTTTTTTTTTTTTTTTTTTTTTTTTTTTTTTTTTTTTTTTTTTTTTTTTTTTTAAAATACATATCTATAGGACTGAAATATTTCATTTGAGAACTTTTTTGTTTTTCATGTAACTTTAATGACAGAAAAAGGTAAAGAACCTTAAATTACATATTTCTCATCAAAGTTTTTAAAGCTTATAGTGGGTATTTTTTTCTCTTGTAATAAAATTTCATGTATGACGTGTAATTAAAAAAAAAATTAAACATTTATGAATTATTATTCGGAAAAATATTTACAAAAAAAAAAATTGTTTTTTTTTTCTCAAAGAAGCCTTGATGTGTTTAGATTGCATTACAGTCTAGAATTCTTGTAAACATGTTATATAATTTTTAATTATTTTACAAAATGATTCATTGCTCATAAATATAAAGTTTAAATGAATATGTAATATTTATTAACATACTTACTTCATACATCTAGCAGTTAGGAAAACAATTAATTGACTTCAGATTTATTAAATTGTTTTTTGTATTGCAAAACTTTCAAAAATGTAATTTTTCATATAAGTAGTTTTTCCATGCCAATGAAAAATGTAATGTAATGCACAAAAAAAAAAAAAAAAATTTACACAGTGTGTACACAATAAGTAGCAAGTAAAATTTTGTCCAGAAAATTTTTAAAAAACAAATTCAATTATAAAATTCAAATTTGAAAGAAAACAGAAACTGAAACAAAAGAAACAAAATCATATGATATTTGTACAATGAATCAATGTTGTTAAATAGAGCACATATGTACATACATATGAGAAAATGATTGATATTTTATATGAATATAATTCCAATAACCTTACCCTTGGAAATCAATATTTCATGCATGTACAAGTGAAACAAGTAAAAAAAATACAATATCATTTATTTATGCTAATTAAAATTTCATTACTTAATTTAAATCTTATCGTCTTTGAAGATTTTTAGTTGTTTTGTTGAATGAAAATTTTTATGTTGAGATTTTGTAATATCAGATTCAAAAAGAATATAAATGTATTTTTCATTATGAAGTTTTAAAAATTAATTTATGTATTTTGTATGCACACAATCATCAACCAAGTATCTTCAAATTATGACTTTTTCAAATTTTAAATTGTTTCATTATACTTTTGTCTATTAAGAGAAAGGAATGACATTAAAAAAGTATATGACTTAATTTCAAATGGACATATACCACACTAAAGCTGAAAATTGCATTAAAAGATACTTTCAATCATATGACCGTTCACTATACAAAATGGTCCTTTTCTTTTAAATTAATTTGTCTTTTCCATTTAAAGTTTTTTTTTTTTTTTTTCATTTTAGAAATCATTAAAATTAAAATATTCACGTAAACCTTTGTCGTAAATTTCAAAATGCTCAATATGTCTAAATAAATCATTACTAAAAATCTGGAGCAGTTATTTTGATTAAGAAAAAAATAATATGTATCTAATATCTATATTTTAACAGGTTTCGATTCCTACATTAAAATAATCATAAAATCACAAAATAATGATATCGAAAATTTAAAAAAAAAAAAAAAAAAAAAAAACAGGTAAAACTTTACGATATTTTCTAAAACGTTCCTTGTATATAACGGTTATACTCTCGAACTGAAAGTCAACTTTTTTAAAATTCTAAAATTACAAATTTACAAAAAAAAAAAAAAAAATGAAAGAAAAAAAAAACGACATACGTGTCTAATTTATTTTTACAATTATAATTTTTTCTAAAAATGAAAAAAAAAAAAAAAAAATGCAAATATATAAGCCTTAATCAAAAATCCATCAACAGGTTATTACTTTTTATTGTCAATTCTCTTGCAGGTTTTTTTTTCTTCATAAATTAGCTATCATTCAACCAGTAGTTTAGTTGTTTTATTTTTTTTTTATTTTTTTTTTTTCAAATAAACTTTATGTCGTACGTTTGTTCAACTTACATACATACGGTTAATTATGAATAATAATCTAGATTTAATCCAGTTTATTTGCTTGCAAATCTACTAAATAAACTTATATGTATATTTTGCACTTCATAACACACAATTATATATAATTTTTTATTCTGTTTTTTTTTTTTTTTTTTTTTTCTGCAATGAAAAAACAAAAACATATCACATTTACGAACTAGCATGTACAAAGTTTTATTACAAGAGATGAAAGTTGTTTTTCAACCTTTTTCTTTTGAATTAAATTTTTTTTATTTTTTTTTCGTCGTTATTGCAAATTTTTCAACAGTTTTTTTTTTCTCTCTATCGACATGTTTAAAGTTTTACTTTTACAATAAATGAGATTTAAAATTTATAAAAAAAAAAAGTATTAACGTTAAAATAATAATAATAATAATTGAACTAAAAATCTTTTATTTGATTATGGGGTCATTTTACAAACTATTTGTTATTGTTGTTGTTTGTTTGTTTGTTTTTTAATGGTGCAATTAATGTGTTTATTTTATTAATTATTATTATTTTTCTTTTTTCTTTTTTTTTTTTATTCATTTATCTTTCTCTAATTGTACAAATATCTATAATCTGCTTTTATTTTATCACATAAATAAAATCTATTTAAAAAAAAAAAAATGAAAATGTTAAAAAGGATTGAAACAAATGCAATTTAATTTACCGATTTTGTTTTATGTTTTTTTTTTCTCGTTTTTAAAAAACTAGTCAAGCATAGAATGTATATTTTAGCTTTTTAGTTTTTTTTTTTTTCAATATCTTTTGCATGCATATATGTATGCAGTATAGAATGTGCAGATACAATTTTTTTTTTGTTCCTGCTGCATACAGATAAATACACACACACAATATTTATGTGAATTAGAAAGAGGTATTTAGCTATAAAATATAAAATAAACGCATAAAAAGTGTTATATATACATATATTAAACTAAATAAAAATGAATATATACACTTCATAGATTTTCTAGACCAGATTTTTAATATCGATAAACAATGCAATTTTCCAAGTTTATAACCATAAGTTGAAATAATGTCCAATATACACATGTACGTATGCATGTAAAATATCTGTTTCTTAAGTATTTCACTGGTAATATACTTTTTTTTTCTGCTTTTCTGTTTTCTGGTATCTTTTAGTAATTTTATTTTTCTACTTGTTTGCAGTTATTGATATTTTATAACGCAAAAGGAAAGAAAAAAATTATGAAAAAGAAAATAAAAGAAAAACACACATTTGATCTAATGTATACCATTATTGTAGATTGTTATTATTGTCGTTTGTTAGTTAATCAAACTTTAATTACAATTAAATTTAATTAAACTTTAATTTAATTAAAAACACATTCCATCAGTATATGTATTCGATTTCTATTTTCTTGAAAAAAAAAAAATTATATTTTAAGTCATTAATTATTTTTTTTCTGAATCAGTTACTTTTATGCTTATCATGTTTGTATAACTCTGACTGTGTACCTACATACTACATATATGGATATGGATTTTTTTTATTTCTCTAAAAATATTACCGCCTAACATACTTTTTAGATAATATTGCAATTTTATTGTTCAAAAATAAAAAATTGAAAAAAAAAATAAAAAAAGTACACATGAACATATACATAAAATGAAAGGTGCAAACGAAAGTAATAAAACAAAAAAAAAAAAACTTGAAATATTAATAAAAAAAAAAAGAAGAGATGAAATGAATTTCTACTATAAATCAAGAAATACAATCTTTTATAGTAGTTTATCTGAACACCATAATAGCAGATATAGGAGCTAATATCTATAAAGTTTCTGCTATATGAAATCGTAATTGATTTGCAAAAATTTTAAAATTGAGGGCATAAAGTGCGATCATACATAAAGAAGTGCTACTAAAAACACATATATGCATCGTTAACAGCAAATTTATATATACTCGTATTTACAGCAATTGTGTATTTTTACGTTTTTCATGTGATATTTTATTGAAAATCATTCAAAAAGCGAATCAATAAAATTGACGTTTAAAATAACCCAGCAGTGGCAAAAATAACAAACATCAATATAATGATGTTCAACAGAAGGATACTATTTTCATACATACATTGTGTATGTGTTTAAAAACTACATACATATGAGTATGTATATATTGATAGTTTTAGATATAAAAACAACTTTATTATTTCTAAATTTTTTGAAATAATAACAATAATGATGATGATACTATATGTATGGTGCTACTATTTTACCATAAAACTAATCAATATTATTGAAAATCCAAAAACAGAATCATCTTGTTTGAATGTGTGCATACAAAAGATAATATATATTATCTATTTAGAGTGAATACATAGTGAATGAATATCACTATTTATTAAAATAGTAAAAATTTAATATGAAAGATAATATTTATTCATCGATGTGTACAAGGATGATATTATGATGTTTTCTAAAGAGATTTTGTGATTTTTTTTTTTTTTTTTTTTTTTTTTAAACTAAATAAATTAGATTGTATTGATTGAAAATTAATCGAATTAACAATTCGATACACAATTAATTTTTGTTTTAGAAAATTAATACCATAAATTTATTTTAGGATACATTTACGTATCTCATCGGCTTTATTTGCAATTATTATGGTCGCGTATGTCTATTACTTCATTTTTTGTCAGTTTTTTTTTTGTTTTTTTGTTTTCGTTTGAAGGTACAATTATTTAAAGATTTTCAATGGTCATACATAAGAAAATATTTCATAAACCTGTTTTGCACATAACGTATGTACCTGTAAAAAAACATTAATCTTTCACTTTTTTATTTTTTTTATTTTTTTTTTTTTTTCAGTTGCATTTTCAATTTAAAGTCAAATTGCCATTAATTTTAGAAGTTTATATTATCAAGCCCCCAAGAAAGTCATAAATTATTTTAATTGTGTAATTTTAAATCGATTTTTCAATAAACTAAAGGATTTTAGTTTTCTTTGTTTTTTAAATTTTACTTGAAAATTTGGAAATACACATTTTTCGTAATTACTTATAGTTAAGTTAATTGTTGTTTTTTTTTCTAAATAGAAAAAAAATTATTGTGACCGAAATTTTAATTAAAATGAAATCAAAAATGTAAGATTTAATTTATTTTTTGTTGAAGAAAACCAAAGTCATGAACTCTTATTATTTTGCAATTTAACAAGATTTTGTAGTCAAATTTTCTTGTTAAAGTCAAATTTTTAATGGCTTTGAGATAAAAAAACACTTGTTTTTTCCAAATTATCGTACTTCTATTAAATTTCAGGTATTTTAAAAACAACAAAAAAATACAATCAGAATTTTCAAATTAATTTTAAAGAATTTTCACTACTTCTTCTGAGATAGTTAATATTTATTTATTAAATATAATTATGCAGAAAAATTTTGTAGAGATTCTCAGTATGTTCTTAAAGTACAAATATTTTTTTGATCTTTTTAAAATAGAACACGATGAAAAATTATTTAGTAAACTTTCACAAACTTTGTCGACAATTTTAAACAACAAATTTTGTCATAAATAATTTTATTTTTTCATTTTTGAAAATTATTTTTTTTTTAAAAGAAATTTTACACAGTTATGAATTGTTATCCTAGATCCTAGATGTATGGATATATTATTATTAATGTTATTTATTTAAATTTCATGAAAATTAGCTCACCTGTTAGGTATTTTTATTTATTTTATTTATTTTATTTTTTTTTTTTTTGTTAAAAATTGCAAAACAATAAAGAATTATATTAACACATTTTTTATTTAAATTATTTCAAAAATAATAAATAAATTTTATGAAAATAATGCAAAATTATTCATATTTTCATTTAATTTTAATTATTAAAAATAACCAACACATTTTACATTAATTAATTATTTTTTTATTTTTATTTTTACACCATTTTTTATTTTAGTTTTCAAATTGGTTTTTTTTTTTGTCGTTGTACATGTTTCTCATAATAATAAAAAAAAAAAAATAATAAAATGAAAATGTCAATAAAAGCACGTACATACAAAAATTTCATATTTATTAAAAAAAATAAAAAAAACAAAATTTGATCCTTGCTGAAATGTATAAAAATATTGATTTCATATATATTAAAATAAATCTGACATCATTTCTCCTTTATATTTCAAAATTCACACACATTTATCAAATTTTATTGAGTTTTTTTATTATTGAAATTACAAAAAAATAAATAAATAAATAATAATAATATAAAAGAAAAAAATATACGAAAATTGAAAATCAGATTCAGATAACTCTTTTTCAACAAGTGTCATTTTTTTTTTTTTCTCATTTTTCTTTTTTCATAACTTGTATATTTGCACCTGTAACAGAAGCTGTCATTCAAAATACATGTTCATAGCAAATATTCTCCAGATACTATTTCAGATACATCATATAAATAACTACATATTCATTGCTATTTTTATACAATTTGTGCGCTATTTTTATTACATATTTAATAATATTTTTTTCTTCTTTTGTGCATTATGTGAAATATAAATTCATTCACGAATAAAGGATAACACTGGATCATGACCCAATGTAAACTTGTAATATTGTGGCTATAATCTCTTTATTCTCTTATTTTTCTATGTTTTTTTTTTTTTTTCTACAATTTAGTTATGTATGTGACAATTTTTATTCTTTTACTGTTTATTTTATATATATTTTTTTATATTGTGTACATATATGAAAATAGGATTGGTCTTTCTAGCCTCAGGATAAAATTCGAAATTTTTCTTCATTCGTATTTTTCCCTTATCATACACACATACATACTAATCATACTGAGTGAATGTACATATGTATTATGTACATATATTCATATTCACTCCTTCTTCGATTTTATGATATTATAAAAATCATTTATGCAAAATGTTAACATATAATGGAATTTTTTATCAACTCATAATATCAGTTATACTCCAATTTTGAAAACACTACTACTGGTATGGAATTGTAAAAATATAAAAAATAAAAATATTTTTAGTAGATTTCGTGTACACGAGTATCTATATCATATGAGTTTACATGAATATGTGGTTCAGCAATACATACTGTATGAAATGGAATTTTCAAGTTAAGTTGAAAAACAGATAAAAAAATGAAAATTGTGTGTTGAACGAGTGTCAACTGTAATGATATCCCATACACAAATATATCATATGATATTAAATAAATAAATAAAAATAATAATAAAACAAAAAAAAAAAAAAATTATAAAAATGAAATTGAAAAAGGAGACATGACAGAGTGAAAAGTAACGTTTATAATTCGTATACACCAAGGATATGAAATATGTATTATATACATATATCTAAAGCAGATGTATAATCAAGCTTATACACAATGAATAATATGCGAGTTAACGTGAAATACGTGAATAAAAAATAAAATTCATATCAATCATTGAATAAAGAAAAACTAAATAAAAATTGTTTTTAGCTTTCTCCTTTATTTTTTCGGCTTTTCAGAAAAATGAATAAAATTTATTTCATTCTGTCGTTTATATTTTTTATCATTTTAATTTTTCATATTTTGTCTCCTTATATGCCTCTTCTCATATATGTATGTATTTTTTATAAATAAATACGTGAATAAAATATGGCTTTTTTTGTTTTAAATTTTTCAAAAAAGCCTCATGATTTCGGAAGGGTTTCTTTTAATTATTTATAATGTTTAGCATGACAAACAAAAAATAATAATTGAGTATGGGATTATTTTTTTTTTTAATTCAAAAAATAAGTAAATCAAGTGATTAAAGCAAATACAAATTTTCAGTTTGTTTCTAAAAAATTGCACAAAAATTTCTTTAAAGGTAATTTAAATCTTTTTTTTTTTTTTTTGTGCAAAGGATAAGAGTAAAATTTTTGATGTCAGCATCTCTATCTTCCACATACACATCACTCATTTTACTCTGTCAATCGCAACAAAAATCCTGCTATAGTTAATTAAACACGAAATATTCTTAATTATTTCATTTGTAGTAGTTTAATGTGTGTTCTTATATTTTAATCACGAAGTATATCTTTCGTCTTTCAGAATACATATTACTAATGCAAAAATCATGTACATAATTATTCATTTTTTTTTTTGCTGTAAAATTTACAAAATATTCTTGTTCTTATCAAGGTCACCGCATTTATTCACGAAAAATACAAAATGGAACAATTCTTTTCAGCACCACCTTTTTTTTTTTTTTTTACTTTATCCATGAGATTATAAAGTTCGCACATAAAAATATACAAGACATTAATTTAACGATAATAAAAACCTTTTCTTGACTGTTTTTGTAAAATAATTAATTTTGATAAAAATGAAAAACAAAAAAAAAATGAAAAAGAAAAAACACTTACCAGTGTTGAAAATTTTAACAGCTTAAAAAATTAATTTTTCTTGATAAAATAAACATATCTGCAAAATGACTAATTAATCCGAAAATTTATTTTATTCTCTGAAAATAAAAACGAAAAAAAAAAGTGCTCTTCAGTATTATTTATGATATGCATTTTAAAAGATGGAATTTAAATTCTCAAATATTTGTTTTTTGCAAAAATTTTCTAAATTAACATTAATAACAATTCAAAAATTCAATTTAACTTAAAAAAATATATATCAAAATTTTTGTTTGTAAATAAACCTAGATAAAGAGTTATATTTGTGTGAGTGT
Source organism: Bombylius discolor (assembly GCA_939192795.1). Taxonomy (NCBI): domain Eukaryota; kingdom Metazoa; phylum Arthropoda; class Insecta; order Diptera; family Bombyliidae; genus Bombylius; species Bombylius discolor. The sequence continues at coordinate 50,036,424 of OW584240.1, read as the reverse complement.
GTTTTTAGTTTGTTCAGATCATTATAAAATTTATATCTACAGAAATTAATTATGTTTTTTATCTAACTCATTCTAATTTCATTATTATAATAAATGAAATTTTTTCATGTTATTCCAACAATACAACACAGGATATGAAAAATAATTCAGAATTTTCAAAAAAAAAAAAAAAAATAGCAAATAAATTAAAAACCATCTTGAATATGCTAAAATTTTGTATACATATTTTGTTATATACCCTAATGATTTTATACATATAAATTGCATGTGAAAAATACATTAAAACATTATTTGAAAACTGATGTATTGAAAATTTCAATTCACTAACTGTTCATTATTTGTAACAGAAACATCAATTAAATAAAATTCTAGGAAAATAAAAACCAAAAAAAAAAAAAAACAAAAAAATTATGTATTACAGTTAAATCCTTTTTCTTATTGTTTCATCCCTTAATATCCTTTATTGCATTTTATATATGTTTCAGTGTGTTTTGTATATTATTATAAAATGAAGTATACTCACCGTGGAATACAAAAAACAAAAAAAAAAAAACAAAAACACAAAGTCCTCAATATTTATGCTAAAAGCTCATATACATAATATATCTTTAACAATTCAACACCCCCTTCCCACCCTTTTTTAAAAATACATATTTTAATATATAAGACGTTTTTTTAGAGAATTGCATTGTTGTGTTCTTGTTGGAAAAAGTATTATAATGCATGCATCCATCCGCATAAATACAATATAAATGCATCTATAATAATCATTTGCATTTTGTATTTATGTATGTGTGTATACACTCTAAAATGCATATATAACTTTTGTTTATATTATATAGATTTTACCAATCTACAATGAACAATATGACCTCATGTTTTTGGGCAAAGTTTACACGGAGATTGTTTGCTTGTCAGGGAAATAACAAACTTTTTAGATTGTTTGCATTTTAGCATAATTCTAGTGTCATATATATTTATGTATGTATGTATTTCAATACTTTTATGGTATATACATGTATACATTTTTTTTTTTTTTTTGCAAAAAAAGTTTTGGTGTTTTATTTTATTTTGCTTAATAAAAACAACAAACTGCAAATAAAATATAGTACATTATAATTATATACAAATATACTACTGTGTATACTATACTATACTGTATATACTATATATACAAATTTAAAAGGAGTAATACATTATCCTGAGAGCGTATTTTATGTATTTATGTACGTACTTATTTTTGTAAAATGCATCACAAAACTATTTGTATAACATAAAAAAATATATATATATACTACATACTCGTATTTTATGCATACATAAACTATTTTATTCGTTTTCAAATTATCAGCATAATATAATATGTATCTATATGTATACAGATACAAGCACATACGTGAACCAAAAATTTATGTTAAGGGTGATGAGAAGTTAAAATCATGTTTTTGTTATGTTAATTAAATATATGTGTGATCATATATAATTCATAATAAAATGTATGTATGTATGTGTATGTGTGGGTATGTGAAAAAATAATGAATTACAAGGATGATTTAATCTAGTGGGCCTAAAACCATAAATAGACAAAACTTTTTTTTTTTTGTTCTTGTTTTTGGAAGAATTAATGTGTACTGTGAAATATGTAAAGTTTTTAATTTATTAAACATCAATAAAAAAAAATTATAATTGGAAATTAAAAATTTCAATAAAATCGTAGAAAAAAATCAAATATATATCCATTTACCACTGTAGGTGCCATGTTTGACAGTCATCAAGATCAAAGAAATATTAATGTAAAAAAAAAATTTCTAAGATTCACTTTGTTAGCAATTGAATTCAAATAAACAAAATAAAAATCTTCATTTACAATCAAATTAATAATTAATGAAGAAGCTGTAATTGAACAAACTTATTCATCTTCATTTTCTTTTTAATTTAATTTCAACGCAATTTATTCAACATATATGACTCATTAATCTTACATTAAAATGTTCAACGTTATAGAAAATTTTAATCTTAAACAAAAAAAATCATATAAAGACTTGTTTCAATTAATTTGTTATGACTAACAGAAGAAAAAAAAAAAAAGAACCTGATATAGCATACCATCAACAACATCTTCAGAACGCACTCACATTCAATTTAACATTAATAATATGCAAGAATGCGATTTTTTTTACAATAAAAATAACAATTCTCGGTTTTTTTCTTCTTCTTCTCTTTTCTAGTTTACCACCTTTTTATGTTATGTTTTACTTGTTATAAACATCAATTTTTTTATTAATATGAATTTTTTTTTAAATTATTTTTCAATATATTCATTTCAATTAATTCCGTTAAAATAATAATTTATACCATATACCCATCAGGCAATATTATAACATGTGTTGTGTGTGTGATTTGTTTTTCAATATTTATCTGATATTAACTATCATAAAATGGGTTGCAAAAATCTATTGAAAAAAAAAACATTAATAAAAATTAGAAAAAGAAGAAGAAGTATTAAAAAAGGCGTCATTTTATTAAGAATAATAATGAAATTTTATACAAGATATTCTTCAATTACAAAAGTATTACAAAGTAAGTAATGATGTGGTTTCACGTTGAAGAGTTCATCCCAATCACCCAAGTTCAATTACCTTTTGAATTCCACCAACTAAGAATTTAAACGTACATATTATGTATGTACATTGTACATAGTTATATTTGTTATTCAGAAGGCTAAACAAAATATTAAGCATAATATGTAGTGGCATTGCAATCAAGAAAAGATATGTTAAGAAAATTCCAGTTTCTTTTTTCCACAATAATAATTATCTTTACGTACACTATTTTTTACATTATTATTTTGTTTTTTTTTTCATGAAAACGCGTCTTGAGACTTCTACTGCAGAAAAACTTGAAGACCAAAGGCTATCACATTGTGTGCGGACATACATATATTATATGTAGAATACCTCTGAGATTGTGGTCTCTTGGTGCACAACAAGATATTTTTGTAAATATTTTTATTTTCTATTTTCACACATGTATATAGATACTCCTCATTTGGCCTTTTGAAGAATAAACAGTACATAAAATCGATTGTTTTTATGTGAACGCACATACATATCTGCTGCTTTTACCACTTTCTTACAATCTTATTAATTTTTTTCTAGCTTCTGCATGATGATATAGTTTCTTTAAAGCTTTGAAGGGTTTGGTGTATGTATACATATATTGGTTGAAACAGTTCAAAGAGATGTGATAAATGCAGCCGCCAATACGATTTTTTTCTATTTGTTTAATTTTTTATATCAATAAATGAACGCGAAAATAATTTAAAAATCTTAAACTATCATGTTGATGGCGAAGCTGTACATTACAATTACAACAAACAGAAATTATCAATTTACAATATTCCAACTATTATACTTCTATTTTTAGGCTTATTATTTTTTTTTTTTTCAAATCATCAAAGAGTCGACTCTTCTAAATCTGCTGTTGCTGTTGTAATTCAAAATAAATTAAGAACAAGTACTTAAAAAAGAAATGAGATATCCAGTGGAGAAGATAATCAAAATACTAGTTTCAAACTAGCACGTATCTATATCTCTAAGCCATTATTATCATTCTATTTACCATTTATTTCACTGTGTACTTGGTTTTTTCAATTTTTTTTTTTTTAGAGTCATGAAATAGAATAATGTGAATTAAACCATTTTCTATAATACGTTTTAGATACGTATACATATATCGTTTACGTATAAACAACAAAAAAAAAAAAAAAAAAACGCTGCAAAACAAGTTCCAGCACATACATATTTTTTTCCCTTTGAGGACCCGCAGAGCGGATGCTTAACATTAGGAGGGTATTAACTCCACTATGGATTAGAAGAAAATATCTGAAGTGAAAAACAAAACAATTTCAAAAAATTCAATACTTGTTAATATTATGTTTGTACACTAGAGTGGAATGATGCACTTTTTTACACAATGTAAACGCAAAACAGTTGAAAATGAATTTCCATAAATCGTTTTATGCCCTCACGAAGTTATCGCATCCTATATGGTACATAATATTGTTGTTGTTGTTGGTGGTGGTGATGTGCATACAATTTTTTTATTTATGCTAACGATCTTCTTGAAATGAAATTTTTATGCAGTTATAGAATATCAATGTCTATAAATAGAATTGGAAAAAAGATGATTCTTTATGTGGTCATACTGCAACTAAAATGTGGTTTTTAAAATACTATTTATATTTAAAAACATAAAACATGTTTATATTATGCACAGGAAATTGTACCACATATGTATGTGTGTTATATATGTTATATATCTGATAATAAAAAATAACAAACTCTAGAAAAATAAAACACTTTTTTCAGTAAATTTGCATTATATTGTGGAAAAAATAAAAGATACAAACAACAGCAGGTTTGTTTTCTTCAAAGATGGCTCATAAACTTTGATCAGCTTTAACATAATGTTTGATTTTCCTTAATATATATTTTTTTTTTTTGCATTTACTTATTTTTATGTTTATTTTTTCATTTAAATACAATTTTGTACAACAAAATACTCTTCCTTGAAAAATATTAACACAATAAGAAGAAAAAAAAGGAAAATGTATTTCCTCTTCCTTTTTTTCTTCGTTTTCTTTAATTTCTTTTTGTGTGATTTGAAAAAAAAAAACAAATTTATATTTTTATGGTTTTCTATAAATAGTACTTCAAATAAAAATTTCAATAATAAATTTTTCTTTTTAGTTGTAAAATTGTTAAACTGAAATCTAAAAAACTTAACTAATTTAAAAACAAAACAAAAATTTTATTTATATCTGACATCTGTGGACTTTTATTTTTCATTGTTGTTGTTGTTTTTTTTTCAACCCCAATAAATGAAACAAAATATCAAATCATAAATTAAAAATCAAAACAAAATTTGAAAAATAAAAGAATAAACATAAAAAAATAAAATAAAAACCTGATGAAATAGAACATAATTTCTCCCTTTTTTTTTTTTGATTCAAAAGATACTTACAAGTATTCATTACATCTGAAAAATTTGAGGTATAATTACACCATCTTTTTTGTCATTGACTTAAATCTGAATGGGAAGCCTTTGAAAATCATTTCAAAAATCTCCCCATATAATTATCAAGAGTACAACATATTTAATAGGAATAATTTATTACAAAAATAAAACATATTTTAATTGTATTTATCACCTTCAAAAAAAGTACATATATACATACAAATTCTCCCCACTTTAATGTAAATAAAATAATCACTTTTTTTCCTCAAAATATGGCCATAAAGAAGAAAAAAACTCCCTAAAAGTAATCTTTTCTTTAAATTCACCTTGAGGGAAAAAGAATAACTAACACCCTCAAAACGAATTATCCTTTTTTTATTTTTTATTTCACCCTAGTCGTATTATAGACATTTTAAGAAGAGACTTGACGATCTTTTTTTTTTCCTCTTTTTTTTGTTGTGAAAAATACCACCAGCTAACACCACTTGTATGTATGTATCTCGTAAATTTCAATCTTTAATACTCGTATCTTCAGTGGGGTAGTCCTTTTTCTTGTTTAAAACACTTTTGTGGGATATTATTTGAAAAAAAAAATATATATATATATACTATATATACAAATACAGTATTTACCTTGAACTTTTTTCTTCTTTTTTATATTTCTTCATTTTTTTTTATAATTCCTTTTTTTTTCTACTCTTTTGAATGTTTTTTTCTTTCTCTGATATATCTAAAGCTCTTTTTTTTTATATTATCGATATGATAGAAACTGTTACATGTGCATCACGTAAAATCGATTTGTGCTATTCTAAAAAGGTGCTAGTATTCAAGATTCTACACAAAACAGTAGCATAATAATTTCTTTTTTTTTTTTTTATATCTACGAAGTATGTATGTATGTATATTTAATTTTATTTTTTATATTTTGTTGTTATTGGACTATGTTTCTCTGTTGTATTTTTAAGTTGAAAGGTACAAGAAAACAAATAATACCGAAGAATTCATAATCACATTTTATAAACCTACATACGACTATAATATATATTTTTTTATATGAGATACATATCGGTAAAGTACTTTTAAGTTTCTTTCACATTTTTTGTACATTTTATTTTAATGTGATGAAAGTAAAAAAAAAAATAAAATAGCAAAAAAAAAATAAGAAAAACTTATGCACATCAAAACTAACAAAAAAAAAAAAGGAAAAACAACTTTTCTTACACGAAATACAAAATAATATTATATGTACAAGAACTTTTGGGAATTTGATGATAGAAGATTTCAAATAATACTATATGAACCTTTGTATGTGAATGAGTGGGTGGATATGTATGTATTTTTAAATATTATAGAGTAATGCAATGAACGTGAACATAACACTTTTTTTTTTTTCACTGACATGTTCTTATGCAGTTTTTATCTTGGGAATTGTAGTAAAAAGCTTCAATGGAAATCAAATTTAAAGCATTTACAAAATAATATATTGTATATATGTATCTACTAAAAATATACACGAAGAAGAACAAATTTTCAAAATAGATACACAAAATGGAATGTATGTTATGTGAAAACGATGTGATACTATGCAATATTTTATAAAATTATATATATGTATAGTATGTACGAAAAATGTTATTAAGAAAGGAATTTTATTCAAATATGTATATGAGAAATGTATTTTATAGCGATATAACAAAATTAGTTTTTCGTTAGTCATTTTTTTTTTTCTCTTTAGCTTTATTCTGCGAAGAACACGATCCAAATAAAAAAATAATAAGAAAATTGGAGATAGTTTTTTTTTTTTCCTTAATTTTCTACACTCGAATAAATTTGACAATTTTCGTTTGTTTGTTTTTTTTCGAGAAGATTTTAAGAAGTCATTGAACACTTCCTTTTAGAAATTCAAAATTTAAAAAGTCAAACGTAACCCTTTTTTAAGAAAAAATACAAACATATTTCAAATTATAGTTAAATTAAAAATTTAAATTTGAAATTAATTTTATTTGGCAATGTAATTTTAGAAAAATAAAAAACAAAAACAAAATTTAAAAAAAAAAAAGAAAGTTAATGGCTTCTTTAAAGGATAGTCAAAGTGATACAAGCATAGATGAAGATAAATTAGAGAAATTTCTTAATCAACAAGCAATTGCTATGAAAATTTATCGTTCGAATCGAATGAAAAAAAAATCATGTAAATATTCAAATTTATTCATTTCATCTGGTCTTAACGAAGATGAACAAAATGCAATACAAGCTGAAGCCAATTGTAATGATATAAAATTAGAAATGCCGGAGAAACCAGATAAATTATGTGTGGAAAAATAAATTTTTGTTGTTTTTATGTTTGAAAATTAGTTGTCATTTAAAAAAAAAATTGTAATAGTTTTTGTTTTTGTGAAAAATTTAGTTTTGCATTACCAAGGCACTAACAAAGATGACAGAAAAAAAACTACTGGAAAAAAATTACAATTTTTCCATTCATTTTTATTCTTGAAGAATAAGATAAGATGTAAGTTTGAAGTGAATCCTTTTCTTCAGATTTGTAATCAGGGCACAGAATTTTATGACGTTTGCAATAAATCTTTTACCAATATTAAGCTTATAATGATAAAAATTCCCAGATAATCCTTGAAGGATATCCTAAGAAATTTCTATAGTACATATACGTATATAGACCGTAAAAAATAAATGAATATTACAAAAATTGATTATAATTCAATTTAATTTCCCCAAAAAAATACATAATTTTCCTCTCTTTTAATTTCCATTCATATATTTATTAATATCTTCAATATTAATTGAACAAATATCTTTTTATGAATCTTAGATAATAAATTTTCGAAAAAATAAAAAAAAAATTTCATACTTATAATAAATTAATTGCAACATCAATAGACATTATCGAAAGTAATTTATTTAACAATTGAAGTTTATCTTCAAAAAAGAAAACAATAATAAAATAACAACAACAAAAAAATGCTTTTCATTAGTCATAATACCAAAACCTTCATCATTATAAATATAAATTAGGTTTATAAATGCTAACATAAACAACACAATTCAATTCAATATAAATTTATATATGAGAACACTTTTTGAATAAACATGAACGCGTATAAGTGTGTACAGAAGATACAATTGTATATCACGCATGATATATTCAACATAGCATTATTACGTACTAGTATAGTATTTATATTAAAATACTGGTCCATTCAATATATTATTAAATATATACTATATAATAAAATTGGTACATAAAATGTGAAATTGTATGTAATGTTCCTTATCCGCTTTGGAGCTATTAATCCACTTAAGTGGCAATCACTTGAACCCTAAAAACGACGAAGGCATTCAACATTCTCACAATAGACAAGATTGATGAGGACTGTTCACATGTGGTCCAGTCCATCAGCAGCATTGCTCTTCAACTTATATAACACATCTGCAATATAAACATACATTAATTTTCAACCGACCAAATAAACCAAATAAAGAAAAAAAAAAATTTCAATGCTTTTATAATGCGCTTCATCACACGTATATATGTGTATAAAATTGTTGTACAAATATAGATACTTTTGTTGTTGCTGGTGGTGTAGTATCTGAAGTATGTATAGATTTTTTTTATAATAAATTTTTGTTGTTGATAATGTTGCTGCTGTTCCACTGTGCTATTTTATAATAATAATTGCCACATAAATTGTAATCATTTCGTTGATGTTATGCTCTTTTTCTTCAATTTTAGCAAATATTCTCTATGTCATTTTACTATAGTTAATTTTTTTTTTGCCCTTTCTTTACGTTACTTATCATCGATTTTATCACATGAATGAAGAATGAAAAAAAAAGGAATACGTTTTATAATACAAACTTTCAGTAATTTTTTTTTTTTTTTTTTTTATAAAATATATTACTTGTCATTCATGTGAACAGTGTCGAAAAGAATAATTGACAGGGTGAGTAAATTATCCTTTCAATTTTTGTCTACACTCAAGGAATTTTATGAATTATCACCCCAAAGAAAAGGATAATTATATATCTGCTATTCCTAGAAAAAAAGGAGTAAATTTTTTTTTTTTTCGTCAAAATGTGGTATAACATCCACCTGTTATGTGCGTGGTTAGAGAACTAAGATAAGAAAATTATAAAAATAAGAAAATGAAATAGAATTCCAAAGAAAAAAGGAAACTCATTCGATTAATGGAGTGTCCTTAACACAATTGTTTTTTTTAAAGCTTTCTTTTCTCTTAGATTTCATTTTTTTTTTTTTTTAGATTTAAAACTGATGACTTTTTAAGTGCACTTCAATAATCAATGTTCACCGTTTTAATAATGTCATTAATCATTTAAAAGCAAACAGACACATTGTGACTTTTTGACTTTCAAAAAAAAAAAAAAATTAAATATTTTTCAAGTGAAAGATTGACAGTTACTGGTATTAACTTTTTTAAAAAAAAAAAAACTTTAAGCCAAAAATAAAATAAAAAGGAAATTTCCATTACGTAAACTTTTCATCGTCATTTAAAATTATTGAAAAAATTTAATCCTTTTCATGTGCACATTTCATAGGAAATAAATCAAAAACAGCATTCATATTGAATTTACTTTCAAAATGAAAAAAACATTTTTTTATTGAAAATATTGATTTTTGTAACAATAAAAATGACATGATTATAATAATAGCGGAAAAAAATAATATTTTTCCACAGAAATAATTATTTAATCAGTCAGATATTGGAGTTTTTTTTTTCTTTGAGACAAAAAATAACCAACAGAATCGTAGGGTAAATATTCCGGTTTTTAAGCCATCTGTATGCATTTTTACTTATCATACAACTTTCATCTTTTTTAATTAATCGATTTTTAGAAAAGATATAACTGTAATACAACTGGTCTTATAAAAATTCAAAAAATGAATTAATTATAAAAAAAAATATCGAAAAAATAAACATCAAAGTCAAAGGGGTTGGAATTCAAGATTATCTACCCTAATACTCAATCCTTATTATTATTATTTTTTTTTTTTTTTCATTTCATCTTTGACATTTCTTTCACTTTGATCCTTTGATGTTTATGGAAGAATTTTTGTAGTTGAAAAAAAAAGTAATAATAACAAAATCTCAATTGAAAATCCATACACATACTTTATGCAAAAAAAAAAAGTACATTTTTTTTAAATATCACATATATTGGAAAGATTCAATATAAATTCTTTGTGTATCTTTTATTTTTTCTACATACATAAATATGAATATTTTTATTTCTTATATATTATATTCTTGTAAACAAACAAGTGTCTCTGTTTACAGTCTACCCATGATATGAATATCACAGAGATAAAAATAAACATTATTTTAAATCGTGAAATGTAAATATAACTTTTATCCAGAAGAAAGTTTTTTTTTTTTTTTTCAATTTTTTTTTTATGTAAGTATTAATATAAAAACCACTAAAACCAAACATATGTACATAAATTTGTCATAGGTACACATTATAAAAAAAATATACATACATAATATCATACACAGGAGATTTTCACGTGAAAAACAAAAAAGGATACAAAATAAAAGTATATATTATATACAAGCGCTAGGGACTCATGTATAAAAATATGTTTTTTTGCAAAACGCGAATAAATCTCTAAACAAAAAAAGAGGAGTTCTACAAAGCTATGGAAAAAAAAACAAAAATTCACATAATCAAAAAAACAAAATAATAATGGAAAAAATTTAAAAAAAAATAAATAAAAAACAAGTAAAGAAAAAATATTTGAAGAGAATTTTTTTTTCTATTATTTTTAGTAAATATTATCTTCTACTAAACATTTATTTAGGAACTTTACCGTTTCATATTTTTTTCTTGTTTGTTGTATGTTTTTTTTTTTCTTCTTTCATACAAAAGATGGAAATATGAATGTATCTTTATAATGTTTATAAATATGATATTTTTATGATGATTTAAATTTTTTATTTGTTTTGTTTTCATTTTCAGCTTTTGGCAAATAAATATTAAAACAGTAAAAAATTAAAATAAAAATTCATACACCTTTTATTTAATCTCTTTTTAGAAAACTTTTGAGGATTATTATCACATGGATATGTGATGTTTGTATGTACATATACAATATGTGTTATATACGCGATATGTAATAAATATATTCATCTCAGAGGATATTTATGTGTGATATGTAAATTTGTTTTAAGCATATTGTTTTTTTTTTTATTATTTAGATACTTGTATTCATGTTATGATATACATATGAATTGTAAAGGTTCAACATTGGAATTACAATTTTACAATTCTACAAAATTTTCAACATGTATGATACATACATATGTATGTATTTTTCTAGGATAAAAAGGAAACAGCTGCTATTATGTTTTGATGAATTTCTGTGAATATGATTATTTAATTAATGTTATTTAATTTTAAATTTTAAATACAAACAATTCTATGAAGAAAATGAAAATTATTTTCGGTTTGTTTTTATTCAGCAGAAAAATAAATTTTATAAAAAATTCTGTTCCCACTTTTCTAGTTCCGTTATTATATTATTCGTGAATTTTCAAATTTTTTAAAATAGTAGAAAATTCAATGGAAAATATTATTTCAAAAAATTAATAATTAACATAGAGGTTTCAGAAATTTAATAATAAAATTTTCTAATTTACAAACCCCCTCTTAAATTAAATTTTCATAAAAAAAGGCAAAAAAAAAACCCTGCAATAATTTTAAATTTATTTTTGCTGTAAAATTTCAAAATTAATTCCATAAAAACAAAAATCAACTATTTTATAAAATTTTCAAATCCATTCTCCATTTTAATTTAAAATGATTGCATTATAATTTATGCTCATAATTAACCACCTTCTTTAAGATATTATTTTACACGTTCTAGCTATGAAGCAACCAAAAAAACAACAACAAGAAAAGAAAACATAAGAAAAATTATATATATTTTTTTAAAAGGAATTTTCCACAAAAAAAAGTAAAAATCTTTATTACCAAACTGTTAAAACAAAAATTCAAAATTAATCTTTGCATGTGTAAATTCAGTATATACTCTCGTGCAAGTGTGTACTTAAAATTTTTCTAATATAATCTTTGTAAAATTTAAACGATAACAAAAGGATGCTACTTTTATTTTTAATGTTTTTATGTAATAACTTACAATTTATGAAACTTTTATGCTAAGCTAAAAGATCTCTTTAGAACGATTTTTTTTTTTTTAAGGTAAACCCAAAAAAAAATTACAAAAATTGACAGTAGTATGTGTGCAACACATATGTATAGTTTTTGTTGGTGATATCATCGAAGAAGTTTTATTAATAAATAAATCGTGTATGTGTGAGTATATATATGTGTTTGTGTAAATTTTCTTAAAAGGAAAACATTAAAACTAAAAAGAAAATTATTAACTCTTTAACACGTTCCATCTACTTAACCGAATGTTATGTATTTTATATATACTCTGTCTGAAAGTCATGTACTTTTTACATAGTATTGTACTTCACAAAAATTCTTTATGCTACTAAATTCCATATACAATTTTTTTACCATACTTAATAATTTGTTTTTTTCTTCTTCTTCTTCTTTCTATTCTCATATACTTTTAAGTACAATTTTCTTTCCTTCGTTAATATCTATGGAAAATTACAAAAAAAAATATGTGTGTACGGTATAAAATTCACTTAAAAATTTCACTTTTTCTTATTTTATTTTTACTTTTTTTTTTTTTTTTTTTTAACTTTCACATTGTTCACACATTAAATACAGTTCGTTAGAATTGTAATGACAGCATAAAGTGTCAGAAAGGGTATCTCTCACGTAATTATAAGAACATATACACGACGACAACGAATATAACGATTAAGCATCAACAAAGCACCCAGTTAAAGAAATAATGAATAACGAAATGAAAAACAAGAGAGAGAGAGAAAAAAAAAAACAATCTTTTTTAAAAAAGAAAATATTGTTTAGATGTACTTTAAATGAAATAAAAAAAAAAAAATCAAGAGAAAGAAAAATGAAAAGTAAAAGAAATTTTCTTAGAATCATATTCATTTTCATTTTCAAAAAGAAAAAGTACTTTAATTTCAAAAAGAAAAAGAAAAGATTTCATATGACATGAAAAAAAAAAAAAACAGCATAAAATAATATATTCATTATTGAAGCTGATAACTGCACTAAGAAAAAAAAAAAAAAAAAAAAAAACAAAATTTTGTACTAAAGAAGTCATGAAATGGGTTAATGATGTTTTTGAACTGACTGACTGGATGTCAAGTACTTGTAAATGAATTTTTGAAAAGTAGAAGTACATACTATTGTGTATGCGTTAAATAAAAGGGATTCTATATTGACTGAGTGATGACTGAAATATGTGGGTTGTGATAATATGTGAAAAAAATAGAAATGCTTTCAATTTTATTTTTTTTTCTTTTTCATTTCTTTGAATTTTTGTTGTATTCTATAATTGTAAAGTTTTTGAAATTATAAAATTATATGAAACAACAGAACAACGTTATGCGTTTATAATAAAATGTGCATTTTTGTACAAACATATTTGTAATTTTTCATATCGTTCATTTGAATTGTTCATTTTTTTTTTTTTTAAATAGAAAAAAAAAATGGTTAAAGAATGCATTTCTAAGTCACGAAATATAAATTATAATATGCTTCAGTTGAATCATTTTCAATTAAATTGTTTTGTATTTGAAGAATTTTAAGTAAACGGTTATAATTATGTTGTAATACAATTTTATAAATTTTTTTATCGATGAATGCACAATTTCTTAATTGAGTAGAAATTTTAAATAGCCCTTTTTTAAATGATTCTTATGTAATGGGAAACATGTTAATTTAACACTTTTGATCGAACAGATTTTTAATATACTTGTTCCCCTTCTACTATTAATTTAAATCACTTGATTTTTTCAATTGTAAAATTTATTATTGCTTTGAAAATTAACAATAAATTTATTACAACCCTTCTCTGACGTGCGTTATATAAAAATACAAAAAAGCTATAAGGAATAGTTATTAGACCAAACGATAAAATCTGGATATCCTCCATAAAAAAAACAGAACATTCAACTTTAAAATTTTACTTTTCGAATACTTTGAAAAACAGACATTTTTGTAGAAAAATAATCTCTGTCTCATTCTCTCTTTCAAATATACTTGAAGTTTTTCATTGAACAAGTTAGAAGTTGTCAGGTACTTTTTTCTTTTATCTTCACTCCTTAAGCTTAGTCCTTGTAAAAGTTTTGATAAAAATTTGTTAAAATTCAAACATAAGAACAAGATATGTTCAATATTCATTCAAAAGATCTTAAAATCTTTCTATTCAAAATTAAATTTGAAATTTAAATTGAATGACAAATTAAGATGTTAACAAAAAAAAAAAATAACAATTAGATATCACGGAACACAATAAATCATCGTATTTTTTTAACTTAAAATTCAATATCAAAAGTATCACATAACTTATTTTGTATTTTCTTTATTTATTTTTTTTTTTAATTATATAACACTTACCCTTCAATAAAATTCCAAATAATTCACATAAACGTGTCCTTGAAATTTGTCATTTCTAAGCATTTTAATTTGAATTTTCTGAAATAATAAGAAAAACAAAAATAAAATTAATTTTAAAATATTTCCTCTTTTCATTAAAAATAATTATTTTAATATTCATTGTAAGTATCTTAAAGCATAGAAGTATACCTATGGGACATAAAAAAAAAAAAAACAAACAAAAAATACCTATAAAAATATATTTTCCTGTTTTTCAATTCATCTACAATCTAACAACAAACGGTCTAAGTAGCTGACTTCTGCTTTATACGATATCTAATTCAAATTTATACGGTTTTCTTTACATAAATCATTCTATTTGTAGAATTTATTTTATTATTCATTCTTATATTGTTTACTTTCACCATACATATATATACACATACATATTTATATGTACATACATATGTATATATAATTTTTATACATAAATATTTACTAAATAATAATAATAAATGTAAAACACGATTTATGAAATTTTATTCAAAATGCATTGCACATACATACATATATCACAATCACTTTTATATGTACATACATATATAAATACATTTTTTTTTTATTGTTGATTTTCGTTTTTATTTTTATTTAGAAAACAAACACAAAATAAATAGGAAAGAGAGAGAAAAAAAAAAAGCATATTTAAAATTCATAAAAAATATCACATTGATGCATTAATAAAATTTATAAGATTTTTTATTTTATTATATCTATAGCTTAATTTTTTTTTTTCTGCATGGATTATGAATTATTAATTAGTTAATAAATCATAATATTTGCAAAAATTTAAAAATTAATTTTTCTTATCCTGTTAGAAGCTAAAATTTTTTAATGTTATTTTTTTGTTTTTAAAATCTTTTAATAAAATCATGTTTAATTGTTTTTTATTTTTTTTTTTTCAGCTATGTATGAACTCATCATTAATTATAAATTCAATATCATTAATTCAAATTAAACACGAATTTATTGAATGTTTTTTTTTCTAAATTTTATCTTTGGTAATTATCGAATTTTGTTTTTCGTTAAATCCAGTTTTTTTTAAAAAAAAAAATTTTATTTATTGTTTTGATTGTGTTTAAGGTATTTTGCTTAATTTTTGTTAAAAAATAGTAATAAAAATGATAAAAGAAGAATTAAAATTTTTGCATTAAATAAACACAATTTTAATCTAATAATAATAATATTTTTCTATTAATATTATTTTTAAATGAAAATTAAACAAAAAAAAAAAAAAAAAAAGATAATATTACAAAGTTTTGAATTTTAATGAAACATAAACATGTAAAAAATAATATTCGTTGTCTTAAAATAATTTCATGACAGGTCAAGCAACTATGTATTGTATATTTGTAAAGAATTACAACTTTTTTCTTTTTGTTTCTGTTTATAAATAAAAAATCACATTTGAATACGAATTGAATTTTGAAAAAAAAATAAATTATAATCAAATTATAATTTTTAAAACCGAAAATACAAAAGTTTTATTATTACAAATTTTTTTTTTTTTATTTAAAATATTTTGTAATTTGAATAAAGCTCAAGTTAGGCAAGTATGAAGTATCTATAAAAAAGAAGATAATATCTATGTATATGAATATTTAAGGTGCACATACTTACATATTTTAAAAATGATGAAAAGGGTTTGTCTAAATATTTTAAATATGAATTTTATGTAACGCAAAACCATTTTTTTTTCTATTGTCATCATTTTTTTGTATTCAGGATATTTTTAGACTAATAATTAATAATTTATTTTCTTTATTCGTCTAGACAATAGAAATAAAAAAATATAAAAGAATTAACAGTAATTTGAATTGTATTAATGTATTTAAATATTCAAAAAATTGAACAATATGAACGGTAGTTATTGTATATCCGTTTTTAGATACTCAATAAAGTTATAAAGTTGAAGGAAGTTATGTTTTTAAAGAAAAAAAAAACTTTTATATATTAAATTTTATAAAACAAAATACCCATATGATGTATTGTAATTAAAATTATGAAATTTTAATTAGATATGCTTTATTTGCCGTATATAAAAAATTAACAAAAGAAACAATTATTTAATTTTAACAGTTTTTTTACAGCTAAATAATCATAATTTTCATTCGCTGTCTTTTATAAATTTTATGTTTTTAAAAAAAAAAGTTTACGGTCAATTTTGATTTTATTAATTTGCTTTAAAATTACCGCCGAAAATTTTATTCGTTACTATAAAGTCTATGCTAGCAAATAAAACCGGAGCAACTATAATCGTAACCAAACATAATATGGTACTGATACTTTTCTTACAATGGAACTTATCTAATTAAAAAACAATAGAAATTTTCATTTTTTTTTTTCCAAAAGTTTAAAAATAAAAAACCGAAAAAAAATTAGTATATTTATTTTTTCTTTGTATATGGTTATATAACTATTTATCAATATTTTCCAGCTACTAAAAAAAAAGTATTTATGTCACATTTTATACACATAATATGATAATGAAATAGTATCTTTTATAATAACTCAAAATTTATCTACGAAAATATTTGAAACTGTTGTTGCATTTATCTGAATACATCATATACAACGTTGTTGTTTTTTTTTTCTTCGTTTTATTGTATTTTATTATAATAATGTATAACGTAAATCTTTATCTTTTTTTTTCTTCTTATATTACCCTGAAGCAATGTAATAATATTGAAATTCCATTTATCAAAAATCTTACATCAAATTTAATAATCAAAATTCCAATAACAATCGCACATACTACTTATATTCATTCATACATAAAACGTTTTAAACAGATTTTTGTGCATGTATGTGTATATTACCAATATTACAAACACACAATAATAATAATAATAATAATATGATTTTGTATATGACGGTGATATTTATAAGGAAAAAGTTTTCATATCAATACACCGCATTCATAAAATATTTGTGTATTCAGAAAACATACAGCAGCTATTGTAGACTCATACGATTACGTTATTATCATTGTTATGTTATGTACCGCATCAAATAAAAGATAAAATCTGATAAAGAAAAAAAAAAGAAAAAAACAAAAAAGCTTTAAAAAAGATAAGTTAAAATTCTTCTGGAATTTGCACATGAACTTAATACCTGATCAATATATATATTTTTTTTAAAAATAATAAAATCTTTATAAAAAAAAAAAGTATCTATAGTATGTGATTTTATATTGCAAATACCATGCTTCATGCATTGATTTATAATACCAATATCTGATGCACATACTTTTTTATGTATCTATATGTTTGTTTATATGTATATAGTCATCACATCGCATCGCTTCTATGGTTTTTTTACATTTATATGAAAAGTTGGTTGATTTGCCATCAGCAGTTACGTATACAAATATATATGTACATATGTATGTACAGTATTTGGTTGAATTTATATATGATATTTGTATACAGAAAAAAAAACAAACAAAGTTTTATAAATTCAATTTCAATTTCCCAGATGAATCTGTTCGTTCAGCAGTAAGATTGTTTTTTTAAATAAAAATAGAGAAAACTGTAAAATGCAATATGAAACGGTGACCATTTGAAGAAATCATATAGAGGACAAAATTAAAAGAAAATATGTATGTATATAAAAATTTTTAATTTCACGTGACAAGAAAACAGGGTGTCTGTTTAAAAATCTAAATAGGAATTTAATAACGAAATTATTAAGCTTAAGCAAAGTATAATTTTCATTTAATATTTCGGATCACACAGAATGGATTTTATTAAAATCCTCCTTTCAAAATATAATCGAACTGATTCTAAATTTTAGATTTCAACGAGAAAAATACTTCACGTTTGCAGTTTTCTTCAAAAACTCAATGTAAGACAATTACACAGTTTATTTTCAAACAAGGCACATAGAATCAAAATATAAAATCTTAAGTATTTTCTTTCTTTTACCGTTTTCATTTCAAGATCACACACAAAACACCCTGTTTTCACATATCATATTCTCTTACATACATACTTATACATATGTATTTATCTTTCTTCCCATATAAAATATTAAAGCTCAGACCATATAGACATTTCTTTTTAGACCTTGCTATAAAAGTGGTCATATAATGATTTATCTTGACCTCTAGTTAATACCAAAGTAGGTTTCATATTGAGAACTGACACAGCAGTATATCTTTGACTTTTGTAATAAAAAAAATATATATGTATATATTTTAATTCAATCGTATATATAGCATATAGTACATTCATGCATAGAATAAGTGTGATACTCGTAATTTATACACAATATTTTATTTTAAGATATTGAAAGATTGTAAAACTGGTATGTAACAATATAAAAATAAATGTTTAAGCTTATTAAGGAAATGCAAAAAAAAAAATAAAAAATAAGAAAATGGAAAACAAGAAGAAAAAATCTGCCAGGAATGAAAATTTTGTAAGGTTTCACACATACATACCTATACCAAATTATTCATTGTGAATAATGTAAAATTGAAATACAGAATATTTTGCATAACATTAACTCAAAACAAAATTTAAAATTTTGGAAAAAATAAAAGAAATATATTGATATTTTTCTCCACCATTATTTATCGAAAAAAAAAGAGAGAATTTATTTCTTATCAACAAAAACAACATAAAATCAAATAAAATATTTACATTAATAATTTCTTGTTTATCTTTTTATTTTCAACAACAACAAAATTTAACATTCTTTGCAAATTTAAAAAAAAAAAAAAAACCAAAAACGGAAAAAACATTTTACATTGATAATTTCGGTTCATCAATTTGAAATTTAGTTTCTTGTATAGCATATCATAATCTGGGGTATGTCAATAATGACATTCAAAAAAAAAAAAAGATGCAAGATTTCAAAATTCTTGAGATACCTTCTAATACCTTCCTTCTTTCTTAGAAGTAGTATAAGCAACAACAACGAATACAATTTCTGTGACAATTTATTATAAACCATCATCATCATCAACAATTGTCGTTGTCATCTGTATGTTGTCTACCAGAATATTGAAAGCTTCTATCATTCAATTCATCACCCCCAAAAAATACCATCATTTTTACTTTAATGTTTTTCTTTCTTTCTTTTTTAGAGAGACAATTTTTTTCTTCTGTTTTTTTTTTTTTCCTTTTTGCTGAATGTGTGCTTTTTATATATCTTTTCGTATTTTTCCTTCTTCTTCATAGTCCTCTTTTACAATATAAAAGATTATTTAATATTGTCTGTAGTATCTACATATATATCTACTAAATGTACTTGTACTCGTATGTAATACATGAACATATAAGATCAATTACATCATATATAATATGAGTTTATATGGAATATTAGTTTCGAATATACATTTTCCATATTGATACTTTCTTATTTACTTGCTCTTCAAAACACGATGACTATAATATCATAATCATAATCATAGTCATCATCATCATAATGATTCAGAAAATAAAAAAATAAAAAAAACCAAGAAGTGTGGGTGGTTGGAAAAATTTCACTCGTTTCACATATTTCGATATCAATAAATTATAGTCAATGATGATGATTTTTTTTTTTTTTTTTTTGGGTTGTAAATACATAAAATTTTAGTATAGGATAGGCTTGTAAAAATGAAAATAAATATGAAAGCAAAAAAAAAAAAAAGGAGGAATAATAAAAATAAAATAAAACATAAAAAAAGAGAAGAAAAAAAAGTGGATTATGAAAATAAATAGAGAAAGAAAAGAAGAAAAAAAAACGTTGAAACTAGAAAATCATTAAATCTTCTTCTTTTTTTTTTTATCGATTTATTACAACAGAGACCTAATGAAGAAGACGATGCTATGGTGATATATTGTAATATAATGGTTATTACATATTCAATTTTAATACATAATTACATATGTGGGTATATACATGTTTGTACATACATATATGAATTTCAATTAAATTATATATGATAACTTATCATTTTGTAAGGCATATACATAACATAGTGAATAATGATGTCATAACATACATGAATTAAAAAAAAATAATAATAATAATAATAATAAAAGCTTAGTTATACGACGTACTTACAATTCGATTTGGTAAAACAATTGAATTGTTTAGATGAATAATGAAAACAATTTCAAATGAAAGTAAATTTAGCTAAATTAGTTTTGAATTATTGTTTAAAATGTACTATTTTTTTTTAATATATCATTTTTAAAAGTTTAAAAAAAAAACCATCATAAAAACCACTCATATATGAATGAAATTTATTACCTTGCTTGCAAGAAGTGTTTTATTATTCAATGAGAAAAAAAGGTGAAAGAAAGTGAAAGGAAAGATACATTTTATTTTAGTTTAGTTATGTGATACATAATTTTTAATTTTTGTTTCTTTTGTATCCATTATTCGTATAAAACTTGTATTTTCGTGTATGGAAAATTTAAATTTGACTTTGAAAAAAAAACGCACAATAAAAATAAAACACTTCAAACCCTCGCTTCATAATTTGAAAATAAATAGGAAGTTTCTACAACACATAAAAATTATGAACATTTTTTTTTTTTTTGGTTTGGTTTGTAATATAAAAAATGTATGTGTGTACTTGATCTGAATACCTTAATTAATAAATCTTTCTCGGACTTGATTAACCGGTAAACTCTTATAGGTCAATGTTACAAAAACATCATTTTTGCACATTGTGTTTTTTTTTTTTAATTTTTGAAATTTGTTTTTCTTTCTTTTGTATTATGATTTTTTGCATAAAAGTGAAATTTAAATTAATTTCAAATTTAGTACAGCCATTAACATCGTTTTGTTTTAAATCAAATATTCTAGTCCAGAAAACAAAAAATTGATGCAGTTTGATTTTTATGAAAAAAATGAGTAGAAAAAACAATCCAATTAATTTTAAAATTTATCATCTCACCACCTACGATTCGACAGTTCTTTGATAAATGGAACAGATTACTAAATTCCGTGAATTTAAAGATTTTTTCATTGAAACTCATGTAAAAACTTATATTAAAATTGATCAAATCGATTCCGTAGATTGTTCCAACTTATATTCTTTTCCACTTTTTAAATCTTACCATTAAAAAATTGTACCTTCAATAAATCACGTTTTTTTTTTTTTCAAATGAAAAATTTCTTTAAGAAAAAAAAAATATATTTGCGCCAACTATATTTTTGATTCAGCAAAAACAAAAATATCAATAAATTACATTAATTATTTTTACTGTATAGTATAAACGTGACTTTCTTAAAATTGCACAGTTTAAAAATAAAAAAAAAATTCTATCGTACCGATATAAGAAGAGAAACCATACAACTCTAAAAATACGATTTTTGGTCAAAAATTAAATTAAAATGATTTACATTCTTTATTAAAATAGAAAAAAAAAATATTTTAAAATCCAATTGATATCCTGAATATGAATACTCAAATATCTGCAATATTTAAAGTCTATATGAAAGCTTCCTTAATTGACATATGATATAAGTCAGTTTTTATGCTTCATTTTCCACGGTAATTGATACTGACTGAAAGCATATTATGTAATGTATTTATGTACATTGGAAAAAAAAATTTTACTTCAACAATGATCAATAACGTTCCTGTTGAAACAAAAAAAATCTTTTTTTTTTTCTTTGTACTAGAAATTTCAAATACATTTTTTTTCTGACGTTAATTACATTCAACAGATTAAAAGCTTAAAATTTTAAGTTTTTATTCATTAAATTTCGACTTTAATATTTTAGTACAGAAAAATATTCTTGTATCTTGTATATCGATAATAAAAGTAATAAAAATTAAAAATTAAAGGACCCTTACACTCTTCTTTTAAAATTACTCTGACATTTGAATAAAATTACGAAAATTATTTTTTAATTATCTCAAAAATAATTAAAATTTAAATGTTTTACTAAAATTGTTGTAAAACACATTAAAAAATAAAATGTAATACTTAACACATCTAAAACAATTTTCAAAATTCATATTCCATTTACAATTCACATTAAAATAAGATATTGAATATAAATATAACCCCCTTTTTTTCAAAAACAATGTTAATTTAAACACATTTACACATTTTTTTGAAGTGTAATTCGTCCTATGCTAAGAATGCCACTATCAAATGTATCTGATAAATTATAAAGTTGTACTACACAACGTTCATCATCATCATCATCGTAAGAAAAAAAAAAGATCAACCCTTTTTTGCTTTTTCAATACACAAACATTGTAGTATATATATTGTACATTATTACATACATACATATGTATATCCTTTTTATAGATTATAAAAACATCAACAACAACAAATAATCTTATCAAATTATATTTAAATTTGTCCTTGGACTTTGGATATACATTTATGTTGACGTCATTCAATTATAATACACAAAATGAGGACATGTGTACATTGTGAGAAAAAAAAAATATAATGAGGGGGATTCGATATCATTTGAATTTGCATATACATATATCATTTATACAAAAACGGTAGTTTTAAAGCTATATATTGTGTAATGTATAACAACAACAACAAAAAGGAAGAAATAAGGATGAAAATTTTAAAGATATCTTTTGTGTTACACATATTAAATGCTTTTTTTTTCATTTCTCCTTTTTAGACAGGCATCAGACAAATATTATTGTTCCCTTCCTTTTAAATATAAAAATAATATGAATCTACTTATAGATAAATTGTTATTTATTTCCAATATGTTCGGCAAAAAAAAAAGGAGACAAAGTATAGATAGTTTTCTTTCAAAGTCCAGTGTAATCGTAAATCAGAAAAAATAAATAAATAAATAAATGGCGTGTCATGACATATGCCACTTCAGGAAGCAATGAACAAATTTTGCAAAGAAAAAAAAAATAGAAGAAATTTATTTTTTTGAAACGGTGTAGTTTTAGAAATTCGAGCAAAAACTTTTATATATTGCAGAAAGAGTACAAAAGGATATGTAACATAAACATACACAACACAAAAACAATGTATTCCTTATATTTCATCATATGATTCGAACAAAACTAAATTGAAAAAAAAAAAACAAACGTATGTTGAATACCAGAAAAAAATACAGTTTTCAAAGGTAACAAGGGTAGAAAATAAAGAGTACAGAAAAACGTACAATACAACACAGTAGGAGTCCTTTGAAGAGAATAAAACAAACAAAAAAACATCTCAACGGAAAAATTATTATTTTTGATGATTTCTCAGTATTTATAAATTCAAAAGAATAAAAAAGTGAATAAATAACAAATAAGAATAGGGTAAGGATATCAGTATCGAGTTCAGCTAAATTAATACGACTACTGTAAAAGGACTAACTATTAAAGAATTTGAAATACGAAAGCAAATCATCTTAGTATCTATAACAAGCCTTCCTAGACGCGTCATTGCAGTGCGTCAACACGTACACGTCAAAAAAATTGGAATTTGATCTAGTTCTTAAAGAACTGATAATTGATGACCTGACTCAAGACTGGTATCACTACCCTACTTTCTTTTGTTTTTTTCTATGTTCTCTATTCCAAATTCATTTTTTACCTTGATAAAAAGGAAGTTTAAACAAAACATTTAACCAACGCGGTTTTCTGTCATTGACAATTCAACCAAAAGAGTTAATGAAACAGCATTTTCGATATATGTACATATTTTACTTTCATCATAAAACAAAAATATAAAACAAAGATATAGAGTATGTATGTACATGAAGAACAGAGCAGACTAAAAGTAAATTTTAATTGATTTTGAAACAAATATGCTCGTATGTCAAAATCACCAAAAGCAAACGATTACGATAAAATTGCCATTTATGTCATTATCATGAAAATAAGGATTTCTCTTTGTAATTTAAAAGAGTATCCTTAATTTTTTTTTTTTTTTTTTTTTGTTTAATAATAAATTGTTATGTTCATTTTGGTTTTCTCGTTATTCTTTTTTTTGTAGCTTAAAAACATCAAAAATAAAATTAAAGTAGCTGTTATTAATTTTTTTTTCTTTTTATTTTATTTCCTGAAATTTACCTTTACCGGTCTTTTCAATTCAAAAGACTCTGTGCTCTAAGCAACACTGGAACAAAAGGAATACAAAAATATCAAAGCTTTATTAAAGGACGTAATGTAATCATCTCAAAATTCTATGAAAATGAAACTTCATGAACCACAAGATTATTAACAATTTTTTATTTTGAACTTAAAAAAAAAAAATTTATAAAGAAAAATATGAAAATAATCAACAAATTCAAAAGGCTGCTTTTCTAGTTAATGTACATACATATGTACAAACATTTTGTATAGACTAAGAACTACTAACAAGTCAGTGTCCTGATTACTTTTTATTCTTGCTTAGTAACTTTTTCACTTTTTATACTTTAATTTTGAACCATGGAAAATTAAAAACTGAAAGTTTTCTCTTTGAAGCTAACTAATTCGTGTTTATTCAAATATTTTATCTGGTTTTATGATTCTTGTCGTTCTTTTGTTTAAAAACAAAGTGTAATTACTAAATAAAAATTAATTAAAAAAAATATATAAAATAAAAACTAAAAAAAAAAAAAAAAAAAAGATTAAATATTAAAGAAAAAACTAGATTTTGAACAGCAACAAAAGAACAAAAAACGGAGCTAATTAAAGAATGATTCAGGATATACAATGAAAAGATACTTTATAGTTTTTAGTCATGTTGTACTGGTTGTACGTAACTTTTTTTTTTTTCTTCTGTGAAAAATGAAAAATTATGACTTTTTATAAATTTAAATTTATTAATATTTTTTTTATTTTTTTAGTTACATTGCAAAAAAAAAAAAATTTAAGCAGCAAAAAATATGTTTCATAATAATTACGTTCATCAACAAAAGAAAAATGATTTTTTTTTTCGTACGTGCTAAATGATATGTTTTTTTTTTTTTTTAAATATTAAATGTACTGTATACAGGTGCACATTTTGTAGTATAGAATTTTACAAAAACAAAACGAAAACAATTATTATTATTCTTATCATGATTGAATCTTCAATTGAATTCGAACGTCATGGTCATCAGACAGAATTTATTTTTAGTGCATGACTAACAAGAATTTGTTGTTGTTTTCTAATCATTTTCCTTTTTAAGATGAAAAACAAAAAATCATTGAATTCAATTTATCAAGTACATACTTACTAATTTTTCTTTTTTTTTTTATATAAAAGTGTATAATTACTCACACTTCGAATATTTTCTCAGAGTGTTTTGCAAAAAAAAAAAAAGTTGATAAGATTTGTTTTTTTTTTTTTAAATTTATTAATGTTTTACAATTTTTTATTATTAAAAAAATCCAATTAAATTAATGTACACAAAAAAAAATTTGATAGAAAAAAAAATTAATAAAACATTTGAATAATTAGTAGTTATTATTGTTTAGAAATTAATTATTATTTTGTAAACAGTGGAAATTTTGATAATTTTTAAATTATGATTAAACGAAAAATAATTAATTTGTGTATTAAAAATCGAACATATTTTTTAAATAACCCCTAAATGACACCTACTTTTTTTTGTTTTTTTTTTTTTTTTTTTTTGAATTAAATAAATTGTTGTCGTTCAAAAGTCCAAAATATTACTTTTGTACTAATGAACTTTAAATTTTCAATTTCCAATTTTTTTCAAATAACAAATTATTTCGACTAGCTGTAGTTCCATAGAAATAAATTTGAAGTTTGAGCATTTTAATGATTGTATTCAAGTTATTTTCTCTGAAAATTTTCTAAATTTATTTTCTCTTTGAGTGTAAATTCTATTTCAAACAAACTCCAATAATTGCTTTAAAATTGACATTCATTTTGAAAAGTGAAAGATCCGCTTAATAGAATTCAACGGTCTTGTTTTAAAAGAACACCTTTTCACACACCTTCAACTTCCTATATTTTTTTCTTTTTTTTAATAA
The DNA here is from genome assembly GCA_939192795.1 of Bombylius discolor. Taxonomy (NCBI): domain Eukaryota; kingdom Metazoa; phylum Arthropoda; class Insecta; order Diptera; family Bombyliidae; genus Bombylius; species Bombylius discolor. The sequence goes on along the minus strand of OW584240.1, from coordinate 50,009,924 downwards.
TTTTCGGTAAATTATTTAATGAAATTATAATTTTAAAATATTTACATTTCAATTAAGTATTTCATAGAAATTTTAAATTAATTTATATGAAAATTTTTCATTTATAATTAAATAAATTTTATTGTTTTTCAATTTTTCTATAAATTAATTACATCCTGGTATTAACATGATTAAATATAGCTTTACACAATGCATACATGTATGTAATATCAACACCTTGTTTTTTAATGGTAATTTCAAAAAAAAAAAAACAAAAAAAAAATCAAATCAATTTAAACAAATAAACAAACATATTGTAATAAAATTTAAAATTAATTATACCACCAATTAACATCATCATCATTATTATTATTTTATTGTGCTGACAAATTACAAAAAAAAAAAAAAAAAAAATGATACATACAAACAAAAAACCAGTTTTAGAAATAACTTAATCATGGGAATTAAATGAGATCAAAATGTTAATTTCAATAGCTAAATCTGAATAATCTGCACTTTTTTTTTCCTCTCTTTTTCAAAATTTAAACAAAAAAAGTATATATCAATGTTCATAAAAATTAATTACCATATAGCAGGCAAATAAACTTACATATTAAATAATAAACCTTCACATATGTGGTCGATACATACCTATACGTACATGTACATACATATGTAGGTATACTTTAGTTTTAAAATAGATACATATAACCCATATATTAAAAAAAAATATCTGATCTCAGGTGTGTTTTCCATTAATAAAATAGAGCAAATATTTTATTAATTTCAACTTCGTCATTAATGTAAATTTTCACATATTACGGTTATATTTGTAATAAAACACAAATCAAAAAAATAAATAAACAAAACATATTTCAATTTATATTTTTGTTTTCATCTAAAATACAAACAAATATTTTTCACTACAATGAAAAAAAATTCATGTTCTAATTTTATCATATATACATATGTACCTACGTAATTTGCAAAACATTTTCATTATTTTCATCATCATAATAAGCCAAAGCCAAACATTTGATTAGCTTCACAAAACACAAAAATATATTTTTTTTTTCCGATTTTTTTCCTTTTTTTTTTTTTCCTTTTTTTTAAATTTCTATAATACATTTGTTTCGTTTTAATTTTTCTGTATTTATTGTTATTTTTGATTTGTTTTCATTGTTTTTTTTTGTTTTATATAAATAATGAATTTTTACTATAATGTATGTACATTGAAATAAAAAAAAAAACAATCATGATAGACAAACAAAAAAAAGCTAAAATAAATCATAAAACAATCAAAATCAACAGTATTGTTTTAAATATACATATAGTACCTACATATGAGTAAACATATGTGTAATTTGTAAAAAAAAAACATACAAAAACTATTCAATATTCATTAATTTTTGTTTCCATCATTTATTCATTCAGATATCATATTTCCGGATTGATATAAAAATAATGATGACAAGGAGTTTTTTTTTTTTTTTTAATCAAATTTATTCATTAATTTTTTAATAATTAACTATTATCGATTAGGAGGTGGAAATACTAAGAAAATATTATGTAAAAATATTGTACTTATGATTTAAGGTTCAAATTTAATTAAGAAAAATAATGGATTAGTTTTTGTATCCTTTTATTCTAAATTTAAGTCAAAATTCAATGGTACTTTTCAAAAAAAAGATCTTAAGCCTTCACTAGAAAATTGAGATCCAATTTCGTTTTGTTTGACAAAATCGAAAAAATTGAGACTGTGAGCAAGAAATTGTCATCTTATTTACTTACTATACTTAAAAAATATTTTTTTTAAATTTCAAAAATAGATTGTAAAACTGGCACTTTCACAGTTAAGACATTTTACAAATTATGTAAAAAAGTTAATTAATTTTTTGTTGAATTTTATTTTCCTGTCGAACAAAAAAAAAAAAACGAACTATGACATTAACTTACCTTTCTCCTTTATTCAAATCCTACACATTCGGGCATATTTAATTTTAATTTTGAAGTGCATTCATTTGAAATTTATGAGTTTTTTGTTCGATGAAAATTATTTCGTAATGTATGATTTAATTTTCGAATGTACCTTCACTTTCTTTTCTTGAAATTACTTCTTTTTTTTTTTCTCGCTTAAATTTTTTTTATTTTCTTTTTTCCTTCAAATATTAAAAAATGAACGTCTTCAACAAAATTTCTTATAAACAAATTAATTTAAACTTTACATCTACAGTAATTTTTTTTATTAAGTTTGTTTTTTTATTTTTATTTTTTTTTTTTAATTTTTATACACATTCAACAAACAACCACAAAATTCATAAAACATTATACATATATTTAACATGACATTCTCGAAACGAGTTTTTAATTCACTCACAATTAAAATTTTTTTTTTTTTCGTTTGTTTAAGATATCATATTTCATAAATACACATTGTCGATTTTAAAAATGCATGCTATACATACAGATTATGCATTTGTTAACTACACTTTCAAAAAAATAATAATAATTTTTTTTTATTTCTTTAAATTTATTTTATTTTAAAAATTGAATCTGAAAACAAAAAATAGTGTTATACACCAGATACAAATTCGGCAAAAAATGAATATTGTTTTTTTTTTGTTTCCTCTCTATTATATATTTTAGAAGTACCGATATTAAAGAAAATGCATAGCATGAAGGTCATTCACATCCCAAAAAAAAATCTGCAAAGATACAAAAAGACCAACAAAAAAAAAAATGAGAATAAAAACCACACAAAAAATTAATTAAGAAAATGTTTTATTATTGAAAAAAAAAAAAACAAAAAAAAACAATCAAAGTTTATATAATGAAAGTGAATTAAAGCAACTTTGTTTTAATTTTTTTAAAAATCTTTTTTTTTTTTGTATTTCATTTTAAGTTTTATTAATTTGAATTTTAAAATAATTTTTTCTACTATGTTCTCACATTATTAAAAGATATGTGTTTTCAATTTAAACTATTTTGTGGGAATAATAAATGTATGGTTTATGGATACATGTACATATATGTACGTATGTATGAATATTCAACACACTGATTGGTGTTATGAGTGGGTTTAGAAATTGAAAAAAAAAAATTGTTGTTTTGTTTTATTAATTATAATATTGAAGAGAATAAAAACACAATGAAGAAAAATAAAAATTAAAAATATAAAGATATACGGAATATGTCATGTTTCACCATATAATAATTTCGAGAAAAAAATTTTTCTATACATCCAATGCCGCTTTTTTTAATAATATGAGTATGCATGAATAAATTTTCTCTATATTAAGCTAATAAACTAATATAAATAAAATTAATTTGATCAAATTTTATTAGTATATTTAATATGAAAATATTGTCACATGGTGAAATATAAAAGAAACAAGAAAAGAAAAAAAAAACCATAATTAAATAACAAAAATTTATACCTTTCATCATGAAGAAGGTGTTTCGTTTTTGTTAAAATTATGCTTATTTTATTTTTTTCTCCTTTAATTTGGCTTTCATTTTCACAATTATTAAAATAAAATTATCTTCCATGCCTTACAATTTCCTTTCTTTTTATTTATTTAAGGCACAATTGATGTAGCGGAATTGATGCTTACGGCAAACTTAAGTTTAACTTTTTATATATGTGCAAGATAATTCAAAAATACTTCAAGTACTGGTACACTTTTTTTCACCCTATTTGATTTTTAATAACAAAATCTCTACCCCAAAAACTAAATTGAAACAAACATTCAGACAATCCATTAGACTGTGATAAAATTCCTAACCAAAAATGAACAAAAGCTTAGTGAAATTGAAATCAAAATTGATGAATCAATTGGGTTTTGAAATACGATATAAATTACTTGAAAAATATAAATCGTACCGCAAACTTTTGAGATTCTTATTCAAATTTTTTTCTATAATTTTGACCACCCTATATATGTACATGAAATATCTTTAAATCCGGTTTTTCTGTTTTAGATGAAAATAAACAAACAAGAAATTTAAATGCGGCATTTTTGTATATAAACAGGATTCAATTTTAATCCAAAGAAAAAATTCAAAAATCTATAAATTTATACAATTTTGAATTTTTACAAACTTTTTTATAATTCCTGTTTTTCAATTCTATAATCTAAATAAATAAAAATCGACACTTAAATTATGTAATTTTAAGATAAAAAATCAAAATGCAAAAAATAATTTTATCAAGTAAATATTTCAATTAATTATTTTCATCGGTATTCCGTTATGTCAACAAAATTTTCAAAAGTTTATCTTGAAATTTTCAACAACAATTTTTCATGAAAATTTTGTAAAATATTCGAAACAATTACTAAACTTAATGTCTATTAATTAAAAGTCAATTTTAAAACACACGTCTTCAACGAAAATCACATTTTTCTGAGTAGATACTTTTTTTTTTGTTTGAGAAGAAAATACAAAACACAAAGAAGAAAGAAGAAATTGAATATCATACAGCCCTAAAAATTCCTCGTTTTCATGTAAATTATGTATAAAAAAAAAACTTCTTAAAAATTGTTCTTGCTTGAAAAAATCTTTAATGCATGCATAGATAATTAGATGCAAATAAATCCTCAAGTATTTTAATTAAACATTATTTAAATTGTGTACTTCATATATATTACATGCTTATCTACATTTAGATAGACTGACACATGCTACACATATGTGTGATATACTATATGTGAAATATTTAAACTGAAAATATATGAAATCACTGATAATAATAGGGCTAATAAATGTTTCTACATTACAAATGATAAAAATAGCTGATTGTGTACAATAAATGCACTTTCACATATACATATCAAAAAATACATACGATGTAACAATGTATATCTATAATAATATCTTTCCTATACTTTTTTATATTATTATAACACTTTTACACAATTTTATAAACTCCTGTTAATATAATGTAGGTAAGTTTTATAAATTATGTACAATTATGTAGTAAAAGTATGTATACATATATATGTATGTTAAAAATAAAATATGTGTATAAATAGGATGTTGAGTAATTAGGTAAAGTACTTTATCATTAACGTCGAATTATTTCATAAAATGTTTTTTTTTTTTTTTCTTGTGCAAAAAATATATGTGTCGTTTGTGCAAATAAATTACACATACCATACATGTAAAAATAGATTCATATTTAAAATGTAAGATATGTAAGATAAATTATAATTTTCCCTGACATTAATTAACCAAAACAAAACACATATACAAAACAGATACAAAAATCAGATAATAATGCAAAAATAAAATAACAGATTTAAAATAATTCACACAAGAAGACCTTTTTCATATCACAAAACGTAAATGATATTAAATCATGATTTATTTTTGCTTTTGTTATTTTTTTTTTTTTTTTTTTTTTCATTCAGACGACATTTAAACTTAAACCAAATATCTTATGTATTTTATTAATGCAGTCATACAATAAAATAATAGATATGAATTTTTTTGTGAAAATTTATTTATTTTTTTTTTTTTCGTATTAAAAACTTTATAAAAACAAACAAAATATAATAATTATTTAAAATCTCACAAATAAAATACAATTTCTAAATGATATATGTACATCGTATATGTTGTATACACACATGTGTACGTACAAATATACAAAACGATACATACATAATATATGGATTATAATAAACAACACACCTGACCTAAAAACCACATTTATATTAAATATAAGTATGTATGTATATACATACTTTGCCATTTTATAAGTAAAGTACATACATACATTTTTCTATTTAGCTTTTATTTACAGTCTAGTTAACTAATTGTAAAAAAGAACATCAGGTAAATATATAAACATCTTTCTACATATATATAAATAATAAGACATAACATGCATATTTCTTACATTTTATAAATACATTTTCAGTTAAAGTGATAATTAAAAAGTTATATCTTAAATGAGATCTTCTTAGTACATAAATAGAGGAAACTAAAGTGATAAAAGATTTTTTCTTTTTTAAAAAAAAATTCATGATTAACAGTATCTTAATTAGTTACAAAAATAAAAAATAAAAAATATATAAAAAAACGGAAGAAAATTTCAAATTACTGAAAATATAATACTAATTAGATACACATACGAAAAACTTTAGATACTACTTATTTAGTTTTTATCTTCGCTTTATTAGTTTCATTTCAATTATTCAAATTGTCACAAATTAGCGTGTATTGTAAAGGAATCTGGAAAAAACATGAATAAATAAAACATTTCACTATAATAAAAAAAAAGACACATTTGCAATACAACTTAAATTAAAAACTAATTATTCAAAGAAAACGAAAAATAAGAACCACTATAAGTTAACTTTTAAAAAAATTATTAAAAATTTTAAGTTTTGATGCTTTTCAACAAATTTTATGATAAATACGTTAACTATTTTAATTTTAATCTGAACTTGAGCAGGATTTTAGAAGGAAAAAAAAATTTAGAAAAAAACTATTTCCATGAACATTTTTTTTGGAAAAGGAGGAAAAAAAAATAGCTTTCCATTAATACGATTTTTGAACATCAAAAAGAAATATTACAATAACAAAATTATTATGAGACCTAAATTCAATTACCGCGAACCCTTAGGAAATCTACACAAAAAAAAAAAATCAAATTCAATTGTACACTAAAATTAAAATTATGTATCTAACAAATTAATTGTGAAAAAAAAATTTTTTTTTCTTCTTTCAACATTCTTATTTTTCAATTTTTCAACAAAATTTCCAATGTAATTACAATTTAGCTCAACAATTTATAATCTACATTGTTTCCATTCACTTTGGAAAAAAATTTTAATACTATATAATTATGGTTGTATCTATTCTGGAAAAAAAAAAAAAAGAAACTATATTATGTACATCATGATTTTGTAACATAACACAATTTTATCATTACGACTTTTAAATAAAAGAGTATAGAAAATTATAAAAGTAGTACGATAACACCACATAACAAAATATAAAAGATACAAAAAATTCAAGAGAAAAAAAAAATTATTTTATTCGATCAAAATAACTAATAAAATCTCGTAATCGTGATTATCGGAAGCTGATGGAATTATTAGGTGCAGCAGCATCTTCTCCGCATTATCGTATTCATTTTTTCTTTTTATATTTTAGACAATAAATTATTATCAAAATCGAATGCAATCAAATGTTTATGTATTATATATTGGAATGATTTTTTTTGTTCATCATCAGCAACACATTCTCTACACATATTTCTTCCTTGTATAATAATTTTGCTATGAAATAGGGAAGATTTTTTTTTTCTATAGTTTTTTTTTTGTTGTTGATGATGAAGAAAAGTAAAAGTCAATTGCTTAATGGTCGTTATGATTTATAAATTTAAAAAAAAAAAAAAAGACAATAAATCTTTAAAGAGGGAAGAAAAGGAAGAAGAAGAAGAAGAAGAGTGATATTAAAAAATAATAATAATAATAATATTCTTTTGCAGACGACGTGATAGTAATTGTTATAAGTGACATGCGGAAATTATTTACTCACCTGTCTTTAAACTATCGTGCTTCTTACAACATAATTTATTGTTTTTTAGAAGCAAAAAATAAAAAAAAAATATAATAAAAAAAGAAAGAAACATATTTCAAATAAAATGAAATTTCAATTCATTCATTCATTAGGTCTATTAAAAATTGAAATGTTACCTTAAAAAATCGAATATCAATAAAATAAAATTCATGACATGCGGTTTATTATTTCTTCTTCTTCTTTTTCGTTTTCATTTTTTTTTTTTTTTTTTTTTTTTTTTTGATAATTCGTACATCTTTCAAAAATATAGATTGTGCAAAAATATGATTTTTGCGAATATGACATCATCTATACTATCACGATTTAATTTAAATTTTTTTTATTGATTGTTTTTTGTTTTTTTTTTTAAACCGCAAACTTTCACACAAATTTTAATATTTTAATACTCAATTTAGCAAATAAAATTTTAATAAAAAATTTTTAATTTTGTTATGAAAGTTACACGTGTTACAAATAAAATTCATTTAGAGAAATTTATTGTCAATCAATTTAATAAAAATTAATGATAAGTTATTTTTTTTTTTTGTCTTTAAAATAAATTTTGAACCAGGAAAATAAAAAGTGGTAAAAATTATATAATGTCAAAGCATATCAAATTGCAAATTTTATAATAAAAAATATAAAATAAATTTTTCTATTATTTATGTATGTAAGTAGATTTCAATTTCAAGGGTAATGAAATTTATCAGAAATCCTTGATAAAGATTTAATATTTCAGACATTAAAGCTATTATCATTGATTTAAAGTGTTTATTAGATAAAATTAAATATTATTAAGATACCGACTATAAATCTAATTTTAATATGCCCCAATTCATTCAGATTTATATCGAATAATTAACATAATTTTTTATGTACAGTTTCAAATACGTAAAAGTGAATATAAGTATATGAAAGTTTGTTGTTTTCAAGTTTAAGATATTGAACATATTTTTTTTTTTTCTTTTGATTTTTGTAAATTTTAAATTATTATTACTTATGTATATTTTACCACAAAACTATAGTACTGTTTTAATTATTTTATATTAATTTTGATCAAACAAAAATGAAAGCACAAATAAAAAATGGAGGCAAATTAATTAACTCTAAATTTAAAATATGAAATAATTAATTTTCAAAAAAAATATCTATTAAACCAGTGTGATAATGCTAAAGATTAAATAGCTTAAACACTTTCATAAATTTAATTAATATTGTTGTTTTTTTAAATTTTTAATAACCATTTGGTTCAAACATAACCAGCACACACATGCTTTGTTGAACTTCAAAAATATCCCAAATATCAAAAAATAAATTTTGTTTTTCTTCATAAGACCCTTAAATCCACATAATAATTTCTTGGTGATGTGATTTTTAAAGCCACATGATTTATTATAACAAATTTACAAACAATATGACAAATAATAAAAATTATTCTATTTGACTGCCTTTTATTATATCAAAACAACAAAATTTTTTTTTTCAAACCCTACTTATTCACCATATATCCTTTCAGATTAAACACACATACGTATATATTCTCAACACACGCATTCGTTAAATTTTTACACACATCCTTTGAAATTAATTGAACTTAATTTACTTCCACATCATACAATTTGTTTTTTTTTTTTTTGGTTTAAAAGTCAAAGATAAATCCTTTTCCATAAATCCTTTTCATTCATGTTTATAATTTTTCATTTTTTTTTTTTTCATTTACAACATAAAATATTTGGAAACTGTTCATTCCATAATCTATGCATAAAATTCGTTTGTTACATTCAAAAATCGTTTTTTTTTTTTTGAATTATTTTGAATTATTTTCACAAATTTTAAGCATTCTTTAGAAAATTTCCATTTGAGATTTTCCACGTATGGTACCTATGTATCCTTAGAACTCTTTTTTTTTTTGTAGTTATTATTTATCAAATTATATATAATGTTAGTCTGTTTACCACATCATATTCTCAAACGTTATCCTTTTTCATATACAATTGTCATTTTGGTAACACACATACATACATCATGAATAAAAATTATATATATGAAATCCTACACATATTCTTATATCTCTTTAGATATACCTATATGTACTATATATGTTCTAAAAGAAAATGTATATGTGCTGTTAACCAATTTGTCTTTGAATTAAATTTTCCCTAAAACTGTGAAGTGACAAAGATATAATACATGAAAATGGCATTGAATGATTCTTCGGCAATTTATTATGCAAAGTGCCTAATGGTTGGTTAAATTGGATTTATACGTTTCCCGTCATTTTGTCGTCGATTTTATATATTACTTTTGTAAAAGTATATATCGTAGTATAATTTTATAAACGTACATATGAACATCTCTCTGCTAGGCATTTACACATACATACATACATCGTACATTAAAGAAATATATGTTTAAAAACTGTTATTGAGTTAAAATATCTCTAAAATTGGTTAAACTTATTTTTGAATAACTGTAATCTGTATCTATTTCGTCAACAATTTTCATTTTATTGTTTTTTTTTTCTTTTTTTTTTAACACTAAAACAAATTCAATTTTATGATGTAGTTTGATTTCGTTTTAGCCTACATAAAAAATTTTTTTTTTTTTTGGTATTTCTGCGGAATGTGGTGCTATATAAGATTTTTCAATCAATATTCAAATTGTGAAATAATTGTTTTCGTTGTAAAAATATTTGATCTCAATCTGTAAAAAAAAAAAAAAAACAATTTCGTTCATTGAACGATAATAAAAAATAAAATATATGTAACATAAAACAATAATTTCATTTTACAGCCCGCAATATAAATCTGTTCTTATTGTTGTAACGTTGTGAGTGAGTACGTGATAATTCTATACAAATAATTCTGAAGGGATTCATTCAAACAATGAAATAACTTTTATATTAAGTTAGTTCATTTGATTTCAATGTTTATTGACATTTCGGATGGGAATATGTATGTAAATTTTTTTTGAGATTTAACACAAAATTATTGATTTCAAAAATTTTATTAAGAAAATTGTAAACTGAAAATAAAGGATACGTGTTTTATTTCCTAAGGAATAAACTTTTTGAATAAATTACTGAAATCTTGAGAAGTCATCGAAATTTTTGAAAAACTCAACCTGACTCCTTCGTTTATGATTTACATAAGTTTAAATTTTGAACTTGAAAACAAATATTTTTTTTTCACCCACTTTTATACATTCTCCCTTTTATTATATAAATATGTCAGGGCTGTATCCTTGAGTTTCGACAAACTAAAAAATAAAAAGTAATCATTTTACATAAATGAACTTTTACGCAATTCTAAGTCAAGTCCTTCTGAATGAAAAATCTCAAAATTTTTTCACTTGTAATTGAATATATATTAAAAATGCAATTGAAATCAACATTTTTTTATTTTTTTTTTTTTAATTTTAACGTTCTTATAATATTTTAATAATTTTAATCTACAAGGTACAAAATCTTGTTTTGCACAAGCACATGCGCTTATTATAAAAAATGATATTTTTTTACGTTTTCCTAGAAGTGTGGTGTTGCTGACCTTAGACATGCTGTAGGAAGGTTTGCCAACATGCATATTATAATAATTTACCAAAAAAGGGGAAAAAAAAAGAAAATAGCTTGTGGTATAATTTACATAAATGATACATGAATAAATATAGTGTCAAGTAACAACGAAAAAAAATAATAATAATAAAACCAGTTTAATAAAATAATTAATACCTCATATGATAAAAAAATTAATATCTTTCTTTATAATATTTTTAATTAAAACTAAGGCAATTATTTCATTTAGATCGGGTTTTCACTTACAAATATGACGTACAATATAACAAGGTGTGTTCTTCAACACTTTTTTTTTTTTTTTTTTGGTTTTGGTTTTGGTATAAAATTTGTCTGCTCTTCCGAGTACAAAAATGCTCTTAAATAATTTTTTTTTTTTCATGTCGATTCATTTACTAGTAAGACAAACATAATCTACCTATTTCCTGAACAAGTACCCTTTTTAAAGCTTATTTAAATTTGTTTTTTTTTTTTTTTGTATTCATAAAATTTTTTGAAAACATAATTTTATTTTCATTCATTTTGTTGTTTGTCATATTTTATATCAACTTAATTTTCATTTTACTTTCCATATAACTTTTTTTTTTCCGTAATAACCAATTGTGTATTATATGTATGTACCTCAAAATTACTTACGAAGTAACAAAAAAATTATAAGGTACTAAATAACAAAAAAAAAATGTAGACATATTATTATATCGTGTTACATATTAAATTTTTTAGATATGTTTTTTTTTTTACATTTTAGATTATCTAATTTGAAGCATTCAATTAAATTTTATTTTTTTCGTCTTTATTGTGCTTTAAAATAATTTATTTACCTATGAAAAATAATTTTATATTCAAAAAAAAAAAAAAAAATTCAATTTTTAACATAATAATGCATAAAAACGTAACAAATATGTTATGCATATGTGGTTAATAAATAAATTTTTATTTAAAAAGTAATAAATCAATTTGATAAGGTTTATTAGTTGAGTGTGCGATTTTCATGGTAGTTAAAAAAATTTACAAGCATTATTGTTTATATAAAATTTGCATTAAAATTTTTAATTAGTACAAAAATAAAGATTATATTTTACAATTCCAAATTTGAATCACAAGTTCAATTATAAATTTACAAAAAAAAATATATATATATTTTTCTGGACAACAAATTTTTTAAAAGAAAAAATAAATAAATTATAAAAGAAGAAAAATATTAAGCACCTCTACAAACTTTAGATCCATCAAATCCAACAAAGAAAAAAAGAAAAAAAAAGAAACATTCTAAGAAAACCCCAAATACTTGTGAAAACTTTTAAACAAAGTTTTTAAATGAAAATCCATGGAAATTTTTTTCACTTCCAAGAAAAGCAAAAATCTCATTATTTTGTTTTAAACTTAAGTTGTGAACTATATCATCAGACAGATTAAGCATATTTCATATGAATCAACTGTGCTATCACGTACCAGTCACAAAAGGTCAGCATTCTAATGGTCGATGGAACCATAACAACGTACTCTTCAAATTGTTTTTTTTTTTTTGTAATTACTTTTTTTTAATCTCTTTTTTTTCTATTGCTAGGGATGATTTTGTGAAAAAATTATGATTTAAAAATTCAAAACGAGAAAAAAATCTAAAGAACTCCGATACCTAGAATATCAGTTCTTATAATCTTTCTAGTTGAAATGCAAAGAGATCTTCAAGAAACGGTAACATAAGCTGTATGCGTCTGAGTATTTTAAAAGAACGGTACTGTCAAAAATCAGTAGCTTAAAATCCATCTTTTTTAGATGAGAATATAATAGAAGAAAGCATAATCAAACAAACAAAAAACAAAACTTTATCTTTCGCAGTACGTCTCACATGAAAAAAAAATGTATATAGGTAATTAATCAAACTAAAAAGAAATTTTTTTTTTTTTTTGAAAGAAGAAAAAAACTGTATGAAAACACTTGAATTTTAAATGAAATTCACATCATTTAACAGAAATCCCACAAATTTGACTAAATACCATTTAATGCAAATTAAAAATTTATCTTGATTTATCAAAGATATGAAAAAAATAAAAAACACATACACACATACAATACCTACTGAACTTTCTTTTAGAACTTGAATTTATCTTTCTTTCTTTTTTTATGCTTTTGAATTGAAATTATACTTAAAAAATATGTCAAGATGGCAAAAATAGAAATTAAATATTCATTGTGACAGTTATTTATTATTTGCAGACATTTTTTCTATGATCTTCTTTTTTCAGAGTCAATTACAATTAAAATAAAATTCTTCCGAAATGAGACGATGAACGTTTAACAAATAATTTGTCAAATTCCGTTTATTTTCTTTTGAATAAAATTTTTTTATCTAATTTTTTATGTTCAAGATAATACTTTTTAATAGGACATTTTTGTCATTTAAAAAAATAAAAAACAGTTTTTTTTTTTTCAATAACTTTTTTATTGTATTAAAATTCTGTAAGTATGACAACAAAATTGTGTGTGTCAACCACTCAATCCATAAAATCAATTTCTTTACAATTCTTTTCTTCTTCTTTTTTTTTTCGAAAAGAAAAATAAGATTTGTTTTTAATAATTAAAATGTGTACACTACACGTATGTACTTCATATTATGTATATGTAGGACGTAGGTATTACCTATATAATCCAATTATCGACATATTGAAAATTTAGTTGTTGTCATGTATCAATAATTCTTGTTTGAATGCATAAATTCACCTTAAAAATTAAAATAAAAATTCATGTTATAGATACATTTACTGTGTATGTATGTTATGTATAAACGTCATGAGAAATATATTATATTATATTCTTTACACAAATTGGTATGTCTATAGATACTTTAAAATAAAAATAAAATTAAAATAAATTCGATGAGAACCGGTTCTTTACCTTTCTTATAAAAAAATATATTTTTATAAATGGTCAAAAAATTGGCCCGAATCTGATAAAATGAAATGTTGAAGAAAAAAAAAAATGTTGTTGAAAAAGATAATGTACCCAACAGACCAAACCAAACCAAAGTTTACACACTTTTTGAAAAAAAAAAATAAAAAATTGATGACCAAAGAAACTACCAGAAAGCATAGGTGAAGATAAAATGAATCACCTGAAAAATTTTCATATCTTTAAAAGAAAAAAAGAAAAATCCAGGTAAATTATAATGTATTGAGTTTTACCTGTAAATTTTCGAAAAAAAAATATCAACTTATGTATTAAACGTGATTAAAATGAAGCTACTTTAAAAATAGAAATAAAGAAAAAAATTTTTGTAAAAATCCAAATAAAACAAAACAAAAAAAAAAAACGTAAATTCCAGTTTTGTTTTCTTTTTCTTTTAAATACCAGACAAACTAAAATCATATAAATTTGACCGCGAATGACCACATGTGAGACATGACTAAGAAAATTATGACAATGAACATTATTATTAGACATCATTATCACATTTATTATTAACTAAAGTAAAGTTTATGAACTTCTGGTATGAGAATTTCAAGTATTTTTGATTTTTTAAGTATCTTTTATCTTTAAACCTTAGAAAAATACGAGTATATACATATGTATGTGGTAAATAATTGTACAATTTTTTTTTTTTTTTTTTTTTTTTTTTTGTAAAATGAATTCAACTTACCTGAATTTTAATAATAAATTTGTATTGTATGTATACTAAATAATTCCGAATTATCACTGATGCGTGATAATTTGATTAGATAGTATCTACAAAATACTATAAATTGTGATTTATGTATATATGTAAATGTCCAAATGTACAGTATGTATGTATAAATGTATATTATTTTGCAAATTGCAATTTGTTGGTTGTGTAAAACAAAATAGTTTCGTGCCAAATAAAATACAATTATTGAGTAATCCTTTATGATTGTAAGATATGCTATATAAAGTGCATGATACAAATTTATTAAATTTATAATATTACTTCACTTTATATACAATTAAAATTTAGATATATGTATGTATTTTAATATCCACAGATATATCGTATTTAGTTGAATGTTAAATCCTTGAAACCTTTACTTTTTTTTTTTTCAAGTTTGTAATTTTCAATATTTTGTTTCTATTATTTTTTTTTTGTTGCTTCTTTTCTATTTCATTAATTTTAATTAAAATTAATTCCACTTATTTGCACCTCAATATCAAAACCAAGAAAAACAGAACTTTCACAATTTTAAAAATTTCTTTTTCTCATCAACAACGTTCTTTCTTTATTTTTTTTTTTCAAAATTTTTATAGAAATTTTCCACCGTCTCTTTTCTTATTTGATATAAATTTATTATTTAATTTCTTTTATTTTTACTTTATTTCTTAATGATTGCTACATGTTGTACACATTTTTCTTAATGAACACGTAATTTTTAATATTATTTTTTTACATTGAAATTCTTTTTCCTTCACTTCACTTTATTTCCCAATTTTTTCTTTTTTTTTTTTTTCTTGCAATTAATAAACGGAAAACATAAATAAAAATGCAGTGAATGAACTGACAATAATAAATTTAAAAAAAAAAAATTAAAATGAAATTTAAATTCGTAAAAAATGTGATTTTTAATTACTTTAAAAAATAAACACAAAAAGAGAAAAATCAATTCAAATAATGTTTATCTTTTTTTCGTACATGATTCGAAATACGTACTATATGTACTTATATTTTTTTTTTAAAAATCAACAAATCGCGAAAGCAAAAAAATATATTTATTTTCGATAAATTGAGAATATAATGTAATTTATTTGAAAATTTATGTACTTCTTATACTACTTTCATTGATTTTTAAAATAAATTTAATATGTACCGAACAACCGTACCGATTCGAACGAAAGCCGGTGAAGAACTAACGGAACTAACTGCTGTTGAGTGTTCAAAGAGTGGTCCTAGACAATATATTTTTTTTTTCCAATAAAATACATAAATATGTTTTTACTCACAAATAATGAAACAAAAACGTTCAGTTTTCTTTTCTTTTCACAAAGATACAAGATACTTGATACATCACATCATTCACATCACAGGCCACAGCAGTACAGCCAACAAACTATATCTTTTTCAAATACACAACAAGCACATTCAGTTCAGTATAATCTGCTGCACAAGCACAGGTAAATGTTGAAGTTGCTATAAAGGAAACTTATAAGTAAATATTAAGTATCTTTTAATATCGACGACGAAATATCGAATGATTTTCTGAGAGCGGAATGAAAATGAAACAAAAACGAACTAAATTTAATAAAAAAAAAGATATTTTTAGCTGCAACAAGTACAACAAAATTGTAATCGGAACAGCGGAACACACATAAAAACATAAATGAAACGGTTTATTTATGTTTCATATGATTGATGTTTTTCCGTTTTATTTCAAAAAGGATAATACAAATTTTTTGAAGTAACCAGATACGACCATAAACATTTGTCTTTGTATCTTGCTTGTCTTGTATGTTGATGATTCTGTATCAACAACTTTTTGCTTAGCAACATTATTCACAGATGTTTATAAACATTATGTACAGTGAGTTTTTAAATATAAAGGAAAGAAGAGATGATGTTTTATTTATTTTTGTACTTTCACAGATTTTTAAAAATTGAAATAAGCTTTTGTTAAAGTACTAGCTACTTTCTTACTAAAAAATATCGTATTGTTTATTTTAGAAACAAAATAAATCATATAAAAAGCACATCATAAAAAGTACTTTCATCTTTAATCTTTTTAACCATATATGGGACACAATTATGTACTCTTATTAAATGCATTATGCATTATATCATATAACAAAGGTAAACAGTACAAAAAAAAACTCCTAGCTATTCCAAATTTAGAATAGATTAAGGTAATTTATACAAAATAACCACAACATCCGACATATGTATGTATGCATTATGAATTGCTGTATGCACATATGTATGTGTTAATCTTATACTGTTTCAGATTAATTAACTTCAGTTTTTGAATGAAATAGAACAAAAGGATAAGACACGCTTTGTAATTCTAATTGACTATCCTGAAAGGACTTTTCGTATTAATATCAAATAAAAGACACACAAAACATAAGAGGCATATACAAAAAGTGAGTGTACAACTAGAATGTAAGATAGTATGTATTATACAATATTTTCTTTTCTTTTCAAGAATACAAAATTGTATTATTATTAAAATGTACATTGTTATATAATGTGTACATATTAACATAACACCATAAACATATTTGTCTCTTATCTTCAACTTTGCATGCACATTAATTTTGACTTGTAACTTGTAACCCTGCTGACAGGGTTATATAAATGTGTACGAGAAATAAAAGTCATTTTATAAAATAGAATTTGGGCTACGAAAAATGTACATTTTACGCTGATATCAAAATAAATAGTTTTCGTTTTCTTATTTTTTCATTTATAAATTTTTTGTATTAATCCGAACTGAAATTTTGTTCATAATATCTACGTAAAAAATATAATTTTTTAAATATTTTGTTTCTTTCTATTTGTGCGATCCATAATCCACATCAACGCTCTTTTGAATATTTTGAATATGGAAAATTTTCAATCAATCGAGTTCATAGGATACCTATATAAGATTCAATTTACAAGGATAACAAAAAAATTTAAATGTAAGTATCGCGTAAAATTGATAAAGAAATTAAAAACACATGATTTTTTTCACAGATAAATTTTTTATTATACAAAATGTAACAAAAATTAATTATCTAAGGATATTTTTTACTTAACATTAATTATGACTATAATTTTAATACACACATATTATACATATACATACATACATATGTAGGTATATATGCATTGTATTTAAAAACATAAAATTGTAAATTAATTTTAAAATATCTTATATTGCGTATTATAATTAGAAGGCGTATAATTGATTAATTATTTTTTTTTAAATTAATAATTGATATCTTTGAAAAATTGCTGACAATTAAATAAAGTGATTGCTTTTGTGATGTTTTGGAATTTTTTTTTTCTTTCATTAAACTGAAAGTATAAAAAGCAAAAGGATAATAGAAAAATTGTTATTGTTTTTGTTATTTTTAAATTGAATAAAACTGACTCGAATAGTAGAACTGTTTAATAGATAAAAGGAACAAAAATGAATTCAAAAAAACGAATTTTTGTGAAAAAACTACGTTTAGAAAATGAATATCAATTAAGACATTTTCGACGAGCTTCTTTCATAATTGGAGTGAATATTACAAAACCAACACCAATAAAGAATGGTTTAAGAGTGTAAAATCATAATTTTTGTGTTTTTTTTTTTTTTTTAAATTGAGTGCTAAAATTTTGTAATTGTATTTTTTTCTTTTGCCTGTTCCAGGATCACTTTGTTTATATTTATAGCATGCTCTTTTTCATTATACGGACATTTGTGTAATATTATGCGATATAAAAATGATATTATGAAAGCATCTGAAGTAAAGAATATACCAAAATGTATCTTTTGAATAATAGCTATTTAGTTAATTTCGTTTTTTTTTTCTTGTAGTCCTTTAGTACTGCAACTCAAACAACAATGGGCCTTATTAAAATGATTTACTTGGCATACATGCAATTTAGATACTATGAAATGCTCGAATTAGTTCTTGAAGAGAAATTAGTGAATGATGTTATTAAATTACAATCACGTAAATACGAAAGAAAAAAAACATTCACAATACATTTTTACAAGTTGGATTTTCTTTCTTTGTAGGCTTAATTGATATAACGAAGTTAAAATTAAAAATTCGAGTAATTTTCAATAATTGTTGGTCATTAATTAACAGACAATATATTACTTTTGTAGTTATTTGTATATTAGTGATGAGTTTTTATTTTTTAAATGCATTACTAAAAAATGGTTATAATTTTTGGATTGGAACAGAAAATTACACACTTGTACACGGTTAGTGTATTATTTTTTGTAAGAATTTTTATTCAATTTATTCACTCAATTTTTTTTTAGTTTTTCCAACATATTATCCTTCGTGGGAAATCAGTGAAAAAGCAAAAACATTTCCCTATTATGAGATAATCATGCTTATAGACAGTTGTAGCCTTTATGTTTCTGGATTAGGTATTTTTTAAAAAACAAAATAATATGATTTTGGAAATTTTCTCTAATTTTCTGTTTTTTCTCCCAAAATTAGGTCCTATCACATACAACGGACTATTTATAGTTTTAACTGCACATTCAGTTGCAATGATGAAAATTTTAAAACTTATGATAGAATTTTCGACAACTAAAAATGTTCCAAAAAAATTTCGTAAACAATATTTAATCACATGTTGTTATTTTCAAAATCGAATAATGAAGTGAGAATGATTAAATTTTCAAATATTGATTAATTTTGCTACTTAAATTAAATTTTCTTTTTCTTTTTTTCAGATTCTGCAAGGATGTCAATTCTTTGTACTCAATTGTGGCTTTACTTCAGTTTCTTCAAATTCTAGTAGCACTTGCAGTTGTTTTATTTCGGATGAATGTTGCATGGGTAAGATTTTAATTGTAGTGAGAAGATTGTTTTGATAACATTACTATACTCGTATACTCTGTTATAAAACAATATGATAATGCAGGAATAGTTTGTCCTTAACTGCCAAATATGTTCAAAAGTGTATTAGTACATATTTCAGCGTATAAAGACTACATTTTCGAATTTACCCACCACCATAATTTTTTGTTTCAAATTAATGGAGAAATTAAAGTTTTTTTTTAAAAATAAATTTTTATTGTACTTTTAATCTAACTTTTTTTTCTCAGGGTAAAGATCAGGAGACTTTTTTAAATATGTTATTTTACGTGATGGCTTCTGGATGTGAATTGTTGATAAATTGTTATAATGGACAAAATTTAACAAATGAGGTGAATTGTTTGTTAAGAAAAAAATCTTTTTTTTTTGATTATTAATTTTTTTAAATTTTTACGATTCAGAGTGAAACTTTATCATTTTCATGGTATGATTGTAATTGGTGTGAAGAGTCATTAGAATTTCAAAAAATGATTTACATGATGATTATGAGATCAAATCCAGAAATTATTATATCAGCTGCTGGACTTGCTGAATTGAATTTACTAACATTTCATGAGGTAATTTTTATATAATTTGAAAAACAAAAATATAAAAAATAAATTAATTAAATAATAATTATTATATTATTTTAGATTGCAAAAACAAGTGGATCATTTTTTTTAATGCTGCAAAATCTTAGTGAAAAATGAAAGTCTGTTTTCTTTTGTATAAAAGTAACACCATAAGATATTTTTAATATTTAATTGTTAAAAAAAAAAAGGATTATAAATAGTTTTAATTTTTAATCCTATTATTTTGTTTTTCGACACGTTTTTTTTTTTTTGCAGTTTTCCGAAAAAAGGAATCATTTAGAAAAAAAAAAACAAGTTGCTATTTCGCTATAAAAAAAAAAAAAAGTAATGCTTTAAATATACACATTTTTATATCTATGTAGGTAACAAAGGCACATATGATGTAAATTTGAAAACAAAATAAAAAATATGTAGTTATATAGTACGTAATACATAATATGTAAAACTCTACATAGATGCTGATACATTTATGAACAGTAATATCCTTTATATGACAAAACGAAGACCACATGTGCTGCACATGCATCTTTTTAGAAGGATAAAAGGCGATTTAAATCTAACCATATGGTCGTTATATATAATAAGTATGTACATATAAGATATTTTACAAATATATCTTGAATTTTTTTCCCTTAAAGTGTACAATTTCTGAAGGCATATTTAAGGACTTGCTATTATTTCTTATAAGAAAATGATAAAAATGTTTTAAAGAATGGATAAAATAAAAGAATTATATGAGCAATAACATTTTTGTTTTATATAAGTATATTCTTACATACATATGTATATCATGTATCTATAGTGTTTTTGTAATAGCAAAATACAAAACTACAGTTTCTTCTTATTCTCCTTTTTCAATCATATTTTTCTTGTTCTCTTTGAAAAAACAGCAAAAAAAAAACGTTTTTTTTCTTATCTTCGTAAATGCAATTTTGCTAAGAGGATATTATACTAACTCATCATAATTTTTCACAATTTCCTGTTATAATGTTGACAAACTCTGAATTATTACAAAATATGCTTGCAGATAAATCATATTCAGACTTTAGAATTTTGAGGGAAAAAAAATTGCACAAAAAAATGCGATTTAGATGAATGACAGTAATAAAAGGATATTCTGTCTGTCTAATAGATAAAGAAAAATAAATTTCATTTTTATATAAAATCAACTAAATGTTCATTGTTATGCTCATTTTACAGGTGATTATTTTATGAGATTTCAATTAAAAATTTTTTCTCAAGATTTTCGTATTTTTAAGTAGGAAAACAAACTATTTTTTTTATTATTTTAAAGGAAAAAAAAATTCCGTAAGGGAAATTTATAATTTTTCAACACCAATTTTGAACATTACATCCCCACAACTCAAAATCAAACAAAAAAATCTTAAATACCCTGCAGCTTTATTTGTCGTCAATAATTTTAAAGTAAAAAAATTTAAAGCATTTTTTTTTTCTTGTAATTTTTCAACATAAATTTAACAAGAATAAAAAAAAAAAAGAAAACAATTGAACCAATTACTCATTTCATCGAATCGTTTCCCTTTTTGTTTATGTACACACAAACCAATATTTTTTTTCCATCCCCTTTTACAGAATTCATTTAATCGTAATTCATGATAGTAACTGGTAACAGATGACTATTAATTTAATCCTTTTCAAATCTGAATCACTCTCATTATTAACAACAAACCACTGCAAATATAGTCTGTTAAATTCTTTAAATTGTTCATCATTCTACCCTCGTACTGTGATTTCCTTTTTCTGCAATCCTTTCAAATCTAAACTATAAGGCTATTTATTAAAAGGATTTTCTATTTATCTGGCCCTTTACCAAAAAATTTGTTTTACCTGTTTATTTCTTTACACATACACACAAAAAACACAAAAAAATAAAAAAAGAAGCAATACCATAAAGCCTCAAGGTAACCATATATCTACCCTGCATACCATTTTACGAACGTTCGTAAAATGTAAGTGAAATACGAATGTAGAATTAAAAGAAAGAAATAAAAAAAACACACTCGCAAAAATAACTCGTAAGTAATTCGTAAAAAAATATTCCAGCACACATTTTACGAACGTTCGTAAAATGTAAGTCAAATACGAATACAAAGTTACTCGTAACCATACGCTTACAAATGATTCGTAAAAACGTTCGTAAATTAATTACTTTTAATTTATTTTAATCGAAACATTCGTATTTTACGAATCATTAATGATTCTATTGCGAATTAAAAAAGTAATTCGTAAAAAAAGTGCAAAATGGTATGCTCCATAAATTACTTACGAGTCTTTTGCAACTATCGTTAGCGAACAATAGCTCGCTAAAATGATTCTTTTACGAATTACTTATGAATCATTTTGTTTACTGGGTACTTTATAAATACACACAAAAAAAAACAACATTGCAGTATACTTGTATATTATGAAATTTCTAAGTACATTTTGTATTTACCCGCATTTCATTTAATGCTAAATTTTAAACATTTTTGTTACGATACGATTTTCTCCTTCACAAGAGTTGTCCATCAGTTTGGTAATAAATTAATGGATGTCGGGTTCAATACTCAAATTTTTTTTCTACAGACTTTATTTCATTTTTGTACCTTATGGGATGGAACTATTATGTTTACAGACTATTTAAAGTGTTGTATCCTTTAGTTTGTTGCTCTTTAAACGAAAAAATTTCAATTCTCATTGTTCATTCAAAGAGGAAAAATTTTACATTTATTTTCCTTTTTCCTGATTTTCACACATGAAAAAGGAATCACATGCATTATTGTGTGTGTGTGTTTTTTTTTTATTTTTTGCTACATTTTCATTTCTTGTTTTTTCGTAAATTCTGAGATCAGCAACAATTTTTTTCTTTCATTTTTCCATAAAAACAAAATAATAAAGCTCAATCAAATATATAATTCTTTTTTTTTTTTCGCACATTCGATTCTTTAAAATTGTATTTATGCGGTCGTCTCTGTGCTCCTAATCAGAAAGGTATTGGTCCGATGTTTCTTAAATCCTATAGAATTTTTTTTTTTGACTTTAAACTAAAAATTAAAACGATTTGATAAAATTTACTCATACATTTATATGAACTACAAACAAACCGATAGTAGAATTTAAACTTAAACAACAAAAAACAAAAGTAAAACATAGGCAATAAAAAAAAATAAAAAAAAAGGAAAATTTTACACAATTTCGAACTTAAATGTTCAAATGGGCGGAATAAATTCACATTGATGTGATGTGTCATGATTGTTTAACGTTTTTCAGACATTTTATCATTTTTAGAGAGACAAAAAGTGGTACTTTTGGCACTTTTAAAAGTAAAATAAGTTTACTATACATATATTTATAGAGACTTGAATAATGGATAATAACGATATGGCAGGATATTAGACAATACATATAAACATATTTGAATATGTATTTACCAATTCAAAAGGTTATCTTTAAAATCTATATTACTCGTAAAATAAACCTCTTTTAGTTTTTTTTTCTTTTAAATTTAAGTGAAAATTCAAATGTGAATTGTCAAAATAAATTTATTTGTCCATTGATTTTCACTTTTTTTTTTTTTTGCTTTTCTTTAAAATGTAACAGAAAGTTGTTTAGAACTCAAATTTGATCCTTTTTTTTTAAAAAAAAAAGCATGAATACAATATTGTGTACAAGCAGCAAAAAATTTAAAAAAAACGAAAAATAGGTTTATCAAGTGAAAAAATATTCAAATGAAGATTTATTTTTTCAAAATTTATTTGAGATAGAAATTTAGATCACATCAACACCTTATTCCTTTGATATAAAATTTCTAAACAATAAATCTAAAAATTAAAATAAAAATTCCACATTGGCTACATTTCCCGTTTTTTTTTTTAATTACTAAGTTAATTCAAAAGGATAATGATCCCAAATATATAGTTTAAATTATTACCGAAAATGATGTAATAATATCTAACAGTTTTTTTTCAAC
This sequence comes from Bombylius discolor, assembly GCA_939192795.1. Classification (NCBI taxonomy): domain Eukaryota; kingdom Metazoa; phylum Arthropoda; class Insecta; order Diptera; family Bombyliidae; genus Bombylius; species Bombylius discolor. The sequence goes on along the minus strand of OW584240.1, from coordinate 49,985,731 downwards.
TTGCTGGACAATTGTTTTATTTTCAATGAATTTTAATTTTATTGTAATTTTCAGAGATATTTTATTTATAAAGAGCTTAATAATAAAATAAATAAAATTAAATTTACTATATTAATTGAGGAAACATGTAGTCCTTTAAGATATAAAAGGATTCAACTATTTAACATAGGTAATTGATCTCCTGAAAAGAAAAGAAAAGGAAAGAAATGTGTAACTAAAAGTGGTTTTTTGCGTTAAAAAGCTTCACTTACTTTACTAATTGGCTGAATCCTATCATCGGAACTGATCCCATTCTCGTTGCAGGTGCTACACATAACTTAATTGTTTACTTATTAAGCGTTTTCGTCCCGAATTTGAAGGAAAATGTCCTAAACTTAAACTAATTCCTGAATCACATCCGGTTTGTGAACGTACTTCAACCTTTTCACCACATTGTAATTTATGAAAATATTTTATTACCTAAAATTAAAAGAGTATTTTATCTTTTTTGAAATTTTAAAAAATTTTACTTTCCAAATAATAAACAAATACCTACCTGTTGTTTAAATGTAGCCGTTGTTAATGTATATAAAACAGGATTAAGTGCTGAATTAATAGGAAGAACTAATACAGCTAACCAAGCATACAGTGATGGTGAAATTTTTATTCCTGCAATGGAAAAATTCTTTGATATTATAGATATTATTTAAATTTAAAAGCTTAAAATAAAAATATACAATTTCCCATAAACTTTCAATTTTCCTCAACTTTTTCATACACAGAGTGAATTTTTCATTGATTAAAAGCTTTAAAAAGCTTCAAAATACCGTTAAAATTATGAAAAATAAAAATTGAAAATTTTATATTAGTTTTTTTTTTTATTTTTTGGAAAAGTTCATGATAAAAAAAAAATGAAAATTATATGAATGAAATATTTTTAGAAACTTTGACCATCATATGCTAACCCGATAGAAAATGTTCTTCTTTCAAAGTCCTTTGAAAGTCTTTCTCAAATTTCTAATATGAAATGGAAAATAAGAAGAAAAATTGTTTTGGAAGCATTTTTTTCTTTCAATCTGTAAGTTTTCACTTTACCAAAGATTGATTTATGATATGAATAGTTCAAAGTAGAAACGTTGTAGTTTTATTAACAATTGTTTTTTTTTTGTTAATATCATAAAGCATAATAAATTAAATATTTTTGTAATTTTTTTATATCTACACGTGGGAACATTATTATCAAAAATTAATATTAGGATTTTCGATTTTCTAAGATTTCATTTAATTGACGACAAATTGAATGTATTGAAACTACCAAAAATTACACACATATTTTCAATTAATTTATTTGACATAAGGAAACATTAATAAAAATTCTCTTTATGATCTTTTTTGTATATCTATTAAAGAAATAATTAAAAATTAATTGCGTGTAAAAAAAAACGTGATAACGTGACCCATTAAAATGGGTCAATGATAATCGGGTTGATTTTTTTTTCTACATTGACAGGATTACAGAATATTAAATTTTAAGAAAAGTTAAAGATAATACAAGAAAAAGTAACTGTGTAATCCTTCTTATATGCTATGTATATCCTACAAATTTTAATCTTCGAAAGAATATTTTAAAAAAAGAACATTCTAACTTTCTTTTTAGAGAAAAAAAAAGATAAATAGAATATAACATAAATCTTAAAAGGGATTCTGTGAAAGTAACATTAAAAAAAAAAAACAAATTATGAGTATTACTTGAAATTTCAACATTAAAAGATAAAAAATTCTATAGTATCTTATACAAAAAAAAAATCTAAAAAAGCGTACAAAAATAGAACTTTTTTTTGTTGTTTTGTTTATAAATCAAAAAAGTTTGGAAAGGTGATAATAAATAAGGTGTTATAATAACTCACCTCCTAAAGCAACTATTTTCACAATAATAATAGGAAGCCAACATATACAATCTGTAGCAACGATTATAGCGAATCTATAAATTAAATTTCAAGAAAAAAAAATATATTAGTTAATACAAAGTTACAAGGTACGTAAACATGTAAAAAATTCTTCTAAAGCAATTTATTTTTTATTTACATGTTATTTTCAATGATTAATTTTTTTAGAATACACAATACTTAAACTTTACGAGAAAAAAAAGGAAAATAAAAAAAAATTCACAAATTAAAAGTCAAGAGAAAAAAAACCAAAGAAAACATTAAAATTCTTTGAAATTAGATTTCATTTAGTGATTTTTTTTTTCCGTTTTGTGAATCAAAAAAAAAAAAACAAAAAACAAAATTTAGCTAGAAATTAATTTAACAACAAAGGATCAATTCAAAATAAATTAATTTTGTTACACACATTCATACATAATATGTGAATATGTATTAATTTAATATACTTTCTATTCAAGAATTTTTTTTCATTTCTACTATAATATAACCTTTGAAAAATTTTTCATTAAATTATTATTTTATTTTATTTTTTTATTTTTTTTCTTTTGTTCAAATAAATAAATAAAAAATTTCACCTTCTAGCAACAATATTTTCTCTACCACTCAAGGTACTTCTCATTGCTTCTCCAGAACCTCTAATAGCTTGAAGCATCCGTAAATAAGATACAATTATAAAAATCAATGAGAATGTATTAATGAAGATGAATAGTCCAGCTGAATATTCCCATCCCTATATTTACAGATACATACATACATAGTACACATATGAAAATGAAAAGAAAAAAATGAAAAAAAAAAAAACCATTAAGTACATTTTATCATTATCGTATTTGAAAATTTTTAAAGTTTCATTTTAAGGTCAAAGAAATACTTAATTTCAATTCATACCTTTGCATAAGGATCATGAATATGTAAAGATAAACAGACGCCATTATTACCGTAGAAATTCTTTCCAAAATAGTTTATTGACGTTAATGGAGCAGCTGCTGCTACAAATGATGCTCCCCATAGAATAAAAAGACGAAATATAACTCTGAAAAAATAAAAATTCAATTTTAATTTATTTTTAAATTATGAAATATTTGTGTTTGTAAAATTATAAACTTACATTGTTTTACCGGTAGTGCGTGGTTGTAATGGTCTTGTAACAGAAACTAATCGATCCCATGTGACTAGTGTGAGAAGTAAAGTGGATGATTGACAACTTAATGTACTGAGAAAACCTATACAGAAAAATGCAATATAAAATGTTGTTTAGATTTTCTACTTCACGTTATTTTTTTAAATAAAATTTCTCATTTAAAAAAAATTGTTAAGTGGTTTTGAATTTTTTTTTTTTTTTAAATTTAAAACAAGGAAAAATAATTCATTACCGCATGTAGCACATACAGCACTTTCTCTCCATGATTCTTCATAAATAATATATTCTCCACGAAATTTGATATCAGCACTTGCTATTGTTGCAAGGTAAATTCCCATTATTAGATCACTTGCTGCCAGATGCCTTAGATATAATGAATGCTCAACATGACTTCGTGAACTAACAAAATAACGACCAAACAATACTATCAAATTTCCGCATATTCCTACTGTAGCCATTATCCATACACTACGAAGTATACATAATGTATATAATAATAAATATTAGATGATAAATTCATAATTGAATATGAAATATGTACATATGTAAATATGTAGAGGATTTAAATAAATGAATAAAGTAATTTTTATGAAACTTTTATTCTGCTTGTAGTTTATTTTTAAAATTTTTTATCCAATTTTCTTGTTGATTTTTTTTTTGTTTGTTTGTTTTATTTTTGAAAAATTGAATTTAAAGTATAAAATACGAAATTAAATTACGCCAACGCATTAAATTTTTTTTTTTCTGTGAACCCCATGTGTAATTCTTACAATATCTTTTTTTTTTATTTACTGAAGCAATAAGTACACAAACATACACCAACAACCGCATTTAAATAACATTGTTTCACGTGGGAGTAAAAGCAAGTGTTATCAAAATACACGATTATCAAAATTTATGAAGCGTAACAATTAATGTACATTTACAACAAAACCAATACAAATGTCCTTTGGAATTACTTAAAACTGAAGCATTTAGAAAGGATACGACATTTTTTAAGTACCTATACAACAACAGAAAATCCTTTGTGCAAGTATTGGTCTTACGTTTATCTATATCCTTATGTTTTTATTGAGTTTTTTTTAAATTTTCAACTATTTCACCGGGAAAAATTCGATTTTTTGAAAAACAAATCTCGTAATTGAAAATAACATGACAGATAGTATATGATTTTTCAAAGTGAACCTAAAAAATACATTTAAGATACAAAAATTATTCAAATTTTTCCAGTAATCCTTTCATGTTAACAAAAAAAATCCCTTCTACTTTGAAAATTCGTTTTAATTTTCCTCCTTAATGTGTCTGAAATTTAATCTAAAATTTTGTATTACCCCGAAGACAAACCATTGACGAATTTGTCAGTTTTCATAAAATCCTTAATTTAAAAAAAAAAAAAACAAAAGATTATTTTTTATAAAATTTTTCTCACTTTATAGTAAACGAAAATTAAAAATCAAAAAATTAAATTACTATTAAAATTCTCTGAGTCTTTTTGTTCAACCGAAATTTAATATTTTTAAAAATATCACGTTTCATTTTCAAATGGATGAAGTTTGAATACAAATATGCATAAGGAAGGGTGTTGCACGAGTGTTTAAAAATGCTTTTAAAACAATTTTGTTTAAAATTCAATTTATAAATAAAATAAAAAATTTAATTAAACAAGAAAAAAAAAAATACATAGCTAAAACACTTTAAGGCACACCTGTGCGTACGTGTAACATTATCGTAACATATCGTCTCTAAAACATTAAATTCATTGAAATTTAGTATTTTACAAAAGCTTAAGAATAAATGAAAATTTCTTTTATTGATTCGAAAAGATTAAAGAAAAAATATGAAAAATTATTTTATAAAATACAAATTTGTTTTTCTTTTGAAATCGATTTAAAATTTTTGTATGTGTTGTACATATATTAACCGTATACATATATGTATTCAATATAACTTTGGCATTTACAAGAAAAATAAATAAACAAATATATAGTATATATATATATTTTTTTTTTAAATTAATAAGAAACTTTACCTTGCTCTTAACACTGTATTATCTAATAAATGTTGCTTACTGCTAATACCATCACCTTTCGGTTCACAAACTCTAACATGAAGTGCCGCCTTACATAAATGAAACCATGAAAAATATCTGTTGAAATTTAACAGAAAATCTCTATTACTTTTTGTACATACGAGTAGATCCTTGAAAAAAAAATTTTTTCTTATTATTAAAGCATACGTAAAAGCTAAAATTATTATGATTCAGTGATTTTCTTTAATATTTTATCTCTTTTTTTTTCGACTTATGAATTATTGGAAAATATTTCATTGATACGCAGATATGTTTGTGTTTTTTTATACTTTTTTTTTTTTTTGGTTTTTGTTTTTAAATTAAATTTTAAGGAAAATATAAGTGATTTTTTCTCAATAATTTTGATTTTTTGATGGTTTGCCTGATATTTTGATACATTTTCTGGCATTTTTCTTTTCAAAATAAATAGATACTTTTTATTATTATTGTTTTATCTCAAATTTAAAAGAATAACAGTTTTCATAATTTTTAAGATAAAACTTATTTTTAACTTACTTATTTTTTTTTTATTTTATTGTATTATCCTGGGAAGAAGAATAAGGAGAAAAAATATTAAAAAAGTGAATAATTTCCTGGGAATAAAAAGACAGTTTTTGAAACGTACAAGAAGAATAATTAATTAGAATCTTCTCTTGAATCCTTTCTATTAATTTTTCTATTTTTTTACTTTGAATTATTTTATCATTTAAAAAAAAATATACATACATATACTTTTTTTATAATTTCAAAAACTTTGTAAAATTTTTAATTTCTTTCTTTCTATTTTTTCTCCGTTCTTTTAGAACCTACTTTTGATACTTTTCTTTAATAAAATAAAAAAAATATAAAATAAAAATTAATTCAAATCATACTAACTTACACGTAATTCAAATTTTTCAACTTCCTTAATATCCTATTATCCAATGTTCGAAATTTATTATCTGTTAAATATAATGATGTTAAATTTTCCACACATTTAAATGCATCCAATTCAAATTTTGAAATTTCGTTGTCATCTAAATTTCTTTAAAATAAAACAAAAATACACTTTTAATTTATTTCAAAAAAAAATATTTAAAAAATAATCAAATTTATTTTCTTACAGTCCTAATAAATTTGGTATATCACAAAATGTTTCATTCCTAATTACTGGTATATGATTTTTTGAAAGGAACCTATACACACATAAAAAAAAGTTAAAAAAATAAATAAAAATATTATTATTGAAAAATCAAATAAATATGTTGATTATAAATAATTATAAAAATATAAATTAAAAATCAAAAAGTAAATATTTTTAAAAAAAAAATATGATTTTATATATTTGTATTTTATAGAAAGATCTTACAAATATTCAAGATTTGGTAAATCAAATGGTCTTTTTGAAATTGAATTTATTAGATTTTCTGTCAATGATAACGTACGTAGGTGTTTCAATTGTGGGAACATTCCATATTCAATTTTTTGTATCCTGTTACCATTTAAATATCTTTTTTTTTTTTTTTTTTTTTCAAAAAAAGAATAAATATATAAATTGAAAAATTGTTTATTGCGGTTGAAATTAAATCTATATGAATATAAAAAATATCAAATAAATATTTTATAAATACATACAAAATTTCCAAATTTTTTAAAGGATGAAAAACATTTTCTTTGAATGTTCCAATCCGATTATTTCGTAAATCTCTGCAACAAAAAAACCAAAATAAAAATATTTTTTTAGATATTTTTATTAATTTTTATCAAGAAAAAGTAAACAAAAATAGATTAAAATTAATCTAATCGCAACTTATTATGATAAAGTCACTCATACAAATTCATACACTTATTTAAAATACATGTACTTACAATTCTTTTAGAACATCAAGATTCTGGAAGTCATATTCATGTAGAACATTTATTCTATTTCCTGATAAGATACTGAAATTACAGTCAAATAATTGATATTGAAATGAATGGGCTGATATAACATTCAAATTACAAAAAAATATATTTTCCTTATAATTATAAATTTCAAGGAACAATTATAATAATTAAAATACGTTTTTTGTTCTATTTTTATGAAAAGTATTAACTTACAATCAATTTGTGACTCTCTAACAAAAAAACAACACAAAACTAAATGATTAAAAATATTTTTGCCCCTCCTTCCACGTATTTTTCCATTTTACAAAAACTATTTAAAGAAAAATGACCAAATTACATTAATCTTTATAGCGAACCCACTCAGTTCATTTCATTTTTCGGGAAAAAAAATGACAAAAAATATTAATTAAAAATTCTTGAGTATTTTAATTTAAAAAGTTTTATCCTTTATAACAGTATTTTTCAATTTCTAGTCGTATTATCTTGACTTCAAAAACTTTTTAAAGCTATTTAATATTTCTTCTGAATTTTTTTCAAATGACCTTTAATTTTTTAATAATAATTAGAATTAATTAATTAATTAATTGGTAATTATATTTATAGTATAATAAGATACAAATATTAACTGCGAATATATAACTTAAGTATTTTAAATATTTCATTTGATTTACTTTTACTCTAATTTATATATTGTAATTTTTATTTAATTAGGATCTTTTTCATTCTCTATTAATATAGATATTTATTTAATTATGACAAATTCCACTTCAAAAAAAAAAAGAAAACAAAAAACAAAAAAGGATCAAATAAAATAGAAAAAATATATTTGTAAATACCTGAATAATAAATAAAAATAAAGAAAATATATAACTTACAGAATTTTTATCCAATTATTCAATGGAAAAAGATTTTCTGGTAGATATTCGATTCTATTTTCATCTAAATATCTGAAAAGAATATAATTTTAATATACGCATATATGTATATAAAAATATAGAAATATTAAATGAATATCTCTAGTATAGGTGATCGTACTCGTATAATGCGTATAATGAAGAAAAAAATTCACTTACAATGTTTCCAAATGAACATTAGCAAATGTTTCGAAAGCAAATGGTTCAATTATTTCGATTGAACAAAATTTCAGTACTCTAAAAGCAAAGACAAAAAATATCTTTAGTATACAAATTTAATTAAATTCTCCTTTTAGTAGAGATTGTTTACACACACTTACAGTTAAGCGAAAATAAAACAAAAAGCACATAACAAATCCTTGTAATCCTTTTTATTTTTCTTCCAAGCAACAAACAACAAATTTTTCTTTAGACAACTATCAAACAAATATGTATTACATAAAAAAAATTTCCTCTTTTTCTAACAAAGCTATGTACAAACACATTTATTTATCTTAAGATGGTTTTACAAACCAAAAGCAATAAAAGCAAAATGTTTCATTAAATGTTATTAAACATTACAAATAAAACGCATATCAAAGGAATCTTAATACATACATATACATTAATAATGAGAGATACTGTTTTTCTGCTTATTAGTAATAAGCACCTTCAAATTTAATACTTTTCAATACAATTTTTTGTAAGCAATAAAAAAAATCCTTTTTCAAATAAATAATCTTAAAATCGTAAGGTTAATCCATTTTAAATCAAGCAGATTTTCAAATTCTCATTGAATGAATTAAAATTTTTGTGAAAGGGTAAAACCATAGATTTTTTGTTATAAAAAGAAAAATAAAAAAAATACATCAAAGTCCAGACGAAATTCATGTTTAAATTCTATGAAATCACTTTTAGGAAAATCTCATTTAAAAAAATGATCCATCCATATCCTAGTAAATAATTTATTTTTCGTATTTTAACCTTAATGCTTCTGAATATGTTCTAAAATGTTTCGTATTGTAGAAATCCTCTGCATTTTTTTCTACAAATATCAAGTGTATGGTGTATGCCCTTATTCACAAAAAAAAAAAACAAAAATCCACAAAAATTTCACAGAACATTTTTGATAGTAATTTCTTAAAAGTAACTCGTTGTATTTGCTTTCTAACGCAGAAAATTTTATGAATCTTAATTTGCTTTTCCAAAAAATTGTTTAATAGGATTCGATATATTGAAAAAACGATAATTATTCAGTGGACAAAATTTTAATGAAGCTTTGCATATAATTAAGTAAAATTTAAAAAGAAAATAAATAAAAAACGAACATGAATTTATGAAAACTAAAAGTTTTTACTTGAAAACTTCCTGTTCAAACAATTTTCATCAAATACAAATATTAACTTAATAAATTTTATAATTTAAAATAAAATCACACGCATTTTTACATTTTCAGTGTAGGCAGATAAATTTTCACAAAACGAAAAACGCAATTGAAAAACAAGCTATGTAGGTACATGCTCACATTTTTTTATAATATCAAACTTTAAATTTTCAAGAATTCCGTAACCACAAACATAACAACATTTTTCCATTAAAGAAATTCAATTGACTTACAAAATTTCAACTTGTGGTATATTAACAAAAAAATTCCTTTTGATTATTGTGAAATAATTTCCAGTTAAATCCCTGTAAATGTCGTTCAAAATTATTATTGAATTTTTTCATTTGAGAAAAAAGTAAAAAATGAAATTATGGTTTTCTAACTTACAACATTGTAATTCCATCAGTAGGAAGTCCAATCGGAAGTTCTTTTAATTCATGAAAACGGCATAGAATTTCACTTCCACGGCATAAACACGTTGTATTTAAATTATTCCAAACTTTTAAATTAATCACACAGATTGTTTTTTTTTTTTAAATAACTTGAATTTGATTATTTAAAAAATTTTCGACTTACCACAATTACCTACTGGTATATCATCAGATCTTCCGAATGGTTGTTTACGAAATAAATGATCCCAAAATTTTGAATCAACATCATCAGCACAATTCCATTCATCTGAACCATTATCACAATCAGCGATACCATCACAATTTAAACGTTGTGCTACACATTGTAAAGATGCATTACAATTAAAATAACCTATTGGACATTGAATTAGATTATTGTGATAATCAGCATCCGTCATATAGAACATATCTAAATCTGATAAAGGATTTATACTGTGTAGCAAGGAATTACCTTTAAAATATTTTTAAATTAGATTTTTGTTAGTTTTTTTTTTTGTTTTTCATTTTAAATTGAAGAACTACAATGTAGTATGTTACAGTAGTATTGGAATTCTTTGTACTCTTAATAGCACAAAATACTACATTGTAGCCATTTATAGGTTTCTATTAAACAATTTTCATAGGAAATGTAATTAAAATATTTATTATTAAAATACGAAAACTTACTTAAAATTCCAAGAAATAAAATAAGTAACACGTGATAACTTTTCTTCATATCAAAATATTGTTTCGCATTGTTAATATGTTTTTTTTTTTTGTGTTCTGCAATTGTATCAAATCATATTTAATGGAAAATTAAATAATTCAAATAAAATTAATTTTGGAAAATTATAAAAAAAATAATGTAAAATTAAATTGAAAAAAAGCTAAAATACATACATCAATGAATTATTTATATAATGAAGAAATGCGGATTCTAAAAAATCATTTAAGGATCAAAATTCAATTCCAAACAACAACAAAATGAATATTTTAGGTTTAAAAAATATAAAAACTTCCTTTGATTTATGAGGGTTGATTTAAAAATTAGAGCTCGTTTCAATATTTAATTACACCACACCATACTGTGACTTTATTCTAGTAAATTTTTTTTTATTTCATTGTAGGTATACTTTTAAAATTGTTTTCAATATTTTCCGTTCATTTAAAAATAACTTTAATACGTAAATGTACTCGTAAGTACGTTGTTATGAAAAATCTTAAATATAAGAAAATAAATTTTTCATGCTCGCAATCTCTCTTATTAAATAAATTGATAAAAGATCAAAAAGCAAGAGTAACCTTGACTTTTTACATTTTTCTTCAAATGAAAAAAAAAAAACTTCGTTCCTATAAAGAAAAATATATTAATTCAAATTATATATGAAATTTTTTCTGCTTTTTAATTTAACATATCAGCAACATCATTTAATATATCAGATAAGATTGGAGCACCCATAAAACAAACTCCAAATGAAATAATTTTAGTGAATCAAAAAAGGACTTTCATCAGAACAAAGAGCTATAATAAAGAAGCGCGTATACCCAAATATTTCCAAGAATAATATTGTTTATCGTCAATCTGATTAGAAAAAATTTTGAATACGTTTTTTTTTTTCGATTTTTAAGCAATATTTTCATAAAAGTTACTTGAAAAAAAAAAACTGTCAACCACTTTTGTTGATTTTCACATTTAATATAAAAAATAAATTGTAAAATCATTTTTGACATGAAAAAAAAAAATGTTTTTATTACTTTTTTCCTAAAATTCTTTTCAAAAGATTTTTGTTTTTACAAAATAAACCTTAAATTATAAAATCTATATTTTAAAGAATCAAATTTGTAGTTGATTAAAAACACAAGATAATAAATATAATAAAACAAAATAAAAATAAAAAAATGTATTCTTGACAAAATTACTTTATTTGTTCACCATAATATCGATGCAACAAAATCCTTGTTTTCAATTATTCACAGTTCATTGATTTTTGTTGTTTCCTAATTAATTTTTTTTTTTTTTAATTTAATGATCTCGACCACAAATTTAAACGGAACAATTAGGAAATTCCTCAAAATTAATTTCACTACATGAGTTGTATAAAATATTTATTAATCTTGTAAATTTGCATAAATTATTCAATAATTCAAAGAATTTTAACACATTTTCCAATGAATTTAATTTTAAATAATTTAACAGCTGACATACTTTACATAATTTATAAAAAAAATTTTTTTCGACATTTAATACTTAAATTTACATTAATTTAATACAAAAACATTGTAATATGTTTTAAAATTTTTTTTTTTAAGAATGTTTATATTGAAAACCATCACAATTATTTAACAATAAAATTTTTAATTATTTTATTTTCTATTTTTCGCACTAAAAATCAAATTACTAAATACATATTACAAAAAACAAATGCACATTTTTTCAAAAAAAATAAAAAAACTGAAATAGTTATTTTAATAAAAATAAATATTTTCATTTGAATTATAGCCATAAATTCATTTTGAAAAAATAAACAAAATTCTGAATTAAAATATAAACTTCACATAAATTTACTTCCTCCTTTTTTTTTCTTTTTTTTATTGTAGTACACAACACAAAAAACACTTCTACGGAGGCCAATGCTTTAGACAGGTTCTAGCGCAATGAAGTAAATGTAAGTAAGAAAAACTTCCTTTTTTTTATTTCAAGATATTTATAAAAACTAAAAGCAACTGGTGATTTGAACAGTAATTTATCAATATGAATGAATGAGCTTTCACAAACAAAAAGCTTTTGTGGAAAATTTGAAGAAAATGGAAAAATCTCTAGATCAATTTTTTTCCATACAGGAATCTTTAATTGTATGTGAACTTCATTTTTATGAAATATCGTGTGAAATGATGGTGTAAATTCCTTTAAAAGGAAAAGAAAAATAAATGTATAAAATATGAAAGCTCTAAATTTTCTCAAACCTGTTCCAATTCTTATAAAGCAATGAACTTCAGAGGAGTATAATTTCAATTTTTGTCTATTTTTATATTTAATTTTTTTTTTACGTTTCACATTAAAAGTTTTATTATTCGAAGGAATTATGTGTATCAAGATTATTTGAATTAACAAGGATTTTTGGCTTTCCTTTCTGAATAATTTCACTTAAAGTAGTTGCTGAAGTTAATAAGATATCTGAAGTTTATTAAATCAGAACAAGGTCTTTTTTAATTTTTTCTTTTTAATGGAAATTTATTTTTCTCTCATTTAATTTTTTTTTTTTTTTTTTTTTTTTTTTTTTTTTTTTTTTTCAAAAATATTTTTATCAAACAAAACTCGTGTTTGTAATAACAACTTCTCACTTCATGTTTTCCTTTTCAAATGAAATGAATGTCCTTTAGAAAAGTCATCATCAATTACATAACAATTTTCTATCTAAGTGATTTTTTTAATTATCAAATAAACTTTCATTTAATTAGTATTTCCAAGAAATTTTAAAAATCTTTTTTTTTTTTTAAAAAATGCTTCAAAGAAGAACAAAATAAATAAAAATTCACATTTTTCTTCATATGAATGGTAAATTTATTGTGAGAATATTGAAAATAAGAAAAAATTGTATTCTCTTTCAGAAACCATGAAAATATTGAAAGCAAAATTTTAAAAAGTTTCATTTTTAAAACAAAATAAAATCAACCTGTACTTTCATTTAAAAAATAATCAAAATTTAATGTCTTACAACATCAGATTATTAATTTTCAATAGAAAATTATTTACATTTTCATGAATACCAACAAGTGTTACGTGTGTACATAGCAAATAATACATAAAAATACTTCACAGACTTAATTTAATCCCAAAAATAAATAAACATTTTCTAAGGCTCATTATTCATTAAGGATATTCTACATCCTTGAACTATTTAACTTGAAAGAAACAAAAAACAAAAATCATAATAAGATTGATAATTTTTCATTGCTAAAAACAAAAATTTTCCACAGCTATCTACTAAATTTAAATAATAATATTCATAAATCTGATAAAATATATACATAGATACACGTTAAGTACATTAAGATGTGTTTAAGAATAAATTATAATAAATGGAGAAAAAAAAAGGAACGAAAAATAAACCCACTTTTTTAGATAATTTCTTCAATAAAATAATTATTCCAATTGAAAATTTAAAAAACAAGTAAAATCATTCCAAAAATATGTATATGAGTATTTGTCTTAAATAATTTAAATATTTTCGTCTATGAAATAAATTATTCTATCATTCATTAAAGATCTAAACTGTAAGGATATTTTTATGGAATGATAAAAAATTCATTGAAGGAATTTTCTTTCAAACGGACTTGTTTGTTTTCACCATCAATTATATGTGTAACGATTTTATGTTCTCATGAAAATTTTGATATTTCTAACATTTATTCAAATTTTTAATATTATGAAAAATTAAAATAATAAAATTATTAAAATAATTAAATCTCATGTCACGCATAAACTTTTGTTAAAACAATACAAAAAGAAAAACATATTTACGTTTAACAAACATCCTTAGAGCTTTTACACACGAACAAATAAATTATTTTGAAATATGTAAACAATATATAACACATATAGTTTTGTATATTTCATTTTTTAATAATACTTATGTATGTGTGTATGTATTATCAAAAACTCTTTTTTTTTTTTTGTTTCTAAATTTCTCAATATTATAATTCGGGATATTGATGAAGAAAATTTTTTTGCATAATATGTATCAAATTGTTTTTGTTTAGATATTTTGTGTCAACAAAACATAAAGTAAATTCTGAAATTCTTTAAAAAATATCTATACATAAAAGATTTTGTTTATCATTTTATACGCACACTTTGTAACACTCAAATATAATAATAAATATTAAATATTTATTTATGGTAATTTATTTTGAGGATATTTATTTAATCTTTAATACAACATATTATGACCACATTTTTTACTTCAGAAGTACATACATGTATATCTAAAAATATTCTCTATAGCTCTACATTAAAGAAATTAAAAAGAAAAATAAAGTAATAAAAATTTAAATTATGTATGTTTTGTTCAATTTTAAGATTAACGAAAAAAAAAAAAAAAAAAAAAAGATACTCAACAGTTTAATGGAATGCAAAAAATTCTCTACCAAGAATTATTTACTTTTTACTTTGAATAATTCTTCAGATACTTTTTTCTGTTGTCACCCACACAATATGAATTTAAAATTAATACCTTTATTTAATTAAAACGAAAAAAAAAAAAAAAAAAGCATTTATTAGATTACAGTAATCTACAACGATTTTTTTTATTTAAGAATAACAAATATTTTTATTTAAATTTACACCAATAAAGTGTACAATGTACTTTCAATTGATTCGTATTACAGAATTCAATTCATTATTTATTCATGAAATGAAAATGTTCAAAATATTAAAGATTTTTTTTTCTTTGACTGGGAATGTATTTCTGAAATATCAATTTTATTTAAAACATAAATCGATTGTAATTTAAATTTAAACTGAAGGATATACATATGTATGTATGTAAATTTTGAATAAAACAAAAAATATAAAAATTCGTAATATATTGAATATAAAAAATATGTTTAATTTAAGTCAATCATCTTATTTTATGAAATAGAAAAAATTGCCGAAGAATACAATATCCTCCAATAATCTAGTATTTCCTTTTATTCATTTTTCAGCAGAAAACTTAACATTTTATATTCAATATAGAAATGATATTACGTAAGCGAATATCTCATGTAATTTCGTAAAATATTATTTTTTTCAATCAATTTTTTTTACAACTCATACATATTTTTTTTCCAGAATGTCATTTTTCCTCAAATTTGCTTTGAAAGAATAATTTGAAAAAAATAAATATGAGATTATATAATTTACTCACTGGACTGCTTCATAAAATGAATGAATAATTAAAAGCAAAAGCAATCCAATTACAACAAAAAAAAACTTTGAAAATTTTATTTAGTTTTCAAATATTTGACATAGACAATTTGAATTGAACAAAAAAAAAAAAACCTAAAAGAAATAAATGTTAAACATTGGAAAATTTCAATTTATTTAATTTTATGGACAAGCCAATAACATCAAAGTAAAAATGATTATTTTGTCTGAGTGTTTTTTTTTTTCTCTTTCAATCCGTTTTTCTTATAAAAAAAGAAAAAGAAAAAAAAAGTTTTTCAAGAATCTTGTGAACTAAAAGTGAAATAATGAAATTTAGACTTTATCATTAGCTCTACGTAGAAAAATTCTTCAATATATTTATTTTTTCTCAGAAGAATTTTTTTAAATCTTTAAAACATTCTTGCTGACTTTTTGCATTTATTGTAGTTTAATTTTTTTTTAAAGTTATATTTTATTATCAAAATAAATTCTTGATTTTTTCTTTTAATTTTTTTCTTATATTAAATAAATTTTTTTGTTTTTTGTTTTTTTTTGTTTTGTGATACAAACCATATTTTGTAAATTTATTTAATGTTTATTTGTTTATTCATCGAGAAAAACTATTTCATATCTTTTATATTGGATATTTTTGTTCATACATACTAACAAACAACCCACATTGAATACCAAAATCAAAAAATAATATGCTAATGTAATTATATTCTTTTGATGATTTCTAAAAATATTCGCAAATCGAAAATTTATCAATAAACTTTTTCATTGGGAATTTCTCTATTTTATAATATGTAGAAGAAGAAAAGAAGAAAAATCTAATTTAAGAAAATCATATTCGAAAAGTCACCAAACTTTTTCTAAAACAAAAAAGTTAGATACCGAAATTACGTGAGTTCATTTAAAATTTTTTTTTTTTTTTTTCTGCATATAAAAATTCCTAATAATAGAAAACTTCAAATGAAGAAAAACAAAAAACAAGTCTTTTTTATTCACCTGTTTTCGAAGGTTTTTTTTAAAAATACAACCAATTATTTTCTTGTACAAAAAAACGAATCAACCTTTTTACATCAAAGTTTATTTGTTGGTAAATACAATTCTTGCTTTTTATTAAAAACCAATCTCTTTTTGTGTTCAAATTTAATAAAACAATTAATTTCTCATTAGAAGCATGCTGATCGATATTAAAAAGGAAACATGTTTTTTTCTGGTTTATTTTTTTTTTATTTGTATAATTTCCATAAAGGTTTAATAATTTCCCTTATATGAAATATTTAATAGAATTTTTTTCATTCCCTTATTTTATTAAATGCGTATCACAAAAGCCGCACAAAAAAAAAAAACAAAAAACAAAAAAGGAAAATTCTACAAAATGATTGAAAAAGGACGTGATAGTGTAATTTAAATTTAATTTTCATTTCTTAAAGAAAAAGTTACATATGTACGTAAAAGCCTAATCTATTTTCATTCAATTAACACTAATTCATACTTTTTCCCAAAAAAATCATTCTGAATGTCATAATAGAATTAACTCTATTGATTTATTCATGATTATATTGAACGTCAATAAGACGAAAAGTATGCAAATATATTGTTTTTTTGATCTTAACAAATTAAATTATTGGAAGTTTAATAACAATGATCTAAATTTTTTGAAAACACTTTGTGGAATAAGAGATAATTTTACCAATAACACCTTCGACAAAAAGTTAAAGTTAATTAGAAAAAATGCTAGTTGATTGTACCTGTAAAAATCTAATTAAGTTGAAAATATAAACAAAAGAAGAAAAGATTTCTTGGTACCACGTTTAGAATGGCATTAGTTTGTTAAAGATAAAAAATTAAGAAATAAAATGTAAAGACGGGGAAAAAAATGAAAAAAAATTCCTACAAAAAAGTAATTTCGAGAAAGAAAGATGATTTTAAAAAAAATAAGTATCTATGTACCTGTGTGAGAAATAAAATCTTAAAATTTATTCCTTAATATAATTTTATTTTCTAATTCATCAAAAGAAATATTTGAAAAATTTTTCTCAATTAAATTTTGACACGTGTCGTCCTCATCAAAATTAAAAATAAATATGTATTCAAAATGTTTATTCAAAAAAATAAGATTCAAAACAAAGTTTACAATTTAAACTGAACTCATCATTTAAGTGCCTGAAATTTTTATCATTTTTTTTTAAAAACAAACGAACTCTTCAATGTAAAAACAAATGAAGCAACTTTTAAATCTTATTTTTATACTATCCCATAAAATGTATAGAAAATTTTTATAAATTTTAAAAATGTTGAACTTTTTCTTGTTTTTTCTCAAAATTTATAACTTTTACACAACAAATCATAAAAAAATATTTCTTTTTAATCACGTCATTTATTTTTAATGATACAGGAAAAAAGAATTCAAGAAACTTGATACTTTTTATTTTTTTAAATATGTATGTAAAAATAATTTTGATATTCCTGAAGAAAATAAAATGTGACTTTAAAACTCTACGTTATCAAATTCTTTACATAAATAAATCTAAGTAAAAATAAAAGATTTCATGAAAAGTGCAAACAAGGATAAACACTTTCTAAAAATAGAAGATTTTATTTTAAGTAAAATTTTATTAAAATAATAGAATATATAATACTCCTTTAAAGAAAAAAATTAAAATAAATAAGAAAATTCTAATTTTATTGGATTATTGTGTAAAAACACCTTTAATTAAAACTTTTAAGATTCAACATACTTTATTTTTCATATATGTACATACATATACATACACAATATACCTATATATTTTTTTTTTGTCTTAATCTAAGAAAAACTTTTTTTAGTAATTAAATAATACAAGTTCACCTTGCATGCTGATTTTGTAATTTTCACTTAGAATGCAAAATATTTTCTATTTAATTATTTGCCAAGGATCTTATATGATATTCCAATCTTATTAAAACACCTAATTTGAAATCTTTTGTTAAGAGTTCACAATGTCTTGGTGTCATAACACTTAATTCTTCTACAGTTATTTCCTCTTCTATAAATAACAAAAAATTAGTTTTTTTTATAAATAATTAATTATTTGTCCTTTTAAAAACAAAAGTCTTATTTACCTAAACATTTTTCATATAATACTTCCAAACCCCATAATTTTAGCCATTCTAAGAGATCCTCATCATCTTTTTTTGTTCTTGGTTTTAAAGATCGTGTTCTCATTTTAGATAAATTGTCCGGATAATTTAAATTTTTCTTTAAATAAATTTAAAAATTTTATTTTATAGCTTGAAGTTAAGAATCAAGTTAAAAGATATCGTACAAAATTATATGGAAATGAGGTCCTGGTTGGAATTGACAATGGAACTTTAGGAATATCGGTTGGAGTTTCCGAACTTGTTCTGGGTTTTGGACAAAGCTAAAGATTGAAATTCGGACATCCTCAAACTGAACCACGAACACATACATATACATTTTATGTATCCTTATGATTCACATTAAGAATGAGAGAAAAAATAACTATCCTATACAAACTTTTTAAAAAAAATTTAGCAATAAAATCCAAAGATAATTTGATTTTTACACAAAAATTGTCAAAAATACAAAATACAGTAGAAACTTTATACGGAATGTAAATCTATGTATTGCTTCATCTATGCGAAAAAATTTAAAACTTGAAAATATGAAATGAAACATATTTCTGTTTTCATTTTCGTTCCGAAACCGTAGACGGCAACAAAGTGAAAGTGAAACCGTGTGAATCTGTCAAATTGTATCTATTTTCAGTTTTCTTATCTTAAAATAAAAAACAATTATGTACCTGTAATTTCTGCCACTTATAGATTTTTTGTCGTATTAAAACCCGATGCCCAATCGAAATATCGTGTTTTGCGAAAAATTTTTCAAAATGATGTGGTTTAATGTATAATAATGCTTCTTTATTTATACCGCTTTCTAAAGATATATTACATGTGTATTACATATTTCAAAACATATTTTCCATTTTACTAAAAAAACTTACCTCTTAAATATTCAATTAATTTTCGATTTTTGGGCAATCTTGTATCAATATCAATTTCTTTAAATAAATTTTCTATCTCACACATTTCGAATTTTAAGTACTTTATAATTGCTCGTCGTGCCGATTAATAAAATAATAAAAACAATTTATGTATGATGTGATATACAAGGTGTTCTTGTATCCTACAAGAAGATATTGAACATTTTTTTATTCATAAAAATCAGTAGAGTTTTTGTATTATCTAATATCTTCTTAAAATTCATAAATTTAACTAATGATGTTAAAATTAACCTTTTGCTGTGGGAGTCATTTCTTCCCAAACCAGTCTCATTTAATAGAACTCCATTCACCATTGATACTTGTTATATAAAAACTTATATCCTCAGAGTTCAAGCAACCAATTTTGTAGTTTTTTAAAGTCACTTTAGAAGGATAATCACTGCAAAGGGTTAATAAAGAAAAAACAGATCTCCGAACATAACTTGTTTCCTGCGAGGAAATTATTTTCACTAATCAAAAAAACACCCTGTTTAAAGTTGTTTACAATTTGTCATACATACAACAAAACAAAGGAATGAAGTCGAAACGAAATAAAACTCGAAAACAAAATTTTTTTTTTCTTTTACAAGATTTTCTGAAAACTTCGAATCTACTCATTGTACAGGTTTATAGCGTAAAAAATAATTCGAATTGAATCCATATTTTAGATTAAATTGGGAGTACAGTATAAACGGGTAAAATTTGAAATTGGGATTAAAATAATATCCGAATTAAAAGTGGATTACATATAAACGTCGACATTGATTTTCGAATATTTACTTCAGTCAGCTGCCAAGGTACCCGTACAAGATGAAGATTGAATTTATCCAGCTATGTATTTGTATTTATCAAAAACAACTTACCAATAATTTTTGCCATTCAGCAATACGTAATTGAAAAGAAATCTCAATTCCAATAGGAATTTTACAACTAATACAACTAAAACACCATAATGTGAACAATTCTTGAAGTTCTTCTGCTTGAATATATGTCAATATTTCCCTGCTGATATCGTGCTCTGAAATCATAAAAATAATAGTTTTTTTTTTAAAACAAAATAAGAAATTTGAAAAAACTTACTTTTTAAATTTTTAATTATTCCATATTTTTCAGCTAATTCAATATTAATATCAATTTCTTTGAATAAATCTTCTATTTCGCTCATTTTAAAAAAAAAATAAAGCAAAGAACTTTCACAAGCTGTTGTCCAATAGATACAAAGTGAAATGAAATTTATGTGCCATATTCTACTCATTTCAGTCACTCATTTATTCACATAACACATTTCATAAATAGAACTTTTTTAAAGTGATTTTCCATATAATCAGTTAAATAAATCACATTTATTTTATACAAAAGTTCAATAAGGGTTGAAAATATGTACGTCTGTATTTCACAATAAAAAAACCTTGTTATACATCAAACTTTCATCATTCACTGAAATTAATTTCAACATTATTAGATATTTGAATACATAATATATGTATGTTCATAATGTAGATATTTGGAAGAAAAGAACATTTGGTATAGAAGGATAATAAGAAAACAAATGTCTATCAAAATTCAGAGGAAAAAATGTAAAAAATTGTTTTGAAATGAAGACAGCATGTTTCATTTGAAAAAATTTATTCATTTTCAGAATTCGAAAAAATTGACTGGAATCAAAATTGTTAAATTAATTACATATTTATTGGAAACAAGTAGATTTCTGATTTGTTTTAGTGGCACAAAATTTAATTGAATTTAGCGGTTTGAAAACATTTTCAATTTTAGTTAATAATAAAAATTAGTATTTTAGCAAATTAAATTGAAAATGTTTTCCAACCGCTAAATTCAATTTAATTTGCTAAAATACTAATTTTTATTATTAACTAAAATTTCGTAAATATTTACTTTAAAACAGTAGAAAGTAGGAACAAAAGCAAAAAAAAAAAAAGCATAGATACTGACTAATAGAATTTCTACTTACATACCTAATTAGTTAATTAATTTTGTAAATAAATCTGTAAAACACATAATAAAAATGGAACATAAAAAATTTAATTTCGATTTATTTAAATGTACCTATAAAAAAAACTATAAATTTTAATTAAAATCCTAATCAATGGTTCAATACATTAATTTAAATTACTAAAACAATTTTAATTTCAATAAGCCAAAATTTTATTTGCTTTTAAAACCTTGTGTAGACAGATATTTAATTATTAAAAAAAAAAAAGGCGAATAAAACAAGATCATTTGCCACACAAATTTTCTGTTTCCTATTTTTAAATACATATTTCCATCAAGTTTACATTTATTATCTCTAACTCTATCCTATAACTATACTTGATTATAAAATAAATTGTACATCTGGTGTCAACTGATTTGAATTATCAATTAAAAGAATCCTCATTTTTATAAATAAAATGAAAAACATAGAACGTTTCAATGTGAACAATTTCTATATATGTATATAAATTGTTCACTTCTTGGAAGTAAAACATAAGTGTTTTATTGAATATCTTCCTCTATTTTTTATTTTCCAATTTTCAAGTTCAAATAAATTCAATTTTCCTATAATTTTCCTCTTTAAAAAAAAAATATTTAATATAATATATTATGTACCTACCTATAAAAGGAAATTCAAAGAAAAAAACAAATTAATTGATTTTCCCTGTTTACATTACCAAAATAATTGATTAACATATGGTTAAGAGAAGTATGTGTAGATATATGTAGATAGCTGTAGCTTTAACGTTATTATAATTTTTAATTATGAAATTTTACCACAATTTTCAATATCATACACAGCACACGTAATTAAAATTCATAATTAAATTTAAAACTTTTATTTAATTTTCAGATATAAATTGTAGAATATTAAATACTGACAATTGCATTCATGAATTTTTTCTCTAAAAATAATATTTTCTAAATTTCCAAAGCATCCTATTAAATGTATTCGAGTCATATCATTTTCATTTTCAAGAGTTTCATCAATAATTCTTATAATTGGTGAAATAGCAACACCATGTGTAAAAATTAATAAATATGTATATAGGTACATACATACAAGTAAACGTGTACAATTATGAAAAAGCCTCAAAGAAATATAAAATAAATTATTCATTACATGTTCTAGGATCCTAATTAAAGTAATAATTAAAAGAATATTAAAGAAAAAAAATCGAAAAACAATATATTTTATCAAATACTATGCAATTTTATTGTGTAAAAAAAATAATTAACAGATTACTTGTTTTCTTATCTATATTTTAATTAATAAAATAAATTTCAAATTTGTTATTAGAAATTTAAAAAAAATTAAAATAAAGGATCACTCACGCCCTTTAAAAAATTAATGCTCTTAATAAAGTTTACTGGTCATTATAAAGAAAGTATTCTGGAAACAAAATTTTATAATATGAGTAACTTTTTTGCAAGAGGAAATTTTGCAGTTTTTGTTCCCTTAGGAAATTGAAAACTTATTAATTTTGTCAATGGAAAGAAAAATAAAAAAGTAAACCGTTGTTTTAAAATTCGTCGAATCCAGAGAATAAGATACACATGTGTACTGTGTAGCAAAAAACATTCATGCATAATTGTGGCCCATGGGAGGATCGAACTCACGACCTTCGCGTTATTAGCACGACGCTCTAACCAACTGAGCTAATGGGCCATCGTGATAGGTTTGTGTGAATAGAAGTCCAGCTACACTGAAAAAAATAGAAGTACCTACTTATGTATATACTATATATTTAAAAAAAAAAAAAACATTTTATAAAGTGACTGTTCTTGTAAAACATACTTATTCATAATTATTCCTTTGTAAGTACCACCTACATACTTATTCATGCACCTAATTTTTCGCGACTGAGGAGGATGAGATACTCGCCAAATGCCTTCTGATGACCAGATGCGTGCTGAGGAAGCATGCTTGCACCTTTCCAACACCTACAGGAGCAGCAGCAAAGACGGATTCAGCCGGCTAGTACATGGAGGGAACACTATTCCAACTGCTTGTAAGTATACAACTGCACCATATGCAAAACCAATTTCTAATTACTTTTCCTTTTTTCTTTCTAGACATTGGGAATGCGCCTCTGCACAAGCAATGATAAAAAATTGATTCGAAGAACAAAAATAATAATTTTTTGTTCACACAATTGGACAAAGATTTTCAACGCGGCCCATTAGCTCAGTTGGTTAGAGCGTCGTGCTAATAACGCGAAGGTCGTGAGTTCGATCCTCCCATGGGCCACAATATGCATATTTTTTGCTCTACACCAGCTATAACTTCATGATTTAGAAGTTTCTATTGCACTAATTTCATATAGAAAAAAATTTTCCCCTAATAATCCTCAACCCAATTATTATTGTGGTACGATAACAAGACAGATTTTTAAAGAAACTTAGATACCAATTCGTTACGATGGCCCATTAGCTCAGTTGGTTAGAGCGTCGTGCTAATAACGCGAAGGTCGTGAGTTCGATCCTCCCATGGGCCAGGAAAAAATGCTACCTTTTTTGCTGTTCTACGCAAGTTATCAATATGCTTAGGTTAGATCATGAATATTTTTTATTATGTAATACCAGTAATACATACGTCAAAAATACGTTTTGCTCCAGTTTTTCAGGCCTATGAATGAAAAAACTAAAGCAAGCTTAAAAAGGCCTGTTGATTTCTCTACAATTCAGTAAAATTTCTTATAAAACTCTTATCATAGATAAAATTAAATCATTTATTTAGCATACTTTCATTTTTTTTACAATCACCTCATACATATCATATTTTTGAACATATGTAGTATTTTCTAAAAATTTAAATAATGTGTTAATAATTTCAAGACATTAAATAGACGAAAAAAAAATTATTTTCAACAACAAAAACAACAATCATATTTTAAATTATGATCCTTTTTTTTTAAACATAGTAATAATTATTATTATTAAATTCTATGCATAATTTAATTCATAAGTGTAATTCAATTTTAATTTATATTTGCTGTTTGATAAAATTTTCGACCATAAAAATGTTTGGTTTACTCTTTTTTTTTTTTTTTTAAATGATTAACCTACAAAAGTAAACTAAAGAGTTTTAAAGCATTGTACAATATGTATGTTCTTCAATAAATTGTCATTAAATATCACGATCGAAATTTATAAAAGTAGTACTCAGCACCAAATGTGTATGAATACAATATCGTTTTGATTACACTTTCTATGTTTTTCATGTTTCTTTTTTTTTTCTCCACATAATTTAAATAAATGAATATAAATAAGAAATAATTTGAAATATAAAAAGAAATATTAAATCAATTTTTCTTTCTTTAAATTAATAAAGAATTTAATCTCTAGTTTGAAAGCTTTAACAATCGACATTATTATTATTATTTTTTTTTTTAAATTTTTATTACATTTTTATTTTCTTCAGATATTTTTGATAGTGAATTGAATTTTATATGATTGAAATTAACGATCAATTATATTATGTGACTATGTTTGTAATAATTTTTGAAGATTATCACATGATGGTGTATAAATATTTTGAGCTTTCTTATATAAATCACGATCACCAAATGTTCGAGCTTTTGATAGCATTGCATCTCCTGAAAAAAAGAAAAACAAAATAATATTTTCAAATTAAATTCCTTTTTTTTGCTTTTAAAATTAAATTACTGTAATTTCTTTCACGACTACAAGAATGTCTTAAATGATTCATATATTCCTCTTCTACAGATGCTTCTAAACGTCCAACAGAACCCTGATATTCAGAATGAAAATTATCTTTAACATAATACGGTACTTTCAAATGATTTGTTCGTCTCTGTACTGAATATTTACTGAAAAAATTAATATAAATTTTTCTTTTTCAAATTCTGAATAAAATTTTTTCTTTAAAATCTCTTACTGGCTTGGTTGGAGACTGTAAATTGGATCAGAAATGAAAAATGATGACATCATTGATAATCCGATCAAAAGTAAAATTGGTAATAAATTTATAAGTGCTGTATATCCTCCTTGCTGAAATTTTTTTCAATAAATGACATTATTTTTATAAAAAGGACAGAAAATTTATTAAAAAAAAATAATAATCTTAAATAAAAAAAAGTAATAAAATAAGTTTGAGAAATAATGAAAATCAATTTTAAGAGGACTGTTCTAGATATTGATTTAATATTTGAACCTCAATAATGCGATGAGTACTAATTTTTATCGAAATTCTCCTCTTTAAAATTTTTAAATTTAAATTTTTCTTCAATAATTTCATTTTGAATTTAGTTCAGGAACAGTCCTTTTTTTTAAATGGTGCTTCGCAGTTGTGTCCAAAAATAGTTTAAATGAAAAGATGTATATTTTTTAACGTTTCTAGCACTTTATAAAAGCTTTACGTTTTATGATTCAATTTATTTTTTATTTTTCAAGATAATTATATAAATTGAAGCATTTTATGAAGATCTAATCAATCAATAAAATTGAATGTGTATACAAGTCCTCTAGAATTTCTTCTGATGAGTAATTTTAAAATTTCAAATTCTCATTTTGTTTTTCATAAAAAAAATTCGAATGAACTTATTTAAGAATATTCTGTACTTTGTCTCTAAAAATAATTTCATCAAATTGTAAAGCAGCTAAATTACAATTGATTGACCAGATCTGTATGAAAATGTCTTAATTTTAGAGGTCATGCATAATTAAAAAGTAAACATTATGTGCAGCAAATTCTTTAAGAAATAATATATTGACATTTAAAGTAATTAAATTGTTGTGTAGTGTGCATGAATTGTATTAAGCCTAAAGTTCATGCAAGATTTTCATTTTTTTTTTTACATTTGTTCAAGAAATCGATTGAAGTAAAAATGCATATACATGTGTAGCTATCTATCTTTTGTTTGATTTTAATTTACCTGAAATAATAAATCGAACCAAAACATCTTTTCATATAGTCAGTGTCTTCTATAACGTGCCTTTTAAGGTATTAAGAACAGAAAAATAATTCATCAGAGTTTAAACGGATAATTTTTTATGTAGGTATTTATTTTTGTTTGAATTTTTTCCTCATTTTTTACAAAATTTGATTGAAATTTACTTCTGACAGATCACCACTATTTTTGGACGATCTTGAGGAATTTCTTTATATGATTACTTAGACACAATTCAACCACGATGGCCCATTAGCTCAGTTGGTTAGAGCGTCGTGCTAATAACGCGAAGGTCGTGAGTTCGATCCTCCCATGGGCCACACATAATTTATTTTTTTTATTTTACTCTTTCCAAACTTATTTTAATTTTAAAATTATCGAAATAAAAACCATTTTGTTTTTACCAATGAAAATTCAAATTAAACTTCAAAATCAATTCAACTTACCTCTCTCTGATGTTGATGTTCTGTATTACGGAAACGTCTCTGTCGCATATAAATATTTTGTTGTGGAAAACCACCACCAAAGAACATATTGAATAATTCTTCAGCTGTAACATCAGCTTCAAAACCACGAGTATAAGCAAATTCTGACGAATAATGACGACGTCCCAATCCTGAACTAGCACTATGTCCTTGCAAATTATCATCATTACCATGTAAATCATATGATTTACGTTTTTCTGGATCTGTTAAAATTGCAACAGCATTTCCAACAGCTTTAAATGCTTCAACAGCACCAGGTGCTTTATTTTTATCAGGATGCAATTGAAGAGCCAATTTTTTATATGATTTTTTTATTTCTGAATCTGTAGCTTCTTTAGTAACTCCTAAAACTTCATAATAATCTTTGCATCTACAATTAATTAGAATTTTTTATATATTAATTTGTTAGATAACTTCAAATTGTTTTAAATGTTAATTACTTTTTTATTTTTTTAATTGCTTCCAATTGCTCTTCTGTGTATTCAATTTCAACAGTTTTTGATTCAGCTCCTTTTGTACTTGATGTATTTCGTTGACGTACACCATCCTTTTGAGAACCAACATCTTCAGTGGTTTCATTAGTTGTTGGAATACTTTTTACTTTTGCTAACAGTTCTAAAATTTAAAGAAAAGAAAATTTTATTTGAAAAAAAAATTATAACACAAAAACCAAAAATTAAATATACCTTTGGCTCTTTTTGAAGGATATAATTGATTAGCTTTATTCAGAAACTTTTCAGCTCTTTCTAATTTACCTTCGGTTAGAGCTTTAATGGCTATTTCTATACATCGATCAGCCTCATCACGGTTTCCTTCCATAATTAATTTTATTGTAAAAAATATCTAAAAAGGAAAACACTTTATTTTATGAAATTTTATTTTTAGGTTTCAACCAAAATTCATTTGAGCAATTTTTTTTATTCTTCTACAGTCTTTTAAAATTGAAAATATAAATTCTCATTTAGTTCATATATCCATAAGCAAGTTATCATACAAATTTAACGGATTTTCTTCTCTAAATTCTAATGGATAACATCTCTCACAATGATAGATGTATGTTGTATAGCAATACGTAAAGATTAGCAAGGAAATGAAAAGAAAAGTTTCGTTAGGTAAATTTAATTTTTAATTGCAAATAAAGCTGGTTGTAAAAAAACGAAAATAAATACCTACAAAAATGTTTTTATGTATCAATGAACACATAGGTTTTCTTTAATTTAATTTAAGCGTGGTAATAATCTGACATTTGATAGACTAAAAAAAACGACAACAAAGGAGGAAAAATTCAATAAAAAATATTGATTTAATTTAATGGAAATTAGATGAGTAGAAAATTAAATTAACAAAAAACTAAGACAAAAAAGAATTAAAATAAAAATCAATTTGCACTTTGTACTGAGTTAAAAAAATATGGTAAATGAAGTTTTTGCTACTTGTCATGATTATTAAATTTAAACCATCAAAATATTCATTTTTAATATTGTGAAAGTTCCTTCATATGATGACCGTGTATAAATAAATAAATAAAAAACTATTACAAAGATTATAAATGACGTAGGGCCCGTACAATATAAATTATGTCATCATAATGCTCAATCAACACTATTGAAATTCTACTCTAAATTTAGTAACAAAACAAATAAATAAATATAAAACGATACGCCATACGTGTATCATTTAATTCACGTGCTATTTATTTAATTTAAAAAAAAGTGTACATAATTAAAATAGGAACAAATGAAAATTGATTGTAGAACTTAATAAGCCCAAATGTACTTTTTTTTCTCATAATTTTTAAACTAATCATGAAATTATAAAAATTTAATTACACACTCACCTGATAAACTAATTTTAATTTAAAAAATAATGAACTTTTTTCTTTTGTCAATAAAGCACAAAAAATCAATTAATTATTAAAAATTGTACATCAATTTTTTTTTTTCACTTTTTATATTTAAAAATTTTTCCAACCACACCACATTAAACTTCCGGACAAAAAAAAAAACGTAACAAAGTAGTAAAAATAATTTTGGGTTTTTTAATTTTTATTGCAGCAAAAAATATTTTTTTTAAATTTAAAGAACATAAAAATCCTGTAACCAGGAATCAGGGCTCTTGGTGCTCTTCTTTTCCCTTTTTTTTCTTTTTCTTTTTTTGACAATTCAAAAAGATATTTAAAAAAATGGCTGCGACTGCTACTTTTGATACTTCAAAGTCCGAACACAAAGAACCGTCATCGACAACATCATATTTGGGCATGAACACATTAGGTGGTTATAACAACGCAAGCAAACCGGTTTTAAAAAAATATGATAAGGCGGTAAAACCCTTTCCATTCCCGAAAGCCGAATACTATTCAATCCTCAAACTTGAATAACTGTTCTTGTACCAAGACAGTCCAAGATTTTTTGCAAAATTCTTTATAAAAATTACCTAGAGATTTAAGCGTTGGTGAAATGACGGCCTATTTGTTAATACATTTTGCATGCAAGAACATTAATTTCTTTTTGCCTTAATTTATTAGTCAATACGCTTAAAATATAAAAATTAATCATATATGTGACCTAAATATTTTATATTTCAAACAACAACAACAAATTCTTTTGAAAATACTCATTAACAAATTTTTTACACGATTTTAATTTTTATAATTTCGAACAAAAAACCAATAACATTGATTAATAGTCACATTATAATAGAATATTCACAGACGCACGACAAATTTACCTGTTGATTAATTGGTATAATTTTTTTTATCATACATACATATGTGTATGTACATATACATACATATATATTATCTAGTTTTCCACCGCTTTTTGTTTCGCTTATTTATTTATTTAAATCAATTTTCGCAAACATGCATGCATAAAAATTTACATTAAAACACGCAACATATGATATTTACATGGAAGATGAAATTATCCTTACATATCCTTTGGTAATAACAAATTTTTTAAAAGCTAAAAACTTTTTCAGTTTTTTTTTCTTTTGAATATTGATCAAACAAATGGCTTAAAAGAAAACAAAAACAAAACAAAGACTTTGATGTATAGACATTTCAATATGAAACAACAGGATATCGAAAAGGATTTTTTCAGTTAAATTTTTACAATCACCATTCGATATACGGATTGGTGTATATTTGACACACATTTAATTATTTTCAAGGTGTTTGAAATTTAAAATCTTCGTAAAATTTTCTCACAATTTATTCTTAAAGTGGGAGGTTGAATAAATAAATTTTACAATACTTTATTGAAGAAATGTTAGATTTCGTGTTATTTATAATTTATGGTGAAATTGAATGTGTGTATATAAGTGGTATTTGAATTGATTCATTTTATGTAGGTAAATGTGTAATGTGTTGTAATATGTAGTTACGGTTTGTAATTGTAGGAATTTTCCAAAACGTCCTTGATAACTTATTGCCCTATATATACATACATATGTGATGAACTCCTTCTTTTGAAACAATATGTAATTAAAAAAAAAAAAAAATTAAAAAAAATAAATGGGAGAGTCAGGTAACTATTGTAATATGCAATTTTTTATTTTATTTCTGAATTAAATTACTTTTGAAAATAATTTACAGTTTATTTGAAGAATACAATACTTAAGCCACCCATGAAATCCACCTTAGGCATGTGATTTGATCGCAATCAAATTAAAATTTTTGTCTTCTAAGAAGGATGCAAATAGTAAAAAACTGATTCAAGCTAGTTAGTGCAGTTTCAAAGTTATAAATCTTACAAGCAAATTTTTAGTATTGTAAGAAACCTCTAAAGCCGATTAAAAAAAAAAATGAGATGTTGTTATTCCCATATCTTACTTTCAAAAAGTTACCGTTTTCGAAAAGGCCAAAATTTATCTTTTCCTCATGAATACTTTCAATACTGGAGAGTAACGAAAAAAAAGCTGACACATAAAGGTCAAAAGCCATATATAAGTTTTTCTTTTTATTTAAATTTAATATCATGCGAATTTCTAAAAATAAAATATTTCAACACGGCAGTTGACTGGATTTATTTCATCAATTATAGATTATCACCTGAACATTTGTTTTATAACACCTAAGTTTACCTTAAGTGTTATTACGCATGCAAATGTACTAGGTATGGGGAATTGCACTTTAAATGCATTTAATTTTAAACCCATTCCAATTTCTAAATATGTAATTTAATTTTTTTTTAAATAAAGGATTTGAAATTATTTGCAATTTATTGCATTCAGTTTATTTCACACCTTAAAAGTGTTAAGTTATCTCTAATAAGAAATTTTCAATCGAAAACAAGTGGAAAAGTTTTTTTAAAAATGTTAGGAATTGCTTGTGATCCTCTTCAACATATTAGCATGTATCAAATGCTTCATGAAGGTTGTTAAAAAAATTAACGAATGTATATTTAACTAATGCTTTAGGATATACATACATATACATATATTTTTTTTATTATTGAAATTTGTTCTTCGATTACTTTTCTTTTAATTTTTAATTTCATGCTCCCTTTCTATTTCGACAACTAAATTTTAAACGCACAAAATTAAATAAAATTTCAATTAATTATTGTTGATTGGAATTTAAATTATTCAAGAAAATTTTATTTTATTTTCCAGGATCATTATTGAATATAAAATTGGATTATTAATGATTGTAAAATTGAAAATATTTGAAAAAATATGTCAGGTCAGAAAACATTTTTTATGCACTCACGTAATTTTTTATTATTTTTAAATTAAAAAATTAATGAAAATTTAAAATATAATAGCGTTATTTTCTAAGCATGTTTATTATTTTTTTTTCTTAAAGAATTAGTTAGTAATCATGATTAAAATTATATTCAAAAAATTTAAATCTTGTGAAAAATAATACAAATATTATTAGCAGTACAAAAGCAAAGTAGAAATAGCGTGTTAGTATAAAATTAATATCGCAACAGTAATAATTTAAAAAATTTTCATATGTGATAATGGCATTCCTTTTTTTAAATAGACAGCGAAGATAGTGATGGTGAAGGAGGTTTAGGAAATGTAAGTCGTGTTATAATTCGTCCACCAGGAACCAGTGGAAAAGCAAAACGTGGTCATTTATGTTTTGATGCTGCATTCGAAACTGGAAATTTAGGACGTGCTGATTTAATTGGAGATTTTGAATATGATTTATTTTTACGTCCAGATACATGTAATCCAAGATATCGTTTTTGGTTTAATTTTACAGTTGATAATGTTAAACAAGATCAAAGAGTCATTTTTAATATTGTTAATATTAGTAAACCAAGAAATTTATATTCAATGGGTTTAGTACCAATTGTTAAATCAACAAGTCGTCCAAAATGGCAAAGATTACCAAAAGATAATGTATTCTATTATAGATCATCAATTCATCAAAATCATTATGTATTAAGTTTTTCATTTGCATTCGATAAAGAAGATGATGTTTATCAATTTACAATTGCACCACCGTACAGTTATTCAAGACTACAATCATATTTAACGGTAATTGGAACTAGACATGATGAGAAACGGTTCGAAAAACAATGTTTAGCAAAAACTTTGGTTAGTTTTTATTTTTCAATACTTTAAAAATACAAGGACTCAAGTTTTTGTTCTGTGTTTGTTTCAGCAAAATCGAAATCTAGATTTAATTACAATCGATCATGTGCCGAAACCTGTAGGATTAGAAAACAAAAAACCTTTAAGAGTAATTGTTATATTAGCTAGAAGTCATCCGGGTGATGCACCAGCATCATTTGTGTGTCAAGGATTTATGGAATTTTTAATTGGAGATCATCCAATTGCAAGTGTCCTTAGAGAAAATTTTATTTTTAAAATTATACCGATGGTTAATCCAGATGGAGTATTTCTTGGAAACAATCGATGTAATTTAATTGGTCAGGATTTGAATAGAACATGGCATATTGCGACTGAATTTTCTCATCCAACGCTTTATGCAATTAAAAATATGCTTAAAGAATTGGACAATTCTGATGTAGGTTATTTTTTAAAGGATTCTTCTAATGTATTTAAAAGCGTTATAACTTTTCTTTTTATTGTTAGTGTTATCAAATTGACTTTGTAATCGATATACACGCTCATACAAGCCTTTTAGGAACTTTTATTTGTGGAAATACATACGACGATGTTTATCGATATGAAAGACATTTAGTTTTTCCTAGACTATTTGCAACAAATGCATATGATTATTTAGCTACAAATACGACTTTCAATACTGATGATCGAAAATGTGGCACAGCTAGAAGATTTTGTTGTGAACGATTAAGTGATTCCTTAAATTCTTACACATTAGAAATCTCAATGTATGGGTATTATCTTAAGGATGGAAAAACTGTTACATCTTATACTGAAGATGGATGTAAAAATTTTTAAAATATAATTTTTTATATTATAATTTTTCATTTTTCTACTTTTTTTGTTTAGATTATAGACTTGGGCGTAATTTAGCTCGTACATTTCTCCAATATTACCGTTTTACAAACATTCTACCTCTACCAACGATAGCCGAATTAAATCCAAAACGTGGTCGACCAAAAACACATCGTCCACGAGGACGTTCAAAAATACGACAAGAAATTAAACTACGTCCAAAAACTACACGTTATTATGCACCAATCAGTTACACAGATCTATCAATATGTTATGAAAGTGGAACATCTGATGAAGGTTCACCAGTAAGACAACCAAGTTATAGCGGTCATATTCATTCTGCGTTCAAATTGAAACGACAGGCTACTGTTCATGATCAAATTTCATTATTAACAAGTAAATCTTCTTCGAAATTTGATAATTTCGATTTTCAAACACCAATAAGTGATCATATAAAAAAAACAAGCAGTAAATTACCACCACTTCCAGAAAAAGTATCTTTTCGAACAGTTGAAACATTAAATATACCACCACGACCGTATTTATCAATAATCGATTTTAATCAATTGACTATCGGCAGTCTAGAAAAAGCTACAGCAAAAAATAAAAATCAGTTTAAGGAGAAGAAAAAATTTAAAAAATAATTTGAATTTTACGTGGCAATCATATTTTACAATTTTCAGTTTTTCAAATTTTATTGTAATATTGCAGTTTTCAATTCTTTAAAAATACATTTCAGGAATTTTATTAAACAATAAGAAACTTTTTTTCCAAATAAAATTTGCTATGTAAAAACGAATAGATAAAGCACATCGTTTGTTCATTTAACTTTTTCCTCCGCTTTTACCTTTTCATTTCAATTGGCATTCTAATACTAGTTCTAGAGAAAATACTAAGAACTCTTGAGACTTTTTAATGACAATAAATTTTAATTCATAAAATAAAAATACAATTCTCACTAACATTGAACATTTTCAAATTATTTTCTATGAAATTGATGAATTCCTTTGAACCACTAATGACTACTTTACATTTCTGTTTAACATCAATTAAATTAAAAATTTCCCTTAAATTATTTTCATTTAATCTGCACAATTTTACATTTTCATTGTATTTCAATTTTTTCCTTAAATGATTACAAATTTCCAATAAATTATCAAATTTGCATTCAATACAATTTTGATGTGGTAAATAAAAATTTGCTTTAAAATTCCAATAACTTTGATATTCATGAATTTTTTCTCGAAAAATAATATTTTCTAAATTTCCAAAGCATCCTATTAAATGTATTCGAGTCATATCATTTTCATTTTCAAGAATTTCATCAATAATTCTTATAATTGGTGAAATAGCAACACCATGTGTAAAAATTAATAAATTATCATGGGAATTTATTTTGTGTTCATATGAACCTATTGGACCACGAAATTCAACAATATCATTAATATAAAGATTTTTTATGTAATTTGACATATTTCCATTTGGATTAAGATTAACAAGAATTTTAAATTGAAATTGTTCTTCATTAATCCAAAATGGAGAATATGGTCGTGTGATGTAATTTTTATCTGATGATTCTTTTGAGTAATTAGAAGTCTTCATCATTACATGATGACCCGGTGGAACTAATAATATTGAATTTTCTGGTTTTTTAATACATTCAAATTTTAATTCAAGCAAATTAGTATTCAAAGTGATTTGTTCCAACAATTTGTAATTTTCATATGCCGCCAAGATGTTTTGTTTGTTTTGATATTTCACTGTTTTTGGAATAAAAAGTTTTGCATACAGAATGCAATTTGCACAACCATTCCCACAGCAATCATCTTCGTTGATATCTGAACTTTGATTTAAAGTCATCTACAAAGAGGATTTTTTTTTTAAATTAAAAAATTATAATCATTTTAACAGTGAATGACAATGAATTATGAACATTACAAATATGTATTCCCCTTTACTCGCATTACCCGGCATTTAGAATTTTGTATTTTTATTGCAAAAGCGTAATTTCAAAAACAAATTTGTGAATTACAAGTGAAATAAGTATCTACTCCGTGTCTCCGGAAATAAAGCTACTTTCACAAGTACTGATTACCAATTTAATTGTATTTTTTAAAGGAAATTAAAAGAATGTTACAATGACCGTTTCTCAAATTTCCTTTTCATATAAATTAGCATTTTAACTTAGTTTTACAAATTAATTAGTTCATGAATTTTAAAAGAAACTAAAAAGGCCCTTACCACATTATCTATACTGAGTGTTCTTGTTGTACGAAACTACACTAAATCATAAGTCATAACTAATTTTCTTTGAATCAATTCACTACATAATTTAATTTAAATTTTAATTTTTTGACAAAACAAAACATTTGATAACCAAGTCAAATTCATTATCAGCTATCAAATTAAATGTCAGCACTCAGCTGCTGAATTTTTTTTCATAATTTTCAGCTCAGTGCTGACATTTAGTTAAAATGCTAAATGCTAATTTATATCTGTCATTGAAGTCGAAATAGAGGATTTTTTTTTACATCTTTAACTTGGAGTTAAAAAACATATTCTGGATATGTTAGAATAACAATTTTAATTTAGATATTTTCAAGTTTAGAATTTTAAAATGAATTTGCAAGCATTTTTTAGAGACTTCAATCCAAGGTAAGCAATCATACTTGTACCACTTGTGTGTTCTGTAAATATTTTATTTTTTCTTTCTTTACAGCAAATTTATAGTTCATTGTAGTCTTTTCTCATTTATCACCTTATTTTGTCTTCGTTTGGATGGATACATAGGTAATTTATTTATATATTTCGAAATTTATTACTAAACTTGAACTTGCAAATTAATTTTTTTTTTAGACTGGCCTTATTGGGCAGTTTTTGCACCCTTGTGGATATGGAAAACAATAGCAATATTAGGAGCAACTGTTGGTGCAATAGTATGGTGTAGATATCCACATTATAGGTACAAATCTAACTAACCCACTTTTAAAGTTTATTTAAAAATTTGATTTGTTTTTCTCATATTAATATTTTTAGATTAGAAGGAGATTCTTACACACAATTTAAAGCAATGCTCATATCTTTGTCATTACATTTAATTCTGTTAATGTTTGAATTATTGGCATGCGATCGCTTAACATCTGGCCGTCATCTATGGGTATTAGTTTTCATACCATTAATATTTGGAAGTGTTGCAAGTGTTGGAGCTTGTGTTTGGGCAGTTAAACATGATAGATCATTTGAATTGGAATTATTTTTAGCTGTAAATGCTTTGCAATTTGTTTCATTACCATTAAAACTTGATGGCTTTGTATCATGGAGTTGGGAAATTGTTTTCGTTCCTATGTGGATTGTTGTTTGTTTAAGTTTAGTTAGTAAGTATAACTAAAATTATAAATTTTTTAGAAAATTTGTTATTAAAATTTATGTTCTTGTTATTTTCAGGTGTTCTTTACAATATAATCTTTTGTGGCATCATGATGAGAACTCCAGAAATTCCATTATCACAAAAACGAGCTGCACTACATTCAGCAATCGGTAATGCTTGTACTGTACTTCCTATTTTGTGTTTTCAAGTAAGTATCTTAAACTTTTAATTTTAATCATTAAAAAATCGTATAATAGAATTAATAAAAAATTTTTTTTATAGGTAATTATTGCTGATAAACTTGAAGGTGAATTAAAATTTCCTTTTATAATTGTTTTCAGTCCATTATTAGTGGCTGTATTTACATTAATATTACTAAGTTTTACTGCAAAAGGTGGTAATAAATGGTGGTTTGGTATACGTAAAAATTTCAGTCAATTTTTATTGTCTGCTTTACCATTTTTACAAGAATATGGTAACATATCATATCATACAGATACTGGTGGACAAACAGTACCACTTGAATCAAATACAGTACAACATTTAGATGATTTTGATAAAAGAAGTAAAAAAGCTTTAAGTAAAAAGAATGATCATTTAAAACCTGTTGTACCGATTGTCAGTATAGATTTACCTGATTAAAAACAATTATTTTTATATTTTTTTTTTTATTTTCTTCCATGAAAATATAGAAGATTTTTTTAAATTGTTTTTCTTAAATTAATAACTTATATGTATCTCTCTCTCCTCGAAATGGAGAACAAAAATGTTGTATTAAAACAATGAATTTATTTTTATTTTAGTTTTTTTTTTTTTTTTTTAAATACAACAAAAACAAAAAAAAAACTACTTTTTTTTAATGTAATTATAAATAAATTTTAAAAAACATACAATTTTTGCTTAGATATAATTTTATGTTTTAACATTTACTGTTGTTAGAATAATGTAGAATTAAAATTCTTATCGTATTAGTGCAAAATGAATTTTTTTTTAAGTTTATTGTATTTTGTTTAAAAATTCTTTCTTTTTTATTTTAAAACTTTTTTGTAGTTTTTTTTTTAAATTTTTTTCAATTAAAATTATTTAATAATATTTTTTAAACAAAATAATGCAAAAATTATATCAAAATTTAAATTCAAATTATACCTATTAAGGATTTAAGACTGGATTCGTCGATATTGGGCTTTTAAAAACGTGATGCAAAACGAAAAATATTCGAAATGAGAACAAGGAAGTTCATATCGAAAAAACAAATAATTAATTTTATTTAAAAAAAAAATATTAAAATAAGTACCTTGAATTATATTTTATTGTATTATATTAATTTTTTCGTCCTTTTATTTTTTCTTTACTAAAATATTATTTTGTTAAGTTTTCATAATTAGTTATAGTAATGAACAAAAAGTGTATATAAAATTAATTTTTTTTTCTAAGATCATTTATAAGTGAATAAATGTAAGTTAAAAAAAAAAATGGAACTGAATTGTTTTTATTCAATTACGACAAGGTTATTTTGTTAGAATTAGAAGTGAATCCTTAGAAGTAGAAAAAAAAAAACTATAAAGGATAATATTTAAATGAAGGATATGGTTCTGTAAGGACTGTAGTACTAGAAAAAGAAAATTACAATTTATTTACGGTTTTTTTTTTCTGTTATACAAATGCAAAAAATATTTATTAATCAAAAATTACTTTTAAATTAATAAAATGATTATAAAATTATAAATTTTATTGAACCTTGATAATTTGCATCATACATAAAAACATTAAAACGAATGTCATAAAATATCTTACGTACCTATATAATTCTTAGATACTAGATAATAAGCAAAAAAAAATTACTTCTATTATTATAACCTATATTATAACCTTTTTATTTACATAATTCCATAATAAATTATTTATTTGCTGAGCTTCTTACACTTTTTATTCTCTTAAAAATATATAAAAATCAAAACAAATTGGCTTAAAAATTCTGATGTATAATTTTCAAAAAAAAAAAAGCTATTAAGTGAATTCGTAACTTAGAAATTCATTATTATCATTTTTTTTTTATGTCACAAATGCCGTTTTATAAAGTGTAAAAAAATTTCTAATAAATTTTCACAAATATTTTATTTAAAAAAATGTATACAAAAAAAAAAATCAGCATACATCGACTTTTTAATTTTTTTGTTATGATTTTTTAATTAGATATTATTTTTTTCTTTTTAATTAAAAGTCATTGCTTAGAAATGAATAAAAAGAATGTATGTGAATACATTTACGCTTAAAATAATTTTTTTTTTCTGTCTAAAGTGACAATAATAATTTTTTTTAATTAATTTTTTTCAATGTTAATCAAAAAACAATTGTATTTTTTTTCTCCAATATTAAAATTTTAAATAAAATGTAGGCTAATGTTGAATTAATTTTTATGTATTTTAAATCAACCCTACCATCTGCAATGCCAATTTTTAATTAGGTAATTTTCTTTTATTTCTTTTCAAATATTCTCTCAGAGATTTGTCCCTGCACAAGACAAGTAATTTAAATCTTTTATTTATTCATTTTTTTTTTTAAATTAGAAATATCGACTTCTGTTACTATGTGTAAAATATGTACGAGTTTTTTTCATCATTTATAAAGAATATAGAGCCTTTTTTTTCAGTCATTGGGAGATCATATAAAATATCCTTTAGACCATAATATTTCACTTGTTGAATTTTCTGGAAATTCTGGAGTGTTTTAAAATATTCAATGTATAAATTGTTAAAGCTGTCTTTTGAATAAAAAATATATATTAAAAAACAAAAAAGAACGGAAATAAAAACAAATGAACTTGCTTAACAGACATAAGTAATTAACTTTTTTTTTTTATTCTGAATTTTATATTTAATACCGAATAATTGTGCTATACGAATTCCAATTACAAAATTTTTAATTAATTTGACTTAGATAACAATAAATAGAAACTCTATTATGAACAGAAAATATGCAAATAAAATGTGAACGAACTTATTTTTTTTTTTATTATTATTATTCAATAACATTAAGACACCTATTTTTAATGTATGTAATTCTTTTTCTTATTACATTTTTTTTTTTTTAAAAAAAAATTTTTCTCTTTTTTTTTTTAAATAAAACAAAAAGCTTTCCTATAACTTAAAATAATTTACTTTGAAACATTTCAATTTTGAAAATTGAAGGAATAACACAATCGATTCAATAGATCGTGTTTTTATTATATAAAAAAAATTCTTATAAGTGTAAAATAATTTTTATTTTAATATTAATTAAATAAAATGGCTTTAGTTTTAAGAAATGTTCATAAATTTTTCTCATATTATTGCAATTCATTTTCTGGTAAATTTCAAATTTAAAAAAAAAAAAAAACTAATTTAAAATTATAAAAAAAAAAAGAATAATAATAAATAACTTTTTATAGATCCTCGTATGGAGAATTTACCATTATTAGGATCCCCAGTACCAATTTTAATAATATTAGCAACATATTTGTATTTTGTATTGAAATTAGGACCAAAATGGATGGAAAATCGTAAACCATTTAATTTAACAAGTGTTATTAAATGGTACAATGCTATACAAGTTATAGCTAATTTTTATTTGGCTGTAACTGTGAGTGATAATATAATTTTAATTACAAAAAGAAAATAGTGATTGTGTATATAAAAAGTGATTTAAACAAAAAAAAAAATTTTTTATAATAATTTAAATAAATTATTAATTTTTCTAGGCATTGAAAAATTCATATTTACGAGATGATTTCAGTTTATTGTGCCAACCAATTGATTATACAAATAATGAACCATACATGAAAGAATTAATTTTTTGTACATACGGTTATTATTTTCTCAAATATTTGGATTTATTGGATACGGTATGTGTTTGTTTGTTTTATTTTTTTTTTATTTTTTTTTTTAAATTTAAATTTTCAATATAAAATAGAATTATTGAATAAAAGGTTAAATAAAAGTCACTACTAACCTAATAACCTTGTAAATAATTTGAAAAAAATAAAAAAATATAACTAATGCTG
Source organism: Bombylius discolor (assembly GCA_939192795.1). Classification (NCBI taxonomy): domain Eukaryota; kingdom Metazoa; phylum Arthropoda; class Insecta; order Diptera; family Bombyliidae; genus Bombylius; species Bombylius discolor. The sequence goes on along the minus strand of OW584240.1, from coordinate 49,944,928 downwards.
TTATTTTGATTTTTAATTAAAATGTTTATTTAGCCTAAATCAAAAAAAAAAAACATCTAAATTTTAATAAATGAATAATTAAGTAAAAAAAAAAAACAAAATAAAGTGGTATAGTCAATTCAACTGAACGAAAGCTATTTCAAAGCCAAATTTATTATTGAAATTTTAAATTACTGACCTCATTTCATTTTAAATATTTATGGGTGAAAGTCTTTTTTTATTTTTTCAATATTCTTCATTCTTTCTCTCAATAAAAAAATATATATATTACACATTTTTGAAAAAAATATTCCATTAAAAATAAAGATTCTAAATTATATTCTTGAATAAATCATAAATTATTTTTAATTGAATAATTTAATTTGTTGTCATTATTGCTAAGCAATTTTTTGCATTTAAATGTGCGTAATTTGAAAATTCTATAGGTTAAGGTAATTAATTTAATTTTTTTGCACTATTATGAACTATAGAAAGGAAACACTCACATGTATTCACGTAGAAAAAATAAATTAATTTAAGGTTACATGAATAATTTAATTGAATTAATTTTATGCTTTTGCAAATTAACAAAAATGCTAAATGTTATTGAATTTTTAGAGGAAATAAGTAAATGAATTAGAACAAAAATATATATATGTATGTATGTATGTATATATTTTTAAATTAATGAATTATTTGTATTTTATTTCAGATATTTTTTGTATTAAGGAAAAAAAACAATCAAATAACATTTTTACATGTTTATCATCACAGTGGAATGGTATTGGGTGTTTATATTTTTGCCAAATATTTAACAGGTAAGCACATTATGAAAATTCCAAATTATTTATTTGAAAAATTTTATGCTGACTCGCGGTACTTAGCATAGTTATTTGATTTTTAATTTTTAATTACGAAAATATTTTAAATTATTTAAAGTAGGAAATAGTAACTCTATTAGAATTATTAAGTAAAATAATTTAAAAAGCGTGTGTTTATTTGAATTTTATAACAATAAAATAAATTTAGTTTTAATTACTATTTGAAAACATTGATAATATCAAATTTAAATAAATTACTCATTTGACAATTATTTGAAATGTGAATTATCCGAAATTTATGACAAAAAAGAAAAACAATACAAAACATTTTCTAAATCAATTTAAAGTTTAAAATAAATACATATATTCACTTTTTGTTTTTCTTTATTTTAATATTTTTATTTATATTTTTAGGTAGCCATTCAACTATGTTAGGTATCATAAATGGTTTTGTTCATGTAATAATGTACATTTATTATTTTATGACATCAATTAATCCAAAATTTAAAGAAAATTTATGGTGGAAAAAACATATAACACAAATACAACTTTTACAATTTGGTTATCTTATAATACATTTTTTAGTTCCAACTATTAATAATACATGTAATCATCCAAAAATAGTTTCAATTATTGGTTTAATTCAAAACATATTCATGTTTGCACTATTCCTTGATTTCTATTTAAAAGCTTATGTTAAAAAATCAAATAAAAATATTAGAATAGAAAATCAAATTAATAATGATATTTCAATTAAAAATAATAAAAAAATTACATAACAGGATCACGCCAATACGAGTATGTCAATATAGGTAAATACATATATAAGATTAATTTAGTATTAGATATGTAAATTACACTTTATTGTAAACATAATAAAAAAAAACTTGAAAAGTAAATTAAATATCTTTTGTGCCTTTTTCAAAATATGGCAATTAACCGTAAATGATGGTACAACATTTAAACATATACAAACAAATAATAAATAATAATTACTTTAATAAATATGTATTTTTATTTTTTCAATACAAATCTTTGATGTTTAAATAAAATGAACTACTTCCACTCTCTATACCAAAACTTCTTTTTTATTTTTTTCCTTTGGTTTTTCTGGAGCTGCAAACATTTCTTCGGCTTTGAAAAGTACCAGTTTTATCTTTTTAAAGTGTCCTTAAATTTTATAACTTACAAAAAATAATTAAGTAGCTGGAAAAAAACGACCTCAAACAAGACGAACAAAAAAACAAATTATATACACAAATTATATCACCAAAAATTATTTTATTATTATTTCAAAATTTTACAAAAAACAAAATAATGCAATAATTGTATGGCTTTTACTTGTTTACATAATGTAAAGCCAATTTTGATGTTGAGAAGATTTTTTATTCTATATAACCAATATTTTTTAACGACCATAGCCATGTTTACCACCGCCGCCACCACCGAATCCACCATGTCCACCACCACCTCCACCATGACCACCGCCACCTCCTCCATGACCACCGCCGCCACCCCCAAATCCACCATGACCACTGCCACCTCCTCCATGACCACCACCAAATCCAGCATGTCCACCACCACCTCCTCCATGACCACCACCTCCGAATCCACCATGTCCGCCGCCGCCATATCCTCCTGAAGGCGAACGAACTTTTCTTTCGGATTTTTCTTCATTCTCTTGAACATTTACACCGATTAAATTTTCAGCATTTTTGTTAGGCAAGGAAACCACAAATGTTAACAAAATTGTTAACATTACCGTGAAAAATAATAATTTCATGATTATAATTTTTGTAATTACTTCTACAAGTCTTTGATTCAGTTTGATCAATTTGAGAATTTGTTGAGAATTTATATATAATTTTTACAGAAAAAAATTAATAATTTCTTTTTTATTTTAATTTTATTTTAGTTGACTTGAATCAAAAAAATCATGAATATAACTAGATTAAGTATTAAAAAAAAAACTACAAAAAAATCCCCAAAATGATGATATTAATTATTCTTAATTTTTTTGTAAAGAATAACTCACACAATTTACACACACATTTTTAATCATTTGCATGCAATCAACAGTTTTTGTTAATATCGAATGATTTTGCAAAAATCTTATTTCCTCATCGACAGCAGACTCGTCTAGTCAAAAACTGAACGTTAAAATTGTGTGCAAATTATGAAAGTACAAAAAAAGAGTTATTATTTTCTTGTGAAATTTATTATGTAATAACTAACAAATATCTAATTAATTATTGTAAATATCTTAATAATAAAAAAACTAAAAAAATACACTTTTTTCATCGAAAGATTTTTTTTTCTTGGTATTAAAAATGCTCGTTTTTTTTAAATTGAAAAATGATTAAGAGTTTTTTCTAAACCACAAAAAAATATAATAAAATTACTGAAAAAGTAGAATTATTACAGTGGAATTGGTTTGAGACTTGACTTTATTATTGAAAATATTTCCGATACAAATTTTCTTTGAAAAAAATACATAGTGCGTGAGATCAAGGATGTTAATTTATTATCGGTTATAATTTCAATAGTAAAGAAAAGGATACACGAACAAAAAATGCTTTTCAGAGCTTATTTAAAATACTGTGACCGTTGAAAAAAATTGCAAGCTGTATAAGAGAAATTTAATAGGCTATGATACATTTCAACCCTTTGCTGCACTTTTATTGTATTCTACATGTGTGTTGTATTTCGCTACTTGGCCTTAAAATTTATCAACGGGTGGGTAATTCTTAGGGCTAAAAAATACATTTCTACAAGTTTGAAAAGAGTACTAAACGTTTCACATAACATAATAATACTTAGTAATTAAAAAATGAAAAACTCAATATAGCTTGTCAATTACTTTTAATCAAAAATCACAAATCGAAATAAACTAAAAAAAAAACAAACAATAGAAATAAATTTCAGATTAATTTAATATCTAAAAAAATTTTATTAATTTTATAGCGCTTATAAGCAAAAACAATTATTGTTAATTTTTTTTTTTTTTATTTTCAAAATTATTTTAATTTTAATTGAATATATTTACGGTTTTTTTTTTTGATTTTTTAACATATGTTTTATAATAAAAATCAACAAACATTACAAACATAAAAATATTTTGAAATAATGCAAATAAAAGCCAAAATTTTGGAAATTTACAATCTGAATGGAAAAATGGTCTAATAAAATGTAACATTAATATTGTAAATTGTAAAATTTGTATTTGTGTTATATGTTTTTTCCACCAAATTGATGCTTTTAATTCTGGTTTAAATGATGTTAGAAAATAATAAAAATACATAATAACATGTACAAGACAATTAATAACACCTAATAAACCACCATGACCACCTGGTAAATATTTAACAATAATATAACTAATTAAAACCATTATTAAATGATGATATACATGTAAAAATGATGCTTGATTATATTTTTTACGTAATACAAAAAATATTGTATCGAGAAGATCAGTAATTTTAATTAAATAATAACAATAAAATAATTTTGCTTCCCATGCTCCAGATTCTGACCAATTAACTTCTAAACAATGCATTTCTGATGAACGATCTAATAATGTTTTACCACCCTGAAAATAATGAAAGTTAAAATTTGAATTTTCATGTTCATTTCAACAGAAAATAAAAATTTACAATAATTTATTATACTAACCACAACGCCCAAAAGTAAATTCGCTATAATTTGAAATAAATTGTATACTATTAATGTATATTTAAGTTCATATGGTTTTTTATCTTTCATATATTTTGGTCCCCAAGTTTTTACAAAATACAAATACAATGCAAGAATACCAAAAACTTTTAACGGAGATCCCATTAGAAATAAACCTTCTGTTCTAGGATCTGAAAAAAAAAATAAAAAAAATAAAAAAAAAAAACTATTAATAGAGTTAGATGTTTAAAAGCATAATTATTAAAGTTATTTTCGCCTCCTGTTAATTCATAATTGATTTCCTTTCATGTTAACGTTTAATTAAACAGAAAATTTAAAAATCCGCTTTAAATGTTAAAAAAATACCGGAGAGGTGAAAGGGCTGAACTTTAAAAAGATTTTTCTTCTAGCTTATATTATTCTCGATTTATGAAGGGGTAATTCTGGTTTGACATTTTGAAAATTTAAAATTTTTTTATCTTGTTTACACTTTCAAAATATGAAGTAAAAATCTTGAAGAGACCTTGAATTATGACGACCCTTTAAAGAGGCACTTCTTAGGTCACATTTTTCAGTAGATGTATGTATGTGTGGGAGCTGGAAAAAAAACGACTTAAAAAACCAGACGAAAAGGGTATCCTCCAAATTTATCAAAAGAATTAACAAAAAAATAAATTATATACACAAATTATATCAGCAAATATTATTTTATTATTATTTCAAAATTTTACAAAAAACAAAATAATGCAATAATTGTATGGCTTTTACTTGTTTACATAATGTAAAGCCAATTTTGATGTTGAGAAGATTTTTTATTCTATATAACCAATATTTTTTAACGACCATAGCCATGTTTACCACCGCCGCCACCACCGAATCCACCATGTCCACCGCCACCTCCTCCATGACCACCGCCGCCACCCCCAAATCCACCATGTCTACCGCCACCTCCCCCAAATCCACCATGTCCACCGCCACCTCCACCATGACCACCACCAAATCCAGCATGTCCACCGCCACCACCCCCATGACCACCACCACCTCCTCCATGACCACCACCTCCGAATCCACCATGTCCGCCGCCGCCATATCCTCCTGAAGGCGAACGAACTTTTCTTTCGGATTTTTCTTCATTCTCTTGAACATTTACACCGATTAAATTTTCAGCATTTTTGTTAGGCAAGGAAACCACAAATGTTAACAAAATTGTTAACATTACCGTGAAAAATAATAATTTCATGATTATAATTTTTGTAATTACTTCTACAAGTCTTTGATTCAGTTTGATCAATTTGAGAATTTGTTGAGAATTTATATATAATTTTTACAGAAAAAAATTAATAATTTCTTTTTTATTTTAATTTTATTTTAGTTGACTTGAATCAAAAAAATCATGAATATAACTAGATTAAGTATAAAAAAAAACTACAAAGAAATCCCCAAAATGGTGATATTAATTATTCTTAATTTTTTTGTAAAGAATAATTCACACAATTTACACACACATTTTTAATCATTTGCATGGATTTAACACTTTTTGTTAATATCGAATGATTTTGCAAAAATCTTATTTCCTCATCGACAGCAGACTCGTCTAGTCAAAAACTGAACGTTAAAATTGTGTGCAAATTATGAAAGTACAAAAAAAGAGTTATTATTTTCTTGTGAAATTTATTATGTAATAACTAACAAATATCTAATTAATTATTGTAAATATCTTAATAATAAAAAAACTAAAAAAATACACTTTTTTCATCGAAAGATTTTTTTTTCTTGGTATTAAAAATGCTCGTTTTTTTTAAATTGAAAAATGATTAAGAGTTTTTTCTAAACCACAAAAAAATATAATAAAATTACTGAAAAAGTAGAATTATTACAGTGGAATTGGTTTGAGACTTGACTTTATTATTGAAAATATTTCCGATACAAATTTTCTTTGAAAAAAATACATAGTGCGTGAGATCAAGGATGTTAATTTATTATCGGTTATAATTTCAATAGTAAAGAAAAGGATACACGAACAAAAAATGCTTTTCAGAGCTTATTTAAAATACTGTGACCGTTGAAAAAAATTGCAAGCTGTATAAGAGAAATTTAATAGGCTATGATACATTTTAAGCCTTTGCTGCATTTTAATTGTATTCTATATATATATTGTATTTCGCTATTTGGCCTTCAAATTTAATAATTTTTAGAGCTTGAAATACATTACTACGAGTTTGAAAAGAGTACTGAATGTAGATGTATGCATTTGTGTGTTGTGAAATTTTATTTTAGAAATATTTTATTCACAAAATTTATACGTTGAAATACTTTATGAAATTAATTTTATGCAAAAATTTTCACACAATTTCAAAAATGTGTCATATCACGCCTAATTGCTTTTTTCATTTTTTAATTAGAATGCAATTTGTACACACTGCTACAAAATTGTAAATTAATTCAAATGATATTTTTTTAAATAATTATAAGGATTTTATAAAAAAATTTGGAATTTAATTTAATTAGAATTGTGTATTATCAAGTTAATTAATTTTATTACCTTTACATTCCTCTATATAGTAATGAAGTTCCTTGTACAATAATTTTATTACTTTCGCCATTTTTTAATAAATATAAATGTTTTTAAATTGTATCTTTTTTTATTAAAAAAAAAAAAAAAACTTAACTATATAAAGAAGTAAAATAAAAAATATTTCTAATTCAATTAAATTAACGTTAAAAACACCACAAAATTCACAACATTTATATTTAAAAAAAAAAACAATGATGTTGGATCCCCAACGACTTTTTCATTTCTACTGAACTTTTTATTTAAAATTAATTATTTTTCCTTTTTCCTACATATTACTGTATAATGTCACCTATATAAATTTTTAATGACAAAAAAGAAATAATAAATAAATTCGAACAAAAACAAAATAATTAATTAAAATTCATATACTATATGTAGTAATGACTACATAATGAAATTATACGTACGTTATGTATGTTAAATGTAAGTAAATGCAATAAAAAAATTTTTGTATTTCCACAAAGTAAATGTTTTATTTAAATTATTATTTATTATTTTATTGTTCATATATAGTTTTATTGAAATTAAATTTTGTACTTTTGCATATTAATTTTTTTTTTTGTTTTTCATATTTTTTTAAAAATTTTATTTTACTTGAACTACAAGTAAACTTACACATACATATGTATGTATATAATTTAAGTGTATGTGTTACATAATCATTTGCATTGTATTAAATAAATTTCCATATATTGTCAATATTTCAAATATATATTTTTTTTTTCTAAATTAAATTTAAATGCAAAAAATGGTTTTCTAAGTTCCAATCGGTTTTCAAATTTCTGTAAAAGTTCAGTATGTCAAAAAATATTAGTCAAGTTGTACTAAATTTTTGCCAAAATTATTTTAAAAAAATTAAAGCTAAATATGAAAAACTAAATAAAAAATGAAGTACCTACATAAAATAATGATATACATATAACATACATAGGTATGTATGTATGATGAAATCCACAACTTTCTTGTTTGGATGCAAGATTCCTTAACAGCCTGGATGAGCCAGCTGACTTTGCAAAAATCTGGATGGTTTCCAAGTTAAGTCATATCATTTCCACTAATATAACAAAGGGCATTCATAATGTTTTAGGCTTTAGAATGGAATTGTTGCTCATTAGCAAACAACCCGAGCTACGTAACCTTACGATGCAATTTTACCATAATAAGCTTATATTATATTGTAGTTAAATTTTTTAAAATATATCCTGATTCCTGGCTAAATTTAGATTTTCATGTTTGAAAAAGAAGTATCTCTCTTTGATTTCAATCATAAAATAATTTATTCTTACAAAGTAAGGGGAAAAAAAACATTTAAAAATTTATAAATATTAATTTATTTTATTTTCTAAATTTCTTACATTATTTGTTTTATTTTTATTATTTGATTTTTTCACATATGTTTTTATATAAAAGTCTAAAAACATAAAAAGCATAAAAACATTTTGTACCCAAACAATTGATAATAAGGTTTTTGGATATTTACAATCTGAATGAAAAAATGGTAAAATTAAAAAACTAATTATTAATAAAAATTGTATAATTTGTATAAGTGTTACATATTTTTTCCACCAAATAATATTTTTAGATTTTGGATATATTGATGCATATAAATAATAAAAATACATAATCCAATGTACATTTGTATTAACAACACCAACAATACCAAGATGTCCACTTGTTAAATATTGTGCAGCAACATAACCAGCTAATATCATTGCAAAATGATGATAAACATGTAAAAATGTTATTTGTTTATCTTTTTTACGTAATATAAAAAATACAGTATCTAATAAATCAAAAACTTTTAATATATAAAAACAATATGCTAATTTTGCTTCATACAAATGATTATTAAAATTATAATCGATTTCAATACAATGCCAAGTGCCATAAAATTCAAATAATCTGCGTAACATCTGCAAAAAAGATTTCAAAAAAAAAAAAATATACATATCAATTAATTATCTCGATTAATTAAATATGAATTCAATTTTTTAAAACTATTTAAAAAAGTATTTTGCAGTTTCCAAAAATCACATAGTTGCAACATTGTGGTTGAATAATTAATAAAAAACTTATTATAAAATTTGAAAAAAACGCTTTTCTTTTCTACTCTTTAATTAATTATTCTACTTAATTTTCATTAATGGTTTTTATTCTGACAAAACTTATACTATAAAAAGTCTTTTTATTCTTACCAACATGCCAGCTATAAAACAAACAACAACTTGAATTGTATTATAAATCATTAATACATATTTTAATTTAAATGGTTTTCGATTTTTCATTAATTTTGGTCCTAAGTTAAGTACAAAATATAAATAAAATCCCATTATTGCAGATGGTTTCCAAAATGAACCCAATAAAAAGAAATCATTAACACAAGGATCTAAATAAAGAAGTAAAATTAAAAGAACACAATTTTTGTTTTTTAAATATCACAAAATTTATTTTAATTAATTAATTATGTATTTTTATATGTATATGTATTTCAAATGACTAACCTCTCCATTCAACTAATTTAAGATAAAATTCTTTATAAAACAAATCTAATAATTTTGCCATATTTATTTTCTAGAAAAAAAAAAAAAAATTACTATACTTAAATACAGAAATTTATAATCAAGTATAAAATCGAAGTGAATTTTACTGCAATATAATTGCAACTGTCTAGTGAAATTCAATTAAATTTCTAAAACTTGAAATTAATTATAAAAATTCAAAGTGTAAAATATAATTTATTTTGGAATATTTATGTATAAATTATTCATAATTAATAATGTAATTATTATTTTTACGAAATAATTGAAAAGAATAAAAAATCTTTTTTCTTAATTTTTATAAATGCTCTACAGACATGCAAAAAAAAAAGGTAACATTAAATTGATTAAAAATAAATTTTTTTTAGTAAATCAAATAATTTTATGTTTTATCAAGAATTAGGAAAATTCAATTACTCTTAACCTTATGACTTTCATATTTTAAAATTCTTAGAAAAATAGTTCTTTTTTTTTTTTATTTTTTAAAAATTTTTTGTTATTTTACTTTAGAACTGCAATTTTAAATATATGTACAACACAATTACGCAAAACTTTATTTAAATCAATAAATGAATTCTTATTCAAATTTCTTTTTAATACACTGAATTCAAAAACAAATTAGGACAGTTTTAAAAACATCATTATATACTGTTTTAGGATTAAAGTGTAAACGAGACATAATAAGAAATTAATCTTTATTTTATTTTTTTTAAGTCAAAAAATTAAGTATTATCATTTGTTTAACTTAATTGAAAATATGTCTAACTTATTTTAAGAAATATTATTTTTATAATTTTTTGTTGTTTTTTTTATTGCTTCCTTTAAAAAAAAAAAATAATAAGTACATATATATGTAATTATGCCTTAATTAGATTACGTTTTTTCACATATGCCTTATAATAAAAATCACTAAACATTGCTAACATAAATGAATTTTGTATAATTCCCATATATAACCAGAAACGTGGAAAATTACAATTTAATATAATTGGTAAAAATAAATATAGAATAACTAATAAAAATTGTAACATTTGAAATTGTGTTATATATTTTTTCCACCATAATGATTGTTTTAATTCTGGTTTAAATGATGTATAAAAATAATAAAAATACATAACAGTATGTACATAAACATTAGCTAATCCTTGAAATATAACTTGACCAACTGGTATATATTGTACAGCTAAATATGCTGAAAATGATATTATAATATGATGATAAACATGTAAAAATGATACTTGATTATATTTTTTACGTAATACAAAAAATACAGTATCTAATAAATCAAAAACTTTAACTAAATAATATGCATGAACTAATCTAAGTAAATACATTTGTTTTGATGGTAAACTACTTGGTAAACAAAATAAATTATTATAACCAAAATCCATTGCTACCAGAAAACCCTGTAATTAGAAAAAATTAAAATAAAACGTATTAAAATCAAATTAATTAATATTTAATTAGTTACCTATACAAAAAAAAAAAATAAATAAATAAAAAGTAAAAAATAAAAACGTTGAATAAATTTTTTGTTTCCATTAAAAAGAAATTGAAAGTAAATACGTATTTTAATGAATGTGTCCCGAATTGAACTTTCCATTCAAAATAATCACATTTTTCAACAGGAGAATAACATTTAATTGTATATTGTTTTTTTTTTGTACGGTAAATTGAAAAGAGATACTTTTCAAATATACAATGTGATTTTATAAACTTCAACTTAATAATAATTTGAATATAGTACATTCACTAGAATTTTTTCTTCTTTTTTTTTTTTTTTTAAGAATAATTTGCATAAAACAAAAATAATTGAAATTCAATTTCTTTAAAGATACTGACAATTTACTTACCAAAACTGCTAAAATTGCATTAACAACAATTTGTATAAAATTGTATATCATCATTACACCATTTAATTGAAATGGTTTACGATTTTCCATAAATTTTGGTCCCCATTTTTTAACAAAATATAAATATATAATTAATATTGAAATAATTTTTAATGGTGAACCACATAAAAAGAAATCATCTGTTTGTGGATCTGAAATTTCGAAAAAAAAATAATCAAAATTTTATTAATTAATTAATTAAAAGCATTTTTCATTAAAAATATCGAAAATTAATAACTTAATTTTAACATTAAATGAAATTCTATTATTATTTTTATTTTAAATTATTTAAATTTAAATTTTGGAAGAAAAAAAAAATTTAATTTTTATTAAAGGCCAAGGATCTTTTGAGGAGTGTCAAGTCGTAAAATAAAAATGAGAATAAATTATATAATTAAATAATTATACGACGTAATTAATTGAATTAATTAAATTTCTTTTTTCTTAAATTTTTCACTTAATTCACTTTTTCTATTTTATCAATTTTCAGTGAATATACCTTTACAATCTTGAATATAATAATGTAATTGTTTATAAATTAATTTCAGAATCCTAAGCATTTTTATTTAATTATACTAAAACTATTTTTAATTTAATATTTTCAATAAAAAAGTAAAAATCTATTTTTATAAAATTTATATCACTGTCTTAACTTTCACAGAATTTTTTCAAATAAATTGCAAGCTACAACAGAAACGATTTCATTATTATTTAAAATTGAAAAAAAAAACATATATTTTAATTCACTAAATTTCTGTGTGCAATGTTTTATTATCTTAACAATACTACTATTATTTTACTTTTTTCAAAAGTTAACTAAATTATCACTTTTTAAAATGAAAATTCTTTCAATAAATTTAAAATGTTAAAATCAAATTCTAGTATAATATATATTCATACATATATACATTGTATACTTAATATTATAAATCATGTATTGATTTAAAAGTATTTCATTTTATTTCATTTTATTTTTATACAATTTAATTTGTAATTTGACTAAAAATTCCATACATTCTATATTTGTAGTTTTTTTTTTTTTTTTGTTTAAATGAAAAGTAATTGTATAAAACATTTTAATTACAATTAAAAGGAAAATTTGAATTTTTTATAACATACATTTGTGTTAGTTACCTTTTTTTTTTATCATTTACATTTTTTTTTTCATTTTACGAAATTTTTTTTTCAAATTGAAAATTAAATTACAAATTTGGTAGATCAAAATAAAAAATTTTGTATTAAGTATATTATTATAATTATTATTTTATAATATATATAAATAATTTTTATAATGAATGTTTTAACCTATTTTTTTTTTTGTACTTTAAAATTCTATTTTTTACAGTTCTATTGAAAATTATGTTAAAGGTTTTATGGAAAGTGTAAGTGAAACAAGGCCCACATGAATTCTTTAAATTTCGCAATGTAACCCTTAAATTTTAGAATTTATTTATGAGGTATTTATAAAAACAAATATTTATATATATATATATATATAAATAAAAATAATTATAATAGATAAAAAAAGATGTACCAAAAAAAAAATTGTAGTTAATTAATGAATTGGAAAAATAAAATATCGAATAAAAAAATTTATTTTTATTAAAAAATTTGAAAAAAAAAAAAAAAAAACGTAAAATAATTTATTTTAAGTATTGCATAAACTAAGGTGTAATAAAAATTGTTTTACTTTTAGCAGCCTATTAATTTTCAAGTGTTTAATTTTTTTAAAACAAAACCAATAAAATTTGAAAGAAAAATAGAAAAAATTCGTTAACAGAATGATTTTATAAATGTAAAGGATTTTATTTTTTACACTTCTAACATCCTAATATCCTACAGAAAATAGTGTAATGTTTTTTTAACGAACTTAGGAATTCATCATGTTCTACATTAAGAAGAAGACTTAAAACTAGTATAAGACTTTTCTATAATATTTTAGTTTTGAAAATTGATAGCTATTAGATTTTATTTTAAAAAAATCTTTATTAAATTGAATTATAACAAAGTACGAGTCTACCTACAGTTGCACGGTAATTGGTTCCGTACAAATCGAAACCGCTTACAAGTCGAGACTCAAGTTAATTTGAGTCAAAGTTTTAGATGGATTGCAGCGCCGTGAAGTTATAAAAATAATACTCCAATATCCTTTGTGAAAAAAAAAAAAACATAATTAATTCCATATTTTTTGTCTTTATAAAAAAACAAAAAGTGTTAAACATTTGTATACAATTTTAATTTAATTTAATTTTCCAAAATTAAATGTATTTTTAATCAATTAAGTGTAAAATTTTTCAAATTATCATGTTTTCTAAGAAAAAAAAGAAGTCTATAATAGAAATTTATTTTTAAAATTTACATCATGACGTTTTACGTGTTGTTTTTATTTTTGTATACAAATGTAATTACGTGGATATGTGTTTGCAAAAGCACAAGTCGCATAATTACGTCAATATAAAAATAGTATGTACATTCCTTTTTAAATTTCAAAATTTCATTACATTATTCGTAGAATAATTAAAAAACTTCCGGACTGATAATTTGTAATTTTAATTAAAATTTTTTATCTGGTATTGTTTTCAGTGTAACGTTCTGGGCTTTTTATGTTTCGTATACTTACATAATTTTACCTTAATTATGTTTATTTGTAGTCGTTTATTATTTCACAAGTAAGCATTTAATCAAAAACAAACTTAATCAAGGATAATAACACATCACAACAAAAAATGTATATGGTAAAAATATTCTTCACTAAGGGTGGATAAACATGTAGCAGGAAAAAATTAAAAGAATAAATTACTGGTTTATTGATAATTTTGTTTTTATTTTATTAAATTTCAGAATTAAAAAAACAAAAATATTTTGTTTTTTTTTTCTTACAATTAAGGACAGGAATTAAATCTAAATAAAATCATGAAAGAAATCGTATTTATATATGTATTCAAGCATGTAATATTTATTTGAAAAAAATATATATATATATGTATATATATATATATATATATATGTATATATACATATATGTATGTACATATTTTACAGAAATATGTAGAGTATATACATTAAAAATTTACTTTATATTTTTCACCAACAGTGCATAAATTTGGATAATCACGATTTTTACCACTTTGACATTTTGATGCTGGAGCACCATATTCATAAATTGGTAATTCCAACAGGTTAGTGAGGGCATAATTACAAGCAATAAGAACTTTAAAATATGTCTTGTTCAATTTAATTTTTAAAGCAGCACATCCAACTTTATAACTTTTATCATTCACCATTTGTGTAAAATGTCCCCATGCTCTGTAAGTAAAAAAAAAAAAAAAAAATAGGACATTAACTTAATCAAATTTCGAAATTCTATTTAATTCACTTTGCACTATTAGGACTTGGACTATATTTTTGAATAATTTGATTACTTGCCAATTTATACTCGTTAAACCAACTTTGAATAGAATTAAGAATAGATTGAGGTTCTGCAGAAGTAGATGTAAATGTTGCTAAATTTTGTCCAGAATAATGAAATTGTTGTGTATTATGACAACCATCATGTTTAAATTCACAAGTCATAACATTTAACGATGCCAAATATGCTAATTCATCATCCCATGTAATTGTTGCCATTCTTGCTGCCGATTTGTAAGGACTAAATTTTCCGGATGCAATTTGATTTCGTAAATTGTTATGTAAATTTACAATTTCATATTTCAAACTTGATAAATCCATTAAATTAGCCTTAGCAGCACATTTTGCATTAATTTTCTGCAAAATATTTCACATAGTAAAAAAAAGATATAATCTATACTTAATTTTTCGAAAATTAATTAGTTACGCCATTATTATTGCAACCAATATGTGGTTTACTAGCACAATTCAACTTACAATAATCAGCATACCCCAAGGATGCTAAGCAAAGTAAACCACAAAATAAAATTATTGTTTTCATTTTTAAAAGAAAGAATTTTTGATTTTCTTCAATTTGTTAATTAACTGATTCACTTATACGAGATAAATTGACTAATAATTTCTACATATTGGTTGTCTCTTTTATAGGACCAATTTGATAAGATTTTTTCTTGATTACACATGCAAACAAATAAAAATTTGAAAATTCCTGAAATATTACTATAAAATTTTTGAAAACAGATATGAACAAGTGTATTTGTTTTTTTAAGAATGAATAACAATTGATTTAACAAAACAATAAGAAAAATGCCTAAAAATTAAAATTTCAATTGAAAAAAAAGATTACATAAATTGGTTACGCAAGTAAATGTCTGTTTTTTATTAATTTAAATATAAATATTTTTATTTGTTTTAATACTCATTAAGATTGATTTGAAATGAAAAAATAACACACGTTTTTAAACAGCATAAAAAATTATTATTTATTTTTCTGTTCCACGTGTTTTGAAAAAATTTTCATTGTTGAATATTAGGTGTTGTGAATCAATGTGAATCATTTGAAGCATTTTTTTTTTTTTTTTTCAAAAGTCCAAGAACCAATTAATCTGTTAAGGATTTTCATATATTAAAAGGAAACAATGCCTTCGGAACTAAAAAAACACACTTACATTGAAATAAAATTTTATTATTTACTGAGTATTAATCTACTTATGAATTAATTTGATTAAATTTAACCACTGGAAATCTAAAATCTAAAATTGCTTTTTATTAATTTGTTTTACCTTCTTTTTTGATTTATTTATGTAGGTCTTATAATAAAATTCTGAAAACATAGCAAACATGAATCCATTTTGTATAATTCCAAACAATAGCCAAAATCTTGATAAACTGCAAGTCTCTCTAGTGTGTTGAATTAGTGGACGGGAAAACATGAAAATAATTGATGCAAATTGTATCAATTGAAATTGTGTTATATGTTTTTTCCACCAAATTGATGCTTTTAATTCTGGTTTAAATGCCGTTAAGAAATAATAAAAATACATTACTGCATGTACCCAAGAATTAACAAATGGTAAATACATATATTGTCCACCAGCTATATAATGTGTAAATATATATGCTCCAATACACATTAAACTATGATGATAAACATGTAAAAATGTTACTTGATTGTATTTTTTACGTAACACAAAAAATACTGTGTCCAATAAATCTGAAACTTTTAACATATAATATGCATAAGAAACGTATGCAGACATCATTCCTTTTTTATCTGAACTATAATTAACAGGTACACAATCTAATTGACCAATATGATCATAAATAGCTTTGATTCCCTAGAAAATGTAATTAATTATTACACAAAATTGTAAATATTTCACATAATTTTAAAAACTTTATATGTACTTACAATGATTCCTAATGCTAAATTCGCAACAACTTGTATTAAATTATAAACCAATAATGTATATTTCAATTCATATGCTTTTCTTTCTTTCATAAATTTTGGACCCCAGTTATATACAAAATACAAATATAATCCAACAATACTGATTATTTTTAATGGTGATCCAAGAATAAAGTAATTCTCAAGTCTTGTATCTTCACAAAAATAAAAAAATAAAAATTATTTTATTCACTTTTATTTTTTTTCTACATCACACATCAGATTTATGAATTATCAAATTTTTTACCTTTACAATCCACAATATAATAATGAAGTTCATTATAAAGCATTTTTAAAACCACAGCCATTTTAGATTTTTATTATTTTTTTAAAAAATTTCGCTTTTCAAGCCAAATATTTTTTTATTTTTTTTATGAACTACACTTTTGGAAAAAATTTTAAAGTAAATTAATTGAACGAGAGTTCCATTTCAATTAGAAATTTTCTATAAAAACTATTTGGTAATATATGTATCTTATTCAGCAAAAAATTAAATATCTAATTAAATCAATTAAGTACTAAATTTCAATAGAATGAAATTAACAAAAATAATAATTTGTAAAACAAATACAAAACTCTTTAACGTCATTTCATAAATAATTAAAATATATTAGCAAACTAGTTTTTAAATTTGCATCATTGAAATTTCCCCAACTCTATTTTGATTATTTTATTTTGTTCATTAAAATAACAAAATACTTAAATGATAATTACATTTAAGCCAAAAATATATTATTGTGTTAGAATATTTTATAATCCGGTAAAACTCAAACAAAAGTCTACAAAGAATAATTTATGATATTTTCTAAAATAAAAAGTCTAAGAAATAATCTATTAGGGTTTTTACAAACTCACAAATCACAATAGAATTTTAAAGTAAGGGGTGAGGGTGAAAACATCTTATTCTGTAGTAAAGTAACCTCAGAAAAATTTCATGAATTTTTCATAAAGGACCATTTTAATACTAAAATCTTTCCTTAAAAAGAACATATTTTCAAAGGCCAGCATTCAGGATAAAATAAAAAACACACACTTAAATTAAAATAATGTAATTAATTATTTATTTACTGAATATCAATCTACTTATGAATTAATTATATTAAATGTAACTGTACAAAATCTAAAATTACTTTCCATTATCTTGTTCCACCTTCCTTTTTGATTTCTTAATGTATGCTTTATAATAAAAATCAGCGAACATAGCAAACATAAATGAATTTTGAATAATTCCCATTTGTAACATAAACCTCGGTATATAACAAGTTTCACTAGTGTGTTCAATTAATGGACGAGCCAATACAAAAATAATTGATGCAAATTGTATCAACTGAATTTGTGTTATATGTTTTTTCCACCAAATTGATGCTTTTAATTCTGGTTTAAATGCAGTTAAGAAATAATAAAAATACATAACAGTGTGAACCCAACAATTAACAATTCCTATATATGCGAATTGTCCTCCAGGCATATATTGTGTAAAAGTATATGCTCCAAAGCACATTCCAACATGATGATAAACATGTAAAAATGTTATTTGATTGTATTTTTTACGTAACACAAAAAACACCGTGTCTAATAAATCACTAATTTTAAGTAAGTAATAAGAGTACGTGCCTCTTGCATGATACATTCCAACTGCATCTGTGTTATAATTAGTTGGAATACAACTAAATTGACCAATATGATTATAAATTTGCTGTATTCCCTACAATGTAAATATAAATTTTTAATTAAAAACGAAACATATAGTAGAATTATTATTTTTTAAATAACATACTAAAATGCCCATTATAAGATTCACCAATATTTGTAATAAATTGTAAACAAGTAAAACGTTTTTCAGTTCATATGGTTCACGATCTTTCATAAATTTTGGTCCCCATTCATAAACAAAATACAAGTATAATCCAACAATACTGATTATTTTTAATGGTGAACCAAGAAGGAAATAGTGTTCAATTCTTGTATCTGAAAAAGAAAAAAAAAATGACAAATAAGTAAAATATATTGAAATACATATTATGTAAACAATTTTTATTTCAATATCAATTAATAATCTTTTTACCTTTACAATCCACAATATAATAATGAAGTTCATTATAAATCATTTTTAAAAGCAAAGCCATTTTTAGTATTCAATTAATTTTTTTTTTTTTAATTTTTCTTTTTAAACCAAATATTCTTTTTTGTAGACTTCTACTGAGAAAAACTCAAAATTAAATTGATTGAACGAATGTTCCATTTCAATTGGAAATTTTTCATAAAAACTATTTGGCAATATATCTTAATTTAACAAAAAAAATTTAATAATTAATTAAATTTAATCATGTATAACATTTTAATATGTTTAATTAAAAATAAATCAAATAATCAACAGACAACAGAAAAAAAAAAGAAGATAAATAAACAAAATTTTGTAAAACAAATACAAAACTATTTAACGTCATTTGTAATGAATTGTAATTTTATTTGTTTTGAAATAACTTTATTCGTAGACAGTTAAATTCTTTGAAATACATTGAAAAATTATTCTAAATCCATGAGTAATTAAATGTATTTGTATCATTTAAATTTCCTTAATTTTCTTTTGATTACATATTTTAATTTGTTCAATAAATTAGCAAAATAATTGGCAAAATAATTATTTAAAAGTTAATTAAACTTAGGCTAATATGTTTAATTTTTTTATAGTTCGTTACAACTTGATTAAAAGTCTACAAAGAGTATTGTGGGATTTTTTTTTTTCAAAGTGAAAATCTTAGAATTAATTAATCTAATACAGAGCTTCAAAGTTACTGAAAGGTAAAGTTCAAATTTAACCCGACTCATTTTCACAATTTATTTTCAAAAAATTATATTTTGTAATAATTTTGAAAAATCATCATATTTTTTGAGAAATGGTTTTTGAAAAACAAAATCTTTCCTTAAAAAAGAACATATTATCAAAGGACAAAATTTTGGACGAAATGAAAAACAAATATTTACATTTGAAAAATTTATTATAATTTAAATATTATATCAATGATTATAATATTTTATTTTAATAAATAGTCAGTTCATTTTGATAATTGGGACAAGTACCTACTGTTTATTTTTTGAATATTGTCATATTTTCAATTTATTATGATTTATGGTGAAAATACTTCAAAATCTTCATGTTGCTTACTTCAATTAAGTTTTTTTACTTTTATTTATTTATTTTTTTTTAAAGTGGACTAGCCATTCAGACTCAATTATAAAACTATTTTATTTATTTCACTTTCTTATTTGTTTTATTTATGTAGGTCTTATAATAAAATTCTGAAAACATAGCAAACATGAATCCATTTTGTATAATTCCAAACAATAGCCAAAATCTTGATAAACTGCAAGTCTCTCTAGTGTGTTGAATTAGTGGACGGGAAAACATGAAAATAATTGATCCAAATTGTATCAATTGGAATTGTGTTATATGTTTTTTCCACCAAATTGATGCTTTTAATTCTGGTTTAAATGCCGTTAAGAAATAATAAAAATACATAACACTGTGAACCCAACAGTTAATAATTCCTAAAAATGCATAATGTCCTCCAGGCAAATAATGTGCACAAACGTATGATGCAAGACACATTCCAAAATGATGATAAACATGTAAAAATGTTACTTGATTGTATTTTTTACGTAACACAAAAAACACTGTGTCCAATAAATCAGAAACTTTAAGTAAGTAATAACAGTACGTGCTTCTTGCCTGAAACATTCCAATTGAATCTGTGCCATAATAAACTGGTACACAATCTAATTTACCAATATGCTCATAAATAGCCTGTATTCCCTGTAACATAAATAAGAATTTTTATTAAAAAACGAAACATACAAGTATTTTTTTTTCTAAATAACTCTCAAAAACTCCTAATATAATGTTTACCAATATTTACTTACAAATATTCCTAATGTTAAGTTCGCCAATACTTGTAATAAATTGTAAGCAAGTAGAACGTTTTTCAGTTCATATGGTTCACGATCTTTCATGAATTTTGGTCCCCATTCATAAACAAAATACAAGTATAATCCAACAACACTGATTATTTTTAATGGTGAACCAAGAAGGAAATAGTGCTCAATTCTTGTATCTGAAAAAAAAAAAACACAAACATTTTTCAACAAAATGAATTCATCAACACAAATTCTATATTTTCAAATATCACATAAGATTTTTTTTTTTAATTAATGACTTTTAATATTATAATTTAAATTATTAAAATTTTTACCTTTACAATCCACAATATAATAATGAAGTTCATTATAAATCATTTTTAAAAGCAAAGCCATTTTATTATTTAATTATTATCTTTATTTAATTTATTATTTCTTATTAAACCAAAAATACTTTCTTATAAATTGCTTTAAAAAAAAAACTATGGAGTATATATTAAATGAACGAAAGTTTAATTTCAATTAGAAATTTTTTATAAAAACCAATTGGTAATATATCTTAATTTGACAGAAATTTGAAAAAAATAATTAAATAAAATTAACAAAATAAATAATTTGAAATTGAATAATCAGTAAAGAAAAGAAGATAAATAAATAAAATTTTGTAAAACAAATACAAAACTCTTTAACGTCATTTCATAAATAATTGAAATATATTTGCAAACTAGTTTAAGGTATTTGCATCATTCGAATTTCCTTAATTCTATTTGGATTACTTTAATTTTTAAATTAAATTAACAAAATACTTACCTTAATGTTAATTTAATTTGAACACAAAACATATTGTTGTGTTTTAATACTTTATAATCCGTTACACTTCAAACAAAAGTCTACAAAAAATATTGTGTGATTTTTTTTATAGTGAATAAAAATAAGTATTTAGAAATTTTCGAAATTAAAGAACTTCCAAAAGTTTCGTTGATAAAGAAAGAAAGAGAAAGTTTCTCCACAACAGATGAAAATAGTAGTTAAATTAACTTTTTTGAAATAGTGAAATTTTCAAATTTAAATTATAATACTAATAAAAATATCATTTAAAAAAATTTATTACCAAATTACGAAAAAACTATATAAGCTGATAACACTAAAAAAATAATTTTAATTATTTATTTCTTATAATTTTTAATAAATATTGTAGAGCTTTTGTTAAACAATATAATTTTCTAAAAAAAAATGCCAGAAATTCTTGATTTCGACGATTTTTCATTTTTAAGTGAGTTTTGTTATACAGACATGATTATACCGTTGGAAAGATGTATGGAGTTTTTGTATGGATGTGTGCACTGGATGAAATATTTAACGAATTTTTAAAATATCTATCATATCAAAACTATTTATCTGTTTAAACAAAAAAAAAAAACAAGGTAAGATATCTACTTAAAAAAAAAAGTGAATAAATATTTAGGATATTATTCTTTAGAGTAATTGTACCAATAATACGAACAATAATTTTATTACAAATATTTTTTATATGAAAAACACATATCAAATTTACGTTAATGAGCTTTTGATTAAATCTAAAAGTTCAAATTAAAAATAGTCACCATTTGCTTTTCACATTCAATTAAATGAGAAAGCAATAATTTATGAAAATTGAACTTTAATTATTCAAATTGTTCAAGAACGAGCTTTTTGTAAAATCTTTTTTTTTTTTTAATAAAAAATTATAGTTTATAATTATAACGAAGAATAATAATATTTAGCACATTTTCAAGTTAATCACTTGCAGCTAGTACAAATTAAAAACGAATTTTATATTTTAAAATTTCAACATTTCAATGATGAAAACGATATTTTTCAAGGCACAAATTGCCACGAAGACATAGATTTCAAATAGAACTTCATTAAATTGGATTATTGGGACCACAACATGAATATCACAACGCTTACCATCTTAAAATATTGACTAAAGAATAAAAAAACCATTAAAATAATGTTGAAAAAGTATTTGAGTTTATTGAAAACTATTATATCGACTTTATTAGAAAAATATTTATAATTTCTGTTTTGATTTCTTTATATATGCTTTATAATAAAAGTCACCAAACATCGCAAGCATAAATGTATTTTGAATAATTCCAACTGATAACCAAAATCTTGATAAATTGCAGGTCTCTCTAGTGTGTTGAATTAGTGGACGGGAAAACATGAAAATAATTGATGCAAATTGTATCAATTGAAATTGTGTTATATGTTTTTTCCACCAAATTGATGCTTTTAATTCTGGTTTAAATGCAGTTAAGAAATAATAAAAATACATTACTGCATGTACCCAACAATTAATAATTCCTAAATATGCATAATGTCCTCCAGGCAAATAATGTGTACAAACGTATGATGCAAGACACATTGCAACATGATGATAAACATGTAAAAATGTTACTTGATTGTATTTTTTTCGTAACACAAAAAATACTGTGTCTAATAAATCAGAAACTTTAAGTAAGTAATAACAATATGCGCATCTTACATGAAACATTCCTTCTTCATCTGTTCCATAATACACGGGTACACAATCATATTGACCATAATAAGAAATCATTTTTCCTCCAGTCTGTGAAAATTATAAGTATTTAATTAATTTACAAAATTAAGAAAATTATTTTTAATTAATTACAGGATAATTTACTTACAAATATTCCTAATGTTAAGTTCACCAATACTTGTAATAAATTGTAAACAATTAGAATATTTTTCAGTTCATATGGCTGACGATTTTTCATAAATTTTGGTCCCCATTCATAAACAAAATACAAGTATAATCCAACAACACTGATTATTTTTAATGGTGAACCAAGAAGGAAATAGTGTTCAATTCTTGTATCTGGAAAAAAAAAGAAAAAAAGAAAAAAAGAGAAACATGAAAAAATGAAAATTTAAATATAGGTACTATGTATATTCAATATTTTCTGTTTTTGAAATCCTACACCCTAAGAATGGCGTTTGATAGTAAGTGGGTGTGGTACAGGGTCTATATAAAACACTCATCCTTTGAATTCATTTTTCATTCTATAAAATATTTTTTTTTTTTGATTCTATTGGAACCTTATTTTTTGAAAATTTATTCCGTAAACAAATTAAATTTATTCAAAACAAAAACTATTTTTAACGACATTAAAGTGACTAATAGGTATATTATTTTCGAATTAACTTTTTGACTTTTACTTGAAGAGAACAATTTATTTACGGTATAGTCTATGCAAAAAAAAAAAATATATTACGGAACAACTTGACATTTGAAACCACAGGTACGATTTCCCTAAAAAACTGCATTAAAAAAAGAAAAGGAAGAAAAAAAATCACAACCTAACAATTAAATCAAAATCGAAGTACAATTCCATAATATTTGACTTTGTTTCTCTATTTAAAATCATTTTATATAAGATTATATTCGAATTAAATTTTTTTCCTCCTTTTTTTTTTATTTTTTATTTTTTTTTTTTTGATTACATGACTAATTTTGCCAGTATTGAAATTATTCAATTTCATTTTATTATTTATTTTAAAATTTAAATTGAATGTACCTTTACAATCCACTATATAATGATATAATTCTTTAAACAAAGTTTTCAAAACAATTGACATTTTTTTCTCTAAGTGGAAAAAAAATATTTTTAAAATTTTAAAAACAGAGATGAATATCGCAAAAGTTTCAAAGTAACTGAAATTTAGAAAAATTTGTGAAAAATTTATATTGAAAACTTTCTATCAGCGAAAACTAATTTATTATTCAATTTATATACAGTGTGGCGTAAAATGTTCTCTCTAAAGACTTTTCGATATAAAAATAAAAAAAGCTCTTTCAAAACTTAAGGTTTTTTTTTTTTTTGATATAAACAATAATACAAATAAAAAAGTATATTTAATAATTTGTATGCAATCCTTTACCTACTACACATTTTAAAATTCTTTAAACATTTACGCAAATTTAATAAGTTGAGAGCGGGCAGTAGCCGAAGCGGTAGAGTGCTGGCTTCTGATGCTGAAGGTCTTGAGATCGATTATGCCCTTAGTTCATTCAGCTTTGAATGAGTACCAATTCATTTGAGTTGAGTATAAGTGCTCGGTACTGAAGTAGTTTGGTGACTTTGTTTACTGACAATAAGCAAGTACAATACAACTAAACAAATCCAGCCCTGTCATACGAATAAAACTTCGTCCTCTACCAACGAAGTCAGTGCTTCGCATTCCACCTTAAATTGTAGGTGCATGTATGATAGAAAAATCGTCAAAGAAACCTCAAGTAAATCCAAGTTTTACATGTGCACTTCAAATACTCTTTTACAAAACGATTATGATAAGTCAGCAACGATAAAATTCTTCTTCTTTGCTTACCGAGCACATAAGGTTCATGAGAAATTTGGTTTCATTTTAATTGAATAAATGTGTTACGTATTTATGGTCTTTCAAGGTGTGTCATGGGCCATACCCGTTCAATCAGAAATCAGGCCAATAAATTTTCATATAAAGGAACAGTTAATTGATTCCAATCAAAAATTATTGAGAATATATTAGAATTGTCTTTAAAATAAAACAAATCATGGCATTTAGAAAATCTTACTGTAACTTCATATTTATTTTTTTCATTCTTAAAATTTTCTCATCTTACCTAAAATTAATTTATATGAAAAATAAAAATAAAAACATTTATAATTTCTTTTTTGATTTCTTAATATATGCTTTATAATAAAAGTCACCAAACATTGCAAGCATAAATGTATTTTGAATAATTCCAACTGATAACCAAAATCTTGATAAACTGCAAGTTTCTTTGGTGTGTTCAATTATTGGAAGAGCAAACATTACGATATTTATTGCAAATTGTATCAATTGAAATTGTGTTATATGTTTTTTCCACCAAATTGATGCTTTTAATTCTGGCTTGAATGCTGTTAAAAAGTAATAAAAATACATAACACTGTGAACCCAACAATTAGTAACACCTAAAAATGCAAATTGTCCTCCAGCCATATAATGTGTAAAAGTATATGTTCCAAGACACATTACAACATGATGGTAAACGTGTAAAAATGTTACTTGATTGTATTTTTTACGTAACACAAAAAACACTGTGTCCAATAAGTCAACAATTTTAAGTAAAAAATAACAGTACGTGCTTCTTACATGGAACATTCCAACTGCATCTGTGCCATAATAAATTGGAAGGCAAGTATATAGATCAATATGCTCATAAATAGCCTGTATTCCCTGTAACATAAATAAGAATTTTTATTAAAAAAAGGATACATACTAGTATTTGTTTTTTCAAATAACTCACTAAAACTCCTAATATAATGTTCGCCAATACTTGTAATAAATTATAAATAATTAGAATGTTTTTCAGTTCATATGGTTTACGATCTTTCATGAATTTTGGTCCCCATTCGTAAACAAAATATAAATAGAGTGCAATAACACCGAATATTTTCAATGGTGAACCAAGCAGAAAGTAGTGTTCGATTCTGTTATCTGAAAAAATTAAAAAATAAAAAACAAATTATTCAAAAACATTAAAAAGGTGATTTTAAAAGCCACGCTTTATATTCACACTTTCACTATATTATTTGGAAATTATACACCAAAAAATACACGCGAATACCAGTATCTATATTATTTTATAATTAACCTATTGAACTTAAACTTCAAATATATTATGTTATGTAAATGTACAATACAATTGTTTGCAAAATTATCATATAAAAAATATGCAAAACAAAACGGCAATTTATGATGACATTTTACTTTATTCTACTGTTTAATAAAAATTTTAAAATAACAGTTTAAAAAGTAAACTAATAATTAAATCCGCGGTATAATTATATGGTAATTGAACTAAATTGAAAAATATCTAGAAGGTTTGAAATGAAAATTTTCGTAAATCTTGCTTGTATCCTAATAAAAGTAGTCATGATTTTTAATATGATTTCTTCTTTTGGGATTTTCTATTTTTCGTTAAAAATTTTTGAAATTTCAAAATTTTAATAATATTTACAAGGAATACAAGGAATATGAATTTCTGAATTTATAAAATTACTAATTTTTAAATAAAAATATATTTTTTATTTATTTATTTTTTTTGTTTTTTTATTTTTTCAGTTTTTATACAATTTTATTTATTCGATGATTTATAAAAACAAAATTAAACACATACACAATTATTGGAAATAATTTTGACATATGTATACTTAAATTAAATAATTAAAAAAAGTTTTTATAAAATAAATTATATTTTATACCTCTACGTTCCACAAGATAATAATGAAATTCTTCATATAGCATTTTCAAAACGATTGCCATCTTTTGATAGAATTATATATTTTTTTTTTTAAACTATAAAATAGAAAATTACTGCTACTTATTCGATTTTCTAAAAGGTTTTCAAGTAACTGTTACAATTTTATTTATTTGATGTCAAAAACTCTTTCCTCGTAAGTGAATTTAATTAAATTAATTAATTAAAATATTCCTATTTTTTATTGTTATACATACATACATATGTATGTACATACAAAAATGCAAAATGAATTCTAACTCTTTCAAGTAATTATTCAATGTAAATATTTGTTTTGTTATTTAAACATCAAAAAATCAAAATAATTACTAAAAAAATTGTTTTACATGGTTTAGTGTGGTGCCAGCGGTGCTTTTTATTTATTTTGAAATTTTTTTTTGTTATACAAGCTAAACGTACAAGCTAAAAATCAAAAGAACTTTCGATAGCTTTTTACTTTAATAAAATTTTAATAACGAACAAAAATAAATTCAAAATTTTTTTCTGATATAATTTGACGGTAATTTAATCAAATAATTAAAAGACTAATGTTTTTTTTTTTTTTTTTTTTTTTTTTAAATTTAAATATTCATTATAAATTTTTAAAATTCAGAATGTCATTTGTTAAATTTGATTACCATAAATTAACCACTATATAAAATTAACACTTAGTACGAAGAAAAGTGATGTATGAAATTAAAATTCTTCTTTTTTCAAAGCTTTCTTCTTTTCAGTTCTTGCACTGTATGTATAATTTCATCCAATGACTTGCGAACATATACATACATATATGTATGCAGATATTTTTGCATGAAAATATTAACAATTAATGTGCTTGCTAATTTTTAAAAAAGCTTATGACTTCACCGGTGTCCAGATTTCTTGCTTATTATATTTTATTTTGTTTGTTGGCAATTGAAACTATTTTAATTTATATTTTTATTTTTATTTATTTTTCTTTTTTTCTTATATTTACTATTTTCTACATTTTTCTCCGAAATACAAATTGTTTATTCTAAAATATATCCTAAATCTTAAAAAACAGTTTTTTTATACATTTTTCAAATAAAGAAACATTTTTAGCTTTTTAAAGGCATTCCTTTTTTAAGCCTAATTTTATTTTTCTTTATAGAATTTTGAAAACTTTCCCTAATTCTATGAATTTATATAAAACACTCGGACACATTTGACATAACACAAGTCAGGAACTTAAACTTTCATTTCAATGACCACATCTTTTATTATTTTCTTTCAATAATGAGTTCTTTGGACAAAACTACAACATGACTGTTCAGAGAAAAAGCTTTCATAAATAATTTTTTTTTAGTTGAGAAAATCGAGTCCCACTATTGAATTTTGTCATAATTTCTTCGTTACTTTTTTGACAAACGTGAATAAAGTTTAGGTCGCAATTATTTTTAGGTTGTTAAAACAAAACTTCATCATCGATATAAATCATTTCTTTATCATATCTTTGTTTTGAAATAGTAGACATATTTGCAAATATTTTTTTTTTCTCAATAAAGTCATTTTATTTCTTATAAAATACAATTAAAAAATGTTATAAATTAAATTTGTTAACTAAAGAAAAAAATAATAATAATTAATTTCTTTTTTTAATATATGATTTATAATAAAAATCAGCAAACATTAATGTCATACATAAATTTTCAACTAAACAAAATTTTAATAAATAAACTGGTGCATTACAGCTATTACCAAATATAAAAGGATTAAAAAAATGTATAAATAATAATGAGAATTGTGTAATTTGTAATTTTGTTAAACGTTTCTTCCATTTAATATTATTTTTAAATTCTGGTTTTAATAATGTCATCAAATAATAAAAATACATAAACATATGTACATATGAATTTAATAAACCAATATACATAAAATGACCACCTGGATAATATTGTGCAAACATATAAGCACCAATTATCATTAAACTATGATGATAAACATGTAAAAATGTTACTTGATTGTATTTTTTACGTAATACAAAAAATACTGTATCCAATAAATCGGAAATTTTTACCATATAATATAAATGTACAACATGATTTTCTTCTTCAGAATTCTGACTCAAACTTAAACATGTTATTGGATCTTTATTATTGTATAATATTACTGTAAGCTGTAAACACGAAAAAAAAAAAATGTAAAATTAATTAATTTTTTTTTTTTAAATTAAATTATAAAACGGTTTATTACTTACATTTATTGCCATATATGCATTAAGAAATACTTGTATTAAATTATATGCCAAAATAACTTCCTTTAATTGAAAAGGTTTTCTATTTTTCATTAATTTTGGACCAAGATTTTGAACAAAATAAACGTAAAATATTGTTAAAGTAAATGGTTTCCAAAATGTACCCATCATAAAACGATCATTTAATCTGTCATCTGAAAATAAAAAGATTTTTTAATTATTTTGTAATAATTTATTTTTAAAAAAATTTCTAATTTTTATTTTTTTTATTTTTCAGTTTTTCGAAACATGTGTACTGTAGAATAAGAGATCTGCTCATTTATGGCTTCAGAGTAGACACGATTTTAAATTCATTACGCATTCTTTTTTTTTTTTATTTAACCGATTCTAGTTTAAAAAATTTCACGGAAGACTATGCAATACACAGGAGCTAACAGGGTTTAAATTAAGGCTGTTTTCAAATGAATTTATATATATTCAATACTACAATTTGCTTACAAAGTACAAAATAATGCGTATTTTTAATTCATCATGACTTTGAACCAAATACTTTTAAATGCATTGCATTTGAATTAATAAACAAAAATTATTTATACACATGATAATAAATGATATGCATTTTTATTGTAATTTACACGTATTGAAAACAGAATTTACTATTAAAAATTCAATTTTTTTTTTCTATGTGCCCCTTTTGTACTTGAAATTTTTTACTATAATGTCGATAATGTCAAATTTTGAATTTTAAATGATATTAAAGAACTTGTCGTTGTTTTATTTAAATAAATTTTATAAAATAAGATTGTAATTTTTTTAAATGCAGCAGAATTATTTTTCCAAATTTTTTATTTATGAATCATTCTTTATTACTTTTTTTTTTGTTTGTTTTCATGTTCATCAACATTGTATTTAAAAGAAAACACACTTCTATCACAATTCACAGTTTACAAGGACCAAAAATAAAAGAAATTTAAAAAAAAATTGAATATCAAGTCTGGACTTGCAAAGATTAGATTAGTAGTCTATATCTAATTTTTTCAAACACATTTTTATGAACCAAAAATATTTTAGATATATTTTATATATCCTTTGTAGAGGACACTTGTCATCACTTTCAATAAAACAATTTTATTTCTGATAAAAAATCCACAAAAGAAAAAAAATAAAATCAAATACAGATAAACTATTTTTTATATAATAAATTTTACCTTGGTTCTTTTCAATGAAATTATTAACACTTTCATAAATTGTTTTAATTAAAAATACCATTTTTCTTTTTCAGAATCTAAAAAATCAAAAAAAAAAAAAATAAATAAAAATCAAATGAAATTTCTCAATCTTTTGAGAAAAAAAAAGTTTGAAAAAGGAAAATGACTCCTTGAACGTACAAGCAACAGTGAAAGACTAAAAGTAAATTTTTCTCAAACACAAAATATAATTGCCATGAAAAAAAAAAATTAAAACAACAAAAAAAAATAAAAAATAAGGAAAAAAATTAATTTTCAACAGCTTACACAATTTAATTTGCAATATTTGCATTTGTATAATAATAAGGTTAATGTCATTTTAATTTAAAACAAAATGAATATCGAATAGAAAGTATTACATACATTTTAATTTTCAAGCAACAGGTGAAATTAACCCTTTCTGTATTATAATTCTGGATTTTTCAAAATAAAACAGAGCGTACGATTTCAAAATTTATTTTTTTTTCAGGTGAAACCCAATTAATTAAAGGTGTCGATTTAAATTTATTCTTTAGGAAAGTAAAAATCAATCAATGAAAAATTATACAATCTAAACAAAAATTAATTATCAATATTTATATTTTACTGAGGTTATTAACCTTTTTAAGCTCTATGATCATATGTATAAGCGCCAAATAAAAGAGCATTCAGTTCATATTGTTTAAATGTTGAGGCTTTGTACGAGCTTTCGGCGTAGGTGTATGTATCATGTTTATATAAGAATTTCATTTCTTTTTCTTCGGATATATTCTGGCACGAAAATGTTGAATTTGAGTCGTTTTTTTAAACCTCTTTGACAATAATTACTCAAATCTAATATACCATTAAATTTTTCACACTCTGTCTATTCTATAATTTTATGTGTCTCAAGGATCAACTCATATACCCATGAGTGCTTTTCAATATAATTTGAATAGAATGTTCATGGATTTATTATATTTTCTCTGCTTAAGATTCTATTCTTTTTGTTGATATTAAATTTCTATTGATTAGAAATTTCAAAAAATAAATACTATACCAGGTCTTCCTACGAGTTACACAGATGAAAAATTGTGGTATTTTCTTGAGTTACAAGGTACACAACCTTTTACTTTGTACTTTGACTTATACACGATTTCAACTTATTCGATTTTAACTCACATGGAACCAAATAATCGTGCAACTCAAGCAAGATTTGTTTTACTGAATATTTTTTTTCTTGATGTTCATTTTTTTTTGTGATTTTAAAATTTAAAAAAACATTTTTACAATGTTAAATTTTAATTTTTTTTAATTTTTCATATATATTTTTATTTTCAAAATTTTCTTACTTCTTAATTTTATATTAGCACTTAAAGAAACAATAATGTGAAAATAAATATGTATTACAAAAAAAAACTTCACTGAGTTTTTTTTTTTAAATTCTAATCAAAATTTTGTTATTGTTTTTTTTTTTTTCTTAACAATAATTTACTTGATTTTAATATATTTTACACAAAATTAGAATTAAATAAAAATTTATATTTTTCTCTTTTTTTTTTCTTTTAATTCTAACAAAAATTTTAATTATAAATTTCATACAATATAATTTACATATACAATTACGTATACTTAATAACCTATACAATATTATACATAAAGTATCTGTACATAAGGACTTTATTATTTTTTTTATTTATTTATTTTTGTTTTTACAATTTTATTCAACTTTTTTAGGTTTTGGTTTTCTAATATATGCTCTTATATAAAAATCAACAAATAATGATAACATAAATGAATTTTGTATAACACCAAAAAATAACCAAAATTTTGA
This sequence comes from Bombylius discolor, assembly GCA_939192795.1. NCBI lineage: Eukaryota > Metazoa > Arthropoda > Insecta > Diptera > Bombyliidae > Bombylius > Bombylius discolor. Next base: position 49,912,596 of record OW584240.1, on the reverse strand, counting down.
ATATTGACAGTTACCAACAATTAATGGTCTAATAAAATGTAACATTAATATTGTAAATTGTAAAATTTGTATTTGTGTTATATGTTTTTTCCACCATAATGATTGTTTTAATTCTGGTTTAAATGATGTTAGAAAATAATAAAAATACATAATAACATGTACATATGCATTTATAATTCCTAATACACCACAATGACCACCAGGTAAATAACGTGCAAATATATATGAACCAAAACACATAAATGTATGATGATAAACATGTAAAAATGTTACTTGATTGTATTTTTTACGTAATACAAAAAATACTGTATCTAAAAGATCGGTCGTCTTTAACATATAATAAAAATATGTTAAATATGCTTCAGTTAAACCACTTTCACCGTAATCAACTAATAAACAACCAATATCTTTACGTCTTTGATACAATATGGTTGAACCCTAAAAAAAGAAACAAATAAAAAAATTAATTCATTAAATTAAAGTAAAAATTATGATGAAAATTTAATAGATACTTACAATAATTCCTAAGTATAAATTTAATAAAACTTGTACAATATTGTAAACCATCATAATTGAATTTAATTGATATGGTTTCCTGTTTTCCATTATTTTTGGTCCTAGACTTTTAACAAAATATAAATATAATGCTATAATGCTCATTATTTTTAATGGTGATCCCATAAGGAAAAAATGATCAATTCTCGTATCTAAAAAATAGAAAAGAAATAAAATTTAATATAATTTTTTTTTAAAATATTAAGCTTATTCACTTCATGTGAGCCTTTTTTTTAGACTTGAATTTAAAGATTGAAAATGAACTTTTGTTTTTATTTTTTTTTTTTTCAAATGCTTGCTTAAAATTCTTTCTAAAATGAAGAAAAAAATATACATAAGAGAAAATTTTCAACTGTTTCCAATTTGAAAATTTTATAATTCGACTAGTGATGATAAATAAATGGTCAACATCCTGACATCAGTGCATGGAGTTTTAAAATTTTATCTTCAAAACAATGCTTTTTCAAAGTCTTTTTGGTTGCTATTTTTAACACAAACAAAACATAACTCTATTACAAAACAAACAACAAAGTTCCATAAAAAAACAATAAAAAATAACAACAACAAAAAAAGATTAATTGCCTTTCCCAATTTAAAATTTACAATACAGAAAAAAAATTACCTAAAGAATCCAACTTGCATAATTTCTAAACACAAAAAAAAAAACAAAAACATGTCAACAACAAAAATACTTCGAGTCATACATACATATGTATGTATGTGACAAAAAAAATTATACACTCAAAAAAACTTTCAAATTTTTATTAAACGCTCGGTATAACAAAATTAATTGAGAAAATATGATTTATAAAAAAAATTTCTTGATAATTTGTTAATGGATTTTTACACTTTATTAGCCAGAGGAAAAAAAAATTAACATGTTAAAAGCAAATAAAACGTATGTGTCAATTACATTGTAACATGTATCTTAATAGATTGGGAAAAAAAGTTTAACGACAAAAAAAAAGTAGATTTCTGCTTTTTAAAATTTAACAACAACAAAATTCAAAGGTAAAAATGATTTTTTCAATATTTAAAAATATTCATAATTTAAAAAGTCAATATCATTAAAATTATGTGATAAAATTTTGCAATAATACATATTTTCAAAGATCTCACTCTTATTAGTTTTCAATAAAGCATAACTCGAAAGCTAGTTAAATAATTTCTGCGCAATATTGTTTTGCTTCATTGCAATTCTAATTTGTAAGATTTTTGAAAAATATTTTATCACAATTTTTTAATAATATTGACTTTATTAATTTGAGACTATTGTACTTTTAGAGGCAAAGTCACTTTTTCTGAAAGTAAACTATGATTATTCAGAGAAATAAGTTTTAAAAAAAATGGATAGTGCATTAGATGCATTTTCGATTTTATTAATTCTCTCTAACTTCAGAGGTTCTATTTATTTTCAAAATTAAAAATTTTTTTTAAAAATTTATCTTGAATATTTTTTCCTATCCAATCGCGTTCTTCTTTTTCGACGATCATTTAGCTTTTAACTGAATTTACGTTTTTCCTAGGAATAAAATGTATTCCAGAAAAGCTCATACATTCTATTTGAAGCCATCTTCCAAGAGATCATCCTTTTATTATAAGAACTCTCAAACACCTTTTCATCTTTTGTTTTTCTCCCCTCTTATAATTCACATAAATTCGAAAAATAGACCTATAAACATGCTCTCTCTTTCTTTTCCCCTTAATTTCCACAATTCATTTTTCCATCCTAATGCACCAGCACAAAAAAAAATTTTAAAAAATTAATTAATTATAAACTGCAATACTTTGACCCTCAACGTCCACGCTTCCATCATGCGACCAAGTGTTCCAAGAGAAAAATACATATTTATTGTCTTTGCCTTTATTAAAAATATTAATATGAAAAAATGTTAATTGTTTTGTTCTTAAATTTTTTGAAAAGCGAACAATCGTTTATTTATTTGTTTATTCCGTTTTTATCCGTAGGTACGTAGTCAGGTAAATTTAAAATTTCAATTAAATTATAATTTAAAGTCAAAATTATACATGTTAATTATACAAATTATACAAAATGAAAAAAAATTAAAGTAAAAAGTCTGTGTGTATTAAATTTTGGCAAAAATTAATATAATTAAAAAATCGTTAATTGCAGAATTGTATAAGGTGTTAAAAAATTCATATTAATTTCAACAGTATATCATTTTATTTAAAAAATAATATTTGGAATTGGAACGTGTATTGATTACCTGTTTAACCATTAAGTAAAAGAGAGCAAAAAAAATTAAGTCAACAAATTCTTAATTAAATCGCAGAAATAAATAAAACCAAAAAAAAACAAAAAAACAAAAATCGTAATGATATAGTAATCGTAATGATTTTTAATTTTTATACAGTTTAAATAAATCGTTTTTTTTTTTAAATAAAAAATAATAATGGATAATAAATTATGCAAATTCTAATTTATTCACAAAATTCAAAATTAAAAAAAAACATGTTTTTGATCGATTTTTTGTCACGTGATTGCATGAAAATTATGTGAATTTCTGAAATAATTTCTTATTAAGTGACAAATTATTTGCAGGTTAATTAATTATTTTTTCTATTTAATTTTTTTTTTTTTGTTAAATTTTTTTCAATTATAATTAACAAATTAAAAAAAAAAAAAAATAGAAGTAAATTAAAGAAAAACATGTTAATTTCTTTGTTTTCATTAGAATGCAAATTAAGAATAACTGGTATTTTATTTTTTATTGAAAAAATTCCATTTTTCTAATTTCCTGTTTTTCTTTTCACAATAATTTTAAAATATTGCATAAATTAATAATTAATTTGTAAATTATTTTCATATTTTATGTAATATGTGTATGTTGTGTTCGAGATTGTTGGGTGGTATAGTGGGGTATAGTAGGTATTTTCTAACAGTTGAAAAGTTTAAAAATTAAAACTCAATCAAAGTAATTTATTCAAAGATAAATTCTTTGTGATTCATAAAATTTTTTCTTTAAAAACAAAATTATTCACGATGATATTCTAATAAAGTAATGCGTTATACTTAAGTAAAAAATTTCCAATGTATTACTTTCGTATGAATTTGAATTATGCAAAAAATCAATTTTTTTTTTTTTCATAAAGAAGAATTTCTTCAACAAATTTTACTTAATTTTTGTTGTTCTTGTAACAAAGTCGTGTTGTCATTTGTCGTGTTTGAAAAAAAAAATTTCAAATTATCCAATTTTATAACTTGAAATTTTCACTTTTTCCTCCTAATTTTAAGTCACACTTTTTCGTCATTTTTATAATAGATTATTCTCACTTTCGTTCTTTGAAATTATTGAACAAAATATATATGTATGTATGTATTTAAAAAAAACATAAATCTTTTAAAAATCTTCAAATCTTTAAAAAAAGGCTCTTTGTCTTTTTCTTTCGCTAAATTAATTTTTTTTTTTTTTTCAAATTTATTTAATACCTTTACATTCCTCGATGTAATAATGTAATTGATTATATACAAGTCTTAGAATGGCTGCCATTTTTCTTTTTTGAAAATATTATCCTTTTTCCCTTATCCTTTTCGTGTATGTAAATTAAGTATCAAAAAATATATGTAATTGGACTTGAACAAGAGACTATTTGTACAATTACATTTAATTTTTTTTTATTGTTTATTATTTTTTTTTTTAAATTATTTATCCAAATCACTTCTTATAATTTTTTTTTTTTTTTATTTTTTCATATTATATTTCTTCTTTTAAATGTTCCATGAAAAATATCACACTAACTGATTGAAAATTTTCTTTTTTGAATTTAAGATATACTAACGCAACATTAATCGTTTTACCGTTTCTTAACAAACAAACAAAAAAATGTTAACTAAACGATAGACAATCTCTGACTGAAAATTTAAAAAATTAAGAATATTTAATTTGTACAAAGCTTTTACGTATGTATACAAATATCACTTCTAAGTTTTTTAATTTATATAATTTAACTAGATTAAATTTGTTGTTGTTGTTGTAAATTTAATTTGTCATTAACGTTAAATGTGTCCAACTATTAAACATAATTAAAATCAATTAAATCAATAATTTTTACATGTACGTATTTATGTATACACACAAAATAACAGACTGAATATAATATTAACCTTTGATTTATAATTAAATTTTTTGCCTAATTTTTTTTTTCTTTTTTTTTTTTTCAATAATTTAAAATTTTTTGCCGTTTTATTTTACGACATAGGTATCTGGTAAAAAAAAACCAAGAAGATTTGTATGTAGGCTTAGGCCATTAAATAAATTAGAAATTTCAGCAAACAGAATGACATTAAAGTGAAATTTTCTTGAAAAACTGAAAATTATGGTCCAAGAAAATGTGAGAGAACAGTATTGTAATTTCTAATTTTCGCTATAATTTTACTGTTTTTTTTTTCGTTATTTTCTTCAAAACAATACTTCAGTGCTATATTGTCTAGTTTTCAGAAATTACAATAAATTTTAAAAGAATAAAAAAATTTTTTTGTTGTAGTAAGTAGGTAATTTTTTTCTCAATGACAATTTTTTTTTTTTTGTAATTTCTCAAAGTACGAATTTAATAACAATTACATAAAAATTTGAAGACGAAAAAAAAAAAATTTTCTTGGGAGGTAAAAAAAAAACATCGAATTTGCCTGTATAAATTTAAAACAAAAGCGAAAAAAAATTGATTTAATTAAAAAAGAATAATAAACACTAATAATAATTTGTTAATTACACATTTCTAATATTTTCTACTCAAACCAAAAACAAAACATTAAATTATCAGTTATTGCTTTTTTTTTTTATTTTTATTTTTTTAAATTTCTTCTTCGATTAAAAAATTAAGAATTATATGTAAAAAGAATTTTTTTTTTTTTTACGGAAAAATGAATTCAAGGTGAACAAATATAAACACTATGTATTCTGGTTACACACATTAGATTAACTTTATAATTTTGTCTCTTGGTTGCACTACACTTATATGTAAATGACACAAATTTAATTTCACATGAATTATGATCGAACACCTATTACTACATTACTTTTTGTTTTTTCAATTTAAAAAAAAAATAATAATAATAATAATAAATATGTTGAATGTTCAATGTATAAACTGTTTGCAATGAAGCAGTCTAGTATCTGATCGTTTAATAAACAGTCACCATAATATGACTTAAGTTTAAATACCTGCAATTTCTGAATATTGTATGAATAACAAAAAACCATTAACGATATAATGAAAATGTATAGCGGCATCATAAACAGGAGATACATATATTGCGTCAATTTTTTGTTAAAAATTCGATATGGGCTATATTTTTATTTTGAAAAAAAAAAAAAATTGTAAAAAAGCTATGAAAATTTTCAAAAAATTTATTATAAAATATAACGGTGATTAAAAAGTATCTTGTTTTTTTTTTTTTACTTCTAGATACTGTTTTTTTTTTTTTTAGAATGAAGTAGAAAGAAAGTTACATCATATGAAAAATGAATGCATTTAAAAATCCGGATTTTTAACATTTTTATTTAGAAATTTCAAAAACAAAAAAATTATCCTTTTATCTTTCCGATTTTAAATTTTTTATTATTGTTCTATTAACTGACTAATTAATCAAAAAATAGATGCTAAATCACACATTCTAATTTAAAATGCCATAAAAAAAAAAAAAGGTTCTTTCAAATATAAAATTTTTTAATTGGGAAATAATTCTAATTGTTTTTTTAACGACAATTTATTAAAAAAAAAATCTTAATTATTATTTAAACACATTTAAGCATATAATAAAAAAACAAATATATCTTGAATATTTTTACTACTTGTATTTATTTACAATATTAACAACATAAATTCATTTTAAATGAGTATATTTTAGCACCTTTTATTATTTTTTCGTATATTTTCATTAAAAAAAAAAAAACATGATTAAATAAAAAACAAAGATATTCCTAAATTGTATCTTTTGTTTATTTTATAATTTTTATTACTAATTAAATAAAATTTAAATTATCAGTGATCGTCATTACATAATTTGAAAAAAAAAAAAAAACATTCACGGAAATATAATATAATATGTATGTCATATACGTTTAAAAATATCTAATAGATACAAAGATACATCTATTAATAATACGCAATGCAGGTTTAGTAACAAGTTTAAATGAATAATGTGGACATAGAAAAAAAAATTATATAAGTACAATCGATATGCTACCTATATAGCTTTTATATTAATTTATTTGTTAATAATTTATTTATGTTTACTTCAGATATATTGCTGAGATTTTGAAGATTATTTTCTTTTTTAATTTACGTAGTTTTTTTTTTTTCATGTAGTAAAAGTAATTATATTGTATTATTAAAACATTACACAATGCAAATATTGATTGGAATTAAAACACAATTAATGGTGATAGAAATTCTAATAAAAATATGATTTATTACACGTTAAAAATTTATCATCGTAAAATTGTCATCGTAAAAAAGGTAGTTTAATGGGAAGAAAATCAAAATACATCATTTGAAAAAAAAAATACTCTAAAATGCATGTAAAAAATAAGAAAAAAAAAAATGTGTAAATTTTTAAACGAAAAATCAATTCGAATTGAAATTATGAAACATTTTTTTTTTTTTTCTAAAAATTAGATGATGTGAAGGTGTGTGGAAAAACCTAATTAGATGTTTCCTAAATTCCTTTTTTCGGGAAACTGCATTTTAAAACGTGTCGAAAAACAAAATAATAAAAATTAAAACTATTTATAATCCTTTTTTTTAACAATTAAATATTGAAAATATCTTACGGTGTTACTTTTAAACAAAAGAAAACAGACTTTCATTTTTCACTAAGATTTTGTAGCATTAAAAAAAATGATCCACTTGTTTTTGCAATCTAAAATAATATAATTATTATTATTTAATTAATTTATTTTTTATATTTTTGTTTTTCAAATTATATAAAAATTACCTTATGAAATGTTAGTAAATTCACTTCAGCAAATCCAGCAGCTGATATAATAATGTCTGGATTTGATCTCATTATCATCATGTAAATCATTTTTTGAAATTCTAATGACTCTTCACACCAATTACAATCATACCATGAAAATGATAAAGTTTCACTCTGGATCGTAAAAATTGTAAAAACTAATAAGCAGCAGAAAAAATACTTTTTTTTAAAAAAAAAAAACAATTCACCTCATTTGTTAAATTTTGTCCATTATAACAATTTATCAACAATTCACATCCTGCAGCCATCATGTAAAATACCATATTGAAAAAAGTCTCCTGATCTTTATCCTGAAAAAAAAATACAATTTTTTATTAGTTAAATTAATTTGATACAAAAAAAATAACGGTTGTGGGTAAATTAAAAAATGCAGTAATGCAATGAATATATGCTGAATTATGCATTATGTTTACATCACTGACACTTTCGAATATATGTACTTATTTGATATTTGAGAAGCTATTGTTCGTTTAGATAAAATACATGAGTTTATATGGTCAAATAATTGGAATTTTTCTAGCATTTCCTCATAGATACGATTATCAGAACAATCTATCACATTATAATTAAAATCTTACCAATGCAACATTCATCCGAAATAAAACAACTGCAAGTGCTACTAAACTTTGAAGAAACTGTAATAAAATCACAATTGAATACAAAGAATTGACATCCTTGCAGAATCTAAAAAAGAAGAAAAAAAAAATTTAATTTAAGTATCAGAATTAATCAGTATTTGAAAATTTAATCATTCTCACTTCATTATTCGAGTTTGAAAATAACAACATGTGATTAAATATTGTTTACGAAATTTTTTTGGAACATTTTTAGTTGTCGAAAATTCTATCATAAGTTTTAAAATTTTTATCATTGCAACTGAATGTGCAGTTAAAACTATAAATAATCCGTTGTATGTGATAGGACCTAATTTTGTGAGAAAAAACGAAAAATTAGAGAAAATTCCGAAAATCATATTATTATTATTTTTTTTAAAAAAATACCTAATCCACAAACATAAAGGCTACAACTGTCTATAAGCATGATTATCTCATAATAGGGGAATGTTTTTGCTTTTTCACTGATCTCCCATGAAGGATAATATGTTGGAAAAACTAAAAAAAAAATTGAGTGAACAAATTGAATAAAAATTCTTACAAAAAATAATACACTAACCGTGTACAAGTGTGTAATTTTCTGTTCCAATCCAAAAATTACAACCATTTTTTAGTAATGCATTTAAAAAATAAAAACTCATCACTAATATACAAAGAACTACAAATGTAATACATTGCCTGTTAGCTAATGACCAACAATTATTGAAAATTACTCGAATTTTTAATTTTAACTTCGTTGTATCAATTAAGCCTGCAAAGAAAGAAAATCCAACTTGTAAAAATGCATTGTGAATGTTTTTTTTCTTTCATATTTACGTGATTGTAATTTAATAACATCATTTACTAATTTCTCTTCAAGAACTAATTCGAGCATTTCATAGTATCTAAATTGCATGTATGCCAAGTAAATCATTTTAATAAGGCCCATTGTTGTTTGAGTTGCAGTACTAACGGACTACAAGAAAAAAAAACGAAATTATTTAAATAGCTATTATTCAAAAGATACATTTTTGTATATTCTTTACCTCAGATGCTTTCATAATATCATTTTTATATCGCATAATATTACACAAATGTCCGTATAATGAAAAAGAGCATGCTATAAATATAAACAAAGTGATCCTGGAACAGGCAAAAGAAAAAAATATAATTACGAAATTTTAGCACTCAATTTAAAAAAAAAAAAAAACACAAAAATTATGATTTTACACTCTTAAACCATTCTTTATTGGTGTTGGTTTTGTAATATTCACTCCAATTATGAAAGAAGCTCGTCGAAAATGTCTTAGTTGATATTCATTTTCTAAACGAAGTTTTTTCACAAAAATTCGATTTTTTGAATTCATTTTTGTTCCTTTTATCCTTTAAACTGTTCTACTATTCGAGTAAGTTTATTCAATTTAAAAATAACAAAAACAATAACAATTTTTCTATTATCCTTTTGCTTTTTATACTTTCAGTTTAATGAATGAAAAAAAAAATTCCAAAACATCACAAAAGCAATAATACTTTATTTAATTGTCAGCAATTTTTCAAGGATATCAATTATTAATTTAAAAAGAAAAAAAGATATAATCAATTAATTGTATGTCTTCTAATTGATAATGAACATGTTATATGTGACGTATCATAGTTTTACTCAATAAGAGACATTTTAAAATTAATTTACAATTTTGTGTTTGTAAATACAATACATATATACCTACATATGTATGTATATGTATAATTAGTGTGTATTAAAATTATGGTCATAATTAATGTTAAGTAAAAAAATAGCCTTAGATAATTAATTTTTGTTACATTTTGTATAATAAAAAATTTATCTGTGAAAAAATCTTAATTTTTAATTTCTTTATTAATTTTATGTTATATGAGACCTCCGAAAAATGTGGATAATAAATTGGAACAGAAGTGCTGAAAAGAGAAAGTATTGGAGAAATTATTCGAACACAAAGCTCACCCCGAGATGTAAAGCAAAAATAAGAAGAAGATAATTAGATTTTACACTATTAAATGAAAAACATTTTTTAGTCATCATCAAATAATAAATAATTTAATTATAGAAGATATTTTATTACTTTTCTCTACTTTAATGTGAAAGTGGAGTTAATCGATTTGGCTTATGAAAGGCACAAATAACATTTTTTTCATGATGTAGAAATACGTGCAGCTCAAGCCCGTGTATGGGCTTTCCGAAACAATTTTGGAAAATAAAAAAGACAACTTTACAACCCTTCTTAACCACCCACAACTAAATCTCTGACTAACGTCAACATAATAAATTAAATAATAATTAATGTCGCCCTATAATATCGATAAATTATGAACGATAAAAATACAGATAACTGTTTAAATCAAATTTTTTTAAAAATAAATTTAAAGTTGAAATTATTGAAAATAAATCAAAATATTGCATGTAAAATTTGTTTTTGAAGTCAAAATGTTGAAAAAAATTTTCCATATTTTCTTTTTGTAAACAATTAATCAATTTTTTTTATTTTGTTCATCTGGATAATATGATGATCATAGACGTCAGTAAGTCTTTTTTTTTTTTTTTAATTTTTTTTTGAATTAATTATTTCAACTTGTTACATTGTTTACATCATAACATTTAATTGAAAGCTTGTTTACTTAAAAATATATTAAAAATAAAAACAAAAACTTTTAAATTTAATTAAAAAATTTATTTTTTACCTTTATGAACAATATTTCAATTTAAATTAATACAAAAGAATTTAAAAACAATAAAAAAATAAGAAAATAAAAATTATTTACTTTAATGTCATTTTTCATAGCCAAAATTCTATTTTATAATAATGACTTTCATTTCTCGAATTTTTTTAAATAAATTTTTATCAAAACGAAAAAAAAAATTATTTTTTACAAGAATTTTTGAAACTATGAACCTACAAACATACATATAGCATACATATATGATTTATATACTTTAATGCTATTGTAAACACCAAATCGAAGGTGATGTGGACAAAAATTTAAATTTATTTTCATCATATTGCATTAGTATCTGCATTATGTTTTAAGTATTTAGTTTTTTTGTTCTTAATTATAAATTAATTCATTCATAAAGTTAAATTAAATAGCTTTACACTGTGAAAAAAATCAAAAAATTAGCTGATTTTTTTTTTTTTTAATTTGACATTTTAACGTTCTTTTTTTTTATTCGTACTCATTATGAACTTATGAAAATTCAATTAAGATATTATTAGGTTTTTTTTTCTTACATGTTGCTTTTTTATTCCAAATTCAAATAAATATTTATGACGTACTATTGCTAGACTAGGAATTAATTTATTATTCAAAAATTAGAATTTTTTTATTCTTTTTCTTTTTTTTCGTTAATTAATTCAATGAAAATTTGTCCTTTAGAAAAATGTTTGACTTGAGTATGGTATAATTCGCATGTTCTTAACTTGCTTTAAATTTGTATACTCTTCTTTTTTGACTGGAATGTATTAATCCATTCTTAAATATTCATGCGTCAGTGGTATCAGTGAGGTGGTCACAACTGACGACAATGATCTTTAATTAACATTTTTTTGGAATATCTTTTACGAAGTAATAATATACGCATTTTACTGTTTAACTGTTTATTGACATTTTTAATGTACCGAATAATTTGTTGAATTCTACAATCGAAAAAAAATTTTTTTTTTAAAACGTAATAACAGGTCATTATTTTCGAAAAGAGTTAAACATTGTAGCATCATGTCATTTTTGTTACACATTTTTCGTATCTAACTATTGATGAATCCAAAATCAACGATGAAACATTTTAAAAACAAAATAAAAAATCAACTTTTGTTCTTATTATAAAACTTTATTTATAATAAATTTTCGTTTTAATTTACAATTAACATTTTTTTTTAAATTTTTTAAATTTTCATGAATTTCCTACAAGTCGTCCGGTACATCTTTTCTTTTATTTTATACTTTTTTTTATTTATGTATTACTTTTTTTTTCATTTTTATAATCTGTAATAATCAATTAAAATTTTTAAATTTAACTAAATATTCACAATTATTTAATTAATAATTATATGTATATTTTCTTTTTTAACTTTTTATTTAGTCATTTTTTTTCTCTTCAAAATACACTTACAACTACAAAATCAAATAATTATAATTTAATTATCTTACAAATTTAAAGAGTAAAATTTGAAATAAAATTTAAAAATACGACAATTGATTAAAAATTTAATTCATTTTAACATCCCCAGATTAGTCACATATTTTTAAATAGGAGAATAAGTAGAAACAAACTAAATTCAAGTAAATATATATATTTTTTTTTTTTCAAATATTTTTCATACACTTTATGTTCTTAAAGCAACAAATTGATGGAAAACATCAAGAATATGAGAATCTAAATCTGAAGTAAAAAGTAAAGTTTCCAATGTGCTACTATACTTTTGAACTTGTTCATGATGCTGCAAACAAACAAACAAAAAAACAACAAATTTCAATTAATTTCTTTTTTTTTTTGATTTTAATTAAAACAAATAAAAATATTTAAAAAAAAAAAACACTCACCAATAAAAATACTTGCTGTAATCTTCCTATTGTCCATCGATACCAATCAGTATCATAATCACGACCATCTGTGTCACAACGTACTAAATGTTCTGATAAAATCATTATAAACCTTTGGAATACAATTAAAAATAAACGTTTCTGATCCACATTAGCTGCTTCTAATTTTTCTTCTAATTGTTCAATCATCTGAAAACAAAAATGTAAGGGAAAAAAAAACATGTAAATAATTTTCAATAAAAATATAGAACATCCACAAAATGAAGCCATAGAAAAAAAAATACTATCAATTAATTATTATAAATAAAACATTTAAAAAACAAATAAGTCTAAAAAAAAAAAATCGTTTAAATTAATTTTTCAAATAAAATTCACCTCTTCCGTAGGTTTATCAACATTTTCAGTTTGTTTTTTACGTTTTGATGTTCCCTCTTCTTCAGAATCACTGGACGATGAATCCGCTCTAGCTAATTTTTCTTTAGATTCCGCTAATTCCGTACCTTTTAAAAATAATTTCAATTAATATTTTTGTTATTTAGTTTTGCTTATGAAAAGCAGAAAAAAAACTATAATACATGAAAATGATTTATAAACAAAACGGAATCAAAAAAAAAAAAAAGGAAATTTGCAATATGATGAAATTGCCACTATTTACATAATTTTTTTTTTTTTGACTTGTGTGAAAATTATATTTAGTTTGTTTTATATCATTCTCATCAAGGCTAGCTACAGTATACAAAATTGCAGTTTTTTTTTAAATTAAAATACATAGAAAAAAAATTAACATTTTGAAAGTTTTTAAATAATAACAAGGTTGATTTTATTAAATTTAAAAATAAAAAGAAAACAAAAATGTTAAATAAAACTTACTTAATTTTATAACATGTTTATTCATTTTTTTAATTGTTAAATGTAATATTTCCCATAAATACATTTTTGTAAATTCAGATGTCATCTCTTTTGAGAATATCCATGTTGCAACAGCTGAACATTCAACAACTTGTGTTTTTAATAATTTATCAATAATAACACACATCATTTGTTGATGATTTTTCCATAATTCAAATAAATTATGTAAAATACATATTTGTGCTTCTTCAGACTCTGCAATAACCTAAAAACAAAAAACCAAAAGAATTAAAATAATATTAATTTAAAAAAAAAAAAATATGTAATTCAATTTTCACTTCCACCAGAGAGAGTCTTTTTTTTTTGAACCTTCATTTCATTTTCATTCATCAATACTGTCCTTCCACACAATGAAGAAAGACTTCACAATATTGACAAAATAATCCCTAACAATTAACTTACCTTGAATACATAATGAAATTTTGAAATAGCTGCAAAACTATGAGAAAATGATTTTGAACCAAGATTTAATAATGTTTGGACGAATACATCAATTTTTAATGGATTGAATTGCGTATCGGACATTTCATTATCACCATTCTCACCAGAGCTTGGTAAATCTTTTAGAACATTTAAAACTTCTTCAGGTGTGCATTTTTTACGAATTGAAACGACTAATTGATGAGCTGTTGCAGTACCAGGAAGAGATGCTGGAATAAAAGAAAAAAAAAAAAAAAGCAAATGTTAAACGTTTTCATTTTATCATTAACTACTTGTTAGCAATGTTTTATTAATGATGATTTAATTTTTTAAATAAAAGTTCCATTAATTGTAGTAACATTTTGTAATACAATCAATTAATTTCACACAATTATTACTGTAATCTTTCAATCTACCTAGTTAGCTAAATTTTTTCTCTCTTGTAAACACCGTCGTTATATATGTATTATGACCAAGTTGAACCTATTATTTTTTTATAATTAACTAATAAAACTTTTTTTTTCTTTTGAATTGCTGCGCTTGAATAATTTTTTATTATGATAATATTTCAGTGATATAATAAATTAAATCATTTTAAGGAAAATACTTCATTTTTAATAAAAATTGATGTTTTTATCCGTTTATTAAAATCTTAATTGGTTAATCTTTACGATTAATTCATATGAAGTGAAACTGATTTTATCCGTAAAATTTTGTAATAAATATTTTAGGAATTTCCGAATGAAAATTTTAATTTTTGTACAAAAAATGTTCAATTCAAAAAACATTGATTCACAAATCCAATTCTGAGAGCATTTTAAAAAAAAAACTAATAGCACTGTTGGTTTGTATAAAAGCACAACCAAAATTTTTAACAGAAAAGCTTAGTTTCAAATGCAATTGAATGAGTCTTAATCCTAAGATCTTGACGATTTCAGATTATTTTTAGTCACAGTAAGGATATCAAATATTTTCAATTTTAAACATTCTAATTTTAATTTAAAGAACCAGATTCAGACTTATACGGATGGAAAACAAGAAGAATAAAATGAAGAAGGGTAGTGTTGATGAATATTCCCAAAGACCACAGTAGGAGGAAATTCTATCAGATTTGAGAGAATAACTTCAAAAACCAAATCTTCAAACTAAAAAAAAAAAAAACTAAAAAAAAATGGAGGAAATTTACAAGTTCCTAAAACAAATAAACTAATGACATTGTTCTCTATATAATTTTATTCAAAAACTTTACAAAAATTTATCCACAAATTAAAAACTTGTCACATTTTAATTGTCCTTCATAACAACACAAAACAAAATGTATATCTTTTAACCTTTTGATGTGTAAAATTTGCGTAACCAAAACATTTTGATTTAAAAATAAAACAAAAAAATTATGAATAAAAAGTGTTTTTTGCACATGGGCTAAACATGAGAAAACAATGTTTCTTTTATTTTTTTCCCCCAACAATTGAATGACTATTGACCTACTGACAACACAAAAATAAAAGACATTTTTACGCATTAAATGTAAGAAAGTTAATAAATCATTTACGTAATAATAAAAAGCATTTTTTGTTTTGTTTTGAAAATCATTGTTTTCTTTTTTAAATTTTGTTTTTTAGTTTTTTATATTTTTATTATAATTAAAAAATTAGTAAAATAAAAATGCTCTACATATCGTGCTTAAAAATATACATACTACACATTTTCAAATTGTACAATATTTAAAAAAAAAAAATCCACATTCACTCTTGAAACAAATTTCATATTTATGAAATAATCATTTTGTTAATCAGATAATATCGAAATATGTACATATGTAGGTGTTTGTGTGGTTTTTTTTTTTTTGTTCGGTCTAGTGACTTTTTTCAGGTGTTAAATTATTTAAAAAAAAAAAAAAAATAGACTAAGAATTTCTATCATTTATGTTTTTTTTTTTTTTTTCTGTAAAAAAATGTTAACTTTCTTGCTCTGCATGACATGTATTCACATATGCCAATATAATTACGTACGTATGTGTGACCGAGTTAAAAAGAAAATGAAATTGAAAGTACATTTTGTAAGAAGCAAAACCGCAAAATATTATTATCTTATGAATAATATTTTGCTTAGTAACAACAAAATTTTTCTATATTTTCTCCTATAATCTTTTGTACAATACACACAAGAAGAAGAAAAAACGTATTACCTTTATTACTGCACCGTTGATGTAGGTACCTACATATTTATATAACACACATACCAGAAATAGGGTGATGTATCTACTGCAAGTTCGCGCATAAATTTTCTACTAGACTACTCACAAAAAAATAAAAACGGTTCGTCAATTTTAAAACAACACTTCCGAGATTTGTTTTGTTGTTCTACAAACAATTAAAACATATATCAAATCAAATATCTGATGTGAATGAATCTTTCCTTCATCTTCTTCTTCTTAGTTTTTTTTTTTTATAATAATTTCTACCATTATGATCTTCAGATAGAAGAATTCTCTACCGGGGGAGCCTAGCTTTTTCATGGTAGGTATATTTTTTATGTACTTTCCCTTTTAATTGCAATTAATAAACATTTTTTTTTTCTTCTGTATTAAATGATGTCGCGTGGCTACTATTTCTATTGTTTTCAATCGCATTTAGGCTATATTTAGACGAGGAACTAACTATCTTACCGGTAGCACAAATTTAAAAAAAAAAAAAACAAAAAACAAGTAATAAATTTTACTACGTGTGTGTAGTAAGTAGCATACTCCCTCGCTTTACATTATTGTCTTAAGTACCAATTCTCTTCAAATAGTAACAATTAGTTCAAGAAAAAAAAATGACTTTAAAAAAATTATGCTTCGTTTAAAATGAAAAAAAAAAAAAATGTCATTTAACACGGTACGATCACTTTTTGTTGTTGTTGTTGTTGTTGTTGTTCTAAATAAAAGAGTCTTTTTATTTTGCATGACATATATTTTAATGGCATTATTATTTTGATGAAAGTACATAATTTAAATATACAGCAACATATTAATGGAATTGTCTAAATAAATGGCAGATACTTTATGGTTTTTTTTTTTTTGTGTTTGTTTTAATTTTTATTTTATGATTAATTATATTCTCAGTGTATTGTTACGTATATATCATTATACATTATATGAAGAGAAATTTGAAAAGAAATAAAAAGAAAAAATAAACTTTAATAAAATTAATAAAAAGGCATAATTACTATAATTGTGATATTATTTAAAATTAATCTTTTGTAAAAAAAATATGTTCTGTATTATTAAAATGTTTCGTTTTATTTTTAACACAAATTTAAATTATAATAAAAGAAAGTTTAATTATTATACAAATAAATAAAATTAGCATATTTTACAAGGAATATACTACGCAGAATTTAATTTTATGTACTTTTTCAAAATGTTTTTTGATTTAAGTTTCAATTAATTTGAAATTTTTTTTCAAATAAAAAACATATGAATTTTATTTTTATACTAAATTAAAGCTCATAATAATAGAAAAGATAAAACTGTAAACAATAAATAAATTTCTAATTTTTATCTAAAAGTTTAGGGCAACTTTCATATTTTTTAAGGATGACAGGAACTTCTAACTACTGAGTACAACGACAAACGCTGTTCTT
Source organism: Bombylius discolor (assembly GCA_939192795.1). Lineage (NCBI taxonomy): Eukaryota > Metazoa > Arthropoda > Insecta > Diptera > Bombyliidae > Bombylius > Bombylius discolor. The sequence continues at coordinate 49,894,920 of OW584240.1, read as the reverse complement.
TAAAAAAGGCTAAAAAAGTGTATGAAAAAACCTTTACAAGTCTTTAAAGATTCATACAAACCTTCAAAAACCAAGTCTTTAAAAAAAATTAAGTAGATTTAGAATCGCAAATATTACAAGTGTACATATAAAATTTCATGAAAATCAGCCAAGTAGTTCTCGTGAAAAATTTACCTAAAGTTGTATATAAAATGGCCCCGGTCACTACCCCCTTAAAAAGGTCTACTAATCATTTTATTTCTCATACAAATTCTTAATTTAAAATTGTTTAAAAATAAAACAAAAGTAATTAAAAATTCTGATTTTTTTTTTAAACATTGAAAATTTAAAAATAGACAAAAATTACAAAAATAACACGAACATTTTAATAAGTAGCTAGTTAAGAGTTCATTTATAATAGAAAATAAGGTAAACTAATTGATAATTTACACGTTTGTATTTTCCTTCTTCTTCTTCTCCTTACTCATCAACTTTACAATCAATTAATCTTCAAAAAATTTATGAATGTTGGCACGTTTTTGTTGTACTTTAAAAAAAAAAAAAAAAAAAGATAAGTGTACTTAAAGATAATTGAAATTTTTTCAACTCTCACCTGTAATTCTTTTTCGAAAAAACAATTATTCTGATATATAATTCATGTATTATTTTTTTTTTTTTACAAAACCGTTTACAAGGTTTCAAATTTAAATGCACTTGCTTTTTTGTTAGTTCCGCTTAAAAAAAAATATTAACAAGATATTTAACCAGAAAATTGAAAAGAATTTAAATCTCACATGTCTCTGAAACGATGAAAAATCCATGAAAAAAATTGTTTGTTTAGTTCCTCAAAATAAATTGAATGGACTAGACTTTAACTATACCACAGACAGTAGCATTTACGAAAAATAAATAATCATATGTGTAATTTGATATTTAATTTTGAAGCCAATTTTTTGTTTTGGTTTTTTATTAGCTAAACCTTGAACTTCCTTATATGTGTGGTTATTTTTTTTCTTGCAGATTTTTTTTTTTTTCGTTTTGATTTTTTAAATTGATTTGAGATGTTTTTTTTTTTTCAAAATGTCAATTTAAGAAAATCAACATTGCGTTTCGTTTCAAAGATAAAAACATGTCCTTGATTATAACGTTTCAGTCATTTTAATATCGTAATTTTCATGTCGAAGACTTTTCATCATACATCGAAAAAAAAAAAAACGAAAACAAAAAATAATGATGAAAAAAATTCCCAAAATGAATATATAAATTTTTTATTTATTTATAATTTTTGATGAGAGAATTCACAATATATAAAAAAAAAAAAATGAATAAGATTTTTATTGTAATGTATTAATTGTATATAAAATGCTTTGTTGCATTAACTTGCGCAACATTAAGATATTTTTTTTTCTCCATTTCTAATAAGCATTAACATAAAAACCTATCTACCATTCATTTTTTTTTTTTTCATGTAAAAAGTCACACATACTTCACATTAATAATTTGGTGAACAAATAAGCATAAAATAAAAATCACAATATTATTTTGGAAAAAAAAAAAAAAAAAAAACAAAATAATACAACAATCTTTTTCAATTTTCATTTTACTGAATATTTTTTTACAACCTGATGTTAAATGACAAGATAGGAAAAATTTAAATGATTTTTTTTTTCTTGTAATGAGATAAAATAAAAAACCTATAAAAACTATTGTTATTTTAGTTTACATGCATTTTTATACATGATATGCGTGCTTTAAAATAATGAAGTTTTACCATATATAACAGAACTCCTTTAATATATAACAACATCAATATATGAAAGAAGAAAAAGTTCATTTACTATTTTTTTTTTTTTTTCTTTTGCTTTTATTTTTTCATTTTTTGAACTTCACCCAAGCTGAACCATAACTTAGGGTAAACTCAAGGTGGGAGTTTTGTACATATACATATGTGAGAAGAAAAAAAAAACAAACAAACAAAAAAAAATGTAAAAGATAAAAGAAAAACATTAAGCATAATATGTAAAAGTTATTAAGAATATTGTTTTAAAATTTTAAGTAGTAACATTTTGTAACTTATATGTTTTAGACGTAATTTTTAAAAAGAAAAACAAACGGTAGAGAAAAAAAATCAGTTGTAAAAAAATACAAATTATTTGAAAGTACAAGTAAAATTAAAAACTTTTGTTTTCTATTATTTTTTTTTTTTTGTCTTAATTTCTAAAATGTAAAATTAAAATTAACGAAATGTTCAATAATTGGATTATTAAAAGGATATCATTATTTGTAACTGTAATTATCAACTTTTTGTTTTTGTTTTTTTTTTTTTTAAATAAAACACAAATTTTAATTGTAAATAAATTTGAAGAAAAAATGAAAAATGAGAGTGAAATTTCATTTATAATTATTTAAAAAAAAACTTACATTTAAACAATTTTTAGATCTAATTATTTTTAATTTCAATAAAATTTTGTAATTGTTGTAACGGTTAAAGAAATTATTCAAGAAAAAAGAAAATGTATTCGATAATTATTTAAAAAATGAAATAGAAATAATTTATCTTGCATACTAATTTATCTTTTTATAAACAAAAATAAATATTTTTTTTTTCTTTTTGTTAGTTCATTTTTTTTTTTTTTTTTTTTTTTTTTTTGTTTTTTTTTTTTTTTTTGAAGATGTTTTTAAAACAAGTTTTATTACTTTTTTCATTGAAAAGTGTAAATTGATTTTAAATCATGTGTCATATGAAGTGAATATGAATTAATTTTCTTACAAAAACATGTTTCAAATACATAATTAATTTTAAAATAGAAATTAGTTCCAATAAAAAAGATTTTTTTTTTTTGCAAAATCAAAAACTAAATTTTATCTAATTTTTTTTTCAAATTAAAAATTACATTTCTGTCCAAGATCATAAAAGAAATTAATTGGACTAATTTACAAAATCGTTTTCCAACAACTGCAGACAAGAATAAATTGAAAAACATAAAAATTTCTTTCTCTAAAAATTTTCCAAAATTTTTCATTGAAACCATGAAGTTCATGTCGAAGGATTTTTTTCCGATATTAAATTAAATTTGAACTCAACTAAAATTCGTCACCCTCTTTCTTAATTATTTCAAAATTATTAAATTATTTAAATTGAAATTTTTATTTTTGAAATTCATGATCTGAAAAAAAAAATCAATGCAAAAATTTCAAACCGAATATAATTTATTTTTTTAGCTCTATTTATGAATTATGAAATTGTAACGGAAAAAATCAAATTAATCACAGTATTCTGTTGCAATTGTACAAATTATGCATACATGGTATTCAATTATACAATCATTGAAATCAATTTTGTTTTTCTTTCTAATTTAATTGTTTTATTGTTAATTTTTATGCCGTTTGTAAATTAAAATTTGATTTAAAAATTTTTAAAATCTTGTGAAATAAATATTTTTTTGTTTTGTTTCAGATAAATTTATGTTTAGCTCAAATTGAGCGTGATATTGTTCTAACACCAAAACTTTCACTACATAGAAATGGAAAAATTTTATATTATGAACCAATAACGAATGATGTGAATAACAATATCACAACAGTACCATGGGAACAAACATTAAAACATGTAACATTTTTAACATTACACAATCGAATTGATGAGAAATCACAAAATATAAGGTTTGTTTTTTAGTGTTCATTATTCTTTATCCTATTTCGCGTTTATATATGTATTTTTTATTTTTTTTTTGTAAATTTCAGCCATTTGCCTGAATATCAAAATTTTTTAAACGCAACATACATTCGATCAAACGATTACATACCAAAATTTGGTGATATAATTACATTGGCACGTGGACGATTAGAAAAATCACCGAATAATCAATATTTTTTCATTGAAGGTCAATGTTCAAAACATTGTCCAACAAAACCACTTGCATATTGGATTATACAGAAAATACGTCATCGTGATCCCGAAAAGAAATTTCGTTATGAATTAAAAATTGGCATTATTCCGAATATTAATGAAAAAAGTGATTCAAATAAAAGAGAAACAACAAATAAACATGAATCTAAAGCATTTATTTTGAAAGAAGATGATTATCCAACGAATTTTGCAAATGTTGAAAAACATATTGCACAAAGACGTTTTGATGAAAATACTGAATATGTTGACAAGATTGATAAGTTTAATGATGTTTTTGCTCAATCACAGCCACAACCACAATATTTTCGAAATAAAGCATATGAAAATGTTCATGAACCCAAAAAATATCATTTTCCAAATTTAAATCTTGGAGAATACATTCCTGATCATCATGCATCAGATTCTAATGTTGATGGTATTACAAATTACAACAAAGTTCTATTCCCAACAACATTTCACCCAAACTATAAATTTAGTCCTGGTTATGGTACTAAATTTTCTGAAAAACCATCAACAAGTATGGAAGAACACATTCCTTCAACTGCACATCATTTGCATCATCATTATTACATTATGAAAAATAAGTTTCCTTATATAAACACCGACACAATCTACCCACCGTTGTACCCGCCACTCAAGGATAACTCGAAGTTCTTAGATGCCCAACAACACTATGACATGCATCAGTTTCACACTTCAACACCAATATCAAATCAAATTCCAGTTCCACCTAATTTACACATCTCAAAACATCCTTATAAAATTCCTGCAACAAGACCGATCATTCCTTCTCCACCTCGTCTTATGTATATGGATCCAGTACCAATTTATCCAATTAATCCCTTTAATGAACTTATCAAACCAAAACACCCATTTATTGAACCCACAAAACCGTTTATCGAAAGTCCCCGAGAACAAACAGTTCGATATTCTGACCCAGACCCTCTATATCATAATACTGCCGAAGATGCAACAGCAGAAGATCACATCGAACACACCATCATTCCAGTAAAAGAAGATAACATATCCGATGAACAAACGTCTAACAGTGTAGACACTAACACTCAAAAATTTGATGATTCAAAAATATCAGAATCTGAAAAAAGACATAATTCTGGTTCAATAAATGCACAACTTCCTGCTCCGGATTCAGATTCACATTCAAGTTCCATAGAACCACTTACAAAAATTTCTTATGTGACACAAACTTCTGCTGTATCAGCATATTTAATTGCACCGAAAACATCAAATGAACCACCAACAACTCCATCAAATATAGAGTCTACAATTTCAGAGCCTACAATTCAATATCCCAATCATAGGTATGATACTTCAGAGGAAAATTTTCTTAACACTGGAACTGCTTCAACAATCATAACAACGACAGCGACCAAACAAACACCAACAATCAAACATTATTACAAAACGACAACAGAAAGGCCAGTTCTTAGATGGAAACCAAAACGACCATATAAAGCGTCAAAAATAATTCTTCCTAACATATCTATTACGTTACCGAACTCTTTGGAACCGACAACTGAAATAAGCACTAAATACGAATTTGAAAGAATTCCAGTTAATGCTACGGAAAAAGTAATCACAGTAACACCAAGTAGAAGTGATACTGAAAATGATGATGAAGAAATTCCAACAAAACAATCTGTAAGCACTTCGATTAGTATTAAAGTTGGGACCGAAATAAACGAAAGACCTTTTGTACCAACGATTTCTGTACCAAATGTGGAGCTATATAAAGCAAATTTAGAAAATATTAAAACGAATTCATCTAAAATTAAATTGTACAGAGCCAGTGAATCAAAACGTAAAATTCAGAACGATAAAAATGAAGAAAGTGAATTAACCAAATCGATTGTTGAGCATGGTAAAAATTTAACGTAAATTTTAAAGCTGAACGAAAATATACACATAAAAATTAATTCTTAAGTATTTTCTTCGTTAAGCACATGCTTAAATTACTTTGTATTTTTTTTTTTTTAAATAAAATTGTTATTTTTTGATTTTTTTTATATTATAAAAATTAAATATAAATTTTAAGTAAAATTTTTAGCGGTAATTTATTTTTAAAATTCTTTGACTCACCTGCTCCTTCACTTGCATATTTATAAATTGGTGCCGTTGGAACAGGAATTAATTTTGAATATGCCTCTGGCATCATTTCAACAATTCGTTGATGATATGACAGTCTGAAAAAATAAAATTCCATTTGAAATTTCAATGAAAATTTCATCTATTAAATTTAGTTAACATACCTCAAACATTTTAATAAAACTTCTTGAATAAATTTTGGTCTTGGATGTTCTGCATCTAATAGTAAACAACTATCCCATTCATCCCATGACCATGTAAATTTAAAATTACTCAAATGATATGAAAACCAATTAACGAAACGATCAAAACATGATGTATTCATTGAATCAATTCTCATAAATAGAATTTCAGTTGCTTGTGCCAATACTTGTGGCAATGTTGCTGGTTGTAGTTTACATAATTCAATTAATATTGAACCATAACATATTTCTAAATAACGTGGTGTTGGCATATGAAATAATTCAGCAAATATAACTTCAACAATACAATATTCCAATGGTATTTTATTTTTATATGGAAAACTTAATAAATGTGCTGCGCAATCTTTACGTTCTAAATGATGTGTTTCAATAATATGATGTAAATGTTCTTCAATTAGAAAACGTTCAATTGAATGTGCACCAGGTAAATTTGGTCCATCTGGACAATCAGTATAATCAAACATTCTATAAACAACCGATGGCATTGGATAATTATAACTTTCATGATGTGGTGGTGGTACAATCGCTGGTAAATTATGCTGTAATGCTTCACATAATATTGAATCAAATGCTAAATATGGACGTGGAATATGTTTTTCAGCCCAATTATCTTGTCGTAATTTTCGTATTTGTGCCCATAAACAATCTAAATATTCTTCTTGTGGATGTGGTGTATCTACAGACCATACTCTTAATGCATTATGATGTTTTTTTGTTCTTTTATTTAAGAAAACTTCAATACGAACAAGAAGATTTTCAAGAGCTGATTCTTTTTTCTCATACAAATCACGCCCAACCCATGGTAAAGTTGATAGTACAGCAAAAACATACCAATCACGTCGTACCTAGAACAAAATTGTGGAAACATAAATTCAACAAAATCATATTAAATCAATAAAATCCCTGTACTTTACCTGTGGTACACCATCTTCATTTGATACATCAACCATATTATCCAACACCTGTAACAATGATGATGCTGAGATTACATGACAGTTTACTAAATCAGCAAGAAAACGTAAAGCATATCGAGCCGCATCCCATTTACATGATTTCAGACTATCTTTAAATGTTTTTACCATATGATCAACAAATTCACCACCAAATTTATAATTTTTTGCATTTAATAAACCAACTAAAGTTGTATAAATAGTACATTTTTCAGGCATTTTAATAGCACAATCCGATAAAATTCTCAATATTTTTAAACGGAATGTTCCTAAATCGGCCTCCAATACAGATACTAAACCTTCTAGATTCGATTCCACTGATGATGTACTTTTTTCACCCACCCTTAATATGAGGGATTCTAAACGATCTTCAATTTCTTGATTTTCAGATACACGACGCCTTTTACGATTATGCCGTTCTAAAACAAATTTACCAAAAGATGAATAGTGAAAATTTAAAGAAAAATTGTAATTTAAGTAAAAAAAAATATAAAGTGCAAGCTAGTAGCATTTTGAGGTTAGAATCAAAATAATTTAACAAATAATGTATTTACCATATCCATCCTCATCATCATGAGCCCTTCGTCGATTCATTTTAATAGAATACTTTTCAATTCAGTATTTAATTAATTTGTATGTACTTTTAAATTAAAAATTTATTAGAAACTTCCAGAAAATAAAATTAACCAACAAGTTTTAAGAATATACGACGACTACAAATTACAATCGACGACGCTCACTAAATTTTTCTAAGCGAATTAAAAAAAAAAAGTGAAAGCAAATGTCAAATAAGATGGCAAATTTGAATGCAGCGGGCAGCCATGCCTATGCGCCAACCATAAATCCAGCGTGGTTATTTTATTCATTCAGCAACTCAGCAAACTAATACACAAACCAAATTTTTAAATTTAATTATTCCTTTCTACTTTATGCCTTTACATATAAACGGATTTTCAAAATTTTTTGAAATGTTAACATTTGAAAAATGAAAGAAAAAGTATTCAAAAGATAAAACGGTACATCCTAGAATAATACATATTGTATCCTGATATCCTTTATAAAAATTTACATACTTTTTTTCTATACTATTTTCATTTTTGAATAGCACATACAGGAAAGATAGACATGCTTTTCAATATTCTTTCACACAGTGTTTGTACAATTCTGTTGCTTGTGTAGGGTGATCAGATTTCAAATTTCAAATTTCTCATTAATTAATATTGCTAAATTTAAATTTAAAAAAAAAAAGAAATTTGTAAAGAATTGTTCATGTCAATAGATGCAGATAAAGTACCTTTGGGGGGTGACAGAGATATAATAACTAAAATTTAATCAGAAAAAAAAAAAACAGGGCAAGACTATACTGTTCTCATTAGTCATTACTCATTAGGCCATTATCGCAATTTCGAAATAATGCCATCCAATAGTGAAAATAGTATAGTTTTGATTTTTTTTTTTCACATATAAATCCATAAAAATAATATGAATTTTTCCTCATTGATAAAAAAGAAAAAAACTTATTTTTCTCTTTATTAAAAACTGGATCCATTATCATGATGATTATGATATCGTTGTCATTATGCTCTCATCATCATCAACTTCAACATATCAAACATTTAAAAAATAAAATAAAATAAACAACACATTCACACGGCTTCAGTTATAAATGCATTATGTGTATACACTATACATACGAATATGTTTATCAGCAGAAATGTGCACAATTAACAAAGGATACAAAAATCTTTGAGTGTGAGACCGAATGCGAATCTGATGCATCAAAGTTTTTATTTTTCATATTTTTGATATGCATCAACACTTTTCTTGAAAGCTAAACATTATGTATCACTCCACTCCATTATCTGTAAATACTTTCACATTTCATATCCTTTTTAAACTTTTTTTTTTCCTTTCTTTTTGAGAAATGAAGCCAAACACCACCTCCTCAACACCCATCAGAGTACATTTGTTTCATAAACCTGTGCAACATATAAAAATATTACATAACATATTTTTTTTCTGGTTTACTGTTTAATACCAGCATCATCACCATTTATGATCCTTTAAAACCCAAGAATGTAAATACATATTTTACAAATATCTGTGATGAGATTTGGTAAATGTAAGGAATAAACAAAAAAAAATTTATTCAAATTGTTGATGAGGTAGGGAAATAAAAAACTTTTTACAGTTTTTTAAGAAAAAAGAAAATAAAACAAAAAAAGAATGAAAAAATGAATTCAGAAAAAAATAAAATGACAATGATGTCCTTCTTTAGAATATTTTCCTGAGGTTTTAAAAAAAAAAAAATTTTTTTTTCTTCTGTAGGATTACTGGCTCCACCCTTAATTTGTGTGATCGCATTTAATTGGGGATATTTTTTTTTATTATTTAAGAGAAAACTTTCTCGTTTATGTGAATTGTACTTTACATTTGCTTTTGTCTTGTGATTTTTTTATTTCGCATGTTTTTTTTCTATCTTAGAAATGGAAAAAAATAAATTTAAATTTAAAATGCTTTTCAAGTATCCAACAAAAACAATAAGAAAAAAAAATAGAACAGCAAATTTTTTTTTTTCAATTAATTTAGATTTTTTTTTATGTGAAAAAAGAAAATATTTGTTCAATTTAAATGAAATGTTATACGAATTAATTAGTTATGATGAAATTTATATTATTAGAAAAATATAAACAAAAAGACTAATGGAAAATAAAAATTAGGGAAAACCTTTGTAGCGAATCAACAGGTTTCAGTTAAATTTAAATGAAAAAATTGATCTAAATATGTATCTTATTTTCTTTATGATGTTTTTTCAATAACTATCTAGAACTACATTTCTCAAGAAAGAGATACGTTTTTCTAATTTTTTAATACCTCAAAATGTAAAGAGGTTTGTTGAGTATCTGATGGGTTGAAACTTGAAGTAGCGGCTTCCGAAGACCCAATTAGCACGAAGAGTACCGTTTTGATACCATATCTCATGGTCAGTGTCGGACGGACAAGGGTTTCTATCTTATTCATTGAGGATCTATTAACTTCGAATTTTGACAGTTTATTTTTTAAATTTTATTTAAAATGAAAAATAAATTTTATTTTATTCACAAAATACATAAATAAATTTAAATTTAGATTGTTTTTTTTTTGTAATTATTAAACCACAAAAGGAACAAAGTAAATAAAATAAAATTTAAAAAAAGTACAAAGAACAAAAAAAAATATAAAAATCATTCATCATGTAATTTTTTAATCATTTTTAATTGAACGACATCGCACCTACATATATTAAAAATTATCTCAGTTCATATGAATGAACATTTTTATATTACAAATAAACAAATAACTAAAAAAATATGAAAATCATTTTTTAAAGTTAAATTTATGAAAAAATAAACTAAAAACCTGAACACTGCTTATTTCAAAATATAATCTAGATTTAAAAAATGGCACAAGTTTGTATGTTTTTTGCATTTAAAAAAATAGTAAAAAAATAAACAAAAGGCAAAAAAAACGGATATTCAAAATGAATTTCAGGAAATATTTTTTAAATACGTACGTAAAAATGAAAAAAAAAAATTGCATGAAATTGATTAATAAAATTGTAAAATAAAGAAAAATTGGTAAAAAAAAATTGAAAAATCAAATTGATGTTGGATTGGTTTATGATAGTAATAAGGAAAAAAACGTCAAACCATCATCATCATCAACATCCATGTAACTTTTGCATATATAAAAAAAGAAAAAAAAAATTTGCTGTGTCAGTAAATGATTTATGAAATTGCTTTTAGATCTTCATCGTCAATTAAGCAAGCAGTCTGCAAAACATTATATCAATATACATGTACTTACCCTCCCCCCCACTCCCCCTCCAATCCATTCTCAACCTATCGATCCCATTGAATCCCCCCAAATTCCAAAACGATTCTATTTAACTGAACCAATTTCATATTTACACCGCTACATACCCCATAGAATCATATTATTATTGTCACAGCTTCAGTGAACATTTTCTGGGTGATGACAAGAATATTATTTTCCACCATACAGGATAGTGATATAAATGGTGATGATGACACCACAGGCAAAAATAAAAAATAAAAATTATTCACCCAACCACCCACATTTAAAACTCGCGTTTTATTTTTATTTTTTGTGTGTGTTATTCTGAAACGTTTCATTTTAGAAATACGATGACAAAAAATTGTAAACTGAAGCAGTGAAGCGTTGAAATGGTGAGACAATTTCCCTTAGGGCATTTTTCTTTTATTTTTCTATTTTTTGTTTTTTTTTTTTTATTTTTCATCATTATGTATTGCAATGTGTTTTGTTGTTGTTTCTGGTATTATGTCAATGGTATGATTTAAAATACTTTACGTATTGTTTCAATTTTCTTTTTTAAAAGGGATTAAAACACCTTTTTCTCTAATTTTTTTAATATTTATTTTCATTTTTCTCCTAGATTTCTTGTACATTTTCATTTGTGATTTTTTTTTTAATTTTTCTTTTCTTTTTTTAAACAATTTACGACAATTTCGTATAATTTCATGGTTACATTAACAATGCATGAAATTTGAATGAAAATAATAAAAAAAAATGTTTTTTCTTCTTCTGGAAATAAGGAAAAGATTGAATTTATTTTTTTTTATGAAAAAAAAAAAAAATTCGAAGGATATTTATAAAAAAATTTTTGGTGAATTTCAAATATGAAAAATTTTAAAAATAAAATTATAGAATATTCTTGAATAATTTAACTTTAAAAAAAAAAAACATTTTAAGGAAAAAAGAGTACTTACATTTTTCTACTTCTAATAAATAAGGCTTACTTTATTCAAACAGAAAAGATCATGTTCTTATTCTAAGCTTTTTTAATTTCATAATGAAATTCAGAGTTCTCATCTGTTATTGATCCACCAAACGTACTTCAATACTTAATCAAAACCTAAACAAAAAATAAATTATGAATTTTAAAATTCAAATTATGTACTATTTTTAAAAAAATATACTACATATTATGTATTTATTGTAATCGGTCTAGAACCACCCACTTTTCTTTTTCAAACAATAGATAATCCTAAATCTATATTTGCAATTAAGTAAAAGCATTCCATGATATCCTTTTAAGTTTTAACCATTCAATCAAATGTACTTTGCGAAAAAATTTTTTCCTTTACCATTTTTTAATCACAAAAATCAACAAAGAAAAAAAAAACAAGAGACTTTATACAATTGTGGGTTGTTGGGTATACACAATCTGAAAGGATTTTGTTGAATGTGGTTTAATATTAATTGAGAATGTGGGCGCATACCAAATACTTAAAAATAAAAATAAAAAATCTTGTTCCTTGTTGCTCAAAGTGCTTCAGATGTTGTTTTCATTTTTAAAGAATTCCACAAGGACGACGACGATGATGATGATGATGATGATGATGATAATAATAGAAGAATACAACGAAATATCATTCTTTTTTTTTTACAAGCTTTATTCAATTTCTTGTCACCATACTACCATCATTCTTATGGGGTAACTTAAGAAAAGTTTTTGTTGAAAGAAAAAAAAAAAAAAAATAGAAAAATGAATTATTACCCAGTTTGAGAAGATTTATGATTAGCGTATTATATAGTTTGAGTAAATATGTATTTCATTGGAGGATTTTTTAATAAATTAAAATTGACTGGCAGATTGAAATAAGAAGAAAGAAAAATTCAAGAAGAAGCAAAATAATGAAAATTGATAAGAAATATGAATTTTAAGTGTAACAGGAGAAGGACATTGTAAATAATTTATTTATTTTTTTTCTCTCTACGTTGTTTTTTTTTTCTTTAATTTTATTAAATAATTAACCATCTGTCATCTTGTACATAAAATATTGGGATTTTGTTTTTAAGAATTTAAGTAATTGCAAATATTTTTTTGCTCAAAGAAAACACATATTTTTTTTTTTCAACAAAACCTAAATTAATGTTTAAATACGCATACACATGAAATGTCTGAGTATGTAAATTTTTCTTGTTCCATTTTTTTTTTAAACATTAAAATTCAATCTTTTTAAACTGTACAGATAAAAACCACTCAATATATGTAGATCCATCAAACAAGTGGAAATTGATGATTATCAACAATCGTACATTTCAAAATTCATTCATCAAAGATTTAAAAAAAAAAAATTAGAGAGGGGTTGATGGTAGATATTTGCTTGTTGTGAATTGAAAATTTTCAATTGTCGAGGGATTACGCGCGATGTGCATCAAAACAGCAAACAAAGATATCACATTGATTACTTTTGTATACAATAAACGAAGCGTATTGACAAGTTAAAGATATATAGATACATGTATCTAGAGCTATTTATATGTACTCCGTGAGTGATGTAACAAAAATTCTTTTTTTAAAAAACAGAAATATTCGTACGTATTACAAACAAACTAGATACAAATAAAATACAGAAAGTTTTTTTTTTTTGTTTCTTTTCTGAAGAACGTTAACGATTGCATATAGATACACATATTCTTTTAAATTCTACACCACGTACAGAGAATAAAAAATGCTAACAATTTTATCCAACACAAAGCCGTAAAAACTATATAGAAAAACTCAAACACTTGTAACTAAACTATAGGAACTTTATAACTAAAAAACTAAAAATGATAGTTTTTTTAACAGATTAAATTTCAATAAATGTAAAATTTTTTAAACAAATTTTTGATCATACATGGTAACACACACATACCTTAAATTGAAAAGGTGTTGAAATATTCCCATATGAAGCATTTACTTAAAAATATGAAATTTACCTTTAATGTTTGAAAATTATTGGAAATTAGTAATTGAAAATAATTAATTTTGAAAATTTATTTTCATGTGTGTTCATTGTTCTTTCGTTATTTTTTTTTTTTATGTAAAAAAGTAAAAACATAACAATAAATTCGAAATAAATTTCAAAATTAAATGAAGCATACACGATTATTAGACTACACATAAGCCAATCATTGCATTATAAAAAATTTCAAAAAAATTTTTCCGCCAATCCTTTTTTTTTTCGTATTTCTTCTCATATTTTATCTACTCTAATCGGATTTCTATAATATCTTACAGATTGTCATCATAATATCACAATTCTCACAATACTTTCAAATTATACACACAAAATGTTGTATATATATTTAGTGAAATATACATACATATACATACATAAGTACATAAAATTATATTCAATTTTTAGTGAAAGCATTTCCACATATTTTATAAACAACAATCAACGTATTATGCTAATACTCTTATTATTGTGTGGAAAATATAAACTCATTCTGAAAAGTATATTACACTAGATCACAACAATATTCTCGTACATACATACATATACGTAATATACGACAGGAAAACAATATAAACACAAGGCATTTTAGTACATTACCCAGATTTAGTTGTTATTATTAAATACAAGAATTCATACATAATATAGAATCCTTGTACTGTACCTATGTATGCAAAATTTTACAATATACTTGCACGTATATAATGCATAACAACATTAGATTCACATCAGTAACAGCCGGAGCAGAAATTTCAGGATATATTTATAAAAAAAGAAAATAATAAAAATAAAAATTGAATATAAGCCACCCTGTTCATAAAAGGCAAATATAATTTCACCACCCACCATTGTTGTATGTACATACATTGTACAGCATTATACACTGTGATGATATTGCTACTGCACATTATGCTCGGATGGAGAATAAAAAAAAGTAAAATCTTTTCAAAATCATATCTTTCAAGTGCAAATTGAGAACGAGAACATCTCAATTTAAATCTTTACAACACATTTTGTGCCTGGAATCACTTTATAATATTTCTTACTTAATATTATCACTATATGAAGGGGAGGAGTGTATTATTAAACAAATTTATAAAATCTGGAATCTGTCTAACATGCTTAAAAAAAAAAAAGAAGTAACAATCAAACCACATTACGTTGATTATTATTATCATCAAATTCAATAAACCCACACAATATATTTACCTTCCTGAATACATTCAAACAAAAGGCACACATATTTTTTATTATCTGTTTAGCACGTGTTTTCATAACAGTGTATCTTATATGAAATCTCGAAATTTTTCATAAGAATTCTTTGAGAGTTTCTTAAGCAGAAATTTTCCTTCAAGAAAAACGCCCTTCTGGTATTGTTTATTTTTGTTTTGTTTTTATTTAAAGGACCAATAGTTTATTTTTAAAAAACAAACTAGTTTGTCAGAATTCTTTTAGGAACTTAATTCCTCGGAAACATATTTACATTCCAAAAACTTCAAATCACATCGTGGTAACTTGTTATGACTTTTTCTAGAACTTTCGGTTGTGTGTATACACATTCTACAAATAAAAACAGAATTTATATTTTTTCTATTTGTTACGCGTGCTTGATATACTACGTACAATGCCTACTTATTGCGAAAATGTGCGCCAGCTCTATCTAACTGATTATATAATAATTTGCAAATATTATAAAGTTTTTCATATACCGCCTCTCTTTAATTTTTTAGTTTTTTTTTTTTTAATTTTTTAACATAGACTTTGGTAAAACAAGACAATTTATGGTTGAAAATAACAGAAAAAATTATAACAATGACAAAAGAACTGCAAAACCACCCCCTCAGGAATCGCATCATCATTAAATATTTTTGTATAACCATGACACAAGTAATAAATGCAAACTTTGAGAGCTATAGAAAAAAAAATTCAAGCTTCTAACAGCTGTTGAGCTAAAAGGGATGGAAAAAAAAATTTTTTTTTCCATTAACAGTGAGGGTGGTTAAGAAGGTTTTTTTTTGTTTTTAGTTTTTTTTGTTCTTGTTAAATATAAATCTCAGATCTCTGATGGTGTAGATTCAATGAATGAATGAGCAAGTATGATCATAATAAACCATATCTCATCTCATTCGTATATACATTATTATTATTTTGTCTAAAAAAAAAATAAAAAAAAAAAAGCAACCCTTAAATAACCGATTCATTTGTGAGGATGGATTTTAAAATTTCCTGTGCCTCATCATTTGAATTTAAACTGTCACCGAAGACGGACACAAAAAAGTATGTATTGTGTGAATTATGTGATTGTAAATCGCATCATTCATATCATTCATAACGTGGTATTTTCATAATCAAGTATTATTGTATTGTGCGATGTAAGACAAAAATATATTTGTTTTTGTATAGTGAACGCGTACAAATAATAATTAATTTGTGAAAATTTCTATTCCGACGGCTTTTCAATTTTTGGGAAAAAGAATTTTCAAAACTTTTTATCATATTATAAATTCACTGTTATCATTACGATTTACATATGTAATTGAAAAAAAAAAAAAAATTGTTATGTGTTTTAAAACTATGTTAAAATGAAATTAAACTGATGTGTAACAACAAAAATATCTTTGAAGGCGGTCATGTGAAAACTTTTTAGGGTGGTTATATTTAAATTGTGTTATATGAACGTTGCAAGATACATCATATGTATATTAAATTTGCGACCTTAATAAAATTTTGAAAATTAGAAATATTTTAGAAAACAGTTTACAATTAAAATTAATTTAACAGAAAAATATTGAATTTTTGAAATTATTTAAATTAAGAAGTTTCTAGTGGGATTTTAATTAAACTTTAACGGTAATTTAATTTAAGTAAAGTAAAACACATAATGAGAACAAAAATAATAATTTTTTAGAAGTGTATGAAATAACCTAAAAAGGATTCAATTCTGAAAAAAAAAATATGTACATGTTTGTAATTTCCTTTATATTTTATTATTGAAATTTGGCCCATTTGATTCTTAGAAAACTAAACTTTTCTAAACTTAAAAATGTTCGAAGTAAAACTGAAATTAAATTAAGTATCAGAAGTTTAAAAAAATAAATAAATAAATCAAATTCAAATTCAAATGATCGTGTGATTAAGAGCCAAGATTCAAATTCAGAAACATTTTTTGATATTGAAAATTTTGTTGCAATATTTTAAAATTATTTAGTTTTATGAAAAATTTTTAAAAAAAAACACATTAAAATTAAACTGTTAAGTATCCTTTTTTCTTTTTTTTGAAATGAAGGCAGGATTACTTTAAGAAACTGAAATTTAATTCTTTTTTTTAAAAACTTTTTCCAAGAATCTTTTTGATTTTTGAAAATTTTTAAAAAAATTAAATTCATATATTTTTTTAAAGGACAATGTTTTTATATACAATATACATATACATATATGCTTCGAAATATGATTAATCAATGTTTTTTTACATTTTTAATTTCATTACTTATTTCTACATAAAAGGACTTTATAGTTTTGTCCGTTCATTAACCAAATATTTAATGTTTGTTTTAAAAAATATCCTTCAAAAAGGATTATGTTTTTATATACGAGTATATTTTTCATATGAAATTAAGTCTTCTTTAAACACAAACTATTATTTTTCCATTAGCAAATTAAATCATTTTTTGAATCTTTTTAAAAATTCACATACCATTTTCATCAAATCAAAAATTTTCAATCCGCAGCCTTATAAAAAATTCATATTACAATGCAAATCGAAGGTGCTACTTGAAATTTTTTAAACATAATTACAATTGTAATGTGTACGACCATTTTTTTAAAATTGAAAATATAAATTGAAACAACGAAATACATATTTAATATCCTTTTACATTATCGAACAAATAAAAGTGAATAATTTACAAACTATATAACGTAGTACACCATTATAACAATACAAAGCATATTTCTAACGAAATCCTCTTCAAAATCACTTATTGCACTCAAATTTTACGCAATTTTCAAAAGGGTAACTTTTTAGTCTCGGTCCTTCATTCATAAAACATATTATTTCGGCACATCATCATCATCATTGTTGTATGTACACAAATTTTGTTCACATTTTGAAAATGTTTCATATGATTTTCTTTTTATGTTTCATCATATATCATATATTTAAACACACACATACACATACAAGTATCATATAAAAGGACCTTAGTATGAGGTCGTCCCAAGATAATTGAATTGTATAAAATAACATGGTGAGGCCATGCCACAAGTGGTGCTTAATAATAAGGGGCAATCCCGTTGATAATAATTTGTTAAATGTCTCGTCTATTTGATAGAGATGACATCAGATATGAATGAGGTATACTTAACAACATACTATAATCATCATTGAATCCTTGCATACATACAATACTATAATATGATGATATAGTACCTCTACCCTTTTATGTGACTTTCATATTATTTTTTAAATTTTTGCATGATTGAAGAGTATTAAATTTTGAATTTTTAATATAATTGGAATAATATAGGAAAACATACATATATAGGAACTTTAATGATTTAATTTAATTATTTTTTTTGAGAGAGTATTGTGTAATTTATCTTTTTCTTCATAATATTTGATTACAATCTATTAAATGCGATTGTATAATTGCATTTTAGTTAATTAATTTATAATTTCATTTCAAATTGGAAGTTTTGAAAGTGAAATTATAATTTTTAAAAATGGAGTATTTTTGTCTTGAATATCCTGGAGGGGAAGCAAATTTCCCAAGTTAAAAAGTCGAGTTTACACACTACTACCAAAAATTCTTCTTAAAAAAATCATTTATTGATAAAATCTGCGTTGGTTGAATCAATTACATATCTCTTTTATTTGGAATCCGTTAAAAAAAGTCCTTAAATCCATAGGTAAAAAGGTAATTCGGTTTGACATATGGAAATTAAAGGATCTCAAGAAGTACATCCTTTATAACTAACTTGTGTTTCCGTGAAAAAATATTTTTTTTTTCAAGTTCTCTGATTTATTTTTCGAGCGAGATTTTATTTCAGAATTTTCGTATTGTATTCAAAAATTACACCTTTCTAACAGAATGTGATATAATTGCCGTCAAATTTTACAGAATAAATCTCTTAAATAATTTGTGCTCTAGAATAATATTTTAAAAAAATAGGATTAAAAAAAATGTCTCGAAAATATTTAAGGATAATGGATTTGCTATATTCAATACTGTTTTTCGTCCTTTGTGTTTTCAATCGAATTTTTCGTATGTTTTAGGAAGTTCTAAACGATCTCTGGTTAATTCCTTCACAGAATTCAAAATTTAAGGATACTTTTTTTGTAAATAAACTTGAAAAAAAAAAGAACGAGTAAATAAGTAGCTTTAAATTTGTCTTCTAACATCCCTAAATTTTTAAGCACTAATAAATTGAACCTGTCGCTTAATGAAAACATAAAATTTTCAATAAAAACAAAATTCTTTTAAAATCCTACTACGCAAAAAAAAATAAATTTTATTGCATAATTTCATTAAAATTTTATTTTCCCCAAACTTATCCACGAATTTTAATAACAAAAAAAAAACAAAAATATAAAAATTCAAATTATTTACGTTATCATCAAACCAAACAATTTTCATAGTTATATAAAAAATAAAATATAAAAATAATAAACTTTTTTATTTCTCTAAAAAACTTTTCATTTATTTTTCAGACACTACTCAATCTTTCTAGTAGTATACTTCAACACTCCTTAAAATAAGTTCTTAAATGAAAAAAGGATAAAATTCTTAAAATAATACAAATCCATTTTTTATGATGATAATTTAAATGCATTCTCCTTTTTAACTGCTCAGTTGTTGGCGGCGTTTTAATTACTTCAATGCATAATTCATTTCAAATAGAATTTTATTCACCAAAAAGTTTACGGGTTTTTATTTGGTTTTAGTTAAATGTTGCTTTTTTTTCTACTTATTTGTTTTTTTTTTAGGGAAAATAAATGCAATGAATTTTATTTATTTCGTTTTCTTAAGAATAAAAAAAGTTTTTAACTATTTACTTTATAATTCAGAATTTCAAAGTTTGAATTTTTAAGATGCATATTTTATACTATTTAATTTGTCATGTTTTTTTTTATGCTTTTAAGGAAGGAAAAAGGATAATGAAGGAAGTGAACATTTTAAAAGTGAAAATATTTTATTTTATTTCCTAACGGATTCGCAAAAAGTAGTGTAAAATTAAGCCAATGATTTTCTGATGTGGAAACACAAACTGTTATCGTTGTAATAAAATCTTCCACCGAATATCAATGTTTTTATGTATGGAAAAAAAATGTAGTTTTCAATCTTCTTAATTTTCTGAACATTGAGGATCAGATCAATCTATCCTTAAAATTTTTCAATCATTATTTAGAACTTCCAATCGAATGGAAAATAAATTATATTTTTATTCCAAAGCAGTTCCCAACAGACGACATTCAGTATTTTTTTTTTTCTAGCCAACACTTACTTTAAAAATTGTCAATATTTCATGGTTCTTAATGTCTCAACTTTCACAGCTTTTGTTTTTTTTCTCAATTTTAAGCTAATCCTCGATATCAGTTTACAATTGGTCGTTTATTTACAACTTACGCAGAATTCTTGTCAACATTTTTTTTGTTTTAGAGTCTTTTTTTAACAACTTTACAAAATATCAATCAAAATTCCTCAGTTATTTCTTAATTGTTTTTTAATTATGAATTTTCTAATTACTTTCATAATTTTCTTTCAATTATTAAAAAATTCTCTAAGTAAATTTATTCTTAATTTGTTCTTCATTTCATTGAAATTATTATTAAATCCTTTGGAAAACTTATGTCTTGTGTATATTCAATTTTGTTATTTATAATATGAAATTTAAGTAGTATTATATACATATGTATGTTTAAAAAGTCTTTCATAAATATCATTTCTCTTACACTTTGTTAATGTGTCAATTCGTAAACTTTATCTTTTATCAAAATTCAAATGAATACACAATAATAATACACGTTATTCCTGCAATATCTACTACATATCTATTATATTGTCTTCAAATGTCTATACGTACAGAGCTACATTTAAATTTCAATAAGGTTTTATACGTTCAAAATTCACGTATGTGTATATATGTACATATACATATATAGTCATTCCGTGCCATTTCCTCTTCACAACAAAAGTTTATTAGCGTATCATAATCAAAGTGCCAGATTGAAATAAAGTTCATTTGAATATCTCTTCCTTTTTTCATAAAAAAAAACCAAACAATCATCATTGTCCCCCATTCACCCTATTTCACCAACACCGTAAACATTCCATAACATATTTGACATCATCATCAGTATAATCGTCCTTTCATAATCATCATTGTCATCATAGTCGTCATAAAGCATTACCTCCTACCCCTTCTCTAAAGTCTATATTCTGCTACTTTTACCTTGCTTCTTCAATTTAGAATTTTTGTGACTCTTGCTGTATTTGCAGAAGAAAGGTTGGTTGGTGCTTGGTTTGGTAGATACTGTTGTTAGCGGATGATGACAACATCCGGTTGAACAATTTTATTCGTTAGTTTTAATTTTTAGACATCATTTTATAAATGATACCAAATATACACAAAAGGATTGTTCTTTTTTTTTTTCTTGTAGATTTTTTTAAAAAACACATATGCACATATTTTATTAAATAAATTTGAAATATAAAATATTATGAAATTAACAAAAATTTAAATTAAAAAAAAAAAAAACAACAAAAAAATTCATATGTTGTCTATCTCGTTATATGCTAATTTTATGTATAAATTTTTCATATTTAAACATCGTACCATTTTGTATGCGTTAAAAAATTTTATGAAATTTTATAATATGTAGTTAAGTCTATGTAGTACATAAATGTTGAAAAATATGAGAATTCTTGTTGACATGACATAGATAAAAATCACAAATATTTTATGACTAAAAAGTATCAAGACAAAAAATTTTTGAAACATGAAATTTTTTAAACGTTGTACTTTTATGAATTTTTCTTTTTTGTTAAGTCACAGCTGAGAATGTAATAAAAAAAAAAAAAGACAAATTTTTAATGGTTTTTACAAATCGAATTATGTTAATTAACTCTTTAGATGAAGATTTAATTAGTTTTTTTTTTTTATAAAGAATGAAAGGGATATATGATAAAATAATGGAATATAAGGATTTACTCGAAGTTTTTATGACTTTTTCAAAAATTATTATAAATCCTTTTTTATAGTTAAACACAAAAATAGAGTAAAAAAAAGTTCAGAAACGTCATAGGATAAATTAAAAAACAACACTCAAGGACTAAATCTTCAAACGCGGCTACCGTGAAAATCGGGTTCATATTATCCCACTAAATTTCGCGGAATACGCTACTATATTGAGTGAGCGTTGTATGTAAAGTAAAAATAAGTTTTTTTTTTTTTTTTTAATTCCTTTTTATATAAATCTTATCTTTTCAACTTTAAAACTTTTTAAAGGAAACTATTATTTTTACTCGTTAATTCGGACATGTTGCTCCAAAAGGCAAAGAGTTAGTAAACACTATGGAGATTTCATTATTAAAATTGTAGGCCATTTAGTTGCATTATATTATACGTGACACCGAAACAATTTTTTTTTTAGTTTTTCTGTCGGAGTTTCAAGTTACACAAAGTAAAAATTATCTTTTGAAAATTATTTCAATAAACGTATAAATATATGTATTGATAAAAAAAAAGTGGAAATATATCAGTTTTCATTTTAATTTAAAATAAATCAAAATATTTTCATAAATATTGTAATAAATGTGTGTAAAAGCTATTTTAAAATTGATTAAATACATTACAAAGATTCATTATTTAAATCAACATCAAAATATGTAATGTTTTTTTTGCTTTAAAAAAGGAACCAGGAAAAAAAAAAGAAAATACTAAATCCAATATTCTTAAATGTGAAAAAGCTTAAAATATTGTTTTTGTATTGTCATTTGTAAATAACAAAAGACAAAAGGTATACACGTTTTATATAGTTTAATATTATATTAAGTGCAACACAATTGTCTTATAAAATCCTTGAAGGAATATGCAACTCCATTAAGTTGATTCATTTCAAGGAAATACATGATGATTTTCCTTAAAATAAATCTTTTATCTTTTATATGTTGAAAATGTCTTAAACAAACGGATATTCCCATTAGAAATATATATATCCTGCTATTGTATTGTTGAACATTTTTGACTTTTAAGATTTTAAGAAATGTTCATGTTCTTTAACTCATACTCTTCTTTGAAAAAAAAAAAAGGATATATCTTAAAAACAAATTGAGTTTATTTAACGTCTTTACTATTATTCTCTATTTATTTAAAATATTTATTTGTGTAGTTTTTGGCTTCAATTTTGTGATAAAAAGAAAATTTAAATAAATTAAATTCAAGAAAATCAAATCTTTATAAACTCTTTAAAAGTTTGTGCTTAAAAAAAGAAATTAATTATTGTAATGTTAAAATTTTTTTTTTTTTTTACAGAAATGACTGAAGAACAACAACGACAATCTCCTAAAGAACGTAAAAGTATTCATGATATACGAAATCAGGATTTAGTTAGTCGTTTATTAGCAGCGACACCACCATATCTTTATTCAGCACCAGTTGGTTCAAATAATTTCTTTTTTAGTGATATGTTACGATCATTAGTTCAAG
The DNA here is from genome assembly GCA_939192795.1 of Bombylius discolor. Taxonomy (NCBI): domain Eukaryota; kingdom Metazoa; phylum Arthropoda; class Insecta; order Diptera; family Bombyliidae; genus Bombylius; species Bombylius discolor. The sequence continues at coordinate 49,871,255 of OW584240.1, read as the reverse complement.
CTAGAAATAATGAGAATGCAAGAAATTTACAAATGCAACAAGCTGCTATGGCACGACGTCCTAGAAAACGTTCATGGAGTCAACATCGTTCATATTATGAACCAAATTTAAAAGAACGTAAAGAAGAAATTGAAAAAATTACAGAAAAACCATTAGAATTAACTAATAAACAATTATTTCCAATAACTGCAAAATATTCAAAAATTGAAACAAATACAATTAAAGATAATTGTACAATTAATAGTAAATTATCTCAACCAACAATGACACAAACAAAACATCAGAGTGAATACGAACAACATCAACAACATCAACAACACCAACAACACCAGCAACAACAATTATCCAATGAAACAGCAAGTACAGCACCAATACCTGATCCTCCAGCAGCATCTTTAGCACCATCAGAATTAGTTTTACCACCACCACCTCCAGTTTGGTATCCACCCTTATATCCTCCATACGGTATTGATCCTTTACATTTTTTTATTGATTTAAGAGTTTCTGGACACATTTATGATCGTAAAAAGGAAAATCTTTCACCATTAGCAAATTCTGAAAATAATAATGTAACTACTACAACAACAACAACAGCAACAGCAGATAATGAAACATTCACAAAACAAAGACATGCTTCAGCATTTAGTGTTCCACCACCAAGAAATGAATCAAAAACAGCATCTGTTATTAATTTATCAGCATCAAATAGTGCTGCAGATAAATTAGATTGTTATAATAAATATTATGATTTAACTGAAACAAAAGAGAATCATCCAAATGCAAAAAATTCAAATTATCCAATACAAAATCTTCATCGTATCTATTCAAATTATTCACGTGAATCCATTGATGAAAATACATATGAATTAGATACCAAATCTGAACAGGATACAGATGATTTGGAAAGGCCAAATTCTAAAGATAATTTAACACATATCGATGTTGAAATGATTGATAGTGTAAAATCAAGAAATGATTGTGAAAGAATGCATAGTCCTGATGATATGAATTCAAATCAAATTCATCAAATTGATTAGGATTTTCAGATTTTCCTATTTCTTAAAATTTATCATTACAAAAATATTTCAGATTTTTTTTTTTTAACAAAATAAATTTTTAATTTGTGCAATATGTACTTGAAATTGTGTAAAAGTATTTAATGAGAATAATTTATTGTTAATTTAAATAAAGGACAAATAAAATATCTAGGAATATCATATGTATCAATTAAAAGAGGGTTTTTTATTTAATTTAGAAACTTTGAATTGTAGGACTATGATGCTTAAAATTTAAATTTGACATAGGTGTTACCGCTTTTTTACGAGCTTCGTTTTGAAGTATGTAAAAATTTTACAAAAATCCAAGTTTTCATAGATCAAAATTTGTTTTTAAAAGATTCAAAAAAAATTCTAATAAAATTAAAACTCCCGCCAATTTTTACTCCTGTGGTGTAGTTTCAAAAATTTCATTGGTATTACGAGTGTTACCGCTTGCAGTATATTTTTTCTCACCCAAAATTTTTTATTGATTAAAATATTAATTTTGTTTTTTTTTTAACTTTTTTGTTCGCAAAAACTCTTGTCCAGAACTCTATAAAGAAAAAATGTTATATAAAATGCAATTCCATTCGAAAATAACGGCTTTTATTTGTAATGTAATGTAATAAGTATTCTGTTTTGCTAACACTTTTAAATCTACTACAACTTTTCAGAAATTAATTTTAATAACATTTAAGCTGGTAAGCTTGGAAATTATTTTTATCCAGTAGTTGTCAAAAGTCACATGATTTTTTCTTTATTTTTGCAAGTATTTTTTGTTGTATTCCTTGATATTTTTTTGTGTTTTGTCACGTGGTTGTTATCAGTTTGACAGCTATTCGACTTTTTTAAATATATTAAATCGATAATCGTCGACAACTTCAACACGATTGTTTTCTTGTGATTGGATTTGCTGTTGGTGTGTGATAAAATTGGCGAGGAAATACCGAATTACTAATTAAAAATCATTTTTTTTTTCTTTTTGCAGTATAGAAATAAATTTTTTTGACGAAAAATATTTCAAAAAAGAATCTTAATTAAATTATGGCAGCACGTTTAATACAAAAATTTGTAAGCTATTTATTATTTAATTTTCATTTTTACACTTTACATTAATTTTTAGTGATGTAATCTGATAATTTTTGAAAAAAAAAATTTTTGGCTATATACTTTCTCATCGTATAAAATCCATGTGTTACATTGTTAATTAATTTAAGTTAAATTGTTTTTAATTGATATCAATTAAAAGTAGGATGTTTTTTTTCTTCTTAAAATTTATCATTGAAATAATAAATTAATATTTATTATGATAATTTTTTATAGTTAAAACGTATTTTTGGTGAAGTAGAAGTTGTTAATAAGGACGTTACTAGTACAGTGGTCAGTATTTTTTACATAACAATTTTTCTATTTTCGTTTTCATTTTGTATTTTATTTGAATTGACAAATTTTTTTTTTTTTTATAAAAATCAAAATTAGAATAGTAATGTTTTCAATAAATTTCGTTTATTTCATAATATTTCTAAAAAAAAAATTCATTGTAGAAAAAAATTCAAGATTTTTTTAACATAGCCACATAACCTCTCTATAATGTATTATGTAACGTTTAAAAAGAATTCTATCTCAACAGCACCGTGAAAACCTATACAATGACAAAAAAAAAAACGTTCTTGAGTGAACGAAAAATTTAAAAACAACAACAAAAACAAAAATAAAGTGAAAATAAAAATAATTTGTTTTATGTTCTAGGTCACAGCTCCAACAACTGGTCGAGCATATTCATCTGGTGCTAAAAAAGTCACATTAATTCCTGGTGATGGTATCGGTCCAGAAATTTCATCTGCTGTACAGAAAATTTTTACTGCAGCAAATGTACCAATTGAATGGGAAGCCGTTGATGTAACTCCTGTTCGTGTAAGTTTGAACCTATAATTAAAATTTATGATTATTAAATTTTTGATCGTTACACGCAATATTAAATCTTATCTATTCAAATTGAACCTTGAACATTTGATTATTATTTAATGCTTTACAATTTTATAACGTTCAATTATAAATTTATTGTTTTTTTTTTTTATTTTCTAATCTAATTTGATTTTTATGTTTTTCTCATTGAACCAAAAAGCAATCAGATGGAAGATTTGGTATTCCTCAACAAGCTATCGATTCAGTAAATCGTAATAAAATTGGTCTAAAAGGACCTTTGATGACACCAGTTGGTAAAGGACATCGTTCATTAAATTTGGCTCTACGTAAAGAATTTAATTTATATGCTAATGTACGTCCATGCCGTAGTCTTGAAGGTTACAAAACACTTTATGATGATGTTGATGTTGTTACAATACGTGAAAATACTGAAGGTGAATACTCTGGTATCGAACATGAAATTGTTGATGGTGTTGTACAAAGTATTAAATTAATTACGGAAGAGGCATCAAGACGTGTCGCTGAATTTGCTTTTCAATATGCCAAAGATAATAATAGAAAGAAGGTTACAGTTGTTCACAAAGCAAACATCATGTAAGTAATTCTAACAATAAGAAAAATCTTTCACATTGGAGTCTAAAAGACTACACTTTTGAATAAATTTTAATTATTCTTTTTTTTACTTTTAGGCGAATGTCAGATGGTTTGTTCTTGAGATGTTCTCGTGAAACAGCACGAAAATACCCAGAAATTAAATTTGAAGAACGTTATTTAGACACTGTGTGTCTGAATATGGTGCAAGATCCAAAGAAATATGACGTATTGGTAAGAAATATAAAAATTAAATTATTTATTTCAATTTTAATTTATTTTACTCTATTAAATAATTAGGTAATGCCTAATTTATACGGTGATATCTTGTCTGATATGTGCGCTGGTCTAGTCGGTGGTTTAGGTTTAACACCATCTGGTAATATTGGTCTTAATGGAGCCTTGTTTGAATCTGTAATTAACTACTTTGAAAAAATAATCACACTAGAGAAAATAAAGTAATTCTGTTTTAATTTTAAGGTACATGGTACAGCACCAGATATCGCTGGTAAAGATTTAGCAAATCCCACTGCCTTATTATTGTCAGCTGTTATGATGTTGAGGCATATGGAATTGAATAGTCATGCTGATCGTATACAAAGTGCATGTTTTGCTGTTATTAAAGAGGGAAAGCATTTAACTGGTGATCTTGGTGGTAAAGCTAAATGTTCAGAATTCACTCAGGAAATTTGTAGCAAACTTTAAATTCAAAAATGAAAAAAAAGTAATCGAGAAAAGAAAAAAAAAGAATTAAATTCTTACAATTACCAAAATGTCTCTAGATAAGAAAAGTCAATCGGAATATCATAAATTATATTCTTAATTCACCCCCTCCCCCCTCTCCCTGCACTTTAAACCGCAATTTTTAATCAGTTTTATTTTTATTACGAATTTGTTAACATTTTGTTAAATTACAAAAGAAAAAAAAACTTTGCTAAAATGCAAAGCAGTATTATGATATTAATTTCGTCCAAAAAAAATTTTATTTTGTATATATTATTATTTTTTTTTAATTGGTACATTGTGCAACACAATTAATTCATTTCATTATTATTATGCCTTTTGACTATTGTCAATTTTTACCCATTTTATATTTAATATGAAAGTGTAAAAAAAATGCACTTTAAAAACAAAATCATATTATTGACTAAATTTCACCATATTTCTTCTTATTTTTTCTTATTTAGAATAAGAAATTTTTCTTCTTCTTCTTCTTCTTCATATAATTTTATTATAATTTTTTTTCCCTAGGAAAAAGTAAATTTTATTTGCCATAAGTTTAAAAAAAAAATTACCACTCATTAATTAGTTTGAAAAAACGAATAAAAAAGTTATGTGTAAATTGTAAATTATTGAAAAATAAATTAATTTAAAATTATTGTTTATAAATCATACAAAGTTAATAATCGTTAAATGCAATAACTAACAGTTACTAAATTATTCTAATGTAGAATATTTATAAATTGATTCTCAAATATTTATTTAAAAAATGAAATAAACAAGATAATTATAACAACAACAACAACAAAAAAATAAAGATAAATAAAAAATGTATTTGATGTAATTTTTGAATGTTTTTTTTTTTCTTTTTTCAATTTAGTTTAAGTTTAAGTGGAAAAAATCAAAGAGAAATAAGATTTTTTCTTCTTGTTTATTCCCAAAAAAAAATTCCGAAAAAAAATCAAACTTTTAATTAATTTCTTTTGAAGGGTTTTCAAAAAAAAAAATTTAAAGCTTTAGGGTGATTGATGTAAATCCACGGAGAAAGCGTTGAAAAAGAAAGTAAATCCGAAAGAATTTAATGCAATTCCAGCAAAAGAAAATTAGTGTCATTTTTTTCTCTCTTGAAGGAAAGTTATTCCACCAGGTGAAAAAGTATCATAAAACGTTTTGATACAGTTTGAAAATTGAAATGTTGATCTTTGAACGATCTAGAGGTGAAATAGACGAATAAGAAAATATTTTGAATCTTCATAAGTACAGCAACATTCTTGAAAACCTCTCCTTATAGAATTATACGAAAAACAAAAACATTTGAATTTATTTGATTTTTATTATAATTTTTACTTTATTCTTCTCTTTTTTTTTCTTAAATGTTTGTTTGTTTTTTTTTATTGATTTTTACGCCATTAAAACAATTAAATTACATTATAATGCAAATAAATTGATATACAGATCATATTAGGTTTTTTTTTTTTAAATTTGATTATTGCTTGATAATAAAAACTAAAAAATATCCATTATGACAAGAATTTTTCATTATTTTAATTGAAAGTATTGTTTTTTTTTTTATTTCCAAATACTCTTTCAACAACATGAAAGTATTTGTTTGTTGTTTTTTTTTTAACATAATAAACTTAATAGAAATTTAAAAACAAAAAGAACTAAAAAGGAACCTGTACAAAACCATATCTCCATTGGTAAAATAAAAATTTAATAATTACATTGTAAAATTAATAAACTTAAAATAAAATTCATAATTAAAATTGATTTTAATTTTTTAATAATAAAAAATAATGATTTGATTTTTATTACAAATATTTGCTCTTAATAATTTTTTTTTCATTTGTTTGTTTTTTTTTTTCAATTTTAAAAATAATTAGCTACTAAATTTTTAATTTAAAAAATATTTCATTATTATGCAATTTATTTTTAATTGTTAATTAAACTTTTTTTTTTTGGCATCTTAACTGAATTTTCAATTTAAATTAATTTTTTTCCCAATTGTTTTTTTTTTTAACGAAAAAGAAAATTCAGCTTATTTTTTGTTTTTTACAAGTTTCACATTTTTTTCTCGACTATAAGAATAAAACAAAAAATTAAATTAAAAATAAAATCAAAGAAAAATCAAAAAAAATTTTTTTCTAATCTACAAATTATAAAGAACAAAAAAATTAAATCTAATTAAAAAAAACACATAATCTTGAAAAATTCACTTGTTTTCTTCTTTTTCTAAATATCACAGGTTTATAAATAAAAATATTTAACAAAAAAAAAAAAAAAAAAATTAATTAAAATAAGGGAATAAGAAACAAATAATAATTATTTTTTAAAATAATAAAATTTAAATAAGAATTCATTTTGATTTTAATTTTTTTTTTTTTCATTTTAATGCTGCTCTTAAAATAGATTTTAGAACAGAAATAAGTTGAGAATTTAATTAAACTTACAAGGATAATTATTAGAATAAAAAGTGTTTTAAAATTACGTACTATTCTTTTGAAATCAATTCCTTATTACATGATAATTACAATTTTTAAAATCTTTTCCCATTTTAATTGCTTAGAAAAAAAAATATTTTTTGAAGAAATTGCAATTCTAAAAATGCAAAATTAAAAAAAAAAAAAGTGAAAAAGATTGCAAAAATTGTTTATTTTCCTTTGCAGGTGCTTTGTTTTAGTTAAAACAATTCATGAATTGAATTTTTCAATTAATTTTAATTATTAAAAATACATAAAATATTTTTGATTAAAAATTAAAAATAAAAAAATGCTAGACAAAGTTGGTGAGGATATAAAATTTTTGTGATTAATTGTTTTTTGAAAATTTCAAGAAAAAAGTATTTTAACTGAATTATTTTATTTAATTTAAAAATTTTATTGTAGATACAAAATTTTTTTTGGAATTTTTTCCAATAAAAAAGTAAATAAACAAAGAAATAAATCAGCTAAATTTTTTACAATTTTTCAATTTAAGCAGCAAATTGATATTTAAATTAAATTTGAAAATTTATTTAAAATTAAAAACGAAATTTTTATGCTCCATAATATCGTTCTTATGGAAAAATTAATTTATCTTTAATTAATCTTTTTTAATTTAATGGGATAATGTAAAAATTTCCTTTTTCAAAAAAAAAAAAAAAAAAAAGAAAGAAAAATCATTGTGGAAAAACCGATATTGAACAAAATCTTTGGTTCATGTCATTTTCCATATGACTTTTTGCCTCAGATTACACAATTTTTACATAAGAACAAATTATTTATACAAATTAAACCATTCACCTTTTTTTTGCTTCTTTTAAAAAATAATTATCCTTATTTTTTTTTCTGTATTATAATTCATAAAGTTCACACAAAAATTATGTTTTACTTTAGATTTTAATTTTAATTGTTTCTTTCCAATACCCTTTTTTTAAATTTTTTTTCTTTTTTTTTTTTGCTCCTTTAATGATAATAAAAAGTAGTAATGTATAATTAATGATCCTTTTCAGGATTTATTATTATAATTATTTTAATATTTATGTAATAAATAATATATATTGGTTTTTTTTTTTTTTTTTTGTAATTATAATTAATAATATTGAGCCCTTTTTATTAGTAATAAAACAATTAATTTAATTTACTTAATTTTTATAATGGGACCCCATATTTTCATTACGTGTTACTTAATAATAAAACATCAGTGTAAATATTTTCAGTTTGTTTTTTTTTTTTTTTTGTTTTTTTTTTCTTTCATTTTCTTAAAAATACATATGTTTCCTTTCTGTGTATGTTTTTTTAAATTTGTTGATTTGTTGACCCGCAACAACAATACGAGAGCAAATCGACTGTTACCTTTAATGTTTTTGGTTTTTTTTATTTTTATTTTTTTAATTAAAAAAGCTTCGTATAAGTATTATGTTCTATTCGGTATTTTTTTTTCAAGATCCGTTATTGGATATTTCTTTTAAAATATTTTGATTTTTTTTTATTTTTGAATTTTTTGTTTTGTTTTTTGGAATTAAAGAATTACATAAATTGTTTTGAAATAAAAACAAAACAACAACAAAAACAAAACGACTATTGTTCTTGATGATCATATAATGATCCTGTATCCTTAACATAGCCTCTGTTATCATCTTCTAATGGTATATTTTTGTCATGGATTAGAAGCGAAAGCGTTTCTAAGCTTCTTCTAACCTGAAAAAAAAAGAATTTAAAAACAAATTAAAGAAAAAAATCGTAAATAGCTTAAATAAAATTTCTACATTAATTAATGCCAAATGTTGAAATGAAAAAAAAAAAATAACTACTTGTCTTTTCAATTAAAAATGTCAATGAAATCTAAAAAAAAAAAATCATTTCATCTTTTTTTGGTCATGCTTGATTGTGCCATTGAACTTTTAAAATTCTGAGAATTAAATTTAAAGAAAAAAATTTAAAAATCACAAAAAAATAAATAAATAAATGAACCGTTTTGTTTTTTCATCAGTAGAATTGATTTAGATGCATTTAAGATTATAGTTTGAAAAAAACATTCGAAATTAAAATTAATTCTCTTATCTCTTTTAATTCTTAATTTCGTCTTTTTTTTAAATTTTTCTTTTTTGTTTCTTTTTGTTTTTAAGTTATGTGCATAAATTACACACAGAATTTGAATAAATCATTCATTTTTTAAAAATAAAATTTATATGATTGAATAAATTATAAAAAAAAAAAAAACTAAATAAAACAAGAAAAATAAATAAAATTACAAATTTAAAAATTAGTCCATTTTCAATAGCAAACGTGACAATGTTATCGTACTTTAATTTAATTTAATTTTAAAAAATTTTTATTTAACAGATGTCTGTGAATTGAGAATGCAACTGATTTAAATCCAATAAAATAAAAAATAAAAACATTTATTGAATATCAATTTTTATACCCTTGACTTTCAATAAAACAATTTCAAGTACAATTTTTATTTATTTTTACATTGAAAAAAATTTCTTTTTTTTTTTATAATCCAATAAACACAATAAAAACTGTTTGAATCAATAAAAACAAATCAAGAAGAAAAAATTACCTTTGCTATTTGCTCTAAATTTGTGTTAAGTATAGTCTGAGCTTCTTCAGTACTTTTAGTTTGCATCTCTTTTTGCCATTTAAGAGCCTTTGAATAAACATCTTCATCACTATCTGGGTCCTATTATAAAATAAAAATAAAATTATAAAAATTGATATTATTTTTCAATATTTGCAAAAAATAAAAGGAAAAATCAAATTTCAAAAACAAACACAAAAAAAAAATAAATAAAAAGTGAAAAAAAAAGGATCTTACCCACTTAAAATCTAAAGAGGTCCTATAATTAGTTTTGGCCTCAATATCTAATATCCTATACAAAAGGAATCCGGATAGTAATGCTAAAACTATTGTTAATACTAAACCTAAATAAACAATATGAAAATCAGTTGGAAATTTTATTTTAATTGCATTTGTCGATGATGAAATAATTCGTGGTGGTGGTGATTTAGATAGCTTAATTGGTGTATTTGATGAGCAAGAAGAAGAATTTAAAAGTGAAGAAGGAGGTGTTATAATTATTTTGGCTGATTCTGGAATGTCTAGAAAAAAAAATCAAAATGAAATTCAGATAATTGCACTTTGAAAAAAAAAAAATTGTAAATTTTCTCACCTTCAATTTTACCATCGACAACATCCGGTATATTTGGAGCATCAATAGCTGGTAATTTTCTTTGTCCAACTGTTTGACTAGCATCTGATGTTGTTGTTGTTGTTGATGTTGTACCCGAATCAATTAATTGTGGTGGACTTTCATTACCACTTATTGAACAACTACTATCATCTTCAACTGAATATTCTTCAGATACTTCAACATCAGGAATTTTTGGTACAATTATTGTTTCAATTGGTTCCAATGGTTGACATACACTGCACATTAAACGGAATGCTGCTTCACGGCTCATAAAACTACCAAAAACATGTCTTTCATCAGCTGTAGCAACACCAACAGCATTTGGTATTATTTTAGCGGTTTTCTCTTTTGAAATTTTTATAACTGATGCTGTTGGAATTAATAACTGTTTTTTTTTTTTTTTTTGGCGGTAAAAAAAAAGAGAAAATAATTTTACAAATATAGAAAATCAAAAAAAGTTAACATTGAATTTGTATTTTTATTTGTAAAATTTACCTTTGTAACAAAGCCAAAAACATTTGAATAAAATGCAAAATGTTGCTCTGTTATGTATAAATGACCTTGTAGCAAAATGTCACTCACTAAAGCGCATGAAAAATCTAAAAACAGATAGAAAAAAAATACTTTGAGAAATACATTTTAAGATAAATTTGTTTATTTTAAGTTTTGTTTTTCTTCCTATAATTTTTTTTTTTACAAAAAATGGTAATTTATGGAGATCATTATTATCTAGTTTCACTAAAAAGGCTAATGAAATCGCGTTTATTTACAAACAATGCAATAAAAATGATGATTACAATCTAACACCAATCTATCTAACAATCATCATTCCTTTTTTTCCTATATCTTTGATTATAATCTTTGAATTTTTTTTTTCTTTCTATTTAATTTTTTTTTTTTAAATTATGAGTTTTACTTCCTCTAACATTGCATTGATAACGGATATTATATAAATAAAAAAAAAATGTACAATGCAATGTCGCGTGTCAAATAGTTTTCCATCTCTAGAAACGTTTTGTTTTTTTTTTTTTATTATTCAAATTGCATGTCATTTTTCTTTAATCACAAAAATAAATGCTTTTTCATGCTGAAAAGTAGTTAAAGAATTCGTTTTACATTTTCAAATAAACGACAGGGGAAAACTGTTTTCAAATTATAAATTTTCTATAGAGCTTGATGATTGTAACTCTTAAAATAGAAAAAGGAGTATATTTTAAAAAAATATTACACTTATACAGTGCCCTTTTTTTAGTAAGGAATAGGAGTATGTGTTTTTTTATTTCCAAAGTTTATGAACAAAGTTCAAATTAAACAGCTCGTGTTCAAATCCAAATTTAATGGGATTTATCAACAAAGAAAACTATCGTATCAAAAAAATTTTTTCGAAATCTAAATTCAATTTATTTTTTTTTTTTTTCACGGTTTTAAAAAGATAAGATATTAATCGTGTCTAACAAGTTTTTATTACGTCAATTATAGTAATAAATTACATTTATCTATCATGAAATAATTGATCTAACAAAAAAACAATGAAAGGGAAAAACCAAAACCATAACAATGTCAAAGCTTAGTTATATGTATCTACTTACAATTTAAAACCTTCTCATCTTTTGGTACTTGTTGAAAATGTCGATGAAATTTCTTTTGCCTTGAACTACTAAGCTCTTTTCTCTTCTTTTCTTTTTCTGGAATTTCATTTTTAACGGTCACTAATGCTGATGATGATGATGATGATTTCGGATGAGGACTAATACTTCGACCTGTTGACGCCGTTACTGGTGTTGAAGGATTTACGTTTTTTGAAGATCTAAAAATTACAAAAAAAAAAAAAAAATTAGTGCAATTTGAAATTATGTATTTTAAAAAAAGAAGTTTTTTTTTTTTAAAAGAAAAAGTAAACAAATATAATTTTTTAAAAAAAATGTAAATTTGGGTCATACACTTATTACTACAAAGATTTTTTTTATTCAATCTTTTAAAAAATCTTTCGAAATTTTTGGAAAAAAATATTTTGAATTTTTGAACTATCAAAATTTTTCCGAATTTTGAAAGTTATTGACAAAATCTTTTTTTGAAGTTTTCAACAAAAGTTGAAAGAAGCGAAGTTTTTTTTTCGAATTTCTGTTTCGAACATAGTCAAGCTTTTTATAACTTATGTTAAAAATTAAAGTGAGAAGTATAAGATTAAAAAAAGAAAGTTAACTAAATATGTAATTTCTGTATTGTACTTATCAGTACTGTGTTTATTTTTATGTAGTTCATTTATGCTTGAATGCACACAATGTATTCATGTTGAACATAATAATTATCAAAAGTTGTACGGGTATATGATATATTAAAAAAAGATTATTTTACAAAAATAAATAAAAATTGAGTGATCTGTTTGTTATAGTAAATACGGGAATCTGATTCATCTTTTTAATATGTCATGGTACTGAACTTATTAGACCTTTTGTTATTATTATTATTTTTTTTGTTTCTTCAAATCATTTGTTTTCATTTTGCATCTTTTATTATTAAGGGGTGACTTTACCTAATTTGATACGTGACTATTATCACATTTTTGTACCAAACAAAATTTCGAAAAATAATCTTTTGAAATAACTTCTGAACTTTGTAAATGTGATGACAATTACCTAACATTCTGCAAGAGATCACCTTACCCAAAATTTATTAATTAAAAATAATAATAATGAAAATCAATTCTAAAGTGAGACTAGAAAATAGGTAGATTTAAATATACGAGTATTCGAAACAGGTTTTTTTTTTTTTTTAAATTTATCATCAGTCTTTGTTGGTTTATTAGTAGAATAATAATTCAATAAATTCAAATGGAATAATAAAAGAAAATTTCATGATTGTTAAATTTGATTTCTAATCTGCACATTTTGTTTGTATGAATTTTTTTAAAAGAGCAAATTCATTTCATAATTACACTTTTTTTTTTAAGCTGTTACTCGGTTGTTTTTTATCTTAATAACTTTAAATAAATACATAAAACCAACCTAGAAAATAAAAAAAAAATTAAAATATTGAACGTGTGTAAGATAATAATAATAATTTCGTGATCCTTTTATATGCTCTTTTACTCATCATGACTTTTGACATAAACAGTTTACTTCGGCACACGGACTAAGTTTTAAAATTACTTTTTTTTTCTTATTTTAAATTTTAATTAATGAACCGCATTAATAAAATAAACTAAACTAAAAAATTATTCAGTTGCATTGACTGCTTAATCTCACTTATCCGTTTTTCAATTCATAATTACTGTATTGAAAATACAAACCCTTCAGAATCATCACTTGATGTAAAATTTGTATAATACGTTTCACTTATATTTCCATCATCATCATCATCATCATAATCACCATCATTATCATTATTCTCATTATTTTCATTATGATGATTATTATTTTCATTTTTTTCATTTTTCATTTCATTATTTATTACTTCTATTATTTTATTATCATTATCAATATTATTATGCGTATGAATAAAATATTCAACACATGAATGTATAAGACCTCCGACACCGATTGTATTAGTACTCATTATAAATTTTGTTTGTTTTTTCTTCTGTTTTTTGTAAGATAATGTAAATTATGTTGTTTTTTTTATTTTTGTTTAAATGAAAAAAATATATATGTATGTATATAGGGTATCTACTTTTTTTTAATTCACTGAGTAAGCAATTTGTAATTAGTTTTTATTTATTTTAATTTAAAAACACAGTTTTTTATGCTTTTTTTCTCCAATATTTTATCAATTTTAGAAAAAATAAGTCACTTTTAAAATTATTCAGAAAGTAATTTAATTATTGAAAAACGACACTTTTTTCTTAATTTTTTTTTTTTTTTTTTTTTTTTTTTTTTTTTTTTTTTTTTTTTGTTACAATGTTACACTTAAAAATAAACTTTCTTATTAAATTTCTGAAATTTAAAACATAAAATACGATTTATTTAGAATAAAAAAAATATATATATATATGTGGAATTTAATATAAAAATAACACAAATATTTATTCACGTTCTGTGGCAGTTTCCTGATAAAGAGACGACACTTCTAGACCTCAGCAGTAATTTATTTGAAAAACTAAACTATTGTCGCAGTATGTACACGTACATATGTATATAAAATTTACTTTATCAATATCGTGCAGCAATATTGATATTTTATTTTGAGTTCAGCTATATATATATATTTTTTTTTTATGGATCAGATGAATAACCGACCGATTTATGATAAGGTTACTTTTTCGAATTTCAATAGAATTTTTTTTATTTTTCATTTCTTTTTTTATACATAATAAATAATTCTAATCAAATAAAAAAAAAAAAAAGTGTACTATGAAGTATAAAGTTGGCTTTTTTTTTTTTATTCAATGATAAGAAGGCAAATATGTATATTAATAAAAAATCTCATATGCTGAGTTCAAAATGTATTCGGTCTCACAATATTAATTTTTTTCTTTCTGTTCGTTAGAAAATCATGTGTGAACTGTGAAATCTGAAAAAATTTCTCATATCAGAATAGGATATCTTTGTGACAGATCACTATAAAAAAAAAAAAAAAACTTTCTTCAATTTCCTCTGATTTTATTATTATTACAACAGTGATTCATCATACTGTGATTAATTATTTTCTACACATTTTTTTGAAATAAAATGAGCGGGTCTTCATAGCAGAAAAATCAAAAACAATTTTTGCAGAACCCAAAGTAAAAAAAATTGTAATAAAAATTCAATTCTTTTAATTTAAAGACGTACAGATTATGATTTAGGTAAATTAAAAAAAAAAGATAAATATAAAATGATAAGATAAGACAATATTGACAACAATTTTTAAAAATAAAGTAAAAAAAAAAAAAAAATTTAAAACAGGTGTTAATTTTAGAAGATACTAATCAAATCCATTTTTTTTTTTTTTTTTGATAATAATAAGAGGGCACATAGATATGTATGTAAATTATTAAAACAGGTGTGAAGTTTTCAATATTTTTTTTTTTCAATTGAGTAAATATTTGTTGACAACTAGAAAATTAAATTTTTTGTTTTATTTTAAAATTCTTATCGTCAAATAGCACTACTTCATTAAATGGTGCCCTATCAAGAATGTTTTAATTTTAAATTATGGAAAATTATAACTACTTTACTTTAGAATATAAAAAAAAAAATTGTGATAACAATTCAGTTTACCATTTGAAAAAAAAAAAGTTACCTGACTCAAACGAGACATACATATAATGTAAACAAAATAAGTATGCTCGCATTTCCTGTTAATTTTTTTAAATTCAATAAAGAACATTTTTTTCTTCTTTTTTTGATTAGTTTAGAAAATCACTATGTGTGATATTATGTCAAGACTACTTAAAAAAAAGTTATATTTGAACAAAAATAAAAAAACTAATTAGAAATAATTGATAGGTATAGGATTGTCTTCAACAAGATAAAAAACTTTCTCCTCCACTATAAAAAAAAAAGACAAATAAATAGAAACCTTATGAAAACTTCTTGAAATCAAAATATTTTGTTCCCCACGGAAATCCTTAAAACAAAGACTCTAGAGAACACAGGATACTTTTCCCTTCTAGTTAGTTTTTGTTTTTTATGTCCTGACAGTTTTAATAGTATGTGTATGACCTTTCATATTTATTCATTTTTCAAGTCTATGTGAACAGCAAACTGACATGAATTTTAAGAAAATTCGAAATTACAAAAAATATATAACCAATGCACATCCTTACAAAGAAAAGGAAATTACATTCACTTACTTGGAATCTAATTTATTATTATTTTGATGACTAGGACTTTTTGAAATTGTATTTAATCCAATTATGCTCTGTCCGTGTGTTTCTGATTGACTTTGAAGTGGTGCCATAGGAGAGCCTGATGATGATCGAATCCCAATACTAACACTACTTGTTGATCTGAAAAATTAAACAATTAATAAATTAATTAACTGAAAATTTAAAATTAAAAATTAAATTAATTAAAAATTATGAAAAATATCTAGAATGTAGTTATTTTCTTTCAATTTCAATGAGTTTATTGTTTAAAAAAAGGAAATGAACTACCCCTCTTAATTCGATTTAAATGTTTTTGAAAAAGTGCCACTTGCCTTTTTAATTTTCGTGGAAGCGCCATTACAAAATCGACCATTATTAATTTTTTTATTTATTTTATAATTCTTTTTTAACTTTTTCACCCTAATTAATTTTAATAAAAACACAATATCGTAATTATTCCTATTACTTTATGAAGAAAACACAATGTGCAACCGTGTAAATTAATCTATGCAGAAATTTTTGCTATAATAATAAAATTAGCGAAACTTATTAATTATTGTTATTAAGTGATATCACCCTAATAACCAGACCATACTGAATTTTCACATTTATAGCTAGTTTGTATTTATTTTCATAAGCAAATTGCAATAAATACGTCAGCTAAGATAGATAGTATTTGATTACCGATTAAATATTTTAATTATTTGAATTAAATTTCTAGGTTGTGTCATACCGGCAGCGTCATACTAATGTATTTTCATGTGAAATGTGAACCACAAAGTTTTAGGCTAATGTTTGTCCAACACTGTAGTACTTAGAATAATTTAATGATTTTCATTAAAACTTATTGTGGATTTAATGCGGAAGTCGAAAGTTAGACCTTCAATGTTTATCAATTTCATTTTATTGACCAATGAATGATAAATTGTCATCCGTTAAATAAAAAAACTTCTGCATTTTTTTTTTTTTTTTTTTTTTTTTTTTTTTTTTTTTTTTTTTTTCCAAAATTCATTTTCTAGAGTAATGAAGTGAATTTTAATTATTTTTATGTTTTTCAACCGTCGTGACAGCTTTTTGCCAATTTGAAATTATTGAAGAACTAGAACTAAAGCTAGGAACCGATAACGTTTACAATTTCAAAATTTTTAAATTGGATAATTGCAGGAAAAAAAACTTACTTTAAAATATTAAAATTTTTAAATTGTGTTAATGTTATTAAAATGCCATTAATTATTTGTAAACAAATTAAAATTATTCGTATAATTCTTGACTTTTAAAAAGGAATCACTTAAACTAAAATTATTGAGGAAACAAAAAAAAAAACAACACAATAATTAACATTTGTTCTTATTTACAAATTGCTTGTTATTTTGTTTTTATTTTCTTCATTTGTCATACTGTCGACAAATTAATAAAACACATAGGTAGGTACTACTTTAATATTTTAATGAACAGCTTGTCGTTAAAAAAAAGTATAATTTAAACAAATTAACAAATAAAATGATCATTTTAATGTCAAAAACTTGTTAAAGATAAATAAACTTTATGACAGTCGACAGTTAACGTGTGTTTTTTTTTTCTTCTTCACATTGTAATTGTACTTCGCACATGTGAAACAAAATACGAGTATGTGTTTAATGAATTTTCATGAGATTAATAAATTATTATTATTTTTTTTTTTAAATTTATAAACGCGTAGAAATAAGTACAAAATTTAAGAATATTTTTTTCAAGTTTTGAAGCTTTTAATACTTTCATCTAAATTTCAAATATAAATTACGTACTCAAAAATTTTTCTTAAAAGTAAAATTATAATATTTCCAAACCGTTAATTTCAAAATCAAAAAAGATTAATGTTGCAGAAAAAATGTGCATTTTTCTGATGTTCAAATAAAAAAATGCATTATTATAAAATTCTCCAAACGTAACCTTCTAGAGGTGAATATTTTATATAAAAATTCATAAATATTACATACTCATATTTCAGATACATAAAAGCAATGAAATTGTGTTGGTACATACATATACATATTATGTAAAGTTAAATAAAGATGTTACATCATAACGTAATATTGCTTGAGGTGAAATTAATTTTTCACATAAAAATTCGGTCAATTGCATATTTTTCTTTGCTCTAAAAACTTCAAAACTTTTATTCAAGAAAAATATTTTAGATTTTTTTTCTAATATTTCACATGTATGAATATTTAATGTCAAATTTTATAACCTTAATTCTTTTTGATATATTTAAAAGTGAAGATAGAAAAATTATTTAATTTAATAATTAATTTTTTTTATAAGAGCTGACGTTCAAAAAAAACTTATTGAAATTTATTAGAAAAAAAATAAAATATACATGCATTCAACACGAATTAATTTCAATTGAGAATAAATTAATTCAATATGGAAATTAAGATATATTTTTAAATATGTATATACTTTTAAGACCAATCACCCAACAAGTAATGTATCGATTATAAAACTTTACAACAAAAGAAAATGAATCGATCAAGGTATAAGTTATAACTTCAAACAGATACAACTTCAATGTACAGATACAGATATAAATTTGAATTCCATCAAAGTGTCTGTAATTGTTCCGGTAAAAAAAGCCAATGACACTTTCTTTTTTTTTTTTTTTTTTTTTTGTCGTGTTTTTGGGCACGGTTATATTATCTTTATTAACATTTTTTTGGTTTTGTTTCAGCTTCATTACTTGAATACGAATAACACATGCGAATAATAATAATCAAATCTAATCTATAATTATATTTTGAAAATAACTGCCAATTATTTTCTTTTTTATACAAGTATAAGATAAAAAAAAAATAAATACAAAATAACCAGAATTTAAGCGCGGTTTTTTATTATTATCCAAATATTTAATGATAATGTAAACTGGAAAATGTAAACATTATTTTATTTATATAAAAATTAGCATTTTTATTCATTGGAATTTGAAATTTATATATGTATGATACATACATATTTACATATTATATTGTAAATAATAACGTATCAATAAATAACCGTTGAAAAGATACTCGTAGAATTATTTATTGATATTTCAAACGTGTACTCGTATCTTTTATTTGTTTACTTCGAATTTTTGTAAGAAAAAAAATTAATCGATCGTTTTTGTTAATTTTATTATTTTGGAACATGTTTAAGTTTTTTTCTTGTATTTCTTGGCAAAACTCTACAAATTTTCGAATCGGATAAAAAAAATTAAAGAAAAAAATACATCAAACTTTTCCTTGTCCTGAGTCGTTTATTTTCATGACAAATTGTATGAGCAGTTCTAAAGCTACACAACCAACAATTCTATAGTTTCCATGAAATCTCGATGGATTCAATATGTGTAATTATAGTTTTACGTGGATTGTAAACCACAAACTGTTAAAAAAAATGAATGAATTTTTTTAAATAAAAATTTGCTTTTATGTGGCTTCTAGTAATTATTCTGATGTTTTATAATTCATATAATTGTTTTTTTTTTTTTGTAAATACAAAAGTGAATAAAATTAATTAACGAAAAAATAATTTCGTTTTATATGCAACAAAACAAGTATTCATCATAAATCTACATTTTATGAAACTTCAAAAATTTAATTTGCATAATAACTCGAACACCCCAATTATACTGAAAGCTCTGGTACTATACAATACAAAAATCGATATTCACATATGTAAATAATATGTATGTATGTACCTTTAATTACAACCAAAAATTATTTTTTTTTTTTTTGTATTTCAAACATTAAATCAATTTCCGAATACAGTACAATAGTTGTATACTGTAGTTATGAATCATATAAACCCATTTTCAAGCAGATTATGATTTTACTAACATTTTAATTTCATAAGATTTGCATATTATTTCGGTTACAATTATATTTTCATTAATATTCAGTTCATATAACAGAAAATTAAAAAAAAAAAAAACAGCAAAAAATAAAACAAAACAAGAAAGGATTGGTAGGCCTTATTACAAATTAACGAATATCTTCAAATGGAAACAAATATTTATAATACAGAATTATTCATATAGATACTTAAAAAATATATTTTGTTAATACAAAATAAATATTTAAATATATTTATTGATATCCAAATAAATTCGTTAAAATACAACAAAAGCAACAAAAAAAAAAAAAACCAATATTCTTGAATAATAAAAATTTGTTTTTGTTTTTTAAATCCCGATAACAACGAAACAAACACTTCAAAACAACACGTGACTTAGTAACACAAAATCTTTCCACACATATTAGATACAATCTAGAATTTAATTTGAACGTTATAAAAATCTTAAGATTAGAATGAAAAGGAATAAATTATCTTAAAAAAAGATACTTTTAAGAATCGCAAGATTTTCTTATATTTATTTTTTTTTACACGCAAAAAAATGTGGATAAGATGGAAAAAAGCAGTTTCTTTACGAACAAGTCAAAAGTTTAAACTTAATTGATGTAAAATTATTTGCAATTATTCACTTTGTGACTGCAATTAATGAATGTGCGATATACTTTTAATTTCCTTTTGAAATACAAAAAAAAAAATAATAATAATTTGTAATTATATTCGAAAGTTGTTTACAAATTACAATTTATTATAAATGATTTCATTTATTTTATTACTATTGAATAATTTTTTTATCACAACGATCTTAATACAATAAGATGTAATCGATAAGAACAATAACAGTATAATTATGTACTTACATATTAATTATATTATTGAATAACATTTATTGTTATTGTTTTTATTACCCTGCATAATATAATGACTTTATTTTTATGCCTTTTTCTAAGATATTCATTCAACTGTTCTATTTTAAGATATTATTTTGCTATAGTTTTAAATTTCTTTTTAATATATTTTTTTTTTTGCAATAAAAATATGAAAATCAAGAAAATATATAAGTAAATAATAACAGAAGCAAAATATAAAATTTATTTATCCTTATTTTGCATGTTCTATGTGTTTGAATTTGATTCTACGTTTTACGTAGTTCTATTTTTAAAGTTTTAAGAAAATAAGATTAATTGACCGTATATGCACTTTCAAAAACCGGAAATGAAGAATGGGTTAAAATAGTAAAAAAAAAAATTAAAGTGAAATAATTGCAAACAGACAAATGTTATTATGAAAATTTTTAAAGTGTGAAGAACAACACTTTTGCAATCAAAAACATCTAACAAAAAATGTTCTAAATAAACCGAAAAATAAAAGTACCTATTTAAAAGTTAAAATGGGGAAAAACTTTCAAGTAATTTTTTTCTTAAATTACCCATTAATTTTTCACTTATTTAACTTGATATGAAAAGTATTAAAAAATTTATTCATGTCATTTAAAATGCTTTTAAATGCAAATAATTTTTTAATTGCTAAAAATCGAATAAATTTTTTAATAATTTTTATTTAATGGTTCTTTTGTTTCTGGTTAAAAATATTACACAATGTGTACACGTTTGTTTGAAAATATTATATTTGATCAATTAAAATTTTATTGAAATATTTTAAAATTGCAAAAAAAAAAAACATAAACTACTTAAAAAATATTTTCAATCACCAACAAGTAAAAATTATTATGTAGGAAAAATGAGTTATAAAATTCAACAATTTAACATTCAACGGACAGGTTGGTTTTTCATTACCGTTTCCTGCTTCTGTCTTCTGGAAATTTTTAAGAAAATTAAAGAAAAACTGAGAAAAACCAATAACATTTCCCAACACCCTGTGAACAGATATTAAAAAACGTAAATTTATCTGGCCCGTCTGTTAAGTGTTAATCTGAATGTGTTTAATAAAAAAATTTTAATGATAAACCACCACGATAAATTGTTCTGTAATTACATACATACAATACATATAACATCTAATTGATTTTGTTATAATTCTAGTCACGTTTTCTTCCTATGAATTGAAAGAAAAAAAATAGAAAAAAAAATTCCAAAAACACGTGTAAAGTTCAAAGGTGCTAAGAAATTTTTTCAACTGGTTAAAGATCATTTTTGTTGGAAATTAACATTAAATATGAGTTTTTTTTTTCAAATAAAATATAAATGCACTAAATAATGATTAGAAAATGGCGCCAAAGTCCTAGTAATTTTTTTTTCTTTTTCATAAATAAGTAAATACTTCAGTAATTGAATAAATATGTGAAAAAAAAAACTGTGCAATAAAAAATCCAGAATGTTTTTTTTTAATTATTAATTTTTAATTAACAAGCCGTTCACAAATGTTTGTATTCCATTCACACTTATACGTATATATTTTTTTTAAAATTCATATCTATATTGACATCTATACAATCTACAATTTCTAATTAAATTAAATTAATAAATTTTCCACTTGAAAAATATTAAAATAAAATAAAAATAAAATCTTTAAAAAAAAAAAATGCTTACTTTTTCTTTTTGATTATTTTCACAATATGAAGTATAAAACTGATTTTCTTTGTTAATAGATACATCTGATGTTTGCATTAAATTTTGTAAATAAAAATTATTCAAAATATATTTTAACAATAGAAAATATTTATCATCTTCAGTCAACATTTTCTTATTTTTTATTTTTTATTTTTTTTTTGTGATTAAGATTATCACATTTGTGTTTAATAAATTTTCTTTTTAAAAAAAATTCCACACCAACACTGCTCAGAAATTCATATTGGATTGCATAAAGTCCTTTAAGTCCTTTTAATTATTGCAAATATAAACAATGATTCACAAATACGCGACTTTAAATCATTTCAATGATTCAAAAGAATTCTCGAACTAAAACTGAGGTGAAAATCGTAAATTCAAAATTCAAATGACAAATGAAAAAAAAAAAAATTAAATTTGTTGTGTTATTAATTTAATTTAATATTTTTTTTTTTATTATGGTGAGTTTTTTAAGCAGATGTATGGGTTGCCTATTGTTCACACGATCAAATTAATTGGTTACATACGAGACTTACAATAATCAATTTTAGTAAGAAAAACGAATGAAAAATTTAAATAAAATACTATAAAGTAAAAAAAGTAGTATATTTAAACATACACAAAAACAAATAAATAAATTTAAAAAAATTAAGGGTGTTCTATTCAACAGAATGAAATATCGACCCAAATTGTGTTATCGTTTTTTTTTGTTTGTTTTTACACAAATAAATGTGGAATCCAATTACGAGATAGAAAAAAATAATGTATTATTTGTTGTTGTAATGGCCTATAATATATGTATATTTTTCCACCCTTATTACGTACCCCAAACACTCTAAGCTGACATTTCATTTAAATTTTAGCATTTATTTTCTTTGTTTCAATGAGTGCCTTACTTTTTTTTTATTTTTTGTTTATTGAAAATCGATTTAGGTAAAGTCATGTCATTGTCAGTTCATATTTTATGGTTCGTTTGGTGTTAAACTCTTTAAAAAAAAAATTAATAAAACAAAAACAAAATACGAATATGTATTTATTGAGAATTGAAAAGTATATTTGAATATGAGGTTAATTTTATAACAGAAATTTGTTGATAAATGTATTTTCCAGGGTATTCAGTTTCGGAATAAAGCTTAGCCAACCTCTGTTTTAAAATAATTTTGAAATTTGAAATTGGGGAAAAAAATCTTAAAGTGAATTCTTATTTAAAATATTTATTTTCCGCCACAAAAACCTTCAACAAATTCTATAAGAAACCTCAAAGTTTAAATTTATTTCTTTTTTTCTTTTAATAATTTGTAGAAGGTTTAACGAATCAATCAATATTTTCGTTTTATTTATTTTATAATAAATTTTATCGATTACGATCCATATGTAATCACCACACGATTATTATTATTTCATTATAATTTCTCTTCAAGTATGAATAACCAACCAAGTACCAACAACAAAAACAAAAGAAAAATCTATACCAATATTTAACTTATTGACTGTATACGAACATTAAATTTAAATTTTTAATTCCTTATTAATTAATTATTTGTTCTTTTCATATAAAATAACCTTCAAAGAAAATAACCATTGAAAATGTAGATACACATATCATACACACATATGCACATACATACATCATATATAGTATACTCGTATAACTACAGATAATGTTTACTTTTCCATGAGAATTAAAAATATTCTTATCATTCAATGACGACTTAAGCTTTCAATTATTTATTAAAGAACAAAAAGCAATTTCTTGAAGCATTGACATTAATTCTTAGCTGGAGAATAAGAAACCAATAAAGATAATTATTTGTTGAAAACTTATTTAATATAATGAATGTCCGTCCTTCTTGTCTCATTAAATATGAAGAAATTATTTTCTCTATGTCATGAGAAAAATCACTTGTTGCAAGGAATATCACTTAGAATATTTTGTGAAGGATGATGCATGCACTAAGTATATGTATGTAGTAATTGTAATTATTTTATAAGTATAGTTGTAAATTTTTGAGGCTGGGGTAACAAATATTTTTTTTTTTAGAGTATCATCTTTTCAATTAAAAAATGATTCATTTAATTGTTTCATGGAAATTTCTAGTAATCGATATTTTATACATGTGGTGTAGTTGATACACAAAACACATAAGTATACTATGACGAGACACTAATAATATGAGGCTTTAAAATTAAAAAAAAAAAATAAATTAAGTTTAAGAATTTCACAAACAGAGAAAAACCCCTCATGAGGTTAAAAACTTCTTAAATATTTTTTTTTGCCGCTGAGAATCGACATTTTTTTTTATAGAAAATTAAAAGTTGTACAAAAAAATTCACAATAATTTTTTGTTAAGCAATTATGAAGCACAAATGAAACAAAACTAAAAACTATGATTTAAAAAAACAAAAAGAAATCAGATTCGTGTAAGAAATTCTGGAATGTACATATTTTTTTAATTTCTTTCAATTAAAAGTATATTATATTTCTTAAAATTAAAAAAAAAGAAGGCGTAATTTTCTATCGATTAAAATTTTAAATTATATTTTACATTTTCCAGAAACTTTTAAATTTTTAAAATAATTTGAAATTCTATGTATGTATACAAAATAGAAAACCAATTACACAGGTAGTACGTACTACGTATTCCTCAATTACTATACTCGATTTATTATTTATTATACGTGTACAAAATTGAATTGAATAACAAGAAGAAAAAAAATAAAAACGAAAAAATAATTTTAATTTGGGAACCTACACGTTGAAAAAGGAGTTTGAAAAATTTCAATTACCACACACATGTTTCATGTGTTTTTTTTTTTTTTTCTATTATAAAAGTTATCCTATATGAAAACCGTAATTGATCGTTTGGAAAAGAAATATATAAAACAATTATTTTAAAATCTAATAATATAAAAGCAAAGGTATGATATCGTGATATAAAAAAATTATAGAAGAATTCATACATTAAGTACAATATACTTGCGGTCATAGCTCAAGGGTGAATTTTACATTGCAACATAAAAAATAGAAAATTATTAATGTGGGTCAAGGAAGTACTTACACAAGATATTATTTGTTACAAATTTATTAATATTATTATTATTATTATTATTATTTTTTTTTTCTTCAAAAATGAGGTTAATTTTAAACAATTTAATAGAAAAATAAAAAGGAAAAGCTAAAGAAATTGAAGGAAAATACATGTAGTAGAGTACGAAGAGTATCTGAATAAAAAACTTGTTTTGAAAAGGTGTGGGAAAATTTTAACTGTTTAACCATTGAAAAAGCTGCCAAAAAATTCGAGTACTATTTCTTTTATCAATTTTACTTGTGAAGTTTGTCGAAAAGATGAGGAAGGAACCGAAAAGCACGCATTCTGGTTAAAAACTATAGCCAAGAAAATTAGAGATATTATTGGCAACATTTTGAAAACCGGTGTGATATATGTATTTGAAAATTTGGTAATTACGATAATTATTACCGGCTGTATGCATAAATTTTTGCGTACATACACCGAATCGTTATGTATGAATAAATAATTTTTTTTTTTTTTTTTCAATTTAATTTTGTTTAAATTTTTAAATTAATTAATTACATGCTTCCACTTGACAACTTTAGTACATATTTCGTATGAAAACACATCTTAAATAAAATATCTAATTTATATAACTGTTTTATACACGATAGATATACATATGGGAGATAAATAGATATAAAAATCGCGTGTAGAAATAACCAAAACAAATTAAATTGATGATGATTACATATGGTTTTTATATATTATGTATGTCTGTACACAAAAGTGGGTCATTCAAAATTGTTGTTGATATACAATACTATACCACATCATCGCATTATCATTGTTTAATCTTTTCAAAATGTATCATTTTCCTATATTTGTATTAATTGAATTGTTAGAGAAAAAAAAAAAAAAACAACGAAATTAGGAAATTAACTTTCAAAAATATCTGAAGTGAGTTAATAGAGGAAATTAAATGTGAACATGTTACATGTTTATTTTATTTATTTATTTATTTATTTACTTATATATTGTTTTTTTTTTTCTTTTTGCTTTATTGAAGGTTCAATATAATTTTTAAATTAAAATCAATGAAAAAGTAAAATTTCCAGGCAACCAAAAAAAAAATCAAAAACAAAGACGATTAATTTCTTTTCAAATTTCATGTTCTGGGAAAGAATAATTCACTAAACAAAGGCAATAAGCAGTCACACTTTTATTAGGTAAAAAATAAAAATTTTTTTAAAAACTAAATAAAGGAAAAATTTTGAAATAAAATATTCAAAAAATTGCAAATTAAAATTTGAAAAAATTATACAAATTATTTCTTTGTTTTAATGCAACAAAACTAATGGAAAACAATGGAAAAATCTATAAGAAAAACAGTATTTTCTTAAATTAAATTTTCTTTCTTTGTGATATTACCTTTGTTTCATTTTCATTGTTTTATTCACGAATTTTAAATTGAAAGTAATTAATTTTTAATTTAATTTAATGAAACTGAGTAACATTAAATGCAGAGAAAGTGAATTAAAAATAAGGCAAAATCTTATTCACGTTAACATTGACCGTTAATTTTTCCCTTAACCTGTCACACAAAAACCACTTTGACTTGAACAAAAGCTAGACACATTTTTTTTTTTTTATAAAAAAAAGGAAATTGATTATTTGAGTAGTGTGATTCAACAATCAATATAATTCTGAAATTTTCATAATCCTTTTAATATTTTTATTTATAATTCAATTGTCTAATAGATTTTCTCAATATGTACCTCCACATGCAAATATGTAATATATGTATATTATTAAAAAAAATCAATACAGAAAAAAATACAAATGTAAATGATATATATTTTTTTTCTCCATATGATTCACACGTAATATCGTAATGATAATATTTTTGATGGAATTCAATCATTTTATTTAATTTCATATATTTTATTGATTTTGAATTTTCTTCGAGACAAGGTTAATATTACAACAACATTCATTACGAATAAATAGACTTATTCATTCAAACTTAAAATAAAATAAAATAAAAAGTAGCTAAAATTAAATATACCTTGCACACGATATTTTTTCAAATCAATTTTGTTGCTGTTGATATACATAAATATAAAATAAAACATGAAAAAACAACAAAAAAAAAAAGGCTTATGATTTATTGAAGAAAATAAAATCCTTTATCAAAGTCGGAACTTTTTACCTTTTCACCCCCATAATATTAGTTCTCATGGTCAAATTTTGATTAATTTAACTGAATTCTTTAGAAAATATTTCATAAAAATTTTCAATATTCTATTCTCCAGCAGACACACCCTCTTCTTTTTCAATCATATAAACAGATAAAAAAATTTGAACATATTTTTGGAGAGAAAAATGATAAATTCTTTTTCTAACAAAAAAATATTTCAAAATCTGGATCATTTTTTATTCTACTTTTCATAAATATTTTGTTTTTTTTTTTTTTAAGAAAAAAGAAATATTTTCTTATTTTTGAATAATTTCAATCTTAAAGAAAACAAATCTGAATAATTTTATGACAAAAATTTAAATTTCAAAAATAATTATAATTACACGAACGTAAAAGAAAATAATTTTTGCATACGTAAGATAACATTTTATTATTGTGTTTACATTATGCAAAAAAATAATATGAAAATGATGCTAGCCAACCTACCTACAGACATTAAATAATAAATAAATAATTGGAAAAAAATAAAATTAATTAGATTTGTCTGAGCTTTTATAACACATTTACACAATTTTACATACAACACAAGAACACACAAATAATCCTTCAACTTGATTTAAACAAGATATTCAAGACATGTTATTTTTAATTTTTTTTTTTTTTTTTTTTTTTTTTAATTAAAAGAGCTCATAAAAAAAAAAAGCAACAAAAAAAAAGTACTTGATTTAAGATTAAAAACTAATGAAAAAATATTAAGGTCATTAAAATACAAAAATTGTATAATTTGCTTTTTTTTTTTTTTTTTTTTCATTTGTATGTGTGGATTGGGAGGGGGTAGGTGTCCCAAAGCATAAATATAGTTTATTAGAGAGAACAAATTATGTATCTATAGCTCTAGCTCTCTGTTGTCTATTATAATTGTGAAAAATTAAGGTGTGTTGTAATACAGTATACAGGTATAACATAATAAATTAATGCAATCTAATTAGATTTTTTTTTTTTTTTTTGAATTGAACAAAATTAAAAATGTTACCTTGACTTTTTTAATAACGGTCTAGCAAATCTTTTTATTTGACGTTCTTTATCCAAACTTTTACGTCTTTCCGGATTTGTTCCGGTTATACCCTGAACAAAACAAAGCATTTCTGAATTTTTGTTTATTTATTTTTTAAGAAAAAATATTTTTGTTTTTGAAATTACATTCAATTATAGGGTTTTTTTTTTTAAAAAAAAATTTGAGTTGCTAATTTTTTTCTTTTATTTTCACACAGCACAAAAATTAAACACAATCTTTCTTATTTTTGTTTAAAATAAAAAAAAAAAACAAAACAAGAAAGAAAACAATTATTTTTTATTTTATTTTGTTTTTTTATATCGTTATTTATTTTTTTTT
The DNA here is from genome assembly GCA_939192795.1 of Bombylius discolor. Classification (NCBI taxonomy): domain Eukaryota; kingdom Metazoa; phylum Arthropoda; class Insecta; order Diptera; family Bombyliidae; genus Bombylius; species Bombylius discolor. Next base: position 49,842,481 of record OW584240.1, on the reverse strand, counting down.
TTCTTAAAATAATAATATTTTGCTAAGTTTGTGCAAATATTAATTCAATAACAGTACAAATAAATTTTTTTCAATTTTTTTTCAATTAATTTTAAAAGAAAAACAAAATAAAAAATTAAGTTTTAAATTGAAAAACAAATTATGTATCTAGAAATGTATAATTTCTATCTAAAAAATAAAAAACAAAACACACACACACACTTTGTTTATAATTTTTAATGAATTTTTAAGAATCTTTTCACGTTGTTGTTTTTTTTTTAAACTTTTTTTTATAATTAATTATTTTTCATAATATTAACCTTAAAGTTCACCTTTTTAAGTCGTACCATATTTTCTTATCATAAAATTACGAATGTTAATTACAAATTCACTTTACAATGCAATGTAGAAGCACAATAATAGTTGTTGTTTTTAAAAAAAAAAAAAAAATGATTGAAACAGCAACAATTCAATAAATTAACACTGTCAACAAAAATTATATACTTGCTATAATTATTGCAATTTTACGTTAAAAATTTTCTTTTTTTAAATTCGTACAAAATTTTTTTTTCTCTTGCAAACGACTTAAGAAAAATTCTTTCTTTAACTGAAAGATTTTTAAATCATTTATCTTTTACAATGTTTTTTTTAAGAATTTCATTTGAAAATCATTAATTTTTTTTATTTTTTTTTTTTTTTCAAAATTCAAAAAACGTGGTTAACATTTTACAATTTCAACACTTATAAATCTAAAACACATTTTTTACTTTTACATTATTTCTTTGAATTTTTTATTACAAAAAATTTCTTCAAGTAATTGTTTCCTTCAATCACGAAATAAAAAAGAAAAAAGTATTAAATCTAATTTAAGTTGAATTTTTTTTTTTCGAAAGAAATGTTAACCGTATTTGTAATTTAACCACGACCTAAAGTATTCTTATACGGCAACTGACTAATAAAACGGTTTGTACACAAAACTATAAACATAAAACAGACCTACCACTATCTCACCACGTCGTTGAAAACGCTAAATAATAAAAAATAAAAAAACACGAAAAATAAAAAAAAATTAAGAGAAGAGGCTCAAAAACTCCACTCCAAAAAAAAGAAAAACAACTAAAAAAATAAATTTTCATTCAAAAATTTTATATTATTGACTAACTTTTAAAAAAATCTTCTAAGATTGTTTGTATGTGAGTTCACGTTATTATGTTGACCGTTGAAAACAGTGTTGCCTTTCAAACAATCACATCGAATATGTTTGCGGAACCAAATATACACTTTGAAAATTTTTGATTGAATGAAACGTTACATACAATCAAACAATAAAAACAGTTCATTGTGATTTTTATTAAATTTTATTTTCATTAAATTAAATTTCAATAAAAGGTAAATCACACATAAAAAGTTTGATAACATAAAAGATTTTTATTTTAAATTAAATTCCACACAAGGTTAACAAAAGTACTTTTACCTGCCTGCTGTTTTTATTGAACAAGAATTAAAAACAAACTATGTAACAAGTTTTATAAATTTTGTAAAATTGACCAATTTACCGATTTTCAAGATTTCTTGTTTTCTTACATAAATTTTTTTTTAAAATTTAATACTTATTTTTTTGTATTTGACTGGCACCATTGACGCTTGTTGCTCTCTCTTTAAATCACACAACTATATAAAAACTATATTAAAATGAATGGGGAGACTATGATTCGGAATATGTTATGTAGAGTGGAGTATATAGAGACATAAAACTACATAAATTATGTGTACACAGTAAACCTACATAAGCATATTATGTATATACATATTATGTAGATACAAGACTACATAGCTTATGCATCATACATGTGGATTTTAATTAAATAAAAACTACTCATGAGCACTATGTTGATATGAACCCATCATTATTATATGAACGAAGTCTGTGGAAATTGAAAGAAGTTTGATTGGGGGGCTAATATCTGAGTATATGGATGTGTGGATCAACATAACATTCTCAATATATTGAGAAATTAAAACTTTATCGTTATAACTTCCTCCACATGAACTCCACAGGATGACAACGTGCTACTATATGAACTGCATTAGAAGAAATTTAATAAATAAACAAATGAAGTCATACTTCCGATAATGCTTCTTCATGGATTGACTATAAAGAAAACAAAATGAAAAAAAAAAGAAAATTGTAGGAGATAAGACAATGTGTTAGATTGAGCTAAATACAAAAACCGCTGCCTCTTTGTTGACGAACATATCTTTCAAAAAATACGAAAGGAGCTCTATAATGTTTTGTTCCGATAAAATGTTTTTTTTTTTTTTTTTTAATTTCCCCAAACTACTTTTATGTACCTGAAAAAGTATTTCCTCAAGCTCGTACTAAAATGTAATTTGTTGATAGCTCATTACACATTTTCGGAAGTCTTGTTCATTTATTATATTTCTCACGAATATATACACACACAGTGACTAACAAAATTTGAAAATTGCCCATTAAAATTTAATAAATTCAAAAAAAAAAAAAAAAATACATATATTCTTTAAGAATTTATAAATTATTCAAAAGATAAATAAAAAACATATACATACATAGGTATGTATATTTTTCTAATGATACTAAACACCAATGACAGTGACCTCGAGAATTAATTTAAAAAGAAAAACCCAAGTGAAACCGATATTTTCAAAACAAAACACAAAAAAAAAAATGTATTTTTTTCATATTTAAATTGCTTATAATTTTCAAATAAATATTAAATTATTTATAAATATTAATCAAGGTAAAGATATTTTACACAATTCTAATCTGATTCAAATATTTTTTGATTTTTTATATTTTTTTTTTAAGATTCATCAAAAAATTATTATCTCTTTAACATGACAAGGCAGACTAAAACTTAAATTTAAAAAAAAAAAACCTTGACATAATATTGTAAATATGATGACGTTTGGTGCCCAAAAATAAAAATACAAATATTTAAAAAAAAATTTTTTTTCTGTCAAAGAAATATAAGATTACTCTGTAAAATGAATAATAAAAATTATTTTTAGATGATTATTTTTTTTGTTAATAAATATTTTTTAGCATAAAAATGACAATAAACCTTGACAAAAATTTTAAAGAAAAAATTTAACTAAGAATTATTTGTAGACAACTTATAGGAAGATCAGATTTTAGTATTTGAGGTGAATAACGTATTAAGGGTAAGTTGAATAACGGTTAAATTGAGTAACTTTTTTTAAACTAAAAACTAAATTAGAGTTTAAAAATAAAATTTAAAGGAAATAAATGGAAATTTTGAAAAATCTCTACTTACTTTAAAGTTCACTTTAAGTTGAGAATAAAATTTGTATATCAACTTACCTGAAATAAAAAAAAAACATTTTTAATTATAATTCTCATTAATTTTATAATTGTTCTATGGAAAAAAAAAATTAATTCATAATAATTCAAAAAAAAAAAAAAAATTTTTTGATAATTACATTTTTAACTTTTCAACATTGTGAAAATCTCCAAAAGAACAATACTCCACATATCAATTTAACATTTGTTGGAATTTAATAAAAAACAAACTAAAGGAGAAAATTATTAATTAAACCTTCACCTTCAGAATCAACGAAAACATATTTCAATACACCTCTTTACATTGAAGTTTTAAAAAATACTAAGAAAAATTTTTACAAAATTCATTTTCATACATAAATATATATTTTTTTCTTTATTAATAATTTTTCATTTCAATTGACGTCCATAACCTATCCATACATTTTCAATTAAATTATTCAAATAATAAAAATTGATTTACTATTGAATTACAGCGAATTTATTGTTAATTAAATTGAAATAAAAAAAAAATTCTATTGCTAAAAAAAATGATGATGAATAAAAACAATTTTCATTTATAATATCTATGTGGTGACTGATGTAAAGTTTTATTTTTATTTATTTTATAACCCCAATTTGTTTCAACTATGATACAATAACACAACAAATATACTTACATACAGATAGACATACATTACATTTAGTGTGCTAAAACCACCTACTCAATTTTAACTGATAAAATCAAAGTAAAACGTGATAAAACATCGACAATAATAGAAAACACACACGTTATTTTAAATGACGAAAGCACACGAATTTGAATCTATTTTATTTTTTCATTTTGATGATCTGATAGGAATATGGAAATAAAGGCTTTGATGATGATGAATACATCATCTGATTGTGATGTGCAAAATATAATTTATGTCAAATTACTTGTCTTTAAATATCATTCATCACATCATATATGAGATGGAATTTACATATCACTTGTGGACTTTGATTCTTTGAATTTTGAGTAGATAGCTACCTAAATTCAAATCGTTACTATTATTTTTCATTGTAAATTCTTTCTAATCCTACGTTTCAAATTTTCTTGATGAATATAATAAACATTGACATGTGCCGATATTTTTAAAAATTAATTAAAATCACAAATTTGATTTTTTTTTTTTGCATATTCAAAATTCGAAAAAAAACAATTGGGAAAAATCAAACAAAAATGATGATGAACAAGATTTTGTTGAACAAGACTCTAATTCTTTTCGAGAATAAAAAATGAGTAAATAATTAATTGAAACTTTCTCATAATTAATGACAAAAAATAGTTTAGATAATTTACTAAAAATAAAAAAAGGAAAATGCTCAATTCATGACGAATAAAATGATGTCAAAAAGATGAGGTGTTAATATTGACATTTTCTCAGAAAATTGAAAGTTTTATTCTAAGAAAATTTCGATTGAAAGAGTTAATGACTTTTAAAAAATGAAAATGCACAAAGAAACAATTAAATTATCGTTGAAAATTTTTTAGAATTTTCTTTTTCTCTTGAACATGTTTATTTTAAGAATTTTACGTCATGAGAAGGTGAAGATCTTCACACATGTAGAACATCTTCCTATTTTTTCGAAAAAACAAAATATATTAAGTGTTCTTTTAAAACATTTCGTTAAGAATAATTCTCACTCCCTGAATGAGTATCAATAAATTATAAGACAAAAATATGTATTCAGGCAAAATTTCTAGTTTTTTTTTTTTCAATTCAAATTTCAAATTTTTGTTTTTTAAATACGAAACAAAAGTAACGATTTTTCTTCCAAGTACATAATTATGGTTGACAAACTTACTTATTCCAAAAAGGCCTCCACTATGATAATCCTATTGAATTGAAAATCTTGGCTCGAAGTAACACAATTCAAATACTTCAGTTTTTTTTATCAAGGATTACCTACTATGAGTCAAAAGTAGGAGAAATACTTAAAAATATAAAAAAAAAATATTAACCTTTTTATAAATTCTTTTACCAAAATTTCAGTGAAACGACCTAAATTTAATATCACGAAAACGATTAAAAAAAATTATTTTTTCTCAAGAAAAACCACACCACACCAATTTATTATTTCCAACATTCACTAAATATTTATTTTCATGAATTTTCTTGTAATGTAAACTTTTTTCTAGAAAAAAAAAAATAAATAATAAAAAATTATATTTCATTGCAAAATGTTAAAGATCAACTAATTTTCACAAAATAATTTTTCTCATATGAATTTATCATAAGCAAATTTTGAAACATAAAATTTTGACAACAGAAAAAAATATTAAACTAACAAAATATTCCATTCCAACTAATTTTTGGCACATGTCCTAAATGTATGTTTTTACAAAAACAACATAGACAACAAAAAATATAAAAATAGTGAAAATATGTAATTTTAAATTGACAAAATTACAAAATAAATTTTCTTATTACAACATTCATGATGTGTACAAAAAATCATTTTCAAAATCTAATTCAAATACATATGTCATCGTTCAACATGATTGTCGTCATAATATCGCGTATCTTACATATTGAAAAATGACATTTTCATTTTGTTTATTATTATTTTTTTTTTTATTTATCTTAAAAAAATCGTCGAAATTTTTCGGTCATAAATTTTATTTTTTTCTCCTTAGATTGGAAAATTTTCCGAAAATTTTTTTTTAACTGATAAACGTGACTGACATCACAACATGTTTTTTTTGTTTGAAAGGCAATCAAGTGATAATCAGACGATAAATTATATTGTATAATAAATTAAGCACTCCCAAAAGAATTGTACAGAAGCAATAAAAAAAATTAAATGCATTTAGTAAACAAGAAGATACATAACGTTCATTTTTTCGTGTATCTTTTTTATCAAAAATAAAAGCTTTGTAACTATTTGGGCTTTTTTTTTATACAATAAATAAATAAATATCACTAGGAGAAACGTGTACAACCCCTTTCTTTCTGTTTCCTTTCCATCATCTATAGGTCAAGTGTGGGAGGAGTGAATACGTCAAAGATGACAATGACATTTTATAAAATATACCACCACTTGTTAATTCCGACCAGACCTAGATTAAACTTGCTCGGTATGTTTTTTATTATTATTATTATGTGACTTTTAATTAAAGAGTATTTTTAATTTAATTACATACTTGGCTGATGAAAATATATGAGCATCGATCAAACATCATTTGACTCATCTTATCGAAGTTCAAAAATGAAAATTGTGTATTTTGAAGGTCGTATAAATTTTTACAACCTTGTTAATATACTTTTTAATATTTTGTTTATTTAACTTTAACAAATTTTCTATAATGCGATAAAATTGCTCAAAGAGTTTTATCAAAGTATATTAGATTTCATCAAGTATTTATTGACTTGGATTGGTATGCAGCTATTTAAAAAAACCTTGAAAGTACTTGAAATTACTTTAATATGATGATGTATTAAATTAATTGAAACTTTCAGTTATTTGAATTTTATAACTCAAATTTGTTAGTGTTACATTTTCTTTTGCAATTTATGGAAATTTGATCGGAAACTTACATCTTGTTGTCATTATCAAAGATTACTGAGGAATCGATTAGAAATAAATTGAAAATTGATGAAATTATTAAATAATGATTTTTCTCGAATGGAATTCAAATTTTACATAATTTTGTCAAGACCAGAATTTTAATTTATTTTCAGAAACTTGAAAATTTCCTGTAAATTATCTGAAATTGTTTTGGATGTAAAATGTTGTTAATATCTAATAAAAAAAAGGACATAACGGAAGAGAAACATTTTATCATCTCGAAAAACATTTTCAGAACTTTGACCACTGTACTCACTAAATTGTTTGGAATTAACTTCCTTTTAGAAACGTAATTGAATAACCGGACAATTTGAAGTTACTGTTTCATATACTTCTTGAATTACCATGACAAAAATGACGTACATCACATACATGCCATAATAAAAGGATAGTAGTACAGCTTACACGGTAAAAACAAAAGGAAATTAATTTAATGGCTATAATCCGCAATTTTTTAATCAATTTCCAATTTTTATAAAAATAATCTTCATGTCGCCATCTTTTTCATGTTACATAAAATAATTACACTTTAAATTGCATTTAAAATTTATAAAAACTTTATTATTTAAACAAATATACCACATATTCATTTTCCATAATTAAATGAAAAAAAGGAGAAAAATTTATTGCAAAATGAGTCCCACGCGATAGAACATTTTTTATGAATTGTAAGAATAAAATACTCCAAATATCGATTAAATACATACAACATTTTACAATTATTATCACGTAAACTGTCTAGGAGGACATTTTTTTTTTCATTTTTCTTTTGAACATGAATGCATCTATAACACGCAAACGTATTAATTTAAAAAGAAAAAGAAGAAAAAAGAAATTTACATAAAATCGTCTAAATTACTTGAAAATAATGTTAGGAAAAAAAAAATGCCTAAAAATTAAAATATAAATTACTTATGCATGTAAGTACCTCCTTGTACACATTTTTAAATTGCAATAAAAATATAATAAAAAATTTACGAGGGAGGATGATATACATACGTATGTATATATGTAAAATAAAGACTTGAAGAGAAAAAAAAAGGACTGTTGTTGAATAATTACATACAAACTTTCTGTACAGTAATGAATATTTGTCATCCGTTATGGGATATTGCACTTTATCATTTATACAGGAAATATATAATATACACATATATGGGTGGTAGATACACATATTTACTATTTTGCCTGATACCGCCTAACAACCGAAATGTCTGACAATAATTTTATTTTACCCAAGGATATTTTCAATGTAAATGTGTGTATGTCCTACGTGTATTCATGTAAATTTATTTTCCTGTTGAAATTTTATGAAAATCGGATGATATGTGTGAATGGATACATAATGTAAAACGTGAAAAAAAAAAGGGATTTACTTTTTTGTATTCAGAGGATATTATGTATGTAATACATCGTAACATATTTCTTCTGTTTAAAGTATCATTCAGTTTTGAATTAGAAATGCATTTCCTTTTTTTTATTTTTCATTATTCGTTATTTGTATTCATTAACCTTGGCATTTCATATGATATTCTAAGCTTTTTTTGAGTGTTTCGAAAAATAACGAACACTATATACAAACAAAAAAAAAATGATTTATTAAATTCTAGTTTTTTCTAGCACAACTTTGATCTATGTTATGTAAGTTTAAAATGTGAAATTCAATTTTTTATTTAGAAAAATAGAAAACATTAAACAAAAATTTAGAAATAAAATATGACATTAATATCTTATTTTTAACAAAATTGTATCTACGTAAAAAAATATAAAGTGACAAATTAACATTTTCTAGACAAAGTCAGTATAATTTGCTTCTACGACTTTTAATGACTTAATATCAAATCCAAACTAGAATAAAACAGGTTTCAAGCTTATAAAAAAAATATTTTTCAAATCAGAAGTTAAAGTACAAATTTTTGAAGAAAAAAAAAATTTGTTCCGCTTAATTTCTTTCACTTTTTTTTAGTCTGTAAGCAGAAAATATCATTTTTATCGTTTTCTCAACAAAAAAAAATGTATTTTTTCAAAATGAAATATAAAAGAAACTTTCCTTACAAAAAATTCTACAAAAAAAAAACTGAAAAATACTTTTGCAAAATTGAACTTTAAAATCATATACGCACATTGATTTTGAAATTGAAAGAAATATTTTTTGACCATAAATGAAATCCATGATCACTGATTTTTTTCACTTAGAAAAAAAAAAATTAAAATTAACAAAGACACTGACTGAAACAAAACTAAGTTGAAAAAACACTAATTCCAAAAATTAATTTACAATAATTTTTACTAAAAATTTTAATGGAATTAAACTCTATTTATACAGCTGATGTCATTTAGAATATAGTAAACAGAAAAATACATACATACCTAAAATTAAAAATTAAGAAATTTTAAGTGTTTTTTTATTTTTTTTTTTATTAAAAACAAAGTTTGAAATCTTAAGTAATTAAGGAAAAAAAAAAAACAAATTTCAAAAAAGACGGAACAATTAATTTAAATTACTATAGAATATTTCGCTTCGGGAATATTGCTTAATTATTATTTCTTATTTTTAATTTTATTCACGTGTGTGTACAATTCATTCCGAAATACCTTATTTATGTATTTTTAATTTTTCATAAAACTTCATGAATCAAATAATTCCTGCAATGCAAGACCATTAAATATTTAATCTGAATTTAAAAATAATAAAAATTTTCAAAAAAACATAAATTGAATCATTAAACAAAAAATTAAAGAAAAAAAAAATTAAACATTTTAATTATCAATTAAATTAGAAAAAATATTCAATGTATTTTTAAAATAATGCATGTAAATTCCATACATTAAATTTTAAAAATTAATTCACATGATTTATTTGGAAAATGTACAATTTAAAAAAGTGCATCAAAATAATAAAATTCTCAATATTTTATAGGAAAAGAAAATAAACAATTAGATATATTTATTATACACAATTTTTGAAAAAATTTCTTTTAATTAATTTTCATGCATTTTCCTGCATTTTTCTAACTCGTCGAATTATTTTCTTCTTTAAAGATATTAATCGTGTGAATTATTTCAAGAAAACTGTGAACATTTAATTTCCGGAAAGTAGAAGTTCCTTTACAGAATGCCCTGTAAAAATATCAAGTTCTCACTTATATGGGAATATTTTTTATTGATCGAAAAATATAGTATTTTCTTATACTCATATGTCTAAAAAAAAAGGTTACATAAATCTAAAAATTTTGTATCGAACTTTTCAAGAAACAGAAACAATAAAGTGGAAAAATGGTGACAAATTTACCACAACCCATTTATTTATTTTGTTTTCCCTACATATATACATATATACTATCTATCATACCTTTGTCGCAATGAAACAAAAAAGAAAAAAAAAAGTATAGTAAAAAAAAAAATAGGAAAGAACCTTTCATGCAGAAAATTAAAATTCAGCAGATATAATGACTTTTAATTTATAATTTGGAAAAAAAAAAGTCTATTTCGAAAGTTCAATACTGAAATTGTTTTTATATTCTAAAATCTTTATATTGCCGGCTGTGAGAACACACAGAAAAAAAACAAAACAAAAAAACACATTAAAATTTTAATGATCCATTTTCATACAACGTTAACTTTGGTAAATAAGCAAAAATATTAAAAATTCATTATGAATACGAGAAAATCTGTATCTACATACAAAAACACAAAACAGCAAGTATTTTGTTTGTTTTTTTTTTTTTCGCTCTACACAGATACAAAAATTTATGTTTACGTTTGATTTATTTATTTATTTTTTTTTTTTAATTTAAAAAATTTTATTTTTCTGTTTTATTTTTTCTTGTTTGTTATTAAAATTTTCTAAATAATATTATCTACGCAATACACGAGTACATTATGTATTACAGGTATGAACATTATTTTCAATTTTCTTTAACATTTTGTTTCAAAAGAAAAAAATTTATAATATGCAGATAACATGTATGAAAAATAACATGAAACACCTACACAATATGTTTTTATTTATTCATTACTGATTGAAAAAACAAAATTTAATGAATAAATAAAAAAATTCAGAAAGAAAAAAAAAACGAAAATGTAGAACAAACGTAAAATATCCTTGAGAAAAATCGATTTTTATCAAAAATTCGAAATAAATTTTAAAAAATAAAAATAAATTATTTTCCCAGAACGAAATAGAATTGAAATCAAAAATGTTTCAATCAAAAGAATACATTTATTTGTATATTGGTAATTCAAAGAGAAATCCTACACTAGTAATTAAGGACAAGAAAATTGAGAAAGGAAGTACTTTTTTTCTTTTTTTGTTGTGAAAACATTATTCAAAATGAAATTCATAAAAATCCTTTTTTAATCAAAAATAAAAAGGTATTCTTCTAAGATCCTTTTTAAGGATTTAAGGATTAAATTGAAATTACTAATTAATTAAAATAAATTAATATGAAAACCTTTACTGTATAATAACAATGATAAACTATTTAATTTCTTATTCAATATAAAATACGGAAATCGAAAAAAAAAAATTTTCGTAACTAAAAAGATAAAAAAAAAAGGTGAAGGACTACAATCACATAAATTTCAAATACGGTTATAAAAAAGAGAAACATTCAAGAATTTTTTTTGTTCGAAAAAAAAATCGAAGGTAAAAGTTCAAATTTTAAATAATTTTTTTTTTACTGAAAATTGAGCTACGTAAAACAAAAAAAATTATAAATTTTCAAAAGTATCAACAGAAAAATGTAACCTAGATAATTTTTCAAACGTTTATTTATTTTTTTTTTTTAAACAAAATTTTTCATATTATTTGTCACGTATATTTAAAATTATCCTAACACTTTTGAAACATAACAGATACATTTAACGTAATGTGTCCTCTTGAGGTTAATAGTATGATAATGGTGTCAGTAAACAATGAACATATGGTATATGCATATAAGTGGAACGTCAAATACACGTAACAATTATGTATCTTTTAAATTATTAAATATACTTATGTAAATTTTTTTTTTTTTCTATTTTAAAACTATTTTATAAAATTATATCTTTAAAAAAATGTTTACATTATCTGTTTTTTAAAAATCAAGTGACAAAATAAATTTCAAAACATTAGAAAATACATTATGTTAGGTGTTGAAAAAAACAAATATTTTTAATGTTTCAACTCTCATCGATATTCTGGAAAAAACAAGTCGACTCGTATCCATAATGTCTTGAGGGTTACAAAAACTTCAAAATACTTATGTAAGTTAGAATTGAGAAATTTCCAATCTTGAACGTTTAAATTACGAGTGTGCCTATTTTTTTTATTGATGAGCTACGTTGTGGAATATCCCTTTACTGTGCTTAGGTTAGTGCTGACGCATATGGAGGTGCAAGAAAAATGGTTGTGGGGTTAAGGGACAAAAGGAAAAAGCGATGATGGATATCAAATTTGAACTTCTGTAGATTATAGGACGAGATAAAGGCATGAAGGGAAGGGTGTTCCATAATTTGTCAAATAAAAAACATCTAAAATTGTGGACGGGTTTTTATCTCAATTAACAAAGAAATGATATTGCGTCCACAGAAAAAAAATTCCTCAAAAACATACTTTTTCAAAGACAAAAATAAATTTGCCTATAAAATGTGAACATTGACATGTCCACGAAGTTTTTTCGAGAACGAACTCAAAAAAGAGTAATAAAAATTGCTTCATTTAAAAGTGGAATATTTTTTTTATTTTATTATTTTTTTTTTTTAAATCTTACCTTCCGCTTGATGAACATGAACTCGCAGTACTGCCAGCACGAAAAAAACGTACAATTCGTGATTGATCATTTAAATTGTTATTTAATTTTGTTAAACAATCAGATTCTTCCTCTTCAATTGGATTGTCTACCTTAGAGGCATTATTTAATTTATTATCTTCTGTTAATGGTGATTGATTTGGTGATGAATTTGATGTTGTACTACTACGATTCGATAATGAACGATTAAAACTTCGACGAAATATTGTATTTAAACTATGACGTAAAAATGATTCACGTCGAAATGGTGATGAACGCTGTTGATGATGATTTATTGTATTTGTGTCAAATTTTTCATCATGATTATTCTCAAAATAATCATTACCTGTGGTTGTTGTTGTTGTATCATTAATTTTATTAATTTCATTGGTTACAGGTATCGTTGTTATCGTTGTTGTTGGTGTTGCTACTTTTGCAATCGATAATGTATTCGGTCGTATTGGTTTAGATACAGATAAAATTTTATTACAATGATTTAGATAATTAAGATTTTTACCTTCATCATCATTTTCTTTAATATTTGTTGGTATAACTAAAGAATTACCATCTTGACGCCATACTTCAAATTGATCACTTTCTAATAAAAATTTAATACCAGACAAATCAATCGATGATTTTCTAACATTATTATTTTCACAAGTATTATTTTCATTTTTTATTGAATTTTTTGTTATTGTCTTCTCAACACAACTATAAGATTTTATATAAAAAATTTTATTATTTTTCTTTTCAGATGCATAACAACTAACTGGTGTTGATGATGGTGATGATGGTAACGATAATGAAGTTTGTGGTAATGTTGAAGTTTGTGATAATAATACAGATTGAATTTGATTTTGTTCTTGTTGTTGTAAATGTTGTAAGTGATCATCATGATTATGATCATTTTTCAATTCAGATTCCATAACATTTTTCTTTTTAACACGCAAGATAACTTCATCATCATCAGAATTTTCATTTTCACTTGATTTTGTACGAGCCATGTTTATGTTTCAAAACACAAAATCAAAGAAAACAATAATTTTTTTTTTTTTATGAATGAAAATCACAAACATCAAAAGAAGTAACACAATCTAAACATGTAATTAATTTATTACTTTCATGATTTTTATTTTTTTGTTTTGTAAGAAAAATTTAAAATGTTACTAACTAATTTATTCACTATTGAATCATTTATTACACAGACAGTCCATATTATAGCTTTTTTTTATTTTCGTTTTTTTTTTTCTTTTTTCTTTGTAGAAAAATTAAAAACCGCACAGTTAATTTACAACGTCTGATATTCACGACTAGTTTTACTATGCTAAGAAAAATTTAAAAAAAAAAAATTACTTTTTTTCATATTCACGATCATCTCTTTTTTTCTTTTTTTGCTTTTTTTTTTTTCTTCTGATTTATTTAAACACAAATTTCCATCAGGTATACACATAAAAACAGAGTCAGGTGTAAACTGGTCGAATTATATTTCAATTGTGGTCAGGTATATGTATCGTGTGTAATATATCTTAGCCGTATACCTAATTTTAAACACAATTATTGCGTAATAAACGTATATTAAATTTATTTATTATTATTTTTTTTTTTAAATTTTTAATTCAAGTTCAAACTTTATGTACGATTATACATATTTTATTAATTTTATAATAATCGATCTGTTAGACATGTAAAAAAAATGTTTGTTTTTTTTTTTCAAAATTAATTATTTATATTATCCAATTTAGAAATATCGTGATAGTTTGCTTCTCAACTTCTCATTCCAACAACAAAATTTTATTTAAAAAAAGATTTATTTTTCAAAAGTCGATCATAATAGACAGGAAAACCCTTATATGCTGTCCCGTGGACTGATAAATGCTATATATTATTTCAATTTTATCTTGATTACACCTATTTAGAATTTTTTTTTTTAAGAGATAAGATAAGATATTTTCGTCATCTTGAAAGATAATATTTTATTGTTTAAAGAAAATATTTTTCTGTGTATTTAAATTCGAATATTCAAAACATAATAGTGTTGTTATTCACAAATATGTCAAATTGAAAGATTTTTTTTCATTTAAACATATTTTTTAATCGTTTATCTAAAGTTCTAGAAAATTTTCATTTTGTAAATGACATATACTCTTCATATGTAAGATTTCATTAATTAAAACTAAAATTAATTAAAATTTTTATCTTTGAAAGAGAAACGAAGAAAAAAATTAAGATTTGGGAAAAAAAAACTGCATATTTACATTTTGAAATCCAAAACTATTCGATATAAAATAAGTATTGGGAAAAACTTTTTAAAAAGCATCTTGAACATTTTAAAAATGAAAAGAATTTAATTATCTCGATGTACATACTTTATATTTTATGAAAGGAGAAATTTTAAAAACCAGTTAAACTTGAAAATGATTACAGATAAAAAATAAAAAATTCAAGATTCATTCATAGTACCTGTTAGCAACACAGAACATTGTTTTTCTTTTTTTTTCTTATTATTATTTTTAAAAAGTAATTATACTTGTAGCCTGTCATTAATGAATATTGTATAATTGATAAAAAAAAAAACAAAACAAACAACATTTTTTTTAAAAAAAAATCGTTGTTAAATGATCATTTATCGTATGTGTTCCTATTATCTCATAATCGTTGTTTTTCACAGTGCACGATAATAAATTTTCAAAAAATAAAAATTTAAAAAAAAGAGACAACAAAAAAAAGCACTATTATGTCATTGCAATTAACGTGCGACTTGCATTATAAATTTTTAACTAATTACGTTTACAAAAAAATTAAAAAAAAAAAAAAAAACTTTTGAAATGAAGGTGAATGTCATTTTAACTGTCGTAATGTTAATGGTTTATTTTAAAAATTAAATTAAAATAAAAATACTATATTTTGTTGATGAAATTTTTATATTTTGAAAAAAAAAAATTATTAAATTATATAATTTTAAGGAGAAAGATTATAAATTCTTAGAAGAATAAATAAAATAAAATAAAAATTATGACAGATAGAAGATACTCGTGTAATTTATTAATTTCTTTATTATCTTGGAGCTTTTTTTTGTGTTCTTATTTTATTTGTTTAACTGATTAAATTATTCTGCAATTAAGTAAAGAGATATTTTAATTGTTTTATTTAAATTTTAAATGATTTTGACAAGGGAAAAAAAGGATATTTAAAAAACGGTTAGTTTCTAGGAAATATTTTAGTTTTAATACACGTGAAAATTCTTCATTTCTTCCTTCATGGCACTGTAGCCCGTATAGAGCTTTGGCGTAATTACCTTGAGTTTTCGTGAAATTTTTTTTCATGTCATATACATGCACCTACAATTTCATGTATCGTTGATAAAGAACGATTTTTTTTTTTCATATGACGAATCTAGACAGTTTATAATTAAAATACATTTCACGAGAACTACCTCTTAATCTTTTTTTCAAAGTTACAAGGAAAATCTTTAATTGAAAATGTCATTCAGAGCTACAAAGATTTGAATCACAAAAATCTCGTGTTCTTTTTTTGCAAAAAATGTTAAATTAAATTCACTTTATTAAAAATTTTATTTATTCAAAAATCAATCTACACATTTAATTTATTTCCACAAATACAAAAAAAAAACAATTTATATTATCTAGATTGTTGATCTTATGAGAGCAAACAAAAACACCCTACTGATTCATAAAATGAATTTTATTTTTATTTTTTTAATTAAATTCAAAGGAAATGAAATTTAATGAAAATTTTCCTATACAATTTTCCATTTTTGTAAAAAGAAAAAAATTAATTCAATACGTAAATTAAAAATTTTAAAAAAAAACGAAATTAAGAAAAATCAATAGTATCTTGTCTGATTTAGAAAAAAATTTCAAAAATATCTTAATTATCTTTTGTGTAAAATATGGTACATGCAATACCATATATTTTTACGGAAGCAAAATAATCTCCTTTTATATTTTAATTATTTTTAATGCTTTTCGATATTTTTCTTTCTTTATTTTTTAGTGTGTTTTATTTCCATCAACATATACATATGTACATGATTATATTGATATTCGTTAATAGATAACAATAAAAAAAAATTAAAAATCTTTTAATGCTTTTAATACACAAAAACCAATAACTGTACAATTTAGAAGATTCTATTGTATCTATATAATTTATATGCTAGACGTATCTGTAGATATACATAAAATACAATAAATTAATCATTTAAATCATCAATTTATTCATTATGTATTCAAATAAATGCAGCAATTTCTGCAGTATTTCTACTGCATTATGAAATAATCTTATTGTGTATTTATAAACCAGAAAGTACAAAAACACTACAGCAATACCAAAATTTAGAAGAAGAAAAAAAATTGTCAATTTTGAAAATTTTCCATTTTTTATAAAAATAAAATAATTTTAATTAGAATAAAAAAAGTTATTGAGCACAAATTTTTTCTCTCAAAGGAAACTTTTCTTTTTATTTTGCTACCAGAAAAAAAAAAATCCATCAAAAATTGAAAAAAAAAAATTGAAAAAAGTAATTTGATTATATTGTGTGACCTCAATAAAGGACAATTTATCTAATAAATTTGAGATGAAATGTAGAAATTCGAAATCAAATGATTTATTGGAAAATTATCATTGGCTTTTATTTGGTCAAATTTTTTTTAAGAATACATAAAAAAAATATTTCAGAGAAAGCATGTGTTCGTTTCGTCTACCATAAACACTTCAATTGTGTACAGTTAAAACTTTGTCAATTTGGCCTTGTGTAGTTTGATTTTTTTTTTGTTTTTTTTTTTAAAGTCCTTGTGACTTGTGTACAGAATTTATTTAAAACTTTTTTTAAAGTACCTACTCTTTAGAAAGTTTCTTCTCATAGGACTAATTGGGATTGGAATTTTCATATAAATTGTAAAGTTCTTGTCAAAAGCTTTTTTTTTTTTGTTAGTCCTTATGTGTAGTTTTTTCTAATCATACAAAAATGTATTTTTTTTTTTTAGTTTTTCATACAAGAGTTCGTTTGAGATTAATTTTGAATATGAAAAAGTCGTCGAGTATTTGCATTCTTGAAAAAAAACTATTTGCAAATTTGTATTATCAAATGCCGAAGGGTTAAATTTACTTCATTACTTTATACGCTTGCTATAAATTTTATTTTACCATTCCATGCTTCTATCACCTCAATTAGAAAAAAAAAAAACGAAAACACTTTATCTTTAAAACCTTCAAAATACTTGAAAACAAATTAAAATCTAAAATATACCGTATACATATTTTTTTCACATGATAAACAATAATATCCGGGACTTGTTAAGATATAATTTAAGAAAAATAGAAAATAAAAAAAAAAACACCACACTAAACTTATTTTATTTCAAACATTTACGACCTTGGTTAACATAATTTTTGAATATTTTATTTTATTAATAGAGTGAAAAATATATGTATTATTTTTGTTGTTGTTAGTTTAATTTCATAACTAGCTTAAACCTAAATAGATATAAATAACGAAAATAATATCTACAAAATAAATGATGATTAAGAAAATTATCTGATAAGTAATATTTATTGCACAAAAAATAAATTAATTTTCTTTGAGTAATTTAACTTTGAACTTTTAAATTTTCAAGAAAAGTAATTTTTTATTTTTTCGAATTTTCTTCATTTTTTTCACAATTTTTTTTTTTTCAAATTTAAAAAAAAAAAAAAAAAAAAACACAAAAACAAGAACAAAGGAAGAAAAATATTTTTTTTCAAATAATTTTTCCTCTTCAGTAATTTTCTTTGAACGGAAGATACAAAATAAAATAAAATACTTAGAAAACAATTAATATAATTCTGTTTTATGTTATTAAACACATAAGTAATAATTCATTTTAACATTTTACAAATTTAACATATTATTATAGTTAAACACAAAATATCTTTAATCTTAATACGGTTGTAGGCGGATACATATACCATACAAAATAACAAAAATATGTAATAAAACCGTCATTATTATTGCTTTTTTTTTTCATTTAATAGACTTTCACAATACCATTTATTACTATCAGTTCATAAAACAAATTATTGTATTAAAAATTGTAAATATGACGTCATAAATTGGTATTAATCGCGCCAGATAGTCTTATAAAATAAAAATTTAAAAGGCAATCTTATATTATTTTCTTTGATATAATATGTATGTACATTTTGTCTTCTATTTAAAAAATCAGCTGACATTTAATAAATGAAAAATAAAAGAAAAACAACACAAAAAACAAAAAACGAATGTATGATAATAATCGAATAAATTATACAATTTTTATAAATATTTAGTATATGTGTATAAAAGTACGATTTGTATGTACAGATAAAAAAATAATTATAGTAAAATGCCGCGGATAAAACGACAAAAAAAAATTTTTTTTACCTCAACTTATATGTTCTACGGTATAAAATTGACTGAGAAACTTTAAAAGTCATCAACGTCAGCAACAATACCAGCAAAATTATTTTATATGAAAAACATTATAAATACAAAAAAAAAAAAAAAAATGAACATCAGCAGACACAGCTGAGAAAAGTTGAATGTATCTTGTTTAAACCGCTTTATAGTTTAAGTTAAATAAATAAATAAATTTTTGTGAAAAAAACAAAAAAATTGTTTTTAATATATTCTAAATTATTCTGGTGTATCTATAATTTGATTTGAAACAACAACAAAAAAAAACAAGTAAGCAAAAACATTTATCAGAAAAATATACTATAGATACTTTTAAATTAAAAATAGTTTCAAAAACATTTTCTTTATAGACTCATTTTTTTATTGTTTTTTTGTCGAGCCTATGAAACTGAAATTTTCGCATTTTAAGCTGCGCGCACGCACGCATTTTACTTTTAATGTACAGTCAAAAAAAAAAAAATTCTCAACAAAAGCAACTAATATATAAATATATACCGTTTTCATAGTATTTTTAGTTAAATATATATTCGTTTCTAAAAACAGGGTGTTTCACAGTGTTAAAAAGAATTAATTGAGCAAAACAAACCAAAAAGAAAAAGAACAATGTGTGTTCAAACAATAAATATTTCTATACATACAAAATAATTCTGGAGTCATCAATCTAATTTTAATTCATCAAATACTATATAAACGAAAGATACTCTATCTTTTTGACCGTCTATATAGTAGAGATACTTGAACACATGATTCTAAATTTAAATGCTAAAAAAAAAAAAAAGAAGTTCAAAAAACTCTCAATTGAAAAAAGTATTCACTCCATTGAAAGTTTTTTTTGTTTTTTTTTTTTTTGTTTTTTAGATAAAACATTTTTTAATGTGAATCAAATTTATATTTCAAAAATTGCTAGTATGTAATTTTCAATTTAACAGATGATCGAATTTTTCATTTGTGTAAATAAAAATAATTTTTTTTCTTCATGACAAAAAAAAAATATTAAAATAAAAGCTTTATCGTATTTGCAACATTTTTTTAAAATTATGTTGTACGAGAATTTATTTTTAGTATATAATCAAATTTAATTCATTTTTATTTTTTTAATTTCAATTTTTGACTTAGGTCATGAACATTTAGTATTTGAGAGATGATAAATTAAGAAAATAAAAATAAAAATAAAAATTAAATACAATGTTATTCAAGGATATTTTTTTTTTTTAATAAAAATTAATTAGAACAATTTTTGTATAACGTGTAAATCGGTACAGTAATTTTCATTTTAATTTTATTTTTAGAGTGAAATGAAAAATTAAACGAATATTTTTTTCTGTGAATATCTCTTTTATGCATTTTAAAATAGTATACTTTTAAATAGGATTTTTTTTAATTACTTTTATAAAATTAATTTTTGTTTGCTTTCCTCTGCTTGATCAAAATTTTTATAGTAATAGCAGTAAGAAGACTAATGTAGCAACCAAAAATCCTTGAGTCATGTTTTAAAATTTAAGTGGAAATTCATCATACACAAAAAGAAAATCGTTGTAATCGAATAAAAATTTTAAGGGACCATAGAAAATATAAAAGCTAAACAGGCTACATCTTTCAAAAAAAAAAATTTCAATCCTTTTTCTCTTCAGACTCAAGATTTCAACAGGAACCGTTTCAGTTGGAAAAAATAAATAAATGTTCTTTAAAAAATAAAAACTAAAACTTACCCAAATTTACTCCGTGATTCATCATCACTATCACTGAATTCTTTAGGACCAATTAGTGTTGGTGCTCTGAAAAATAAAAGCAAAAACTTGGTTACGTTTGATTGAATTTTTAAATTATGTACTTTTTTTTTCAAACTTAAAAAAAAAAGAAGACAGAAATCAAGATCATAAAAGTGAGTCATTTATAAGTTCAGATCCTCAAGTTAACAAAAAAGAGGAAATATTTTTTTTTTTCACAATAAATTTTTTTTTTTTTTTTCAAACACAATCATAAAAAAAAAATAAAATAAAATAAATATGATACAAAAAGGAAATTTATAAAAATGTGATTGATTTCGAAGCTTTTATTGATATAGTTAATTCTTGTGGAAAAAAAGAAGATAAATAATTCCCAGAATACCCCATCCTTTCACTTCTCAAATATATATTTTTTTTTTATTTAAATATTTTTCCTATTCAATTCATCCAATTTTTTCTATCTTTATTTTTAGATTTTTTTCAATACAATTTTTTTTCTTATAAAAAAAGTCAGGTAACGCCCAGTTTTTCCAAGAAGATAAGTATCTTCTGCTCAACATAAGTCCAAAGATACAATTAAAATCAAAAACCTTCAAATAAAACTTATAATTGGAAAAGTTTCCATAAAAATTATAATTTTAAAAGTAAAAATAACAGATAAAATGTATTTTATACTTCTACTGTATATCGAATGTGTTAAAAACAAACGTAATTACAGAACAAAAAATAATTATATATATTTTGAATAAAAAACAAAATCATTCCAATTTTACGCATTTAAATACCAAAAACAAAATGCTATGGTGGTGGTTATTAATATATATTTTTTTTAATAATTAATTGCATGTTTTTAATGTTGAATAAAAATTGTTGTACATTTAGAAAATAATATCCTTCAATTACGTCACATGTTTAATTTTGAAAAAATTATTTACATGTTTTCATATATTTATTATTTTTTTTATGATTTCCTAAGTTTTTATTCATGAATTAAAATATTTTCCTCGCACAAAAAAATTAAATAAATAAATAGAGAAAAAAACGTATAGAAATTTACTACGAAGTCTTTTGATAGTGCCCACGTAAAACGAAGATTTTTTAAAGGATCAAATACAAAAGATTTTTTTTTTGTTTATTAATAAAAATTATGTGCGAAAGAAAATAAAAATTTCTCAAGGTTTACTTACATAATGAATACAACCACGCATTCAAGAAGGATACCTCCTTTTAGTGTTTTTGTTTTAGCTTTTAATTAACAAAAATTTGAATAGAAAAGAAATGCTTCTATTTTTTAAACAATTTCACTGTAATTAATTGTTTTTTACACGATTTACATACAAGTTTTTTTGTAAAGCTTTTTTTTTTGTATGAACATCAAAATTAAAGAATAAACCAATGAACTATAAATAATTGACACTATATTTATAATGTCCATTCGATTCTATACTTATTCTTTAACTGTTTATTTATCTATTTTTATTCTTTTTTTTTTATAGATATTAAATAATAATTCGTGACTTTATGCCACCTCTTTATTTTGTTTATGGCATATATAGATACACACCCATATTCATAAATTGTACATACTACACATATATAGTAACTATCTATAATAGTCTGTCGTATAGATAGAGATATTATATTATATCTATTCTATACAAAGAATATTTATTTCAATTATGATGTTATCTGGTAAACAATAAAAGAAGACATGTTTGTATATAAAAAAAAAAAAAAAGTAAAAGCAAAAAATACAAAACTTAATTTTAGTCGTGTACTATGCACATAAATTCAATTAAGAATATTATTTACAAAAATCTGAAAAATAGAAGAAAAATTAAATAAACAAAATAAAATACATAGAAAATTTTTTACATAAATTTCAATATTTTCTTTTTAAAAAATGACAAATAAAAATCGAATTTTATTAAATAACAAAAAAAAAATTACATATGCGAAACATCAGAGAAAAAAAATTATGTTCTTTCTTTAAAGTCACCTTAGTTTTTATTTTCTGATTTTTTTTTTAAATTTTTTTATTGTTGTAAACACATAAGCAAAATGTTAAATTACAATATTCGTCTCTTCAACAAAAACAAAAAATCACAAATTTTTATAATTAAATTTATTATTTTCCAAAAACAAAAAAAAAATCACAACATAAAATTTTTAAAATTTTTTAAAGTTTTTTTTTTAATCAAAGAATTTCTTTTTCAACCAACACAAAAGTCCTTTATTTTAAAAATATTGATAAACTATCAAAAAATCAAATTTTATTCTTGTATGTATTTCAATGTCGACCTCTCAGTTAAGAAATAAAACTGCGAAATTTTTCATGATATATTTTTCCAGGATATAAAATAGATACGAAAATCAAGAAGAAGAAAAAAATGACGAAGTAGAAAAGGAGAACAAAAAAAATAAATAAATAGGTATTGTCATTATTTAAGATAGGAAGAAAATTATACATTCGAGAGTAGAAACTATAGGTAGATACATACATATGTATGTTATACCATCGAAGCAATGCGGTACAGAGATTCCACATATTCAAGTTAAAAAAAAAAAGTGTCATGCAAGAGAATAAGATAACTGTAATATTTGAAATTTTAATTTGAAAGAAAAGGATGTCAAATTTTATTACTTTTTTTTCGCAAGGAAATAAGACGTACAGAAACAAAATTTATAAGAAAAGCAATTTTTTTCCCTTCGCTTGACATATTTTAGTATTAAACTAGATTTTCAAGAAGATATTTTAGACCTAGGATCTTTTAAAAAAAAAGAAAACTTTTCCCAACTTTGATTTTACACCTCTCATATTTATATTTTCCATAAATATAAAACATATTTTCAACATGCATGTAAAGTATTTTTCTGACATGGCCTTGTTCTGCCGCTCTCCTTATAATACAAAATTTTTTTGATCCTGCGCATTGTATTGAAATTTTCCCTAAACATTTTCAGAAAAGCTTTTCCATCTTTCATTTTCTTCTTCGAGTACATACATACATATATTATATCATTGTGTGAATTATCATAGAAATATTTAAAAAAAATTCACGTTTTCATTCAATTTTTCATTCATGGGGTACTTTTTTTTTCTCATATAAAAAATTATAAAATTTGTTGCTATTCGAATTTAATTTTTTTTTTTTAAATATAAAAAAATATTTAGTGGAACATGAAAGCTCTACTTGTACTTTTTCGTCCTTATATAAAAAACTACAGTACACAATAGAAAATCTCTGTGAAAAAAAAAAAAACCTTTCAGTCAATCTTTTACACAGTGTTTTTTTTCTACGTATGATGAATAAGTTTTTTATTCAAACTAACAAAACAATACATACTTCAACATTTTTTTTTTTTTTTATTGTGACAAAAGAATATCCTTTATATCAATTGATGTGTTTTTGCTTTAAGGCTCTAGTATAAAAAATTAAAAACATTTTACATTTGACATGTTTTGGCATTGAATCAAATTTTTTTACCTTTTTGAATGAAATACCGTTTAAAAGAATTCAAAAAAAAATTTATGAAAAATTTAAAAACAAAGTAAGAACCTCCTAGGGAGGGAGGTTCAGTCATATAAGTGTTAGAGAACCCCAACTGAAAAAAAATTTCATTTTTCAATAAATTTTCATTTAACTTTTAACTTTTTTTTTTTCTTTGACAATACTGAATCCTTTTGATTTCAATGAAAGAGAGCTTAGCTTACAAATTCAAGCAAAATGAATAGAAAAAGAATAAAAAAATCTTATTCTAGGTTAAAAGGTTTTCAATGTAAAGTTAAATATATTGTTCAGATTTATGCAACCTTAAAAACAATAGATAGAACACAGATTAAGGCATTTTTCGTCAGCCAAAACCTCGAAGAATTATCCAATCTCCGTAAAATTTTAAAACTCATCAAAACTTAATTTTTTTTTTCTTCCAGTTTTACACATTTATTTAATTACTTACGGTATGGGCATTCCTATAGGTCCTGATGTAATATAAAGAGATTGTTTAACAAGTGTTTTTAATGCACTCGGTTGATTCAATTTTGGCCTACGTGAAATACAAGGATCTGTATTGCATCTCTCACGATAATATTTACACCATAAACGTGGAGAAGTATCATTTAATTTTCCTGTAAATTAAAACGCAAAATAAATGATTAAATTTGAAAAAATAAATATAAAATAATTCAAGATGATGTAATAGTTTTCAGGAATTTTTCGTTATTTAAAATCAATTTGGCGTTAAAAATTTCAAATATTAGGAAATTAATCATGAAAATTTTGCAAACAATTTTAAAAATTTAAAGAAAAAAACACGCATCATCCTTCCACAACTTTGGCTGTTTACATCACGAAAAAATTTGAAACGAATTACTCATTCCAATTTTGAAAAAAACGGTAATATTCTTCGTAAAAACTTTAAATATGACACAAAAATCAGAATTTTGTTTTTCTCTTGAAATTTCGTTATTTAAATTAAATTTGAGCAGAAAAAAAAAATTCTTATTGCACGTACCATTTTCTTTTCCTTTAAAAATTGAAAGAGAATTTGATCTTTTCTTTTTTACATGATAATAATGATGATCTTCAACTTTAAGATAATCCATTTGAGGTTTTTGTTCTTTAATATTTTCAATTTTTTCTTCTTTAACTACCACTGGCATGTTTTCATCAATTTTTAGCATTACATAAAAAACAAACCAACAACAAAAATTCCAAATCTGTCAAAAATTTACGTTATTTTCAGTTAATTTTTTTTTGTTTGTTTCTTTTGTTTTATATTTCACTTAAAAAATGTTTTTTTGTTTAAAAAACAAGCACTTTTTTTAATTAAAAAATTTTAAATAATTTTTTATGATTAATTGTCTTTATTATTATTTTTAAATCATCACCTCATAATTAACAACTAAAATAATTATCACACATTGCTTAACGAATTTTTAAGTTAAACTAAAAATTAAATTAGAAAAAAAAAATTGATCTATTATGTTTTTCATTTTTCACTTTTTTTTTTTTTTTTTGCTACGGGGTAAGAAACAAAAAAAAAATAAAATAAAATACTAACGTCAATTTGCGAATTTTTTTGAAAAAAAAAAAAAAAATTATAGTGGGAAGTAAAATGGGAAAAAAAAACAATAAATATTCAGTGTGAGAATACTATGTAGAAAAATTCATATGAAATAAAAATATTCAATTTACAATTTTATTCTATTTATTCACATATATGTATTTTTTTTGTTTTTTTGTTTTTTAATACGTAAGGTCATTTCAAACACAAAAAAAAAAAAAAATACATTTAGAAAAAATACATAAAAAAGATAACAATAATTCTATAGAAAATGTTCACACGTTGTTTTTTTTTTTTTGTTTTCTTCTGTTTTTGTGTATTAAAATTGTATTTATTTTCATAAAAATAGAATGAAACCATTGTGTTCTTAAAATAGAAAATAATAAAACAGTTAAAATGAAAAAGAAAAATAAATAAAATCTATTTTACTAATAAGAATTCAGATTCAAAAAAAGAAAAAAAATAGTAAGAAAAAATGTAAACAAACAAAATTTATCACATGTTGTAAAAATTTAGGATAAACAAAATCATGACAAAACTAGATTAATTACATTTTTCTTTTTTTGTCTTTTTGAATTTTTATTGAAGATTTATACGAGAATTTAATTTTTCTAAAAATTCTTTAATTTCTAAAGTTTCCTAGAACAAAAATTAATATGCAATTATGTACATAAATAACGGTCATTTGAACGGACATTTAATTTCATAATGTTAATCTTGAAGGGTTTCATTTTAAACATAATCATTTTTTTTTTTATTTTCCGTTATGTTTATTTTAATGTTAGTCAATATTTATTAAATTTTCGCGATGTGTTATATTTGCCAAGAATAAATTGCATAATTTTGACGGCTATCCAAACCGCTTTAGTATCATACACAACATGTTAAATTTATCTATTATTTATCCGTTTTATTTGTTTTGTAAATTTTATAGACTATAGAAAAATTTGTCTGGTCAGTCTAAAATAGAGATTGATTTACTTTCTTTGTCTTTCGTCATCATTTCATTACATATAAATTTTTGGTATTTTACAAAGTACATATTGTGAAATTTTATACATTTTAACAATTTGTTTTTGTAAATGGCATCATGATTTATATTTGATGTTTTTTTTTTTTTTGTTTGTATGAATTACCCTATTTACCTCATGTTTAATTGAAAAAAAAAAAATAAGAGTTTAATCAATTTGCATTAATGTGACCATGAGGATTTATTTTTTCTTTAATTTATGAAATCTTTTTTTTTTTTTCAAATTGGGAGTACTTTTTTTTGGAAAATAGTAAAGTAGCCTACAGTTTGAATGAAAACTGTTCTAATTTCAAATTAAAAACTGGGCATTACAATTCTAAAAACAAATAAAATAAATTAACAAACATTTATAATTTAAAATATGTACAATAAAAAAACAACATCATACATTTAAAAATACAAACATAAATTCAAATAACAAAATTTCATTTTTTTTTCTTTATTTGAATACAAATTTACATTTATTATCGTCTTTTTTTTATTTAAAATAAGCTATTGTTTTTTTTTCTTTTATTATTACATACTTAAAATATTCATTACATATATATTTTTATAAATTATTTAACGAGTTCAACAAAAGTTTTTGTATTTGAAAAAAAAAAAAAAAATGCATCATTTTTCTATTATTTATTTTTTTTTTCCATATAAATTATTTTTTTTAACAACCATAAAAGTTAAATTAAATAAACAAAATTGTATATAATTGTATAAAAAATATTATAAATAAGTATTTGAACAAAAAACGAAAAAAAAACTATGAAAACAGAGTTGTGGGGTTGGGTGTTTAGTCTTCTTTAAACTAAAATTGTAACATAATTTAAAATAACAACAAACAAACAAAAAATAGAAAAAAAATGTATTTTGAAAATTGAAAGTTTGAAGAGAGATAATCAGAAAATTGTTTTTTTTTTTTTCTAAATCTAAAAGTACGATTACAGAAAGTGCTGCTTAAAAGACTAAGATTAGAGGAAAATATTCTACATGTATGTAAAATAGTTTTTAAAAGAGAAACAGTTAAGTAGATAGAGTAAAATTTGTTGTAATTTTAATTTTAAAGTTTTCTTTTTAAATATACACACAATAGAATTAAAATATTATTGAATTAATAAATAAAATTACTAAAAATTTGTCGTTTTTTTTTTCTTTTTTGATTTTTACTTTCTTTCTATCTTTTTTGTTTTCTAAATATTTCTAAGAGTTTTTTCTTTTTTGTTTAAATGCAACAAAACTTTGTTTTTTTTAAATATTTTTTAAAAACTTTTTTGTGCTACATTATTTATTTTCCTTCATTGAATTTCAATAAAAATCTAATGAAACACTATTTTTCTCTTTAATAATAATTTAACGAAATTAATTCTACATTAAAAATAATATTTGTAATCAACCTTTATTTTTTTTTTTTTTAATTTTTTCACGTCTATTGCAGATTCCGTTCGAATCATTCATTCCTTTCAAACGAATTTCAAAAATTAGTTGACACATAAATTTAATGTTAACAAGAATATTGATTCGAACAAAATCTACAATAACGATTTTGTAATAATTCAAACGAAAGAATTTCGAATACCATCTAGCTACTCGAAATGTAACGTATTCATTTGAAATTTTTCCTATTCGATCGAAATCTACAATGAAGATGTTTGTTTTGTTTTTTTTCTTTCTTTCCTAATTTTTTAATTCAATTTATTCAGAATAATCAAAACCAAGAAATAATTTACACCATTTTCGATGTTTTTCACCTAACATACCTTCAGATTTTTTTAATGCTAATAAAAATGAATTTGATGTATAATCATAATTTGATAATTTTGATTGTTTTGGTGGTTGATGTTTTTCTACATCATAATCATCATTATCATCATCATCATCATCATCATTATCAATATTATTAATATTATTTATATGTAATTCATTTAATTTTGTGCTTATATTATTTAATTTAATACAATTATCAACAATAAATTTAAGCGATGATCTTCTATGATTTTCAAATGATTCACGATAACCAAATAAATTTTTTAATTCATCACAGAATTTAATATCATATGCAGCTAAATTACAACAATATAAAAATGATTTTAATTTATTTTCACTTATATATATTATATTTGAATTTAATAATTTATTTGTATTATTTATTGTTGTTGTTGTTTCTGTTGCTATTTCATTTGAAATAATTATAACTGAATTTGTTTTAATACCAGGTAACAATGTTTCATTAATTTCATTTAATGTATTAACACCATTTATTAAATAATAATTAATTAATTCTTTGAGGTAAAATAATTTTTGTTGTTGATGATATAATTCATCATCATTTTTATCATAATATTCATTTTCATATAATTTTTGTAATACAAATTGACGATAATGATAACAACTATAATCACTAATATGTTTTTTTATAAATTTTTCTGTTAATAAAATTTCTGATTTAAAAAAATGTGGAGCTTTTTGTAAAACCCATTGACGATGTGTCCATGCATGATAATTACTTGAACTTTTATCAGCACATCTTTCACATATACCAATTTCAAATGACCAATCAATTGATTCTGCACCTTTAATTGTAAATTAAATAAAAAATTTGAAAAAAAAATAATAATAATTAAATTAATACGATAAAAACATTTTTTTTAAATTGAATTTTTAATAATTAAATTACTATTAGTAGCAAAAATAGAAAATAAATTTTATTATTACCCAAAATTATACTGAAATTAGAGAATATGTGTTATAAAGTAAAAATTATTAGTCTGCGAAATATTTACAAATTTTGCGAAGCATTTTTGTATAAATAATTGATCACCTTATTGTTTTTAATTGAAAAAAAAAATAATAATAATAATAATTCTCAAAAACTAAGAATATTTTTATTTTAAATTTAGTCTTCCCTCGAGAACATCAAATTGCTCAATTAATTCTGAACGAAGCTTTAATTTCTTAATGTTAAAAACTTTAGACGATTTAGCTTGAGGATAGGGAAACATCTTCCAGTTTTCGTTTCAAATTTGTCCTTCTATCGTCGTTAACATTAACTTTAGAAAACCTTATTAAGGTGATCAATTATTAATCCTGTAATAAAAATATTTAATTGGAAGAAAATAGTAAATAAATACTACTTAGACATCATTAATAACAAGAAAAAAAGAAAAGAGAAGTAATTACAAGCAATTATTCATAAATTAAATTAAATGTTAATTCCAAAAAAAAATAAAATTTACGCACCTGAGTACTTACTTTGAAATGAAAATAACCATCTTCTATATGCAAATGCTTCACTTGATTTTGGTTTTTTAGTTAATACAATTCCAGAAAATTGAAATTCTTTTTGTATATTTAAACGATTTTTTTCAATTAATTGCCTTCTAATATGCCAAAATGTTGTTACATCTGGATTTATTAATATTGCAATATTTATATATTTTATAATTTGATCATTATATAATAGATTTTTATTGGCTAACTTAAAACCTATTATAATTTTATGTGCATAATCGTATACATGTTTGGCACACCATGATTCTAAACCTAAATTATGATCCACATGAATCACAGGCGATTTATTTTGGTTCAATAATGTAGGAATTATTTCAAATGATGATCTAAAAAACAGGAAAAAAAAAAACAAATTTAAATAAATAAGATTTTTTTTTTTAAGAATAAAAAATTTCTTTTAAAATACTTTTTAGTTTGAATAAAATGATTTACCTTTTAAATGAAATTTAATTGATGAAAAATGAAAACAAAAACCTTTTCACTTATATTATTTACATAACAGCTAAACATAAATTCACAATAATAAAAAAAAAAACATCATAAAAATAGACAAAAAAAAACAATAATGATGATAAAAAGTAAATGTTAATATTTACATAATCCCATTAACGTGCTGTAATTTCGTGTTAATTATTTAATGATATCATTAATGAAAGCGAAAACAAATTTAAAAAAAACATGCAAATGTTAATTGTTAATCAATTGTTTTCCCATATTCCAAAAATTTGCAGTTTCATTCCCAATATTTTTCCATTATTAATTTTTTTTGAAGGACACAAATAATCCTTTTGGGTGAGTATTATAAAAATATCTTATAAAAGGTATAAGATAAAAAGTGGAAAACTTTTTTGTTCAGTTAATCTCGAGTTAAAAATAAAGCAGTCTTTAAAGGTTCATTTAGATGAAATCTCAGTAAAATCTAATTAAAATGTTTTTGGATAAAAAAAAAAGCACTAAAATTCTATACAATTTTCTTATTCTTTTCTTTTTAAATTTAAGATAATAAAAAAAAATGAACAATTCTTACAAAAAGAAATTATCTTTGACCTAAAATTCATCTTTCAACTATTTTTTTTTTGTTTTCTGTACCCTTCTCATTTCTTTATAGGTAGTATCAAAATTTTGTGGGTAATTATTCAAACCTTTTACGTCAACTTAAATAAACACAAAAAAAAGATGAAAAATTACAAAGAAACGTAATTTTCTTTTTTATACAAAAAAAAAATAAATAAAAACCGTACAATAATTCAAAAAGATGAGAGTAACCTTGGAACAAGAAAGTCATGATGTGAATAAATATTTGTGCCTTGCGCAAGGACTCAAGGCCAACCAAACAAGGAAATAAAATACATCTAATAAAATTTGTCTAACTCCTTTATACCTTTTTATATTTAAAAAAAAAAAATCATTTTAAACGCAGAATATTCCAACAGAATAAAAAAAATACTAGGTGATAAAATTAATTCATTTATTAACGTAAACAAAAAAATATTATATGAGAAAAACAACAGAATTTCTTTTTTTATTTTTGTGTTTTTTCTTACTTTCCGTCATAAGAGCTATTTTTATTTTAGAATTGCGGTTATTTATTTTTAAAGCATAAAAGCAATGATTATTTTGCTGATGTATGCACAAGCATAACTTTTTTTTTATTAAATACCCAAGAGTACACCTTGCAAGGTGTAATTATCATCTTCATTTTTTTTTTTTTTTATATTTTTAACAAACGAAATGGTGCATATAATAAAACTTTTAACGTAATGTAATATTTTACATGATTTAAAATTAGGTTAGTCGTATTTCCTTATTGAATTTTAAATAAATTAAAATAAATTATAAATTAAAATGAAAATAAAAGTAAAAATAAAATACAATTGAATAAATTATTTTAGAAAAAAACATGAATGAACATATACATAGATATAAGATAATTTGATAGCTTAAAAAAAAATTAAAAATTAAAAGATCAAATTAGCAACAATAAAGAAAATTATTAATAAAATAATTTATAAAGCAATCAACTTACAAATCACTGTCTTTTATGAACACTCCATGGATTTCATTTATGATTTTTTCACATAGTACATCATTTTCATCATTGTCCATTATTGTTGTCATTTAATAAATTTAAATTAAAATTTAGAATTGTTATTTTTTCTTGTTGTATTATTTTGTTTTTCAAAGAAATAAAATTAATTTAAATCAAAAACAAAGCATATTCATTTACAAAAGTAAAGAAAAAAATAAAATAAAACTTTTCAGAAGGAAAGAAACACAACACAAACGCTCCAAATACAGGCCAGAAAATAGAAATACGAATTGCAATTGGATTGGACTTTTTTTTTTACTCTCACTTTTTCCTTTGTTTTACAAAGCCAAAGCAGAATTTTTGACAAAAAAATATGTGTACAGTACTACCATATGAACAGAAATGAAAATAAATTTTTGATATCGATGGGATTTTAGTAAATGGTAAGGATATTATGACCCAAAGACCAAAGTTTACTCCAAAAAAATCTAATGATCAAAAAGTCAAACAAAATACTTTTTGAATGTTAACGAGAAAGATTTTCAATTTTTCTTTCTTTTGTTCTTAAAAACATAAAAAGTCAATTTTTCTCTTATTTCTAATTTTGTAAACTGAAAATTTCCTTAAATAATTTAAAATTACCTAACACTGACTAACTTTCACAATGGGAAATTATTATTTTACTTCTTTGATGGTAATACTCTTTAAAATTTCTACAGCTGATTTTTTTGCATAAGGTGTCAAGGTGAAGAAATAGTAATCAAAATTAGAGTATTTCATATTCATTCGCAATAAATTTAATTTTTAAAAAAATTTGCAAGTGAGATTTATTTGAAAAAAATATCACATTTAAAACACAAATTATTTTATTTACAAAAATGGCAACAAAGATGATTGCAACGGCAACAGTGAGAGCTGTTAAAAATCGAAAATTAATACCAACACGAGCAGCATTAGTTTTGGTAAGATTTTTAATTTATAAACTAAAGAAGTGTATTTAAAGAACTTTCCATCAATTATTTATTTTTTCTTATAAAACAGACACCTTCTGCAGTTAAACGAATCAAAGAATTATTAGCTGAAAAACCAGAATTTGTAAGTACATTATTTTATTCTAATTAGATAGCTTTGTGAAGCGATTTGTGGGGACAAATCGTAAACAATTTTTACAATTTACGTTTTATATTTCAGACTGGACTTAAAGTTGGCGTCAGACAACGTGGTTGTAATGGTCTTTCATATACTTTGGATTATGCAAAAGCTAAAGGTAATTACATCCATACACAGTGTACAATATTCAAATCCTTAATTTATCTGTCTTCTTTTTTAATTGGTTAAAGATAAACAGGATGAAGAAGTTGTTCAGGATGGTGTTAAAGTTTATATAGATAAGAAAGCACAATTAACATTATTAGGTATGTCAAATGATTATCTAGTTCTGTTTAAATAATATTCAATTATATTTTTAATTTTAGGTACTGAAATGGATTACGTTGAAAATAAATTATCATCGGAATTTGTATTCAATAATCCGAATATAAAAGGTACATGCGGTTGTGGTGAATCCTTTAGTGTATAAAAAGAGTACAATTTATGTTAATTGTTTAAAGTAGAAAATTTTTTAAACAAAAAATTTTAGATTAAATTTGAAAAGAAAAATTAAAGATTTCTTTATTTTTGTATGAATGGTGTAAAATATGAGTTTTAATAGATGAAAACCGTTAGGAACATCTTTTAAAGTAGTTAGATGTAAATTTCGTCGAATTTCATTTATCATTATTTTTTCTTAGTTTTAGTTATCTTTCATTTGAATTCAAGTTGTAGAATATTATTCTCATTATTACTTTTTTGAAAAGTACTAAACAAAGGATAAAACCACAATAAATCTTAGAATGTAATTTTCTTAAAACAAACTCTATAGATTTCATAGTCTAAAGCAAATGATAAAGACAATTTTGTATTTGCCCGAAATTTTCTAAATTATTTTACCAAAAAAAAAAAAAAAAATAAACGATGATGAATCTAACGTTTGTTGTGGTATAGTTATAAATTTTAAATAGAAAAAAAAATAAAGAAAGGATAATATTTTTTATTGCCTAGAATTAACGATTTAGTTCTTTTTAAATAAAATGTTAAATATTTTTTTAAAAAATCAAATCTAGTCAAAAATTTTTTGTGTTATTGTGAATTAAAGTTTTTAAAATATTAAAATGGTCTTTTATATATAGAATTTCTTACTTTTAGTTTTAAGAAGGATAAAAGGAGATCTTTTAATAAAAAAACAGGATCAATATTTATCCTGAAAGGACTAAAAATTCTCTTTTAAAAGCTTGAATAGTTCTGTTACAGAGGTATCATTGCATACCAAACACGCCTGAAGGTTTCTTTTAAATGTTATGTGCAACACATTGGCCTAAAAATTGTTTTTTTTTAATATGTATTTGCGTTAATAATTTAGAAATTAAAATTTTTCTTTGATAAATTTTGACTTTTAGAGCTCCAGGAGAAAAAAGCCAAATAAAGAGGAAATACTTGTTTCGAAATTTAAAAAGAATATATTTATAAACAATAAATTTTTTTTTTAAAAATCGCTAACTAAAGTTATTGCGATCCGCTGCATTAATTAACGGAAACGCAAATCCATGCAGTGAACGCAAGCATCAGCAACACTAACGCTAACGATTTTCAAAAATTGTTTTTTGATGACGGTTTTGACGATTGACGGATTCTAATTTCTAATCGCACTTGTACGACGAAACACAGTAGATACATCATATTATATAGGTGTTTTTAGTATTTCCTTTTTTTTTTTTTTAGATTTAAAGAAAAACTTTTAAAATGTGGTAAAAAAAATTTCATAAAATAGCAATTTTTACAAAAATGTGAAATTAAAATTTATTGAGAGGTTTTGAAAGTAAAACAAAAAATTGCATTAAATTTTGAAATTGGTGATGAAAGAAAAAAGGTGCATATTACATCCTGTCATCATTTACGAGTAAAATTGAGTTTTTTCTTTTCTTTATAATAAAAATGTGTGCATTTATACTAAAATAATTTGATATTTTCCCTTTAATTGTTTTCATAATTTTTATATTTTAAATTATAAAAAATTTGTATGTAAACAATTTTAAATGTTTTCCAAAATTAATTATTTAAAAGAAAGAAAAAAAAAATAGTTACAGACGTGTGTGGTATGTTGATTACATACATACCTAATTGAAACGAAAAAAGAAGGGTGAAAAGAAAAGATGATGAAAATTTTAGTGGTGCGCAGTGTATATAGGAAATTATAGGCATACCAAAAAAATATAATAATTGCAATTGTTTAAGGAAGAAAAATAAATCGAAACTAAAAACTGTTTTCAAAAAAAAAAAAAAAAAAAAATTATTTTAAAACAAAATACAAAATAAATTTACAAAAAAAAGTTAATTATTCATCGTTGTTTTTTTTTTTATAAATGTGAAATGAAAAGAATTTACATATAAGAAGATAATAAAAAAATATAATATATAAAAATTAAAGATAATATAATCAACAACAAGAGAAGAAAACAACAATAACAACAACGACGGCGACGATATAGAATGGCAGAACTAATGAGAATGGGAGGTGTTATAGTCATCCAAAAAGATAAATTAGGTTCACCATCAACTGGTTCTGAGGATGGCGGTGGTGGTGGTGGAATCGATTTAAATGATTTGGCACAAGAACTTGATCAGGATGAATTTGATGGACCAATTCTATCAAATGGTTAGTTATATCTTAACTAAATTCACTAAGAAAGAAAAAAAAAAAAAGAATCCCTAAGCTTTTATTAAGATTTTAGAAAAAAAACACATCTCATTTATATGAATGCTGTATAATATATTGATCAATAATTTATGTTTGCTATTTCCGTATTATTGATCTCATCATACACACATTCTTTTGTTTCCTTCATTTTCATTAAAAGAATTTCAAAAAAAAATAAATAAAATAAAGTCTGACTGAAGCGATAAGAGAACATCTTGAATTATTGAAATGAAGACTAAAAGTAGCTTTTGTACATTTTGTAAATTTATTTGAAAATGATTTTTCTTTTTTTTTTTCTTCCTCTTTTTTTTAGTTGTTTTTGTGTGTTCTATTGATAAAAAATTCATGGATTAAAAGATAATCAGTTAATGACATTCAGTTAAGATGAGTCATTTTTGATCAACCATATAAGCGATATATAATTAACGTGATGCATTTTCTATAATAATACTGTTAAATTCGTTACGTGTATTTTAGCCTTTGTAATTTCCTATTAAAGATTTTTCATAAAAAATTTTTATCTTATTAAAAATTTCTCTTTACAAAAAGCAAAAAAAAAAAAATGTATTGTTTCGTTGTTGAAATTGAATTAATTCTTTATATAAAAAAAATAAATAAGAAATTCCTAGGATATTTGTGAAAAAATAATGATTATTATTTATGTTATTCACATTATCGCTTATAAACTCATCACACAATTTCTCAAAAGCAAAAACTAATTATTTTCTTTGCGACGCAATTAACGATTAAATCATCAACTATATCGCTATCGAGATGAAAAGTATAAAAACTTCTAAGTAGCTAACTTAAATGAAAAATCTAATTGGCGTGTAATAAAATTAATCACCTACGCAAAAATTTCAAAAATTTTTTTTTTGTTTTTCCAAGAAAAAGCTGAAAAAAATTAATCTTGATAAACAAATTTGGTGGATATGGAATTCTTGAACATAATCAATTATGAAAACAAACAAATAGAAACGATTCATTGAAACGCAAACATGTTAAAATTAGGTTTTAGAAATTAAAAATTATTTTCCTTCTTTTTCTAAGATTTTGTTTGTTTTTTTTTTATTTTTTTTTAGGTGAAAGACCAGCGTTAATTGCTCCTCCGGAAAGTGAATGGTATCATGGTCGACTGGATAGATATTCAGCAGAAATACGATTGAGATCAGCAGGAAAATTAGGAAGTTATTTAGGTATGGATACCAAGAATTTTAAAATTCTTTGAAATTATTAACACAAAAATTTGTTTAAAAAAAATTTGTTTGTTTTTATTTCTTTAAATTTTAGTACGTGAAAGTGACAGAAAACCAGGATCGTATGTTTTAAGCTATTTGGGTCGTCAAGGAATCAATCACTTCAGGTACAAGTTTTAACTTTTCTAAACAAGAATTTAAAGTAATTGTTTTTTTTTTTTTTTTAAATTGGAAAAAAATAGAATAACAGCTGTTTGTGGTGATTTTTATATTGGTGGAAGGCAATTCATTTCATTAAGTGATCTAGTCGGTTATTATACAAAATGTAGTGATTTATTAAAACGTGAAAGACTTGTTATACCAGTACCACCACCAGAACCAGTAAATGATAAAAAACGTGTTGTTGCAATTTTACCATATACAAAAATGCCAGATACAGATGAATTAAGCTTTCAAAAAGGTGATATATTTTTTGTACATAATGATATGGGTGATGGTTGGTTATGGGTAACAGCACATCGTACTGGTGAACAAGGAATGATATTTCGTGAATTAGTTGAAGATCTTGATCAAAGTATTGATCCTAATACAGTATTTCCATGGTTTCATCCAAATTGTACAAAAAATGAAGCCGTTGATATGTTAGTTAAAGGTAATTCGTTAAAAATTTATTTTATTCAAAAAGCTAACTAATTATGATTGTTTTTTTTTTTTTTTTACATTTTGTTTAGCTGGTCCTGGAAGCTTCCTTGTTCGTCCAAGTGATAATTCACCTGGCGATTATTCATTATTCTTCCATATAAATAATCAAATTCAACGATTTCGTATTGAAAAGAAAGGTGTTCGATATTTAATGGGTGGTCGTACATTTGAATGTTTAGATGCTGTTATTAATCGTTACCGAAAAGAACAAATTGTTGAAGGACATACATTACAACATCCAGTAAGTTTTTTTAATCTTAATATACTCAAGTAAATTAAACTCTGCTCTAAATATATATTCACCATTGATTTCTTTTCTTAAACTACATAGGTTGTTAATGGCAGTCAACCAGAATTTAGTACACAATTTTATGTTGAAAAAGCTGCAGAAAAAATTTATGCAACATTACGTGAATGTAGAGATCAAATTGGTTTGAAAAAAATTAAGGGTATAAAACATCATGGATATTTAAATAAAAAATCTGATAAAACAACAAAATGGAAACAATTATATTTTGCATTAATAAGTGAAGGTTCCGAAACACATTTATGCTTTTATGACAATCCTAAAAAAACAAAACCAAAAGGTTTAATTGATTTATCATGTGCATATTTATATCAATGTCATGATTCTCTATGGGAAAGACCATATTGTTTTCAAATAGTTGAACGTGCATTACCATGTTTAGCAACAGTTACATATTTATGTGCACCTAGTCAAGAGACATATGTTGAATGGATAAATGCATTAAAAGCACAATGTGTTTCACAATTATCACGTGCTCAATCAAAGGTGCCTAGACTTAGAGAATTACGTTGTCTTAATTTACATGTATTAGAAGCCCATCGATTACCATTTAAACTTGTACCACATCCATATTGTAGTATATCATTAAATCAAGTTAAAGTTGGTAAAACACGTGTTAAAGTTGCACCAGATCCAGTTTGGGAAGAAGAATTTGTATTAGATGATGTACCACCAGATGTTGTATCATTAACAATAACGGTATTAAGTCGTGGTAAACGTGGTAAAGATTCTGAAGTTGCTGAATTAACTGTTGATTTAGCAAATTTAAAAAATGGTCAAGAAACAGAAGAATGGTATTCATTAACTGGTATGACACCAATGGGTGAATGGGGTTCATTACGTTTACGTATGCGTTATTTAGATGATTTAATAATGCCATGTGAAGAATATAGTCCATTACAGCAATTATTATTGGAAACAGAATTGTATTCTGTTAAAGCATTAGCTGAATTATGTCATAATGATCGTGTACCATTAGCAACATCATTATTACGTGTATTCCGACATGAAAAACGTGAAACAGAATTAATACGAATTTTATGTCAAGCAGAAATTGCTAGAGAAAATGAAACAACAACATTATTTCGTGGTGCATCATTAGCAACAACATTAATGGATTTATATATGCGTACAGAATGTTGTGGTTTTTTACAATCTGCTGTATCGGAAACAGTTCAAAGAATATTAGAAAGTAAACAATCAGCTGAATTAAATCCAACTAAAATGGATGTTAATGATGATGCATGTTCAAATGCTGAATTCCTATTACAAATTTTAGATCAAGTAACACAATCAATATTTACATCACCAGATGCATGTCCACGCTCAGTGCGTTATATATGTAATTGTTTACAAAAAGCTGTTGTTACAAAATGGCCAACTGAACGTTTAGTAAGAACACGTGTTGTATCTGGTTTTATATTTTTACGTTTATTATGTCCAGCATTATTAAATCCAAGACAATTTGGTTTAGTTAGTGAAACACCACAAACAGCAGCAACTAGATCATTAGTTATGGTCGCCAAATGTTTACAAAATTTAGCAAATTTAATTGAATTTGGTGGCAAGGTAAGAAAGGTGATGATTATTTTTTTTTATTTTTTATTATTTAAATTTTTTTTTTTTAAAATGCGAAAGAAATATTTATAGTAAATTTTATATTTCATTTGAAATTTTCTAGTAAAGAAAATTTGCTATAAAATTACTTTCAAAAAAAAAAAAAAAATGTACTTAATTTTAATTTTTCTCCTCATATTTTTAATAATTTTTTTTTTGCTTTAAATTTTCATAGGAACCTTACATGGAAGTTGTAAATCCATTTATATTAAAAAATAAAGAACGAATGATAGTATTTTTGGATCAATTATCATCAGTTACAGATCCAAATCCACCACCTGGATCATATATTGAACAAAATACAAATTATACATGCTCTGATACAGGTAAAAATTCAATATTTTAAATTTTTTTAGATAAAGAAAATAATTATTTCTAATTTTTATTTTTTTATTTTTTATTTTTTTTTTGTGAAGGTCGTGAACTTGCAACACTTCATCATATTTGCGTTTCTTATCTACCAGAACTTCAAGCTTTATCGAAAACGAATTCATCGATTAAGAAATTAGTTACAGTTACAGATATGTTAACAAAGCACAAATTAAAATACAGAGAAATGATAAGTTAAAGTAAGAGATAATTAATTTTTATGTGCTGTTTTTTTTTTTTTGAAATTTTCTTTTTAGTTTTTATTATAAAATAAAAAAAATATGTAATTTAACGTAATTTCTAATTTCCCAAAAAAAGAAAAAAGTTCTTCGTTTTAAAGTAAATTTTATCTTAGATCTTTCTTTTTTTAATCAATTTTATTTTATTTTTTTCTTCATATTCCATTTTTCTTCTTTTATTTAAATATTAAATATTGAAAAAAAAAAACAAACAAACTTGAGATTACGATAATAATTATTATACGTACGAATATATTATAATAAATGAAAAAAAAAAAAAAACAACAAAAATGATACAAAATAATTATTCATATTATTATATAACATTATTACAAAAAACAAACAAAAATTAAACAATATATATATACATACACACACACATTAGAGTTCTCAGGATTTTTATTATTTACATAAAATAATAATTATATACATAAAATATTAATTATATACATTATTACATTTAAAAAATAAAAAAAAATACTAAAAAGGAAAAATTTAACAAAATAAAAAAGAAAATAAAACGTACATGTAATTTTTTGGAAAAGAACAAATCGAAATTTTTGTAATAATTATTAAATGATTAAAAAAAACAAGAAACAAGAAAAAATAAATAAAATATGAAATTTTCAAATATTAAATTTTTAATAAAACAAAATTAAAACAAGGAAAATACAAATTGGAAATGATGATGAAAAATTTAAAAGAAAAAAAAAACATGGAACGAATAAAATATTTTTTCTTTCTTTTTTTCTTTTCTTTTTTTTTTTGTAGCAAAACAAAAATAATAAACAAACAAACTTATGTGTTTAAAATGAGATTTTTATATTTCTTAATATTGTTCATTATATTATATTATTATTATATACTAAAAAAAAAAACAAAAAAACAAAAAAGAAAAATTAATTAATTAATAGAAATATAAAATAATAAATCATCATTGTGTAGAAGAAAAATAATTGTAGAATGAGAAAAAAAAAACATTTGATTATAAAAAAAAAAAAATTGCTTTAAAATTTTCTCTGTATCATTGAAAAACCGTAAATGAAAAGAAAATTAAAAAAAAAAAAACAACAAAAAAGTATATCATTTTATTATTATTATTATTATCCATTTATTCATATTATTAAATTATATATGAGAATAGACTGCTTTTATTATTATAATTATCAGAAAATTAAAATGAAAAATATATAAGAACATGAATATTACATTTTTTTTTTCTTTTACTTTTTTTTTCAAATTCACAAAAGCTTTCGTTAAAAAAAAAAAATATTCGAAGAACGTGGAAGTAAAAAAAAACAATAAATACAAGGTCAATCCACATACATACGATCCGGAATATTTTTATGTGATTTATGACCAGAACCGGGTGATCTGTATGTATCTAACCATCCACACACATTCGGCCTGGTTCCGGTCATAAATCATATTACACAAAATGGATGAACCTGATCGAACAGAGAAATCGACCTTAATTGATGTTAGTAAATTATTATCACTGCAAAGATCTTATGATCTATGAAAATTCAAACAAAATCCTCTCTAAGTTCTTCCTTCCTTTTTACAGAATTATTTTTTTACTTCTACATTTTTGATTTAATTTTTTAGAACAAAAAATTCTAAATTTTCTTATAAAACTGTTAAATGATTCAAACAATTTGAATCAATGATATTTTGTAATCCCACAATGAAAAGTTGTTAAAATGCAAACAAAAATTTCATTTATTTGTACATAGATGATAATTAACAATTTAATTACTTTTAAATTTCAAATGACAAATCATTTTAAAGCTTCCGAAAAAACTAAAAGTATTTAAAATATTTTTTTGTTATTTAAAATGTTAAAAAAATTTAAAATAACTAATCGAAAATTTTAGAGATTTTTGTAAAAATATTAAATATTCATTTTTTTTTAAAAATTAAAATGTTGTATTAATTGCATCTAAAAGTCATATACGCACATTAAAATAAATGTTTTTTTTTTTTTTATCTTTGCTTTTAATTACCTTGCTCTTCCATTTTTAAAAATTAATTTGATTTTTTATTTAGTTTTTTTTTGTTTTTATAAAAAATAAAAAATTTAATTGTGATTATTTTTCCATTTACATATGAAAAATATGTAAATAAAAATTTATGAACAAAAATAAAAAAAAAAACCAAAATCAATAAAAAATTAGTAAAATTTAACAAAAAAAAAAAGGTGTAAAGAAAAACGGTTCTATTCTTAGATTTAAAAGATGTAAGAGCTAAAATAAGTCAATTGTTAATCAAAAAAAAAAAAAAAATTAATAATATTCAAGAAAATTTTTTAAAAATAATTAAAAAGAAAAAACAAATAAATTTTTGCTTTTTTTTTAAAAAATATTTAAAGGAAACAAAATAAAAACATTATTTATATACATATATACAATATATTAAAAAAAAAAAAAAACAAAGAAAACAAATTGTTTTTTTTTTTTTAAAAAAAAAAAAAAAAGAGAAATACAATTTTCTCATTCAAAATTCTAAATAAAAAATTAATAAAATTATCTACGTAACTTTTTTTTCTTCTCGTTTTTTGCTCTTTTGTATGAATTATTCTTTTTATCAATATTATTTTATACATACATATATATACTTATTCAAAATATAATACATATTTAAAAACCAAAATATAATAATAAAAAGTTATAAAACATAATATTTAGATGATATTTTTTACATCAAAATAAATTTAAAAAAAAATTAAAAAAAAATTAAATTAAATATTGTAATACACGATGATTTAGAGTTTTTTGCTATTTATAAAAAAAAATAAAAAAAATTCAAATACATAATAAATTTTTTTTTTAAAAATTTGTTTTTCAATACAATAATTAAATGAAATCTGCTAAAATAGAAATAATAATGATAAAGAAAAAGGATACCATTTCTTTGTTTTATTATTTTGTTTTTTTTTTTTTTTAGATATTATACACTTAGGTACATTCATTCAAAAAAGGTATAAAAAAAAGTAATAGTAATTAAAAAAAAAGAAATCATTTATATTATATTAAAAACTAAAATGAAAAATTAATGTGAAATAAAAAGTACACATCTTTCAAAAAAAAAACATGTTTTTTATTTATTGTTTTTTTTTTAAATCTCACCTCTTTAAAAGAATGAGCTGATCATCAGTCTCATATAGATCTGCTGCTGCTGCTGGTATCAGACTTATAGCCTTGTAATTTTCAAGCGTAGATCAATCGTCTGAGACAATAATTTTCTGTTTGGAATATCATAATTATTCAATTTTATACCAAAAAATATTTCTTGTAAGGTATTTCATTCTACCACCCACAAAAGTACATCCAGAAAATTATTAAGTAGTGAACGTTATATTTAATGCTAAATTGCTACATTGTTACGTTAATTATAAATTCCATTCTCATTGGTTACTGAGATATTCTTGAAAAGCTTGAAAAAATATATACATACATATATTGAATTAAAATATTTTTTGACTTGGAGGAACTTCGACTTAGAGAATGACTTTTCTACGAAAAATTGAAGGGCCAGTAAAAAAAAAAAACCTTAAAAGTTTGACTAAAGGAATATTTCGATTTAGAAAGACTTCTTGGTAGATGATTTGGAAAAACATGATCACATACAAGTATTACACAGGTGTCTCAAATCTGGCATATCT
Organism: Bombylius discolor; assembly: GCA_939192795.1. Classification (NCBI taxonomy): domain Eukaryota; kingdom Metazoa; phylum Arthropoda; class Insecta; order Diptera; family Bombyliidae; genus Bombylius; species Bombylius discolor. Next base: position 49,798,321 of record OW584240.1, on the reverse strand, counting down.
AATTATTGTTTTTCATTTAAAATAATCAAAACAATTTTATGAAATAAAAACACTTTTTTCTATGAAAAACATAAACAATCATATGGCTATAATTTTTTTTAATTAGGTTGTGAGAGTGTAAATAATATTTTCCATTGGTTGATTAATACCAAAAGTTTTGCTATATAAACCAAAGAAATTCAAAGTTTAAAAACCAGTTTCAATTAAATTTAAAACTTTCCTGTCAGATTTACCAAAAACAAAGCTTTAATATGAAATTTTTTGCATCTTTCATAATTTTACTCATCGCTGCTGCATCAGCCGTAAGAGAAAATTAAGAAATTCAAAAATAATTTTCATCTTAAAGAGAAATTTATTTACAGATTGCAGTTCCATGCGATAAAACAGGACAATCTCAAGGACTTCAAGCACAAGTAAAAAAACCTAATAGTCAATAATCAAAATGTAAAATTTGAAGCAGTCCAAAAATTTAAGATAAAACGATAAATTGTTAAATAAAATCAAATAAACATTTTTTTTTTTTGTAATTATCGTAAAACATTTTATTTCAGTTAAGTTTAAAAAAAAAACTTTTTTTTTTAAATTTTTGTTTTTATTGAAAATTAATTTGAGAAAAGAAAATGATTAATGCAAAATTTAATTGTATGTCATATATCGTGGAGTAGCACTGAATTTAGCATAACTCTTAATAACTTTATTAACTGCTTCAAGGAAATCTTTTTCTGTAGCAACTTTACGTCGAGCCCGAATTGCAAACATACCAGCTTCAGTACATACCGATCTGAAAATATTAAAGAGGTAAAAAATTCAACAGTTAATTAAAAAAATTTTGTATTTTTAATAATATACCGTATTTCAGCTCCTGTTGAATTAGGGCATAAACGTGCTAATAATTCAAAACGAATATCTCTTTCAACAGACATTGAACGTGCATGAATTTTGAAAATATGTGTTCGTCCTTCTAAATCAGGTAAACCGAATTCAACTTTTCTATCCAATCTTCCTGGTCTCATTAAAGCTGGATCTAATGTATCAGGACGATTTGTAGCCATAAGTACCTAAAAATTGTTTGTGTTTTCATTAGAATTTTAATGTCGTTTTATAAGGATTACAAAAACTGTACTTTAATATTTCCTCTTGGATCGAAACCATCAAGTTGATTAATTAATTCCAACATAGTTCTTTGAACTTCATTATCACCTCCTGCACCATCATCAAAACGTGCTCCACCAATTGCATCAATTTCATCAAAAAATATCAAACATGCTTTTTTTGATCTTGCCATTTCGAATAATTCTCTTACCATTCTTGCACCTTCACCAACATATTTCTAAAAAAAATTATATAATTCGTAAAGGCTGACATATTTCGTTTAAAATAGAAAAAAATAACAGTACCTGAACAAGTTCTGAACCAATAACACGAATAAAGCAAGCATCTGTACGATTAGCAACTGCTCTGGCACATAAAGTTTTACCAGTTCCTGGTGGTCCAAAAAGTAGCACTCCTTTTGGTGGTTCTATTCCTAAATTCACGAATTTTTCTGGCTGCAAAAAATAAAAAAGAGAAAAAAAGTTTTTTCGAATCACTTTCAATTTAAAAAAAAAAAGTTAATTTAAATTTCGCTTCATTCTTACATGAAGTAATGGAGTTTCAACAACTTCACGTAATTTTTCAATTTGTTCCTTACAACCACCCACATCACTATAAGTTACATCTGGTTTATCTTCAACTTGCATCATTGTTACCGTTGGATCAATTTTTGGCGGTAATGGTATATGAATTTGATATTTATTACGATCGACACCAACACGCATACCTTCTTCAATGTCTGTTGGTGCAACAGAATCAGCTAAATCGACAACGAATTTTGCAAATTGTTTAACATTTATTATATATTTTGGATCATCTGAATCAGCATTAATAATTTTTGTACAGCGTGCAACTTGTAACGGTTGTTCATTTTGTAATGTTTGTTTATCAGCTGCTAAATCCCATAATGCTGGTGGTGCTAAACCTGTATCACTTTCTTTAATACCGGTTAATTCATTGACTTGTTTAATTGCTTTTTGAATATCTTCTTCGATCGTTTTAATTGCTTTATGATACTGACTTTGACCCTATAATAAAGAAAATAAAAGCATAAAAGTAAAATCAATTTAATGATCAAGGATAATTTGGTTTTATTAACTCACATATGTTTTTAGAAGTTCAATATCACCTTCATCAAGAGCTGTAACATATGAAAAATAAGATTTATTGTAAAAAGCATTGCTACAAACAATGAAATTTTTAACACACACCTTTAATTTCTTTTTCCTCTTTCTCTTCATGTTTCACTTTTCGCATATCGTCGCCCAAATGATCTGGCATGATTGCAGAATTATTTAAACGTTAATTGAAACAATTTAAGCAAAAATTAAACTAAAAAATTTATTTTCTGTAAAAAAAGCCACCACGATAGCTAACAGGATTACAAGCAAATTCTCAAATTTGACAATTTAAATAGTGTTTGCACCATCAAAAGATTTAATATGAGTGCAAGCACTGCCAGATAGCATGTTTTTTGAATTTTTCTAATTTTCAATATGTTTTAACCTCACTTTTTAAAATTACAGATATTTTCAGTTTCGCTAAAATTGCTCATTGGATTGATGTAGAGTAGAGTAGGAAGACATTAGGTTTGGTTTCAATATGATCCTTCCGATCCTTGACTACCCTCTACGTTGTTTCTTTACAAATGTATAATTTTCGATACACTTCCTGTGAATTTTACATTTATTGTGCGGTTCAAAATTTAAATGAAATGAGCATTTGTCGTTAATGACAACAGGAATTCAAAACACCAATGATGTCCGAAAATAAACAAAAAATTACAATTTACTTTTGGATAATTTTCTTTTATACAAAATTCGGTTATACAAATAATAAATTTTTATTTCTAATATAAAAACTTTTTCAAATAATCCTTAATATCTATTACCAAAATAAGATTGAAAGAGCCATTAACACACAACAAAATGCAACGTATGGAGATTTTCTTTCACCAATTCTAGCTAATTTCCAAAATATTCCCAGCATTCTAAAAATAAAAAAAAACCATTAAAAATATAGAAAAATAAATAATTAAAAAATTAACACATTGACTGGTAGCGAATTGCTCATGTAATTATTATAAAATTAGTTTCTGAAGATGAGAATTAGTGGTCATTTTAATGGAAAACATTGGGGCAGTCAAAGTATTTCAATTAATCTTGTAAATGTTACCCAGTTTTATTTCTATCCATTATACTTGGAAATAATGACCGAAGATATGCACATGTACAAATTAGTAGCAATATCACAGATAATAAACTTTGAAAATTAAATAATGCACTCTAAAAATAAAAATAATTGAATTAATTACAAAATGGGATGATGGCTGGAAGAATACAAAATTAACTTACCATTTTAATAAGAAATTCGGGTAATTTTTATGAATGTATTGCTTGAATTTTAAGAAGTGACAATGTATTTTTATTTGATTTATTAATTAATCATCGAAATATTTTCTTATTAAAAGCTTTATTTTTGAATTAAAAATTACATTCACCAATAAATCCATTAATTCCAACAAGTAAGCAAATTGTCATCAATTTAAATGTCAGATGTGTTCCATTTTCCTGTTTAAGAATTAAGAGTACCAATTTCGTTTCGTTTCCGCAATCCACATTTTTAACTTTTTGAACAATGTTGAAACTGTCAAGAATTGAACCAAAAAGATAAGGTGCTTTTCAAGGTGTAATAAATTCTTGGTTTTTTCAAAAATAATTTCACAATTTTTCATCATCGAGCGTATCTAGACAAATAAATTTTCCTTAAGAAAAACGAAATAAAATATGACATCTTATACTTGCATTAGTTGCAGCGTTAAATTTGCTGACGCAAATATTCAAAAAGAACATTTTAAAACTGATTGGCATCGATATAATTTAAAAAGACGTGTTGCAGAATTACCACCAGTCACAGCTGAAGAATTTCAAGATCGTGTTATACAGCTAAGAAATGCTGAAATTCATGCACAACAAGAGACAATACTTTATTGTAATGCTTGCCGTAAAAATTTCTCATCACAAAATGCACATGACAATCATATGAATAGTCGTAAACACAAAGAATGTTTAGAGAAATTCAATAAGGAAAATGAAGGTAAAGAAATTACAACGAAAACAGTGAATCAACCACAATCACAAACAATGCTAAACGAGAAGAATGATGAAATTGAAGAGGTGAGTAATATTAAATGGATTTTTCTTGAAAAAATTTCCAAAATATATTATTACTAAACTAGGTTGATTCTGATGAATGGGAAGAAGTAGCTGAAAATCCGATTGCAGATAATAAATGTATATTTTGTGATGAACAAAGTGATGATATTGTTGAAAACCTAAAGCACATGTCAATTGCACATTCATTCTTTGTACCGGATGCTGAATACTGTGTTGATTTGGAAGGTTTATTATTCTATTTAGCTGAAAAAGTTACCAGAGATTTTATATGTTTATGGTGTAATGATCGTGGACGAACATTTTATTCATTGGATGCTGTAAGAAAACATATGATTGATAAAGGACATTGTAAAATGTTACATGAAGGTTTGGCACTAGCTGAATACACTGAATTTTATGATTACAGTTCAAGTTATCCAGATAATGTAAGTAACGTGATCGTAAATCTTTAGAACTCCTGTTTGTTTATTTTTCTTTCCCAAAAATTTCCATTTTTAGGAAGAAGGCATGGATATTGATGAAGAAGTTCAACCAGAATTACTCGATGGTGATGAATATCAATTAGTTTTACCATCTGGTGCTGTAATTGGTCATAGGTCATTATTACGTTATTACAAGCAACGTTTAAATCCAAATAGAGCACTTGTATCATCGAAATCAAATCGTAAATTACATAAAGTAATATCAGAATACCGTTCATTAGGTTGGACATCAACTCAACAAGAAGCTGCAGCACGTAAGGCACGTGATATTCATGCTATGAAAAGAATACAATCAAAATGGGCAATGAAATTAGGTGTTAGAGCTAATAAACTTCAAAGACATTTCAGGCCACAAGTTAATTTCTAAATACTCGAAGAATTTTTTATTGAGTATAAGAAAATGATGATCCAAAATTAAGTGTTATAACATTTTTTCGTCGTTTTGTAAATATGACGAATGAAAGAAGATAATTGAGAATTTTACAAGAATAAATTTAAAATAAATAATGAATCAGTTAAAAATTAATTAATGAAAGTTAGTGAAAAAAAGAATGAAAATCTTCTGGGTACAATTTAATATTTTGCATTGGAAAATCTTTTTCAAGATTAAGTCAGTTTATTCCAATATCAAATAAGGAATCCAAATTTTAGCCTGCAGTACTGGAATTATTCTCTTGTGATGATGATACCCAACATTCTCGTCACCTCTTCGGAAATCTGCTTACTGGTCTTTTTCCTTGTGGTTTATTTATCAAAATAATCTTCGCTAGCCTATTGCAACTTATTCTATTTGTTGGAAAATGTTCTCTCTATTCTCTACATTTGGAACGGATATATTGGAAATTAATTTCTTTAATGAAACACTTTAATTTCGTTTAAAAATTACATTTATTTTTACAAAATCTGTTAATTTATTACAACAATCGAAGATTCTTTAGCTTTTAATGATTGCTGAATATTACTTTTATCTTTAATATATTGTACACTTTCATCATTATCATCTGTAATTGATGCAGCTGAAGTAATTAATTCTATAATACCTTGTAATTCCAGCAGATCATATGTTAAATCAACTTCTTTTCTTAATGTTTTTGATAAATCAATAAATAATTTTCCTAATTCACCAGTAAAATTATGAAATGTATCTTCATAAATATCAATTAAAATATTTGATACATCGATTAGAACACGCATAAAACGATGTTCACCAATGTATCTCATTATAAAACGTATTATTGATGCTAAAGAATTATGTGAACGTCCAGCTAATGCACGATGTAAACCTTTACGACGCATTAATTCTTGCATAACACTTACTGTGACATGTGGTAATTTATTAACAACATATGGTTTTAAAACACAATCTAATGCTTTTGAATATTCATATTTTCTTAACCAATGATCATGTTTTGATTCAGTTTTTTTATTATAATCATCAACAACATTATCAAAATCAGTTAACATTGATGAATAACGTTTTTTATCAGTATCTTTATTTAATTGTTCATCATTTTGATCATTTTCCATATTTTGTATTGATATTAAACCATCAATCATACCAGCAACAACAGTTTGATCATTCGGTGAAATATCCAAACTTAATATTGCATTTGGATAATCTAATGTATGTACATTTTGATATGTTGCTACATCATATATTTTAACATGACGATCAAGACCAGCAGATAATATACGTTTACCATTATTTGCTAAACGTAATGTTGTTACAGTTTTATGATGTTGTGATAATTTAGCTAATAATTTACCACCAGCAAATGCATCCCATACTTTTATTTCAGTACCACCACCACTTAAAAATATACCACCAGTTGGTAAAAATAATAATGTTTCAACTGGACTTCCATGTACAATATTCATTGTTACTTGTTCACAACGTGTATCATACATTTTTATTGTATTATCATAGCCTCCAGATAATATAATATTTTCTGATACTGGATTTATGCAACCAGCACGTATATAATCATTATGTGATGAATATGTTTGTATTGATTTTTCACCAGCAATATCCCATAACCGTACAGTTTTATCATCTGAAAAACTTGCAATATGTAATAAATCAGATGTAAAAAATGTACGATGTACAGGTCCTGTATGACCACGAAATAAACGTAAAACATTCTTTGATGATACATCAAATAATTTAACAAAACCTGCTTCATCACCGGCAACTAATAATTTACCATCACGTCGAAATGAACCACCATATGCTGATTCTTGAAAACGTGATAAATTTTTAACAACTAATTTTGTTATTGGATTATAAATTTGTACACGAACTGAACATGTTACTGCAAAATAATATGGTTCAACTGGACTAAAATCAATATAATCAATTGCTCCAAATTCTTTAATCAATGTTGGAACCTAAACAAAAATTAAATAGAAAAAAAGGTTAAAAATGAAGTTTGTTTTTTTTGTTCGTACTCCAAAAAAAAAATACTAACACCAAGTTTTTTCCAGTAAACAAAATCTGGAGTTAATAGTGGACCAGATTTTTGATATTTTTTTGTATTTAATGTCTTGAAGGAACTCATTTTTATCACTTTTCTTTTTATTCTTTTAAATAATAACCATTATCCGTACGTATGAAATTTGTATTCCAAGAAAGAAGCAAAAAAAAACATAAAACAAAAAACAAAGAAATACACGTGGGAATCGGAAAAAATGGAAAAAAAATCAAAAATGTTTCATTTTCATAAGCGATAAATGTCAAAGTGCCTAAAAATGAAACGAAATGAACGCATTCACAATCATAAATTTAACCTAACATTTATCTTTGTGATATCCTCATGAACCGTTATTTTTAATTTGGACCCTGGTACAAATAACAATAGGTATTTTCATTCGGTTTCATGTTTCATAGAGGAGTTTAAATTTCAACTAAACCTTAAATTGGATTTCATTATATTTTTTTTTAAAAGTAAAATGGACCAATTAATTCACGGTAAAAGGAATGTTAAGAGGGTAATGTCAGTTGAGGTTACTTGAACATAAAATCGTATCGGATGCCCATTTATGCATATGTATATTTTTCAAATATTTTCAGACTTAAGAGGGTAATTCCAGTGACCGATTTGTTTCCCATTCATCGTATATTCTGCAATCTGATCCTCAAGGAAAAAAGTGAATTTTATTCTATATTTAGAAATAACGGCTTGTATAATACATCAGCAAATTTTTATATATTTCCTCAGAAAACAGGACATAAGGTAAGGATACAATTAGGGATAAGTTAAGATTAAGAAATAAAAAAATACACATACACACAAATTTCAATAATAATGCTATACTATTATTTTTTTATTCAAGAATTTTTGTTTACTTTTTTTTTGTTGTTATCTTTTTTTCTTGTTTTTGTCAGATGTTACAAGGAAATCAAGGAAGCACCAATGAATACTTTCCGATGGTGTGTTCTGCACGAGGAGGCAAAGATATACAAAAAATCTTTTACTTCTCAGAAGTTGCACGAACATCACCGTGGTTGGTCCGAGGTGTTTCCTTGTTTCCAAAACAAAGTGGGACTAGTTCCGGTGGCGGATTCAGCCCATTAGTAATTGGATCAACTGTTTTAACAATTGAATCCGATTAAGACACACCTGTTGAAGGCAAAAACCAGTGTTTATCTTTTATTTTATTGTTTGAAAAGTAGTTTTTTTTTCAAATTATTCAATATAAACCTTTTGTTACTTAATTTTCTTTTTTATCGTCTTGATTTTCCTTTTTTTTTTGTTTTTTATTAATTTTAGTTTTTTAAATGCGTTATTTATTTTATTATTTTTTTTTACTTTTATTTTTTAAACTGTGTTTTGTTTTATTATTTTTTTTTTTAATTTCATCTTAAATATATCAGCAATTTAAATATACTTTTTTATATCAATTTTACCTTCTTAATAAATATATTAACATAATAATTTAATTAATAATAATAATAAATATGTAAATAATTATCCTTTTATCCTTTTTTTTTTGTTTTGTTTTTAATTTAAATTTATTTTAATAATAATAATAATAATAATTTAAAGTAAATATATAATGACTGTAATATATTCTTTTATTTAAATTATGTAATTGTATAATAATAGATAATAATTATGTAGTATTTTTTTTTTTACTTTGGTATAGGAAAAAAGCAATTTGATTTTTATGTTTTTGTTTTCTTGTATAGTTTAATTTTTTTATTTACTGTTTTTTGTATTTTAAATTATTATCATAATTTTTTTGTTTGTTTTAGTTGAAAACGTGAGCGTTAAGTATTAAAAACGCTTGTAATATGTATATGTTTTGTATATATGGTATGCGTGTGTAAATGTGTGTAAATATGTAAATGCAGATTTATTTTTTGTTATGAAATGTGTGTTTGTTTTTTTAATAGAGCTATTAATCGTTATAAAATTTCAAAGAAAGTTTCATTAAATCATCCTTATTCCTTTTTTTTTTCTTTCAACAAATCAGAAAAAGCGGTTGACTTTTATTTTCACCCCAAATACATACCTATTATTTATTTATGCTGAAAAAGCCGACCGTTATAATATTTATTTCGATAAACAAAAACAATTAGAGCTTTTTCATTTTCAATTTTTTGTTTTAGACAAAAAAAAAAAATTAATTATCGGAAATTACTTAATCATTATTTTCAATAAAAGTTACAACGATTATTAACCCTACATAGGTTTCAAATTGTAAATATATAGCTCTGCGTATGTCTTTCACTTAAATATCATTATTACATTTTTTGTTTTTTTGTTTTTAGTTTTTATTCTTTTTTACCTTTCTGTTACATCTATAATATAATAATAATATCGCTAACAGGCATTTTTTTTTTATATCAAAACTATATATACTTATATATGACTGTTCATTAACAATTAATTATTTTTTTTTTTTTTAAATAACTTATATTTAAATTTCACAATTTCATCTTCTTCTTTTTTTTTTTGTAGCTTTTTATGATTATTAATTTATTTTTCTTCTTTTTCATTTTTGTTTAATACTCTCATTTTTTATTATTCTTCAATTATTTTGCTAAATTTTTGCGAAATGTTTCAAACTAATGCCAAAATCTATATAGGTATTTTGAAGTTGAAAGATTTTAAACATATGCATTTTTTTTTTTCTTAAATGAAAAACTGATAAATATAATTAAATATGTAGTTAAATTAATAAATAAAATCTCTAAGCTAAATGGTTTTTTTTGTAGTTTTGTTATTTTTTTTTATAGTTAACATTTTTTTTCATATATTTAAGCTATTTTTTTTTATAAAGAAAAATCTAAGTATTTGTCATCACAATTTACATTTTGTTATTCCATTCTGTTTAAATGTAAATTGGATTTTCTTGACCAGTCAATAATCTAAACATTGATGTTGGCATTGTCTTCATTAGTATCTAAAGAAACGGATGAAAAAGAAGAAGAAATATTATAAAAAATTATTTTTTTAATTTTAAGAGTAAAATAAATTTACCTCTCCAACAGAAGTAGCTAATAAATTAACAATTTTTTCATGTGGCACAGCAACAACACTTTGATTATTAATTTCTATAATCCGATGTCCTACTCTAACACCACCACGTTCTGCAATTCCACCACGTAATAAACTACATATCTAAATATAATTTCAGAAACGAAAAATAATTTAAAAATTTATAATAAGAGAAAATTTACAAAAAGTAAACTTACAACTCCATTTTGAACACTAAATCCTAATTGATATTTAGTATTCGGTCGTTTAATTTTAACCTCAACAACAGGAGGACATGGTACAACAGTAAATTTTACAACAGTTTGATTTTTTGTATTTTTTATATAATTTTGACATGTTGATAATGGAAGTCCAACTAAACTCATACCATTTATTGCAATTAATTGATCACCAATATTTAATTGTCCACAACGTGCTGCTGCACCAGATGACATTAAATTTGCAATAACAACAGTTGGTAACATTGAACCCCAACCACTTTCAACAATTACAACACCTAAAATTTCACCTTTTGCCTTTGGTACAACAACTTCTTTTTGTAATTCTTTTTTAGCAAAAATTTCTAATTCATCACCAAATATTTCTTGACTATTTAGCACTTCTTGATAATCCATTTCTTTAACAAAACTATGATCTTCAATACCATTTGCTTTAAGAAATTCCATATATGCAACTTGAAATGCTTGTCCAATTGATTGTGCTATAAATTGAGCTTCATCACTTTCAAATACATGACATATCATTTTTGGTGTTCGATTTGGTTTTGGTGCATCATCAATATCTTGAGGTACAAATCGTCTACGTGCCATTAATACAACTAAATCACCAATATCAGCAATATATGAAATTGTACGTAATGCATGATCCATCATGATTTCTTTTAAGTCAGTATTTAAAACCATAATTTTTTCAGTTGAAATGAAAAGATCAACTTCAGTACTTGGTTGAACATCTCCATCAGGTGCCTAAATGGAAGAAAAAGAGTAATTAACAGTTAAAAACAGTTACAAAAAAAAAAGTTTTTTTTTTTTTTTGAAGCATTTATGGAATGATTTGAATGAAAATGATTGAAATTTAAAATTAAAAATTTAAAACTAACTTACCAATGCCTGGAGTGATAATGAAAGTTAATTATCAAGATTTCCAGCACAAAATATTTGAAATAAAAAAGAAAACATCTCAGTGTTATATAATTTTTTTTTTCTAGAAAATATTTAAACAATTTTCAATAATTTTTTTTTTTTTGTAATTAAAAAAAAAATATAATTAGAACGCGAAAATTTTTACAGTATTTGAGACAAAAAGATGTTCTTTACGATAAAAATAAAAAAATCTTCAGATCTTTTAATAATCAAAAAACAGAAACAAAAAAACTTCTGTTTTATTCTCTTGTATCCGAATCTATCAAAGAAATCTTCAGTCTGAAAACCCTTTGTTATCTATTCAAATGGTACTCTATTCTTTTTGTTTTTTGTTCTACAAGACCTCTCTATATATTTAACTTTTTTTTTTTTTTAATGATATTGTTATCTAGCTATAGTACTACAATGAAAACGCGTCTTGTTAAAGGAAAGCTCTTCAAGTTTAAATTCAAAATAATTTTTTACCTTTATCCTTGAAACAGCTTCTTCAGCTTGCATCATTCTTGTCGATTTTGTTGGTTGTCCTTCACAAACTAATTGTGTTGAACCTAAATATCGTGCTCGGAATAGAACTCCTTCTATTAAAACTAAGAAGAAAGGAAACATATATTTTTCCGATTAATAAAATCATAAAATAATCAAATGCAAAAGGTAATTACGAAAGTACCTGGCTGATTACCTTCTTTATTTTTTGTTTTTTTACTTTTCTTCTCGCAATCTCGTTTCGATTTACTTGATCCTTCTGGACTGTCCATATTACACAAAGGTGATATCATTTGATGCTGTTCCGGTGATTTATCTGATGATTTATCACTATGATCTGGTGATGATACTGAACCACCAATGTCTAATAATTTATTTGTTGAATTCTTTGGTGGAATAGGAGGAGGTGCTTGTTGTTGTTGCTGGGATTGTAGCTGATGCTGTTGCTGTGATTGCTGTTGATGCTGTGGTGTTGAAACAACTTCGGGTGTTGTTGGAAGCAATGAATTTAAACCTTGACGTAAAAGACTAGAGCCAGAATTTTTAGTTTGTTGTACTTTCGGTGAGAATTTCGATAATGATGATGCAAGTAATGATCTTGGTTTCCTATCCCATGATGTTTTATTGTCATCGTAGAATCCTTTATCATCGAGACGTTGATGTCCAAGTAAACGATCCGTTTCTAAATCAGTATCAACTTCTTCTTCATCAGCGCTTAAATTATTTTTTAAATGTTCATTATCAGCAAGTAATGATGTTTTCGAATTTGTTTCTAAACTATGACGTGGTACCCATACTGGAGAACCTAGAATTGGTGATGTTGGTATTTTTTCTATTTGTGTTGGTTGTAAAGATGATATATGATGTCGTGATGATGATGATGATGATGATTTTTCATATGGCCCCGGTGGTATAGTTTTAGCTCTTTGTAATGTTGTACGAAGATCTTTTAAAGCTGTTGTTGATGTTGTATCTACTACTGCTGTTGGTTCTGGACAAATAAGACTAGGTTTACGATGTGGTGCTGGTGCTGGAGGTGGTGGTGTTAATTGAACAGGATCAGAACGATGAAATACACCTTAATAAAGGAAAATAACGTGGTTTATAAATAAATTATAGTATCAAAAATTCATCTAATATGAAACTTACTTATTGAATATAATGAATCTAATTCCGGATCAATATTTTTAAATACTTTATTATTACTATTTGGACTTTGTCCAGACATTTCACGTTCACGTTTTGTTCTTAATATTGATTCACGATTTAATTCATCATTACAATTTTGTATTGGACTTGTTTCAGTTTTACAATATAAATCATTTGATGATGTTTTCATTTTACTACTATTTTCCGTAATATCATTTGATGATGTACGCTTCATTTCCATTAACATTGAAATTCCTGTTGTCGGTGGATTATTATTTTCTGTATCAGATGCATGTCCACTAGATAGACCATCTTCTAAAACTGGCATACTTGCTGCATAATATTTTGAATAGCTTGGATACGTTGATAGACCATTAAATTCACCAGATAAACCTAGAACGCATGTTTTTAATTTAATTTATTATTTTTGTTCTTTTTTTCTTTGTTCAATAAATTAAGTATATTAAAATAAATTGGAATTGGTAGACTCTCAACAAGATTATTTACAATTAAAATTTATTTCAATAAAAAATGATAAGCAAATTCAATTTTTGAATTAAAAAAGTTTTTTGTGGAATTTAATAATTTCTAAAAAAGTTCAATCAACAAAAATGCATTAAAATCTTAAAAAATAAAATTCTATTGAAATTATTTTTTTTTTATTATTCACCCAACGTGTATTTTAATTTATTTAATTGCATATTCTCATTCATTGAACCTTTTTTTTTGTTCGAAATTATCTTTCTCTATGAATTCTTTTTTAATTTAGTTAAAACACTTACTATCTAAATCACCACAATTTGAATCATAATCAGTTGTTTCAGGTGAATAACGAAAACTTCTTGATTGTATACGATTTTGATTAATACCATCTTGATTATCAATTTGTTCACCACTACTACGACTTGCTGAATCCAAAAAGAAATCAATATCATGATTATTATGATCTTTACCATTTGTTGTTGCTTGTTGGGTTTTTGTTATTGTTGCTGCTGCTGCTGCTGCTGCTGTTGTTGTTGTTGTTAATGCTGTATCAATTCCATTAGTAAAATTATTTTGTTGACATGGACTATCCACAACTAAATCATCATCAATATCGACATCAACATCAACATCGACATCGACATCATCAACATCATCATCATCATCATCATCGACATCATTATCACGATTATGATTATGATGATGATGATGCATTAAATGATGATGTTGATAATTTTCTAATGGACTATTTGCTAAACGATGTCCTATATAATTTTGATCTCTTTCCATATTATTACGGAATTCATAGTGAATATCCTGTAAGTGCAAATTAAAATTGAAGAAAAAAAAAATAAATAAATAAATCGAAAAAATGAAAAAAAAAAAATAAATAAATAAATAAAAAACATTTTAGAAAATTGAGCAAAAAAAAATAATCTTGCAAAAAAATTTTACGTTTAAAAATTATGAAGATTCTCAGCAAAACCATAAAACTACGTAAGATACATAAAACTTTATAAAAAATCATACGGTATACTACAAATGTATATAATGCATCAGATTGCACAATATACAATGTCATTTTCAGATAAGGAAGCAGACGATAAGATTTCAGAATATAAAAAAAGTATACAGAAAATAAAAATGTTAAAAAAAAATGAAAAAACAAAGAAAAAAAAAAACTTATTGTGTGATGAAACATATGAAATACATTATACATCTTGTAGAAGGTGGATTATTATAGGTATCTATAAACAAGACTATAAAAACAAGGAAAAACTTGAAAGAGAGTAAAAAAAAACATAGAAAACTAAAGAAAAATGAACAAAAAAAAGTGCTTTTTAAAAGGAAAATAAAAAAAAATCATAAAAACTAAAGCGCATTAAAAGATACATCCTCCCTCATCATATTTGTATTGCATATACAATGTTTTTTTTTTTTTTTGTACATATATCACTTACAATACTATCAACATCGCTTCCATTCTCAATTGCTTTCTCTTCGTTTGATGGACACTTAAAGAATTCTTCAAGTACTTTTCTTGTCTCAGAAAATTCATACAGGTAGTCGAAGGTTGTTGACTTTGGTGCCTGTTCAGATGTTGTTAAATCTGATGATGTCCCAATTTCAGATACATCATTACTTGTATCTTCAGCATTATTTGATGATGATGATTGTTTTATGTTTAAAATCGGTGGTGGAGATTCTTGCGGCGGGGATATTATACGCTGTATAGATACATAATACAAATAGTATGTAGATAAAAAATAAAAAATAAACATACAAAGAAAATAAAAAACAATAAATAAATATATAAAATGAAATAGAAAAAATGAAAATCACATAAAAAAAAGACAAAATAAAACTAAATAAAAGTTAAGGAGACACAATAAAAATAATTTTCATATAAAAAAGTAAAAAAAAGAGGATAAACGAAATAGAAAATAAAAAGTTCATAAAAGTATATAGAAAAAAAGGGTATATGCAAGGAGCATATTGTTTCCAATTGATTGGTTAGGATGGTTTTGTGTATTTTCTTTTTTATTCTTCTTTTTTTTTTTTTAGTTTATTGAACTTCTAAGATGGATATTCAAAGAAAAGTACACAACTTGATGAAAATGGACTTTTTTTTTTTTAAAGTAAAGAAAAACAAAACAGTAATGAACTTTTACAAGTTTGATGTGATTGTGAAAATACACAACAAATAATAGATATATAAAAAGTAACTATAAAATTTATTATAAAATTTTAATGAGAAAAAAAAAATTACAAACCTGAGGAAATCCTGGTCTTGCTGTATACATTGATGATGGTGATGTTTTATGTTTTAAATTTGAATTCTGTTGATGAATTGATTGAATTTGAATTTCATGTTCTTCATCGTCATTTATTGTTTGTCCAATTTTTCGTGGTGAATTTTCGTATTCTGAAAAAAAAACAACAACAACAACAAAAAACAGAATGTTTAATTAAATTAAAATAAATTGAATAACATAAAAATTTCATGAAACATTGTGTACTTCATAAAAAAAACAGGAATATTTATTGTGATGATTTTTAGAAAAAATTCTAAATAAATTTATGAAAATGATTCGCTCGTACATCCTTCTAATTTAGTTAAGGATATAAATAATAATGTATGAATTTTATTTTTCAATGATGAAAAAATCCTTGATTTGTTAAAAAACAAAAATCTTAGAAATTTAGAACAAACTAATTGTCAATTTACGAGGAAAAAATTTAAGAAAATTCATGCAAATTACGAAGGATATATGTAAATAAATGAGAATTTTGGCATATTAAAATTTTACAAAACATAAAAATTCAATTTAATGTTCACATCATTGCGATACTTAAATAAAATTTCATTAGAAAAATAAAATTTAAGAAAGAAAAAAAGGATAAAGTTGGTGCCCTTCATCATCCTTGTTTGTCCTTGAAATTTAAAATAAATTGTAACCATTTTTTGTTGTTGTTGTTTTGTGTAAAATTTTTAGAAAGGTTTATAATCTTTAACAATTTTCTGAAAATCTTGAAAAGGTAATTGCCCCGAAAAAGGTCACACGCGTACTTTAAGGACATATAATTTATTGTTTTTCTTTTTTGTTTTATTTTTAAAATCCTTTTTTTTTTTTTTTTTGGTCCTATTTTTTAAGTAAAAAATTTCATTTTTCTTTGTATTGATATCATGAATATTTAAACATATTACTTCTGAATGAACTGTCTTCAAAATTTCTTAAAATAATAAATCTTTATTATATTACAGACGTAAATCGTTGTTTACGTATATGTGTTTATGTGTATGTACCTATATAGTTTTTTTTTTTTTTTTTTGGAAAGGTTAAAGGTTCCAAATTTATACCACACTTTTCAAATTTATTTCTATATACAAATATAAAATACATTATAATTTCGTTTTATTTTATTCTTTTTTTTTTTTCTTGGTTGACATAAAATCTATTTTAATGTTTACAAGCGAATGAAATGAGCTTTCTTCACATATAAAATTTACCTTTAAGCTTTAAAAACTTTTCTGAATTATTATATGAAAGTATAAAAATAAAATAATATTAAAAGGTACACATGTGTACATACACATAAATATTACATGTCCCTATTAAAATAAAATAATATGTTGTTTCATGGTTACAGAACATAGACAACAAAATTAAGATATAGTCGTCTCCCAGAAAAAAAAGGAAGATACAAAAAAAAAAAATACCAACATAATTCACTCACCCATAATTCCATGTCTTGTATCATTTGTTATACCAAAATTTCTATCTAATAATTTTGTATCGTTATATTTGTCATCATCACAATTTCCATCTACTAATTCATCGTTTTGTATCTGTTGTAGTTGTTGTTGTTGCTGTTTATTCAAATTCATAGAAGTTGGTATCTCTTCAGGAGTAACTCTTAAATCTATAAGGATAAGAAAAAGAAAAAAAAATATATATATAACAACAAAATAATAAAAGCATTTCATTAATAATATTAATATGAAATGAAATATGTATTAAAACAGTAAAAAGGAAAATAGGAAGAGCAAAAAAAAAAAAATAATAATAAATAAATAAAAGCAACAAACAAACAAATAAAAAACAAAATGAAGAAGATATAAAAAGTCAAAAAGTTTTTCTTTTTATTATTTGTTTGAAAATTGAAGTATCTAGGAATATAAAATTCTCACATATGTGACATATTTTCATGAAAAAAAAAAACAACTTTATCTTAGCTATTTAATAATATTCTCAAGAAAATAATAATATCATGATAAAGCACCTTGTATTGTACGTACTCAACGTATCTAAAATATCTTATTTAATGTTTTTTTTTATATCTTTTAGAAAACTCCTGATGTACAGATCCTTTTTTTCTTCTTCTTCTTCTTTTTGTTTTATAAATTTTTATTTTTGTCTTTTTTTATTACTTTTTATTTTTGTTTTTATGTTTTTTCTGTATTTTGTTTCTTAATTATAATTTGTCAAGGATAATAACAGCAACAACAAATTTTTATAAAAGAATAATAAAATATGACATATAAAACGATAAATGACCCTGAAAATTATCTTTTATTTAAATGAATTTTTTTTTTTTTTTTTTTTTTTTTTTTTTTTTTTTTTTTTTTGCTTTATTCAAATGCGTAGTCATGTGAAAAATAAATGCTGTTTTGCTTTTTTGTTTTTGAATAAGAAAATATACACCTTACTTACACCTTTTATAAAAAATTTAATAAAATTTTCACGAACATATCACGTACATAGAATATAAAAGCGCACAAAACACATCACATATAGTGTCGTGATTAATTTACATATTTTTTTTTTTTTTTTATTTATTTTTGTTTGTGTTTCTGATGAAGATTTATTTAAAATCGTGTGACACGTGAAATCGATATCAACATTATCATAAGTCTTAAAAGATATAAAACAATTGTAAAAAACAACACAGACATACAGTGATTAAGGATAAATGATTAACTTACTGTGATTTGACAAAAAAATGAATAAAAACGTTTTTTATATCTTCAAAAATTGATAAGAATTATAATTGAAAAAACGTCTTAAATTATACTTTTTCTTAAACTTTTAAAAGTCTTAATTAATTAAATTTTGTTAGAGATGAAAAAAATAACAGATTTCTTAGAAAAGCTTATTCAGTTTTTTTTTTTCCGTTTCTGAAATAATGAACTTCTGAAAAATATAATTAATGATGTTCAAGTGATTTGAGGCATAAATTTTGGGCTTTAAATTTTTTTCATTTCTTTTGTTTGTTTTGTTTTTTTGTTGTTTTTTACTTTAAGATTATTATTTGACTTTTAAAATGAGCAAACTTTTGACATTTCTAAGATGAATAATTACATATACAAAAAACAAAAAGTTTCTTTAATGAAGGATCAATATTTTGAATTTCTTTTAAGAGAAAAATATACTTTTTGTTTTACTATTTAGTTATACAACCCAAAATGGGTTCACAAGGAGTATGAGTAATGTGTTACTAAACATAAGTTTTAATATTGTCCTGTTTTGAAAATTTATTTTATCATTTATTGTAACTTTTACCATTGATCCTTTATAAAATTATGTTTTTCTTTAAAAAGTTCTTAAGATTTAAGTTGTTCCAAAATAAAATTGATTTAAAAATTTACAATGTGCTTTAAACTATTAAATTCATTATAAATAAAATTTTAAGAGTATCATTCAAAAACATAAATTTAAATTTTTCATCGTTGTTTTTGTTTTTACTTTTAATTAACAACCACGTTTTTTCTATACATTTCTACCCAAAAAAAGGTACTCCTACTTCTTTTTCAAATTTAATTATTGTTAAAATCACAGTTACATTTTTTTTTTTAAAATAAAAAGTTTTTATCATCACTATTTATCATTTATCACTCTCATTAATTCATGAAAAGTACAAAAGAACACAAAAACAACAAAAAACAAAAAGAAAAAAGTTAGTGTTTTTAATAGCAATAAATTATGGTTCATTAAAATTTCAAATAAAATTATTAAATTTCAAAAATAAAAAGTAATAACAATTTAAAACAAAAAAAAAAAAAAAAAACAACAACAACAACATGTATAATTTCACCAAAAAAAAAACTTTGTTCATTTCATTTGAGATAAGTTGAAATTTTCCACTTAAAATATTTTAAACTTTTTGAAAAAAAAAACAGGATCCTATTAAAAGCCAAAAAACTAACTAAATTAAACTCAAAACAAAAAAGGAAATAAAATAACATAAAATGCACTCTTCATGTGGAAAACAAAGAGGAAAAATTAAAAAAAAACAACAACAACAATGAAAAATTGTTATTATTATAAACTTACTCTGCCAATTTTCTGAAATATCATCGAATACAACCACTTCACCGCCCGCAACAACTGCAACACCCCTTGTTGGTGTATCTAAATCAATGGTAGATGAGTCCATTATTATTGCAGTAGCAGGAGTTGCAGAAACAGCAGCAGCAGCAGCAGTAACAGAAGAAGAAGAAGAAGAAGAATTAACAGGAGCAACAGTACCAACAACAGAACAAGGATCTATTGCAGTAATTGCTGTTGATGATGAATGACTAACTGGACTTCTGCCCACTTTAACGTGTTGTTTCGTAATAAAATGATGATTACGATGAGTTTCATTCTCAGTTAATTCTGGTGAATTTAATACAGTACTAGCAGGTGTTGTATTATGTCTAGTCTCCCAATAATTTTCTTTAATAAAAGGATTCTGATTTGAAATGTGATAACTATTGCTGTTGTTGCTGATATTATTATTGCTACTACTATTATTATTACGTTTTCTTGGCATATCAGAATAAAATAATGATGATGAAGACGATGATGAGTTGTAGCTATTTGTAGACGTATTTGTTAAATTTGTAATCGTCGACTGTATCGTATTTTGTGGTTCTTTAATAACCGATGATGTAGACGATGAATGATAATAATATGAAGGAATATTCGTTTGTGGTTGTTGTAAAGGAGTTGAAGGATTATTATATCGTTCCTGTTGATATTGTTGTTGTTGATGATGTTGTTGTTGATTATTTGTCGACGTCATCAAATTTAAACTAAGAAATGGATTTGTAGATATACGAGGCGTGACCGAAGACAATGATTCTGATGATATCGAAGATGATGAGGGTGGTGATGATGAATTTGTGGTGTTTGCGGTTACAGCGGTTAACGTTGTTGTATTCGTTTTGCTATTATTATTATTATTATTATTTTGAACTGGATTTAAATTAACATCGTTTTTAGGACGACATTTAGGGAACAACAATGAAATTTGATCACTCAATGGTGGCGATGATGATGACGATAATGATGAAGCAATACAAGTAGCATTTGTAGTTGAAATAGCAGATGGTATAATATCATTTTTTGCAGTTGAATTATTTGTAATACAAGCAGAAGTAAATGATTTTGCTAATGCAGAATTTGTGGTTGATGATGTAACTATAATTGGATCAGAAATTTTCACCTGATTGGTTCTGCTATTATTGCTGCTATTAAAATTATTACCACAATCAATATTACCACTGCTACTGCTGTAATTGTTTAAATTTGTTGTTGCTGCTGTTGAAAAAGCTGAGGATAATGAGGATGAATTTGAATATGATATTGGTAATGTTGAGGACAATGGAGAAGTAGTAGCAATTCCGATTACTGAATTTGTTGTACGTGATTGATAGTAATGATTTTGTTGTTGTTGTTCGTGTTGTTGTTGTTGCTGTTGTGATGAATTCGTGGCCACCACAATTGAATTCGCGACTGCTGCTACTGCTGCTGATGTGGTTTTTGGGTCACTAAATGTCGTTGAAAAATAAAAATTCCGACTACCAGATTGTGTTACTTGTTGTGAAGTATTATTGTAGTGTGGTGATGGTGCCGTAGGATAATTATTATGATGATTATTTGCTGTTGCTGCTGGTTGTGTTGTCGCCGATACTATAGTTGTCAATGTTGTGCTGACCATTATTGCCGAGAATGAACTATGGTAACATAAGGACATACATTATATAAAAGAAAAAAACAGAAAAAAGAGGGTTAGAAAAACGTTATTTTATGATTTTTATAATGTAAATCAGCAGTATATACAATATGGAATGTCAATAATTTCATGCAATAGTGATTTTTATTCATTTACTCGAATACAAAAACAAATAAAACCATATATTATAATGTTTAACATAACATTTGTGAGCAAATACTGAAAAAACAGAAAAAAGCACAGAATACAAAAATAAAATAAGGTTAGAATGGTAGAAAAAAATTTGCATTAAAATTCATAATTGTGTCTGTTTTACTCTTTTGTTTTTGCTTTTTTGCAAAAAAAAAAAATTTAATTTTTATCCTTTTTTTCCCATTTTAATAATAATTTAAAAATGAACTAAAACATGCATGCAATATTATTGTATTCCATAGTTGAACGAACATGCAGTGCGCATTAAGTAGTAAAGAATGTTTTTTGTTTTTTGTTTTTGAGAGCAGCATACCCAAAATATTCATTATAACAATATACATACACACATAGTACATACATATAAATAACAGGGTGGTAAAAAAAAACAAAAAGAAAATAAGTAACAAAATAACAATTCTACATCGGTGTAACTTTAACAAAAAGCCAAAATTATGGTAGATATAAATACATTACAAAACTATGGAATTGGATAAATTTATATTTTTACTTTGCAAAAGCGGAAGTACAATGAAAGAATTCACATTCACTTTGAAATATAATAAAACATGTAATGTTATGCTTTTGTGGTCGGATAGGGATGATAATCAGGAAGTAAAAGGAACAAAAATGTATATATGTACATATGTACGTAAAACTTATACATATTAACACTCTTCTTGTAAGTGAAGAGTTTGTAGTGTAGAAAAAAACAACAACACATACTACACAATCCATGTACATACTCGTATGTATGATACATGAATTTCTCTATGTCAATGGCTTTATTGCATGGCATTGCAATAATTATACATGACAGTAACATCATCATCATCATCATAATCAAGGATTCGTTATATTCTGATGCATAAAATACATTTGAGAATTTACTTTTTAATCAAATGACACGTGACAAAGTTAGTGGGAATGCGATAGTGTTATTTTAATGTTATGTAGAAGAAATTTACAAATAAAAAGTAGCAAAAAAAAAAAAATGAACAATATACATGATCCTTTACTTAATGTTCTTATACACGCAAATTTATGTAAAACAAAAAATGAAATTTGTTTGTGTGTATTGGTATCTACTTATATTTTACTTGACATTTCCTGATATTATGTATGTCATATAAAAATGTAAATTTTATTCAGAAAAAAAAAAAAAAAACAACTTTAAAACCAATGATTTTATGCGAACATAATGCGATTTATACAATTTTTTTTTTTGTATTTTTACGTTTGTTTTTGCCATAATTAAACATTAATAAAGTAAAAAAGGAAATAACTTGATGAATATTAATGATATTTTATGTATACGTATATTTTAATTGCTAATTTTTTTATTTTCGTTCTTCCCATTTGTTTAACTGAAAAATTTACGTTCGCAATAACTTAAAAAGGGTAATTTAAAAAAGAAAATCGATTAATGATTTAATAAAGAAGGGATTTTATGTAAAATGTTTTTCAAATGCGAAATTAAAAAGCTTATATCACTTCTATAGGTACTTTAAAAAAATAAAATGCATAAGTAAGTACTTCTGAAGTACATATTAACGTTAAATTTTATGAAGAAAATACGTTTCAAAACCTAAAGGTAATGAATTTAAATTCAAAAAATTTTGTCTAAAAATCTTTCAGTGGATTTTATAAAATGTCCTTAAAGCATGTTATACAACAGGACGAGTAAGTGATAACTAAGTGTTCGATTTCGATTCGATAATGAAAAAAAAAAAAAATTTTATTAAAAAATTTGACAGTTTCAATTGAACTTTGATTGATAGAAAATTGAAAAAAAAAAAAAAATCCTCCCTCTTGCTCCTTATCCACATCACATTTCAAAAGACTATAATATCTTTTTCAACTAAATCAAGGATTAAAATGAAATTATTTTCATACTATATGAGGTTGAAAAATCGATTTTTAATTGTTTTACAGAACTGAATCCTTTTTTTTTTTTTTAAATAAAATTTCAAAATCATCATTAAAATTTCATTAAATATGATTTAAAAATTGGCACACACAATTAATTGTATATTATCATCACATAACATTAAGTAGAATTTATTCTTAAAAACATAAAAAAAAACTTTATATGACCCTGTTCTTAATTTGCACTAATTCCTAAGTGAATTGATGGCAAAATGTATTCAATTATAATACATTTATTTTCTTATCATTGTTCTAACAGTCGTTCTTTCATTTCAACATGTTACATTAAATTTCTAATTTTATTACAAGTATTTTAAAGTCCTTTTTTTTTTTCCTTTCATAAATATATGTATGTTACATATATGTGTATTCCTTCATATATTATTCATCAAATTATTGCATGAGTAGCTTTCATATTCTTATAAAATGTTTTAAAAATTTAAAAACTGACATTTTTCAATGAATTTAATTTTAATTTTCTTTTTAAACTATTCACACACATATACACACATATATGTGCTCGTATGTACATATATAAAACAACAACAGCATAGATAATAAATGATATGACAATTATTTGTTTTGTTTTGTTTTTTTTTTTCATTCATAATATAAATAATTTATCAATCATTGCATATATTCTGCGACTTGTCATTATTTATGCTCCAAACATTTTTATTTTATTTTAATTTTTTTCTCTATACATATATTTTTATTTATTTCTGTTTTTTTTTATTTATCCTAATTATTTTGCTTTTAAATTAATTTATAAAAAAATTTGCATTTCTATTTAATGTCGAGAAATTTCTATATGTTCAATTTCAATGGAATCAAAAGAAAAAATGTTTATTTCATTTTCATTTAATTGGAACTTTTTTTTTTTGTTAGGTACTCTTTTAGTTTTATATATATATTTTTTTTAAATTTTAATAATTAAATTAAAACCAATAAAATATTATAAAGTTTATAAAAGAATTAAATGAAAGAAATTTCTTAATACAAGAAGAAAAAAATGGATTTATAATAAAATTTATGATTTAAAAGTTTATTTGTTATTTTTTTGTTTTTGTGTTTTGGAATTTTTCCAAAGTCAAATGAAAAACATTAAAAAAAAAAAAAATAAAAGAACTGAAATGGAAAAAATAAATTGAGAAAAGTAAACAAAGAAACAAACTAAAATATAATGCAAAATATAAAAAATAAAATCTAAAACACAAAAATAAAAATATAAAATAAAAACGCAAAATTTTATGCATTGTTTTTTTTTTTCGAATTTAAAAAAAATTCTTTTACTCTTTTTTGTTGTTGTTAAATTCTGGAAAAAAAAAATTTAAACTATCAAGCATAAAATATTTCAGTTAATTACATTTTTTGAATAATTAGGACAAGTTTTGTTTTTCATAATGAATAATAAATAAAAGTCCAAGTTAAGTTAAGAAAATACTTTAAAAATAAATAAAATTTTAAATATTTATCTGCAATTAAATTTTCAAGAAAATGTAAAAAAATGTAAAAAAAAAAAAAAAAAAAAAAAAAACAATTGTTTCTTGACGACGCAACATTTACATTTATTTAAAAGATTGTGATGGCAATGTAATATGGAAATTTTCATGTTGCAACAAACTTAAGAATTTTCTCATTTAAATAAATTATAAATTATTTACATTAAAAATAATGAGCTAGAAAAACAAGACGAAGAAAACGATGAAGCCTTGTTATATTCTGTTGAAAATATTATTTACTGTTATTATTAAAGGAAAATAAAAAATAAAGGCATAAAATAAGAAAAATAATGAAAAATGAAAAATGAAATTGTGTACAATACACAAAGGACAAAAAAAAAAAAAAATGAAAATGAAGAAAAAAGTAAAGTAATATAATTAAGTGTTCAGAAATAATAAAAAAAAAATATTTTGCTCTAATTTTCTTCATTTTTTCGTTCTACGACTTCAAGGATTTTTAAAAATATTTATTACAAAGAAAAATATTCCTTCGTTTTTTTTTTCTTCGCAAGCATGTTAAAATTTTTACTTAATTTAAAAAAAAAAAAACAACTTTTCACATAAATTCTTGTATTCTTTCAACATTTATCTTAAAAGTACCTAAGTGTATTCACATTCCTCTACAAAAACAACAACTTTAAATCATATGTGAAAAGATGTATACGTAAAAAATCTCTAGAAACCTCACCACCCACAATAATAAACTCCTACTATTTTTATGCTCACGTGTGGCGTAATAGTGAGTCCTTTTTTATGTTTATCATATTTCCGTCAACTACTTTACTTTATTTGCGTATGACCTTTTATGGTAATTTAGTGTTTTTTTTTTTTAAGTAGAGTGTTAAAAAAAAAGTTCAGTTTTTGTTTTTATTTTAATAAATATAGCGGAAGTAAATGAGAAAAAGGTGGTGAAAAAAAAAATCAAATAAAAATAATAATATTGTTTAAAAAAAATGTAAAATTGTGAAAACTACACCGGAAAGTTATATGACAATATTTTTTGCATCATAAATCCTTGTTAAAGTTGTTTTCGTTGTTGTTTATATTGTTTGGTGTTTTTTCTTTTATTATTTTTACTCCATTTAGTCGTTATACACACAACATAATATTCAATTCTAACTAACATACGTATCATAAGCAGAAAGGACATGTATGTAGTATGTATTTTATTATTTTAAAAGTAGGTTCATATGAGTATAGTTTTCTGTTTTTCATAGTTTCCTGTTATATTATATTAAATTATATATTTTTTTTTTACAGTTAAAGTAGGTATATGTACCGTATATATTCTTGTTTTAATATTATAAAAAAGAAATTTTATATAACAAGAACAAGTAAAAGAATAAGAAAAACAAGAAAAAGAAGTAGAAGAAGCAGGAGGAGGATAAAAAATATAAAAATTGGTCGGAAGTAATGTAATGAACCATTAGTTATGTCCTTTATGTTTGTGCGGTGAAAGTTATGTGAAATTGTATATTATACTGTATATGTACATATACATACATATATCTGCATACACATATGTACATTATGATGAGTATCGATGGGTTTCCTGTTTTATTATACTATTTTTTGGGTAAATTTGATGAATCATGAAGGAAATAGAGAATAATGAGAATACATAAAATGAAAATTTTTATGTAAATGTATTGTATACATACGTATATGGAATATATGGATATAAAAATTAATATGAATATAGAACATATGAACAAAAGATATAAGATACTTTAAGTAAAAAAAAAAAACCTAAACTTAAGGAAAAAGGAAAAAAAAATGGATTAGAAAATAAATACTAAATTTTATTAATTTTTGCTTGAGTTCACTACATGATACTAATAGGGTAATAGCATTTATAAGCATTTATTTTCAGGGAAAATACTAATTTCACATGTAATTTAATCGATTCTTTAATAGTATCCTTTTTTTTTGGAATTAATAGCCGGTTACAAATGACTCATTTTTACAATATAGCAATTTGCTACTTATTTTTTGTGATTACTTAGAACAAAGGATGTTTTCTACTGCGTCCTTTCATGTAAAATAAGCCCTCCAATGAAAATTTTTGAACGCAATCTGATATTTATTGAAATATTCATTAAAATAAGAGTTAAATTATTTATCAAAAACATATACTTTGTGAGAAAATACAAGGACTCGAAAGAGTTTGAAAACCTATTGTACCGCAGGACCAAACAACAGAACAAAATCCATTTTGAATATTGAAGTTCTTTGTGAGAATTCATTCTGTATACGGAAATTCTTTATTTTTTACAATTCTTCAAAAGCAAAACAACTAAAAAAAACTTTACACATTTCTAATCAAAAATTGATTTCCTCATTATAAAAAAAAATTTCATATGTATATTTCCTATGTCCTAGTAAGTCTCAAAATCAATTTTTAAAGTTTTAACATTTACCATTGGGTCAACAATCAAATTTAACATAATTCGGTAGTTACTTTGCCTATATAATTTGTATATTTTTCAGTATAAAAATAAGGTCAAAATTTTTCAAGTACACTTTCAATAAAATTTTCAGACAAAAAATTTTTTCCCATTTTCTATGCATTAAAACTGAATTGAATTAAAGGAAAGTAGAAAAACTTTCTTTATTTTTTTGTTAGAAAAATTTGATTTAAAAATTTTCTTTTTTCGTATTACAATTACGCAATTCTATACTAAAAAAAAGTCTGCACAAATCTTTTTTTTTCCCTGTCTTTGAAATTTTCAAAAAGTAATAAAATTACAATCCTTTTTCTTTAACTCTTTCACTCTCTTTTCATACTTTCGTACTTTTTCTCAGTGGAAAAAAAAAATAAAAATACAGTAAATACAAATTATACCGTAAAGCAGCTACAATATAAATTTTATATCGATTTTTCAGCAGTTTTCTATTTTTTTTTTATAACAAAACAATTTTTGTCTGTACTACAGTATACAAATTCTACTCGTACATTTTAGTATAATTTCTGTTTCATTAAATTTTCGAGTCAGCATATTCCTTTAAAATTTGAATGTTTTTACGAACATATAAAAATATACACGTGTATATATGTATGTATGTACAAAAAGAAACGATAAAGTCCTTATTGTAATAGTAAAAAGTTTTCGTACAAAATTGTGTCTTTGTGTAGAAAACTACATTTTTTTTTTTTTTTGGAAAATACATAAGTAAAAAAAGTTTTTTTTCCACGTGAAGTCAATCTGTGGAAAACTCATTTGGGAAATTAAGGAGAAGAAGAAGAACGAAAAAAAAAAAACAAACACAAAATAGAAGTCAAAACTTTGAAAATGTCATTTTCATGATTTCAGTTTTGCCTACACTTTTTTTGCCCCATCCTCTTTCGTTAACATTATAATCTAGCGTATATAATTTATAAACCACCGTCTCACCATCATCATAATTATATCGCAATATTTAATTACCATAATTGATTTTGAATAATTATGTCGGGTTTTTTTTTTTCTTTCTCATTTTTTTGTTGTTGTGCTTTTTATATTTTTCGTGAACAACAGAACTTTTTTAAGCATAAAAGTATAAATAATCAATTTATGTGATTTGCTTGCAGTTTTCTTTTTTTTTTTTTTTAAAGCTTTAATTTTATATTTTAGTATTTTTTAAATTTTGGTTTTACACCAACAAGCATGCTTTTTTTTAAAGAAATTGAAAACTTTTATGCTATAAATATGAGTATTTTATGCAGAGTTGCTTTCTTTTGTTTTTTGTTTTTTTTTGTTTTTAATAATCTCTTGTTGAACAAAAAATAAATAAATATGATACATAGAAAAAAAATATATAGCTACATATTATAATAATTATCCTTGATGAAATGAATGCGCGTTTTATACAAAATATAAATATAAAAAGTACACCACTAGAGAAACAGATAATAATTTTGTAGTGGTACATAAACCGTAAGTACTTTTTTTTGTTTTTTGTTTTTTTTTTTTTTTGTTTATCTCAAAAACATGGAAAAAGTTATAATTAACATTTTTTAATAATTTTTGTTTTTCATCTGGATAAGTGAAAAAAAACTGGAACAAATTAGATTCATTTTTTTTAACTTTTTTTTATTTTCTTGTATTATTAATTTTTTTCTTCTTTTATTCCCCTCTTATAAGATACAATTTTAACCAAAAAAAAGTAGAAAAAAGTATTATTTTGATGACGTGCTGAACAAAATGACGTCAAAAGACCATAAATTCGATGTAAAATAATATAACGACAAAAAAAAAAAAATACGTCATTTCAAATAAAACACAGAAAATGGTATAATTATTTTTTTTTTATGTAAATCAAAAAAAAAAAAACCTAATAATAAGGTAAAGTAGAAAAATATAGGTCACTGTTGTTGAATGAATTAAATATAAAACAAAAAACAAGGATAGGAAAAAAGGAATTAAAAATGAATTACGGTTTACTTAATAATTGAGCTGTTTTTTTTTTTTTAATTTTTATTTTTTCAATTTGTAGATAATGTAATGCTTGTTGAAATTAAAAAAAAAAAGAGGAAATTTTCAATTTTCTGTTTTATATTTTTGCTTTAACTCAATTTTAATTTTATCCTTTCAGGATTAAAATATTAACACACACATTAAATGTACTTTTGGTAAAGGGTGATGTCTGAAAGATGAAATGTAAAATGGTGAAAAATACCGTAAGGAAAAAAAAAATTAATGAAGAAAGCTTTTGAATATTTCCTTGTAGGTTTATAAAATTTAAAAAAAAAATTAATAAATCAAAATTAATCAATTTAAGGTAGGAAAAAAAGAAGAAAACAATGACACAAAAAATTTAAAAAAAAAAACAGAAAATATAATCTATCGATTGCTTCTATTTTACTTTTGCATTATTTATTGTTTTTTTTAAACTTTTTTTGTGTTTTGTCTTCCTTAAAAACTCTTTTACAACTTTTTTAATTACTGGTATACAAAAATTATTTTTAAAATGAAATTTTATTTAGCAAAATTTCAGCAAATCACCCTGTACAAAAAATAACGTGCGGTTAAAAAATATTATGAAAAAAAAGGGTTGTATAATGTGTTTATTTTCTAACACCATTTTATTCAGTTAATTGTTATGTCAAGTTGTTAAGGGTCGTCGTAATCTTATTTGTTTTCTCTTGTTTTTTTTTTCTTTTAATTTGTTCTAGAAAGAAAAATCTTTTAAACATTTTCATGATAAAAAAATACCAACAAAATGAGCTAAAATTAAAAACAAAAAAAAAAAAAACAAAAAAAATAGAAAAAAAAAAAACAAATGAAAAAACATTTACTTTGGATGGATGAGGTATGATTTACTTTTTCAATTAAATACGCACTTTTTTTTCCATTTAAATAAAATGTGCTTTTTTTTATCACAAATTTGTTTTTCACGAACTTATTTTAATATCTTTTAAAAGTACTTTTTTCTCTTAATATGAAAATATTGTAAAAAAGATATTATTAGAAAAATAAGTAAAAAAAAAAAACATTATATTTTCACAAAAAACTTTTCAGTCTAATGGAATATTAATGGAAGTTGAAAAACAAGCTTGTTTTTCTTCTCTATTTTTTTTTCTTGTTATTTTTTTTTTTTCTAAAGAAACTTTCTCTTCCACTTTTTCTTTAATTTTTCATAAATTTTTTCTTTTTTTTTTCACAAAAAAAATAAAGATATAGGAGTATATTTTTCCTTTATTTTTAAGTACAAATTTAAAAATTTTATTACTTATATTGCAAATTTTTTCGTTTTGTTTTATATGAAGAATAAAAAGCACAGTTACAAAAAAAAAAAAGAATAAAAAAACAATAGAAAAAAAAGTAGAAATTTTAAAGTAATAGATTTTATAAAAAATTTTTAATCAAAAAGTTTATTATTATATAAAAATTTATAGATTTTTTTTTTTTTTTTTCAAAATACCCAATACATGTTACATACATATGTATGTATATTTTCATAGTTTGTATATGCTCACCTATAATATGACCTATAAATTATTGATATATGTTAAAGTTCATTGTACATATGTATGTATGGTTTGATTATAAGACAAAAAAAAAAAAAAAAAAAAAAAAAAAAAAAAACATAAGTATAAAATTTATTACTTTGAAAAATATCTATAGAATAAGTAAAGCTGTAATCTCAATTAATTATAATGTGGGAACATATATGTAATAATGTTTTGTAGGCTTTATATTGAAATTATACATACAATAATATAAATATGTATATACATTGAATTGGATTTAAATGTGTAATAGGATAAATATGTATGAGAGTATCTAAAAACGGATATTATACATATTGTAAAACATTAAGAATGTGTGGCTTGTAATTATTGAACGATCGAATAAATTATAAAATTTGTTATTGTTACTTTGTATATTATATAAAAAACAGATATCCTTAACAGTACATTTATCCTTATTTTATTGTAGAAACTATATGTGCATATATGTATGTATCTTATGTATACTTACATGTATCTAATTTGCTATTATTATTATTATTTGCTAGATACTGCCTAAAATATTGATTAATGATATAAAATCTAGGGCATAGCATATTATTCTTTAAAATGCCACATTTTAAATAACAAATAATTCATGTTATAATAATAATACATACTCTGTATTTATGTATGTGTATATTATTGTTTGGCATATATAGCTTTAATATCTGATGATGTAATCAATAAATCTTTAACTTTAAAAGCTAATATAGCATTATTGTACTATACAGTTTGCCTAAAGTTAAAATTTGATTGAAATGTCTATGCGGTGGGTCAAAATGATTTATCGTATATTATATATTCTTTGTTGATGTTGATACAAAAGAACTTAGGTAAAATATATTTTATTGAAAAAACTTTTCATATACTTGTAAACAAACATTTTATATACAGAAAGGAATTTTTCATGTTAAAAATAAAATTTATCTTTTATTTACAATTTTCCTTTTCATCTCTTTGTAAAAAATAAAATATTCCAAAAAAAAAAAAAAAAATCATGTTTAAATGTTTGGTCGTTGGATAATAATTACAAATTTATTTTTGAAAAATGCCTTAAGGACAAATTATTCATAAAATGGTATCGCCTCAAAAAAAAAAAAAAAAAAATGAAAGCAAAATGCCTGTACAAAGTTATTTTTTTTTTAATGTAAAATCGTGAAATGAAACGATAAGATTTGATTAAAATCTATTTAGCGTATAAGAACACACACAAACTGTAGTATATAACACAACACGCGTTTATTGTATACTTATATTTTACTTCCTTAAGGTATTTTTTTTTTTTCATGTTACCTACATTTCAGTAAAGTTTGACAAATAACAGGACGTCATTTAAAAGAAAAAGCAAAGTTTTTCAAAAAAAAAAAAAAAAATGTTATAATGAAACTTTTTCTTGGGAAATATGAAAAATGAAAGAAAACAAATCATATTGTCCTGTTTTTCAGTTGACGGGAATCTAGAATGTAATGATATACAACCGTTAAGGCGATTTATGCTTTTTTTTTTTAAAAAAAAAAAAAGAAACATTTTATTAAGGACTAAAAAAGACTGACTGACACTTGTTTCCTTGTTACAAAATAAGCACGAAAAAAAAAAAAACCATGGAAGAAGAAGTTTGTTTTTATTGTTATTTTTTTTTTCTTTTAAAAAAATTTCACTTTTGTGTACGAGTATCTTTGATTACTTTTCTTCTTAAATGTCGTTTTGAGGATACGATTTATTTTACGGTGAAGAAAAAAAAAAATAAACAGAAATTGTTATAACACTTCTTAGAAAAATTTCTATAAAATCTACAGGATATTTTTTTTTTCATAATTTAAAGATCACCTTGTGTGTATTTAAAAGTTTTTAATTTGAGTTCAACTAATTTAAAAAAAAAAATGTTAAAAACTTTTAAATCTTTTTTTCGTGTTTTCGTTTTAAATCTTTTTTGTAAAGAAAATTTGCGATAGAACATAATGTAGTATATAACATGATTTTTTGATGAAAAAAGGACTTTAAAGACTGATTGAATCGGTATTTTCACATAGAAACAAGTTCAAATCCTTTTCAAGTTTGTACTGGTAAAAATAATTTATTATAAAATTTTTGTTTGATTTCTTTGAATATTCTTTATTTTTTGCTTGAAGCTATTGAGGTCTAACGTGGAATGTGAAATTCGCAATTATATGAACTTTCAAACGTTCATTATATTTTTTTAGATTATGCTAATAAACAAAAACTTTTTTTTGATAAGATTTAACGTATTTATCCTTAATTTGTTTCATTGCATTACAAGTTTCTGATCCCTTCTCGTGTCTTATTACTTCCAACATGATTCAATAATAATATTTTTAAAAGTTTGTCGAACGTTTTAAAAATAATTCTTCTTTCAAACTCTTCTTCTTATTATTATTCTTATTCTAGGACTAAAGTTGGCTTGGGTGGCACTCTTGTGATATGGAGGTCTAGCTCTCTACCCATTTTTTAGCCTGTCGACTCAGAGGTCTTCGATTTTGTGATTTTTGAATTTTGACCCATTTCACTATTCTGTCGGGTTCATCCTGTCTTCATTAATTGAGAAATACCTCCTCCCAGATTTCACCCACTTGAACACATCTTCTGTGTTCAGTTCATTCTTTAAAATACATTGGAACAAAAAATTATTTAAAAATGCATAAAAAATCGAACGAACAGGTAAATGGGAGTCCTTTTACAGTAAAATTTTCTTTTAAAAAAAAAAATAAATAAATAATGAACGTGAGTTTCTTGTCTTTCTTTTTGAACAATGACAACCAAAGTCGTTATTTTTTTTTTGTCTAAACTTAATTCAATTTTCTTTAACATTTTTCTTGAATTCGTTTTCTCTCTTAACTGAACAATAATTATTCACCATCAATCTTATTACTTCAATTTTAATGAATTTTTATTTTGAACAAAAAAAAAAAAAGAAGAAGAAAAACAGTAGGAAAAAAAAACTAAATAAATAAATAAAGACCATAAGTGTATTTCAGTTTCAAATAAAAGTTTACAAAATGGTTTTTACATGTTTTATGTTTTATGAAGAAAAAGAAAGAAAAAATAACAGTAAAGCTCAAAGTATCTTTTAAGCGAATTATCTTGAATGAATATTTTATAATGTAATTTTGTTCAGAAAAAAAAAAAATAAATATATAATATAACACATGTAGCCTCATTATGTAATTTGTATATACATAAGTATGTGTGTTTAGCAATAATATTTATGTTGGTCTTCATTGTTTTATTTTCATTATGAATTATTAATAACAATGAAATTTATTCGAATAAATATCAGATTTAAATACATGTCTTATGTTGGCTTTTTGTTATTAGATTACGTTTTTTTTTGTTTTTTTGTTTTTTTTTGTTGTTAAATATTTTATTCGTTGATTAAGATCGATGACATTAAAAAGAAAAAAACATATGTATGTACATAAAATTTTCATGAGATATCTGAAGAAAAGAAAAACAAGAAAACTGAACTCATTGAATTTTCTTTTTTATTCATTGAAAATTCTTAATTCATTTATAACGTGACACGTAATGAATAGATTTATAGATACAACTACTTTACAATCAACAAAGATACCTGCTAATTAGAGATACGTGCAGTAGAATATTTGGAATTTATTAAGTATTTTCTTTTTCTTGTTTTAATTTTATTGAAAAATTAAACTTCGATGATAATAGTTGAATGTCCGCGGACAATCGATTCCGATATATCTCTGTTTAAGCACAGAAAGTTCAAAAAGGTGAATTCATTGTTGTTTAATTCAATTTAGTCTTTTTTTCTATTTCGTTTTTTCATAGAGTTCATTATGCGTTCACGAGTAACATTTTTATATCGATAGAAATTACACATTTTCTTTAATGTTTTTTTTTTTTTAAATTTGTTTCTTTTTTATTCCTTTGTTGGTTTTTAGAAAATCTGTTTTAGTATTTTTGTTTTTACATTTAAATAAGCATTACAACAGAAAAAAGTGAGCGACATACAAAAAAAAAAAGTGTACATCATTTTATGTATGCGAATAAAATTTACTCTTCATTAAAGTTAAACGTATCTATTTTTTATTATTTTTTTTTTATATTATGCATACGCTGTACATTTTTTTTTCTCCATTATTCTGGAAAATCTATAACGAAGGGTCGGTACAGAACAGAAAACAATGGGTAAAAATAAAAATAAAAAAATGAAAAATAAAAGAAAATGAACAGGTAATAATTTTTAATACACCTTCACTTAACCTGTCTAGACGTGAAGACTTTGTAGTTAGTATATAGTACGTCGATTTA
Source organism: Bombylius discolor (assembly GCA_939192795.1). Lineage (NCBI taxonomy): Eukaryota > Metazoa > Arthropoda > Insecta > Diptera > Bombyliidae > Bombylius > Bombylius discolor. The sequence goes on along the minus strand of OW584240.1, from coordinate 49,762,901 downwards.
TATGATCATGATAACATGTAATCATGTAGGAGAGGGTGACTTTTGGGTGAATGTGGTAGTGGTTTTGCAACAAAGTATCAATTTTCAATTTTTATTCACTGTATCATATTGGTATGTTTTTTGTAATATTATTGGGATTCAGGATACCTTTTGTTTTTTAAGAAATCATAGAATTTACTTGAAGTAATGAAATTTGAACTTTTTTTTTTTTTTTGTTATTTTCACAATTCACAATGTTGTAGAATTTTTTATATGAACTATTTAAAAATTTATATTTCTTTTTAATATTTAAAAATTTTTACGTGAATCCTTTTAATCCTTTTAAACCGTATGTTTTCTTTTACACTTTTACTTACATATGTATATTATTTTTTGTGGTATCACAAACGTGTTAAGAGTTTTTACGAATTTTACAATTTTCCTATATGGCAAAATAAAAAAAATAAAAGGATAAAAAAAAAATGATACAAAAAAAAATTGTTTTTTATGTATTTTCTGTTTGTTTTTGATATTTTATTATTTTCTCTTTTTTTTTTTTTTACATTGAAATAAATCATTTTTTTACAAACAAGAAAAGAAATAGAAACGAAGCATATTATTGTTTTTTTTTTTTACTTTGTGTTCCCTTTAAATTTTATATACATATTTTTTATTTATTTCTTTTCAACTCAATAAACATGAAAATGAGTGGAAGTTAACAGAAAAAAAAATATATACATATATACATATATTAATAAGAAAAAGGATATAATCTTCAATCCGATTAAATTTTTTTATTTGTGTGCTTTAATAAAAACACAGAAGATACAATAGAACCCTATACCCTATGATATCTTCTTACATTTATTACACGTGTATGTTACATGTTAAGAAGTAAAATGTGAGAAAATACGTCCTGTAACACAAACAAAAAAAAAAGGATATTTTACTTATTAAGAATATAAAATATATATGTATATGTTTTTTTTGCTGAAATTTTCCATGAATATTTATATTTATTTTTCAAATCGAAAAAAAAAGAATAAATTTAAATGAAAAAAATTAGAAAAAAATAAAAAGCTTATTTTTAATATACCATAATATTTTTTTTATATTTTATATTATTTTCTATCTTTTTTTTCATTCATTTTTTTTTTTTTTTAAATAATTTTCATCTGTATTTAAAATTTGTGTAAGATACACATATTATTAAATACAAGGTATACAAAGTACATTTAAGGGTTAGTTTGAAAAGGTATAAAAGAATGCATAAAAGAATAACGGAAAAAAATAGGGCATTAAAATGAATTACTTTGTATGTATGTACATATGTATGTACTATGAAGGAAAATAAAAATTGTGTACATTAATATTTGTGTTACTATTAAATTCACTATATCCTTGTACATATTTGTATATTTATTTATTTTTTATTTTTTTTTTTCATAGAAAAAAGAAAATAACCTAGAAAATTTTTTTTTGTAGAAAAACATTTCAGAATCAAGGACTTCAAGAGAAATGAAAAAAAAATAAAATGAAAAAAGAGTAAGAAATAAACATTCGTATGAATTTATATTTTCAAGTAAAAAATAATAATTTAAAAAAAAAAAGTTTTACAAGATCCATGTAATTATGATTAATGGATAGAAAAAATATAAAGATTTTCATTTTATGGTAGCTAAACACAGGAGAAAACAGTTAAAAAAATAAAATAAAAAAAAAAAATAAAAATATAAATGTAAAATTTTTGCAAAAATAATTTTTCTGTTATTGATTGTTTTTGTTTTTTTTTTTTTTTCATTTTTTTTTTTCAAATTAACTTAACAGAAAATTAAAGGATATTCAAAAAAAAAAAAAAAGAGTTCTATGTTTAAGAATGTTTTTCCTCTTCTAAGAAAGAAAAAAACTTTTAAAACTTTTTTGTATTATTTTTTTTTTTATTTTTTTTGTTTTTTTTTGTTTGTTTTTTTGATTGAATGAGAGTATAAAGCTAATTTGTTTTTTAATAAAATTCAAATAAGCATGAAAATGAAACACGAGTATTTACAAATTGGTTTTATTGTTTTTTTTTTTTTTTTTGAAATAAGAAAAAAAAAAGGAAATTTTATTTTCGAAAACATTTTTCCTAATATGTTGTTTTTGTATTTTTCTTCTTGTGTAAACATTAACAAATAAACGAAAGATTTTTCTATGATTTTTTTTTTTTAAAGTAAAAATTAAAAATTCTTTGTAATTAGGTTCAAGTAAAATGTAAAAGAGTACACATTAAATTTTAATGTAGCATAAAAATGAATTTTTAATGAGCCATAAAATATATGTGAGATTATTATTATGTATAGAGAAATAATTTGTTCTACAAACATATAGGTATGAATTTATTGAAAATTTATATCTATAATAATTATATAGGTATAGGTAATTTTTTTTTTAAAGTGACAAACTTTAGTGAATAATTTAGAACAAAAGAAAAAGTTTGAAAAAATAAAAAAAAATTTCAGAGAAAAATTTGTATGAGTATAGCATACGTAGTTGGGTTCTCTACATACGTTGATAAAGCATGATTGACAACAGATGCTTAACAGGTAATAAAAACTTTTCATAGCCAATTAAAATTAATTTTGAAAAATAGTTTTATTATTTTTTTTTCTAATTATCGACAATCTGAAAAAAAAAAAAAAAAAAAAAAAAAAACAATTTCTATATTTTTAGAAAGAATTTTACCTTCATTTTGAAAGTCAAGAACATTTTAAATAGTTTACGTTTTTTAAAGTTCTTTTAAATTGTTTTTTTTCTTCTAATTTTTCAAGGACTATGTGTTTTTAAAATTAGTGAATTAATTTTTTTTTTTAATTTAAATTTAAAACGATAGCGAAAATTTCGATTGGAAAAACTTAATTGTGTAGGAATTAGAATTTTTCGAAGACGTACTTTGCCAATCTCTAAAATCGGAAAAAAAGGTTAATTTTTTGTTTTTTTTCTTAATATATATGTATGTATATATTTTTTAAATTAAAAATTATTCTCTTGAATTTAAAACTCTTGTGTGGTTGTGTGTGTATTACTAATTACTTTGCAAAATTACTTGAAAATTTGAAAATTATACTTCATATGATTCATGTACATGCATTTTTAAAGGGTTTTTATATTTAAAAAAAAAAAAGAAAAAGACCCACATACAAAATTGGTAAATTACTACAATTTTCTTTCGAAAAACCTTCAGACAGAAAAAAAAAATCAAAATTGATATTTTTATTACGTAATCCTTTCATGTAAACATCGAAAATGATTTATTTTCCTTTTAAAATGTGAAAAGAAGAATAAAAAAAAAACCATAAAAGGTCAAAATATCAAAAAATTAAAATTCATACATATAAACTATACACTGTGTACCATACATCCTTTTTTTCAACTTGAAATAATTTTTCTTCCTTCCTTTTTCTATACATATTCATTCACATATATTTTTTAATGCATTCAATTTACTACTATAAAAAATAAAAAAAAAAAAAAAAAAATTCCATCTTTTTTACTTAAAACAAAAAATTCATAGCACATACGAGAGTGTGTTATACAGAACTACATACATTCTTGTGCATTCTTCTCTGTGTTTTTTTTTTTTTCACATATACGAAAAAAGAAAGAATTTCATAAGTGCATTTTCTTTTATATTGTCTTTAAAAGAAAAAAAAAAATACAGAAAAATGAGGAAAAAACTTGATAATAATTCAGGTAATTTCTTTTTTATAACAGAAACCATATCCTGAATTTTTGTTGTTTATGTTTTTTTTTTTCTAATTTTATTTATTATCTCATTTTTTCCTTTTTCTTGTATAAAACTTTCTTTGTGGGTAATTGGAGCCTTTTCTATGTTTTATTTTTTACTATACTGAAAAAAAAAAGTTAGCAAATTATGTGTAAGAATTTTTCAAAATGAAATTGAGAAAAAAAATTACAATGAAGTAAAAAAAAACATAACGAAAAAGAAAGTTGTATGAGAAGAGAAATTTTGTTGAAAAAGAATTCAGTAAAACTTTTTCTATGTGAAAATTATAATTTTGAAAGTTTTTTTTTCTCCAAAAATTTGTTAAGTAGATACCTAAAATGAGGTTTAATTTAAAAGTGAATTTTTGGTTAATTTAGTTTGATAAAAGTTTCTAAAGTTTTTCCTGAAAATAAAGAGCAATTATCTATCCATTTTATTTGATAAGGAAAATTTGTATAAGGGACTGCATGTGATCATAGGATTTTTGCTATAAAGGAAAAACATTTTGTATTTTAGTTAGTTGGCTTGGGTCAGCGCTTTAAGAGTAAGTACATATGTAGTTTTCTACTGGAAGCTACATGTGGACCCCTGTAGAAAGCTATTGTGAAGAGCTTCAAATTTCGAAACTTCGAAAGAAAGTTCGAAAACAATTTCGAAAAATTGAAAACAACTTCAAAACTTCGAAAATAATCGAGAAAGTTCAAAGACATTTTCGAAACAGAAAACTTTTTTCAATTTCAGATTTTATTTTCAAAAGGATTAGACAGTTTTTTTTTTCAAAATCAAAAAAGAAAAACAAAAAGTAGTAGCGTCATCTTGATGAACAAATTTTCTATGTTTTTTTTACTTTTATGCTTTTTTTTTTCATAAGTTCTTATACAGGTCAAATTTTTTTTGGCGAAATTTCAGTGAAAATTCTTAGGATATTTAGAAAATAATTTCATTACTCGCTGTAAAAGCTGCGCTTATGCTAAGTAATTATGATTTTAATTCGTTTTTTATTAAATAAAGCAAAAATAGGAAAAAATTGGGTATTTTTTTCGAACTTTTTTAATAAGTTCTTTTTCAATTAAAAAAAAAAAATCTGTAATCAAGATAATTCTAAAACATATCAATTTCTTCAAAATATATATACTATGAATAAGTGCCTCTTATATACACAAATTAATTAACTTATCATTTTGATTTAATTAACATTGAAAATTAATAATGCCAATAAAACATAAAATAAATTATACTTCATTAACTGTCTATAAATTGATTTCATAATTCCCTTCATGATATAAGAACTATATTACAACATATCCTTCTTGATAAAATTTATGTTATCATTTAATTTAAATACATACACACATACACACACATTGAAATCATATTTTCATATTGTATTGCATTATATAGAGAAATCCTTTTTAATTATTTTCAAGTGATTCACAGGTGATTTATTTTTGAAAATCAAATTGAAATTAATCTTATATTAATATCTTAGATATATACTTGTACATTTTAACACATTTTCATATAATTATTCATGAAATATTCATAATTTTATGTATGTATCTACATTATATGAATAAAAATTACATTTGAATGTATTTTATATGTTATTTATAATTAATGATAATAATTATGCAATAATTTTAATAAAATATCATATCTTTATTATGTCAGTTAAAATAAACTAAAGTTTTACCATGGTAGAAATTTAAAGCTGAGTTAATTATATTATAATTCGTATATATTACAATTTAAGATAAAATTACATATCATTAATCAAAAATGTTTAATTAAATTAAAATAAATTAATATTATCTTGAATTTGAATTTTGCATGATTCATTTATTTTAATTAGAATTTGATGTGTATTTGATTTATATATGAAATCTATACTTGCATTTTTAATTTAAATTGACGCTTTTTTAAAGAACATGAAAAATTGCATTATGATACTTTATCATACCAGTTTATGCTTTTCACAACAAATTAAATTATCAGAGATTTGATTAGCGTGTAATGTAAAAAAAATAATAAATTAAAGTGATTCAGTGGGAGTCGGAGGATGTTATTGTAAAATAGGTTATTGTGAACATAATTACTTTGGACCGTAATTGTTAAAGCTTTTTGTTTTTAGATATTATCCTGGGGCTTGTATTAGACTGTGAAAATTTATTTAAAAAAAAAAAAACATTGATACTGTAAAAGCTTTAGAAAAATACTTGGAAAAACATTTTAACTCTGTCTTGACAAACATTTTATCTTTGTATTGGTATTCTTTCTGAATTGTTATCAACTGAAAAAGGCAAAAAACATTTGTGAAGACGTATTGAATTCAAACCTTAGTAACCAGGAGTCTACTGATATTGTTCTGCTCTGTTTTTCTGAGTATGAGTTGAACCGACCAGAAGCCAATGGAGTCCTTTTTTTGTGCCAATATAATTATCGTCACCATTCTCGACGCAACAGCCCTTTCCCAGCCTTGACCTCCAGTACAATACTTCTTCATATGTTCTCAGAAAATATTCACAAAAATTTTGCAGGAAAATTTCGAAGAACTTGCTGAAGGACTTCTCATAAAATTACATGAAAATTCTGAACAAAGGAAAATTTCGTAGATTTTTGTTCTATTTTTGGTAACCAGAGAATACAATGGAAACATATTGAAATTTATTTTGTGAAAATCATTTTGGTTGTCACGGTATTCGATCATTAAAAATCTTCTAAAAAAAGATTTATTTTTTATTTTTAAGAATATAAAAAGGAGAAAAAACAGATTAACAATCTTTTCAAGTAGAAAATCTTTAGATGTAAATTTGTATGCACGTGTGTGTATGAACTCTGGAGATTTTCCAATTAAAAAAGTTAAAAAAAAAAACACAACTGCACCAAAAAACAAAAAATGTGTACGCAAAATCGTCATTACACAGTAACAGTCTTTTTTTATATACATATAATACGACTAAACGTCACCATAGATGAAGGACATACATTGTAATATGATGTTTAATGTCCTTATGAACTAGAACTAATATGTACTCGTATTTAAAAAAAATATAAATACATTTTTTAATAAAATATTTATGCTAAAACAGAACATAAGAGATAAAATTAAACTCTTGAATGATACAAAGAAGAAAAATAACAAAATATGAACTTGACCTCAGCACATAAAATAAATATTTAATTAAAAAAGAACACACATATAAAAAAAAAAAATTTCAAAATAAAATCTTAACAAAATAATAATTATCCTTATTTTTCATCATAATCTTATCATAATTATGACACATAATTATGCATGCTGTATTAAAATAAAATAAAATATTTAAAAATTTAGAGTATAAATAAAAAACAATCTCTATACATTCTCAACTTGTATAACGTAAAAAAAAAAAAATAATAATAATAATAATAATTAGAATATATAAGGATTCTTAATGCTGTATTGTACGTATAAGATTATATACATTTTTAATAGGAATTTTTAATGCTTGTTATTTTCATTAAATATGATGTCTTGATGAAACAATTGATTCAAAAAATCATAATAATTTTGAAATTAAAAAAAAAAAAAATGTACACAGTTTCATTTTAATCCTTTTTTTTTTTTCTTGTATGCACAAAAAAAGATGTTTTGACTTTTTTAAATGTACATATTTTCAAATTTATATTTTCTTTAAAAAATAATTTTTTTTTCTTCTTATGAATTCATTATCATTCTCATGTTCATCAACATCTAAACATTTCAGGAAAAAAAAAAGATAAAATAAAAAAATGTATATAGATATAATATAACTAACATTTGCATTTAAAGTACTTCAACTAGACTTTTTATTTTTTTATGTGAAAATTAATGATGTATAGTACATTATGAAAAAAAAAAAAAAGAAAAGAAAAAAGCAAGAAAAAAGCATGAATAAGGAAACTTTTTTAGATAATATGTATAGTAGTATCTATGAAAAAAAAAAATATATAAATGCATATCTATGTAGCGATTATTATAATAAAAGTATAAGGACATAACAACTATTTTAATAGTGATGATATTCATGGATGAAGAATGACGTAGAAAAAATATATTATAATAAACAGCCATGAATTGCATGGTTGTATATATGTACAGATATACATATACTCGTAGATACTATGTAGATTTTAGATGAACTTTTATGCATATATTTTTTTTTAAGGCCTTGATATGCTTCAATAGATGCAAATGTTGACATACTTGTTGTCTAATAATAGCAAAGTATATATGTATACGTATATAAATGTATTGTATGTACGGGCTACACAGAATATATGCAATTGTAGTAGTTGAGTAGTCCTATAAATGCTTTATTTATTTTCGCCTTTAGCTATGTACTCTGTGTTAAGTCTTCATTTTCATTTTTATTTTAATTCAGTTGTTAGATTTTTCTTGTTTTTTTTTTACTTTATCTTTTTTTCTTTTAGATTTCTTCCCTGAAAGTTATGTGAGGTCCTGTACGCGTGAGTAGCAAGCTTTTTTTAATTTTTTTGTACAAAAAAGTTTTTGGTTGTTTATTTTCACTGTTATCTTCTTCAAGAACGAGAAATACGTACAAATTGTTTTGTTTTTCTTTTAATATTTAGTGCAAATGACATAATAACATAAAAATATTTCAACAAAATTTAGAAAATATACATAAATACAAAAACAAAATTATATGTGTATCTTCATCTTAATCTTGAGGAAAAATATTAGGACTATATTTTTAAGAATTGTCATAAAAACAGATAAAAAAAAAAGCTATCAAAGAAATATGATAATGTTGAATTGTGGAATAACATGAAAGAAACAGTATAGGGAGAAAAAGAAGAAAGAAAAAAAAATTGTTTATAACTGAAAACTTATTTAGAAGATACGACTCAATGGAAAAAAGTTTTAGAAAAAGTGAATTGCCAATCGGTTTAGAGAACTATTTCCGATTACGTTCTAATCTTGGCAGCTTTAAAAAATATTATGTGAATAGAAATCACTCAACAATGCAATATACTCCAGAAATACAAAAAAAAAAAAATTGATCTGTGATCTACAAAAACTCTAAAGGCAAAAAGAACACACATTTAATCCTGAGTATTCGGTTGTGAAGATAAAGCATTAACCAAAAAAAAAAACACACTCCATTCATCATCATTTCATTTGTTTCCATTATCACCCCATATACATACATGATATTAAGGATGTCGGAAATATTACAGAAAAATACTTATAAATCTTAAGTAAAGATTTGTAAAGACTTAAAATGAATAATATGTACGAAAGAAAAAAAAGTTGCCAAAAAAGTCTAAAAACGAGAAAAAAATATACGAAACTTATAAGATAAAAAATGTAGTTTAATAACAGATAAAGTTATTTTCTTTTTCTTCTTCTCTCTTCAAAAGTATAAAAGCCAAGAAAACTAAATTTTTTATTGTTGTGTATTTGAGTAAAATCCAAAATTTTTCAAGATATCCTTTTTTTTTTTTTAAATTCATAAGATATAAAAGAAGAAAAGAAAAAAAAAAATAATAATAAAAGAACGCAATCTAAAATACTGAAATGCCAAACAATAGCGGCACAAATAAGACTTTAATTACTATATGAAGTTTACAAGGATTTTGTATAATAAAAGAGCAACAAACTAAAAGAAATCCTTATATTAAATAGAAGCTTATACATAGTAAGTAGGTGGATTGATGATATAATGCATTTTAAACTATTTACAATAAACATACATACATATTCCATTTAGCATACATATATTAACATTTTCCTCGCATTTATATATTCGCTTTAATTATGGTTTTTTGTTATCAGCAGGGCGTTTCAAATTTCGCCTACGTAAATTCATAAATTTTTATTTTTTTTTGCTGTTAGGAAAATGAACTTTTCAAATGAAAAAATATTAGAAAAAATAAAAGTGATTGCGCTTGAGAAAAAATCATGAGTTTTTCTGAAAGAAAAAAGCTTTAATTAATAATTTTGTGCCCTGTCCTAAGAGAAAATATATTTTCTTTGTGAATTTTTTTGCTAAAAAAATAAGTTTATAGATTTTCATAACATAAGAAATGAAAATTAAATCATTTTCTTCCTTCTTTTCTACAGAGATGATAGGTTCCCAAAGAACCATGATATTTCATTTTTTCGGACGCAGTTAAAAATAAATTCACAAATTTCTGGGTTTCTTTGATGAAATCACCCTATAGAATTTTCTTAGTCTGTCGGTTAATAGATAATGAGAAAAAAGGAAATATCAAGTAAAGTATAACATACATATTTTGTTCATTTAGAAAATTTTTGCAGCCGTTATTCATTGTTCTTAATCCATGGTTTTGTATATATAAGGATAATTCATGCAGTAGATACAGATACAGATATTCATTAATATAAAATATAAAAATGGTATTTATAATTTTCTCTTTTATTGTTCTTGTACAAGCAAAAAAAAAAAATATAGGTATATAAAAAGGAAAATACTTTTTTCTGTAAAATATGTTCTTTTATTATTATTATTGTGAGGAGTAGTATATTAAATAATACGAGTACGTATTAGAAAATTTGAATACGCTTTCAAAATGATAAGAAAGAAAGAAAAAAAAAGAAGAAGAAGAAGAAGAAAGTATACATGAGAAAAGTTTCTGAAAAGAGATTACAAATAATTTGATAGAGAATTATCATCGGTATATTGTTGGTATAGAATTGTTCAGTATTTAATGATAAATGAGATTTTCTATTTATGAGAAGAAGAAAAAAAAATGAAACAAGGAACAAAAGGATAAATGTAATTGTGAAAATTAAATTTTAAATGCATTATTTCATTTGCACGATATTGAAAACACAATTTTTAATATAGAATTGTAAATGTAAAATGTAATTTAGAACTTAGAAAGAAAGAAAAAATAATTAATTGAAAATAAATGGAAAAGTTTTATTCTGATTAATTCTACACAAGGATATGTTTTCTAGTTTTCTCTTAAATCAGATAAAATTTTAGACTGCGATTTTAAATAAAGTTTTTTGTTTTTTCTTTCAGAAAAGAAAAGAAAAAAAAATTTTTTAGAAAAGAATTAAATTGTAAAAGTTTTTTAAAATATCCCAAGAAATTGCTTGTACACGTTCTAAAGTGTTAAATCAGTTTTTAGTTTCAGTTTTAATCATTTTAACTGAAATTCATAAGTCATAAGCTCAACTTTATTCAATATAAATAATTTAACAATTTAATTTGTAACGAACGTTACGTGAAATTGAAAATCGACTTATATAGCAATCACAAAATTGTTATGGGTTTTGATGAATACAGTGGAAAATTGTATTAAAAAAAATAATAAATAGGTATCATAAAATATTTTTCTATGGATTTTGTGAACCGGAAAATTCTTTCTATAGAAAAGAAAAAAAATATCCTTTTTGAAAAAATATAAATCCCATATATATGTATTATAAATTTTTCATGATAAATTCTTTGAATTTGATTCTGTTAAATTTGAATCTAATGCTATTCATAACACAAAAAAAAGTATATACACACATTTCATATACACATAATAAAATATACATACATATGAGAAATATGAAAATTCATTTAAGCTCACATACGTAAAATTCATAATTTTTCTAGGAAAAATTTTATTTATGATGCATAATGCAAACATTTTAAATCCTTTTATTTCTGTTGAACTTGTACCAATTGTGATACCGCTTCACAATATATTTTGAGAAACACTAATATTGTACATACATACATACATATGCAACTTATGTATATTGCATATAAGTATATAATGCTTTGAATTGTAATTTACTCTCTCTCTTTACTCACTTAAAACTGTAATTATATACTACTGTAATGTAATGAATTAAGGTATACTATATGAAATAAGAATTGTAAAAACCTCACTTGTGAAATAAAACTCAAGTCGATAAGATTAAAAATCATCTTTTAATCTTAAATCCCTAACAAAAGGTTATGGGCCCAGGTTTAAAATAAAAGTAAAACGTGTTTAGGAAATGAATAAAAACGGAGAAAATCCGAGTTTAACAGATTTAAAAATAAAAGTAAAAATGTGTTTAGGAAATGAATAAAAACGGAGAAGGTCCGAGTTTAATAGATAATAAAGTAAAAAGTGAATTAGTCGAAAAATCTGAAATAAAAACTAAAGAAACAGAATCGGTTAAAAAGGAAAGTGAATTTAGTGATAAAACATTTGGTGAAATAAAAATTGACGAAATGGCATCGTCTATGTACCAAATTGAAAAATTGGATGATAACAACTATGATAGTTGGAAAGTCCAGATGAAGGGCATCCTCGTGTATAGTGACTTATGGGAATATGTCAATGGATTAAAGGTAAGACCCTCTGATACAGGTGCTTCTGAGTGGGATAACAAAGATGGAAAGGCTTTAGCATCCATAACTCTTTGTATGAAATCATCACAACTTATCCACATCAAAGATTGTAAGACCTCCGCAGAAGCATGGAAAAAATTAGAAGGAATTTTTCAGCCACGTGGACCGGCTAGAAAGGTCACCTTGTTCAAAAGTCTCCTAAAATTAAAGATGGCCGAAAATCAAAGTATGTCGGAGCATTTAAAAATTTTTTTCACTGTAGTTGAAAAATTAAGGGAAATCGGATTATCGTTGCAAGAAAGTGATAGTGAGCTTCTTGTAATTATATTGCTATCTTCTTTACCAAAATCATTTGAAGGGTTCGTAATTGCAATTGAATCGAGAGACGAACTACCTAAACTTGATGTATTGAAATCTAAATTAATGGAAGAAGGTCAAAGAAAAGAAGAAACGACCACAATTGCAGAAAATAATAGTGAGCAAATGTATTTTGCGAGATCAAAAAAGAAATATGAAAGGGAAAGACAAAGGTCAAAATTAAATGATATAATTTGTTATGCATGCAAGAAAAAAGGGCATGTTGCTGCCGACTGCAAATTAAAACAGAATAACCTAAATAGTGTTAAAGAAAAAGAAAAAATAAATAATGGGAATAACTTTAATAAGAATAATGGGAATAATTTTAATAAAGAGAAGAAGGTAAATAATGCGTCCTTTTCTATTTTGAATTTAGCTGGTGTAAATGATTATAGAGACAAGTGGATCTTAGACAGCGGAGCAACAAGCCACATGTGTTATCAAAAGGAAATGTTTGCTGAAATCAAAGAATGTGATGAAGAGGTTATTATGGCAGATGGTAAACATACTTTATCAAAAGGTATCGGTAAGATTGAAATTAATTTAGAAAATATAAAAATTACTTTAAATAATGTATTATTTGTGCCGGAATTTAACGCGAATTTTATATCCATTAGTAAAATTGTTGAAAACGGGTATCATGTTGTTTTTAATAAAAACGGAGTGAAAGTACTCGATGAAGAAAAAACTATTATTTTTGCAAGAAAGCATCATAATTTGTTTATATATGAACCGGAATTTGATAAAAATTGTGCGTTTTATACAAAGTCACAAAATGATAATGGTCAACTTTCAAAGTGGCACATTCGTTATGGACATTTAAATTTCAAAAGTTTAAATTTATTGCAGAAGGAAAATATGGTTTACGGGCTTAATTTGAACAATCTAAACAAAAATTTAATTACATGTGAAATTTGTGCTAAAGGTAAAATACACTCTACACCATTCGCGACGTATACAGCCATTCGTACTAAAGATGTACTAGAATTAGTACATAGTGATATATGTGGTCCAATGAGAAAAGAATCTAATGGTGGAGCTAAATATTTTGCGCTATTTATAGATGATTACTCGCGAAAAGTTTTTGTTTATTTTTTGAAGCACAAAAATGAAGTTTTTGATAAATTTAAAGCATTTAAAGCTGAAGTCGAAAATGATACCGGAAAAAGAATTAAAGCTATAAAAACTGATAATGGACGCGAATATTTGAGTAAAGAATTCGGTGAATATTTATCACAAAACGGGATTCGCCATAACCTCACAATTGAGTATACTCCTCAGCAGAACGGTGTAGCCGAACGTTCTAATAGAACCATCGTTGAGATGGCACGATGCATGCTCATAGATTCTGGTTTACCTGAAAGTTTTTGGGGCGAGGCAATCAATACAGCAGTGTACATTCGGAACCGCGCACCTACGAAGCTATTACGCAACCGCACTCCGCAAGAAGTTTGGTCTGGTGTTAAACCAAATGTTTCACACTTTCGACGTTTCGGGTGCAGAGCAATCATCCTCGATAAACGTCCTGGAAAGTCAAAATTCAAAGCGAGAGGTATTGAATGTGTTCTTGTGGGATATTGTGAAGATACAAGAACATATAGACTATGCGATCTATCAACCAGAAAACTATATAGAAGCAGAGACATTGTATTCTTAGAAGAATCAGGTAAATTATTAGAAAATTATACAAATAATAATGATTATGCTATTATAGAGTTGAAGCCAGATGGATTATCTGTTGATCAAAATGTACAAAGTGACATAAATTCAGTTATTCAAGAGGAAAATGATGAAGTACCTAATGAAAAAAATGATCAGCAAGATGAAGTAGTATCACCACAGAATAAATTCGCCGATAATGATAAAACACGTGATAAAGTAAGCCGAGGTAGGCCACGTATCGTACGAACGGGAAAGCCCGGTAGACCACGTAAAGAAAGTGCACAAACAGCATCGATAAACGCAATCCAACAAATCAATATGCAAAACCCGTTGACTGTTCAAGAAGCCTTGTCTAGAGGTGATTCAAATATGTGGTTAAAATCCATGGAATCGGAATATAGATCTCTTTTAAAGAATAATACGTGGGATTTGGTAGACCTTCCTGATGATCGGCAAGCCATAAAATGTAAATGGGTTTTTAATATAAAAAGAAATAAAGATGGATCAATTGAGAGGTACAAATCCAGATTGGTTGCAAAAGGCTGTAGCCAGCAGTATGGTGTCGACTATAGAGACACATTTTCACCAGTGGCACGTTATTCAACAATTCGCCTTGTTTTGGCGCTTGCTGTTGAATGCGATTTATTTGTGCACCAGATAGACGTAGCATCAGCCTATTTAAATAGTGAGTTACATGAAGACATTTTCATGCAACAACCAGAGTATTTTGTTGACAAAAATCATCCAAATAAAGTCTGCAAACTGAAACGAGCCATATATGGTCTAAAGCAATCTGGGCGTGAATGGAACCAGAAATTAGATAGTACCCTTAAGGAAATTGGTTTCAAACAATGCAAAATCGACAATTGTGTATATACAATGAATACCAATGGTGAATATAATATCATTGTTGTTTATGTTGATGATTTGATTGTGGCAAGTTCATCTGAAACTACATTGTACGAAGTAAAACGAAAAATTGGAGACAGTTTTGATACAGTTGATAAAGGACCAATTGAATTATTTCTTGGGATTGAGATAGAAAGAGAAGGTATTAGTGGACCTATTAAGATATCACAGAGAGGCTTAATAAAAGATCTTTTGGAGAAAAATTGTATGAAGGATTGTAAGGGCTGCAGTACACCATTGAATCCAGGTGAAAACATATCAAGGTGTAATAACCCATCATGTGTAAAAATAAACGACAGAATGTACCAATCAATAATCGGTTCGTTGATGTATCTCAGTATCTCTACGAGACCTGACATCATGCACTCTGTGTGCAAGTTAGCGCAGTTCAATAAAGAACCTCACAAAGAACACTTAGTGGCAGTCAAACATATTTTAAGGTATTTAAAGAACACTACTGATTTAAAATTAACTTTCTCCAAAACAGGTAAAGACTTAGTAGCGTACGCCGATGCTGATTGGGCTGGAGATAAAAACGATCGCAAATCGTATAGCGGATACGTACTTATGATGGCTGGAGCAGCTATAAGTTGGGAGTCTAAAAAGCAAAAATCCGTTGCTCTAAGTAGTACTGAGGCTGAATACACAGCGATATCAGCAGCGACTAAAGAAGTTATATACCTGAGGAACTTGCTCAGCGACATAGGTTTTGAAAATTATGCGAAAGGTCCAACCGTCATTAATAGTGACAATTTGAGTGCGCAACAATTGGTTAAAAATCCAATTTTTCACAACCGCACCAAACATATTGATATAAAGGTCCATCACGTAAGAGAGATTTTCAACAAGAGGATAATTGACACAAAGTTCATCCCAACTGAAAACATGACAGCGGACATATTAACTAAAAATTTGAATAAACAAAAACATAATAGATTTGTAGAACAATTAGGATTGATATTGTGAAAGGGTATTTCAATTGAGGGCCAGTGTTGAACTTGTACCAATTGTGATACCGCTTCACAATATATTTTGAGAAACACTAATATTGTACATACATACATACATATGCAACTTATGTATATTGCATATAAGTATATAATGCTTTGAATTGTAATTTACTCTCTCTCTTTACTCACTTAAAACTGTAATTATATACTACTGTAATGTAATGAATTAAGGTATACTATATGAAATAAGAATTGTAAAAACCTCACTTGTGAAATAAAACTCAAGTCGATAAGATTAAAAATCATCTTTTAATCTTAAATCCCTAACAATTTCATTTAATTTTTTTCTTCTATTTTTCAAACAATAAAATGCTGTTCATTTTAGAAAGCTTCTTCATAATATAATGTTACATAATGAAAATTTATATTTTAGGTACCTATCTATTATTTTGTTTTTTTTTTTTCCATTTTTCTAGTAACTTGAGCAAGTATATAACTATAACGACAATAACAACAATTCATATAATGATATTAAGGTATTGGTGTGTGTATTAAAAATTTAAATTTTCAAAAAATATGAAAAATATTTGACGCTCATGTGAACTTTTTGACACCTTCTTTTTTATTTTTATTTTATTTCATATAACATTAGAATATGCATAAGTGTGTATTTATGCATGAGTGTGTTTTTTGTAATAAAATACATACATGTGAAATGAAAATCCTTATAAATTTTTTTCTTATAAATTTTGTTTTTTTATTTGTGTACCGTTATAATGTTGCTCTTTTCACACTTTCATTTCATTAAATTTTATGTTTATAATTTTCTAATAAAAAAGCTCATTTTTTTTTAACATATACAACATTACATACATTCAATTTAGTAGTTTTTTAAATAAAATTTTTATACACTTTTTTTCAGAAAAAAAAAAAAGGAGAAAACGACGTTTGGCTTCATTATAAAAGCGTGTACGATTATTATATACGATGACGATGAATGTGTCGAATATAATAAACTTTAATGTGTCAGCAGGCATCAAAAGTTTAGTATGTATATTGTTAAGTATAAGCTTTTTTTTTTTCTTTCTTATTTTAATAAATTGAAAATGAACAAAGTAGAAAAAAAAAATATAGAGAAAATTTTTTCAACATTTCCTTTTTTTTTTTTCAAAATACACCCACTGGCAAAATATCGCATACATGATAATGATGGTTTTTTTTTTTTAAATAATGGATATATTATTATAAAAATTCACTCATACGTGTGATATTTTATTTCATTATCAACAGGAAGAAAAAATATAACAAACCAGGAAATGTACTGAAGATATAAAAAATAATAATAATAGAAAGAAAGCAAACATAAATGAAATCAGAAGTATAAAAAAAAGTTTTTTTTCTATTTTTCATTTTTTTTTCTAATTTCCGTAATTATGAAAAAACCTTGTACACTTAAAAACACATGAATTCTCTTTAGAAAAAAATAAAACATAACTCACAATTCACATAACAAAACATAATAAGAAAGAATCACGTTTTTGTAAAAATCTCAATGATTTTTTAAACTATAATTTAAAAAATAAAAAACACACACACACACACACAAACAAATAATCATCAAGGATACAGACTGTTTCAAACAGAGCAAATAATTTACACGTTGTATACATTCTGTGGGATTTTTAATTAAAAAACAAAAACAAAACTGAGGAAAAAATAATTGAACTAATGTGTATTGAGTTTTCAGTGACATTGAAATATTTCGGAATTTTTTTGTTTTTTGTTTTTTTTTTTTGTTTTTTAGAGTTGTTATTTGAAAATGTTTTTGGGTCAATGCTGTTTTTTTTTTTTTGCAAAGCATAGTTTGTTCTTTTCAACCTTCTTTCCGTTAATTTTTAGATCGTTTCGAATAAAAATTCTCAAAAAATATAGAAATTTCCTAAAATTTGCCTACAGAAGTCTGTAAAATTTATTTTCTTTAAATTTCTAATAAAACTTTAATGCACACTATAAATTTTGGAAATTATTTATTTATATATTTAAATATCCATAGAACGAGAACACAATAAAATTTTTAACAAAAGATAAAAATCAAATAGTGTTTTCTACTAAAATTAAACAAGAAAAAAAAAAATATACATAAAAAAACCTGCAGTCAATTTACTTTATTCTTGATTAAAATATACGTGTTTGAAGCCAACACAAAACAAAAAAACAAAAAAAAAATCTTTTATGTATCAGATATTTTGTTTTTATTTTAAAAACTTTTTTTTTTATATATTTTTCTTTTTAATTTTGACAAAACAATAGATACTATCATAATTTTACTGCATGAATACCTGAGAGAATAATGTACATACCTACATATGTAGGTATGTATAAAAAGAAAAATATTTTAACAAACAAACAAAAAAAAAAAGAAGAAAAATATTTACAATGCATAGCAATATAATAAAATGGCATTGAATACATATACACATATGTGAAAAATGCACATACATATATGATTAAATGAAAAGTTTTTGCACTCATGTATATGTATTCGTATATATATGAAAAATATACTATAATGGTATCTATGGTTACAATCCTTTTTTATTGGAAATGTTCCAAATAAGGAAAAATATTAATAAAAAGAATGATATTTTTTTTTTTTATTGAAAATATTATAATATTTATTTTCACATACGTTCAATGTCCATTTAAAAAATTTTTTCTTCTTCTAGATCATTTTTTTTTTCAAATATTCTTTTTTATAATTCAATAGAAAAAAGGTACAAAATAAAAAACAATGCAAAAAATGGACTTAAACGTCAGGAGAAATTTAAAAAAAAAAAAATATTGAAAAAAAGAAGAATGAATCATTCTTGGCAAATACATATGAGAATTTTCAAATTTTATTGTTATTGGAGAAAAAAAGTAGATCCAGTTTATTTCTTCTTATTTTTTTTATTTAAATTTTTGAAAATTTATAAAATTTTATCGCTCAGTTAAACTTTTCATACATATTTATATAATTTGTTGAATCATATTAATTTCACAATAATTTAAATTATAAATTAAGAATTATTAAAAATATATCAAAATTTATTGCTTCAAAATGTCAAAAGGATTTAATTTAGGAAAATATATATAAATTCAATAAAAAGAAAAAAACATAAAGCTTTTTTTTTTTTTTTTAATTTAGAGCTCTTGTGCGCTTATACTGATTTATTGTACTTAAATCAGACAGAAATCTTCAAAATTTTCAACCCAAATCAATTTCATAAAAAAAAGCAGAAGAAAAAAAAAAAAATAATAAAGCAAGATCTTTATCCACCCTTCCTTCGAAAAAATTGAAACGACTTTATAATGTCAATAAATCAAAGTGTAAAAAAGGAGTACAAAGAAAGCATTGAAAATATTTAGAAAATCAGGCAACGTAAAAGAACATTTTTGTTGGTTATTATTTTTTAGATTTTGAAATTAAAAAAAAAAAAAAAAAAAGAAAGGGAAAAAATAGAAAAGTCATGAAATTGATGAAAAAAAAATTGTTAAATTGTTCATGATATCATTTGTAAGTTCAAAAAGTAATTAAAACAATTTTTTTTTTCTTTTCAATAAAGTGAAATCGAATCAACCGTTTGTTGATTCTTTTTCTTCCGTTGAATTGTAGTGATTTTCATTAAATTCTCATTGCTTAAGAAAGCAAAAACATTAATTTGAAGAAAAAAAAAAACAAACATCAGATTTAAAAGTAAAATTCGAGAAAGTAATGAAATTTTTTATTAAAAATTTAATATGGTACACGTTATGTTAAAAAGTCTTAAATAAACTTTGACTTGAAATTTAACAATTATCAAATATATTTTCTTCCTTAAACAAGTTATTTCTATGTACATTACTTTCATCTGCTTTCACTAAATTCCAATAAAAATCCCTTCAAAATTAATTTAAAAAAAAAAAAAAAAACAACAACAACAAACAAATTCCTATGTACAAACATTTCGTTTTTATGTGGAATAACCCTTTCCTATATACACACATACTCAACTTTACAACATAAAAGCTTTATTATAAAATTACTTAGCTCACGCTTTTCATTCAAGATTGAATAATTTTCACCATATTCATTGTTTAATTCCTTCACTTTTTTTTTTTTCACAAAACTCTTAAGGATTTTTAAAATATAATTAAAAATAAATGAAAAAAAAAAAAAAGTAAAAAAGAAAAGAACAAATTACGAAAAGGATACATGTTGTGTGTATGTGGGTATGGAAAGTAAATTGAAAATTCCTTTTTATTTTTATGTGTTTGAATTGTTGCGTTGTTTGTTGTTGTTGTTTTATGTATATCACACATTTTATGAACATTTAAAGCATTGTATTATGTACTTCAAAATTAAAATTTAAAATTCAAAATAAAATTAAAAGAAGAAAAAGAAAAAACCGACATAAAGAATGAGGATTAATGATAATCACTTGAAAGGGAAGACGATTCCATTTAATAAACAAAAAATAAAGGATTTAGGATTCATTATTTCATTATGTACGCTATCATTAAATTGTGTACTTAAATTTCTGTGGATAAGGTATAAAGGCAGAAAGAATATACTAAATTTCAATACACACTCATGTGAAACAACTCAACGGAAATGCTGGTACTATTCTGATAACACATGATTTATGAAATTTTAAAATTAAAAAAAAAAACACACACACACAAGATTTGTGATACTTCAAAAAAATTATTTAAAAAAAGCTAATGATGATGATGTCGTTGTCTTGTACCTCTATTGTAAAAAATGTAAAAGAGGAAAAACGTTTTATAAAAAAAAAAATTGCCTTGTGTAATAAATATTATGTTTTCAATAACGATAAATTTACTTATTTTTAATAAATATACAGATTATTTGAATAACGAAATGAAATGACAAAATTGCCCGTATTTCTGGACTCTTTTTTTTTATTTGATTTGATTATTCACCAATCAAGTTCATTTTAAGTTCGTTCGAAAACATATTTATCAATTGAGTTTAGCATTGATTTCGAAATGTGCATTACGTTGTGGGACTACCACAATTAAGATTAAGAAATTTCGTAATTCAATACAACTCGTGCTAACTTAAAACTCCCATTTTAAAATTCATAATAGTGAATACTGACCTTAATATTTCATATAATGAATTTGGTATCTACGATAAAAACTACAAGACAAACAAAAAATATGATTTTGTCTTCTACTTGATTGAATAATTTTAATATTCAATAATTTATAATTTAGATAAAAAATGCAAAATAAATTTATTTATAAATTCAATTCTCATAGACTGCAACAGTCATGACTTATTTATTTAAATTTTTTTTTTCCATTTCATGTAAATTTTTTTTGAAAATAAAAAAAAAAAAGAAAGGAAAATTTTTTGAAAGAAAAAATTTAAAAAAAAAATCGATTGTATCTGGCTGATACAAGGACATACTCGTACATGTATGAAAAAAATTTATAAAAAAATAAAGGAAATAAATAAGAAATAAAAATTTTCCTTGTATATGTATGTCATATGCAAAGTAGTAAGAATAAAAATTTAAATTTCTTATTTTTCATGTTTTCTTTTCGTTTTTTTTTTTTTCTACCGTTTTACATTTTTCATGTTTTTGATGGGAATGATAAACTTTAAAAACAAACAATACATAACACTTTTTTTCCTCCTTTTCTTTTTCTTCTTCTTCTTTTTCATATTTTATTAACTTTAAATAAAACTTTTGTAAGGAAAAAAAAATTCAGTGTTCTTATCAGAACATATAAATCAATGTTAATATTAAAGAAAAGGTCAAAAACATAAGAAGGGTTACCGTAACCTGACATTTAAAAGAAGAAAAAAAAAATTCAAGGAAAGCAAAATATGAGAAACATCCATTAAAACTTTTTCTTTTTCGTTTCATGAGTTGAATTTTTTTTGTTGTATACAAGCTTATGTGATGTTAAAAATAGAAGTTGTATGGAGCATCATTTTTGTTTTTTGTTTTTTGGAAAAGAATCATAATTTTATTCGTGTCTTATGAGAAAGATAAAATTTGAAAAATGAAAAGCTAATATCAAATTCAAAAGAATTAAGAATGTTTATATTTGTTTTGTTTTTAAATGAGTGTGTAAATATTAGAATTTATGTCACTATGCAAATAAAATACAAACTTTATTCTCAGTCAAACTTTTCACAGAGACGGGAAAAAAAGTTCTTCAATTTTTAAAATATTTCTAAACGATGTTTCTATTAAGTAATCTGCTTAGAAGTTACACAAATTTTTACATTATCCTTCTTGAATAATTATATTGTATTTAAGTTCTAAAAATTGTACTCTATACTGCGACATCCTAGATTTGAAATATAAGGATAATAATAAAAACGCAAAATTGTTTGAAAAAAATGAGTAGTTATGTTTTTTTTAAATGCACAAAAAAATTTAATAATCTTTGAAGCATTCATAATTTATTTAAAATTTATCTTTTAAGCTCTTTTTAAGCTCTCTTTGATTTTAATAAAAAATAATCATTTTCAAAAAAATGGCATTAAAATAAATAAAATATCATTTAAAAATA
This sequence comes from Bombylius discolor, assembly GCA_939192795.1. Taxonomy (NCBI): domain Eukaryota; kingdom Metazoa; phylum Arthropoda; class Insecta; order Diptera; family Bombyliidae; genus Bombylius; species Bombylius discolor. The sequence goes on along the minus strand of OW584240.1, from coordinate 49,740,357 downwards.
AATTACTTTTTTTTCCAATTTACTACAATCATGTTGTTTTTTGAAATCAAATTGCATTATTTCAGGAAATAAAATCAAACAAAAAATATTCCCAAAAAGTTTATCTGATTTTTTTTTTTTTGTTTAAATAAATTTCACAATTATCTGAAAATTAAAAATTTAACAAAGCTAAAAAAATATCACGTACTGTCAAAAATGTAAATAACCTGAATACAATATTGATTGAATTTATTTGTTTTTTTATTTTTTATTTTAAATTTTTTTTTTTTTTTTTTCAATTTAATGAACATGAAAACCGGTGAACATTCAAAACTAACAAGATACACATACTCGTGTACTCATATATAAATACATATTTTCAATACGAGATATACAACCAAAAAAAAAAAAAAAAAAAAAGAAATCAACTTTATAAACAAATTTCAATCGTGCGAAAAATTAAAAATGCCAATTTAGTGTGTTACGTTGAAAAAATCAACAACAACAACAACAACAAGAGGTAGCAATAAAATTCCAAAGTAAATTAAATCTGTATATAGGCTTTTCTTTGTTTAAAAAATTTTATTCTCATTTATTTATAAAAGTGCCTAATCAACCTTTTCAAAATGAATTTACAAAATTTTAATGAAATTTTCCAAAAAGGTGAAAATTTTCAATTAATTTATATTGTAACAGGTATTACGCATAGTGAGTACATGTGTCGTATATCCTTATTATATGTTACCTGTGTATACACTCTGTTTTTGTTTTTGGGTTCTCTTATAAAAGAACAAACAAAATTTTGGCAAAATCTAAAACACACAAAATAATGGTAAGATTTGTAGAAAAGTAATGTACTAACCCTAAATTGGGTTAATTACTTTTATTTCGTATATATTGATAAGTTTTCTCAGAAAAGAGATTACGGTAAAAGATTTTTGATATCTTTGAAATTTTTGGATATAGCTTTACATAATGATATTAAATTATTTGATATGACAAAGTGAATTCTAGATAAAAATCAAATATCCCAAAAGATCCTTAAAATCTCGAAATTAAGATATAGGATTATATAAGGCAATAGGAAATATACTTCAATAAAATTTTAACATTATTTTTCCTGTAAATTGAAAACAATATTTTTGATTTTATTTATTTTTTTCTGCCCTATTCATTCATAATTAATTTTTTTTTTTGTGACTCATTATTCAATGTGAGCTTAAATCACAACTAATTTATTATTTAACAGAAAATAAATTATTTTTTTTTGTTCCATAACATAAAAAATGCAATCTATTTTCATGATAACATTTTCAACCGAATTTTGTATTTGTCATTGTACTATCTTTTCCCTTTTATTTATTTAAATATTTTGTCCTCTTTTTTTATGCCCACCTTCAACATTTTATATAACCCTTTCAATTTCCTGTGTAATTTGTCTTTTTTTTTTTTCTCTCTCTCTCTTTTTTTTCCTCTACTCTTCTTTTTTAGCCCAAAAACAGTTTTTAATTTCCTGTCATGCACAAGAAAGCAATAATTCTAATAAAATTGGCAAAAAAAAAATTTATTTTTAGTTTTACACTAAATACCAATACATGTACCATAAATACAAAAAAAAAAAAAAGTATAAGCTATTAAATTTATAGTAAGGGTCAAGAATTTAAAATTCAAAAGAGCACTTTAAATTTTTCGCTTATTTTCATAACTGTTCATTTTTTTTTCTCGCTATTATTTCTTTTTAGTTATTAAGCATTTTTCTTTTTAACTGTTTTTCCTTGTACAAAGTACTTATGTATATACGAGTACATATCTAAAAGTAAAAAAAAAAATCGATAAATAAGAATGAAAGACAATAAAATAAAATCGGAAAATCCCAAGGAAGAAAACTTAAACAACGAAAAAAAAAAGAACACAAAAATAAGAACGAGCGCAATGAAAATATTAACTTATTTCCTTTTTGTTAAAAAAAAATTACTGGAAAAAAGGAAGAAAATGTAATGTATATGCAGTACGTACCCCTACCCGTTTTTTTTTTTTTTGCTTTTTGTTTTTCTTCAACTGTCTACTTTTTTGATCCTTTTATTTCTGAAACTTTATTCATCATCAAATAAACTATGTATAGGAAGAGAAATTTAAACCAACAAAATGAACTTAATCGTGCTCCTGACTATTTGATGAAACGAATCACGTACATTGCACCATTAGAATTGCTACAGCAATATAAGAACAAAAACAATATACACACAGCAAAAATATAAAATCAAAAAAAAAAAAAAAAAAAAAGAACCAATCATAATGCCATGTACATATTTTGCGGATAAGGAAAAATATTAAGAGATGATGGTACCTATACAACACTTTCAAAAAATATTCCTAGTGCTATAAATAGGGGGTTGTTGTAGAGTATACATAGTTCACATTATTATACATTGTTCATCGGTTGGGTTAAGGACATTTGAGTGAGTCATACTAATATTTATGTTGTCCAAAAAAAAAAAAAAAAGAAAACACGAAGAAAAAAATTTTTTAACATGCAAACGTTGTCGGAACGAAAAATTATAGGAACCAAAAAATAAGTTACCATCATGATTTGATTTTTCATATAATGAAAAGTTAATACGTTTTTAGGGGGTGTTCATTGCTATAATGATGATAATTTTATGGTCAGCTTTTGAAATCATCAAGAGACATTAAACGCAGAGAACTTTTGAAAAATGCAAAAAGGTTTTAGACTTTTTGATATAGAAACACTGTAAATAAAAAAAAAAAAAAAAAGAATTAACCCTCGAAATATGGGATTATAAAAGTACCGAAAAAGGCCAGAAGTTTTGTTAAAATCCTACAAAAATTTAAAAGATCATAGGTACTTGTTTTATATTAATCCATTTTTTTTAAAGACCGAGCTTCAATATCCCTTACGTGTCATGTTACTCACATAAAAAAAATTTTATTTCCAGTTTATACAGAACACCCTATAAAATTAAAAAATTCCTTGTTCAAATACCAGTAAGTTAGGTAAATACAATACGTTAAACAGAACTTCATATATTGAAAATCTAGGATTACATTTTGTGTACGTACAGGACTACAGGAGGATGTACATATACATATACATATATGTATGTGAAGTTTTTGTATAATAACTGTAAAAACTTTTTTACATTTCTTACTTTTCAAATCAATTTTAATAAAAGTTATCGTAATTTTGATATTACGGTTTATTATTTTCTATTTATTTAATACACAAACGTATTTCAGGATATAAAAAGTAACGCTTGCCTGAAATACATAAAAAAGAAACTGCTTTTTTTTTTTTTTGGAAGGAACAGAAGAAAAAAAAGGACAGAGAAACACTAAGAAAATTATACGATAAAATTTTCTTTTTTTTTTTTGGATAAGGTGAAAATTAAGACTTTGAAAGCTTACATTTTTAAGCGAGTATATTTTAGGTTAATATTTACTGTTTTTTTTTTTTTACTTTCTAGTGAAGCTATTTTCTTTTTCAGATTTTTGACTTGTATTTTTTTAGTTATATTCAACGGAAAGCTCAAAGTATGCTGGGTGTGAAATGTGTATTTTCTGAATAGTGTTTTAGATAAAATTTATTACGAGTACTAAGGTACACTCACGGCATTGTCTTTTTTTTTTTTTAACAAAAAAAAAATCTATATCAACTTTTTTTTTATGACGAAGAGTAATGAATGACTTTCATTATAATACAAACGTGAGAAAAAAAAGTCATAAAATAAAATGTACAATTTTAATTATTATTTTATACTTATAAAAATATATTATATATGATATGTGTGTATGTGATGTGTACACATACATAAAATAATGTGATTTCTGTTATCATGCAAGATGAATACTAATCACATTCGTGACTAATTTATTTTTCTGATGTACAATCCATACATACAATTTTAGTTTAATGTTAGGAACTTTTTTTTTCCTCGTTTTGTATTCAAAATTTAAGTTAAGGGATATAGGAAAGAACATACATACATATTTCCTTACAACGTACACATTTAAAACAAGAGGAGCCATCGATTAGATTTTTTGTAAGACAAAAAAAAAACATGTAAAAAGATTTACTTGATGAAACAAAGTGGTTATATCACGTGTATATTTTATTTTATGTTTTTGTTTTTTTCTTTTTTAAAAATTATTAATAAACATAATTGATTTTTCACATTTCACGAAAAAAAAAAAATATTATTAAAAAATATTCCATTGTTGAAAATTTTTAATTTATTGTTATTTTGAAAATCGTTAAGGTTATTAGCATCGAACAAAACAAGAAATAACAAATATACTAAAAATAATATTTGTTAATTTTTTTTTTTTTAATTAAAATTCACTAGTATATATAATATGGTAAACTGTGTGTACATTTTCATAGCAATACATTGTGATTACATATTTTACTATTTTTTTGATTGAAAATTTAAAATAAAAAATTAACGTTACAATCTTAATTTTTCAAAGAGTTATTTTTGTTTTTCAATTTAGTTAGAATATAAAAAAAAATTAAAAAAAAAAAACAAAACAAAAATAATGAAAATCTTTTTTTTAATTATATTTTTTTTAACATTAAATTTTTCTGTAAATCAGTCGGCTGATGTTCCTAGAATTTTTGATGGGCACCCAGCTCATTTAGGACAATTTCCTTGGTTTGTTCAATTGAAAGTTGTAAGACATAAAAAAAGTGGTAATTGTGCTGGAAATCTTATAAGCAAATTGTATGTTATAACATCAGCTAGTTGTCTTTTTCGGTAAGAAAATTATAAAAATAATTAAAATATTACAATTTACTTTTAAATGTATTTTTTTTTTTTTTATTGCTATATCTGTTTTTCTAGAGAGCATGTTAAAGAAGTTAAGATGTATTTTGGAACAGTTATAAAATATCAAGGACTAGAACAAACTTCTATAATATGGTTTATTCATCCACATTTTACAGATCCAAAAATGCATGAAAGTGATATTGCTGTCATTAAATTAAATCATGAAATACCATTGTCAAAATATATAAAACCAATTAAATTACCACAGAAGTGGATGACACAAAAAGAGTTATTGAATGAAGTTTGTACTGTAACAGGAATGGGAAAAAAGAGTGGTATATATTTATTTTATTTCATTCTTATTTTTTTTTTTTTTTTGGTTTAAATTTTGTTTTTTAAATTACAGATACGGAACGTTCAGCAATTCTTAGATATTTTAATGTAAAAATTGTTACAACTGCGACATGTTGTGATGGTGACAAATGTAAAAATTCAATTATATGTGGAAAAACAACTGATAAAGAAAAATTAAGAAATACTTGTAAAGGTGATGGTGGTGGTGGATTAGCATATTTTTATAAACATGAATATTATTTACTTGGTGTTGTTTCAACTAATACAGATCCAAAAAATTGTAAAACAAAAGAAGGAAAACCAATTTTTACATCAATATTAGAACATATAGATTGGATTAATAAAGTAACAAATAATCTTAATTAATTCAAAATAAAATGAAAAAGATATTGTAGAATATTTATTAAAATATTTAAAAAAGCAGCTATTTTTATTATTGTTGTTGTTTTAATTTTTTTATTGGGCCAAAAATTAAACATTTTACTAAATATTGTAGGATGCGATCATCAAATGATATTTTTTTTGGTAACAATAGGCATGACTGTATCGCATGATATCATACATTTTCAATTATCTTATAAGTTTTACCTTGCGTTGAAATGAATGAATGAAAAAAAAGTTATGTACAATTGTTAAACTAAATTAAAAATAATAAAAAAAATGGGGTTTTTGAAAACAAACAAAAAAATCAATGAGCAATTAGTAATGTAACTTGCATTATAGTTTCTCAATATAACTGTAAAATAAAATTCAATAAAAATTTCTAGAACTGATTTGAATTATTTCAGAAATCCTAATAATTTATTTTTTGATGGTACAATGTAATTATACATAACCATAAATTACATTAATAAAAGTAATTAAAATGCATAATTGCTTTTTGGAAAAAAATATACCACAACCAAATTAATGGTAATCGATTAATTTTATTGGTTCTCATAAAATTCATAATCATCGTTATTAATAAAAATTGCATAATTTTTTGTTTTCGAAATTTTTGAAGCAATTTTTGTTTCTTGTGAAAAATGTTGAAAATGTAATGCAAAAGAAAAAAAAAACAAACAACAACAAAGACGAAGCATTAGTTGATTTATGTAAGCTTGTATGTTGTATGCTTATTCATTGAATTCAAAAAAAAATAAAAAAATAAATAAAAAAACCAAGAAATTAGTATTAAAAAGAAAAACAAATTCGAATCGAAAATGAATGCCAAAAAAATATTGATATATGAAAAAATACAGAGGATATTATTTTAACATAATCATTTTCTAAAATAAAAATAGCTTCAAGAAAAATCAATAGAAAAAACGAAACGTTTTCCTTCCACTCTTTTTTTTTCGTCTCTTGTTGTTTTAATTTTAAAATGAAACAAATCCTTTAGAATGCCAATCAGATATTCTGGTTTTTTGTAAAACACATCAAAGTTTCATTCGAAATTTATTATTTTTACAACCGCACAAGTTAATCCTTATTTGCAAAAAAAAAAAAAAAAAAAACTTAATTGTATACTGAATACTTGCATTTCCATTTAACATTTTATCCTTTTATTTAGAAATTAAATATACTACATATACTTTTAAAAAGGATATAAGATTTTAAAATGCTGAATTTAAAAATGGTTTTTAGTTACAAAGACCAAAAAACAAAAACAAGAAAACAACCAACAATTTTGTAAGAAATATTTACATTACATTACATTGAAATGGATAAAGGATAAATTTTGGTATTAAATGAAAGCCCAGGAATTGTTAAATCAAATAAAGTAGTTTGAAGTGAAGAATAAGGATTCTTAGAATAAATATTTGTATGTATGTATTTCGTAAAGATTTTTTTGTAAAAAATTATAGGTACTATATGTATGTACTTTGTATATAAAAGTAGAAAAGAAGTGTAGGCTATATCACGTGTATATTTTATTTTAGTTTTTTGTTTTTTTAAAAAAAAAAACGTGATTAATTAACACATGTAATTGATTTTTCACATTTCACGAAAAAAAAAAAAAAAATATTATTAAAAAGTTTTGCATTGCTGAAATTTTTAATTTAATGTTATTTTGAAAATCGTTAAGATAATTAGCATCGAACAAAACAAGAAATAACAAATATATTAAAAATAATATATGTATGTATGTAAATTTTTTTTAATTAAAATTCACTAGTATATATAATAAGGTAAACTGCGTGTTCATTTTCATAGTAATACATTGTGATTACATATTTTACTATTTTTTTAATTGAAAATTTAAAATAAAAAATTAACGTTACAATCTTAATTTTTCAAAGAGTTATTTTTGTTTTTCAATTTAGTTAGAATATAAAAAAAAATTAAAAAATAAAAAACAAAACAAAAATAATGAAAATCTTTTTTTTAATTATATTTTTTTTAACATTAAATTTTTCTGTAAATCAGTCGGCTGATGTTCCTAGAATTTTTGAAGGGCAACCAGCTCATTTAGGACAGTTTCCATGGTTTGTTTCATTGAAAGCCAAAGGCAATAAATATAATGGTAATTGTGCTGGAAATCTTATAAGCAAAATGTATGTTATAACAGCAGCTCAATGTCTTAATGGGTAAGAAAATTATAAAAATAGTTAAATTATTTGTAATTTTACTTTATTTTTGAATTTATGTTTTTTTTTTTTTTCGTATATGTGTTTTTTTAGAGGTAACGTTAAAGAAGTTAAGATGTATTTTGGAACAATTATAAAGCATCAAGGAATAGAAAAAATTTCTAATAAGTGGTTTATTCATCCAGATACTGAAAAAGAAATAAATTATGAAAGTGATATTGCTATTATTGAATTAGATATGGAAATAGAATTTTCAGAACATATAAAAGCAATTAAATTAGCACCGAAATGGATGGCAAATGAGATGTTGAATAGAGTTTGTACTGTAACAGGGATGGGAAGAAAAAATGGTATACATATACATATGTATATTTATTTTATTTCATTGTTATTTTTTTCATGTTGTTTAATTTTTTTTTTAAATTATGCTTGTATTTAATATTATTAAATTTTAATTTTAATTTTTTTAAATTTGCAGAAAAGGAACTTTCAGAAGTTCTTAGATATTATAATGTAAAAATTGTTCAATCTTCGTCATGTTGTGATGGTGGAAAATGTAAAAATTCAAATTTTATATGTGGAGAAACAACTGATAAAAAACCAGCAAGAAATGCTTGTAAAGGTGATGGTGGTGGTGGTTTAGAATATTTTTATAAAGATGAATATTATTTACTTGGTGTTGTTTCAATTGATATAGATCCAAAAACTTGTGGAAAAAATGGAGAAAAAACAATGTTTGCATCAATAATGAAACATACAGATTGGATTAATAAAGTAACAAATAATCTTAATTAATTCAAAATAAAATGAAAAAGATATTGTGGAATATTTATTAAACTATTTGAAAAAGTAGCTATTTTTATTATTGTTGTTGTTTTAATTTTTTTAATGGGCCAAAAATTAACATTTTATTAAATGGATTTATTGTTTTTATTTTTCAAATGTCCTTTTAATTGTTGAAATAAATACTTTGTGTGCAAAGACTATACTGTTGATTTGTTTATTATATATTTAAATTATGTTTAGAACTAAAATACACCCACCCACTGTAAAATGGCTGTACAGCTGTTATTTTTTTTTTTTCTTTTTGGCTCTTCAAGTCTTCAATATTACAAAATAATTATTATCTAATGATTTAGTCACATATCATTTATTCTGAAAATATTGAATTTGAAAAAACTAAAAAATCGTGATTCACAAATTGCATTTTATTCATACCTTCACACACATGAAGAAAATCCGAACTCTCAAACACACTTTTTAAAAATTTGTAAAAAAAAAAAAAAATTATTTTTCTGATAAAAAATTAAAATTATTCAGATTTTTTACATTTCATTAGATATCTTTATTATTATATGCGTTCAAATTTTTTAATAAATTTAAGGTAATTAACTAAAAAATTAAAGTAAAAATAAAATTACAATAATTAAAAACGAAAAAAACATATATAACCAATTTTTATGACTTTTTGAAAAAGAAAAAAAAACTAATTTTAGTTTTTTTTTTAAAAAAAATGTTGCTTGGTTTATTATTTGTTCCTAAGATCACTGTGTTCGAAAATAAAAAGAAAAAGAAAAAGAAAATAATTAAAAATAAATAATTAATTACATTAAAATTTTTGTTGTTTATAAATATTATGTGAAAAAAGTTAATTTAGTAATAACGATCACGTGTGTTATAACAACAACAACAACGACAAAATGAAAAATCCTATAATTAAAATTTATTTATTATTTTTAACATTTATTTATTTAAATTTACAAAAAATGAAAACTATACAATTAATTGAAGAAGAAGATTTAGCATTACCATTTCAATTTCCATGGAATGTTTTTATAGAAATTTTAGATACATTTTGTGGTGGTTCATTAATATCAGAAAAATGGATTATTACAGCGGCACATTGTTTTCTTGTTAGGTAAAATTGTATTTTATTTTTAATTTTTTTTTTTTTAATTATTAAATTAAAATTATTTTATTTTTTGTTATTTTAGACCACCAGATGTAACATGTTATATTGGTTCAAATGAAAAATTTGCAGGTGAACCAATTAAAAGTAAAGTTATTATAAATCATCATAGATTTAATCCAGCTACGAATGGATCACAACATTATGAATATGATATATCATTACTTTTATTAACAAAAAATGTTAAATTTTCAAGACGTATTTTACCATTAGAATTACCAAAAAAATGGATGGATGATGATTATTTAATGAAAAAAGCTGTTGTTTTACCAGTCATTAAAATAAATAAGGGAAGTAAGTTATAGAAAACAAAAAATAATATTTTTCAAATAGAAATGTAAATCGTATTTATTTTTTATATATTTTGTGCTTGTATAGATGTATCAGAATTTGATATGCTAAGAGTTATTCATAAGAAAATCGCACCTCTAGGTTTTTGTAAACCAGCATCTAAAGATAAAATTTGTGGAAAACATATGGAGTATAATCACAGTAAGTTTTCTTTCTATATGTGTGTCAATATTTTTTTTTAATTGATAAAACTTAAGCGCTTTGTACACTTTTACACTTGTGATATCATATCAGCTGAGTCGCATTCATATGTTTTCTTAGTGTTCTATCGTAAGATGCGATCATCAAACGATATTTTATTTTTATAACAATTGGCATGACTGTAGTTCTCTAATAATTTATTTTTTGCTTGTTTATTCAAACTTTTTGTTTTCAATAGAAAACGTGGAAATACCAGAAAATGGTACAATTTCATGTGCCGGTGAATATGGTACAACATTATCATATTTTTATCGTGGTAAATATTATGCTGTTGGTATTCATTCATATACAAGACGAAAAGATTGTTTAGATACAATGAATGAAAAATATATATTTGAATCCGTATATCGAAATGTAGAATGGATTACATTGGTAACTCATATTAAAATAGGAGGAAGAACAAGAGGACGACGAAGAAGACCAAGACGAGCATGAAAATACAAAGGAGAAAAAAATGTTTTCAAAAAAAAAAAAAGAAATACGCAGACAGCAAAAAAAATATTTTCAAATTTGATAAATTTTTCTGATGTTATTTTATTTATTGTGGACACAATATATGCTATGTACAATTGTAATTACATAACCATAAATTACATTAATAAAAGTAATTAAAATGCATAATTGCTTTTTGGAAAAAAATATACCACAACCAAATTAATGGTAATCGATTAATTTTATTGGTTCTCATAAAATTCATAATCATCGTTATTAATAAAAATTGCATAATTTTTTGTTTTCGAAATTTTTGAAGCAATTTTTGTTTCTTGTGAAAAATGTTGAAAATGTAATGCAAAAGAAAAAAAAACAAACAACAACAAAGACGAAGCATTAGTTGAATTATGTAAGCTTGTATGTTGTATGCTTATTCATTGAATTCAAAAAAAAATAAAAAAATTAATAAAAAAAAACCAAGAAATTAGTATTAAAAAGAAAAACAAATTCGAATCGAAAATGAAAGCCAAAAAAATATTGATATATGGAAAAATAAAGAGGATATTATTTTAACATAATCATTTTCTAAAATAAAAATAGCTTCAAGAAAAATCAATAGAAAAAACGAAACGTTTTCCTTCCACTCTTTTTTTTTCGTCTCTTGTTGTTTTAATTTTAAAATGAAACAAATCCTTTAGAATGCCAATCAGATATTCTGGTTTTTTTCAAAACACGGCAAAGTTTCATTCGAAATTTATTATTTTTACAACCGCACAAGTTAATCCTCATTTGCAAAAAAAAAAAAAAAAAAACTTAATTGTATACTGAATACTTGCATTTCCATTTAACATTTTATCCTTTTATTTAGAAATTAAATATACTACATATACTTTTAAAAAGGATATAAGATTTTAAAATGCTGAATTTAAAAATGGTTTTTAGTTACAAAGACCAAAAAACAAAAACAAGAAAACAACCAACAATTTTGTAAGAAATATTTACATTACATTACATTGAAATGGATAAAGGATAAATTTTGGTATTAAATGAAAGCTCAGGAATTGTTAAATCAAATAAAGTAGTTTGAAGTGAAGAATAAGGATTCTTAGAATAAATATTTGTATGTATGTATTTGGTAAAGATTTTTTGTAAAGAATTATACTATATGTATGTACTTTGGATATACAAGTAGATTTTGTTGTACAGATAAAATGTTTATTTATGAAAGTAACTATTTTGACTGCACTAAAAAATAAAAATTAAAAAGAAAGAAATAAACAAATTGAGAAAATTACATTGAAACTTTAGAAAATTTCCTTTTTAACAAAATATTTTTTCTTGTATTTTTTTCTGGGTATACTGGAAAGAAAGAAATTTTAAAATAATCAGTGTTCAGATGATGAATACTAGGATGATAAATTTACTTAGAAATTTACCTATTTTTGTTTTTATTTGCAAAATAATATGACTTCTTTTTTGCTTGTATGAAGACATAAAAAACTTTCATGTGTCATCATCATTGCATGTTATAAAAGAATGCCTCTATGACTTGGCGCTATGCTGAAAAAACTATGCTATTAAACGTGGAAAGCTTAAAGACAAGAACAAAAAAAAACGAAGAAGATTTAAAAAAAGCCCAAACCAATATGGGAGAACAATATTGACAATAAAAGAGAAAACTTTTCTTGGCTGCATTGAAGGAGGTCCTACTTAGAGGTCAAAGAAAAGAAACAGCTTAGAATTAAATTCACAAGCTAGTGTTCTTCAGAATAGTAGTTTTTTTCATATTAAATTCTCCAGGATATTTTGACAAAGTTTTTTGAACAATCAATTTGTTGGATTATCTTGTATACTCTAACTTAAGTGTAACCTAAGAACCCAGGTGCGGTTTGAAGTTTTAAATGAAAGTTTTAAAATTTTTAGAAGCAATACAGAGTATATAGTGCGATATATGTAAATACTTAGCAAGGTAAAGAAATTGCATTTCATGAAGAAATAGGAATAAACCTCTAAATTATATATGTATGTATGTATTATATGGACGAATGATTTTATGTAAATTTAAGAATGTTTTTTCAAAATAACTTAAGATACGCATTCTTATTAAGTTTTACTGAGGAAAAAATTTAATTAGATATTAATACTTTGAATTATAATATACATAATTTGAAAAAAGCTAATTAGATAGAAATACTAACGATTACTAAAAAAAGAATAGGTAAATAAAATAATTGTTTTTGACAATAACTTAAGAACACATGTAACATGCACTGGAAAAAAAAAATTTATAATATAAAGGATATCTACAAATTTGTGTCTTCTTTTAAAAAAAACTATTTAAAAAAAAAAATGTGAAAATCTTTAAATCAAAGGTAATTCATGTATAAATATGTAATAATATATTATTTTTTCTAGAAATAAACAAATAAACAAGAAACTTACAATTTATATGCTTTTTTTTTTTGACTATCTATACGAATCTATCTATTTATCTAAAATGAAATATTTTTTATACATACATATATGTATATAACAATAACACACTCAAATCAAATATATTATATTATTTATAAGAAAAAAAAAAAATATTTGTAACATAAAATTCAATAGATTGAATGAACAAATTTTTGTTGTTCTAATATAAGAGAGTCTATTGTAAATATGTAACTATAAATCATATATAATATTGAATGAACATGTATGTTTTTATAATATGTAACATATATCCTTTTTTTCTTCTCTTTTTACTTTATAATAATATTATTATAACTACACAAAAAAAAAAAAAAAAAATCAGAAAAGAAAGTAGATATTACTTTTATGTATGATACATACATATATAGAACACATTTTATGTATAGGTTATATTATGCGATATCTATAAAAATTCAATGATATTAAAGTATATGTATGTATCTATTAAGTATAGATATTTTCCTTTTGTTTATATAGTTTTGTAGATATATGTATGTAAGTATTTGAAAAAAAACTTTTTCCCTATCATACTATTCCGAATTGATTTTACTTATTTTATTTGTTTTTTTTGTTTTTTTTTTTTTTTTTGTCAATATCCTTTTTTCTATATGTGTCTTTTTTATTAGCTATCTACATTTTATTATTATTTTATCTTATTTTTTTTTTCGATATAAAATAAAAATCTTTCATGTTTTTGCAATTTTTAAATCTTTTCATTTATCTATTATCAATTTGAATTGTTTTGTTTTACTTATAGTTTCAATTTTGTTTTCTCTTGTGATTAATTGTCTATTTAAAAAAAAAAAAAAATTTCTATGACAAAAACATATTCATGCAGTTTTGAAAATAACACATAATTTTTAAACAAATATTTAAAACAGAAAAAAGAGATGTATCTTGAAATGATTTTCAAATATTTTTTTACTTTTTTTTTTTTTTCGTTTATAAAAAATTTTGAATATGAATATGATTTGTTGCGGAATTTCAAAAAAAAATGTTCAACAATGAAAAAACACTACACAAAATTAGATTCATATTTAGAAAAGTATCTCAAAAAACAAATATGATTTTATTTTTGTCTATTTATTGTTCTTATTTCTTTCTTTCTTTGAATTTGTTTTCATACTTAATTTTTTTTTTTTTGTTTCTTTGTTTTAAATTGAACTATCTATTGAAAAACATACATATCTATAACAGATGAAAATAATAAAAAGATTGATACAACACAAAGTACATTGAACAGAGCTAATTTTGAAAGAAAGAAAAAAAATTGTATATTGGAAATATTCTAATGAACTCAGTCAATTACGTGTTAAAACAAATAAAATTAAATTGATTTTTTTTTTCTCTCTTTTAAATAGGGGGTGTCTATTTATGTTCTATCCTACCCTACATTCAATTCAGTTTATAACAATCAAACGAATACAACGAACAAGCTACAATTATTTAATAAATTTAGATGATTTTTCAAAACAACAAATTATGAAACATCTAATAAAATATTGTTTAGTAAACAGATAGCACTAAAAAATTTTTCTCACATAATGAATTTTTCATAACTATTAATTTTTCTATTGGACACATTTTTGCAACTTTATTATTTTACTTTTCTGTTTTTTTTTTTTTGTTTCAAATTTAATTAAATTTTTATTGTTGTTGTTTTTCTTTAAATATAACTTTTAAGTTGTTTATTATTTTGTTCTAAAACTATCACCATATTCTAAAGTATCTATTTATAGTAGGTTAACACACTTTTGTTAATCTTTTAATTCCTTTTTTTTTTTTATTTCTTGTGAAGAAAAAAAAAATAAAATAATAATCACACTTTTCTAATATTTACAACAAAAATGAGCAATTAAGAAAAAAAAAAAAAAAACCTAATTTAAAAATAATTAGTAATATAGCGCACAATTGAAAAAAAAAAACATATGTACACACGCACACATAAAAAATTAAAAAAGCTTTATCTTAATTTTTTTTTTCCTAATTAAAAATAATTAATTAATTTTTAATTACTTGATGAATAGAATTAATTTCCTAATACGAAAAAGTAAGAAGTATAATTATAAAATCCACAAGATAATTTTTATTGCTCTTCACTTTTTTTTTTTTATTCAAAACACAAGTACATATTCTTTAGATTCTTTCTTCCTTTTTTTTTTTTTTGTCAAATAAGGAAAATTTTGCCTAATTTTTTGTTTTTTTATTTATTTCACAGTGTAACAAAATTTACTACTGAAGAAAAAAAAAATCACTTCTATTCGACTTTCTTTTTATTTTTAATTTTATTTTTTTGATTTTTTTTCTTCGTGTTTTAATAGAAGTGAAAAAAAGAAATAGAAAAGAAAACAAAAAGAAAAACAACTTCTTTATTTTATAGTTTTTTTTTTTTTTTTCTAATTTAGTTGAAAATTATAATTTCCACGTAATTATTAATTGTATACATACATAAGCATGAAACGAAGCGAATAAGAAAGAAAAAAAAGTGTAAGTGTATTTTAAAATTATGATTTTTTTTCCTATTATATCCTTTCACTAGATTTTCACTTATTTCTTTATTTTTATTTTCTTTTTTGTAAAACTTTTTCTAACATTAGATTTTTATAACTTTTCTATTTTTATGTTTAAGAAAAAAATTTTTATTTCATCTTTTTTTTTTTTAGAAAGGAAAAATAATTTTTTTTTTTTCTTCAAAACGTTTTATTTAAAAAATGTCTTTCTTTTTTAAGTTTTTTTTTTTTTTAATTTAAACATCCTGTCTTTTATTAGAATGAAAAAAAAATATATATTTTTTACACGTTTTATTATAATGGCAAAGAGAATCGCGTATTTCACTCGACAAAGTATACAACGAAAATGAAAGGATATATTTTGTACTTGTTTTTAAGGATGATGAAGAAACAGTTGTTGTTGTTTTTTTTTTTTGAAGAAAAAAAACATGAAAAAGCAATGTAGAATGTATATATTCGAATACACACACTTTTAACTAAAATAGAGAACTAACACTTAAAAGTGTTCGAATTATATTATACATATACAAGATTTCGAATATAAAAAGAATACTTTTTTTTTCTATTTTTTTTTTTATTCTACGCTCCCCATCATTTCGTCAAAACATTAAATAAGTATTGTACTATAAAAACAAACAACAACAAAAGTCTTGTAAATGAAATTTAATCCACCCTCTAACAAATACATTATACCACCCCCACATCACCTCAATACTTCGAAATATACATATCGCAATTTCTTTTTCATATATGTATACATAATGTATATGCATACATGCATCGAGTATACATATAGGTTTTTTTTTTTTTTAATAATATTAACGTCCTCATAGAATACAACAAAAAACAAAAACTATATGTATAGAAACAACAGAATTTTAATACTATAAACTTAATATCGTTAAGAATATCTGTACATGAAGAACAAAATAAAAAACCATGAACCACGTTATAATTAAAAAAAAAAAATTATAAAAGATACAAGTTACTTTTTAATCAAGTTTTGCTTTGTTGGCAGAAAGTTATTTACTTTCTTTATTTTTTTGTTTGTTTTTTGTTGTTCGATGATGGGTACAAAACTTTTTTAGCACCCTCTAGTGATATGAACACAATATTGCCTACGGTTATGTGTTGTATACTTATCATGTGAAATATGGTACCTTTGTCGCTTCATCAGAAACAACATGTAAAAAAAAATACATGATACAAAAGTGAGATATATCAAGTAATCAATTCAACAATAGTCAACCCCTCATGTTGAAGAAAAGAATTACAAAATTTGTAACAATATGATAAAAGGGGATGTATAAAATGATTGGGGGTTGTTATAGTATACTTACATATTTATACATGCGTGTATATAAAGTTTCAAATTTCGAATTCTATATTTTACGTCAAGAGAAATCCTCTATACTATAAATGTTTTATGAATGTATAAAATGTGAGATGGTGATTCACTGTATGCAGAAATACCTTGAAAAACAAAAATGAGGAAAAAAAAAATCGAACAAGAGAAAGCATGCGGTTGGTAATATAGTATTTGACGCTTCTGCTTTCTCCGATATTTTATTGTAATTTACATTTTGTAGGGCATTTATCCAATATTCTTCTTTCAATCATGTTTATCATTGTGTAATTTTCAAAGCGAAATCTGTTGGATTTATTAAAAAACTTTTTTTAAGGGTAGTTTTAATTCAGGGATGGAATTTTCTTTAAATTTCCATAAAAGATTTCTATGAAAAAATTCAGTAGAAAAAATCTAAGAATGAGCGTTTTCTGAACTTTTATTGAAAAAGCGTTTCGTAGCAAATCCGGAGCACTTCAATGAACAGACCCTTTCAGATCAGTTTTTTTTTTATTGAACACAACAAATGTCTTATGAAAAAAATCTTATAAAAATAAATCCTTTTCGAACATTCAATTATGATTTAGTTGTAATTGGAGCATCAGAATTTGGTCTTGCTTGTGCAAAAGAAGCTGCCAAAAATGGTGCCAGAGTATGTGTAATTTCACAAGGAAATTTTTGTGAAGATATTCTTGAAAAAAATTTTCATCAATTTTTTCACAAATGTGTGCAATTCAAATACATTTTCAGAGTAAATAACAAATTAATAAGAAAATCCAATAAACTTTAATCCGTTTTTTTTTTTTTTGTTTTAATAGAAAGCGAAAAATTTTGGATTCAGTTGGAAATTGTTAGATGAAAATCAGAAGAAAGAGTCGATCTTATGGAGCGTTATGAAAGAAAAACTTCGATATGCAAGTGATTTTAGAACTGAAGAATATACAAAGTCCTTAATAGACGAGTAATACAATTCAAAGTTTAATTTTTTCATTAAAAAATTATTCATTCCTGTTTTCCAGTCAAATCCATTACGTCCAATCAAACGAGAACATTAAATTCATCGATGAACATCACGTTCTTGTGCCCATATTAAAAAATGAAATCTATTACGGAGAGAATTTCGTGATAAGTCCAACAATTAAAAATTCAAAGGACATT
The DNA here is from genome assembly GCA_939192795.1 of Bombylius discolor. NCBI lineage: Eukaryota > Metazoa > Arthropoda > Insecta > Diptera > Bombyliidae > Bombylius > Bombylius discolor. Next base: position 49,722,226 of record OW584240.1, on the reverse strand, counting down.
CAATTTCCTTATGTTATAGGAGCTGAAGAATTTGGAATTTTATCCACAGATTTGAAAAATATGAAAAATTTGAATGGAAGTACTTTGATATTTGGATCAGGAAGTACGGTTTTTTTATCTTTTTTTTTTTTAAATTCCAGTTATATTCATATTTTTTAGGGAACGCATTATCACTAGCTGCAGCTTTGTCGAATATCCTAAATGATATAACTCTCATGTGTGAAAAATTCACTATACAAAATTGTGATCAACAAATGATTAATTTATTTATCGATTGTTGTCATTTTAAATATCTACCGAAATGTAGTATTTATCATTTAAAACAATGTCTGACAAAGAATAACGAGAATAAGATTCAAGTTTATTTTACTCAATTATCAGCGGAATGGCGACAAATAAAATTTTATGATCGTGTAATTTTTACACCAGATTTCAAAAATGATATGAAGTTTTTTATAAATCAAATTGAAAATATCAAATTTGATAGGAAATTTAATTTTTGTAATAAAAAATCACAATTTCGAACTAATTTTCCTCATATTTATGTTTTCAATGAAAATGAAAATTTTGATTTCAATCCAGAACACATTGGAAAAATATTAGCAAGATTTATATTTTCAAAAGAAAAACAAAAATCTATAACTGATTTCTATGATAAAAATGGTTTTATTGAAGGTCCTACAGATTATTCATTTGTTGGTATGAATGAGAATGAAGCATCACAAAAATTTGGTGTTGAAAATATTGAAATTTATCAGCATTGTTTTAAATCATGTGAATATCCTTTATTTTTAGGATGTACAAAAAATTTCATTAAAGTAATTTGTATGAAAGATTGTCCAAAAAAAATTTTAGGTATGCATTTGTTGGCACCAAATGCTGGTAATATTATTCAAGGATATGCTGCCGCTTTAAGGTTAGAAAATTTTTAATTTTCGTTACAAGTTTTTTAATTTTGAAATCCTTTTTTTTACAGGTGTGGAATATTTTTAAATGATTTGATTCACAATGCTGCGGTATATCCCACATTATCATGGGAATTTACACAATTGAAAATTCGAAATAAAGAACAATTTTGTAAGGAACACCGCACATACATTTTCAATGTTTGAAAAATTAAATTAAATTTGAATTTAAATTTCCGTTACATTTGAATTAAAAAAATGTAATAAAAAAATATTTGTGTACTAGTCAGTCGCATATTTCTCTATGAACGTCTACTGAACACACGAATGTCCTTTATAAAATTCCTATAATCTTAACTTTCTTGTTTTTTTTTCCTATGTAAAAGAAAGCGCAGGCTCCAAAAAGACATAAAAAGAGCAAAAAAGTGTATTAAATATAAGAAGGCATAACAAAAATATGAAAAAGGGAAAAAAGGGAAGAACGGAAAATCATTTCCTTTTGGCACCCTTCTCTGTATACCATGTATGTATTTTTTTCTTGTGTTTGTGTACCATACATTTATATTGGAAAATAACCATGGTAACGATGAAAATCATGTGCTTGACCACCCCCAACATCCTTATATCTATTTAAAGTGTACGTAACAGTTTAAACGGTTAAAAAATGTGAAAGAAAAAATATTTAAAAAAATTAACGTTACTACAAATATTTTAGAATTTTTAATTTCTAATATTTTTGAAACGACTTCAAATTGTGAAAATCCTTTTTTATTCAGTAGTGTAAAAATTTCAATTGACTTACAGAAAACATTAAAAATAATGTTTCGCTCGAAAATGTAAAAGATTTTGGTTTAATTTTGGCCTAGAACAAAAATTTTCCTGAAAGCGTACCTGGAAAATCATAACTGATTTTTTTAAATCGAATTACTTCGAAATTTAAAGAATTTAAAGGATGAATATTCAGAAATTATTAATTTTTTGAAATATTTAATCTAAGAACATTTTTATATACTTTTAGTGAATCAAATGTTTCCCGTTAATTTTCAAAACTAGTACTGAAAAATATTTTATTCTATTCCGTTACATAATTCAATTTAGTATTATTATTTTTATTTTTTGCTTTCCTTATCTACAACTGTTTTTCCTATAATTTCTATAATTTCCCTCCACAATTCCTACAAATGCAACAAATGTAGAATTTTCACAAATTATAGATATCCTTGTGTGAGTATCATTTATATGTATGTATGTTATTTTTTATGCAAACGTATTGAACCGACTAAAAATAGAAGACGACGACAAAAAAAAAAAATATCCTTTCTGATAACATATCACATAACAACTACATTAATAATTTTTGTAAAGAAAGAAAAAAAACAACATATAAATTTAAAAAAAAAAAAAAAAACGAAGGAAAAAAAGGATAACATTCATAAAATAACACAATTTTGCGGGAAAAAGGACGAATTCGTACATAGAATACAATACAATACTTTTACTCTGACATAAACTTATTTTGTGTATATTTTTCTGAAATTTTTTGACTGACAATGAAGAAAGGAAAAATTTTTCATCTCTGTGGGTGATGATGATGATGATGATGTGAACATTGTGAAAATAGGCGCATAATATACAACGAACGGTTTTTGTTTTTTTTTTTTTTTGTTATAAAGAAAAAATGTACGTATACAAAAAAAGAAAGTAAATATAAAGAAAACAAAAAAGAATTTCGAGAAAAATATTACCAGGCAGGATAAAACGAAACAAAATAAAAATAAAAAAAAGGAAAAATAACAGAAAAAAAAGCATATAGCGAAAGAAGGTGGTGCCATCGGAATTTTTTGAACGGACGAATAACTAAAAAAAAAAAAAATACAACACACATAAAAAAGAAGAAGAAATATATGTGAAGTGGCTGCTTTTTGGTGTATACACTCGTATATTATATATGTACATATATTCCTGCTTTCGAGGACGATTGTGATTTTTCATTTCGAATGTTGCGTCTAATAAATTTATACATGTATCAAAAAAGTAGAAAGAAAGAAATAAAAAAAGTAAAAGGAAAAGAATAATTTTTATTATTTTAGCATTGAATTTTGTGTGTGAAAAAGAAAATTTTCTTATTTTTCGGTAAAAAAAAATTTTTCAAGAAAAATAATATTGTTTTTTTTTTTTAACTTTCTTTCAATAACAGAAAACATGTGTGAAATAAATTTTTAATCAATTTAAATTTGTTTGAAAAAGTTTTCACGTTTTATATGAAAATTAAGGATACAAAAAGAAAAAAACAGAAAAAAAAATTTTTCCCATTTTTCCTTATTGTACCAAAAACAGAAAAATTGTAATTCTTTTTCTGTATTTTATGAGATTTTCCTTTTTTTTTCGATATGGTAGTATATTGTGATATAGAGAGATGCAACATCCGGCTTGGTGGAATTACTTTTTATGTGTAATAATAATATGGTGGTTGACGACACAAAAATTTTTATTTTATTGAATTAAAAATACACATCGTAATTTTGGTTTATGTATTTTATTTTTAGTTTTTCTTTGATAAAAAAGGATACAAAAAAATTTATGTAAAATATGTGTTTTGGAAAATTTTTATATAAAAATTTTTGTACATTTAAAAAAATGTTTGAAATAAATTAAATTTTTGAAAAAATATTGTAAATAAGAAATTCAAAAAAAAAAAAAGTATTGTAATGAAAGAAAAACACAACAACAACAATATTATTTTCTATATTTAAAAAAAAAAAAATTACATACATATGTACAAAAATGTGTTTTATAAAATAATTTTTAATTAATAAAATAAATGGCCGTTTTTTTTTTTGTGTAATATATAAAATTTATTATGAAAAATAAATTATCATAAAAATAGCGAAGAAAAATTTATGTGCAATTGTGTAAAAAAAAAAAAACAAGTAAAAATACAAAAAATAACAGAAAAGTGAAAAAACAATAGTTTGTAGTGATGCCAAAGCCGTCAGTTGAATTAAATGAATTTGATTTTAGCGGAGGATCAGAGAGCAATAGTATAAATTCCAGAAATAATTTTTCAAATCGTAATACTGAAGGGAATAGTGGTACATCATCAGGAATTTCTTTATCAGCGACAAATTCTGGTCCAAACAGAAGTGGTATTGGAAGTGGGGGTGGTGGTGGTGGTGGTGGTGGTGATGATATTAGTGATGGGAGAACAAGAAACAATAGTAGTAGAGGAAGTTCCTCATCTAGTAGTAGTTCCACAGGAGGAGAAGGAAGAAGTAACAGAAATGGTAAAAGTGGTGGTGGTGGAACAGGAACGAGAAGTTGCATCGGAAATGGAAGTGGTGGCGGAAATAGTGCAAATGATGGCGGCAATGATGGTGGTGGTAGTGTTGACGGTAATAGAAGGCATAAAAGTAGACGTCATACTGTTGATAATGATGATGATGAAGGTGGCGATGGTGGTGGACGTCTATCAAAAAAATATCGACATCAAAATTTTAGTAAAAATATTTATATTGGAACAAAAAATGCTGAAAAATGGGATTTTACTAGGCAACGTTTAGCATTTAAGAATGATGTAGAATTTGTTACATATCTTTTAAAATTGGCTGATAATGACACAGAAAGAATTTCAAGGTAAGCACATTACAAAATAAAGGTAACTTTAAAAAATTATTTTCCCAAAAAAAAGCAATACTTGATCTTAAAATAAAAATTCTTCAAAAAAAAAAAAAAAAAAAAAAAAAAAAAAAAAATAAAAATGGAAAAATAAATTCTAGAACATAAATAATTATTTGTCCTCGAATTACAATGACAAATAATAAGATTGATGAATTTGCGATGGTATTGTAGGTGACAAAACAAAAGCTTAAGGGGTGTAATAAGGGTGTTAAATGAGAAAAATAACGAAAATAATAATAAAAACGAAAAAAAAAACAACAGCAAAAGAACCAAAGGGAACAAAAAATAGCTCAATTTTTCTTCTACATACTTATTTACTTTTTATACGAATAACACGAATGTTATGATGATCTTTGAAACTTGATGTTTGTGGTGAAGAAGTTTTCATTTGATGATGATTATTATTATTATTGTACATGAAATAATATGTACATATGTACATATATAAAATAGCATCATAATGCGACGTGTTATTTGTATGTTTGTGTATTGAGATACTGGATGAAATGATGCTGGCAGAAAAAAAAAATGTGAAGCTAAAAAAACAAAAAAACAAAAAAATAAATAAATAAAATAGTAGTTGGGAAAACAAAAACGAAAAGAGAAACAACAGAAAAAAAGGACGAGAAAAAAAAAAGCATTCGAAAAATCAATTAAAAGTGGAATCAAGTCTTGATTATAATATGTATTTTATTTTCTTTTTTTGTTGTTGCTTGTTTTGTTATTGTTGTTGTATTCAAATCTTTTTGACTTTTATTCCTAATGATCCTTTTTTTTTGAATTTTTTTTTTCTTTTTAATTTCTATTTATTCTTTTTTAGTTTCCTTTTTTCTTGTGAATTCTCTTTTGTATTAGTTTTCAGTAAATAATTTTTTTCACATATGTATGCATGTGTGTATATTTTATTTTGTATTTGTAAGATCATACAGGGATTTGTGTTGTTTTACTTTATTGTATTTTTTATATTATTTGTTCTAAATATTCTTCTGTCTCTAAAATATATACTTAAAATCTCAATATGAGAATTTCTATCTATAGATAGGTTCTTAAAACTTTTTTTTTTATAATATAGGAGCGCGTAAATTTTGTATACTATACATCACATACATATAATATTACACAGAATCCACGTGGAAATTTCTAAAAGTTATTATAGTAGGTACTCTCACATTATATTATGTACATGCTTTTCACTTGTAAACTTTTAAAGCGCTCTAATATGGTGTATCTATATAGATAGTATAGGATATATTGAAAAGGTAAAATATATATGTATGTAACTATATGAAGTTAACATTTTCAATGTTTAGAAAAGAGAAATTTGTTTTGTACCTACTTTCTTTTTTTTTTTTTTGTTTAACTTTAAAGTTACTGTCAAAAAAGTTTTTCGTTTTACAACAAACAATAAAGAAAGTTTATGTCAATTTTGAAAATAAATGAGTATTTATTATTAACAACAAACCGGAATTTTTGTTTTGATTTTGAAATGTTTGTTTTCATTGACGAAAAAAAAAAAGTAAATTTAAAGGATTTTTTTTTTTCAAATATTTCTGTGTACCTACTTACAATTTTAAAGTAAAATTGTATATGACCATACTCAAAAGATATCAAATTTCAAGTTTATTAAACTTATTTTCAAGGACATTTTTCTACATTTAAGGTTAATTAAATAGTGTTGAACATGAATTTATGTATATTTATTGAGATATTTTTTTTTTTCAATTTAAAAATAATTTTATGTTCTAATTGTTTTTTTTTTTTTGTTTGTTTCTATATATGTATATATATATATATTTTTTTTTTGATTTTAGCCTTCCACATTTTGGTAATTTTAAACTTGAGCCAAACCTAAGTGCCAAAAGTTTTGGAAATACGATTTCTGAAAATGGTGATTATATACCACCGTCACAAACAACAACTATTACAAAAACAAAATCAACAAAACCTCAGAAAAGAGTTCAATTTCATGATTCATTAAATAGTTTCATTAAATCGAAAGTATCAAATTTTAATTTAAAACATAATAATGCTCAAGACAAATCAACAAACAGCAATAATAATAGTTTGAATAATGATGATGATGGTAATGATAATCATAATGATAATGATAATGATCATGATGATGATGATGATGAAGATGAAGAAGATGATAATAATATACCAGAAGTTTTAGACTGTCGTATTGCAGAAAAGATAAAAAATGAATTGGAACAAAAATCATCAGCAAATGGATGTGATCCATACGTTGAAGACATTCAAAAAGGTGCTATATGTTTGAAAAAACAAAATAAGAAAACATACAGGACAACAGTATTCAATCGTAGTGATGATGAAGATGATGATGAGGATGATGAAGGTGATAACGATGATGATGATGATTGTGAAAATGGTAATGATCCAAGAAAACAACAATTTCGAATACGTGATAGATCAAATCAGAAAAATAAGAATAATAATATTCGAAAAGCGCCGTTAAATGGTAAATTAAATGATAATGATGATGATGAGGATGATGATGATGAAGATAATGATGAGGATGAGGATGATGATGAGGATGATGATGATGGTGAAATTGGTGATATGAAAAATGATAGAATAAAAGCACCAAATACTCCACTGAATGATGAAGATGATGAGGATGATGGTGATAACAAATATAATACAGGAGTGAGATTGAAACAATCATGCCGTGATTGTACAATAGAACATGATTTTGAAGATTGTCCGCTACGAAATTCTCTAGAATTTGTAAGAGATGCGATCGAATTTAATGTATGGAAAGAACAAAACTATGATAATGATGAAAAACCACCGATAACAGAACAAAAACGTAATGAACGAACAGATGACATTGGTGATGATGAATCATCTCAAAGTTCCAATGAATCAAGTTCACAGAATCATAAGCAACAGCAGCAGCAACAGTATCAAAAACCAACAAAAGACTTAATATCATTTGCTGAAGCATCATTACCACAACAATTTGAATTGCGAAATATCAATTATAATAATGATAAGACATCTTCAGCAACAACAACAACAACAACAACAACAACAGAATTATTAGGAGTTTTTACAAAAATTGATATACCAAAATATACAAAATTTGGTCCATTAATTGGTGATTTGATACAAATTAGTGATATACAAGATGATTGTAATATGAAAAATATCTATGAAATCCATGATGGACAACAATCATTATTTATATCAACTGAAAATTTAATGACATCAAATTGGTTAAGATATATACGTCCGGCAAAAAAATATGATGAACGTAATTTAAATTTAATATGTTTGGATAAAAAAGGATATTTTGTAACATGTACTGATATAAAAATTGGCTGTGAACTATTATATTGGAGTGATGAATGTAATTCACAATGGCAAAAAAAATATCAAATAGAAAAATTAAATTGTGGTGGTTGTAATCAAAAATTTGAACATACTATTTATTATAGAACACATTGCTCAATATTTCATGATCCATCAATTAGTTTAACAATACGAAAATATCATTGTAAAATATGTGGTGAAGCTGTATTAGGTAAAGAGAATATTATGAAACATGCTGCACAAATGCACGATGGTAAAGGTGCATATCAATGTCAGTTTTGTAAAAAATTTTTTCTTAGACTTAATTATTTGGAAATGCATCGAACATATGGTTGTAGCGCAAATCCTCAAAGAGCAAGACCATTATGTGATTTTTGTGGTAGAAAATTTTGTCAACCACAAAAACTTAAAGTCCATATTAAACGTATGCATAGTGGTAAGTAATCACCTTTTTTTTTCTAATGCTACAAACCAATTTATCTTTTATTTAAAACACCGTTATTTTATTTTTTAAGATATGGCTGAAGTTCTTCGTGATTTTCAATGTAAATTATGTTCAAAATTGCTTGGATCTAGAGCAGCACTTCAACGGCATTCAAAGGAAGTTCATAGTCGAAATTCAGCTGTTGTGAGTTGTCCTAGATGTCAGAAGCTCTTCCAAAATAGGAGTAATCTTAAAATTCATATGCTGACACATTCGGGAGTTCGACCATTCAAGTAAGTCCTGAATTTTATAATTAAAAAATTTATGATATTTAAATTTTTTTATTTGTCCTTAAAGGTGCGCTGAATCTGAGTGTACGGCGGCATTTACGACAAAACAGTGTCTACAATTTCATTATAAAAAAGTTCATAATTATTCACAAGAACAAATGCCGAAAATTGAAAGAAGTGTTGCATACACTTTTGATGCATATTCTGGTGGCATGAAAGTCGATTTCTTAGGTGAAATAATTTTAATTATTTTTTATTTTGTATTTTCAATTTTAAAAAAACTCATTTATCTTTAGAACAAGCACCACGTCGTCGTCGTAAAAGTTTAGAGGACCAAAATTCAATTTTAAGTTCAAGTTTACTTGATAGCAAAAGTGAAGCAGAATTCTCCGATGATAATATTTTTGAAAGTATTAAAAAATCAGGAAAATCAATTAAGGATTTATGCCGTAGTGAAACAAATTTATCATTATTATCATCAAAAATTACATCAATATTTAATAAAGAATGTCCTGCACCAACTAATATTCCGAATAGTGGTGGTAGTGGTGGTGGAGGTATTGTTAGTGGTTCTGGTAGAAAACGTAAAAAGAAATATCGAACAAATAATACATCATCATCAATATCAAATAGTAATTCAAATAAATCACAACAAAATGTGATAATGAATAATGAGGATGATAGTCAAGATGAACAATATCTTCAGCAACAACATCAAGCCCATTTAGAGTTATTAGCGGCTAGACGTAAACATCAACAGCAACAACAGCAACAACAGCAACATAATGCCGCTCAATTAAGTCTTGTTGAATCATTTCTTTCAACACAAGCACAAAGACTAGGCACAAATTTAACTGGTCAACAAGCTGCTGCTGCTGCTGTTGCTGCATCTGCAGCTGCTGCAGTTACAAATAATTTATTAGATGATCCAAAATTACATGATAATGAGCTTCCACATGATACAACAACAACTGACAATAATTTTAGACATCATGGATCAAATTCAAAAGATTCATTAAATAATGCCTGCCAAAATTTGGTTGTGAGTAAAGGTAGTAAAAAATGGATAAGTGATGATGATAGACATAGTTTAAGAGAACACTGTGGTGGTGGTGGTAATGGTGGATTATCAACAAATAATTCTGGAAGTAATGGACATAATCCATTGAATTTAGGTGGAACAAATACAGATGATGTTAGTTCAAAAATTTTACCAAATCGTGATTTTATTGCACGTTTTATGATGAATAATTCCGTTACGGATCAAAATCAAATAAATGCTGCACACGAGGAGGATGAAAATTCATCATTTTTAGATGTTGTTGATTCAAATAACCACCATGGTGGACATTTATCACAATTCCATGAAAATAATGATAATCCATCACAACTGCATATGAATCCGCTAACACATCCACAATCTTTTATAAGCACGTTCTATAATAATACAAATCCAAGGCTGACTGCTGGTAGTGCTGCATCAACATCAGCTAGTATGTTAGTTGAGGCTGCATTGAATTCCGTTGGTAATATGATGGAAAATGATGAAGGAAATAACATTAAGGTAAGTAAATTGAATTTTCAAATTCTTCCAGTTTATCAGAAATTAATTAAATTTTTTTTTCTGATCACGCTCTAGTGTCCTAGTAATTCAGCAATGGACAATGAAAATAACATGAACGCACATATTGATGCTGATACAAATCGTTTCGGAAGTGGTATCAGTAATATTGACAGTTTGGAAAATGAAATAAAAATGATGAAAAATTTAAATAATTTTCCAATGCAAATTCCGCCACTGCCAATGTTTCAAAATTCTGGTAATAATTTAAGCTCATGTAACATATCGCCAGATGCATCAACACAAAATCAAAGTAACGGCAATACAAATACACCAAATAATAATGATATTGATGTTGATTCTGGATCAACACCACGTGGACATCAAATGGGTGCTGATTCTGATGGTTTCTCAACACATCATCAAACACCACCTTCACCTCAAGTTATTTCACCTGGAAGAGATTATGCAATGTTTGGCTCGGCGGGTGGTAATGGTGGAGGTGGTGGTGCAGATGGTCCTACTGGTAATGCAAATAACATATCATCATCACCATTGCCATCGATTCAAGGTCGACGTGGAGGTGGTGGAGGTTATCCAGAACATGAACTTATATCACCGGCATCATCACCGTCAATACCACGTTATGATTTTAGTAGTGAAATGTGCAGAAAACGAGAACAGGAACGAGAACATAGTATGAGTGCACAAAATCAATTGTCTAGTGATGAAGAAAGTAGTATTATCGCACAAAATAGGTAAAATATAATTGATTTTAAGATTTCAGTTAGTTTAACTATAATTCATTTTAATTTCAGTTCTACAAGTGCTGAGGAATTAAGAATGAAATTTACACAGTCTCAAATGGATATGATGTATTCGAAATATGAAAATATGTCAAATTCTGGTGGCTTAAAATACAATAATAATCAGGATCTTGATGTTGCTGATTTCCGAAGTAACACAGCAAATGATTTATCAGATCTTCAGGGACTAGATATGACTTCAAGGGCAAATATCGGTTCATCAAATTATCATCATAATTTTCAATTACCATCAACAACAAGTTCAAATTTAGGTTTAGGACGATATCATCATCACATTTACGATATCCTTTCAGAAAGAGAACAACAACAGCAACAACAACAACAACAACATCAAGCGCAACAAGATCATTCTAGCCAATTATCAATGCAACATCAGCAATCCTTACATAATATGTTACCTGATCAATTAGATCAAGATCATGATCAAACAACTTCCGTTGATCTTAGTCGTACTGCAAATTATGCAGTTTCATCACCGCCACCCATCCCATATTCACATCCACATCATGAAATGTTAAGAATGGTATCATTAGATTTAACATCGAATACAAATATGGGTGTTGGAAATAATCGTTCATTTTTACCATCACAAATGGGTCATAATACACGTGATACAATTGATCATCATCGTTTATTATCAACAGCTGAACAACATCGTATTTTAGCTGCATCAAATGCTGAACAGCATCGATTACTTGTTGATCCTACAGCTCATCTATTAATGGAACAAAATAACCGTCTTCTTGGTTCAGATCAATCAAGATTATTAGGTGAATCAGCACAAAATCGTCATATGGTACCAACAAGAGGTTTTGGAGCATATCATCAAGTTGCTTCTGGTAATTATCATCCATCTGCACGGCCTGTTTTACCATCACCAAATCATCATACACCAAATCCATCAAATTATCATCCATTCCCTGCTTATTATTAAAAAGAAAAAACACGAAAAAAGGGCTGAAAAATTAAAATTTTTGTAAAAATAAAATAATGCGAAAAAATTGTTTCACGATTTTTTTTTTATACAAAATTTGAAATTGAAGAATCTGAAATGCGTGTGTTTCAGAAAGGACATGAAGGAAAGAGATGTTTCGTTTTTATTGAAATTTTTCGATTTTATTAACATTTTCTAGATTTCATTAAATTAATTTCTAAATTTAATTTATTAATGAAAATACAAAAAGATTTTCAATTTTTCAATATTCAGGCAAATTAATTATAACTATGGACTGTGCCTTAATATGTAAATTTTCTATTTATGAAAAGTCTTTAAAAATTTTCTATAATTTTTTCGAAAAAAATTTATTTAAAAGACTTTTATCTCATCCAAAATGGCATAGAATCTTATAAAAACGAAAACAAACAAAAAATTGAGAAAAATAAATTAAAAATAAAAGTAAAAATTGAAATTTTTCTAAAGGAAAAAAAAACTGTGAGTTTTATTCTCATTAAAGCCAATTTCAAATTTTGTATAAAAGATAAAATAATTCACATAGAAAAAAAAAAGATAAACTATAAAAATAAATAAATTAAATTAAAAATAATAAAATACACGATGTATTGTATAAATACATATTTTTATATAATCGTTTTTTTTTTTGTTTTTTTTTCATTGTGTGTGAAAAATAATTAAAAACAAATTTGAAGAAAAACCCGATAAAAAATAAAGCTTTTATTACTTTTATATAAATAATACTAAAAAAAAAAAATAATAATAAATAAAATAATTATGTGTAAAAATAAATTAATCTGAAAATTAATGAATAAAGTAAAAAAACAAAAATAAAATAACAAAACAAACAAAAATAACGTGTAAGTGTATCTGATTTGTGAAATTCATCATTATTTAAATGAAATTTTAAAATTTATTAGATAAAAAAAAAAGTGAATAAAATGAATTTTTTCATCGCATTTAAATTACAAATTTTACTTTAGATTTTTCATAAAAAAAAAAAATAACTTTTTCAAAAAAACAAAAATTTCCACGATATTTTTTACAAAATTAATGCACAAAATAAAAATTACACAAATTTAACGAATTTTTTTCTATTTCTCTAAATATATTTTGTTGTTATTTGATATTTTTATTCTTCCAATCTTTATATTAAAAAAAAAAAAAACAACAACAAATAAGAAAAGAAAAATTTTATATACAAATAAAAAAAAAAAAGTATGTGGAACTGTATTATATTAAATATTATTAATTTTACTTTTTAATTAAAATAATATTCAATTTTCAATTTATGAAAATATTATAAATAATAATCATATGAATTCATATTACTAAATTTATACTTTTTATTGTTTTATGTCATTTGAAAAAAGAAAAAAATAAAATAAATAAATAAAATAATTTAAATGATATTCGTGCCAAAAATTGATTTAAAAATTTACCAAAAACAAAAAAAATATGTACAGAATTATAAAAAAAAAAAAAAAATTACTATATATTTATAATACGTGGTATATGTATGTAATTTAAATATACAATAAATTAAATGTAATTTAGAAAATTAGATGAAAAAAAAAAAAATTGAAAAAGAAAACAAAAAACTCCAAAAATAATTCAGGCATTTTATATACCAATTGTATACAAAAAAAAAAAAAAAAAAATTGAATAAATAAAATTTAGACGACTGAATTTAGAAGAAAAAATAAAAATAATAAATTACAACAAAACAAAATAATTAAAAATATTGTAGAAATAGAAAACGAAAATACAAAAGGATTATTGTCTTTTAGATTTAGAAAAATTAATTTAAAAAACAACAACAACAATTCCACCTGTACCCGTAGATTGAATAATTCAAAGAAGAAGAAGAAGAAGGAAAAAAAAAACAAATTATGAAATTAACAGAAAAATAAACACAACTATTTTCTACATATTCCCTTAAAACGAAAATATAAAAATAAAACAAAAATGAAAAACATGCAAGTACAAAATTATTTAAAAATAAAAAACAATTAAAAATACATTTAGAGAAATAAAATAGACAAAAAATAAATAAATAAATGTTTTCCATTCAAAATAATTAAGACAAAAATAAGGTTTAAAAAAAATAATAAGGATAATATTTTATAGAGTGTTTGATAAGCAAAAAGGACGAAAATATGTGCTCAGCATTACGATACACAACTCAAGAGAATTTCTTTTTGTGTTTTATTACTAAACGGTCGTGTAGCTATAACGTAGATAATTGTGTGGAATTTTTTTTTCATCCTTTCTTAAATGTACTCATTGGGGTTAAAAGTTATTTAAAAAATTATTCAAAAAATTTACTGTAAATTAGTAATTTTTATTAAAATCAAAATTTCTTTTAAGATTTTCTCAAGATATTATTTTTTTTTTTCACCAATATTTTATTGATAGTCTGTTTCTGATTGTCCTTAAGTTACTGGAAAAATTGAGCACTCTGTAAAATACACCAAATAAAAATAAAAATAAACGGCTCATTGTATTTATAATTTTTTTTTTTTTTTTTTTTTTGAAAATTCATAATTATCAAGGAAATTATTTTATTCATGTAAAAAAAAATATTTTTTGTAAAATTATAAATTACAAAAACAAAGGAAGAGTGATTAAAAGCCACAAAAAAAAAAAAACAAAATAAATTATACATCGATCGACCAATAAAAGTATAAAAATTAAAATAAAATAATTTAATACATAATTATATTATTTGAAAAAAAAAAAAAAAAAAAAAACTGAAGGAATAAAATTACAATATACCTACTTATATATTATTATGTATGTATAATTCTTAATTATAATTATTATCATAAAAAAAAACAAACACATTATACATTAATCAACATATATTATTATATACATAATTTATTGTATAAGGCAATTAAAATAATTAAGTTAAGCATAACAAAATAAAAAATTCATTTGAAAAAATAAAATTTAAAGAAAAATCCAAATCTTCAAGAAGCTAAAACAAAAACATGAGTGTTTGGAAAAAAAATGGAATTTCTTATTCGAAAGTAACGTGTAATGCATCATATACGTTTAATTGAAGAAAAAAATAATAATTAAAATATAAAAAATATTGATTTAAAAAAAAATTCGAAATGAAAAGAAAAAGCTACATATACAATTTTTAATTAAAATGTAAGAGAAAATTTTCATTTAAAAGAAAAATTGAATGAAATTTTGAAAAAGAAGCTATAGAATTACAAAAAATAAAAAAAAAAACATGCAAAAGAAAAAATATGCATAATATTGTATAATTTATTTACTATAAAATAAAAATTTAATCAAAAAAAAAAAAAAGGTTGTGTTTTTCGAAAAATTAAAATCTGCATCTCCTCATTTTCAAAATTATAGATAGAAATAAAGGTACCATGCCAACAATGTTTTTTTTTTTTTTTCAATTTCAAAATTTTTTTAAAATTAGTTATCGAAATTCGAAAGAATAGTTTTTCAAAAGTTCATAAAATATAGTTTGCCTTTAGTGTGTCGTGTATCGTCTCAGATTAACACATTAAAAATTTTATGAAAAACGGTAACACGTTTTCTTATCAATACGTTATCGCAAAAGCTCGCGTTTCAAGTGTCAAAATAAGTAAATAAATAAATAAAAGTACACGTGCTTAGCTATTTCATAATTTTTGTTTCTACTTTCTAACGTTGAACATTTAAATTTTTCAAATTTACAAATTAAAAAAAAAAAGTAAATTTTATTCAAAATGACAAATTTGTGATGTGTAAATATGTAAGTTCTTTTCAAAATTATTAGTATACCGAAGAATTAAAGTATAAAACAGAAATATAACACCAATCAATGAGGGATCATCATTGTGAAAAATAATTTTATAAGAAAATTTTTGATAAGACAAAACATCATCAGGTTATACTGAGAAAAAGCTTCCAGATTCAAGATAATTTTCTAAGAAATTATTTCATTTTAATTTCAATTATGTGTGAAATCCCTATCTAAGTTTTAATTTAACTCTGACTACTGATAAGGCAAGAATCGAGAGTGTTTAATACAATTTAAATTGTTTTTAGTGGCTTTTAAGAAGAAATAAAATTTTTTTTAAATGCATAGTGAAAGTAAAGCTACAAGTATTCGGAATGGACTTATTGATTTTACAGCAGGATCACTTGGTAAAATTGATTTATCTCAATAATTGATTGATTTACCTCTTACTGCTCTTTAATTTTTTTTAGGTGGAGTGGCTTTGGTTTATGTATCTCAACCTTTGGACACAGTTAAAGTTAAAATGCAAACATTTCCACATTTATACAAAGGTATGGTTGACTGTTTAGTTAACACATTCCGTAAGGATGGTATTATGAGAGGATTATATGCTGGTACAATGCCAGCAGTTGTTGCAAATGTTGCTGAAAATTCTGTTTTATTTGCTGCATATGGTGGATGTCAAAAATTTGTTGCTATGCTAGAGGGTAAACAAAGTACAAAAGATCTTTCAATAATTGGAAGTGGTTTTGCTGGTTTTTTAGCAGCATTCTTTTCAACATTCACATTATGTCCAACAGAATTAATTAAAGTTAAATTGCAAGCTCTTAGAGAGGTCAGATTACCTATAAATTTAAAAAAAAAATTAGATTGATAATTAAAATTGAATATTTTTCAGGCAAGTCAAATAAGTGGCAATGCTAAAGGAGATTTTTATATTACACCTTATCAACTAACTAGGCAAATTTTAAGAACTGAAGGTGATTGTTTTTTTTTTTTGCATTATTTTTGTAATTTATTTTTAATTCATTGTGTTTACATTGCAAACTGATAAATCAGACCAACAAGTAGTCTCTTTATCAGAATTTCTTATCGAATTCTAAAAATAAAATTGTAATAAACAAAAAACAACATTCAACTGACGTAGAGCATCTACGAGTAGTACATTACAGATTACTGATGCTTGTTTGTAAACTAATATTTTTGTTTTATGCATTTCTAAAAACTTCAACATACAATATTTTTTTCAATAAAAAAAAAAAAATGTTGAATAAAATAATTTTTTTAAAGGTGTTCCCGGACTGTTTCGAGGTTTAACATCAACTTTTACACGTGAAATGCCTGGTTATTTCTTCTTTTTTGGAGGCTATGAAGGAAGTAGAGAACTTTTAAAACGGTAAATTAAATTAAATGTTTTTTTAATGAATTTTAATGTTTTCTATGAAATCGGACAATTTTTTTCAATTGTAGGCCTGGCCAATCAAAAGATGATATTGGTCCACTTAAAACAATGGTAGCTGGAGCTGTTGGTGGTGTTTGCTTATGGACATCAATTTTTCCAGCTGATGTAATAAAAAGTCGAATACAAGTGAATAGTATGAAACGTAGTATGACATCAGTTGGAATTGAAATTGTACGTAATGAAGGATTTTTAGCATTATATAATGGTTTAATGCCCACTGTTCTTAGAACAATACCAGCAACAGCAACATTATTTGTTGTTTATGAATACTCAAAGAAATTTATGGAGAAGATTTTTTGACAATTTATTTTGTTTTTAATTACTGTTATTTTTGAATTTTTAGAAATAAAATTTTTATACCTGATTTTATTAGGAATGTAGATGATGAAGTTTTCTTGTACTTTTTTTTTTTTGTGAGCTTTTGCCTTTAATAGGAAGTTAGTTTGACGATCAACAACGATTTTTTTCGAGTTTGTGTGAAATTTTCAAAACATTGCATACTTTAAAAAATCATTTATTTTCAACTGAAAAATTATCTCCTACTCCTACAACAAATTAATTTATTTCCTTATTAACCAATCGCTATAAAAACGGTGAAAGTTTACGTTTTATAAATTCTAAACGATCCTTTGATGATTCTTGTTCACGCCACTGATACCAAGGGATCTATAATAGAAAATAAAAATATATAAACTAGGATTATATTAAATAGCTAACTTTTTTAATTTTACCACAACAGTTTTATGTCCTAAAATTTCCAATTGTTTCAATTTAAATTCAAATAATCCTGTCATACGATTTTTATCACGAACATAATTATTCCAACCACCAACACAAACTACAATCGATTGAATATGTTCTTTATTTTGTTCTTTTCCTAATATTGTATCTCGAAATAGTATAATTCCATTATAATCAGGAAATTCATTTGTATTAAGTTCAATTGTTTTACGTTTAATTGTATCATAACAAAATATTATATCAGGACGTTCAAAATGTGGTAAAACATGTTTAAAATAACAATTATTATTTGTTAATTGATTACATATATCTTTAATTTCAGTTAATATACGATCAGTTACATTTAATTTATATTTTGAATTTTTTTCTGGTATATAATTTGTTAAACATTTACCCATTGTTTTACGTTGTTTATCATTTAAATAATTACCATTATATGTATTTTTTAAATTAATTCTTACGAATGCATCTAATAAAAATAGTTCTCTACCTAAACGTAAATTTTTACCATATGCATGTTTAATAAATTCTTGATTTAATGTTGCATTTATTATTTCTTCATCATGATAACCACATAATGTTAAATAATAAACACATGTTGAAAAACTTTGTGGATATTTAATAATTTCTTCAACACGATCTTTTATTTTAATTATAATATTTTTACATAATTCTTTTTCAATATTATTTTCGGTTTTGATATTAAATAATGACATTACATGGCACATTCTTTCCATTTCTTTAATACGTGCATCATTTAAATCATTATTAAAACGTTCTATAATTAATTTAATACATTTATCTTCACATAATTGAATTTCAACACCTAATAATGCAACATGTAAACAACCTAATAATGATATACGATTTATTTGTGAACATAATTTTTGTAATAATTCATACATTAATTCTGTTTGTTGTAATTTTGATGAATAACGTAAAATTTTTAAAATATTTACTAATGTTATATCTTCAACAATATCAATTTCATTTATTAATCGTCTATAAATTGTATTTATTAATTCTGGATTACGTATTGGTGTTTGAGTTTTAAAATACCCCATTGACATTACACCAATTTCTTTTAATGTTAATTGATCAATACATTTAGCAAACATTATTTCAAAATCAAACATTTCCAATAATGGTTTTCGTAATAAATTACAAATAAACATTGCTTGTACCATTTGTTTTGGATTTAATTTCCTTATTTTTCGACCAATTTTACGTAATGCATCCGTTACAAAAATTGTTGGTTTTGATAAATTTAAGGCATACCAACAATCACAAGCTAATAAAAGTTCATCAATTGACCATTTTTCAATTCTTTCTGTACATGCATGATCTAATGAATTCCATAATTCAACATAATTTTTTGTATATGGTGATGGTGTAATTGGTAATAATGATAATAAACGTATTGAATTTATTAATTGTTCATCATTTAATTTACAACAATTATCCATAAATAAATTAATGAATTCATCAAATTTATCATCCGATATACAAATTTCATTTTGATTACAATAGTTTATGACTTTAACAAAATTTTCATGTAGTTCATCTGGATCCGTAATTGTTGAACACCTCTTTAGGATATCATCAATATTTTGTGTCTCATTTGATTGATTGTTGAAATTTAAATTCGTGTATAATTTATAATTATCTGATCTTTCTAAAACATGATGTGCATATTGATTTTCTTTATCAAAAAATAATTTTGTTAATATAGGAACATTTGTATGAAATCCATAATTTTGGTAAGAAAAACTTAATGTTATTCCTCTGTTAATGCATTGATTTCTTTGATTTTTTAACACTAAATTTCTAAAATCACACACTACAAACTTTACAATATTTTGTGATTTTCTTAAAAACATTTTTATTTTTTCAAGAAAAAAATTCTATTTTCTAATTTGTTTCATAATTATCACAAATAAAAACAAACAACACCTAGGAGTACTGGGGAAGAGCGCCAAACAAAAGTGCCCCATGCCCCCATGTGTGTTTGAAAAAATGTCAAACGAAATCATCTGATCATAAACTACCCACACGGTGAGAAGCACAATATTGTCGTTATATTTGTGGTGAAATAAAAAATTCGAATTTTCAAAATGGTCTGCATTGTTTTTGTTTTTGTAAAATGCCATAACAAATATGAGAATACCAGCCAGATCCAAGGAACTTAAAGTTTAAACTGAAAATGTTTTTATTTTTCAGAAAAAAAACCTAATATATTTAGTTATGAACGAACGGATGTTTTCTAAATTTTATTAAATATGTTATTAAAAAGTTAGTTTTTAAATATTTACTTCTAGACTTCCTGTCTACCCTGTTGCCAATTTTAACTTGCTCTTATTTTATTTTATTTTTTTCTGTTGAATTGAAAGAAAAATCAAAAAATTACAAATGTTTTAAATTACGTATTTACAGGGTGCTTCCTATTTATTGTTTTTGTAAGATTCTGATGTGAATTAATAATCTCCATATACCTAACTAAACACCATGCTGTACTGTTTAAAATGAAAGAGTCAAAAAACTTTAAGCCAAAAAAAGAAAGACACACTTTTATTCATAGAAATATTTTTCATATCATTTAAATTTAACCCTAAAAATTATTATTCATACTCTTATTATTCTTTCTAGTTCATATATTCCTCTATAATGCCATCCTTTTCATCATTTTAAGGCTTAATTTTTTACACACACCACTTACAAAAGTCTATCTCTTTTTCTCAAAGCAGTAAATTTCTCAAACTACTCAAATCAAATACATATTTGCAACATTTCCAAATTCCAATTCCATCACATTTATTTCTCAATATATTTTTGTACTGTACAGACTACAGTCATGATCTCATTTGTAAAGTTGAAATAAAAAGTGAAGTTTTTGATCTACTAAAATAATTTTAAATTTAATAAAATTTGTAGATAAAAATGTTTATTGAAAATTGTGTAGTATTATAATTTATAAAAAATAGCTTTAAATTGTATCTTTATTGTTTAATTTTATTATGAAAGAAAATTAATTTATCCCGCAAAGCATATGCATGTGTACAATAAATAAGTAGATAAAGCAACAACAATTGAAAATAAAGTATAAAAAAGAAATAAAAAACATAGACAGTGTTAGTGTACCATATACCAGTTTAGTTTCATTTCATTTAATAATTTTAAAAAATAAAGTAAGGAATATCAAAGCACAACATAATATTCTATCTATTTGGTAAGAACAGGTAAGATATATAAAAATACTTGAAAAAAGCTTTAAGCTCTTCTAACATGAATTCTTATAAAATTTTTTACTACATATGCATACATATTGAGTTTCTATACATTTGCAAACATAGAAAAAAACAAGATATATATCAGCCTGCTTGCCTCTGACAAAGTTGATATTTTGTAAAGAAAAAATGTATGTATATGTATATAATATAAAAAATTTAATATATATGCAGTCGTATGACGTATGTACATTGTACGAGTACGACACGTAGAGGTAGAATGTATAATACATCAGTTATATAATAACAATTAACAATCAGTATTCAAATTCAGTATTTACTATTTAGTACATTAATGCTTAATAGAGAGAAAAATATCTCATTTTATTTCATTTTTAGAACCAATGCTGCCAAGTGCCAACTTTCTTGCCGAATCTATTTTATTAAAAAAGAAATCAATATATAGCTATGTACATATACATTTTACATACTCGAATATTTATTATTTTTGAGCATGTGTTCGTTTTTTGTATCACATTTTGTAGATTGCTCATATGAGTGTGAAATTCTTAATGGCATTAATTTAAATTAAATCATGCGACAGAAGAAATTTAAATTTTGAGAAATATAACATATTTTTGTAAAATATGGCAGCATTGGAGGCATTGTATTATACTAGAAAAACATGCGCAGAAAAAAAAGATACTTATACACATGCGTTTTTGTTGTTGTAACAAGTTCCTTCTTTCGTATATGTATACAAAGAAGATCACTACGCCATGTAAACCATGCGCGAAAAAACCTCAACTTTTATTATTTTACCTAGAACAATGAAAAAGAAACAAATAGAACAACCACCAATGCTGCCATATTTTACAAAAATATGTTATATTTTATGTTATAATGATGATGATTATGAATATAATATAGTGATGAGTGATGACACTGAGAGCCAAAGATTTTTTAAATTCTGAATTGAAAAATTTCCATATGCATGATCGAGAATACAGTATGATTATTCATACTACAAATTTTACGTCATAGGTCCAAATCTTCGATCGTCGAGCAAGCAAGCAAGACTTGCTAGCTGAAATGATAGAAATGGTATTCTCGCAATTAAGCAAATTATGACTAGCAAATATGGCGAATTTGCGATTACCGAAACCACATCCTCGATTGCAATCGCAAGTTAGCCATTTTTACTTTGTAAGCACTTTTGCTGAATGAAATTTTTTTATACATAATCTATAATATTCCATTATTAACGTAAAAAATTCATTTCTATCATTTCAGCTAGCAACTAGCAAGTCTTGCTTGCTTACTTGCTAGAGGATTGAAGATGTCCTCCATATTTAGAACACACGAGTCAGCTTTAAGCTTTTACTGTCAAGTCTGAAGTCAACACCGATGATTGTTGAAGAGATAACAAAAACCAATTTTCAGAGTGTGTATGTATTAATTGTGTGGTGACGTCAAAATTCCACTAAAAAAAAAACATGAAAAAAAACGAAAAACAATTTCCACCATATAGCTTTTCACCTTTTTTTTTATTATGAAATTTTTCCTTTGGAACCTCACATTACGTTTGGGCTGGGAAATAATAATATATGTATGTGTCCATTTGTATTACAGGGTGATTTGAATATATGTAGTCGATTTAAAGTTTTTTTGTTTTAGGAATTTTCGATTTTAATTAAAAAATATAAAAAAATGGGTAGAGTGAAGAATTTAATTTGTTTAGGTTGTGGTGTGAATAGGAAAAACCATAAATTTAAAATTTTTTCAATTGCCACGCGATTTATCAGCGTAAGTATAAATAATTAATAAATTCTATTTAATGTTGAAATCATTATATTGATTTATAATTTTTGTTTTTTTAGACGTCAACTATGGTTAGCAAAAATAGGAAGAAGTGATTTATTTGATAAAAACGTATCTAATCACTGCCGAATATGTGAATAGCATAACACCAATCTTTTTAGCATTTCCACAAAATATGTAATTTTAAAAAATTCTATAAAATTCACAAATTGTTAGTAAATAAAAATTTTAAGCATTACACACTGTGTTTTATTTTTTATTTGTAAATATTTACATTACATTTGTTTTCAATCAATCATAAAAATATTCCTATAACCTTTAGTTCTTTATATATATGTACATAGGTATAGTATATGTACTATGTTAAAAAAACACTAGCTGCTCACTTTTTTTTTTTAATCCTTTGCACTTCAAAGTGGTCACATCTTACATTGACCTATTGACCATATGAACTTTTTAAGTATAACTATGTACATATGTATTTATGAAATAAATAATAATAAAAAAATTTTTTCCTATACTTTTTTAGTTTTAAATTAGAAAAAATGAATAAGAGGAAATTAATTGCACTTGTAAGAAAATATCCAGAATTATATGATACCAAAAATGTGAAATTTCAAGATTTAGAATGTAAAAATGCTGCATGGAAAAAAATTGCTTCAAAACTTTCACTGAGTGGTTAGTTTTAAAATTATAAATAATCGTTATTTTTCATTTATTTGAAAAAAAAATTTTGGTTTTTGTTTTAGAGGAAGAATGTAGCAATATATGGGTTGATTTAAAATATGAATATCAAAATTTTGTTCATAAATTACGATATTGGATGATACCAAAAAGATCAAAAAAAGGTAAACGTCCAAAAATGAAATATGAAAAAGAAATGATATTTTTGTGGACATTTGTAAAAAGTAGAAAAAGGTACTAAAAACATATTTAAATTTATTTCAAGAGAGAACAGAGAGCTAAATTATTTTTAAAAATTACAGAGATAATGTTAAAAAACCAGAAAAAGTTCAGCATGTAATGGATTTTGAATTTGTTGATATCTTAGATTACAATGAACCATCATGTTCTGAAGATCTTCAAGAGGGAAATAAAATCGATGAATGTAATGAAACAAATAAACAAAAAGAAAGTGAAGGAAGTGATACTGATAATGTACAAACAAAACAACAAGATAAAAGTATAAATGAATTTTCATACATATGTATATATATTTTTTTTTTACTAAAATTTAATTTTAAAATTATTTACAGCAAAAATAGGTAAAAATTTCAAAAAGAAGCTATTAGAATTGACATCACATTATCCTGAATTGTATGATTCAAATAATCCATATTATTATGAACCAACAAGGAAATCAATTATTTGGCATGCAATTGCGAATGAATTAAAAGCTCATAGTAATTTCATTTATTTTCTTTATCATTTTATAAAAAAAAAAAAATTTATTTTTTTATCAAATTTTTGTCTTAATTTTAATACAGTATTTGACTGCATCCATACATGGTTTGAAATGAAAATAGTCTATGAATATTATTTAGTAACATTACTTTGGTGGGAGAAACAAAAGCTACATGTACCAAAACCAATTTATGAGCATGCTGAAAGTTTTGAGTTTTATAAAGATTTCGTTAATATACCGTAAGTTTTTTTTTTTATTTTTTTTTATTTTTTTTCAATATTTAGTATTAAATTTAAAAATGAGATACATATTTTCAATTTTTTTTGTTTTTGTTTAATTTCAGAGCAGTAAAATCATCTAAAGGTTACTGTATGTGGTTAAGTCGTGTTCCAAAAAATCCTTTTCATAGTACGAAAATAGATTCACATACATTATTGAAATTAGTTAAAGAATATCCACAATTATATTGTCGTGATGATGAAAATTGTAAAAGAATTACAGGAAGAGCTTATATAATGTTATGGCAAACAATAGCAAAGAAACTTAATACAACAGGTATGTATATTACAATTATGTATTTTGATATTTTTTTTTAATTTTTTTGTTTTTAAAAGAATTAGAAATTATTTTTGTTTTCTTGTTTTAAAGCTTCAATTTGTGAAAGAATATGGTGTACTTTTAAAAATACATACAAAGAAATTACTTTAATTAATTCAGGAGAATATAAAATTAAAGATAAATGGTATCTAGAAGATTGGATAAGTTCATTTTATTCATCACAACAAACAATAACAAATACAAATGAAAATGAATCAACTAATCCAGCAGAATTACAAACATCAAATTCTTTATCAACAGAAACACAAAATAATAAAGTTCAAGTAGATAATTCCGAATTGGGTAACTTAAAATTCATTTTTTTTTCATTTCATTTTCATAAATATTGTTTTTATTTATTTTTCTTGTAGAAATTTTTAAAATGCAAGTTGGTGGTTCTACGAAATATGATTTTTTTTATGACAAGGATCGTTCAACATTGATTGAAAGTGTAAAAAAACATTATAAATCATACAATACAAATGATCTTTGGCAAGCAGTTGCATTAGAAGTTAATAAACCAGGTAAGAATGAAAAACAAACAAAAATTTATACTGAAAAAAAAAAACAAATAAAAATAAACAATTATTTCAACTTTATATAATTTCAGCACTTGTTTGTAAAAGATATTGGTTACATTTACGTAAAGTTTATGATACTTATGAAACTAGAGTTGCTCAAGGAATAAAAGATCCAGTATTTCGTTATTACGAACAAATGTCATTTTTAAAAAATTTAAATGAACACTTATGTCAGGAAACACATACAGATGTTTGTGATAAATCAATAACAGTTACAACAAAATCAATTTCTAATGAGCAATCAAAAACATCAACTGTATATACTGATAGTCAAAATATGTCTTACACAGTTATTTCAACAGTTCCTCAATCTCGAGTATCACAATCACAATCATCTCAACTACAAATTTCCGAAACTTCATCTGTTCAAGATTCAGAAATTTCAAACATTTCAAGTATTTCCGTTCAAAATTTAGATACTCCAACAAATTCAAATATTGTAGAATCTCTTCAAAATTCTATACCAGAAATTATGAGACTTTCTCCATCGGTAATTATTCGTCAAGTTAATAAATCTCCAGAAACGGCTTCTAATTCTACTTTGCAATCAAAATCTATTAATCCACCTACTGTTACGCCCCAAATTAGTTCAATTACATTACCATCAACAACGACTATAGCTTCTTCCATTGTAAGTCAGACTAAAAGAAACGTTTCATTACCATCAAAAACAGTTCAACAGAGTACAATAATTATTGATGAACTACAACAAAAACACCAAATTGTTTTTACAGGAAATAAATCTGGTACTCCAATTGCACAAATATCAAATATTGAAAAGGGTGCCATATTAAAAAATTTAGTTTCTGAAAAATCACCTGATGGTACTATTAAATATTCAATAATTTATGAAGTTCCAGCTTCACATGTAACAAATAATTCAGAAACATCTTCAAAATCTTCGAAAACAACTTCAAAATCTTCGAAAGCATCTTCAAAATCTTCGAAAGCATCTTCAAAATCTTCGAAAGCACCTTCAAAATCTTCGAAAGCACCTTCAAAATCTTCAATACCTTCAACTTCATCATCACTAATAGATACTGTTGCATCGACTCCAGTAATTAATCAAAAGGATAATGTTGATAAAGATATTTCTTCAGAATTATATTCACAAGAAATAATAAAAATATTAAATGAATTCCCAGAAAGTATGTAAATTTTATTCAAATTTTTCATCTCTATTGTAAATTCTGAACTGAATCAACTTTCGATCAAAATTTACAATAGAGGTGTTTATCATTTGAAAAAAAAAATATAAAAATCTTGAATACATTTTTTTTTTTTGTTTCTTTTAGAATTAAAATTACCATTTACTAAGATACTACATCTTGTGAATGCAATTAAACATTTTCCAGCCTTGTATGATTATACATCACAGACATTCTCTGAAAAAAAATATATTAAAATTGGTTGGCAAGCAGTTAGTGATATGACAGGCATTTCAGGTAAAAAGTTTAAAGAAAAAAATCAAATAAAATCAAATTAATTTTTTTTTTTAAATTTCAAATTTCAAATTTTAGATGATAAATGTGAAAAAATTTGGGGAGTACTTGTTGGAGAATTTTATAAATATATTAATTTAAGTGAAAATAATAAATTAATAATACCAGAATCGATACGAACAATATTTGATTCAATGGAATTTTTATTTTCGATACAAAAAAAATTACGTTATGAATTTGATCCAACAATTTCTGTTGATGAAGATAAAAATGGTAATGCTGGTACGAATATAAATAATTTAAGAAATGTTAAAATTATAAATTATAATTCAAAATCTATAAATGATAATTCAAATCCATTATTAAAATCGATTGCATTAAATCAATATAATCAATTAAAAATGAGAGTAAGTAAAGCATCATTATCATCACCATCACCATTATCTTCACAATCACAAACAGTAGTTCAGAAGCAATCAGTTCCAGAAAGTAAAAATACAAATGATATGGATTTACTTGAATTAACAACTAGATTTGATGTAATTACATTTGATATGCTATTTCCAAATAACAATAATAATCAGACATTCTTTACAATTGATAAAATGAAATTTTTGAGAATTTTTAAAAATTACAAAGAATTATATTGTATTAGACATCCAGATTATAATGATGCAAAAAGAAGATTTCGTGCATGGAAAGAGATTAGCTTTCAATTGAATAATTCTGGTAAGTTTTACTTTTTCTTCTTCTTTTTTTTTTCTTTCTTAAATTTCTTAATTTTTATTTTTAGTGGTAAATTGCTGTATTTTTTGGCAACATTTATTAGAAAAATATAGAAAAATAAAATTATTACAAAAAATAACAAATTTAAAATATAATCAATGGTCAATTATGTTTGAAATGGAAGAATGTATGACTAATTCAGAACATACATGCAATAATCTTAATAATATTGTTAATTTAACAAAAAAATATCGTAATTTAGGTCAAAGAGTATCAAATTTACCAGAAAAATATCAAAATCAACTTTTAATCCATTGGAAAGCATTATTTCATTCAGTTGTTAGAAAATTAACATAAATTTATAAAGGAAAAATAAATAATGTATTGAAAAAAAAGTATTTAAGAAGAATATGTAATATTAATGAATTTAAACTGTAAGTAGATAAATTTGAATAAATTTTTGTTCTATTTTTTTTTATGAAAAATAAAATGAATATTTCGAAATTGTGAAAAATATGTATTTTTAAAATTTGAAACTATTGATATACTGCAAAGTTATATTGTGATGGTTATCGTCCCTATATAGCCTCGTTTAATAAATTTCAATTCAAAAATCAAAGATGACTTTAGTTTAAATTCTGTTGATAAAATAAAGTTTTTGGTAACACGTTTTATTAATCAGATTTCACAAGAACGATAAGTTCCAGATAACACAAAAAATACGAGATAATCAAACGTTATCTTTGCAATGTGTCTCATGTTTAAATTGTAAAGATTGATATAATCAAGCTTTATTATTGTTCATAATTTACAATTTTCGTTCATTTACCTTTCATAATCATAAATATTTTAGTTTTTGACAGGAAGTTAATTCTTATGGTAAATTTACACGACAGACAAACTTTGATTTCCAGATAATGAAAAGTGGTGTCACAAGACCAGAAGATCTTGTGTGAACACTCAAGAAACCTGAAAATATATAAGAGGTCAAAAGTCTCCACGCTCTCCACTTTTTTTTTTTATCTGGAAACCAAAGTATCCTATCGTGTAAACTTATCATTTTTAAATTAATTCATTCGACTAAAATAAAATAAAAACAACAAATGTGTGTCGTATTTTTATAACTATAGAAAATCAACATAAATTTTCTTACATAATTTTATATATTTTTACTTTTAAAGTATTACCATTAAGAAAACACACACCTTTTTCCAAACTTCATTCAACAATAAAAATCTCATTGCTTTTCTCTTATTTTTTCTTGAAAATTTACAATAATCTTTTACGTAAAACTGTATCTTGTATCATCGTCAACAGCAATTTATTCTTTTCAATTCAATTTAATTGTATTATACAATAATACAACTTCATTGGTAGCTACATTATTCAAACATTAGATTTACACCTCATATATCTATCAGCAATAATTTAACCATCTACAATGAGAAGGCCATTCTTTATGGATGCTTTTTAAATTGTATGCACATCAACAATTTGTTACTACAGAAAAAAACCTTGTATGTGATTTTTCAAATTGTTAATTTTTTTTTTTTTTTACCTTTCTTGGCAATACAAGAGATTAAAAACAGTAACAATTACTAACTAAAAGAGAAATATCAATGGAAATTCAATTATCATAATATTTTTTTTTTTTTTTTTTTTTTTTTTTTTTTTGTTAAACAAAACATAACTGAAAAACAAAAACATTAAAAATCCATGAAATTCCATCACATTTTACATCCAATCCTCCTCCATTTAATATATTATTATTGTTTACATATTTTATTTACTTATTATGTGAAAAGGTATGTATGTACATATATAGCTATGATGTTAACTTTTAATCAAAAATAATACAAAACATTTTTTATTTATTTGTTTTGTGATTGAAAAAAAAAATATAAAAAATAAAAATAAACTCACATGTTGAAGAGACAATTACAATCCATGTATGATGACAATTTTCCAAGTCTGTTTTTTTTTTTATATATGTACATATATATTTTTAATTTGTTTGTTTGTTTTGAAGTTTTAAATAATCATGTTAAAAGATATTTTTCAGAGTATCTATAATCCATACTTTAATTTTTCGTAGATTGTTTGTTTTAAATTAATGAAAATGATTGTCTAGTCTACTGTTACATTTTGCTACCGTTTCAATTAAATCAATTACTTACTTTAGTATATTTGAAACGTTTACAAAAAAAAAAAAAAAAAACAAAAATCGTTTATGTATTTACAGTAGGTAAAAGTTAAACGATTTTAATAAAAAAAAAATTAAAACAAAAAAAAAAAGAAGTCACTAAAAAATTGTAATAAATTTCTAGCACGTATCTTTCACTTACAAAACAATTTTGTGGTGTAAGCATCTTGATTTATTGTGTAGGACAGATTGTAATCGTTGTTCAAAAAAAAAAAAAAAAAAATTTTTTTTTGTAACGTATGATTCGAGTGAATTTAAATGGATTTTAATTTTTTTTTTTTTATAAAAAAATCGATTTATTTTTTTAATTTTCTTAAAAAGATGCTGAATTTATAGTATTAGAAAAACAGTACTTTGTGTGTGAAAAAAACTACTATTTGTATTAAATTTTTATGTTACAAAAAGCATCGTTTTTCAAAAGATTTTGAAATCAAGAATATGTCTTTTGAGTTTTCGTAGTTGTAAATCGATCGCATTTTACAAAATTCTCATTTTGATTCTCTAAAATTGATTTTCATGTAATAGCACCTAAAGGAATTTAATTATCAACTCTGTAAGGTCAAAAGATGCGTTAAATTTCAGTACCTAATTTATTTGTATATCCTTTTTGATATAAGAAACTCAAGTTCAAGAAAAAAAAATGTGCTTTAAATACAAAATTTTTTAAATTTATTTTTCAATTTAACCTCCACGTTTCTTTAAAAATTATGGCATTCCTTAAGGTAGCCATCTCTGTCCCATAATGTTATTTTTTTTTTTTTTTTTTCATTATCTTCAAATTTATGTTTATGAATTTCCTGTATGCTTGCAAAACAAATAAAATTTGAAAAATTATACCATTGACTGTGCATTTAAAGAGATCATTCATTCACATTAGCATCAATCTTCATTCTTCAGTCAGCATTCAAATGCTTCTTAATGATATTTGATGATGACAGGGATTCGAAAATTTTAATAAAATAAATGTTACTTTTTAAGCTACTGAAAAATTTTTATATCAAGATTTTTATTTACCAAAAAAAAAAAAATTTTAACTTTATGATGATTACGATTAATAAAAAAAAAATTATGCTGACTACTGATTGTTACTCATTTTGAATTTTAATAACTTAATTTCTTGAACTTATTCAGATTTTTATTTCATCCCATCTCATTTGATGTGCTTTTTTTTTTGTTTTTTTGTTTTTTTTTGTATAGGGTACATAATTTTCGTATCCACATCGTATTTGTTCATCTTGATATTATTTTCCTTTAGCGGTGTTATTTTGAATTTTTTTTTTTTTTAATTTTTGTAAATGTTTTGTTTTTTTCGATTCTGGGATTTTAAAAATTTGGTGAATTTTCTTAGAAATTTTTTTTCATGATTTTATGATTTTCATACAAATTATGTTTTAAATGTGCAAATATACAAATGAACATTAACATATTTAAAAAATTTTCAAATTTACGAAAATACAATGTACCTACAAACAACATATAAAAATTTTTAATTTCCGGTCTTTTTGAAACCGAAAAAGTTATCTTTATAATTTCATTTCTACCTTTAAGGAATTTCACATTAAATCACACCCATATTACATTTTAGTTCAATACCAGTAAAATTTTTTCTTTAAAATTCATTTTTCAGCCATTGACATCAAAATCCCAAGAATCTATCATCATCACCATCATCATCATGATCAGAAAAGAAATTTTTCAAGACGAAAAATCGTGATTGGTTTTAAACTTCGTGATCTTCATAAATTTTTCAAATGAAAAAAGAAAAAAAATAATAAAAAGAAAAGAAATGATTTCGAAATTATCTATCAGTTCAAATGGCCGCAATATTTTATTTCAAACGAAAAAAAAATATACATATATATCTAGATTTACTGTCATTGTCTTCATATTGATTGTATTTGTATACTCACATATTATTTTTCAATATGTAGCTACATAATAATAATGATAATATAGATTTAAAATAATAAAAGAAACCATCTTCAGATTTATTGGTGATCATCATAAAGAAGCATTGGGTACATTGTTGGCCATCCAATTGAAGCTAATTATGTATGATCAAGATGTCGTTTTGATCGTCACATTGTTGTCATGAATATCTCTCACTTCTTGTGTAAGAGTTACGGGCCATTGCTTGTTTCTTTAATGAAGAATAATAAAAACGACAAAAAAAAAAAAAAATTACTTTCAACATTAATGTTACTTTGAACCCATAGCCATATAAAATTTGTAAATTGTATGCAAGTGTTCATATATGCTATACATGTAAAATCCTTCAAATTCATTCCATTTAAAGAATCCATGTGTAGCTACTTTTGTTTTTTCTTTTGGTTTTTCTTTTGTTTAATTTCTTATATGGTAATCACATCATTTATCCATAAAGTAAATATACCAATCATCCATCTACATCATCATCTTCATCATCCAAGAAGACCATGCAAGAAAAATTTTAATTTCCTCCCTCTCATGCTTTTTTTTTTCTTTATTTAAAAAAAAAAAAAAAAGAAATTCAAAACAAAAAATCAATTGAATTCAATCGAACGTTTAATTATGTGAAAAAGACGATGGTCATTGGTAGTTTCTGTTTATAACCAGAGTTTCAATGATCATGATGATGATGATGATGATGGTTTGATTTTGTGATTTTGTCTTTTAAGAGGCGACGACGACATTAACAACAGCAACAAACAAACAAACAAACAAACAGAAAAAAAAAACAAATTATGTATAATGAAACGCACGCATCAAAGTCATCATTCTATCTATAGATATCATGTTAGTTTGACTTAAAAATGTTAAAGAAAATATTATGCATTTATGTGACAACCGTTACAAACATGAATGATGATCAGTTATCCGCAATATGTAAAAAGAAATTAATATTTTTGTTTTTGTTTAATTCAATATATTTAAAAGAAGAAAATAAAATAAAACTATGCGTAAATCACGTACATCATTCATGGATGGATCACCAGAAAAAGAAGAAGAATTATATGTACATCAGAGTTTACAATAAAAGATAGTAACACATAGTACATAAGTTTTAATATAATAATAATTTCAATAATTTTTTCATTTTTTCTTTTCTTTTTTTCAAAAGAATATCTTACCTCCATTTTAAGACGAAACTATCATTAATTTTTTTTTTTTTTTTTTTTTTAAATCAATTGATGATTTCGATTAGAAATCTATGCTGAGACCATTGGTGATGGAAAATATGTGGTACGGTATCTCATTGCGGATTACCTTTTATTAGGTATACCTGTTACACACTGAAAAAAAAAAAATAAAAAAATTTAAAATAAATAGTAGCACCTGATTTTATGTTTGCGTTTTTATATAAAAGGTATGGATTATCTTTAATGCGTGCTTGTACTTTTATATCTTATGGACTATACACATTTACATTACCAATAAAAAAAAATAAAAAAAAATAAGAGAAACGATGATAGATGAATTTTATGGAAGCGTATAGGCGGTAAAATGATCGACAAGAAATTCACCATCAACTTACAGTAATGTGCGGTATCTAAATACTTTATTTTTTTTTTGTAATAATAATTTTTTTTTTTTTTCATTTAGGTTGAAAAGATACGCAATTCAGAAAAAAAAAAAAAAAACAAATTTTTATACGTACACATACATTACAGACACGTTACGTGCTTAAGATGTTGAATGCAATAAAAATTTCACTGAAATTCGTTGACGATTTCCTTAATGAGTTTTTTTTTTTATTTTATGGAGAAATTTCATACAAGAAAAAAAAAAAAAAAGCAGGAGATGAAGAGGGAAAGGTAGGAAAAAATTTAATTTCTTGACCGTCGATTAATAATAAAACAAATTTATAAAAAAAAAGAAGATATTTTTAACTCTTCACCAAAAACAAATTAAATTATATTATGTACCTGCATTTTTTATTAGTCAATAAAAAAATTATTCAATTTTTATTTTTTATTTCCACAAAAAAAAAAAAAATTCTCATTACGACGCTGTTATCTGTATGCGTCAGCCAATAACAATAATCCTTTTTAATTTTTCTAAGTGATGTCAAATTATCATCATCATCATCAACAACCCCACATTATGCTGATGATTTTCTTTTTGCTAAGTGCAACACCAATTAATCATTCATATTATCCTTTCCTTTAATTTCCTACAAAGCGAGATGAGTTCATAACACGTGTTTAAAAGAAAATAACACGAATAATATGGCATCTTTCATCATTTTTACGTTAACTAATCTAATCAAATTTCATACCTTTTTAAGGATATGAGAAATAACATCAATTTCATCAAATTAATAGGTTTTGCTTCTTTCTCATTTTTTTTCTTTTATTCATCTTCACCAAATAGTCTCACCTTCATTTAAAACAGAAAAATAAAAAAAAAATTTCAAGGCGCTATATGTGTAGGGTGGAATAATATAGGTTTTAAATTGAAATTGATGTATGACGGATGGTATACCACACCTTTTTTTTATTTTGTATATTTGTGTTGTTGTTGATTGTTATCCACGTTCCATAATCGTCTCCGGTCTAATATACCTATAGATGATGTTCAAAAAAACCGAAAAAAAAAAACATTCATACATATTCTTTTAATCTTTGAGTTATGATAAAATATGAGACAAGCCTTTATTTTAGCTTCTAATCGATACGTAAAATCATCAAAAAAAAAAAAAAAAAAAAAAAACACAATCACCTTGAAAATTATTTAACAAGAGGGAAAATATCAATTTTGCAAAAAAAAAAAAAAAAAAAAAAACAAAGTGTGAACTACATAAATGTGGTCCAAAAATTTCGTAGGACATAATTTAAAATTGGGATCTTCTGATCTTGAAAAGGTGTTAAAATTAAAGGATATAATCTGTCAATTTTGAAAAATTGAATTTTAATTGTTTGATTGAATTTTTAATTAAAAAAATCTTTGAAGTTTTTGAATTCAATAACAAGGTTCCCCATAAAATGATTATTTTTTTTTTTTTAATTGGCACTATAATAAAATTCTACACAATCAATACTTATCTCAATTTATTCACTTTGAAGTAGTTTAACTATATTTATACAATATTTTTGAAAAGATAAACAAGATTAAAAAATATTTTTGCAAAAAAAAAAACTTTAAAAAAAAAATTCTTTTTCATATTTATTTTAGATAATAGGAATTTTATGTGTAAAAAATAACTTTTTTTGGTGCACCTTTTTTGTTATTTGTTAGCGTTTTAGCGTCTGCTCTTTTTTTTTTTAGAATATCTTTCCTGTTAAAGCTCACATTGAATTCATTTGTTTGTAACATATAGGGTTTCATAATTAATAGGGTGTTTTTCTTTTTAAAAATTTGTAAGAAAGAGATTTGGGGAGAAATGTTTCGGAATTCTAAAATTTGAATATGAACGGCATATGAGATCTTTGTACCTTTTTTTTTATCTATACCAAAATATATTTGATCAATCTAAAATTTATCAAAATTTTCACATCATTATTTTCATGAAATCATATTTTACTATTTTTTTGTTTTGTTTTGTTGTTGTAAGGATTTAAATGATTTTCAAGAAAGAATCCTCACCCTGTACATCACTTTGTACTAAATTTTGTAGAATCAAATAAAATAGGTCGTAATCTTGATGGCCTCAATACGTATGTAGATAAATTTACCTTTTATGTTCCATAAAACGCAATGACACTTTTTTTTTTTATCTTAAAAAAAAAGACACCGTTCATAACAATTTTTTTTATTTATTTTCAAAGATTTTTTTCTACAAAAAATTTTAAAATCGAAATTTTCGATGTCGCAGGTAAATGAATCATCATCATCCTCATAATAAACGAAAGATCGATTTTAAAAATAAATAAAAAAATCATAACATTTTATTTAAGCACTTGATTTAGAGAAAAATAATCATTTATTGACAATTTGGGTGTGCTATATTTTTTAGCAGAAATAAATAAGTGTCATAATAATAAAAAAAAAAAAAGAATTGCTATATATTCTCTAATATTTAACTTTAACGAGAATCTATTTTATCGGGTGATTTATATTGATATTACAGTGTAAAAAAATTGAAAGATATAACGGAATTTTCAAATATATACAATCTTTTTCTGATAATCTAAAATAAGTATTTTAAATTGAAAATTTGAAGAGAAAAAAAATACTTTTTATCATTAAATTGAAAAAAAAAAATCATTTTATTAGAGATAATCATGAGTTGATGAAAAGAAAAAAATTTTTTTTTATAGTGCTTAGGAGAAATTTTGTTTTCATATCTTAAGATATGAAAGTAAACTTGTACATATGATGAAATAAATAAGTACCGGAAATTCATAAGAAAATTGATAAAAGACCAGAGAAATAAATATTAATTTTTCAAGTTTATAATTTTTGCCAAAAATCATACGATTAATAATTTTTTTTTTTTGTAAAGTCATAACACACTGAGTGATTAAGAAAAGATTTAATAATGTGTGGACATTTCACGAGAATATTTATTTTGGTGTACGTGTACATCCTTATTATTATTATTATTATTCTTTTAAAGAATTTCATCTTAAAATTAAGAACATCAGTCAATTGATTTTTTTTTTTTGTATTTTAAAATTTTTTCTGTATCTTTTAATGTTTATATGCAACGGTCTTCATCAACATTATTGAGAAATATATATAAAAAAAAGGTGTGCAGGTGTTTTTTCATCGTTATTTTTCTTTGTAAAAATCGAAGTTTAATATTATGAGCGCGTGCTCAATGTCTTATTTTTTTTTTTCTTCTTCAAATGTCCAGGTTTTATTTTTATTTTGTATTTTTTTTTTTAAGTTTCTGAGTTTTTCAATGTCTTCTTAAAAGATCAAATCTTTATGAGTATAAGAAGATCAATGAAAATAATAAATAACAACAAAAATTTAATACGAAAATTCAAAACCAGAAACAGCAGCCGCAACAAAAATAACAGCAGGATCATCGCGGCATCATGCCAATGATATGATAATGATAATAAAACATCAGTTGGCGCTATAAAAAACATTTAGTTTGATGCCTGAGCTTAATCCAGATACTTTAACGTAAAAATAAGTGCAAAGGTATATATTTAGGTACATCATCATCATTATTATTACAATCCTACTTCTCAATGTACTACGTAGATATCGGTCGTGTGTATATAGGTACATATGTATATATTTAAGTTCAATATTCGTTTTAAATTGGGGTTGCATCGATTAATCCTTATTATTATACAACATAACAACGATGGCACAGTGATGCATCATTTTAGTACGATGCATCTTTTTCCTGTGTTATTCCCTATTTAAATACCAAATGAATTCTTGTATTTTTATGACTGTGTTTTTTACTTTCGTGGTTTTTTGTTTTTCTTTCTTCTTTAAAAAACAAAAAAAAACACCAAAAGAACATAACAATTTTAAATCAGAAACAAAAACAAAAAAAAATAACATAAAATAAAAGAGGAAGGAAAAAAAAAATTATTAGTCAGGTGAGATGATGAATTCAGATGCAGCTCGTGCGTGGAGCATAATCATTTTCTTTGGGGTTAGTTGTTTTGTTTGTATGTATGTATACGTGTGTAGAGTATGCGCACAGGACAATCTAACAGACAGAATGTAGCAGATGATTTTTAAAAGAGAGTTATTTATTGACTTTTTTTTTTCTTCTTCGCATTTTTTGTTCCTTTTTTATATTGATTTCTTATAATTTTTTTATATGCTGTTTTTTAAAAAAAAAAAAAAAAAACATTCAAACCCCGCTATCATCTGTGAATTTGAAATTAATTATATTTGATCCGTTTTATGTGATTCGAAAGGTCCTCATAAAATTAATTTTCAGATAATCTTTTCTTTTTGTTTTTTTGATAGAGAAAGATATATTGTGTTTTATCGTTTTACTTTTCTTTTTTTTTTTTTTTTTTTTTGCATTTTAATTTTTTTTTGATAATTTAAAAATACAATAAAAAAAAACTACTAAATTTTGAATTAAGATGGATTAAAAAAATTAATGAAATTAAAAGATAAAACATTAAAAATAAAATTCATTCGAAAAAAAAAAAAATAAAAATAATTCGTGAGAAAATTCAATAACAAAATTTTATAAATTCAATGTGAACACCTGAAAACAATTTCAATAAATTTAAATAAAAATTATTTGAGAATATTTAATTTTAAAATTGATATAATTAAATAAAAAAATTCGAAATTATGCTTTATTTTAATTATAAACGATAATCATTTTGATATAATTAAATGATGGAAGTGAAATGATGATGGAAAGAAATCCTTAAACGGAAGCTGAATAAGTAACCCTTTTTTTACTTAAAATTTATACGATGTCAAAAATTTTTATTATATTGTACATTTTGTCGACATACATATACTCATAATGAATTCACGTGCATGCATGAAAACATGAAAAAAGGAAAACAAAAATTTTTGTTTCTTTATAACCAATTTCGTTTTTTTTTTTTGTTTTTGTTTTTATTGTTCAATAGTTCTTTTAGTTACTTTTAATCCGTATAATGAATAAAAGGTTATTCGAAGTCAGTAATAATTTTTATTTAAAATTAGTTCAGGAAGAAACAGTTGACATGCGAAAATTTCACGAAAATTTTTCTGTTTGTAAATTGAGACCATGTTTTTTGTATTTTGTTTTCTTTGTAAGATATTTGGGACAAAGATATTAAAAGTATATTCATGATTGTCACATAAGAAAAATGAAAACACAGCTACTGTATTGCTACTATATGCAGTGAAATGAGTTAATAAAACTTTCACCTGCGATAACCTTTTCGGTCAACCAAACAAACAACAAAACATAAATCCTACTTCCTTTTTCCTTTATTTTATAGTTCAATTTTTTATCTATTTTTGCATCAATTTTAGATCTGATTTTTTTTTTAATGGTTTTTTTCCCTTTTTTTTCACATTTATTTCAATTCTTATTTCTTACTTTTTTTCTAGTTCTGATTTTTATCTTTTTTTTTTCTTCTTCTTTTGAATTTCTTCCCATAAATTTTCTGTTTTCTTTTGATCTTTTGATCTTTTCTATTTTATTTTTAAAATTTCAATTTTATTGAAGAAAAAGTGATTGAACTTAGAATTATTTTGTCAGTCCTTGGAGTTTTAAATAAAACGAAAAATATTTTTTTGACCTCGTTAAAATGAACCTTTGACCCACTACAAAAAAATATTTTTAATTTTTATGAAACCACAAAAAGAAAATAAAAAATAAAAAACAAAATATACAAGAAGATACAATTAAAAACAAAGATACAATAACGTGTGATCGATTTTAAAATAAATAAAAATTAACATTTAAATTCTTCTTTATTGTCGCTTATTGTTATTTAATGCCCTCTTTATTTTTAAATTAATAAAATAAAAAAATTATGCACATCTTAAATGTTATAATGAGCAGAAAATTGATCGTATTTTATCATTTGCAAATCAAATTACCTGTATATGCATGATATACATACATATGTGTATGTGTGAGGTGATCTTTTGATCTGAATGTTTTTTTTTTTTTTTTTTTCCTGAACTAGATATTTTCTGATTGGTCATTTTCTAAAAGAATGATCAAAGTATAAAAAATAAATGAAAAACAAAGTTTACATACGTTATCCATATTTAATGATTTTTAACGTAAAAGAAAATTTCCATAATTAAAAATACGTATACCATAAGCATAGGGATCAAAATCAGAATGAATGTTTATTAGATTAGATTAAATAATGATTATAGAGGAGACCTGAGAAAATTGTATAGTTATATGTGTTTTTATTTTTAATTGTTTTTTATTTTTATTTATTGTGTCATATG
This sequence comes from Bombylius discolor, assembly GCA_939192795.1. Taxonomy (NCBI): domain Eukaryota; kingdom Metazoa; phylum Arthropoda; class Insecta; order Diptera; family Bombyliidae; genus Bombylius; species Bombylius discolor. Next base: position 49,682,472 of record OW584240.1, on the reverse strand, counting down.
TATCTTAGGGATAGTCATTCACTGCACTTTTGTTAACACAGTGCTGGCACAATGTTGATGGAAAGAAGTTTGTTGAAAATTATAGGGGTGAAGAAAAAAAGTGTTAATGAATGCCCTATTTGAATTGACTTTTTCCGAAATATTAATAAGAAAACAGTGGCATTTTTTAGGAAAGATTTTCATTATAAGAGAAAAAAAAGGATCAAAGGTCACCAAATATGAATTAGACATTGCTCATTCATGAAACTTTTATTTGGATTCGAATTAATGATGTTATTTTTTTTTTCTAAGACATAAGTCGATTCTGAGAAATAAATATCCGAATTTCCCCTACATTTAATTTACACTTACTGACGTATTTGTTTTTAGTTTTACGAAACTAACATGAAGATATTTTTAAAAATCTGATTTTATTATTAATTAAGAATTCAATTTATTATACAGAAAAATAAAGGTAACTATTTTAATTACATTCACCTATTATTCTAAGTGACTTGACTCTTTGATATATTCAACAAATAGTTACACACAACAATAATTGTTATTAAATTGACTTTTTTTATACGGTTCATAGAGTACAATATTCTTATATGTATATGTAGTTTATGGTTATACTACACGTTACGTATCTTCTAAAAAAATAAATAATTCATTTTTTTTTACACCACACATGATCAATATGTGAATTAAACATTAGAAAAAAAATAAAATAAAATAACGAAATAATTAAATCAGAAAAAGAATTTTTACATAAATTAATTGATAGTTTCTATGAAAAATTGTATACAATTTGTATCAAAGTATTTTGGAGCCACACACACACACACACACACACACACACAGAAGTGTTAAAAATTTGAAAAATCGGAAAAAAAATCAAGGATTTTTGGTAATTCCATTTTGATATTGATATTTCTTAATTTTTCTAATTTTTTTTTCAAATTATCCTTTTTTTCAATAATCGGCCATTTTATTTTCTGTATTTTTTTTTTTCATTTTTGAAATCTTTTAAATCTTTATGCTTGTGTGCATGTTAAAATTCAATTTTCTTCCTCATTTATTAGCATGTCATCTGTCGACTTTTACTTTTTATTCGCTTGTGATATTAAATTTTTTTTTTTTTTTGTTCGTATATTTTATTATGTATTTGTACACAATTCTTTACAGATCCGTAGAAAAAAAAAGAAGAAGAGAAAAATCATTACAGGTAAGAGTGGAGGACGCTAGAATAAACATAAAATGAAAAAAGTATACTTTTCTGCTTTTAGATAACAAAAATGAAAAAAAAAAAACAGAAAATAAAAACGCAAAAAAATAAGTCCATTTTCATTAATGTTCACGGTTACTACTATAATTTTCCATATTTACCCTGTTTATGTACACATACATTTGTATATAAATATATCTACTTTATGTATCCATTATGTATCTATAATAATTTCTTATAATCCCAATTCCCATTTTAGGGAGTTTTCATGTTATTTTGAGTTGGTTACCTTGGTAACAGGAATCGTCATTATAAAATGTATATAAGCAAAAAAAATAAAAAAATAAAATAAAATAATAAATAAAATAAAAATAAAGTAAATATGTATGTTTTATTTTTTTGTTCTTTTTTAAATCTATAGATTCACATTTTTATGAGTATGTGATGTTACATTACAATCCGCATAAAATGTTATTCGTTCCATGGTATAGATACATCACAGAGTAAAAGAAAAAAAAAGTATAGGTACGTACATTATACTAGAATATAAAGTTTAGGTACTGAATTTTTTTATATGTATACATATGTACACAGATTTACACCAAAATATCACCCCCTTTTATTACCCCATATTCTAGATAAAAGGGCCCATGCAGACATATTATCTGCGCTTCTCTTTTACTTGTATTTTTTTTTTTTTGTTTTTTTTTTTGCTATATTTTGAATACATTTAAAGAATCACAAAATTGGTATACCAAGGATACATGTTTATATACATTGTATATACATATGTAAAAGAAGAAATGATTTTTATCTACAATATGGCGCCACAGGACACAACTTAGCTCAGCAGACCAATCTCGGTGGAGAGGATAATATGCATGATGATGACGATGGTAAAAATTGCTACGAAATACTGTGTTGTATACTATACATACATATGTACGTATAGTATATTCATACCACTACATTACTATCAAAATGATGATGATGATCCTACATAAAATATAATAGTGGGTGGAAAGGGTGGAAATAAATAACAAGGTACACACGTCACAAAAATTCTGAAAGTGGATGAAGTTTATGTATGCGGATGAAAAAAAAAAACGATAGTAAACAGAAAAAAATAAGTAATGAAACGAAAAAACAAAAAATAAAATAATGGAAAATAAGGAAAAATGATTTTCATGATTCACCTGCTATCAAGTATCATACCTATAAATGTATATGTATGTATGTATGTACCTTTGTATACTATATAAAAAGCATATTACTGACGTGTAACATATATATAGGCTGAAAAACGCGATAAATGTACAGATACAAATCTGACATACAATATCTGGATGTATTTTCTTTATCAACATGTGATAATGAAAGCTATTTCTCTAATTTTTTTTATTACTTTTTTTTTTTCATTATTATTATTATTACAATATGAACAGGACATAATATGTGAGTTTTATAATAAAACATTTTTACATATCGCACCATTAAATATCCAGGAAAAAAAAATGTCTATTTGTACATGTGTTCGAGAAAAAAAAAATGAGAAAATAATGTAATGTAATTATAATTTTGGTTTAAGAGCTTTTATTTAATAAAAAAAAAAAATTCATTTTAAATATTATATCCTTCTTTATTTCCTGAAAATAGCAATAATGAAATTGCGTTTTTTATGTTGTTATCCTTTTTATTCTTTATTATTGCGATATGTTACCATCACCATAATGACATGGGTGGGAGTATAAAGTATTACTACACATTTTTTGCTTATTGTATAGTTTCTAGCTAGATTTTACCAAACATAATATACAAGAGAAAAAAATGATAGGAGTAAAAAAATTCATAATTAAGAAATGGCGGCTAATTTGATGAATTAGGTCAAACTATTTTAAATATTTAAAATCTATGTTCAAATATAAATCGATTCAGATTTTTAATTAATTTTGCACAATTTGTTTAAAAATTTATCGATTTACTTCCTCTTTTCGAGAAAACAAATATGTATACATACATATAAAAAATCTTATAAAAATCATATAAAAGGGAGAAACTAATACATAAATAAAAATTTTTAAACTTTAAACAAATAAACAAACATACATATAGATGCTTACATTCTGTTTTCTTTTAATATGCGTGTAATTTTATCGTCTTTTTTGTTTTTAAAAAATAATTATAATATTTGCTAAATACTTGTACATGAAAAAAAAAAAATATTTATAACCGTTTATTAACACCACACAATTCATTCATATCACATTTACCTGGTGTTACGTATAAGGGGGTGTTTCTAAAAAAATTTTTGATTGCATAAAAGTGTTTAAATTATAAAATTATAGTTTTTTTTTTTAAATTATAAATTTAATATTTTTAAAAATTGATTTAAAAGTTTTTGAAATAATTCATATATTTAATTGTATTTTAATTTAAAGAAGTTCGACATCTATACTTTATTTTTCTCCATAACCTCCTGCCTCCATCTTTTTTATGGTTCATTCATCCAAAAAACTAATGGCCTAGTTTTTACTTTTCATTCTGAAATTTAAAAAATTTTCAGTCTAATATCGGAATAGAAGAGATTTCTTAAATCATTTTTATTTATATATCACCCTGTATTCCTTTCTATGTTTATTTAAACGTTCATACATACATAATGTATATTAAAGTTACATATATTAACTTAACTCGCGTACTTAATTAATTATAAAACACATAATCAGAAAGTAAAATTATTTTAAACAATGCTTAAATACTTTTTGTTTATTATTTTATTTTCTAAGAGTATATACTTTACTACTTTACAACACATACTTTAGCTATTAGATAGTTTACAATAGAAGGTTTTGCCTTCTAATATAACGTTTATTTAACATTTGATATTATTGTTTGTATATATGTACATATGTATAAAAGAAATGTAAGTCAAATAACAATTTAATATACATAATTGCGAAAAAATGCTTGATGAATGATGATACTCTCTATTGTTTTTAATTTTTCATTTTGTTTAAATAGAAAAAAAATATTTTTTTTTTTTTTCATTTTTTATTTTCATAAATCTGGGAAGAATAATTTTTTTACAAAAAAGATACACAAAGATAATAATAATGGTGAATTTATCTTTTTATATGATTTAATTCAAGTTAATTGACAATTAAATAAAAGCATATAATTACTTATAAATAAAAACAGAAAACAAAAAAAAAACCAAAAAAATAGAAAATGAAATGAAAGATGAGGAATTTGTATTTTCTTAATGAGATCTAGGGAGGTGCAAACAATTATCATGAAAATATTTTTAATTAGATTTTTCCAATTAAGTTTAAAATGAAAGTGAAAATTATTTGTAGTTTTTTTTGTAATTGTTGTAAGAGTTTAAGAGATTTAAATGATATTTTTAGATAGATATACTTGATTCAAATTTTTTAACAAATTGAAATATCTTTAAGATTCTTCTTAAAAAGCTGATAAAAGATCTAAAGTAAAAAAAATGGTAATTTGGTCCAACAAAAAAACTCCCAATTCAAATTATGCTTAAGAAGGAAAAAAAAAAGACGTTACTCCTTTTTTTAAAAATCTTCAAGTATTAAGAACAGATAACAGTTGTGTACTTTTTCTTAAGAAAAAAAAAACATAATAATTTCTTAACACCCTCCATCATTATGCTTAATACCAGATGACATTTCATAAAGAAACCGTTAAAAGTGAACGGTATATGTATGTCACTCACACGTGAACATGTCTTAGAATTTCCCTTATTCATTTTTTCTTAATATGTATGTATATGTAATAATAGCCTATATGTATCTTCTTTTTTTTTTTTTTTTATTAATATTATTTACATGCATATGTTCATATAAAAAGTAATATTCGATTAATATGTGTACTCGTACTCTTAGTTTCAATCTACGTTTACTTTCAACATACTTTTAATGTAATCATCGTCGTCCCCATCATCATTATCATCGTTAAAGGAAAATAAAAAAATTAAAAAATTACCTTTTATCGATTGTCTAGTTAATATCTTTTTGATAAGAGAACGACTTACAAAAAAAAAAAAAAAGAAGATACATTTTTATATCAAAATTATAAATGAAAAAAATGCACATTTGTAGATACATGAAATAGTTTTGAAGCAATTACTACACATATGAGAGCACATAAATATTTTTATAAAGGACGAAAAAATTGTATCTAAAGAGTATAAGTCAAGATAGACAAGAAAAGTTGAGTTCCTTATTCTTGATCATCATCATCATCATCATCGTTGTCATCATTAAAATTTCTGGTCACTGTCCTTTGTATTAAAAAGAGGGTAAAAGACGTATTTGAAATAAAAAAGTATCTGTACTAGATTATTAGAGGAAAAAAAAAACAAATTGTAAATATTTCATGACGGTTCCGTTGATTAAGAAAAAGGAAACGAAAAATAATATAACACAAACAAATTGTCTAACAATGAAAAAAAAAAAAAAAAAAATAATAATCATTGTGGAGAGAGAAAAAATGCACACACGGGTGGTAGGAAAAATTTCAAACGACTTTTTGTATTTTTATTTTTTTTTTTAAAAACTTATTATCTGATGTTCTTTTTTTTTATGACGTATGCATCAAAATTCATATAAAAAGAAGAAGAAATGAAAAGATAAAATTTAAATAAAAAAAAATTCTATAACATAAAATGTACAATATATGAAAACGAAAATGTCATGTGGGCACGTGCCCTCTCAAGCGAATAATAATGAAGAATAAGAAGTCAACACTCAATTCAGTCAAGATGTGCAAAGGTTTTAGATTACAAAAAAAAAAAGAGGAGAAAAAAAAAATAATATGTTGAAGGTGCATTGTTGCATTGTGTTTTTTCCGTTTCAAATTCGTGGTTTACACTTTTTTTTTGTTTTTCCTTGCATTTATTGTTCTGCTTAAAATTATAATGAGTAACGATGAAAAATTGTTCACAGAAACCTCAATGAATTCGGAAATAAATTTTTATTTTTGATGAAAAATTTTTGGTTGGAAGCACCCTGATATTTTTTGGATCTTTCAAATGATCCTACACGAATGCTGGGAAATGGAGAAATTCGTTAGTTTTGATTTTTGGGTCTGTTAATGAATTAATTTTTGTTAGTAATAATAATAATAGAGAAAGAAAAGAGATAATTTTGAATAGATAGTCCAAAAGGTTCATTCTTTACTGAATCGTGTACAATTAAATTCAACCAGGTGATGCAGATAAAAAAGATATCCACAATAATTATTAGCTTTCAACTATCTAATCGTAGCTCATTAACACCAGTACGCTGTATATTTTCTAAACTCGTATCATATCTTTTGAATTTTTATCCCTTCAATTAGAGAAAAGTCAAAAACCTCCTCCACACAGAAAAAAAAAAATTCTTTATTCTATGTGGCTTCTGCTGTACTCATCCCTTTACGATTGAATAATATAAAAAAAAACAACATTGTAGATAGGGGTGATCGCCGTTAGTGATGGAAATTTCTTTAATTGACCTACGCCATCTGTCTTGAATGATGTCTTAAAATGTATCTTAACATATTATCTTCGTTTGTTTTTTTTTTTTTTTTGTCTTACAATTTTGTCTTACCTTTACGAAAATGTTACGATACGTTACAATCTGCATCATTTTCTCTTCTTTTCGTGATCGCAGAAGGGTCATCAACATCGATCAGAGGGTGCAAGTTGAATGAACGACAGACATAATATCAAAATATAAGTACAATAAAAAAGGAGTTAAGAGAGAAAAAAAAACGTTGGTGTTACAGGAAGAAAAAATTAGTAATGATGCACCATTTGAATGAGTGTACAAAACGTCTTCAATATGTTTTTTGGTATGCTTTCTTGTAAAACAAAATTATCGATAACTTTTGTTTATATTTTACTAACAAAAAAAAAAACCCCTTTTTTTTATTATGCTGTTTTTAGTGCGGGTAGTTAACCTTATAACATCAAAAATTATTCTTTGCATCCTTTCTAATGCACATACAATATAATTGCAAAAAACAACAAAAAAAAAAACAAACAGAAACAACAAACTGAAATTCATGTTTGTCCATTTTTTCAAGCATAAGAGTATCTTGAAGGTTTTATCAAAAAAATAGAGGGTAGATAAGAAGATGCAACGCTTCAAGAAGCACCTTAACAAAGTATCTTTTATGTACCTACATATTTGAATTAATTTGTCACTTATTTTTTTGCACACAAAAAAGACAAACAAACAAACAAAAAATAAACGAAATTATGTTCAACATGTCTGATGTCTCTTTTACTGTTTATCAGAAGCAGCAGCAGCAACAACAGATCTGCAGACGATGATAATATTTTGATATACATATCATAATCATCGTTTTTTTTTTTTTTTTGCTTTCTTTTTTGTACTGATGATACCGTAAATATACATTTTTGCAGATGTTGTCTCATCAATATCTTTTAAATTAATTAAAAGATGGTTTCAAAAAAATGTTTAAAATTATACATACAAGATCTTTGAAAGGACATTACATAAACATCTTGTGATTAAATTAATATAATATTAATTATTTGTCAAAGCATATATGTACGTACAAAATGAGAAATGTAATTAGAGAAAATTATGAAGAAAAAGTAGAAAAAAAAATTTTTTTTTTTAATAAAAAACAAGATAAAAATTGTAACATTTGTATCTTTTCTTTTTACCCTCTGACGATATATTGTATTAATAAATTTTACGTGTAAAATGTATAACAAAGTTCATGAGTGATACACAGAAATTATTCAAGTGTATCTCTGTGATGTTGCATACATGAAATTGATGGTTTTCTTTTTATATATACAAAATCTTCTTCCTCTTCTTCTTCTCATTTTTTTTTTCTCTCATTATTCTTGTTCATCTTTAAAAAGAGGGCAGAAAAAAAAAAACACACCTGCACAGTTGTATCTAGATATAATTTTTTTTTAAACTTAAACTATAATGGGTAATATGTGTTCTTGGTTTATAAAAGTACAAAAGAATTGTATCTTTAAAGAAACAAATTATAAAAAAAAAAAGAAGTAAAAATTGATGACCCCTAAGCAAAATTGACTTCATCTCATCAGAAGTGAATATACTTATAAGAAAAAGAAGTTACGTCTGTTGTTTAAAAAATAATATAATTGTGATATGGTGATGGTTATATTTTACCTTGTGCTGCTGTGCTATAGTATATCAATCTATTGTGATAATGAACTCCGCCGTTTTATGCTGGTTGAGCACAGATCACATTATTTTATTGTATACATATATTGTACCTGATGTGATGTACAACATCATCATCATCATCATCATCATGTTCATCATCCAACTTATTATATTATATTCTTTCGGTTTTATCGTGCGTCACCATTAAACTTTCACAACATACAACACACATTGACAATTTACCATTTTAGAATCAAAAAAAAAAAAAAAATAATAATAATAATAAAATAAAATAATTTTAATATTCTAAAAGAATATTTTTATTGCTTTTTTCCTTAGCTCTAACACTATATAATATTCGTTCTGAATGTTATTTAAGAACATATAGAAAAAGAAAACAAAATATACATACATTGTGTTTCATATGTATATATGATGAATATATGTATGTATATAAACTCGTATGTACTTTTGATGATAGTTATCTAACGGACATTTATTTACTTAAAATTGATATTTGTTATAAAGTTTATTAAGAAAATGAATAGAAAATAATGAAGAAACAAAACAAAAAGTAAAGAATAAATACAAGATACACGATTAATTGAACGGAAGTTCGCTTTCTACATACATGAATTCTGAATGAGTTTACATATGTCGTTTGTATACAGCAAAAATTCTTTTTTCTTTTTTATTTAATTAAAATTAAAGGTCTTCATGTATGTTTTCAAAATTAATAATAATATATTTCAAAATATTTGTCTAATTTGATTATTTAAAAAAAAAACTTCGTTTTTGAATGAATTTCAATCTCTTTAATTGAATTTTTTAAAACATGAATTTGCTTTTTATTTAAATCTACTCAATGTCAGATTCAACTCTTGTGCTAAAAAATATAAAAAGTACTTTTTTTTCCTCAAAATTGTTTGAAGATAGTATAATTAAAAAAAAAATAATAATAATTTAAAAAGAAAGGATTTATTTTTTATAGAGGATAAAGTATCTATTCTAAATTATAAGTTTGTGTCTCTTTGTCTTTATGTATTTCAAAGATAATCTTGTAAATTTTAAATGGAAAATTTTGAACTTCTTTTAAAGGGGACTTTAGTCTACTTCTTTTCAGAAAATGACACATTACAAAATAACTGGGCTGTGAAAATTTACTAGAAATATTTTAGGTTTTTTTTTTTTTTTACTAATTTTTCTTAAATATTTTGATTAAATTTTAGTAATAATTATTTTTAACGTTCCACGATTCATATTTAACTTATAAATTTTTGTAACGGTTTAAGCGAAAGTAAACTCCATTAATAAATAATGATGCAAAAAAAACTTTCATATCACAAACATCTTCAATTTTAAAAATATAGCTACGAAAAAAAATCCATTATACACTTTTTCTATATGAAATTTGCATAAATTATGTGACATTGATTAAATTTATGCATAGAATTAATATAAAGAATCAACAAAAAAACAAAAAAAAAAGAAATGCATAATTTAGAAGATAAATGTAGCTTTCATCAATTTTCTAATTTTTGCTATATATTTTTTGTCTTATTTCTTTTTAAATCAGGTTTGTCTGACACACTTTTTACATTTTGTAAATTTAACGCAAAAATTATAAAAAGACCATTCGATTGTTTCAAATAACATTTTGTTTTAAAAATTCGACAGTGATTGTACTACTGATCGCGTTTTCAGTGATTATTGTTTACTAAAGAGAATTTTTTTGTGATGTTAAAATGAATTTTAAAGAACAGTTTTTAATTTTAGCAATTTTTTGTGTTTTTATCAGTGTGAAAGGTATGAAAATAAAATTTAATTTTTAACTTGATTATTTTTAATAATTTCTAGGCGTTTTTAATCAATATAGCACAAGAAACTGAAAATTATTCATCAAAGGATATTGCAATCGAAGAAAAAACAAACAATAATGTTCCACCATTAGAACAAGCTAGAGGTGATAAATATGTTACTGAAGATGATATTATACATCAACACACATCATATCAAGTGTATGGAGGTAAACCATATAAAAAAGAAGTAGTTTATGTACAACAACCTGAACCAGTTCAATATGTTCAACCTGTACAATATGTTAAACCTGTGCACGTTCAACAACCTGTGCACGATTATGGACATCATGCAACTCAATGTATTCCAGATCCAGAATGGACACGAATTAAAAGACATGCATTAGATGATGGAAATGATGATGATGACGATGATGATGATGATGATAATAATGATAACAAGGATATTGTTGAACTTCGCCAAAATTATAATCAACGTCGACAAAAACCAGTTCATCAAATGGATTATACAGACTCTGATCAATTCTCTTCACCTGAAGAACTATCAGCAGAATCAGGTCCTGAATCATATGATTACGCATCACCCGCATACTATGAAAATCGACCGACACGATATAATAGCTATAATCGTCGAAAAAATAAAATTCGTGATGAAGTTCTTCAAAATCAAGAACAAAACCCATCAGGATCAAATGGTGGTGAAAATGAAGAAGTAGATGGTTATGAAAGTGGTACAAAAACAGGTACTGGTACACAAACTGGAACACAAACTGGTACAGAAACTCTAACAAATACAGGAACTGGTGAAGGTTTTGAATATCGTAAAAACAAAGATAAAAAAGACAAAGGACATAAAAAATCTAAGAAAAAGAAAGAAAAAGAACCACAAGTAAATTGTATTATTGTGTACAAGGATACTCATGTTCATAAAGTTAAACCACCAGAAAAAGATATTGGATCTAGTTGGTTAGGTTCATTACATAAATTGGCACATTTGGTTGGTAATTATCAAAAACATCATGGACAACATCATCATGGTCATCATGGTCATCATAGTCATCATGGTCATCATGGTCATCATAATCATCATGGAACATATGCGGTTTTGGGTCGTAAAAGGAGGTCAGCAAAATATTTGAGTTTAATTCGTAAGAGTACTCAAAACAGTAAGTTAAGTCAATAATTTATTTAATTTATTTTTTATGTTATATTTGAAAAAAAAAAAAAGAAGCCAATAGAAAAGGACGATGTTTCAATATTTTTGAACAAATTACTCTCTTTTTTTGTGTATGTGTTTTATTTGTTTTATTAAAACGAAATAATTCTCTTGATACCTATAATATTTAAGTAATTTATCATTTTGATATCACATTTTCAAAATCTTTTTATGTTATTTTGTGCGTATTGTGTTTATTTCACTCCCTTAATATGTACATTGAAAATAAAATTGGATTTTATCGATCGATATGTCCATAATTTTTTATATTAATCTACAGTAGAATATACCTTACATACATACATACATACAAAAATAATATCAACCTTATGTCTTTATATAATTTTCCTTGTTTTTCTTCTCTTCATCATTGTTAAATGTATCAAAATCCACCAAACATCCAAATATCGTATAAGAAATAAACGTAGACTATAGTAGAGGGTTTATGCCACCAAAACCAAACCAAACCGGAAGTTTAAATGGACAGGTGCTTCAAGCAGAGGGATAAAATTTTATGTTTTCTCATTTTATTTAATGAATACCACACGCCATTATTAAGGGGTTGCATTGCATTATCGTTTTACTATGTGTATTACATTTTGAAAAAATAGATAATTTCATTTGAAATGAAAAAGGAAAAAAGAATTCTTTGAAAAAAAAAAAAAACGTAATGGAAGGAAATCGAAATTTGAATCTCTTTTGCATCCCTCAACCCCACCACACACTATTTATATAAGTATACTATAAATAACCCCCAATAAATAATAAAATAATCACCCTACTCACATGATATTATCAAAATGTACAGCACTATAACACAAAAACAATTTGAAAACAATCAAAATGTTACCATTTTATTTCAAGGATCAAACAATAGAAACGAGTACAATTTGCTTTTCATCTCATTTGAAATGGCAAACATTTGATTTACATAATTGAGGGTTGGTAGTGAGTTTTATTTTTTTTTTCTTCCTTGTAATTATTTTTTTGCATCGGTTTGTATTTTGATGCTGTACACATTTTTACTCCTACTTACTGTATGTACATACATATATGTAAATATATACATATACTATCTTTACACCTTACGAGCATTTTCATTTCCCTTTATTGTTTATACATACTGTTAAAGGCGTTGTCCTTCAACGTTTCATGTGACAATAAAAAAGGACTTAAAAGGAAAAAAAAACAAAAAAATGAAAACAAACATAAAATTATCTCTAGAGAAAATGTTAAAAAAACAATTACTCGTACATTTAATAAAACATCCCACCACCCAACATCCTTCGTTTGACCATGAATTATGAAAAAGCCCTTCGCATATGAGCCTTGATAATTACACATAATTTCATGTTTAAAAGTACTTAGACGTACTTAATGTGAAACAAACATACCATATGAAAAAAGATTATAGGTGAATGATGAATAAATTTTTTATATTTAATGCAAAAGGGTGGTGATTTGAGAGTATGAGTTAATTTCCACAGAGAGATTTATCATCTGGTTTTTGTTTGTAAAGACGTAGGATAAAAGTTTTAAAATTGTTTTATTTTTTTTTTTTCAAGCGGTTTTTTGAAGTGAATGTTTTTGAAAAAAAATTACCACAAAAAATATAAAGAGGGTGGTGATGTTTATTGAGGGTTATTAATTCGTGATGTTATTATAACGGATTGAAAAATGACTCATGAATGAGATGAACAATGATGCTTTTATTCAGGATAATTGAATGGTTGGTGGTGGTGAAAAAAATATGGATAATTTGGCATGAAATTAAGTGATCATCTTTTTAATGAAGTGTAAAAGGTCAAAAAGGCAAAAGTTAAATGGAACATATGGAGAAAAAAGTCGTAAATAATTAGACGTAATTGTTCAGGATGCTGATGAGAATTGATAAATTAGGTTTTAGGTTGAAGGGATTTTTGGGAATATTTATTTGTGTTTTTGGGGTATTAGCTTCAAAAATTGAAACCATAAGTTCTTCATAAAATTTGCAAATTATTTTTTTCATGTACGACAACGTATGCATTAAAAATTCTTTTTTACCTTTAATTTCTCCGAAAAAGGAAATGACTTTTTTTCTTGTTTTTGCATACAGGTTACATATTTCATGATATTTTTTATTTTTCTAATTCATTTTTTTTTCTTTTTATATAAATACGTGAATTCTTTAAAACTCCATCATAACATGCTATTTATGAATATTTGTTTCTAAGAAAATCTAATGCTTCTGATCAAAATTCATGGTGCTCATCATCAGAATGCAGATAAAGTAATTTCATCCATGAAGATACTTATTTATAATGATAAATATATACTTGCAAAAAAAAAAATCTATGTTTTACTGATGACTATAACGTCAACCAAATCAAATCATTATCATCATTATTCTTCTTCTAACGTTAATTCCTTCTTTTTTAAACTTTTTTTTTTTACCCATTAGATACTTTACTGGTGTATTTTGTGCAAAACTCCTGTATACGTTAATAATAAAATTGAATTGAAAATTGCGTATTCTTATACGAGAAAAATAAAAAGAAAAAAAAAATATAAAGAAGAGAAGATTAATGCACTGAGTAGTAATCGCATCTCACCCATAAATTAATAAAGTTCACTGACCAATCTAACTGTCACCGTACATAACAAATATGATTATTATATAAAATGAAACTCGCGTATATATTGATAGTATAGCTAAATGGTGAGTGTGATACCTATTTAGGTAATAGAAAATGGTGGTTGGTTAATTTGTATTTTACCTTTGAATTTTTATTATTTACTTCTTGTTTATGTGCTGATGATATACCACTTCTTTGTATATTTAAAGAAGAAGAAAACACACAATTCTTATACCGATTGATTATATGCATAAAATTCGTTATGTGTTTTCAATACTTTATAGATACTGAATAGCAAATATATATAGATACTATACGAGTACTTTGTGATGTCGTAAGGATGATGACCATTTAATAAAAATAATACAATATAATTCTTTTTTTTTCTTACTGTTTTTTTCCTTTATTTTCGTACCACTAATCTTTTTGAAAAGAAAGAGTTTAGATCATGATCAAAGTGATGATGATGATGGTGAACGACAGACGACAGGTTGCATAATCTACCGGCATCCGGTGTTAATGTGAATGAGAATTTATATAAAACCTTCTTCTTTTTTTTTTGTTTCATAAACTATCAAGTTTTTTCTCTGTTTATTTTTATTTTTTTTTTCAATTACTCGTTTTATTTATTTATTTAATTTTTTAAGGGTACGAGAAAGGTAAGAGGTATGCAATTACTAATTGAGTATTCGAGAACGTATGCCATCATAATCAAACTTTTATTTATTTAAATAATATTGTCATCGTAATAGCAATGGAATACTTCCTGATCGTACAATGATGATGATTGTGATGATGAAAAATAAATACACCCTCCCTCCTAGGTATATACCTAGGTACCTATTTTTTTTTTTTTTGCTACTCTTCTGATGCGATAGTGTGGTGAAATAAAACTCAAAAAAACATCAGAAATTTCAAAATTATGACATTTTTTTGTTCATGTAACATACAATTTAGGCAAACAAATTTTCTGGAATTAACTTTAAGGAAAAATATAAAGTCAAACAAATCAATCACAGTTTTTTTCTCTCAAAATAAAAGATTTTCTGTGTACACACGATGTTGAATTTTTTTTTTTTCATAGAAAAAAATAAAGGTTTTTCTCATAAAGTTCTTAATTTTTTTTTTAAATTCCAAAAATTCCTCGTTTTTTTTCTGTTTTGATGTTATGTCACGGTGCCAATAAAAAGAAAGGTGTACTCATACAATATTTTTTTATAGAAGCTTAAATTATTTTTTTCCGTAAAGTACTGATATTGGTGGTTTAGTAGATAAATCATGATGTGATCATTAAGCAACATTTCTCGAGGTACATATAAAAACAAAAGAACAAAACACAACATATACAGAATAAAATGTGTAAATTTTTTGTATTTTGTTGTTTTTAAAATGCAAATCACCCGCGTTTACATACATAATATTTATGTTTTTTTTAAACTATTGTGAATAAGTGAATTTTATTTATTTATTTTTTGTTTGAATTCAGAAAGAGTTTAACTGCAGGCACCAAACAATTGGCAAAAAAAAAAAAAACAACAGAAGAATGGTTTTTAAATTAAAAAACAAAATGTTAACGACTTATATGGAATGCAAACATCCTCTCTTTTAAGAACGACACAAAAATCACAATTACAAAACTTCAAGGAAGAATATAATTTTTTTTTTCAAATGTTTTCAGTTTTTTCTTCTTCGAAGTATAAAAATTAATTTCGGTTAAACCAAGTTAAACTTTTAATGTTGAGTGTCTATCAAAATTTATTGGAAAAAAAAAAAAAAAAAAAAAAAGATTTTTCATTTTTTTTTTCAAACAGAGAGAAAATGCGGAAAATATTTCTTTCTGAATACGGAAAAATGATGTTTCAAAGAAAAACAAAGTAAACAAAAAAAAATTTATATCTGCATGCTATGTAACACAACAGATACATTGCGTTACTACTTTTTTTTTTTTCTTCAATTTAATGATGAACACAGGATTGAAGAAATATTTTTTTTTGTTTTCATAAGCTACGAGTACATTAAATTTTTTTCTAATTTAATAATTTTCTGATTATGTGCATGAAAAACAACAAAAACTCATTAATTTATTGAAGTATCTGACTGTTTTTTTTTTTTTTTTTTTTGTAGATATGCATTTGCAGTTAAAGCCAATTTTTTAATATCTATCATAAATTTTTCTTCTTTCTATATCATTTTTTTTTTGGTATTTTGTTTTTGTATTTTCCATTGCACTGAAATGCAATTCATTTGTATTTATAGTGCAAAATATGTATATAAGATTTCTAATCAAAACGGGAAGACTTATTGCTTGTTTTGTTATTGTATTTATGAATTTTTATTTTGATATTATATTGTGCTGATGATGATCATCATATTGTAACGTATAAACATCAAATAATATTATAAATAAAAATTCAAAAAATAAAAAAAATAACAAATAAATAAAAAATAAACCAAGTTATGCAGTTAACTCTGAATGGTACTGGACTTGATTGTTTGTAAGACATTATGATGCGATATGAATGTCTTAAAATGTTGTGTTCAAGAAAGCGTGCAGACAAATCACACGATGCTTCCATCACCAGAAAACTATACATCAATGAAAAACTTACATTTTCTATTTTTTTTTTTAAATTTTACTTTTAAGAAATATCAAAATTACAATGAACTATAAAAATCTTATGACGTTCATGTTTGTAATAAAAATAAATTAAAAAACTCATATATTCCATCGAAAATATTTCTTAAATTTTTTCACTATAGTTCATCATTTGATTCCATATTATTAACACTTCATTCTATTTTAGATTGTTTTGTCAAAAATCCGTTTTTAAAGTTGAATATCTTGGGATCCTGTAAATCGATTGACTTCAAATTTCTGCACAGTATTCTGCTCGTCAAGAGGGCGCCAAACATAAAACTCTCTCGAATCAATTTTAAGTATCAAATTGTTACATTTTTCGACTCCTTAGAAAAATATGTTCCTGTAGGATACAGACACAGACATAGGCAGGATTTTCATGAAAAGGAATACGTCGTTTTACAAATTAAAAAAAAACAAAAACACGAACAATGGTTTTTTAATCATTGACTAGAACATAAACAAAAACAAAAGTTGCAATAATATTTTTTTCAAAATCATCATTATCATGATATTATCATTAACCGTTATCTATTTAATTTAATAATGTGCATCGAAAACAAAAGTTTTGTACATCACATCATCATCATCATTTTCATTAGCTTATAATTTTGTTTCTTTGTTGTGTTTTTTTTTTCTGATGTGCAATTATAATCTTGAAGTGTTGCACATTTGCACATATCGCGCAATATGATTGCCGTTTTAATATGATTAATATTGTGTAATAGCAGATAGCTAATTTTTTTTTTTTTGTTTTAATTTTTTTCATGGACGTTATAAATTTATACTGCCTACTTTTATTTTAGTTGGTTTGATTTATGTGTAGTTTTTTTTTTTTTTTTTTTTTTTCTGATCACAATATACATACACCATACACTATCTTTAATTCCTCATCATCATATCACCATCACTGAGCATGCCAATACAGGTAGAGGTGTTTTTAATTTTTTTTTTTATTTAACAAATCTATTAAACAATGGCATAAAATTCATATTATATACTTGAAGAACCATCATCATAACAGATACTTTTTTTTTTGCAATTGCAAATATAGTAAGCAATCTTTTTTTTTTGGTTTTTCTTCATATACATACGTTCATTGCTCACAAGTGCAATTTATATGTACATGTAATATCATCAGAAACAACATCATCAATTATTAATTGTAAGGTAATTATATTTCCAAAATGAAAAAAAATAAAAATAACGAGATTGGAAGGTTTGTCTTATAAAAGATGTATTTTTTTAAAATTTTATTGGTAAATAACAAGTATAAATACATAGTATGAAAAAATATCTACACACAAAAAAATTGCATTAAATCGAAGTAAAAACTACAAAATACAATATACATACATATATAAAGTATCTTGTATTGTTGATTAATGTTGGATTTTAACATTATTTTATTTCATTTTATTATTATTATTATTTTTTTTTTTTTTTTTTTTGTTAAACTGAATCGATGGTGTTTTGATTCATTCTTTGCGTTTGCATAGTTTGTAACTTCACTTTCGAAATCATCGATTTTGAACCATCAATTAACACGACTACTTGATGTAAAAGATATTTAAGACTAGACAGATAATAATAATGTTATGATTCTTAATGGGGTTTTTGTTTTTTTTTTCTCGAGGTAAAAATTGTATATGTACTATGAAATAAGACTTTTATGTGTAAATAGGTATAGTAAGTAATTTAATATTTATATACTTGAAATTAATGTGTTTTTTAAATATTGTATTTACATTTTGCAGTACATTGTACCTGTAATAATTACAATTTGTACTTAAATAACTTGTATTTACTATAAGCTGTTTTTTTTTTTTAGATCGCGTGCATAAAAATGGAGGCTGATTTCGATTTCATTAGATTTGTTAAGTTTTATATAAATAATATTTATGTATTTTGAAGTGCATAATAATAAGAGTTATTAGAGCGATATTTTGAGAACAAGAACATTGAAGGTGATTCCTCTTACTCTAATTTAAAATATTTATATTGTATATAATTTACGAAAATTCAATAATTCTTATAAATTAATCATGTTTCTCTTTTGTTTCCCCCCTTTTTTTTTTTTTTTTTTTTCTTCAAAGATGGCCTTCATCACTTTTATAATTATCGTATTTCAAGTTAAAAATTTTCAAAAAAATAAATAATAATCAATTAAAATTTTGTATTAATTCTCAATTGTTGTAATGATTAAAATTTTAACGGTCATGTAAGAAAAGCTATTGGTAGTCTTGATACTAAACAAATACTTTTTTTTAGGATTAACTTTAAAAATTTTGGATCAGTTCTTGAATAAAATATATACATGTGAAAATAACTACATACATATAAGTCTTCGGTTACTTTTCATGGATCAAAAACGAATCAATTTTTGACAATCCAAACACCTCACGGGTTTTTATGACTTTACAAACCCTAACGATAACATGTTACTTAATTTTTTTTTTTTTTCCAAAGAAAAACGTGCTAAAATCGTTTAATTTTATTTGTTCCCATCTCACCCTTTTTTTGTTTTTCTTATTTTGAATCTAAAAATTAATATTTTCACGAATTGCAATAAGTACGTGCCATATTAAAACAAAAAATAAGAAAAGATATAAAAAAAATTTAATATCATCTTGTTTTATGAATACTAAAATGCACTTTCATTTCTTTTTAGAAGGGAAATTCAAAATCAATATTCTCAATATACACAATTTTTGTTTTTTTTTTTTTTTTGTTTTTTTGTTTTGTTAATATTATAATGCAAAATAATACAAAACATAATAAAATTCATGATGTATTTAAAATCAAATCAAAATGAAATAAATTGAAATAATTTATTTATGTACGAATTTTTTTTTTTATTTTTCCTTTTAAAGAGGAAAAGAAAAGTATTAAAGATATTTTGTTACCTAAAAATAAAGAAATAACAAAAAAAAAAGTACATACATTGTAAATTTCGTGATTGCCCAAAATGAAATCTACAAATAATAAAAACAAACAAACTAAATCGCATACCCAAAAAAAAAAAAAACAAAGTCAAAAAAAAAAAAAAAAAATTAACATATTCAATCCACCCACCCATCACATACACCACTTCTCTATGGTGCTAATGTGATTGAATTGAATTCATTTAATTTTTTTTTTTTCTTTCAAATTATTCATTGTTGTTAGTACTTCATCATTTAATAGTGACAAATTTACGAAATTTACTTTTAAGCAACATTTGATGCCTTCATGAACTTTGAATTTCTTTTGCATAGGTAATTTAATACACATACATATGTACATATTTTGTTGTTGTTTTTGTCGTTTTTTATTACTTTTTTGTTATCTTTGCAACGTGATCTTCATGTGATTAACAAGTAATCGCGATTGTACATATATAAATAATATGTAATGCCTTAACACGTATGTATATTAAAATTTCAAAAATCAAAATTGAAATAAGAAAACAAAAGAATTGTTAAAAGTTGACTAATAAAATATGTTACTTAAAATTTATACGACAAAGTATTTAATAAAAAAAAAAAAAACAAAAATAAATAAAATAAAGGTGAAGAAACAAAAAAAA
The DNA here is from genome assembly GCA_939192795.1 of Bombylius discolor. Classification (NCBI taxonomy): domain Eukaryota; kingdom Metazoa; phylum Arthropoda; class Insecta; order Diptera; family Bombyliidae; genus Bombylius; species Bombylius discolor. The sequence goes on along the minus strand of OW584240.1, from coordinate 49,662,230 downwards.
AACACAATATGAAAGACAAACATCTAGAACATAAAAAACGCATTTAAAGAGAAATTTGTATTTCCTTTAATTTTTATTTTTAAAGCTTAAAATGAATATATTAATTTAAGATGCGTATAAAACGGTAAAAAATTCTATCTGAATAAAATTTGATTTAAAGGAACTTTAAAGAATAATAAAATATAAAAAAAAAAACTATCAAATGAATTAATTGAAAATGTAAATAAATTTGAGATTTTTATTATAATTATAAAATTTTAATACAGCTTAATTAGCAAGTGATTAAATTCATTTGAACTTTCCAATGAGCAGAACAACAATAGGAAAAAAAAAATATCAAACAAATTGTGGAGTATTTTTTGAGTCTGTTTTACTTTCAAATAATGTTTGGTAGTTTGTTTAATGCAACCGTTATTATATTTTAAAAATTGATCGATATAAGAACGATAATTTCAAAATGTATTTTCCATATTCGGAAAATTTTGGTCCTTACAGGAAAAATTCCCATATCGAAAGTTTTTATGGTGATGGTTCACCGAGACGTAAACTCTTTCTTTTTTGAAATATTTCATTTTGAAATTCGTTCTACTCCATAAAGATTTGGAATTCAGAAGAAATCTACAAGAACAAAAATCTTATCTTGAAAAAGGGAGCTTGGTCTTTAATCAATTTCTTCAAAAATCATCAAAAATACCTTACCGTACCTTAAAAATATGTACTTAAAAATCCAGAAGTTAAAATTCTAAACTTCTGAAAATTCCAAGTAGCACCATTAACATAATTATTTGTTTAATTACAAAATTATGAGATACAGTTTTGTTTTAGTAATTTTTTTTTTTCTTCTCCAACAAAAATTTTACACATAAATTTCATAATTTTTAACCTATAGACAGGAAGGTCAAAAATATTTTCAAGGTATTTCTTTTCGGACCATATAATAAAACAATTAAAAAAAATGTTTTCGAAAACAAAAATTTTCTTCTTCACTTGTTACAGCCTCAATTCTGCTAACTATGTGGTTGGTGTGCCAAAAAAAAAAAAAAAAAACCAACAACAAAAACACAAAGATTTAGTAAGAAGCTGTTTTCGGTGCTGTTTCATTTTTTTAAACTTATTTATTTTTAATTAATTCGCAACAAAAATAATATTAGTATTTAAAATAAAAACAACAACAATTCACTCACAGTTAACTTTATGGGGATAGAGGTACATCATCACCACCTCTCAAGTGGAACATGTTTTCAAAATTTTTGTACCTTTTTTTTTTCGAGACTTTTAAAGGTATTTTAAACGTTTTGAATGCGGTACTTCCGAATATGACCTTCTTAGGTCATGAGAGAATTAAAATGTATCTTTGCACCATATCATCGCATCACCATTGAGACTTTTTCTGTTGTTTTTTTTTTGTTTGTTTTTTTGTTCATATTAAAATTTTATTATGATAATAATGTTAAGATGATGATGTGGATCATAATAACTCATTTTTCTTGATGTGCACTTTATAATTTGTTGTTTTGTAGTAAGCAAGTCTCATTTTGTAATGGGAGTCATTTTAATTAAGATCACTGCCATTATATGGTCTCTGTTTTTTTTACTTCTTCTTTTTTTTTTTTTTGTCTGTCTAAATGATTATGTACACAAAATGTTCATTTAAGTACCGTGGAAAAATTACAAAAATATAACAGAAAAATATTTCATTATCATGTGATAAAAATCTTAGTATTTTGCGTATGAGTGTGTGTAATTATTTTTTCTCAGTTTTTCTAATATTTCTGGTAAAATGAATCGTTGAAATTTTATGTTGTTTATGATTTGTTTATTGTTTTGTTGTAGAAAAAAAAAACAAATGGTCCATGTTTATAATTTGACCTCATGTGAAACTGAGAAAATGAATTTTATTTTTGAATTTATTGTCTCACATTGCTTTTTGATGGACCATGTACATTAAAAATTCCAAGTAATAAAACAAGATGATGTCAAACAGGATGTTTTAAATAATTTTTATCTTAAAAATTTACAAATTTTTCTTGTAATATTTTTTTATGTTGAAGTTTGTGTTGTAAAAACCTTAAGGTTTCTTCTAAAAAAAAACTACCAGGGTAATCAAAAATGAACTTATATGCAAAGGAAATTTAACCACAGAAATCCTTCAATATTTATGAGAACTTCAAGGAGAAATAATTAGAAAATTAAAATTATAAAAAAAATCTATAGTAGAACTTCATAATCTTCAGCAAAATACTTTTGCTTTAAAAAAAGTAAACCAAGTTAAGTGAAAAGTATAATTTTATTTTCGTATTATTTGCCATTCTGTTTTTTTTTTATTTTAAATTAAGATAACCTACACCAGAACAGAACGTATCTTTTAAAAATAAAATGTCAATTGTTATAAAACTAGGACATACAATCAAATTCATATAAGAAAGGGATTGTATGTAAATTTAATTACAATTAAAAAAATAAGCAGTTTTTTTTTTTTTTTTTTGATAAAAAGCGAGGTTTTTATGAAAAGTCCTATTTTTTATTTATTTATTTATTTTTTTTTTACGTTTTTTTTTTTTCAGAATAAATCTTATCACCACTGAAACTTTATATACAATTTCATTCTAGTTTTTTTTACTGATTTTACAATTTTACCTTTTCATACACAAACTTGTACATTACAGAAAATTAGAACAAGAAAGGGTGGAAATACATGTGATATGTAGGTAATAAATACGTTATATTATTTTTATACTCATATTGTCTATACGTATACTAGTAATCGTCTTCAATTTTTAATGACTTTAATCGTTTTTAAATTGTTCCATTGAAATGATAAAATGTACTTTACGTACACAAGTTGATAGATACTGTATATTTAGAAAAATTATACATGAAATGTATTTATACCTCTAAGTTTTTTAAAATGTCGTTCTCAATACTTTCTATATAAAAATAAATTTTGTACTATAGATCATATTCTATATATGTACTACAAATTTTCTTTACTATACTCATGTATTCTGAAACGAAAAAAAAAAAAAAAACTGGTGATGATAAAGTTGTCCGATTTTATATGAGAACTGATAACAACACATGAAAAAAAATTTCATTTTATAATTAATTCTTTTAGTTGACTTTTAAAAAGCATATTAAATAATGTACCATTATAGTAGACATATACATACATAGAGATATAACATATATAATGTGGTCTCTGATATACTAATTTGCATGCGTATATAACCCACATCATTTGAATCATGGGAAAAAAATTATTTGTTAAGAGAAAAAGCTTTTTTTTTTTAAAAAAAAAAAAGGTTTTTTGGTTTTTTTTTTTTTCAAGTGTGATAATTTTTATGGGAAACTAAGTTTTTAACTGAAAGACGTTTTTTTAGAAGAATTTTCGTTTTTCTGTTTTTAGAATCAAAATTAGATTTTGTATTGATGGACACGTTTTTCCAACTATAAAAATAAATAATGCAAATTAGATTATTCTCATGATGGTTTTACTTAATTTTTGATTAAAAAAAAGTCAAAAGAAAAAAAAATATTTGAACAAAACAAAAATGAATTAAATATCCAAAACTGAAAAACACGAGTACTTAAATTCATAAAGAATTTAATAAAAATAAGAAAAGAGCCTACATAACAACTAAAAAACAAAAGAAAAAAGTGTATATAGTAAGTACCTTGGAGACTTTATCACAAAATAGAATATCATCTCATTTGATATTCCATGGATCGTCTCAACTAAACTGCCATCATATCGTTAATGTCACAACAACTTCAGTATGGATATATGTACATATTTTGTTTGTCACATCATGAAGATGATGATGATGATGGTGATGGTTGTAATAGGCAAATGGTAGCTTTGTTGGTGATCATCATCATCATCAACTTTATCGGTTCTGATTGTAAATATAAAGTATCATAACAAATATTCTGAAGACATGAGAAGATTCTCAAATGGGCCATATAGAGAACTGCATCCAAATCCATTCTTCACTCATATATTTAGTTGCATCCAATGCATATAAATTTTAAGATTAAATGTTTATTAAAATAAGCTATGAATGATAAACAACAATTTTAAAACAACAAATCTTTAATAAAAAAACAAAAGGAACAAATCAAAGACAAACAACAAAACGTTCTCCATCAAAGATCAAAGACAGGAAAAAGGTACAACAACCGCATCAGTCACAAAACCCGATGAACAAGAAGAAGACGAAGAAGAAGAAAAATTATCATCATCATGAAGCACGTTCAAAGAAGTACATAAAAATTTTAAAATTTCTTTTAACATCCTGTTGTCTAATGTTATTGGTATTTTTTTTTTTAAATATTTTTTCATCAGAATTATTCTATTTGCGTATTCAAATGAAACGGATGATGATGCCATTAGTCTAACTGAAGAAAATTATCCCTTTACATCATATAGTGTCATCCTTAAATGGACCTCTTATGACCTCTGTGACCGAAATTTTTAGCACAATTATTGTAATGCATGCGTATAAACACATCAGCAGACAAAAAAAAAAAGGGTGAGTTTATGTGTTCTATTCTTCAGTCAACCCTTTCTTCTTTTTTTTTTTTTTGTTAAGGAAAATTATATAAAAAATATCCTGTTTTGAATTATTAAAAGATTTTTGTTTTCTGTGTGGATAAATGTCATGCCATGTGCTGATTTATGATTCTAAAAAAAATTTTCTCTTCATATAAAATTTTCAAACTAAGATTGTTTTGTATAAGAAAAACGAAATAAGGTGAGATAATGTGCTGGACCGATGACCCTTTGTTATTTTATGCATGACTCTGATATAAGTAAATATTGATCCTTAATGCTTGTCGTCCTTTTATTATATATATATTTTTTTGAGATATAACGTGAGATAAAAAAAGATAATGCGGAAATTCATAGTGGTAAATAAAATTTATATATTTCATGCCGTAAGATTCAACTGTTTTCAGGATGTATCATTAAAAAAATGTACAGGAAGAGAATGAAATTATCTTCAAAAGGATAATGATCATTGATGTAAAAAAAAAAAGATGTTTGAAGCCATAATTTATGATTAGTGACAACATGCAAATAAAAATTTTAAAAAAGCAGATGTTTGTTTTTATCTTCAATGTTGAAACTAACACTTTTTTGATTAACACCTTAACAATGAAATACATACAAAAGGATGTTTGAATTTATCATTAATGATAAAAAACAAATGGAGATCTTTTGTGAATTAAATTTGAACTTTTTAATCTTCATTTTTCTTTTTGTTAGATTGAAATAGAAAAATTGTCAAATCCTTTTTCTTAATTTCCATGCCATCAAAATTTTATAGAAAATTATCTTAAGCGTAACATGTAACAAAATTAGAAAACATTAAGTCACATTTTTGTATTTTTTTTTTTTTTTTTTTGAATATAACGGCAAAACCTTTGATATTAAACTTTTCTGGCAATTATAGTTTTTTTTTTTAATTTTATCTTATTTTTAGAAAACCTAAAGCCAAACCACAAAATTTAATCGTTATCCTTTTTGAAATTTTTATTTTCTACTACAATATCGCCGTTACTTTCATAAAATAAGCATCATCAAACTTCAGTACCTCTAAGTAATAGAAAATATTCCCACAGTTTTAATGGGTTATCTTTACAAAGTATATATCCGATTTATAAGGTACAATTAAAAGATTCAATTTTAATTCGCGCAGGTAGAAAAAAAGTGAGTTCTGTTACTTTAAACACTTTTATTCAAATTATAATTTTAAAATGACCATTACATTGTAAGAACATTTTTGTCCAGTTGAGAGAATAAAAAACATCAGAAAGGATAAAAAAAGGATAACATCCTAAATTAATGTGCTGTTGTTGCAGAATGCCCATCACATATAACAATGAGATAATTTACCGCCAAAATATTGAATTTTTTTCTATACCTGACCAACTTATTCTATAAAAAAAAACGTAAGGATGGGAATATTAAAATTTTCTATCATGCATAATAAAAAATATGACCTGTAGTTGGAAAACTATCAGATATGGTAAAATCGCGCTATTTTCTGTTAATAAAGTTGCCTGTACAATGTCCTGAAAAGGAATGAAATTCATGTAAGTGTAAAAAAATAAAGAAAGAAATTGAGGTCATGGAATATTTCTGGAAAGAAGGTAAAAATACATTAGAAAAAAAAGTTTTAAGTTGTACTTAATGGAAGGATGAAAAAGAAAACACCATGGATGATTGTGTGAGTTATAAAAAGAATATCTAAAATAAAGAAATACAAAAAAATTGTAATGTAAGAACATTTAAATTAGATCAAAGGCATTAAATAACAGATTTTTTTGATTGCACACATACATATAAAAACTTTCAATTGTAAAGCCTTTTCCAGGTATTGTTTTGAAAAAAAAAAAAATTAAATTATTGTGTACTTTCTTTAAGAATGGTCAGTTCGTTTTTTTTTCTTTATGTATTTTGAAAGGATATTTGGACACCTTGACCAGTCGTTTTTTTTTTTGTTGGTTTTCTACCTTTTAATGGTCAGTTTGAAAATTACGTTAAAAAATTAAATAGATCGCAATTTAACCGACTGATACTAACTGGTATAGGTATATACTTTGAAGTTTGTAACGGATTTTTGAGTCTTAAAAAAAAATTCCAATGCTCTATTTATTTTTGAATTAAATTTTTTTTTTTTCAATTTTTTTCAGTTTGATTTAGTATATAGTTGTCTGGTCAATTTGCATAAAATCGCCATTTCTGCTTTAGATTTTACCTGACCAATCATAATAAGGATTGATATAAATATAATGAAAAAAATAGGATTTATATATAGATAATAAATTTTTCCGTTAAACTACATTTCAAAAATAAATCTAGAGCAGATTTTCTAGTTTTATTGCGCCTTTCGAAAAAAAAACCATATAAAAGAAGTTATAAATTTGCAGTTTTTTTTTCAAGAAAATTTTCTCATGGTCGCTAAAAAAACGTTACAATTTAAAGTTGTTGATCTAAATTCAATTCAAAACAATTTCAATGTTGATAGAAAATGTGAATAAATCTGATAAATTTATTATTTTCTTGAATTCTAAAAAAGTTTGAAAACCTCTTGCCTTTTCTTCCACATTGGCACACATTTCCATCGGCTAACAGTGCAGACGCCTGAGTTGGCGGAAATTGAAGATGTTTCTTTTGTGAGAATTAGGAAAATGACACCATTTTTAAACAACATGATAAAGGATACTTCCAGTGAAACATGTTATTATAATATCTTCGATACAAGCATGTATTTTTTAGATATGTAGGAGTCGAAAAATTTATTATATTCATAATATTTCTTAAATGATTTTAAGTGTTGTCAGATATCAACGGCAACAAGTATTCATAAATAAAAAAAATAATTGTATTCATACTATATCATCGACATAAAAATGTGTGAGTTATGTAATAAAGTTCACATACGTACGGAGTATCTCACAATCATTTCAACCCTTTCAATTTGTCGTACTTTTATAACAACGCTAATGGTTAAAAATGTTTAAAAAGTAAAGCCAAAGGATCTTCAAGTTCCATAGGTAGTGACCTTTATAACCTTAATAAAATAAGAAAAAACACCATCACCATCTGGAACAATCATGATTTTCTTGACGAACCCTAATGGTCAGTAGCTAAAATTCAAATTTAAATTATCTCAAATCTACCTGCGCTATAACAATTACGTCACGGGTCATACAAAAGGGTAAACCCGTTATGATGACCATTTTATATGATTTTATACAATATGATGATATATGTTTTTACTATATTCTTCCTTTAATCCTGTAGAATACAAAATTTTTATTGTATCCTTATTTTTTAATTTTTTTTTCTTCTTACATAGCTTAAGATTGTTTGACCAGGGGTCAATTCATAAAAGTCCTTTTTTTTTTGCAAAAATGAAAAGGGATCGTCCCTTTTTTTGAGAATTCCTAGTACGAATATCAATTGATGCAATGATTATGTTTTTTCTTAAGAGTATGTAAAACGTAGTCTTACAAACAAATTGAAAGTAGTTTATTTATTCACAAGTATATACAGGGGAATATTGGAAGGAAATTATTTTCCAATGGATTTATTGGAAATTTGAATCAATTTGATTCAGTTTTAAAAGCGTTAGCTAATTGGTAATACGAAAATTTGAAGGAAAAATAGTCTTTTTGAATTTGAATCAACCTGAATTTACGTTGGACTATTTTTATTTTAAATGATTCTTTGATAAATTTATAATTTACAGTTTAAAAATCCAAAAATAAATTTAATTTATCTGTACCTATACTATATTATTTTTTTTTGTAAAAAACAAAATCTCATTAAATCATCACGTCAATGTATAAAGACTTTGTGTTCGATATTAAATTCATTGAGACGTATTGATTTCGAGAAAAAAAAATTAACACAAATTAAAATAAAAGAGGTAAAACAAAAACGTAAAAATAATTATTTTCTCATTTTAAAAGTAAGAGAAACAAATCAAACTACCTTTTTTTTAACAAAAAAAAAAAAAGAATACACAGAAAAATAGTAAAAACAAAGAAAAAATAAGTTCATTTAGGTCAAAATCAGCATATGCGACCATAGTCTAAATACGTTTATGATGAATATTGATAATGTGGGTACAACACCATATTATCACGATGTAAACTACATTTAATTTGATTTCATTTTGTTTTTTTCTTTTCAAGGAAAAATTACCTTACGATGATTTTTGATTAAATTTTCTAGAAATTAATACTTTACTTTAAAAAATGGGATGTTTGTAAGTTTAAATTTTTTTAAAAAAATTTTATTTTGAAATATCAATTTAGATTACAATAATCCCTTGATCCTACGAGCCCATGTCCTTCGTATACACACAGCATGTAAATTCTTTTAAAACTATAACTCTAAATTTTCTCCAAAATTTCAAATTCAGAGTTCAAAAACCTTTGTTTCATTATATGAGCATACATTATAGATTCCAGTCCAGAAGGACGGACGTTTGATTCTAGACAGTTTTTCTTTTTTTGTGAACGACGAACACAAAAAATAATCCATACATTTTTTTCCTATTATCTTTTATCCTAAAATGAAAATTCTCGTCTTTAAAATTTAAGCATCACAACACACCTGTCGTATGGCTTTTTTCAATATATATATAGTATACAAAAATTGCATGCATGCATATAAGAAACGGATAAAATAAAGGTGATAAAACAACAAGATACATGGTGAAGAAAAAAAAATAAGTAAAAGATAAACAAGTGCAAGATACTTGTAAAGGATCATTGCATCATATTCGATTACAATGTGTACGTTGTATGAAGTAAAGGAAGACATATCATATTTTGTAGGATGATGAAAAAAAAAACAAAAAAAACAAACGAAGATGTTCTTTTGCATATTTATAATATATGTGACATAAGAAAACAAAATTGCATAATTAAAACAACATGCATGCATATGTGTTGTAGCCTCTCATAGTCTGAAAGTAAATCGATCAATTAACAGAAGCTCTATAAAAACACATATAATAAGTGTACACAATTTTACCTTTTTTTTTTTTTTTTTGTTACAGACAATTCGTCCTCCGTAATTCTACTCCATAGAAAGTTTCGTTATCATCCCTCAATTGATTAAGTACTTTTGTTTTTTTTTTTTTAATTCAATGAATTTTTTAAATGTATACTAAAATGCAAGGATGACTAAAGGATGGATCGATGATGGTTGGATACATACAGATGAAAAGTTTTTATTTCGATACATATGTACATACATTGTATTTTTCAGTTGATTGACTCGTCTGGTATTGACGAATGTAAAACAACAAAAACAACAACATAATAAGTAAAGGTAACATGGATATAGGATGGAAGTAAAAAATATAATTTGAATTTGATACCGCTTCTATGGGATCCCGTTTTTTTATTTTTTATTTTTTTACATTTATTCTTTTCAGTTTTTACTCTTCCACAATGTTATGTGACTTTTATAATATGACATCCGTTCGTATAATTTTTGTATGACTGATTGTCTTTAAATTAGCAACAAAAACAATAATAACAACAACAGCACAATGGTTTGTGTATTGATTGGCATATCTCGTTTACTGTTTTTTTTTTGTTTCTGTTGAGTTTTAGGGATACTTTAAAGGATCATATTATTTTGCTTCCTTCCACCTTTTTTTCTGCTTTTTTTGTTGTTGTTCTAATATAACAGCAGTAAAGGTATATCAGTGAGTGATACAGTTGATTTGTTCAGTGTATTACAATATCGTATTTATAGGAACTATAATGTATCAGTATCATTGATTAACTCTTTCTTTTTCTTTTTTTTTTTCTTCGAAGTAATTTCTTATTTTTATTCACGTAGAAAAAATTCTAAAAATAAATACATAATATGTACATATAAAAATTCATTGAATAAAATTTTCTATGAAAAATTTGTATAGCTTTGTCAAGAAAAAATACATACAATTGAAAAAAAAAAAAAGACCGTTAGAGAAATTTTTTTCTTCTTCTTTTTGTATGTAGTAATATATATGCATACTTAGCTATACATATTTATATGATAAGTATCTTCAGAATATAATATTTAATCAATATACAAATACAATATGTGTGTGATGACAAGCATATTAAGTAAATTTATCTGATTCGTTTACATTGAAAAAAAAAAATGGTTAAAGATTTGTGACAATTATCATAAGATAAGAATTTATAAACACAGATCTTTCCCGCTTTTTAACATCAGGGCAAAAAATTTTTACAAAGTATGTACTTATACATTAGTGTCTCTAAAGCTAAGTACACGTTTAGAAAATTGATAAGATATAAAGATCTGAAAAGAATATAGTGTGTATTGATTGCATGATTCCGATAACTCTATATTGACAAGGTGTTCAATGAAAATTTAAGCTTTTTGTGCAGGAAATAGGGATTTTTCTGAGGTAAAAGATTGAAAAATTATAATAGGAAAAATCCATCATGATTATTGACGTAAATCCTTGTTTATTTCAGTAAAGTTTTCAATAAATTTACCATATGTTAGTTAGATTTTATTGACTACCTTTCACACCTTATCTTCTAGTGTACCCTGTTTGTAAACATATTCATATGTTATAAAAATAAAAAAAAGAGTAAACATATGAAATCCCACAATTAGATCCATTTTATTAAACAAACAACAAATCAATCGAACATCATTCTTTTTCCCTTATCAGTATACGTTATGATGATGTCTCTTATATAAGAAAAAATGAAATGCGTCAGTTGAATGCTATCATTAAAATAGTTTATGATATCACCCCTTTATTTGAAGAAAAAAAAAAATGATAAACATAAAAAACTGAGAGAAAAATATTTATTCCACATTTTTTTTTTTTTTTAATTTTTGTAATTATTTTTGTTTATCTATCTATAACATCGTTTACACACATATTTTATTTTAAACGTTAGATTTATTAATACTCGTAATATCTCCGCGGTACTCGATATTATTTGAAAATAAATTAAACATAAAATCGTTATCAAAAATATATATATATGTAGATAGATAGATACATATATATTGTATATAGTAGATACACATATGAAAATGATGATGATGTTAAATGATGATAGGATGTAAGGTGTGTGAATTTATTGATCATATTTTATTTATTTAATTTTTGTTTATATAATAAGATACACAACTGAAAGATATTTATGAACAATATCTTTCATACTTCTCCTCAATGTCAAAGAGAACAACAATAACAAAAAAGTATCTTGAAACAAACTTCTGATACTAAGAATTTGTATTGATACTGATAAAAAATGAATTTGATACCGTTGCTGGAGAAAAATAAAAGTAACAAATTATGATTTACAATCACAGACAGACAGACAAAAAAAAAAACTAAAAGTAAGAAATTTAATATTTAAATATGTAATTAAAAAAAAAAAAAAAATTGATTACGTTGAACTTATGCTTTTAATGACACACACGAAAACAAAGTCTAAAAATAAGAAATTTTTATTAATGAAATATGACTAAACTTTTCCTTTAATATTCATTTAAAATAATCATTGATATGTTTTTTTTTTGTTAAATTTCAATTATTATTTTTTTTTTGTTTTTAGAAATAGGAATTTAACCTACAGGTTATATCGAGCAAACAAATTATTTTATAGCAAAAAATAGATACTATTGTAAATTTGAACGTGTGACATATATTTTTTTTTTTTCAATTTTAAAAGATTCAAGGTTTTTTTTTTTACATAAGTATATTTCAGAGCTGAAAATTCATAATATGTGAGTTCAATGCGGGTGGTTCTCGTTTTAATATCATCAACAACAACAACAAAAGTATGCTTGTATATATACGTATATGTTTATCAATATTTAATTTATATTTGCGGTTTAAATCTAATGAAACACTTAGTTATTTTTGATTTCGGAATAAAAATGTATTATAAATTCGATTGTATTGCATGAATGATGATGGTCACTTCATACAAAAAAATAATATATATAAAATATACATACATACATATATGTATGTGAATGCTTACCTTTATTTTTTTTGTTTTGTTATTGTTGTTATTATTATTAAAAAAGTAGTAAATTTTTACACCTGCACGCATATATCTATACACCATATGAGTAATTTTAATAGACCTTACAGAGGTGCAATGGCTTCTATGAAATTGTTTTGTTTTTATTTTTGTTTTCATATAAGTACAAATCTATCTATATGTATCTATAATTTATTTATCTATTAAGCATTTAATATGTAATAGATATTATAGATTCCATTTTTTTTTTAAAATGTACTTGCGCTAATATTCAAAAAAAAAAAAAAAAAATGTTGGTAGGTATACATAGTATAATATCTTTTCATATATGTATGATGAAATTTCTCATTAGAAAATAGGTATCGCGGCATCATGATTTTATAGATATCTAAATATAATATTTAAAACAAAAAATACTTAATGTGATGAATTTAATAAGAAAACAAAAATAACAAAAATTAAATTTCATATCACGTCACGGTTAAACAGTGTCGTCATTTTTATGTTGAAATTTTTTGCTTTTATACTTTTAAATTTTTTTTTTTTTTGTTTTTGTTTTTTTTATTCATCTTAAATATAGTAAATAATCTGAAAAATTAATAAAACCAAACAGGGCTGTTTTTTTTTTTATTATTTTCAAATCTAAACACACATTAACATTGAGTTTAACAACAACAACAAAATAAAGAGGTATTTTTCAATCCTACAACATTTTAGCAAATACTTCGAACGAGGTCTTTTTAATCGATAAATATTTTCGAAATTTACTAAAATTTCAATTAAATCAAGAAAAAACAATTAAATTTTGATAAAAAGGTGAAAACAGAAAAACAAACAAAGAAAAAAAACATTTAAACATCCGGAACTGTGCATTAATTTTTATCACATATCCTTTTAGCGTTTTGTTTTAAAAAGTGATGAGTGTGATCTCTTAAATTTCGTCAATTTGTTAGTTGTTTTTTTTTTTTTGGTTTTTTTTTTTTTGTCTTTCTATAACCCGAAATCAATAAGAAAGTCAAATTTTTAGCATATTTCTATTTTGTATCTTATTTTATGATGCACTTCCTATATCTTTGAACCTTTCTCTTTGTTTTTTTTTCTGTTTTACCTTAAAGGATGTTTTAAAATGATAAAAAGGTATCTTGACAAACTAACCAACTATTTTTTTTTTTTATTAATAATAATTTAGTTAATTTAAGAAGGAGACGACGAAAATGTCATTTAAGAAAGATACTAAAATATCTTTTTTGAAATGTTTAGATATTACACGGTGGTTGAATGTAACGATAATTTTAAAAATTTAGTGCATACTGATTTTGTGAAGAAGGGAAAAAAATCTTTTTTCTTTTTAGGAAAAAGGAAGTAAAGATCGTTTTGTAATCGAATTTCTCGTCTATGCAATCGAATACAATTTTAAGGTAGTAGTTATATATGAAAATTCCAGACAATATCATAGTCTAGTTTACCTGTGTGTGGTATAGATGAAAATATGTATTACAAATTATGTCAAATATACCAGATTTATGTGACTTTTTAGCTAATCAGAAAAATAATTTAGATATTTTACCATAGAGTACTCGTACATTACTTATTTTTTTTTTTTTTTGTCTTTTCATTTTCATCTTCTTTTTTATTAGCGTCCATTACCATATTTAGAGTTCAATTGTAATTATGGGTGCCCAGAAGTTAATCTGTGATTGGTTACAGAAAATAAATCTACAAAAAAGATTGTCTGACAATCTGAACAGGTTGGGTTCTCTTTCCTATTCAAATGCTTTCAATGTAAGTATAAGTGAAGTAATAATATATACATATATGTAGCTACATATATTTAAAAATTTAAATTTATCTTTCTCAGTTGGTTACATCTACAATAAGTTTTTTTTTTTTTGGATTACATACTAAGTAATTCACTTTTACCTGAAAAAATAAAATTTGTTTTTTCCTTCCGTAAGTGATTATTGCTTAATTGCCATCGTACTCAAACTTCAATTATCGTATTGTACCTTCCACCTCTTGAACATTGATTATGATGATCATGATGATCATAGTGATGATCAGGCGACGACGAAAATATTCAAAGTACTTATATCTTTAGCTATAGTAGACTCTCATCATAATAAATAGATTTTTTTTTTTTTTTTTCTTGGGTACATATCCTAACCAAATTGATGAAAAGTATAAGTAAAATCATTTTAAGTTGTTTTTAAAAATAAATTTATGATAAAATCATTTGTCTCGTCATATTTTTATTTACTTGTGATCTTTTCAAAAAGTATCTACAATTTGAGTACCTATAGATTTGTATAATAATTATGCTCATGGCCACCACAACAATAACTTGTGTAGCTTATGATGAATTTAATGGAAAATCTTAATTTATTTCCTTAAGGGAAAATTATCATTTTTTTTTTTAAAGCTTTAAAAAGAGAGGAAATATAAAAACAAAATCATGTGGCACTCATAGTCTGCAGTTTATAAATATTAAATTTAGGCTGATGTCTAAAATTTTAATCTTAAAACTTGAACTTTGTTTTTTTATTTTCTGTTCATTTTTCGTGGTCCCTCAACTTTTTATTTATGTATTTATTTATTTTTTTTTTTTTTTGTACATTTAACTACAAATCATGTGTAATTATAATTTATTTTGTCTTTTCTCTAATATGTTTTACCGTATGTACATTACACTAAAGTCGTAAACCTTGTTGACCTTAAAAAAAAAAAACGTGATACACGGTTCTTGTGTAGCTCTCTTGAAAAAAAAATAGGTATATTTGATGTGTGAAAATTGCTCGTTTAATTAATAAAATTTTAAATACAGTGAGTTGTCCATCAAAAAAATGAAACTTGTCCAAAAAAAAAAAATAAAGAAAAAGGTAATAAAAAATAAACTAAATGCATATAACTGATGAATGCCCAAAAGACAAACAAAAAATTTGTGCATGATCTTTTCGAAAAAAAAAAAAAACTAGATTCATGACCAGATATTCATCATCATCGCATTTCACCATCAACTTAAAAAAAAAAAAAAAGAAAATTAAATGTCAACTATGTACTTAGGTTTTCATCCACGATTTTGTTGTTTTTGTTTCACAGTAACATCACCTGAAAAGTTTTCAAAAAAAAAAAAAAAATGTACAGATATTATGGGACCCAAATCATTTAATTATTTATATTATTTGTCTTTTTAACATACGTGAAATTGCAACAGGTTATTGTTTTTTTTTTGTCAAGTTGATATTTTTGTTTTCTCTTAGGCGATTTTAAGCATTCAAATTTAAAAAAAAAAATATTTTTTTGAAAGTGTACAAATAATGATATTTCATGAGATTTGAATTGTTACAATTTCATTTTTATTATAAAACATACGAAAATAAAAGAAATACCGGAAGACAGACTTTTCAATGTACTTGAAAACGTATTTTGAGTAAAAGTTGAAATAGGTTTTCATTAAAACAAAAAGAAAAAAAAACATTTTTCTATTGAGAAAAATCTGTGAAAGAAAACAATTTTTCATCTGAAAATATTTTGACAATTCTAGAAATTATTAATTTTGCAATACGGTCTGTATAAATTCCAAAAAAAAAAAAAAAAGTTTATGTGCACGCGTGTACAAAATTCTTACTTTTTATGAATATCGATTACGTAACATAATCTGAGATTTTACTATTCACATTAAAATCCTACAAATATTATTTTAATTCAACATCAATTGTATGTCAATTTCTATTTTTAATTTTTTTCTCTTTTTTTTTTTCTTTCTCAAGTCTACATTTTCAATATTTCTATGTAGGTACAAAAAAAACTTTTTTTTTTAATCACACATTAAACTTTTTGATTAAAAAAAAAATTAAATTATATACGGCACGTATCTGTAATGCCTAATATAACATAAACACACTTCAATACTTCATGTATTGTGTATATTTTGTATATTTATATACAATAAGTAATTTTTTTTTTTTATCTTAAATTTCTCAAACTTTATTTTATATTCATCGTGCAAGGCTTAGTCAGCGCAATTTTATTTATTTTCTCACAATTATAAAATTTTCTTTTTATTTTTTTTTTTTTTTTGCAAAAAACAACAAATTTTTTAATTTATATTCAATTTTCAAATTCAAACATAAACAAGAGAATCTCAATAAAAGTGTAATATAAAATTGTTTACAAAAATGTATCTTTTTTAGAAAAGAAAAAGAAGCAAAAACAATGAAAAAAAAAAAAAAATTGTCATAAAAGAAAAAAAAATTTTTTGTTATAGTCAACGTCTGGGATTTTGGTCATCTGAACCATATCTCGAGTAAAAAGTAAGAAATATGAGATGAAAGATTAATAAAACTGACCTATTTAAATTATATTTTGTTTGTAAAAGCCGTGAATAATTATTTTATATGTCGTTAGTATATGATGTGATTATTATATTATGATTTTTTTTTTTAAATTTTTTTTTATCACACATTAGAGAATTCTACACCACATATTTCCTGGAGTCTGAAATATACTTGAACAAAAATATTGTAAATATATAACCGCTTCCTCATATTATATACATATATACATATGTATATATTTAAATTAAATTTAAATGTTACATAATTTTTTGTAAAAAAAAAAAAAAAAAAGAATTGAACTTATATCTTATGTTGTATCAAATTTTACTTTATTATTTTTGAAAATAATTTCAATTTTTAAAAATGTTATTTTAAATAATTACTTTATAACGAATTACAGATTAAACATTAATTGGAAAATCCTTGTTAAAACATGACCTACTCATTTAACTCCTCTATAATAAAATGGAGAAAAATCGATATTGGTGTATGTATGTAGAAAAGAAGTCAGGTAATTTCGGTGAAATATGAATTTTTTAAATAGAAAATTGTATCCTTCCTGACGGTGAAATTTAAAAAAAAAATGGTTCACTTCAATATCAAAATGAAATGTGATCATTTGTGTATCCTTCTTACATATTAAGAGGATGACATTAATTTATTTTTGACTTAATAACTTATTCTCATCCACTTTTAATTTTTTTTACACATTTTTCTGTGACTTACAAAGTTACAAACAATTTCTCAATAAAAATTATTATTTTTTCATTATTATTTATTTATTTATTTTTTTTTACAATAATTTACACGTAAAGAAAAATTTTACAACAAAAAAGTACACTAGAATGTCTATAAACAAAATCTAGAAACATATGCAACATGTTGCATAATATTGTCTCATTCAACAAAAATAAAAAAAAACAATATTGATAAAACGTATGATAACAGCTACTAAACAAACTCCAAAGTTAGAAACAAATCCATTATCACATTTTTTAGTATATATAAATACATACATACATGCATGCATACATATAAATGTAGTTTTCTATTTCTACGCGCAATTGCTTCAGCAACACCAGCAACATACATTCTTAATTCATAACCAAATATATGTATATTATGGAAAATCTAAATCTCTCCAGAGTTAGCCAATTACGTGCTTGTATTTTATCAATTTCCATTATATACTTGATTTTGTTTTCTGTGTTTATATACTTCATTTTACTTCACCGGCGACTTCATCAGAAATATACATATACATATGTATGTACACAATACTCATGAAATTCAGATACATATGAAAATGAAAATGTGTTTGCTCGTTCAATATAAAAAAAGCAAAAACCAAACCTTGAGTTTTCTTCGCACAAAATATGGTTAGGTTTTTGATTTCTTAGTGGGGTAATGAAAAGGCTTCTTAAGCACTGATTTTTTTTATACACTTTTTTTTTTGTTTTGTATCGGAAGAATTTTGAAATTGGTGGACTAACTTGTTGGCACGTGTGATATCTTGTCTATCTTTTAGCAATGACAATATAAATTCTATAACAATATGTATCTGCTCTGTGCTTTTAGTAAATTAATAATAGAAAACGGATAAAATAAAATTTTAAGATATTTTGTTGTATTGTATAAAATTATTAAATTAAGTGAAATTGATTAAAAGATGATTTACAGATATTCGAGATTTTTAATTTAAATTGAGAATCATTTGTTTGACGCAAAAGTGATCAAATTGAAGATTGTAGTAGGTAAACATTGTGAAATAAATTGAAAAATCAATATTGAAATATGTGTGTAATTATATGATACCTTTTTATCATTGGTTAAGTCATCTTATAAATTATAAGTGGTGAAGGTGCTAAAACATATAAAAACTCAAGCATCGTTATTATATTAGGAAACCGAAACAAAATTCTTTGATAAGGAGAAAAATTTGTGTTTTTTGCGCAGTTCGTGAGATTAAAATCAAAAATCATCATCATTAATTAAAGAGATTTTCTTTCTCTTTCACCGTGTATGTTCTTTTGAGGTTTTATCATAAAAACGACGGCTATTCCAAAACACATTGATCGAAATTTTGAATTTTTTTCTTAAGTAATTAATTCTTCAATTATCTTAAATTTCTTATCAAAACTACAAATTATTGTTGGTGTTGGAAAATTTTCATCTCGACAAACGAAAAAAAAAAAAGCCAACATAGGTATTAAAATTTTTATGGTTCAAAATCAAATTTTCTTGTGTATTTGTGTACCTAAAGTATTTTTTCAATTCAAATAAATAAAATGTACGTGTACAAAACGAATACATACACCACCAGAGAATAAATAATACTTAATGGTAAATTTCGTGAGTGATCTAAAATATATCTTTTATGCCTTTTAATATATCTTTCTGCTTGTTGTTCTTTATAAATGGAAGAAAAAAAATTTTATTTTTCTTACCTTTGCTCACCTGGTTTATTTGTTGTATTGCTCTGTGTGTTGAGCTCTGGTCTTCCATATAACAACAACATTGAACGCGACGTTACGTTTTCTTTTTAGAGAGTTTACAGTTGTAGATATGTGATGTCTTGTTGTTGTATACATGTGTGCTCTTCTTTTTTAGAGCTGCAGATACCTGTGTATAACGTTTTTTTTTATTGGGTTTTGGATGATTTTGGTATACACAACAAATGTACGGATAAAATTATCATCATTCATATTATAATATGGAGAATTGGAAACACCTTAACTCAGCAGCCAGCCAGCCACCTTAGCGCAGTAGCAGAGAATTGTCGTCACATCTCCGAAGACTGTTGTAGGAGAAACATCCAAAAAATATATTTCAATTGTAACGGAGCATCTCGGAGGTGTTATCATCATTAAGAAAAATATAATTTGGAATTTTTTATTTTTAAATAAAACTTTCATAAAAATAAATTAAATTAGGTGTTATAAAAAATATTGATAAAAAAATTAGAATTTTAAAATACGAAGTGAACAGAAATCTTTTTTTTTAGTTTAATATTTGCATTTCTTCAAATTTTTTAAGTTTTTGTGTAAATAAACATTTCATTTTAAGGTGGAAAATTTAAAAAAAAAACTATCCAATAAAAAAATTTTATTGAGAAAAATATTCAAGTGTCATGCGCTAATCAATTATTTAATTTTAATAATTTTTTTCTAAAAACAAATTAAAGTGATTTGTACAATTTTTTACTAAATTTTTGTTTTAAATCTGAAGCAAATAAACTGACCAACAAAAAAGGATTAAAAAAATTCTGATAAAGGGCAAGAGTGCAGTGAAAATGAATTTTCAGTTTTTTTCTTTAGAAACAAATAAAAAAATTAAAATCAAGAATATTTTAACAAAAATTTAATGTGGTTTCAAATGAAAAATAATTAAATTGGAGTACATTTAATAAATCTTTGATACAAGGACAAAAACATTTGTGGAATAAAATAAGTAATTTGTACAGTTTTATAAATTAATGATTGCGAATATTGAAAAGTAATTTGGATGTCACTTTTAAGTAGATGGTGAGTTTTCTTTTAATAATATATTGAAAAATAAAATTTATTAATTAAATTGAAGAAATGAACCCTTAAAACAAAAATTCTTGGTAAAAGGATAATTGAACAGTGAAGGAATAATTTGGAAAATTTTGTCTCGATTCTGTAGATAAAAATAAAATTATGACTAATTTGTCTAAAAAAATAAATTGAATATGCATGGATAGGTAGTTTGGGTTTTTCTCAATACCACATTTTAATAATTGAAAATCTTTACAAGTAGTATTTGAAGGGCGGTTACAAAAATTTTGCAAGTTGGGTTCTTACACATTAGTTTTTCAAGTCTTGATGGATTTTTCAATATTTGAAAATTTCTTTGTATAAACTTACAAACTTTTTTGAGAATCTTTTTTTTATTTTCTCACAATTTTAAAAAATTTTTAACTTTGTATATAAAACTGTAAAATCCAGATTTGTGCTTGTTGTACTTCAGAAATTTTTCAACTTTTTTTCAAAATTCATTCAACCAACAAATGAGCCAACAAAGTTTATGAATTTTTTTTTAAAGAAAATATGAAGTTAAAAAAAAAGTAATCTAAAAATTTATCGTCTCAAAAAACCTCAAATTGTGAGAAGATAAGAATTTCATTTAAACAAATAAAAAAAAATATATATATTAAAATGAAAATAATTGTGTTGTGGTCTATGATATGAATTTTATTTTATTTTTATTCTTTCTGCAATCAGAAAATAAAAGATCTTCTTTGTTATTTTGTATTTTGAAAAAAATTTAAAACGTAAAATCTATCATCATTGCGGTGTACCAATATAAAATGATTAGATAAATTATTTTAATAAATAACATATATTCTCATAAAAATATTAATTCGAAATTATAATTATTATTCTTATATGTGAAGGTCATTGAATATAATAATGATATCACTTCTATCTAAAACACAATATTAGTAATTATGTGATAATATACTTATTCTTAAAAACAACAAATTGTATGTGATAATATAAAATTGCATATATCCTTACATACAAAAATTTATACTTTTAGTATTCTTATCAATTCAATAACAATTTATCATTTCAAAAAAAAAAAAAGTGGCTTTATAGTTCTTGAATAAATAAAAAGAAAGATAAGTCACGTATATGGGATTTTTAAGTTTTAAAGAATTATTTCTTCTTTTATTTGAAGTTTTTCATTATCAAATTATATGAACATGTTGTAATTAGTACTTACTACGTACATATGTGTATTAAAACACTTCCTGAATAGAACATAGACTGTGTAAAAAGAGATTCGTTTATCAAATTGATTATGATCGATATTTATTTATTTCTTTATCTTTTTGTTTTTTTTTTTTCTTGAAAGAAAAAAATATATATAATTTTAATTTTATGAAAGTATATCTATGTACTTCAGATGCATGACACTCATTTCAATTTAAAATGTAATCAGGTGATATGAATTCACTGAAATCATCGAAAAAATTTCATTAGGATATAAATTGAAAAGAAACTAGGTACTAAATAATTGAAAAAGTACATATTATTGATAGATATAGATAAGAAAATACAATAGATACATCAATGTTGCACCTGTATCTTATTAGTTTTTTCATTAAAATGTTGCACGTATAAAGGTGATAATTGAATTGTACAATTCAAACATAATAAATATTAAAGTTTTGTCAATATAAATTGAAAAAATAATTTGAAAAAGAGATAAAGTAATAATCTTAGTAGAATTTTCATTGTGTTCACTTAAGAGATGATATAAATTAATTTACATACGTTTTCGATAGATGTAGATGTAATCTACGAATATCTATAACATTTTAATTCTGTATAAACTACCACGAAAATGTAATTGAAATACTTACATATATTAACATGCATGAACATTTCCAAGCACATAAAATAATCATTATCATCAACAAAGAAGAAATTGTAATTACGATAAATCGTGATGAGATAATAAATTTTTTTTTATCTGGTATCTATATGTAATTCTTTATCGATTCATTAATTTTTTTTTCTCTTTAAAATATGAAATTCGTGCTATTCAAAGATTATTTTTTATCATTTTCATTTATTTTTTTGCGTCCATCGTTTTAAATATATTTAAATTTCTCATATGCAAACAATGTAGCAGCTGTAATCTTAATACACGAGGAAATAAAGTTAAATATTTTGATAAACCCAAACACATAAGAATTAATTTTTTTCATGTTAAAAAAAAATCTACACGACATCTACAATCATTTTAAAAATTATCAAAAACAGAATTTCCATTTTAAAATCTATCACTTTCACACCTTCCGTTATGTACTCGTGTTACATTTTTTTTTTTCATAAAATTTTAAAATTTGTTTTCTTTTAACGATTTTCAAGCCTTTATATTGATTTTGTTTTTCAAAATTTTTATTCTCTTAATCCTGAATACACATTAAAAATGCATACAGACGCACCTGTCCTTTAACCTGCGCGTATAAAAATGAAAGTGAAAAAAAAAAAAAAAAACAGTAAGACGAAATAAAGTTTTATTATAAATTAATTAAGAGTGAAAATTTTTTATCTTTAATTTTTTTAAAAATACACAAAATTCGATCGATTTATTGACATAATAAAAATTTTCCCTTTTATCTTAATTTTTTCCTTCTTTGTTGTCTTGTCTTTAAAAATAATTTGAAATTTGAGTTCACAAAATTGTAATGTTTTCTGTTTCTGGCTTTCTGCTTTTTTTTTTTGTTGTTATCAACGAGAATGCAATATTTACAGTGCGTGCATCAAGTACACATAATCAATACACAAGGGGTGAAAAATTAAAAAAAAAACTTTGTTATTTGCAACCCCATTACAAAGTAAACAAACGTATGTAATGTATATCAATATCCCGTACGTACATATATTCTGATTGTTGTAGGTGAATGAACACCTTATATTCAGTGTTTATACAATGAAATGACTGGCACACCTTTAATAGTTTTTCTTTTTTTTTAATTTTTTTATTTTCCTCCCCATTTTTTGTAAAAGATATTTCATATATATGTATATATTTTTTTTCAAATGTACATTTGTCAGTAAGAAAGATTCTTACATGGAATCATCATCGTCATCAGAGAATTTGATACCATCTGCTCCTCTTGCTGTATATTGATTCCCTATCCGTAAAGGAAAGTTTTCATCAATTCCTTTCTGAAAACGATGGTCTTTTACATCTATAAGGATCACGATATACACATTGTTTGTATACATATGTATATCTACAAATATAGATGAGCTTGTATGTATGTATACTTAAATCGGATATTAGGAAGGAAATTAATTTCTCGCACTGTTAGTCCTCTTATATTCCCTAAACGTACAAATCAATGTATGATGATGAATACATACATATTATTTTTTGCTGCTATATTTCGTATATATGCGGTTTCTTGAAATTGATCTGCACTTTAAAGGCTTTGATTTCATGTGATTTCCGTCTCATTAACTTCTCTATAGTGTATTAAAAGTATATTTAGTGTCATTAATTTTTTTTACAAAGGAGAAATTTTTCGAATTGAAAAGATCAATTTAAAAAAAAAAATAGTATCTTTTTATTTATTTTGTTATTTTCGATTTTAACCACCTCATTAACTAATAAAGAAAATTTTTAAAAATTATTAGAGAAAAAAAAATTAAGCTGGGGCCACCCATTAAAATTTTTTTTTCTGTCTGAAATTTATTTAAATTGCCACTAAAGATTAAAAAAAAAATATTGAAACTTCTAATATAATCAATGAAAAATTTTTAACGGGTCATTCGCATTAAAAAACAAACTTGAAAAAATGCAATTAGATCTTTTTTATTTCTTCTTTTGGTTTTATATTTTTTAAATGAAAATATGTTTATTCCACGTGATTCAATCTTTTACATCCGTGCTAATTTCCTTTCTTAATTTTACCTAAATGCTGAATCATTAAAAAAAAAGTATAAATCATAAATATATATACAAACCTCAACATATTTTATGAAGTCTTTTTTATGCCATCAAATGAAATAAATACAATAAATTCTTGATGAATGCATCAAAATATCAGTTGTCATAATTTAAAAATGGTAAAGTGAAAAATCTATTTGAAAAAAAAAAAAAAAAAAATTAAAATAAAGAAAAGTGCACAAAGAAAAAGATTATTTAAATTACATGTAATATTACCATGCAATTTCACAATAACACAAAAAAAAAGAATATTTTATTTTTTCTTTCATCTTCCATATTGCAAAGCGCACAAAAATAAATTTCATTTTGAAATAAAATTAAAAAAAAAAATTATTACAAACATGTCAAAGGTCAATGGCATTAAAATAAAAATTTGTTATTTCATATTTGTTTTTTTTTTTGCATTATTAAAAAAAAATCATTAATAGGCAGTCAGACAAATAAAATAAACAAATAACAGACAGACATGTCAATTTTTGCGTAAAAACGTGAATTACTATCGGTCATTAGATAGTTAACATTTTTCTTCTTTAATTTCAGAGAAGAAAAAAAAAAAACAGCAATCATTTGCTAATACAAAGAGGGGTTGCAACCCTGTGATTAGAGTGTAAAATTGACTTGTGATCCTGATGTTGATACATGCACAAAGAACCGGAATCTCTCGTATGAGGATTTAAAGATTGTATTTTTTTTTCTTCTAAATTTACCAGAAACCACTTAACACATTTTATTCAATAAAAGAGGGTTGTTTTGTTGATAACCTCATAATAATATTAATTTCTCATGATGTTAATCTTTGTGAACTTTAACATAATTTTATTATATTAGCTTGTTTTGATGAGAATGTCAAGATTTAATATCTCATGGAACAAAGGGAGATATTTTGTTATTTTAAAATATCTAGAAATAAAAGATGTTGTAATAGAATAAAAGATTTCGCAATAAAAATTCGAATTTTGTCGCAATCATTTTTAAAAAAACTCCCTCTTTTTTTAAAAAAAGATTATTCACAAGATAACAAAAATTTCCCAAAAAAAATATATCTGAAGACGTGCTTTTACAATGAATCTAATTATACATAAATAATTTCAAAAAATGTTCAAAAAAAATTCTACAAGATTTTTATTTAAAATAAAATTTGTTAATTGAATTGAATAAAGACCGGAAAAGATTGACTGATGTCATAAAATAATTTAGAAGAAAAATACAAATCGTAAACATAAAATATGATTGTGACTTTTATTATAAGAAAAAAAAAAATAAATAATAAAATCAAATAGAGTGTTCACATGATATCGGCGAATACAAACAAAGACATCAATTAAATTTTTCATTTTTTTTTTAACGTTTATGTGGTCTTAAATAAAATTCCTACTACACCTTAATTAATTCTTGCATCTTTGTCTTATCATCTTATAAGAACAGGATAATGGTAATGAAGAACAATAATTTGTGTAGATGCACATACGTACATATATATGCTACATACATATAATTTTGATCACTTTCAAGACATGTGTACGAAACATTAAAGAAAGAATAAATGTTCAAACGAAGATTCCAAGGAGATAATTTGTTTTTAAAATAATTCATGCATTTATATGTATTTGTGAATTTTTGCCTAATGATAATGTAGATTTTGGTTCCATTTTTAAAGATGGTTTCCAAGCCACCATCGCCCCATCATCATCATCATCATCATCATCTTTGCTATTAGTCCAGACAAAAAATTCAATTCTCTTTGTACAACATAGTTGTCTTCCCTTTTTCTTGATGACATATGAAGACCTTGGATTCGGACACTATACTTTATGTTATTGTCTTCCTTTTTTTTTTCTTTTAAGAATCAACAAAGTTAAAAGCATTATCTTTTTAATTTTCTTTTTTTTTACCTTTTTACCACACGAATAAATACATATATAGGTACATATGTATAATAATATCAATTCAATTCTATTCATCCATTCAACTTATCCACTTTAACTTCTTAAAATAATCATCATCATCATTATCATCATAATATACCGTCTTCATCATTGTCGTTTTCGTCGTCATTTTCCTTAAGATTTCAGATACATTTTTTTTTTCGTCTTCTTCTCAATATGTTGTTAATTCTTATTTCTTTACTTTACTTAGATACTTTTTGCTTTTGGTTTTATTTCCTTAAATGTGCGCGATCAGCCAATCGTAACGAAAAACCATCACCAAAGTCAAACAAAAAAAAAAAAAAACTTAGACCCTTATACTTTTGCTTTTTCATGTAAATACATGATAAAGTTTGAATCAAGTAAGCTTCTCTAGATTTTTTTTCTTTTCAGATCTTCATCTTTTA
Source organism: Bombylius discolor (assembly GCA_939192795.1). NCBI lineage: Eukaryota > Metazoa > Arthropoda > Insecta > Diptera > Bombyliidae > Bombylius > Bombylius discolor. The sequence goes on along the minus strand of OW584240.1, from coordinate 49,635,512 downwards.
ATCTTATGTTGTATTTCACATTTTTTTTTATACTTTACCATACCAATCCGATTCAATCTTTGCTTTATAAGATTTAAAAAAGAAAAATGTAAAAGAAACAAACCAGTAACTAACTTCAGAAGAATCAGAAGATCTTCGAATGATGCATTTTAAAAAGACCCCACAATCATAACAAGAAAAAAGTTTAAAGCAAGAATTTATATTAATATTTATATGTTTAATACATATGAACAACATCAAGAATAAACCATATAAAGAAAACCAACCATCCAAAAAGATCAGAAGTCAACTATGTCGTTTCTTATATCGTCTCCGCCCTCCTTGATATTATTAAAATTTTTCTATAAATATGTATAGATATATTTAAATGTCCATATATACATTTATTGTTGTTTTTTTTTTTTTATTGTGGGAGATTGATGTGATCTTGAATTCGAAATCTTGATGATCATCTTCTTTGGTGTTGTAGCCCAACAAAATAATATTTGTAGTCAAGCTACTACTATACTTCATGAATAATATTATTATATGTCTACATCAGCAGATACTTACCATTTTTCTTCTTTTTGTTTTTTTCTTCTACTTGTTCATCTTAATTTTTTTTTCGGTTCTGTAACTCCATGACAACATAACTTAAAATATAATTTAAAATGCGATGTGCTTCGCCTTGAAATGATCTTCATCAGTTGTAGTAAAGTAACAACAATAATAATAAACTATGAGAACATATACGAGAAAAATGAAGATCATCAACCAACATCAAGGTATCCAAAGTATAATATAGTATCTAGATACAATTATTGTCAAAGGAATTTTTCCTATTTTTTTCTCTCATCATCAACCAATAATTTTCCTTATGTTTTACATATTATACATTTATATAAATACTTTGTTATTCGCATGGAACAAAGAAAAAAGAAGAATCAATGAAGCATCAATTCAACCAGGTATCATCTGGGTAAAAGAAAAAATTATTATATGAGTAAAAGATTATAATAATGCGTTAAAGTATCTGTTAGAAAATTTGTGAGTCTTAACAAAACAAGTAATATATAAAAGCAGTCATCTTTGAAAATGCGGCTGACTGCATATATTACACATACTTACATATGTTGGGAGGAAAATAACGATGATGACGATGATAATAATCATCATTATCATATGAATGATGATTCTCTAAGAAAATAGTATCTTTGATGTATAATAGATTATATATGTATGTACAAAAAAAAATGTAATTTAGTAAATGGATAAAATGATGATGATGATGAAGATGGACGCCTCATTTCTTTTGGTCTTCGAATAGATGATGATGATGATGGTATATATCCGAGATCGGAACTGGAATGCAACCATGAGCGCTGTGGTTAGCCGCATTACCGCTCCATAATGATAATGATAATATAATAGTGAAGTCATGTGCAAAGTGCGTCCGTCCGTTGATGAAGAAAAGATATTGTCATGAATATCTTTTTTAAAAAAAAATAATTTTACTTATACAAAGGTTTATGATGATGATGATATGCTATTTGCTTGGCTGTTTATATTTTACCCATTTTAGCATTGCAGATGCATTGATTATTATTATATGCAGCCACAATCCGTAAGTATTTTTCTGCTTTTAAGAAAATATACAATATATTCGTTTATTTGTTGGTTGAGATAAAAGCTTTTCATTTTTCTATTTTTTTTGAAAAAAAAAAAGAAGAAGTACTTTAATTTTATTTAAGTAGGTGTGTTGTGTTTCTGAATTTGCAATTCTTTTCTGAAGAATTTTTTTTTTTCACATTTGCATTACATTTCGCATTTCAGATCCCTCCTTTATTTTAATATTAAATTATGCACAAACAGGCACGAGATGAATTTAAGATATCTACGTATGTATATTTTCTGTTACGTTTTCTTTCATCCGTTTATACACTCACTGGTCTGATCTTTCTGTTTTAAAGTCATAATTTAAAAATTATATTACCTTCATTAAAATATGTTGAATGATGTACCTTCTTATTCCTTTATTACATTTGGAATAATATAATTTTCAACTGTTGAGAATATTATCCCTTTTTTTTTTCTTTGAATATATTTGCAACCGTCAATCTTACTAATATATGTATACATAAGAAATATTTTAGTAATTTTTTTTTTAAAGTAAAAGTTGCCGTTTATATCTACCGGACATAAAAATTATATTTTTCCGAGAGAAAGGAAGTCATGCATAGCGTTTTTGTCAGGTTTCTATCAAGGTAGTCTATATATGTATGTATGTATATTTTTGAGATGATTCTAAATGTTTTTTTGTTTCTTAAATTAATTTTCTTATTCTTTATTTTCGGGGACTTTTTATCCAGAATGTCCAGATGAATTGTATTTTCATTGTACCTTCTTTGTCTCAGATCAAATTTCCAAACCAAACTGCTGCTGATTACTTTTATACTAAGAGAAGGGTAAAAAACGATAAAGGGGATAATTTGTATCTTTTGTAAATTTAAAAGTAAAAAAAAAAAAAAAACTATAACAATAACGTGATCTTTTACAGATAAAATGTATACGAAGACGATCACTTATTTTTTCACATCAGAAATTAATTAAGAAGAAAAAAAAAACACATACACACACTTTACAACTAAAACATTACAGAGCAATTTATCAATAATAACTGACACTTTATTTTAATATACATACATATATAAAAAAAAAACTCAGAAAAAATGCATTGTATGTTACATGCACATAAATGAAGTCATGTGTAAAAGATACGATTAATTCTAAAAGTCAGGATATTAAAAACATTTAAAGACAAACAAACAAAAAAAATGTGTTTAAGGAAATAGTGGTCATTGTTTTTTTTTTTGCTCAATTTTAAACTTTATATTTTAAAAGCCATAAAATTCATAATTTTCTCATGATATAAAATCTTTATCAGGAAATTATCTTAGTCCTTCCACAAAAAAATGTGGCAAATTAATATTGCTCGATTTGAAATTCAATGAACTTTAATTTAAAAAAATAATAAAGCAATAAATATTTTCGTTTTTCAACTTCAAAAAAAAAAAAATTAATTCAATTGTAAGTAATTTAAAAAAAAGTAAAAATAATACTAAATGTATATATGTATGTACAATTAAAAAAATATATTTTCCATGAAATGACCTTGAAGTAATTAATTGAAAGTGAAATTTAAAAAAAAAAAAAAACATAAACATTACTACTTTCATGCAATGTGTACACTCATTGGGCATTCATTAAACACAATTTTTTTTTTTTTTAAATTACATACAACAAAATATGAAATTATTAAAGAAAAACCAAAAAAAAAAATGAAAAATAAATAAACAATTGAAAATGAAAAAATCTTTATAATATTTTGTTCACACACATACAGACGTAAGTCTTAAACGTTGTGTATTCATTGTTCTTGGAAATTAATATTTTATATTGAAGAAAGAAAAACGCTACATATTGAAAATTAGCTTAATTTTATTATTTCTTTTTTGTTTTTCTTCATTTTCCTTATTTTTTTGATATAAACTATAAACTTGGTATGTTAAACTTCATTTTAAAGTACATACATAATATGAAAATACGTATTGTGTGTTCATTTTAGTAAATTACCCTTTATGTACAACTTCATTTTTGTTTTTTTTTTCTTCTTTAATGGCACAAAACAAGAAAATGCAACAAAGTTGAAAAAAAAAAACATTTTTTTTTTCAATCAGGAAAGAAATAATAGAAAACAAAAAAACAATCATACATTTTCCCACCAGCACTATACTTACAAAGAAATTAGTATTTATGCTAAAAACAGAAAAAGGTGCACTAGACATGAAAATAAAGTTAAAAAAAAAAAAAATGAGTTAGGAGGAGGAAAAATATGCTTTTTTCATAATTATTGCTAAGTATTTTGTTTCTAAACACTTTTTGTTGCCAATATGTTGTTAAATAATTTTATTAATTAATAATTCGGTGTGTAATGATTATTTTAATTTCAAATTTGTAATTGAAAATGAAACAGGTGAAATTTTTGTTTTTTTTTCATTCTAATATGAGAAAAACTTTATAAACTTACGAATTACATACACAATTTATTCCGATAAAAGTTCAAGTGAAATTTGAAATTAAAGTTTAAGAAAGATTTTCAAATCGATAAGAAATTTTTTTTGACAATTTCAAAATTTTTAAAAATTATAGAATAATGATAAAAATCACACACCTGTTAGTAATACAAAGAAAAATAAAGTGATAGCATAAAGTTTAGTAAATAATACTCCTAATATTTAATGTCTTGACGATTTTAAAAACAAACCATTTCCTTTTGTTTTTTAAATTGATTTTACTGTTTAAGTGAAAGTCTAAAAAATAAAAAAAAGACATGTGTAGTTGAGATTTCTCAATTAAAAAAAAAAAAATTCTCTAATGTGTCACGAATTTTGTAATTTGTTTTATTTTGTTTTGTGACTAAGAATTATATCTAAAAAAAAAAAAGTACTTAGATAAAAAGAATCAATATCAATCATATCATAATCATCATGTTATCGAGAAATTTAATTACATACGGAAATGTGTGCTTAATTGGTATATATTACCTGTTTATTTATAAAATTTATTAAATTAATGTTCCTAGAAAATTATTACTTTTTTTTTTTGTAAAGATTTAATTTGCACCAATATTTTATATGATTTGCTATAATAAAAATATTTTTAAACAAAGAATAACCAGATAACATAAAGATACAAATAACTCATACATATACTACATACATAAATGTATTAATAACGTGCAAAATTTCTATAATTCTTATCAGAGAAAAAAAAATATTGCAACGAATTTTTAATTTTTAATTTAATGATTACAAATCAGTCGAATTTTTGTGAAAAAAATATTAAAAAATTTTGTATCTTTTTTTATTCACATTCTTTCATTGCATCTTTATCAATTTGATTGAAATAATAATTTTTTGTTGATTGTTTTTTTTTTTTTTTGTGATTTTTCTTTATTTTAAAAGATATAATACATTTTAATTGTTTGTGTTCACAATATATAATTGAACAAAAAGTCATTATTAAGGACGTGATTAAATTCGAAAAATTAAATATAATCAAATCAAAAATTTTTATCAATTTAGAATGAATTATGTCTTGTTTTTCACAAAATTTTTCATTTTATCATGTTTCTAATTTGTTTTTCTAAAATAAAAAAGATATTAAATGAAAATGATTGCTTGAGTTTTCATTAGATTAACAAAATTTTTAAAATATGTAATACTTTTTCACTTACTTTATTCAATTTGATTTATTAATTTTATCAAAAAACAAAAACATAAAAATGTTTAAAAGGGGAAACACAGAAATGATGCTTTTTAATTTGTGAAATTCCAAAGTAAAAAAAAAAAAAAAACAAATCAGATGACGTGATTCGGATCAAATTTTTCACAATTCAAAATAATAATTTATATTTTGCTTATGATCGCAATTTTTGATTAATAAAAAAACACAATTTGAGAAGACAAAACAAATAAATAAAAGATAAGTGATATGATTTTTTTTTTTTTTAAATTCTAACATATCTTATTTCATCATCAGGTGATTATATGAAAGTGTGATTAATAATACACTTGTGTACGTTATAGTCATCAGGCAATCAATTGAAAAATTAAATGGTAAATTCTTGAATGCGTAATTTCTTATGATATCTTACTCTGAAAATTTTTTTTCATATTTTATTATTGGCAAAGATCATGTTTCAAAAAACAAAAAAAGGTTGTTAAGATATAATTTTACGATTATGAATACGTGATGTGTGAATGTATCAGTTATATCAATTTATAAAGTAGGTATGTATCTGAAAGCAAATTCAATATAAGTTTGGAATTTCAAGAAAAGAAATATGAACGCAAACAAAAGTAGAAAATAAAAAGTGTCTTATGTATGTCTAAAGTTTAAACGATATATGATAGATACTCAGAAATTGTTTTATATCTGGAAATGTTCTTTATTTAACTTTATTCTAGCTAAAAAAGTATTGTATTTCATAGAAAATTTATTTAAAAATAAATAATTTGTGAACGAATCTCAAATGTATTTTAATCTGAATCCTTTTTGTTCATTCAAAATAAGCCCCACCCAGATCCATTAGCAAGGATCGCATGATTTAACTTTCTGTTCGCTCTCAAAAGAACATAAAAGAAAATTATTTTCTCAAAATACCATCCCATTTAGAGCCTAAATTTTTTGAGATTTATATCTGATGGAAAGTTTTTATGTATATAATGAATACATAACACATACTGTGTACATAAATGTATATTTTCATCTTGCGCATTCATTTGAATCCAATCCAGTTTTCTTTCGCATCTATGTAAAACAAATCACTTTGAAGCATACATAAAATATGTATATATGTACATATATGATACACCTGTTCCTCTCCTCCTTTGTGTTCATCATTTGAATTATCCTTGCCGTATTGTCCTTCATTGAAAATAAAGCAAAAAAAAATTATATATGGAGGACATTTTTGTATATAAATGTGTGCAATAATCTCTTTGTCCTCCGACCTCAATTTTTACAATTCAAAAAGTAATATAACAGTAAAATTCTAAATAATATATTTTATCTTCATGGACAAAAAGTGGGAAAAACCAATTTTCGTTTGTCCCTGATTGGTTGCTTAGCAACTAGGATAATATAGATTTTGTGTATACCAGAGAAAAATTTTGCTAGCAGAAAAACAAGAATTATGTATATATTCTTGTTTTAATACACAAAATATTCTTCTTACTGGTTTACACATACCTCATTTCAGCCAAAAAAAAAAAAAATTCCATAGAAAATCTTCAATAACGTATACTTACCCTAGATAATTTGCTACACTGCCTGCTACTGTTTTTTTTTTTTTTGTTACGGTACTGCTTGCTAAAATCACCCTCACAATACATTTATTTTTCCCGCATTATATGCCATATATAAAGTTATGGTGGTGGATATATTATGTATGTATATATGTATATAAATTCTGTGGCATTTTATAGATACAGAACACTGATATACAATTATACATAGATACAATATACCAAAACGATAATGTGGGATTGAGTTTGCCCATTTTATCTTTAGACTACATTTATATTCATGTTCATGCGGCAAAAAACGTATATACATACATACATACATATGTATATAAAAACATATTTTATTTTGCTCTTAAAAATACACATATTATATAGTACACATATATACGTGGCAAAAGGATTAAAATACGGATAAAAGAGACAGAAGAAAATAAAGAGAACAAATCTATATTACGTCTGTTGATGAAATACTGAAAAAAAAAATCTATTAAGAAATAATATAAAATGTATTTAGAAAAAAAAAATTTAAAAAAAAAACCAAACAACGCTATCATCAAAGCAACAAAACCAACCCTCTCGTTTTTACGGTTCCCTCTCTGACAATAAAATAACATCAATGCCGCATTTTGATATTTACTTGCTCTACATTATCGTTTGGATTGTAGCCCGATAATATGATGAAGGTGATATCCATACTATACACACCACCCCATTTTTTATATAATACCCACATTCTTTTTCAGGTGCTGTGCTGTACATCTCTTTTTGTGTTATGTATGTAAACGTATAAATATATAGATTTTATACGACGATTTTAATAAGGACAGGTGCTTTATATTTACTCTTTACTTTATGCTTATATTAAACTCTATCATGATACTATAAAAGCCAAACATGAAAATTTTATAGATATTTGAATGTGTGTATATGTATCTACCTATGTCTGTATAAAGAATTTTCCGTACTAGAAGATTTTCAGTCGGTATTTCACCTATGTAGTACATATTATGTATCTGCTATAATTCTAGGCAGATTGTATTATTTTATCATACATACAAACACAATCATGAAAGAAGACCATCAGAAATAAAGAGAAAAAAAAAGGAAAAGGTTTTTCCATCGTCCTCGATAATATTCAAAGTTAACTCTAACACCCATCTTGACTCACTCACCATTGTTAGAAGCTTTCACGAATTCTCATATGTATAGAGTTAAAAGGGCCATCCACCCTTTTTATGTATCATCGTTTTATGGTACTTTTTCATAGATGGATATAATCCTCCTTTATTGGATAGCTGATGATGACGAAAAATGATAAACAGAAAAAAATTCTAGAAATTTTTTTTTTTTTTTTTTTTTGAATTAGACAGACGAAGTGGAGAGATTGATGGTAAAATCATTAGAAATTCAATATAATGCTATTTTTATTTTTTTATATGTATGTATATAAAAGAGAGCATATAAAACCAGATTGTAAGGATTTTTTGTTATAGGGATTTTCAAAGCTTTAAAAGAAGTCTTCTAAATGCTTTGAAAATAGAGAAGTCGAAGGGTGAAAGGAATAAAAAACTAAACTAAAAAAAAAAAATCTACGTATATAAGAAAAACGATATAATTTAACAACGGTACAGAATAAGAAAAGTTTTTCTTTTTATTGTTTTCTTCATGATAAAACATTTTTTTGTCGGAATATATAAAAGAAAAAAATAAAACCCTTCTGCAGGTTTCAGTCTTTCAATGTTTTAGCTATCCGTTTAAACATATATGAATAAGAAAATTGTATGTATATATAATACATAAATATCTGCTTTAGAAATTATTTATTTTATATAACATTCCTTCCTTTAAATATGTACAAATACAAAAGCTAAGCATATCTTAAAATTGTTGGCAGCAACAGCAGCAGCTGAACTCTTCCCAACAGATCGATAAATTCACAAAAGGGGGCCATTTTAGGGCGGACGCTGTATTCATATATGAGGTGGCTTTTTTTTCTTCTCTTCCATTTGATCACCAACACAAAATACAAAATTGTATATTTTTTTTGTAAGAAAAACTTTTTCTCGAGGTCGTCATTTTATTAATGATGATTTTCTGTTTTTCATGGCTCGGTTTTTTCTTTTTACAATATAATATTGTACGTTATAACGAAATTGAAAAATCTATATATACATACATATGTATGTACATATGTATATTGAATATCTTTTAGAAAAAAAAGAAGCTATTTTTAAACAGCAGTCAGCACATACCTATATGTAAGATAATGTATGATGGGGAGTAGAAATTTAAATGGATTTCATAGTTTTTTCTATTTTTAAAAATTATTTTGAAAAAGAAAAAGTAAAAATCAATAAAAAAGCAAGAAAGAAAAAAATGCGCATCATAAATTTTTCACTTAGAATTTTTCTTTTTTTATGGTAATTTTTTTTAAACTTAAAAAATTGTATTTGAGAAAAAAAATTATTTCCACATTCACGAATTTATTCATTTTAATGGCGGATAATCATCAGATGTAATTTAGAAGGTAACACCCACATTAATTTCATTCTCCATCATCTCAAAAAAAAAAATATATATATTTAAAACTATTTTTGTTGTTTTTTTTATTCATTCTTCTGTTTAATTGTATATACACAGAAATTTTTTCCAAAATACCGATTACTCTATACTTATTCATAGGTGATTTCAATTGTGACTCCATGCATGTACTTAAATAGAAATAAATCTTAAAGCTATCTCATCTTAAAAGATTAAATCTTTTTTTTTTTAAGTATCTACAGGTACAGATACACAATAGAATAAGACCTATTCTCAGACTCAGCTTCCATATAGTTGCTGGTTTCTTTTTTATTTCTCTATTTGCTCTTTCTATTAATACTTCGATTGTTCGGGGGGTTTCTTTTTATTTATAAACTATTAAAATAATGATGCTTAGTTTATATACGATTATAATGGCGTTTTTAAACACATTTAAGATGCAATTGATCAATTTATGATCTTTTAAAAAGACTAAGATAATAGTCTATTGTATTTTACAAAGTATGAATACATTAAGTATGGGAATTTTGTCTGAAACGTTTATTTTGAAAGAAAATTACTCTATTATAGCAAATGATTGTTTTTTTTTCTTTTTGTATTAGATATAAAAAATATATATGTATGTATTTACTGTTACATTTTGATTAACATTATATGTATGTATGTGGAAAACATTTTTAAGAATTAAGAAGCTAGAAATCCAGGTTGTTAAAACTCTACCAACATTATCCTTTTCTGGTATAATGCAATAAGGAACGGAAGAAAAGCATATTTACAAAAAACTATCCTTTTAAAATTTATAACCTCTTTCATGATTTAATTTGAAAATTTTATAAATTTTTTCATAAATCACTAAAAATGATTTAATTTATTGACAATTTGTAAATAATCCTATTTTAATTACTAAGTCTTGTAATCCCCTCACAATAAAAAAGATAATCTTTAACGAAGAAAATACAATTGAAAAAAAAAAATTACATAGATACAATTAATAGTTTTTTGTTTTTACATCAGTTTTTTTGTGTTTGTAAGCAAATATTTAGGAAAATAAAAAAAATTGAGAATCCTTATAAATATATACCTATTACCGAAAAAAAAAAACTTATGTCTAACGTTCTAACAACTTTTTTAGTAGAACCTGTACATACATATATACTTATGTATCTATTTCAATAAAAAAAATTTCATGGGACGCATTTGATGTACCTATATTTACAAGAGCAGACAAGGATATTTAGAAGCTCCAATATATTATTTTATATACATATTTATTTTCACATATGTTTTCTTGATTTCTACAATCATTTTTCACATCTACATCATCCTTAAAAAAATAGGAGTATTATTTTCCATTTTATACACTTTTTTTTTGTATACCAGCGTACAAAAAAACAGATTATCTATTCAAATTTAACATTCCTCTAAATCCACATTTATGTACATATATATACACCCAACATACATGTATAAATATATCACATCCTTATCATCATATTTATATGAAAATTCATTTTATTTACCGTTATCCGCCCACACATTTACTCCAACCATTATCTACAATAACTGTACATATATCTTGTTGTGCAGAGAAAATATAGAAGAAGAAAAAACAAGAAAATGAAGGAAAAACAAAAAACTCACCCTAATCTATTTTTATGACAACCAAAAAAGTAGAAAAAAAAAATACATAATTCTATTTTTCTCGTTATTTGCTCAGAAAAAAAAAAAACAAGAAAACATTGAATTACACATGAAACAAACACGTAAATATAGAAAAAAACTGATATTTTTCAATCTTTTTCACAATTTTTCTTTTTTTTACAATTTCATCGTATGTCCTGTTTATACAGTAGGTACGCGTCAGTATACAACACCTACAACATTTTTAATTTATATGTTATATACATACATACATACATATGTATATATAACTACTTTTATAGGTATACGAGTATGTATATGATAAAGGTATATACTGCCTATATAGTTATCAGAAATAAACATCGTTAGCAACATATAAAATATCATAGGGATTTATGTACATAAAATGTGTATAAATATGGTATATATAAATTCTAACTCCAAGTACACAACAAAAAATGGAGGGCGTATAGATTTTTTCTCGTTTTTACATAGGTTTAGGTACATTATATATATGTACATACATATAAAAATATACAACAACATTATAATCATCATTATATTATCATCATCCCCCTTAACAAGGGTTCATTTTTTTTCCCTGTTAGATCTACTTTTTTTTTTTTTTATTATTCTTTTTATAAAATATCTGGCTTCTTTTGCTCGAGGACATAAAAAACAAAAAATATAAGAAACATGTGAATAAATATATTTATGTGTTAGTATAATCTTTTGTATTTATATAAATTTAACAATAAGTATGAGGTATATACGAGTATCTATAATCTATATATTATACAATTTTATCACATAAATATGTGATGTATGAAGTGTGGGAGGAGAACAAAATGACTATTTTTCTGAGAAAAAATACATTAAGCACAAAAGAAAAGCTTATAGTCGTATTTTAGATGCGTCATCATACCTTTTTTTTTCTATATTTGTTTTTTTTTTTTCTTTTCATATTTCATTTTTTATAAGAAAAAAATAATATAATAACAATAATAATAGAAAATTACAAAAAGTTTTCATAAGAAGAATAAAATATATATTCATATATATAATATATCTATGTATATACATGTATATATGTAATATATTTTTTACGTATTAAGTATATTGTATATTGAGGATGATAAAAAACAACAGAAAAATTATATAGTAAGTATAGTTTAGATTTTTATTGTTGTTATCTAATTGGATTTCAGATACGAACAACAACAACAATAATAAACAACAACAAAAAAATTATTTATAAGTATATATTTTTCCTAGTTTTCTTTTTATATTCTGTTACCTATCAGCATTTTCTTTATTATTTTTTTTTTCTGATGATATTTTATTGTTCACATAAAAGAAGACCTTCGTCTTACGTTTTTTGTTCCGATTTGATTCTTATTTAGAAGAGAAAAAAAATTAAATTATATGAAATTTAAAAAAACTTAAATTGGCTTAACAAAAAATTAAAAAATTACATAAAGCTTTTAGTTTTTTTTATTACAAAAAAACAATCTTTTAAAACAATTAGGTTTTTTCTCGTTTAAGTTCTAATAAGACACGATATAAAAAATCATGAAATCAACAATTTTGTTTTTCACAAAATTATTAAATTTATTAAAACAAAAAAAAAAAACAAAAAAAAGTTATTGCATTAGATAAACACTTGAAATAATTTTAATCATCTTTTTTTTTTCTCTTATCATACAGGTTTTCCCCTTTGGTTTTTGGTTTTTTTTTTTCCGCTATAATCTTTGCAATATTGATCATATAATTATCTTTTTCATTTTTTTTTTTTGCAAAATATCAATTTTATTAGAATAATTACAAAAATTTCACAATTTCATGTATAACACTTCCCTCTTCTTTTTTTTTTTTTTTTTTTCAAAATTTATATCACCTTATTTCAATTATAGGTTTTTAAGATAAGCAGAAAAATTATTATTTTCAATTTTCTCGTTAACAAAAAAAAAAAATCATTTTATCAACAACAAAAAATTTCAAAGTTCAAATTCTTAGAAATAATATAAATCTTCTTCTTACAAAGAATAATATCCTCTCATCACGTACTAACTTTTAACACTTTGATTTAAAAGCATCATAATCTTTTAAAAAAATATATATGTAAGTATATATTATTATCAACATTACATTTTTGCAATTGCAATTTCGATAACTGTTTATGTATGGAGTAAGCATTAAAAAAATAATGATTCATAGAATTTTTCATAATTAATAAATAACCTGTAAAAAATTGTCAGTTATCTTAAGTAACTTATTAAAGTCCATCCTTAAAATAATAATTTAGATAATTATAATTTTATTTCTTATTATATATGTATTACTGATAAAAAAAAAATACATATTCACCTCTATTTAAACAAGAATAACTTTTACGGAATTCATCATTATACGTAAATAAAGAGAAATCGATTGATTTATCATTATATGTAAAAAAAAAAAATCCTATACGTAATGTATAACATTTTTTTCTAGAAATCTTCTATTGAAATAGATTATGGATTTTTGAGTTTTAGATATTGATATTTGATTTTCGTCATTTTTTGTCAAAGATTTTACATTGACGTATTTTACTTCATATACATACATGTACAAATACATACTTCATACATGTACAAATTTATCATTATTTAATAATAAACCGGAAAATATTAAATAATTTTTATAAGTTATTTTTTAGTATACATCATTTAAGTAGATAGGGCACACCTTTATATTCATACCTTTTCATCATTATTGTGTTTACTTTAATATTAAAAATAAAAACTGGGAAATCACCTTCAAAATTATATTAGAATTTTAGATCTTTCTAATATGTACATATATGTGGGGAATAAGTTATTTCAGTTGTGATAACGAAAAATGCAAAAAAATGTAATTTTATTTTTTTATCTGAAAAATACAGGATGGACTTTTAACTGTCGGAAAATTTTTTTTTTCAAATTTTTCATCAATTTTATTAATTTTTTAAGTAGATTGTTTTAGCAAGTGTAAAATTTTTAATAATTCTTATTCAGATTGAGTTTAAAAAGATAAAACATGTTTTCAATATATGTAAATTACTTTTCATATATTATTTTAAACCTTGAATTTTCCAAAAAAATAGGTAAATCCACGAAAGCTTGAAAAATAAAAAGGCAACAGAGGAAAAACTGTAATTTTTTCATACTCATATTGTTATTTTCTGTCATGCTCCTTGCAGATAAAAATTGTTATCTCTACATTATTCTACGTAGTATCTATATACATATGTATCTATATATACATAAAATAAAACAACAACTATATACTCACTTATATTATATATATTTAATTTTTTGTGTATGGACTCTCTTTGGTAACTATGACAACCGATCAATAGATAGATTACACCATTTCCATATAACATGTACATACGTAAGATTGTACATATGTAGGTATACTTATTTTTCTTTTACCTTTTAATTTTTTTTCTAAGCTCGAGGAATCCCTGATGAATATATAAAAAAGGAATTTTTCAACTTTTAATACACGCAACATAATTATATTGTCCTTTGTATACATACATATTGTGTCATTTTTATTATAAAAAAATTTTCATGACACATCTCACTGTGTGTGTATACATACACCTGTGCAATATTTGTGATTTCTATATATATATCGACATACCACCTTAAAAAAATTTCCAAAAAGAAAGTTATATACTAACTGTAACGAGTTAGGAGTTTAGATTTTTAAAATTCATATATGTATGTATGTAGGTAAATTTATTATTATCTATTAGGTAGATGTATAGTTGTAGATGTAAGGATACTGACGAAAGAATTATGTATATATGTATCTATATGAGATATAAATTAAATGGAATGACGCATCAAAAGGACACCATATGATTATGGGAATTTTTTATTATGAAATATGAAAAAATTTTATGTACATATGTACATACATGATGGAAAAATTTAATTAAAGAATAATTTCATTTTTTTTTTACTGGTATTCTTGTTTTTGAATTTTTAACATTTTTTCTAATTTAATATGAGAGTTAAATTTTGTACTAGAATAGAAAATTTCCTAATTAAAAATTAATGAGGCGCCAAACCGTCATGAATTTCTTTTTAAATTTTTTACAGAATGTAAATTGCGAGTCTCGACGCAGAAATTTAAAAAAAAAATTTCCAAATACAAATATGCCACATGTGCATAAAATAAATTTTTTACCTTTAAATTACAAAACAGAAAGATAAACTGGAATATTTCTATATCCTGCCTCTCATCATAATTTAAATCATGTGTATTTTAAAAGACAGGTATGTGCAGCGAGATGTTTTTTTTTTTTTTAATAAAACTATCATGTCAATACACGTACTTTTTGTTGTTGAATTTGTACCTTTTTAATGGTGATCTCTTTCTCCTTTGGATTACATTGAGACAGATCATCATAAATTATTCCATTTTCAATATTATGTCGGAAATTTTGTTTTTAATGTTGTCAATATCCGTAAAAGATAAAACTGTTTTTAAGGATTAAAGATATTTTTCGCACTTTGTTTATATATAACATACAAGTAGAATTTTCATCTTAAACATCTGTATCTTTGATTTTATGAGGAATTTTATTATCTTCGTAGGCTCTGATTATCTGTTAAGTAGGCCTTGAAAGTTAATAAAAATTCGTAAGATTTTTTTTTCTTTTTTTCAAACTAACAAGATGAAAATTTGATTCTACATGCGTCAGTCTGTGAAAAGAAGTCCGTGAGATAAAGTGCATCTTTTAAAAGTGAACAAAAATTATTATTTGCAATTTAAATGTGAATTTATCTTTGTGATTGTTAAAAAAGTAAAAACAATTTAAAACCAGTGATTGATTAAGTGTCTTAATTTTTTGAAAAGGATATAAAATAAAACAAAAAAGGAACAATCAATATATCAATGAATTTGTCGATAGTGAACGTAAAACAAATGAAATTCAAAGGTATCTTCGACAATTTTAAAAATTTTTTAATTAGAATTACGCTTAAGGTACTCATTTTCGAAAAAAAAAATATTTCAATGCTTATGACACGCGAAATTTTTTTTTCATTTTTAATTAAAGAGAAACCTGCACGAGTTTAAAAATAAATTGAATAAAATATCATAACAACAAATTCGAATGAAAGCCTTATGAGCTGTTTCACTTCATGTTTTTTTTTTTGAAAAGTCAGGGTTAAAAGATTAAATTGCTAGAAAATTTCATTGAAATTTTTTTACACCCTATAATTTTTTGAAATAAATTCTTTCAAATATAATTTGATGCTAACTTGTCAGAAAAACAAAACGTCTTGATAATATTTCTCAATTCTCTTTATCGTTATTTTTTTTATATTTTATCTTACTTATTTTTATTTATTACACATAATCAAAAAAAAAAAAAAAATCAAAAGTATCCAATTTCTTTCAATATAACAAAGAAAAATTACAAAATTGCGAAATCAGCGAGATTTACGATAATAAAACATAATAATAAAAAATAATAATTTTTGCTCCCAATTTTGATGTGAAGTGAACATATACATATATGTATGTATCTATATCTAAAACATACATATTAACACACACAAAAAAATATCTATTTCGTCAGCTTCAACAAAATGATTGCTGACATTGTCAAAAAAATGAACCAAAGTTACCTCTTATATTACAAATAAATAAATGTTCTTTTTTTTTTTTAAATTTTTATTATTATTTTGTATCTTTTGCATATCACCAATACTCGTAACTTTTTTTTTTTTGTATTAATTTTTGCTGTTGTTTTTATTTATTATCAGATATATTTTTATTTTTCCATTGTATGATGATGATCACAATAAACAGCAATTGATTACATGACAATTTTTTTTTTTCGTCAGTTTAATTTTAAATTCAAAAATAAGAAAAAAACTTTGTACTTTTTTTTTTTTTTTTTGAATCTTTCATTAAAATTGAACAAATACGATTTCGAAATGATAATTCTAATTTTTTCGTCATATAAAATTTTCATATGAAATTTAAAAACTTTGAAAAAGAAACAAAACAAAAGAAAGAAAAATAAAAACAACAAATTATTACCTAAAAATATCACACATCAAAAAATGATTAAAATTATGATGATTATCATCATCATGATCATCGAGATAGTAAATAGATGGTTTATGTTAAAAATTATCATAAAAAATAATAAAAACAACAACAACAACAGAAAATCAGTGTAATTTTTAGATTAAAAATAAATCATATTTTTTAAATTGGAAAAAAAAAAAAATGGGAGTGGGTAAATTATTTTAAATCGAGTATACACATTTATTTATTTGACATTATTTTGAAGGGTAAGCCAATTAATTACAAAATTATGATACATTTCATACCTGATAATTATCAACTTTTCGTTCTGATGAATTCTAATTATGTACTTATCACGCGCGTTTTGTATCAATTTTTAAAATATAATCGATCCTCATTAATTTACATTTCCAATGAAAAT
The DNA here is from genome assembly GCA_939192795.1 of Bombylius discolor. Lineage (NCBI taxonomy): Eukaryota > Metazoa > Arthropoda > Insecta > Diptera > Bombyliidae > Bombylius > Bombylius discolor. Next base: position 49,617,983 of record OW584240.1, on the reverse strand, counting down.
TTTAGATTTATCATTAATTATAATTTAAAAAATTTAATGAATTTCTTGCAATAAATTTAATTCCTTTGTAGTTATATATTTTTTATCTGAAATCTCATTTTTCATAAAATATGTCATTGATATAATTTCAAAGAAAAAAATTCAGAAATTTGAATCTTTAATTAAAATGAATTTTGTACTTGTCTGCTAGAAAATGGAAATTTTTTTTTATGTAATCATTTCATTTACTTTGTTATTTACTAAAAAAGAAAAAAGTAATTATCGTTAATATTTTTACATAATTTTTATCTATCTTTGAAAAAAATAAAATGAAATAAAATATTCAACAAAAATATCTAAAAGATGACACACATCATATCATATATACATATAGTACAATATGTTGTGTAATGAAACCTTTAAATCATAGTCGTTTTTTTTCTTTTCTGTTAGTTTTTGTAATTTTTTTTTAATATTTCGTTGGCAACAATTAAATATCGTTTGCCAATTTCATTAGAATCAATACAAAAAAAAAAATAATAATAAAAATTTTAGTAAAGAAAATATGAAATAATAAAAATCAGTTCATTTAAAAAAAAATTTTTTTTTTTCTTTAAAAATTTGAAATTAAATCTCACATGATAAAAAACAAATTTTCTACAAAAGAAACAACAATAAACAAAAAAATTATAGGTGTAAGGTGTATAAAATTGAATTTATTAATGCACATGGTGATAATTACATTTTTTTTTTTCTTCGTTCTTTTTTTCGAAAAAATTATGTAAAAAAAAAGTTTTAGGTGATAAATAAATGACACGAGAATGAAACAAAAGTCATGAAAATATGATAGACTATTCAATTTTTATTTTTGTTGTTTTTCTTCATAGGTGTTTCAACTATTATTTTCTTTTAAAGCTCATGTATGCATAAATCATTCATTTTATTTTTATTAATTTTTTTATTTAATATTTTTCATTTTATTTTTTAATATTTCAAGGAGAAATATTTATTACATATACATACGTACGTATACAAGTGTATGTAAATTAGTATTTTAAATATTTCGTTTTTGTTTTTCAATTTAAAAAAAAAAAAAGTAGATAAGAGAAATATGATGTCAGTTGAAATTAAATATGAATATTTTTTTTAATGATGGTGCACAATCATGCTTGTTTTAACAGATTTTTTTTTTAAACTATCTGTGAAGGAAAAGATGTCTTGAAGATATTTTTCTAAAACAACGAAACAGACTTTATTTACAGATTTTATTATGTAATATTGATACCGATTGGATTTCAAAAAAACAGAAACAAAGAATTCGGTTTGCTTTTGTTATCTAATTATTGAAAATAATTATTCACTACAAAAAAAAAAAAAAAACAAAAAAATATCGAAAAATACACAAAATTTTCTCAAAAAATTGGAAGGACATTTTCATTTCCCTTTTCATTCGAATCCAAAATATGTACATATATTGAATTTTTGTCAGATGTAAACCAAATATGTACATACGTATTACGTAACTATATTTATTTTTCATTACCATATAAATTTCATTTATTTACATAAATTGATTAGAATTCAAATTTATTGGATACATAATAACAAAAAATTATCAACTTTACGTCTACAACACATATTCAGATAGTTTTACGTGAAATTTTTTTTTTACTATCATACGAATATGTAGGTATTGTAATTTTCTCTATTTAAATAATGAAAAAAAAAAATTATTTTCTGATAATAAATAACAATAATTTCAATAATATGAATTTTATATTTACACTACATCATCAATACTTGAATCACAATATTTTTTTTTTATTCTTATCGCAACATTGTATCTATTGATTTTCTATGTAATTTAATAACTTCGATATCTATATTTCTTGTTTGAAATCATTTTTGCCAAGGTTTAAAAAGTGATACAAAACAAACAAACAACAACAACAACAACAAAATCTGCGTAAAAAAGAGTTCAGTAACGAAAAATAAATACATACATATGTACTTTTTTATGTTTAAGATAAGAACAAAAAAATCTCTAGATACAATTAAATTTTTATTTCAAACTCATCATAAGATCATCAGAAAAAATACTTTTTTTAAAAAATTATTATACAAAGCGTTGGCCATGAGTTTGTCAATAAATAAAAAAAAAAAACAAATCTTTGAAAAGAAAAAAAAAAATCTCATCAAAGGCGGTATTTCATTAGAATAAAAACAACAAAAAAATACAATTTGATAATAATTATACTTTTTTGTATCTTTAATATTTTAAGAGTTGTATCTATGTATCTTTTTTATTTGTTTGTTTAAACATTTTTTTTTTACATTTTACTTTTTTAATTACTAGAAAAGATAAAAAAAAAATATTTATGTAGATAAAATAGGTATTTAAAAAATTTTTCGTTATGATATAAGTTTATGCGTTTTTTTGCATTTACGGAAGAAATGAACTTTTGATTGCGAAATGATGATGATGTTGTGTATATAAATTATAAAATAAAAACTCTTTTATGATTTAAAATTGAAAGTGTAATAATAAAGTATCTTATTTTGAAGATTAATTCTGTAAAAGTTAAAACGAAAAGTTTAAGAAAATTTACTTTTTATTTATTATTTATATTGAGGAAGTTTTGATAAGATATGCTATGGACCAACACAAGATAAGAGATTTACTATATATACAAGAAAAAAAGATAGATATACTTTTAAATGATTTTTAAACATTTTGCAATATTTAAAGTTTCGACAAATATTTTAAGAAAAGAAATTAAAATTTTGAAGTATACAATTTGGAAATTCAATGTGGTGTATCTGCATAGCAACAAAATTTTGAAAACACTCAGAATTAAAAAAGAAAGACATGTTTTTCTTTTCGAAATAAAAAAAAAGTACCTACTTTATTTACCAACCTTGTTAATTGTTTTTAGATTGTTGTTTTTTCTTAATTACGAATTCAAATCACATATTATTTTCCCTTTACATACATATTTTGAATTTTGTAAATTGATTATTTATTTTTCTTTCTTTGTTTCTTTTTTCCTTTCAATTATGTATTCCAGATACTTAATAGCACTTAGTAAATACCTACATTATATTTATAAATATAAATTCATCTTGTACCTATAACCTTGTTGTATGAACAAATGAAACAAAAGACGAAAAAAATGATGAAAACAAGCCCAACCTTTCAAGTAAATACTGCATCAGCACCAGCAGCAATATCAATAACAACAACAGCAACAACAAATGAACATACTACCAGCAATAATAAAATGGAAATACGTCGAAATTCATCATCATCAACAACATCGGAATCATCGGTTGAACCAATGGATTTAGGACGTACTCCACCAAAAAAGAAAAGTAAAATTACAGCAAAAATTTCAACATCTTCCATAAAAAATGAATCAATAATATCAACAACAACACCAGCTAAATCATCATCAAATAACGATTCAGAAACATATGAATCTGAAGATAATAGTGATGGCAGCGTAGGTAGTGGTAGCCGAAGTAGTGATAGCAGTAGTGGAAATATAAATAATAACAAAAGCAATCATCATCATCACCATCATCATCGTGGTAGTAATAAAAAACGAAATAATCGATTTCATCGTGATAGACATGTACACATCGAATTAAGTGATAATCCAAATTCATTACGTAAGAAATTTCGTATAAGCACACCAAATAGTCGAAATCATCATCATAGCAGCAGCAATAACAATAACATTAATAATAATAATAATAATAATAATAATAATAGTAGCATGAATAATAATAATAATAGTCCATCGTATACCAAAGGTAATAATAGTGCAACAACAACAGTAGCAATGACACCTGCCTCATCAAAGGTGGTATCATTAACACCAGAATCTGCAACAACAGCAGAAACTGCAGATACAATTGGAACAGATCGAACAAACAATGAATCTGGATTCGTTGATACCAGTAGCCATCATTTAAATTCATCTAGTCCAGAACCATCAGCAACAGTAACAGCAATACAAAACGAACAACAACGTAACGATCGTAGTGATGATGTTAAATATGTTTGTCCAATATGTGAAGTAGTATCAGCAACACCTCATGAATTTACGAATCATATAAGATGTCATAATTATTCATCAGGTGATTCAGAGAATTTCACTTGCCGAATATGTTCAAAGGTGAGTCGGTTTAGGTTTTTGTTTTTGTGTCACCATTATTTTAACACTTTAACAGGATGATCCTGATTGAAATGAAAAACAAGAATAAGTCAACATTTTATTTGTTACTTTTCGATCATTTTAATCAAGACCACCCTACGTTGTTATTGATTTTATATCTCATTGTATTAAAAAATAATTATCATTCAATTTTTTTTTTTTTTTTTTTTTTAAATAAAAGGTTTTATCATCAGCATCATCCTTGGATCGTCATGTGCTTGTTCATACTGGAGAACGACCATTCAATTGCAAATATTGTCATCTAACATTTACCACAAATGGTAATATGCATCGTCATATGAGAACGCATAAACAACATCCACAACATCGTCGATCAGCTAGTCTTGGAGGAGGTGGAGGAGGTGGTGGTGCCGTAAGCAATAATTGCAATAATGGTAATGCTAATAATGGTGGCAGTGGTTGTAGTAGTGGTGCAAATAGTACGACCAGCAGTCGAGGTGGTCACGATAGTAGTGGCGGTGGTGGAGGTGGCGGTGGAGCTGATGGTGAAAGTTATGAAAGTGATGCTTGCTCAACAGATTCAAATGCCAGTAGCTCAAATAATAACAATAACAATAATAACAACAGCAGCAATAACAACAATAATGGACACCATCATCATCATTACAAACGTAAAAGTACTGACGATGATAATGGAATAATAAAGAGACGAATGAAGACGACCATTAATAACAATAACATAATCAATGAAAATGATACCGACAACACAACAGCAACAGCTATAACAAATTTTCAAAATCAGCAACAGCAACAAACGATAACAACAACAACAATAACACCACCATCAATCCAAAAATATTGTTGTCCGGTATGTAATCGTAATGATTTCATTAGTATGCTATCATTGGGCTCACATATGGATCGCGAACATCCAGGTATTCCAGCTAAATGTCGACAATGTGATGTCGTTTTTAAAACTCATAAATCTTTAAATGCTCATCGTTGTTTAAATAATAAACCGCTTAATATTACGCAAGGTTTTAAAGATATCGATTTTGTTGATTTTTCAAGTGAAAAATTTCCATTAATAGCGAAATCGCTATGTGAACAAACAATTCGAACATCAATTACAAATCAAAAATTCGAATGTCCAAAATGTTATCGTGCATTCCCATGTGCAAGTGCTGTTGATATTCATATAAAAGATTGTGGAGAAATATCTGTATCGTCACCACCACGAGATTATTCATTACAACAACGTAAACGTTTACCAAGTGAAAGTTCTTCTTCTGAAGAGGAAAATAATCGTCGTGATGAATTTTTTGCTCATCTTGATTTGCAAAATAAATCAGCAATGAGTATAACGAGTACAGTATCATCATCGCCACGTACTTCAGAAAAATCTGAAGGAAAATGTAATAATGCTGATTATGAGATATCGACATCATATGATCACCAACAACAACGACCTCAAACGCATCAACAATTCAATCATCATCAACAACAACACCAAGAATTTCAACGTTTTCATCGTGCATTTGAAAAACAAGAATCGTTACATCATCAACAATCCCTTAACGAATCAAAAGATTTAGCTGACATTCAATCAATTTTGAATGTAACATCATCGTCAAGCAGTTTTCTTCGTAATTTTGAAAACTGCGTGAATACACCAAGCAGTGAATACAGCTATAACAAGGATGAGGAAGAAGCACAAGACGCTTTTACATCAGAATTTAGAAAAATGAAATTACGTGGAGAATTCCCTTGTAAACTTTGTACAGCAGTATTTCCAAATTTGAGAGCATTAAAAGGACATAACAGGATTCATTTAACAGCTGCTGGAGCTGGACCCTATCGATGCAATATGTGCCCATATACGATTCATGATAAAGCAGCCCTCATTCGTCATATGCGTACTCATAATGGTGATCGACCTTATGAATGTGCTGTTTGTAATTATGCGTTCACTACAAAAGCTAATTGTGAAAGACATTTGAGAAACCGACATGCAAAAACCACAAGAGAAGAAGTTAAACGTGCCATCATCTATCATCCATCAGAAGATTCGAGTTGTGATGATCCAGTAAAAAAAATTCATTTATTTTCATCACCAGAATTCGATAATGACGACGACCATCCAGCACCAAAAGATCGGTCTACGCCTGTTTCTCATCTCAAAGAAATGCTGCAATCTACTGAGAAGCCAGTTAAGATACAAGTGAAAAGTCTTGAAAAATTAATTGATAAAACCGCTGCTTCATTTGAAAGTCGCGAGAAAGATTTCGAAATAAGCAATCGAATTGAATCGAATGGACCAATTGATCTCAGTGTCAATCAATCATCAACTTCGGATGTTTTAGATTTAAGTAAAAAATCTAAACCTGCTGCTCCTGTTGTAGATCCTGTAGAGATTAAACATGATCCAGAACCACCATCACCAGCAGAGGAACAAATAAAAATGGGAAATATTCAACCACTTGACAAAAATCAACTAATGTTTGCTCAACAACAATTTTTAAACGATACTTTTCCAAAACTGGATCCTGCACATTTCTTTCAACTTTCACAAATTTATCGTAACATGCAACTTTTTCCACAATTTCATCCTTTCCTGCTGCCGAACTCATTAATGCCAAATATAAATGATTTGAATAAATTTGCTCCTGGAATGCTGATGAATCCAATGTTTAACGCTGCAGCTGATCAACAAGTTTCTCCTCAGCTGCCCACTAGTATACCTAGTAGACCACAATCTCAACCATTACAATCACAACTCCTTGGAAAACCTTTAATAGAAGCGTCTTTACAAAAACCACTCACTCAATCTCAACCTCCACCACCACCACCACCACCTACAACACAAATTCTTCAAAAATCCCTAACTCAGCCTCACAATGTTCCATCAACAACTCAAATGACAATATCACATCATCCTCATTTGAGTCGACCAGCTTCACAGCCGCCATTAATAACTCAACATCAAAATTCTGGTCCAGTAAAAATGGTAATTAAAAATGGTGTATTAATGCCAAAGCAGAAGCAAAGACGCTACAGAACAGAAAGACCATTTTCTTGTGAACACTGTTCTGCAAGATTCACATTACGTTCGAACATGGAACGTCACATAAAGCAACAACATCCACAATTTTGGGCTCAAAGACAACGAAGTGGACATCATATACTTCGACGAGGTCATGGTAGCAGCAGTACTCTTTCTCATCAAATCTCTTCGCCACAAATGCCTCCTCAGGCAACAGCAGCACCTAGTATGGCACCAAATCATTTCAATGCAATTTCAGAACAAGTTAAATATGCTCTTCTGGCACAGCAACTGAAGGCTAGAAAGGATACTGATATTCTTCAACAAGCTCTTGCTCAAAACCACGAACCTGCAAACAACACATCTAATACCACTTTTAACTACAATCAAAGCCAAAATAACACAACTCCAAACAATAATACCATCAATATTGAAGATGATGATCCAAAACTTGTGATCGATGAAAGAGAAGAAGAAGATGAAGACGATGATGAAGAGGAAGTCCAATGTGAAGATATAAAACCAGAAGATCTCTCAAAGCAGACAAATTATGCTGAAGAAAATAACTGTACAGCTAAAAAGGTTGCAGAATCTATTCTAGAGCAAGCAATTAAAGCTGGAAATAATTCATCCCAAAAACAAACTAACCAATTGCCCAACAACACAAACAACGAAAATCATGCCAGAGAAAAGGATATTCCAAATTTTAAAGCAGCCAGTAATATGATTACGAAAGCAGAATCTGTTGGAAAATATTTGAAAGAGGTTGCAAGTTCTTCATTCAAAGATGACTCATCTGATTTGGCATCGGTATCAAAACTTGTCGATAACGCAACAAATTCTCTGCACTTCAACAATTACTTTCGAGCCTCTGCTGATTTCGCTAATCAGTTAGAACAAAGTGACGAAGAAGGTTTAGTAGCATCTGGTAGTGCTTCAGAAAGTAATCATTCAGGCACTGAAGAAAGTCAAGGGAATGGACAAGAACCAAAAAAGAAATCTGCATATAGTCTTGCCCCAAACAGAGTATCATGTCCTTATTGCCAACGTATGTTCCCATGGTCCAGTTCTCTTCGTCGCCACATCCTCACTCATACTGGACAAAAGCCATTCAAATGTTCACATTGTCCACTTTTGTTCACTACCAAAAGTAATTGTGATCGTCATTTATTGAGAAAACATGGAAATGTTGAATCTGCAGTTTCACTTTATGTTCCAATTGAAGACATCCCAGATCCAATACCAACACCAAAAAGCTGTTTTGAAGATCAAGAGACATCAAAAGCACCACTTCAAACACCAACAATTCCATTAAATTTGAATATACCAAATTTAAAAAATGAAATTGTTCCTGTTACATCATCTGATTTACCATTCAAATGTCATTTATGCGATAGCTCATTCTCAGAACGAATTCATTGTTTGGATCATATAAAAAATCATCATGCTCAAGAATTTGCTTTATTATTAGCAAAAGGTGCCATAGATGCTGATGCTGATTTTAATCAAATGCATTCAGCTGAAGATGATGATAATAATAAAACAGATAGTGGACGTGGTGGTAAATATCCTGATTATACAAATCGTAAAGTAATATGTGCATTTTGTATGCGACGTTTTTGGTCAACTGAAGATTTACGTCGTCATATGCGTACACATTCTGGAGAACGTCCTTTTCAATGTGAGGTATGTTTAAGAAAATTCACATTGAAACATAGCATGTTACGTCACATGAAAAAACATAGCGGTGGTCATCATAATAATCAAACAAATCAAACCAACAGCGGTTCAGATATTTCAGATGATGAACAACCCACTAGTATGATTTTAGCAAACTCTTTGAGAAATCATAAAATACAAGAGATCCTTAGTAAAGCTGAAGCTTGGAGGAACAATCATATGAACAGTGAACAAAAAGAAAATATTGCCATTCATCGACCATTGATTAAAACTGATGGTAAAGTTGGCAGTGGTAATAATGATCCAAATAACAGTGGAAATGGAGTAACAGTAGCATCAGTAGCTGGTCATGAGGAAAATACCGATTTAATTGGAAATTTATTGGGCATCAGTGATCAAGGTATTTTGAATAAATTACTATCTTCAGCTGATGAAGCAGCAAAATTGCTTGGTGTAGAAAAGTAAAAATAATTTTTTGAAGAATTAAGGACGACGTTAAAACCATCAGCATCCTTAGGTGGTATAGCTATTACTTTGAAAAAAAAAAAAACTATTTTAAGATTTTAGATACTAAGAAAAGTATCTAAGAATTCAATTTGATTGTGTGTAATTTTAAAAAATTAAATATTTAAAAAAAAAAAATGTGTTAGCTTCAACAAAGTAATTATTGATCGATGTTTAGATTTTAGCATGTAATTGTGTAATTTAGATTTTGTTTGTTTGTTTGTTTTTTTTTTATATCTTTGCTCTAGTCAATTATATTTTTTACTTAATTCAGATACAATTAGAAAGACAAGAAATTTAAAAGTTAAAATATGTAAAATGAATTTTTCTTGTTTTTGCTTAGAAAGATAATTCATTCGGCGGTATAGGTATTATTTTTGATTGTGTAATTTTTTTCTTTTTAAATTTTAAATAAGTATTAAATAGCCATAAAATAAAATTTAAAAAAAAAAACCGAATTCGTAATACAAAAAATTATTAAATAATATATACATATAATTAGCTATTAATTAAATATCTATACAATTATAAGCCTATATATATAGTGTGTTTCAGTTTATTTGTTTTTCTTTAATAATATAAGATTTTAGAATCTTTTAGTACTGCAAAATAAACAACGAGTGAATTGAATTAGAAGAAGAAGAGAAAAAAAAAATAATAAAATAAAATAATTTTAAGAAATTACTTAAGTATGTAGAAAAAAAAATTAAACAATTGTGGTTGAATCGTCGTAATTTGACATTAAACTAAAAATAAAAATAAAATTAAATTGAATTTTTTCATGAAATTAACCATTTTCAAAAGATGAGTTGTCTTTTTTTTTTTTTGTTTTTTTTTTTTCAAATCAGAAACAACTACTTAATGAAGTAAACACTTTTAGAATCTAGAACTCAATTTAGAATATTGATTTTGAAAATTCCTAATTTATAAACTTAATTTATATTATCCTGAAAAATTATTATCTTAAATTCAAAATCAAATGATTTCCATAAATCTATATTTGTATTTTATATTTAATTCATAAACAATAATTGAAGAAAATTTTATAAAAAAAAAAAAAAAACACAATTATTTATCAAGTGTAAAAATTATTTGCCAATAACAAAAAAAAAAAAAACAAAACAAAAAAATTGAAATAAAGGCTTACTTAAATTTGAAAAAAAAAGATGAGAACAAAAAAAAATTAAAATAAGATTTTAAAAATTAGAAAAAAAAATTACATACATATTTAGAATTGAAAATATTGTAATAAAAATATTCTATGCATAAATGACATGATTTAGTTTGTAGTGTGTAATTGACAAAAAAAAAAAAAAAAAAGAAACATACATCTATATGTATCTATTAAGCTACTTTAAAAAAAATGTTATTTGTAAGATAAAAAAAAAAAAATTAAATAACAAAGTAAAAAAAAAAAAATTATAAAAATAAATAACTGTAAATGAAAAAAAGGCCTTTGATACCGTAAAGTGGCTTATTTGAGTAGTTGAATCCTTTTTAAAAATAGATTAACCTTCAATATAATGTATACACAATATACATACATACATATATGAGAAGAAAATCAAACATTATTTCCAAAATTAAAATTAAAAATAAAAATAAAATAAGAAATTTATTTAAAATTTTATTAATTTTATTAGAAATGTAATTTAAATATTAAATAAATTTTAATAAATATTATAGTTATTATAATTATATAAAAATGTTGTTAAAATAAACAAACAAATATTAAGATCTCCCATACATTTTACCACAAAGACATACAAATATATACAATTTTAAAATAAAAATAAAAATAAAAACAATTAAAATAAAGAATAAAAGCTTAATGGCATTATAATTTAATTTAGAATGATTAAAATTAAAGAAAATATAATTATTTTTATTTATCTTTTTAAACTTTTTTTTTTCTTTTGTAATTTATTTTTCTTAAAAAAATTTTAAAACAAAATTGTGATTTGAAATAATTTTTATTTTTATTATTTTAAAAATAATACAAAAAAAAAAAGATATGAAAAAATATTTATAATTAAGTTTTCTTTTTTTTTTTTTTGTTTTTGTTTAAGCAAAATATTTTAATTTTCTTTTAAATTTTTGAAAATATGATGGAAAAAAATTAGTTAATTTTTGTTTAATTTTTAACATTTGTTTTTTTTTTTTCATTTTTGTTTTTTTTCTACTAGTTTTTAAGGATTCTATGTAGAAATTAAAAAAATAAATAAATAAGTATACCGTCATTTTGTTCTTAAAAGAAAAAAAAAGGAATAAACATAATGCGCATGTTAAAATTAAAAAAAAAAATAATAATATTAAAAATTGAATATACGCATACACACTCACATATACAGATAAAGTATATATTATGTGTTTACGTATAAAGTAATCAAAATTATTATAAAATAAAATAAATACATAATTAATATAAAATATATATAAAAATGACATAAAATATGTACCTAGTATGACATATAAAATAAGACAAGTAGTAATGTTTCTTTTTCTTGAAAAATGAAAATACAGCAATAACCAAAGCATTTGTGTGTAAAAAAAATAATAAAGTCTTTTATTTTATATCCTTAAATCCTTATAATTTTATTAAATTTTTAGATATGAAAATCTGCTTATAAGCATAATTTTTTCTATAGGTTCGCTATGTATAAAGGAAATAGATATTGTGCGACATGCTTTTCTTGGTTTCATTGAAATTGCTAACTCCATTTTAAAATAAAATTTATTTAACAATCATTGACTATCATGCTATCTATTTTTTAATTTTCATTTTAGATTTTAATCTGTATTGGTCATTTTATCTGCTATTTTTAAGCCTTTATAATCAACCACCGCCAATTAGTTTAATCAAAAAAGATAATTCCAAATTTAAACAAAATACAAAAGTGATCCAAAATTTCTTAAAAAAGTGGCCCATGGGAGGATCGAACTCACGACCTTCGCGTTATTAGCACGACGCTCTAACCAACTGAGCTAATGGGCCGTTATGTGGATTTTGTTAATATTGAAAAATAGACTTTGGATTGTTGGTCAAAAAAAGATAAAATGTATTTTTAGTTATTTTTCATATTCGGTTCGGGTATGTAAATAAAATATAGTGGAGATTGGAGAAAACACAGGAAATAAAGCAATAAATAAAATTTAATTGGTAAGCCGGAAACGGTAATCTAAAAATAAGTTCGCTTTACTCTTCGCTGCATTTTCCAAGTTTCCAAATTTTTGAAATCCATTTGAAAGTTTGAATCTGATTTAAGTTGTATGCTGACATACTGACGGTGACGACAACGACAGCTGATATTTTTACATCCGGTGTAAAGGAATCTTTGCAACAAGACAATTCAGTTTTTAAGATTAAAAGAAAGTGATAGAAAGAATTGAAACAATTAAAACAATTTATGACTTTAATAACAAAACGGCTTATTGGTTTTGTTAAGAATCACATAAAAAATTCCGTTTCTATGGCCAGTACTGGAATCACTTTACCAAGACTTGTAGCAGAACTAGAGGAGTTGGCTCCGACGAAATATGCTGAAAACTGGGACAATGTAGGCCTCTTAATAGAACCCGCTACTCCTAGGTATAATTTCTTTAAGATTAAAAAAGATTCGAAATTTTTAAATTTATAAAAAATATTCAATTGTAAAAGGCTCATCAAAACCGTTTTTTTAACCAACGATCTCACAGAGCTGGTTCTCAAAGAGGCTTTAGATGTTAACACCGATTTTATAATTTCTTATCATCCACCACTATTTTCACCTTTAAGGAGAATAACTCAAAAGTAAGTTGTAAGCAAAAAAATCATAAATTTCACTTAACTATAATTTTTTTTTTCACTTTTAAGCAATTGGAAGGAAAGAATTGTATCAATTTGCTTAGAAAATCGAATTGCGGTGTATTCACCACATACATCATGGGATTTTTGTCTAAATGGTCTTAATGATTGGTTAGCATCAGCACTGCCATATTCAAACAGTGAACCAATTCAAGTAAATGAAGTTTAGAAATTTTAACAATTTGAAAAAAATAAAATCGAATTAATTTTAGAAACACCCAGAAAATAAAGGAGGTATGGGACGTATCTTAAATCTTCGTCCTGGAGTGACACTTAAAAAAGCTATTGATGGTGTAAAAGAAAAAACTGGTGTAAAAGATGTTCGTGTAGCAATTGGTAAAAATTTTGATTTAAATTCTGAAATAAAAACAGCTGCAGTTTGTGTCGGTTCTGGAACATCAGTATTACGTAATGTATATGCTGATCTTTATGTTACTGGTGAAATGAGCCATCATGAAGTTCTACATGCACAACAAAATAATATATCTGTGATATTGTGCAATCATAGTAATTCAGAACGAGGATATTTGGATGAATTTAAATTTATTCTTGAGCAATCTTTAAGCAATAAAGTTAATATAATCGTTTCAAGACTTGATGCTGATCCATTAGTAACTTACTAAGAGTGGTTAAAATTTAATCACTTTTTTCTTTTACACTTTTAATTGAAAAATAAATTTTAATAGAGAAATTTGATAAGCAAAATTTCTTTATAAAATTGTAAAAATATGAAATAAAAAAGAAAAATTCCAACTAAAATTTTCGAATGAATTAATTAATAATTAATTGTTTAATTTTTATTATTGTGTGTATAATATATACATGAAAAATAAAAATTTAACTGGAAACATAATGAAATACTAATTAGAACAAATTGAAAAACAAATAATATCTCTTATAAAAAATCATAATATAAAAAAAATTAATATTTAAAAAATAAAAATATTTATCTATAAAAAAGAATTTAAAAAAAAAAAATTTAAATGAAAAATGTAAATTTCTTAAATATAAACATTGAAAAATAATTTCTTTTTTAAGTCGCATTTTGTTCTCGAATTTATTAAGTTATTGTGACTTTTTTCTTTTATTTTTGTATCTTTTTGTTTTTTCTTTCAAATTTTACAATATTGTTCAATTGAATACCCACTTTTTGTAATAACATACTTTTTTTATTTTAATTATAGAAAATAAAAATAAACTTTTGTTTTTTTTTTTTTTTTTTAAAAAAATTCATTCATAAATTATAACTGATCAATCTTTACGATTGCCCAGGCCCACTTTTAATTTTTGTAAACATTTTAATCCTTTCTCTTCATATTCTTGTTTTGATATCCAAAATTCATCACGTTCTTTTGCAACTTCAGCTAATACTGCACCACCAATAAATACCATATCTTTTCGACGTGGTGGAGCTTCAACACGTATTTTAAATTTCTGCAAAAACAAAAAAACAAAAAAAAATTTATAGTGAATCGAATTCATGTGAAAAAAAAATGTATTTGAAAGCTGTTTTTTTTTTAACTTACAGATAAATTATTGATATCATTTTTGAGTACACGTTCCAAATATAATTGTTTAATTTCACGTTCTAATCGACTAGGAAGACCTGGATACATTGTTGAACCACCAGATAATACAATATGCTTATATAATTCTGAACGCATATCAATATCAGCTGTTTGAATTGTATTAAATACTAATTCAGCTATTCCTTGTCCTTCAACATCAATTAAATGTGGCTGAAATAGAATTTCTGGTGCTGCAAATCTCTCACCACCAACTTTAATAACTCTTCCATCAGGAAGCTAAAAAATATATTTAATATTAAATTGACTATATGACATATACATACATCATATTTTAAATTGTCTTACCGGATATGATTCAATTAAAACCGTTGTTTCTAATGCTAGTTTTTGTTCCATTTCAATATTATAACCAACATAACATAATCTCTCTTTCATCATTCGTACTGTTTCAAAATCTGCTGAATGATTAAATGCATATCCGCGTAGTAATAATAACTGAAATGTATGAGAATTTTTTTTTTTTACTAATAAATTTCTTTAAAAATTAATTCTTCAAATAGAAAACCTTTATTAAATATCTAGTTATATCTCTTCCGGCTATATCTAAACGTCTTGTTAAATGCGGCAGTGTTTTTGATTCATATACAGGACAAATATGTGTAACACCATCACCGGAATCAATTACAACACCAGATATTAAACCTTGAGCGTATAGTGTTAGCACCGCTTGTATTGCAATATGAGTTGCATCGAAACGATATTTTTCAAACATTACCTAAAACGAAAAAACGATTTATTTTGATTTTTTTTTTTTAAAGTTTAACTTGTACATTTGCATTTTCTTACCTCTATCATTTTTTCACGATTTTTTGTTGGATTCATTGGCGGTTCTGTTAATAAAATTTTTGTATTTGTTGTATCGATATTCATTTTTTTTGGACCGAATGTATAATCCCATACATGACACATATCCTCCCAATTTCTTACAACACCATTCTCCATTGGATATGATATTTCTAATAATGATCTTAATTGTGATGCTTCATCACCAACCATAAGATCCTAAAATAATTTTCAAAACATATATAGTATATTATAGTTTCCTGATTTTACTTTTTTCCTTCTTTGTTTTTTCTTTTTCTTTTTTAGAAACACAAAAATTTAATTTGAAATTAAAATTTGAGCAGACAAATAAAAACAACAAACATATTTTTTAATTAAAAATTTTAAAATTTTCTTAGGAAGAAAAATAAAAAAATTCAAACATAATAAAAAAAAGAGTTATAAAATTTATTAATTTTTTGTACATATGTAGCTATCTCTGATAAACTCAGTTCATAAATAGTCAACTTTTTTATTACGTTTTTATTTTCAAATACATAAATCAAAATCCAATATTTTCCTCCTTTTTACCGATTAATTTCGTACAGGAAATCTTTTTTTTTAAAAAAAAATTAATTGAAATTTATTTAAAGTTTCTAAAGAAAATCTAAAAAAAAAAAAATATTAAAGAAAAATTTCAGTTTATAATATTCATGCACAAGTATCTGGAAAAAATCAAAATTCAAATATTTTCTCTGGAAATTTTATTTTAATGATTTGTGAAAAGAAGAAAATAGAAAAAAAGAAAAATAGTACATATGTGGGTAGAATTGTATTTTGTGAGAAAAAGTGGTTATCAAGGAATAAATTTAATAAAGTTTAACACATGCAATTATGTGCTTTAATAATGTGATTAGAATGTATTTAATTTTTCTATTATTTTTAATCAGAATTTAATTTTCAAAAAATCATAAAGGAAACTATTTATGAACCCATTAATTTTTAGATTTTTTTTTTTTTGTTAATTTTTTCAAATTAATTTTAACGAACTCAGATTGCGTGCATTACGCCTAATGTATTGTTTCAATAGAAAACAAAAAAAAGTAAATGTGATGAGAGCAAGCAATGATTACAATAAAAAAAAAAAAAAGGATTCAATTATAAACAATCTTTATTGATTAATATTACTTTCAATTAGTTGCAAAAGGATACACAAAATTTAGTTTATTGCAACAAAGTCTTATTTTATTCTTCGAATTTTTCTTAGATCTAGAAAAATATAAAATCAAAAGGGGTAGGTAGGTAGAACACAAAATAAAAATCTGGTTAGAAAAAGAACAAATTAAAAACGGTTATTTAGGTACATCTAGCTTTTGCCTAGTGCTTCTTTTCTTTTTAATTCTCAAGAATTTAATTTTGGTTTTTTAAAAAAATAAAAAATAAAGAAAATCAGTCATAAAAATGTTTAAAAATGCTTTTCTAGCATATTGTTGTTAATATGTTTCATAAAACAAATATAAAATTAAAATACGTATCATAAACGATTAAACAATACAGAAAAACAATTTGGTTTTATTGAAAACAAAAAAAAAAAAATTAACAATAACTTAAAGGAGAATCATTTGAGCACAAAAGAATAATTCCTTTTTGTTTTATTTTTTTAAAATTTTTTCTTAACATAATTTAAGACTTACATCAACATGTAAATCCTGGAAAATAATTGTACAATAAAAAAATGAAAAAAAAAAAAGAAAATATAAATTAAGTATAAAAAATTTTGTTGAATTATAAATATTTTTTTTTTTTCGTTATTCAAAATAGAATATTTTCTGTATGATTAAAGTAAATAATTTAAAAAAAAAAAAAAAAAAACTTACTTTAACTTCGATATCACCAATTCTATTAACTGCACGTATTAATGGTCTACCAACAACTGAAGGAAATATGTGCGCTGGAAAATTACTACCTGCATATCCGCATTTTACAAACTGAAATTTAAACAAAATATTAATTAGAAATTTATTGTGAAAAATATATGTATGTATGTTTTTTTTTTTTTTTTTTCAAAAATGGCATTCTAAAATCAAGTTAATTTCATGTCGTATGTTGTTAAACCTTTAATCTTAAAAACAGAAATACCTTCTTGCTGTCTACATTCATGTATTCTTATTCATTTATGAACTAATCAAATAGAAACCACAAAACTATTGCACCCATTTCAATATTGTAAAATTAAATGCTTCATAGATTTTGAGGCTATTGAACTGATTTCATTCATAACTTCAACACAGGCACGGCACATACTCTATTTAAAAACAAAACCCAATTATTGAACAAAAAAATATGAATGAATAGTGTGTTATGTATGGTGAAATTTAATCTCCCTTTTTTTTTATTCCTTTACATTGTTATCCTTACATTTTGCTATGAATTTTCCATTAAATTTGTTGCTGTTAAATACAGGAAAAGAAAATAATCAGTTAATCAGTTACCTTGTCATAAACCCAACCCAAAACGGTCAACAGTCAACATACTGTGTAAAGCATAATTATTGATGATTTCAAAAATAAATGTGTCACACATAAATCAATAAGAGTACAACAAATTATCATATCCACCCAATTAGAAAAAAAAAAACATGAATAAACTTATACTTTATAGGAATGTATTGAATACATACGCCGGTTCCATTATCACAAACGATTATATTTCGTCCTTTGCTATCCATTTTTGCATTGAATTTTTATAATATTTTCTCTAAATTAATACAACTGAACACTTAAAATTTAAGAACCGCCGCACATAAGGTGACTAATTTTATATCTTCTTTTCTTTGGAAAAACAACTTCTTCGGTCTTCTGTTCATCGTCATTTGACAGTTTCGTTAAAATGTTATCAAATACCAACACTCAACGAATGAAACTGTCAAAATTTTGTAGTAACTTCAAATTGGGTACGTATACATGTATAAATTGAAATAAACTTGATTTTAATTGATATTTGTAGTAATTTAAAATTCAAAATTGTTTTGGTACATAATTTTGTTTTAAAATTTAAAGCCCAAATTCAGTCAATCGCTATTCGCTTCTCCGACCCTGGAATGGAAGAAGAAATAAAATAATTGACATTTGGCAGCGCCAGATTCGCCAGTCTTTCTTCTTTACTTGTTGCTTATGGATGGTTTATGGTGTACGGAACTGTTAATTGCTGCAAAAAGTGATTTTTAAAATTAAAATTAATAATAAAAAAAAATTATAAAGAAAATAATGTGAATAATAAAGTAAAAATTTAAAAGAAAAAGTCTTTATAAAAATTCGATTTGAATTTATAAATTTTTAATTCAATGAAAATAAATTTTTTGCTTTCACGTGTAGCAACTATAAAATATGAGGAGATCACTTAATCGAAATCATTATTTTATATTCGGTTTTGTATTTGGTTTAATTTTAAGTTTTTATGTACCAGAAGATATATGGGAATTAGTACAAAATGATTGTCCACAAACAACAGAAAGTTTCATTGATAAATTCAATGATGAATTTGAACCACATTTAAACATTGTTCATAAACCTGTTGTGCCAAATAAACCGGTAAGTTAGAAAAAAAAATCTTTTTTTTTTTTTCTGCATGCAAAATAAAATTATCCTACTTGTTGATTATTCAAATAAAAAGGAAAAAATTCTTTTTTTACTGTGGTATATATTTTAATTGATAAATTCATAAAATATATGCCCAGTGCCTACCTGTCTGCATTTTTAATTTCATTGATTCATATAATTCATAATAAATTCATTCAAATTTTTGTAGCTCAAATTGCAAAAATAGAAATGCTTTTAGAAGACAAAAAAAAAAAAAAAAACGACATTCATTGCCACAAAAAAATTGCAAACTTTCCTGTTTTACTGGGATCGAATCACATAACAATTTTCAACAAAAAATAGAAGAAAAAAAAAATGTAAAATAGCAATAAAAAAAAAAATATATATCACACCACCATTTCAACACTAACATGAGCAAAGCAACATTGAATTGTATATTCGCAATAATTAGGTGTTATTGAAGCATTATATCCGCACATTTAATTGCCTGTTGTAAATTTTTAAAATCAATTTCACGTGAATTTTCAGCAAAACTTGACTTCTTTTCTAAATAATTTTAAATGGTCATTATTGTCTGTTTATTATTATATATTTTTGTCGTCTTTTTACACTTTTATACGTCATGATCATGAATGATCACTGTTTTTTTTTTTTTTAAATTACAATTCTAGTCATGTAGGTTTGTTTGTTTTCATTAACATATAACAAGGGGCCATAATGTTAATTACTCAATGACCAGTTTATTTAAAATCACTTTTTCCCTTGTCGATTATAATGATTTGTGTCAGGTTACACATGTTTTTTTTTTTTTAAACAACAAAAATAATTAAAGAAAAAAAAAAATACATCACCACATATGTTTATTAAAGTAAAATAATAAAATCAAAGGGGAACAAAGTCTTAAAAATCATCTTCAATCTTTAAGTCTTCATTGCAGATAATAATAGAAACTACCGGCTGCCAATCAATTAAATGCACTAGCTAGTAGCAGCTTGGTTAGATAGATAGACCGATACTTAATCGTACTTATTTATATGTTAAAAAGAAAAATAATAAAAGATTTACATATCTACATATATGTATGTATATATGTAGGTATGTATACAAAACATTACATTAAGTATAAAGTTCCTAAACTACATTCAATAGTTTATAACAAATAGCACCTAAATATCTAGTATTTGAATATACAGAACAGTTTTTTGCATTTGCATGTTTACTTTAAATTCTATCTTACTATTACAGTTTATAAGCAGATAGTTTAAAGAAAAAAATTGTATATACATAATTTTATATCTTTTTGCTTCAGCCTCTTTTCACATAAATATTATATGCACTTATATAAAAATGTACCTTAAGTAGAGTAAGTAGTCTTGTACTTTGTTGTTACATTTATTAGACTTAAATTTGATTGTCTGCCGTTATTATTGCTGCTGTTTGCTTCCTTCTATTTTTTTTTTGTTTTATTTTTTATTTTTTGGATCATATAACTAAAGTATATTATTCAAGTGGAGAGTACTATGTACTTACTGATTGACTAGACACAACGGTTGCCTCATATATTTTATGATAATATGCATTTAAGTATATATCGTATATCCAAATACTTAACAAATGTGTTGTGTGATATACATATGAGGACGGCGATGATTTTGAACGCATTGTTGTTTTCATCATCATCATCATCTTGAAAGTATGTATCTTATATTAGTCTTAAAATTTAGATCAGATGGAATCGAATATGCAATTACTTAGAGGTACATACTTAGATACTTACTTTTTTTTTAATATTATTATTATAATCAATGAATATACATACATATATCTGTAGGTGGCGGTGATATTCTAAATTGTGTAATTCCTGGATAAAATTTCTTATAATCCGGTTCTATTATTTCAGAAAATTTATAAAATATTGTTGATATTCGAAAATTTTTCTAAGAGCAGCTGTAACATTTTCAACGAATTCTATTTTCTTCTTTTTGATTTTATATTATTGATTGAAATTCACTGAAAATTTATTTAGAAATTCTTATATTTTTGCATTCTAAAAATAGATAAATAGGTATAATATGCAATAAATAAATCAATATACAAAAGCATTTCATTGGAATTTTTCATTTTTATAAGTCTGTTTTCAAACTATAAAATTATTTTTAATCTTTTAAGATCTGAAAAGAATATTCATAAACATAAATGTAGATTTTTTTATGAGAACTCTAATTTTAAGATGGTTTGTTGTCATAAAGCAATTATTGCTTTCATAAAAAAAAAAAAAAATAGAAGCAAGTCTTTCAAGATTTTTTAAATTTGAAAATCAAAAGAATTTGAACTCGTATTTTCATAAAAAATTAACATATTGAAAAACAGTAATTGAAAGTCAAGTGGTTATTTTGTTTCAAAAAAAATTTTCAAGTATCTTTCTCTATTGTAAGAATTGAGAAAGAAGATTTTTTTGTTTTCAAACACCCTGCATCACTTAATTCTTCATCGCTGAAGAATGTATTTAATTCTAAAATATATATATATGTACATATGTATGTACCTATGTATATATGTACATATGTATATATTTTTTAAATTTGTTCACATATTTAAGTAAGTCGAAAAACAATTGAAAAAGAAAAAAAAATCATTTCAAGATTGATTTTTATTGTTGAAAAAACATAAAAATCTGTATTAGTCATATTATTTTCAATTTTCAATAAATTTTAATTTTTTTTTTTTGTGAAAGTTATGAAATGTCCAAGACAAACCAAAAAAAAAAAAAAATTATTTTTAATTCAAATTGGTTTTATGAAGTTTAATGTACAAGCCAGTTAGCTATATTTAATGCTATAACTGGCCTGGCCTACATGTTACGAACGATATTGATGATGATGATGTGTAATGGAAAACGGTTGTTTTTCTGTTTTTAATATTATTATGGAAATGATATTTGCTTATTTATGCAATTTCTTTACTTTTTCTTTTTATTTTTCTTTTAAATGTCTTATTTTTATCTTTTTCAGTATTTTTTATTTTTTTTTCATTTTAATTTGAGTAGTACTGTGAAATCTTGAACCTTTTATTACATACTACCTACATAACATACATATATGTTTTTTAGTCATAAAAAGAGAAGTCAAGAATTTTCTCTTTATTGACTTTTGTATTTATTTATTATTGTTATATTTTTTTTATTATCTATTTTTCTTGCATCAGTGTCGATGACTTAAAGAGTTAAAAAGAAGATAAGAAAAACATTTTTTTTTTTTTTTCAAAGTTGAATTTAATGTTTACATTGAATTTTATAATTTTGTACAAGTAATAAAAAAAAAAAAAAATTTGTGTTAAAGAGATAAGATTTTCGTAAGAGGAAAAACCGCAATAGGTATTGCAAATTTATGCAAACAGTTAGTTAATTGTATAACGATCATTTTTTATAAAAAAAAAAAAAAAAAAAAAAAGTCATTTTTCAAACTAGTTACAAAAAAAAAACGTTATCAACTTCCAATGTTCAAATGAAAATGAACTTGTGATCGTGAATCAAAAGTTCATAAGTCATTTAATTAAAACAAATATCAAGAAAAAACTTAAATTTAATTATAATATAAAATTTTATATTTAGATTATAATTTTATCTCATTTAAATTATGTTTTGTATTTTTTTCTTCACATCTTAAAATAGGTAGCTAATATTTAAACAATTGTTACCGAAATATTTTATCTACCTAGACATAGCTTTGAACAGAAATAGTCATCATATGTATATAGTGCCTACTTTCCTCCCATTTTAAGATAAAAAAAATTTTTCTGTCTGGCATAATCTATTTGACCTTATGGTATATGAAGATGATATTTGACAAAAAAAAAAAAAACATTGTCGTTATAAACATGTATATAATTAATTTTTTTTTAAATTTTTATTTTGCAAAATTCCATTGAGTTGTTTTTGTTAATAACTTGTTTCACTCACTCCGATGATTTGTCACTATTATTTTTTTTTCTTCTTCTAATGTGTGCAAATTGTAAAACCGTTGTAGTATTAATTTTTGAATTTGAATTACAAATTACATAGATTTGTAAAAGAAAAAAATTATCTAATAAAATAAATAGAAATAAATTATAAATGTGTGAAATTTTTAATTAAAAAATTAATTTAAAACAAGATTATATGAATGAAAAATTTAGTTGAAAAAAAAAAAAAATAAAATAAAAGGAAGAATAAATGTGTGAAAAAAAAACACATATGTGTACATATTTATTCAGGCGGAATTTTTTTTGTTCTTTAATTTTAGACTTTGAATTTTAAAATAAATAAAAAATAATTAAACATTACATGAATTAATTATGTATACACTAATCTTGTTTCTATTTATTTGCAAAATAAGATTATTTAAAATCAAAATATTTGATAAACAAATAATTCCTTTTCAAATGCATTATTTTCAATATTAGTATACTCACTAATCATTCATCTTTACAACTGTTGTTTCCTCGTTGTATTTTTTTTTTTTTTTTAAATTTTTTTTTTATTAACAATACACAACAAATAGTAATTTAATTCATTCATATTCCTGACCTAGTCAAATTCCCTTTTCAATTGTTGTAAGTAAAGTAAATAGAAATACATTTATTTTTATCGCATATTGTAAACAAAATGAAATAAAATAAAAAAACACACATTAAAAAAAAAAATAATACAAATAAATCATAACGTTTTTTTTTTCTTCTTTCTTCAAATACACGTTCTGTAAATTTGTATAATCAATGACCTCATATCGTAATTTAAAATGATTATCAATTAAATTTACTAATTCAAATCAATTTAAATAATTATTTAATAGAATTTATATGATGTATATTAATTTAAAGGAAAAAAAAGATTTTCTTGTTGTTGTTTTTTTTTCATATTGTTTATGAAGAGGGTTTTTGTATAGTTGAAGTCGTCATTCGAGAATTAAAAGAAAGTATTAAAAGAAAAAAAAAAGACACATTTTATTATAAATTTGATTAAAATTAAAGGAACCATGAATTTACAGATCATTTAGATTTTTTCGATGGAATTTTTGAAACTTTGCTGTTGAAAAATTAAAGAACAAATGAAAGATAACAAATTAAACAATGATGATACTTTTGTATTTTATTCAATTTACAGGGTGACATAAACTTGGTAAGAGAAAGGTCTTTTCTTGTATTTTTAAATTAGAAAGAGGAATGTGCAAATTCGAAATTGTTCATAATATCAAAATAATAACGTTGGATGTCGATTAGAATTTAAGTTCAAGTAGAATTCTTGTAGCTTTTTTTTTTTCAAAACAAATGAACCACCTTCTATTAAGAATTAAAATTCCATTTATATAGTCTGAAATAGAATCATCAGTAAACCATTAAAAGATGAACACAGTACAGTTATGATTTTTCGATTTTTATATTTTTTACTTTATTCTTCTCATTTTTATTTTTTTGGTTATAGCTAGACTTTGTTTAACAGAAGTTCGAAAAAATATGTCTCTCTCGACCTTCAGCGAAAAATTTTGTCTATAATTTCGAAAATTCGAAAATAATTCTGAAAATTCGAAAATGATTAGGGAAGTTTGACAATGACTTCGAATAAGATAATTTTAAAAAAAAATTTTAAAGCTATTGTATTTTTTCTTAATTCGCAAAATTTTTTTTCTTAATTTTTTAAATTTGAAAAAAATTTTTCAAAAACTTTAAATTCGAAAAAGAAAAAATGTAGCGTCTCATAAATTGTGATAAACAAATCTTCTTTCCAAAATTTTAATGAAAATTTATTTCGTTACTTACTGTAAATTTTTATCTTATGGTGGTTAATTTATGATAGAATCTCATTTAGATGTCTTTTAATTCATTCGGATATAACTTATGCATGTACAATTGTACATACATAAATATGTATTTTATTTATTTATTTTTTGTTTTTCTTATGTGTCTCATTTCTTGTTTCTTATTATTTTATATTTTATTTTATTTTTAAAAAATTTTTTTTTTATATTTCAGGTCAAAAGTGTCATTCGTCCACGTTATTATTCATCCGAATTAGGTATTAGAGAGAAATTATTTATTGGTGTAATGACATCTCAAGAGAATATAAATACATTAGCAACAGCAATAAATTTAACAACAGCACATTTAGTTAATAAAATAAAATTTTTTATAAATGCAGATAATGTATTAAAATCAAATTATAAATTAAAAAATATTGTTGGATTTACAGATACACGTGAAAATTTAAGACCATTTCATATATTAAAATATATTGCTGATAATTATTTAAATGATTATGATTATTTTTTATTAATGCAAGATACATGTTATATTGATTCTAGAAATTTAATGGAATTATTATATCATATAAGTGTTACATTTGATATATATATGGGTAAAAAATTACAAAAAAATGAATTAAATGGTTTAGAAGAAACAGATAATGATATAAAAAATAATAATAATTTAAATAATAATAATAATAAAAATAATAATGGTGATATTGATAATGATGATGAAATTGATGATCATATAATTAATGATAGAAATTATTGTGATTTAGATTCTGGTATAATATTAAGTAGTAGTGTTATACGTAAAATACGTAATAATTTAGATTGGTGTGTACGTAATGCAATTACAAATTATCATAGTATTAATATTGGTAAATGTGTTAAATACTCAAGTAAAGTGGCTGGATGCCAAGAAAAATTTCAGGTATGTACACATACCATACATATATACATTATTTATAATTCTATAACAAAATTGATCTAATGATCAATGTACTTTGACACATAACATACTTTTATTTTGTCAAATATCAACAATTTGTTAAAAAAGAATTTTATTTATTTATTTGTTTGTCTAACGTTTGTTCGGTTTTTCCTCTTTTTTTTTCACTCTTTTATGAATGAATTCTTTTGTATGCTCAATTACTTTTCAATAAAAAATTAATGGCGCCAAAATAAACAATCCTGAACAACAGTGGATTTTTTTTTATTTATTTAATTAGAATTTCTTATCAGCGAAAATATTAAATATTTGCTTAAATTAAATAAATAAAAAAAAAAAAATTTAATTGCTGTTTAAAGTAAACGATCAATTAGGAAAAAAAAAACACCAACTATTTAAAATCTATTTCCTTGATATAAATGTAATACTGTTACTTAATTATTTTTAATTTATTTTGAATTTGTGTTTTAAATTGGCAAATAATTGATCGTACAGTCAAGGAATTTAGAATATTTTTACACACCTACATACTAGTACATATATGAAATTTTGTTTGTTTGTTTTACTTTTTATTGTAGGGAATGAAAATGAAATCATTTAAACTTGAAAATATAAATTTATATAAAGATCTCAAATTATTACAACATAATTCAAATTTTCGTAATTCAACAATTATTTATCCAGTCACAAGTCCAGATGATTTTTATATGCTTCATGCTCATTTCTCGAGGGTAAGTAACACATGATACATGATTTTTTTTTTTTTTCATCTAAAATTTTGAAAACAATCGGGCCATTATTTGATTTTTTTTTTCTTTTTTAGATACATTTAGAAACTTTAATGAAACAAAGTATTGATTTAGAAGAAAAGACATATAATATAGCAAATAGAACAATACCAAATGATATATTAAAAATACGTTGGCCATTAGGTGTACCACCATCAAATATTCCAAAAACACGACATGATATTATATTATGGCAATATTTAAATACAACACATTTATTAATGCCAAATCATGAAAATAATATTGAAAAATTAAATCGTATTGATTCAATTGATTTTCAAAAAATTTTAAATATTACATTAGAATATTCAAAAATTAAATATCCAAATTTACAATATAAAAATATTCATACAGCATATAGAAGATTTGATCCAACACGTGGTATGGATTATCAAATTCATTTAAATTTATTCGATTCAAAAACTGGCGAAATTTCTGTGAAAAGGTAAAACGAAGTTTTTTTTTTTTTAAATTTAATTGATTCAACAAAAAAAAAAAAATACATACATTTTATGTTTTTTTCAGTTTTGAAGTAGTTAAACCATTGGGACGTATTGAAATAATTCCATCACCATATGTAACAGAAAGTACACGTATTACAATTTTATTACCAATTTTTGAACATCAATTAAATGAAGCAATTGAATTTATAAAACGTTATGAAAAAACATGCATGGAAAATCAAGATAATACATTTCTTATGATGGTAATTTTTTATGATAAAATTATTTTTTTTTTTTAAATAAATTTTTAAAACCTATGCTTTTTTTTTAAAAGATTTTCTTGTATCGAATTGATAGTGCAAGTAAAGGTGATACCGATCCATTTAAAAATTTAAAAGGTTTAGCATTGAATTTATCGAAAAAATTTAAGACTGATGGTTCTAGAATAGCTTGGTTATCAATACGTTTACCACAAATATTCAGTTATTCTTCATTAGATGAGGATATTATGTTAAATTCAATGTATGCTCGAAATGAAATACTCAGTTTAGCTGTTGTTGATTTATCATTACGTAAAATTGGTCTTGAAAGTCTTGTTATGATTGCATCTAATTCAATGTATTTTAAAGCTGATTTTTTAAATCGAGTAAGTATATTTTTTTTTATTAAAATAACTTTTTTTTTTTTTGTAACTATTTTCTATTTTAAGGTTCGTATGAATACAATTCAAGGTTTTCAAATATTTTCACCAATCGGTTTCATGATGTATCCATGTAATTTTTATGCACATTTTTGTAAAGAATGTGAAAGTTGTGATGTAAGTCAAGCGACTGGATATTTTGATCGTTATAATTTTGATGTTGTATCATTTTATAGTCGAGATTATGTTGAAGGTATGTTAATTAAATTTTATATTTTATACATTTTTGTAGTTTTTAAATAATTAAACATTTTTTTTTTCTTATATTTTTCACACATAAAGCTCGTAAAAAATTAGAAAATACAATACCAATTGTTCGAAGTGATAATGATATAGAAAATCTATTACAAAGAACTGATAAAAATATATTTAATGTTATTGATATGTTTGTTAAAGCTCAATTATCAATACATATTTTACGTGGTGTTGAACCAAATTTACGTTTTGGTTTATCAATAAAACATTATATAAATACTCATCCAGATGAATTACCACCAAGATGTCCAGCAAAATTAAATATTAATGATGAAAATGATATAAAATCATATAATAATATTGAGAATTTCTTAAATAATAGCTCAAAATTGAATAATTTTAGTGATAGTATTTTATCAATTAATAAATGTATACATATAGCTTCTAGAAAACAAATTGGTGATGCTATTGTAAGATATGAAGATAGAAATTTTATAAAAAATGAAGAAAATGACAAAGCAAAAAGTCAAAATTAAGATAAAATTGAAAGAAAAACAAAATGTATTACACTGTTTTTTGAGCTTTAAAAGAATCTTTATTTTTAAAAAAAATTTTTTTTTTTACTAAAAATGAAAGATTTGTTGAAAAATCTTTATGAAAGAAGGTATGCAAACCAATTTTTGTTGTTGTTTTGTGTTCAAAATTAATATTTTAAATGATTATTTTTTAAAAATCTTATATCTTTCCTATTTACAAAAACAAACAAAAAAAAGAAAAGAAATCAACTTTTATGGACCAATTTGGACAATTCTTTTGTTAATAAAACAAGTTAAAGTCCTACAAAGATTATGATAATTTTAATTATTCCAAAAAAGAAGAAGTTGATTCCTATCTGAATATATATTTATATATCTTATTTTTTTTAAATTTTAGGCTTATTTATTAAAATTTATCATGACTCTCAAAGTAATCTTATTTAAAATTTTCTAAAAATTCCTAAATTTTATAAGACTTATGTAAAATTGTACTTTTAATTTATTTAAAATTTAAATTCGTTTTTTAGATTTATTAATTTTTAAACTTAAACTTTCAAAACTAAAGAAATACAAAAAAAATAAAGAAACATAAAATTTATAATTAAAAGCTTTCTAAAACAAACATTGTGGTTGTGAAAACTGGTGGAAAATTTTATTAATTTGTAATCTTGTCGTTGTTAGTAATTGCATACCAATTGTTTTTTTTTTTTTTAAATTATATACATACTTCAATATTACTATTTTTTGTTTATTTTGGCAGCTATGTACACAGTACATACATTTATGAAAAAATATATTGAGTCAATTATCTTAAAATTAAGATATAAAAAAAAAATGTGTAACAAAAAAGTCAAGTGCCAAAGTATATATATAAAATCATTTTCTTCCTACTCTATTTTATAATAATTTAATTATTAAGGATAATAATGATCATTATTGTTAAACATTTTCCTATGAATGTCCTACATGTAACGTATGTATTTTATTTTTAAGTTTTAAAATATTAAAAAAAATGTATATTCTTAGCAAACAACGTGTTGATCAAGATGTAATAATTTTATGACAATTATGACTAAGGTTGAGGTGTTAAAAGTGAGACTTAAATAAAATCAACCTTATGACGTCTCTCAACCGTTGTAATAAATGTTGGGAAAGACATAAAATTATGATGACTTGGTAAATACAATTGTAGATGTTAGTGTTTAAAAATAATTAAGATATTTTTGAAGAAAACTATTTTTATATGTTAGATATTTAAAAAAAAAGATGTAAAATATTTTTAATTATAAAAAGTTGTAAATTTAATGACAATTTTAAATATTTACAAAAAAAAAAAATATTAATTGTAAATTTTTTTTTTATATAGATAAATATATAAAATAAATATTTTTTATAAATTTTTAAAAAATTAATAATTTTTCTAATTCAAGCAGAAAGCTATATAATTCGGGCCTCAAGAAAAAGTTGTTGAAACTGCCAAGAAAATTATCTTTGAATCTGAAAATTTTATTTTTATTTTTTGTTGTTAGAAAGCATTAAAAAAAAATAACAAACTGGACCTATTTACTCATCGAAATACGTTAGTGTCAAAAGAGCCTCATTGACACATACAAAGTCCAAATTTTATCAGAAAATAAGAAAATAAAAAAAGAATAAATTTTAAATATCTAAATAAAATATATATTACCAAAAATGTCGTAATTTATTATATTATTAAGGCTTCAATTTTATTCATTGAGAAGAAAGCTTAAATCAGATCCAACAGAAAATTCTTGTGCTTCAGAATTCCTGAAAAAAATAATGTAAACAATTTTAACGAAATAACTTTAGAAAGAAAAATCAAAGCAACGCTAACCTTTTAAACAATTTACAATTGAATTTTCCTTGTAATATCATTTTATTACCATCAACAAATAAACTTGTACCTTCACGTAATCCAATAACTGGTACATCATTATATTCTAAAAATTCATGTATTCTTTGATCACGTGTTTCACCTTTATGTTTTGTATTCAATAAATCAGTTTCAATATAATGTGGATTTATATTGAACGGTACTAAATTTAATGCATCAAATGATGATGGATAAACAATTGGCATATCATTTGTTGTATTAATTGAACGTGTTGCAACATTTGTACCAGCACTGCTACCAATATATGGTATACCCTTTTTTAGAATTATCTCACGTATTGATTCAATTAAATTTTTATCATAAAGTGTTTTCAATAGAACAAATGAATTACCACCACCAATAAATATTGCTTGGGCATTATTAATTGCATCAATTTGATTTGATTTTGTATGTAAACTTTCAATATTATATCCCCATTTTTTAAATGGTTCTTGAACAATTTGTGCATATGCATCATGATTTTTTTGTGCAAATGGTATAAATAAAATTGTTTTTATGTTATTTCTAAAGAAAACAAAAAGGAAAAAAAAAATAAATAAATTAAGTGCTTTTGAAAATGAAAATTTTACGAAAAATATTCAAATACCTTTTCAATAGAGCTTCGATTTCATCCTTTGCATGCTCTAGAAATTCAAAACCATGAAGTCTTGATGATGATAATAAAAGTAATTGCCTTTTTGCCATTTTAAATTTACTTTGTAAACAATCTAAATTAAAATTCAATAAGTTTTTATTTTTTTATTTATTATTTTTTTTAAACCAGACTCACGTAAAAGTTTTATTGAAAAAAAAAAAAAACAAAGATAATTCATGTGTGAACGACCACCAGTATTGATAATTTTTTATTATTTACGACAAATGAAATTTATGAAGTACGTGATCAATTAAAAATTTAATAAAATTTTTAGTGAATTTTTCTTTTGGTAATATTAAATTTTAATTAAATTCAAGTCACAACAGCAAAAATAAATTTGATAAAGCAAATTAATTGCAAATTATTACGTTATTTTTTGATAAGCAAAATTAAGAAAAAAAAAAGATAAGAATTTTAAATTCAAGAGGGCGTGATATTTGGAATTATATTCAGAAAATATTTTATTTCTAGGTCCTTAACTTTTTATTAAATGGTCCACAAATATTATTTATTGCTTTTTGTGTTCATGAAACAAAAACCTACCTCTTTGTTTTAATAAACACAAATATTCAGATTTACATACTTTCTGAACTTCTCAGGTGAGATTAATTTAAGAGTTCCTCTATCGCTCTATTGTAGAAATTATCGAAAAATAATTCACACTATTGTCTTTTAATTGAAAATTAATTAATAACAAAATAGACTCGAATATAACTTTTAAATATCAAAATTGCTTTGTTTATCATCTTCTAGACAGCTGTGAAACTGACGTTATCAGGTTTTTTTTATACATATGTACATATTTCTATCTAGCTACGTAGCACATATTAAAGATTGAGCGAATATTTTGTAGTTTCAAATGTCGGTTTTTTATTTTAAATTTCATATTTAATAATATTTAGAACTTCATTTTAGCTTTTATGATAGTTTTATTTTTCATTAATAATTAACATAAATTTTGTTCGAGTGATTTTTTTTTTAGATTTTAAACAAAACAAGTATATAATTTAAAAGAGGAGAAATGAAAAAAATAAATACCTAAAATTTATTACATTTTTTTTTTTGTCTATAAAAAATTGCATTTTTCTTATAAAAGCACAATAAACAATTTAAATAAATTTACTATCCCTTTGAGCTCCTTATGTTATTGACTGTTATTACAAATCACATTTGATTATCACTTATTATTTATTTAAAATCAACCTGCAATCGTTTCACTTACTTGTTACAACTATTTTTTATTTTTATTTTCTTTAAAAATAATTCTATAAAATTTTACATGAGGCAAAGAACGACACAAAAAAAAATTAAAGAAAAAAAAAAAAAGTATGAGTTTTAAAGAATTTGTGCATTATTAGATTTTAAAGAATCGATAAAAAATTATTTTCTTATTACTAATTTTTTTTCCTATTTAAGGCTTGTTCTTCATTCATTTCTTCTCTTCATCAGTTCCATGAACACTTGTATCAACATTCTTATCAAAAATGTATTCTCCAAGTCCTTTACCAACTCGTTTTAAATTCGTTATATGATCAGACATTTCTTTAATTGCATCTACTTGTTCTTTCAAATATTCAGTTTCTAAGAAATCACATAAATTTGCATCGTTATACTTTGAAGCTAAAGTATGTAATTCTAAAAGGCTCTAGGACATAACAAGAAAAAAAAAAAACACTTTAATTTAAAGGATAATACCAAATTTTAAATAAATACCTCATTGACGGATTTTTCTAAACCCAATGCTATAGTCATTGCTTCAACAGGCGTTTCCCATTTTTCTGTTGGTCTTTTAATATCATCCAAAACAATTCGTCCACCACGTTTATTTAGATATTTCATAAACTTCATCGCATGTTCTCGCTCTTCATTGGACGCTTTTTTAAAATACCAATGCAAACCAGGAAGAGCTACATCTTCTCGATCAAAATGATATGCCTATAAATATACAAAGGACAAAATATTCAATTACCTATTTAAAAAAAAAAAAAAAAAATTATCAATATCCAACGCAATACAAACCACGAGGAAGACCGTTCACAAGGAAGAATGTCACATTTTATAACATAAAATATAATAATTATAATTACTTAATACATACCATTGACATATACAGATAACTAGCGTATAATTCCACATTGATTTGATTATTAATTGCTTTTTCACATTCAACCGAAAAATTTTGTCTAGCAAGAGAACTCATTCTACGTAATAGAATGCGAGGCACAAACAATAAACTCGACATTTCAATATATCAAAGATTAATTTTATATTCTTCACTTAGAAAACTTTTTTTTTTATTGGGAAGAGAAAACTCCTTATTTGTTTTTTTTTTCTTCCTTTTTATCCTTCCTTCCTTTATAAATTACACTGACTTGACAATTTTCTGTCAATAAGATATTTTGAATTTTCCAAAAATTGATTTCAAAATTTGTGTCATTTACAGTCAAATTCAATTCAAACTCAATGAAAAAAATTCTGTTAATTTTGTGTTCTCGATTTGGAAGAAATGAATTAATTTCTTCAGAATTTTTAAATAATAAAAAATTAGTTAGTTGAGTTAAAAAGAAACAATAAAGTGTATGAATTTTTCAAAAATCAAATTTCGAAATTATAATTTCGTAACGGTAAAAATAAATACTTTATTGTGAATTATCACTTCAGTTTTGCTCAGCTGCTTATCTTCTTCTTGAGCTTCACTTTAAGTGTCCAAAAAAACATGTTAAAAATTAAATTACATACTTGAACAGATTTCATGAAAAAATACAATAATTAGCCTTCCCAGTTCCCACTGATTTTGATAGTAATAAAAAAAAGAAGAAGAAGAAGATTATCATTTTTTGACATCTAGCCGCCGAATCGGGCTGTCTCTGTTTGTCATTGTATTTTTCATATTTAGAGATAGAGGCTTCACTGCACTGTGGACGGCAAATTTGCCTTAATTTTTACTTTTGGTTTTGTATTCATTGCAGAATTTTCCTATTTAGTATATTTTTTTAAATGAACAAAGTGCCAAAAAATGAAAAATTAAAATGAGTGCATTATTTAGAATTTTATTTATAATAATACTTTGTTATCCGTTACAAATCTTCAGTTTGGAATGGGAACTGGGATTTATCAAAAATGTAAAGGAGGATTCCAGTGGTTAGTTTTTGTTTATTTTTATTTTCCATTTACAAAGATCATTTAATTTTAATTGCTTAAATAAATTTATATATATTTTTAAATTAAATTTCAGTAACATATTTGAAACCAGATGAAATATATCATTCTTTATCGAATGTGAATGATTTAGGATTTTTTAAATCAAAATTACAAATTTATTGTTATCGTGGACAGAAAAAATCTTTATCACGAATTTTTCAAACAGTATTCTTAAATTTGGATATAAAAAGTGATGATTTTACACAATATGAAGGAGAAACACCACAAATTGTTAAAGAACGTTATGAGAAACACACATCAATTTTTAATTATCTTTTATCAAATAAAAAGACTCAATTAAAATTGAATCCATTCAATCAATCTTGTATAGGAATTGATACATCTGAAGATTATTTGATAAAATTACGTGTAATAAGAGCAGATTTTTGGAAAATTGTCTTACTTTTAATAGGTTTAACAATATTTTTATATGCAGTGAATTTAAGTCATAACTCATTATTTTATTATCTTTCTGGAATATCATTGGGAGTTTTTGCATCATCACTGCTAATTGTATATTTTGGTAGTAAATTAATACCACGTCGTCCAATGATGTATAGTGTTGTAATATGTGGTTGGTCATTGGCAATTTATTTTTTTCAAGTTCTATGGGATAATATTCAATTAATTCTTGTTAATTATAGAACACATGTTTTCTGGTATGTAATTATAACAGGATTTATAAGTTTTATAATATGCTATCGATTGGGACCACCACAAAATCAACGTAGTCTTGATTTAATTAAATGGGGTTTACAATTAGTCTCTTTGATATTAATGTATCATTCAAGTGATTATCAAGAAGCAAGTTTTGCAATAATTATACTTACAATTTTTATATATTATTTTCCACGTTCATGGCTGTATAAATTCCGTTCATATTACATACGATTTTTTCCACCAAAACCACGTTTATTAACAAATGAAGAATATTATGAACAAGGTGTTCGTGAAACAACAAAAGCTCTAGAAGAATTACGACAATATGCAAGTAGTCCAGAATGTAAACAATGGCGTATGATATCAAAATTAAAAGATCCATTACGATTTGCATCATTTGTTGAAGGTTCATCACATATATCTGATCAAGAGATTTTAGAATATGAAACATCACGAGCAGATATAACAGATTCAGATTTAAGTGAAGATGAAAATGAAGATAATGATTGTGAAGAGAATAATGTAAGAAGAGAAGAAACAATCGGTGATATTCGAAGAAGACTTCAATTACAACGAAATTATGGTGATGATGATAATGAAATTAGTGACGATGGAGAATATGAAAATATTAGAAACAATAGTAGAAATCGATCTGGTAGAGATACACGTATAATATCAAGTCCAGGGAATGGAGTAATACCAGGACACAATAATGAAAGAATGTATTCAAGTTATAATCAAGCGATGGCAACAACATCAACGGCAGCAGTAACAAATATAAGTAGCCGTATAACAACCAGAAGAAGCTATCGAAATAATTATAGTCACTGATGGTTGTTACAGTGTTCTGTTTTATTTTATTTTTTACTTAATTTGATAATTAATTCTCATTTATTCATATATTTTTGATTTTTTTCATTTTATAAATTTATGATTTTTTTTATAGACTTATTACAATTTGTAAATTGAATTTGTACTGATTTTTTAGGTTAATAATTTTTCATTATTTCGTAAAATTGAGATTGTTTGTTCTTATTCATGAAAAAATAAATAAAGAATTGAATTTTTGAAATAAGTTGTTTTTATTGAATGAAAGGAACCATTTAATTACTTAAACTTCAGTTTTGTATTTAGGTAGCTGGCTGCTGTTATCATAGAGAATTTTATTAGGGTATTTTAAACTAAAAAATTAATATTTTCTTGCCTAAGTCTTAATATACCATATGTAGACCGAAGAAAATTTGTGAACCCAGATTTATCACTTTGATTGTACATAGATAGATTGAAGGATGACTTTTTTTTTTGAAAGAGGGATCATTTTCAATTAAAATTGTAAAATAAAATAATTTCGAATTTCTAATATATGTATATATATTTTTTATATTCATTTTATTTTTATTTATTTAATGTTTTTTTTTTTCTTCCTTTGATAACAAATTTACAACCATTTTGCATGTCTAAGTGTTTTTATTTTAAATTATTTATTATTTTAGTTTAAATTTTATGTTATTTTTAAAAACGAAAATTCAATAATTTTATCATAGTTATTTATTGTTTTTTTTTTTTTTTTGGTTTAATGTAAAGTGACATTATAATAAAGGATAATTAAATCACTGTTAAACAACATTATTTAATTTATGTTTTAATTAATTTTTCATATTTTTATTTATGAATGTAAATTTTTTTTTTTTTATTATAAAAAAAAAAAAATATTAAATAAAATTATAATTGAAAAACATTAATTTTTTTTTTCAACAACAATAAACATACTCAATATTTAATAAAAACAATTATTTACTTAATTATCCTTAAAATAAAAGTCACACAATGTTTTTTTTTTTGTCAAGTGTTTCAAAATCACTAATTTTATTCGTTTTTTTTTTTTTTTTTTTTTGGGTATTCAACTTTGTTTTTTTGTTTTGAAATGCATACATATGTAATTTTTTATGATATTTTTGTGTATGTGTGTGTTGCGTATAATATTTTATTTTTTTTTAACTCAGAAAACACCTTCAAATATTTTTCTTTTTAATCATTTTTTCTTTTTTAAAACATTTTAGATGAAACCAATTAAGGTTTAATTAGTTATTCATTTCTTAAAAATTTAAATTTTTTTTTTAAATTAAACGGTAATTTTTGATTTCCATTTACAAAAAAAAAAAAAATTTTTTTAATTTTTAATTTTTATATAATTTTTTTTAAAACTTTATTTTAATTTTTTTAATTAATTTTAATTAATTATTATTTTTTTTTTATTTGAACGGTATAACATTTTTTAATTGTTGTTGTTTTAAGTTTTAATTTATTTGAAGAGAGTTTTTGATATAAGTTAAATAATTAATTAATGGAATTTTTTGTTGTTTTTTTTTTTTTTTGAGTGTTTTATTTACATAGTAATTTTGTTTTATAATAAATAAGTAATCTAGGGTAGAGTATACATGTTTTAGTTATGTAACGTGTGTGATATAGGTATTAGGTATACTCGTTGTTGTTAAAATGTTTAATGTATTGCTTTTTTTTGTTTTTTTTTTGTTTTTGTGTAATTTAAACTTTTAATTATTTTTTTCTGGTTTTTTTTTTTTAATGATTTAAATTTGAATTTTAAGTAATTGCAGTTTAATATTGTTTTTAAAATTCATTTTTAATTTAATTTTTATTTTTTTATATTGTAATTTTTAAGCTTTTAAAAGTTTAACTATAAAATGGAAAAACATATGTTTGTTTAATTGTTTTATTTTTAATCTTGTTTTTATTTATTTCATTATATTTAATATGAAGCTTTTTTTAAAAATTTTTAATTAAGTTTTTTTGTTGTCAAATCTACAAACATATTTTTTTTTTTGAAATTTTGTCTTCAATTTAATTGAGCTTTATTTGTTTTTTTAATTGAAAAATTTTTTTTTATTATTATCATAAACTTACAAATTACATTATATAAAGTTGTTTTTTTTTTTAATTATATAAACTAAATAATATATTATATGTATGTCATATTTATCTACAATTATTTTATTTATGTAACATTTTTGAATATTGTGTAGATATAACTTAATTATAATTTAATTTAATTTCATATATTAAATATATATACTTGTATACATATACTATACATATACATATGTATATGTATGTATAATTACTAAACTTACTTATTTTATTATTTATAAACTTTATTTACAATTCATTTATTTATTTATTTTTCTTTTATTCTATATTTTTAAGTAACATCATGATTTGAATGCCTTTTTTTCATTTGTTTTTTTTTTTTCAAATTTTCAATACTTTTTAATTTATTAAAAATTTACAAGTTTTTTTATTTTATTTTATTTATTTTTTTTTGTAAAAATTAATTAACTTTTCATGAATTACGATTACATATTTACTTACGTTTTTTTTTTTTCAAATATATAATTACTTATTTATTTAGATATTTTTTTGCTTTACTCCATGCATTTAATCATAGTTTTGTTTTATTGTAATTTTTTTTGTTTTTCTTTTTAAACTATGATTTTTTTTAGCATGATATAACGGTTTTTAAGTAAATAAAAAAATTACAAAAAAAAATTAAGTAAATAAATTGAATAAGAAATTATTAAAGAGTATATTTTTATTAAAATATTATTTTTTTTTTTTTTTAATTAAATTTTTATTGAAAACAATGAATTTGTTTTTTGATTTTATTAAATATGTATGTATATTTTTTTTTTATATAAAAAAGAATTAATAAATGAAAATTGTAATGAAATATCGAATTCATGTTTCTTTTTTTTGCTTTTTAGACTTGTCAATATTAGACAAATTTTTAAAATCATGGAATCTTTAAAGAAGGCTTTAAATTTTTTCAAGCTTTCGTATTCTTAGAGAATTTTAGAAAGAAAAAAAAAAATTGGATGAACAAAAAGAAGGAAATTCTCTTCAAGTGAATCTCATCTTCTAAGTGAAACTTTTCATCATGTTTGATTTTATGAAAAAAAATTCAAACTTATATTTTTTGTTTTTCAATTTTTCTTAAAGTTTTCAATAATTCTTTTTAAAAAAAAAAAACCCTAATGTTAAAGTAGCTATCTTTATTTTTGTGTTTTAGCACGCGTTTGATTCTTCAAGAAAAGGATAAATGAGATTTGTATGTTTGTTTTTTTTTCTAGATTAAAATTTGTGTATTTTAAAATAATTTTATGTATCTTCTATCATTATAAGATACATGTATGTAAATGTATGTATTTTAAATTGATTTTTCATAAGAAAGTGCGTGTTTTCAATGTGTTTTTAGAATTGATAAAAATAAAAAATTGATTAAAAAAAAAATTATAAAGGGAAATGTAGAAAGTAGATCTTAGGTACTTAGAGTATGTGTAAAAAGTATATAACACTTGTTTTTTTTTTTAACAAGAGTATAATAATAGATTATGTATTTGTGAGGATGTGAATTTTTGTTGTTGTCCTAATTGTTTTTCAATAAATGGGGGAAAATGTTTTTATTATTATTATTATTTTTTTTTAAATACATAATTTGTTGTTATAATGTATTTTGTTCTATATAGATTTTTTTTTTTTTTTTTAAATAGAATTTCCTATAATATATAATATAAGTAATAGATAGGTATATATGTATGTATGTGAACGTGATTAAGATTGAGTATTGTGGTTTAATATAATAAATTTTTTTTTTTTTGAAAATAATATAGAACAATTTTTCTTCTTTAATATTATATTAGGTATGGAAACTCTAATATAGTATCCTATATATGTATGTGTATGTGTGTTAAATTAATTTAGTAATACTGTTCATTCATAATAATTAACTAATTCTATACTATGACGACAAGGATATTTTTGGATATGGTATAATTTATAACGAATAATCCTTTCTTCTTTTTTTTTTTTTTTTTGTTTTTTTTTTTGTTTTCTACTTGTTTTTGAAATTGTCTCTAAATTCAATAATTATTTTTGTTTTGTATTTTTTTATTTTTTTATAATATTTCGAAAGAGATTAAGTTAGAATTACTATTTTAAAGTTTTTCAGTATATATAGGTATAGGTACTGGTATTTTATTTATTTATTTTTTTTTATCATAATTTTCATTGATTTTTTTTTAAAAAATTGTGAAAGTTAATTAACTTAAATAAAAAAAAAAATGTTCATAAATTTTTTTAGGTTGAACCATTGAAATATAATTATTCTATTCAAGTGTGAACTTTCGATTGTCTTATAATTCTACTAAAAAAAATGATATAGTAAATTATACAAAAATAAAACAATAATTTTAAAAATGACCTAATTATTCTTAATTTTTAATCAATTATCCTTAATACATTTTTAATATAAGTAGTACGAATTTGAAACCATTTTCAAACATTTTTCATATAAAATTTATTAAGAATTCTACAGACCTTATTCATACCCAAATTTTTTATTTCGACTTTTATTTAGTTACAACTTGGAAATCACAGAATACTCTGAGTTTACATATAAAATTCAAATTAGAAAATATTTTCAAGTTTCTTTATATATGCAAATTTTATATTATTCTGTGATTTTCAAGTTGTAACTATAAATAAAAGTCAAAATTAAAAATTTTTTTTATGAGTAAGGCCCTATACATTTAATTAACAACGATTTATTTTTTGTGTTAAATAAAAAACAAATGAAATAAAAATACAAAAGTGAAATATGTATGTGACATTTTTAAAGCTTCGGCAGTTATTTTTATTGCTTTTGGCAAAGATTCTTTCATAATAATTTTAAAATAGAATAAAAAAAAAATTCAGTGATTTATTTACAAAATTCCTCTAAGGTTCTGTCCTTTTTGACTGTCTCAGAAAAATTTAATTGTTAATTAAGTAATTTGAAAACCTTAACCTTTGATAATCTCAAATCTTAATGATTTATGAATTTTGAAAATAAATCTTTAAAAAATATTTAACATACAAAAAGCAGTTAATAATTCGCTCGAAATTATTGATGCAAGATTTTATTTTTAAAGCTCTGCGTTAGGTGGTGGTTGTGAAAGAATTATCTATTTCAAGAAAATTTATAATTTATTTCCTTTTAAAAAAATTAATTCAAGTATATAAATAAGTACTTAAAATGTAGTGTGTTGTTAAAATGTCCTAGCTGATCTACTTTATTTATTTATTTTTTTTTTTCAAATACGGAATATTTTTTTTTCAAATAATTTTTATAAAAAATTATTTTAAGTTTTTAGACATTATTTATGGGGTTTAATTAACTAGGTACATTTGTTATTTACTTTCTTATTTCTTCTTAAGTATTTTTATTTTTTTAACATGTAACGACTCAAAATTTAATTTGTTTTCTTTTTTTTTTTTTTTTTTTTACAAATTTTTTATTACTAATAAGTAAAATTTGAAACCACACAGAAGCTCATCATTTCGTTTTTTTTTTGATTTTATAAATTTATTTATTTAAATTTTTTTTGTTTTTGTTTTATGAAAAAGAAAAAAGAAAATATTTTTTTAGCCTTATTGGACTAAAACTAAAAATTAGGAATTGTTTAAAAAAATCTAAAAAATAAAAATTAATACAATCCGGCTAAAATAATTTCTATATGTATATGTTTAAAAAGTAATTTTATTATGAAAGAATTCTTACCGATGTAAAAGCCTTTAAATTTCTGCATTTTTTTTTTTTTTTTTGCTCTTGATTGAACAGATGAAAATATCTACTGCAATTATTATTTGAAAATTGAATTAAAATTTTTAGAATGAAAATTAATAAATAAAATAAAAATTACATAAAATCAATTGTTATTGATTGTCTACTTTTTACTAAGCAAACAAATTTTAAATTCTCAAAAAAAAAAAAAAAAACAAAAACAATTCTTAATTGAAAATAAAATTTATATTTACACATTATTAAAATTTATGCATTCAAACTAAAAAAAAAAAAAAATTACAATTGTATATTTAAACAATTCTTATTGTTAATTTTTTTTTAAAATTAAATTCCTAGAATGTATTTATTTCTATTTTAATTAATTTTATTATTTAATTTTTTTTCTAAATTTAGCTAATATTTTGGGAAGACCGCAATCAATAGTTGTTATTATTATTTTATGCGTTTTAAAATGTATATTAATTAATTTAACTACTATATAAATTTCGAATCAATTAAAAATGAATCAAAAAAAAAAAAAAAAAAATACAATTTTTATGTAATAGTACTTATGTCAGGTATTTCAGCGCACGGATATTTCGAAAAATGATCGTAATTATATTGGGTGTTAATTTTATGTAAATTTTTTTTTTTTTGTTTTTTTTTTTTCTAAAAAATTAATTTATTTTATTTAATTATTAATTTTAATTGATTTTTTGATATTATGATAGATTTTCAAATTTTCGATTTTAATTTTATTGATGTTATTTTTAGAAAAAGCTATCAAATTCTATCTTTAGGTTTTCTATTCAATTTAGTCCTACATAAAAGATCATACGCGCATACAATTGAATAATATTTATGTGTTTTTGGTAAAAATAAATAAAAAAAAAAGAAGGAAAAAATTAAGTATTAGGAGTATTTTTTTTTCTTTTGATTCTTTTTTAATTGATTACGCATTTAGTTATACATTTTATACTTAAGTGTATATACATTATACTTATACTTAT
This sequence comes from Bombylius discolor, assembly GCA_939192795.1. Taxonomy (NCBI): domain Eukaryota; kingdom Metazoa; phylum Arthropoda; class Insecta; order Diptera; family Bombyliidae; genus Bombylius; species Bombylius discolor. The sequence goes on along the minus strand of OW584240.1, from coordinate 49,575,375 downwards.
GTTTATACTTATACATATATAAATTATTATTTACATGATGGTTTTTTCTTTTCTTCTTCTTCTATAAATAAATAACAAGTTAATTACTAATTATAATTATTATTATTATTATTTTTTTTTTAACTTTTTTCTTTTAAATTTTAAAATGTCAATATGACATATATTATATCCTTTTTTTTTTTTTCAAATTAATTTCCATTTTTACAATGTTACATTGTAAATAATATTGAAATATTTTTCTTCTCATTATAATTAAAAATGATATTTTTAGAATTATAATTAATTGTTTTTGTTTCTTTGTTTTTTTTTTTTTCTGTTGTTTATTGAAGCAGATTATCCGATATTTATAACGAAATATAATTAATTATTTTTCAATACATATGTATATTTGGTAATTTGTTGTTGTTGTTGTTGTTGTTGTATGTTTTTTTTTTAAATTTTTTACTTTTTATTTTACATTAATGTTTATTTTCTTAAATATAATTATTAAATATAATTACTTTTGGTTTTTTTTTTTTTAAATTATATGTTTTGATTATAAATATATGCATGTAATGTATGTATGTATGTATGTAATGTTTGTTATTACGTATTGCAAAATATCGTTATTTATATAATTTTTTTTTTGTAGTTATCTTTTTTTTTTGTTTTTCATTTGTCTTGAATATTGATTATAAAACAAATTCACTAAAATTATTAATAAACACTGTTATAATTATTTTTATTTGTTATATTATTACATTTTTTTTTTCTTGTATGTGTATTTGTTGTAATTATGTAATTGTATTGTTTTTTTGTTTTAATTACAAATCCTTTTTTTTTTCTCTAGTAATTTTTTTTTTCATAAATTTTTTGAATATTTAATTATGTAAAAGTATTCTCTTGATGTTTTTTATCTCATTTAATTGTTTTTTTATTAATTTCAATTTTTTTGTAATACGTGATGTGATGTATGAAATAATTGTAATAAAAAATAAATAATTTAAAAAAAATGTATTTGAAAATTTATAAAAAAATTCAATTAAATTTTGTGGTTACTTTGGTAAATTATTGGTAAAATTATTAGAATAAAAAAAAAAAAAATAGTAAATTATTTATTTCTCTTGTTTTAATATATTTTTTTTTTCTAATTTTAAATTTTTCTTATTTAATTTTATATTTGATTAATTTTATAATTTAAACTTATTTTTTATATGTTTAACTTTAATTGCTGATATTACGCGCATTGTTTTTTTTTTTTAAATTCAAATCTACAACAAATTTATTTTAATGAATTATTTATTTTTTTTTTTGATTAATTGATTTTTTTTTACTTAATTTTTTTTTTTTTTAATTATTCAATTTAGATTTTCAAAAGTTTAATTTTTTTTTTTCAAAATTTTTAGATTTTAAGTAATAAACAAACTATAAAATTTCAAACTTTTAGGTAGATTCAAAGAAACAAAAATCGAATAAAACATAACAAAAACAATCTGTGTGATGTTTAAGTGTAAGATTGTTTTTTTTTTGTTTTGTTTTTCTTACAAATTAATTTTTTGCCTGATTTCTTATTGATTTTAAATTTTTAATAACATTTTTAAAATTCAAAAACAAAATTAAAATTAAGAAAAAAATATTTCATCAAAAATTTATTTTATTCTTTTGTCTTTTGTTTTATCACAGCTTTTAAGTGATTTTTCTGTCTGCATAGGGTAGAGCTAGAAAGTTTCATTTTTTAACGGTTTATTTGATTTTTGAATTTTTTGTCTTTCGACTTATTACAAAACAAAAAAAAAAAAAGGTTCTTATTTCACTAAATTTATTTAATTTAATTTTTAATTATTTTTAAATTTTTCTTCAATTTAATTTTTTATTTGCAAATTTTTCTAAAAAAAAAACAAAACAATTTTCTATATTCGAATTTTATTAAATATTTTGAATTTTTGTCATGTAGTACTAAAAATTTTTAACTAGGCACATTTCTATACTTTCATAATTTTATTATTATTATTATTATTATTTTTTTTTTGAATTTAAATTATTTTTTCTTGCTTGTACTACATTATGTTGCTTTATTCAATATTTTTTTTGTTTTTCAATATCGTTTATTATTATATCCCGATATTAATTTTATTAAAATCTCTTTTTTTGGTTTTAAATTAAATTGAAAAAAAAGCATGACTTTTTAATTGATTATATAATTTTATTAAATCTTTTATTGCTGTATTGGTTAGTATTTATTTATTTATTTATGTAGGTACTTTTTTTTTTCTTCATTCGGCTACTTAAACTAATAAGTGTATATGGTTCATATTATTTTTTATTAATCAATTAATTATTTTAAATGAGATAAAAAAAATTCATTTTATTCATAATTTCATATTTTATTATGATATTCAATAAAAAAAAATATTTAATTTGATAATTTGAAGTATTTAATTTTGGCATATTTCAAATAAATAAATGGAAAAACAAAAAAATTAAATTAAAATTAAAATGATTTTCAATATGACGTTGATTTTTATCAGGAAAACATTTTAAAAATGTTAATGAAAATATTTTTTTTTTATTGCAGTAAAAAAAAAAAAATAAAAATAACTTTGTAAAGATACATAAAATTACTTTTAACATATGTATATTGAATTTTTTTAATTTAGCAGAAGCAACATTATATGAAAAAAAAAAACAAAAATATAAATTATAAAAGCCAAAAGCATATTTTATATGATTTATTAATTATTATTTAATAAAAAAAAAAAAAAAAAAATTCAATTTTAAAATTTTTATCATATGAAAAAAAAAAAAATATGAAATGCATTTCATAAAATTAATAAAATTTCCATTAAAATGGTAATGCATACATTTTTTTGTTTTTGTATCAATTTATTCATAATTATTTTTTTTATACGCTTTTTTCTCGCATCATTATCATCATTTTCCATAACTGTTTTTTTTTTTTTAAAAAATGATTATTTCATTTAATTTTAAAAATATTTATGATAAATTATATGAAATATGAAAATTTAAAATAAATAAATAAATGAATAATGAAAAATAAATAGCAAAGAATTTTTTTTTTTCGTGTATGTGTGTTGTTTGTTCATACAATCAATTCAATATGTTAAAAATAAGTTATATATACTTTTAGTTCATTAAAAAATAGTTGAAATTCATTTAACTTAATGAAATTTAAAAACCAATTTTTTTCTGGCGTATACCAGTATTTTGAACAAAAAAAAAATATGTTGTTGTTGTTTTGGTGTACTTTTTTGAATTAAAAAAATACAATTTTTATAAATATAAAAGAAGTAATTTCGAATTATTTATCATATTTACATTCACTCGAATTTTAATACTCAATGCATTACTATTTTCGAACATACTTTTCGATTATCCATTATACCTTGTAAATTGAACATCTGAACTCTGTATTTCAATCTTATGTGTCCTTCTTTCTATTTTTATTTTTTTTTTTTTCAACAAAATTTTTATCCTCTTTTATTAGAAAAAAATCAAGGATAATTGATTTTTTGTCAGGAATAGAAAATTTTAATTACTAAAATTCTTTATTTGTATCCTTACAACTATCAGACTTATCTGATTCAATTTTCTGCAAAAATAATATCTCATCCTGTTTTGAATGAGTAGAGATTTTATAAGCTTATGAAAATTCAATATTTTCATTAATCCAGCGTAAGCAGATAAAACAAGGAATTAAAAAAAAACTTAAGAATTTTAATTTTGTTGTTAAGTAGCTATTTTCAATTTTTTTTTGTTTTCATCTAATTTCCAATACAGCAATTTTCTAATATTTTGGTGTCATATCCTACAATTTTTTATTTTATTTTGGTTTATTTACTTGTTCAAAATTTTGAAAAATATACAAATTATACAAAAAATTTATTATTCGTTTTTTTTTTTTGATTTTCTACAATATTTTTTTTATAAAACATGTTTTTATTTTTTTCTTTCAATTTTTTATCATTCTTTTTAATTTAATTTTATTTTCTAATTTCAATTTTAAATCATTTTTTTTTTCATTTATAAACAAATTTTTTATACCGTATTCAATTTTTAAATTTTTTGTTGTTGTTGTTGTTATTGTTTTTTTTAAATCTTCTAATTTCTGAAATTATTGAATTTTATTTATGAATATTTTTTTTTAATTTTAATTATATTATGTGACATATATAAGTAAATTCGTTTAATTATTGTTAATATAATTAAACAAATAACAGGATATATAATACGTTTTATAATATTATTATAATAATAGTAATAATTGCCAAATGGTTGTTACGACACAATAAAATGTGGTGCCGAAAATAATACAGCTAATGTTGCAATTATTGTGAATAGCGTGAAAATTATAAGGCACAAACGGTCAACTACCATTGCTGCAAATTTCCAATCACGTGTTACATCACTATGTTCATCTTCCTTTTTAAGCTGAGAATAACAAAAAAAAAAAAAAAGAAAGAAAGAAAAAAAAAATAAAATAATTAAGTTTTTAAAATAGTTTTTTTTTCTAAACATGTAAATAAGAAAAAATTCTAACTCGTATAATGCATGTCCTTTTTTAGTTTTTTTGTTTTTTTGTTTTTACTCATGTAAAAGTTTTAAAATTAAAAAAATACTTTTTAAAGATACTGAAACTTTTTTTCTTCTAAAAACATTCAAATAATTTTTTTTACGAAAAAAGAATAAATATAAAAAATATTTTTTTCTGTTAGAAAAAAAATTCAACAATATTATATAAAGTAAACTTTTGGTTACTCTTTTTCCTTTTTACCTTTTTTTTTTTTCAAATCAATAAAAATCACAAATAACATACATATTGAAGGCTTCAAAATGTTTTATTTTTTCTTTAAAAACATTTTTGATATATATATATAATCAAACATTAATTTCTTCCATATTATACAGACACAACAACCACCCACACCATTGATATAATGATTATGCTAACTAGTAAAATTATGCAATCAATGAAACATGGTAATTTTCATGAGAAGAATATAAAGATAAACTTTGATAATAAAAATCCCAAAATGAAATGGAAATAAAAAATTTTGAAAATTTATCAATCCACCCATCATATCCTTTTTTTTTACTACTTTATACTTTCCCTCTTCTTTTTTCCAGATCTGTTTCTCTATAAATTTTTCTATTATAATTCTTCCTTTTAAATTTTTCATTTTACGAATATCCATTACATATTTGATGTATTTGTATCCTTAAAAATATATTCTATATGATCTGTTCCTTTTTAATATAAAAACTTAAAAAAAGAAGATTTACCTTACAAAAACTTTTTCAATAATTTCACAATTTCAAATTTATGAAGGTGAATATATGATACGAAGAATATACATATGTACATACATATAGTATGTGTGGAGAATGTATGCTATAAAAGCAGAAAACTGATCACATCGTGATTTTCCAAAAAAAAAAAAAAAAGTCGAATTAATGTAGAGCAAAATTCAAAGGTGTACATACATACATATACTCTTACATGAATATTATCTGAATTCATATACGGAACAACTGACAAAGCAAGTGTGTAAAAATGAATAAAATATTCTATTCAGTATCAGAGGATGTCCATAAATCAAAAAAACACAGAAAGAAAAAGAGTTGTTGTTGTTAAAAGTTAGGAAAAAGTTTTGCATGTATTTTTTTTTTCTTGTTTTATTTTCAGGACATTATTTTTTTCCTTATTTTCTTCCCTTTTTTTCCCCGATGTATGTTATTATATGTACATATTATCAACATATATTTAAAGCACGTATTGCAGCAGTTAAACGTTTACCTGATCTGTAATCCATCGGAGCTCTTTTAATATAAGCGCCAATTCATATTCAGCTGATGAGCTTAGGCAGGTGTGAGAAATAGCTTCATGCATCCTTCCATCGACAGCACCAACACTTGCTTCATCACCTTGTCTAAAGGTTTGTTTGATATTTGTTGTTGTTTTTATTCCGTTATTATTATTTTTTTTTGTTTTTGAGTTTTTTGAAGGCATGAATATAGATAAAGAAATAATAAAAAAAAAAGTAGCAGATTTTTATACGTAAATAATTGTGTGGATTCATGAATGGAATTGAATGAAATCATATATGATGGAAAATATTGAAAATAAAAAAATGAAGTCAAGATGTGAAAAATTAAATTTTCACTGAAAACAAATCTTACGGAAAAATATTGCATTTAATATTTTTAAAGGTATTTTTGTTAACATGAATCTTTTGAAAAAAAAAAATAATTGAATTTGAGTTCCACACATCGTGAAAAAATTCAAATGATTATTTTTTATTTTATAATTCATTTCATGAAAAGGAGAAGAATTTTCACTTCCTCATTTTTTTTTTTTTTAATTTTCATTTTCTCTTGTAAAACTTAATTTTTTTTCAAAGAAAAAAAAAACGTGAAAACATTTAAAATTAATGCGATCATTTATTTTTATTTTATTTTTTATTTTTTAAAAATTCTTTCTAACGAAAAGATATGAAAATTATCTGAGATGGTGCATAGAATGATAAATTTGAAAATAAGATGGAATAAAAAGGTAAAAAACAAATAAGCTTTAAAAAAAAATTTATTACCTGTAGACAGTACGATAATATGTTGGCTGATGTGGTAGTGTTGCACTAGTACAACGATGATTACATCGAAAATCATCATCAATATCTAGAACATTAGCTAAAAGTGATTTTGATGACCTGTAATATAAAAAAAAAAAAATCATTTGTATAACACGTACACAAAAATAAAATTGAATCATAAAAATGACAAAAGAAAATTCACATGAATTCATTTTAATTTAAGTAAGTAATTTGTCAAACTGAAAATATAAATAAAAAAAGAAAACAGGAAAAAGATAAAAATGATGATATTGGTTTTTTTTTTGTTGTTGTTGAGATTTTTACCTTTCTTTTAGTTCTACAGTTTGTAACTGTTGTTTTTTCTCAGCTGATGATGAAGTTGGTGGTGGAGGGCAATCATAACTTTCTTGTCCAGGTCGATGCATACGAAGGATACATGGTAGCCAATAAAGAAATATTACACGAATCTTATAGAAAAAGAAACGGTGAGAAATTTGAAATTAAAAAAAAATATATACAAATTTAACAAAAATTTCATAATTATTGTAGTTATCATACCCATTCAGACATTTCATGTGTATCAGGATTCCTGTGATGATAATTTAATATGAGTATAGTTGACACAACCGATGAGGCCACCATAAACATGATACAATTGAAATAAGTTCCTATATTAATTAAAAAAGAAAAAGTTTTCAAAATCAAATTTTACAATTTTTACAATTTAATCTTTCATTCTGTGGAAAAAAAAATGTTTTGGCTTTTATGGTATCACAAGTTTAAGAATTAAACTTTCGAATAATATACATATACATAATTTCTACCACTAAACACATAATTAAACAAATTTTCAAAGTTTCTTGAATCTTTTTTTTTTTAAATTCAAGATGATATTACTGAGAAGTTAGAGTACATGAAAGTATTTGTGTATATAAGTACTTCAAAAATTTCGTCTTATAATGTTTAATTTCTAAATTTTAACATGGTAAACATGTGTTATATATTTACAGATATTTACTTTTTTTCTCAAGTAAATAATAATAAACAAATAAAGTTTATATGTAGATATTTCACAGATATTCATGCACATATGAACTTTAATTTGAATTTTATGTACAATTTTGTTATATCAAAGAAGATACATATTTTCAATTCAAAAACTTCTGAAGGAAAACTTTTAATGAGATTCGATGTTTGTATTTATATATCTGATATACGGACAAGCTTTGCAAAATTAAAATATATATAAATGATAAAATATCTTATATTTATAATAATTTTTGTTGCAAAAAAAAAAAAAAAAAAAAAGAGAGAGATTACATGTATTAAAACGACAACGATGATGATAATGATGATGATAATATTTACTCAAATTCACAAGTTCTTTAGTTAATGTTTCATATGCATTATAATGATGGTAAACATACACAAAAATTGAATTTTATCTCAAAAATATATTTTTGGGAAATAACAACAAACAAAAAAAGTTCATTTTATCATAAAATCATGCACTTTTTTCTTTTTCTTTTTTTGAATCTTTTTTTGTACATTATTCTTTTAAAAAAGTTCTCCTTATTAAATTTTTTGCAAATTTCAACTTTTCTTTTGAAAAAAAAAACAACAAAAAAAAAGAGAAGTTGAAGAACAAAAACAAAAACTCAAAAGTTACAGGTTTTTGTGAATTAGACAAGAGAATATGAGAAGAAAAAAAAATACTAAGAAAAAGTTCAAGAAATGAAAGTTTATCAAGCAAATAAGTAACTATATAATAAAAAGATAATCTTATCTTAATCTTATGATGATATCTTAAGAGAAGAAAATATATAGTTAAGAAAATTCTCTGTATAAGAATTAAGAATATTATTATTGAATGAGTAAAAGACTTAATAAAAGTATAAAATTAAATTGACTAATTTTTTGTGAAGCGAACTGAAAGAATTTCATATTTCTTTTTTTTGTTTTTTTTTTTTTTTTATTGTGTAAAAAGTATAAAAGTGGACATTTTTAAAGGATGTTTAAAATTCAAGTGACCTTTTTATTAAATAAAAAAAAAATCATTACATAAATTATAAATTAATTTTTCGTTTTCAAAATATCACTTACCTAGAAGAGGCACTGCATCTGAAGTGGCCGGCATTGTTTCAGCCACCATGTTTAGGAAGACTGTTAAAGATAATAGAATTGTGACTCCTGTAGAAATGAAAATTTTAAAAGAAGAAAAAAAAAAGGAAAAATTTAAATGTATCCTTTTTGTTTTTTCAATTTTTTAGGGACGTAAAATTTATTGTTTGTGTAACCGAAGAAATTTGAAAAAAAAAAAAAAAAATGTTATTTCTAATTAATTTAATCTTTTAATTGATATCAAAAAAGGGTATCCTTTTAAGAGGATCTTGCATTTTGTTTACGTAAGATGGAATTTTAAACAAATTTCATATCAATTTAAAGGACAATATATACAAAGAAAATAACAACAAAAAACGAATGAAAAAATTTTTTTTTTCCTTTTTGTCGGATTTAAAAAGTTTTCCTGTCTGGAGGCAATCTTTATACGGTATATAAGATTTATACTTATGAGATTAAAAATCTTGAAATTTTGATTTAGCATACAGTGAAATGGACAAAGATTTTCCATAAACGTTTTTTTTCCAAATCTTTCATTTTCTTTCTCTACGGAAATCTTTAATGGGATCTTATCTTTTTTCCCTACAAGGTTTTAATTCTGTGTAATTTTTGTACGCATTTCACCTGATTTTCCTTACCACCCTTTAAATGTTTTTCTCTTTAGTACTTCCTTTGTCCTCCCACATTTTTTTATTTTTTTTTTTTGAAAATTTCATACGCGTTTTTTCTTCTTCTTCTTCTTTTAAATAACTGTAAAGTACAAGATGTCATTGTTGGACGTAATATACACAATGAAATTCTTTGGTTTTTCTTTATATATGTGAATGTTGTAGAAGTTTTTTGAATATTCAAATTCATGAACGAAAACAAGGAAATTTCTTGAAAAGAATGCAAAAATCTTACATATGTATGTATGTATGTAAGTATGTTGTATTTAGGATGACATACATATAATGTACATCACATTTTTATTCTTCTTGATTTTAAACTGATATTGTCACCTTAAGGTATTTTTATTTTTTAATATTTTTTGTTCTTTATTTATTATTATTATAATTTTTTTTTTGTATTATTAAGTTTTTTTTTTTTTTTTTTGAATAAACGGATTTAGAATCGAGGACATGATTATACTACCTTCGTGGTATAGTATAATGTATTTTCTTGTACTATGAATGCCTACAAGGTATGTATGAAATATATGAGAAAAAAGAAAAGAAAATGGAAGAATAAAAACAAAATTGTTAAAAATTATTAAAGGATAAAAATTGTAAATTTGTAAAAGGATTTTGTTGAAAGAAATGTTTTTTTCTGATCCTTAAGAAATGTGTGTATTATAACAACTGTTATGTGATAAAAAAAAAAAGTTAAGATATTTTAATATGAAATGTTGAATTATTCGAGAAAAAAATACATACATATGTACATATGTATATGAAATCCATTTTATTGTTATTATATTGTAGGGAAAGCATATAAAAAGGACAATAAGAAATATTATAAACGAATAAAATTGTACATATATGTAGAAAACTAGTAGATATAATGCTATTTATATCAAATAAAAATGTGATAAGAATATTAAAGTATGATTTTATATTATTTTCATTTTTTCATGTATCCTTAACAGTCAGTCATACAGTTAGTCATTCATGTATTGAGAATGTAATGTTTTATGAAAATATAAGGACATATCTATATATTCTTATTTATGTTTTCGAAGATATTTTTCTCAAGATATTATTTTTTATCATTTTTGTACGGATTTGTATTGTTTTGCTCATGTAAAACATGTGAATACATGAATATGAACAAAATTGTAATGTGTATTAGTAATATATTCGTATTGTGTGTACGTGCTTCATATATATAAGACAAACAAGCAAAACAAAAAAAAAAAAAAAAAAAAACAAACCCCTAAAACACACACAGATATTGGGTTTTTATTGTATTTCATACATAAAAGTTAATCAATGATGAATAAATGAAACAAATTAGAATCGATTGAATGGAAAAATTGTATAGTTAGTTGCGTTTTATTCGTTATACTTGTATGTGTACGAGTTTGTGTAAGATACGATCAAATTGATTAAATTAAATGGATACAAAATGTGAATTAAATATACGATACAACAAATAGTATCACAAGTTAAAGAGAAGAAAAAAAAAAGAAATTAAATGAACTTTTTGACACAAATCAAATTATACAATGAATGGAAAACAAAATAAGTCAAGTGTTTACGAATTCAAAATACATATAAAAAAAAATAATTAAACAATTCACATTGAAATAAGGTTGAATATAAGGTTAAAGTTAAAAGTGATTTTTAATGCGTTTCAATGGAAATTCAAGAAATTTTTTGAGATATAAAAATTTTTAATGATCTTTTCCGTTTTTTTTTTTTTTTTATTTATTTTTAATTAAAATCAAAAATAGGTTTTTTTTTGAAATTAAAAAGAGGGCTCAAAGAAAAAGAATTAAAAGAGAAAAATGACTTTTTTTTCATGATATTTTATGTGTTTTTACGTGAATCACAAACCATCGACAGCTTAACTGAAAAAATACTTTCAATAGAAATTTTGTTTGAATTTTCGTACGTTTTTAGAAGTTATAAAAACAATACAAACTCATATAAAAAAGCTTTATTAGGTCCTTTACATAAAATATGAATGCATTATTCCTAGAAAGGATTATATATATATACATATATATGTATATTATATTTGTGAGTAAAAGAATGTACTTTATTTCCGCTTCAGACACTGATTTATCAGCTTTAATAAATTTAATCCGTTTCATCAGTAGACTTAAATTATACATGAAATAGTTGAAAAGGATAAAAATAAAATAAAAAAAATTTATCATAATCTTATCTAAGGTCCTTTTACTTAAATCTTCAATAAAAAAAAAGGACAACAAGAGAAAAAAAAAACTAGTGCAAACTAGTAATACTTGATTTAAGGAGTTTATATTATTTTTTATTCAAGAACTTTTCACATTTAAAAGGATAATTTTGGATCAATTGTGAATGTCCTTTTAAAAAAAAAAGTTTTCTAAGAATTTAAACGTATGTATATTGAATATATGTATATAAAATTTCACAAAACTTTCCAGACCAAAACTTTAATACCTACGAGTATATAAAATCTCTTTTTTATTGGATAATTGTTGTTATTTTGATTTTCCTTATACCATCTAATGTGTTTTTCTCAAATGACTATAAGTATCTCTATGTACGGACAAATAAAATGTATCACTTAAGAAAATTTATATTACATTTTAAAAGATATATATTATCCTTTCTTACATGTATTCTGTAAAATGACAATTTTACTATAAAATTATAGGATTTAAAATTTTCTCCTTGATGTAATTCCTCTTTCATTTTATATTTACGTTCATTTAAGAGATACATAATTTGAAAAAAAATTTTTTTTTTTTGAAACATTTAATCCATTGTAATTATAATTGAATGTATAAAAGGACCTATTATTTAGTTATTTATATTAAATTAATCTCAATTTAAATTTGTGTATGTGTATGTGTGTGTTCTCATGTAGTAATCTTTAATTAAATAATACTTTAATGTACGAATATACTCTATATATTTTGTATAACATTTTATTCACATTTAATTCATATGAACCATAAAATACTTAGAATTTTTTAAAGGATATTATTACAAAATATCTTTTTGTGATAACCACAATTTTACACATGAAACCATAAATGTTTATAATCATTAATCAAATATGATTGTATGTATGTATATGTTATATAGAATATAGATATTTAGATGTTAATGAAATTTAAGCAATTGCATTTATAATGAAAGAACGTCTATAATAATAATAAATGACGTATGTATATTCAATTTAATAATATTTTATGAAAATGTTAAATGAATATATATCACTCGTCTGTACTTGTACTCATATACATATTATGAATGAATATATTGTATAATTATATCCTTATTTCAAGGTAATTTACATTACAATTTATAATATTAAATGTACTATTACTCATATAAGATGAAAGTGAGGTAAAGGACGTGTTTTTTATGCTGTTTATGCTATTTAATAATATAATAATAATTGCATTTTGTTGAGCTTTTACTTTTGAACATATACTACAGCTATTTATGTCATTTTATAAAATGTATACGTACATATATGTTTATCAATGCTATTAAATAAAATACATACGTTCATACAAAGTATGTGTGATGTATGATACTGTTACTTTTGAAAATTGCATTCAATATGTTTGTAAGTAAAGATACAATATACAGGATAATAAATAAAGTATGTATACGTATGTTGTGGGTGAATAAGAATAATGTTAAATTTAATATAATAAAATGAAAAATATTTAATATACAAAATTAGTGTATGTGTATGTATTATGTTATTATATTATGTTTTTTTTTTAATATACGAGTATACATATATTGATTGAATTTAATATATTATGCATGTTCACAAATATTTGTTAACAACATTATGTATACTGAACATAAATGTTTACTTATATAATTTACGTAAACCAAAAATAAATGTTTATAAATCTGATATTAAATATGTACATGTATAATATGTATGTATATACAATACGTATTAGTTTAAATCGTGTAAAAGGATAATTTGTGTTGCATGTAAAAGACATATTTTTTCTTTGGTGTTTTTTTTTTTGTATAAAAATATGAAAATTTTTATGAGAAAAAAAAAAATGATGGGGATAAATGGATTTTTTTTTGTTGTTGTTGAAAATTTGACAAGAAATTAATTGTAAAATATGTAAAATATTAAATAACTTGTTTTCGTCAAAGGGGGAATTTTTACACTATAGAAAAATGTTAATGGAAATATGTACATACTTGCATTTATGAAACTTTAAAAAAAAAAAAAAAATTGGATGGAAAGAATTATCCTTTTTCTATTTAAACAAAATTTTAAATTATATAAAATTCATAGGAAAATTATATAACAACTATTCAACAATGTATGTTCTTTGTCCTCCCCACCCACTAGAAAATTTTACTGTTTTCAGATTAGAAAAAGATTATCCCTACAACTTGGTTCGTTTGATTCAAAAAAAAAAAAAAAAAACGTTGTATGTTACTGAAAAATTATAAAAATTCCAAAAAAATAGAGGATAATGCTTTTGATTCTTCTTTTTATTCTAACTTGATTTTTAAGGTAAAATTAAAATTATTTCAAATTTTCTACAACAGGTTTATTTTCATTAATTTTTTAATACTTGGGTTTGTTTTTATTTTCAGTCTGTATCTGAGTGAAAAGACATTTATGTATACAAAAAATATAACACTTTTTAAATTCACATTAAAAGTCATTTTTAATCCTTGAAAAATTTTGTTTTTGAACGTACACTGCGCTCTGCGGCATCTAAAGTTAATATATTGACTATCATATATCTTATCCTTTTTCTTTATTTTATACTTTCTAAATAAAAAATAAAGTGAACAAATAGCAATATAAAATTGAAATTTTGTTTTTGTTAAATTTTCTTAAGAAAATATTTTGAATAAATCGGACCTTTCATTCTGGACAGATAAAATATACATTTTAGGTTAAAGTTTGTCATAAATTAAACTCATTGAAAATATTTTCTAAAAAAAATGAAAAGTATTAAATAAAATTTTCTTTCTAATCCTAAAACAAAAGATATCCTAAAATAATAAAACCATATTTCTTTACTTGATAAAAAAAAAAAATTTAATTATGGAACATAATAAATTTTTACAAAAAAAAAAACAAAATAAAAAATGGTGTGTAGCTAACGAAATATTTAAAAATTCACATAATTTTTGATTTTTGACAGAGTTATTTTGTAAATCTTTTACAAAGCATTGAAAATATTTATGATTTGTTAGTTGAAATTATTTTGTGTACGTTACGTTTGAACAGAAAAAAAAAAGGTATATAAATTTATTACAAAAATACAATAAGCTCAGGAGTATAAAATTTTTTAATATTTCAAAAACAAAAAAAAAACCAACAAACAATTGAATATTTACATGAATTTTGTATGTTTTGTTACACTAAAATCATAAATAATGAAAATATAATTCAATGAAAGATTTAAATGAAAAAAAAAGGTGTGAAATAAAATTTATGAATTTCAATATAAATTCCATAAACAATAAACTTTTAGGTAATTTAAAAATAAAAAAGTTTTTCCGGAAACATTTGAAAATTAGGACATTTAGATAAAATAGTGTGTAAACAATTTCTATGAGTTGTGTGTGAATTCCGAACTATGGTATAATTAGTAGAAGAAAAAAATTATAATAAATTAATTTTAATTTTTCTATAATTTGTTTTTTTTTTTTTTTGAATTTACTTACCAAGTGAAAGTTTTTCACCTGAATCTGGTGGCAGTGTAAATCCTAGGAGTGCCATTGAGGCAATTAAAACACATGGAACAATTAAATTGAAAAAATAATACAAGGTTTTACGTCGTATTAATATTGCAAATGTAATATCAATATAAGGTTCTGGGCAGCAATTATAATAGATTTCGTTGCGTTTACCAGGAACACCTGTTTTCAAGAATAGATTTAATTTTTAAATATCATGACTAGATAACTTGAGTTCAATAAAAAAAAAAAATTTAATTGGTTCTAAAGGATTAAAAAAAAAAAATACACTTACCTAAAAGTTCCCATTCACCGTTTGTTATAAAACTAGATATATCTCCGCCAGTTTCATCTTGTAACTGTAAATCAAGCTGAAAAATAAATTTTAGCTTTTATTAATTCTTTTTTTTTTTTTCCCGTTTCATATTTTTACTTCTAAAAACTTAAAAAATTACAATAAACATGTATTATGAAAATTAATCAATTAATTGCTGCCTTATTCTTTACTTTTAATCTTTTTTTTTTTTTTTTCTAAACCAAAAAAAGTTTTTTGTTACTTAAAAAGTCTTAAAATAATGATGAAAACCGAAAAATATTAATGTAAAAGAATTTATCTTTCTCTGTTTTATGTTATTTTTATTTTTCTCATGTATCACATAACATTATTTGATTTATTAAATTATCTTGAAGTAATTTGATTTATGGATCATATAAAGGATATCCTTATAAAGACAAAAGCCATATGTTAAGTGTATTCACAAACATCCTTATTACATAACTTATATATATATAAATACCATACCATAAAAAAAAAAGCAGGAAAATAAAAAGTAAGTATATGTATATATGTATCATATAATGAGTTACACACACAGTGGAAAGATGACGAAGAAGTAAAACATACATATACCATGTGAGGAGATTAACATAATTTATTTGTTACGCTCAATGAAAAATATAATAAGATACACGATGGAAATGATAATGAGGTGGATGATAAATAAAACAAAAAGGAACAGAGTATAGAAAAAAGGAAGGAATAAGGAAACGTTTTTGAAAAGAAATGTTTTTATTATTTATTTTTATTAAGCTTTTTTTTTTGTTTTAGTTTAAATTATTCACAAAAAAAAAAAAAAAAAAAAAATTAAAACATTTTTTGTTGTTGTCTCATTTCAATTTTCAGTGTAGCAATAATTTGGCCTTATTACTTCCTCCACACACAACTGAAAACTTATATGAAAGATAAACAAAAAATTATTTTTAAATTTAAATTTCGGTACATTGTAGAATTCAAATGCTGTTTTTTTTTGTGTGTTGAAACTGTAGGATTATTTTATTTTAAATATTATTTATTTTTTTCTGTTTTTGTTACATTTTAATAAAAAGAACAAAAAGAGTTGGGGAGAGGGTTTCGAAAGGTAAAAACTCTTTAGAAAATAATTTTACAAAAACTACAATAGAACTGGAGTAACTGGACCATATACGTAAAACTGGACTGAATTCACATTTTTATAATTTTATTAAATACGAATTTCAAGCAAAAAAAAAAAACTTAAAAAAATTTTATTCATCTACATGTAAATTTTTTTTTGTTAAATTTATGTTGAGGATAATTTAAAATGTGAGTGTGGTATTTTAACATAAAATGAATATTACGTTTTTGTTTTTTTGTTTTGTTTGTCGAATATAATGTGTATCCTTAGGGTGCCGTATAGTAAAAGAACATTTTGTAAAGTGGATAACACAAAAATAAATATACGATGAATACATGGTGGTGACATGTTAAAGATACTGTGACTGGGTTATTTTATGTATCCTTTTTTTTTTTTGTATTTTTTTTGCAAAAGTCAGAGATTAATTTATTGATTGTGTTAAATTGTTTTATGACCTTTCCAATTAAACTGATGGTGTCTGCTGTAAAATTCTTTTTTTATTTTTTTTTTGGTTTTCGGGATTTTATTTTATACAAAATTTCACTGGTTTTCAATAGAGAATAAAATAAAATGTGTTTAAAGTGAATATTTAAAGGATTTATTTAGTTTTTCTCTGTTTTATCACGTTTTATCCTTTTTCATTTCTGTCTTTCAACTGAATTTTTCATACCATATATATTTTTTAGTTTTTTTTTTAAGCTTTCATTATTCTAGAAAAAAATTAAACAAAAATAAAAAAGGGTGAAAAATGCTGACATTCCTCGTAGCTCATTCTTTTGATCCTTATTCTATCTCATTATCTGTTATATATATTCATGAATTTTTTTTAATTGCTTAACCTTAACATGTACAAATTAAGTATTTTGGAATTTCATATGGAAAAATTTCAGTTTTTATCCTAAAATACCAACTTATGGTATTTTATAAGAATGAAGGATTAACTGCACTTTGTTACAATTACGGAACTGAAATGCTGTTTTTTTTTTTTTTTTTTTTTTTAAAGGACAATTTCTTGTTAGGAGACACAAAATATCCCAACGAAAAATTACAAAAATTTTAAATAAATTTATAAATTTCATATTTTAGAGAAAAAAGGATATGATACCCATTCAAAAAATAAAATTAAAATTTATGTTTTTGGTTTTCGACAAAAATATTTTTCTGTTGCTTTTTTATCCTTTGACCATTTGAATAGATTGTGATTTTTGGAAATTCTAGTATGTATGGGTACATTGATGTTAAAGAAAAATATGAAAATATTTTCAAATGAACAATAATAATAATCAGACCCATTTGGTCTAATTTGTTTTTTCGTTTTTGTGAAAATACAATTTTCATAATATTTGAATCCTTGAATAGATTTCATGAATAAATACAAAAAAAAAAAAAAATTGTCTATCACATTTATGTATATTATGAAATTGAACATTAAAATGCCAGACATAAATTTTCCTATATTACGTATACACTTAGGCTTTTTGTACGTGATCCAATGGAAAAAAAAAGACCTATTAAACAAACGAACACACAAAATTTAGAAAATTTGACTGATATGAAGTAAATTGAAGTGATGTGGTAAATAAAATATGCTATAGAACATTTTATTAATTCAGAATAATATATAGAATCAAGGATATAAGTATGAGAAACATATGCCTAAAACGATGACAATGATGATGATGATGATAACTTTTCTTGATAATGTAAAATAAATATGACATATTGAACAAATTTTTGAACAGATATATACAGTATCTAAAAATGACATGAATTAAGGTTTTCTAATATAGAATATATACGAAATTTTGTTTGTTTTTTTGTTGTTAATTTTAAATTAGTATGAGTGACATCATTTTTATGAATATGTAGTTTCAAAATGTATAAAATTCATATCATGAAATCTAATACATGTTTAATATAAATGTATGATAACAAAAAAAAAGTATGTATATTCAAGATATGGAGGAGTTCATTAACTTTTATCCTTTTTTTATGCTTTGCAGGATTGAAAGATACTTGAAAGTTAATGTTTGTGGTAGTATATATGTACCTATATGTATTAAAAGGATCTAAATAATGTGAAGAATAAGAAGGAACAAAATAAGTGTATTGTAAAATTATAGTATTTTTATACAAAAGGAATTGATGAAATGGGCAGACTATACAGAAATTTTTGGGGTGGTCTGAGAGAATATTAAAGAATGATATGAAAAACATGTATAAGAATGGAAAAATCTAGTAAAGTTCTGTAGTATAAAAAGAAGAAAAGTAGGAAATGAAAAAAGAAAAGAAGAAAAATTGATTTGAAGTAAGTTAAAAGGTTCTTAAGGGTTTAACAGGAAAGGAAACATTATTTTCAGGACCTAAATTGTATTTTAAATTGAAAATATTGAGAGAAAAAAAAATAGGATAATGTAACATGAATTACCTGTACTTAAAAAGTCTATTGATGAAAAATAAAACACATTTTATTGAACAAATTTTTTTTTTCTTGATTGATTTGATGGTTTTAGTTTTCAATTTTGACTTTTCAGGTAATACCTACTTTTTTTTTTTTTTTTATAATAAATATGTATAAAAGTTGTATAGATTTTTCTCGTTTTTATTTACAGTTATGAATAGGTATACGATAAGTATACATATTCAGAGTAATTTTGAAAAAGTAATCACGGAATGTATAAAAGATGAAAATAAGATCACCGATTTTTTTTTTTCTTGAAAAACCTTCAGAAAGTACAATGTTTCATTGTCATATTATTATACTTCATATCCTATTTTATACATTTATTTATTCTCAGTTGCATTTTGTGTCCTAATTTACTACATTTGAAGTACTTTTTCCTTAATTCCTTCCTGCAATATTATTTTCAATATCTTAATATTGAAGAGTTAGTTGAAATGATGGAAAATTACAATGATGATGATGATGATGAAAAATTGAAGGCAAATGAGATATAAATATAATGATACAAAAAAAAAAAAAGGATACATTTTTGTTTGTGTGTGTAGGCTTGTAAAAATAAATTCTATCACATAACTGTCATTTAAAATATAAATATAAAAGAAAAAAAAATGAGATATTAAATAAAGCCTGAAACTTTGTTTTATTTTTCTATATTAAAAATTTCCAGTTTAATGTTGCTTTTTTTCATTTTCAAATATCTCATGTAAACATAAAGCAAAAAGGAGAAAAAAAAATAAAGAAAGAAATAGTGAAATAAATAATTTTTTTGCACCGAGAACGCCTACACAATTTAAATAGATAAAACAAAAATTGTATAAAAAGTGTAAAAATGAAATCGAGAAAAAAATGTAGAGAAGGGTTAATATTTTTTTTGTTCATGTTCATTTTTTCTGCAATATCAGTAAAAAAAATTTTTTGATAAACGCCTAAAGCTTGAAAAGTATGATGTATAGGAATGAGTATGACTAAAGAAAAAAAAAACGAGTAGGAAGAATGAATGAATGGAGAATGTAGAATAAAGGGGGAAAAAAAAAACAAAATGGAATGGAAAGTACCAACACAATAAAGGATAAAAAATAAATATAAAATTGCACCGGCACCGGTTGTTAATAATGACAGGATATTGCGGAGTAGTATAGATGCATTTACTGCATATATACAAATTCATTTTGAATGCAAAATAGAAGAGGAAATTAAAGTATAGAAACTAAAATGAAAAAAAAAATAGAAAAAAATTTTGTATTCTATGAAGATACTAAAAAAAAAAAACAAAAACAAAAAAATGATAACGATAACAGGAATATGTACATATATATGGTAAATTTTAAAAAGGACAAAGTTACAAATTTTTTAAGATATTTTTTGAATATTTTTATATTATTATTTTTTTCAATTTTTTTAAAAGTGAAGAATTTTAATTACAAGACAGAATGTAGTGCATCCTTTATTTTAAATTTTCAAGTATTTTTTTGCAATTAAAAAAAATAATTTCGAGTGAGTTTTATCCTTAAAGAATTTACATAATTATTTGTTTTTTGTTTTAAAATATAAAAAATCCTATCATAAAAACAGTAAGTTTTCAAAATTTTAAATTTAAGATGAAAGAAAAAGAAAAATTAAATTTGTGAAAAATATATGAATTACAAGAAGAAAAAAATTCAATTCCTCACTTCTGTTTTCAGATTAAGAAAAATTGTTTTGAAAATGTGTAAATAAATTCGTAAAGGATTATCTAAAACAAAAACAAAAAAAATTTAATTTCTTTTGTTCTTTATGTTTCCTCTGTATGTATCTACATATGTACATCCCAACAAAAATTTAAAATACATATTAACATTGGAAGAAACATTTATTAACATCCTTTTTTATACATGTTTATATGTGTGCGTAAAATATATATAAAATTCCTTTTTATAAGTATATTTTCAGAAATTTTCAGAAGAAATTCATTTATTTTGTTTAAGCAATTTTACTCGACGTCTAGGTCTGGGTCTATTGCCAGTTATGTTATTGCCATTTTACTATAATAAAGAAAACAACTAGAAAATAGAAGAAGAAACTCATAAATTGTTGTATATGTATGACAGTAAAAAACAAAAAAAACAACTTAAAAACCTCCTTATAACATTTTCAAATTCAAGATAAAGTTTTATACACAAAGTTTATTTATTTTATATTTATTTTTCCTCAATTTTCTATTGTGTATTTTAGTTTTTCTTTGCTCTGTTTGTCTAAATGTATATGAGGCCATAATTTTTTAAAGAACAGTTTAACAAAAATATATACGAATATAAATATACTTAGTATATAGAAAAAGCGACATAAACAGAAATTTTCTAAATAAAAATTTACTATGTGTGCTATAATCTAAAATTATATTCTTAAGAAAATGAGAAAAAACAAAAAAAAAAAACACGAAGAAAAAGAGTAAGAAAAATGAAAATAAAATGAAGATGAAAAAATATTTTAAAGTAAAAAAAAAAAAAGTGGCTAAGAAGAAGAAAAAAAGAAGAAATTAAATGTTTAAACATGAGAATTTTCTAAATTGTAAATGTTTATTTGGTTGTAATTTTTGTTTTTGTTTTACACACAGAAAGGAGGTAATTGTTGTTGGTTTAGAGACTTCATATATATTAGAATAGAAATATTTGAAATGATAAAGATGCCAAAAAAAAAAACTGGTAGAAGAAGTAAAGTGAATAACAAATGTGAAATTAAAAAAAAAACTAAATAAATTAAAATATTAACGATGAGGGATATAAAATATATGAAAAATGTATGAGAAAATGAAATTTTTAAAATTTAAAATTAAAAATTATATGCTGTTAGAATTTATTAAGTATTTATTTGTTTTTAGATTTTTCTGTGGAAATTGAAGTGAAATTTTTTTCAAAACATGGAAAATAGAATATCTTGAAAGTTTCTTATGAAAACCTTGTTCTAAATAGTTTTTAAAAACAAACGATTCTTTCCAGTTTATATCAACATAAAAAAAAATTTCATAGCATATCCATTGCATACTTTTAGGCTGTATAAAATTTCTTGGAAATCCTTTTTGTGTTTTGTTGTGTATTATGAATAAATTGTTGTAAGTATCCATAAGACTTGGAATAATAAATTGAAAAAATAAAACTGTGTGACGAATTTTTTCGAAATAACTTAGCTTTCCAAATTACACGTCACTATTCACCACTATGAATAACTTATTAAGCGTATATTTTACATATACGAGTATTTCAAATTTTTCCAAGTTCTTATTCATATATAAGTAGCTAAAAAGGCTCAAGGATTATTATTAATTTTTTTTTCTGTAGGAAACCCATACTCAAGGAAATTTATTTTCAATCTAAAAAAAAAGTATATTCTTTTTTTAAAATTTTTAAATTACGATCAGGATATAAATTTCAACATTATCAATTCAGAAAAAAATAAATCGACTATAATACCAATGAAAAAATAAAATAAATAGACTGTAACTTCGAATATAACAACAAAAAAGGCAAACAAATATAATCTTCATATACACAATCTATGTACATATGTATGTATATCTATTGAAGTTGTTCAAATTTCCCTGGATTTGAATAATCAGAATTGGAATCGGTTTACGTAGACCAAAATAGGATATATGTATATAATAATGTATAACAATCAACCTCATAATACATAAAAAGGCAAATAAATATATATACATATATTATGTATGTATTGAAAGATGATTGGTTACATCATATAGCCGCAAACATTAAAATAATTCAATTTCAGGTATGTTCAATATTAGTTCATAAATTATGTGCCACAATGGACCTTTAGTGTTTTGTGATATCCGATATGAGCCAAAATATATATTCAAATCCGCAATACAAGTACAATATGTACACAATATTCATTTAATATTAACAAAACCCAAACAATATATTCTCTTGTATGATTTTTAGTTTATACAACATATTTTATACAATCTTATATCCTTGCAAAACAAAAAAAAACAAAAAAACACCATTCTCTACAAATAAGGTAATAAATAGTATAATTTCAGAATTATTTTTTTCTATTTTCCTTTTTCATTTTTCTCAATGAATTTGTGATTGTATAAAAATTGATTTCCAGGAAAAAGTTAAAAAAAAAAAAAAAACAACAGAAACACATTGAGAACGGAAATAAAAGATATATCTTATATGAGAAAGATGTTGTATGTATATATAGTTTAATATGTACGTACAGGGAAATTTATTTTATGTACCTACATATGTACATATTATGTATCTAGAAAATCACAAAGGATAATTTTTGTTTTTTATAAAATAAATTTTTTTTTTCATTTTTAGTTGAAGAAAAGAAAATCGAAAAAAGAAAATTTTAAATAAAGAAGAAAATTTTCCACAGTTACATACATATGTATTTTGCAGTGTATTCAGCATGTGTCCTTTTTGGGAGAATTAAACCGGAAATCTCGATTGAATTTATATACATATATAATTTATAACTGATAAAAAACGAATGAAAAAAAGGTAATTCAGATCATTTTCCTGAATGCTTTTTTTTTTTTATTCTGTTATACATTTATTTATATTTTCTTTCCAATGTAATATTTAAAAAAGGAGGACCGTTAATCCTTGAATGTATAATATTTATACTTGCAGAATTTTAGATAACATCCGGAATATTGTATTGAGAATGAAAAAAGAAGTATGTACATATATTTTTGTATTCGATTTACTATATGAACAAAAAAAAAAAAAAAAAAAAAATGAGTAAATTAAAATGTATATTTTGCCTTCAGATATTTGAGTTTTTCATTTTTCCTAAATTTTTTTTTTACATTTTTGTGTGTTGATGTTTTTTTTTTTATAATTTTAAATTTTATGTGAATGAGATAATAATAATGCCAAGGCCAATGAGATAAACTACTGCATCATGATGATGATGACGATAATGATAGTGATAGGAGAAAGCAAACAGAAGTGCAGATATAATTTATAAAATACATAAAAAGTGAAAAAAAAAAGTCTCACGTATGAAATATATGAAAATATATAAATACACGTTTGAACGTGATCTCTTTTTTAAGGAAAAAAAAGGGTTTAAATCAAAAAGTTATATTGAAATCATATACATACATATATATATATGTACATACATATGTTAGTATTATTGCAGCAACATCAGAAGTAACATTAGGAGTTTAAATTTGTGTACAGAATAAAAAAAAGAATCCATGATAAATGGACGTTAAAGTAAATTTCCGTTTTACTAAAAAGCATGGTGATTATCATGTTTCCACACACTTTTTTTATAAAACTTTACAGTGCAGATAATTTAAATAGAAAAATTTCCACGTTATTAAAAGAAAAAAAAAAGAAGGAAACGAAAGAAAAATTAAATGACCTTGTAACATCAAAGAAATGGTAAGCATATTTCGGTTTTTTTTTCAAAAAAGAGTCCTAGAGGAGGAAATCCATGGTGATTCCTTTATTATTTGAACTATTTTTCGAATTCTGTGAATTCCATGTGAAAATTTGGATTTTGAGTTTACTAAATTTTACACATTGTCAAGTTCACATTTTGATTGGTTTCACATTTTTTCTTTCATTTTTTTTTTTCACTTTTTAAATTGTGAAATGCAATCGATAACGTTTTTTTTTTTTTTGTAAGGCAGTAGAAGTTATTTTCTATGCTTTATTTTATTTTATTCATTTTTTATTTTACTTTGCACCTGAATGAAAATTATTATTTCATATATTTAGTTAAAGAAAAAAAGAACATTGTTATTTACCCTAAGGATATAACTTTTCCGTACTTAATATTATGTGTTAATGTTTGTTTTACTATGGCACAGATATTTTGATGCAAAGTTTGTTTGTTATTATTAAAATGAGTTCATGGTTTTAGAAAGGTAGAAAGGAGGAGAAAAAACAAAATAAAAACATAAAGTAGAACAGAGTAATAGAATAAAAGTTGAATGTTTATATTTATGTTAAATTATTGTTATTTTTTTAAATTAAAAAAAAAAAAATGTTTTATTTTACACATACATACATACGTACTCATATACACATATTCTATAAATAAAATAAATAAGGTATTCATGAATAATTACAGGAGAAAAAAAAAAACTTTTTATACATATTGGTGTATTAATACGTAACAGGATAAAAGGATAAAATATTACTGCAGCAAAAAACTAAAAACAAAAATGAAAGGAAAAAAAAAATTTGTTGTATTGGATTGGAATTTGAAATGCAAAATAATGCGAAGTTTTTGCGTTACGTGTTGAGAATATTTTTGTACAATTTTGTTTTTGTTTATATTTTCACTTTTATGGAATGAAAACTATATTTCAAGGATAACTGAACAAGAAGAGAAAAATAAACATAAAAATGGCTTAAATGATGCATTTTAAGTACTTTTAGATTAAGGACAAGAAAAAAAAAAAAAAGAAAATGATTCATAAGCTTTTGGAATAAATTTTCAAAGGATATTAATTTTTTTGTTCATATATTTGACATCTTTATATAACGAAAAATTTCTAATTATTTTCATTGTTTTATTCGTAATGCATTTTTTTTTCTTAAAATGAAGAAAACAAAAAATATTAGCAAGACGAAATTGAATCACGTTTCGAATAACAGCATGTCAAATAATTTTTTTCTTATTTCTTATAATGAGAAAGAGTGTCCTTTCATATTATTTGTTTTCAGTAAAGAAAAATTATACATATGTATGTATGTATATGTATTTATTTTTTATTCTTAAAATTCTTACATTGCCAAATAATAAGAATTATTTTGTATATGTTAAATTTTGAGTATTTATATAATTTTCTTTTTGTTTCACTCAAAAAATTTTTGCATAAATTTTTATTTTGATTTTCTTTATTCTGGCAAAATTTCAATTTTTTATTTTCATTTCGATTTTGTGATTTATAAAAGTTGTGAATTTTACTTTTGAATTTTTGCTCTCTTTTTTTTTTTTGTGCACAAAATAAATTTCAATGGGAAATTTTTAAATTTAAAAATTGTTTTCTTGTAGTTTTCAAAAGTAATGTAAGTTTTCACTATTTGACATTTTCTTGTGTGTATACAAGATTATTTTAAAGTAAAAAAATATAAAAATAAATTGTGAAATAAATAAAAAATAATGAAAGTCAACGAGTTAGTAATGTAAAACAACATGAAAATTGAAGTTATGCTATATGATTTGTGAAGAAAAAGGAGCCAAACAATAAGGTTAATATATTTTTCTTTTTTTTGGAAGAAAAGATTTTTGAAAAATTTTACAAAATTAAATTGGCACATTTTTTAAGAAGCATTTCTATTATTTAACTGTTTTGTTTATTTTTTTTTTTTTCGTTTAATTTGATTATATTATTTAAAAAATGAAATTAATATTTTTTTCTTATTTTTATATTTTAGACACATAATTATTAAAAAATTTGATTACAAATTTAAAGAAATGTCCAAAAATATTTAATGAATGAAATAATGAAAATAATCCTACAAGGATATTAAATATTAAATGTATTTTGGCAACTTGAAAGGGTTGTGATTTTAAGTTTTCGTGAGATCTGGTCCTGTGAGATTTAAATAAAAATGTTCTTTTGTTATAACAATCTTGCGACTTCTAACATTTCAAGAGACTCTTTCTAGTATTTTCATAATTAATTCCTTATTACTTTTTTAGAAGTTTTTTCTCTACGGGTCAAAGAGTTTACGTTGAGTTATAAATTTTTATGGTACTCATGTACATTGTAAAAAAAACTTTTTGAAGATTACATTAAATTTCGAAGAATTAAATTACACTTTTAAAGAAAACAAAAAAAATAAAAAAATATAACTTTAAAAACAAAAACGAAAAAAAAAAAAAATCAAAGAAATCCTTAAAACTTAAAATATCCTTAAAATAATAGGAAAATTCTTAGAAGTCAATCAAAATCATTCAACTAACAACGACTTTTAAAATAAATTGAAAAGATTTTCAATTATAATGCATTTTCAAAGAATATAGAAACACAGATAGACGGAATTATAAGAGCTTCATCTTCTTTCTTATTTCATAATCTTACTGAAACTTAAAAAACTTAAAATTATTTCTTTATAAAAAACAAAAAACAAACAAAAAAAACCATTCATAATTCTCATCTTTTTTTTGTTGTTTAAATTACGAGTATAAAAGAATCTAAGGAAAACTTATATCTGTCATTTGCATAGACACAATATAAAGTATTGAAATGGAAAATTCTAGATAAAGATTTATAAAAAATTTACATTTATTTAGTTGAGTTTAGTAAAGATATATAAAGATCTTTTAATTTGTGAATATGTATATCTATAAAATGTTCATTAAAATTTACAAATACTAGAAAGAGAAAAAAGAAGAAGAAGAGAAAAACAACGAGAACATAAAGTTTCATAGAAAGAAAATAAACATTTTTATGAATTATATAAAAGTAGTATAAGTAAGTACTTAATATGTACACACATATACACAGTACACAGATACGAAGATGAAATGTGGTATATTAATTGAAAATTAGTTCAAGATTTTATGCTTGTCTAACTGTAAAGACAAATTGAATACATGATGTTATAAAATATGATAGATATATATCCAAGTAAAATTTTTGTGCCTTCTTATGATATTTCTTAATGTATGCATCAATTGCATCATTGAAAATTATTATTCATCTGTCAAGTTGAAGATATAAAATTGAATTAAATATCTAAAATACAATATTTATTCAGAAGAAAAACAAGAAGAACAAGATATAAAGTGTCACGGTTATTAGAAAATTTAAATAAAATATTCTATATAGAATTAAAAATTTTATGGAAATGTTATCATTTTGAACTATCAAAGATTTTAAGACGTTTTTTAATTTACATAAAATAGTAAAAAAAAAATTGAAAATATTGAATTCGATGAAATGTCTTTTAAAATATCCTTTTAGCTTTTATTTAATATACCCGTTTGTAGTTCAATAAGTAAGTCAAGGATCAAATTATTTCCTTTAATATTTTAGAAAATACAAGCTGTCATCTAATTGTGTATTTCATTTTTTACACGTGACAAATACAGTTTCCATGAATGAAGATACTGATGACCATCTTTAAACTTAAAATTACAGGTCAAGTCAAAGAACGGTGAATTATTTATTTATCAGAAAATCCATATATCGAAAATACAATGAAAGGTCATGCACATAAAACACAGAATGATTAATAACTTGTTTTCTCCCATGAGATTCGTCCTTTTTTTTTTGTTACGTGAATATATAATTGAATTTTTTATCTAACATTCAAATAATAAACACGAAAAAAAAAATTTCAATAATATGTGCATAAATGATAAAATGAAAACAAAAAATAATAAAAAAAATAAAAATAAGCGAGAAAATTTCTTGGCCCGAATAATTTTTTATTCCAATCATGATCCTCATTACCATCATCATCACCATTCATGGTTATTATCATCAGAAAGAATTTTCAAAATTGTCGATAAGCTGGAGAAAATAGGTCTCTGACAAAAAAAAAAAAAGACTGTTGAAGTATCTTGGGTAATCACATATGTACAAAGTACATGAATTTTTTGTTTGTTTTGGAATAAAAAAGACGAAAGAGTGTGAGAAAAAAGATATCTTAAATAACGATGAATGTTGTGCTTGTTTTTTTTTTTTTTTTTTTTTTTTTTTTTCATCACTTTTTGCTTTTTATATTTTGTTTTATTTTACTTTTTATTTTTGTGTATTTTTTTTATAGTTTTTTTTTTATCATTAAAAGTAGGTACGTCCTTATTTTTGTACCATTGAGAGAAAATCGACCTCAATTTTTATACACATACACATTTATACAAAATTCATACAATTGTGTACTATGTGAAAGCCTTCTATAGAATATACAGTAGATAAAATTCAGGAAAGATAGCAATATCGCAATTCTACTTCTTTTTATTGTGTACCATTCCTGGATATCTATGATATAAAGTAGTATAAAAGCTTGTTGAAAACTGTACGAAAAATAGGATATTTCATTCTCATTCAAATCAATTGCTTTATACAAATCACATGTTCAAATTTTCGTATATGTACATACGAAATTTTTATGTATATGTAAAAAATGCAGATGAAAAATTTTTTTTATTCAAAAGAATGATGTGGTGGGTGGTGTGGGCGTATGTATGTAAAAATTTTGGTAGATTTACTGTAAAAAACTGTGATTGTGACTATTATCGTATATTATGATTCTTATTTTTTTTTTATATATGATATAACTCTATCTTGTACATGATAGGCTCTTGAGAATTTTTTTGAACAATGCAAAACTAAAATATATTGAGCTTGCGATAAAGTAAAAATAAAAATGTTGAAATTGAAATTGTAACACAAAAATAAAAAAAATAAAAAAATTCACAAAAAATAAAGATTTAACGAATTGAACACATGGTGTAATCCCGTTATTTTTTTCTAGACTTTTTTTTTTCGAAAGAAAAAATTTATGGAAATTGAATGTAATTTCACGTGAAAAATGGTTTTTTCAAAGGTGATTGACATCCTTTATTTTTTTTTTTTTTGAATATTTTGAAATTACACACAAGGGGATTGTTTGATTTTAGTATCTATACTCAAAGGAATATATTTTGTGATAGTAAATTAATATTGAAAGTTATTGTTCATTAAATTTCTTATCCCTAAAAATCATAATTATTTTATTTGTGTAGTTGTTGTTACAATAATTTCAATCAAATTAAAATCGAAATTATGACAACTTGATGGACGTTATATAAAATTCAATTTAGAAAAAGGATAGCACGAATATTTTTTATCCTTTTTTTTTTTTTTGACTTATATTTGCCAGAAGTCAAATGCAGTTTATCTTAAAAGTTTCTTTTCAGATAAATAAAAATGAAAATATGTAACGTATGTCCTGAACGAATCTTGAAGAAGCTCAAGATTAAAAGACTAACATTTTACTTAGACTGTAATATATTATTTGCAAAAAAAAATGTCCATATTGCTGTTAGCAATCTTCTTTTCTATCATTTTGGGTCAATGATTATGTTTTTCTATTTTCTTTTGTATATATTTTTTTTTTTAAATTTCATTTAATTTCATATCCTACTTTTCTTTACTTCTTTTCAAAAAAAGGATATAACGAAAAAAAAATTTAATGAAATTTTCATTCTAAATCTTCAATTTTCTTTTACAAGAAAATAAAAATGAGAAAAAATAGTGCAAAGAAAATAATCTCTCTTAACACAAAATTTGATTTTCCTTCTGTATTATTGCAGAATAAAATAGAAAAAGTAAGAAAAAATAGAAGAAAATAAAAAGAATCTAAAAATATGTTACCTGTAGATTTTATATGGAACAACAGACATTTGTAGAATGTTTTTGTGATAGTGTGATTACACAACATTATGTTGTATATAGATCTATAAAATTTATAGTTCATGAGAAGTGGTGATTATACGTCATGTATCCTGTTTTGTATTTTAAAGTTTAAAGGTAATAAGTCATTGATAGTAAATTGCATATGTTGTGTGGTAAATATTTGATAATGATGATGATATAAATTCATTATATAGAACATGAAAAGAAATTTCTACAAATGTTGCGGAAATTGAAATATCTTTCATTTGGAAGACATAATGAAAAGATTGATATGGGAAATTTGTTTTTGATTTTGTTTTATTCTTTAAAATTGGTTTTCGTATTGAAAAAAAATCCAAAAATCAGATACTATTTACTTTAAAATCTCTATGAAAAAGATTTTGCTATTAAAAATTTTTTCTCACCAGTTAATATTTAAAATATGTATGACTATTATGATACTAGCTTGCCTTGAATTTATGCTAAAAAGTGCAAAAATCACAAAAATCCTTTAAGTTAACCAAACGTTTTGGACAAAAGTATCACATTTAATATTAAAAGCTACTAAAATTATACAAATATTTTTTTTTCTATATATGTAATTTTTCTAAATACAAACCTGAAATCCATCATATGTCCATGATCCAAATTTCATTTCACATTTTTGATCATCAAATGGGAACCATGTTATATCAATTTTACATGTTGATTTAAATATACCAGGCGGTACATATAAACATGATCCATTATTTCGAACTACAACATTTGTTGCATATGTTCCATCGAATCCTTCGTCAGCACTGTGTGTGTAAAAAAAGAAAAAGAAAAAAAAAAACATCAAATTGATAAAATGAAAAAAAAAAAAAACAGATTTTTTTCAAAAAGCTATAATCTTTTTTTTCTCTTCTTTGAATAGGATTATTTTTTTTTTGTGAATAAAAAGTATGTAAATAAAAATGAAAAAGAGAAAACTAGAAAAAAAATGAGTCACAAACGAGAGCAGAATTTATGACAATGAAAATGAACCTTTTTTGTGTGTGAATAATATTGGAGGATATACATATAAGGACATCTTAGATATTAAATTATAGATTTTATCTTTTAGTACACTAAAAGGAAAAAATATAAAATAAAAATAATATCAAAATGTATCAAATTGAATGTTATATAAGAAAATAAAAAATATTTCCTCAATATAAAAAAAATGCATATTATATCCTTTTTTCTTCTTTATAGATATTTTATCCTTCATCTATATTGAATGGTGTGAAATAAACGAAAACTTTCTATCAAAATGAAAAATGAAAATGTGAGAAAAATATTATTTGCTGACCAAAGTATAAATTTTTCGGTGAAACAATTTTATGAGAAGTCCTTTTTTACCGTTTTCCTTTTCTGGTAATTGAATAGTTGAATAAAAGAAATTTTTGAGTACCGTAATTGATTATGTTTTGATATCTCGTTAAAATAAAATGTCTCTTATTAAATATTATATGGTTTTATTATGAGGATAAAAATAATTCTATGAAGAGGATTAGAAAATTTGTCACCTTTTTTATCCTTTTTTTTTCAGAATTCTTCTAGGATTTTTTATTTTGGAAAACAAGTGGAAAAATTGTTGATTGACATTTTATAAACATGATTTTTTTTTTGCAAAATTAAATTTTTTTTTTTTTTTATATTGATTATAGGGGGTTGTAGATAAACTTTATAAAAGAAAATTAAATTGATCCTTTTTTCATACATTGTTTGGATTTCATTATTTCCTCAGGGACAAAATCAAAAAAAAAAGTTAATTTGGAATGTTTGTTAAAATAAATTTTATAAAAATTTTAAACAGTTTTTTTTTTGTATGTCTCTAGACAAATCAAAACACATAATCTAATTGCAGTCTGTGATACAACGAAATTAAGAAAAAATATTGAAAAATACAGATAGAAGAATCAAATAAAAGTCACATATATAAAATTATTTTGGACTATATATCATAAAAGATGCCAAATATTTACTTGACCGAATTGAAAATTCATTATTGATTATCATTGCTATTCATCATTTCTATATGTAAAGAATTTGGTCAATGTCTTCATGTATATAAACATTATACGAGTATATATGTATCTATAGACATACATACATACATACATATGTCAGGTTTTGTGGAAATTGAAAATAATGTGAATTTATATGTACCATACATTAAAATATAGTTTTTTTTTTTTGTTTTGTTTCTATAAAACATACATTCATGTATTCAGTTACTGGAAAGGACATAAAATTATTATCATACATACTAAAGGCACCCAATAAATTATCATTTTATTTGCATTTAACTACATTCAACTTTTTAATATATTATGATAGAAAATATGAATTGAAAGAGAAAGAGAAAGTATGTGAACATGGACAAAAAAAATTACAACAAGAACAAGGACCATAAACAAATATAAGGCGGTACTCAACGTAGCAACAATATTTTATCATCGTTATATATACATATTTTTCTTTTTTCTTATTTTAAAAAAATTTTTTTTTTTTTAATATAATTATTATTGAAAAATGCCGAGTATACTCTGATATAAAAACCATACATTGGAAATTTATTTCGTATAATATTATCATATATTTTTTTTAATCTTTGTTTCTAATCGAGGTCAAAAAGATTTTTTTTTTAAAAAATGAAAACATATGGAAATTAAAACAAAACAAAAGGACACATATTTCTTTTTATTATTATTATTTTTTATAAAGGCTCTTTTTTTTTTTTTTTTGTTAAGTGATGGTGGTAACGGATGACAAGGTTTTTTTTTCTCTTTCCGAATAAAATAATACAAAGAAAAACACGTTATAGTCATAATTTGATTTAAATTTTACATTATGTGAAACATGCGAAAGCTCATAAAAAAAATATACATATGTACATATGTACATATATATTTTTAAAGAAGCTTATATATGCTCTAGATTTTTGTCCAAAATTTAATATGTATTTTGTATGTTAGTAACACATACAAAACAATTGATTAGTTGGTCTCCATGGTGTCGTTATTACATATAAATTTTTTTTTAAGAATGCGAACATGAAGCAATATATTTATGATTATCCTGTTTTTTGTATTTAAAGAAAAAAAAAATTATTATTTTTATGACTTTAAAAGCAGCTATACTTAGAAATTTTTATTTTCTTAATCGGTTTTTTTTTTTATTTTTTCATTTTCAAATTTAACATATTTTTCGACAAAAATTTTATTGAACCTAAAATATTATAAAATTCCCTTGTTGAGAAAAAAAAAAAACGAAAGAAATTGAAACTTTTTTCTTTCGTTTTATTTTATTTTAAATGGGAAATTTTATTACCTTTTTAAACTTAGAAATAAGGGAAAACAGTAAAGGAAAATGCGTTAAAAAAGAAAAAAAGAAAATGTAAATAATTTAACAACACAACGTAGTGAAATAAATTGGCTTAGTGTTCATAATTTTTATTTTTTTTTTATTTTAAAGGTGGAGTGTGAATATAAGGAACATGAAGAAAATATTACATTCATTTTTTTCTCTTCAAAAAGTTTTGAATCACGTTATGTAGGATTTTGTGTGTGTGTGTGTACTTCACAATGTGTTCTCGTACACTTTCTTCTACATTTATGACTTTATAAGGTTTTTCATTTTGAAGTATTCTTGTAATTGAGGGCTCACAATGTCAAGGCAACAACATTAATTAAAATTTTTTCATGTACATATTGTTTTGAATCTTAAGTTCCACTTTTTGTATTTTTTTAAATTTTCAAAATTTTTCCTGGTTATTTTTCTGTATGCAAGGCAGAAATGAAAAAAAAAATAAAATAACTTGAATTCATAGAATGTCATACAAGGATTAAACCTTCAAGCTATAATGTCATTCATTCATTTTGTATGTTTGGTGAATTTGAAACTTAATTGAGGAAATGATCCTTTTGAGGTAAAACATTGAAGAGTTCTACGTAATTTTTTTTTTATTATGGAAGTCTTAGTTTGAAAAAAAAATTGAACATTTATCTTATGATTGATAAATTTTTATATAAATCGATTGCAAAACTAAGATATTTTCAAACTTATTAATATGTCCTTTTTAACATAAAAAAAATTATGAATTTTAATAAACATGATATAGTTTGTGAGGTTAGAAAAATTAAACAAAAAAACATATTTTGCACGTTAATTTTTATATCATTATACTTCAATGGAAATTGAAAAAAAAAAAAAAAGTAAAAAATATGTAATGACAAAAAAGAATTATTATTATTATTATTGTTATATTGAAGAATTGTAAAGAAAAAATGATTATTTCTATATACATAACATGATGACCTCTAAACTAAAGAAGGAAAATTACAAAAATAATAACAAGAAAAAAAAAAGAACAAAGATTTCATTTCAAATGGTTTTGATAAATAATCACAATAACAAAATTATTGTTATAAAAAATATTAAAAAAAGAAATTGTAAAAAAAAAATATTTTTTTTTATTATTATTTCGAGTACGCTTTCTTTTATTATTTTTATTTTGCTCATTTTGTTGTTTTCATTTTTATTCCAGAAAATTAAAGCAAACATAAAAGGTCTCAAGAGTTCTAATAAATTCACATA
Organism: Bombylius discolor; assembly: GCA_939192795.1. NCBI lineage: Eukaryota > Metazoa > Arthropoda > Insecta > Diptera > Bombyliidae > Bombylius > Bombylius discolor. Next base: position 49,540,399 of record OW584240.1, on the reverse strand, counting down.
ATATTTATATACGGTATATCATTACAAAAAAAAAAAAACATTATAGTGCACATTGTATCTTCATTTGATTCTGAGATACACACATATACATATGTATGTATGTATATAGAAATTTTTTCAAATAAATAAAACATATTTTCTTGTATCAAAGTGAGATGACTTGATGAGGAAACACGGTCTATTGTACATTTTATAATATACATAGTACAATGTAATACTGGATATGATGATAATATTTTTCGACCATAAGGACCCTGACATAGATTTTCTCTTTTTCTTTCTATTTATTTTATTCTTTTTTGTTTTCATCTTTTTGTAATTGTAATATAGTATATGTTGAATGTTGTGGTACATTTATTGAAATAATAATGAAGATGATATTTTAGTTAGATTTATATGAAGATGAGAGAATGAATCAAAAGACAAAAAAAAAAAAAAAGGAAAACACAAACAGTTTTTTTCTTGTTACATATAAATTCTTTATTTTTTTTTTTAATGTTCTGTGTCTCTCATATCATTTTGTCGTTGTTTAAATCATAACAATAATAATTTTTGTCATAATAATAAATAGAAAAGGACATGAGAAAAAAAAACAACTAAATGTTTTTCCTTTAATATATTTTTTCTCCAAATAGATGAATGGATGAATTAATAACAAATTCTAAATAAAATACACAAAGGGTTTTTCATATTATTTCGTTTTTTTTTCTGTCATAGTCCTTTGTCTTGGTTAATGGTATCCTTTTCGTAAAATTTATTCTTATTATTAGTTTTTTTATTTTTTAGATTTCAATTTATCTTGTTTTATTTATACAATGAACAACACTTTATTATTTGTGAAGAAAAAAAAAAACATTATGAGTTTTAATAAATAAAATGTACAGAAACCTTTAACATATCACCAAGGCAACAAAGTGTTAAAAGAAAATAATCCTTTAGATATTTCCTAGTATTTTGTGGTTTTTTTTTGTTTAAAATGGTGAAATTGACAGGATTTTAATCAAGAATAATAATGGAAAATCTATTATTAATCTTAAAGCTTATTTTCTCATTTTTTTTTTTTTTTTTTTTTTTTCAGTTTCACCCAGTTTGTATAATGTAAATATTATTTGAAAGATATCTTCAAGCAAGAAAATTGAAAAAAAAAAAAAAAAAAGAATTAAAACTGCTGAGTTCAAAAAAAAAACTTCTGTATTCAATGAATTTAAAAAAGTGCAGAAAAATCACAAAAAAAAAAAATGTTTACATTATTCAAAAAGTTTATTCAACATGAAGAAAATCGTATAACAAAACTTTAGATACTATCTTAATCTTGAATTTTCAAACACTTTACAAGTTGTATTATTTTTTTTTCTATGAATTTGATTTGAGATAATGTGTTTCTTTTAAAAAAGAAACTGTATAGAGAAGAGTCACTTGATGAAGATAAATTTTATTTTATGTACATATTTTAAAAATGACAAACTTTTTGTTTTCTATTTTTTTTTGTTGTTGTTTTGTTTTGGTTTTCGAGCAACAATTTCTTATGTATCATATTTCATAGAATAAAAATGTGATGGAATTATGAAAAAGAAAAAGATTTTTTCTACATAATTTTTTTTTTTGAAATTTTCATTAAAGATTTAACAACATTTGTTAAATAATAGAGAAAAAAGCACAATGAACCGTAACAAAATACAAAATAAAGATACAAACACACACTATGAACTTTTTGTTGTTCGCTTGTCGGTGTGATTTTTCTTTGCTAAATTGTTGCCCCTAATAGAAGATGATTATGGTGATAATATTAAATGTTAAAAGAATACAATGTATCCACAACAATCAAATCTAGAATCTGATGATGTATTTAGTCCACAAAATAAATGAAAAAAAAAAATTAAAAAAAATAAATAGAAGAGAAAAAATAAAGTAGAATGAAAGAAAAGAACATAAGAACAATAAGAAGAAAAATACGAAAATTTTTTCATTAATTAAAAGTTCTAATTACAAAAAAAGGACTTTTGTGTTGTTACTAAGGAATAACCATAATAATAAAAATAATGAAAAAACGAACTCAAAAAATAAAGAAATGCGTTATTATAGTCCTTTTTTCCATTTTTTCATAGCCTTTTATTTGATTTTTCTATGTCTTTTTTTTTTTTTTTAATGAAACAGATGAGGCGTACATTCACTTTTTAAATTTCCATTGTTGTTGTTTTATTTTTTAAACAATGTTAGGTGATGAGGTTAATTAGATCTATGAAAGTGGAAAGAGTTTATTAAAAACGTGTGTTCTGTTTCATTTTAGTTGAATCATCGAAAGAAAAAAAAAACATGAACAAAATTAAACTAAATGGAATAGAGCGTGTGGAGGTGATGAAGGTTAATTCATGGATTTTAAATTTTTTTTTTTTTAATTGTAAAAATAAATAAATTAAAATTATGGTAATAGAAATTTGGTTTAGATTATACTGAGCTTTTAAACAAAAGCTATGGGTGTTCTATTTCCTGGAAAAATTTTTAAATTTTAATTTAAAAATTTAATTAGGGTGTGTGGAAGGAAATTAAATTTGGGAAAAAATTTTAAATTATTAAAACAATATAATCCTTTGAGAAAAAAAAAGGATGTTATAACAAATAACTGGCCTTGGTGATCTGTGCCTCTTTTTATAGAATTGAAATAAACTCTGAATTCTAGACTAAAATTAATTGAAAATGATTTTTTATTCAAGGTTTAATTGAAATTGCAAACTAAATAGAAAAATAGTATACTTTACATTTAAAACTAAAAATTTACCTGTTATACATCAGAACATCTGGCTTCCATAATCGATGTGGAGGTATTCGTAAATCTCTTACACCACCATATTCACTTGAATTCCATCTTAAATTCATATCATTCCATTCCTGTAAATAAATAAATACAAAAAAAAAAAAAAAAAAAATTAAAAATATTTTCTATGGAAACCTTTTTGAAAATGTGAATAAATTTCTAAAAAAATAAAATTTATTTCTATCGGGATAAAAGTCCCAAAATTATTTTTTTTTCTTTTCTATTTTAAATTTGATTTAAAGATATTCCTACAATTTATTTGTCTGAAAAACAATACAATAAAAAAAATGAGTATATTTTGAATTTATTTCATTACAATATTGTTCCAAAAAATACATAAAAATGGATATAATAAAATATAAATTTCTCAGAAATCGACAAACATAAGTTTATTTATATTAAATCAAAATAAAAAAATCCTCGAAATGATTGTACAAATAACTTTTTCTGAGAATTGTTAAACTGATAAAAAATTTTATTGTAGATAAAATTTTCTTTGTATTGTTTTCTTTTTTTTTCTTCTTTTCTTCTTAAATTTTATTTTCAATTTTTTTTTTTTGAACTGTAAGAAAGTGGCAATTTTTTTGAAAATATTATTAAATCAAATCACTTATCAGTTAGTTTTCTGTTATAAACAACAACACTAGAAGAAACATAAAAGTAAAATTAAATAAAAAATAAAAAAGATATAAGTAAAAAAAAAATTTTAGGATAATATCGTTAACATATGAGATTTTTTTATCAATAAAAAAGAAAAAAGAAAATAAAAAGGACATTTTCATAAACTGTTAAATGTGTACATATATGAATTTATTTTTTATTTTCATATTTATGTTTTATTTTATTTTATTTTTACGATTTATAAAACTGATAATATGTGTGTAAAGTAATTTTCATATTAGAATTTTATTAATGTTTTTTTTTTTTTTTGTAGTCTCTTATATTTTTTATGTTTTGGTTTTTATTATTCTATTTTTTTTAAATTTAATTTAAAATTTAAATTTATTCAACACAAAAAAAAAAAATACATTTAAAAGGATGAAAAATTTATTATTTCTCTCTAATCAAATTATTATTATTTTATGACACATATTCATGTTTGAATAAATTCCTTTATCCTTTAAATTTGTTTTCTTTTGTCATAATCAAATTTTTTAAATATGAATGAGAAAAAAAAAAAGAAACAACAAAAAAAAAAATAATAAAATAAATAAAGTATTACAAGAAACCAAGAGAAAGTTTATTTTATTAATATAAACTTTTTTCTGTTGAATGAAAAAAAAAATAAGTCCTTTCTACTATTACGTAATTTCATTATTATATTGTAGTTTGTATTTGTTGTTAACATTTCACTATATATATATACAAACTCCTTAAAATAAAAGATTGATGTCATTATTTACATTTTAATTAATTCCAACAGAATTCTTAATTATTTGTTATAAGATTATTACTTTATTCTAGTGAGAAAAGACAATTTATGAAAGTGTGTGTATACATACATACATATACAATATATTAGAAAGATATAAGATTAAGAAACGGATTTTACTTTTGCTTTTTGTAAGAAAAGAAAAATCTAAATAATGTATAAAGTATGGAAAATTTAAAAATTTACATTTTATTGAATATTTATTTATTTTTAATATATAGGGTAATGATACAAATCTTGAGCTGAAGTACAAGTCCTAAACATCTTTGTATGAATTTAGTTTACAATGAATTTCTACAAAGATAGAAAGTTCCCATATTCCTAAACTTCATTCAGGTTTGTACATAAATAAAATAAAATTATAGGCTGAGAATCATTTTTATTTATTTATTTATTTTTTTTTTTTTGTGAACTAAATAAATAAGTTGGAACTCTTTTACCTTTAACTGTTTCAGCTTGTTCAGATAACCGATGCTCCCAATTACATCCAGATTGCTCAAAAAATACAAAGAGTACGAATCTGTATATAATATTATTAAATAGATCGAACGCATCGATATGAAAAATCTTAAGAGAGCTTGAAACTGTTATTGTCACCCTATTTGTTGTGTCTAATAAGCGTTTGCGGTGTGTGTGGTTTTCATAATAACCTAACAATGTACATCCCTTTAATTTAGTTTTTAATTTGTATTAATTAGTAAATTTTAAGTAGAAAAGAAGAACGTTGAAGAATTACAGAATTATTAAAATTTTAAAAATAAAGACTCGTCCTTCAAACCTCAATTACACAATTAGAATTGTAAGCTTTTAAGTGAATAATTAATTCACGAAATTTTATCCTTTATTTAAGATTATTTTTCATGTGATCCTTCTCATAATTATTGATTTTGAATTTTGTACTTTTACTGTAAATTTTTTTGTTGTTTTTAACAAAAAAATTACGACATTGTAAGATGTAGTTAAAGATCACTTCCCTTTTATAAAAGTAATTTTTTCATCCTGCTAAATTAAAAATCATTAAAAAAAGAGGGTGTTTGTATAAAATTTTTGAGTAGTATTTAATGTCATTTTTTTTTTTCAAAGTAAAAACAACAGAAAAAAAACATTGAAAAATGCATTGTGAAATGTGTGTACTAAAATACACACACATACATAATTGCGATATTAACTTTTCAAAGAATAAATTAACCACAATGTTGAAAATTACAAGAATACAAAAGCAAAATAGCTCTTTGAAACTAATAATAAAGGCAAATATGTATGTGTGTCAGTGTAATTAAAATGACTTTGTAGTAATAATGTAGTTAGTATCTTTTGCAGTATAAAATATAATTTCACATTAAAAGGAAATTAATGCCCGTAGGACAAAAGAAAACTACTTGGATATTGTTTTTGTTATTCTTTTGTTCTTTTTATATAATTCTTAGAAATCACGCCCCCTTAAATTTGAAATTTGCCTAATAATTCTTCGCGTAATAAAATATAACAAAAAGAAAAAGTATAATAAATGGTGTTTAAACTGTGTGATACTTTGTTAAAATTTTGCAATTAATCTTTCATTTATCTAATGTAAATATACTTTGTGAAATTTATAAAAACTTTTGCCTTAAAATGAAAAAAAATTACATGGTTGATAACGATGGATTCAAATGGGAACGAGTAATTGTGTGTACTGATTTGCATTCAACTTGAATTATTAAAAAAAAAAAAAATGTTTTCCTATTTTTTTCTTGCAAAATAGTTCAATTGGAAAGCACTTATAAAAATTGCGTGCATAAAAAAAAATAAAACTTTTCCATAAAAATCTAACATGGAATAATTTGAAAAAATTTTTTTTCAATAATTTACGATTACTATCAGAAAAAAATTTGTGAAAGCATTCACTGAGCTTTTAACTACAGATAAATTGCAATTGAATGCGAAACAAGCATATTTAATATGTATTTTTTGAGTTCACTTCAGAACTTTAGGATTCCTTTAAATGAGATTTCAGTTTGAATACACCAAATAGGAAAAAAATTATCAAAAGGGAAAACTTTTACGTTTAACATGAACAATAAAGCTTCTTTCAAAATTATAAATTTTTCAATTTATTTTTTAAAATTTCACTTACCAGTTTCAACCAAATATTTGTAATTAACAGTTGATTTTTTTCGTCCTGAAAAGAAACATAAAAGAACATTATAAATTTTTATATTTTATATTTATTTATTTATTATTTTTTTTTTCGTTGTTGCAGAAAGGCTCTTAAACTTTAAAAACTTACTTTTTGAGAACATTAAGAGATTCATTTTTTTTCAATTTTCGAGATAAAATTTCCGATATAAAAGATGCGGATTTGGTTAAATTAAGATTCTTGAAGACAGAAAATGGGAAATTAATCTAAGAAATTGTTTAATGTAATTTATCAAAAAAAAAAAAAAAAAAAATTATCATTGAAAAATTTAAACTAAAAAAAGAAAATCTAAAAAAACATTTTTTTTAATTCGAAAAAGAATATTATTTCTATCCCTCTTTTTTTTCCAAATGTTTTTAGATAAAATTCTTTCTATGCATCATTCGAAAGCGATGTGTTATTTTTTTTTGCAGATTATTTTCACTTTATTTTTCTAAGATGAAAAAAAAAGAAACTCTTCTCTTATTTTTTTTGTTTTTAAATATATCCGTGGAAAATTAAAAACCCTTGAAGCTTTTTTTTTCATAGTTTTTTGTCATAGTTCTTTTGTCTTATATTCTGTTGTTTTCATCAGAGCTCATCAAAGTCAATGCATTTTCAAAGAAGAAGGAAAAACTAGTAGTAGATAGATTTAATGGTAGTACTGGTGATTATAACTGTTTGTGATGGTGTTAGTGATATTTCAGTCATTTTGTTAGCTTTCAAGTTGCTTCATCTTTGTTTATATGTATATAAAATCAAAAATATGCCAGCAGCAGCAACAGCAACATTAAACTATTAGCATCAGAATAATAATTCAAAAAACAAAAAAACAAAAACAAAAAAACAAAAAAAAAAAAATGAAAAAAGAAAAAAAAAATTAAAATGAGTTTTTGAAGAGGGCTGTTTCCTTCGGAATATATATTTTTTTGTGGTTTTTATTTTTTGAACAGTGAAAGGAAGTAGACTTCATTTTATTTTCCGTTTTTATTTTTTAAAATAGAATATTCTATTCGTTATTATATTATTTATATATACTTTTTCACATGCACGTAGGAGTAAAAAAAAAATCTATATTAGAAGTTGGTTGTTGAAAACTAAATGAACGTCAAATATAAGAATTTTATTATTATCCATTCTCATCGTCATCTTCCACATCATCATCAGCAACATCATCATCATTATCATAATCATCTGCATTATGTCATTTATACCTACTTCCGTTTAATTTTGCTAGTATTCTGGTACTTTTTTTTTTTTTTCATATATTTAGTGTCAATGTATGGTTTATTGTGTAGTTCATCATCATCATCATCATATAGTTTTCAAAATTTAACCTAGATTTCTGTATGAGCTACTGTATTCTAAAGTGTTGCACTGATTCTAATGCTTTTTTTTTCAATTTGTTTATTTTTTTGTAATCCTTTTGCTTTTCCGCCTATTTTTTTTCTAAAATAACAATAAAAATTATTTTTTCTCGTCTTCATTGAGTTTTTCTATGAACTATGTATTTTATCCTTTTCTTTATTCTCATTAACGCGATTCCTATACATTTAAATGATATTTCACTTCAAAACAAATAAAGAGAAAATTAATTTTTTTTTTTTGCCTAGTTTTTTTTTTTTTTTAATTAATCAACTCGATCTGCATTATTTTTATTATTCACATTTTTTTTTTGTTGTCAAAGATTAAAATATTGCTTTTGTGTTTTTTCAAGTCACACAAAAGAAAATCGTTAAAAGTATCTGCAATTTTTCATTAATTTTTCTTTATTTATTTATTTATTTTGTTTTTTTTTCTTTTTATCTTTTTTATAGAAAATTCACAACAAAATGATTTAAAACATTAAAAGTAGGGTCATGATATTTCTATGACAAATGAAATTATGTTTAAAAGAATGCCATCATTGCTATGAGAATTGTTCTATATATTGATGACATTCGTTTTATTTTACAAATTTCATTTTCTTCTAGTTAGTTTTTTTTTTCCTGATTTATTTTTGTCCTTTTTTTTTTTTTGCTATTCTCTTATCGAATGAAAACTTACAAAACAGTCAAACTAAAACCAAAAGTTAATCGAGAAATTGCAATTTTTCTAAGAAAAATTCTTAATATAAAAACTTTTTATTTTTTCCGGATGTTGCTGCTTTTTTTTTCTTCCTTTGCTTGTCTTTTCTTTTGCTGTGAGAAAATGGAGGCAAGTGATTTATTGCATTTGTGATAATTGCGTTATTGGTTTTTATGTATGTTCGTATATATGTGTGTGTTAAGAAAAAGTTTTATGAAAGTGATCAGATTCTTTTTAATCAATGATTACATTTATAAGTATCTTTGAATGCTGTATGTACATATTTATTACACTTTTGGCTTATCTTTCATAAAATAAATTTTTCAATCTTTATTCGATTTATATCTTTTTGACCGTAAGTTCAAAGTTTAATATTTCTGTGAATGTTTCTAGTTCTAAACGATAACAGCAGAAAAAAAAACAAACAAGAAAAACAGCATAAAATTTTATCAAATATGTTTTCTAGCGTTAAAAGATATCACATGAAATGTTCCTTTTTTTGTTTCTTTGCTTCTGAAGTATGATTTTTATTTAAAAGTGATTTTCAATCTTATAAATAACGCAAAGTATTTGGAGAAGGAAAATTTGAAAAATAGTAAAGAAAAAAAAACAAGAAAAAAAAAATTATAAAGGAAAACGAAAAAAGTTTTTTATTTGTAGAACGAAAATAAAACAAAAAACAGATAAAATAAGTTTTCTTTTTTTCTGATTTTTATGTTTTTCCTTTCTTGATGAAAACTTTTTATTTTTGTTTGTTTTTTTTTCTCCTTTTTTTCATTCTTCTTTTTTTTAATTGGTTTCTAGAGAAAGTATAGTGGATCAATATTCTTTTTTTTTTTTTTTGAACAAATATCATGAAGGAAATTTATTAAATGGAAAAATATATATCATGAAATAATAATGAAGGTGATTAAAGTTTCGATAACAGAAAAAATAAGTTAGGAAGTTGGCGCCAAAATTTTTCTTTGATAATTTTTCCTTTTTTGTTTTGTAAATCTTTTCAATGAAAAAAGTTTGAATAATTTGGAAATAAGAAATTGGAAGAAAAAAAAATATATTTTGAATTTATTTGATTAATCTGGAGATTAAGTTTTTTATTCAAAGAGAAACAAAAAAAAGGAAAAAGAATTTATGAAAAGACTTGTATGTATGTCAGTAATTAATTACTCATATGCATTAAAAGACATGTTCTCAAAAGGATTTCATGACTGCATGAAAGGAAATAATTTATTAAAGAATATTAAATAGGAATTCCAAAAAAAGTACTGAATTTGTTTTTATACACCTTTTTTTTTTTTAACAAAGTCGTTTTTTTTTCTGTTCTTTGTTAACCTTGTTTACAAAAGTTTTAAAAAGCTGCAGAATAGTTTTTCTCAATGAAAAAGGTAAAATTCTATCCTTTTATATTGATTACGTGTAGGTAGTACACCATGTAAGTGAAATTATAAATTCATATGCTCATTTTTCTTTCATTTTTTATTTATTGTATTTATTTTTTCTATTTTATAGCACTTTGAACTAGTTTTAAAGGTTAGATAAAAGGGTTTATTTGAAAAAAAGTGTTTAAAATTGTAAGTGTGACGTATTTGTGTAGGCGAACATGAATAGTTAAAGTAAACAAAGTATGAAGAAAATATTTTAAAAAAAAAACAACTTACAACAAACTGTAGGATAAATTAAAAAGGATTAAAGGCTAGACATGAGAATGAAAATTTGCTGTTCACTTTCTTTCTTAATGTTTTCTTTTTTTCATCCACTTTTTATTTTTTAATTTTTTTTGAATTCAAATGAAAAACTCCTACAAAAGAAAAACATTGTGAATTTTTCATTATGTTTGACAAACGTTAAAAATAAAAGTACAATTTTAATGAGCACTAAAAGTTTTCTAATGTTATAATTTCAAAGGATATTGAATAATTTTTGTTTTTGATATGTTTTTCTGTAAAGCTAAAATTATTTTTTCGTAATTTCCTTTTATATTTTATATGTAGGATGTGAAAATATTTTAGTTGAAAGGACTTAACAGAAATAAAACCTACAATTTCTCAAAAGAAGTTTTTTAGAACACATTTCAATTTAATAAATTTTTCAAGACAATATTTTATGCTTAAAGTCCTTTAAGGATATTTTCATTTATCTTACGGAAGAGAGATATTATTTGAAATATCTTATAACAATTTTGGCATTTTATTTCATATCATTAATTTTTTTTAGCTTTATTTTATCTCCTCAGAAAATAAATTAAAGCTCATTAAATTAAAATTGCCATTTATTTACCGTAAATTCTATCTGTCACTTTCGTCTAGAATTTTAATTCATTTTATTTTAGCTTTTTTTTTTACATTTGTTATAATGAAAATCCTACCATTCAACAATAATCTACCAACTGGGACTATAGTCCTTCTTATGTATATGTATATTCATTTTTTGTATAATTTTTTAGTCAAAATCTTTTTTAAAAGGATTTTATTTTTTTATCCTTATGTTTTTATTTTCACATTTTTTATTATCATCAATGCAGTATAAATTTTATCTTTCCCTTATAAAATTTAAGATATTATGTATTTTAAGATTTCAATAACAGTTAATGTATACGTAATGTTTTTCCTTATTCTGATGAGAAGGAGTGTGTGTTAAATGGAAAAAAAAAGTTGTATTAAAAGGAAAATTTTTTTGAAGGTCATGAAAAATTGTTAACCATAAATTTTAAAAACAAAAACAAAAAAAAAAAAAATAACGGGAAAAAACTCTGCCTCAAGGTGTAAAACATTGATAAGGAAATTATATTGTAGAATATTTTCTTTTCTGACTGCTGCTCCTGGTAACTATGCCTGTGAAGTGGTTGGTGGTGGTGATGGTGATGTTGTTTCTATTTATAGGGTAACATAAAATTTCTTATGTCGGCAAAAAAAAAAAAAAAAAAAGAAAAAAAAAAAAAACATTTGAATGTTGTGTTTGTGTAGTGAAAGTGAAGCTAAAAATAGAATATTCAAGGAATTTTCAATATTTTGTAAAATTTCTTAAGGGGATAATTTTAAATGGGAAGATGATAAGATATAAGAGTTCATATAAACTTAAATTTATTTGAAAGGTTAAGAAAATAAAGAGTAAAATGAAAAAGAAAACAGAATACATATGTATGTGAAACTATATAAAGTAAAAATGAAGAAGATATGGTGTGCTGAAATATTTATTTATATTTAATTCTAAAGGAAAAGATGTGTGTTAAAAAGAAATGAATGTTCAAGGACGCACTACAAAATTTTAAAGATATAAATAAGCAACAGAGAAGTGCTAAAAAAAAAGAAGAAAGATAGTAAAAATAACAAAAAATAGGTATAAGTTCATGGCCTGAGGGTTAACATAAAAATTTCCAGTATTTTTTTCTTGTAACACATGTGAACAAAATAAAGAAGTCAATTTTCAGGTGACATATAATTTTATCTTTAAGGAGGAAAAGATATTTACGAATAAAATAAGGATAAAATCTATTCATTTTGTTGTTGTTAAGTAGTTGATATTTTTTGTGCGTGCGCTTAGTAATAAATATTTTTGTAAATTGTTTTTTTTTTTTGTTTATAAAAATTAAATTGAATCTATCCTAAAGATATTGAAAGATTTTTTTAGGATGGCAGATTTTTTTATTTTATGAAAATTGTTCTATTGTAAACATGTGTAAGTTAAAAAGCTGATTTACGAATAAAAATAAATTTTTTATTGAAGTTTAATGTTTCACGAAAAAGTTATATGTAAATTTCGTTTTCACAAATGACAAAAAAAAAATTGAAGAAACAAAGTAAATACGTCCTTAACAATATACATATTATAATTTACGTGAAAGAAGATTTTATTGATTTTTTTGTTCTCTTTTTGCCTTAATTGGACTATAACGGTTTGTTGAAAATAATTTTCTTCTCAAAAATTAGTAATAAGTAAGTTTAAAAATTTAATTTATTTAAAAGCTATTATTCTTGAAAAGTACGATACATTGAAATAAAAATAGATTGACAGGCTTTTAGAACATACGTCATTATAGAGAATATGTATTTTCAAAATATCTTCGATAAGCTTTTTTTTGTATTTTATTTTTACAAAAAATTTATTTCTAAGTGAAAAAAAGGTTGTCAGGTTACGTAATGTGAAAATTAAATATTTTAAAAGTTTATTTGAAGTGTTCGTTTTTATTCTCAAAAAAAAATTCTTGACATACGAAAACTATGTAAATTGTTATCTTTATCTTGAATTAATCCCAAAAAGCTTGTTTGAAATATTTGTATAAAATAAAATTTAAAATTTAAAAAAAAAAAAAAACTTTGTCAAATTTAAATTTCATAATAGAGAACTGCCTCTGTATCTTTCATAAATATTGTTATTATTTTTTTTTTCAAACTAAATAAACCATAAATTGTAAATTTATTATCGCAGACAATTTTAAATGCAATTTATTATGTCATACAAAACTTGTTATGTGCCGTTGGTTTTTGGCTATGTTGTCGAAAAAAAAAAATCATCTAATATTCTCATGTGTATGGAAAAAAAAGGAGATAAAAATATTATTTTTAAATTTTTTTTTTTTTTTCGCCAATAAAGAATGTCAAATAATATTTACTTGACTCCTTAAAAATAAAATTTATATGCTATCCCAAATATGGTTTACATTTTATCGACGTTATCCTTGTACTTCAAAATTCGACAATAACAACATAAATTTTTTCATGTAAAACATGACAATATTTTTTTTTTTCATTTTAGATCAAATTTTTATCATATTTATTTTTCCTTCTTTTTTTTTTTTTGTCTTTACATTTTATCAGCCTTATTTTATGTTCTAAAATATTGAAGAAAAAAAAAATTATTAATCCCAAAAAAGGAGAAGAATTTATCGTATCCTTATCATAAAAAAAAAATTTCATTCCACAATAAATTTTACTGTGATGACATCCTTTTAACATTATTATTATTATTTTTTTCCTTGTTTGATTTCATTATTTTTACTTAAAATATAAAGACGATAAAGGATCGAAAGGATCATTAATCAATTTTTAGGGATGAAGAATTTTAAATAAATAGAAATTTCACAAATATGTATATTAAAGGTGAACCGTAGTTAAGTTTAATTTTATATGAAATGATTTTTTAAATTTTTTTTTTTTCATAAGCAAAAATATGAAAAAAAAAAAAATCTAAAACAACTTTAATTTTAAAAGTTGAACCAAAAAATTTCTCTTCATTTTGTTTTAAAATTTAAAATTTCAACGAGAAATCCTTAAAGTTATTGACAACATAGTTGATTTTATTTTAAAATTTTTACTTTAATTACAATTTAATTAGATTTTTGTGATTAATTTTTATTTGAAAATTGAAAACGGTTTTGAACATCTGTTACGTTGAAAAATTTGGCAATAATATAAAAACATGAAAAATTTTCTAGGAATCAATAAAAATTTATTTATTGAATTTTTGTTTTTTGTTTTTTGAAACACGTAATTCGCTACATTAGTTTTGTTTAAAATTTACAAAAAATTTACACAAAATAAAATATTGCGAAAAAGCCGAATTTTGAATTGTTGATTAGAGGAATAAATTGAATTTCCTTTGATTCTATTCGAATAAATATATATGCTCATGAAATTTTCATGCCAATTAAATTTTAACTGTAAAATGTGAGAAATAAAAATTGAAATTTATTAGATAAGTAAACTAGTTAGATTCAAAGAAAATTTTGTAACGATCGTAAAAAAAAAAATGATTTTTTTTCATATCGAATTGCTTCAGATTTTGCACCTTATCATTTTTTAGTGAAGATTCCTTTTTATTTTTTACTTAAATTTAGAAATTTTTTGATTTTTTTTCCTTTTAAAATTATACATGAAGTTGAAAAGCGTGAAAGATATATAATTCAGAAAAAAAGCGAATTACTCTGATTGATTTCAAAAGATACTTGCTACACATGCTATGTTTTCAATAAAAAAATATGTGTCATTCAAACTACTTTTAACTTAAGTATATTTTTTGTGTCAACTTGAATACAACAGAAAGCACTTCAGTGATGTATTTCAATGAACAAGAAAACGAATTGCAAATAAAATAAACGAAATAACAAAAAAAAATGTTATAAAAGTTGTATTTTGTTTTTTTTTTTGTTGTTTTTGTTTTTTTATTGTTTCAGTTGAAAGTTTAAATGTTCTAGATTGCATTACATTCATTGTGCAATCAAAAAAACAAGATTATTGTCATTGAAAAATAAAAAAATATTACACAAAAACAGATTTCATTTTGAATTGTTTTATAAAAACTTTTAAATTTTCTTCTAAATTTTTTTTTTTTTTGTACTTCAAACATGTTTTCATTTATTGTATTTTAATGTATTTTTGATCTTTATTCTCATTGCAATCAAATAGAAAATAAATTGGAAAAACAAACAAAAAAAAAAAGGATTCAAAAATAGTGAGGAAATAATGATTTTTCTGAAAGAAAAAAAGTATTTTAGAGATCGTTGAACAGAAATTAGAAATCAGAAAATAAGACTTTTAAAAATTAGGATCTTTTCTATTACAAAAGTGATATAAACTTCCCAAGGGAAAAATCCTACGTCAAGGGAGAAATTTGAATATAAATTTTGTTTTTTTCACATAATCTGTTGCTTTTGAGTAAATTTCTTTTTTGAAAAAGCAAAAGTCATTCAGATTTATTGTTTGCCTAGCTCCTTTTCTTTGTTTGACATTCATTTACCCTTAACAATCATTATCATCATCATCATCGTCTTCATAAATAATATGCTCTTTTGTTAAAGATTATAATGATGACGATGATGATGATTTTACAAAATATTTGACTTTTTAGCAATTTAACACGTTTTCATTGGTAATGTATTCTGTACACAATAATGAATGTAAAGCTCATATTCATAAACTCATCATACGTCTTGATTTTAATGTACTTGGTTGGCATATTATTATTGGATAAAAAATGTTTGTCTACTAAATAATGTGTTATACTGAAAAATGTTGATTCAGAGAATTAGGTAAAAATCCTTTGGACCTTTTCACAAATTACTTTTTTTTTTTTTTTAAGTAGAAGGAGCTTTTAGTTTTTAGACATCTTTTTCAATTGAATTTTCTTCAAATTTAAAATAAACAAAATAAATTAAAAATTAAATGTCTTAAAACCAGGATACACATGAAAATTTTTGTTCTTTTTTTTTAATTTTCCTTTCCTTACTATTTACACTAAGTGAGGAGAAAAAAAGAAACAATTTTTATAAAACCCGGAATTCTTTGATATACATATGTATATTTTATTTCTTTTTATTTAACATGTTAAGGAAACGATGAATATATGTTAATATTCATTGTTTGTTAAATTTAATTAAAGTGAGATGCGTAAATTTTGTTTATTCATACAGACAAAGATACATATACACAAAATTTTACAAGGAAAATGGGTTGTTGGTATACAAGAATATTGAATAAACAATGGAGAAATTAAATACATATTACTTAGCTATATCAAGAATGATGTGAATTCGGGAGGAGAAGATGTTCTAAATTATCTCGAATCTGAATCATTTCCTTTTCATATTAGAAAATTTACTTCATATTTAAACAATTTAACCAGATCTTCTATTTCTTGATTATATTACCTTACAAACCCTAATATAAACTTTTACAAATGTAAATATTTTATATATTGTACTAAATAAATTTGCTGAATATACCTACCAAGAAAAATTCATATTGTTTGTTTTAAAAATATTTAAATTTTCTGTTATAACTCCTCAGTTTAAGGATATATTAATATTATGTCATCTTTATTATTTGGTTAATTTTTTAGAAATTAAGAGTAAAATTGTTATGTTGTTGTGTTGAGTAAAATATCATGTTTTTAAGTAAAGAAACAGTATGTATACTTGAAATTAAGATTAACAAAATCAATGAATTGTTCCAAATAAATCAGTTAGAAAATAAAATGAAAATAAAACAAACAAAAAAAGTACATATAAAATAATTAAATCAAAATTATTCATTCGGAAAATTTCAATTCATGTAGAATCTTTTTTTTTTTTATTAATTTTTTCTAGTTTTTTATTTGTGTAAGTTTCATTTAATCTGAAAACATTTTACCTGTTTCAAAATTTCGACATTATCCTTGATTATATCGACATTCAAAATCATTCAGTAAATTTGTATGTAAATTAACAAAAAAAAAATACTGTTTTTTATTTTTTATTTTTGAGTATTTTTTTTTCTAGTGAATTAATTTTTTTTTTTTTTTTCAATTTTTTTTTCATACTCCAATGCTATCAAACTTTGATTTGATTTTATTATTGATTTGTATCAACCTAAATTTTTTGATAAAATGTACAAAAATTCTAATCAAATGAAATATCTTTTATTACATCAATCTTCACTCTATCAACCCTCTTTTTTTTTTTTTTTTTTTTTTTTTTTAAAAAAAAAACTTACTTTATACAATTAGTTGTATGTACATATAAATGTGTATGCGCTGTTGAAAAGACAAATCTTTTATCTTATCCCTAAAATAACTTGGAAAAAAAATTGTTTTTTCATCTGTTTTTACGCTCAATCAAAAAACAAATCAAAGTCATTTCAAATAAATGTCGAAATAAATACGAAAAATCAAATGAAAAAATGATATAAAATTAAAGGGAAAAAGTAAAAAAAAAAAAAAACAACAACACACAATGATGATGCGATTGTAAATACAATAAACATATACATACATTAACCAGTCAGTTAGTCAGTAAGTCAGTCAATTTGTTTTTATGTGTTGTTTATGTTTTGTTCATGTATCTGACGAATGATGACCAAATGTTATACTGTCGTCATTAAGAATAAGTTTTTCGTTTAACCTGGTTGTTCATCAAATGATAGATCTCTTCTCTTTTTTTCATTTTTTTTTGTTCTTCATTCTCTTCAATGTGTACATAAACTCGATGTACAAAAAAAAAAAAACGAATTTTAAACATTTAAAAAGTGTTTCAAGGAAAGAAAAACAATTTATTTCATGTATCTGATTTTTCAGAACAAAAAAAATTATTAAAAAATATAGAAAATTCTGATATTTTTTCCTGTTTTTTTTTTGTTTTACCTGAGATAACTATACACATTATTTTTTTCTTTATTGTTTTTTTTTTAAATTGTTTTTTTTTGTGTATGTGTGCGTTGGTGTATACTTAATGAGAAAAATAATTCGTTTATACACCACAATTTTTTCAAAAGTCACAAGTAATCACAAATTGACTCAATTAATGTTTTATTTTACGGTTGAATGAAATCCTGAAGAATGATGACTGACCAAAAATAAATTACTCTTTCAATATGTGTATATGGGTAGCTATAATATATAGTCTTTTTTATACATATTATAATGTCAGTCACCATACAAACAATTTCTAATATATCACTTTAGAAAAAGAAAAAAAAATAATAATAAAAAAAAAAGGATTTTCTTGAGCGAAGAAAATACGATTAACGTTCCATTAAGAATTTATTGCTTTTAGTGTAAAATAAACCACATAAACACATGAGGTTTCCAATTTTTTTGTTCCATCATATGTCCAAAAAAAGGCAAAAGACACAAAAAATTAATGAAAAATTGTGGATTGTGATATTGTAATTACTGAGGAAGAAAAACAAAAAAGAAATTTTTTTTTGTTTTTGCTAATTTTGATGAATTCGAGCCTATTTTTTAGGAAGAGTGAGTCTTCTTAAAAAAATGAAAGTCAAAAGCTCTAAATCTGGAAGGACTCGGAAAATTTAAAAATATGTATTTCTTTTTATATATCACATTGTTGACTTTAAAAGGAATCCTGTTTTTTAGTTTTTCTATAGTTCAATGAAAGATCAAATGGAGTATCATTTTCTCTGTATCTTGGTAGTTTTAAATAAAATATATGTAGTTTTTTTTTACTTACCACATCGATAATCTGCATCAATGTTAATCCAAAACTAAGTTGTAGTGGATCGGATTCATTAACAACTGGCCGTTCCAGCACATTGTAACTATCCAATAAATGATGTAATAGACGTTTTTCATGAGGACCACCAGAACAAACTGTTGAAAAAAAAACAAGCAAAAAAAAGTATTTTCAATTTTCAATTTATTTCTTAATCCTTAAAATTTTATTTTAAAAAATTTAAAATTGTAATTTTAAAAGTTGTATCTATTTCACGTTCACTCTATCTTGTGTTATTGTTATCAATTTTTTTCTTTAAACACTAATACCAATTCAGAAAAGTAAGTCAATGGAACATTGTTTATTTTTTTTTTTTAATTTCGCATTGTAGGTCAACATTAGAGAGTTGCAACTATCCCACAATTACTATTCTTATTTTTATTTTTAATACAAAATTATTATCAAACACTCAATTTAATAATCTGAAAACCATCATTACCTGTATTTTCTTCTGTTTTTGTTTTCAGAAAATAAGAACACAATTCATCGTAATGACATCGTCATATCATCCTCTTCACAATTTATATACTCACATATGTACATATGTGAACAGACAATAAACACACAAAAAGTTCATCAATCTCCTTTCAAACAAATGTTATGTTGATGGGCCATATTAAAGTCATACATATGTATGTACATATATACATATATAGGTACATATAGTAGAGCTTTACTGATTTATTTGTTGAAATACTTTCCAGGTTGCTTGCATTTTTATTTTTCTTTGTTGTTTTTCGGTTTTTGCTGTTTTTTTTTTTTTTTTTTGCTACTACACTAAACTTTAATATGTTTTCTATGAAATGGAAGAATATTTAAAAATCTAACTCTTTACACAATTGTGTGTACTTTTCTACTTCTTTAAAAAAAAAAACACACACATATACATAAAAGAAAAAAACCACATACAGGTGAGTTGAATGTGTATAATATGAGATAGTAGCAGAGTCAAAGAACTTCTATAAAGGTGGTTGATTTTTATAAAACTTTTTTTTTTTTTCTAATTTGTAAACATGTGCTTTTCTAAAGAATTCACCTGTCGTCATCATCGTCTATGTGTACTATGATAATAATGATAATGATGATAGTGAAATGAGTTCATATTTGCGGAGGAAAAGAAAAAGAATTTGTGGAAAAAATTGAAAAGAAAAGTAAAATAAAAAAAGGAAAATGAAATAAAAAGAAAAGTTTTTTTTCCCATTATGTTTTATTTAATTTTTTATTTATTGTTTTAGTTGCAGCATTTTGTTGTTGTTGTTTTTGTTTCTTTCCAGGTATTCTTCTTTTTCTGATATTTATGGAAAAAAAAAGTATTTGTGACAAACTAGATAAATGTGTCATGTCATAGGTCTACATTGACCTCTTGAAATTAATAGAAGAGTCGATTGAGTTGATTGTTATTGATTTTTTTATAAACACGATACAGGTATCACTTTTTATTATTTTTCTTTTTTATTGAAAAAATGATGTTGAGAAAAAAGTTTAAGAAGATAACATTTTTAGAAAGATTTATCGGCAATGTATTGCTAAAATTAAGAACATAAAATTTATGTGAAAATGAAAATGTTGAAAGCGACACATACCTACATATGTATATTTTAAAATTTCATTAAAAGTTATTTAAAATATTTTGTGTGAAAATAAGGATAATTTTAAACTGTTATTGACGAAAAAAAACTGTCAAAAATTCGATCATTAATTAAAATTCCTTCACAATTTAATAGAGAGAGCAAATTGAAAAAAAAGGAAGGAAATTTAATAAAATTGTAGTCGTAAATCACATAAAAAATACGAAAGCAAAAAATATGGTAGCAAAATATAAAAATTATATAACTCAGTTTTCGATGTCAGTTATCAAAATATTGCAGAAATTTCATTAATAAAATTGGTACAATACGTTCTCTTCTGCTTCCTTTTTTTTTTTTTTTTTGTATCCTTTGAAATCTATAATATAGATAGATAGTCTAGTTTTCAATTTTCAATATTGAACCCCAACGTATACGAATAAAATTGCTTCCTGTATATTTTGTGCACGTTTCAACTAATTTTTGTATGGTTTATTCATCTATTTCTATACCTATCCTATATTATGAATGTTCAATCTACCTGTACACATTGTACGAGTATGTACCTATGTACGTAGATACGTTTATATTTTCGAAAAATGTCATTGAATGATAGATACATATATAGGCAATTAAAAAAGCTTTGAATGAGTATTAATGGGTGATGGGTGTTCAATTAAATGAAAAAAAAAAAAAAAGTCAAATAAAACTCATACAATTTTTTTAAAAAGAAAATTTAAAAAAAACAAATCATGTGATGAAAGGAAAATTATAATAAAATACTTTGGGGGAAAAAATATTTATTTAATGGTATTTCAACTGAAAATGATAAATTCTTAAAATAGAAATTCTTATTAAATTTCGAGAAACTGGAAAATGACAACTGAAACGTGATTGATTTATTTAAATTCAAAATTAACTTTGAAAATAGGAAATGATTTAGTACAAAATCATTTTTAAATGACATCCTTTTAAATTTGATTAGAAATTTTGTTGTTTTATTAAATTCTCGAGATTTAAAAGCTTTAGGTAAATTTCTTAGAATAAAAATTAGGTTAGGGTAGTGGTAATACTAGAACGATTTTAGGACTTAAATACAATTTTTTTTATTCCTTTCTTCTTATCTTCATCAAATTTTGGTAAAAATTGAATATAAACTTTCTAGAGTCGATTAGTTTGTAAGGAGAAAAAATGTAAGGATTACTCGAAAAAATTTCGTTATTGGCGTCTTTATCTTATATATGTGTATGCATTAATTCATGTTTTTTTTATTCTTTCCTGTAATTTGTAACGAATTATTTTTTAAACTCTTTAAGATATCCTAAGTAAGTGTTCGTTCATTTATGATTTTCCTTTTTAAATTATTAATTTTTTTTTTGTTAAAATCCTTAATCACGATATAATATAATTTATAATGCACATGAATAAAATATAATATCCTTTATATCATAAAAAAATGTAGTAGGTACTCATATTATTGTGTTGTCCATAAGTATCATTCAAGTGAAACACTCAGCCATCATCTTGAGTTTTGTAGAATCTTGATTGTTATACGAACGTTGACATCAACTTGAAGAAAAAAAGGAAGAATACATTTTCTACTCCTCTGCTTTTTTATAATACAGATCCATTTCATTGCATTACAAAAATGCATTAAAAATCTGTTATGTACACTCTGAGCAGCTGATGTTTTTCACATAAATGAAGAATATAAGATTTTTGTTTATTTTTTTTTTTTCTTGCCTCTTAAATTTTTTTAATGAAGTATTAGACTAAACACTTAACCAAACAACTTCATAAGAAAAAATTTGTTAAAAAAAAAAAAAGGAAAAACCATGTCCATAATGCATGTATTCCCAAAACATATTAATGTGTCAACTTTAAACATTCTCAACAAATATATATGTATATACATATTATGTATGATTTCTATATCTTTCATTTTTCCTCTCCATTTACATATTTAATTTGTAAGATTTTCTTAATTTTCCTGTCATAATATATGTATTGTGTAAATTTTTTTTTGTTGTGCAAAAATTTTCCAAACTTACTCACACAGATAGATAATATGAAAGAAAAATCAAATTTAAAATTATAAAAAAAATAAAAATAATAAATAGAAGAAAAAAAGGATATATGCGGGTTATGAACAAGAATATACATAGGTACTACATAAATTTTGTATATGTGTATGGAAAAAAGGATTTGAAGAATTAAAACAAGAATAGATTGTTTTGTCTCATTCAATTTTTGTTTTTTGCTTATCCTTTTTTTTATAACTGTTGATTTGAAAACTTTGAATGAATTTGATGTTTACACAAAAAAAAAAAAAAAAAAGGATTATAAATATTTAAAAAGATTATGTTTTGTTTTGTTTTTTTTTTTTTGTTTATTTGTGTGAAAAAGGACATATGGACAAAAAGTTTAGGATGTGGGTATAGCAACTAAATTTGAAAAAAGAAAACAAAAACAAAATTAATTTTATAATTCAAATTTTACAAAATAAATCAACAGAAATAACAACAACAACACCACAAACAAAAACAGAAAAAACAAAAAAAAAACAAAAAGAGAAAAGAAAACTTATTTAAAATTAACATTCGAAAAATTTTGTGTGAATTTTAAATTAAGTAAGTAAGAGAAAAAAAAAACAAGTATCAGAATTAACTTGATCGTTTGTGTTTTTTCGTCCTTTTTTTTTCTTTTCTTTTTTGATGAAATTTTTCATTTATAGAGTTTTAAAAGAGTGTACATACAGTTGGTGTACTCGAGAGTATTTTTAATGTTTTTTATCAACAAAATAGATTTTTCAATTTTTTACGTATTAAAAATTTCAGAGAGAAAAGATGAAAGACAAAATTTTATTTAATAAGAAAATAAAAAAATAAAAAAAAAAACAAGGAGAACAGACGACGATGATGAACAAGAAAAAAGTTTTTTGTAAAAGTAAAAGATAAAGTTTTCTCTTTAAGATGTTAATTTTCTATTTATTTTATGTTTTCGTTTTTTTTTTTTTCTAAAAGATAAAAAATAGAGAAAAGAAAAGGTTTAAATGGTTTTAAAGGTGTGAAACCACGAAAATATAAGATATAAGATGAGAAAAAAAGAAGGTATTGTTAACTTCTAGGAAGATAGATTACAGTGCACTGCAAGAAAATTTTCAAAAGAATAATTTAAATAGTTATTTCTTGAAATTAAAATCTATTTTCTTATCTTATATTTGTAATTGTTTTCATTAAATTTTTTTTTTCTTCTTTAAAATAAAAGAAGAATTTTCTGCAGTATCAGATTAAAATCAGACTCATCTGGTTTTAAATTAAAAATATTATTTTAAATAAATTGAAAATTACTTATTTCTTGTTTTTTCCTGTTTAAGGAAAAAAAAAATTAAATTGAAATGTACTTTTTATTAGGTAGGAAAAAGCTTATAAACTTCCTTTGTTTTTTTTTTTTGTTTTTGTTTTTAAAGTTATTCAATTTTTTTTTTTTTTTAAATTTATAAAATGACATTTAAATTGTAAAACTTTTCTAATTTTCTCTTATAAATTTCATGTCGAATTTTTCAATTTGTTTACTTTTGTAAAATCATGATAAATGATTGGATTTTATTTAAGCTTCTATCCTCCCCCAGTCAACTACTCTTATCCTATTTAATCGTTTTTTTTTTTGTTAGACTATTCATTTTATTGAAAACAAAAATTACCAAATATTGAAGGCCAAAGTTTTTAACTGTTAATTATTTTAATTGCTAATTTGCAAGTTGAGAACCATTAAAAAAAAAAAACAAAGACTAAAATTACAATTTGTTTTTTTCTGATAATCCAATTTCAATTTCACAAGAAAAAAAAAAAATAATTAAATTTTTTTTTTTTTTAAAACTTAAAAAATTTTTATTAAAAATTTCTTCTTCTTTTTTATGACGTCAATAAACCAAATTATCATACCAAAATGACAAAATATGTTTTTTTACAAACATTTTTTTTTTTTTTTGTAAATCAAAACTGAAGAAATATTTTCTTCAAGGTGAAATTTTCAATTTTAATTTTTTAAAAGGAATTTTCTTGTTATTTTGTTTTTTTTTCTCATTTTCTTTAAAATTAAAGTTCTTTCGGTATTTAATTTCAAAAATGTTTTAAGAAGAAAAGGAAATTGAAAATTTTTCAAATATTTGTTTAGACTTAATGTAACAAATTTTTTTGCTCGTTTTTTTTTTTTTGTAAAATATTTGAAGAAAGTTAAATGTTACTATAAAAGCAAATTCTTTTATAAATATGACGTATTACTTTTTTCGTTACTGTGAAATGTTAAATGAATATTTTATAAGGATTCTGTTTTTATTTTCATGAACAAATTTTGATGGATTATTTCGATAAAAAGAGTGTAAGAGTCAAGTGAAAAAAAGGTTCCTACTACTTGGAAAAAAAAAAACACATACACACACAATTTAAATGTGCCTTTTTAAAGTGTGAAATTTTTATTTAGGTTTTTAAAATACTTTTTCCTTTTTTGTTTGATTATATTTTTTTTTTTTTTGTAAAGAAAACCACTTCCTTTTTATACAATAATAATAAATTTTACCCTCAATAATAATATTTTTTTAATATTTTGTACGAGTATTTTTTGGTACAAGTATCAATATTATAACATTTTTGAATGTTATTTCATATTCATATAAAATTTTCATAATAAAAGGGCTGAAGGACATCATATTGTTGGTGGTATGTTTATATATACATACTTATTCATATATGGAATAAGCATTGGGACTGTTTAGAAGTTATATGGTATATGTATACTCGTTGGATCTAAATGAGAAAAATGGAAAGTCAGAATTTGATATAACTTTTAAAAATATCATTGTACTTTGTTTTTTTTTTTTTTTTGTTTCCTTTTCATATGGGTACAATGTATGGAAAGGCCTACATTCTATACTATATATATAATATCAGATACAAAGTACGGTAAAATGAAAATCCTCAATCCAAATCCTTTTTCATATATAATATCCACTTTGCAAAAATATGTATTTTCTCTGTGTATTTTTTTTTCCAAGTTTTTTTTTTTTTTTATATATATTTTGTGTTTTAGTTGTTTTTTTTCGAAAAGAAAAAGCGCAAGTCCATATCGATGCCAAAATGTTGTCATTATTATAGGATCACTAAAGTTATATTAAGCCATTTTTGAAAAGAAGATAAGGGGAATGTTGTTGGTGATGGTGATGGCTGGTGGCAGTGGTAAATGGTTAAGGAGAATGAGAAAAATCATCAAATAAATTGATGATGATGATGATGTTGGTTGAAGTTCAATAAAATCAAAGGGGGATTTTCTTTTTCATTGATTGCACAAAAATAAAAAAAAACTGAAACAAAAATAAAATTGAAAGAATGAAACTCTCATATGTATATGTATGTGTATTAAATACGAATACATTGCTTGTTGAGTTTAAAAAAAAAAAATAATAGTAAGAAAATAATAATTTGTGTTGTTGTAGTTATTTTTCTTTTTATATTCCTTAGTTGATTGTGATTGTGTGTATGTATATGGTTTTTAAAGTTCTATAACTAAAATATTATTGCACTTCAATATGTTTTATTACATTTAAGTCAATTCTTCGAGAGCGTTCATAATAAATCATTGAACTTTATAAAGTTTATTCTTCCGCATTAAATTGTTACAAAAATGCATTAGCAGTTCAGATATTTCGAGAAAATAAATTGCAAAAGAAATCTTTTATTTCGAATTGTGGTTTTGTTATTTTTTTTGTACATAGATAATTAATTTTTTTTAAAGTTTTTAGCTGAGGATGTCCTCATTTTTAAGCCACATTTAATGTCGCTTCCAAAAGGAACATACAATTTATTTTATATTTAGGTTGCAAATGATTTCAGAAATTTCATTGTGAATGAGAAAGCATCTTATTTTTATCTAAATTTAGATAGCCCCTTACTTTCGACTATCGAATATATTTGATTATTTTTCATAGTGTCACAGAACTTTCATAAATTTTCATGTGTGAAAATATACAGTCCTTATTTTGAACCTAAGGATATTATTATACATATTTACAGAAATTTCTTAGTACATTATAAAAGTATAATGACTGCAGATTTATCCATTATGAAAATGAATTCTTACATACTCGTATGTTCTGGTTTACATACATCAGTAAAGTATGTGTATAGATAATTTTTGAATTTATCTATTTTGAAAATTTAGTTTCAACAATATTTTATGCATATGTATAAACGTATAAGTAAATGTATACACCAATGCTATATATAATCTTTATCAGCATTATGATTTTGAATTGTGCTTTATACATATATTAAATCTTTACGTATCTATGCATGTATCTATCTTATTTTCTGTCCTTTTAGTATAATTTCTGTTTACTTTATGTGTGAAGAAAAAAGAATGTTGAATTAAGAAAAGCATCATACATATGTAGGAAAATTTATCATCATTTTCATTTTATTTCATACATTCGGAAACAAAAAATATATTTAAAAATTATAAAATTTGTATTTCATCTGAATTTACAGTACAATTTTATTACAGTAACTGTAAAACAAACAATAACAAAAACAATATTATCACGAGCCTCATATGAGAGTGTGATGAAAATTTCCTTCGTTAATGTATAACATGTAAAATATATCCAGTAATCGACAAGAATATATATCCATATAATATTTGTATATATGTATGTGTACATGTATGTGTGTGTAAGTAGGCATCCCTTATAATAAATAATGGCTTAACACAAAAGCAGTTACATCGTCTACATAATACTGTTTTGGCTTGTTGCAATAATTCATTACAACTACAAACAAAAAATTTTTCATATGTAGAGATATAATATTATATCTTTACAGTACCCTATATCTAGGAGGCGAAAAAAGGATAATCTTACTTCACATCCTACATCATATTCAAAATAAATCTCATTTCATTTTTTACAATGTTACTATATATACTATTTCACAACTGTACTTACGTACGCCTCCCTCATATATTTGTGATTTGTTCTGTATCACAACACTACTGACACACTACATCTTTCAACAGTCATCATCTCCTTTATGATTCCGGGATTAAAGTTTCTAATTTTAGAATTTTTATATAGTAAAAATAGAATGTGATGTGATGACAAAGCATTAAGAATAATAGGAAATTATGCAAAATAGTAGTCACCATTTGAGAAACAACCAACAATAACACAACAGAAAATATGTATCAGCAGAGGACCGACGACGATAAAGATACTATATACATACTATTAAAAATTAAATACATATACATATTTGTTTTTGTATGTATGATGTGTATCTTATAAAAATTCATTTTCTTTTTGTGATTTTTATTATATTTTTTCTTCCTCTATTTTACTATCACTACGATATCAATGCCCTATATCTGGTGTATAGTATATACATATGTATGTACATACCTATATGGAGGATTTTATGTTTTAAAACAATAAAAAAATAATATAACAAAAAGTAAAAAAAAAATGAAAATATGATATAACTTCTCTAGTCAAAGGAAATAAAAAAGATAAAAAAATATTAAACAGATAGAAGAAAATAAAAAAATAAAAAGGATATGTAGTTTAGTATATATAGAAGGTCCTTTTGCTTAGATTAGACACTTAGCGATGTAATAGTGTATACGCAGCAGACAATATTAATAATAAAATATATATGTAAAGTTAGAAAATATATGAACCTACTGCCGCAATGTCTACAAATCTATTTTGTATGATAACAAAAAAAAAAGGAAGAAAAATGTGAAGTGGAACACTATGTGTACTAGGATTTCTGAACTTTCTAGGATTATGGTGAGAATATATTATGATTGTACTTTTTACATATTTTTACTATACGTTCTTCTTTTTCATTTTCTTTTATTTTTTGGTACATATTTTGTATTTTCTTTGCTGTTCCAGACAAGCAATATTTGTGCCATATTTTTTTACCATTTTCCGAACAGTTTTTCTTTTTCTGTTTTCTTCGTTTTGTGATACTTTTTTTTTTTGTAGAAAAATAAAAATTCTTTGGGGACTGACATTTCCGTATTTAATTCAGATATCTTTGACACTGTGATACATTTAAAAAAAAAAAGAATAAGAAATGAAAGTAATTTTTGTTTTGGATAGTTGAAGCTTATTTTTGGAAAAGAAAAAAAATAAATATTTACTTTATGATGAGGATTTCGAGAAGAAAAAAATTGTTTTAATGGGCCCATATTCGTGTGAAGTAATGGTTTTCAATTTAATTTAAAGAGAAATTATGTTGCTATAAATTAGAAAAAAAATAAAAAGACGCTCTATATTATGTTTCTTATAAATAAAAATAAAAATAAAATTGATTTAAAGGATAAAAATCACTGTTCTTTAGGTCCCCAAGAATTTTATCTAGAGACATTTTTAAAAAATTTCAACAGACCCTTTTTCACTTAATTTTTTTCTAAAACCATAAAAATAAATTTTCACAACTTTAAAGGTTTCTTTTTTTTCTTTCGAAAAACGTATGAATAGCGAGAAAAAAAAAAACACCAACAACGTCCTTGATTCTTTTTTATTGACTTCTTTATTTAATTCACAAAGGTAATTTAAAATTCTTGAAAACTCATAAACCTTACATAACCTATATTTTTACACAATTTAAAAATTCATAAAAAAAATTCTAAAAAGGTAAAATTTAGAGAAATATACTTTTTTTTTTCACAGGAAATTCATTAGTCTACAATTTTCTTACCTGGTAAATATATAAGAAATCCTAATCCGAATGCAACCCATGATACAATTGATGATGACAATGATAATGTAGATGATGCTGTAGTGGTTATTAAAGGTGTTGTTGTTGTTGATATTGTTGATGATGATAAAAGAAGATAATTCATAATTGTGAACAGTAAATGCATTTTTTCCATTTCACACACATATAAAAATTTTTATTTTTTTTTTCTTCTTTCTTTCTTTATTTCCTATTTTTCTATTTAATTTTCATATTTTAAAATTTTTAACTTTTATTTGTATGAATTCACTTCACACTTTCCACATAAAAAAAACACATCCTTTAAATGATTTATTATTTTTTTTTTCTTTCAAAATTTTTTTATTTTTCATCTAACTACATTAGAATTGTGTTATTACAATTTTACAATGAAAATAAAACAATCATGTAGCGCAAGCAAATGATGGCAGTATATATTCTTAAATCCGTTGTTTAATTTTTCTCTACGTTTTGATTTTTTGCTTTTGTTTTACTTCTACTAATTTTTTTTTTTTTTTTTACCGCAATTAAATAGAAAATCTATTAAGATTTAAGAATAAAACCAATGATTTGTTTTTTTTTTATTCAAATTTTTTCCTATTGTCCTTGACTTATTATTGTTATGAATTTTATTTTTCGTCACATTGAATCCTTTATGACGATTAATAAAAACATACAAGGAATTGCAAAAGAATATATTTGTCATAGTGAATAGAAAATCTTTTTTTTAATATTATGAAACATTTTGTTAACTGTCCTTTCATATCATAATTACCGAAACACATATGTATGTACGTATATGTACATAAATACACTTGGAAATTAAATTTTCAATAGTAAAAAAAAAAACAACAAATTTAATTTACACTTTTTAATAATTTCCTTTTTTTTTTTGATTTTTTTTTTTTGTTTTTCTTCGAAAAATAAACACAGACAAAGATACAACAATAAAAAAAAAAACCAGAAAAATTTTTTTTTCCGATCAGAAATAAAATACAATTAATTAAGGTAGCATAAATAAATAACAATTACCGTAAATTGTAATATGTGGCTAATGATGTTTAAACACACACATTTATTATTTCCTTTAAATTTTTCGCTTATTATTTTTGATTTTGTTGTTGTTGTTGATGGTGCTGCGATTTTTTCTGTAATTTTTTTCAATGATTCCGATGATAATTTTCCCATTTTCCGTATAACAATTTTTCTCTGTATTTTTTTTTTCTTTTTGGTTTTTTAAATTTGTTTGTTTTTTCGTATTGCGAAGAAAAAAAAAATTTATTTACAGACAGAATTTAAGAGGGTGCGTTAGACTTGAAAGTTCCGGTAATTTTTAAATAAATACACGTTCCGTTGTTCTTTTTTTTATTTTATTTGGTTGTTGAAAAAGGATCATTTCCTCTACATCTTGTTTTTTTTTCGAATTTTTTATTTGGGAAATATCTTCTTTTACTTCCTTTTTTTTCGTTCTTTTATGCAGAAAGAATTTACATGAGGAAAAAAAAAAAAAGTCGCCTTATATATTTAAATTAAGGGCAAAAAAATAAATGTTAAGGGTGGTGCGATTTAATCCGATTTTTTTGCTGTTCAATTTAATTTTTTTTCTTCATTTCTTTTTAGGTTTTTTTCTTTAACTTAATTTTTATTTCAATGATGGGTAGATAATGATTGTAGTAGTGGTGAAGGTGTTGATATAGATGGAAGTATAGGTGGTGAATGAATAGTGATGATGGAAATTTTTTCTTGTTGTTGATAATTCTTTTTCTTTTCCTGTGAAAATTCAGTGTGTAAGGTGGTTACTGTTCTTATTGTGCTTCAATTTAGTCGATCTCTTCTTCTTTCTTTTTTTTTATAATTCTTTTTTTTTTTTTTTTAATACTGAATAATTTTTTTGTTCGTTTGAATCATAAATTACTTATTGCTGAGTAAACTTTATTCGTTTTTTCATCATGTTTTTAAATACTTTTTTTTTTCTTTGTTATTTTTCTATTATGAGTGGGTGGTAGAGGTGGTGATGGTGTGTGTAAAAGATATTATTACCTTGGTATATAATATTTTAGTTAATTGTGAATTATCATAATTTTATTATGTTTATTATAGGGAAAAAAATGTTATATTTTTTTTTTATTTAGAAAATTTTTTGTTTTTTCGCTTTTAAACTTTTTTGTCTGTTTGTTAAGAAGTGTTCGTTTAAAATGAAGTTTTTTTTGTCCTTTTTCTGTTTTGGTTATAGTATTGAATTATCTTGAGAATGTTTTGTTTTGTTTTAAAGTTTTATGTTTAAATATATTTTGTTTATTTTAAAAATTTTTTTAAATTGTATTATCTTTTTTAAAGTTTAATGTTCACTTATTTTAACTTTATAATTAATTAATTTTTATTATTTACATTTTTAATTTGAATTTTATTTTTTAATTTAAATATTTAGTTTTTTTTTTACATTTTAATTTTAATTTTTTGTTTTGTTTTAAAAACGAAAATACGAAAGATTATTATAAAATCCATGATTAATGTCTGTTTGTTATTTTGTTTTGTTTTTTATTTTTTTGTGAAATGTTTTTTTTTGTTTTTTTGGTTTGTGTTTTTGTTAGTTTTCAATTTTATTGTTTTAAATGAATTTCTATCTGCTCAAGTAGATAACATTTTTCTGTTTTTTTTTTCTTCAAAAATTGAATTTGTTGTGCGGTTGGAAAATAATAACTTTTCGTTATTGATAATACTGTCATTGAAATTTTTGATTGAATATAAGAAAAAAAAAACATGAAAATTTTAAACAATTATATATAGATGAAATATCCTTGTTCCGTGTACGTATCCTATAAAATTGATTGAAAAATTAAGAGAGAAAAAAAAAACACATTAAATTTGATTGATTTATTTTTAAAATTAATTGATTTTGTATGAGTGAATGGAATGTAAAATATTATATTGTATTTGTGTCTGTGTGCTATTTTTAGTTAATGCAAAAAAAAATTAAATAATTCATTCATACGAAGATATTTTATTTTAGATAAATGATAGATGATAATTTTATTTGATGTATTTATATGCTACTGAATACGGTATTATTTGTATTATGTGTTCGGAATATTTGTAATATTTTTTAGTTGAATGGAAATTTATTCGATTACATTTTTATTCAGTTCAAATATGAGAAAAAAATATGGTAAAATACAAAAAAAAAAAACAGCCTATTAAATTGTAAATATGCAAATATAATATGCATATATTTATTTTCAATGTATTTACAAACATCATACATACATTTGAAAATTCTCTATATGTACGTCATCTATTAAAAATTGTAATTTAATGGTTCATTTGTTATATAAGTCAAAAGAATAATGCAGCAAAAAACAATTTTTATTTTTTTTATTTATTTTTTAATGCATTATATTTTGTCTGAGTGAGTAAATAGTAAATAAAATTTGTATAACTATACAGTCATTAAAATTGTAAAATATGGAAAAAGATTTTTTTTTTTGTTGTTTCTCAATTGATTTTCATTTATTTATTTGTATTGAAATGTAAATTGGATATAAAAGAATTTTTATTTTATTTTATGTAAAATGTATATGAAATCGATGATAATTTACATGAATAAGCGGATAAATTATATTGTTTTATTTTTGGTTTCTTGTTTTGTCTTGTTATTTAGAATGTTAAAGTTTGCAATAAAAATAAAACACATAAAATTTATTGTGTCTGGTTCGTTTGTATGTTTTCCGGTAAAAATTTATTAAAAAAATATACAAAATAAAATTAAATAATGTTAAATAAGAAATATCATAGAGAATACATTTTTTTAAAGATTTGAATAAAAAAGAAATGAAAAATTTTTTCAGTATTTTAATTTTTAAAATTCATTCATTTTTTTTTTATAAATGCTAAATTTTAAAATTTAAACTCTGGATAAAGAAATTTGCCTTATATTCTTGATGTTTGAAACACGCGTTGCAAATTTTTTCAACTGAGAAATTTTTGCAACAAAATTCTATGAGAATTATTACTTAACAATTATATAATCCTTGATTATTAATGTTATTTTTCTATAGGTCCCTCTCCAATGGTTTCAATAACAAACAGTATGAAAATTCTTTAGAAACATTTTAAATTTTAAATGAGAAACGTATCTTGAGATTTTTTAGCTTTTTTTTTTTTTTCAAAAAATAAATTTATTGGAAATTGAATTAAAAATTTAAATTTTCAGGCTTAAAAGAAAAATATGCTTTAATTAAAATTCATGATTGTATTTTAATTTATTTCTAAATTTAAAATTTAAACTTCTACTCAGAAATATTTAATGATACCAAAAAGATAACAAAATTTTCTATAAATATTGAAAATATTCAAAAAATTATTATCATATTAAAATATTATAAAAAATTATAGAATAATATATTTTTATTATTATAATCACACAATAATGTAATCATGTTTTTCGCTTATTACCAATTATTTGATTCAATTGACATTTAAGTTGTATCTACATGAAATTTTAATCAGATATATACACAATATAAAATACATGTGTTGCATTTTATTATGATAACAATAATAATTTTCTCTGTTATCATTGTTAATACATTCAATTTGTTTGTTTATCTGTATTTTTTTTTTTTTTTTTTTTTTTTTTAAATAAATAAAAGATAAAAACCGATAATTATATGGCTTTTATCAGGACTTATTATTATAGTGTATACGATTTAAAAAAAAAATAAAAAAAAAAATAGATTTGAATTTAAAATTCAGTTTTTACTCTTTGTTGTGTTTTTCAAATAGATTTGATGTTTCGTGTAAGGTTTTTTTTCTAATGAAATATGTAGAAAAGAAAATAAAATTATGTTTAAAAGGATATTCAACTTTTACATACAATAATGTCAGTTTTGTATGTTTTACTTAATGAACATTTTTATTTTTATAATTTCATTAAATGAAAATAAAATTCATAAATGTAACGTTAATATTACCACATAAAAAATATCCTGGATTTGTTGTAAAACATTCAATTGAATAAACAATTGTCTTGTTGAAGCATTTAAAAAAAAAAAATTTACTTATTCCCCTTTTTTTCTTTTTCTTAAAATTTTTTAATTTAATTCACGATTTTCAACATGACATCAACAATGAGCACAGGAAGTTGTATCCCGAATGCAATAAGACGTAAAAAAAACAACTGAAGGATGATAAGTACGGTAATTTTTTTGTTTTATTTTCTAAATAATAATGTAAATGAAATTATTTTATATTTTTCACATTTTACTTTTTTTTTTTTTTTTTTCAAAATGAATTTTTTATACATACAAACACACATACACACACTTTATGTTTGTTTTCTTTTGTGAAGTGTTAAAAATAACAACGTAAACACGAACAGATGAATGTAAACTTTAGTAATTAATTTTTTTTTTATGTTTTGAATTCAACAAATAATAGAAAAATACAAATAAATTTTATAGAAATGATTTTTTGTTTTTTTTGTATTTTGTGATTTATTAAAAAGTTCTCGTTTTCATGTTTTATTAACCGAAAAACATTTTTTTTTACTTTCTGTTTTTAAAAAATATTGAAAGTTAGAAAAAAATTGCTTATATTTTGAATAAAAATTTTACTTTGTTAAATTGAGTTTTATTCGAACAAAAAAAAAAAAAAATTCAAAAAAATAAAAAAAAAGGAATTATAATAAGGATAAATTGTGATGATATTAGATAAAAATTACAAGAGAAAAATTATATACGACCCGACACGATCAAGCCAACGTCCTGAACTGAAAGTTTTCTTGTTACAGTTCCGAATCATAAGTGAAAACTTTTTTTTATATGATTTAAAAAAGCAATGCCATGCCATCATTATCTTCATCATCATCATCATCATCATCATCATTGCCATCGATGCGATTCCATTGCTGCTAATACACAAACAACAACGACATCAGAAAATGAAAAACTTAAGGTTTTGTTTTGATTTTTTTTTTTTTTCATTTTTGCATAATTTTCTTTAAAATCTTCTTCTTCATTCAAGTATATTTTAGCTTTTCTTTCTTGCAGCAATTTTCTGTTACCCATCAAAATTGAACATATGTGTATTTTCTCTCAGCTTTTCATGTATCTTATTACATTTTCTCTCATGCCGTCGTTAAATAACGTTTTCAATTTCAATATACTTACTTTGTATATCTTTGATATTTTGTATCAATTTTCTCATTGTATGTGTGTTTTTGAATATTTTTTGCAATGGATACATAAATATGTGAAAAATTGCATCAGTAATAAAATAAAAATACAGGAATTTGAAAGAAAAAAAAAATGGGAAAAACATCGCTGTTATAGTTTCAATAATAAAGCAAGGACCTTTTCTTTTACTGTTGGTCCATTGCTCTCAAGGTCTTCAATGAAAATTTTCTCCGAAAATGTGTAAGAATTCAAAAATAAGAGAAATTTTCATTTGAATCAAACTCTTTGAATGAAAGTTCCGAAAAACAAAAGAGAAATATAGTAAAGTTCTGGTTGTAAAATCATGAATGAATAAATAAACGCATGCGTTTTTATTTACTAAATTTTTTTATTTCTTTTTTTTTTCGGAGCATGCATGCTTTTAATGTTAATTTTACAAAAACGAAAAAATCGACCGGAAGATCTAAATTCATTTTATTATTTCATCAGGAAAAAAAAATATATTTTGTTTTTAGAAGTGAGAAAATTTTAATACTTAAATCACATAAAAACTTTTTATAGGCCTATTCAAACGTACTGAATTTACATTATTTATGAGGAATTTGTGTTTTCTTGTTTTTTGTGTTTGTAAACACAAGCTTCATAAACAAGATAATATTATTATGTAAGTAACAGAATAAAAACATTCTTTCGTAATCATTAAATATCCGAAAATTGCAAATGAATTTTGTGTTTTTCACTATGTCACGATATATAGGGACTTTTTTTTTTACTGTGAACTGAAGAACGCACTCAATGTTAAGGTGAGAAGGTAGTAAACAGAAAAACATGTGGAAGTAAAAACAGAAAGCGTAAGTTAACCAAGGATTAGGAAGAAAAGTATAAACATGAAATTGTTTCTAATGTTATAACTTCAACAGTAAAAAGGACCTTCAACAAATTCATTAAGGAATCGAAATATTAGTTATTTTTGAGAGGTAAGTTATTTGGAAAGGAATTATACGTCCTTTCCATTCACTGAATAAATCTTTTCTCACCAATTTTTATCTAACTTTGACAAAAAAACTTTCATTCAAGAAAAATATATTTTGCATTACCTTTAAATAGTGTTTCTTTTTTTTTTTTTTAATTTTTATTTAGAATTTTTTTCTCTTTAAAAATTAGATATCTGTTAAAAAGTAAATATGTACTTTATATGAAAAGGATAACTGCATTATGTGTATATGTATACATAAAAAATTTTGTGACATAGATCGCGCACTAATATTTCATGTACACAAAACCATACAAAGCTAAAAAAGAAAAAAAAGTTAAAGAAGAAAACACATAAATAACTTTCGGTTGCATGAATTTTTAATAACAAAACACTAGAAAAACATGAAAAAAAAAAGAAAAACAACAAAACATCTGACTTTATGCAGTCTCTGTATATATATATACTATTTTGTATGTTATATGTATTTTGTGTAGAGAGTTTTTTGTCCTTGTAGTAATAACTTGTCAAGAGGATGCGAAAAAATGAAAATGAAAATTATAACGAAAAAAAAAAAAGAAACATAATAACCAGAAGAAAAATCTTCACTTTTTAACAAAAATTAAAAATGAGCAGCAATCTTTTTGATGTTTTAAATTATTTTTGTTTTTTCTCCTTTTTTTTTCATCTTATTTTGGGTTAGCATATAAGTCCTCAGGGTCAGTTTAGAAAATATTATGATGATCTCATATGTTCAGTTTGTTTTTCTTGTCTTATTTTTCATTCATCACATCTCTCATATGCAAAAATAACATTTATATTGTATGCATTTTAAGAATATTTGATGCATCGTGATTATGATGATGATAGATATATAGAAAATTATCAAAAAAAATTCTATGAAATATTTAATTCTCAATTGTGAAGAAAAAAAATTAGAAGAGAAAAAAAATGAATGAATGCATGAAGAATATATAAAAAGATTCTTGACATCTTTTACAGTCGACCAACTTTTTGTGTGTTTTTTTTTTCTTTGAAGAAAAAAAAAAAAAGGAAAATGTCCTTGAACATTAAGAAGTCATATGTATACACTTATCTACTTATAGCTCTCTTGTTTTGTTTGTTTGTTTATTTTTTCCCAGTGGTGAAGAGTGAAAATGTTATTTTAATGCATAATAAGAAAAACTAACAAGTGAAATTAGAGTTTTTTTGTTTTTAATATTCTCTTAAGTGAGGTTTTTTCCTTGCAACAATAATTAAGTATATGTGCAAGAAAATTAAGAAAAAGCAAACGGTATATAAAAAAAAAAGAATATTCTGTTTTAAAATGATAATTTTACTTAATGAATTATTATATAAAGGGCTATTCAGTTGTTATAGTAGAAAATTGAGAATTTTAGGAAAGGTCATTTGAAGGAAAAAAGGATAAAAATTATTGGCAACTACATTTAGATTTTCAAGGACCTTCAAAAGTCTTTTTGAATAATTGTAAACTACCTTACAAATCATTCAAATTTCAAATTAGGAGAAAATTAAAAGTATCTAACCGACTATTATTTCAGCCTACAGAAAACAAACACAGTAATCCATATTTTAGTACAAGGATACGAATCTGACCAAATTTTTAAAATAAAATTTTTGCACGAAAATTTGTATTTAATTTAAATAAATTTCATTTAATTTTGTTTTCCAAAAAAAAAAAAAAATTATTTACAATCAACAAAAAATTAAATTTACCATTTTGTGTTCTTGAAAATTATCACACAAATCAAATTTGAAAATAATCATTTCTTATTCAAAATGAAATCAGCAAAAAAAAAAAAAAATGATAAAAAAAAGGATTTTTTTTTCCTATTCGTTCGTGTCAATTATTATTATCTATGTTTTTTATGAACTGATAAATTCGCATATATGAAAGATAATCCTTGAAAAATTTCAAAATCATCAGAAAAAAAAGTATAAAAATAAAAATCGCATGTTACATAAAAAAAAAAATCAAATCCTTTTTTTTTTTTTTTAAACAGCAACAATAAGCAACATCAACGAAAATAAAAAATAAATTAATGAATGACATACAAAGTATAGCAAAGCATATCAATTTTTATGTGTTGTATTAATTTGTATCACATATATGAATACACGTACATATATAAAAATGTATGATTTGTAATATATACGTACATATATGTATGTATCAATTGATATTGATTATGATTATCCTGATTTTGTGTCATTATCGTACAAATAATATGAAATACCACATCACATATTAATTCGTCATGTTGAATGTATGTATTAAATTACATACATATAAGTATTCCAGAGAGATTTCATGCAACAATAATTTATTCTTACAGATATTGTAAATTATATGTATGTACATTACATTTTTGTTACACTTTTCACGTTGTGTGCTATAATAAAGGACAATTTGATGATAAAATTACTTTCTTTTATACGAAGGAGTTTTTTTTTTTATTTACATATTTATATATTTTTTTTTTTGATATCGTGTTTCGCGTTCCAACGAATACCAAATCGATTTACTTCTGAACCTCATGAGTATACTTAACACCAGCTAAAAAATGTTCATAAATCATTTAAGATTTTTTTTTTTTTCACAGGAATAGAAATGTGGGAGAAGGATAATTCATGTCAAACAGAATGTAATGATGGTACTTTTGCAGACAAAAGTGTGATATGATTTATTGAAAGTTGTATCAGAATTGAGATTTTGTTATAGAAAAAAAAAAAAAAATATGTTAAATGTTTTCAAAGTACAAAAAAAAAAAAAAAAATGTTGAAAAAAAGGACAAGCACTTGTGAATTTATTATTAAAAATTTGAATTGGTAATTTTGAAGGATTTTTTTTTTTTTTTCACTTTTTTAGTAAGTGATTTTTGATAAAGATGAGATACTGATGAAATTGCGATGGTGAAGATAAAAAATCTCAATAAAACTTGTTTCTTTTTAGAAACACTAATTTCAATTAATTTTGTAAATCGAACATATTGAAAAAAAATTCATATTTAATTAAATTTTAAAATCCCTTATATGAAAAAAAAAAATACATAAAAAGGATATTCATCAGTTCAAATAAATCTTCTCATGAAAAAAAAAACATAAATTCAATGTTAAAATACTTCTTTCTTTTTTTCCGATTATTGCAAAATTCTTTTAATTTTAGAGATTTAAAAGATTTTATAACATTTTCATCTGCAATTTGTGGTTTAGTTGTTGAAAATATTCTCATAAAATGATTTATTTTATTTACCTTGTGGCTAGATATGTAGTATATGTATACTACATAATGACATTGGTTGAGAAAGTTTAACAGAATTTTTGTTTAAATATTTTAATAATTTTCTTACATAATACCTGCATTATGTTGAATTTTAAGAAGATATTTTTTTTTTTTACTTTTTCATATAAAATAAAAGACAAATAACTATTTCAAATTTAAAAGAGTTAAAATAAAAATTTACTAAGAAGGTTGTACTATGTAAGAATTTTTTTTTTCGTTTAAATCTTTTGTAGGATATAAGAAGGAATATGAAGAAATTTTAAATTATTTTGAAAAAAAAAAAAAAAAAGTTTGCATTATTTTTTAATTTGTAAATCCCATTTTTGTAATATTTTCTACATTATTTTCTAAGTTTTTTTAGAGTGAGGTGTGTTCACTGCGAAAAAGAAAAATCTCATTCGATGGTTTTTAGAAGATTTCTCTTTCGGCATTCTCTATATTAAAAAAATTTAACTGAAATTTATTTAATCACATTCTATAGGACTCTAAAAATATGATTACTCCAAATTTTTTTGTAGTCTGAATACATGTAACTTTTTATTTAATTAAATTTTCGTCAAATCTTTACAGCACTCCAAACGTTCTTTATTTATTATAATTTTGATCTTTTCAAGACCTACATATGTACATATGTTTATGTATATATGTATGTAGTTGCAGCTTTTTTGTTATTATTATTTTTTCAATCGTTACATAAAGTTCTTTATCAGTTTTTTTTCTTTTTCATGAACGTTGTATAAACAACCACTTTTTAAATGGCAGTAACAAAAGACAAATTTATAAAGTTCCTGTTTGCATCAAAAACAAATTAAATTTATCAATGTCAATAAATAATTTAATGAGCTTTTTTGTACACATTCCGATTTTTTTTTTTTTTTTTTGGCAAACACAAATGGAAAAAAAGAAAAAAAAAAGCCCAACAACTTATTGGTTTCTTTTCTTATTTTTTTAACCTTTTTTACCACTAATAAATTCTTTTTAATATTTCTAATGTATATTTCTTTGCCAGGTGAAAATGTTGACAGTAAAATGACTAATGGTGCACACATATAATACAGAATAAAAATAAAAATAAACAACGGTGTATACAGTGAATGAAGAAAACCAATTCCAAAAGGGATCTCACGGTGTTTCTAAACAGTATATGCAAGGTTATTTTGTTATGTTTTAGTCATCGTAAAATAAAAAATATAAATAAATAGAGAAAAATATATACAAAAGTCACTCTGATGATTTAAAAAAATAAAACTGAAAAATAAAAAATACAAAAAATACAAAAAAAAAATTTAAATTTATGATGCATTTCTGTTAGTATCATGTTTCAGGTCATTTGTCATTTTATTTGCATTTCTATACTTACACAAACAAACAAAAATTCTGATGCATGTTATTTGTAGAGTTATAGTGTTGGTGGTATTTGCAAATTGATGATATATCTACGTGTTGTACTTAAAATAATGATATATTCATTTTGTTGATATTTATATTTTATATTCGGGAGAAAAAAAAAACATCATACATTAGAGAAGATAATTATTGTTGCATCAGTTTTTTTATCATTTTGTTTTGATTTATGCTTACCTTGAATAATAAATGAACTGATGATTGCAGATTTTGTAATTTCGTGCAAATTTTCATATGCTATTATTTTTATTTTCTCTGATTTTATGATACTGAAATTCTGAAGGATTGTGTTTTGTTTTTTTTTGTTAAAACATTTTTTAAATTCGAAAACAGAATAGAATTTTTGAGATGTCACCATTTTTAGCTAATATCTTTTATTCCTTTTATAGAATATAATTTTTAAATTAATATTAAATTATAATTAATTTAAAATAAGTAAAATAAGAGAATATATGTACATATGATTTGATAATAATAAATAATTTTATTCTATTTCGAAAATCATTCTTTTGTATTTAATCTTTTTTTTTTTTTTAATTTTCATTTTTTATATGTTTTTCTTATTTGCTGATGCATTATCCTTGATTTAATGGTTCAGTAAATTTTTAAAGAAATTCCTGACAATGAAAAAAAATTTTTTTTAGATAAACTAAATTATGTTTTTCAATTCACCGTTGTTAAATGAAAACATACAGAGAGAGAGAGAGAGAGAGAGAGAGAGAGAAGAGATAAAGAAAAAAGATATGAGAAAAAAAAATTCAAAAATTAAAAGGTGAAATTATCAAAAATTTTGCTTAAAGCATTTTTAATGCAGATGACGATAGTGATGATGATGTTGATCAGACGCTGTGTTTTTTTTTTTTTTGTACATCCTTTTAAAATCTTTCAGTATTAATATACAAAAAAAAAGATAATTGAAGGTTATTGCAGTTTAAAAACAGTTCTTGAATATAAAAAAAAAAAACACATTTTTATATGAAAGTTCTTTGTAAGCAAAAATTGTACGTTTGTTTTTTTTGCATCCTTGAAATTATTTCAATTATTGCCATTCTTATTAGTATTTAATTTATTTCTTTTTGCAAAAAATTTAAACATTTCAGTTTTTAAATTGAAAAAATAAACACAAAAATTGAATAAGTTCATTTTTATATATTGTTTTAGTGTATTTCAATCACAAGAAATAAATTTAAGAAAAAATGATACTTTAAAGGATTTAAAAATACTATCGAAGTTTCTGGATTTGATCATTTCACTTCCATATTTTTTCTGTTTTTTTTTATTCTTCTGTTTTTCAGAAAAAGTATTTTTTTTTTT
This sequence comes from Bombylius discolor, assembly GCA_939192795.1. NCBI lineage: Eukaryota > Metazoa > Arthropoda > Insecta > Diptera > Bombyliidae > Bombylius > Bombylius discolor. Next base: position 49,498,444 of record OW584240.1, on the reverse strand, counting down.
TCTAAATTTTTTTGTCAAGTTTGTCTTTAAAATTTTATTCACCAAAGAACAGAAATTTTTTAATTAAATTCCTTTACAAAAAAAAAAAAGGACTTTAAAATGGCTTATTTCCAAATAATTTTTCAACATTTTCTAGTTTAATTTTTACTGTGACTATGAATACACTTTGTGCATGAACGAATGAATGAATGAATGATAAACATTTTATGGGTCAGTGCTTTAAAATTTGGCAAGAAAGGAAGAATTAAAGAAAATAAAAGGGAAAAAAAAAGAAAATCAAAAAATCTCCCTTTTTTACCTTTGCCATGCCAGATTAACGTTTTATAAACCATCAAAAAATTTTGTTGTAGCTGTTATTGTGTGTGTTAGTATGCTGTACAATTTTCTTCCTTTTATGGGGTAATATAATTTTTTTTTTTATTTGATGTAGAAATAGAGATAGTACCTATATAACGGTAATTTCTTATCATTTTTACAGATGTCCTTAATGGATATTATGAGGCATAACAAGAAGATATACGAAAAAAAAAATGAAGATAAAAAAAAACTGTTTAAATTTGTTTGTATGAATGTAATGTACAGATTACGATGTAATTCCTTTGGGAATTATTTGAACTGTATCTAGAAACGATGATTATCATACGTAAGTATATGTATAGACACATATGTATGTATGTATAGGTACATAAGATCGTATTGTATTGAAATATTCCACGTGTACAAGAATATGTCTATAGAAAAGCATATAATACAGGGCAATTTTATTATTATTTTTTTTATATGTAAATAGAAAGTACATACATGGATTATACATTATGTACAATATACATAATAAGGATATAACAAGGATATAATGTAAGGTCATAAAAGTATAAAATGAAAATCGAGATTTTTATGAGATAGCTATCTAATAGAAAAAATAAAATTAAAAAATAAATAAAAATCAAAACAGAAAAAAAAAAAAACAAAAAAAATGAAGAGCACAACAAGAAAAAAAAATTAAATAACAAAACAAAAATAGAGTACACAAATTTATATTTTGAGTTCAAATATTTTTTTTTTCTTCATGTAAATATTTATATGTCCTACAGGATTAAAAAATTGTTATATGTTAATAATTTTGGTAGAGGAACTATATAGATACAAATATTTGGTTTTTTGTTCTAGCAGAAAAGGATATATTATGTACATATTAAGGGTAATTGATTCATATTTCCCATATTCTTTTTTTTTCTACCCTTTTCTAAAATCTCCTTAATTCTGATAAATATTGTTTGTACATACATATGTATGGTATATAATCGAATAAACAATAAAACATTTGCATGCATATATTTACCTTTTGAAAAATTTTTTGAAATAAATAAAAATTTATTACAATGTAAATTTTGTCCTTTTAATAATTTTATTTGACATATTTATTTTTTCTTCTGAAAAATTTAATTTACTTTTCAAAAAAAAAAAAAATAAAATAAAAAATTATAAGAAGTGCAAAAATTATGTTTACAAAACTATTGATTTTCTAAATTATTATTCATCCCAAAAAGGATTCTATGAAAAATTTATTGAAACAAATTAATAAAATAATGTAAAATTTACTTGTATATTTCCGTTCACTTACTAACTTTAATTCCATTTGTAAATTTACATTATTCTGGATATATATTTATATTTTAAACAATAAAAGAAAAAAAAAAAAAAACACAAACAATTTATAATCAAATTTTCTGTAACTATCTAACCACAAAGTCTACTTATTTAAGGTTATAAACATGAATTTAATACATTTTCATATACATAAATATATTTTAAATATACAATTTTTACAATAACACACATATGCATTTCATATGTATTATAAATTAAACATTATGTATGTGTATGAAAATTTCTTATTAAATGCTTTATTTTATATGTATGTACTATATTCTGTATAATGTACATTGTATGTATACGTACTTATAAATTTTAATTTACATTTTGGTTTTTTGCATTGAAATAATTCTCATAATATTTTATTTATTTTCTTTTTTCTTCTTCTATGTATTAATTATGAATGGTTTGATAATATGTTTTATATTAAATGGTTTTATTTTAATAAATTCTATATTTCAGATTAAAACACGAAAAAAAAAAATATATATAAAAATTTTATTATTCAAATTTTTAACAATTTTTAATAAAGTACATAGTACCATAAAACTTTTTGTTTTTGTTTCTATTGAAAAAAAAAAACTTGTCCATTTATTTTGGTTTAAACAGGAAATTATGAAAATTTTTCAAAAATCATTGTTATAAAAGAGAACATGCGATAGGAAAATATTTTGGTAATTAAAAAAGTTTTTCTTAATAAAAAATTACACATACCAACTATTTTGTATTTTTATGTTATCCTTTTTTAAGTCTATCATGTTTATTTTAAAAGACTCAATAGAAAACTGAAGTTTTCATAAAATATACGCGTACATGAAAAATATTTTTGTACCTTATTACTTGTACATTCCACAGGACAAAAAAAATAATAATAAAGGATGTACCTTATATACACATGAATTTTAATAAATTTAATAAAAACCTTTAAACTAATTAGTTCAATGTAAAATATTAAATAAAATTTAATTTTAATCTAAAATTTTTGTTGAATCCTTTCAAAAATCATCCACTTTTTTTTTTTTCTTTTTTACTTTATTTGTCTGTTGTTTCCTTTTGATAACATTTTTTTCACATTTTTATTTCATCAAAAGACTACATTTTCACTATTTTATCAGAATTTAAATTCATAAAATGATTTCTATATCCTTTTATTATCTTCATACATTCTGTCGGATTATACTCTTTAATTTCCAAACCTTTCTAAAAAGTGAATCCTTTTTATAAAATTAGAATTTATGATGTAAAATTGTATGATTTTCCACTTATAAAAATGTCACAAAATATATATGCAAGTCACATACATATTTTGATCATTTATTTTTGTATAGATTTAAAAATGTAATTTCTATGCAAAAGGTTTACATATGAAATATGGAAGATGGTCATTCACATTTTACTCCCTTTGTAAAGCAGACAGAGCTTTCATATTTTGTGGTAAATTTTTCTGTTTTACTATGTCATCTTTTGAAATAATCTTTAAAAAAAAAAAAATCAAAGTTAGGTAAATCATTTGGTTTTATTTTTATCATATTTTTGACATATATGACAAATAAAGAAAATTCTTTAAATATTTGTTTTTGGTTTTGTTTTTAATTTGAAAATCCTGTTATTTTATGAAATATTTTCAAAATTTGTTTTTTGTCAAATACATAGCTTCTTGACCTCATATACATTTAAAAAAAAACAAAGAAAAACAAAACTTAAAAGGATAATATTTTCACATAAATGGAATATTTTTAATTTTCTAGCTGTCATCAACATTGAACTCTTATCAAACAAAGTAAAAGGACTAATTGAAAATAAAAATTTTCAAATTAGAAAATAAAATGCTGTTTTTTATGGTAACGGTATAATTAATAAATTGAAAATATTTCCATTGCAAAAAGTAAATAAAATTTTTGATTGATTCGATTTGAATTAACTAAATTTCCAATTAAGATAAAAATCAAATAAAGAGTTTGAAAAATTATTTTGAACATGATAAAGTAATTGAATTTCAACAACTTTCTTATTATTTTTAAAAGTTTAAAAAATAAACTTACTGGAAAAAAAAAATAAATGAAAACCTTATCAGAATTATTGAACATCGCCAAACTACAGAAAGTACATACATATGTACATATCTTTGTGATTATAAAAAATTATATAAAAAGTCAAACTAATGTGTTTTGGTGTTTTTTCTGCAGAAAGGAAACAAATCAGAAAATTGAAAAAAGTTTTTATAAAACGAATGAAAACCACATTATGCAGTAAAACAACTTTTCTTTTTTTTATGAAGCAAAAAACGTATTTTCTTTCCATGCATCAGTTTGATTAGCTTGGTGAAATATCATTTAGAAAATGATGAAAACTTTCATGGAGGTTTAAAGCAGTTGATAGACAAGAAAAATGTTCAGGCTATAATGTACAAGATGAAAAGGATGATTACGATTCAAAGGCTCCATTAAAATATGAAGTAAATATTAATGCAGATGAAAAATTAATGGAAATGTAATATTTCTTTGAGAAAAAAAAAATAGAAGTAGTAATGCTACTTTTTTTTAAAAAATTTTGTAAAATAGTTATGATCAAGTTTATTAGCTTAATATCCTTTTAAGGAAATTAGTTATTAGAAAAATTACTAAAGAGGAAGATAGATGTGAGTAACTATGTTCAAATGTAATGAGGTTTTTTTCCGATAATTCACATCAAAAGCTTGAGTTTCACGCTATGACTTTTCAGAGGTAAAAACCTCCAAGGTCTTAGCTGATGGTCATATTACTGTGAAACACGATACTCTATGAAATTAACAAAAATATCTTCTTTCATTAATTAATATTTTTATTGTTTTATTTATTTTTCTTATTCAATTAAAAATCCTTTCAAAATTGACAGAATTCTACATTTTTTTTTCTTTATTTATTTAGAAATTATTTCAAATATACATAATTATACAATTTCCCTTTTTTTACTTTCCAGTTTCGAAATAAAATCATAATTAAGGAGAAAATAAACTTTCAAGATGTCTTCTACCTATAAAACGGCAAATGAAAAACAAAATTCGTTCAAATTATTTGCACTTCATTTTAATTGTAATTGTTTTAAAAATGAAATTAATTGAAACGTTTTACTTCAAAAATTTATGTGGAGTACTTCATTAAATTACAATTTTTTAAATTCTCATTCTTTCTGTTTTTCTTTTTTCTTTTTTTTTTTTGTTTGTTGATTTTATGCTTTCAAATAATTTGTAAAAAAAAGTTTAGAAGCTTAAATAAATTTTTTTTCTATGAAAATTTTAATAATAACTAAAGAATTGTTTTTTTTTTTTTTTTAAATAAAAAATAAGTAGCAGCTTTTTGTTTTTTGTTGTAAGTTTTTGTTGTTGTTGCAACATTTGTTAAAAATAATTACAAGTGGTTGACGGAATTGAAAATTTTTACAAATTTTCTTTAATAATTAATTTTGTGTTCTTATGTTCTTGTTGATTTAAAAAAAAAAAAAATGTAAAAAAAGCTAAATGTTGTGGAAAAAGTTTAAATTCAACAAAAAGTTAATTTTGTTGTGAAAAGTGAAAAATGAAAAAGAAACAAAAAAAATGGAAAGATTTTAATCATTTTGTCTAGTAGATTTTTGCTTCTGTATTATTATTTTTTGAAAATGTGAAACTTTATAAAATTATTAAATTTTCGAAAATTATATTTTAAATATCATATATTGTTAGAAAGATTTTAAAGAAGTTTAAGAAGATTTTTAAAAGAATTTATGATGAAATTGTTTTACAAGATTCCATGCAATTTTAAGTTACACACTTATAAAACTCTTAGACTTTAGTAATGGACTTTGTGCCAAAGTTTAAACATAAAAGAAAAAGTTTTTAACTCAAAACTCAGAATAAATTTATTAAATGAATATTCAAGCTTGTTTTTTTTTTAGAATGTGCTATTTTAAAGCTGTTTTTATTTGTAATTATTAGGATAAAATTTTAAGTGAATATAAAAATAAAAAGTACAAAAAATTCATACTTGTTTTGAGCGGAAAAAAAAAATCATAATCCTTAAAAGTAAATTTGATTAAATTTACAAAAGGCGATGATAAGATAGCTTCAATATTACTCCAATAACAATGACTTTTTATTTTATGTACTTATAGAAAATTTTCAGAAATTTTCAAATAGATAAAACTAGAAATAAAGAAGGATTTAATATTTATTTCTAATTAAAAATGTTTTAAAAGGAATATCTTGAAACGTCTAATGAAAAGAGCTTTGTTAGAAAATAAAAAAACAGTATTCATAAAAATATACACACATATATGTATGTAATATAATACAATAATTCATTGATTATGCCTTAATTTGAAATGCAAATTATATTTAAAGTCCATCTAATAAATTTTAATTCGATTCCACTACCACCACCCACCAGCGTCACAATAATCTTTGTATCTCATTAGAGAAATGACAATAATACTTTGCGTGATTATGGTACAATAAAAGAGCCTTTAAATTAAATCTTTTGTTTTATTCTTTAATTGGTTTTTATTTTCTTTAATTTTTTTCGAATCCTTAATTATCATATATCCTTAATGATTGCAGGATTATCGAGATACTTTATACAAGAGAAAATATCAGATTGAATAATAACAACAAAATAAAAAGAAGAAGTGAAAATCAATAATTTAAGTTTACAAAAATGGCAATAAAAACTATGAGTTAAGGTATAAATCACTCAAGTTTTCAACTACATCAAATACAGACTTTTCATATGAAATTTAAACCTTAAAATAAATATACTTTCCAATATATGAAGCTTACTCTACAGCAACACTCTGTGAAGCTTATACTATATTTTGTTTATTTTTTTACTTTCTATTTCTTGTATCCTTTCTATTTTAAAATAGTTTACCTTTCAATTAAATCATTATTGTGTCCGTTCAATTTATTTCTTGTTAACTTATTATACATACTAGTTCACAGGAAAAAAAAAATGAAAAAGGATACGAAAAAAAAAGTAAGGAAACTTCAGTCATTATTAACCATCAGTAACAGAGAACGATTTTTTTTTTTTCAAGTTAACAATTTATAGAGCCATTTGACCCAAAATAAACTCAAGTGTATTAAAAAAGTAGGATGATGTTTGTATGTAATGTGTACTTTCTAGTTATCTGTGTGTGTGTGTGTGTGCTATGTGAAATAAAAATTTCTAGGATATTTCATTTATTGTATTGAAAATGGAAAATGTAAAAAAAAGCGCAGAAGATAAAAGGAAGAAAAAAAAAGGGAAGAAGTTAAACGGAAGGTGACGAAAGGACTAACGGAAATATCAGTTCTTGTGAAAAGAAAAGAGATTCTCAAGAGGAAATTCGAGGAAATGGGTTATCGTCTGGTGTAGTTTAAGCATAAAATGATTCTAAATGTCGCTACAATTTAGAAACTAACAAAGTAAAAAGAAATAAAAGGATATGCCAGAATTGTTATTGTATATAATGTGAAATACATAGGTATAAGTTAAAAAAGAGGAATAAAAACCAAATTTAAGGAAGTAAATGAAATTGAAAAAGGGATGAAATTTACGAAAAATAATTAAAAAAAAAAAAATTCAAAATGAAATGAAAGTGTTCAAAATTTTAAATTGCTTAGAAAATTGTGTTTACGTTATCCTTTTTTTTTTGTGAATCTTTCTGTGTATAATGTAATTTTTTAAATGAATTTTTAAAGGCTATTTTAAAAGTAAAAAAAAATCAGACACTTGAGAAGAATCAAAAACGATAAAACTGCTGTTGGTAAGGTGTTCTGTTAATAAGGTAAATCACTCAAGGGACTATAATATCTTGAAGGGCGTAAAATTTTAAAGGATAAGATAAAGTAGAAAAAATAAACATTTTTTTAAGTGTCAAATTTTGAGTGTTTTTCAAATACTTTTTAAATTCTGAAATTTTCATGATATTTAAACCCCTATTCAATGTATCAAATACTGTGAATGTTAAATTAAGCTTTAAAAATCTCTATAACAGGAAACCTAAAGGAAATTGTTGTTTTTATTTTTTGTATGATTTTAAAATTTGAATTGATTTTTATTTTCCCATTTCCGTTATCTAATTGGTTATTTTTTTTTCTCTCCATTTTACCCAACACATCCCATCCCACATCCTGAAGTTATTTTTACTGTTTTCTCATTGTTTTCTTTTTTTTTTACAAATTTATTTTATTTTATTTTTTTCCTAAAATTTGTTTGTTTAGTATACAAACAATATTGTGTACATTTTAAAAACATAAAATTGTTTATAGTATTTTCGTTTTCTTAAAATTGTGTTTGTATATAATATACATATGTATGTGTGATGAATTTTTAATAATGTTTACCTGTTGTAAACAGTTCATAAAAAATTCAATATTATTTATAAATGACGGCACAATGATAATGTGAGAAAATGATTACAATTTGTTTTTATTTTTTTTTTTTTTTGTTAAATTTTTAAATTTTCAACAGCAGTACATAATAAAATATACGTACATATATGTATATTTAACATGCAATAAGTAAATAACTATGTGAAGAAAATTAATAGAATACACTTTAAAATTGTATTGAATTTGTAAATTTTATGTATTATCACAAATAACACACAACAAAATCTGATTTTTAAAAAATAAAAAAAAAATAAAAAATTGATACTCCCTATTTTAGATTGTAAAAAAAAATTAAAGCGTTTCTTATAGAATTTTCACACATTTCAAAATACATGAAAATTTGTGAAAAGAGAGATTTTATCACGTATTCACAATAAAATTTATTGCATTTAAAAGAAAATTAAAATTTATTTTCGAAATAAAAATTAAATTAAACAAAAATAAGGATAAAAATATAAAAAAAAAAAAGGAATTAAACTTAAATGTAGTTTTTGATGTTTATATATTTTTGTAAATAAATACGTGTGAGAAAGGATACATCTGATGTTAAGTTTGAATAGAAAATGTGAAATATTTAATTGCTTTTGTAGATATGAAAGATGATGCTTAAGCATAGGAAATGTATTATTTCAACAAATTTCTATTACGAAACACAATTTCTTTTATTATGTGTATTTTTTTTATCTTGAACAAAAATGTCCTTCGAAAATTAAAGAAAATTCTCAAGAATTAAATTTTTTAAGAAACTAGATGATTTTTTTGTTCTTTTGGAATTTTGAAAGATAGCCAAGATTATCATATTCGAAAGGAATTACCGTGATTGAGAGATTCTAAATCAGTTTAAAATATCCGCTTGATCGAAATCCGACGTCTTATCGATGTTGATAGTAAAAAAATTTTAACATTCTAAATTATTTGAATTTTTGAATAAAATTATTACTATGTTAAAAAATTACTATTATTTTTATGATGATAACGAAAGAGAAAATTATTAAAACCTGAAATTTAATTAAATTAATGTAGCGTGCATTTATGATGTTAATTTTTATCAATCAATCAATTGATTTTATTTTTATTAATTATGAAAATTTGCTACGCTAGAGTGTTCTATTTTAATTATTTAAGCGATTTGTATGTGTACATATGTGTATGAGTTTTTACTTCAAGAATCATTCATCCATAAATTCCTTTTGTAAATTTCAATGTGAATGAAGAAATTAACAAAGTATGAAAATACAACTAAGGGAGATAAATGTATATATGTATGTAGGTGTGTCAAAAAAAAAAAAATAAAATAAAATTTCATAATTTTTCACCTCAGAAATTTTCATAAAAACTTGAAAAGTTAAAGGTGACGTAAATAGTTTTCTTTTATGGAAGTAAAATTTTATAAAAGTTTCTTTTTGTTTTTCGTTTTTTTTTTTTGTTTTTTTTTTGTTTTTTTTTTGCATAAATTCCAGCAGACTGTGAAAGATTTGATTACAAACACTTTTTATTTTTTACAAAATTACTTTTTGAATTTCTTTTTAAAATTAATAATGTGAATTCGTTGTGAGAAAAAAAAGGAAGGATATTATGAAGAAATTTAATTTTGTGAAATCAGATTACTTAATTTAAAGTGCAAAAAAAAAAAAAAAGGATAAGTGAAAGAAGATAAAGTAGAAGACCCTAAAGAAAGGATATATTCAATTGGCTTTTAAATTAAACCAATATAAAAAAAAATTAATTGCATTTTCCTGATGCAGTCGGTAGTAAATTATGTAAATATAAACATCAAGCAGATAAAAAGGATATATCAAAACAGATATTGCAGAAGATGCAAGTCATTATTCAACAATAACAATAGAAACAACAATATATAGAAACTGCAACGAGGTACATATATGTATATGTTCAACAACAAAATATCTACAACACATAGTTACCACAAGAAAAGGAAAGGATTACCCAGTTATAAAGGAAATTTTATGGTCAAAACTGCTCTCGAAAAATTGATGATTAAAATGAAACTGATGAAGATGATAAATGGTGTACATCATTAATGGCTGTAAATGGTGTGATGTACTTCCAGTTTGTATTCATTTATTCTACACAAAAAAAAGGGATATATGTACTTCAACAGCTTTTAGCTATAAACCCTTTATTGAGAACACAAGATGTAAGTATAATAAGATAATGGAATATATGGTAAGTGGGGAAAAATGTATGAATTTTAAGGATATTTTCTACTTATGTATGAGGATACTGTATACATTTTATAATAAATAATGAAATACAACAGAAAAAATAAAAAGAAATTTGATCCTTCAGAAATACAACATAGAATTTCTCTTTATTTATTTTTATTTTATTAAAAATCCTTTTTAAATTGATGACTTTGAAAAAATATCTGTTTTTTTAATGAAATTTAAACTTTAAACCTTAAACATTAAAGTAAATTTTCTTTACAGTTAGAGAAAAAAAAAACAATTTAATTTCAAAAAATTATTTAACCAACTGATTGAATATCAATTTTATTAAAAATTTTAAATAAATTTATTTATAATATGTATACCTGTCACACCTTAGAAAAAGGAAATCAAGTGAAAAAAAAAAAAAAAGAAATACAAACCGCATTCGAATTAAACAAATTTATTTGAATTCATTTGAAAATGGAGGAGGATGCAAAAAAAAAAAAAGTGGAATTTTTTCATTATGTGAAATGAAAATAAATTTTTCATCATTGAACTTTTCATTGTTGAAATGAAATTGAGTTGCTGATATTGCAATAACATTAGATTTTGAGTAAATATACATTTTATTTGAAATCGGAAAAGAAAAGTAAGAAGAAAGAAAGAAAAAACCTTGAAGAGAAGAGGACTCATATGAATTTAAAAAAAAAATTTATCAATGTATTTTTTCTTTTTCAAATTGAAAAGTGCTTCTGCAGTTGACTGATGCTATAAGATTCAAGTGTGTGATTTAAGTAAAATGTTTGTGCACAAAGAGGTTTTTTGAGGTTTATTATGATTTTTTTTTTTTTTCAAATCGTTTAGAATTTTGATTTTTAAAATGATAAAATTTTAGAATTTTGTAAATTTTCAATGTCATTGCATACAGAAGATTTAAAAAGCTGTAAGAAGAAGGATAGATTATCCCAAATATTTAAAGTGGGGATATCATGTAGAATGAAAATTGTTTATTTTATGCTTAAGTTATTTTATTTATTTTTAACTTCCAAATTTAAATGTTTTTTGTAATATGTGTCAGTAGTTTTCGAACAAGTTTTAAGCATTTTATCCTGACAATGACAATGAGAAAATTTTTCTCGAGTTATTTATTCGAGAAAAAGTGGAAACAATCTCAATAACATGTTCCTATTTCTGGTTTATCATTCTACTGAGAAAGGAAAAAAATTTACATATGTCTCCCTCGCATTTCACGAAACGAGTAACTTGAAACTCATATAACTCAAGTAAATTTCAGTTCTAGTGAGCCCTGTAAATTCTGAAATTTTTTTCTTTAACAACAACGAAAAAAGAATCATCCATCCTATCGATATTATCTTTGATTTTCTTTTTAATATGTATCCTATTTTCTGATGAGTTCTTAGATAGATTTTCTTTTTCTTTTCCTCTTTATTTTTTTATTTAGTTTTTTTTTTTAATTTGTATTTTTATTCTTCTTCAATAATATACAACAAAATTTTCAATTACTTACTAAAATTATTTTATTTTATGGTAAAAAGGATTGGTTGCTTGCTTGATTGCATATTTCCTTGATGAACATTTTTAATTTTTTTCCTTTTTCATTTTCATATTTTTTTTTTCTTCTCTTTTTGTCTTCTTAAATTCTTGATCATAAAACTATATTCAATGAAAATTGAAAATCAAATCAAATTATTAGTGCAGAAATTTTGAAATATTTACAAAATTCATATATGTAAAGATAAAATAATCTGTCAATAATTTTTTTCAAGTATGTATTGGAATATTTTTTTTTTTCTTTATATTTTATTGCATGAATAATTTTTTTTATATGAAATTTATTTTTTTTTTATTGAGATAATGTTTCATTATAAATTTTACCTTTGGTTTTCAAAATAGAAAAAAAAATATATATATACTCGTATGTTATACATCAAAAACATTATTTTATTCTCTTTTATAAAACAAATTTTTTTATCAGATATCCTTTTTCATTAAACACAAAATCATTTTGTAATCATTTATAGAAATTTTGTAATCAAAAGAGTGCTCACTTTATGTATAACACTATATGTGTGTGTAGTGCGGATTTTATAGAAAAACCTTAAAATAATAATAAATTCATTTATAATATGATTTTCCGCAATCAATTGAAGTATGTACTTCATCAATAAACCATCAAAATTAATTAAATTAAAACAATTTTCATATAATAAATTGAAAAACCACAAAGAAATTTGAATAAATGATTTAATTATGCTTTTTTTTTTCTTTTAAATTTTACTTCTTTTATTTTATTGTGAAAATTCCTTTTTGTATTTTTCTATCTACAACAATGAAATTTAGCAAACATTATTTGTTTTGTTTTTTCCTACTACGTTTTTGTTTAACTAAGTAAATTAATCAAAATAAAAATGTATATTTCATGATGGCGTAAATGCATTCATATATACTAAATAACGAATTACAAGTACAAGTACAATTGGTGAATGTAAATTACAAATTACAATTTTATTTTATTTTAGGATCATTCGAATATAAACATATAAAATGAAAAAAAAAAAAATAAATAAATAACAACAACACTTTCAAATTATATTGTATATATGCAATAGCGAAGTTTATTCCGTTGAGTGTGTTATAATAAATCTTTAACAGAGTTCAACAATTTTAGAAGAGCAATTACATTTGTCTGATTCCGACACATGAAATAAAAACAAATCAAAATGAACAAAACATAAAAACAAAGAAAAAAAAAACAACAAAAAAATAAAGCTAGATATACTGAATTTTATTGAAAATAATTACCATGATAGAATTTTAGTATTGTATAATTTTTGAAAGCAAGAGAAAGAAGATATAAAAAAAAATGTGACAACACACATATTACATTTCCACAGTTACAATTTTCATGCAGAGAAAAAAATAAATAATTTTTAAAGATGAAAATTTTCAAAATTTTTTAGCATAATTGTTCAAAATAACAAAAGAATTGACTAGGTACACCAGAATGTAATTATATTGGATTATCTATTATTTTCCTTTTAAAAATTTACAAGACGTGTCCTTATGTGTAAAATAAATATGAAGTACAAAAAATGAAAAATAAAATCTTTATAACCAAATAATTTCTTGATACTATTACTTATATAGAGTAACTGCTGTTTTGACTTTTTTAATGTACATGAGTAATTGCAAGATGATGTTTAAAAGGAGCATAGTGCTTTAATTGCATCCTTTCCATGTCATGCATCCTCTTTTAATTTTAACGAATAGCACAAAATATACTATATACATGTACATACTCGTATATATTGTTATTTAAAAAAGTTTACTCGTATTTTAATTATTCCGTTTTGTAATGTCAGTGGTACTTTAAAATAAAATACATTTTAGTTTTGTCTTCTAAAATAGTTGTATCCTTTTTATTTATTTTTATTTTTCTACTTTTATTTTTGTATGTTTCTTTTGGGCATTGTTGCAGAAGAATTGTATAATTAAAACAACAATAACAGAATTTCTATCTGAAAAAGTGTTAATGCAAAATAAATGCAAATGATTTTATGATAGTGACAATTTTAAGAGGGTGTCCTTTTTGTTTTTTTTTGTAAAATGTGACAAAAATTAGTTTATTGATTGGAATAAATTGTTTTATGAAGCTTTTAATGTAATTACCTTATTGTTTTCTGTTATAAAATATAGTTTTAGTTAATTATGTTGCTTTTCAGTAGAAAATTGTTTTTTGTTTTACGTTTACAAATGTAAAAAAAAAAAAAATAAGTAAATGAATATAAAAGAAGAATGCATTGTCAGTGAAAGTTTTTAAAATTTTTTGCTTGGAAAGAGTCCAAACCATAATTGTAAAAGATTTTTTTTTATACAAATATTTTTAGAAGTTTTCCTAATTTGGAAAAATTTGAATGAATTTGAAATTTTAGAAAATTTAAAAATTTCGTTATTATTAATTTGGCAGTCACTTCTTACTTTTCTATAAAAATTTTCTTAGTGGACACATAATGTTCAGTTATCTCTGAGTAGCAATAAAATTCCAACAATGTGATAAAGAATTTAAAGTCATAAAACTGGAACATCGTTTAAGAAAAATAATTTTCAACTTCCTGTAGAATTAAAAAATGGAATAAACTGAAGACATTTTCAATAAAAACAATTTAAGAAAAGCAATGTTGAAAAAGCGGAAGCTTGAAATAAGATCACTTGAAATTCATCGACCTTAAAATCATCATTTATTATTTATTTTGTTCTACTTGTTTCTATAATTGAATTTTTATTCTGTGTTCCTATGTACATATGTATATGCAATTAATTATTATTTTTACTCAAACATTACATGCTAATGGAAAATCTAAAGTCAATATTTCATTTTATTTCTCAGTTTTGATTTCTATATTAACTCTTTTTTCCTGAATTGTTTAAGTAATTCCATTTATCAAAGTCGTCTTCAGCATACACGCACATACATACTACACACAAAGACATACTACTACTACTACTATTTTAAGTGCATTTGATAGACATCGCTTTCATCTTTAAAGTTCTCTGTGTTTAAATCATAATAAAGGAGAGAATCAAGCATTCCATTGTGGTGAAATATAAAAATAGAAATTAAATTAAGAAGAAAGAAAACGCACCGTCAATCGTCACACACACACGGACTGTTCGTTGGCGGCCAGATCTTTGCAATGAGATTTCCTTTAGCTCGCCACTCCATTTTTACTCATCAAGAGCTAAACATAAAATGATTGATTATTTTGCAATAATTTAGGCTTAAGATAAAACCATGAAGACTCACAAAGCCTCACACTTCAAATATCCCTTCACGGTTAAAGTGAGAAGAGCGCTTAAAAATTCGTGACAGTATTTATGGCATAAATATGGCATTAAGCGCTTACTCTTTGTATGATGCTTTCAACATTAGATGTCATGACATTATAATTAATTAAAATATTCACACACTACACAAAATAACTACATAGATCACATACAAAAAAAAAAAAAAAAAAAATTCGAAAATATAAAAATACACGAAAAATAATAAAACATTATTTTTACAAAATAAAACATGTTATAAGACAAAATTTTATGAGTAGCTACTTTTAAAAGATCTTTTTCAAAAATTTATGAGACTATCTTATTTCAAACAATAATTTCGAGTTTATGTCCTGAGAAAAAAATTATAAAATCGAGTCATAAACAACTGTAATCACATAATAACTAGCTTTTTTTCACAATATTTTTTGAACAAAATTTAAAATTTCTACAGGACAAACTATCTCTTCAAACTACAATAATAAAATGTATAATAAACACGATGAACAGAATTTTAAAATGAACATAATGTTGTGTTATTTTGTGTTATCAAAGAAAAATAGTGCTGTAGGAAATTTTTCAACAGGATTTTAACGGTAGGCTGATGATGATGATAATAAAAGGATAAAAATACAAGAATCTTATTTTTGTTCTCAAATCCTAAGATGAATGTTAATGATATTTTTATAGCTTAAAAGGGTTAGATAACAATTTTTAAGAATTATTTCAAAATAATTTTTAAGATTTTATATTTTTTTCTGACACATTTAAGTGAAACAAAAATATATACATATGTGTGTGGTAGGATATTGAAGGATTTTGAAACCTTGAATTAACTTTCTTTATTTAAAAGAATTTTAGGTACAGCAAACTTTTTTTACTTTTCGTTTAAATTAAATATTTTCTTTTAGTATTTCTGTTTGAATTGAAAATAATGTCAAGGCCAAAAACTGGAGAATTTTATTTGCTGCATGAAAATTACCGAAAAAATCAAATACATACATGCAAACATACTGTCTATCAGAAAATCAAGAAGAAAAAAACAACTATTTATTGAGTGTTGAACGTGATCTTAAAAGAAATGTTTTTTTTTGGAAAAGAAAAACGTCTTATTTACTTCTTGAAAGAAGAAAATAGTACATTTTCTATCATTTTTGTGCACACAAGAAAATTTTTAGAGGAAAAATTTTTTATTTAATTTTCTTTCGTTTTTTTAATTTATTTCATGTGCCATAAAAGTAAACATTAACAAAAAAAGGACCAAAAATTGAATCTTTGCATTAAAATCACTTGGAATGGAGGCAATAAAACAGAAATGATTGACCTTGCTAAAAAAAAAACAACAACATAAAAATGACATCAACGTGATTTGAGTTACAAATCATAATGAACGGTATAAGAATTTCATTTAAAAAAATTTATTTTTCATTTCTATCCTGGAATTTCCTTTTTATTGTTGTTGATAGTGTAAAATTTTTAAGATAATCATTCATTGCCATGTCATCTTTTCTGTTTGTAGGTTTTATTTTCTGTGTCAGGATCATTATCGTTTTAAATGTTTTGCAAATTTTTTGTATTTTTTCAAGATTTCTCTTTTTTTTTTTTAAGAGATAGAAAAAAATATCAAGGAATTTTCTTTAAAAAAAATAAAATAGTGCTCTATGTATGGTGTTACGGAAAATAAATTTCTTGTACATGTTTTTTTTTTCTTGTTGTACTCTTGCATTTTTGTTTAGAAAAAAAAAATAATAATAAAAAATAAAATTTGTATAACTTTTGTCATTGCTTGCTTACAATGCATTTATGTCATTTACTTGTTCTCTATTTTAACCTACAGAAAAATAAGTATCCTTTTATTTTTGCCTTAAGGGGGATGCACAATATAGTGTGTGTGTTGTATTGCATTTTATTTTTATATAAGGAAAAAAAAACAAACTTTTTTCTGCACCCACTTACTCTACATATCTAAAAACAAGGAAAATGAAATAATAATAAAAATAAAAAAAAAAACAGAAAAGAAAAAAGAAAAACAAAATACTGGTAATTCTGATGCGCTCTTTAAAGTGCAGTGCCAGAATGTTGTGTAAAATACTTTTAGTAAGTTCTGTAGCTATTTTTTTCATATACGTTTATATATATATATTTTTTTTTTTTTGAAAAAAAAAAGTTTATTTTTATTAAATTGAGTTCATGGCTGTATTTTTTATTCTCGTATATTCTGTTAAATAAAAGGGAACGCAACTAGAGCAGCAAAAAGTTTACTTATCTCCTACTGTTGTGTCAGGGGGATACACGGTGTTTTATTCGTCTTGTATATAAGTAACAAAAATAAAATAAAATTGACTAAGTTATAATACAAGAATCATATAAAGTCATTCTTATTTTTTTTTATTCGAAAGAAAAAAGAAAAATATAAATTTATATGACAGTTAGTGAATAAATGTGATTCCCTTGCAAATTGTGTGAAGTTAAAATTAAAAAGGATAAAAAGAAACAAACAAAAAGAGTTTTTTTTTTTACTGCGTTACTAGCCAGAATAAAACATGCTAGATTTTCTGTGTACACAGACACAGATTGTATATACGAGTATATATATTTTTTTTTGTGTTTTATATTCCTTTTAATAATGCATGATAATGATACATTTATCAAAAGGATATAATACATATACATACATACATGAAAATATAAAAAGGATATTTTATTTGCTCATCTATTATTATATAAATAAAAATAAGAAGCAAGGATTACATAAAATGCATATTTAAATAACTTATATGTTTTTATTATATTTTGTATTTGGACTGTTTGAGTGCGTGTTTTCATTTTGTTGTTGTGTTTGTGGCTTTTTTTAAACTTTTCAAAAAGGAGTTTAAAAGGAATTATAATGTGATAAGGGATTTTAAAAAATACACACATTATTTGTATTTTTATAGTCAATAAAAAAAGATAATAATTTTTGGTATTTTATTTTTATATTTCACTAATGTAACAGGATAAATTATATAATTTAAAATAAAATTTATTGTAAAAAAATAAAATTACATAAACTTGATTATGATAAATTTGTGGAATTAATTTTTTTTTATAAAACAAAAATTGCTAGGACATTTCTCAAGTTTAACAGGGATTTTCCAGTCATGAAATTTAATAGAAAAAAATTCAAAATTTTTAAAATGTTTGTATATTTGACTGAAATTTTTCATTTTTAGAAACTAGATTTGAAACTAGAAGGACTATTACTCGTGCCTATTACTTTTTTTTCATTTTTTTAAAGATTGCTTTAACAAAAGATCTGAGCCTAAATCATCTAAGTTAGGTTTTTGTTAATTACAAACTTTATAGCTTTCATTTAATCCTAAATGATAATAATCAAACTAAACAAATTAATCACAAATAAGAACTTGTGTTTATGTTTATTCAAACGTTAAATGAAACTCATGGCGTACCTATTTACTATTTTGAAAATCCTTAATGCTCGTCAATCAAAACCATTTTAAAAATTATTCCTGCATATGTATATATGTTTATGTATATATGTGTGTAACATGTTGTCAATGAGTCTCTTTTACATTCATTCATTACAAGTTTTATATGTGAAAACTTTCTAAAATTTTGTATTTAACTTACAAAATAGCTGATATATGTACGTGAACCGCAGCAATTTAATTACATATTCCATCAATCTGTAGTAATTTTAGATACATACATATGTATGAATATATTCCACGTCCCATAATCAATGTCATTATAAAGTTTCAATGTTTGGTAATTCATCATCAATAAATACAAAACAATTTAACATGTGAAAAATATGAGAGAAATTGAAATGAAAATATCCTTTAGAAATAAAATCATTAAATTTATCAATGTGCGGATCATTTATTATCGAAAGAAAAGGATCATATTCTCATGTAATTTAGTTGAACTGTTGTACAAATTCTAAAAATTGATGTAAAGAACTTCAAATAAAATTATTAAAAGTAGTAGAAAATAAAACATTTCACACATCTGAAACTAAAATTTTATTTTCGTTCTTTAACCATCTTAAATCGTTAATTGTGAAAAGGATCTACTTATTTAAAAAATTGACTTATTTTTCTATTTTTTTTTTTTTTTTCAAGCAAATTTTTTGAATTATCCTGTATTTTTTTTATTATGAAAATAATTTATAATACAGGTACTTACAGATACTCAATATAAAATGAAATGATTTTATTATGCAATCGATACATTATTTTTGTTGTTATCCCTCGAGGAATTATCCTCGAAAAAAAAAGGCTTTTAAGTTTTTATCATTCACTTCATTTTGTTCTTTTGGGTTTATTGTTATATTTTTTTGATAAATATCCGTATATGAGAAAAAAAAACGTAAAACAATCTCATTGTAAAATTTATTGTATTAAATCAATTTTATGTAATATGAACCTGTATTATTTAAATACTCTTGAGAATTTCATAAGAATGTTTTCCGACAGAATAAAAAATGTGATTCTAGAGAAATAAAATTCGACTGACGAAAAAAAAAATGAAAGAGTTAAAAAAAAATATAAGACATGTTTTATTCAAGATATCATCAGATTGTAAAATATTTTATTGATTTTAAAATCCATGAACGAATCTGTTCTTCTTTACTTATTGAAATCTTCATTTTTTTTCTCTACCCTAATCCTTTACATCCAAGAAATAAACGTGTAAAAAAGTTTTGTGTTCCTTTCATGTGTTACCTCACAAGATTTTTCACACAAGAATAAAACCAACAATATTTGAATTTTAATTAATTTTTTACATATGAATGTTTTTTCTGTTTGAAAACTTTTTTTTTTGTTTTATTGAAAGGATTAAAAACCGATTAAGAGTAATGTATAATCGTCTTTTAATTTTCTATGAACGCGCTATAATGCCAAAAATTATAGAATTTAAATTTTATTTACACAACGTCTTTTTCTCCTTTTAAAGAACAGAATGAGGAATAAAAAAAAGTCTTAACTTTCACATATAAGGTGAAAGTGCTTTTTATTAAGAACTTTTAAAATTCATTCATTCATGCATTATTCCTTAGGAATAAATTAAATGAAATTAAGGTTGTAATTTTAGTCAAAAGGTGTTTTTAGTAGATCGTTTTTAAATTCTCTAAAAACTGGAAGTTTGGGTAACAGATTTAATTAAATAAATGAAATTACCTAATCAGGGAGAAATTTTCTAGCAAATCTGTTAAATGGAACACCAAATTTTTGTAAGTTCATTTCTAAAGAATTATTAAATTTTTTGCAAGAATTGATGTGTGTGTAATTTTATTGATTTAAAAAACATTAAAAAAAAATTCGTAAAAATTTAAAATTGAATGAAAGGTTGAAATTTATTGAACAAATTTTCTTCTTTGATTCTTTTTTCATTTTGGCCTTCATGTCAATCAAAAACTTAATTGATCATTTCGTTTAAATATTTTTTATTACCTTTCAATGAAAATTATTTGGAAAACAAAAATTACGTTATAGGAAATCAAAGATTTTCCTTCCTCAAATTCAGTTTAATATAAAAACAAAAACGAAAAAATACACATAAACACAATCACACAGTATGAAATCAAAAAAGACAAAGATAACATCTCTTAAAAAGATGTAGGAAATATGTGAAACGGAATGTTCCATAATATTGAAAAATCCATTTCTTGGAATTTTGCTTTTGTGAAAATCAATTACCATCAGTTATGTAACATTTTTTAATTCGATACTTGTATAAGTAGATAAAGATATCCCTATAATTAATTATTAAAAATCCTTGAGAATTTTTCCAATAATCCAATGTTGTTCGTTAGTCTCGTTACAGAAAACCGTTAAACTTTTCTTAAAAATCGACATCGTGTCTCAATAACAAAAGCCAGAAAAGTAACTAACAAAAAAATTAAGTATTTAAGCTTAAAAACTGGAGGCCAAAATTTCAGAATAAAAAAGGACTAAGAAATATATATTTAGTCCTAATCTACATAGCAGAATTTATCATAATTTCTCGTAATGAAACGAAGCTACTTACGTTCAATTCATGATTCCTTCACAGTGAATTTTGACAGGTAGAATAAATAATCCACTTTTGAATTAGTATAACCACAGGTGGTGACTTGAAATTTAGAAATTTATGCTTTTCAAGAATGATGAAAAGGTAAATGATAGCAATTATTAAAAAGTTAAATACAAGATGGTGGAAAAAAGTCAAGGATGAAAGAAGACATTCAAGTTGAAAATAATTGTTTGATTAATGAACTTTGAGCATTGATTGGTTAATGGTTTGATATCGCAATAATGGGAAAGACTTTTTTCTTCTTAGGAAAACGTATACATATATGTTTGAATTATTTCAATTTATGTTTTAAGGAAATTAAAAATTATTATTCGTAAAACCATGTCAACGGAGGAATTTTGATCACGTGAAAAGTACATTTTTCTATGAAAAATGTGAATTATTGTACTGGAAAAGTTGAATGAAAGAAAATAAGTAGTTCTTGTTACGTGTTATCGTTTATGTAACTTATTTCCGTTTTTATATTTAAAGAATCATTTTTCTTTCTTTTTATTTTTAGTTCTTCTAACCTAGATTTTTATTTTACGTTCTTAATGCGTTTTCTTTTACAAATTTTCCTAATACATCACTTTCATTATTTCCATTATGAAAACGCATTTTATTTGTTTCTCATTGACATTTTTTACTCTTCAAATTTTTCCATTAACATAGTTTTTGAAATCGTGTCAACATGAGTCAATACATTCAAGGAAATTTATGGTTTTCTAATAATAAGTATATCTATCTAAAAATAAAAAACTACAAATTCAAAACAGCTGCAGGTATTTAAATTTTTCTTACCAAACTCGAGAAATTCTAAAGTTTATCATTTAAAATATTTTTCTGAATTTTTTATAAACAAACAGTTTAACTTTTAAATAATTATTTTAGCACTTACATCCTGTTCAGTGTGTTTTAGATTGACTCCAGAAACTCTCAACATAAAATAAATTAATCTATCTTTTTCTATCTCATTTTTTCTTATGTCATTTCTATCAGACACCTTTTATTTATGTATACACTTTAATTACTATTATCCTTTCTTCTGTAAAAGATACAAGATTTACAAAAGGATTAGTTTAATTTGTTATGGGATTTATTTTACATGGTTGCTGAAGGTATATAAAATATTTCTTTTTAAAATAAAACGTTAGAAGTTTTTAAAAGAATATAATTGATTACAAGATAACATCATTGTTCATTGTTTACAAAATTTCATTTTAATTGTTGTCTTAAGTAATTATTAATTTTAATAATTCCATCTGGACGATTTATTATAAAACAAAAAAAAAAATTGAAAAGGATATTTTAGGATGAGTTAAACAGATGTTTATTTATCGTATTTTACGCTTGAAATTATTTTAAAGAACATGAAAAATGTTTCTTTTTCCTATTTTGTTTTTTTTTTTTTTTGGTAATACGTTTTTCTTCCCATGGATTTAAAATCAAATAACGGAAAGACAAATTAATCTTGTGAAAAATCAAAAAAGGGTCATTGTACACAATTTGAAGATTTTCAAGTTGAAAATTTAAAATGATATAAATGAAAATTCACAAAAAAAGAGAAACAAGTTAACAATTTCGAAAGCTGTGAAAAGGCGCTAAAAATTATACAAAAATAATATAAAATAAATAGTATATGTATCTGTTCATTTAAAAATACAATCTAAAGATAACGTTAAAAAACTTTCTGGTTCATATCCTGTTAAAATGTTAAAAAGTACTTTTAACATTAACCACGCATACATAAGATAAGAACAAATATAACTTAAGCTTTGTCATAGACATAAAGGATCCAAATCAGATAATAATTTCAACTTCATTGCCGCTCTGTATCATGATACACATGATGATGTCGATGAAAGATTCAAAACAGAAAAGGGTTTTATGCGTGTCTAGTCGTTATGGTTCCTTTGTTTTTAGAAATTTTCTCATTTTATTTTTCTTCCGTTTTGTTTATTTTCCTTTTTTTTTTCTTTTTTTTTTTTATTATTGCTGTGCTTTGCTTTTTATGATGTTTGCGATATCATCATCAATACTCTATATCTCCTCTAATCATACTTATTTCGTCCTTTGTTATTCCCCGTTTAAGTAGTCAATTACAAATTTTTTTTTCTTTTTAATCAGATTGAACATAGCTATTATTAAGGTTTTATTCGCTAGTTCAATAATATATTGTACATACAAAACGTAAATATGTACTTATCATCGGATAAACAAGATAAGCTTATAGAAGGAGAATTTATCAGATACAAAAATGTACAAGGATAAATCAATGAAGAAAAATAAAATAACAAGACAAGGAAATATGAAAAAATATTATATATCAAATAAATGTCAAAAAAATTGAATATGTCAACAAAAGAAGACGAGAGAAAAAGTCGAAGCATAAAAATTCGAGTGTATGTATGTGTATGCGGAAAAGGACACAAAAGGGAACGAATTTGAAAATATTTCCTGAAGATATAAGCCTACAAAAAAGAATAAGGAAAAAAAAACAGACAAATTTTACAAGTAGTTTAGTTATAATCATGATTTGTTTGTTTGTTTGCTTGTTTGTGTATTTAATGTACACATTTGCTTAAGGATATTTTTATTATGAATTTATGATAAAATGTTTGCTTTTTATGTTGTTGTTGGGGATATTGAATAAACATAAGAATAGAAAATTTTTTGTTATGGGATATATGAAAAAAATTAATATAAAGTTTGACCAGAAAAAAAAAAAACGGATTAAAAAATTGTAAATAGAAAATAAATACAAAAGAATGTAACAAATTCAAGCAGAAATTTTTCGGTAAAAAAGAAAAAGAGAACCTTTCAAACCAAGCTTATTATTTTTCCTTGAATAAATTTTCTGCTGAATCAAAATATTTTGAACTTTAAATTTAACAAAAAAAAGGCATAAATTTATCTAACGAAAATAATTCAAGAAGAAAACTGGATAACATTTAGGATTTAACTAAAAAAAATAAGAAATAATTAACACCGAGTACTAGCGCTTTAAAAAAGTCTTTCGGCGTTTAAATTTGCTAATTGAATTTAAAACATTAGCCCTCAAAGAAAAACTTGAAAATGCCTGGTAAGACACTTTTTTTTTAACCAAAAGCTTTTAGTCCTTTTTCTTTTACAGAAAGTCCTTGTAATATTAACAACGGTATTCGTTTTATTTCTTCTTTTGCTACTGCTAATAAATTCTTCAAGGTAATGTTAAAGTGGTAAATTCTGCTGCAGTATAATTCTGAATAGCCTTCTAATGTGGAAAATTTGTTGTATTAAAAAAAGAAAAACAAAAACATCAACCGGAAAAACAAGAGAAATATTCATATTTGTCCGAATAAATTCTCTTAATTTCTTTTGAAAAATGAGAGAATGTAAACTCCGAAATTTTAGAAAAGAAGAAATGAAGAAAAACACAAAACAAGCATGCGTTAAACCTTTTATCATAGAAACTAAGAAAAGCTTTAGCATCATTTATTTCCAAAGGATGCTATAAGGAATTCTTTTTCATCATCATTATTATCATTTTCATTATCATTCTGGAAAGCTTTTTTGTTCAATAGCACTCAAAATCATGATAGTATTAAACTTTATAGGCCATTTAATCTTTACGTATAGCTATTTTATGTTTTTTATACATTATTTATCAAAAAATTGTCCTTTAATCAACTCACACAGTAATTCACAATAACATAAAAAAAAAATCTATCAAAATTTTGATGATGATTAGAAGTAAAGGAAAATATATAAACAAGGCCTGTAAAACATGCGAATAAAAATGTGTGTAAACAATTGAAAAAAAAAAAATTGATAAAAGTTTTTATTTATGACAAAACATGACTTATGAAAAAGATAAGACAAGGAAATCAAAAAAATGTAATGATTGATTTTTTCTTTCTTAATGTTGAAGAAGGAAGAATTTGGTGTAAATGGGGTAGATTATTGAATTGTTAGAAAAGAAAGCCTAAATTTTAGGTTTATTATTTTTATTTATTCATTTATTTTCTTCAAATAATAAAATAAATTAAGTTTTTTGTTTATTTTTTAGGGATTTTGTTAGGGAATTTTAGGGAAATCTTAATTTGTTATTTTTAAAATTTTTTAATTATTTAATAATTCATCCATTCTGAATCTTTTGAGAAGCACTACGGAAAAACCAGTCCGAAATGTATTACTAAAACTTTTACAGACAATTGATCTCGAAATATTTCTAATGTTTTTTGCTTTCATTTTACTTTTTCCAAAATTATGAAAGAATACCTTCTAGTTGAAATTTCATCTTTTCTTTACTTTTTTTTCTTAAGAAATTCTAGTCTGAAGTTCACATAGTGAGTGTAAGTTCATAAAATAAAATTTGAAAAAAAAAAAAAAGAAAGAAATAAAATAAATTTGACCTTAATTAAGAATAAACTTTTTTCGGGCGTGAAAATAATTAGAATGTTGCTTAAGGCCACACAAAATTTTTCAAGGTCAACAAAATTAAGAGAAAAAAGAAAAACAAACTCTACTGTGAGAAGGTACTTAAATTTGTCTGAAGTACGAGTATTTGCTTTGGGTAACGTAACATGTACACTTCTTACTCCTTGAGCACTTTTTCAAAGTATGAATTTCCATTGTTTTAACTTCTAGGACTACAAGCATTCTTAAATTAGGTGCTAACTTTTACACTTATTGCACTTTAATAAGGATTATTTGAGTTGTGTGGAAGAAAAATAAACCATAAGAAATTCGAAAAGAATTTTTTTTTATTTTGTAATTTTTTTTTACTTTAAATAAAATTTAACACAAAATCACCAACATTCAAGAAAGGACGAATATATTTTCTTTTGATTAAATTTAAGAAAATTTTCATAATAGAAATTTTCATTCTGATTTTTTTATGGTTAATAAAAGCTAAAACTGTGACAGAATTAAAATAAAATCCTTATAATATTTAAAGTTTTTATCCTTTGAAAATTTTAACAGATTTTTAATCGATTTTTTGTGTCTCTTTAAAAATTATTATTAAACAAGAATTTTATGTAGTTTTATATTTTTATATATTTTCAAGAAAATCTGTGTTGAATTTAATAGAACTAAAATTTATTGAAATAATGTGGTATACCTAAAGGGCAAGAATAACTTTACACACCCACAAACACACACTCACCATTAATAATTTAATTCAATTGGTTTATAAATAACAAGAAAAGTTTTTAAAAGCAATAAAGTAATATCTAAAAAATAATACAAAGCACATTACATACAATAATAAACTAACAATTGGAGCTATTGGGTTTGAATGTTTTGAATATCCTTCTTCTGGATATAAATTTTTAATGTTTAAATAATTGAAATTTGAACTGAAACCGAAACCACAATTGGTTTATTGATAAATTTCTTCTTATAATTCGAAAATATCGCAAAATTGTTTATTAATTGAAAACTAATTTTATCCTTTTTCAACAGAAATGATTTCGAATCAAATATATTCAGTTTTTCAATGAATTAAAATTATTTTGGACAAAAAAATCTTAAAATTTTCAAAAATATAATTATTTGAAATTTTAAGAAGGAATTTTTTTTTTTTTAATGTTTTATACAAAAATTGAATATGAGTACGTTTTAATTGAATTTATACATGTGAAAATTTTCTATTATAATTCTCATATACTCACATCCTTTAATTTTATATGAAATGTGTTTGATGTGATGTTCGAGTATAATAGAAAGACATGAAATTACATTCACACAAAATCCTTATATGTGTGTATTTTTCATGTAAGATGTTCAATTAATCTTAATACGTTTTACAAGATAAAAGTGATTAAATGAAGTGTTTTACTTTATTACTTATATCCTTAATTTAATGTAGTTTTTTTTTTCTTTTAATTTTCTCATAAAAATAATTATTATCCTTCTTTGTCTTGAATGTAATGAAAAAAATTTGAAAATAAAAGAAATATGAAGAAAAAAGGTAAACTTTTTACATTTGATTTAATTTTTTAATAAACTGTCTAAAAGGAGTACGTATACGTCATTTGATATCAAGAATAAAGGCTTAAATTTAATCTTAATTTTTGTCATAAAAGTTAAACGTTTTTTAATTCTTGCTTTTTTTTTAAAAGTAATTGAATTAGCAAAAAAGGAAAAACAAATATAATAATTCACACATCATAAAAGCTGAATTTTATTACAGCTTTTTGTTTTTTTGTTTTTCGTTTTCTTTAATAGATTTTCCCAATTTAATTTCATACACACATGCTTAATTTATTTAATAAATCCTCTTAAATAATTTATGATTCTTATCCTTAAATAATATACAGTTATTTTTTGAATTATAATGAAAAAAAAAAAAAAACTGAATGTATTTATTTTTAGAAAAAAATAATCCATAGTAACAAACTGTAAAGAATATAAATATAATAGTACGTGTATGTAATTTCTTATTAATTCCTTAAGATGTCAATAAATATCCTGTTGGATGAATATGTTCATTATATAATGATGAGAGTACATGTAATGATGGACGACAACGACACACACACACACAAGCATAACTAAGAAGAAAAATAATGTTTTTGTGGGTGAATATGGCATTCAATATTAATTATATATGTTATAACAAACAAGAAAGTCTTAAGCTTTTGTCAAAGACATTATTATGTCCTTTGCGGTCCTTTTGAGTGGTATTTTGAAATTCCTAATATAAGTAATTTGTCTCAGGGATTGTTTTTTGTAGTTTGTTGTTTTTTGTATGATATGTACGAGTATTACGTCAATTATTCAAACTTTTAAGATTCTGTCAAGTTCATAAATATTGAAGAAAATTTATGATGATTATATTTTTTTTTCCATGTGTGATGTGGAAGACGTAAATACACAACAACAAAAAATGTTGGAAAATTTTTGTCCATAAAAAAAAAAAAAAAAAAAAAAAAAAAAAAAACAAATAAGAGAAAAAACGATTTTTTCCTAGACATGTGCATGTTATGTCCAATTTTTGGACCATGTATCTGACATTTCGGTATTTTTTTGCATCTGCTAAATAAAGCAAAATATTCAAGCACATATCTTTTTTTTTAATTTTGTCCAACAACAACTAAAAAGTACTCTTCCAGCGAATTTTTCAAGGATAATTTATATTTTGAGATTTTAGATTAGATTTAGATTAAGTAGAAATATAAAGCAGTCTAATTTCACGTCATAAAGAATTTTGTAAGAATTCTGAAAATCAAACAAAAGTTAATTTGGAACAAAAAAAATTTACAAAACGAGAAAAAAAAAATTAATTAATTAAAACGTCAAAAATACATTTTTTCAAACAAATTGAAGAAGGAATGCAAAAAATTAATTAGTTAAAAAAGTGAAATAAATAAAATGCAACGAAAAAATTTATTACGAAATAAACACTTTTACAAAACAAAAAATGAAAAAAATAACAAAATTAAAATATTTATTTGTTTTGTGTTTTTATTTTTCTGTAAAAACAACAGAAAACCAATAAGAATGCAGAAAATTATAATTTTAAATTGATTAAAATAATAATAAACGTTGAAAGTGGTTAAATAATGTTTGTGCTGGTTATTGCAATTTTATAAATTAGATTTTTCTTTACTTTTCTTTTCCACTAAATATTTACCGTTAAATGTAATTTCAATTATTTTAATTAAAAGCATTATTTGATCATTAAAATGGTTTTCTATATTTGATTGTGTAAAAAAGAAATGGTAGAATCTTGAACAAATTAAAATTCGAACTGTTGAAAAGTTAAATAAATTTAAATAACAAATTTTCTATGGCTGTTCTTTTTCCGGATAACTTTTATTATTTAGTTTAAAACAAAAATAAAATTAATTACTTACCTTTAATAGATTTTATTCAAATTTTCTTAAAAAAAGTTTTCCAACAACATTCAAAAATAAATGTTTTTTCATGCTAAATTGTTATTATTTGCAAAAATTATTAACAAATTTCAAATTAGAAACCTACTTTTCATGAAAAAAACAAAAAAAAAGAAACATCGAAATTAAATTAAAAATTCTTAAAATTCATCATAAAAGAATTTAATTTCAATTTTCACACTATACTGTTTCATATAATTGAAAATTTAAATAATTGAAAAAAAAAAAACGAAAAAAAAAAGAAAAAACCTTAAGCTTCTATTTAAATAATATTGTGTGTTTATTTTTTATTTTTTTAATTATTTTATCAAAAAGCCATTCATTGTGTGGAATATAAAATCAACCTGCAATCATCAAATATAAAATTTATTATATAATTTTACCAGATATAAGATACAAGTGCACATAAACACACATGAAATTATACAATTTTGAAAAATAGTGAAAATAGATTTTTAAGTAAACATTAGTGTTATAAATTTTCATACAAAATTTCAATCTATATTAAATTTTATTCTCTATTGTATTTTCATCATCATCATCATAATTCTCATAATAATAATTGTTATGTTTTTCATTATTTATATATATGACTTTTTTATTCTGTTTATTTTCCAAATCATTATTTTCCCTTTCCGTAAATTTTACCACATGCATAACATATACACATTCTTTTTTATGATAATATACAAAAGGTATGAATGTACAAAAATTCAATTTATCAAGCTAATTTTGTTCACAAATATTTGAAATAGTTTTGCAAATGCATTACGAAGGATGGCATCAATATGATAATGATGGGTGTGTGTTGATGCTTTTGCCAATGTTTTTCTAATGGTATATGATGATGTTGTTAACGACGATGAAAACTTGAAATACAATCTATGACAATGATGATGATGATGATGATAATGATACTAATATTGCTTCATATTATGATGCTAATTTAAATGTCTTCTCATCAACATGAAAACAATGTGCAATGTGTTTATCATTCACATTTATCATACGTATATTTTTCATATAAAATATGATATGTGATACATACGTGTACGTGTATTTTAAGTAGCATTTTCATGGTAAAAAAAAAAAAAAAAACGAAAAAATTATATGATGATAATAATAGATACCCGCATGAGGAACACATGTATTATGGATGATGCCAAAAAGAAGATATAAAAAATAAATAGAGAAAAAAATAAAGACAATTAATAGAAAAGTAAAGAAAAGCTTTCTAATGATGGTGCAAAATAATACTGCATTGAATTTTAACAGATTTAGAAAGAATCAAAAGATTATTATTATTGCATTTTTTTTTTCTTATGTTTTCTTTTTTAGAAGTGAAAAAGAAAAAAAAAACTTCTTTTGGATTTAATGGAACAATCACTGACATAAGATAACTTTGTACTTTTACAGCAAACATTTTTTTCTTCTGAAATTTGAGAATGTAAAGGTTAGTTTCTACACAACGTGTAAAAGGTGATTACAACAAACGTTCATGCATATGGTAAAAATTGAAAATTTTCTTTCATTTTATAGTAGTAAATTCGTTTATGATTCTATATAGTTCAACTTGGTCCTGAAATTGTCGAAAATTACATCTTTAAATGCATTCAGTGTATGCTTACCCTAAGATTAGAACATAATCAGCTTCAGTACTATGTATTTCAAAAAAAAAAAAAAAAAAAAAAAAAAAGCAAATATTTGAGAAATGTGAAATTTAGGGAAGAAAAAAGAATCTTTTAATTTAGAAAAGTGGTTTTAAAAACAATTTCACAAAAAAGAAAATGGTGCAATGAATGAACGATGAGTAAATATATATTTTTTCTTTTTCTTAATTTTTCTGCATGTCTGTCACTTTCATTTAATTCTGCAAATAGAGAAAATGATGGTTTGAATGTATAGATATTTGCAGTTTTTTTTTTTTTTTTTGTATAACAAAGTTTTTTAAGTTTATAAAACATCCCTAAACCTAATAACCTGTATTCTAAATATTTGTCGTTGTCATCATCATGTGATTAGTTGATAGCTGCATCATAAAATTTTTTTTTGAAAATCCTTTTTATAAAAAACTAGGTTTTTTTTTTTGTCTTTAAAATAGTTTCAAATAACATTGTATGTACATACATTTAATTATGCGGGAAGAAACACATAAAAGGAAGGACATAAATACTTCATTTGTAATTGAATTTAATTTTTTTTAAATCAAAAGAAATTTGTAGTAAATAAATAAATTTGAAAAAAAAAAAAACATTCCGTCATTCAAAATAACTTTTAGGTTTTAAACTAAAAATAGGATCTTCGTAAACAATTGGATTAATTAGGGTGTTCTTTTTTTTATGATAGCAGAATTTTTGAGATCGGTTTTTAGGTTTTATTTTTTAATACAAATCATTCGTATGTTTTCAAAATCGTAAAAAAAAATACTTTCATTCCAATAAGTTTCAATTTCCATACAAACTCATTGTTTTTCTTTAAATAAAATAATTTTCTTCTATGACTTGACAAGCAGTTTTTCTTCTAAAAATAAAAAAAACATTGTTAAACTTTTGAATTTATTTAAGTAAATAACAAAACTACTCGTATTATGAATCATGACTTTTATTTTGTGTTTATCTTTGTCTAACGATATCATAATAATTGAATTAAATTGCAACAATCTCTATTCGTAAATGTACTTTCATATACCTACAAAAGTATCTTGAATTTATTAACAAGCAGCAAATTCAACTATTTGTTATAGAATAACAAAAAAAAAAAAAAAACGCTTGATAAACAATGACAAATTAAATGAATTATTTAAAATTTAAACTTTAACAGATGTTTGTCTTTGAAAATTTCAACAAAACTTAAAAATTTATTAATTTTCGTCTAGTCAAAAAATAAAATCTGTTTATGAAAATATCTATTTTGCAACTATGACAAAATTCATACAAAACTCATCTAAATATTTTTCTACAACTAATAGAAAAAATGTATATTTAAAAAATTTTATGATAGAAAAAAAAAAAAACAAAAACAACATCATAAGTATAATTCCACTGCAATAATCTGCATGTCTAGAAAGGTCTGCATTATTCAAATCAAAAATCAACCTACCTGATTATTTTATAGCGTATATAAACATAAAGGTTAAAAAGAAAAAATAAATAATAATAATAAAATGTACAAAACAAATTCACAGAGACAAAAACATTAATCGAAACTGCAGTTATAAAATTTGCATCATTTGTTATAAAAATCTTTAAAACGAAATATAGATCAAGGTGAAAAGATGAAAAGCATTTAAATGATATTTTGACATATATTTGTTTAATATTTACCATTCTCTGTAGTAGGTACTTATTCATGTTCATCACATATGTACAAAGGATAAATGTTAGAAAAATAAAATACATTTTAAAATTAATACAGATAAAATGATAAATGACCTGTAACTGTTCATAAATCAATATCAAAATGGCAAAAAAAAAAAAATGTATCAAATTTATACAAAAATGCAGAAAATAGTTTTTATAAATCAATTTTTTTAAAAGTTGTAATATGACAATTTTGAAAAAAATGTTATCCTTGTAATAAAAAAAAAAAAATTACCAGAAAAAATAATTTATTCAACATTTATTTCTCTTTTTTCATTCAAATAATAACATTTTCTTATTTGTCGAGTTCAAGTTGAAAAGTTCCTAATTGCTTCCAAAAAGAAAATTTACTCTAGATTTTTCGATTTGAAAAAACAAATTTAACAGAAGAAAAAAACAAAAAGAAACACGAAACTTGTAAGTTAAAAATAAAATCAATTATTTTGAATCAAATCGAATTCTATTACAAAAAAATAAATAAATCATTTATTTCATAGATTTTTCATAAAGCTTAACAAAAAACAAAATAAAATTCCCATAAACAAAAAAAAAGAAATTGTAATCTTTTTTTTATTTTATTTTTCACATTTATCCTTGTATTTATCCTGTTAAACCGATTATAACAATAAAACAAGAAAGAAAAAAAAAACAATGGAATAACGATTATGATGATTATGGAATGATAATGAAAATAATGAATGAAAAATGAATGACCAAATGAATAATTTATTTCCATATATTCGAATCACCTTATTTTAATTGGAGAGTGTCCAAATTTAAAAAAAAAAAACATCATTAAAACGGAACGAGAAAATTAAAATATAAAAAATACAAAAAAATAAAATTGAGATCTGAAAGAATAATGAGGAATAAATGAATGATTAAAAAATACAAAAAAAAAAAAAAGGATATACATATGTATGAGTATTTGATATCCTTGAACTAAATGAAATTTCATAGAAAAATTTCTATTGTGAAAAAAAAAAAAAAAGGCAGGAAGATATAAATGAATTGAATACATGATGTGTACAAATCGGGATATTGAAATATTTTGTTATTTGTCAAAGGACATGATTTTATAAATTTTATAAATGATTGTTTGAAATTGTTGTCCTCTTTTTGGTTTTATAAACGCTAAAAAGGATTTAACATAAAAACAATTATTCTTGAAAAAAAAAAATGTGTGTTATTATCGAAATGTTAAACATAAAAACGATTTTCTAACCGCAACGGGATTATTTTGCAGGTTTTTTTCATTTTTAACCTGTTTCACGTTTCATTTAAATCCCTTTTTTTTCAATTTTCAATTTTTTTTTGTTATAAATCGGTTTAATGTGAACATGTTCCTTAATCTGGAAGTATTTGGTTATTAAAATATTTTTATTAAAAAAATCAAAAACCAAAATTTTATTTTACTTCAAATCATTCCAATTTTATTTTTTATTTAGAAAATTTGTTGTGAAAATTTTATTTGAAAATTCAATTTCGCGATTTATTGTATAAAACAGTAGATTTTGCGACGTAAAACGGTCAACAAAAAAAAAAACATTGTTGAAACTCTTGTAATTGACAAAATATTGATAAAAATTTCCAAAACAAATATCGCGAAAAAATTGATAATCATCAATATTTGCATATTGCAAGCAAAATAACCATTCATTTAATCACTATAACTCTAACTTCTCATATTGTCGTTTATTCATTCATCCCTTTTTCCTTTTTTGATCAAAAAATTTTTTGAATATTATCAAAATATATATGTATTTTTTTTTCGTTAATTCTTTAAAATTGTAAAAAAGTACAATAATCTTGATAAAATGAAATGATATATTATAACGAAAGATTTTTTTTGAAGAGGATGTAGAAGGATTTTGCTATGCACGATAACAGAAAAAAAACAGCTACTGCAAAAAATAATTCTAGCTAGATTTTTATTTGATTAGATAAATGAAAAGTAATCTTCATAGTATTGTGTGAAAATGAAAGAAGAAAAAAAAAAGATGATAGAAACAATTTTTTTAAGTGAAATGAATTAAATTGAAAAATGAATATGAATGAAAAGATAATAAGGATAAAATTGTAATCTCTGTATAAAAATTATATATAAGACTGAAAATTTCATATCTAAAAAAAAAAAAAGTATATTTTGTTTAAAGAACAAAAAACAAAAGACAGAGATAAATGTCATAGATAATAAGTAGATTTTAAAGGATTTCTTTAAATTCTTGAAAATGAAATTATTGCTTGAATTTTTTGTTTTTATACTGTTTTTGAAGTTACACAAAAGTTGTACAATTTAAGTAATGGAAATTGTTATAGATTGTTAAGGAATTTTACAGATTTTTTGATAGGATATTATCTGTGTTAGCTAAACATTTTTGTATTGAAATTGTGTTTGATACTTGTTTTTTATCATAAATTGGATTTAACCAATATGGTTTTATGTCACACTATTAAATATTATTTATTCGTGCAAAATTATTCAAATTTAAAGGCTTAATTAATATTTATTCACAGACCACACTTAACACCCACTCAAAATATTGCGATACTAAAAATAATTTAAATTTACAAAATTATTCAAATAATTAATAAAATAAATAAAATTGTAGGTGTTATTTTTTGTATAAATAGATTTTAAGTTTAAGTGATTAAAACACATACAATTAATTCATTAATTGATATAATTCATAAAATGCAAAACATATGTAATTAGCAGTTTAATGATAAAATGAAACCTGTTATTTTTTAAAAAAAAAAAAATATTTACACATAAATTTAAATAAAAATAATCAAATTAAATGAGTAACTTTTTTATATTAGCTTATTGATTCGATTTTTAATTACGCAATAATTATTTAAATTGGCACCTGATGCATATTCAAATTAAAAAAATCTACATACAAAAAAATGTATATATGTATATGAATATGTAATTTATTTCAAAGGTTAATTTATTTAACCCCATTAAATTTCCATTTAAATACATTTAATAAATTTGATTAGTATTTTATCCTTTTTATGTCACTTTTCAAAAATTCATAGACATATTCAAATAAAAATACAACCAAACCAACAACAAAACAATTAATGAAAATATAATTTTTGAATTGAATTACATCTTTTTTTTTCTTTATTTTGTATGTAACATCTGTTCCAAAACACAAATAGATAAACATTTTAAGAAATTGTGTACTAAATATAAATATAAGCACACATATCTCCACACAAACACACACATATATACAAATAAATTCTATATTACAAAATATATCCTATTATAAAACTACTTGAATTTATTGTATATACCTACATATGTATATAACATAAACGCAAAAAGGCCACCAAAAATACCATAAATGTATCTATCGTCATCAGTTTTAGAAAAGAGAGAGAAAAAAAGTAGGTAGATTTGTACATACCCACCGGCCTAAAATTGAAGCGCTTCCAAAAGAAGCGCATTGGAAGCGCTTCTTCGTCATAGTTTTTAGGAGCTCTTTTGAAGCTCTTATAATTTGTACACTAAATACACAATTACATATGAATTTTTTTATTACGTAGACGCTAAAAGCTATTACGAAATAGTCTCATTCTTTTGTGTGAAGTGATAAGTTCATTAAAATAACTTAGTATTTTTTTTATTAAGGTTAAAAAAATAAACAAATAAAAAAAACAAAAAACAAAATTAAATAATAAATTCGTAATTAATTTTTCTATTTAACAAAGTAGTTTAAATATATATGTAATGATTTTTAATAAAGTTAAAAAAATGAACTATTAAAAATTAATTAAAGATTGAAAATTTATTAACTTATATTATAAGTTGAAAAATCAATATTGATTTCGAAAATAATAAAAACCACTTTATTTAAAATATCATATAAATTCCATAAAAGCTTTAAAAGCTTATACAAATGTGAAGTGCTTCTAAAACGCTTCCATCTGAAGCGCTTCTGAAGCGCTTCTATGGAAGCAAAAATGAAGCGCTGCCTTCTGCGGACATCCAATGATAAAAAAGAAATGAAGAAGGATACAAAGAGGAAGCGCTTACTGCATCAAAAGAAGCGCTGAAACAGCGATGTTTCAGCGCTCCTTTAGCCGCTGGGTATATTCTTAATTCACGATATATAGACATATAAAAGAAAAATTGAAGTGGTTCATGTGGCAAATGTTTCTGTATTTATAGATACTCGACTTTCTCTGCATATAATATGTATGTGTAACAGATTATAACCTTCATCTATATTATTGTGATAAAGATCCAATATTTTTTTTTTCTTCATTTTTTTCAACATCCCAGCGGCTAAAGGAGCGCTGAAACATCGCTGTTTCAGCGCTTCTTTTGATGCAGTAAGCGCTTCCTCTTTGTATCCTTCTTCATTTCTTTTTTAACATTGGATGTCCGCAGAAGGCAGCGCTTCATTTTTGCTTCCATAGAAGCGCTTCAGAAGCGCTTCAGATGGAAGCGTTTTAGAAGCACTTCACATTTTTAGATGCTTTTAAAGCTTTTCTAGAATTTCTGTGGTGTTTTTAATTAATAAAATGCTTCTTATTCTTTTTAAAATCAATATTTATTTTTTAACTTATAATATAAATACATTAATAAATTTGTTTTTGCTTGAAATTTTTTTTTATATAAAAACGATTTCTTACAGCACTTAGACCAACTCTCATTGATTTTTCAGTCTCTGTATCCAAATTCCTTATTCTTTACTGCATCTGTAATTAAAATCCAAATGATAATAAATTTATTTAATTATCTAGTATACATATTATTATGTTATTATATTTTATATATTGATATTTTATAAATAATAAAAATGTTAAATTACTTACCTCGAATATTTTTAATACACTTTTTCTATTTTTTTAATTTTTTTAAAATTTATATATATATTATTTTCAAGAACTTCACTGTAACTACTTTACACAAAGGAATGAGACTATTTCGTAATATCTTTTATAGCGTCTCACATCTGCCTAGTAAAACAAATTCATAATTGCGTATTTAGTACACAGCAAATTAATACAGTAAAGCAATACACAGTGATGTAATACAGTACAAATTATAAGAGCTTCAAAAGAGCTCCTAAAAACTATAACGAAGAAGCGCTTCCAATGCGCTTCTTTTGGAAGCGCTTCAATTTTAGGCCGGTGGGATTTTACTAATTGCTTTGGCCGGACCTGAGAAAAAGCTATATCGTATATACATATATATAAGTACGATATCTCTAACACAAAATAAATGTTTCTAGGAAATGGGATAAATTACAAAAATTACAGACTATAAATATATAAAACACTTATATTGAGAGTGTTGCGTAAGTTTTTTTTTTTTTTTTTCTATTTCCAAAGAAATAAAAATATAACAAACATAAAAGGATATTAAATATTACGTAAAGGTCTAGTATATAGGATGTTGAATGTATAGGTTATCGATATCAACTGAATAAATTCAAGTTTAATTTATATTTAGTGCTTTTGGGTTTAAGTGATGAGATTTGAAAAGGTCATTTTTTTTATTAATAAAATAAAAAAATAAATAGAAAAATTTTTCTAAATGAATAAGTTATCGATTAAATTTTCGAATTAATAAAACAAGATAAGAATGAAAAAAAGGATTAGCTGTCGTTTACAGAATTATGTAAGAAAATTTTCAATTTTATTTATTTTAGTTCATTTTCAAAATTTTGATAAATGATGATGAAATACAAGATAATAAATAAAACCTCCCACGTGAAACATCATAGCGGAAGAAGGGTTTTTTGTTAAAGAAAAAACAATTTTATCCTTTAAATATTTATTAAATAATATCTTGAACAAGATCTTTTGAAAAAAAAAATTTATATTTCAATTTACAGGTTAATCCAATGACATTAACAGACAACAAATGACATCTTATTAAAATGTAAGAAATCCTTAAACAGGAAAATGTGTCACTATGAGGTTAACCTCTTATGTATTTTCTATCTAAAACTCAAGATGTGTGTGTGTGTGTGTTTCTAGGAAAAAGTGTCCTTCTGTTAAATTGTAATGCATGTTTTTCAAAATGGGAACTAGCAAAATGTACTGATTAAAATCAATTAAATGTAATATTTAATCTTACAAGATGTATATGTACATATGTATGTATGTATGTGATAATGATGTATGATGTCCTTTGGTTTTTTTTTTCTTTTTCTCTTCAACAATACATACGAGTTTAGCAACATCGGATAACTAAATAATAATCTGATCGATTGACAGACTCAATATACAGTTTAAAATTAAAGAAGAAGAAAAAGTAAGTAAATACCAAGAACCCCTTGAGCAAAATTAAGCTTAAATCCTAGTTAGAGTGTATTTCAGACAGCAACAACAATTACAACAAAACAATTCATGTTGCTATTAGGTTTTGTCGTTTATCATCATCCATCTAAATTTAACTCTGAAAGCGTTGGAGGGTATATGTAGATATGTTTGTTGATATCGATTAGCACTTTTTGATTACAAATCACTTTACAGCAGAAAATTCTTGAAACTTTTTTAGTTAATGGATTGGGTGGTTGATAATCTACCATGTTCTATTGTGAATTTAAAAGAATTTTTTTGTTTGTTAATTTTTGATTGTTGTTGAGGAAATGCTACTAATGCTATTTGAGATTGCTGGATGATGATCTAAATAAAAAAAAAAATTCAACATTATAGCAACCCACAAGTGATTTCCTTAACTCGTACTGCGTACAAGGAACAAAAATAACTGAAAAATAGTTACACACATACACATCATATTTTAAAGATTTCCTGAAGCTATTTTAAATTCATTTGAAAAGTTACTATCGAACAGATGTTGATTGAATGATTTTAGTAAGATTTTGAATTTTAAATAGATGATTGATTGATGTTATGAAATGTTTTCATGTAAAATGAAATTAATTCAACAAAAACGAAGAGCTTTTCATTTACATGTGTGAATTGGGAATTAAGACTTAATAATGATGGATTTTCTAATGATGATATATTTATTTTTGCATATTTTTGGGCAAATCTGTAATTTTTGTAGAACATAGCAAAGAAAATTCGGAAAATTACATAATAAAAAAATGAGGAAAAAGATAAATTTTAGATAAAAAAAAAAAAAACCAGAAAAAAATCATTTCGATGTAAAAGTGAATAA
Source organism: Bombylius discolor (assembly GCA_939192795.1). NCBI lineage: Eukaryota > Metazoa > Arthropoda > Insecta > Diptera > Bombyliidae > Bombylius > Bombylius discolor. The sequence goes on along the minus strand of OW584240.1, from coordinate 49,458,935 downwards.
TTGGAATAAAATTTATTTTATCTTTTTATTTGTTAAAATTTCTTTCAAAATTTACTTTTTATTTGCTAGAAAAATCTGATAAAAGATTACATAAAAAAGCCATTCAATACCTGATTTGGCTGAATTTTGTCCTTTTCAGTCTACTAAATTAAATTATGATTTGTTACAAAAACATTTCATTTTTTTCTTCTTGAATTTCTATGAAAAAAAAAAAATTTTAAAAACGGTCTGTTTTTTTAAATTTATAATTTTATTTTAAACTTTATCTGTTACTTTTTTAACTAAAATATACTTTATATTAGAATTTCGATGAAAAAAATCCAATTTAGCGTAACAGGATTACAAAATACATAAAAAACAAAACGTAATTGAATAGATTAAATTTAACAAAAATGTTCATATAAACTTTACAATTATTATCATCGGTATTTGGAGCATCAAATGCATATATGTGATGTATGCCACACATATGTAAATAGAATAAACCAGTAAAAAAAAATGTGAAAATTTGTAAAATTTTGAATTTTTTAAATATTTTTAGTTTTACAAAGAGCACAATTTTAATGTTTTCGTAAAATTTTTTAAATTAAATCCATAAAATTTACAATTTTATTTAATTACCGAAACACCAAGCTATTAATTTTCAAACTTCAGAAACAATAAACTTTTTTTTTTTCTATTATCGTAGAATTGTAATTAGCTAGTTTTAGTTTCTAACATTTTTAAAATACATGTTATGTAGTTTTTAATATTGTGCGTCAAGTGTTTTTGTTTTTTATTTATTTTATTGTAAAATCACAATTCTACAAATTTTATTAACATGTGCAAATATTGTGTCATATATACGTGTAGAAAAACATGTTTTCATTTAAAAAATTAATAAACTTTAAATTTTAAATTTTATTTTCTAACACCATCAAGTTAAAATTTTTAATTAAATTTTTCGTTTATGTAAACAAAAATTTAAAAAATTTTATTAAACAGAATGTTTCACAAAAAAGCCACAAAACAAATTGTTATTACAAATACTAAAGAATGGAATGAATAAAAATTTAACTAAAAATTGTTGATCATGAACAAAAGGTCCTTTAAAATAAATATGTTCGAATTTTTTTTTTTTTTTTTTTTTTGAGCAAGAAGAATTTTACGTGAATATTTTCATTAAACAAAAAAACCATTCTTGGTTAAAACTCTTTTTCCTTGAATTTTTCTAACAAAAAGTTATTTATAAATTTGCACTCCTTCCACAATTAAAAACAAAATATAAAAAAAAAAAAAATAATGGTTTTTATAAAACTTTAAATTAAATATAAATAAAAATTCCCATGATCTAGACATAACAAATTAATGTGTAATTTAAGGAGATTATAATTTTCATTTTATTCTAATTTACAAAACCATTTAATTTTTAACCTCTTGTGGTTTTTCTTATTAAAAAGAAAAAAACTTCCTCATTATTATACGATATCTCTTATGTATCCTATTCTTATCTAAAAAAAGAAATAAAAAAATAAAAAAGAAAAATAGATAAATAACTTTTTAAAGTTTTTATTCCCATTTTTGTGATATATTTTAAATAAATTTCATTTAAATTCAAATTTTGTATGTTTTGCTCATCTTAGTTTACTTATTTTTTTTTTTCTTGTTTTTTTTTTTTTTTTTTTTGGAATATCCTTCTTGTTCTGTTCAATGTGTGGTTATGTCTCAAATGCATCGTTTATCAAAAATTATAATATGAAATTCACAATATTATAGAGTTTTTGTATATGTATGTACATATAATAGTATGTACCTACTTAGCGAACACTTTTAGTATTTTAAAAACACATCCTTCATACACATACATACAATACTTACATATAATATGTATTTATGTCCAATGTGATGATATGTAATTTATGAATTTGATACTAGATCTTTTTTTAAACAAATATTTATGCTATGGCATGAAGTGCATACTTTTATAATAACTAATAATACATATATTGAAAATTATATAGTTTATGAAAATGAAATAAATTTTGTAATATGATGGTAAAGTTTTAACGCTTCCAACACAAAAACAAACAAAAAAAAAAAACGAAAGAGTTTGAAAAATATTTAAAAATATTTTAAGAAAAACTTTTTGTAACAATGCTCTGCATTATTGAGGCTTTTTTTTTGTACGATTTTCATCTTCTATTTATTTTCCTTGTTTTTTTTTTTTTTTGTAACTAAAAATGTAAAGCAAATACAAAGATAGAAAAATTGATTGAATAATTAGGTCAGGGTTAGTATGAAATTAACAGATAATAATTTTAAAAGCGTAAAATAAATAAGTAAAAGTTTTTGGGTGTTGAAAATTAACCACTGTTCAAATAAATGCTTCTCGATATTTCTGTAATGAAAATTTTGAAACAGTTTTGTTTATTTTGAAATATAAAATTTTCATTATGTTTGTTTTTCGTTGAAAAAAATTTTTTTTTTTTTTTTAAAAACTAACAAAAGTCAAAATTGAAAAACTATGCAACGTCGTTATACCCTGTGACTTTCAATTACTTTTCTACATCCATACAGGATGTTTACTCTCTTTGTGTTGCATCGAAAAGTCCTATTGTAAAAAAAAAAATATTAATTCAAATTTCAACCACATAATAAAATAATTTATTATTAAAATTTAATTACAAGAATTTATCTTAAATTAATACATTCAAATGATTGGATAAATTTAACATAAATTCTTATGATCAAAATTACAACTTAATTATATAATAAAATAATTTTTACAATTAATTATTATTTTCTTAAATAACAAAATTTTTTATGTTATTTTTATTTTTTTTTTTTTTCAAATAATTTCAACTAATTCTGGTAGACGATAAATATAACCAACAATGAAATCTAACAAAAATACTACGACTGCTACACAACTTAATACTCCACAAGTTAATCTTAATGAGTAAGCAGTATTAATTGCTGCTAATGACCATTCTTTTCTTTCACGTAATTCTTTTTCATATTTTTCACTTATTAATGGTAAAAGACATAATGCAGCTAAAATAATAAAAAGTATTACGCTAACGAAACGAGATAATAAATCAATTATTGGATGAAATGGTCTCTGAAATGCTGTAGCTAAAATGAAATGATAAAGATTACCAAAAAAAAATAAAAAATTAATTCTCAAACTAAAGATATTGTTCCATAGACTCACCAAATCCTGCTGTTAAACAACATAATCCAATTCCAGGTGATATTCCAGAACAAAAATTATCAAAATACATGTAATTTTTCTCATTATAAAAACATAAAATCCACATAATCAAAAGCTAAAAATGTAAAAAAAAAAAAGGATGATCATTTTGGCTATTCAATTAAAGAGGATACGTACCAGTTCAGTTAATCTAAAAATAATACAATGTATGAAAAGCATTTTTGATTTTATCTAATTTTTTTTTATTAATTTAATTAAATATTAATTAGATTATTCAGATTCAATAAATACTCTCAGGCTTTTAATAAATTTTACTTATTTTCTCATCATACATAAAAATTAATTAAAATATTTTTAAAAAAATTACCCAATAATTTAAACGAGATTTCGATATTTCAATTTTATTGATACTTTTTGACAAATAATTTGTTTTTTCTTTAAAATTAAAAATGATCTGTTCGAAAAGTTTAGAGCTACTCAATAAAAATAACAATCAGGACTATTCCGGATCCGTTTACAGACGATCATTTTACAAATTTTTGATAGATAGATACATGGTAGAATGATCCAACAGATAAGCTGAAAGAAAACTTGATATTTTTAAGACGAAATTTTAGAAGATTTATATCAATATGGAAAATTAAGTACGATCATGAACAGTGTCATTCAACAGAACTTAAATCTTTTGCTTAGCAACCAAAATTTTTATATTGTTGTAAATGACAATTTTTTCAATGAATTTTGACATGTGTTTTTGAACAAAAAAAATTTTTAACAACTGTTCAGCAAAAGACGAAAATTTAAAAAAAAAAAATCTGAACGAATACTAATTTCAACAAAATCAAATTTATGTACTAAAAATCATTCATCTCTTTCTTTTTCATCGTGCTTTTAATTAAGCACATTTCAAAATATTAAATGAAAAAATAAAAATTTTTTTATACATAAAATTTTCATATAAGTATCTTCTTCATCGTCAATCATCATTTCATTTCATATTTTCAAATAATATATTTTGCAATCGTGTATAATTAGCTCTCACATCAATCAGAATTTATAATAAATTTTTCCAAGTAGTTTACAAATTAGTTCAAGATTATATAAAATGGAATGGGTGGTTGGTTGGTTGGTTGTTTTTTTTGTTGAGTGCATTTATAGGTTTGAGATGAGTTTTACATAGTTTTATATAAAATAACAGTACAATAAGATTACTAGAAGAAAAAAAAAAATGAACAAAGATAAATGTAACAAAAAACAAAATTTTGAATCATACAATTTTCGAAAACAATTCAGACAGTGACCTTATCATATTAATTATGCTTTATAATTTTGTGTATATGTAGCTATATCTTTAAATTATAACATTCATATTATATTCTTATGTTCATTTTATGAAATAATAGTACTTAAGATATGATAGCTATATATTTGAAATAAAACAAAAATTTATAACATAAATCAGAACTGAACTTGATGATGAGATACACCATATATACACAAATATTTAAATGGATATTACAAATGTAATATTACAAATATCATATATACTTGACTTTAATCCAATTATGAATTTATCTACACTACAAAATTTTGGTATTATTTCATTTCAAGATATTTTTTATGTATGTGTAAGTACTATAGCATCTATATACTTACTTATATATAATGTATGTACATATTTAGTATATTTTAAAGGTTCCCACAATTTTAAATCAACAATTCTATTCAATTTTATAGTCCTAAATATGCGTATACGTACAATTAATTAATTAAATCTTCATAATAAACAAATTTCATTTATGAAAGAGCAAATTTTTGTTGTTGTTTTTTTTTGTTTTTTTTTTTGTTGTTGTTATACTGTTCTACAAAACATGTTTACAAACAAAGAAAGAAAGAAAAAAAAAGCTAAATAATACAATTCTATATTTTCAAGTGGTTAGAAAATTCAAAAGATATTTTTTTTACTCGCTGATTTTAAATCTAATGTTTTTTTTTTTGTTTTGTATCTATACGTGTATTTTTGTATTTGTGTGTATTTGCAAGTTAAAAAGTTTTAAATTAAATATTGTTTGTTTCTTTTTTTTTTTTAAATTTCATTACAGAATTGACCAGTTTGTAGGTATAGTAAATCTGCAACAGTTGTGATTTTCAGTCGTTTTCGTTTAAACATCAAAACAAAAACAAACAAACAAACAAACAAAAAAAAAAAACAATCTGATGATTTCATTTTTGAAAAACGTTTCTTGCTTCCGATAAAATTCAATTTATTATTATTTAATTAAAAAAGAAACGATAAATTAAACAAAATAAATTTTTGATGGAATTCGAATTTATTACATCAATTATTTTTATTAAATTATATACAATCTGGAATTTGAAGAATATCATTACGGCGATAACGATACAATCGACGATAATAACGAAATAATAATAAAGTGGTGGTGGATATATGATATTTATTTATTTGGTGGTGCTGCAGCAGCAATGTCAAATGAAGATCGAGATTCACGATTATCGGTTATTAAATTTATGGAATTGGTTTGTAATTTATTTGTGATTTAAGAAAAAATGAAAAAAATTAATATAAATTAAAACTTAAATTAAATTAAATAAAAAACAAACTAAAGTGAGATTGATTATTGTCTTTTTTGTTTTTTTTTTTTCTTCTGTGTTCAGGTATTCACGATTACATGCTTAGTATTACATTACTACAGTTTCGATGATCGTGATGTGTTAACTGGTTTTCTAGTTACAGGAACATTTACAGGATATGTCATTATAATTTGTGGTGTTTTTGCAGGTGTGGAGAAAAAATAAATATTTTAGTGAAATTTTTTGTGTTTATTTAAATTGAAAAATGAAAATAACTAAAAAAATTTAAAAAAATTGTATAGTCCCACATGTATCTCATAATTTACCGTGAAATGTGAACCACAGTGTTTCAGTGGTATATGCAGTTTATTTATAATTTGTGATTATTGTATTTCAAAAAAATATTCTAAGAAATTTATAAATTATTTGACAGTTTTCTATTCAAGATAGCGAAACTAAATTTTATCAGAAAGTATAAATTTGTAAAGATCTTAGAATAATTATTATCTATTTTTTTTTAAAAATTCACAAAATACAACTTTTTGGAACTAAACAAAATCTTTCTTTGTATGTTGACGATTCAAGAAGTTCATATACATAGTTTAAAGTTTTCAAATAAACACAAATTATTTCAAAATTATTAATTGCTATTTTGGCCCTCAATCAAACAATCCAAAAAAAAACTTATGTGTTTTTTTTTTCTCTAATTTTGTATTTTATTTTGAATTTTTTTTTTTTTTAATTTCAGGAATTCTAATGCGAGCACCAATTCACAAAAGAATCGATATATTTCTATCTGTAATCGGTTGTGCTTTATTTATAGCATCTGGTGTTTTAATAATTGAAGCATGGGAAAATTCATTTCGTACAAAAACAAGAGATATGGCAATTATAAAAGCAGCCCTTTCAATTGTAAATGGTGTACTATTTGCATTTGATTCTATTTTTACATTTAGAGATAAATAAAAATAAAACCTTGAAATTTATTACAAAATTTTTATTTCAAATTAAAAAAAAAAAATGTAGTTTAAAATAAAAATTTTTTTAAAACACTTTTTGAAAAAAAAAACAAATAAAAAAAAAACAGAAATGCAAAAAAAAAGTTATAATTTAATTGGAAGTTAAAAAAAAAAAACCCAACATTTTGTTAATTAAAATTCTAAAACACCAATATAAAGAATCTCATTTTTTTCTTCTTTTTTTTCTATGAAAATAAAAAATATAAAATACTAATTAATTCACTTGTTTTAATTGAATCATTTTTTTTTCATTTCAAATTTTTCAAACTTCAAAGTATTATGATCTTCATCCTATTCCTGGATAATTTTTCGTCCTTTCCAAATCCTTTCAACAGTGTTATAAAATTTAAAAAAAAAAAACAACCGAATGCCCAAAAATTTTTTTGTTTCCCGATTTTTTTTTTCTGAGTGAGTTGAAAATATTTTGTTTTTGAACAAAATTTTAAATTAAAAATTTTTTTTTGTTGCTTACTGAAAAAAAAAAATATGAAAAATTTAAAAAAACTAAAAAAAACAAAAGCCTTTAGTAATACATGACCTGAATATGTGTAATCTTTTTTTTGTTTTGTTTTTTCATTATTACAATTTTCAACAACATATTATACATTTTAGTAATCATTTATTTTTGCCTCAAGTTATTATGTGAATTTTTGAAAATTTGGTTATATTATTATTATCATGATTGCGTGATTACAATAAAACGATTTACAACTACTGAACTGTAATGAATTAAACCGATATGCTAAAGCTAGATGATGGAATAAATTTAAATCAGCTTAGAGGAATTGAATATATACTATGTAGCTATGTGTGTGTATTTATTATGGGAATTGAAGTGAGATAAATTGAATGAAAAATAAAAAAAAAAGGATAATTTACAAAATCGATATTATAATACTAAAATTATCATTATTTATATCAAATATTTTATGGTACACTAAATTTTATGGTTGACCATTATCTAATTTTGTTTTTTTTTAAGTTTTGTATAAAACTAAATGTTTCAGACTTTGTCCTTTAAACTATTGTACATCATATACGAGTATGTCCTTTATATGCAAATCTTCATTGTGCTCTTAATATGAAAAATTACAATTTATTTAGATTCTTCGATATTTACGCCAAATTTTCAAAATATATAAAAAAAAATATTTACAAATTGACCTTTGTACTTTGTACTTAATAAAATTGCAATAAAAGGTTCCTAAATACAAATTTACGTTCAAATTAACATTGTCTTGACTTAAAATATCAATACAAGAACTATCCTATTGTTATCCTCTGATCTTTTTTAATCATAAACATGCCTTTTGTTTTATAAACTTTTGTAATTTATTCAAAATACTTGTAGTTAAAAAAAAAAAAACAACTTAAATTTAAATAAAATGTTTAAAATTTATCATATCATGTAAACCCATAATCTTGTATCATTCTTGAACAATCTTTTTATCATTCTAATAAAGTTCATTTACACATGACTTGTCAATTTTTGTCTTTATCAAAGTTCAATTATTTACCTAAAAACCACTTTATAGTTACAAAAGATTATATTTAAGAAGATACATTTTTTTTTTGGTTATTTATTGGTTAAAGAACTTTTCAAATAAATTTCACCTGAATTTTAAGATAAAAAAAACAACAACAAAAATTTTACCTTTAATGTGGTTCTCTTATGTTCTTTAAAATAACAATTTTCAGGATAAACATGCTTTATCATCTCATATATTTTATTTAAAAAAAAAACTAAACACACACCACAATAAAGTAAACACTCTTACAAGAAAGTATTATTTTCTAAATTATTATTATATTTGCTTTTCAATGATCATTATCATTATTAAAAAAATATATACATATATCTTTTCTACGTAATCATATTCAAAACTTAAAGCAATCTAATTCCATTTACTTTTTCTCATTTAATTGATAACCTAAACTTTTGCTCATGATGACAAGAAAAAGGTTCATTCATATGAAAAAATAATAAAAAAAAAAAAAGTTTTTGCTAATATTATCATAATTGACATTTCACCGTCATCAACATCATCGTACTATTATGTTGTCTCAAATGATATCCTTGATGATTATTGTCATTTTCTTCAGTGGCAAAGTCGCCTTGAGTAATTAATTTTATGTTATTTTTTTGTTTTATTCTATTTTATTTCATTTGGTTATTTTTCTTTTTTTTTTTTTTTTTCTTTCTTTACTGTTTATTTTTTCTCATCAAAGAAAAAACTGTCTGAAATACTTTGATTATAATAAATTGTGAAAGGATATATCAACGAATTTTCTAAAATAAAGTGACAACTGTTGTTAATTTATAAATTATATCATCATCAGCACCAGAAGTCATTTATTACACTTTTACTTTTTGATTTTCTATTTTTATCCTTTCTCATTTTCGTCATTATCATCATCGATAAAGCTTAACACAATTTTAAATTTATGTATAACATATAAAAATTTGCATGATTTTAAAATGTATTTTTTTTTTTTTTTTTGTTTTCTCGTTTTTTCAAAATTCAAATATTTCAGAACAGAAGAACAACTTTTTTGCTAAAAGATATATTGATTTCATTAAATTTTCTATCAGCAAGAGACATTTTTAAGGGTACGTATTGTATGAGTGTGTGTATTGAGTTATGTATTAGTATAGTTAGACATTTTACACAAGTACACATTATATTTTGAAAAATGATGACGATAGTGATGATGAGGATGATGATAATTGTGGAATGAAATTTATCGATAAATTTTTATTTATTTATTTTTATTTTTTTTTTTGAATGAACGTAAAATGAATGGAAATTTACGTAATGAATAAAAATTGATTTAAATTGAGAAATGAAGTGTTAACATACAAGAAATCTTCAATGGAAAAGGAAGGAAAAATTTGTTTTATAAAATTTAAGACATTTCTTTTTATTTTTGGTTGTAAATTACTTAAAATATGAATTTCTGATGAATTTGCCAGACATGTTTTTTTTTTCATTTTATAACTTTGCAAATTCAATAAAAAATTAAACGCAGACAGATTTTATAATTTTTCAATTTTGACAAAAAAAAAAGAAATAAGTGAAACTAACTATGTCCTTTAACTTCTTACAACATTCTTATACTTCTATCATAACGTAAATAAGGTACCGTACCGTAAATTAATTTTCTTGAAATTTTTCTTACTCGTTGATTTATCTGTTTTTTATTCATTTTACTTGAAAAAAAACAACATTGCCCTTTAAAAAACGTTTCTTGATTACATAATTTGCATCTTTTAATTCGTTTGACTTCCTTTAATTTTGTTTTCTGTTTCATTCCCAAGGAAATTTTGAAAATTTCTCTTTAAAAAGTAACTAAAACTTAAATAGAAATCTTTCTTTTGAATGCTATTCGATATTGTTTTTAACACGTTTTTTAACCATTTTTTTAAGTTTCAGGTCACATCCTTTTCTCTTACTAAGATCTTGACATTGATTTTGTGATACGTTATTGGGTACGTTAAATACTTTATTTTATATTCTGGTATTTATATAAAGTAAGTTATCTGTGTATGTGTGGTTGTGTTCTATGACTGACCTTCAATTTAATTTTATGCTTAAATTATAATTAGAATATTGAACCCTTTTTTCTGTCCTTGTTTGTAAATTTTAGTTAAATAATTTGGTTTAGCTAGTTTCCATATTTTTTGTTTAACGGAAGAAAAATAACAAAAAAAAAGTAAGCAAATTTTAAACACCAAAGGACTTACAGGTGGATGATACAAAAATTTCAGTTGACAACTATTAGAAAATATCAATCTTATCGTATATTTATTGTTCCGGAAGACTAACTTTATCTTTTATTATGTATAACACCTTAAATTTTAAAAATAAACTATCTAGAACACGTATTAATTTTATTTTAAATTTTCATACAATAACAAAATTAATGACAACTTTTTTATTTAACAAAAAATAACAAGTAAAAGTTACTCCTTACTCCTGTCCAACAAACAAAAAGTCCTATAAAAAATATAAAAATTTCAGTAATGACCAAAAACAAGAATAATAAGAAAAGAAAAAAAAAAAAAACAATTACCTAAAAACCGAAATTCTTTTTATTCAAGGATATTTTAATTTTGAAATAAGGAAACCTTCATTCATTCACAATACATCCATTATTTTAGTATCCTTTTTTTTTAAAAAAATTAAACAAATAAAATTTTTCCTATTATAAAACACCAAAATTATCATTTAAAAAAAAACAAAAATAAAATAAGGAAAAACAAAAATTATTTTCTTTTAGTCCATAAAATGTCCTCATTTTGTATTCTATTATTTTTATTGTTTTAAAATTATATAAAAAAAAAAAACAAAAAAAAAATAATAATAATAAAGGAAACTGAATGAAAAAAAAAACATTTGAGAAAATTTTACTTTTTTCTAAAAAATACAACAAAAATTAAATTTAATGATGTGTAAAATCATTATTAACAAATTAATTATCCTATGGCCTTAATTTTGAATATGTACAATGCCATTTCATCCATTTACGACTTACGACACAGTTAATGTAAATGCATAAATATTTTTTTTTTGTTTTTGCTTCTTTACTAAAAATGAGTACTAAAATGTAACAACAGAAATAAAATAAAAAACATGAAACGTTTTATCATCACAGATAAAATCTGCAATTATTTTCGATCCTTTTCACACATATATACAAAAACAACAAAATACAAACATTTTACTTTCAGTTAATCAAATCTGCAATAAAAAGTTTCTTTTTGGAAATTACACTTTTTTTTAATTTTTTTTTTTTTTTTCTTATGTACTTTTCACATTTTCTCTGAAAAAAAAAAAAATGAAAAACTTTTCTACTCTGCTACTACTGAAAACAATTAACAATTTTACTGCAGTGACCATAATTGAATGAGAAACTTTCAATTTTAACACAAAAATCACGATTATCAAATCAACCAAACACCACATATAGTCAGTATTTTATTTTCCATTAGTAACACCCCGTTACTATAAAGATACTTTTTACTTTTTTTTTTTTTGTTCTTTTGTGTGTGGAATTCCTCTCTAACCTATCATTTTGACTCTTTTTTTTTTTTTTCATTACTTTTACACTTTAGTTTTATTTTTGCGTATCCTTGAATAAGAATTGGGGAAAAATAAAAGTAAAACGATGAAACCTACATAAATATTTTATGATTTCTCTTTTTCTAGTTTCCTTTTTTGTATGTAATATATTTATAGACCGCAAAATAAGAAACCGAAAACGAAAAGCTAACAAACAATTTTTGGTTGACCCAGTTTTTATGTCCTTTTTTATATATACATATATAATCATATTTATGTTACAATACGAAAATGATTTAAGGACACATAAGGATATGATGGTGGTAAATTGATTACGAAATTTTTTGAAAAGAGTGGGGAAGTGTGTGTGTGTGTGAGTTTGTTTTTTTAACTAGTGAAAATTGATTGTGTAAAGAGTAAAAAAAAAAAAAAAAAGGATATAAATTTAATATTGATTGATTGATTGCAGTGAAAAACGTATAAGAAAGATTAAATCGAATAGAAGGTAATAAAGAATTTATGTAATGTGATGGTATAAGGTTTTGTATTCTGAAAATATAAGAGGATTTTAAATAAAATGGAAATGATTTAATGGCTTTTTTTGAATTTAATTTAAAGTTGTTTTTTTTTTTTAGCCATAGAATATTTTGTAATGCGAAAATATCGAATGATGTAATTTTGTGAGAAAGAAATATAAATAATTCAAATGTCATAAAATCATTATTCTCTTTCCTTTTTGTTTTCTTTTTTGTTATTTTAACTTTTTTACATTATTAAAATGAAAAATGTCATTGTTCTCATGAATTTGACAATAAAAAGCATACTTCACTTTAAAATTACGCACTTGAACTTTTACAATAACAACAACAAAAATCTAAAATTATAAATATCGTTTACACACAAAAAAGTTACACTTTTTACAGTTAAAAATTATAAAACTTTCTTCGTAAAATACTTTGTATATTCGATAAATAATGAATTTACGACGGGGGTAATTAAAATTAATTACTTTTGTTTATCGTTTACAATTTTCAAAAATAACAAATTATTTTTCTAAAGTTTTGAACCAATCAAATTATTCAACAAGAAAATATTACATTTTTCTTAAAATCCTTGAGATCGTTGTATTACAAATGAGAATTTTTGCAACTCTTTCAAAATTTATAGGATTTTAAAAAATTATTTTAAAAATATCCTTTCCATTTTTTTTATTTTACTATAATCACTCTAGGATGGTACTCAAAGGAAATGGTTCTCTTTGTATATTTTAAACATCCTTATGAATCTTTTTATCCGGAGATGATTTTAAATTTATAAAAAATGTTCCTAGCCTCTAACTGAAGTTTTTGCATTTTTAAGTGTTTTGTGTACACACTTGTGCTCTTCATAAAGACAACAATCGAATTTCTAAAATTACATTTGTATTTCACGTAGTTATTATAAAATCACAAATTGAATTTTCTTTTAAAAAATTATCCTTATTATTATCAGTAGTCAGTACTCATAGTCAATTTGCAAAAATAATCAATTTAAAACATTTGTGCAGTACTAGCAAGTGTTATACATTTTCAACAAGAATATTCTGTCTGTTCAATATGTAAAACTTGCACTACAGAAATATCTCAAAGAATATTAAAATTCTTTCTAGAATTTATTGAAAACATGAAAACCAAATGTTCTACAGATCCTTTTTTTTTTTTTCTACACAATACAGATACTTCAATCAAATTAAATAAATAGTTTTCAAATGTTTTAAGTTTGATATTTCACTTTAATGTAATTTGTACTTCAAGGATATTACAATTTGCAATTTTATGCAGTACATGCATTTTGAATTAACAAAAAAAAAAAAAATCAAATGTATCAATTTAATTTTAAGGATAATAAAAAATCCTTTTATCCAATTATGTGTTTTTTCAATTCACGTTAATGGAATCATTTTAAATATTCCTTTTAAGTGCCTTTATAAAATCAATATTTTTTTATTTATTTAAGAATTTTAATTGAAAAATTTTTTAAAAGTGCATTTTTTAACAAAATAAGATGAAGGAAAATAAATTAAATGCAAATAAGAGAACAAAAAAATGTACTTTCGTTATAAAAAACATTTTTAACTTCAAATGTAACATTTCAAAGTCAAAAAAAAAAAAAAAAAACAAAAGTTATAAATCATTTGATGACCTAAAAGGATAATAAGTTTCAAAAAATTACAAAATATTTGTCTGCAATATGTTACAAAATTTACAAGAAAAAAAAAATAATGCTTTGCATTTTCTCCTTCTTTTTTTTTAAATATTTTTTCTTGTTGCATTTTAAGAAATTTTTTTTTTAAAGTAATAAAGAAAAAAAATGTATTTTTCATCTAAAACACAACTTCATTGTTCTGGGAGTGCTAGTAAGTTTTTTTATTTTTCCATAAGTTTGCTGTTTTTTTTTTTTTTTTGTTCTCTCTTTCTATAATTCTTAAATTATATTTAAAAATGAAAAAAACTTTTCACATTTACAACTTTCACATAATTTAACTTCTGACAACCCATTAAGTTCACTATAGTTTTTTTTTTTTTTTTTTTTTTTGTGTTGTATTAAATTTCTTCTTACACTTTTTCTAACTCTTTCTTTGTTTGTTTGTATTTTTTTCGATGGTGGAGCCATACTTTTAAGTTATATAAGTATTTTTAAAAAGTTGTACTATTTTTTTAAAAAAAAAAAAAAATTGGTGTATTATTTTTTAAAAGGATAAAGTTCCTTTTTACATTATTTCGTTGTTTTTTCTACTATAGGTATTTTTTTTTTCTATTATTTTTGAATAAAAAATAAAAAATAAATAAATAAAAAATAAGTAATCCTTATAGTTTCTTATTTTTGCATATTTTATGCATTTAACAAAGATTCATTTTCTCTTACACTTTTTTTTTTTTATACAATGTGTACAATGTAGAAAACCATACTATTTTTTTTAATGGAAAATTTCTTAAGTCATAAAAAACAAAAATAACATATTAAAATTTAATTTTTTAATAAGAAAAAATAACAAGTAATTAAAAGTTTTTTATAAAATTTATGTTTAACACAAAAACCACACATAAATTTACATTTATCAGATGTAATATTAAAAATGACAAAGTTGATTTGAAAATTCTTATTTGACAGAAAATCGAAATTTCCAATAGGAAAAAAAAGTAAACAAAAGGACCAAAGGGAGTTTTCTGAAATAAAATAAAAAAACATTTCATTTATCGATTTTCATATTCAATAATAAAAAAAAACTGTACTCAGACCTAATGCAGGATATAAAAGGAAACCTTTTTCAATGTAAAGAATATATACTTGACAATATAAAAATATTTAAATATGAAATTTCCTTCAATAGGTTATATTACCGGTATCTGTCTGATTGTGTGTATATTTGTTGTACAATATCCATTAAGAACATCTGTAGAATAGAATAAGAGCATTTGAAATTATTATTCTTATGACACAATCATATTACTTTTCGTCTATAGCATGTTCATATAAATCATTCAGTTTATGGCCTTTTAGTTTTTTTGGACTTGTTTGCTTTTTTTTTTTTTTTAACTTTGCTGTCTTTTTATATTTGGCATAGATTCCAGACACAAAAATTTAATTTTTTTTCCCTTATAAATGCCAAAATATTTTTCCTATTATGTTTACGTACAATAAAGTGTTATTTACGATGAACCATCAAAGAATATGAAAATGTCTGATAACTAAAAAAAAACAGCAAAAAAAAAAATAAATAAATAAATAAGGCAGAAAAAAATGTCATGTACCATTATGGAAATTTTAAGTTCAATTACATTATTTTTCCTTTTTAGTTTTTTATGTGCCATTTAAAAAAAAAAAATACATAAAGTATTCACAGCATAAAAAAATTGATTGTATGAAAAATGTAAAAAAATAAAAATGTTTTCAAATAAAATTTTCCTGAAAGGACAAGGAGGTGAATGAACTTAAGAAATGTAAGAAAAATGTATCGTATCCCAAGAAATTATTGCTTTTCCTTTTTTTGAGATGTTCTACACTCTAATTAACCTAAGGTAACGGGTCAAAGAACATATTTTCAATGAACAGGACTATACTTACAATTTTTTTTTTCCTATACTTTTCAAGTTATTACAAACCTTGACAAGAAAATCAATACCAAAAAAAAAAAAACAACTTTCTTTGTCTGTGTTATACTTTCTATTAATCTCATTCTTTTCTTAACAAGCTTTTTTACAATTATTACTAATTTATTACATTCATTCCTGAACCACATCGACCCTGAATCCACACTAAATATAGTAGACAATGACAGTATTTTCATGTCAACTGCAATAATTTAGAACTAAGTCATTTTTTAATTAAATACTAACTCAATGATTATAAAATTTATTATTCTTTGATAGAATAATTCTTTTTCTTTTATCTAAATTTTTTTCTATTTTTCTCAAAATAAGTTCTTCAAAGAAAAATACTTTAATCTTTAAGGAATTACACAAGCGCAAGAACATAAAAACTGAATTTATAATATGTATGTTTTTAAAACGAATGAATTTTCTTAATTTCAAATTTCAAATTTTTTTTTTTCGCTTTCATTGTTGTTTCATTTTAAATAAATGAAAATTTACAAGGTTCTATGTGTTATCTGATCAGAGAAAAAGAAAAACAGAAATTTTCCAATATTCTCTATGGCAAGCTAAAAAAAAAAAACATTTAACCTTTAAGAAAATAAATCACTATTTCAATAATAATACCATGATTCTTAGATCTTTATCAGGACTCTTGATTATATTAACAATATTATTTTCTACTTTATCTCATTTTTTTTTTCTGTTGTTATTTTTCTAAAAGAGAAACTTTTTTAGCATATGATTTTAAAATAAATTTCACCTGTGAACA
Organism: Bombylius discolor; assembly: GCA_939192795.1. Lineage (NCBI taxonomy): Eukaryota > Metazoa > Arthropoda > Insecta > Diptera > Bombyliidae > Bombylius > Bombylius discolor. Next base: position 49,442,166 of record OW584240.1, on the reverse strand, counting down.
ATGCGAAAAACAGAAATATCAGATATTTGTTTTGTTTTACTTTAAAAAATAAAGTTTTTCTCATTGTTGCGATAGAATATTAAAAATTTCACGTGTTTTTCATAAGAAAAGTAGAAAGAAAAAAAAATTATTTTCAATCAAGAAACTTTCTTCGATGAAAAAAAAAAAAAAACATTATAAAAAACAAAAGTCAAAAGATTAAAAACAAGATACTTCGTAGAAAATATCAATTCTCATACACTCACATGCTCACTTTAATGAAGAAAAAAAAAAAAAGGAAAAAAGAAAAATAATAATTTTCATTCTTCTTAACACATAAGTGTACATCATCGCGTTCCTGTGTTTTCATCAAAAGTCTACCTTTCTTACAAATTTATTCACCTTACAGTTTTCCCGTTTTCTTTTTGATGTTTTTTTTTTTCTATAGAAAATTCAGGATAAAGTAACATCCTTTAAAGATATTAACAATGATAAAATAATTACAGGCACAGAGATACATCCCAATTTTGCATTGTAAAAAAAAAAACAAAAACAAGTAAGAAAGGATGTCAAAAAACAGTACTGCATAAGAAATCCTGTCGTTTTTTTCTCTTTTTTACTTTGTAGTGATTTTTTTTCTTCTGTTTTTTATATGATTCCCTGTAAAAAAATGTAAAAAGTAGTTCATCATATTTAGGCTTAAATTAGAATTCCAGATATTTGAAATGAATGAAGGAAAAAGGATAACAAAAACGAATAAAATTTTCTAGTTAAGTTAAAAACAAGTGCAAGGAAAGTAAATAGAAAAAACCAAAAAAGTGTGTCAAAAAACCCATATTTAAGTAATTTGAAATAAAGGATACAAAAATTCAGGATACATTATGATCGTCACGTTAATGAGCCAAATTGTTTGTGCTTTATACGGGCTTATATACCATATATTACATACCAGGATAAAACTTCCTTATCAAGGATTTGTTATGAAGGTATAATAACAAATATATTTTGTAACATGAAGATTGTTGTTGTTGTTGTTGATGGCGGTGGAGGTGGTGGATTTTTCAACCTATTTTAACAAATCCATTTAGTAATACTTTGTTTTCTATACGTGACAGGATAACGATGACAAAAGTGTTAATAATATGATTTGCAAAGATTCAAAATCTAATACAGAATTCGTACATCAGTGATTTCATGCTTCATATCTACTGTATACATTGAAAGCACACACATTCATGTTAAAGGAAATTTTATGTTTGAAATTTATTCCTTGTAATCAAATTAGCATACCAATACAACGAAAAATTATAGGAAAATATGTAAAATTTCAATATATACCTATTATAGGTTTTACTATTTTAATTTTTAATGCTATAACGTTGAATAAATTTGTAATATATTTTAGATACAGATGACACATTTAAATAAACAAAATATGTTGATTATATTGTTTACAAAACTATCACACACATACATATACACATAATTGCATGTACTATATATATGTATGTAGCGAATTTATAAACTGTGATTCATTTATGCATGAAATAACGACAGTTTTAATACAATCATCAACAGCAGCATCACACATATCAGTTTTTTTTTTTATCTCATGTGTGTTATTTTGTTTATACAAAACTAACTACGTATGTATATAATAGTTAGTGGCTGTTGCACTTTGAAAAAAAAAATAGTTTAAATCAATTTTTAAAAATAAAACAACAACAAAAAAAAATTAAAATAAAGAAGAAAATAGGATTTTATGATAACGTTATAGAACATACGAAATTTCAAGCACACACAACGTGGGTATGTATGTACATATATACATATGTGTATGGATATGTACTGTACTTATAATGTACGTTGCATAGATTTTACACTTATGCAGAATATTTTATATGATAAGTGAAACATTATTATGATGCATATAAATTAAGTTGATTCAAAATTTACATTTAATTTGCAATTTATGATATGTGATGTATGTATGTATGTAAATTAGAAAAGTGAAGTTTTAAGAAATTTTGTTAGATAGTACAAATGAAGATGTTTTGTATAAAATTAGTATATGCTTTTAGTTTGTTAAATAAAATATGTTACGCCTGTTTTAAGGATGATAACAAGAATTATACATTTTTTTTTTTTGTTTTGGTATAATATCTTTTCGTTATTGAATATTTTAAGTTGAAATTTTATGAAGAAAAAATTTCAAATACTTTTCCAAGGACAAAAAAAAATTAAATAATATTCAGTTGAAAATAACAAATTTTATAAGTTACTTATAGTAAACTGCAGCCCACCTTTCAAGGTGGAATGACAAATTATTTATTATTAAGATTTTTTTTAAATAAAAATTAAAAGAGAAAATAGCTTTTTTGTTCCTTCTTAAATTAATTATTAACAAAATAAACATTTATAATTTAAAACAAACAAAAAGGTGATAAATAAATGAAAGTAAACGACCATAATGTCTAATGAGCCAGCAACAGTTCATAAAGTCGTGAATTTTCCTTTTTTTATATATCACAAAAATAAAAAACCAAAAAAAAAAATAAAAATAAAATGAGATTTTTAAAAAAAAAAATCGTTTATCTTTTCTCAATTCCCCAAAGTAATGCTGAATGAAAATAAAATGTTTATATTCTTGTTACTATGACATGTATAGTGTATTTTCCATAATAAAGACTAATTTAAAAATCTAGAAAATTGCTGTGAAATAAAAGTTTTTGAATCTTTTTAAAATTCTTTTGAGAATTTTTAAAATTTTGGTTTTTTTTTTTTGTTTTTTTTTTGTATATAGGAAAAAAAATCACAACACAACAACAACGTTGTTACAGAGGAGAAAATACAAAAGGAAAATAAAATGAGAAAATTTACATATTAAAAGGAATTTTTAAATTATAATGTAACTAACCTAGAAGGAGTTTTTCTTTCTTTTGTTTTTTCTTTTATACTTTTAAGTATTTTTTTTTATTTTTTGTTAAGAAATCTAGAGAAATAAATGAAATTTTTTAAAGAAAGATTTCAATATTATTTTAATAAGAATTAAGATTTTTAATCATATTAGAAAACCACAAATTATATTATTATATTGTCAGCTTTAAAGGATAAACTTTAAAAGAGAGAAAAATTGTCATTTGAAATGGAAGGAGTTATTTTTTATTAACATGAAATTCCCTACAAATAATAATTACAATATTTCCGATTTAAATGAAATCTTTAGATGCTCGAAAAAAAAGTTCTTGTTAAAAATGTAGTAAAAAAATGAAATTGAATTTTGGTTAAATAAAATTTTCTTAACAAATAAAATGCATGATTTAAGCAATTTTTAAGAGACTATCATATATCCTTCCTCAAAAACACACAGTACATACATATGTACATATGAAGAAAATTTAAAATTCATATAAGTGTGAATGAATATTCAAAAAGATTTATGATAACAAGTTTATACAGAAAATAGAAATGCTAAAGGGAATTCAACAACACCTAATGGGCACCTTAATGCATGTCAATGTCCTGACAATGATATGGTTCAACACTTTACAAAAGAACAAAAAATATATGTATAGTGGTTATATATGTATGTATATAGTTTAAATTATGTTATTTGAATATGGATATCTTGTATGCAAAAAAATATGGGAAAAATTTTTCTTTTGAAATTTTTTTTTTCTTTTTGAAGACAACAACAACAATTAATTATTTTTTTTTTGATTCTACATATTATGTATATGCAGTATTTTTGTACAATAAAGAAGTTTTTAGAAAGAAAAGAAACAAAACAACTATATTTTGCATTTCAAATAAACATTCCAAACTCAAACTGAATAATAAATTTTTTACATCACATTATCAATTTTGTTTCGAGACATTCAACCTGTCTAAAATAATTACATTATCAATGAAAAAATAACCAAAAATTTTCGTTTTTCTCTTAGTTTTCAAATAAATAAATATCTCATGAATAAAAAACAAAATAAAAACGGTTATTCCTACTCATTCGTACACACGTACACATCTGCTGCTTGCTATTTTACTTGAATAAATAAATTAGTAAAAGGACAATAAAATTGTACATTTATTTTGATTGGAAATTTTTGTTTTTCTTTTTTTGTTTTTGGTTTTATTTTCCTTTTGGACAACAAATACATATTTATTGATTTTATCTATAAATGAGTACAGTATATATAATTGGAAAGGATTTTCTATAATTTTCGCAATTAATTTATTAACAATCATTCCATGAAAATAAAAGTTTAGCTTTTTTCTTTTTTCTTTAATTACAAAAGCAAATTTTTAGAAAGACGATTAAAGCTCACGTTCTAATTGTCTGGAAATTTTATTAGGATCTTTGTGATGTACATGTGCTATATAAGTTCTATCTTGTGATAATTTTTGTAATTAAAAATATTCATTAGATGGAATTAAATAAGGATCTGATGAATTGTTAAAGGTACATAAAATAAGTCAGTACACAAAAGTAATAATTATGAGATTTTTATCAGATTTAATTCGTTTAATTGAGAAATCTAAAAAGAAAAGGATAATTTTCATGATTTAAAAGTACTTATGTATAAATTTTCAATTTTCATAATTTATCAAAGTACTCGTAAAATGTTAAACAAAAAACTCTTCCAATAACAACATATTCATGGTATCAAATAAAAATGACAACATATACTCCCCTAATTAAATTACAACATTATCCTGAAAAACATGAAACCAATAAATGATATGCTTTATTATACCATATACGAGTACATACGTACATTTTTAACCTTAAACACAAAAATAAAACAAAATTATATATAATATGAATGTTCCTAATTTTAATTAAAATTGTATATGGTGCGACAAAATAAAGTAAATTATAATTTCGAGGACATGTTTTATTTTTAAATATATACAACATTCTATTCCTTCAACATGAAAGGGCAAAAAAAAAAAAAAAAAGCAAGGAAAGAGGAAATATCTTTTTTTTTTAAAGGTATGAATATAAAATTTTCTGTTATTTCTATTTATTTATTTTTTTTTTTTGTCTATTTAACATTTTCCATTTCACATTATATCACACATATGTACGAGTATGTGTAATTTAACTGCTTTAAAGATACTTTATTAAATTTAATTTTTTTTTTTATATATTTGCACGTCATATAAGGTTAAAGTTTAAAGATTCTCATATAAAATGACATACAATATACATAATGTAGCTTATACATATGTTCTTATATAATACATAGACAGTATTAAAAAGAAAATACATCTCTTTTAAGATTCTTTTTCTGTACATTAAGTCAACATACATACTCTTATACATATAAATATATTCCGCTAGTATGTTTCATTTCAGAGAACCACATAAAAATGATGATGATGATGAAAAATTGTGAGTTAAGTTATGAAATGAACTTAAATTCTTTGAAATTTTTTCTATATATGTAAAAACACATAACAAGGACATTAAAGATGTTGATATTTATGGAAGTATAGTATTATTTAAAAGGGATATATGTCAGTCAAATTAACAACATCATAAAAAAAAAATAGGAAAAGTTATTCTGAAAATTTTGAATGACATGTTATTTATTTATTTTTTTGGAACGCTTTTGATGTTTTTTTTTAAAATGTTATGTTAATATCTTTTTCGAAATTTTCAATATAATTTTTCTAATTTATAGAAAATAAAAAGATACATCCTTTGAGATTAAATCTCAATAATAATAATGAGAAAATTTAGAACAAAAAAAAAAAAAAGAAGTATTCAGAATATATGATCAATACATTTGACATTATTGACCCATTTATCTAATGAAACTTGGAAAAGATTTATTTGATTTTTCTTTTTCAAATGAAAATAAAATAATTCATTTTCTTTTAGTAAAAAAGAAATCACAATCTAAGAAAATAATAAACTTTGATATAAAAAAAAAACAATCGACAGAGATTTCAATAACTCTTTTACGTAGAAGAAAATATATGTAACACAATAATGAAATCCACTCAGAAAAGTTTTTATTCTGTCGTTTTTGTTTTTTTTTTTTACTTTACTTAACTCTTTTATACTTGAAGAAAAATTTTTCAAGATTTTTTCACTTTGACAAAGAAGCAAAAAACAAAAAAAAATAATAGCAAAACAAGGAAACAAACAAAAAAAAAAGCCCAAAAGAAATTTTTGTTACAGTAACAAAACTTAAAAAAAACAACAACAACAACAAACAGAATTTAAAACAAATCATTTTTTCTTGGAAAACTTTTTCAAATTTTTTCCAGATTAAATACTTACAACAACAACAAAGACATTATAAAAAAAAAATGAGAGAAAATTAAAGAAAACTGAAAGAAATGAGTTGAGATGAAATTTAGTTTTTTTTTGCCTGTTTTGTTGTTGTTTTATTTGATTATGCTGTGATACAAGTATTGTTCTAATATTGAAAATTCTAGATCCAGAAATGTGTATATCCATAGGATAAAGAATTTTTTTTTTTTTTTGGAAAATATTTTAAAAATTTAGTTTCGTATTGTGTCCGATATAAATGCTTTTTTTTTTTAATGCTACAAATGATGTTAAAATAGCAAGAAAACAAAAGGATACAAGTATCAGAAGAATGAAAATAAATTTTCAAAAAAGGAAATTAAGACAATGACATTTAATTAGGGTAATAAAAATTTCTTTTCAAAGCTTCTAAGGCCCGATTTTTGTTTTTTTGTTTTCATGTTTATCATTTGTTTCGATAAATTTTAATTGAAAACTAACTAATGAAGTATACTTAATTTCATTGGACAATTTTACTTTCCCACTTATTCACATTTAATTGTTTTTACGTTTTAAGAAACTTTTTCTTTATTTATTTAAATTTAATTTAAAACATTTTAAACAAAAGAAATTAAAATTAAAAAAACAAAAACAATTTTAAGTAGTTTTAAATTATTTCCCTATAAATAACATGATGAATTGTTTTCTTTAAAAAAAAAAAAACTTTTTTCTCGATTTTTATCGTATATTTTCATGTGACGTTTTCCTCTTAAAAATTGAAATAAATAAAAATTCTTTTTTTTTAAATACGATTAAAATAATTTCGTACTGTTTCTTTTATTTAAAAAGACAAAAAATAATAAAATAACGATTAAGAAGGAAATTTTTTACAAACTACATAAAACTATTATTTTACTTTTTCCATCATTCAACCAACCCATTATTTTTTCATCATCACACATTAACTCCTTTTTTCTTTTTGAAAAATTTTTTGTCCTTATTTCTTTTGTTGTTTATCCATATTTAAAGTGCTTTTTCTTTCTTTTTGTTTTTCCTCAATTTTACATCGCTTGCGGAATTTTTATTTTTTTTTGTTCTTTATTTCTTAAAAATTCATTTAAAAAGTTTTTTCCTAAAGTTAATGTGTTTTTGTATACATATACATAATAGGCAGGTGGGTTGACAGGAATGAAATAATGAAAAAAACAGAAATAAGTGTAAAACAAGATAAAATTCCATCTAATAAAAAAAAAACAAAAACAAAAAAATATATTTTATGCCAAGAAGAATAAAGAAGATTAAATATGCTGGTGAAACATATTTTTTTAAATTATACGATGTCCTTCAAAAACAAAAACATTTTATTTTTTTTTTTTAAATAAAGTTTTTTTCTTTCATTTTCATTTTAAATACTTTTTACTTCGTTTCCTGATTTTTCATTTTTTTTCTCTTTTTTTTTTCTGCAATGTTTTTTAGTTACTTTCATGTACATATACATAAATAAAATAATTTTTTAACTGAATTCAGAGAATTGTATATAAGAAGGATTTTCATAATTTTCAGTGAAATTATAAAACGGATAGCAAAAATAATTTTACGATTTTTTTTTTCCTTTTGTTATGATTATCTTATTTTGTACACAAACAGGTATGAAGAGATATAAAGCCTTAAAAAGGATTTGAAAAATTCATAAAAGAGGAAAAAAAATTAGAAAAAACCAATAATTTTTACAGAATACAAACTAATTTTTTGTTCATTTTATGAAGCTTTTCAATGATTTTTTCAAGGCTAGAAAAAGATTCTTTTATATGTTTAGGAGGCTGAAAATATGTATCTTTCAAGAATATCAAGAAAAAGTAAAAAACAAAAAAACCTGATACACACAAACTTACTCCTGATCATAAAATTCATATTTTGTTGTCCTAATCCATCAAATTTATCATAAAAAAACAAACAATATCTAATCTACTTTAAAAATAATTATAAATAAACATGAACGTTTAATAATAATTATCTTTAATTTTTCACCTCTATACCTTGTTTTATATTTGAAAAAGTTTATTATACTCTTATTATATTAAAATTATCTTAAATTAACTTTACAATTTATTTAAAAAATATTACGTATATTAAATAGTCCTTTTATAAACAGAATTTCAAATAAAATTTATTCAAGTCTAATCTTTTCACAAGATTCACTAATTAACAAACAATTAATGTAAATAAACGAACAAGTGTACTGTAAATGATAAACACGATGTAATTTAATATATTGTGACAGGAAGAAGGATAAAATGACGTAAAATAGATTTTTTTTTTTCTTCTGTTTATTCTGTTAAAGTACTAATGATACGTTTTAAATGAATTCAGAAACGTTTTTTTTTTTTTTTTGGGAGCATTTATGTAAATCAAATGAAATTATTTCAAAATAATTTATTTGTCCTTCATGGTGGATTTCATGTCAGATTTTTCACTTTTTAAATTATAATATGATATTTATTTTATGAATATTTATTAAAATGATTTTTTATATGTTGGCACACGTTTTTATGTTGATTTTTTATTAATTTTTATGCGTAAAATGTAAATTTTTCAATAAAAATTGGATAATATTTCTTTCTTAATTATTTTCTTAGACTAAGAATATCTATTTATTACCCCTTTTTAAACTTTTACATATTATCATGAACTTTACAATAAATTTATGACTGTACAACTGAAAAAAATCCTGAATATCTCAAAATATTTTTCTTCCTTACAACACATCACTGATAGAATTTTTCTAAATCTCTACATCATCCTCATTCATTTATTAACTTTAAATTCAATGTCAAAAGACAATATTATACATTTTTTTCTCAGTATAAGTATAGATTTTGTAAAAAATATTTTCCTAGAAATCAATTTATAAAGCATACCTTAAATCTTATCTGTAGGTTAAATCTAAAAAATTTTTTAATTTTTAATTTTTCACTTTTCAAATCCCTATCCTATTAAAATAAATATTTTTTAATAACTTGACCTCTTTTTTTTTTTTTAGTATATTTATTAACTAAAAAATTCAATGTCAAATGACAATTTTCACATCTGGATTACCCAATGGGGCTTCCTCTCTGCAATCATTATTGTATATCTGCTGTTGGTTGACATTTATACAAATTTTTTACTTGAAAATGAATTAAAACAATTTTCACTACATTTTCCGCTTCAGATACAAGTAAAAGAGATAAATATCAAGGTTGTATGTGTACCAACATATGGTATAGTGTGATGGTAATGAAAACTCATTTTTGCTCTTTAATTTTTCATATTTTCACAGGTTGATTTTTTTTTTTATTTTTTTTTTTTTTGTCAGAACTTTGAAACCATTTTTACACAATCTGGAGGATATTTGAGAAGATTTTTCACTTCTTTTTCGTTTTTGTGATATATGGAAAATTTACACTCTCCAGTGACTATGGTTTACTGACTTAATAAAGTACCATATAACCGAAAAAAGAAAAAGAACACATGCCATCGTGAAAAAATTTATGGATTAAGATTAAGGAAAAAAAAAATGAAAAATAAATATTTAACTTCCTCGAAACAGCCCACGATTTTCTTATAATATTTTTAAATTTTTTCCAAGAATTATTCCGTTATGTAATGCAATTTTAATGAGCGCAATCCACCTTAGTTCTCATGTTATTAAAAAAATATAAAAATCGTACTGATGTGTCTAATGTATGTAGCAAACCATAAATTTTTATGAGAGAAAAATATTCATTGAATATTAAATTTTTTTTTACTACATTCGCATGTTATATTTCCGCACATATATTCCATATACAAGATATTCATTATCCTTATGCAGGATATATGATTCAGTGTGACAACATTCTACAACGTAATTGGGAATATATAAATGTGAATTTTCTCATTCTTACTTGGCTTTTTTTTTTCTCCTTATTCCATGATACATTATCTTAAATTTTTATTTAAAAGATGTTACATATTTAAAAGAAGAAGAAGAAAAAAAAAATTGAAAATGAATTTTTATTAATTTTAATAATAAAAATGAAATAAAAAAAAAAACGGGAATAGAAATGAATTTATTAAATTTTTATTAAAATTTTGAAAAAGATAAAAAGATACTATATTTCCAACATAAAAAATTATTTTTTTTTTTCTTCTTCACTGCTCGAAATTTTGAAATATTTCCACATCACTAGTCAGTTTAGAAGTTAAATTGAAAAAAATGTTATATGAAAAAAAGAACAAAATTTAATTTTCATATAAAATTCTATCTTATTTGATAAAATAAATCAACTTTGAAAATTTCATAATGTTAAATGTAGCTTTAGGATATTTTATATATTTTTTTGTTTACATTTTTGTTTTTTTCGATGATAAAACCTACACTTTGTAAAACTGTTTTCTAATCTCACAATATATACCTTGAAGGTAAATCTTACATAGTTGTTACATATATGTTTCAAAAAATTCAATTTTGTTTACTAAAAAATAGCAGCACAGAACAGGTACAAGAAAAAGTACAACAAAAGCTCATTAGATTTTGCATATGTTTCACAAGTAAATTTTTTACTTTTGTAATGAAACGTTATATTGTCATTTTATTTGAAAAATTTACTACATAACATATGAACTTTTATTTACATATTTCTTTTTTCTGAAGCCTCAAGCAATAAACTACCGTTTTTGTATTTTTATTTAATTTTTAAAATGTCAATTTTTTTTCGGTAAATTTGGGTAGGCGTCTCAAAAACAAAAAAAAAAAAAACAAAAAAAAAAAAATACAAAAAACTCAAGTATTAAAAAATGTTATAGAGTACCTATATAAAATACTTTTGTATCCTGCAAAAATACATTATTTCGTGTATTTAATAAATTATAAATTTTTTTTAACCTTAAAAAACAAAAATAAACATGAAAATATTTTTCCATATTATTTCAATTAACCTAAAGCTAATTTTTTCTTTTGTCCTGGATTTCATTTGAAATATAGCAAAAAAAAAAACACAAACCAAATTTCATCAGCATTCTTCCTTCTACAATTTCTGAGAGACAAAAAAAAAGTTGTAACTTAATAACTTATTTTCTTATTGAAGCTCACATGGAATAAAAAAAAAACAAAATTCGAAAAAATAAATGGTAATCAATCCTTCGAGTCATTTGGCATTATTATTAATTTACTGGAATTCATGTATGTAGGTGTAATAATTCATTTAATATAACATTTGGCATGAAAACAAATATATTCGTTTTTTTTTTTTGTTGTTATTGCAAAACAAAAACAAACACAATGTTTCCGTAGAAAATTCCCTTCAAAAAAAAAAAAAAAAATTTCTTCAGAAAAAACTCATTCTTCGCTTTTTGTCAACTTTCTTTGCTGTCAGCAACATGCAACATAATAAAAAAAATTGTTTCTTTTTTTGTTTTTTGTTCACATAGTCAAAGCAGATAGAATTTATTCTTTTTCGGATAACATTTTTTTGTTGTTGTTGATTATTTCTCTTCCTTGTATTTCATTTTTGTTTTTCCTTTTTGTTTTATGTATTTGTGTTTTTTTTAATAAAAACCAAAATGTACTACCTATACAAGCTAATGAGAATTTTGTTTAATTTCGCGGAAAATTAATTTTTTTTTTTATTTCAATAGATTTTTGGTTTTTTTTTTTTGTAAATGTTGAAAGTTCAAATTATTTTCTTGTTTATTATTTTTCAAAGAGACGTTCATTCAAAAAAAAAAAAACAAAAAAAAAAGGTACAAGGACATCATAATGATTTTTTTTTTTCGTGATTTTTATAAGTGCAAAGTACATAAAAAATAAAAATAGAAAAAAATATCAATATAAAATAAAAAAATAATAATAAAGAATTAACAAATAAAAAGAATAAGTATATAAAAAATAAGAAATTTTATTTTTAGAAATTAAGAAAACGAGCAGAGCGAAGAAAAATTTATGTATATCATTAATATTATTTTATCGTGATGATTTTTTACTTTAATTTTTATATTCAGGACATTTAGAGTGTTGTACTGGACACTTTGAAAAACACTTTTAAAAAGTTTTTAATAAAAATGTCAATTTTTCGAGTTTTCAGTTTCATTCTGTCTTTCGTGAAATATATTATTTGAATTTTTTTCTGAAATAAATTTTTCTTTCATTTGGGAGCAATTTATTATTTTAAATTATTTAAACAGAAAATTTGCATTTTTAAAAAAATCTCCATTTAGGTACTTGTGTACAACAAACATCCTTTCTAATCTTTTTTCACTTTATCATTACATTGTTATTAAAACATAAACACCTAATTAAATTTTTTTTTTTGTATGGTGTTTAATCCATATAAAAAACCAGCTACTAACTTGTGTGTGTGTGTGCGTTTTTTTTTTAAATATCAGTTTTTCTAATTTTTCATTTTTGTTCTAATAATATCCTTATTATGTGGTAAATATATTATTATTTTTTGTCGTATCCCTTCATAGGAAAAAAAATGTATAATTTCTGAATATAAACAATAAAGTACATATTTTACGTACATTTTATCACAAAAACATTAAAAAAAAAACATTTTTTTTTTTCGTGTTTTGTATTTCATCATGGTTTTTCACCCTCCTTTTTTTTTTATTTTCTATGACAACGTTCTATTATGATTCATTATGAATACCTAACCGAAATTAAAGAAAAAAGAAATGTTAAAAGTAAATAAAATCTCATTTAATAGCAAGTATAACTGTGATGAAAATATGTAACATATTATTTAATTCCCGGAAAATTAAAGCTTTTTCATACATAAATATTTTTTACTATAGACACGAAAAATAAAACACAAAAAAAAGGAGTCCTTTTAGAATCATAAATTTATACAGAAAAATAATGATTAAAATGTATGTGTACTACGTAAGAGAGTTTTAGAGACTATATACAACACGATGATGATAGTGACAATGATAAGCTTTGACCATGGAAAATCTTGATTGTTTTTTTTTTTTTAAATCATTTTTGTTAACATTTTTTTTTTCTCAATCTATGTACGAGTATATGTGTGTTTTATTAACTAAAAAGTGGATAACATATGCTACCTTGATTATTTTTTTCCTGGTTTAATTTTTATAAATACATTTTATTTGTGGTTTTCAGTGGCTTTTAACATAAATGTTAGCTTAGTAGATTTATGGAAACATACAAAAAAGTTTAAAAAAAAAAATGAACAAAAAAAATACACAAAAGGTATTTTTTTTTCCACATGAAATTTTTTGTATATGAATTTTTTTTCTTCTGGTTATTGTTTAAAATTAGTGAATAGAAAAAAGATGAAAAAATATTTTTCTCATATGTATATGTTGAAAAAAATGAACACAAAAAAACATTCATATAAAATATGTATATAATTAACGATGTACATATGTCCTTTTGTTCTCTATTCATATACACATACATCCTTTTACTTTTATGTGGATATCCTTGTAAAATATTTTATTTAATGTTGAGTTGATTTTTAATTAAAATGTCTTTTTAAAGGTTTAACAAAAAAAAAAAGATTTGTATAAATATTTGTAAGGTTAAAACTAAAATAGAAAAAAAAAAATTGTGATAATGTGTCATAATAATTCTCTTATGAATGACTTTTTTTTTCTTTGTAGGTGATTTAGATTTAAAAAAAAAAACAAAAAAAAAAAACAAAAAGTAATGCAAAAGAAAAAAGATAAACAAATAATAAATTGCAAGGTTTAAAATTTTTTTTCAATGGAAAAGATTAGTATAGCTTTTTTTTTAAATTATATCGTTGTGATGACATTCGTTCTTTCAAAATAGAAAAGTGAAAGTAATTGCCTCCTTTTAATTTAATCGTTATTTGAATTCCAATGTGTTTGTTGATTATAACCTAAAAATAAAAACAAAAAACGAACGTTACTTAAATCATCACATTTGTAATCAAACAAAATTTTGAAAAAAAAAATATGGAAATTTATTGGGAGCCTTATTTAAAATATATAATCCAATTTTTATTTTTAAACAAAAAAAAAACAAACAATAATAAATCTATTTTTTCCACTGACCAAATTTTCTTTATTTTCCTCTTAAAATATGTTATGCATAATCTTAAATAAAAAAAAAATAAAAAAAACAAAAGTCAATAATTTTGAAAATTTATTATTCAATAATATAATCAAACAAACACAAACACATACAAAAAAAAGCTAAACAGAAAACAATATGAAATTATTGGCGCCCCATATAACTCCCATTCATTTGTATTGAATTTTTGTATAATGTAATAATTTTCAACATAATAAAAAATTTTCTAAAATTCATGTTTTTTTTTTTTCTTAGTAAAAAAACAAAAAATGTGCAGGAAAAAAAATGATAAATAACCTATTATTTTTTTTAGTTCTTTTTTTTTTTTTCTAGAGAATATTATAAAGCTTTCAAAATCAGATCAAAATGTAAACATAAGAGAAAAAATGAAAATATTTCTTTAATATTTTTTGTGTTTTTTTTTTCTTCACAGAGATATAAAAAATACATACATAAAATAAGGAAAAAGGAAAACCACACAAAAACAACAAAAAAATAAATAAGAAATTGAATAAGAATTTTATGTATGTACATATATATGTATGTATGTCATTTATGGTTCAGTTAACACACATGGAAAAATATAAAAAAAGAAAAATAACTGAAAAAAATAAAAAGAAAAAGTTTAAAAGAAAACAAATTATTTTTTGCATATTTTTTTTTTTTTACAGATTTTTTTTTTTTTTTTTTTTGTGGTTTCAAAAAAAGAATCTTGATTTATGAGATCGTTTGTAAATTTGTGATTATTTATTTTTTGTATTTTTTTTTTTTTTTTTTTACTTTTTTTATATAGATATATAGTATATATTCATATTTATTAACCATTTATAAACAATTCAAAAAACAAGAGAAAAAAAAAAAGGACTTTCTCATAGAAAAAAATAAATCAAAAACGAAAGATGGTATAAAGATGTCATGAGAAATCAAATTCATGTTTTATGTTTAACTAAAAGAGAAAAACAAAAATACATACATACATACGTATATTTCTTGCATTGTTTCTTTTATAGAAATATTTTTTTTCTACAGGAAATATTTTATACCATAAATAAAAATTTCTAAAAAAAATATTAATGAAAAGGATTTCTGGGGTAAAAACAAAAATTGTAAAAATATTTGAAGTGTTTTTTTTTTTTTTTTTTTTGAATTCTACATTATTTACATTATCCTTTTTATTTCAAATAAATATAAATAACGTACAATATAAGAATTATAAGTATAATGAATTCATGAAAACTCATTTTCAGATATAGGTATGTATCATACATATGTATGTATGCATTTTCTTTTGACAGTAAAATTTTTGTTTTAATATTCTGAAAATTTTAAATTGCAATTTTCTTTTTTACATGTAACTATACTTTTAATATCTTGTACAAACATCCTATTGTATTACATATTGGATTCATACATGAATACTGTACAAATTTAATGAAATCATTCATAAGAGTTCTATTGAACACGTAATAAAAAATAATTGAGAATACATATAATAATTAAGGTACTCTTTTGTTCTTATATCATAATGAAGATAAAATATTTTTAAAAAAAAATACACATTTAACAAAAATTACAATTTCATATTTTTTTTATTTTTATTTTTTTTCAATTTAATTGTCATTTACATATGAAACCAAGATTCATTCACATATGTCCCTCAATATCAATTATCCTTTTCATATCATCAACATTATCATCAATAAGAATGACAAAATAACAAAATTATGATTAAATGAATTTTATTGCATTATTGATAAAATGTACATACATATATCCACGTATAAATGTATGTATGTACGTGGATACATGAACATATATGTATATATGTACGTGGGTATATATGAACATATATGTATGTATGTATAAAATTTCAATATGAGAATGGATAAATTTAATACAACAACAATAAAATTGATTTTATCATTTTAAATAATTTAAATGTGTACATTTATATACTCCTATTTTTTTTTTATTCTGATTGCATAAAATGGTAATTAAATAAAAATTAAAAACCAAAAAAAAAAAAAAAAAAAATTGAAAATATTTTCAATCAAAAATAATGCAAAAATAATGAAAAAATTTAAAAAAAAAAAACGTTTTTATCAAATTCATACGTAAAACGCAGAAAAAAAAAAAAATAAATAATGAAAATCTGTGTTGAATGAAGTTTTATTCAAAAAAAAAAATTTACTTAACAACAGTAAATGGAATCTGTTATTCATTTTTTTTTTATGTACTTGAATTCTGATGTAACCATGACATAGAAATTGAAGAAAAATGATAAATAAATAAAAAATAAAGATAATAATTTCATTTTTCCTGCATTATTCACGATTATATATAGAGAATGTTAATTCATTATTTTTATTTTCCATTATCGTTAGTATAGTGGTTTTATTTACTGAAATAATTAATAATATTATCTTTTATCCTCTGAATATATGATTTTTCTTTGGATATTCTCGTTTTATTTTATTTTTTTTTTGCTTGTTTTGTTTTATCTTTATTTTACTTTTTTTTTTTTCAATTATAATTGAAATTGTTTACTTTTATATTTTTTTTTATTCTTAAATTGAATTGTTTAAACATGCATGTAATATTCTGTTTTCCTTTTATTTACTGTAATTGATAAAAAAAAAAAAGTTTACATAAGAATAATAAGCTTTATGTTTCATATATTATTTTATTTTTGTTTTTTTTTTGTTTTTTTATTCTGTAAATGAGAATGATTATCATAAATTATGAAACAATATATAGTCGTATCTAATTTTATAATAGAGAAAATAGTGTGGAATAATATACTGTTTTTCTTTCGTTATGAAAAGTGCATTTACAATATAGTAATCTAGAATATCCCACACAGTAAGTTTATACTTACGTACTTCTGCAATTTTTTTTTTTTTTTTTTTGTTTTTCTAGAAAAATAAAAAATGTTATACTGAATTTTATTTATTTTCTAGTTGAGTTATTTTTATTACCACAAGAACTTAAATAGAAAAAATAATTAACTTCAATATAATTGCGAATTTACAATTTAATTTAACATAATTTTATAAAAGTGTAAGAAATTTAATAGTTGTATTTTAAGAATGCGAAAAAGTAATGCATTTGGAGAATATAAATTGATGAATTTGAAAGCTTTTAAAATTTAATTTTATAGTTTCTTGTACGCCATACTAAAGTTTTTTAAATTTCAATAGATTAATAGATTTTGGACAATTTTAAAAAAACAAATTTTTAAAATAGTAATCTTTAGCAGTATAAAAAGGATGGTCAAAGACAGGTGTTTGTTAACTTTGTTTTAACACTAAAATATCATCTTTATTCAACAAAATACAAAAATGGATAGGATTCTGAAATTGAAATTTCTAAAAATTCTAATCATCTCTCCAACAACAACAACAAAAAAACTAAATTCAAATATACTTTCTAAAAACTTTAAAATTATTTCAAAATTCTCTTGAAATTTTTAAAGTCAAAAAATTTATATTACGAAACTAAAACTTCTATATGTCCTTTCAATTTTTTGTTGAATAAACTTAAAATTTCAATCAAATAAATAAAATCCATTTCATTAGCATCACTTCGTATATTTTTTCCATATTTTATGATATTTTTACGATTCTTATTTTATTTTTTATCCTTTTATTTCGATTCTACTATAAAAAAATATCCAAAATTTATAACTGATAACTTATCTTTCATCTTAAATTTTTCTTGAATCCTTATTTTTTGACTGTATATAATCTAATAAACAAAAAGACTCTGCTCTTT
The DNA here is from genome assembly GCA_939192795.1 of Bombylius discolor. Lineage (NCBI taxonomy): Eukaryota > Metazoa > Arthropoda > Insecta > Diptera > Bombyliidae > Bombylius > Bombylius discolor. The sequence goes on along the minus strand of OW584240.1, from coordinate 49,424,068 downwards.
AATAAGAACTTCATCAAGCATAACACAATATAATTTTGTTGTTTGTTTGTAAGCCTTTATCCTTTTTTTTCTATTTTTTTCTAAAATACAAAAATACAAAAAAAAAAAGAAACTTTAGATATTTTGGATAAATATCCATAAATTCTTTTTATCATATTTTCTTCATTTTCTTTTTTTTTACCAAAATTTTTTTCGTCCTTTTGGTATCATATCATATTTCTTATCTGTTTTTTTCGTTTCTTGTTTCGTCCGTTTATTTTTTATATTTTATCCGCATAAGCAATTTATTAGCATTTATTATCCGTCGGCTATAAACAAAAGAAATTCATGGATATTATCATTTTCGAAGTTTTTTTTTTTTACCACAAAATAAAAATTGTCCAGGATATAAAGTATAAAAAGCTGGCTATGTCTGTGAATAATTTCAATAAACATTGTTAAATTATCATAAATCTTATATAGCATCAAAAGAAGCTATAAGGATGAAGAGAAAATGTCCCTTTTCGACGTTTTTTTTTTTCCTTCTCTTCAGATTTTAATAGCACAAAAGAAAAACTTACAAGTTTTTTTAATTGTTCTTCTTATCCTTAACAGAAAAATATTTCTAAAATTTATTTTGTATCAGATAGACAAAAAAAAAAAGGATTAAAATAGACGAAGCTAATTTGTAATTAAGACAAATTTAGTTTTCTTGTTTTAAAAGTTCTTTTGTAGAAAATTAACAAAAAAACATGAAACTAATAATTTTTATCTTATTTCTTCATAATTTTGTGAATTTTAAAATTATTTCTGTCCTGGATAATCAAATTTTGTTGAATTTTAAACAAAATTCTTTTAAGTTCTAATTAATTTTTGAATTTAAAAAATTTATTTCTTGTCTAGAAATGAAAAAAAAAAATCATATTTATATAAAGTTCTATGTTTCTTAGTTTCAAAAAGTAGAAAAATAAAACGGATATACATATAAAGTTTCAGGATTTCAATAATTTTTATAATCCTCAAAGGAAGATATAAGGAAACCATTTAAAAAAATATATGGTTGTTTTTTCTTCCAATGTCACTCATAATATAATTTCCTTTGAAAGAAAGAAAAAGGATATTCAAGATTTTTATATCACATGAAACTCAAACAACATATATTTTATTTACGCAAAACATCCTTAATTTGAAATACACAACTTACATAGTATATTTAGTTGTGAAACGAATTTTCATAAAGTGACAAAGCGACATTCAGTCTAGATTTTTAGCAATTTGGGGTAAATTATTTGTATACGCAATATAAAAATCGTATCCTTTTTTTCTTGGTTATATTCGTCGACACACTTCATTGTATTTGATTGTTTTTTCTTTAAAACTTTGAGTAAGCATATAGGAAAATTTTATATCTACTTGTGAATCTAAACGACGAAATGGTTTACTGAGAAAAAAATAAAAATTATTGATCAGTCAAAAAAAAAAAAAAAAAGACTCTCATTTGAAAAAAACATAAAGGAAAATAAAGTTGACAAATTGTATTTTACAATTTTAATAAAAAAAATTTCAAGTGAAAGAAAGAACTTAAGAAAATTTGAATTATTTTTCTGCCCTAATCCTTTATTTCGTTGAAATTTGTATATTTATATCTTTTTAATGAAAATTCACTTTCATTTAATTTCAATTTATACTTATGTCCTTTTTCATCGTTTTTTTTTTTCTAACTTAAAAGCTGATAATCTATTAAAAATTACAATTTTTGAATAAAAAACACACACAAAATGTTTTTAAATAGAAATTTCTCAAAATCCTTATGTATTTTCAAAATTCACGTACACAATTACTCTGTGTAGTTAATATAATGTTACATATTCAATTAATAACGTGACTTTCAATTCTCTTTTTTCACTTAATAAAATCTAAATAATAATTTTCTTTATTTTCGAAATTACAAAAATTATATATAAGTTTTAACATCTAAGAAAAACAATCTCCCCCTACACATATACACACACACATACATGCAATCTTAGTCCTTATAGAATCACGTACAACATTACATAATTTATGTAACTATTCTCATTTTGTGTTTTGGATTTTGATATCAACGATCTTTATATGAAAGAAAAACGAAAAATAAAGCACCGAAAAAAAAAAACATAATTCAATATCCTTTTTCATAAGATTTAAGAACACTAAAATACAATAAAGAAAATCACATACATAGATCATATATTATGTTTTTTTTTTCTAATTTTTTTTTTTTTTTTTTTTTCAAAGTAGAAAAAGCTGGTCTAATGAAAGCAATTTAACTTTTCTCTTAATAGTTTTCATAAATGAAACATTATAACAAATGTCGACCAAATGTTGTAGGACGTATACACTACACATATACATACAAATGAAAAATGAAATAACAAATCTGTGCTGTGACATCGTTTTATTAATTTTTTATTTTTTTTCATTTCCTTTGTCTTCCATTAATCCAATATTTTTTGTTTTTTTTTTTTGAAAATATATTATTTTACTGGGTCATGATCGCTTAAGAAAAAGAAAAGAAAAAAACATTATAGAGAAAAAAATTCAAGTTTTATTGTAAAAATGAAAAATTCTCTAATGTTCTTGGATAAAAAAACTAATGTGATATTTTAAGAAAAGGTGAACAAAAAACCCGTTATTAAATCGCAACTAATGTTATTTTAGCATGTTTTTTATCTATAAATTTAATATAAAACGTGCACAATTTCAAATTTTACAATAACAACGAAAAAAAAAAATCTTAAAATTATAAATACAAAATTTCTGTTGAGATTTTAGAAAATATGCGTACAGAAATCTAATTTCATTTTCCTATGTTATTTCTTTTTTCTGATAAAAATCATTTATAATTTTTAAGATTTAAGATGTCGTTTTGTTATATATTTTGTTTTTTTTTTTGTTTTTTGTTTTTGCAAAATATATTAAATTATTTTGAATTTAATTTTTGTCATATTGTATAATCATGAAGAAAATTAATTTTATTTTAGATTTATGAAATAGTATCTTTTATGCATACAGATGTGATGATGATGATGATAATAATAACAATAATGATGATGATGACTTGAATAAATGGAAAATGACATACATATATATATAGTATATATAAATAAGATATTTATTTAAAAATTTACGATGTATAAAAACGACATTTTAGAATAATAACAACACAAGAAAAACAGAAGAAAATGAAGGATATCATATTTGTTTTAAAAAAAAAATAAATGAAATTTATTTAATCAGAAATGATTCGTTTAAAATTATATTTACTTATTTTTATGTTTTCTTTGATGACTTTTATCTTTGGTATGTGTATCTGTATAATGTAAATAAAATGTTCATAAGCACTTTGACATGAACTTTTAAAACAAAATTCTTAAATAAATATGTGAATAATCCTTATTTACAGAAGTTTACAAATCAAAATACATAATTACTTTTCTTTTTTTTTGGAACAGAAGATACTTAAGTGAATCTTCAACGTGATCTACTCATTTGTAATTTCATTTCTCACTACTTTCGATACTTTCATAAAGTACATAAACTTTTATGTAGGTTGCAAACCACATATCGTTCAGTTTCAGGTACTTAATCTTTCTATTATAGTTAATTACAAAAACGTTAATAAATTCTTTTTTTGTCTTTAAAACATATCCTGTAAGTTAAATAATAATAAATCATTCCTGACCTCAAACATTTGAAATTCTATTCTTTGTTCACAAAGCTCCGGAAATATGTTTTTTTCACTGTATAATACTTTTTTTTTAAATTTTACAAAAAAAAATAAATAAATGAAAATAAATCTCTCAATTAACTCAATGATTTGGTATTTCAACTCATTAATTCTAATCTTTTAATTTACCAATATACTGTTTTTTTTTTTTCTTCTTTTATATCCTTTTTATTTATTCTTATCATTTCCTGTTTTACTTTCAATAAATTACCAATGTCATGAATTCCGACAATTTTATTCTCTTAATTTATTTTAGCTCTCTTATTGTTAGACATAACATATATTATATGTATGTATTATAATATATGTGTATGTATAATATATGTCTTATATATTCAAGAAAAAATAGCCAACACAAAAGACCATCATAAATCATAAAATTTTCCCTTTTAATATTTATGATTACTTATTTTCTGAAAATGTCTTTTATAAACTCATCATAATTTTTTTTTTATGTTTTTTTTTTTTTTACTTTTCTCAAGGCAACGAAAACTAATTACGAAATTTTTCTTTCTAATTTTTTTTTTTTTTTCTTGAAAAGATAAGAACACTAAAATTGCATTTAAACGAAAAGAACAAAAGAACAAAAAAAATAATAATAAGTAACTAAAAGTACTTATGTACAAGTTTTTGAAAATAAATTCACAGAAAAAATGATTTGTGAAAAATTAAAGAGAAAACATTATCAGAAAATTGAAGATTTTAATTGACTTTTATTTTAAAAATTTAATGAGCAATTATTTTTTTTTTTTTGTAATTTTCTAATAAAATTGGGCTAAATTACTTTTTATCATCATTTTCTTTTTTTTTAAATTAAGTATGAAATCAGCTTCAACAATAGGATTTTTGTCGATAAAAACTACATTCTGTCTCAGTCCTTTTTGTCTTCTGACGTTGATGTTTATTATCATTTTATTGAATCTTGAATTAACTGCAAGGGATGTTAGAGAGGATTACAGGACGATAGATTAGTTTACTTCAAAAAAGATACGAAAATCGACATAAACAAATCATAGTTTTTTTGACAAGCCAAATCAAAGTCAAAGGAACCAATGAAGTTTCTGTAGCTATCATGACAATTCTGTCAGTTAAACAATTCAAAAATCGAAAATAGTGATGTTTTAAAATTTCTTAGATTTTAATTGAATATTCGTAAATTTCTTGCTTCTATTACTATTTTTGATGATAAAATAAAAATTTCCAATCCAAAATGAGTTTCATGAACAGAGATTCATTACTTAATTTGTATACACCAATTTTATTCAAACTTATTGAATTTGTATGTGTTAATTCACAATTCTGCAAAATATTGTAATCAATAGAGTTTTATTTTTTTATTTTTAAGGTAATTATCATTTGTATCGTAATTTTCTATCCGATGAGACCATATGCATTTATTGCAAAAGCAATTGCTTATTATGGATTCCCTTATGTCGTTATCATGCTTATCCTTGGTAAATATTGTAGATTTATTTTAGTACTTAATTATTTTAGATTAAAGATAAAATTTTATTTTATTTTTTTCATGTATTTTTAAGGACGAGTGTACGACACTTATTTTGATAAGAAAACCGAAACAATAATATGTTTTTTGGGTTCATTGATTTTCTTATTGGCCGGTGCTTTTACATTATTCCAATCAAAACATGTTATGGATCAAAATGAAGAAAGAGGACCATTCATTTCTGTAGGAATAATATCAATTGTTACTTCAATATTTTTTTTAATGGATGGTGTTTTGAATATGGTAAATTTGTTTTTTCTTTTCTTTTTAATTTGATTTAAATTTTTGAAATTTCAGTTTTCATATTTGGAATCATCAGAATCTCAAATTAATTCACTTATAGTCTCTAAAATTTTACAATTAGTAAGTAAAACATTTTCAAAATTCAATTTTTAATTTAATTTTTGTAAATTAAAATGTTTTAGATTGGAATTATAATAACAATTTGTTTGCATCCTGCTTTATATACAACTTTGTTTTTGACAACGGGTACAATTTGTGGTTTTGCAATTGCTATTCTTTTCTTGATCGTTGGTGAGAAATTTATTTAAATTTTATTTAATTGTTGTACATGAATTTTATTTTTTTTTTAAATTTTTTTTAAATTTTTATTTTAGCATTTTTATGTGGCGTTCATATTCGTTTGAATACAAAACTTATTATTTTAGCCATCGGATGTGTTTTATTTTTGGTGTGTGGCTGTATTTTCCTAATGGAAGGAAAAGAAGAACAAATAGAATCAAATCGATTTGTATTGTATACTCTTGGAGGTTTAACAATATTAAATGGTATTTTATTTATAATTGATTCAATGTTAACTGCTCGTGAAGTAATTCATTAAATTATTAAATTAAATAATAAAAATTAATTTATTTCATAAAAAAATTAGTTTTTTTTTAACATATACTTTGTGATTTTGACATGCCTTGAATGAACTTTTGTATTTGTTTTTTTTTTAAATTAAATTTTCCAAATGAAATCACCAATATTTTTAGACAAGGATCTGTAGCATATAGCATATACTTCTTAAAATTAATTTTTTTGTTTATAAAATCACAAAAAAAGACAAATATCTAAAAAAGAACTCATACAAATTAATAAAATTCATTTTATGTAATTTATTTTACTAATATCCTTTAGTTTAGATAAAATTTAACAATAACAGCTAAATTACTTCACATTATTAATAATACGGTCTTTTATATTTATATCGTACAATATATAAATTTAAATAATCTACAATAAACATAACTCCAACAAATAGAAACATTATCCCGAATGAATAAATATGCCATGGATTTTTTTCATTTTTTTGATAAAGTTCAGCAATATTAATGACTCCACAATAACTAAATAAAGCGGCACCAATTATACAAACTGACATATAAAAATACCGTTCAAAATAAATATTTGTTGATAGTTCTGTGTTTTAAAAAAAAAAAGAAATAAAAATAAAAATTGTTATCTTGTTTTTAATAAATAAAATTTTTTAATTTACCAATCAATAAACCAATCACAAGGATCAGATATCCGCACAAAACTCCATTAATTAGAATAGTATATGAAATTGATTCATATTGCAAACAATGAAGTAAAGTAAGACTTGATATTATAAGTACCTTAAAAACAAAGGATTTTGTTTGAAAAAAAATATATAAATATGTATAAACAAAATTCATTTAACGTTTTCTTACCATTTCAAAAATCTTTAATCCTGACGAAGAATAAAATGTCATTAACGGCATTTTGATGTAATTTTGGATGACTTCTTATTCTCCTGAAATTCTAAATTTTAAAATTTGAATGATTATTTTTTACAATTTTAAACTATTTTTCTGAAGAAAAAATAAATATTTGAATAATAAAGACTTTCAACTGACAAAATTTAAATTGATTTTTTCAACGGCTATTTCGACCGGTTCACGTTTATATTGAAATATTCGGAGAAAAAAACTGTAAAAACACAAAACAAAACCATTACAAAATATGATCAAAAAATAAATGAAACAGGTAAAATAAAAATTAAGGACATTATTAAATACCGGGATATTCAAGGAATTAACATTCCCTTTTTTCACCTTCCAGAAAATAATTTATATCTTATTCTTAAACCAAACTTTTTTTGTACTAAGAAAGTTTTTCACTTTTCAATTTTCACAATCCAAAAAGTTGAACTTTAAATAAACTAAAGTGGCCTATACACGATAAGAATTAATACAAAAATTACGTGCTTTAAGCTTAAAAGTTTTAATTTTTTTTTCTAAAATATGTACACAAACAAAATCGTTATACCATAAATTTCACCTTTTGAAATCCGAGGAGAATATAGCTCTTTCAACTAGTAAACAGAAATCATTCGACCGTGTTTATTAACGCTTCTGAAGTGTTGTGTGTTTAAATAAAATAATTGAAATTTTAAAATTGTATTAAAAGTGAAAAATTAATTTAAACATTTAAAAAAAAAAATGGCAGTAAGCAGATTATCAATTGTTAAATTTTTCGAATTGGTGAGTGTTTTATTGTTTAGTTTTTCAATATATATTTTTTTTTTGCCATTTTTTATGGAATTTTTATTATTAAATTATATCGATAGTGAAGGTGAAGATTATACTGTAGAAGGTCATGTTTTAAAATTTAATTAAAAACAATAATGTTGATATTTGGAAAATTAATTAAAGTTGTTAAAATTTATGATAAATTCTAATTTGCCTTAATCTTTAAATGAAACAGTTGACTGACGTCATTTTTTGATGACTAACAATTCCACTATAAGGAATTTTATGTTTCCTTAATAAAAAAAACAAATTAAAATCGTGAAAACATGAAATATACCCAGAAACGTGACGTAAACAAATTTATATATTAATCATCCAATGTCCTTTTAAAAGAACTATTAAATATCTATGAAATTTCATATTCCTATATCAACATTATTTTTTTTTAGTATTTTCTTGATTTACGTCTTATTACTTGATAGAATAGATATAATGATTTCTTTTCAATAACGAAAATTCTATCTCCCTTTTCTTTATAAGTTTGTCAAGTATAAGTACAGGATGTATCCAAAAATTAGAATTTTTAATGTTCTTCTTCAATTTCAAGTATGCATTCACCTTCCATTAGAACCTTTTTGTTTTTGTTATTTAGAACGAAAAAATCAAGACCGTAACGACGTAATTTGAATACTTTAAAAAAAAATAATAAAATAAGCTGAAAATTTGATAATAAAAACATATAAAAAGCATCATGAGAAAATCCATAAAACCTGAATATACATATACTAGAAAACAATACCGTAACGTATTTTCTTTTTTTTTCCATTGCATTAAAAAGAAATTTCCAAAATTAAATACATATAAAGTTCAACAACCGAAAAATTAATTTTTAGATTAAAAAAAAAAATGCCCTAGACCTCTAGACAATTCTTATGTCATTCTAATTGGTGACTCCATGTCTTTCTCTTGTTTTGTTTTTATACTCACAAATGTGTAAAATGTACAGGGCATCATGTTACGCTACGATATGTCAATACTAGTACGTAACAGGAAGTAAAAATACACCCACACATATGTAGCGTCCGCTCCCACCTCTAATTTTTTATGTTTTTTAAATAAAAAAAAAAAATTATAAAATTAGACAATTTTTCAAGTTCTCAAATTTTAATTTTCATGGGAAAAAAAATATGAAAATATTATTTGAAATATTAACAAACAATGAAAAAATATGTCATTCAATTCTTAGAAAGCTTTTATTTAAGGAGCATGTGTACGAAGAATAAAAGGATACAAACTTCTATTTAAGAAAAATTACACTCATTCCTTAAAAAAGACAATCAAAAACATTTTATTTAAATTTTATAAGGATAAACTAAACATAATAAGGATTATAAACTATAAAAGTGGTTATGTTTATTGGTTAACATTTCGTGACATCTGTTCATAATTCAAATTAATTAAATTGTTGACTATTTCGATAAATTTGATTGATAATTTTTTTTTTTTTTTTTTTTTCAAAATCTTATCTAGAAAATTTTCTTGTTTATTCAAAAATTGAATTAGTAATTATGAATTTATTTCCCTGTAAGTTTAAACGATAAAACCAATTAAGATAATTTATCATTTCTCAAATGTGTTATCGAATTATTGATTATCGCCTACGGTTAGAAAATAGAAAATGAAGATTTTTTTACACGAAAAATTCATAGAAAACTCCTGTAATTTGAAATAAGTTTTCGCAGAAAAAACAATGATTTTGAGCATTTTTTCATATGTGATTAATAACATATACAGATACATATACATACATATATTTCACGTATAAATAATTACCTATTATTTGAAAATAAGCGTTTTTTTTTTTAATTTGTTTTTATTTTCGAAAAAATTTAGGAAAACAAAAAAAATTATTTCAGAATTGACTAATTGGACTATGACATAATTTTTAAATTTAAAAAGACAACTAAAACTTTTTTATAGTGTAATTAATAACAATCTTCATGGAATTACTTGTGTAGAAAGCTTATCTTGAATATTTCTAAGAATTTTATTTGTTTTTATTTTTTGTTTAATTTTTCTTATTTTAATTTTGCTTTTATTAAACACAAACTGATCGTATTGTTTATATTATGCCGGTCGTTGATATCACATCATTTTCTATTTTTAACATCGATGAAGCATGCATAAGAATAAGAAGGCATATACGCTTTTCTTTTTGTTTTGCAATTTTTCGTTTATTTATTAATTTTTTTTTTTTTTTTTTTTGTACACTCATAATATTAAGTTGCCCATAAAAAAATGCAAAATTGTTAAATTCATTCCATTTGGTTTAGATTTCAATCATAAAAATGCAAATAAATGCAACGAGTATTTAATTCGAAATTCAAAAATAAATAGTGCATTCAAATGCAATTAAATTTTTATTTTTTTTTTTTTTTTTTGCTGACACATTTGATATGAAAATTTATTTTTGAATGATTAATAAGAGATTTTGTTGTTGTATTAAAAAAATATATTTTTTGTTTGCTTCTAAAATTTGTCCTCTTCTAGTTCCCCCACAATTTTTTTTTATTATTTTTTTTATTGATAATTTATCAAAATATGTATTATCGTGTTCAATTTTTTTTGCTTGTGTTGTCGCTAAAATTTTAATTCTTAAATAAAATTTACTGAAACCGAAATCATACACCCGTTAATTGAAATGCTCAACTAGGTATACGTTTTTTTTAACATTGTGCGTAAATGAACCTTAACGAAACCCCAAAAATGGTTCTTTCAATAATTCTTTCTCACTTCTTTGCTTGATTACCTGTAATTCTCTTACCTTCTATTTACCTGTATATCATGTTTTTGAAATATTTGAAAAAAAAAAAAAAAATGTCGATTGTTAGTTTGTTTCTTTCATTCTTTCTTTAAATGTAACCGAAATGCATATAAACACATAACATGAGGGTTCTTTGTAACGATATGTGTTTTTATATAATAAAAATCAGACGCTTAAATAATTCAAAGAACCTCTATACAATTAAATAAGATTTACTCGAACCTTATAAAGACAAAAATAAAAAAAAAAATCAAATAAACCAGTTTTTGTTTACATCTCTTAAGTCTCATGTGAATTTATGTAATAATAACTAAATAATTGATCTCGATCAATGAATAATATTTTATTTTCTTTGAAAAACATTAAATCTCATGAATCGTCTTTGAAACTGATTGTTCTCAAAATAAATGTTTAATAATAAAATCAGAATTATATTTTTATTTATTTTTTTCTCACATTCTTGAAAATAAAATAAATAAATAATGAGGGTTATAACCTGATTATAGTTATCTTATCATTGAATTGATTACAGTAACAGTCTAAGGCAATTTCACATACCTACATATGTATACATCATTTGCGAAAAATATTTTTAATTGCAACCATTTTTCATCCTAATGCCCTAATTTTTATAATTTTTTAAAATGTCTAGAAAAGGGATTAAATCCAATTGTTAGCATGAAATTACAAAAAAAAAAACAAAACAGGAAGTTAAATTGTCAGAATTTTTTGAAGGGATACAACAATAAAAAGTATTGTGTAACGGATTAAAATTCTTCGAATGACTGTCTTAAAAACCCTTTAATTTTAATTGTATTTTTTTTAAAAATAAAATTTAACTTTAATTTTTTTGAGCTTTTCAATTTACACCTCTCGATCTTAAAATAAAATTTTCTTTGTTCTATGATTATTATTTCCTCAACTTTATCTTAAATTAAACATTTAATTTTATTTTTATATTACTCACTTGCCTAGCCATGTATACGAGGTTTATAAAAAATTTTTTAATACTTAAATAAAATACATAAAACTTGAATAAGGTATATCACCTTCAAAAAAAAAAAAAAAAAAAAACTAACACTCATGTGATATGACATCATCGGAATTGTTCCAAAAAAATTGCGTAAATTACATCGTAGTAGTTTTGAAAATATTTTATTATACAAAATTTACCTTTTCTTCATTTGAAAAAATGAAAATTTTTGAGCTATTCAATGAATATTAGGCCTTCATCATACATGAATATGAATAATAGCAGAAACATAATATCATACTTACTTTTTTTTTCTTCATACACTAGTACTTACGTGACTTTAGTATTACAATACATTTGACAGTGAGTAATGACCTTAAATTATTTCAATTTCAATAAGGTATTTAACTATATTTTGCAGGTCTGCTGACATCATTTACACTTAAAAAGTATCACTAGAGAAACAAGTTCATATTATATTTTATTTTTATTATGATTTTTCTTTTGACCACATATTTATTTTTTTTTTTTATTAAGTTGAATAATATGAAAAAATTTTGAACTTCAAAAAAAAAAAAAAAAAGGAAAAGAATGCATTTTTCGTTGGAAATTGAAATTGAAAAATATATTGTGCCATTTAAAAAAAGAATTAATTGAATTGTTAAAAATAAAATAATTTATTCGGTCACTAGCCCGAATTGAATTGATTGTATAAAAACCTTGATTGTTGAGCGGTCTTAATTATTTTGTTTATCACTGTCTCATTTAGTGTGATATGATACCTAATGATTATTATTGAATTATAAATACATATATATATTTTTTTTAAATATTGAGTATTGTTTTTAAAAAAAATTCTATTGAGGTTGTATAGTCATAGGATTGACGTTAGTTTTTGAATATTAAATTTTTTATAATTGTTTTTGTTTTAGTAAAACTATGTTATTGTATATATGATTTTCGAATTTTCAAGAATAGTCACTTTGAATTGAAATGATATCATTTTATAATGATTTCCGTTAATAATAGCGCTTAACTTGGAATTCAATGAGTAATTGAACATTCGAATTTTAAAGTAGTGTGTTTATTATTAGATTAAATAAATTGAGCATTTTTATAATTTAATAGAACTTGGAAATATGTTTTTTTTTGTTGTTGTTGTTGTTCTAGAATGCATTCTTTTTTATCTATGCTAAAATGAACTTTGACCTCTTATCTGATAATTGTCATTGAATTTTTATTGATTAGTGAATTAGAACAAGTTTTTTTTTTTTTTTAATTTATCTAATTTAGACATCCACGACCTCTAATCATTTTAATCTATTTTAAAATGTGATATCTAGGAGTATAATGTTTTCATATTTTCGAAAATAGGAATTCCTACTCAAAAATTTTGATTTCCACTGCAAAGTTTAAAATCAATCTCCCTTTTCAATTTACCAGAACACATAGCAAATAAAACAATTTAGTTTATTTTGAATTGAAGTGAGGAAAAAATAATTTTTTTTTATCAAAAAAATTAAATTAATTTTTTTTTTCTATGTTTTATTTTCAGGCAATAACCCTTGCTTGTGTTGGTCTACACTACAAAACAACACTTGGAAAAGGTGATCCACAATTAGATTTATTGGTGTCTGGAACATTTGTTGGATATTTGATTATTTTAGTAGCACTTCTTGCAGGTACGTAAATTTACGCAGCTTAGCCAAAAATCATATTCTCGAAATATAAAAATTAACAAAATTTTTATTTAATTTTAGGATATTTATTGTCAACTCCAATCAACAAACGACTTGATATTTACTTCAGTTTAATTGGTTGTGCACTTTTTGTTGCATCTGGTGCATTAACTATACAATATATACAAAATCATATTAAAATTTTTGTTTCCCAGGAGGAAGAAAATATGGCTTATGCTAAAGGATCACTTGCAATTATCAATGGAGCATTATTTTTAATTGATGGATTTTTAACTATTAGAGATTAAAAAATTATTTTTTTTTTTTCAATTTAGAAAAAATACAGAAAATTATAATTGTATGAACAAAAAACAAAAGTAAAAAGGACAAATATTTATGTAAAAAATAATTAATAATAATAATAATTAAGTATATGTGTATTAAGAATTAATTTCTTTATTAAGAAAAACATTTATAAATTGTTGGAGTTAAAAAGTAATTTTTTCTATGTGCGTGTTCACTTTTTTATAAATTTAAAAAAAATTTCAATCTGGAAATGCAATTGATTGTTATTTAAAATTTTCTTTTTTTCTTCATGTAATTTATTATACAGTTATTTTACATTTAATAAAGTAGATACTCCAACAATTTCTTTTAAAAAAAAAAAAAAAAATATTTTTGAATATTTAATAATTACTCAAAGTAATTTATGCTTCATGTTTCATTATAATTTTTATAAATGATGTTATCATTCCGTTTGTTTGTTTTTTTTTTATTTTCATTTTTTTTTTAAATATTTCATTAAAGCATTTTACTATTTAAGATAAAAACAAAACAAATAATTATTAAAAATAGAAATTAAAAACCTTTTTTTAAAAGCACAATAAATGAATATGTATAGTTGCCTTTCAAATACATTGAAAAAAAATTAAAGTACAAAAAACAATAGATAGGTAATTAAAAAATAGATAAATAAAAATTTTTTAACAAAATTTTCACTATTCGATGCACTTTTAACAGAAATTAACGAAAGACAGGTACTGAAACAGGATATTTGTTTAATATGTATTTTTTTTACTGTAACAAAAAAGTAATAGCTATTTGTATTTTTACACTTTTATCGCATACACTGCTAAAAATATATTTATACATATAATTTTTTGATAAAAATTTCAAATGTATTTTTGATGTATACTTTAGAATTTGAAAAGTTAAATAAAATTTCAAGCTGAAAAACAAGTAGTTTATTTTAGTTTAATTTTTAAAATCTCATTTCTATATACGATTATTTCTAATTTAAAATATGAAAAATAAAATTTTTGATAAGACGATGTTGAAAAGTCATAAAATTTTCAAGAATTAATTTTTGATTAATAATTTATATCTTAAGATCTTTACAATTAGGCAATAGAATTCCCGTTCTTATTTCTCGTCTTACAGTCCAATCCATGGTCCATTAAATTTAAGAAAATATCACTTGATCAAAATTCATTGTCCTTATAAAGTTTCAATACTTTCATGTTATTTCCACAAAAAACTTTTCTTATCCAAAAAAAAAAAAAAATTAAACAAATTTATAAATAATAAATTACTAATTGATGACAATTCATTAACTGTTCAACCTCTAACTTGTATAAAAATAATTATTTCATTTACAAATTCGACGCTAATATCATGAATGAAATATTTTTTGAAAGGATATAGGTATACATTAAATTTTTAAAAAAAAAAAAAAAAAAGAACAATCTAACAAGCATAGATATATGTAAGTTCATATGAAGTCACATCATATATCACGAACATCCTATATACTAAAAAAACCACAATTTTTCACGGTAAAACATATTTAACAAAAAAAAAAAAAAAAAAAAACTTAAAATTTTTAACCCCATTTTCAAACCATAAACTTTACCTGAACTATTTAATTCAACCTAAACCCCATCCTCATTAAAAAGTACATTAAACAACAACATAAAATTATACATTGTCTTTTTTGTATATGTGGTAATTACATTATATCCATCACTTGACTTGATGCGGTGATGGACAAGCATTATATTGGAATCATGAAAAATGATTTACAACAACAATATGTGTAGTATTTCATCAGCAGCAAAATAAAAGTAAATAAAACAAAAAATAATAACAAAAAGTTCAGTGCACCTGAATAATAAGAAAACATCAGGTACTTTACTATACATAAACAATCAGGATAACTATGAAAGTATTTTTCTAGGACACAAATAAAATGAAAAATCAAAAAAAAAATAAAATAAAATTAACGTTATTCTACTAAGATACAATTGTGTGTATCCTTTAGAAAAAGGAAGGATTGCGCATCTGTATAACTACCGGTCTATAATAAAATGGTAATAAAATTTAAAACCCGGTAAAAAAGAGGAAACTCTTCCTTATTTACAAATTTTTTTTCTGCGTTTTTCCTTGTATAAATATGCACTAGTATATGTGCGTGTTGGAATCCGGGTATAGAAAATGTTTGGAATTCGGAAAGTATTTGTGTGAGAGAATAAAACGATAAAGAAGTGGTATGATAAAGGGACATCAACATATAATATATGGTTGCCAAGGATTCAAATATAACACATACGCTCATATACATGAACATAATTGATATAATTTATATTAAAATTTTCATTTTGGAATGCAGTGTAAATATTTTTTTAATTGCGCATGATAACTGGAAATATCGTAGAGAATAATGAAATTGTGGTGGTGTAGTGGGCCTGAAGGATTGTTTTTTTCTCAAGTGAATGGGAAATAATAATTTGATTTTTTAGGATTAAATGAAAAATTGTTTAGGGCAAAGAATGATAATATTGAACAATTTTTTTATATTTTTTTCAGCAAGTGATTTCCAACCGGCAAAAGACAAATACATAGTATAGGAGATTTTCCGAACACTCACATTCAAGAAATATTTAAAAAGTCTTAGGACTAATGATTAATTCACTTCATAGGCTTTTTGTAAATACTCACTGGAAAGCTGCTATTCAAGACTTTATTCTTTCAAAAAGAGTATGTCTGCACAAATAAAAAATTATAAAAATTTATATTTGAACAATTTTTATTCTCTTTTTATTATTTAATTACTCCTCATTAATTTGTCATTTAATGAATGTAAAAAAGAAGAAAAAAAAAATTAAATAAATAGTAAAAAAATGATACTATACCGTTGAAAAAAAAAAAAATGAATTAATTTGATATCGAAAAATTCATTTTTATTTTTTTTCAAAAGACATGCGCTTTACACCCGGCAAACCTTGGAAAATTGATTCTTTTCAAAACTCATGTTAAGTTCTTCATTAATAGATATGTAGTTCAATTTTTGTTTTCCTCTTATTTTCATTAAATGGTAAGTGTAAAAATAATTTTTTTTTAAATTTTATTTCATATAATCTTTTGGTGAAGCTAATCAAAAATTTACTTTTGTTACTATAAAAATTTAAAATCCGGCATTTGAAAACGTTCACCGATACGGTAAATTCGATTTGTGTTTTCATACATACAAAATTTATTTCATAGAAAATGGTTTTTCCTTCTCTTCATTATTGCAAAGTCAGTATTTTTTTTTTCTTTTTATTTTTTTTTTGTATATCAAGTAAAATATAAATATGTAACTTTCTAATTATGTATATGAAATTATTATCATGTGCTTTCTTATCATTATTGTCATTTTGGAAGTTTGCATGGAACAAAATGAATTTTTCCATCTTGGAAAATAAAATTAATTCCATTGAAAAAAATATATGTATATATTTATATGAAAATAAAGTGGTAAAAAAGTTAAATTTGGAATATTATATTTTTTCATCCTTTCAACACATATACTTTTTTTTTTCCACTTAACTACTAACATCATCATCAACCACCATCCAGTCATATAAGTTAATAATTTGTGTTTCTCTCTAGATTTAGACGGATATTATTCGTTCATTTAAATTTACATTATTAGTCTACTTGAGTTTTTCGGCCTCTTTAACTCTGTTGTGTATTAGTAACACATATCCATATCAAATTTAAAAAAAAAAATAAAAATATATATATTTTTCAAATAAAATAAATATTATATTAATTTATCAAATTTTTTGAATTTGGAAAAAATATAAAAAAGTCATAAAATATTTTATTTTCAATTTTATTTTGAAAAAACATAAAAAATTTGAATTTTTCATTATAAAAAAAATAATTTGAAAAATTAGAAATAAAAAAAATTGTTCATTTTATCAGCTCAAACTGCAAATAGATAACAACTACAATTGAAATTTTTTTGAAAATTTCTGTGCTTAAGAAAATTTGCAAATTTTTTGTCCTTTTTTAAAAAATTTAAAAGGAAATACATAAATGAGTTTTCGAGATTTTTTTTTCCTTCAAATTAAGTAGTGTTTTAAGAAGTTTTTTATTAGTACTCGTTTCTGCAAAAACTTGTTTCAATTTTATAGGAAAAAAAATTATAAATCGGTATCTGCATTTTTAAATTTTTATTTCTAAATTTTCAATATTCAAAGAAAACTGAAAGTATACAGTAAATAAAATTTTATAAAATTTCTTCAATAAAAAAAGAATAAGTGATCCATTTAAAAAAAAAAAAAAAAGAAAATAAATTAGGAAAATTCAGCATATTTTTTTCTTTAGGTACTGCTTTTTGCTTAATTTTCCATTGCGCAATTTTTTCTCGGACAGCGTTCATTTTCATTGTATGTATGAAATTTTCCAGTTTATAAAATAAACCTACAACAACAACAATAATAAAAAAGCAAAAACCAACAACAACAACAAAAAACGAATATAGAAAAGTAAGATAAAAATAAAAAATAGAAGAAATAGAAGATTTTTTTTTTATACATGGTTTAGAATTATTATACGCATACTGACTCTAGAACTGTATAACCTAAAAAAAGGTAACTAATTAAAATACTTAATACAAAAATATAACACCATTATGTGGCACAACTAAAATTAAAATAATTAAAACATTAAGAAAAAAAAAATAGCCGAAGAAAAGTTTTTTTTTTCTTTTATAAATTAGTAAAAAATATTTAAAGAAATTTTTGTAAGGTTTTGTAATAAAAAAATTAGGATAAATAAAGGAGTAAAAACTCGCAAATAATGATAATAACTAAATTATAGAAAGAAAATTACCTAAAATACTCTTTTTAATAATTTTATAATAAGAATTAGACAAACAAAAAACAATAACAACAGTAGAAGTGAGATAATTTGATATTAATTTTTACATACACACAAGGAATAAAAGTGAACAAAAAATAATCAAATCTTAAATAAAAAAAAAAATTTAAGTTAATTTACTTAATGAAAATTTTATAAAATATTTTCTATTTAATAATTTTTTTATTAAATAATTTAATTGAAAAAGTGTAAACGGCATTTCATTAAATTTGAATAATATATAAAAACAAAATTATTCAACATTTTAAATAAAAAATTTAATTCCATTAAAAATTTTAATTATAAAGAAAAAGTATTTAAATATACATATATACATAGTAAGTCTTAATTTAATCAAATTAAAAAATTTAAAGAAAAAAAAACACAAAAAAAAAAGGATTAAAGTTAATTAAGAACTCAAAAAATAAAAAGAACATATATAAAAACAGAAAACACTTGACAAAAAAGCAAATTCAACTGTGTTTGTGTGTGTTAAAAAAGGAAAAAAAGTATTTATAAAACAAATTTTTTTTTTTTTTTTGTGGCAATTTTTTAAGATAAATATCGGTAAGTATAAACAAACACATGAAGGTTTATAAATTTTAAAATTAATATTAATTTCTTTTCTCACATTATTTAGAAAAAGAAATTTTTTATACACGTTGTTATACATTTTCTTATGATAATAAAATACATACATATATAGGTATATAAGAAAAAAGCCCCACCCTCTCATACACGACCAAATGAAGAACAAAAAAAATTTTCTTAAAATATCAGTGGAATTTTTTTCCGGTTATCTTTTTTTCCTCTTACCTTTCTTCCATTTTTTTTTAAATAACTTTATCTTATTTCCAATAAAAAGAAAAATTATATTGAAAAATCATTAAAAAAAAAAAAAAAGAACTAATGTGCAAAGTAAATAACACTTAGATTTTATAGATATACATTAAAAATTTCATGTAAATGTATTGAAATCTTATTCATTTTATTCATTTTCATAAAGCTTTATACGTTTCTATGTATATGTATGTGTGTTTTATCGAATATAATGTTACAATTTATAAGAAGAAAGGATAAAAGAACGTAAAATTAAACGAATGAAAATATACACAGAAATAGTATGAAGATAGAATCTCATGTAAATCAATGAATAATGCATTAACAGTTATATGAAAAAAAAAAAATAAATAAATAATAATAAATATACATTTTCAAATATTATATTCGTGTGAACACCTATAGTTCCACATCCTTTATCCTTTGATGATACGGGTAAAACCTTAATTTTTATTGTGAACATGTAAATTACTATTTTTAAAGAAAATAAATGATTTTTAATAAAACAAAAAAAATTACATACACATGAATTTTAGTTAGTTGCTGAGTAGTGTGTACTCTGTAATTTATTATTTACTTACTTTGTACTTTTTCAACCTCTTTTTTTCATTAATTTATTTATGTTTTTTTTTCAAATTGATTATCAAAAAAAAAGCAATTATATTAATGGTCATAATTTCTCACTCTTTATTTGTTTTTTTTTTTTCATCTGTAATTTACACTTCATTTGAATTTTCAAAGAAATAATTAATTAGAAAAATAAAGTAATTGGAAAAATATATTTTTCAATATCATCAAATATATGTAATTACTCGTAACCTTTCATTTGTTTTTTTTTTTTTTTTACATTTCATTTTATTTTGTGCATATACACAAAAAATGATGTATCCTTTGACCTAAATTTCTCCTTTAACATTGTAAAAAAGAACAACAAGAAAAAAAACACATCATTTGCTGCACACACAAATTTTTAACAAACGACAAAAGGTCAAGAGGTTGCAACTTATGAGTTTATTGTTCTTTGATACTTTTGTACAAAAGAATAAGTCTTTGACATTTCTTTAGTTTCTTGATCTTCATTCGAGGTAAACACATCCTTTATGAAAATAATTATTTAGATGTTCTTACTTTGACCTGAAAACTTTCAACATACATATGACTTTTAGTATAAACGTTAATTTTTTACTTTAAGCTTGCTTGCATATATATGTAGGTGGTATATTCAATTTTTGAAAATTTATTAAAAGAAAACAAAAACAGTAACCGAATAAAACATTTAAATCTTAAATTGATTTCTTTCTAAACTGTTGCTTTATTTTGTTTTTTTTTTTTTTTTTTTTTTTTTAATTAAAGCTAAATAGGCTAGACAACCAATAATTGTTATCAATTTCGAAACTATTATCATGATGTTAATAAAAGTTAAATGAAAACAATATTGCGTGACCAATTCGATTAAATTAATCACAAGTTAATCGAAAAATATCAAAACTAATGACTTTTTTTTTTATCAAATCGAAAATATTAAAAAGAAAACAATAAAAAGCATTAATAAAATATTATGTTGAATTTTCCAACCAAAATAAAAAATTTTAAATTAGAGCGTATAATGAGGAAAAAGCAAACACCACACATATGTACACACATACACATACTATGTATTCTAATAGATTATAATCGATATTAGATTGAAAATATTTATCAAATAAAACAAGATTTTTGTCAAAGTAAACAATAAAAATGAATTATTAATGAAAAATGTATGAAAAAAGGATTTGAATATTTGAAAAGTTTTCTAAGATGTTCTGAATTAAAACCAGAAAAAAAAATACATAATTTTTACGGTTTCAACATTATTGATTTTATACTTTCGATAGACTTCACTGCCCAAAAAAAGAAATAGTTTTCCTAGCCATATCATCCTTCTACTACACATTCACACTTAACTAAACCAAAATAAATAAACTAAAAAATAAATAAATCTTAAAATTATCATAAAACAAAAAGTTTTTTTTTTTCTTTTAAATTATTTCTTTTTTTTTCCCTCTTTTTTTCTACTTCATTTTTACAATTCATATGTGTGATGATTTTGATTTTCATTCCTAAGCACGAATATATTCTTATCATTATCATAAGTATATGAGACACAGTACTAACCCTCATTTTGACTTAATGTATCTTCAAAATAAAGCAGCAGGAGTATCCTTTTTTTCACACACTTTTTTTTCATTCAATTTTTTGTTACTTTTATTTTGCGTATATTCTCATCATCTGTGTATTTCTTCTTCAATAAACGCCATTTTTGTTCCAGTTTTGTTTTTCTTTTTCCCATTTTTCTTAGAAAAAAAAAAATACATACACATACATACATTTTAATGCATGTCAAGATTAGGGAAAGAAAAATCAAAAAAAAAAAAAAAAAGTTATTCAAGAGAGATACATATAAAATTTATTCATTTTTATTTTTCAAAAGAAAAAAAAAATATACCGGCTATAAGTACATTTTTGTTGTTATATGTGCGAGATGATGAATAAATGAGTTCAGGAACAAGGTTTTGAGGTATTCAGGACATCATCATACATAACTATGATGTAGATAATAAAAAAAGAAAAGAAAAATAAATTTATTGAGGGATGACAATAAGATTTCTTATCTATATAATTTTTCAAAAAGAAAAATACAAAGATAAAGATTAGAAGAGAATTTATTGAAATGAAAAATGGTAGAATAAAATGAAATAAAGGAAAAGATGTGAAAGAAAATTTAATAAGCTTTTCAGATGTTTGTTTTCGACACATGAAAATTGATTTTTCTTTTTCTTTTTCTTTTTTTTTTTAATAATAATTTTAATGAGTTTTTTCATTGCTTAATGATTTTTTTGACCCATTAAATAATCGAAAATCAGAAAATAGAAGAAAAAATTATTGACCTCATTATATTTTTATATATACATACGTGAATTCAATAAATCATTTGACTTTTTTTTTTTTCGTTTTATTTTTTGATTACTTGCACATTCAAAAAACAAATTTTTTGACAATGTGTGTGTATGTCCTAAAATAATATATATATATTTTTTTCTTTCTGTATATTTGACAAAAATAAAACAGTTAGAACTATGCTCTCATACAACTCTTTTTATCAAGTAAAAAAAATCGAATCAATTTACAAGTAATTGTTTTCTCCTGTATATCATTTATACGATGGAAATAAATCATTAACTTCACTATAGCCATTAGTTATTATATATATTTTATTATCCTTTCATCGTTTATTTGTCAGATTTACTTTTTCTTGCTTTATTAAAAGAAAATTATAGGCTACCGGAAATATATTTATGCAGCAGTATTATCCTTCCTATATAAATTTCATAAAAAAAATAACAAATTTTAAAGAATGGCTGGAGACCTGTACCATATCCTCCCTCTTAATGGCACAAAATAGAAAAATTTTCATTTTTTTTTTTTGGCAACAGAAAAAACTAAAATTATAAACCATTCGAAATTCTAAATAAAAAATTCAAGAGGAAAAATAAATCACAATATTTCGTATCTTCATTTAGCTTTTTATTTTTGTATGGAAGGCGGATATAAATTTTCTTGTTGATGATTATCGTAGCGTAAAAACTTAATGAATTTGAAAAATGAAGGTATTTTAAAGTATCAATGTACATATTAAAAAACCTTTGAACCTCATAATTATGTATATGTGTGTAAAAAGGTGAAATGTGTAACGAAAAGAAAAACAACCACAAGATTCAAAAATTTTTTTTCCCTATTTTCAATTTAACTGTTTGTTATTGATTTTTCCTCATTTTTTCACATTTTTCTTGTATCGTTTACATTTCATAATGTAACATATACATACAATATATACAAATAAACAAATAGAAAAATTCATTAAGTGTGTACTCCAGCAATCTAGCATGAGATCCAAAACAAAAAAACAAAAAACAAAAAATAACACAAAAAAAGGAAAAAGAAAAAAAAAACTGTGGTGATGATTATCCCGCACCAGTAGCAGACTCAATCCAATTTACGTTATTGTTTCAATTTGATTTCATTGTTGTTGTTTCTATTTTTTAATAGTATAAGTATCAGGAAGCACCTATGAACTTAAATTGTGCGCCGAAGTAAAATTATTCCAGAATTTCCTGCATTTTCCTTGTGAAAAAAATATACATACATATATATATTCACACATACCATCTATCTAATTATAAAATGGCATTGCCAGCATAATTTGAAAAAAAAAAAATAAAATTTGTATCCTATTTTTTTTATTTTATTCCAAAATTTCATAGTAATGTTCTTTTTTCTAAATTTTATTTTCCTTTAGCACATCGCTTACGAAAAACACCAAATTCTACAGCTTTGTTTTTTGATAAAGGCATACATATTACATAGAAATTTTAAGGAAAATTTTATAAAATTTATTATATGAAATAAGGACTCCAATTGTAATTTAAGATAAGATTCGTGTTATGTACTTTTAATTGAAGGACAATCAGAAGGCGGTAAAAAAAATTTAAAAAAATCGAAAAAAAGAGAAAAAAAAAACAACAGAAAAATTAAAAAAAAAACTAATAATTTTGGTTCATCAAAAATAGAGAAAGACAAAAAAATTTTCAACATAATTCCAAATAGAAAACGTATTCCACCAACCATCATCATTAATCCATTATTAATAACGGCGTCCACAAAAGCAAAATTTTTAAATACTAGTAATTTTTATTATCAACATCCTTTTAATCTTATTCAACAGCAAAAACAGCAACAACATTTAAAACAGCTGAAAATCCATCAAAAACCAGGCAAAATTCCAATATTTAAAATGATGACAAACGGCTTAGATAATAGCCAACAAAATGGTCGTGCTGGTTCAATTAGTAGTGGTCAAGATGATGCTAAAACAAATCTTATCGTTAATTATTTACCACAAACGATGACACAAGAAGAAGTTAAATCATTATTTTCATCCATTGGAGAAGTGGAAAGTTGTAAATTGATACGGGACAAGGTCACTGGTGAGCCTTTAAAAAAAATTTAATTTATTTTACAATTACATTAATTCTACTTTTATTTCACTGATGTTGTAATCTAATTTTATTAAATTAAAATTCTTTTAAATATAAATTATCTTATTACTTGTTTGTTTCCATTGTTTTTTCTTTCTTTTTTCTTTTATTTTTTTTTTCTTCAATATTTTCATTACAAACAAAATAACAAACCACAATGAATAAAATAAATCACAGGACAAAGTTTAGGATATGGTTTTGTTAACTATCAAAGAACAGAAGATGCTGATAAAGCAGTTAGTACATTTAATGGTTTACGTTTACAAAATAAGACAATAAAAGTATCTTTTGCACGTCCATCATCTGATTCGATTAAAGGTGCTAATTTATATGTGTCCGGTCTCTCAAAGAGTATGACACAACAAGATTTAGAAAATTTATTTTGTTCATTTGGACAAATAATAACATCACGTATACTATGTGACAACATAACTGGATTATCAAAAGGTGTCGGATTTATACGTTTTGATCAAAGATCTGAAGCAGAACGTGCTATACAACAATTAAATGGTACAACACCAAAAGGTGCTACTGAACCAATAACAGTTAAATTTGCAAATAATCCATCAAATAATATTAATAAATCATTACCACCTTTGGCTGCATATTTAACACCACAATCTAGTCGACGTTTTCCAGGACCGATTCATCATCCAACAACTGGAAGGTTCAGGTGCGAACCATTAAAAGTATCGTAGTAGAATTTATTTTATTTTTCATATTAATTTTCTTTTTTTGTTGTGTATTTTTTTTTTTTTTCAGTCTTTCGAATTATTAAGTTTTTGTTTTAAGAATTTTTTTTTTTTTTTTTTTTTTTTTGCAATTTAACAAAATTGATTTTTATGATTATATTTTTCATTTGTTGTATTTTTATTTGTTTTCTTTTTTTCTCTTTCTCTGAATATTTTTTTTTTCACAGATTTTCTCCATTAACTGGTGATTTATTAGGTAATGCAATATTACCAACAAATCCAATTAACGGTTCTGGATGGTGTATATTCGTATATAATTTAGCGCCAGAAACTGAAGAGAATGTATTATGGCAATTATTTGGTCCATTTGGTGCTGTTCAAAGTGTTAAAGTTATTAAAGATTTACAAACAAATAAATGTAAAGGTTTTGGTTTTGTAACAATGACAAATTATGATGAAGCTGTAGTTGCAATACAATCATTGAATGGTTATACATTGGGTAATCGTGTACTGCAAGTCAGCTTTAAAACGAATAGTTCAAAAAATAAAACTAATTAATTCTTTAATTTAAATTAATTTGTTTTATTTTTTCATTAAAAAAAAAAAAAAAAAAACCAGTTACAAAATTAAACCTCATTTAATATTTTTTTCTCTTCATTTTATAAAATTTAATTGAATGTTTTTTTTATAAGGAAATTTTCTTTAAAAAATCAAATAATAATAAAATATTACACAAACACAAAAAAACAATATTTCTTCGTATTTAATTTTTGCTCTTTAAAATTGGTTTATTTAACAAACAAAAAAAATTAGAAAAATTATTATTAGAAAAATAAAATATTTCCTATAAAATAAATTTTAAAATAAAAAAGAAAAAATCAATAATTTAATTTTTAAGGAAATAATTAAAAAAATAAAAATAAAAATATTAATGCGATATTGTAGAAATAAATAAAATCCACATTATAATAATTGAAAAATAAAAAAAAATAAATAAATAAAAATATTATTAATCCGGGAAAGAAGCAATATATAAAAAAAATTTAATTAGAATCTAAGATAATACGAACGTGTGTTTTAATCAATTTTTAAATGAATTTTGCAAACAAGAAAAATTTTTTAAATTTTCTTTTCTTCTTTTTGTTTTTATTTATTTCAAATTTTTCCTACAATTTTTTTCATTAGTTAAAATTTTTCTCCTTTCAGATAAAAGAAGATAAAAATTTGATAGAAAAACAAATAAATCAATGGTTTTTCTTTATAAGAGCTTAGATAGGGTATATGAAAAGAAAAGAAAAAAACAAAACAAAAATAACAATACCAAGTTATGTACAAAAAAACAAATAACACAAAAAAATTGGATAGTTAAATATTTAAAAAAAAAAAAAAAACAACAACTAACAAAACAAATTTCACAAAATGAAAAACTGAAAATAGGTAGCATACAAAATTTTCTTTTAAGAAACAAAAAAAAAACAAACAAACAAAAACAATTAACAAAAATTAATTAAAAATAAACATATTCATAATGATCCTAAGAAAAAAATAACACAAATATCTTTAATTTATAGGTCAATTAGAGAAACGTAAACAAAAAATACACAAAAAAAAAAGTAAATTTAAAAAAAAAACAAACAAAATAAAAAAATCAACGAGAAATTTTTTGTACCTGAAAAACTAAATAAATTTGTCTCGTGCCAAATGGCTTTTACTATAAAAAAAAAAAAAAAAAATCAAAAACAAAAAAAAAAAACGTAACAAAAAATCTAGAAAAACAAAAACATTTATGTTTTTAAATTTGTTTTAGTCAAAATGTTCTAGTCACTTTTTCTAGTCAAATTTTTATTGAAAAAAAAAAAAAATTAAATAAAAATAAATAAATTTGCTTTCAACAAAAATAATTAATCGATTAATTTATTAATTAAAGACAAAAACATAGATAATGTAAATTATGTAATTTCATGGTACAAGATTTCATTTTACATTCGAAAAATATGTTTTCTTTTATTTTTTTCAATTTAAAAAAAAAAAAAAACAAATCTTGAGAAAAGTATTATTTCACCAAAAAAAAAAAAAAAAAAGAAAAATTCATTTGAAAACATTATTTTTTTTTTTAAATTTAAATTAATTAAATTAACTTCTCTACAAAAAAAAAAATCCTGATGTAGAAAAAAATTTTAAAAATTTACACAAAAAATAAATCTTCATGATAAGTCCAAATACTTAATTAAAATTAAAATAAAATAAAAAAAAATAAAATAAATCAAATTAAGGGTGCTATATTTAGTAAAAATAAAAATTGTTATTATGATGCCATACGTCGTATACTGATGGTTTTTTTTTTAGAGAAAAAAAAAAAAAAAGGACGACGATTCAATAATAAAATTTAAATAAAATTAAAAAAAAAAAAAACAACGTAACGTAACTTAGCTTTAAGTACGGTTTGTAAACTAAAAATAAGTATGAAAAATAAAATTTAACAAAAAAAAACAAAAAAAATCAAATTTTTATAAAATTTTTATAAAAATAAAATTTTAAGAAAAATAAAAAAATAAAAAACATTTAAAAAATAAGTAATAAAATTAAATGATGATGTAAAACACTGCTCAATGAGGTTGCATTTTTTGTATTTTTCACGTTTAGAAAATTGTGTTGTTTTTTTTTTTTTTTTTTTTTTTTTTTTGTGTAGTAAAAGTATTAAAAATTGAAGTACAGTAATGTGCGTGAGTATTATGTAGGTGTTCAAAGTCAAGAAGATGTCCTTTTTGTGTTTTTTTTTTATTTTTTATTTTTAAATAATTAAGGGACCTAATATAGACCATAAATAACTACAATTTTCAATTGATCTTATTTGTCTTTTAGTTCTTCAATTCTATCAAAAAAAAATAAAAGTGTGTTCAAAAAACCTGCCAAAGATTCTAAATATTAAAAAAAAAAAACCTATCTAATATTGAATTTTTTCTTGTTTGCAATTATTTCATTTAAATAATTGATTATAGATAGAAATTTAAAAAAAAAAAAATAAAAAAGAACTGGAGAATTGATAAACGATGAAAGGATAATAGGATAATAATTTAAACAAAGAAGTGAGAAATTAAATATTAATTAAAATAATTTTTTTCTTTTTTTTTTTCATTATATTATTATAATGAATTTTTTTTTATTATTTTAATGAAAATATTACGAAAAAAGGTACTTGAAAAAAAAAAAAAAAAAAAACCTGTAGAACATTTATGAAAATTTTACACATTATTAGGGTACCTAAGTAAAATATTTAATTTTCATCATTTTCTTTCATAAATGAATTAAATAGAAAAAATTAAAAAAAAAAAAAAAATTGAAACCAACATAAATAACTAAAATAAATATAATTACATATAATTATAATTACATTATTATTAAATTAAAAAAATTATATTATTATATATTTAATGAAACAAAAAGAAAAGAAAAAAAAAATAAAATTACAATTTTTGATGTTTATATACCTGTAATACCTAGTTGTATCCAATTTATAAATTAACTACAATTTAAATAATTTAAAATTTTTATTCAAATTTTTCTTTTATGTTCATTTTTTCTCTTATAACTGTTTATAATCATTGTATAGAAAATAATTAATTAAAATGAAAAAAAAAAAAAAGTATTTAAATTAAAAATAATTAACTTTTGAAAAAAAAAAAATATATAAGAAAGAAAAAAACAAAATTTAAAAAAAAAAAATTTCATATAAAGATAATTTTTCTTTGAGTCTTCATTCATCATTCAAATTATTCATTATTATATGATTAATTGAATTTGCTGCTGGCAATTAATTTATTATTTTTATTTTATTATCTTTTTATTTTAATTACAAAAAATATAGTAAATAATAATACTTACAACAAAAAAAATTTAAGTAAAACAAGAACAAAATATATACATTTATATATAATATAAGGCTGATACAACAACAATAAAATTTTGAAAAAAAAAAAATTTTCAATAAAATCACTTGCTACAATAACAAAATCAGAAATAATTAAAAATTTCTGGAAACACAAATAATTTATGAAAATTAAGAACTCGCAGCAAAAATGCATACAATTTTTTTTTTTTTTTTTCTGAATGATTTCAGAAAGAATTTATGATCTCAACAAGGCTCATTGTAATGGCTCATATAAACTCAACCAGGATAAAGTCTTCCTAAAGACCACTATGTGTAAAACTTTTTTTTTTTTTCATATGAAATAAAGTGAAAAAAAAAATTATATCATAAATTTAAAAATACAAAATAGTTGTAGTCGATCAGAAATTAAACAATGACACATTAATTTTGAATTCAATATTATTGAATGGAATTCTTTGTTCTATCTATTACAATTGAGTAACAGTAACTAGAGATTATCTTAGAAACATTGTGGTCAATTTGGTGTAAATTATTGTAATTAAAGTGAATATACTGGATTTGAGTATCTTTATTCATCAGTATAACTTTTCTTATATGAATGATGAAAATAAATCAAAATAAATAAACGTTAATGAAGCTGAAATCAAAAGGACTTTTAAACTAGCATATTCACTATACAGACATACATGCATACATATATTGTGTACATTGTACAATCAACTGATAGACTTTTTTCTTGTCACTTTAGAATTCAAAATTAATGGAAAACAATTTTTCTACAAATCTTCTTTTTTTTTTTTTTTAATAAATATTTTACATTGAATACTGCTTTGCGTTTAATAATAATTTGCTTCTTTTATGACATTTTTTTTTTTCTAATGAATTATTTCTATGGGAAACTGCTTAATTTTAAGTAAATAAATAATTAACGCACACTTTAATTACAAAAAAAAATAAAAAATAAAAAAGAAAATTTTATAACAAAAAAATAAAATATAATGACTCCAAGAAAAAAAACAAAAATAGAAAATATACAAGAACAACGTAAAAGAAAGACAACGCGTATTTTTTACATAAATATAAATTTTTTTAATAAATAAATAAAAAATTAATTAAAATTATCTTTCTATAGTGAAATTTTCAGTTATATATATTTAAATGATAAATTTTTTAAAAATATAATTAAATTATAATGAAAATATTTAATTAATTAATTATATTATGTATTATTATTCATCATTAACGTTAATTAACTTTTATTATGCTTAATTGAAGAAATAAAAAAATTAATTATTAATTAAAAATAAATTAAATTAAATTAATTAGTAATTTATAATATATATTCCAGTAGAAAAGAAAATTTTTAGAAAAAAATAATTAAAATTTTTGTGAAATAATTGATTTATTTATTTATTTATTTTTTTTTTTTGATTTTTTAATTTATGAAAAAATAAATTATAATAATTAATAATCAAATTAATATTTAATTTAAATTAAAAACAAACAAACAAACAAAAAGTATATATATTTTTTAGTTTACTCAAAATAAATTAAGAAAATTTAAGAATAAATATTCAAAAAAAAATTTAAAAAAAAAAAAAGCAATCCATTTCATATGAGTTTCAAAATTTTTCTATACTGTCAAGTTTTTTCTTTTTTTTCACGAAAACGGCGTGGATAACTAGGTAAAAAGAGAAATTAAAATATTTAAAAAAAACATTAAATACCATTATTAAACTTTGATACGCTATAGAAATATTTAACAAATAATAAAAAATTTATAAAAAAAAAAAAAACGAAAATGGTTTAACCAAAAATATAAGGTAAAAATAAAAAACACAAAAATTCAATATGGTGATAAAAAAAAAATAAGTATTTTAAAATAAATAATTAAAAAATTCATTTAGAAATCAAAAAACAAAAAATACAACAATAGAGATTTTTTTTTTTTTTAACGAAATACCCCAATAATATAAATTATTATATTGAAAAAAGATAAGAAAAAAACAATTAAATGAAAATACATAGATACATCTTTATAAAATAAAATAAACCTTAAATATGAATAAGAGCTATTACATTTAGAAGAAATAAAACTTAAAAACAAAAAAACAAAAAAACAAAATAAAACAATTCCTTATATATACTATATACATACATATATAGAATGTGTAATAATTCAATAAGAAAAGTGTTGTTTGATATTTTTATATAAGTACTTAAAAGAAATCAATTAAATAACAAGAAAGTAAGAAAAAACAAAAATAGAAACAAATAAGAAATCAATAGAAAACAAAAATATGTAAGAACATTTAACAGAAAAACAACCAAAAAAAAAAAAAAAACAAAAAAACAAAAAAAAAACAAGTGAGAAATGAAACATAAAAGCAATGAATTACGTATACACTTAATTATTTCTGTAGAAAAAATTTAAAGAAAAACAAAAAAAATAACTACAATTATAAGAATTTTACAGATACATACATTTTATCTATTATACAACATTCTTAATATTTAAATAGCAACACATAAAAACATATAAATCCCAAATTAAAACAAACAAACAAAAAAAAAAACAACACAACATCTTCCAATCGAATTTTTTTTTTTTTTTTTTTTTTTTTTTTTAAAAACATTTTTATAAAATGAAAAGAAAAAAAAAATCATTTTTGAAAAATATGAAATGTAAAATAGAATACCTGAAAATCATCGTATTCAATAATATTATATAGCAAACAATAATTTTCTTGTTTTATATATTATACAAGATTAATAAACTTAAAAAAAAAATGGAAAAAAAATAAATAAATAATGCATATAAAGTTGTAAATTTATATACCGATACAAAAATACAATTTAAAAAAAAATATATATATATAAAAACATTTTTAATTAAAAACAACAAAAAAAAAGGTAAATAAAAAAAAAAATAAATTTAAAAGAAATTTGTTTGTATTTATTTAAAAACAACAAAAACAAAATAAATAGCCACATAAATTTTTCTATAAATTTTTTTTTTTTTAGATTAGTCAAAAATTCGTCTAAAATTAATATGAAAAAAATTAAATAAAAAAATTGTTTATTGAAATTTTAACTTAAAAAAAAAAAAAACAAAACAAAAAAACATTTTTATATAAAATTAAATTAATTGAATTGAAATTACGTGCAAAGGGGAGTTCTGTTTTTTTTTTGTTTTTTTTTAAATTAAATGAAAAAAAAATAGTAATATTAAAAAAAAAAAATTCATTAAATCTTTAGAAAAAAAAAAACATACTTCAAAAATAATCAAGTTTTAGAAAATAAAAACTTTTTTTCGTTTTCAGTTTATCGTTTTTGATATAAAAAAAAAAAAAAAAAAAAATTAATTTGAGATATTTAAAATATCGAGTTATTAAAATAAAACAACAACAACAAAAAATATAAAGAACTGGTTTTTAGGTCAAATTTACAAAAGAAACTTAAAAAAAAAAAAAAAAAGAAAAACAAAAAAGAAAAATAATGAAAAAAATAAAATACTGTTTATAAGTGAATCTATTAATTTAAAATAAAATAAAGAAATTGATGTAAAAAAAGACAAATTTTATGTTTTCTTCTATAATCCTTTATTTGTACCTTATTTGTCCTTAAACAAGAAAACAAAAAAAAAAAATAATAATAAAGTAAAATTTGAAGTTGAGATGTCTTTTGAAAAGTTCCCATCTGTTTTTTAAATGATATTTTTTTTTTTTTCAAGAATAACACCTGGACATGAGAATGTTTAAGTTTTTACAAAAAATTGACATTATTATTTTATTAAGTTTTTTAATTAATATTTTAATTTGTATTTTCATAAATATTTAATTACAACTACAATAAATAAAAGCATTAAATAATACTTTTTTTTTTTCTTACAATCCTATTTCGTTTTTTTTTCTCTCTATTATTATTTATTATTGTTTATTTTTATTTTTTTTTTTTTGTTTTAATTTTCATCGCTGTATAACATTTATAGACAAAATATATGTATCCTTCCATTTTTTTTTTTTTTTTTTTTATAAATAATATTAATTATTGTAAATTTCGGATGGAACATTTAGTTTAGATAGATCTGCTTCTTTTTTTTTTTTTTTTTGTTGTTTTTTTTTTCAATTATCTTTTGAAGCTTTTACCTCATATTCGTAACATATTTTTTCTAATTTTTTAAAATTTAAAGTTAAATTTGTTAAATTAAACTATCCTAATTAATAATGCACATTCAAAGCAATTAAATATTAACTACGTAAAGGCAACAATTCATTTCCTAAAATAACAATTTGTTTTATATTTTTTTTTTTAATTTTTTCTAAATTCTTTTTTGTTTTTTTGTAACTTAATTGTCTTTTAATTATGAAATAAGTTTTAAAAAAAATGTTTTCAAATAAAATATAAAAACAAAAAACAAACAAAAATGAAAAAATTCAAGGTACATATTGTAAATTTTATAATTTGACTTTGAAAGGACACAACTTCATCTGAATTCTTATAATCTTAAAATTAGTCTATTTTTTTATTATATATTTTTAAAAATTAATTTTATTCAGATCGTTGTTGATTGGCAAAATCTAAGAAAATTTGTTCTAATGTTGTCTGACTTATAGAATAATCTTCTATATTCAATAATTCACGATTATTTTCTAATAAGCCAAAAATTTTTGACCAACGTATATTTGCTAATGGTATATGAAATGTTAGCATACCTTCATAGTTTTCACTAAAAATATAATTAAAAAATAAAAAATATTAATAAACTTCTAAAGTTGAAAAATATTAAATTATAAAATAAAATAAAATTCACCTTAAATTTGCACCCCAAAAATGTGTTGCAACAAATCTTAAAATATTTTCAACATCAGCACTCATCATTGGATATTCTTCAGGAACTGATTGCAATCTTAAAAAAATTATAAAATCAAATTATTTTTAGCTTTAGCCAATTGTGATATTTTAATGTGATTTAAAAGCCAATAAAATCATTTTAGTTGAAAGAATTTTAAATAAAGTGTGAAAAAAAATGTTTTATGTACAAAATGATAAGAAAAAAAAAAAAAGAGTAGAACATAAAAAATCCATATGACTCATTATTTTTTTCAAAGCTTTTTTAAAATATTTACAGCCTTAAAAATTCCCAAATTTTTTTTTTTTTACCTTTCAATTCCAATTGTACTAGGTTTACCATTAACCAATTCAACAATCATATGTCCACGACTAGTACTATACTCAAAAATTTCAAATACATGTAAAATGTAATTTTTTATGCGTGTGTTTAAATGGGTGAAAAAGTGTATAAGTGTTAGTGAAAAAAAAAAACTAAATAAATTTTATATTATATGTATACTCACCTTGGTTGATCTCTTCGATTTTTTAATTTTATTTTAAGTACAATCCCTTTTGAGAATTTATTTTTTAAATGTTGTGTTGAACCTAAGCACTTGAAATCACCATTAACCATAATTGCAAGACGTGTACATAATGCTTCACATTCTTCCATACTATGTGACGTTAAAATAATTGTTCGTCCAGAATCACGTACTTTAATTATCATATTCCATAATTGTCGTCTTGCTGATGGATCCATACCAGCTGATGGTTCATCTAAAAATATTATCGATGGACTTCCAATCAATGCAATTGCAGTATTTAATTTTCTTTTAGTTCCGCCACTATATGATTTAATTCTTTTATCCAAATATTTTATAAAATCTAAATCTTTTGCCAATTGTATACACAATCTTTCAATTTTACTACTTGGAACTCCACGAATCAATGAAAACATTCGAAGTAATTCTCGTCCAGTGAAATCAATTAAAAGTGCATCTGATTGTGGACAATAGCCAGTTTCTTGATGTACCTCACTGTGTCTATTTTGAACATTGTTTCCTTTCAAATATATTTCACCCGAATAAATCATTTCTTCACCGGTCATCATTTTGAATATTGTAGTTTTTCCAGCACCATTGACTCCAAGCAATCCGAAACATTCATTGCTTGAAAAAGATTTAAAAAGAATTGAAAAAAAAAAATTGATCATAAAAGAAAGAAAATATTTCGGGGACATTGTCTTGTATTTTTTCGAAGTCTTCCACTTCGATACTAACTTAGTAATAGCAACTGAAATTTCATTCACAGCCAAGGTTTTCCTATAAAATTTTGTCACACGATCCAAAACTACATTATAAGTTACAATTTCTCTCATGGTTAAACTTTTAATTTTGTCTTTTTCATTTTTCACATCATCATCCATATTGGTATTATCAATTGGTGGCTTTATTGGCCTCCTGAAAGATTCCCGAGAATTATTTAGTTAAAATTAAATGAAAAAAAGTGAATTTTTTGTACCAAACATAATCATGAATTCGTCTGCAGAAATTATCCATGAAGCCTGTATCATGCATTATAATTAACAACAACATCAATCCAGCCATGAAAATCAAATAAACTAAATCCGGAATAATTCCGGGGTACGTCCAAGACATAAAACTAAAATCTAGAAAAGATGAAGAATAAGAGAAAGTATAATATTTTTTTTTTTTTTTTTTTAAGAAAACACTTACTGCAACATCTTTCATTATTTTCACAAGAAATTCCTTCACTACAAATTTTTTTCCGAATTGATATTTCGGACAAATTAACCAATGCTTCTGTTAATGCATAATATGGAACTAATCTGAATAACCATCCTATCGATGACTGTTTTGATTCAATTATATTAACAAAATACACCATACAATAAAGAACTGGGCCTAAAAAATTTCAAAAATTATTCGTCCTACTTTAGTCATATTTCTTAAATTGTTCTTCACAACTCACCAGGCAACACGGCCAATATCCACATTCTTGTGAATGCTGTCGATGAATCATTAAGTAATTTCGAGATTGCATATGTGAATGGAATAGCAGCATTCACAAAGAAAATTAAAACTAAAAATATTTTTCCTGCAATAAAACATTTACAAAAAAAGTTAGAAAGAAATGGAACAAGAATAATTACGATTACCCAGTTCCTCAAACGTTGAAAATCCTTGCTGTTGAAATAATGCCACAATTATCAAATAAATAATTGCAATAGCAATAAAAGTTATAAAATCCCATAAATATGCTGACATCCAATAGAATGGTGCTTTAATTCCAGCAATAAATTGCAACAACTTTGCTCCATTAAGTCGCTCCTGAATAGGGAGAATAACAAAAAAGCATGTTATAAATGACATTCCAATTGCCATGTAAACGCTCAATAGCATTCCAATAAAGAAAAATGAACTTTCATCAATTTCTGTTTCAGGTTTAAATGGTTGTGGATGATTTGTAAGTTCAATCTTATATGAAGGTCCTAAGCAAGCTCTGTAAATGACAAATTATTCCATAAAATTACTTTTCAATTTTAAACATTGTCTTCATACCTGACTAAAGCATTGTGGACTACATGCAATGTCAATGGGGCTGAATGTAATATTTCATTATTATACCAAGCAGTTATTTTATTCGCATTAACTGTTGCTGCAACCAAAAATTTATACTTAATCGCTAATAAATCATTTCTTGCAATATCCAAAAAATATTTTTGAAAATTTTCATTTATGGAAATCAATTCATAACTTCTTGTTGTATCATTTAATAAAAATTCGGTATATTGATCAGCAATATTCCATTCAATCGTGTATTTTTTAACATTTTTTGTAACTTCCAAAATAACAGCAGCATCAGAATATTTATTAAGCGTTATTGGTAGTGGAGGAAGTTCTATGTCATCCTGGTAAGCGTAAATATTTATCAATATAAGACCAATCCAAAAAAGTGGAATGACAATTTGAAAAATATAATGTGTCCAATTTCGAATTGTATAAATGAGTTTTTTGAAAAACATTGCTTTCAAACGATTTTTCATAAGTGTATATCCTTCTTCTATTGGGCCATGGTCAGTGATAGCATCAAAAGCTTAAAATAAAAAAAGGAAGAATAAATTTTAATAGAACAAATTATTTTCATTATTTCGAATTTAGAAAAATTTACTAGGAATCATTGCAGCTTCCACATCTTCTTCATTTGATGACTCACAATTATGATTTTCTGTCTTGTGTAAATTGCTAATTTTTCCTATTTTCATAAAAACTTCTTCCAAAGTCGTCAATGATATTCCATATCCGCTTAATCCTAATTTGTTTGATGATGCTTCTAATTCAGAAAGCATCACCTCGAATACCCCAGCATATTGATCAGAAAGCTCATAAAATAGTTCATTTCCAATATCTTGAGATACTTTCATTTTTGGAATGTACCGTTCAATTAATTGGGTTACACTTTGACTGTTACATCCCTCAGCCTTAATGCAAATCTGAAAAGTTTTGGGAAATTAAATGAGAGCTATTCTTTCATAAAAAATGAATTTTCCAAAAATTTACCAATTGGTATCCATTTCCAAATTTCTTTTTCAGGAAAAATGATGTTCCATAGCATTTCAATTCCCCTTCACATAAAATTGCAATTCGATCCCCTAGCACATCAGCCTCGTTCATGAAATGTGTCGACAATAAAATTGTCTTTCCCATCTTTTCTCGTTGAAGTAAATTCCAAACAATACGTCTTGCTGATGGATCCATACCAGCTGTTGGTTCATCCATTAAAATAATCCTTGGATCTCCGCATAGAGAAATTGCCACTGATAAACGTCTTTTCATTCCACCCGATAATTTTCTTGATGGTTCATCAGCTTTTTCTTCTAACTCCAGAATTCTCAAATATTTATCAACATCAATTTCTGCATTTTTACCATCAAATCCTTTCAATTTCGTATAAAATATTAAATGCTCTTTCACTGTTAAATCATCAAATAAAATATCCCTTTGAGGACATAATCCTAAAGATTTTCGTATCGTTGAAATACTTTTCCGAATATCATGACCATTTATGATTGCTGTACCACTTGTTGGTGATATTAAACCCGTCAGCATTGACATTGTTGTCGATTTACCAGCACCATTATGTCCTAATAGTGCCGTTATTTCATCTTCATACATATTCATAAATAATTCCTTGACAGCAATGCGTTCATCATCGAACACCTTTCGTAGTCCTTTAACCTTAATTCCAACTTTTCTGTACATAGGTTGTGATTCAAATGCTTCAGGATTTTGTTCATCAAATGGTGTTTCACGATCAGAATCCATTTTATTACTATATTGTGATAATGATTTACACCAAAATTGTGTAGTGAATGGAAAATACCATTTTTCTGATATTCCATATTCACCAGGAAATACTTTTTCCAAATACAATGTTAAAATCATGTATAAAAACGTATCAAGAATCAACATCAAAATTATATAACCAATACATAAATCATCATTTGTTGTCGGTGATGACCACATATTGTTCCATTGTAAACCTTTTCCAACAGATTCAAAATCAATTATCAATTTAATTGCATTACCCAAAGCAGAATTTGAAAATATTGAAATAAGAATTTTCACACTCAAGCACATTGTGTCGTAGTGATCCTTTAAAAAAAAGAATGGAGTGTATGATAAATACCATAGAATATTAGAAAGTGTTGCTGCTGTGTTTGCTTTTGAAAACAATGTTGACATCATAAAACTAAAAGTGATTGTAGCAAATCCATAAATGGTGAAAAGAAACAAAACAACTGTCCAATCAGAATAATAAAGGACGCTTGGATTATCACTTGTATGAAACTGAAAAGCAACGATATAAGATATTCAAAACATTTTTTAAAAATCTCGGTGATCGTATTGGCTTACCTTTAATGCTAAAATTAGCAATACAGTTGCTATTTCGTACACGATAAATGTTTTGATAAACCATGAAGACCAATGGAGCCAATTTTCTAGTCCCATAATTTTCATAAACTCTTTCAATTTTTTCTCTTTTTCATCCGTTACATACTAAAAAGATACAAAAAATTAAAAATTGTACTATTTTGAATTTTTAGAACCTAAAAAATTGTTTTCCTTTACCTTAACTGTACAAATAAAACTAAATGAATAGCTCATTAATAAGAAAATGCACAATAAACTGTCAATTATCGTAAGCATTGTGTCCTTTTTATAAGGTGGATAGGGAAATTTTTGAAGCTCAATTTTTGGTAAACGTTGCAATTTATCATCATATGGTAAATTCAATCCAATAAATGATTGTGCAATTGAATGTTGAATAGCTAAAAAGCCTTCATTTATATATGATGGATTTATCCTTATAGTTGGTCCTAGATCCTTATCGCTTTCAGGTTGATACAAATGATTCGTTTGCCAATGTGATATTTTTAACAAACGTAATTCACTTGGAAAACGTAATTCATACGTTAAATGCTTTGGATACGTTTTAACAGTTACATAGCTATCATTGAATGCGATACCAGCAATTACATCATTAATTCTAAGAAATTCTTCTAATTGTGCTGAATTTTTTAATCCAATGGTTGTAACATTCAAACTTAATCCAACATCTTGCATAAGGCTTTCAGTGAATTCTGTTCGTGGAGAATAAGCCAAAATGAAAGCGAAAGGATCTTTAGTTAGATTTCTGTAAAAAAAAACAAATAGGTATAAACTGATTAATCATTTTATTTTCTATGAATAAATTTATGAAAATTCAAATACCGCAAGTGGACCAGATTGTCATCCAATGTATCAGGTTGATAAACGGTGGGTTCAGAAAATTCTATTGGTTTTGATTGACTACGTGCAAATACCAAAAAGGATATGAAAATTGTTGGTAACGTAATCTCAAATAATAATTGAATTTTATGATGTTTTTCAATTAACCAATTTTTCCAAATTAATAACAGAAATTTTCCCCAAGCATTTACAGCCATCGTCCATTTGGATACTAAATTGATTGTAATCTAGAATTCTGTAAATATATATATTTTTTTTAATAAAAAAAAAATGAGGTGCTAAATAATATTACTCGGCGAATAAAATGTTTAAAAAATAATTATTATTTTTTTTTTTCAAATATAAAACAGAAATCTATAAACGTTTAAAAAATTACAATTCATCAAATTAATATGAACACCCAAAACTGAATTTATGATTCGTTAATAGACTGTTTATATAGTTAATTGTCCTCTACATTGTCCTTGGCGTCTTTTAAAATGCATATTACAATACAAAATACATAAATTATAATTTAAGAAAAATAATACAACAACAACAAAAAATCATTAAAAAACGAATATCAGTTGCGGAATTAATTTGAATTTATAATAAAAAAGCAAAAATATCGGTATTGAAAAAAAGCCAAAACAAGAAGTAAATTTGCATGCTTTCTCACCCTCATCATTTTGTTATTTATGTATAATTTAAGAAATTTGGTATCATCAAAAATTTTTTTTTCTTATTTCAAACAAAAAAAAAAAAACACGCGTAAATATCCTATACACAAATTCGTGATATACACACAACATTTAAAATGAAATAAAATAAAGTAAAATAAAGGATATGCTTATAATAACACGTCATCTAAGTATATCTATAATATATAAGAACAAATTATAGATATGTACATATATGTATGTATATATCAGCGTATAGACATTTTGTCGCCAGCAATATATGTATGTAATAAAAAAAATTTTTTTCAACACTGCCAATTTTCATAAAATTCCAAATAAAATTTGATTTGACACGAAATTAATTTTAATTTGCAAAAAATTTGAAATTGTTCCTTAAACATAATTTTAAAATTTTTCAAAATTATTGAAATTGTGAAAAAAAAAAAAAAAGAATAAAAAGATATTCTAATTATTTTTTTAAAAAAGCTTTCGAGAACTCGGCACAAAAATGAATATATTTTTCTTATTAGAACAATTTAAATTTTTTTTTTTTTTTTCATAATTATATCCGAATCAATAATTTTTAATTTTAAAAATTACTTTCAAGAAGGAAATAACAAATATGTACTTTGAACATTTAATGAAAATTTCTGCGTTTATCTATATTTTATTATAAAAATGAAGAACATACCAAAACAAATATCTACTAACTATTCTATTTTTGTTTCACTACAATGTTCACTGCTGGTCAACAAAAACTTAACTAATACTTAGTATGAAGAATTTTCCTATAATAATTAAAGATTTATGAGAAAAATAACATTTCGAATAGAAATTTTCTTGGGAAAACTTTTTTAATGTAGTGCGCATATTCAAAATGAAAATGAGAGCACACACATTTTATTTTAAAATAAAAAATTAATAGAACAAGAATAATTGTTGCGTATCCTCAGCCTCATGAAAATGCCGCTGTATTTTGTTTATTTTTTATCTCATATGAGATTTAAAACAAAAGCACATGTAGTTATCTCTTACAACAGGTGGATATTTGTATGCATGTAAAATTTGTCCTTGTAATAAAGGTGTGTGTAGGACAACTTTTACAATTTGTGAACGAAAGAAAAATATAAGTTATATGTACGTGGAAATTGCTGGTAGGAGATGAGATTAATTAATATGTTAGGAGTAATAAATTATTTGTACATACATAAATTATTTGTATTGTTTTTTTTTTTTACGTTATATTTTTTGATTCAACAATAACATCGATAACCAAAACAATAATCAAAAAATAGGTATAATAGAATTTCCCAGAAATCACATTTTTCCAAGAATTTAATAACAATAGTAATTTATTTTGCAAAAGCCAAATTTTGATTTAAAGAAGAGTAGTCTTCTTTCCGTATTTTGTAAAAATTTTAATTTTTTAACTTGAAATAACCTCCATAAAATTTTCGAATTTAAAAAAGACCGTTTATCACAAACTACTACTCTCTACGGATTTTTTATGTACTAAAAATAAATATGACTTGTGTTGTTTTTTTGGTTTTTTTTATAGTGGAAAAGGTGGAAATCGGCACCGAGTCATGCTCTTTGGCTTTGTGTCATTTCCTATTTTTCATACTAATTTGTAAAATTGCAAAATGGCGACTCTTGTGGTACCAATATGGAAAATGTTCATATAATTTGTAAAATACGATAATTTTCATTTGTTCGTTCTTATTTTCGTTCACTTTTCACTTTGTCCAAAGAAAAGAATTTAATAGACGATAAATTTTATTTTGTGTTTTCCAGCATATTTTGTGTGGTAAGCCATTCCTTTTAATTTTTTTAAATTAAAAATATAATTTGATAATTAAAATTATAAAATTAATCATAAAAAATTGAAAAATTTCTTTTATTTTTCTGTATAGTACGGGATTTCAGCTTAACCTCTTGAACTTGTCGTCCCTCAATGGCAGCTCGAGAAGCTTATAAATTATTTGTTGGAAATTTATCTTGGACTTGTGGACATCGTGAACTTAGAACTTATTTTCGAGAATTTGGTAAGGTTTTAACAGCAAACGTTGTTTTTGACAAGAAAACAGGTTGTTCCAGAGGATTTGGTTTTGTAACCGTTAGCAATAAGTCATTGGAGAATATTGAGAAAAAATCTAAACACATTTTAGAAGGAAATCAAATTAATATACAAAAACAAAACGGGCAATAAAATACATACCTTAGTATTTAAAGTCATTAATTTTCTCATTTAATTTTGTTTAACACAGAACTTCATATTTAGTTTCCATTTAAAATAAAATAAAAAATAAATAAAAATGGCTTCAACACATAGTGACGACATCATTCAATTGCAATTCAATAAAGCTGCTGATTATGTTCAAATGAATGTTATAAATTTTAATTCAAAAGATTTATTGGAATTTTATGGCTTATATAAGCAGAGTACATGTGGTCAATGTAATACACCAAAACCAAATATTTTCAATGCCCAAGGACGTGCAAAATGGGATGCATGGAATAATTTAGGTGATTTATCTAAATCAGAAGCAATGAGCTTGTATGTAGAAAAACTACAAGAATTACAACCAAATTGGAATCAAAATCAATCAGAAGATAAAAAAACTCAATGGGCTTGTACTTCGACACTTGCTAAAGAATTTGAAGCTGAAATAGCAGAAATGGATAAAACACCATTCGATTACATTAAAGAAAATAATTTGGACAGAATACAAATTATGGTCAGTTCTTGCAACGTAAATAAGTTCAAAGATGCAGACGGAATGCGATTGATACATTGGGCTGTCGATAGGAATGCCGTAGATATTCTTAAATATTTATTATCCCTTGGCGCAGACGCTAATTCAAAAGATAATGAAGACCAAACTCCATTGCATTATGCAGCAACATGTGGACATACTAAATGCGCTCAAATATTACTCACATTTGGTGCAGATCGTACCTTACGTGATCGTGATGGCCAATCTCCTATTGATGTAGCTTTTGATGACGCTATGAAAAATATTATAACCAATTTCATATTAATGTATGGAAATCCACTTGATAATTGTCCAGAATAAATTAGCTTTTATGTCGTAAAAATCAAATTGTTTTTCTTTTTTCTCTTTAATTTTTTACAATATTAATCAACATATTTTAATTTAAAAAAGTACACTGTATTATATAAATTATCCTTCAACCTTTGAAATTATTTTTGTGATTTACAGAAGTGCTAATAAAATAGTAAGTGCCGCTGAACTTCCAAGCATTGCATATCCTGTTGAGTAGACTTCTTTGATTTTTAAAAATCTTCCCAAATCCCATAATAAATGACGAATCCCATTACAAATATGAAATGAAGCTGGATAAGCTAAAATTAATTTAGCAATAAGTAATGTTGGTGTACTTAAATGTAATCCTTCAATCATTGTAATATAATGTGAAAAATCATGTGGGAGTACTAATGCACCAAGTCCCAAAACTGTTGCGTAACCAGTCAATGCCATTCCCGTAAAACGATGTGAAATTGATAGTATACTTGTTAATTGTGGAGAATAAATTGTTAAATGTGGTGACATTTCACGTCCAAGACGCATATTTCTTTCATCATGTGTTTCCTTTGGTTCCTCTGGTTTTGGAATCACTTTTATTGTAATACATCTGATGTTATTCCAATTTGTTTGATTTGCAAGTGAACGGGTTAATAATGATCTGCCAACAAATAAAGCCATTTTATCGTTTTTTTAAAAAACTATTTAAAATGAAATCACAGTTTTACACAAAATTTTACGATTTTTAAGCAAACAGCTAATTGAAGATTACTTGGTCAATTCTGATTTTTGATGGATCAGGAATTCACAAGGCAAAAACTCAGTTAGAAATATCGAATGTCAAATATGTCATTCGAATTTTTCGCCATCAACGAGACTCGATTACCAATAACTTTTTGCTTTGGTCGTGTGTCTGGTGTCATGTCATTTATGTTATGATATGAATTATGAGTGCCGTCTCGCCTTTGCCAAAAATACGTTAGTATTAAACCATTTGCCTTGCATGGGAAAAAGTGCTTTGTTGTGCAGAAGAAGTTTTGTAATTGCATAAAAATATTAAATAAGCCGGAATTAAAATTACAACCACAAATAATGGCAGATGCAGCTACTGAACATATTTCAAAAAAGTAAGGAAAAAAATTGTGAAAAAAAAGTTCTTGAAGAACCAATAAAATTTCACTTGGTTAACATTTCTTCCACATAGCAAAGCTAGGTGTTGTAATCTGTCAAGAAACGACAACTAAGTGCCACACGTGCAAATTAAGAATTTATTAGCTTTTTAAAAAATCTTTTTAAGAAATGCAATGCAATCGTGTCGTTCATTGAAAATTTTGCATAAGTTTTATATTCAAAATCAAGCGTTTCAAA
Source organism: Bombylius discolor (assembly GCA_939192795.1). Classification (NCBI taxonomy): domain Eukaryota; kingdom Metazoa; phylum Arthropoda; class Insecta; order Diptera; family Bombyliidae; genus Bombylius; species Bombylius discolor. The sequence continues at coordinate 49,379,442 of OW584240.1, read as the reverse complement.
CAACAGTTCATAGAAACATTTTTTTATCTTCAATTTATTCAAAAAAGTTTGGTTATTTTGTTTAAATAAGTTTTTGCTTACATTTGAAAATTGAAAAATTACATCAGTTTCTTCTTTATGTTTACAGTGAGCTAAAAAGACGCCTTAAAGCTGAACAAAAGGCTAAAGAAAAAACTGAAAAGGCAGCTGCTGCACCACAACAACAGGAAGCACTCCAGAAGAAAACGAATAAAGTTGCTGAAGAAGAAATTTCACCAAATGAATATTATAAATTAAGAAGTACTGCCGTTGAAGAATTAAAGAAAGATCCAGTCAATCATCCATATCCTCATAAATTTCATGTCAGTATTTCATTAGAAAATTTCATTGAAAAATATAGCAATTTAAAGGATGGTGAAATACTCGAAGATGTTCATCTCAGGTAAAAAAATTGATATGAGATTTTATTTTGAATACCAATGCCCAATTTTAATTGAACTGTGATTTCAGTGTTGCTGGACGAGTACATGCTATCCGTGAATCCGGTGCTAAACTCATTTTTTATGATTTACGTGGTGAAGGTGTTAAATTACAAATAATGGCAAATGCAAAACTATATGAAAATGAAAATCAGTTTGAACCAGATACATCAAAAATTCGACGTGGCGATATTATTGGTGTTAATGGTAATCCAGGAAAAACTAAAAAAGGTGAATTATCGATAATGCCTAAAAAGGTAGGACACTTTAAATTTCCGTTATGTAAAAGAAATATTGATTGAAAATTATTATTGTTAACTTTTTGTTTGTTTTCATAGATAAAACTTCTTTCACCATGTCTTCATATGTTACCTCATTTACATTACGGTCTTAAAGATAAAGAAACTCGTTTCAGACAACGGTATTTGGATTTGATATTAAATAATAAAGTTAGACAAACTTTTCATATTAGATCAAAGGTAATCCATATTTTGATTGTCGTTTAACTATCTATTCATTCACATAATTTTTTCGTTTAATTTTATAGATAATCTCATACATTCGACAATTTTTCGATAATATGGGATTTTTGGAAGTTGAAACACCAATGATGAATATGATACCCGGTGGAGCAACAGCTAAACCTTTCATTACACATCACAATGAGTTAAATATGGATTTGTATATGAGAATAGCACCGGAATTATATCATAAAATGCTCATAGTTGGTGGATTAGACAGGTAAAACTCGAAATTATACGCTAGGATTCAACATTTTTTAATAAATCAATACGTATTTTTGTTTTCTAGAGTTTACGAAATCGGTCGACAATTCCGAAATGAAGGTATCGACCTTACACATAATCCAGAATTTACAACATGTGAATTTTATATGGCATACGCTGATTACAATGATATACTTGCTATTACTGAAAATTTACTGTCTGGCATGGTAAAATCAATTCATGGATCATACAAAGTAAAATATTGCCCAGAAGAGGGTGATGGTAAAGAATATGAAATTGATTTTACACCACCATTTAAACGTGTTTCAATGATAAAAACATTAGAAGAAGTCTTAAATGTTAAATTTCCACCAGCAACAGAATTAAATTCTAAAAAAACAAATGAATTTTTAAATGCATTATGTGAAAAACATCAAGTTGAATGTCCAGCACCAAAAACATCATCACGTCTTTTAGATAAATTAGTTGGTGAATTTATTGAAGAGAATTGTATAAATCCGACATTTATATGTGATCATCCACAAATAATGAGTCCATTAGCTAAATATCATCGAAGTGAACCAGGTTTAACTGAACGTTTTGAATTGTTTGTAATGAAAAAAGAAGTTTGTAATGCATATACTGAATTAAATGATCCGGCTGTACAACGTGAACGTTTTGCACAGCAAGCAAATGATAAAGCAGCTGGTGATGATGAAGCTCAATTAATTGATGAAAATTTCTGTACTGCATTAGAATATGGTTTACCACCAACTGGTGGCTGGGGAATAGGTATTGATCGTTTAACGATGTTCTTGACGAACACAAATAACATTAAGGTAAAAGAATTTTTTTCTTTTTTAAATTGTTGAAAATGAAATTTATTTGACACAATAATTTATAACTTTTCAGGAAGTATTATTGTTCCCAACAATGAAACCTGACGATCCAAATCGACCTCATCCAGCTGCATTGGAAAATCATACAGATGGTCAATGAAATCAATAAGTATTAGCTGGTGTAGGACGTCAGATATGATCCCTTTGATATTTTTCATTTCTCGTTAACTTATTGAAAAAAAAAAAATTGTGCTTTTAATAAAGGAATGAAAATTAAATAAAAATTTGTTGTTTGTTTTGCTAAAAGAAAGATAACAGATAAACGGGAATACATATGTAATTAATAACCAACTATTTTTATTCGTGTCATTTTATTATTTATTTTTTATTTTTTCTCCATTTTTAGCATAACTTAAAATGTTTTATTTTGATGTAATTCTCATTTCTAAATTTCGGAGTCAACTATGTTATGTATTTTTTTATTCGAATGATTATTTGGTGTATATTATTGAATAGTTTTGATTTTATAAATATTTCTTTTTAAATATTTACGATTGTGATGGAAAGGGGAAGTACAAAAAACGAACACATAGGGCATTTATTTTTCTTTTGATTTTTCACTATGTGATGATATATTAAGATGCCATAAAAAATTTTTTTTATTTTTTTTTTAAAGTTAACGTTTTTCACTTCTTTTTGGTGGTATTTTAAGTAAATCTTATTTCTTCTCAATGTTATTATGAAATTCACCCTGTTGATTATCTCCACTCTCATCATCATCATCATTCTTAATTAATGGTTTTGTTGAATTATAATGTTCACCTAAACTGTACATATGACGATGATATGTGATAACTAATGCTGGATCATTAAATTCTTGACCACCTTGTACTGTTGGTGGACCAGTTGCTTGTAAAATTTCAATTGGTACTTGTAAAACTTGTGATAAAGCTTTTATTTCAATTTGTCCACCCCATGCTGATGTTGTACGTATTGCATCACAATAATTTATAAATTCATCATCTGTTAAAACATTACCAGTTTCTGGATTTATCATATATGAAATTAATGTTTCTTTATTTTTTAAAATATAATTAGCAGTTTCATTACGTAAATATGATATATCATAGGCTATACGATCGGTTAATTCTAATTGATGACGAATAGCATTATATAAACAATTACCATCTGATATTATCGAATGTAACATTAAACCACGAGATTTCAATAAATTCTTTATTGTTTGTAATTCAATCATACGTGGACCAGTTTTATTCAATTCCTCTTGTGCTTGAATTTCAGCTTCTTTTTCTTTTTCTTCTTTTGCCTTACGATCACGACGTCTTTGAGCCTTTGATATTCTAGATTGTTGTGCACCATCATCCTCTGTTAATTGTTTTTCTTTTAAATTTTCATTTTTATTCTCCTCATCCTTTACAGAAGCATCACCCTTCGTTTTTTCATGATTAAGCTCATTTAGTTCTTTTGCTTGTCGGCTTTCCAAATCAATTTCTAATTTTGCAATTTCCTCGAGAACTTCTTTGCGTTTCTTTTTGTCACCTTTTGATGCACTTTTTTTCAATGATTGAATTTTAGCTTGCAGTTCTTTTCGTTCTTTACGATGTTTGTTAATTAAAATGTTATCTTCAATTCCTTCGGAATTTTCTTCATTATTTACGTCTATGGTTTCCATTTTTACACTACACCTCACGTTTTGTTCTGGAAAATTTAATTAGTTTATTCATTTCATTTTCTGTAGAATTTGAATAATTACTATTACCGAATGTTTAATTTTTAAAATCGCTACTTTAAAAAATTTCTAAATAAAATCCAAAAAGATAACGTGCGATGCGACCGATGTGACAGACAGGAAGAACCAGGGACGTCACGAATACCAATTAGTATATTACTTAAAAGTTCCGACAGGTACCGATAACCTGAAAGTTACCGTTTTGCACACCACAAGAACTCGGAAATGAATTGGCTGCTGTCAGAAATTTCGATACTCGAGATCACATATTTGAAATTTTACATACATACCTTTTAGTTGGATGGAAGGTTATGTTGTTTAATACAGTTGATCGTTAATCTCCTGAAAGAAAAGAAGTAGTATTAAAATTGTGCATAAATTTATAAACAATGCTTTCAACATGAATAACATTCCTGACAAAGTAGTTATAGAACATCAACAAACAAAAAAGCTCAAATTAAAATTAGAAACAGTTGAAAAATCTCCTCAAAAGGCAACAGATAATGTTAAGTTGACAAATGGCAGTGGTCCAGAATCTGAAATTTCAGGTGATGAGCAATCAAAACAAGATATAGAAATTTTAAAGGGAAATCAAGACCAGGAACAAGTCTCAAATGATCAAAATGATCAAGAAAAACCCATACTTTCGAAACGACAACAGAAGAAGCTTCGAAAAAAACTGCAATGGGAAGATAAGAAAAAGGAGAAACGCCTGAAGGAACGTGAAAAGTATAAACAACGACGTTTGGAAGCTATAGCTAAAGGTGCCAATACAGGACCAACAAGAAAACAATTAAAAAAGAATAAATCGGAAAAATCAGAAAACTTCCTTCAAGTAGTAATCGATTTAGATTTCGACGACATGATGATAGAAAAGGACATTGCAAAGTGTGTTAAACAATTGCTACGTGTTTACACAATCAATAGACGTTCATCAAGACCAGCCTTGTTGCATTTTTGTGGTATAAAAGAGAATGGACGTATACACAAATGCTTAGAGAAAAATGATGGATATCAAAATTGGGATGTTAAATGGCATTTTAAACCATTTTTAGAAGTTTTAGACAAAAGTAAATTAGTTTATTTAACAAGTGATTCTGATAATGAATTAAATGAATTGGATAAAGATGCAATATATATAATTGGTGGTCTTGTTGATCATAATCATATGAAAGGTCATTGTCTTGATAAGGCTACAAAATTAGAATTAAGAACAGCTAGACTACCTTTAAATAAATATATTGACATCAAAACCAGGACGGTTTTATGTTCATATCATGGTGAGAATAATTTTAAATAAGGACTTATTTGATAATTTGAATTTTTGTTTTCTCTTTTTAGTTTTCGAAATATTACTTCGGATTTCTGAAGGTAAAAATTGGACTGAAACCCTTTTGCAAGTACTGCCTACAAGAAAAGGTGCAAAACAAAAGAGTGAAGAAAATAAAATTGAAGATGTCAAAAAAGATGAAAGCAAGTAATAAAAATCTTCCATTATAAAAATATTTTTTTATTTTAAGCAAAAAGAAGGAATTTTTTCAAAATTCCTCGCTTCCATCTTAAGTTGCTCCTCTGTTTTGAGAAATCGATCTCGTAATGATGTCTGAATAATTCAATGATTTCAAGATTCATTTACAAATTACATTCAAGAATTAATCGAAACCATTGTAGCACCAATACTACATATCCTAGTGGTTTTAAATTAGACTACCACAACAACCCTTTTCGTAAGTAAAAATGTTGAATAAAACACATATTTTTGTTTTTATTTATACGTACATCAACATTACATCTATGTTTTAATATAAAAATATTAAGTTTCGGTTAAGTAGTAAATTTTCTTTCCGTTTTTTTTCTTTAACTAAAATTAAAAAATAAATTAAAAATATATCATATATTTTTTTTTCATTTTCATTCAAAAAAATAAAAAAAAAATATACATACATATATGTATATATATAAATCATCACAAATGAATTATGTAGTTTGTAAATAAAAATTAAAAAGAAAAAAAAAATATTCAATGAAAAACAAAAATTAAAAAAAAGTTTTGTTTAAACTTTTTATCATATATCTAAACAACACAGATATTTTTTTTTTCTTTGAGAAAATATAACCGAAAAAAAAAAAAAACAAAAATAGGAAGAAAACCTAAATCTAGCCTATGTTTTCTTTTTTATTGTTTTATATTTTTCTTAATTTATTTTTTTAAATATTTTTACATAAATATTCTGATTTTATTTTAATCATTGTTTTTACATAAATCTAAAAAAAATTGTAAGAAATAGGAGAGGAAAATCAGAAATTCGAAAAAAGCTCTGTCCTGGTTTTTTTCTTAAAAATATTTTTTTTTCTAATTTGTTCCAGAAAATATGTTTTTTTTTTATCCCACTTGTATCATGAATTTTTCGTGGATTAAAATTTCGAAATTTATATTGAATTCAAAATAAAAGTGTTTTGTTTTTTACTTTTTTTCTTAATTATAGAACATTTTTTTTTTTTTTTGTTAAAACTACCTGAATACACACAAATACATTAAATTTTTGATATGATTTTGGTATAAAAAATATTTTATCTTTTTATTTTATGTTTTACATGAGCGTCAATTTTAATTACTTTTCTTTTTTTTTTACAATTTATACTTAATTATTTATTTCTTTTTTTAAATTTTTATTTTTTAAAATATAAGAAAATGTTCTGAATGAATATTTTTGAATTTAAAAAATTTTTGTTTCTTTTTGCTTAAAGTTGAAATTAAAAAAAAAAAAGTGTTTTTTTTTCATGTGTCTGTTTGTAGGGTAAAAGAAATTTTATTTTTTATTTTTTAATATTTCTTAACTAAGGACTATTTAAATCTTCAGTATTTAAAATTTCAAAATCACTTTCATCTGAAGTATCAGCAGCCGTAGCAGCAGCATTTAATTGTTTTTTATCTGATGATTTTTTATTTGTTTGTTCATTACTAACACCACTGCCACCACTACTTTTACTTAATGATGAAATTAGACCAGTCATTAAATTTGGAAGAATTGTAACTGCAGCACCAGCTGCTGATGATATCACAGCTACTGATTGTTGCTGTTGATTTTGTCTATTTGTCCTTTGGTTATCATTACTATTACCATCTACAACTGTATATTCATTAAAATTTAAACCTTTTGATAAACTTTCATCATCTGATGATGATGATGTCGATATTGATGAATCTTTTTTAAAATATCCTCTTTTAAATTCTAAATTTTTTATTTCTTCTGTTAATTCATTATTTTTATGTTTTTTTTTATTAACATCAGATAATTTTGGTATTAATTCATCTTCACTTGATGATTCAGAATTTTCATCAATTTCTGGTATTGAATCTGGTAATAATAATTCTGATGGTATTTCATCATTTTTTTCATCATCAGCATAATCAGCACTGCTGGCTGTTGTTGCTGTCGCAATAACTGCTTGATCGCTAGCACGTTGTAATACAAATAAATTTGAATCATTTACTTCTGGTAAAAATTCGTCAACTTCATTATCATTTGTTAAATCGACCCATGATAGTCTCTCTAAAAAATTTGAAAAAAAAAACAATTTTAATTTAATAATTTACTTTATTTTCATTTTTTTTTTTTTTGCAAAATTCACCTTTGTTTGGGACTTTCAAAATTTTAAAATTATATTTTGTTGATACAAGTGCCGACAATACTAAACCAAATATAACCACATTTGATCCAGATAATAAATGTCCAATAATTGCTAAAATACCAAGAACAGATGTAATTATTGCACAAAATATTGCTGGACGTTCTTTACGTAATTTTAATAATTTATCATAAACATTTATGATTTTTTCATTTAATTCTGGTGGTGGTATAATTTTAATTGATGCAGCACAACGGGTTTTATATACCCAAAATACAAGAAGTATGATAAATAGTACACCATATGGTTTTATTTGGAACCTGAAATTAAAAAAAAAAAAAAAATTTATAAATCTAAAAAAAATACACATAAGTAAATTGTGAACAAAGGGTTCAAAAATTGGAATGAAAAACAGGAATCTTTTTTTTAAAATTTCTTCGAGTCCTGTTTCTGTAAAGAAAAATGAGTAAAATTCAAAGTTTAAAACAAAATTTACTTACACAATATTCTGAAAAATATTTCATTTTTTCCTAACAAATTCATATTAAATGACATAATTTTTTAGTTTCTCTTAATTTATTATACGCTTTCCTAATATATTTTACTGTTATGTGTGAATTTTGTAATGAAATTTATTTTAAGAATATGAAAATTATGTCAAATCAACCATAAAAAAAAAAATAGAAATGATTTTAAAATGTAGCTAGTGTATTTTATTATGAAAACAAAAGTCATTTCTCTCACAGTTTAGTTATCATCTTTATAAAAATTTGTTTATTATTGGGGCAAATGATTAGATATAAAAATAAACTACTAGATAATAGCAACTCATTATATAAGAAATTACGATAAAACATTTAAAAAAAAAAAAAAAAAAAAAATTAACCGATGAGATAGTTTTTTTATTATGTGAATTATAATTAGATATCATTGAATGTCGTTCATTCTTTATGACAAAATTATATCTAGAAGAGGCCACAGCAAAATACAATAAAACATAAAACTAAAAATGTATAGAAAAATAGTTCTTTTCTATATTAACCGCAAAAATTGTGTACATATACATACATATTATGTATATATGTACATAAATGTGTTTGCATTTTTTTTTTATATTTTCATACATGTACGTTGGTTGGAAAATCAATTTACTTAGTATTCAAGTTTTTTTTTCTCTTCTTTATTTCATTTATTGATGTTTTCCTTTCATTAAAAAACAAAATAAAACTACATAAATGTTAGTTGTATTCAAGCAATCAATTTTTTTTTTTAAAATAAGTAAGTAAGATACATTAACTATTTAGTTTTTTTTTTTACTTCTTTTTTGTCTTTATTATTCTCTTTGTATTTTTAATTCAAGGTAAATTGTTTATATTTCTTTTGTAATATTGTGTTTTTTTTTTTAATTTTTCAAACTATAATTTGATGATATAATTGATTTTTTGTATAACAATATGCAATTTTTATTTAACTTAATCATTTTACCTTATTTTTAGAATAAGATTTTTTTTCTTTTTAAATTTAAAAATGTATCTTAGATATTATTTACTATGTATATGTATACATAAGTGGGGGATTGTTTAATACGATTACAAATTTTTTCTGATTTTTTTTTTTTCTTCACTATGTTTGATATAAAATGAGACAATCTGGCTCTATAAATTGTTTCAATTAAGAAATAACTAAATAGTAAGTATACTTATGCTTTTTAAAATTGGCATATTCGATTTTAGAATATTTTAAATTATAATTTAAAATGATTAAAATAGAATGCTATTGAAATTTAACGAGAAATAAAATTAAAATTAAATAAAATTAAAAGCAAAACAAAGAAAAAATAAATAAATAAATATCTAGTGGATGTAATTCCTTACATAATCCTTTTGTTACTTTTTTTTTCTTCGCTTTCATTCTTTATAATTATCATCATCATCACTATTTTCTTCTGAAATTTAAGGAATTAAGTTTTTTTTATTTATAAAAAAAAGTCTTCACAAAAAAAAAATACAGGTTGCCAATGAAAATAAAATTTATATATTTAAGAAAAAAAGGACATAATAAAAATACATACATATATGTATGTATAGTTAAAAATAAACCCTATAGAAAATGAAAATTTATAATACAATAAAAATTTTCTATGTGATAAGTCAATTAAAAATTTATCGTAATCTGGTTGAACAAATAATAGAAAAATAATTATTATTTTTTACTGATTATAAATACAAAAATCATATTATTACATATTACTGCTTAAAAAAAAAATTTTTTTTAGTTCTAGGTTTTCTAGTTAACCTACTATTTTTTTTTTGTGTAAAAAAATACAAATATGTAGTTTGAAATTAATTTGATTTTGATTTGAAATAATTATTTCTAATGAGTATTTTAATTTATTTTATTAAATGGATAATCACCTTTTGTGACAGTTTTAATTTGAATTTTTGTTTTTATTTTTGTAGACAGTAAAGGATAAAATTATAGGTACACCTGCTAAACAAATGTGCTTATTCATTGAAAAGAGTGTTCTAAAGGATGAAAAATTGTCAGTAAATCATACAAAATAAAATAAGATGTACTTATAATTAAGGATTTTATTTGAAATCCTGGGAGGCGAAATATGCAATTTGTTTCCATTTTTTTATGTCGCAAAAAAGGTAAAACTTCTATACGTTTGTAAGTTTCACAGACTATTTCTAAACTAAGTACGATTTGGAATGGCTTATTAATATCATCTTAGGAAATCATTTCAACAAAGAAGGTTGCCTAAAACTTTGTAAATTATCAAGAAATCAGGCCATCCAATTATTTTATTCTTGATTGTTTTACTAAGCAAAATGTGATACTTAACTGTCACAATGTTCTAATTTGTTTGAATTACACACCTAAATAATTTGAAAAATTATATGTGTAAGTAAAATCTAAAATATCTTACCATATTTATATGTCGATTAAATTTGATTGTCATCATAAATAAATTCATAAAAATCTGACCACATGACATGACATTTTTAGAAAATAAAAAAAAAAAAAATCTTTAAATGCACCTTCTAAATTCCCATAAAAATCATTCGACACAAATAATCGACATATGTATGACAAGATTTCTAGAGTGATAATAAACAAAATACCCCACTTTTATGAATCCTCTATCTATTCAATTTCTAATACACGAATTACTTACGTTAGTTATATTTTTTATATGTATAGATACTTTAGTATATAATTTTATTAAATTAAATTGAAAAAAGTCGCAAAACAAGTTTATTGCGCGAGAATTTTTTTTATTCAAAATTAATTTTTTTTTTTTTTTTTGTTCTCATAATGTATTATCATATTAGAGACGGGGTATTAAACTTTTTCAATGTAATTGTACGAAACAAAACAAAAAATTAGTATTTGAAATTTATAATTTTTATTAATAAAATCTTTTTGTTTTTTACTCTCTGAATGATCCAAAAATCTTATATTAATACGAGAAATCAGCCTATATCATCGGCTAATTACAATGTTTTACAATAATTCTCTCATATAAAATTAATTTGGAAGAAAAAAAAATATATCGTGTTGTTTTTTTATTAAATTTTACACGAGGCAGACATTTAATTTAAATTATAAACGTGTAATTTGAATTATCACATTTTATTATTGAAAAGAAGAAAGAAAATATATTAATTTTCGAGAATAATAAAAAAAATATTCATATTCAATTAACGAAACTTTCATAAAAATTGGCAAAAATATTAAATAAACGACAAAAAAAAAAAAAAAAAAAAAAAATAATGTCAAAGTAGCAAATTAAGCAAATGATTCAAATAATGTGTTAGGATGTTATTAAAATGTGTATTTTTTTAAAAATGTCGGTGGTTTTATTTGAACCTTAACATTCATAATATTGACAATATTTCAGATAATTGGAAAAAGTACATATGATTTACAAAATTTCAGAATGATGAGAATATACAGTAAATATTTGCTTCTCTGGCTTTTTTTAAATTTTTTGTTATAAGAAAAATCTATAATAATTTCTTTGTTATGTTTTTTTGCGATTCATAATTAATGATGATTATTTGTTATTTTCAATGTTTCAAGGACGTATCTGAAAATTTTGTTATTGTTTTTATGGTTCAGCGAAAAAAAAAAAAAACGAAAAGTCTAGAGTCTGTCAATTTTATTTACCAATTGTATACATGAAAATTTTATGCGATATTTTCTGCCAATTTATGAGGAAAATTCTTTTTTTCCTTCTTTTCCAATTTTTTATTTTTTTTTTTTTTCGTTCTTTCAAATAAAGAAATCTTTAGAAAATTAATATTTTATCTTTAACGCTTTCATTCTGAAAGATTAAAAATCACGTGAAAAATAAAATAAGAATTTATTTATTTTTTTTTTCTTTTTTCTATGAAAATATCGTCAAAGTAGGTTATATTAAATTTGTTTTGATTTAGTAAATTGCTTCTAGATAGTCGTGACTGACCACGTTACACACATGATACAAATGTATTATTATTAATATGATTATCGCCGGTGCGGTGAAGCAATTGTATAATTATAATTTAATATTTATAAAAGTTTTTTTTCTATTTCTATTTTTTTACACATATGTATGTATCTACATTAGGTGCTATAAAAAGTTGTATCTTTTTCAAACCAAAAACACTAAATTGAAATATAAAACTGTTCATAAATTGATAAGTAAGCTCATAATGATTTTTTTTTTAATCGTTTCGATAGAAGCTGTTAAAGAATCGTGTGGGTGGCGTGTGTTAAGCAAATCAGACGTACGTACATGATTATTCATGATTGTAGCTGTGGATTGTTTACGAATTAAAAAAACAATATCAAAACAAATCACAAGAATAAGCATACATAAATAGGAAAGTTTTTATGTTGATTATTTTTATTCAATGTAAATATTGTGACATTATTTTAGAATTTCAGTAGAAAAATAGCGTTTTTAATTATTAATTATTTGATTTCATTACACAGGGTTAAACATATAATTTTTTTTGGAATAAATAAAATGATTCCAAAACTAAAAATTTAACTTCAGATCAAAATTCTAAGAAAATTCTTAAAACTGCACGTCATGCATTCTTTATTCTTCAGACCTTTTATGGTCTTCCTTTCTTCTATTTGTGAGCCAAAATTACGTTTGCTTCTTCCCAAAATTAAATAGAAAATTTTCATTTATGTATTTAAAAAGTCGTTTCATGTTGTTGTACAATATATGTATATTCACCTTGTCAAAGAAGCATAAGCCTTAAATTTCAAGAAGTTATGTAAGTGCTTTTCATTCTACAGAATACCTTGCGGAACAAATTCTTCAAATACAATGACCTAAATTTTTAACAGAAAATTTCGAAAAAGATTTTCGAATATTAAATTGAATGCACAAGTGTACATATTATGAAATAAATACCTAAATGTTTCGAATGTACTTAAAATTGTGGTTTAACAAAAGAAAAAATCAAAAGCATCTTCTATTTGCACTCATTTTTTTTCAAGTAGCTAGAATAGAGTAGTTTAAAGTCCACATACATACGAAAATTATAAGATGGATATATCGTGGTACAAAATATGCATGAGATGAATGTCATGGATTAATACGATACAGTACAAAGAATGAACGATGGTAATTTTCCAATCTTTTTCTTTCTCTGATATTAAAAAGAACACTTGATATATTTTAAAATGTTTTTAATTTTTTTTTAAAGTCAGGTCGTTCGCATTCATTTTGGCACATTAACAAATTTTCAGAATAATAAAAACAAAACGTGTAAAACAAACAAACAAAACATTCGATTTAAATGAAAAGACAAGATATTATGATGATGAGATGATTTTGTTGTTTCTATATTAAGAAATTGGCATATTTATTTTTTATTTTAAATTTTATGCATCGTATAACAGAGGAAAATAAAGATACAATAAAAAATAAAAATTAGTATAAATTAATTTTAATTTTTCAATATTTTATTCTTTGAAAGAAAGAAAGAAAAACAAATGTACGGTTTACACGGAATTTTTTTTTTTTCCATTAAATAAATTAATATGAATGAATAATAAAACAAAAACAAAGAGAATACGAAGAATATTTTTTTTTTTTTTTTTTTTTTCAAAATAATATTGCCTTTTATTTAATAATAATAATCGTATTTTAAATTCAAAGAAAAAAATGTAACTATAAAATTATCACTTACTACGTGTATGTAATTTTCTTGTCATATGATTACATGTCATACAACTTATACATCCTCTTACAATTTACAAAACAATTGCAAGGAAATAACAAAAGAAAATACATACATACATATGTATATACATATTTTATTCTTATTTATATATGTACAACACACCCACCATTAACACGCAATCTTATAATGAACGTTCCAAATTTTATATCCAAATACCTAAATAAATTTTGATTTTCATAAATGTTAAATCTGAAGTTTTATTGAGCGTTTTATTCAATTTTTCATTCAATAAAATTTCATTAACTAAATTTTCAAAGTTAATATTTTTTAAGAAAAACAAAAAATTTAAAAAAAAAAAGTCTTCCATAAAATCTGAATCTGTTGGATGCACTTTGTTTCTCTACGTTTTGTTTATTATTTAAATCCTCCAACGAGAAAATTCTACTTCAATCGAAAATACTTATTAATTGTACCTACAATAATATCAATTTTAAGATAAATGTAAATATTTCTTGCTTAAATTTTGCTCTTTTTAACAAAAAAAAAAAGCCAAAAATATACTATTTTAAGAAAATTAATAAAATCGAAACAAAAAAAAAACAAAAATAGAAACATACATGTAAGCGAAAACAGAAAAACAACTAAGAAAATAAATATACATATAAGAACTAGAACATAACGGTTGCCAAATAATTTTTAAAAAAACATTTTTTTTAAATGTTTTGCAAGCAAAAGTGTAAAAATTTAAATATCATACATCGTACAACTAGTTCTGTTTTTGCTTAGTTGTTTGGAAAAATAAAAATATGATTTTTTGTCTGTTTATTATTTATTTACTTTTTTTTGGCGAGAATATTAACGCAGGAAGAGCTTTTTTTATGAAAAAAAAAAAAAATTAAAATTGACTAGAATTTTAAAAATCAAGGACATGGTCCGTAATTAATTACTTCAATGACTGGTTATACTTAATAATGTGTAATTGTAGTGGAATTTCAAAATGAAAGTTAAATTGAAAATTGAGTTTGTGAGGTGAGATAGAATCCCTATAAATTTTGAAAGGTTGACAGAAATATTATCAAGACAATTTTTTTTAAAAAACAGCAAATAAGAGGAAAGAACGTTGGTTGTTTTATTGGATTACTCACCATACGCATTTTGAAAATTTTATTTTTCTTTTTTTTTTAATTTTCAGTTTTTTTAAAGTTTCAAATTCCAAGAATAGGTACATTTTTTGGCTTTCAAATTTAATTTTCTGTCTAAATTCCCATGAAAACAAAAGCCACATGACAAAACATGTGAAATAAATTTCTAAATTTTAATCCACGCTTCTTTCTTCAGCATTAAATCATTTTATGTTTGAATTACACCTGCTTATTACATTTCAAATTTATTGTAAAAAAAATAAAATAAAAAAAAAAATAATATTTTCAAAAGTCAAAAATTACATACATATTTTGAAATTCAACAATTTATGTATATAGAAACGTAATAAAAAGAACAAAGACTAAAAGCTTATACATACTTTCACCCCCTTCACAACCAACTACCTATTCGAATTTTATAAGAGGTCGTTTCCATCTGATTAAATTTATTTCAATTTCCATTCATTAGTTAAATTAAGTTGAAAATTATGACAAAAACATACCAACATATTTGAATGACTCATTATAACCACGTGTAATTAACAAATGTCCTGTTTATTGTTCAAAATATGTATTTTCAATTTAATTTTTACTTTTCATTTGGGCGTAAATTATAATTCTAATGAAAAATAATTTTTTAATTTGAATCCCCTTTGTTTCTACATCTATAAATTCAATTTGAAATTTTTGTTGTCTCACTGACCAATAAAAATAATTAGGTATATTTTGTTGATGTTTTTCGTTTTGTCATTATTTTTTTCTTTTTTAATTTTATAAATAGGAATTTTTTCACATATGATTAGTCATATGCCATACATTATATGAATATATTTTTGTTTTTTTTTAGTTTTAAATTATTATTTCCTTAGAAAATGAATTAAAAGTCACATGTGTTTTATGTTTGATTACAAAAATGGTGTAAGTACTTATATTTTGCATAAAATCAAAAACTAAAGAGCCCCTGATAAAAAGAGATCAATAAAGTTGCACAACCAAAAAAAAAAACGAATGACATTCTTAAAAATCACCTCATTATTTCTACATAATTTTCTTTACAAACATTTTAAAATTAATTATAATCAACTATAACGTACTTTCAATGAAATTACGTGTGAATTCGTTATCATTTCCTCTGTACAAACATGGAAAAAATTTGTATTTTATTTTTTCTACATATTTAGTTTTTCATTTTATTTTGTTTGTTTTGCGCAAATTGAACAACATAATGTGTAATGTATGTATATCACACATTTTGAACTCACATGTTTTGTGGCAAGCCTCTTCTTATCAGTCAAGAAAAAAAAAATTGTTTACAAACACATTTTATAGGAATTGAATAACTTCTGATTGATAATAACGTGATTATCGTTAAATATTTATTTTTCTTCTTTTTTTTTTTTTTCTTTTTTTTTTTAATTGATAAAATCTATTCAAAGCTTTATCATTGTACGACATTGTCCCTTCTATAGCGTCTTTTTGATTTTATTTTTTGATGCAAATAATTTTGATAAAATACCTACATACATATGTGGGGAAATTTTCAAGCACGACTGTACCTATTTTGAGAATATTGGAATTCATAAAAGTTGGTCAGGCGATATTTAAAACAATTTTTTTTTTTTTTTAATTTTTAGTAAATATTTTTGCCATTAATTTGAAATGTTAATTTTTGTTTTTCTTAAATTTTATTCCAAAATAGATTAAAAAATTAACTAATATTGTTTTGCTGTTGTTTTTTTTTTAAACACAAGAAACGAGCCCCTCGATTTTTATTGGTCTTTTACAAAAAAAGACGTCATTGGTGGAATGTTAAGAAAATATGTTTTTACTTTGTTTTGTTTTCGCGAAAAAAAAAAAAAAATACAAAATATTGTTGTAGTTAATCATTGCATATACGTATGTACTTCCTCATTTTTATTTTATGTAAATTATCTGCCTAACATATTCAAAATGAGTAATTTTATGTTATTTTAAGCGATTTTGTGAAATTGTTTTTCTACTCTGTTTTTTTTATTTTTTTCAGAATTTTCATACGTTTTTCAATTTTTGAATTATCATACTACTGTTCATTTGGCATGTATCCAACAGTGTTTTTGTTTTTTATAAAGAAAACCTTGGAAATTCGATAGAAACAATTATTCTGTTGGAAAATTTACTATTAAAAAAGCCACTTTTCTGTTTAATTTTTTATTTCTAATAAGATAAAGTAGATCGTTTGATAGATTGAAATTCCACTTTGTTTCAAAATACAGATTCTGAATTTTAAACTGCGATAATCCATATCTCAATACAAATGAAAAATCCAATTGACCAAAGTTGTGATTATTCACTTACTTGTTTGAAAATTTGATATTCAGAAACTTGGACAAAGAAAAAATCAAATTTGCCAAGAAAAATATTAATAAATCGCACGCGCCTTATCAAATTCAAATAGGTATGTACAATCACCCCACCGCCTTTTAGTCTCTTAATTAATACGTCTTTCTTAAACTTTTAATACACATACATAATATATACATACTCAGTCAATTTTTCATTTTAGATTTTCAAATAAACGACACATTGTAGACCTTGACTTTTTTAATTTAAAATGAATAAATTAAACCTGTACAATTCTCATATTGTAATTTTTAGTTATAAAATATAATCATACCTGGTCTATATGGTACACATATTGTTTTTGAAGATATTATTTTTATATTAATTTACTTGTTTAGGTGTTTAAAAAACAGTCATGAACCTTACATACATGGAATGTTTGTATTCTTTTGTAAATGCACTTTTTAAATAAAAACAAATTTATTCATCTGGTTGTCGTACGATAAACAAATAAATAAAGTTGATATACTTTTCAATATGTATGTTCATTTGTTATGTTATTTTTTTTTTCTTTTCTTATCAGCTGTTTTCTTGCCTTCTAAGAGTCTTTTTATATAAGTCGTAGATTCAAAAGATAATTAACAAAGAAAAAAAAAATAATAATTGCATATTCATGAGATAAGTTGTTGCATTACATGATGATTCATCTCACTGAAACATTTTCTATATTAACTAAGTATCTTTCCAATGCATGTGAAAAATACTTTGTAGGAGTCTCATTATTTGAAAGAAAAAGATACAACTAATTTTGGAACAGAAAAAGTTGTACGGATTCCTTAATTAATGTTTCCTTTATATTATTTGCTTAACGCTTGAAAAGAGCACAAAGATGATCTGAAGGTTGAAGGGAGATTAGAATTTAAGGAATTTTTCAGACTTTCATTTCTGTTGAAAACTCTTTGTTTTTATATTTTTTCATTTTATTTAAAACTATTTTTAGATGGAAGCATGAAATGCATGAAAAATAGATTTATGTACCTTAAGAAATAGTTTTCAAATATGTTTGGATTTCGAAGAGACATGATGAAATGAATTTCTAAAATTAGAAAATGCATCTGTTTGGTTTTAAATTAAAAATATGTACGGTTTGCCTATGATTTAGGAACTTCTTGTATACTTAATGATTGATTTAAGTACTCAAAATGAATCATTCAGTCTATACATATTCAATATTTTTTACCCCATGCAAAACATATGTACATAATATCGAAAATATTTCAATATGAATTGCTAGTTATACTTTTTTATTTATTTAATTCTTTATTATTATTTTTTTTTCTGACTGCCAAATTAACTATGTAGGTAATTAAACATTGATTGAAATCTTTGTGTAAATTACAACCTCCATACGTGCTTTGTCCTTGAAACTATGTACAATTAAAAAAGCCAAAGAAATTCATATGAAACCTACACACTGTTGGAAAAATATTTTATTACTTAAGTAGGTACGCAAAATTATTTTTTGAAAAGAAAAAAAAATTAGGTCAAGTTCAATATCATTACAAAATATTCAATATTCTAACAACATTCAGAGTAAAAACCATTATTAATTTGAAATTATTTCTTAAAATTTTATCAACAGGTTGTTTTTTTTTACACACACACAAACACACAAACACAATGTAAGTGAATTATATGTATGTACATGACATTGAAGGTGCTTGAAATAAGTACATAAATAAGTTATCCATTACAAATCAATTTAAAAATTAGAATTTAATTGTACTTTTATTTATCTCTATTTTATCCTCGCTTTAAAACATAAATTACCAATTATCATCAAAATAGCGATACATAAACATAAAATAAAACACGGTGTACAATTATGGTGTGATAATCATATTATTGTAGATGATACTGTTTATGTGAGATTCATCGATTCATGTTATCTGATTTACCTACCAAGTCAAGTATTTTGGCTTTTGATTGTTTTGTTGTTTTATTACTTTAAAAAAAATTAGTGGGTATTTATAACCTTATAAAAACATTCCAGTATATAAAAAAAACAACAACAGAAAGCATAATGTTTCACACGCTTCAAAATTTACAAATAAAATAAATTGCATTCTCATATTACTGACGGCGATTATGCATTACACATTACTTCCATGTCCCTGTGAATAAAATTACGTTGTTTATGCGAATGTCGTAATTATGTTTTGTTTTTCTTCTTTCCTTTCAGAGAATTTCTTATCAAAGAATTTTTCATGAGTGTGACATTGTGAAATTAGAAGCATTTTAATAAAATGTAAACAACAATTTAACATGATCATAATCAAGCGTCAAGAACAACAAGATTTTTTGCTTAAAAATTTCAATTTAACAGTTTTTCTCTCTATTAAAGGGGAGAATATCAATGACAAAAAAATTAGTAAACAAGTTGAAAAATTTGTTTATACAATAAAATTTTATCAAAAACAAATATTTAAAAAAAATATATATATTTTTGATTGTTATGTTCGGTTGCAATACTTCATCATCATCATCACCATAAGTGCAATGACGTAGAACCAACTTTTTCTTTAATACAAATTAGCTTTCCAAGTTTATTTTTTGTTTTTTAATTATTTTTTTTTTTTGAAAGACGACAAAATTTTTTTTTTTTTTTTGTAATAAAATTCTTACGTATTACCCCATACAACGAATTATGAAAGTGCACTTATAACTTGATATTAAATTATTGCATTCATTTCATTTATTCGATTTAACTTTTTTTTTTCTTTTTTGTTCAAAAACAACGTTAATTAATGTTCTCCATTTCCACGTGATCAAAAAAAAAAAGTAATGGGATTTTTTTAAAATTGTTTTTTAAATATAAAAACAAAAAAAAATCTTACCTAATAATTCAAATTATAAACACAAAGAGAAATATTTTATTTTCATTTTTTTTTTTTTTTTGTACATATTTATCACATGTTAGATAGATGAACGGAAACTTTGACTAATTTCTTACACAAAAAGATTTAAATGAAAAAAAAAAATAGCAATTTTGAAAATGTAAGCAAAATATTTTTCATTTAATTTATTTTCCTCGTTATAATCAACAATTTTAAAGAGCAGATAAGTAAAATAAAATATTTATGAAATTCTTGAGAAAGAGAAAAACGTGATTTTACATTCAAATACTTTGTTATGGTTTTTTTGTTTAGAATTATTTTTGGAATTTACTTAATTATTTTAAATGAGGGAGACTAGTGAAACGTTGTACAAAACTACTATATGTAGGTACTTTAAGGCTCCTAAAGAACTTTTAAAGATTGATTTTTGTACAGAAGAAACAGTAAGGAGATTATTATTTAAGCTGTGATTAACATTAAAATATTTTTTTTGAATATTTCCGAACTTGTTTACAATAATAACAAGTTAGGTACATACATACATATTTCATCAATGACCTTGCCATTTCCTTTCATTTCGATGCGATTGAATTTGAAATTAGTTAAAAATTTATTCCAATTGAAATACCTGTATTAATGTTAAACAGTAGACAGTTGCCAATTTTAGGAAAATTGCGTTCATTTCAACAACAAAACATTATAGAAAATTGACAATTGTTTTGAAACAACTGGCAACCTTGTACAATAAAGGATTTTAAAATCGATGATGTTTGTTTTAGGTAGGTAGTAGCAGTTAAGCACATTCAATATCATAATTACCAAAAACAAAAATGCAAATAAAAATAAATTCTTACCATGATACAAGAAATGTTGCAACAATTGCAGCTATACAGTGCAACAAAATCCTTGTATTAAATACATTTAATGTATTTAATATTTTATTTAAATAATTTCTGAAGATATTTTCAGTTTTTACACTATTTTCCAATAACGATGAATTTTGCATTATTACTTTGTTTTTCTCTCTTCTTTTTCAAATGAAAACAATCTAGCACTAATTAATTATTTTACAGGTAAGATATTCTTCTTTTTACCTGTTCAATTTATTACGCACCTTCTTTTTTCTTGTTTCTTGCGAAAAATTACTTCAATATTTTTTTACTAAAATAAAAGTAATTAAATATATTATTTAAAAAATGCACAATTTTTTTTTTTTGCACTAAAGAAGCTATATGATGAAAAATTTTTTTATCTACGCCGCTTTTAATTGCGTGCCAAATATAGAAAAAAAATATTAAGGTAGATTGGTATTTTTTTTTTTTTTTTGCTTTTCACTTCACGCAAGAATAATATAAAAAAAAATTAAGAAAATAGTGCACCTTTCATTTCTCACTCCAAAAACTTTATTTTATGTATTTTTATTAAATTTTTAAAAAAATTACTACTTTTCTTTGGAGCTTTGCTTTAACTTTCGAGGTGATTTTGGTACTAAATTAATTTTATTTTTTTGCGCTTGCTCACAAAAAGAAATCAAGCAAAATACAAATACGGCAAATTCAAATCAGCTGACTCGGTATCAGAGTTACCATATTTACTAGTAATTTTATGCATAAATATTAAATAAAAAAAATTCTGTCTTCTTTAGAAAACTATTTTAATTAACTTTTTTAAATTACAAATTAAAATGAAATTATTGAATTGAATATTTTTTTTTTTTAAATTTGTTGTAATTGAAGATCTGTCAAATATTGAAGAATATAAGCTTTTGCACGTGTTTTATTCTCTGGAGTTAATTGTTTCATCATATCTGCAACAACTGTACCAAATGCATGCTCTTCAGATTTTGCAGCCGATAATGCAATTGCATCTTGAAATGATTTTAATGTATTTATAAATGCAATATTAACATCTTTTAATGTTGCCTTCATAGGCTTTTGATTATTTTGAGTTTGATCAATATCATCTTCATATTCTTGATTAACTGTTAGTGCTACTTCATCATCTGAGCTACTATCATAATCCCCTAGAAGTAAATACATAATTAAAAAGATGAAAACTGAAACAATTTTATAATTAAATAGAATTAAATAAATGTCTACAAAAGAATGACAGAATCTCCAACCATGATCTTTATTTAAAAAAAAAAAAGATACAAAAATAGACCACAAAATTTATTCATCTTCTCTTAGTACTAATTTCTTCTTTTCCGATACAAATGGTACAGTATTTGGTTTTGAATGTGTACGAATATTTGCTTCTTTCTTTTTCTCTTTATTTTTAATTGCACGCATTTTCCTTTGTGAATTATAAACATGTTTTGGTATTTGTCTATGACGTGCAATACGTTTAATTTGTGGATGTGCTGCAAATTTCTCTTTTAATGCTTCTTGATAATTAAAATTAGCACGTTCACGTGGCTTTATAACACCTAATTTTTCAGACGCACGTGCTTTCCATAAACGAATATTCATTTCATCTGAACCAGAATAAATATATTTATTATCTAAACTCCATCCAACACAGACAACATGTTGCATACGTTTTGTATGATAAATATCACGTGAATGACTTTTATGTATTTCATAAATTCGTATTGTTTTATCATAACTTGCGGATACAAATTCTTTACCAGTTGGTGCATAATCAACATCTGTAACTGCTGAGACATGATCGTAATGAATTTTTATTGGATCTTTCAATCGTCGAGTATCGAAAGTATACAAACTAGAAATTAAAAAAGAAAAGAAAAAGATTTTAGAAAATTTCAAAATTTTAAATTAATGATAAAATGTTCTCACTTGAAATCTTCATTAGCTACTGTGAAATTGAACGGTTCCATAGGATTCCATACTAGTTTATTCGATTTCATTGTTAGAACAATTTTCCTCAATGGCTTTGCTTCTCTTTTATCATAGAAAATTATACTTCGATCACTAGCACAGGAAGCTAATATTGATGTTTCCACTTGATTAAATGCAATCGCATGTAATGTATCAACGCCCCATTGTAACGTTTTTATTGGTGCACTTCTAGTTTCATCCCAAATATGACAAACTTCTCCAGATGTTGCAAAAATTGGTTCATTACGATGATGTGTAATTCCAGTTAATATTGTTTTACATAAAATCGTATTTACTGGTTCTTTTGTATCTTCATTATCATCATCATCATGATAACTTTTATCATCATTAGATTTCCAAAATTTTATTGATTTATCATCACCAACTGTTATATATGCATTACCCTTTGTATTATATGTAATACCCCGAACAAAACCTTCATGTGCATAAAAATGTTCCATACATTGACGTGTTGATAAATCCCATATACGTATTTCTCCCTCATATGATCCACTACATAATATTGATAAACGTTTTGGGTGTTTAGCAAAACATGATACACCATCTCTATGTCCATTTAAACAACCAACAAATGGTTTTGCAAATATACGATCTAATTTGGTTGCATTTAATGCTCTAACATATTCACGCACTGATTCCAATGGATGTAAACTTGGATCATAATTTCTTTGTACTGTTAATATTAAGTAAGTTGTTATTTCGTAGATTTTTAAATTGATTCTGTGATTCTTTTAGGACTTAACCTAAAAAATCTTAAAGGTACAATATGAATTTATATTTTTCTTACCTTTGTGAATATCTTTTTTGGTTTCCCTCATATATTCATCCGGATTACGACTTATCACTTTTACTTTCATTTCTGCGGCATTAATTTCCAAAAAATGTGCAAAATATAAATTAAAAAACTTTTTTCTAACTGAAAAAAACTGAAACTAGCTTTGCTCCTTTTTCGTGTTCGTGTTATTTTAGTAACTTTTTTCTTTTCAAAAAATTACTACAACCTAGGAATGTCATCCACAAAAATAAATTAAATGACATTAGTTTGTGGAATTCGATATCAATAAACCATAGGTCGAATTTTTAAAAAATTTTAATTTTTGTTTCAATAGTTTAAAATTTCAATAGTATTTACTAAATAATTTAAGCATTACTATTTGTATTATTAATAAATTTTTTTTTATTTAAATTTAAAATGTAGAAGATTGCCAGTTTTATCGTTTCTTTTTGAATCAAATGCTCGATACATGAACGATTGTGAAAAATCGAAACAACTTGTCAATTCTTATTATTTTTCTTTTAAGAAATGAAGTTTTTTAAAATCTGCTACTGAAAAGTCATAAGAAAAAAATGTGTAAACGATGAATAAAAGTTAAAATAAGTTGTTTTCAAAGTGCTCGTACACTTTAAGTATATTAAATTCAAATAAAAAGTTCAATTTTTACGACCATTATAATAATCATCATCAATTTTTTTACCATCAACTACGAGATTATGGTATGTAAGTAAATGCGAAAGTACGTCCTCCGGCTAAATTATGTATAAATTGTCTTGTTTTTTCTTCAAGTTATTGTAATTTGAATTTTTTTTTCTTTTTTAAAGGATCATGTTAAAAATTTTTATCCAGATAATTATAAAATGGATTTATCTGAAACAATGAAAGCAGCATTATCAAAAGTTCCACCGGCAGCGACCGGGAGTGGTCAAAGTGGTGGAAGTGGCTCTGGAGGCCATTCGATGCAATCAAATGCAGCTGAAGCAGCAGCAGCAGTCGCAGCGGCACAACAAGCGGCTACCATGCAAGGAATGGGATATGTAACAGAAAAATTGTACATGCTATTACAATTGTATTTACAGAATAAAGGATGGAATCCAAGCGTTGAACTTTTACAATGTTTTTCTGATTTGAAAGATAATGCAATGCTTCCAAGCGCTGCATACTTACAGTAAGTATACAATTAATAAAAATTTAATTGGTTATTGGTTTGAAGTGTAATTTGAATTTAAATAAAATTTATAGAGTTCTTGCCAATCGCCTAACTCTAGACGCTCAAGGAAGATTGATACTACGAGAAAATGGAAAAATTGTTCTTCCATTCGAACATTTCGCAAATGCTGTTATGCTAAAGCATATGTCTGGTCCACATGGTTTACATCTCAGTGTTGATGCAACTGTTCGAGCTGTAGTAGAGTCTTACACTATAGGAAGAGAGAATTTCGGAATGGAAAAGGACTTCATCATAGAAGTAGTGCATTCATGTCCAAGTCCAGCTTGTAGATATTACAAGAATCACATGGGAATTGGTCCATTGTCTTTCATGGATCAGACCTATCCATCGGTATCTCCGGAATTTATGCAGCATCTGCCTCCACCACCATCTCTGAGTGCAGAAGTGGATTTAACGAAAAGCCATAGCAGTCAAAAGGCTGCTCAGTTGCATATGTCAAAACAGCAACCATCATCTGTTGGTATACAATCTTCAAATCCAATTCAACATCATCAGCAACAACAGCAACACTTGCAACAACAACATCACCATCAACAGCAACATCATCAACAACCATCACATCACCAACAACAACATCACTCGCAGCAACAGCAACATCATCAACAGCAACAACATCAACAACAACAGCAGCAACAACAACAGATCACAGCTGCAATCATTCAACAACAGAATCGTGCAATTGCCCAGCAAAGTCTAGAGAAATTCGGAAGTTTGTCACCAATCGAAAAACAAAGAGTTCTTCAACAATTAGACAAGAAACATTATGAAGCTCAAGCTGCTGTAGCCGCGGCTGCAGCAGCTGTTGCTTCTTCATCAACGAATAATTCAAGTCATTCAGTACAAGGTAAAAAAATATTTAAAAGTTTTTAATTATTGAAAATTCTTATTGCTGGAATTTTAATTTCAGGACTTCTTCAAAATTCCCAAAATCAAAGTAGTAACCAGCATTCATCTTCAAGTCAATCTCAACTTCTTCCGCCGCCACCACAACCACCTACTCCTATTCAACATCACAATCATAATCATAATCATAATCACAGTCAGCAATCGCCATCAAATCATCAAGGAGATAATTCAAAGGCTGAAATGATGAGGTAAAAGCTGTTACCTTCAATTTAATTTTAATTAATTATTTTTTTTTTTTTAAATTCGATATAGTAGGCCAAATTTAGAAACATTAGAGTCCAATAAGGATCTTTTGGCTCTTCATAATGGAGCTTGGGCAAATCAAGATGGTCGAGATGGTATGGTCGTTGGACAAGATAAAATTGTAAGAGCATTTGCTGAATTAATGAGAAATATGGCACGTATGAAAACTTTTATACGCCCATCAATGTGTAAACCGTATGGAAAACAAAGTGAAAGTCTTCAAAAAAGTAACTATCCACTATCATTGAATTTGAATGGTTTTTATTTAATTTTTATCAATTTCAGCTCTCATGGATACAATTCAATTGGTTCAGTCGTTACGTAATTGCTTACCAGCACCCCATATTCCAGTTAGTTCATGGAAAAGTGAAGATCGTCATCGTAAAGATCCACCAGAAATGACACGTGTTGAAAATTGAATGATTACATTGGGTAAGAATTATTAATTCATTCAAACATTCTTTATCTTTGACATATTTTTTTTTTTTGTTTTAAAGAAAGAAAAACAAAACGAAATTCATTTTTTCAGAATTCTATGTATCTAGTTCCTTATTTTTGATTCAAATTTAAAATTTTTAATTAAAAAAATTAAGAAAAAAAGCATGTAAAAGCAATTTAAAAAAAAAAAACATTTTATGTAACACCTGTGAAAAATTAGGAAAAAAGAAAAAAAAAACCAAATTTTAGGAAATTTGAATTGTACTGAAAAACAAAAAAGAAGAAAAAACATATATTCTATGCATTTCTAATTAATTAATCGAATTCTAATTAAAAAAAAAAAACAAATATATTCACTTATAAGTAGGTAACGAAATTTCAAATTAATCCCTAAAAAAAAGTATTTAATATTTATAAAATGTAATTAATATCTTATAAGATTCATAAATTCATTAAAGCTTATCAGTTTTGTTAGCTAAAAGGGCTGAAAAAATAAAAATAAAATGGTTCTTTCACATATATTTGATTTGAACCAAAATGTTTTTCAATATTGCTTAAAACGAAATAAAATTCATTTAAATGAAAATTCAATTTAATTTCGTTTATGGCTTGAGTGAGATGAAACTATGTATTTTTTAAAAAAATATAATCGGCCTTAATCTATTTTCGATGTTTTAGTTTATAGTTGAAAAAAAAAAAAAAAAAAAAACAACAATAAAAAGTTCATTAATTACGTTTAAAACGCTAAAAAATCATAAAATACAAGAAAATATTTGTTGAATTTTCATTATCTTTTTTATGTTATTTTTATCTGTTATAATTTTTTTTTTATTTTCAATTTTTTTTTTTTTCATTACATTATTGGCTTAAGTCTGTGATAAAAAAAATAAAAAAAATAAAAAGAAATTTTCTAATAGAACCAATTGTTAATAATTTTGAGAAAGAAAGACGAAATGCAGAATTAAATTATGAAAAAAAAAAAAATTAAAAAGAAAAAAAAAACTTAAAAAGTAGTTTCCTCTTTTTCATTATCTTTCGTTTTAGCTATTTAAAAATTTCGTTAAATTTTTTATCTTTTAATTTCATAGGTGTTTAAAATAAAAATTTGAAAAGAAAAAAAAAAGTATAAAAGAGTATTATTTAAAATTTTTTTTTTTTAAATTATTTATTTTTTTATTTTTTTTTTTTGAAGTAATCGTAGGCATTTTCCTTTTATTTTCTCATTTGGAGGCTAAATTTTTTACTTTTTTAATTTTTTTTTCTATATATACGTATCCGTTTTCATTATTTCTTGAATAAAATATTTAATTATAAAAAAAATATTTTAAAATAAAATTTATAGAAAGTAAGATATTAAAAAATTTAAAAAAAAAAAAAAAATCGCAATATATAACATTTAAAATACATAATAATATTTTTCATATCTTAAATAAGCTTAAAATAAAAATAGAATTTTTTTTTTTTTTTTTTAAATAATTATTGTAATTAAATTACCGTATTATGTAATACTCTAAAATAATTTAATAGCTTTTCAAATTCAATATTAAAGAAGGAAAAAAAAAACGAAAAATCATTCTGATAGAAATTTATTTTAAAAGTTTGTTGAAAAGAATTTCTGATACAATTCTTTTCCTTAGGCTTAAAAAACAATATTCTCCGTGTAATATTCACATTAATACTCTTCTAGCTAATAGCTTGAATTTACAAAAAGATAAAAAAAAAATACAAACGCAATAATAAAATAAAAAGTTAAATAATAAAATTTTGAATTAATTTTTATTTTACTTTAATTTTTGTTACTTATCCAAAATTGTTAATTAGTTGAAAAAAAATTTCATTTCTTTTTATAGTTATTGAGAATTTATTGTTATTTTCAAAGAAAAAATATATAAAATTAACTAAATTATCTTAAAAATTATAATTTTAACATATGTATGTAATTAATAAAATGCTCAACCTTTTCTCTTTTTTTTTTTTTTTTTTGCACAATATTAATCAATAGATTCAATAGAATAAAATTAAAAATAATTGAAAAACTGCAATATCATAGATAAAATCATTATGCAATAAAAAAAATTTTTTTAAATAATAAACAAATAATAAAAGAAAAACTTGATTTAAACCCACCAAAAAATTTGAATAAATAATAGAGTTAAAGTATTCACATAATTAATTTGATTTTGAAATTTCATTTTCAAATGAAATAAACAGTTTGTCTCTTTTATTCTTGAGAAAATTGTAACAATAGTGAAAGAGATCATATACAACGTTTTTATCGAAAATGAAATTTATCATTTATCACAAAAAGAAAACATTTTTTAAAGAAAAGGATTCAAGAATTTATAATTTAAAAAAAAAAATGAATTGAAATTAAAAATTTTGCGCTCAAAAAACAAAAAAAAAAAAACAAAAATACAAATGATAATTTTACTGAAAAAAAAATATAGTGAAAAAAACACAATTAATTACAATTACAAATACAATTCAATTTTATATACCAGTATTAATAAAGCTTTTGAGATGTGTTATTGCTGCAGCAGCACAATTTATTAATTATTATAAATTAATTATTAATTACGAAAAACTAGATAAAAAACTAAAATTAAAAACAAACAAAAAATGATATAAAATTAAATTACTAAGTAAAACAAAAACAAAAAAAAACGTATGAATTTATCACACAATTACATTTTAATTATATTCTTATTTTATTTTAATTAATTATTAATTAATTTTTTTTATATTATCAAATTATTATTGATTATTATCGATTAGATATTAAGAATTTTACTCATTGAGATTTATTTTCTTGTTTTTATAATTCATTTTTTGAAATTATTTATTAAATATTTTTCGAAATTAAAAAAGAAATATTTTCGAAAATATTCTCTTTTTTTTCGATTTTGAAATGGAATTAAATTTTTTTATATCCGAAAAAAAAAAAACAAATTAAGAGAAAAAAACACAAAATTTATTTGAATACTCATTTTATGAAGACTTTTACAATTTTATTATTAATTAATTAATTAATTAATTATTATTATTCCTTTTAATAAAGTAAAATAATTATTAAAAACAATATTTGAATAAAGAAAAACTTTTAGCCAAAAAATTGTGGTTTTATTCAATATTAAAAATCCTTGATAGGGTGAAGAGTCTTTGAAGTTCCACAAAAACTCACTTTTGAGATTTTTTAGTTAATCAAATCACCTTAGGGTATCTCGTCAATTTTCATTCAAAGCAATTACACAGTCAACTTCTTATTTAATTTTTCTAAAAATTAATTATTTTATCAACAACAATGGAGGTAATACCAACTTCTAGTGCATCATTACAATCAGATATAAGTTTATTGTCTGTTGATTATTTTCCGCTTCAATTTGTCAATATAAGTGTGATAGATGCTCCACTTTTAAAGGATTACTATTGGTCTTCTTTAAAAATGTCTGAGTAAGTATTTTTTTTTCAATATTTATTTTATATCATATTTTTTAAAATTGTATTTCTACTTTATTTTAGGCTCATGGACATTTTATTAAGAGCAAATATTCATTCAATAAATGTTCATAATTTTCGAATTCCTTCAATGCCAATTTATTCAAGGCCCATGAGAATTGTATTTCATATGAAGTCAGAATTAAACACGATTGAATGGCAAATAAAACGTATAAAATTATGTAAATGTAAAGTAACTGAAATACCAATTGGAATTAGTAAATTTCAAAAGACTTACAATTGTATACATCGTAAATTATTGGATATTGAACCACGTTATGGTGTCATACATGAAAATGAAATGGATTCAATGTGCTTGTATATTTCATATGATTTTGTAGGAGAACATGAACTTGCATTTGAAATGACGTAAATTTAAAATTTAGGAGTTATTTATCATATTTAATTGCTGTTCTCTTTTAGAGTGTTGGACGTATTTAAAATTCGTCTCAATTTCAAAATGGAAATATTTGAATTTGATCCGTTTAAATGTTTTCTTAATAAACAATTGACACCAGTTTATTTTGGTAATAAACAAAATTATTATCAACCGATTTGGATTTATAATCCATTTACAATTGATTTAAATTTTAAATTTGAAACACATGAAAATAATTTGAAATTGAATACAAAATCAGTAAATGTTGAAAAACAATGTATTCGACCTTTAGTTTTAGAATATCAACCAAGTTCATTGGGTACTCAAGAGGTATGCACAATGTAGAACGTTTCTTAAACATTATAATTTTCTTCATTTTTTTTTTTACTTTTTAGTTGAATTTAATAGTAAAATTTGTTCATTTTGATGATGAAATTGAGAATTTAGTGAAAATTGATGTAAAATCAATACAACATTCAATTCCACCATCACCAGATTGCCCAGATCAAGATATTCCATGTAAAGAAGCTCCATTTATTTTATACAAAAATTCTACATCAATTTCATTAAAACCAATGGAAGTTACAACACGAATGATTATAGTTCATAATCATCATGATATTTGTGTTCAATTCAAATGGAAAAAGTATCGTTACTATTTCTTCTTCATCTCCAAATCTTATCTTTTAATAAAACTATAATTTTTCCTTCAATTTTTTTTTTAGTTATTCCGTTCAAGGATTATTCAATATTGAAATTCAACCATCATCAAAATTTTTAAAACCAAAACGTGCAACACATTTTATTGTTAAAGTAGAAGCTTGTAAAAAACCATGTATTTTTCATCATATTCCTGTAGAATGTAAATTATTTGATGGTGAAAAAATTTTAAAACAAATGAAATTAAAATCTGAATTAAATATAAATTCAATTGATGAAGAATTCAATGGAATTCCATTTAATCATAGTGAATTATCATTATTAGATACTGAAGATCATATTAATTTACAAAATACTTTCATTAAACGTATTTATCTTGATGTTAATGTAGAAATTCAAGGTAAATCATCACCATTGATGACAAATTCAGATGATGAGAATATATTGAAATTAACGTGTAAATTTGATAAAAAACTTTACCAAAAATTATGTAATATGATACGAAATTTTATATTTAATGAAGATTTTGCAAATCATGCAATCAATTCTAAAGATTTTCATTATGGAACATATGAGACTATTTTGAAACGATATAAATCTAAAAAAGGAACTGATAATAATGAAAATTATGAAAATTTTGAAAAAACAAAACTTAAATTTTCATCAATTGATAAGAAGTATGTGAAATTTATTTTCCTTGTTCCAATTTTTCATTTTATTTGTTTTTTGATTTCTTTTATTTTGTGGACTAGCTCTTCAACAATTATTATTCAATCTCTACTTGAAGGAGCTATTACTCAAATTGCATCTGAACGAATATTTATACCGATTGAATTTGCATTGCCATTCGAAATGAAATTTAATAAATGAAAATTTTAATTTACCTAATTTATTTAAAACAAAAATCGACTTTTAATTCAATATTTTGATCTAATTTTATACCAATAGTATGCCATTGGAAGCATTTGGTCTCGCTTCAGAAGATCCTGGCTAGATAATCTATTTAAAGAGGAAAAAAAAATAGTGTAAAATATAAAAACAATTAAGTTCCACACAAATTACCTAAAATTATTTTTTCGTAATCGATCTAGATATCGTTCTATCGCTATTGCAGGTAAAAATAACGGTTTAATAATCTTTGGAACATTCTTTGAAAGATTTCTTGAATGTTCTAAATGTTGATGAGCAACAGTTGCCATCTCAAATATACATTCTTCAACACCTTTATCATTTAATTTATCACGAATAATTCGTTCATCATTAACACCATGTTTTATTAAAATTTCCTGTGGTATTGGTATTCCTGTATTACGTCCATGATATGGTATAGAACGTAATAAATTTGTTATACCTTGTGCTTTACCTAAATGTGATGCAGCATGATCAACATTTACATCTTTTGTATTCCAAATTTCTAATAAAATATAATAAAGTGATGATACTGATTGTTCAGCATAATCTTCAATTTCTTTGATCGTTAAAAATGGTTTCTTTGAAGGTCTATCACGTATGTTAACTAATCGTTTAAAATATAATTTACTTAATTTATTATTATTATCTATTGTCTGAAAGAAATAAAAAACTAATTTCATCATTTTTAAATTAATTTTTATCACATATTCAATTCTCATACATATTTAAGTTCTCTTAAAACTGGATGATCTGTAACATACGATGTATTTTTATCGAAACATTTATCAATTGAATCACGCCAAAATTGTAGTTTCATTTTACCAATCATTTCTTCAGTTACCTAAAAATTACAGAAAAACAAATCCTTATTACATACATGAGTGTAAACAACAAGAGATCAGAATACAACTTACTGATCCTCCAACTTTGGCAACTTCTACGTTGAATGCTCGCAATGCAAATGCGAAACGTCTTTTGTCACCAGGAAGTAATAAAGTACATAGGTAGTTTTCGTAGTCATGTTGTCTAAAATTACATTAGATTTAATTTAAAAATAGAGAAATTCTTAAAAACTCACTTGACATTATTCACACAGTACTGTGCCGCAAATCCATCTTTTGATGAATTGATTTTGTTGTTGGATACACTGTAATATCGTGAAATTTGATTTTTCCATTTATAAGATGAATGAAACACTGTTTTTTGAGAAATGCACTTTTCTAAAATTTTCAAATTTACCATAATAAAAATTTATTATTTATTTGGTTATTTTTTCGAATAAACAAAAATCAGCTGTTGTACTTTTCAGAAATGTGACACTTACAACTTACATTACAACATTTAAGCTCCAGCTACATGTTGCTTATGTTGCTTAGGCGCTCATAGTTGCTTAAATGAATTTAGCTTTTAGCATTGACAACAACCACCACCAGGAATTAAAAAATTTCAGCTGTTTTATGTGAATCCTTTCAGATGCTTTCAGGATAAGAGCAGTACCATAGATTAACAACTGTAAGATAAACATTGAATATAAAGACATATTTTTTCATTTTTTTTGACAAGCCTCAATAACGTTTAAAAGCTGCGTTTCACGTCCCTATGTAAGAAATATGGAAAAGTGGAAAATATTTTTTACAAGCTTATTTGGACTTCTTTGAATAAATTTTTTATACATATGCAAAAAAAATTTGTGAAATTTTAGCGTTAAAAAAATTTTAATGATAAAATTTCCCCTTGACTTTACTTCCTATATTTTAATTTACAACAACAAATAAACAATTTAATGTTAAAAGAAAAGTCTATGAAAAAACATGTCCTTATTTATTTTCTTTATTTTTTAAATTTGCTTTTATTGCAACAATAAAACTTTCGCGAAAATATAACAAACGTCCATATTATAGTAGCTCCCCTATAGGCAATATTTTCCACTCGATAGATTAAGTAGCCATAAAATTTAAGCATTGCATAAAAATCAACCAAGTTGGGTAATTTTATGACCGAACATATTCCCTTTTATTCAAAAAAATATGTTCAATATATGTATCCTTTTGCATTATGCTGTTTTCTATGTGCTGTTTTGTTTTCATTTTTTAAATCTTCGCAAGAAGAATGAAATGAATTTTTTTTTTTTTTTTGATTTTTGTTTTTTATTTATTTTTAAACAGAAAACATTTTGATGACTATGCGAGGATACCCTCATTTGGTTAAAAATTACATTTAAAAATCGGTCGGGTATGATAATGTTTTTTCAGTCAACTTTGAAGGATGAAGTAAATGAATACAAAAATCAAAATCAAAAAAAAAAAAATCGCGATTTTTTTTTTTTAAATTTTACTTTTGCCAAAATTTAAGTAACAGAACATTTAGCATTGTGTGTATAAGACACTTTTATGATTATATCCGTCATGGATCAGAAAATATTCTGGGCTAGAATGAACTTTGAAAAGAGCAGCAGGTATCCATGCCGTAGTACTACAATGTAAAGCCATAATAAAAAAAAATTACATAACAAAAATGAAGTTAATATTGTTCACATGGGAGCTGTAATTGTATACTAGACATAAATGTGAACATACGTACTTTATTTTTTTTACTGTTTCGTTATTTCAGGAAAACAAAAAAAAAAAGCACACGTATTTAGATGTTATTTGTGATTTGAGGGTCGGATTAAGTAAGTTTGTTTTTTATGTCACTTTTTTAACTTTTTTTCATTTCATTTTATTGATGATATTTCATATGTATAGTCTTTCTATGACCCTATGAAGCAAATTAAGGAAAGGACAATTTTTTATATATTGAAAGTGAAAATGGGGTTTAATTGATTCAAATTTGTCTATAAGTTGATAGGTTTTTTAAACAGTTATCAACGTAGATAAATTTGATACAAATTCTCTGTGAAATAAACACCAACAGAGTTTTTTGATGTTTCAAAAGAACATTTGTAGAATGGAAAAGTAAAGACCAAGCATTACTGTAAGACAGAAATTTATTTTACCCCAATATCACCTATTTTCCCAATTTTTATTGATACTCTTCAATAACTTCTTTTACTAATCACAAAAAACGCATTTATCGTGTTACACACACACAAAAAAAAAGTTGGAATCCCAAATTATAAAAGTAACTTTATGTTATTCATGACTAAAACTGAAAGGACGAAAAAAAAATTGGAAAAATAAGTGTTGGAAGTAAAAAAGTGGATAAATTTTTTTTTTTTTCCAAAAAGAACAAGGTGTTGGTCATGTCCGGAATATATTATTTGATCAAATACAAGGATCATTGCCATCATTGATAATATAATGATGATGATGATGATGGTATCCATTCCTGTTCATTCGTAATTCTAATGTTGTCATCCAAATAATATACTCTCTCAAAATGACCCATTCAATTAATTTTTATATACGAAAGGATAACGTAGAAATAAAAAAAGGGAACTTCACTTAAGGACATATCACATAATACTCAAATTCAACTTTAGGAAATTTCATTTTCGTTTTATATACACTTGTATTTGTATTATGGGTCAGATATTAACATTAAAAAAACGGATAAGTGGAAAGAAAAATCAGCATTAGTTGGTATTAGTAAATGTGGGAAAAATAAAGGAGTATGGGAAACAATTAAGAACCTTTAGGGTATACCATGTGTGCGACATAAAAGTGCAATTGAGTCAATTTTGTTTTTTTTTTTTTAAATTGAATGTATGTACATGTTGAGTGATTATATGTGTTTTGTGATGGTAATAACAATAATGACTTTTGGTGGAGAAAGTATAAGATAATTTTAAAAAACGAAATCAAAATGAGGACATTAATTAAAGAATTTTATTTAAAAAAAAAAAAAAGAGATATTGCAGATTGTTAGATTGCTATAAAAGAAATCCTTGAAACGGTTACTTGAATTATTTTTTTTTATGGTGTGAAACTCGACACCATTTCTGCAGAAATGCAGCAATTTAGTTACCAAGAGCAATTTGCCCCATTTGTTTTTTCTAATATTTTTTTTTTCTCTTTGTAAATAAAATTCAGTACATACAAACATCATTTACCAAGTCATTAAATAATTCGTATGTACACCTAACGATCCACTTACCTACCTATGTGAGGCATTTAACACATACTCTCTTTTTGTTTGAGGATATGATGATGAAAACCAAAAAAATATAAAAGAGTTCTTATAAGGAATAAAAATCAACAACATGTCAATAACAGCATGCACTGGTTTTGAGTGCGTGTTTTTAGGTTATATTTTAATTGGCTATGTGAAGGATGTGTGTTTTTGTTTTTTTTTTTCATAGAATTTTTGTTTTTCACATCTTTTCTTTAATAAAAAACAAAAAGCAAAAAAAAAAAAAACATCGTCATTCTTTTGTCATCATTTATGTCATTTTTATAAGGACTTGTGTTGAAAAAGGATATGAATTGTTATGTTACTATACATTTGAAAATTTTATACATTCTATTTATAAAAAAAATCCACTTGAATCCACCTCAGTATAGCACTTTTTAATTTGCTTCCTGAATCTTGATGATATTTTTGTTCTATCACCCACCATTTAGTATCCCCATTGTTTGAAGAGACCTACTATTTGACTTTTGTTATGTGCCATGTGAGTTATTTTTTTGTTGTATGTACATACATATACATATGTACATAAAAATGTTAAATGAAATTTTGATGGACTTGCTTTTTTTTCGGATAAAATGAGAGCTTGATTTGTTTTTTTGCTATCATTATTTTTTTTCTGAATCATTGTTGAAGTATACAGGACAAATGGAGTACTATTTTGGAAAAATAAAAAGATGTATATTAGTCATTGTTGTGTGTAATTTTTGTAACGAACATAAAGGAGAAAAAAACAAGAAACAATAACATGTATTTTGAAAAGGATTAATGAGAATGCCTGTGGTATTTTCAAAGGATCATTGTTTTCTCTGTTTAAATAATTGTTACAATTTGCTGATTGTTGAGCGTTTTTATTGATTGACTTTTAGAAAAATTTAATTTTTATAATTCACTTAAATTTTGCTATCAATTTGTCAAATATTTAAAAAAGTTTTTCCATTAATCCTGTACACATACGTTTTTCCTTTATCCTTAATTTTATTTTCATTATAACACATTAAAAAAATATTCTTAGAAAATGAACCTTTTCATCATATTTAAAATAATCTTTTTCATTTCATTCAGGATACACATGCTTTTTTTTTTCTTCCTTCCTTTCTAACATATGTATACATAATATATGTATTTTTTTTAATCGTTTAAATCCTTCAATCTTTCAATCTGACGCACTTGAAATAAAATTCATTTGAAAAAAGGAAGGAACATATCCTTATTCGTTTTAAAGTACATATTTACCTGTATTTTGTGTGTAACCCTTTATTTTTTACATTTTTTGATAATGATGATCTCCCCCTTTCTTAATTCTTATTTTATCCTCATTTTTTTTTTGTTCGAACTCCTTCACTTCTTCCTTTTTGATTTTCATATACATATGTTTAATAAAACGTGTGTATGTGATATGAGAATACCATTAATGTTAATAACCAGCATCTCACTATTTATCCATTATAAAAACGGAAAAAGAAAATTTTCAAAGAGGAAAAATCAAATGAATACAAACAACAAAAAGAAGTATGTATTGAGTAGAAAGAGGTAAAATGACAAGGTGGGAGGGGTGGTTTTAGTTTGTAGAAAAAAGGATATATTAAAAAACTGATGAATGAGTTATATATGCGTAGTTGTTATTGTTTTTTGTTTCGTTTTTGAAAGGAAAATTATTCACATCACATCATATTATCATTATCATTATATACGTAAAACCATCCTTAATCTAAAGAAAAAAAGGAAAAATGTGTTTTATTTTTTATTTAATTTTTTTTTTTTTTTTTTGGAAAAGGTAGAGTAGAGTAGTTTGAATGAGATTTATGGATATATATTTACGTACATATATATGTGAATTTGTAAAGGTGAATATTTAGCATATTATAACACATACGGGCTGCGATAAAATGTTATACCATATGAAAAGATGGCTCTACATTATACTGTTTGCTTTCTATATTATTGTGAATTAGTGTGTATTTGATGATGATGATGATGATAATAATTCAGTGATTCTTAAAATTAG
Source organism: Bombylius discolor (assembly GCA_939192795.1). NCBI lineage: Eukaryota > Metazoa > Arthropoda > Insecta > Diptera > Bombyliidae > Bombylius > Bombylius discolor. The sequence continues at coordinate 49,341,452 of OW584240.1, read as the reverse complement.
ATGTGGCACGTAACATATTATAAGGATCAACTTCCTTTTTTAATTTATAAATATTTTATATGTGTATCCTTTTTTTTTTTTAATATTCAGTATATGTTTTTATTTATTTCAAAGAAAAATTTTATATACATACATATTATGTATAATTTTAAATAATTTTATGTAATGTTTTATACATGTGATTTTTTTTTTTTCACTTTTTTTAAGTTAACTGTTTTTTAGGCTAATTGAAAGATAAATTATTTGTTTGAAATGGGAAATTCAATTATATAATATAAACTTAGTGTTAAGAAAATATCAGAAAGGAGGAAAAAAAAAGGATGTGATGAATATAAAATCATAAGTGTAGAATTTTAATTAATAAAGTGATAATTTAGTTTTTTTTTTTTTTTTTTTTTTTTTTTTTTATAGAAAAGTTGAGATTAAGGATTTAGAAGATTTTGGAATTAATTTTTTATGAGAATTTTATTTATTATTAAAGTTAGATTTGGTTCAATACCAAATTGAAGAAAATCTATTTTTCAAATAAAATTAGGTTCCAGAACCTGGGCGTCCTTTTATTAAATACTCATTCTCCTACAGAACAACCAGATTTTTAACTTCTACGTAGGAAGAAATTTTCAAATACGATATTTTTTTTTCTTAAATTCTTTATAAATAAAACGATGATAAGGATTAAAATTTAAAAAAACACATATAATGTTAGTATAATTCATTCTCCAAATATTCTTTAATACTTTCCATGAATATCCTTTTTTTATTGTCACCTTTTCTATCTTATTCGTATTATTTGTCCTTTTTGGTCTTATTTTTTTTTTTATCTTATGCAAATAATATCTTTATTATGTCCTGAAAGACTACTTTACGGATTACAAAAATAAGTTTTAAAATAAGAATAAATTGAAAAACCCCAGAAAATTTTGCAAAACAAACAAAAACGAAGAAAATGTGCAAATATTTCCCTAAGTCAAGTGAAATTAGTTTATTTTGTTTTTTTTTTTTTTATTTTATGATAATTTTCATACTACTTACATATTTTACAAACTACCCTATAAATTTATTCCTTAAAGGATTTTTTTTTTCATGAACATAAGAATTGACAATGTATACATAATCTCTATCAATAATGTAAATCGTCTTGTCCAATCGTCTTATTTGAAATACACAATGTCCTTTTTTAATGTTTTTCATCATCAGCATGGGATTTTATCAATGGATTTTCATCTCTCATTTTGCCTTTTCAATTTTCCCACACATTTTCATTTCCTATTTCCATTTTTATATTCAATAGCAGCAATAACAACAACTTTTACGTAGAACTTCTAAACTGATGCTCAATATAAGACTATATACGTAAACATATTGAATATTTTGTTTTTGTTTTCATTTTACGTCCTTCCGGATGCGCTTGTTTTTATCTTTTTTTTGTACTTATTTTCTTTTTTTAAATAGCAAATGCATATTTAATGTCATTTTATTTGTATTTTATGTATATTCTATAATCAACCAAACTCACCCAGACTTTGTATTATATTAAAAACTTACTATGGAAAATGTTTTCAATGTTTTTTTTTTTTCATCTTTTTCTGCTCTTTTTTATATTTAAATTTTCATTTTATTTGGGTCGTACATATCAGAGCCTTTGGGCAGCAACGGAAGTGTTATTATACATATAGTAAAAGTATATTGAGCATCTGCAGCTGTTTTTCCTTAAAAGATTTTCCAGAAGAAAAAAAAAAGGAAAATGCTCACATCACACTATCAAATCGGACTACAAAAAAAAAAAAATACAGAAACTCTCAACAACTCACCACCAAAATCACCAACTTTAGAGACTACTTTATGCATATATGAACTGAATCTGATACAAATAATCTATGTTTTTAGTTCTTTTATAGAATATTTCTTTTCTTTTTTTTTTAACTTTTCAGATTCAAAACTGATGTTTTCAATTTTCTCTGGGCCATTTTAACTACCACATCATACCGGTCGTTATCATATATGTATATAAGAAGAATATCTTTTGAACTTTTTATAGGATGTTTGAATGTCGATTTAAAGTTAGTTTGCATAAATTGTTCATAAGGATGAGTTTTTTTTGGGTGAAATAAAAGTTTTTTTTTTTTTCTCTTTTATTTTTAAAATTTCTTTCTTGTATAGATTTAATGCACGAGGATGAAAATATAAAAAGTTTATAATATTATGCATATGCCCCTTTTTTTTTCTTTTCTTTGCTTTTGTTTTTTGTTTTTTGTTTTTTTTTTTGTTAAGAAAAAGGATTTAACTTATATGAAGTGTAGGATGAAAAAACGAATGTATACATATTATGTATTTTGATAGCCTTTTATCCTTGAGAAGAAGAATTTTGAAATACTGACATGACATTAAGTATGTCATCATATTGTGTGTATTTGAATGTTTTTTTTTTGTATCTTCTTTTCTTATTCAACCTTTTTTTTTACAAAGAAGATGCAACTGTTTTATTTCTATGAAAGTATGTTTTCTTGAGAATATTCAACATTATAAAAAAAGAACAAAAAGCACTATACATATATTGTAAGCAGGGGGGTATAATAAAATTTAAAAAAAAAAAACCTTTTAATCCTTCTTTTTAAAATATGAATTAAGCCAAGGATTTGAAAAATAAAGTAAAAATGATAAGGATGAAAAAAAAAGGAATTTTTTTCTTGTTGTTTTAAATAAATTTTTTATTGAGTATAAATAGAGCGTATCAAATTTTATTTATTTTCTTATTTTATTTGATTTTTTTTTTCTTGGTAACAAAAGTTAAAAGAAGATTTTTGGAACAGAATTTGTCTAAAAAAAATTGTATTATTTCGATTGCGATCCGAAATAAAGATCATTGGTTATTAAGTCAGAGAAAGTTAAACTTTAAAAATAAATTAATTTACAAACCAAAAAAATAAAAAAATTTAAAAACTTAACAAAAAGTTTAACGAAAGATTATTGGTCGGTCATATTTACGAGGTACTCAAAACAAAAATGTCTTGATTACTAAAAAAACACTGCACAATGTTTTTGTTTTGTTTTAAAAATTCAAAATCTTTAAAATTTTTTATTTCTATAACACATACGAGTAGTAGATACAACGAAATGTGGTGAATACGGCCATACATTTTTAAAAAAATTAAACAAAAAGAAAGTTTTGCTTTTTTTTTTTTTATGATTTATAATAATTTCAACATTTGAAATACCGAAATTTATGAGCCTTCTATAAGTATTACATGTACGAGTTCATAAGTTTCCATAAGTTTTTTCTAGTCAAACATTCAAGATCATAAAATCAAAATTTGCATACTAACTTCTTAAAGTTATTCAAATAATGAGATGATATTTTAAGATCTTCAAGAAATTTAAAAAAAATCATGCCTTCCGTTTTTCTACATTTACAAAAATTATTCAATAATTTGGAAGCAAAATTCAGTAAACCAATCGAATAAATGAACACGTATCGTAAATCATTCAAAAACTTATTTTACAATAAATTATTACTATTTTTTGCTTGGAAATTTACACAACCTGTATAGAATACATACTAGAATGCGTGTCTATAAAAGCAAATGTTTAACAGAAGTTCATTGTAGTTTTAAAGTGAATTTACATAATTGTGTAACTTGAAGTGCAATGACAGTAAGAATAAAATTTTAAAATTTTAAAAAGAATTTTAAATAAATGTTCATTTTTTTGTTTGTTTACTAATTTTTTCCAATAGATTCTTTTGTGGTTTCAATTTTTTACAATTGTATTATCAGTTGCGATAGAAAATCAAAAACTTTTAGAAAAAATTGATACACAAAATTTGAAAGTATCAAATTTATCAAATGGAAATGCATTACGTTATTTACCTAATTGGCATTTTGATAAGTTACAGGACATCTGGAATTGGCCACATTATATTGGTCATAATAAACACATTAAAGATAAATTCAAGGAAATTTATTTATTTGGACCAGGTGCTCATATAAAATTTATACAAATGTTACCACCAACACCTCCACCAATGCCAGAACCATCAGAAATGATGAAACCCCCGAAACACGATTTGATACCAATGAAACCAGATTATGGATTAATATTGTTTAAGAAATTATGGAAATGGTTGGATTCTATTAATTGGAAAGATTTTTGGTTTTAAATTGAAAAGTTTGTTTTTATTTTCAATAATTTTTTCTAAATTAATTTTTTTTTTTTTCAAATAAAAATTAAACGAAAGTGAAATATGTATTTTTTCAAAAATTTTTATTAAGAATAAAAAGGATCACATTTCGACTGAAGTGCTGTAATTGAAGTGTTTCCGAATTATCAATTTTGATTTTTGAACCTCGTAATCTTTCATCATTCGCCTCTAATGCTCAAAAATTGTTAACGACTGATAGAATTAAAACAATTTGTCAATGGTATGTATTTTACGTTTTATCAAGGAATCACAGATTTCATTCGAAATATTTTTCAGTTTAAAAAAAAAAAAACGATATTTTTTTTTTTACACCCACAATGAAACAATTTAGAAATATAGGTGAGAAAAATACTCAAAAAATGTTTTTTTTATGTACTTGTATTTGTTAGAAAAAATATGTATAGAAACAGAAAAACTGTTGAAAAAAAGGTCCATGAAAAATTGTCATTATAAGTGTATTTTTCTTGAAAAAAAAGGGGAGACAAATAAACGACAGGACCACCACATTACCACCACATTAATATAAACATATACAAGAGAAGGAGAATATTTTTCATTTAAATTATACACCAAGACTTGTATTTTCTTTATTTATGATAAACAAGGACAGTAATATTCAAAAAAATATCCTTTTTTTCGTATTTTTACATTCAATAAAAAAAAAACTCCTTATTTTTTTTTTCACAACGACCAAAATCTTAAGAAAATTGCGTGGTGAATTATTTGACTGACAAGGACGAGCAATATACAATTGCATTTTCCTTAGATGTTATGGTAGTTGTGTACTGTATATTTTTTATAATATTTTTTTTTTTCATGGAGAAAATATAAATAAAAAAAAGGAAATTGAGCACCATTGCAAATGTATAGGATTGTAAGGTGTTTGTGAAATTTGTAAGAAAGAAAGAAAGAAAAATAATATTGTTGTAAGACTAATTTTGTAAGGATACATCTTGCATAATAATAAGAAACGAGACAAATATGTATAAGAAATTGTGGAAAGATTTTTCTGATTTTTTAATTCCATTGGAAAAAAAGTCAACTCTTGGAGTGAAAAGTGAAAATGTGAAAGTGAGAAAGTACTTTTTTTTTGCATACTGCGAGGATGTAAATAGTATGAGGTAGTGTTGATTTGAATAAAAAATTTGGATTGATATGGAGGTGTGATGGGCTACATAGAATATAGGTGCTCTGTTATGAAAGAAATATGTAGGATCGTTACGGAAATAAGAAGAAGACATTTCGAGGTTATTGCGGAGGACATAGTGGTATACCATTGAAGGGCAACCATCAACAACGTTGAAGATGACGTTGTGTGGCTTAAAAAATGTATACTGGAAAATTTATATCAATTTTGAAGTAGTTTGTGTGTGTACGTTATGTTTATATGTATGAATTTCGTTTTATTTTTATTTTGAGCTTTTAAAGAAACCGTTATATAGTTTGTGTGGTTTTTTATTTCTTGAGTTTTTTTGTTTTTTTTTTTTTGTGTAAAGAGAAGAGCCAAAATATATTATGTGGTAGCCGTTTTATGTGAAAATTACGATACTATATTCTCCTACATGTGGTGGATGTTTAATAAAATCTGACTCCGCCTTAAATATTAGAAAAGAAAATATAATATATATATTTTTTTAAATTATGATAAAAAAAATGGTGGTTTTATGAGTTTTTCTTTTAAATTATGTGAAAATAAAAGTTAAAATTTATAGAAGACTTTTGTGGTTACCATTAAGAAATTTCAGGTGGTTTCAATAAATTTTTAAAATTGATTCAATTGAAGGACATAATTTAAAATGGACATTAAAGTATTTCAATTTATTATTTTATTGATAATTTAGCGGAAAGCGAAAAAAAATAAGAAACGACTAAGATTGGAGGTTGGACATAAAATGTTTTTCTGTCATAGCACTTTTTTTTTTTTGAATTTCTTCTACAGTAGTTGTTGTGGATTGCCACAATCTTTTAGCCACATAAAACATATTGGTTGAATTTTTTACTATATTTAGGTACCTACATACATACATAGGTATACATATAATGGAGAAAAGAAAAAAATATGTGAAAATATATAAACAACCACCGTTGTAATAAAATTTTCATAGAGAATTATACATGATAAATTACTGCTTGCGCACACATTTTTATTTTATCGTGTTTTTTTTCCATAAAAGAAGACACTTTTTTTAAAAGATAGCTACTACCACATTCACTGTTTTGGAAAAAAAATATAAGAGAAAAATTTTCTTAAGAAATAAAATAAAGAAAAATCAGAAAATCTCCCACTACCGCAATTGGTCGCAACTGAATTCAGCAATATATACCACACTATAACGTGGTGATTTTTTTCCTTGTTCTTTAATGGTTCAATGTGTTGGAATTTTTTATAAAGATAACGACTCTAAGGACTATGAAAAAGAAGAAGAAAATAAGATATTTCTTAAAAGAAAAATCTTATTCTTTTCTTAGACTCTTTTTTTCACTAACATTTTCGTTTTTTCTTCATGTTTTTTTCATCTCATGAGTTTTTAATATTTCATGCACATTTGTATATGTATATGAATCTCTTGGAGCACCCAAAAATATTTTTATCACTGTCATAGTATATATAAAGCTGTGTATATTATCCTTGTATTTTCCATAATATTTTGTTTTTCTTGATTTCTTTTTATTTATTCACTTTTTTTGAGGAATATTTTTGGTTGTTGTTGCTGCTATTTCATCTTCTAATCGTTTTGAATATAAAGGTAAAAAAATAGACGATTTTTGTGGATATAAAGCATCATTTGTGTGTACCAATATATGTACAATTTATGTGTGTGCGGATACAGTTGGCGGTTTGGTTTGATGAGTAAGTGGGTGGATGGGTGAATTTATAAGAAAAAAAATTGGTTAAATGTAAAACTTAAGAAATTGGAATGAATTTTTTATATTATTTTATTTTTTATCTTGGAAGATGAGAGAAAAAATAAGACCATAAAATGAATACCGCACTGTTACCGATCGACGACATCGTTGTTGTCGTCGTCGTCCTTATTTTTGTTGTTCTTTTTTTTTTTTTTCTTCAATATATTTTTGTTGTTGTTATTGCCACCAATAGGTTTATATCGGGTTATATACGTCCTTCCCACAAACCACTATTACTGGTTCTCGCGGTAGTACAATGTTGTTGTTGATGAAGATGATGTAGATTGAGGATAACGATGATGATGATGATGATGAGTAGTGGTCAGAAGTTGGTAACTTGAAGGTTTACCAAAATTAAAATAGTTCATAAAATTGCTTCGAACGATGAACGGTTGATTTTTTTATGTAAAAAGTGAGTGAGTTATTATTGACGAAAGAAAAAATGTAATAATTTTAAAATTTTTAAAAAAAAGTTATAGAGAATTTGTGAAAATTTATGAAATTTGTTTTCAAGAGTTAGTACATTTTTGAAAAAATAAATAAAAAAAAATTTTCTCATATAAGTTGTAGTTAAAAAGTTTTAAATGATTTTCAAATGTAAACTGATGTGAAATTTTGTGAAAATAACGGGAAATTTATCCTAGATATATGAAGATAACTTTGGAAAAGTGAAAAACTTCGGAGTATGAAAATTTGTAATTTACCGAGATATCTTTTAACAGAATCCTTAACTATGTATACTTGAAATATTTGAAGTTTCAAGATCAATCTTATCTTTATTTCACAGATTTCACAAGCTGTGAAATTCCCTGGAATCATTTTATACTCTTCCGTAAATTTTAAGTGATTAATATCCTGTAACACATACTCGAGTATAACAATGTGTTGTTTATTTTTTCCTTATTTTCCATAGTGAAAATTATCCTTTTTTCTTATGATATTTTTCAATATTTAAAACTTGTTTTTACTATTATTTTTTTTTTCAAAAACATTTTTATTTATGCCAAAAAGTTATTATTTCTCAATGTTTTTCATATTATTTCATAAAAATTAAAAAAATGTCGTATAAAAATATGAAAAATATTCATACATTTTTTTGTATTTTTAATATTTTTCCATTTTATGCACAATGTGCGTATAAATTTCTCATGTTAATTTTTTTAACTGCTCTGTAACTTTTCATACCATGTGGTTATCATTTAATGTAAGTTTTTCCGCCAATTTTATTGTTCAATTTAATGTTTTTTTTCGTATTTTTAATTTTTTATTTTAAAGGATCATTGTTGGTTAGTGGTGGCAAAAAAATAATAATACGATGAAGTATGTGTATAGTTTGGTTACACACACTTTGTTTTTTTCTTTTTTTCTTTTTATCAGTTTTTAAATAATTTCCCACATATAAATTGGTACACCGTTATGTGTCCGTTTTATATTTCATTTGTATAACCATGCGGAAATTTTTTTTATATAATATATTAAATAGTTCTTTTTTTACATAGCAAATACGTTAAAAAAATATATTTTTTTAATATAACGTTTAAGGACTCTCACAATTTCACATATGATGATTATTTAAAAAAAAAAAATTAAACAGACAGATTATGTGTAGATTTTTTTACAGCTGGACTATTCCAATTTTTTTTTTTTATTTGTTTTTTTTTTTTTTTTATTAAAAATTTTGCAATATTCTTTTATCTTATTTGAGCCATTCACATATGATTATGAATTGCGTATCATATTGTGTTCACTTATCATCATCACCACCACCTACTTATTATTTTGTGTGTTGATATTAAAAAATTAAAAAAAAAAAACATAATCACATTTAAATATGATACCAAGTTAATTTTTTTGATTGTAAAAATTTTTTTTTTTTTTTTTTTTGAAACAGTTTTTTATGTAAAATTGTTTTTTTTTTTTCATTTTCAAATATTAAAAGTCCTCATATAAATTTGGCTTTTTTTTTTTTAAATAAAAACACATCTGTGTGTTGATAAATACAAAAAAAAAAAAAAAAACGAAAAAAAAATCATGACGAATTTTTGTGAATATCGTAATTGTATGTATTTGTTGTTGATGTTGATATATTGTGATAAAAGTCAGGATATGTAGGTTTTTCTTTTTTTTAAAAAAAAAAAATAAAAAAAAAATTTAATTTTATTTAAATTTTTTTATTGTTTTGTATTATTTTTCATTATTATATTGTTTTCATTGAGATCTATGTATCTAGTATGTACCTTTCATTGTATATGAAAAAAGAGGGGCCGTATAAAGAGATATCCTTGTTTTTTATTTTCCAATTGTAGATTATGAAAGAGCCAATGTGTAGCCACATGGTACATTTTTTATTTTGACTTTGTGTCAGTTACTAGTTATAAACAATCTTTTTTTTTTTTGTTTTGTTTTAATTCGGTTGTTTTTTTTTTTTTTTGAGTTCATTTTTGGTTAAATATTGTGGAATTTTTCGCACATACAATCATAAAAATTAAACTTAAAAAAATTTTTATCACCATAGAATATATGTGACACATAAAATAATTTTTATTTATAGAATTTATGACATTTATAAAGTTTTCATTAGACCGCACGGACATAATATAATGAGAAAGAAAGTACAATTTATTCAACAATAAAAAAAAAAAAAAGACGTTCAAGTGTTTTAGAATTTTTCTAAGAATTTCAAAGTGAAAGTGATCGAAAAAAGAAATTAAAGTTTATTAGAAAAATTATTTTTTCGATCCTATCCCAGTTTTATTATCCTTTTTCTTTATTTTTTATACAAAAATCCTTTCCTTAACAAAAAAAATACCTACTCTTTATTTCTTTAAAAATAATTGAACTGAAAACGTGTTACTTTTAAAGTCATGTTTTCTTTTTGTTACCACAAAAAGTGTATCATGTTAAATCTGTTGAAATGTAAGGATAACGTGTACAACACATTGTATGTAGTCCTTTTTTTCTTTCTTTTTTCTTATTTTTCATTGTTATTTTGTTAACAAACAAGTGTATTGTGTGTCACATACTTGATTATAGAAAATCACTTCGTTAGTATGAAAAAAAAAAAGATCAAAGAAAAATAAGTTTCCATAGACATCTTTTTCAATAACTTTATAAGGAAGCTTCTGAAATGTAAAAAAAAATGAAAATAATGAAATAAACGTCTTCGTACTTCTTGTTGGGAGTGTGATTTTTCTAGCTCAATGTTTTTTCTATTTTTAAGAAAAAAATTTGAAATGAAATTTAAAGACGATGAACAGCATTTTCTTATCTGTTTTGAAAAAGTTTTGAATTTCGTCTAAGTCTCCTTTTAGAGATTTAAAATCTATTTCATATTCTGTCTCTCTAATTTTAAATTAAAAAAAAAATTCCAGTCCTTAGATGGATTATTCTAGGAGAACGAACTCCTTTCAATTACTTTCATATTTTTATTTAATATTTAATTTTTTTGTAGTATTGAAAACGATTTTTAATATTTAATTGTTTTTGGAAATTCCAATGTGCAGTGTGATTGAATAAAATAAAAAAATAAAACAACAAAATATAAATTTATTTTTTCAATGGAATTACATGAAGTGTTACAACAAAAACGTTATTATAAAAATTTTCATAACTCATAATACACATTAAGTGAATTATGCATATTGCTAGTGAAGTTAGTTCAACAACAAATCAATTGCCAAACGATGGCACAACATCAACAACAGGAACAACAAAATCAAATTCAAACAACAACAATAATAACAATAATAATAATGCATCAAATGAGAATTCACCATATTTAACTGCAGAAACACTAGCTGAAAGGACTATTGATGGATTATTAGCTGAACATCCTGGTGAATTAGTGAAGACAGGTTGTCCACATGTTGTGAGTTTAAGAGAAATACCTTCTAATCTTAAAAAAAAAAAAAAAAAAATTTAAAAAAAAAACCATTATCCTTTCACATAGGTTTGTACAGTATTACCTAACCATTGGAGGTCAAATAAAACACTTCCGGTAGCATTTAAAGTTGTTGCATTAGGTGAAGTTATGGATGGAACAATTGTTACAATAATGGCTGGTAATGATGAAAATTTTTGTGGAGAATTACGTAATTGTACAGCTGTTATGAAAAATCAAGTTGCTAAATTTAATGATTTACGTTTTGTTGGACGAAGTGGGAGAGGTAAGAGTTTAATTTTCTTTTTCTGATTTTTATTTTTTCTATTTAATCAGAAAATTACAAATCACAAAATTAGTATAATTTCTCTTCTACTACTTTTTGTTTCCGATTTTTATTTAATTTCAATTGTGTGACCTTTAAATAAAATTTTCTTCGCATGAATTCATCATCATTAAACAAGCAGACATTTTTGTGAAAAAAAAAAAAATCCTTATTCAGCACTTTCTTCTATTCAATACAAATTTAATTATTTTCTGTTATTTTTTTTTTTTCGATTATCGAAGCAGGAAATATTATGAAGGGCAGACAAAATATAAGTAAATGAGCTTACCTACCAGATTTAACAAACTGTGTTGTCATGCATACTACTGTAGCCACTTGTGAATCCCTCATTTTTGTCACACTTTTATTTTTTTTTTTCTTCCTTTTTCTTCACTTCAACGTTTAACAATTTCTGAGATCATTTTAATGATTTCTTGATTCAGAGGTAACTCATACTCTGTTTGAGGGTGGATGTCATTTATTGTCACCCGGAATTTTTTCAATTTGAAAAAAATTAACTTAGTTCCCCTAGTTTTTCAATCTTTTTTTTCTTATTTTGTCCTTTGACCTTTCTTTTCTATAATTTTTTTGGTTCAATTTTTTTTTTTCAAGAATTTCAGTATTTTTTTTTTTAAAGAAAAATACAAAAATGAACCAATTTTGATTTGCTCATTTTTTTTCTGCTATTCACTTTAGTCTGATGTTTACTGTGAAAATTAAGAATTCTTCTTCGTTCATTTAATTCAATCTTATTCCGTCTTTATTTAAATAGCGTAACGATTTTGGACTGGGCATTTTTGTTTTTGTGACATTAACTAGGAATTAAATTTAGAGAAGTGGAAGCGTTTGTTTTTTTTTAATTTTCTTTCTGTGATTTTTTTCTCTTCTTGTTTCATCAATTTTTTTGTTGGATGTCAAAGTTTTATCTTTAGCCACGTTTTTTAATAATAAGGATAAAATCTTAAATTACTTTTGTGTGTAGAAGACAAGAGAAGATGGTGTACCCAAATTTTTTTTTTCCTATTTAATTCCATTTAAATATCGTTAACATTGCCTTTTATTTTTTAAAAGGACATTTTATAAATTTTGTTTTTTATACATAATTGTGTGTGTGCACACAAGTGTTTTTGAAGGACAAACAAAAAATACACTATTACAAGCAAAAACTTAAAATATAAATTCTGATTTCAATTTTAGAAATTTTTTTCTAAGATACACCAACAGCGTTCGTGATAATATTCATTATCAAGGATATTAAAATAGCATCAGTAACTGTTTCAAAAAAAATGTAACAGTCTTTTTTAATTTACAAAGGGATTAGTTGGGTCTTGGTTAAATGTTATGGGTTTAAAAAGTCTTTTTCAATTTTTTTTTCATGTTTTTCATTAATGGGCTTTATTGAAGCTTAAAAATATATTTTTAGAGGGTAATTTTTCAAATATTCTATTTGATAAGCTTATGCAAAAAAATCCGCATTAATAAATGATAAGTCGGTGATAAAAAATGTTTTTTTTTCATAAATTTGCTTTTAAAATTCTTATAAAACATTAGAAGAATATTAGCTTGTTAATTTTGTATTTAGGTCTTAAGTCCTTTCGAGGAAAATGGGAAAATTTTGACTTTTTTTATGTCCTTGAAAAGAATTTAGAAAATAAAACAAATTAAAATGTTTTTTTTTCAAGAACTCTTTAAAATTCGTCATGTTTAACATTCTCAAGAAACAAAACACTTCAATGTTTTTGAATGTAAAAAGCTTTCATTATAAAAAATACAGCACTTTTAAAAATTATTTTTCTTATTATTCATATGGGTCCTTAAGAGACATCATTTTTTTCAATTGATCTATCATTAATGCAATTTTTATTATTTTTTGTTGTTATTATGTTTTCCATTTTTTAACATCAAATGAATCCTCCTGAGATTAGAAAAAACAAAAATCAGGTAAAATCATCTTTTCAAGCTCATTATACTTACCCTCAATCTGTATAAGAAAAAAAAAAAATTCTGACTACTGCTACCAATATATACATACCACCATATCCATTATCCTTAAATGAAATCAGGAAAAAATTGAAAGAAATCAGAAGAAAAAATCCTGTCGCGGCAAACCCTCATCATATCTAAAATGCTCTTTTCACGATTGTTAATAATTTAGTATTATTTTCTTCGACTTTCTTCCTACACTTATTCAAATAATGAAATAACAAACAAACAAACAAGAAAAAAAAAACATCTTTCAATGCCCTCACATTTCGTTACAAAATTCTCTTTTATCAACTTACTTATTTTTTCTCCGGTTCTTTTTCTTTTGTAGAAGAAAATTACTGATTATTTATTTTTTATTATGTTGAATGTTAAATTGTTGTTTTCATATTCTTAAAAAAAAATTTGAGTGTGTATGATAAGCACCAGCAAACCCCAAAACCCAACGAAAATTATTGAGAAAAAAAAAACTCAACAACAAAAACAAACATTACAACCACATTGTGTCTAGAGCAAAAAAAAAAGAAAAGTTTTTCTTTTTAAAAATAAATTTTCAAGAAAGAAAAATTGAAAATATACATATATATACTTTTCTTATTCATCTTTCTTTGGATCAAAATAACACAAATTTGCATAAATTGACTACAAAAAGCAAAAAAAAAAAAGATTGTTTCCACACTCATCTCATCACAGAATAAAAAAAAAACTAAGTATAGGTAAAAAATGGAGAAAAGTAAAAAAAATGTTAAAAAGGAGGAAATAAGGGAAAATAAAAGAGAAAGTACCACATTAAAAAGCAAAGTTGTATGAAAAAATAATAGCAACGGAAATTACTTCGTTTAAGGAATTGTGTAAGATGAATATGCAAGATATTGAGAATCCTTGAGAAGAATAAGCCAGTAACAAAGGACAATTTATCCTACAATACCGTTATTTATGAGCATAGTTTTTTGTTTTTATTATTTCTTTCTATTTTTTCACCTGACATTCAATGTCATGTACTTATTTTTTTCTTTCAATAATTTTTCACAGTTTTTCTCTTTAATAAGCAAAAAAAAAAAATTGAAAAATATTTTGCGACAAAAAATAAAATCGTCATTTTTTGTTCGTTATGTTCCTCGGTTTTACTCATTATTTTCTTTCTTGTTTGTTTTATTCTTTGTTTATTGTGGTACTTTCCTTCATATGCTTTTCCATTTCCACTTTCTAAGTCTTCTAGTGTTGCTTTCAATGTCTTTTTTGTAGAATCATCTCTGTTGTTTTTTCTGTTATTTCCGCATTGTTTTTTTTTTTTTTTGGTCCTTTTAACTGTTCTTTTAGTTGCCAGGATTTTTTTTTTAATTTCAAGAAAAAAGAGAGATATGTGAGATTCCTTGTTCACTTGTTTCTCTATTTTTACTAAATTTCAAGGATCATTCCCATTTCCTATACTTTATAACTTCTTCTATATTTTTCTTATTTTATTTGTACGTGTACTTAGAAAAAAAAAAGGAAACAAAAAACAGTTTTTTCTTTCTTTAAAGCAGATGTGAATAAAAAATGACTAAAGAAAATTATAATGATGTGATTTTGACGATGTATAAATGAGAAAAATTTCTAAATATAAATTTTGTAAATGTATAATTCATAAATGAAAAATTTTTTATATACTTTTTGGATATGTGTTTGTTTGTATGTGTGTGAAAATTGTATATTAATAATGAGGAAAATGTCAAAAAAGATTTTTTTCTTCCTTTTTTCATTTTTTGATTTATGAAAAAAAGTGCTGTTTAATGTAAATTTCATTCTTCATTTTTTTTTTTTTTTTGCTTTTTTTTCTGAAGTTTCCTGTCGTCTGCTTCATCTTTATTCTATTTCCTTCCGAAATTTTTCTTTTTTATTTGTTTTTATTTTTAACTTTATTTTTTTTTTTCTGTTCTTTTGTTTTTTTAATGTTAACTAAGTATTTTGTCGTATGATAAAAAGAAACGGAAATTTGAATATAGAAAGACGATTTAATATGATTTTTGTGGGGTTGGAATTTTTTCTAAAAAATTTTCTTGTATGAAAGAAAAATTAACTTTATCATTTTTTATTGTGTTGAAAATTAGTTTTTATATTTGAGTGAAAATTGATTTTTTTTTTTTTTTGTAATTTTCATGCGTTCATATTTTCTAAATAAGCTATCGAACTTGTCGAATTTGTTGGGTTTTTTTTTTAAAACTTGTACAAAATTTTATTTATTTTCGTTAAAAGAAACACAACAAAAAGCCTTAAAAACAAAACTTTCGTTATTCTTTCTTATACTAAAATGTATATACATATAAAATTATTTTCCTCAAAGCAATTTGTCACAGGATACATATAACATACTAACGGAAAAATATATATACGAGTTAATATATAAATACCAGTACGTACATTTACATAACAACATACATACATATATACATACATACGTATACCTACAAAATTTGTGATGAGTTAAGTTCAGTTGAGCTGTTTTGAAGAGCATCACCTGCTTCTTAATGTTAAGGGTGTTATTAATTAAGCTTAACGAGGTTACAGCACCAGGAAATTTCTCTTTCCTAAAGAAATTTATTTTGTATCTATATAGGTATACGTATGTATACGTACTTGATAAAAGGGTAAAAGTTATACGAAAAAAAAAGGATATATTTACAGATATATTGTTTATATACATACATATTAAATTTCTAACTCTTCTTCGTTTTTTTGTGTAAAGCAACATTAGAAAGAAATATTTTTTCACCCCTTTTTTTTTATTCCTGGGAACGGAAAAGAAGTCGTTTACAAAACCTTATTCTTTACTAGAAGTAATAATTTGAAAAGCATATATAGGTGGTTGTAGTTTGGGGTTTTAAATTTTGGAGTTTGTTTGGAAAGTGAATATGATGATTTTGGAGAAGTGAAGAGTAGGTTATAGTTAAATATATATATGTATGTACATATTTTTGGTGTGGTATACATCGACGTTATTTGAACTCCAGTATTTATAACCTGTTTCATTTTTGTACAGTAACAAATTATATTTATAAAGAAAACATGGTAGCAGCAGTAACAGAAGTTTCCAAAACGATGGATACTATAGCGGATAAACAGATTTTATATTAAAATAACATACACAAGGACACATATACAGACACAAATAAAATACAGAAGATTCTATATATGTATAAACAACGATACAGCTTAATGTAACACACGAACGCGAATAATTATATATAGTCTTAAATTTTGATATATTTTCAATGGTGCTGTACTTAGGTAAAAATAATTCTTATCCGTCTGTTTTTAAGCTTTATAAAATTTTAAGATCCGGTTCATTTATATATCAACAGCACACATACACATCTTGCCATGTGTTTTTTTTTTTTTTTTTGTTTTCCAAAGGATTTTATTCCTTTTTACTTAATTTGTATTCCTGTTTTAGTTGTTTGTTGCTAATTTTCTTAAATAAATAAATGTTTTATATGCTTTTCATTTTCTCACAAAATTTTTTATTCGAGTGCGTATTAATTATCCTTGTTTGCGGGATAAATAAAAGAACAACACAATAATAGTAGTAGTAGAAGAACAATTTTTCATATACACACAAAAACCAATTACTTAAGCTAACAACGTTTTTGCATAAACTTTTTCATATAAAATGTAATTTATAGAATAAATCAAATTTTTTATGTAAAAAAAAAAAAAAAAAAAAACAAAATAGACACAAAAGTATTTTAAAAGATTCTCTTTCTCTCTTTCTGTAAAGAAAAAAGCAACTTTTATGTTGAAGTATCAATTACTTTTCTTATTCTTAGTACGTAAAAATTTTTCATTAAATTCAATTCATTCTCATCATCGTATCTTTATCATTATTATCATCATCTTTATCATGATGATTCAGAACAAAAATAATTCACAGGATACAAAAATATCTGAAGAGTGAAATTTTTGAATTTGTGTAAGTATATGTATGTATGTTTTTTTGGAATTACTTTTTTTGTTTTGTTTTATTAGCTTAATATGAAAAGTTGTTGATAAAAAAAAAGTAATGATGATGAAAAATTACATAACCCAGGTTTTGGTATGAAAAAAAAATTAATAAAAAATAAAAACAAACAGAAAAGTATAAAAAGTTGATGAAGATGAATTTCAAGTTTACTTCCATTAAAATATTATGCTTAATCCTTTTTAGCATTTAATTAATACTTTTTAGGTTGCTTATATATCCTTAAGGGATTAATTATTATTATTTTTTCTTATTATTATTATTTTTTTTTTTGCTTCGTTATAAGAAAAATATGCTTTTCTTTTGAAAGTCATTATTATTCTTCATTTTATACATTTCACAGTTTGTGTGAGTGTATGTGTAAAAGGGTGTGAATAAATGCATGAAAGTGATTGATTGGAAAATATTATAAACTTAATTAATGAGATTGATTAATGTTTTTCTTTCAATTATTTCTTCTTCTCATGTTTGTTGCATATACTATACATACATATATAACGCTCAACTTTTGAGGATTAAACTTTCTGCGGTTAGGTTAAGTTTCTGTATTGGCCTTGTTTTTAAAAGTATTTTAAAAAAAAGTTCAAAAAAGCAATTAATAATAAATTCGTGATAAATTTTGAATAAGAATACATGTTCCTCCAAATACGATAAACTTTAATTTAGACATGGTTTAGATAAAGAACAAAAGAAAGGTATTGAAATCTAAAAAAAAATCATTACAGCACGATTTTCGTACTTTTTTTTAGAAAAAAATCTTTGTAGGAAAATTATAGAAGATTTAACAACACTATAAAATCAGAGGTATTTTCTTATCTTTCAATTCTTATTGTGTGCTTTTTTATTAAACATTTTTTCCTGAATAATCTAAAAGTAATTGAAAATTATTTACTTCGAAACCAAAGCTATTAAAACCTTTTAATTAGAAATTCATTTTAAATTTTTGTATGTCGCAATATTGTTATTGGTTTTGGCATTGCTTTGTACACATAAACATATAGACTTCGCTTTTTCTTATGTTTTTCTTAAAAAGAAATTTAATTGTAGCGACACTAATAAGAAACTCATTAACTGGGTGAAAAAACGATTCACAATGATGATGGCAAAAGCAATTATTCCGTCACTTGACGCGCTTTGAAAAGATTTCTTGAAATGAAATTCTTGTAAAGTCTCTACTAATAATGTAGATTAGACTACATTTCCCTTCCAAACTGTTTTCTTGACTATAAAATGTGTAAAAATTACAATTCTCTATTCTTTGTTATTCTGATTTTTTTTTCCTTCTTGTCTACACTTTACACCATCACAATAAATTTCCAATTTTATTATTGGAATCAACATCAGCACCAAACACAGTACCAAAATTAACTAAAAAACACACAAAATTTTGTGTACATATTTGTATAACAGAAATATAATATTCACTTACTGTTTAAATCTTTATAAGAAATTCATGGGGTGCCATTGTAGTTGACAGTTTTGACAAATGTTCCAAATGACTTTCTCAGTATAATTCTTATCACCATCATATTTATGGGTTGTCAACACTTGGTAATAGTTTAGTATATGTTTGTAACATAATAACTTCACACTCTATAGGAAAATTTTCATATTTGGCATTATGAAAAATTAGCAAAAGGCCCATCATATGTTTTTTTTTTCAACTGATTTCTTTTGTAATAAAGGAGTTTTCCTTTTTTCATTAATCTCTGTTGTTGTTGCAGGTTTGTTTGGACGTTTCAGTTCTAGTTATTTCACCTTGAAAGTAATTCTTTAGGCATAAATCATAAAAATATTTCATGAACTCCTGAACTGATGACTGATGAGTGATGACGAAAAAAAGATTTTCTTTTATAAATTACAGCACACATACGAAAAAAAATAATAATAAAGAAAAATAAGAGAAATAACTGAAACAAAAATAAGGAAATGCTGTATTTTAAATAGAACAAAGAAAAATCGGAAAAACAAAAAAACAAAAATATACAAACTAGACAATTTTTGTGATGACAATAAATGGTGGGTATTCTCACTCATATCATAGACAAATCTTTTGTTTTTGTTTTTTTTTAAATTTTTTAAATTGTTTGTAAAATATCGTATTTTCCATGTAGAAAACAGCGAGGACAATAATTTTCAATTCTCATAAACGATATACACAATTTATGGTTTTCTATATACATACAGTTTTCGGAAAAATAGAAAAAAATGAAAAACTTCAAAAAAGAAAAACACATAAATACATGCTCTTGTAGTGATTTAAACCGAGCATACCAACTTGGTGGCCACACACTAATACCACAATAACTTTTTCGCTTGCATTTAAAACAATAACATTTTCTCTACATGATAATGGTACACAAATTTCTTGTACAAATATCATATTGTAGAATATGGTAGTTAGTTATATTGTATCTGTACATTTTTTTTTTTGGATTGTGTCCTTTTTCGCGTTAACCATAAGTATTTAGACATTTTTGTTTGTTGGGCATTTGGCCAAAATTGTGGCTGATAGGATACTTACAACATGCTACACACACATAAAATAGTGTCAATTTTTATTTTGCGCTATGTTTAATTTTAACTATCATGGCTCTATACGGAACTATGGTGATTAAAACAAAAAAAAACAAAAACAAGCAATAGACAAAACAAAAATTCAACAACAAGATGAAAAAGGACAATAAAATACAAGTACCAAAACATGGATTACTATTTCAGTCCAAGAAATCATTAAAAAAAAAAGGAAAGAGAAAAAACAATTTAATTTTTTTACATATTTTTTTTATCCTATTGGACACGAAAAAAAGATTATGTTTTTGCTGAAAAAGCAAGTCAGGATAAAGTGATTCAAAAAATAAACCTCTAACTTTTTTGAAAAATTTTAAATTAAAAGGATATTGATTTTGTAAACAGATAACAAAATTACTTGATTCAATCAATAAAATTACTATTGCAGCACGTATCGTCCTGTTTAATTTTCTGTCAATCAAAGTTAAATTTTAAAATGCAAAATTACAACAAGAAAAAAAAAACAAAACAAAAACAACCTTTTAATAAACATTGCAAAATGCAAATATTACGGTGCATTATTTTATCCTTGTACCTGTTGTACATACATGCATTGTAATAACACATATAACGTATATTGATTATGGTTTTATTTACATGTATTGTATATGCAAGGATTATTAATGCGAAATAACCGGACATATGTGTAAACAGTTTCGATTCCTTTATTAATTACTTGTCAAGGCACCTTGCCAAATACCATATGGGAACCCACCATTGACTCTTTATATACATACATATTATCAAAAGGATTTTAACACCCTTTTCTAGAAATATAAAATTTAGTTTGTAAAATATGTAGTACAGAATATATGTACATAGTTATAGAACTATTGATTATTATTATTATTACACACATCATTCACACGAATATACCGTTCATATATGTATGTATATAATAAAGGTGAAATCTGCTAGTACGTACTTAGTTTGATAAAGAATAGACATTACGGAGACAACAATTTGACATATGTTATGTAATATAGATCATTTTATACAAATATCAAAAGCTTGTTGTATGTTGATAATTTTCTGACTAAAGATAGGTAAACAATTAAAAGGACATATGTGATGGTATACATATGTATAATATGTATGTACATAGAGTACGTACGCCAAAAATGAATTACAATAAAGCAGGATATAGCTATGTGGACATAAATACGTATTTTAATCTAAATTTTGAAATAAAGGGTGTGCATGTATGTGAATTATTGACAACAGAAAACAGAAAAACTAATAATGAACAGTTCAAGATCCTCTAGGAAATATCTTTAAAGTTAATTCTCCGGAAAATTTAGGTCAAATTTTTTTCAGATCAAAATTCTAAAGCATGCATTTTTTCAAAAAATTTTTCAAGTGTGAATAAATATTTTTATTTTTTATTCACATATAATTTTGTTAGATGGACCATTCTCTTCTTGAAATTGAAAAATCGGTTTGACTATATTTTTGGGTATTTTTAAATTCTCCATGAAAAATATTTCCTTTTCTGTTAGCTTGCAGAACCAACCACCTTGTTTGAAAGCTATTACAGTAATTATTGTCATCATCATCATCATGACACTATCTTCAAATTTTTCTTATACATTATATTTAAAGATGATGGTCAAACTAATCCAATGGACAGATTTTAGGATAATTGCCTTGTTCAGAAGCTATGAACAATAATACTTAGTATATTCAGGATAATATTTATGTACATACATATATCTATTACATATTGTATCATATTATTTTCGATGTCAATATACAAGGGGATATTGTGTGATTTAATTTATTCGCCATTATGACAATAATCTGACATAACACGTCCCTTTTGAAATGCAATTAACACGCTTGCTGAATGGTTAAAATCTTATAATGTACAATAGATAAACTTATGCATACTATGTACATGTAAATATGTACACATTATCTATGTTAAAAAATATATACATATACTATATAAAATACAATTTGCTGTAATATACTAAATACGAGACAAATGATACTATAATTGGATTTTCCTTTAATCAAAATTTACCTATGAAATTTGTAAATTTATAAGATCGATATATTTAAATAATTTTGAATAAAAAAGATACTACATGATAATTTATAAATTTAAATTACTTAAAATTTAAATAGACATATAAAAATTTAAAACATTTAAAATTTTTAATAATGACAAAAAGTTCAAAAAAAAAAAAAAAAAAAAAAGAATTATCGAACCAAATAATTCATTCTACAGCTGTCACAATTATTGTGACAAATTTAAATTAAATTGAATTTAATTAAATAAAGGTTAAAATTTAGACACAGTCGATTAATATGAAATTATTGAACACTTTTTGACTTTTCATTTTCTTTGTATTCAATAAAACTTTCTTTTTCTTCAAATACTAACAAAAGTAACTTTAAAATCATGAAACCAATATAAAATTTCACTATTTACGTATACGATTTCTTTTCTGAGGTTATGGTTGCGTTTTCCTTCTTATTTTTAAATTTCGAGTATGTATACGTCAAATATATGAAAAGATATTGCCCGAGGGTGTTTATTGTTCTTCAAGAAAAAAACAAAAATAATTTAATAAAAGTAGCGAACTTTATGAAATTTTCTTTAAGTTTGTAAAATTACTTTCGGATTTGGCTTTTTATTAAAGATTATGTGACATTTATTGTTCACGCGGTAATTGTATCCTTGTTTCATCATTATACATACACCCTATCATTACAAATGTATACAAATAAATACGTTCTTTGTATATATTTTTGTATATGTGGATTTATATTTTTTTTCGTATTCTTTAACAATTTTCTTATAATATTATAAAATTTTATCCGTTTACTTGTTATTTGCCGTCGGCTAAATATGTTAGTAAACTTCATTTAAATTTTAAGAAAAAGAACAAGGATATTGTTGTAAGGATATAAAAATGGAAAGACAAGAAAAACAAGTATACATTTTAGAAGATAAAATAATAAAAGGTCTACTAAAATTACACAAGAATAAGAAATACTAAAAATCTTTGTGTGAAAAAATTGTTCATATTATAATATAACAGCAAGTGGGTGATGATAATGACGATGACGCGTCAACATAAAGTTAGTGAAGAACCAAAAAGCACATTACAACAACAACAACAACAACAAAATCTGTTTGACTTTGTAATATTTTACTACTATATATCGTGAGGTTTGTATATACACTGTTTCTGTAATATATTCCTTTGACTTTTCATATTAATTTAATTTCTCTCCAACCGAGTTTAAAATTACTAAAAAACATATTACAAGGAAAAAACCTCCTTTACAGTAGTAACGGCAATAACAGGAAAGATATGAAAAAAGGATGATGATGTAGTTTTATTGTGTATAAAATTCGTATTTTATAAGAAATAATGACGATGAAGGCAATAAGGATGTTTCGTTAACTTGAAAATTTTGTATAGGAAAATTCCTGACTTGTATTCAGAGTAGGTACCTACAATTTATTGTCTCTTATGCACAGAAACGTTGTTTCTTGTTTTTTTTTTCTTGTATTTTAAAAATCAAGGAACATCAAGAAATTTAATTTTACATGTTAAGTAGCTTTTACTGCCACTAAACTCCAGCTTCTTGTACTCCTGTATCTTAAAAATTCAGTATGTTTCTGTGATGAAAAAAAAAAAATATAAAGAAATAAATAAAAAAAGAAGAATCATAAATTTTTTTTTCAATAAGAATATAAGAAAAAGAAAACGTATTTCAAAAGGATTCTTCATCTTACGTTATTAAAATACATTAAAATTTTGTTTTTTTTTCTCTGCAAAGACAAAAAATAATAAAATAAAATTTTCTAAAGTAAAATACACGACAAAACATATGATTTTCAATTAAATTCCTTCGATTTCCTTTTTTTTTTTTTCTTTTCAAATTGATCAGCATTCTCTTTTACATTAAAATAATAAGATACACACATGGCAATGTTATATAGATTATAATGTGTATTTGATATGAGAATGTTGATGAAAAATTTTCATTATTTTGATGATTTTCATTTCAACATTATTTTTTGTTCTTGTTAAATTCCAACTTTGTATTGTGTCTTCCAATTCATTTAATTTTGAAGATATGCAAATTTTTGTTTTATTTGTTTTTCTTTTATTTAAATTCAAATTACACATTTCCTGTCTGATTTTACATTCTTTTTATTCAACGTATATGTAGAAAATTTCTACAAATGAATGTGACTTGATGATTTATTGAATTTTTTAATCGAACATCAAAAGGTTTTATTTTTCTTAAATTATTAGAAACAAAAAAAAAATCAAAAATTTCGATCTTTTATAGTATTTGTTATTTTTTTTTTGAATATTTTTACTGAAAATAAAATTAAAATTTGAAAAAAAAAATAGAAATTCAGATTTTTTGAAATCGTCGTTGATTTTTCAAGCACTTTCGTCAATCGAAATTTTCTAAATATTCTTTTTACGAATAAAAAACCACCCCTCTCACTGATTTTCGTTCAGATACAATGGAACTAATCTATTTAGGCCAAAATTTAAAGTAAAATAAACTTTTCATGAACTCACATTTTTTTTTCTTATTTTATATTTCAAAAACAATTCCCTATTGTCACACAAAATACCTTATAACACAATAAAATTTCAATAAATTTTGAACAATTTGAAAATTTATTACACCTTCAGATTTTGATCAAGATCAAATAGATTTCCCTTTTTTTTTTCAGTTATTTTTTTTTTTTATTTATTTCATAATAAAATTTATAGTTAAATTTGTATACAAGGAACCCCTCTGTAATATTTTCATATCGTCTATAAAATCTAAATCAAACATATTGCATATTCGGTCGTTGTATGTTTGATAATTTTCATCTTATTATTCATATGAATCCTGTACATCATATATTTTAAGGAATTTTACATATAAAATATGAAGAATATCATCATTTTCTCATATTAAACTTTACACACTTTATATCATGTGTATAAGTCGTTGGGATACTTGAACGACCGACAAAACGACTAGATTTTGTTACCTTTTATATGATTTCATGTTGCATAGTTACATTTCATCTACTCAGGTATGATTTTTGAATTCTCAAATAATATATAAGAACTTGATGAAGTCATAAGACTTTAGGACATTATTAGCCAAGAATGCTACCAAATAACCATATAAACAAATAACCAAAATATCATATACATATATGTATCTACAAACATGCATCGGTAGGTATTTGAATATTTTCTTTTATTTTCATATTTTTAGGGTGAAAATTTATTATGTTTAAACATTTTAAATAAGAATGAGAATTTATAATATGGGTTGAACATATTTTGTCTGTATATGAAATAGAATTTTATTTATATTTGTAGAAAATTTATTCTTGAAAGTTTTCAATAGTATATATAAAAGATATCCTTGTCGTAAGTGAAACATATATCATTATGGTTGGTTTAGATTTGTCATCAGATTGTATCTATTTTTACCAGAAGGGTTTAATAAGAAGTAAGGAAACTCATAGGTTTTTTTTTTTGTTGTGAAAAAAATTTAAAGTATTATTCAATTTTTTTTTTTTTTCAAATTTTGTAATATTTTTTTTACTTTAAATTTTTAGGTAAAAGCTTTAGTTTAACAATTATCATTTCAACAACACCAATTCAAGTGGCAACATATAATAAAGCAATTAAAGTCACTGTTGATGGACCACGTGAACCAAGATCTAAAATACGGCATCAAGGTTTTCATCCGTTTGCATTTGGTCCCCAACGTTTTGGTCCTGATCCTCTTATGGGAGGCTTACCATTTAAATTACCAGGTAATTTTCAAAATTGATCTACTTATTAAAAAAAAAAATAAAAAAATAAAATGCAATACATTACCATGAATAGAAGGAGGATTCAACATTGTAAAGTATTATACTTATTTTCATATATAAATCCACTTTATAGCTACATACGATATACAATACTTCAATCCTGATAGAATTTAAGTATTCAAAGATGTATAAATACATTTGAAATTCGCTAAATAAACCAACAAACCACGCTATCACCACTAAAATAGAATCGCGAAAACCCTAAAATTATGTGCTTTGTGTATATAATACGAAAATTTTATATTCGTATATTAATCTCTTGAATCCTGATTTTACTTTATTTGTTTCTAAATAAAAGTATAATCTAGTCAAAAGTATTTTAGATTGAATTTTCCCTATTATTTTTCGATGCCATTAACGATTTTGAAATGTGTGTGTTGTTGATGATTGTGCGATGATGATAACAGTACTTTACATTGTGATTGTTTATGACGGGAGTATACATATGAAAACAATATGCTGGGTGTATGCTGTGGGTGGTGAAAGAATTAAGAGAAAATGAATTTCATTTTCTATACGCGACTTTAAATAAATAATCTGATAGGATGTGAAAATATTTATGTATGGTCATAAGAATAATATATAGTGATGAGAATTTTATCCTTTAAATAGTCGAGTTTTGATGGATTCTGTTAATGTTTATTGTTAATCCGATTTAATATAGAAGAATAAATTAAAATGAACTTCCTGTGAAAGAAAGTCTCAATGTACATTTAAAGATAATGAGATAAAAAAAAATACATCGAAATAATTTCAAGAATTTTCATTCTTTAAAGTGTTATTCTAAAAGAAAAATTTTCAATAAAAAGTCAGCATCACAATTCATAAATTCTTTCGGATAAAAAATCGTGAAAATCTCGTTATTTTTTAAATATATTTTTGCTACTGTATCCAAAAACACATTTTAATATTTACAATTTCATTTATTACCTTTGTAGTCCTTAGATACCTTACTACTCTAACACTCTCTTTAAAAAAACCTTACAATATGAAGTTCAACATTCTTGGTTGGAATTTTTTTTTTTATTCTCAACCCCTTCAACACCATTTAAATTCACATATTTGTCGTGTTAAGTGGAGTGCGTAACACGTTTCTAACTTATTCAATCTAAAAAAAAAAAGTGAAAAAATAAAAAAGTAAAGAAAATAATACAAGGTTTCCTGTCGTGTTACCCTTATTTACCTTATCAAATTGATAATAGGGAGCTGGGGTCGATGTGAATATTATTTTGTTAAAGAAAGTATGTACAACAGCTTTTCAATATGTGAACATACACGTAGACTGCTGTTTTTTTTAAACTTTTTTTTAGCAAGTAATAAATAAAGTACACAGGGTGTATAAGACATATACGTATATGTTATAATATAGATAACAGTTGGAGTCCTTACACAATATACTGATATAATATTTTCAAGAAATTTTCCTATACGTACCAAATATGTTGTAAAAATATTAAAGGTATGAGATGTATCATATATTGACATGAAAATTGACATGAAATTGAATCAATATAATCACTCTCGAGGGGATTAAAATTACCCCATCACCACGGGAAACCTTGACGATAAACTGCCTTCGTTTTTTTTATTATCTAATCTTACACGTTGTGAAGAAAACAGTGTCTTATTATACAATGTGTAGAAAATATTTATACGTGTGTAATATTGTGAATTGAGGTGGTTATTTGACGTGTAAAAAAATTCATATATATGTATATGTATGTACATATAAAAATAAAAAAATGAAGAAATAGGAACAACAAAAAGGATGAAAATTTGTAACTACTTTGTTTACTTGATTGGTATGACATGACTTTAAATATTTGAGGCTGATTTGGCATTTGTTACACAATTTATTTTTTCTTTTTTTTTTTTCTTTTTTTGATAAATTTTTTATTGTTTGTTTTAGGTTAATAACTTGAAGGTAGCTTTATAGAGCTTATAGAGAAATTTTCTATCAATTTTTTTAGATACTTATTGCAATATTTTCTGTGAATAAACAAATTTTAATTTTATAGTAAAATAATTATTATTCTCATTTTCATTTATTTGGGGCTTAAATTTTTTAAATTTTTCCAAGATTTTTTTTATTGAATAATAAAATGAAAATTTTCCTTACGTTTTTTGTCAAGTACTTAATCCTTTTTATTTCATGCTTTATTTTCGGTTCAATCAAATAAGACAATACAATAATTTCATGTAATCGTATAAAAAAAATAATCGGCTTTTCTTTTTTTTATTTCTTTACCAAAAATTCTTCTATTCCCACCCATTTTGTCATGGGGATAAAATGTATAAAAATGCCTTAATGCATTTCACTTTATTGTTTTAATCATTTCCTTAGAAAAAAAAAATGGTCTTTTCTTTTTTGATTCCCTTTTTGTTGTTTTTGTTTTTTTTATTTCCATTTTCCTTATTCCTGTAATATTTTTTTTTTAATCCTTGAAGTTGTAAAATGTGTAATCCCCACATAGTCTGATTGTTTATAATTATTTCTCTGGAAAAATAAAAATAAAATAAATGTGATACAGTTTGAACCCTTTTTTTCTGTTTGTTTTTTTTTTTTTAAATTTATTTTTTAAAAAATTTACATTTTTGTTTATTGAAATCCTTTACAAGAGAATAAACACACTTTACTGTGACAAAAAAAAAAGAAAAAAAAAAGAGAGTTGCAATTTACTTATGTACATTGAAAAAGTATAATTGAAATAATTTTTTTTTCTTTTTTATATATTTTTTTTTAGTTTGGTTTGAAGTCATTTGAAATTATTGGAAATGTCTTTAAAATGTTTGGATGTGGGTTGTGGGTTAGAAAAACAAAAAAAAAAAAAAATTTGTGTAAGAAAAAATAAAACAAAAGCAATAGAAAAATAAAATGTTAAGAGGAAAACGACAATTCGAAATCGAAAATAATTATTTTAATTGATTTTTAAAAGCAGTTAGATAATCATTTGTTGGAATTAAAATGTGTTCTTTTATATTTTTTATTTTTCTAATTTTTTATTGTTTGAAAAGAACATACATATATATATATACACACATAAAATATTCTCGCTGTAACTGATTAATGTAATTTTATTGGTATTTTGCAATTTAATTGACAATTTTATTTTACTTTTTTTTTTTTTTTTTAATTTTATCATTACTACGTAAAGTTACCTGTTCTAAAGTTTTTTTTAATTGAACTAAAAAGTTAAACTTTTCTGTGTGAATTGAATGAACATGAATGAATGTGTGTGTGCTTTAAATTAAAATTTTTAATTTTTTATAGTGTAGTTTTTTTTTTTTAATTAAATTGAAAAATTAAAAAGTTTCAGAAGGGTTGAACACGAAAAAATTAGAGTAGTTTTATTTATCTGAATTTTCTTGGAAAAGTTTTTTTTTTTTTCATCAATGAAAAAGCAAGTTGTTATGAATGTATGTGAGTGAGTTAATGAAAAATTTATAAATTCAAGTCTTGTATTTGAAATAACTCTTGTCAGCCTACACTATGACTTCTCTCGCCCACAATGCTTCTTTTTTATTCCTCGGTATGCATTATAATCTTTAAATTTTTGTGTAAATAAAAAAACAAATTAAGGTAAACAATAAAACAAAAATTTTTTCCTATAAAAATCTGAGACAAATTTTATTCTTCATATAAAAGTTCATTTAATGTTTTCCTATTTATTTATAAAACAAAGTATACATCAATATAATCTTTAAATGATCTTAAGAACTTTTTTTTTTGTTATTAAATATTTATCATAAAATGTCATCGCCTAATTCACTTGTCTTTGTTTCCATCGGCATCGTTACTCCTACGTTTGAAACTATTTAAACTCATGCTACCATAAATCCTATCATAAGTCCTTTTTCTTATATTATATGAGCAAACGAAGCATAATATATTTATGTACAAAAATTCTATTTATAATATTTAACCCTTTATTCTCATTTTCAAAAAAAAAAAAAAAAAAAAAAAAAAACGTCAATACACACAAACACCACATAAAATTGATGATGATGGTAATGCGGTGGTAGTATGAATTTTTTCACTCAAACTCCTTATTCATTGACATTTTTAATGTATAAAAACGCGTCAATTTCCACACCCTATGGAAACTTTTCGTTTTTATATGTGGTGTGTTATTCATTTAACACCAAACATTTTTGACTGTTATTACTCTTTTTGCTACTTTTCACTTAACTTTACTTTATTTTACAAAATCATTATAATATCGCTTCTTTTGTCGTTGTAATCATCACTATCATCATCATCATCATCAACATCATCACCTCTTAGCATATTGTATTTCATACTTTTAAAGAGTCATCAAGGAGTTTTGGTTCTTAGTACAAAAGAAAAAAAAGCAACAAAAATATACAATATGTATGTGTTCCTTTAAAATGTTGACATTGTTTTATAAATATATTGAAGCCCTTTTTTTTATGAATCCTTTTCTTCTCATGTATTAGATAAAAGATAAACGTTTTATATCTATTTTCATAAAATATAATATCCTTTTTTTCTTCTTCTTCTTCTTCATCATCATAAATATATAAAAAAAGCTTAAGAATATTGTGTTAAAGACTTTTAGATCATTAAAAGAGCAGTTATGTAGACAAAAAGTAACAGAATAGGTAGTTATTTGGGGTGTGAAAGAAAGGGTGATAAAATTCTTAAACCATTTGTCTTAGTCTAGTTCATATTTCCTTTTAAACAAAAAGAAGAAAAAAAAAAAAAACAAAACAAAACAAAAATGATACTAAGTTACTCTAAGGAGTAACTTGCTTATGGTAACATCGAATGAGAATTTTGAAATTTTTTGGTATGAAATTTTAGCTGAAGAAATAAGTTTGAACTTGTGTAAAAAATTATAATAAAATAAAATATGAGGACACATAATCACCCTATATTTAATTTAAAGTAGTATTAAAATATGCTAAAAAGTTTTATTGTAATTCTATATAGCTATAATGACAATTTTTCATGCATAAATTTAATGCCTTATTATAATGTGAAAGATTTAAGGAAGTTCGTTGTATCTAATGGAATTCATTTAACTTAGAAAATTTCTAGTTTTGAACTTTAATATATTCTTAAGAATAGTGTTTTTCTGATTATTTTTTTTTTTCTTTAATACATAAATATGTATATATGCTAAAGTGGGTTTATGTGACAAAGTGGAAGTGGGTGGTCTAATTTGATACTCTTCTGTGAAAATATACAAGCATGTATGAATTTAAGATTTATTATGTGAAATTTTCAGTTAAAATTTACATTTTTTTTGTTGTTGTTTGTTTTAAATTTTATAATATTTTCTCGTTGATATTTATTTATGTCAAGGCTTATTTTATATAAAATCTGTCAAATAGCATATAAGCGACGTTGAATAATAATAGTGAATTTTTATTGTTATATATTGTTGTGCTTGATGGATGTTATACATATTTTTGTATCCATATACAGTGAACACGTATAGGATGTTTATATATTTTTTATTAAATAAGCACCACAAAGTAATACAAATTGAGAATGATTTTAGTTGACATTTTGATAAATATAAAATGACATATGGTGGTTTTTATATAATTTAAAAATATATAAGTATATTTTATATTTATAAAGAATGTTTTTTTTTTTTTTTTCAAAAGTAAAAAGCTAATTATAATTAATTTTCATTTTTTTTGAACAAATTTTCCTGGGAATTTTAGTGAATTAAATGGAAATGAACGAAAATATTTTTCTTTCATTGTTTATTCCTAAAAAATTAATACAATTCGAGATGGGATTTTTTTTTTTAGGATTGAAAGGCTTTTTAAAACGTAGGAAAAGATCTTATTAGCATTCTTTGTCCACGTAATTCAAAGTAAATTTTTGACTCAAGTTTGCTGAAATTTTTTTAATACAAATATTCATGTAAGCAGTTTAGCAGTCAACACCAGCTATTATATAATTTTACTGAAAATTTTTAAAATTTTAGTTCTAGACTGCTACTCGAGTTCAAAAGGATCCTTTTCATAGAATATAAGCTAGAAGCCCAGGATAAAATTGTACTTTACGCCTCAAAATTTTTTAAAATGATTATCTTCGAATGTTTTTTTTTTTTTTCATATTTTAACAACTTTATCTTTGAAAAGGTTAAGTTTAGATTTAAATCAAACTTTCTTTGGTCTAGGAAAATTAAAAAAATATCGTCCTTAATTACCTTTTTTTTTCTGTTTTTTTTACAACATTTTTCTTAAAACAACTGGTTTTGTCAAATAATTCTTAGGTTCAGAAAAAGTTTATTTTTTAAATCATTTACTTAAAATGTTTAAAATTATAAAATAAAAATCCCTTTTTTTAAATAAAACTTTTTCTTTTACAAATAAAACTCCCCCGTATATAAAAAATCCTTCATATACGTTTATTTTCCGACGGAATATTTGAATTTAAAACTTTTCATTTTAAATTTTATGTTAATTTAATATTTCACTTTGACCTAAACTTTATATTTACATCTACGTACAGACTTACATAAAATTTACATGCACACAAATATAAAATATGCACTCTATATATATGTATATATTATAATAAAAACTCATTCTTTGGTGTGAAACACCACTGTGATTCGCGGTTGAACCAAAAGACAATTTATTCATGATAAGATAGATATTAAAATTTAAAATTCTAACACCCTCACACCTGTATGCTACTATGTACTATGTATGTATATAGTGTATGAATGAAAAATAAAAGTAAAAGAATTATAACAAATTCATCATTGTGTATCCAAAGAACTACAAAAAAAAGAAAGCAAATACTATTCAGAAGATAAAGTTGAGGCGGTCGTTGGCCATATATATATAATGTATTTATGTATGTATATATACCATAAAGTACAAGCATCTTCATATAAATACATATATGTTACGTTGCATTCCTTTTGGGCAGCCATACTGCAATGTCCTTTAAAATATTTCAACATTTTCTTTATTTACTTTTTTTTTTTTTTTTGATTTTCCACATTTTTTTTTTTTTTTTTTTTTGTTTTCTTCATTTCATATTCTCTTCAATGTGTTCCACAGAATATTTTGATATGTTATATGTATGTACATATATAAAACGAAAAAGAAAAAAAAAATGTTACCGAAATAATTTATTAAAAGTTACTTTTAATTTGATGATATACACTATTCAGGAGGTGTTCCAGTATAACCACCCATATTCGATGTATGTTTTATAGCAGCAAGGACATTTTGTTATAAAAAAAAAAATAAACACAAGAAAAAAAAATTAGATTTCATATCATGAGAAAATTTTTTATTTTTTCTAAGAATGAGTACATCATCATCAAGAAAATAAATTTTCCTTTTTTACAGTTACACACTCTAAAGTGTGAAAATATTTTTCTCTCAGTGCGCAGTACATTTTTAATTTTTATTTTTTTTTTTTTTGTCTTTGTAAGGAATTTTAGTAAAATATAGAAAATGATAATAAAATGTGTACACAATAACTAAAAAAAAATTTTCGGAGAAAACGGAGAAAATTTTCATGAAAATATGATTCCTTATAAAATTTGAGAGTAAGGAAAATATGTGTATAGAAAAAATAATAATGGTAAAATTTTATATGAAAAAATAAAAGGATATCTTATGAGAATGTATATGAGATATATGTACATATGTCTCTAAGATTTTGTATCATTTAAATAACGGACTTCAAAATGTATAGAAAGCAAAACTAATATGGTTTCGTTAATGTTGTTGCTGTTTTAGGATGAAGAAGATGATGATTATGAGAGGATTTGTTATAGTTTAATTCCAATAATTATTGAGTTTAGGATTTATATATTATAGTGAAGAGTACATAATATGTATGTATGTATGTTATCATATAAATATTAGAACATAAAGAAGAAGAAAATCCTAACATTTTTTAATATGTGCGTTTGTGTAGATAATCGGAAAACGAGAATGAACTTTCTTGTGTTTGAAGTAGAAAAAGTTTTTTTTTTTTCTTGTGGTATCCGTGGTAGTGTCATATGGAATTTTCCTTTTACTTGTTGGTATATGTATAACACACATAAAAAGCACATTTCTTGTGTATTACCATCATTATCTTTATCATCATTATCTTCATCATCATCATCATCATCATCATCATATTATCAACAATATAACCATTTCCATACATTCTTCGTCTTATGTTTATTTCTTAAATCGAAGGATTCTTATAGGAATTCATATTTAAATGATATGAAGAAATGAAGTAATAAAATATACATACATATAGGTGTAAGCTTCTGTGGGTAAATACATACCGTACTATGTGTATTGGTTTGTGGGTGTATGAAAAGATTTTTCATGAAAATGTAAAACATAACAAAACTATATAGAATGTTTTTTAATGAAAGTATTATAGAAAAGGGGAGCAGAGATGATAATAAAAAGGAATATCAAGAAAGAAAAGCTTTTTGTGGCGCACCAATGGGACCACGTTATGCCCCACTCTTTTGGCATAACGATTCATCGTACGAGTACAGTGGCTAACCCTTTATCGCACATAGGTTTCCTTACAGGACCGCATATTTAGGTTTTAGTGGGAGTGAAGCAAGCCACTACTGAACGAAAACGATATCCGCAGTCGTCGTCATCGTAATATTGTATCTAATACTTGTAGGTATGTACTAAGCAACAAACTATGACTTAACTATAACTTCAAGAGTATAGAAGAAGAATTTATATTTTGAATTGTTGAAAATATACAAATTTACATATGTACATGTATATTAGAAAGTCTTATTTAATGGCATTTATTTATACCAAAATGTAAGTATTTTGATATGTATAGCGTATATGTATGTATGTATATTATTGAATGTAGGTAGGTATATGAATGTCAAATTGATAAAATGAGGATAACGGGTGTTTGGATATTTTTTTGTGTATTTGTTTTGTTTTTTAACATATCCTTTAAAATATTTCACATATCATATACGTAATCTATTCTAAATGATCCGTTAGAAAAAGGATGTACCTTTTCTTGATCCTTTGAGCAAATACCATGTATTGTAAATTGTAATTAGTGTGATACACATAAAGTGAAGGACGAAAGGATACATTCACTTTCTATAATATAGAATACCATCATATCATCAATATGTATGTACATATGTTTCTTTTTTTATTTTTTCCTGGGAATAAATATAGACAGAATATGGTTTTGAAAACTGCTCCTTTGTCGTCCACATATTTGTTTCTATTCTTCCTTTTCATATTCTTCTTCATTATTATCAACTTTTTTATTGTTAGTATTTTATCTTATAATGTGAACCAATGTATGTATGTATACATATACCAGCAATAACCTTTTACTTTTGCTCTTTTCTATGTGCCGATATATATTTTCTATTTGAGAATTTTATTTGAATCCTTTTCCAAACGTTGCCAAAACCTAATGAAACTAATATTTGCATATACACATAAAATATATATGTACATACATTTATGTACGTAATATCCACCATATTATATATGAATTGATTCATAACATAACCGATGATGTCTGGGAATGGTATTAAAGCCGAGATTGTTTTAGGTTTAACGCAAAAAGCCATATATTCAACAACTATTTTCAACCCAAATAAGAGGCATTTATACAGAAAATTTTATGAAATACACATTAAAATGTATCATTATTGATGTGATTTCATTTTAAATGTGAATTTTAGTTATAAATTTATTTATAATAATTTTTTGATTCAATTTTGAATGAATGAATTTTAAATATTTTTCAAAATTGATAATTTTTAGTTTTCGGTTGTTTTAATGTTTTTTTTTTTTAGGTTTTGCACATCATCTGGCTGGTATTCATGGTCATTTACATGCTCCAGATTGGAGAGCATTAGGAGCAGCGAATCCATCTATTGGAAGACCACCAGGATTTCCACATGGTGGTGCACAATTCTTTCACCATCAACATCCACATTTTCCACCACATATGTTATCTACAACATTAGATCGTTTAGATAGACCTGGATTGAGATCCATTAGTGGTAGGTGAACCTTTAAAATAACTTACAAACTAAATAAATTGAAAACACATTTTGTTTTTAGAAAGTCATCATTTAGCACAGTTAAGTCAATTATCTGCATGCAATCCTCATAGTACAACAAGTCCAAAAGAATCTCCAACAAATTGTCAACTGACTACGAATTCTCATACATCACCGACAACTTTGAACAGTAGTGACAATGATAACAATAACAATATTGATACAGGTTTTGAAAGTGATAACATATCGGTAACAGGATCACCAAGAAAATCCACATCATTGAATGATGAAGACGAAAAACGAAGTCCATCGCCACCTTTAACTGGTGGTGGTGCTTTTACGTCTCTGATTCAACGGAATACAGCATTTCGAAAAAATGAATTATTTCCTGGATTCGCTTCACATTTACAACAGCCACAAGTTTTCAATCCTGCCTTGGCCGCCCAGCTATTCCTTCAAAATCCTCTAATACCTCAACCAAGTCAGTGGCTATATACTCAGTTATATGGAAATTATCATGATTTTCCATGGTTTCGAAATACAACTGTGGCGTCCATTAGCACTAATCTTCTGAGTTCATCAAATCGAAATGGTACAGCAGATCCATTAAAT
The DNA here is from genome assembly GCA_939192795.1 of Bombylius discolor. Lineage (NCBI taxonomy): Eukaryota > Metazoa > Arthropoda > Insecta > Diptera > Bombyliidae > Bombylius > Bombylius discolor. Next base: position 49,305,085 of record OW584240.1, on the reverse strand, counting down.
AGTACTGGAAATGGAATGAATTTAGTAAAACGTTCTGTTACTTTAATATCACATAATGAAAAGGATAATGATAGTGAAACTCAAAATTCACCTCCAGTCAGTTCAACAATACGATCACCAACTCCAGATGATGTTGCTGATGATAATAAACATGAAAGTAACGGAAGCAGTAGTAATAGTCATATTGGTGCAATTAGAAGTAGAACACCAAAACATGCTGATGTTTGGAGACCATATTAGAATTTTTTAGGAATTTTTGATCTTCCATCAATTTTTAATGAAAATCTAAAAAAAAAAACTAAGAAAAAAAAGGAAATTTCATATCGATAGAAAAGTAGAAAAATAAAAATTTATAGGAAAAAAGAGAAAAATAATAATTTATTCACATATCGAATTTAACAAAATGGAAAAAAAAAAAAAAAAAAATACAACAACAACAAAAAATATTCCAAAGTAGTGAAGAAACTTGCTTTCAAGACTTTTCTTTTACAAGAAGACAAAAAATAAATATGATTTTATACTAAAAGTAAAACGCAGGATATAATTGGCAGGTTTTTAATTTAAAAAAAAAATGAATAGTCTGGACATTCGGTTATATGTATATACATTTTTTTAAGGTGAAAATAGTAATATAAAAACACTTTCTTCATTTTTTTCACAATAGTTTGAGATTTTTGTAAAATATTTTATAGATCTATTTTTCCTCAAAGAACAGTTTAAAGACGAATAATAAGAAATGCTTTCCAATGAGCTTAAAAACAAAACAAAAAATACAATTTTGTAAACAAAAACTTTATTGAATTTTCAATTAATTGTTATCAGTTACTTTTTTTGTTAACAAAATTAACCATTAAAGATTTTTTTGTTTGTAAATAACTGTATATTTGAAAGAAAAAAAAAAGGAGTAAAGGATGTAAAAATTGTAAATATGTAATAATTTTAAGAAGAATAAAATTCATTTATCTGTAATTTTATTTTAAAAAATATTTTACTTAATAAATAAAACAGAAATTAAAGTCCTTCAACATCACAACCAGTAAATCTATGGTTCCTTTAATATTATCCTTATTTTAAAAAATTTCTTATACTGTAGAATAAAGTTTTCTATTTGTGAGTCTTTAAAAACTTTTACCTTTAACAAAAACTCATTTAATCGAATAATAATGTGTCACCAGGACAACATGTTTAAATTTAAAGATTTTGTGTACTATATAACATATATAAGTTTAAGTGTAGATGTCCTTCTTATTATTATTGAAAAATTTTTAACATACAATGAATGAGATCAGAGAATATTTCTTGTAATTTACCAAAAATGATGGTGTCTATTATCTCTTGACAACCAAGTAACTTTTACACAACAGCATATACTTTCGAATTACATATATATACAACACAACATACAGTTATTATATCTCAGAATAAGGATGATATCCCTTTTGAAAGTAACCGATATAAAGTAAAATCGTATCATATTGAAGTATGTAGGAAGAAGAACAGGCTTTCCTAAGTTTTTTTTTTTTTATGTGTAACGTAGGGTAGGTTATAGAGGAGTAAATTTTCTTCTGATTTTTATACAATAAAAGGGATTTTCATAAGTATATGACATAAGTATATTCTGGAAATACGATTTTTTTATTTTACGAAATTCAGAAATAAATGTAAAATTATTAATATTTGGAATTTAAATTCTTTAGAATTAAAAGGCTTTAAAAAGCTTAAAATTCAAAAAGGATTATTTAAAAAAATTTAGATTCCATTCTGCAATATTTGCAGATTTGTAATTTTTCTGTTTTGAATTCAAGTATTCAAAAATTCAACAAACTTTTATAATTGCTTTTTAACCACAAAATAGTTCTTATACACGACAGCGTTTGAAAATCATCATAAAATTCTTTTTAAATAAAAGGTTTTCAATTTTCCTGAATTTGTTTTTTTTTTTAATAGTCCTTTTTTTTAAAAAAATAATATTATAAAGAAGATAAAGATTTTTGAAATTGTAAATTTAAAATTTCATAAGGCACACAATAAAAACCAATGTATAACAAACACGTGGCTATTGCAGTTTAAACAAACCACAAATGCCATCATTTATATTAAAATCCTGATGGTTGATGATGAAATGTGTCCTTAATATAAAATTTATTTTACAACCAACCTTCATTTCAATGTATATTTTATTTGACTTCAATCTTGATGAAGATTTTAATTTTTTTTTTTTTAAAATGTTTTGTGGTCCTAGAAAACTGACTTCCAGAAAGAAAAAAAATAAATTGAAAACCTAAATCAACAATAAGAAAAAAGAATTTCTTAAAGAGGAATGATATTATAGAAAAAGAAAAAAAAACAAAATACAAATTATCTTCACATATCCAATTAAAATTTAAAACAAAGAAGAAAGGAAAAATAAATTAAATTTTAAGAACAAATACAAAATAAAAAAAAAAAACACTAATTTCAGATCATTAATCAAATCATCCCAAATTATAAATAATTGATTTAAAGTTAAGCTATACGGTGTTAAAAAAAATATATGAGGGTACGAGTTCTGTTGATTTCTATGCATAACCCATATCTTAATTTTATTTAAGGATCAATCATTTGGTTACAAAGAGGGGATGGTCATATCACATGTATTCACAAGAAGAAGATACAAAGAAATTGTGCGTAGGAAAATAAAAAAAAAAAATCTTTTCCTTTATATTTTTTTTTATGCTATTTTAAAACATTTTGTCAGCTTTGCTGGCTATCATTAAAATCCTGTCAATGAATACACATACAAAGATATCATATAGTACATATAACAACAGATATTCTTGACAGAAATGAATATTTACAAATTTCATTTGAAATTGCAAACAGCAAAGCAACAACAAAAAAAAATAATATTCTGACAAAGAATGAGAAACTACCTACAATGCTTCCGTCAAAGAGGGACAAGACTTATGTACTGTAACGAAAAAAAAAAAAAAAGCAAAACACATTTATTATATGGAATACAAAAATTTCAATCAAGAAAGAGCATGATTCAATAAAAGACATCATTAATTTTCGGTTCTTATATCTTATGGGATCTCTCTCATACCCAAATTTTATCAGATCATATATGTGGGTATGCCCAGTATTTGCAAGTTTCTGTTAAACCGAATATTTGGCCACATGACGCCCAAAACTAATATCGAAGATATTTTTACAATTCACAAAAACAAACAGAAAAACCATCATCTATAGATATTTTGTATAAATAAGTTTAAGATTTTTCATTTTCACAAAGATTGTATACTACAATCATTTGTTTTATTTAAGTTTTTTGTTGTTATTTTTTTTTTTTTTTTTTTGAGTATGAAAAGATTTTAAAATGATCGTCATCAAAATTTTTCGGAAATGTCTTAAAAGATGGTCGAAAATCTGTCAAATTTATTATATGTTAGATGAAAAAGGACTATAGAAGGTCCTGTAAATAATCTAATTTTTGAAATGTTATTCAAGAAGAAAGGGGAAAGAAGGAAAAGTAAGAAAAATGAGAAGAAGAATATAGATGAACCATATTGTGTATAACCAAAAGAAAATTTTCTTGGCATATTTCAAAATTCATTGATTAATTATGTTGTGTGAAACTGTTCTTTAGAATGTCAGAAAATATTTGAAGACTTTTTTTGTGTAAATTTTAGTAATTTTTTATTTTTTTATTTTTAAGAAAAGAAAATCAATATTTTTACTTGTTTTAGTTTATAAGCTCATTTTTTGTTTGTTTTTGTTTTAACTTTATCTTTTTTAGCTAAAAATTTCCGACGGTATTTATTTTCTAGAACAAATAATAAAGGACATTATCACTCACACTTAGTTTAGGTCATGAACATTTTATTATATTTATTATTTCGTTTAATACATTTCAGTAAATGAAACAATACAAAATGCTAAATTGTTTTGACAAAAGTAAAAATTCACAAAATTTATAAGGAATCTGAACAAAAGTTTTTTTTTTCTAAATAAAGGAATCTTTTTCTATTTTCCTTTTTGAAAAATCCATTTTCTTTGAATAATAAAAACTAAGAAATAAAAGTACATTAGAAAATAAATCAATTAAGTATCTTAATTAAAAATTATCTCGTCCTTTTTACAACATCATAAATATTGCAATCCTCTTTTTTATTACTTAAAAATAAAATATTCCTATTCAGATTGAGTAGAAAACACATTTTTATTTAGAATCAAAGGATATTCTATAAGTAAGAAAAAATGTACGACCATTCTAAAAAATGCATCATTCATTAGCTCATTATACATTCGTTCGTCTTTTATGGAAAGAATTCTCATTCTCTTACTTTTATTATTTGAAATTTTTCTTTACTCAACAACAAAAAAATGAGTAAAAAAAAAAGGATATTTTTATTTAACTTCTTGTTTTTCAACTATTTCAAGATTTATTCAGTGATTATCAGTTGAAAAGGAAAAAAAAAAAATATAAAGCTTTCATTTGAATTACTTTTCTTTGGAATTAACGATGGAAGCAAATGAATAAGAAAAAGTAAGTACAAATCGAAACAGAAAAAAAAAATGAAGGAAAGGATTTCAAGGAAAATGTAATCTCTAATGATAAACAAAAATTACACATACAGTGGCTTTTTTTGTATTAAAGAAAATCTAAGTATACTAAGAAAAGAAGAAAAAAACATATAAAAAAAAGGATGATGGACTTTCAGTAGTAATAAAGGATATTGTGAGTAGAGGAAGAAGAATCTTAAGACTTCTTCTTATTTTTTTCTTCAAATAAATTATTTCTTTTCAAAGTTTTTTTTTTTTTCTTATTGAAAAAAATAAAACTTTTTGATAAACAAAAATAAGAAAAAAGAAAAATAAATAATGAAGGACTAAAAATTTTCTCCTTAAGGATAAAAATATTTATAGATTGCTCGTATTTACGCTGAATGAAAAAAAAAAATTCAACTGTGTATAAAACTTTAGTAAAAATTTCCATTCAATTTGTTTTCATTACAAATAATATTGGTTTCCTCTAAATTTATTTTTGTCTGATTGAATTTGAAAACTTAGAAAAAAAAAATCAATAATGTTATTCTTTTGTATTTCGAAAGAAACAAAGGAAAAAAGGAAAATTTTTATTTTTCTCGAAATCATTCAAATCCTTTCTAATGAAAAATACTAAAAAAAAATTAACAATTTTAAAACAAGTTGTCGTTAAAATGATATTTAAAACAGTCTTGATAGTACTTTGAAATTGTTTTTTATTACAATTTTTTCTTCAAAAACGTAAAATTATTTCCAAAATCAAAAAACTAAGAGCCAAATTAAAATATTCTGTTCCTTACACGTTTACATTATCATCATCATTGTTACAACACTTCACCATCTGAATTTTAGCATCGTTTTAATATTTTGTCAATAATACTTACATGAAATTTTTATTTTTATTTGAATTATTATTTTTTTTTTTTGTTCTTTATCATTTCTCTCCTGTTCACATATCCGTTGAGGGCAACCAATCAATATGATTTCCTGTGGATGAAATACTCATAAAATTGAAGAACCCTTAGAAATTGAAACCATCCGGTCACAGTTATTATCTTTTATAGGAAAAAAAAAGGACAAGCAAAAATAAAAATAAGATGTAACAAAAAAAAAACATATAAAAAATAAAATTAAATTACAAAAAAAAAAAAAATAAAGAAAAAAGTGAAACGTATTGAAGATGATAAGTAGTAAAATAAAACTTGAATTGGTCCATAAAAAAAAGGGCAAAATGTCAAAGTATCATTGTAATGGTCATGTTTATCGTATCCTGGGCTATCGAAAACAATATAATAAAAATGAAAAAGACAAAAATTGAAGGACAACAACATCATCATTATCATCGTCATCATCATCATCCTCATCATCATGTTCAAAATATGGTCTGTTGAGTTTCGTAGTATCCTTTCACTCTGTCATTATATTAAAGGTTTTTCTATATATGAACTCAATGAGGCAAAAAAGACAAAGGACACAAGTGTTGTTATAAGTTTATCGGAAAAAAGGGATATTTAATTTAATACTTTCTCTATAATAGCAATGAATTCAAATTAAGGATATACGTTTATGTTTATTGATATGAAAAATACGTATAGGTAGATACTTTATCATTTATTGTAAAGGTAACTCAGGTAAAATGTTGGATTTTTTTTTGAGATGAAAAACTAGTTTTTATATTCAAGATTTTAATTAATAACTGTTTTTTTTTTTTTTTTTTTTTAAACCTTATTTGTGAAACTTTTTAAGCTGCAACTGATTATTTAATTAACTTGAATTTCTGTGTACATAATCGTTAACACATATGACATACTGCATGTACGTATATGTGAAAGGAAGAATTAACACTTTTCCAAAAGTTAAATGTGACATCAATCAAATTACATATTTGAATAACACATCTCATAAACATTCAAAAAGGATTGTTAAAGGCAATTTTATGTTAATTAAGATGAATTTGTTGAAGTACTTTGATCTTATCAAATTTGTGACTAATTGCATATCATCATTTCATCACACGTTATTTAAGTAGATACATACATATGTATATATTTCGTAGAAAATTTCGCGTTAAATTATCTCCTGTGTGAGTATAAATATACAAACATATGTATGTAAATGTACGTACTTTAATGGGAATTTTTAAGTGAAAAATTAAAGAGTTAAATTAATTTTAATGAAAAATTAACATACACTGAATTTTTTAAATGAAAATTCAATTTTTTTTTAATGATAAAATTATTGAAAACGAAAAATGATAGAAAATTGGAAAGGTATAGTTCACAAGATTCAATAATTTGACTTTATTTAGGAAAAAAGTCCTTTATTTAAAATTTATTTTGAAAAAATTATGAATCCTTGAATTTTTTTCTAATTTTAATTTTTTTTGATTTTTGTTCTTGAAACTACCCAAGGAAAAAATTAAAAATTTGAAAATGTCGTAATATTTATCCGAATTATTAAAGAAATTCATTAAAATTAATAGAAAATCATACAGGCCAACAGGACATCCGTAATTGTTGTACCAATTATCAAATTTTCAATTTTTTTTTTCTTTTTCCTTTTACATGAACTACAACTCTACAGGAAACATTTTTATTCCTCCGTTTTATTTTGTTGTTATTTCTTTTTCCTCTAATTTACGTTGAAATATTTTTTATTAAAAGAAAAACTTATTTTTTTGTTTCCTTTATCAATTTACACAAATTTTTTTTTTTTTTATTTAGTCCTTGGTACAAGAAAAATTAATCAGAAGAAAAAAAACAAAACACAATAATGAAAGGGTATTGGTTTAAAATAACATTTGAATTTTTTGTTTTCTACTCACTTCATTTTACTTTTTTTTTTTTTTTTGTAATATATCTTTTTTGATGGTCATGTCAAGTACCCCATAAGATTCATAATTTTTTGTACACTTTTTTTTTTCATTTCTCTTTCGCCATGTTGAAAGCCATATACTTTTACATTAGTCACTTTTTATTAATTTATTTATTTTATTTTTTTGTGCATGAAGAAAAAAAAAATTGAGATAAAAAAATATCCGAGAAAAAGGAATTTTTCTGAATTTTAATTATTTAAATTTTTCTCCATCCTTTTTTTTAAATTTCATTTTTAATGTAGAAAATAACATATACATTTTTTCAACCATATTCGTTCTTATTTGTTAGTGGTGTTGTGTTGTTGTTTATAATGTGATTTTTTTTCTTTCATTTTATCCTGTTTTTTCCCTGAACTTTTTCTCATCTCTTGAATTTGTCTTATTTTTTTCTCTCTGGATGATATTTGTTTGATAATAATATGAAAAAGTTAAGTCAGAAATATAAAAAAAAAGTACGTTTATAATCATGGAGATTTCAAAACTCTTGTTTTTTTTTTGTATTATTTTTGAAATATACTCAAAGTTTTATATTTTGTTTCATATCGTCCCTTTTTTATTTTAGCTTCTTTTAGAACAGCAACAACAAGCGAAAAAAATAGAAAAAAAAAACCTTCTTAACTGTAAATATTTAATGGCTTATCCATCCGCATATACCATATGCTAAAAAATTATATATTTTACGATATATTTTCAAATGTATGTACGTAGAAGGAATAAAAAAAGAAGGATATATCAGAGGAATATTATTTTATTATATGAACTTTTTCTTTATGATATGTACAGTTAAATTTTATGTACTAATATCCTAGTGGATATTTAAATAGTATATATGTACATATTTTGTATAAATTTCATATGTGTTATAAAGGATAATACGGTGGATAGAAAATTGTGTATAGTACCAGGACAATTAAAGGGAAGCAATAGTATATAGAGGAAGTCATGACTTGATTTAGGTAGTGTTATTCAAAGATAAAAAATGAGATGCTAATAATGATGAAAGCAAAAATGTTAAGATACACGAAGATTGACTGACATAGAAATCATTTTGACATTAAGTAGGCAAGTATGTACTTGCCTGAAAATAAGTAAAATAAAGTATTTATCTGGTCTAAAAATATCTAATTTTTTCTAGTCTTCAAAAAATTTATAATTTATCATAACAAAAAAAAAATAAATAAAAATAGAAGAAAAATTGATTTTTCAGTGAATTTTATTAAAGCTTTATATTTTCATTTAACATTCACTGGAAACCGCTTTCCCTCTTTTTTTTTTTTTCAAATTCTTTTGTTAATTGAAATTTCATTTTCAAGCCATTTATCAGATAATTGATCCATCAACCATCAAACTTTAAATAAAAAAAAATAAGAAGAAAAAACTGCTAACGATTGTAGAATCACGATGACGTTGACTTTTGTTCATACAATATCCTTTTCTTTCATTCTTTAGTTCAGTTTTTCAATTATTTTTCTTCAATTCTTAGTTTAACACCTTTATTGAAAATTTTTCTATTTAAAGATGACATGTCTTTTTTGTAAGTGACATTGACGAATCGATTTTTTTTGAAACTTTATCATCTATAACCTTCGTTCTTTATCTTCATTATTAAATCAATTATTTATTTTAGAGTAAAAAAAAAAACAGATACAATAAGTGAACCATATTAACAGCAATTTAATGAAGAGCATTTTAGGATACGTGTACATATGTATGTATCTCTATAACTAAATTTGTGTGTGAATTTTTGGATGGAACTGAATGTTGGTTTATCAGTATACAGAAAAGGATTCTGGATAACAAAAAATATGTGGAACGAAAAAAAAAAAATCTAAATTAAAATTTTGTATCGCGATATTGAACACGCGGATATGGTAATTAACTATCCGTTCTTGCTTGTAATATTATTATGGTGAATCTTTTGGAGCATAACAGCGGCGGTTTAAATTTAAAGTGTATGTGTGTGTTTGTATATGATATGTGAATAAAATATAAATTCTTAACTAAAAATGCACCATTATCATTGTTTTTCACGCTAAAATAACAAGCATAATGTCTATTTACTCCACGGAAATAGATTGAAAATTTTCAAAATATCTAAATACATACCTACTCATTTAATTTTGTTGCTCCTGCTGCTGTTGCTATTGTACGTGTACAATAATATTTTATGTTATGTGTAGATCTTTTGCTGCTGGTGCTTATTACTGAAACACATTTTAAATTCAAAATCTAGGTATGTATATTTTCCAATTTTGCTTGTACTGACACGTTTTATTTTTTTTTAAATACACAAAAAAATGAGTCCGGAACCATGAAAAACATGAACATTACAATTTACACAATAACGATATTAAGCCTGACTGCTAAAGGGTGGTGGAAGCATCTATAAATGAACATAACTAAATGAGAATTTCAGTAAATTCTTGCTAATATTAATCGTGTCCAATATATTCCTATGTCCTTGTACGGCTGTTCACCCAATCCACTGATAAAAAATTGTACCTCTTTTTACGCGATGGTTTTTGTCGCGGTTATTATTTGTGTTCAGATTTTTTACCACTGTCCATTGTTTTAGAGAAATGTTGGAAAGGATAACAAACAAAAGGATAATGAACAAAAATGACTTTGAATCCATGAGAAAAAGTTAACTTTTCCTTAAACAATTGAAAAAAAAATATATACATTTTAGTATCAATGTTCTGGACCATCAAGTACAATTTTAGTGGAACAATATTAATTGTAACCGAAAATTGGATATTCACCCACAAAGTACATGAAATATTTTCGTACAATGAAATTATAGTGTGGGTGAATTGAAATTTTAAGGTTGAACAGGTAAAATTGTCATTGTTCTTTTTTTTTCATGTTTTCATTTTTCGTTGCTTCTTTTAATTCACTGTGTCGGAATTTAATTGAAATTCTAAAATATTTTTTTTATTGGAATTTCTACAAATCCTTTTACTCGTATTTTTATTTTGAGAAAATGTATGAATATTCTTTTTGGTGTTGCGTGTTAAGCGGATTGGTATCAAATTTTATTCGTTTAATAAAAAAATATTACTTGAACCATACATACAAAAAACAAAAAGGAAATTAAAAATATTTTCTGTTTATTTTATAATTAAAAATAATATGTCGAGTTTGTTTTTTATAATCCCTTTTGGGTAAATAATTTTAAATTTGACTCGAAAAATTCCTTTATTTCACTAAGTATTCTTAATCATAGAATGAAATAAATACAAAACAAATCATCATCCTTGTTAAACAATCATCATTTTTCGTTATACTTGTGTACTTTCATCTTGTATTTGAGAAACTGGTAAACATCTTGAGGCGTTGAATCCGGTTTTGGGAATATTATGTTGACATAAACCAGAACCATTTTTACCATTGATTGTTTATAGAGCCAAATACAGAATCCTTCTTTGATTATAACTGCTGTATAAGGTGTAAGGAGTATGAGATGATTCGAATTATCAGGAAAATATCTGCAACATTTAAAGACTATATTGAAGGAATACAATGTTATACGTTAACTTTTATATTCAAAATTGTTTTTGTATAAAAGCAAAAAAAAATCGTTGAATAAAATTGATATCCTTATGAGGATATCAAGTGTATGTATGTAGAATGCAACAGTAGCAACAGTAAACAATAGAACCAACAATAAAAAGGAATACATGTGTGATGTGGTGCTAGTGTTTCATCTTAAATGATTATTATGGGGCTTCCGTTTTGTCAGGATAACAACAAAACAATATATATGAACATATGTATTGTATATACATCCAGACAATGTTTGAGATGAGGTGAAGAGCATGAAAATGAATTTGTTTAAGGATTGAAAAGTCTAGGTTTGGTATGCTATACTTACTTGATGTTTTGTTGAATTGATTGCTATATAAAACTTAAATTTTTGGCATTATGTGTAAAATACTTGTGATCCTGATGATGATGATGATGATGATGGTTTGCCAAATATAAAGGAACACATCATTGTCATTTTTTTTTAGAATAGAGAGAGAGGCACATGTGAAAATTGTTTTACAATACAAAATGTTATATTCTTACCTACTTATGAGGCATTTAGGTACATATTCGTACATATACGTTTTCTAATGTTGATTGTTGATGAAAAGAGGCTAAATAACATGTGTAGCCAAATATACTTTGGGGCTGATAAATTGGTATACATTGTTCTTTATAAAACGTTTTATGTTTATCTATTGATTGTGGATTAAATAAAGCCGCTACTTCATCGAATCCTTTGTCTTGTTAACTTAAATGTTTCCGATGTTTTCAAAATGTGTAAAAATAATTTAGTTGTTCAAGTAAAAATGACATCGAGTAATGAATAATGATTTCAATTGAAAAATAGAAAAAGTTTATATTTATCTTAGAGAAAAAAATTAGTATTCTTTTGTTTGTGTCATTTTTAATGTATTTTTTTTTATTTTTTATTTTTTTCGTTAAATAATTTAAAATTTAAAATAAATTTACTTTTCATGCCATTGAATTTATCCTTTTATTTTGCTCTCTAAGCTTTTTTTTTTCTGTGATCACAAAACCACCATCATCAATATACGAGGACATTCTTTCACAAAAAGCAATCACTTCAGGGTTTAATGTTCACATACAATATTTTGCATTCCAAAGTGTCCTTATGGTAATATTATTTTTTACAGAGAAAAAAAATTAAAAAAAAGGAACTGTGAAAAGCGCTTTAGTTTACCTTTAAAGGAACTTAAATTTTTTTTAACAGCATCAACAATCATTTCCTTGCAATCTGTGTTCTAGACGTGCGACAATTTTTTTTTAAATTAACAAAAAAAAAAAAAAGAAAATGGAAAAATTGTAGAAGGGTTTAAAAGAAAGGATAAATTTTAAGTTCGTTTTTTTTGTTTTCACATTCAAAGCACACACACACACACACACAGTTTATGTGTTGCAAATGAAGGTGAAATAATGTCCGCAAAATTAAAAGTTATTAAAAACACAAAATAAAAACTGCCACCGTTGTTATTGTCATCTTTTAAGGTTATTGGTCTGGTCTTAGAATTTTACTGATTTTCTCGTTTCATATACTTAAATTCAAGACCGTATACTGAAGAAAATAAAGATAAAAAAATACATTATGCACCGAACGTTCCTTTTTATATTATCCTTTTACTATGAAAGGTATATTTTATCCTTATTCCATTAAACACGATATTGTCGTGAATTTTATAAATACAAAAAATAAAATAATAAAAACAAAGGTTAAAAAAAAGCTTGCAATAAAGGTTGAAAAGTTAAGTAGAATTGTGTACTCGCACTGTTTTACAAAAAAAGAAAAAAAAAAAAAAAAGAATATGAACACAAAGGTGTGTGTTGTACATTTTAATAGTGAAGATGAGTAGAAAGCTGTTGTAAAATCCTTACAGTAATATTAAAAGAAATAAAAGAACATAAAAAAACAACAACAAGTAGCAGAAGTCAATATGAGGAAGAAGCAAAAAAGGATTCTTGTATTTCTTTTTTTTAATTTTTGTTCTATTTTGTTTTTGGTTTGCTCTTTGGTATATATGAAAGGCTAAAGATTCTAGACATTTTTGCATCTCAAACAGAAACTATATTATATACCTACATACAAATAGCAGTTCTGGAAAAAGGATGAAAATATTACAATAACAACAACAAAAACAATAACAACAATGATGATGATGTCGACGAGACTATAATAAATCAAGTCTTGGGTTTTTAATTAAATCTTGCGCTCGTGGTAGCACAAAACCTTCAGAATATAACAAGAACGAAAGGGAAAAGGGACCATCCGTATACAATATAAATGTTGCCAGTGGGCAAGATACTCGTATACAGAAAAAATAATAAAATAAAATAAGATAAAAAATTACTAAAAGGGTTATTGAAAAAGAGTCATAGAAACATGAAAATTTATTATATTCTGTGTTATTGCTTCTTTTTATATTTCATATTCTTTTTTCAACTTTAATTATACATAAAGAAAAAAATTTAAGTACATACAAAAAAAATGTATCCTTGAAAAAAAAAAAAGGACAAAAATGATTCAATATGAGCAAAACAAATTAAATTAAAAGTAATTTATGGTAAAAGACAATAATTTTTTAATATGACTTTAACCTCTTATATTTTTATTATATCCTTTTCAAAAGAAAATACATAAATAAACTTATTACAACAGAAATAAAATAAAAACAAACAAACAAAAAATTATTCGAAAAACTAAAAATCCTCAATTCAATTCAAAAAGTCTGACAAGGCAATTCATTAAAGTTTTCCAGTTTTTTGTTTTTATTGCGTTTTTAGTAAATTAGTTGTCGTATCCTTTGGCACCAGTTAAAAAGATGTTTCTTTTAATCTTTCACTATCCTTAAAATGAGAAGAGAAAAAAAAACAGAAAAAAAAAGTTCATGTTGTTTACCAGTAAAAAGGGCAAGGCGAATTAATCAGACTAATAAGTATGAAAAGTTTCTTAATGAAAAGATTTATGCCTGCTCTTTTCACAAAAATTAAATATACGATGAAAAATAGAATAGAAATCTGAGTTGGCAATGAAAAGGATCTTTCAAGAGAAAACAACACAAAAGGGAACGAGAGTTAAATCTTTTTTTTCTTTTCTTAATTTTCTTTTTTCAAGAATGGCCACAGAATATTAACTAAATCGTAGCGCGTAGTGGTGGTTGCTTATTAATAAAATGAATTGGGGATGAAGGACCTTTTATTTTTCTTGTTATAAAATTTTTTAGTGCTTGAACTTAAAGAAATTATTTCTCACTTGAATTAAAAGTAGCAACATAATCATAATAATAATCGTGAAACCATACAACAAAACCACCCTACTCCAGCATTTTCTTCAAACTTTTACTGGTATGCTTGGGAAGCATTCCCTTTTAATGAGCCATGTCATATTAAAAATAAAAGACCGTGAAGTTCGCTTAGCTTTATCTTTTTTTCTGCTAAAAAAAAAAAAATTATTAAAAATGTTAACTAAATACTTGTCCAACAACAAATACAAGAAAAAAAGTAAGCACACAAATGGATTGATAACAAGTGAGGGTTGACCGTAAAATGGCAAAGGATGCTGTACTGTTAAACTCGTGTGGTGGAACGTAGTTTCATAAGAAATTCCATAGCAAAAATATTAATTAAAAAAATTATTGAAATAATTAATAACGAAAAAAGAATTTTTTAAGAAGGGAATGTGTTTAGCCTTAATTGAATACAGCGGTTCTGTGTGTTCTATAAGTCTCTTGAGAGGAATGATTTTTTGAATATTTTATAGTTTAAAAAAAAAAATGAATAAATACGCAACTGTGTCCAATTTTCTATAGTAACAAACCTTCAGAAATTCCAAAAAGATAAGTAGAAAAAAAAAGGAATGTATACAAATTGATTATGATCCTCTTGAAAAGTTTTTCACTTTTTTTTCCTTTTTCTAAAGAAAGGTTATGATGAAAATGATGATGATGATGATGATGATGACTATGGTCTCCTTGGTGCTGAAGAAAATTTCTAGGGCAACCTTAAAGATGAATTTTAAAGGTATAAAAAAAAAAGATATTCCCAATGAAAAGGATACTTAAAAAGGAGCAAAAGAAAAAGGAAAAAAAGAAAACGATTTTCTAAATATTCTTTTCAAGTGGTAAGGTGTTCATTAAAAATGTAACTAATTAATGTGCTAGTAAAATATTTCTAGTCCCTTTTTAATAAATAGATAAAATTTACAGAATGTAAAAACGATATTTTACTCATATTTTTTGTACATTCTGACAGGATAACTATTCCTTTTTTCTTTCTCTCTGGAAGTATAAAGCTCTTAAATCATAACTAAGAAAAAGGCTATCCATGGATATTATTCTTTGCATTTGACGTCATGTATACAAACTGTTGGCCACATTTTATGATATATGAGTTTATTTTGTTTTTCGATGATTTTTTTTTCTATATCATAAATTATTCTCCTGAAGAAAGGATGTGTAAGAGTTGATAATAAGTTTTTATTTTTCTATTTTTATTTTTTGAAGGTGGAAACGTGTCTTACATAAAGTTTTTGTTTTGCACTACTTTCGAAAATTGTATAACTTCTAGTTTCTAATAAAGTTTATCAGACACGCATTATCCTTTTGAGAACAAGATAAACTTGTAAGTAGTAAACATTTTTTAGTATCATTTTAACTCAATCGCTTATGAAAGAAAAACAAAACAAAACAAAAACAAATCATAGATATGTAGGACAAGCAAAAAATGTAAAGATTTATGTCTTTTTCATCACCCTGTACACATATTTATTTCGAAATTTGTTTCTAGTTTTTTTTTTATACATACAAAATTTCTTTACCACATACATATACACACCACTTCACCTATGTACAAAATGATCCAAAAAAAAAAAAAAATATACGTATTACCGGCAAAGAACCCAATTTCCAACTGAATGTCGTTTATCAACCTGAAGAAAAGAAATAAACAAGAAAAAAAAATAACAAGTAGAGAAAAAATTTATTTCGTCCTTTTATACATTCTACAATTCTATGGTATCTTGATGGGATTTTTTTTATAGGTGAGTAATGGAGACCAAATGGTACATGGGTGAAGTATATTTTTTTGTTATTTTTTTTTTTTTTTTTTTTTTTTTAATCCTTAAGACATTCAACGATAAAAATGGTTATAGTATTGATAAATGGAAATGGAATGAGAAACATCAGATGGCTATTTTTAAGTTTAAGGATGACAATGACGACGATATACTTACTTGAAAATATAACTTTACAAGAAATTATTGGAAAGTAAATTGTAATCATTTGTATTGTGTTGGTATCGGTATATCGATTTAGATTCATAATATAGAGGATAGGTAATCTCATGTGATTTTAACAAATTGTTTTTTAAGAGTTGGCCAATATACTCGTATAATATTTTTTAAAGGCAATTTCTTTTTCTCAGATGGAGATTAAAATTTACTGTACAGGCAATAGGTTTTGAATTAAGTCCATTTTTTTTTTTTTTTTTGCCGTTTATTTCCTTTTGATGTATAAGCAATAGAGTAAGCATTTCCATTTTTGGTTTTCCCTATAGATACATTTTTTTTTTCTTTCATTTTTCTTTTCAGGTTTTTATTTCTTAATAAGTGATTATTTGGAAGTTTTGTTCCTTCTTGAAAAACCCAAGTGAATTATTGATTTAGTGGAAAAAAATGAACATGTATCGGAAAAAAAAATTTAGAGAAACTAAGTGGTTTCAAGGTTATTTATTGCGATTAAGTTTACTCTGCGAAAAGAAATTTTCAGGATGAGAAAAAAAAAAAAAGGAAAAATAATTCACTATCTAACTGGCATTTTGATGTTGTTGTTGTTTTGTTTTAAGAAAATTTGGGGTTTCGTTTGTATTGAGAAAATTAATTAACATTATTTGTTTAGGAAATAAGAAAGAATTGAATTATGAGATCCTGAGAAATAAAGGCAATTAAATAAAGATTTAAAAACTTTATTGTTGATATTAAATTGCAATTGATTTTTTTTTTATTTACGAGTATTTCATAAATTGATTAAAAAATGATTGGGAACAGTTGTATCGCATTTTATGGGAAAAAAAAAATTCGATATTATGTACATACATATTTGAAAATTTTAAAATCCAAAGGCGAAACAATAAAGTTTTCTTTGTCTTTATTTTATGATCGATAGATAAATGCTTCAACATTTTTAATAAAAATTTTATAAGAGGAAGAAAATATGCAAGAAAAAGGAAATACATGATGAGAAAATATTAATTTTTGATTTTATTAAAATTTTATGAGAATATTTTACGAAATAGTTATATTGTACAATCATGCATGCATTGTTTATCAAAATAGTAAACAATTTTTTGGAATTTTAATGGATGAACAGATGATGAAAAAAGATTTATTGAAATTTATTAAATTTTTAAAAAAGTACCAGAGCATATTTTTGATACTTTAGATAATCGTCTTTCTCTCTACTTTTACCCAAAGGACTTCTTAATGCAATATCAAGTATAGGAACTTTTAAAAATCGATAAAAAAAATTTAAATTCTTCTTCATTATTACAGTTCCCTGAGAATTGTCTATTTCACCGTCTCGAAAATTTTTTCTTCTTCAAAGGTTCGAAGGATCTCTTTGTATGCATGTCTATCATTTTAATTCTGAAATTTCAAATAAAAACCTTATGCCTAGAAATGATTAAAACGTTGGAAATCTCTACTGAAATATTTCAAATTTGTGAAAAAGGACTGAAACCCTATCATTACAGTGACACACATATTAATATTGATTAAATATTTAACCCTTTCCTAGATCTCATCTTCAATTGTGGTTAAATTTGAAAAATAAATAGAGGCGGAGTTTTTGCGGTTACCCTCAAAATCCGTTATTAATATTAAATACACAAAAAAAAACCAAATTTTTTTCTCAATAATATGTTTATTGTGCCTATAAAAAAAAATTGTTTTTTTTTTTTCAGATATTCTTATTTCTTCTTTTTCCTTATTGGGGGATGAATTATATGCGTACCTCATATTATAGACACATTGCGGTTAACCGCAAAATAATTGGTTCATCTTCTGCTCATGTCTCAAGTTCATATCAAAAACAAAATGAAGGATATATAAATTTAGGATATCAATTTCAATTAAAGGTTTCAATAACATTTCCACAAATAAATCAATTTTATGGTTTTGTCATTTTTTTCAAATTAAAATTTTCTTTTCATAAACAAAATGTTGTGAAAAACTTTTTCAAACGTTAACAACGCCATCCTTCGAACACATTCTTAAACTTTCAATTTTTCTTACAATTTTTTCATAAAAGAAAATCCAAGACACATTTTCATTTCTTTAAAAAATAATGAAAAAAAAAAAAAACATATTTTTCCTTGGAAAAAGTTGTAATAAAGAAAAATATGAACAGTAGAGAACCGACACTTAGGGAAAAAAAATTTCTTTTATTGTGTGTTTTTTTCTTCTTTTGTGTGCTTGTGTAAGTGAAAGCTTTTTTCTTTACTGTTTTATATGTCTTGAAAGAGGGGCGATAATCGCTTGCGTACTTTAAATAAGAAATCTACCACCACCTTCTACCATCATTTTGAGAGTTTTTCTTAAGAAATTTTTCTTTCTATGAAAAAATAAAACCTTTTTTTTTTTAAAGGAAGGTAATTTTCTTGAAAAAAAAAAAAAAGTTTTCTTTGAAAAAAACAAGAGAAATTTTTTCATATAATGGAAAAATTTGCAATAGATGTCACTAGCCAGGATTTTTAATTTTTCAAATTATACACAATTCGAAGATTCAAGATTAATGATTTACTAGCAAAAAAAAAAAAAAAAAAATTTAATTATTTTTATTTATTTGAATTTTCATGTAAAAAAAACGAATTAATTGAATTTTACAATGTCATGACATGTGTTTTGTTTTGTGGTCGTGATATATTTTAAAATTTCAAATACATGTGTTACAAAAATTAGCATCAAAATCAGTATCAGACGATTTTTGATGTTTTACGATAAAATTTAACGATATATTTTTATAATCAGCAGGGGGAGTCAATTTTAAAATATAATTAAAAAAAAAAAAAAAAAAACAAAAATTGATGGAATGTAAATGAGGTGATGACCTAATGTTATGTTTATTCGGTATTAGCTGGTAAATGCGTGCGTTTGCAGAAAATTTTGCTTATCAAATGTTTAAAAAAAAAACATACAAAAATAGGTACATTTTTTTTCAGTATAACAAATCCATATCCAATTTTCATGACCACTTATCAAACCACTGTTCTGGTACAATACTGTGTTGTATCCTTCATTTATCCCAAAAATAAATTGAACTTTTTATAAAATCACAGATGAATAAAAATATTTTTTTTTCCACTAATCGGTGTTGTTCACAATTATTGTTCGCAAAAATAAATTTTTTCAGAAAATTAAGGATATTCGTTAAAATTTTAAAAAGAATCACCCAATTAAGTCAGATTTTTTATTTTAAAGAAAAACATTATCCAAGGAATCAGAGTGCTTGAAAATATTTTTTTTTCTCCTATATAACCAAACAAAAAAAAAAAATAGCGTTATTCTTATGAGTGAGTACAATTTTTCTGGATCATTCCATCACCGATATGTACTATCATTCAAATATAACTAGCATAAAAAAATTACTTATTCAAATTGGTATTTTATATCAGTTTAGTATATAAACTGAAATTTTTGTTGTTTCTTTTTTTTTTTTTTTTTCTGTTAAAATCCTGTTTTGCACGTGAATTAAATTTTGCGAGGTTACAAAATTTTAAATGTTTGTTAGATAGTTGCTAATATAATATGTTATGTCGATTAACACCCAAACAAGAAAAAATTTTTCCACCATTACCCCAATCTATATTTAAACATATGTATATATACGAGAATATTCTCTTATAATATTGATGTAATTTTTGTTATCCTTTTTGCATTATAAATAACTATTATATTGTAAAATAGAAATTTATTAATATATGTGAATATTTAAATATATATTATGTATATGTACATAACACGCATAAATTACATATATGTATAATATATGAAAATCCTTTTGTAGTTAGTTATAATTTTGCATATGTTCATCATATATTACATATAAATAAAATGTATGGATGTACATAATATTGATATTGAGATATTTTATTGGTTTATATAATATTATGTATGAACCTCTCTCTGGTACTTCTAAAAAGGCTACCGCATTTCAATATGCTTGCTTATAGTCTGAGGTATTGATTTGAATCAATTAATTCATGCGGTAGGCTTTTACATTATATAACACACACATACATCCTACATATATATGTAGATATATATAAATAATCGCTATTATATAGTTTTAGATCTAATTAATTTTAATTCATATACCAGTATATACATATGTACATATATAATCGTATATTCAATTCAATTCATTCAATAAAATATAATCATTACAATTTGAAAATTTTTTTTTCTTGTTGTTTTTTTGTTCTTCCCCCCAATTGTTTTGTTGCTATTTTTAAAATCGTTGCAATAAAATATGGCGTCAATATATTTTTTTTTTATTTTTTTTTATTAGTAAACACATATATGCAAAATACACACACACAAATATGGTTTTTTCAATAACAAATAAAATAAAATAAAATGCAAATTTTATATTCTAATATTAAAATTGAAAAAAAAAAAAAATAGCTAAATAAATAAATAAAATTTTCAAAATAATTCTAACAACTAATTAGATGAAATGAGAATATTTTCAATTTAATTTTTGATTTAATTTTATTTTTCATATAATGTGTATTTTCGTTATTTATTTTTATTTACCAAAAAAAAATAAAAAAATAAAATAAAAATAAAAATAAAAACTACATACATATTTAAAATGCATTGAATTGAAATTATTATACATACATACATACATATATGAATTGTACAATATAAATAAACCCACTTTGCTATAACCACCTTTTTGTGGGTTAATTTTTTGCTCATAATAATAAATCTGGCTTTCAGAATGTGATGTGGTGTTAAAATTAAAACTGAGATTTTTGGTATTTCATTAGTTGTTTTTTTTTTTTCTATTCTTTTTGTTTTTAAATTTTAAATAATTCCATCATACATACTTAAAAATATACATGTATTGGGATAACAGTAGAATAATATCAAATACATATTTGTTGTATTTTTGAATATTTTAAATTAAAAAAAAAAAAAAAAAACAACAAAATTGTATTATTAATTATGATATTTATTTATTTATATAAATAAAGTGGTGGGCGGATTCAATATTAATTTTCAATTAACAGTTTTTGTTTTTTCTTTGTTTTTTTGTTTTTATAATATATTTTAAAATTCAAAATTATTTTTTTTTTTTTTTTATAAATTTAAAATAATTAGTATAAATATAATTAATTTGATTAATAAAATTTTTTTTTTTTTTTTTGTATATTAATTGCAAAATATTTGATATAAAAATTAATTCAATTATTCTTGGAGTTTATTAGTTGAATAATAATTTTTAATAACGACCAAGCTAATTGTTATTTTTCCATATTAAATAACAAATATAATATTAAAATAAGTAAATACTTACATACATCATTTATGGACAAGGAGTTTGAGAAACAGAACATTTTTTATTATTTTCAGTTTGCTTTCTATTTTGTCTAATGTCTAAAATCAAGGATTTTTCAGATTATAATCGAACGCTTCACACGCACAATATTTAATTTATTTCAAAAAGAGATACTATAAAATTGAAGAAAAAATCTTTTATCTGAGAGTTTTTTTTGTTAAAATTGATTTTCTTAATCTTTAAGGTGAGTTCTTTAAATTCTCATTAATTCATTGATTACCTTGAATAATTTTTTTTTCCTCCTTCTACTTACAAAAAATAAATTTATATCATTTTTACAAAATAAAATCTGTGCTAAATTTTTTTTCATTTTAAAAATTTATTCATTCTATACAAAAAAAAAAATTCACACAGAATATTTGCATATTTTTAAAAAGGTTTTATTGGTTAACCTCGAATAATGTTTAAATGTAAAATGAATTTTGTTTTTGTTTTATAGAAAAACTCCTTGAATAAATAAAATTTTTCAAAAAGTGATAACAAAACACATTTAAAAAAAAAAAATCAAAAAAGATTTAAAATCAACTTAAACCAAAATAAACAAAACATTTAACAAATTTCCTATATACGATATGTATGTATGTTTGTAAATTTTATAAAAATCAACAACCACAAAAAAATATTTTCGGTTAACAATTATTTTTGATATGTAAAAATCTTTTTACATAAATATATTGTATGTCTGAGTATGTGTACTATGTGTAGAAAATACAACTAAATACAAATCCAAATAATAAAACAATATACAACTAGAAATAAGAAACAAAAATATAGAAAATTTCTGTAATATGCAAATTCATAAGTGGTTTTTGCATATGCAATGAATTTGAAAATTATTCAACAATAAAAAAAAAAAAAATAAGGATATATTTTATACTTGTACATTTTTCACCTATAAGCAGGTTTCAATTGTAAAAATAGTATAATAATAAACAAAAAAATTAAAATCATGTAAATTTTTTTATATTGCCAAAAAATTCCCAAAAGCAAAAAAAAAAAAAATAGTCATGAGGTTTTTTAAAAACTGATTTTTCTCGTGAAGAAAAAAAAAAAGGAAAATTTGAAAAATGCAGGAAGTAAAATGAAATTTTATATTTTAGAAAAATCGTCTTTAAAATTGAAAGAAAAAAAGTGGGATTTGGTTTTCTTCTGACCTTTAAAAATTTAAAAAAAGGAAGGCTGCAGGATCAATACCAAAACAGAATTGAAAATCAAAGAACAGAACTCTGAAAACAAAGAAAAACAATACCTCCTTTTGTTGTAGAAAAATTTTCTGTCAGAAAATTAATAAGGTGTTCAAAAGCAATATTCCAAAAAATGTCCTGAAAATATGTAAAACAATCTTTGCCAAATGGCATAGCCAAACTTCTCAAATTGACGCTGTGCTAACAAAATTGCAACAAAGGAATACGTTATGGCTCATCGAGAAAAAATCTTCCGTCTAAGTCTAAACTATCCTTTTTTTTTCTTCTCAATTTTAATTAGTACTTAAAAAAAAAACAAATTATTTCCTTAATACTTGATATGTGATGTTACACACTTAAATTAAGGACATTAAATTAGGCAATATTCGAATTAAATTTCAAATGAAAACATCTTAAGTAGACTTGTTCAAAAGTTTCTAAGAAAATCTCAAGAGAATCATATCGTAATTTTTATGAATAATTCTCATTAAATATTTTAATTTTATCTACATGTTCATATACTCGTACATATGAATTTTATCTTGATGTTTTGTAATCAAAAATCTTAAGTATCTTACTCGTAATTTAGAAAAAAAAAAAAATTTAAAAAAGTATAATACACATTCTATAAAATTTTGTATTCCATTTCAACACTTAAACAAAATTATTGTATGTTTTTTTTTTTTTTTTTGCTTTTTACACACATTATAAAATTTAGGATCAAAATGTATAATGTGCTAATTTGATATGATGATGGCATATTTTATGTAACTGGCATAAATTTCATAATTAAAATACAACACATATAAATTTATAAAATAAGGATTCTCAAGGGTTCTTTAAGTGAATTTTCGTCTTGTTTATTTCATTGTTTTTTTTGTGTAGGGGTACATCATGTAAAGAATTTAAAATATCAAAAATAAAAATAAAAAATAAAATAAAAATAGCAGTAAGTAGTGTTAAATATATTATCGCATATTTTAAAACATATATGAATACTTACGAGTATGGAATTTTTATATTATAAGAAATCCTTTTATTGATACATATATGCGTATGCATATGACGAATATGAAAAATTAATTAAGTGCGCGAAAACAATTTTAAGTAGATTTTTAGTTAGAAGAATATGGAATATATTTATCTTCGAACATAAGAAGAATTCTTATTAACTGT
Source organism: Bombylius discolor (assembly GCA_939192795.1). Classification (NCBI taxonomy): domain Eukaryota; kingdom Metazoa; phylum Arthropoda; class Insecta; order Diptera; family Bombyliidae; genus Bombylius; species Bombylius discolor. The sequence goes on along the minus strand of OW584240.1, from coordinate 49,281,158 downwards.
ATACATATATGTGTGTTTGGTATCCATTTAGTGTACATGTGAGATGAATAACAAAATTCTTAAATAATTAAAAAGCGTAAAAATTTAATCTTCTAATGGATGAATTGGATGAAAAAGTTTCTGTTTTTTTTTTTTTTGTTTTTAAATTTTTTAATCCAGTTCATATGGAAAATTTCAGATACTCTTCATTAATTTATAATGAAAAGATATGTTTATAATAATAATAAAAAAAAAAGTAACATTATTGGCATCAGCAACTGATCTGAAGAAAGTACAATTAAAGGAAAGAAGAGAAACTTTATTTAGAAGAAAAGGATATGGGGGATCGAAATTAAGTATCAACATGATATATAATACATACTTATATGTCTTCTTTTTGCCTAATGACTAACTTTGAAAAACATAGAATAAGGTCTAAGTAATGTAAAATATTTCATGTAATCTTTCTTCCGAAATAAACCGTTGAAAAGACAGCATATGTACAAATTTTTTGTAAACCTTTAAAGAATATTAGAAAGATTCTTTTCTAAGATATTAGCGGAACGAACACCAAACAAAAATCCAGTTTTGATATAAGGAAGTTCAAAGTGGTTTTTTCTTGCCTTCGAAGACCATTGACCGTCACGAACAAAATTAAATATTTGTACCGTCGTAACTCCAGATTATATGAGAAATTTTAACTTCAAATTTTCACAACATATTTTTAAAGATTCATATTTTCAAATGAGATAAAAAAACAAAATTGATTTTTTCAAAATTTCCAAACGATGACTTCTTAACTTCAAACTTTTTGTGACAAGAAAATTAAATTATTTTTTCTTGAATAATTCTAAAAATTATGGATTTTACGTATTTCATAAATTTTTAATCATCCTTAATTTCTGAAATGATGAATCGAAAAAATAGCATCATATCAGAAGCTTTTCGTGAAAAACATTCACCTTAAAGATTTTATTTTTGTGAATCCATTTAACTTTTCCAAGAATAATTTATCGAAATCTTTTATCTATTTTTTTCCTAATTAAAGAAAATAAATTCAAATTTTGTTTTTTTTTTTTTGTTCCCTTGAAAATAAATTTGAAAATTTTATTCATTTCATTGCAATTACAAATTTCATGTGGTATTGTGAATTTTTGTTATATTTTCAAAATCATCAAATAAAGCATAACAAAATCTATCTATGTATCATATATATAAAATCACCTTTTTATCATTCATTAGATATTAAAATAATTACGAAAAAAAAAAGAAGAAAAGGTAAAATTTGTATTTACGGATAGATTCATTTTGGGTATTGAAACCTACAATATATATGTACCGATACAACGTACCGAAAAATATAGTTAAATTATTTTATATTCATAGTTCTTCATATGTATAGTATCTATCTCGTTATATAGTAGTTTAAAGGATTCATTGTCGTAGGTGAATATGAAGTAATTTTCCGCTCAATTTATCTCACATTGTGGCGTCCAATTAAGCTGAAATTGGTTTACATCAGGCACTGTGATTTTAGTACAGTATCTATATAATATTTGTGTATAGGTATAGTTCCAAAAGCATCTACATATAATATTTAAAATAAAATAAAAATAAAAAAACAAGAAAAATAAAAAGAGAAACAAATGAACGAGCACAAATGTGTTTACCTCGATGATCCTGTAGACCATATTATCTCGGAATATGTATATGTACAAGTAAATGTTGTATTTTATTGTCCAACCATTATTATTGGTAGAGACATTATATTATACGAATCATCGGTATACCTAAACTTACATTTATATTGAATACAATTTTCACATACATACACATATGTACATATGTACATATGTACATACATACTGTTCATATACATAATTGTAGTTTAATATACAAAACAATTGAATGGCAAAAATAAATGAAAATATTCTAAGGAATGAATATAATATAGAGAAATAAAATTGTAATTGTATGAAACATACACATAATACAATTTATTAGTTTCATTAAATATGTGCACGGTGGTAAATTTACTACATACCTAGATATTGTATATACGAGTACAAAAAAAAAAAAAAAAAAAAAATTTCATGTCAGTATAATGAGTTTTTCACATTGCTTTTATTCTTATTTTAAATTTCTGAATTTAATTTTATGGATGGTAAATGAATGAAATTCATTCAATTTATCTTCAAAAATTTATCATAAATTATAATTATAAAAGTTAGATATTTCTTATAATTAAATTTATTTTCAAATTATATTTTTTCGTAGATATATTCGATTAAATTACGTTTAGTTTTTTTGAATTTTTTAAAAGTTTGACAACAAAATGAAACAATTTTCCACAGAATTTTTACTTTAAAAATAAATAAAAAAAAAAAAAACAGAAAATATGAAAAATGAAAAAAATCTTAAATAAAACACATTTTTATATTGATTTTTAATTTTTACATAATCGCATATATTTTTTTTCCACCATTTAATATAATTTTATTCTTATTATTATTCACATTGTTTTTTGTTTTTTTTTTTATGGACAAAACCTTATCAATTTTTTTTTTTTTAAAGTATTTTTTGTTTGTTTTATTTTTAATTTATTTCTAATTTACGTTTAGTTTCTTTTCTTTTTTTTTTTATTTACAAATGAGAAAAATTTTAGCTAACTTAATAATTAATTTAAATAAATTTGTTGTTTTTTCTATTATTATTATTTTGAAATTTAATTATAATTTTAGCTATTATTTTTTAAAAAATTTTACAAATTTTTCTGATTATCAAATTTCAAAACAAAAAAAAAAAAACAAAAAAAAATATAAATAAACATTTTTTCTCTTGTTAAAAAAAAAAATTAGAATAAAGCAAACAAAAACAGGATAAAGATTTTTTATTTTTTTATATTGCACGATCCTCGGTTCTAATTTTTTTTTTTTAAATTCATTTTGAGATAAAAAAATTTAAAAAAATAAAACAACAAAAACAAAAGTGAGTCACTCACTTTTAAAGTGAATCTTCCCTTTTGAATGAAACTTTTTTTCTGAACTTAAAATAAGTTTTCGGTGAAAAACATTTAAATTTTGAAAAACTTTTCAATTTTGATAGTTTAAAAAACTGAAAAAAAAAAAAAACTAAACTTAATTGGAATTCCTCTTATGTAGATATTGCACGACCATTTGATAATTAATGCCAGCATTTATACGTACTCTATTTTCTCTAAAAGGATTGATTCAAAATTTAGTTTAGATTTTTCAGTGTTTTTGTTAAACAAACAAAAAAAAAAAATAATAAACTACACCTTTTTTTACTTTTGTAATTAAAACATTTAGTTTCTTTTTTGTTTTCTGTTTTTTCAAATCCACCATTTCATATAATTTTTTCTTAGGAACTTATTTATGCTCTTTCAAAGATATTTTATGTTTAATGATTAAATTTTGTTTGTTTTATTTAATTTATAGACACATATCTTATAAATTTATATTATTTTTTTTTGTTTTTATTTAATTTTATTTTTTTCTTAATATTCATTTAAAATTCTAAAATTTATTTATTTTTACTTTTTTTTTCCCGATAGTTTTACAATTAATTTCCATGGTACTGCATATTCAAAAAAAATTACAATTCCTTGTTTTTTTTTTTTTATTCTTGTTAATTTTTTTTTTTTTTCAAAACAGCACCAAGTATTGAATATGTTTTTTTCTTCTTTTGTTTTCTTCAATAAATACTTTTTTTTTAAATAATTCATTTGATTTTTGTATAATTATTCACAATATTTACAGATAAAATTAACATCTAAATGATAAAAAGAAATTAAACCAAAAAAAAAAAAAAATGAACGAAAAAAACTTTGATTATATTTAAAGGACAGAATTAGTTAACTATTCAATTTGTCAATATATCTAAATTACTTGGAAAAAAAAATTGAAAAGAAAAAAAATAAAACAATAAAATACCAAATATTTATTTTCTATATTTCTTCAATATGGTCTCCATACAGAATTTCCATTATCCGTTTGACTATGATGCCCTCGATGTCCTGCCAAAGCAGCAACTTGTCGACTTGAATTACCATCTTCACCATTTCTTGCTGATGATCCACAATTACCAACTAATGTTGTTAAATCGCCATGATGATGGGTACCTCCAACACCGCCCCCACCCATTATGTTATGCTGTTGACGGACTCCTACTGTGCTAATGTGATCCATTACACTTTGTAATTCCCCGTGAACACTTGAATTTGGTGATGCATGAGGTGGTAGAGAGTGTGAATGAAATCCATGAGATTGATTTGCTGCTGTATACAACTGGGAATAAAGTAGACTGGCTGGAAGAACGGGATATAATGAACCATTACATCCTGTACCCGATGAACTATATGAATTTTGTCCTTGATTAACAACAATACCAGAAAAGTTTTGATTATTTGTAACGCCTAGACCACCACCACCACCTCCACCACTGCCTCCACCATTTCCACTTCCCAAATTCGGTGTATTCGATGTAAGTAAATCATCTTGTACCGGTGATTCAGTTTGTGACGAATCACTTAAACTTCTTGGACCATTTTGACTTGTATGAATATTATTGTAATCATTGCTTGAATTTGAATGATAACGAGGAACTAAAATTGAATTAGAACTGCCATTTGTTGTTGTCGAAATAACAGATTGTGATGCTGCTGCTGCACTTAATAGACTAGGATGTGTCATTTGGCCAGTTGTTGAACCAACTAAATTGCTCAGATGTTGATCCAAATCCGTTGCTGTTGAATCCGGTAGCACTGTAGTATGAACAATTATTATCCTGAACTAATGTAGAAAAATACCGAAATGTTTTCGTTTTAAAAACAAATTGGCCTTTTACTTACTTGGTACACAATCTCGATTTGATGAGCCAGAAAAATCTTGTGTTGTAGTTTGATCACTTGATGAACATGAAAAACCCAATGCAGGATTATTGAATTGTGATGATGTTGGACCAGTACATGATGATAAACTACTACTTGTAAGATATGGCGAATAAGCACTAGCTGATCCATAACCCCAATGTGTATTAGCAGCACCAAGACCAAATTGTGACATGTCTTTGAGTGAGGAGAGACGAAAATAAAAAAATAAAAATTATAAAAAAGGATATATGTATAATTAAAATTATTAAAAATGATATCCTAAATTTTACAGTGCAATATACTTAATTTGTAATTTTTTTTTGTTCTCTAAAAATCCTTTACTTTAAAATCAATAAATTATGTATTCAGTAGTCACACAAAAATTCAATACTTTATTAATTTAAGTGACCATTATACTCATTGACATTGTACAGGAACAGGACACAATACAATTTTATTCATTGATTATTGTGTGTATTACGTATTATAAATTTATAAAGTTAAAATTTTTACATTATTGTTGTTATTGTGATGCTAGCAGCTAAAATTCTTTATCATCCGTCATAATACAAAAGAGTGTAGTGTAATTTATTTATTCCGCTTTTTAATATTTCATTTAAACGTTAACTTTGCCCGCTGGTATTACAATAGTATATTGAACAATTGTTATGGTCCTCGTTGTCATTCTCAACATCATCATCATCTCATCTCATCTCCCGCAGTGACAAAAATGCTTATCCATCCAATAGATGCTGGATGAGTTTTAATATCCGTTGTCCATTGATTTTATTTGATTTTCAATGTTTTTTGGTTTCATGTAAAAAAAAAAGGGTTTTTAGCTCTTTTGATTTATAACGACTCGCCGCCAATCCAACCATTCATTTTGTGTGATTAAAACCGATTCTCTAGGTTCTTTTTTTTTTTTCGATGTCATACATATAATATGAAATGAATTTCACCTTTTACCCTTTCTCTTTATATTTTCCTAGAAACTCACATTTTTCATTATATCAAAAAAAAATGTTCTCTCTGTTTCGTAATTATTCAAATTAATTCATTACACCCAATTCTCTTCTCCTATATTTGTGTAAACATTCCCTTCATCTTTAACCCTTTTTTATTATTTTTAAACTTTTTTTATAAATTTAACAATAAATGTTGTAACACCTTCATTTTTCGAAAATATCATAAATTTCGGTTCATAATTAATTTTATTTGGCTACATACATATGTATATGTACATATTTATGCCTATGACATCGTATCGTTTATATGTATACATATGTGAATTTAAATGTTTATCAGAAAAATTCGCATATTTTGTTTTTATATTTATTTTGTCATTTTTTTTTTTTTTTTCAAATATGTAAAGGTGGTAATTAATGGTAGAAAGGTTTGTGGTAGACATCACAAGAGTAAGTGATATCAATGTAAAAAAAAAATTATAATAAAAAACTTTTTCCTTTATTTTATTTTATTTTTTTTTTAATGAAAGAATAAATGGAACCCGATGTTGGTGACAGATTTCGGTAAATGAAGAACATTACATACATTTGCCATGTATCTCAACATTATTTCGAATCTGATGTTGACATGAGGAAAAATAAAAAAAAAATTGGAAAAAAAAAATACCGATAAAAATGAAATTTACCCATTGCCATTTGTCCTCCATTATATCGCGCGTCCTGTATCATTATTATTATTATTTTTTTTTTTTTGTTGAGGTATAATTAGGCTCTATTAATTGGCCATTCCGAAATTATTAATTAGTTTTTATAAGTGAGATGACTTTAAATGGATGGGTATTGATTTTGTGGCTGTTACGTTATTAAGCTTATATTCACATGACATCATTCGAATTTTCATGTGAGATTACAAGTATGCGATATTGATATGTGCGTATTATAGCATATATGTATGTATGAAATAAAATTATAGGTAAATGTGTATACAACACAAACAGCATATATTACAATTGGTATTATGTTGGTCGATGATAAAAATAAAGCAGTTAAGTGTTATTTGGTGGTAATAAACAGGTATATGTTTCACTTACATAATCGAAAAAATATAAACAGGTAACTTGTAATATTGTAATTTTTTTTTTTTATTGGTTAAATGTAAAAAAGGACAAAAAAAAAATGAAATTCAAAAAAATTTCAATACCCTTCAAAAGACTTTAACGAAAAGAAAAAAAAAATGTAGGTTAAGTATCGCGGTTTTTTCGTGTTTCACATTTAAAGTGTGAAACCGAAAAAAAAAGACAATTAATTAGTGTATGTAAATTGTAAACCAGGTAATGATGAAAAATGATACTGACAGAAGATAAGTACTAATTTTCTGGTTAAATTGAGATGGTTTTGAGTACGAAAAGTAGAAGGCAAGTTTTGAAAAGATGAAAATATTTAATTTATGTAGAAGGACAAGATTTCAACTTTTATGATGTCCTTTTAAGGACTTAAAGATAGATTTTAGTGATAGATTTTAACAAGAAGTAATTTTCTATATGAAAAAATTGGTAAACTTTATTTCAAAAATTTTTTTTTCTCCTTCTATTTTTTTTTTTTTCAAAATCCTTTTTCTACATTAAAAACATATTTTGAATATTTAAAAATAAAAATATTAAAAAAAAAAAAAAAACATGCATTTAATGACATTTTATGTCGTCAATTTATTTTTGAACCGCACTGAAACATGTACCACCAATATTTATGCTAACATTGTGGTTTTATTCTGATTTAGGCAAAAAATAAAAAAAAATTGTTTTTTAAAAAAATTCGTTTGTTTTTTCATATATTTTGCAATATTATTATGTATAATTATTTATATACCTACAAAAAAATATATAGATACTTAATATATATGAAAAATATTGTATGAAATTTTAGGTGATTTTTTTTTTTATTTTTGAAATTTTCAAATAAACCCATAAACATACCATACAATGTCCTCTATAATTTTCCGTAGTTTTATTTTTTTGTTGTACTTTTTACAATTTATATCATAAATTTTCATTTTTTTTTTGTTAACATGTGCAAAATATGCAAGTTTTAAATATTTGTATTCATATGAATTTTTTTTATTGCATCAGTACACGCACTAACTACACGTATTCATATGCCGTCGGAATAGTTATATATTATGTTGTTGTGGGATTTGTTTATTTTACTTATGTTATGAAAATATAACAAAAATAATAATCAATATTTATACACATAATAATAATAATGATGATGATGATGATGATGATGAAGATACACACGTTGTAAATGATTGTTGTTCACGTACATACATACATATATGCATATTTCCACATGCACCTATTTCCCAATTTTCTTCTCATCCCATATATAAACATTAACAAGGACCTGTTTTTTTTTTTTTATTTAATTTTTTTTTTTTTCAACTTTATTTTGCGTGCATACTCATATTTATAAATTTTCACTTAATTAGCTCACGTTATACAACAATATTATAACTATTCCATATATGCGGTACATTTAATTAAAAGGTCTCATGTTTGAACTGATTTGAAATTAAAATAAATACATTGAATTGATTTTTTGTTTTTCGCGAATATTTTTTTGTCAATATAAAATTTATATTGAATTAATAAAAAAAATAAAAAATAACAATGTTGATAATGATATTTTATGGAATGATATAATTTAGTATGGTGGAGATGATTATAACATAAATAGATGAAAAAAAAAAAAAGTATTATAATGTTTAAAAAATATTTTTAATATTTTGAATAACAAATAAAACAAACAACAACAAAAAAAAAAAGAAAATTAAATTTTGTACAATAATTGAGTATACTAATTTAATGGACTTTTTCTTTTTTTTTTAATTAATAATTTTCCAATATTTACAAACATAAAATTACTAATATATTCGATGAAAATCAAATAAAATAGCCATTGAACAAAAAAAAAAAAAATTATAATTAAATAAAAAAGTAAAACAATATAATAAAATAACGTCAATAAAATTTAATGACAAGATATAGTAAATTAGATGAAAATTTTTGTTATACAGATGCAAATTTATTAAAACAAAAAATTAAAAAAAAAAAAAAAAAATTAAAAATATAATAAATTTATAAAATTTTGCGGTGTGTATATTAACTGAAATCTTGTTAATTAAAAATATTCTATTTATAACGGAATAATTTATAAATTGTGAGTTGAATGGATTTTACACATGAATTTTGCAGATTATTTTGTTTTTGTTTTTCTTTTCACGAAAAATATGTAATTCACCATAACACTTTTTGATTTATTAAAAAGATTAAATTTTTTTTTTCCCAAAATTATGAGAGTATACATATAGTATGTATCTTGAATATCCTGGGATTAATTTTTTTCAATTGATTGGAAGCATAAAAACAACACTATACTAAGAAAATAAAAACTACAATTTTTCACAATAAAATTTATATATGTATGTATATTTAGAAAAAAAAAATTTAAAATACTTACTTTGACAATTTCCAATTGGTGGCATACGAAATCCTGATAATGGATCTGCAGAGAAATGAAATGGCCTTTGTCCAAATGCAAAATGAAATTGTTGTTGTTGTCCTAAAAGAGATAACACTGAGCCTAAGTTCAAATTTCTGTTCTTAAACCAAAGAATAAAAAATATTTTTTTTTTTTTTTTTTTTTTTCAGAATAAAATAATAATAAAGTACAAAAAGTACATGAACATTGAACAGCAACAAATTATATCCTTTTAATTAATTCATAAGATTTCTTATTTTTCTTTAAGAATTATTATCATCCTAAACCAACATTTTATTTATAACTTGTTGTAATTTTTCTTATAATAAATTTAATCCTTGTTGTAGTATATATAAAATAAAGGAAAATAAATATAAAAAAAAAAATTAAAAACAAGAATACCATCGTATCGTATCCTTTTTTTTTCTCTAACATTATTTTAAATGGAAAATGCACTTTTTCGTAAAATTTCATATAACATGCATAAAATTGTAATATTTCCCATCAGAATTCTCTTTTTGTGCGGTTTTAACTTAAGTATCTTTAAAACAATTAAGAAAATTAATGATCCCTAAAAATTTTATATTATACTACTTTTGTATATAAGACGCATATACATACACACAAATACAAAGACGTATACTTACATACATACATACACCAGACATTCATTAATGAACCAATTAATTTTATTCATGAAAACCAATATAAAAGAACAAAAAGAAAAAAAAAGAACCGTTATAACTTTATACATCGGAAAAATCAAGCTTAAAAAAAATAAATAAATAAATAAAAAAATAAATTAAAATTTATAAACAAGAAAAACAAAAAAGAGGAAAATTTACTTAACTGAAAAAATGTAATAAGTTCATTTTCCATGCAAGAGAAAAAAAAATAAGGACAAAACAAAAACTTCATTTAAAAATTATGTTTGCTTTTTGAATATTTATTATTTGTGAATTTACCATTTAAAACAGACTCATACAAATTTAAATTGTTTAAACTATATTTACTTGAATATACGAGTATATCCTTTTCTATATCATGAGAATCCTTTTTGTACATACATATATTAATTAAAATACATTTCAGACAATTCATTAGACATTCGGAGCATGTAATCGGACATTGAGGTATCCTTAAGCCTCTCTTCAATTAATTACAAAATTTCTCCATCTCCTTTATGTTGTTTATGTTTATTTTTATTCACGTGTGCGTTTGTTTGTTTGTGTGTTTGTGTGGATGTTTGAAATTATAACTTAAAGATTTTTTTTTTATTCTGAGAAAGATTTACGTTTCTAGTACAGATTTGAATAAAGGATGCTTGATTATACTTTGACTATATCAAAATATATATGTACATATATATGTATGTAAGTATATAGAAGGTAAAGGAAAACCTGTACAAATCTACAACTAGGTTGTACAATGATGATTTTGGATTTTGATGATGATTATGGTGTGATGGTATTCTGTTGATGATGGACATATTAGAAAATTGTACACGTATATTTTATATAAACAAAGAAATGAAAATTTTATGGTCTTATATAAATTTGATATCCTTCTTAATATCTGTTTGAGATTTTTGTGTGTATTTAATGTATACAGACATACAGAGTTGTTTAACTACTATATTCAAAGGATAAAATATTTTTGGGTTTTAACTTTTATATGCAAGAATAAATTATTTTAGGATTTTAAGGATTTATGATGATAATGTTGTTGACGTTGATATTTGAATTTGCATTAATTTTGTATGCATGTAAATTAATTGGATGTATATAAAGCACAATAAAAAAAAAAAGGAACTAGAAGAAAAAAAAGACGAATCTTTAATAAGAACTTACTTGTCTTAGATCTTGGCTCTCTTGGTCCATCCACTGTTACTTTAATTGCTTTATTGTATGTTGCTACTTGCGGTGGTGATGTTGATATTGTGATTGTTAATGTAAAGCTTTTACCTGCAAATAAAAATAAAACATAATTTAGTAAAATAAAATTTAAAAAATTGATTATAGTTTTTAGAAAAGTTCAAAATTTTGTGTTACACCACCACACGACTTATTTTTATGTTATTTTTATTTTCTTCTAAGAACAGTAGAAATATCTAATTCATTAATTTCGTGTCAAAAGGATATTTCCTTTAAACAAATTTCCTCTTATAAAATATTTTTGTGAAACCATAAAACATCCACTTATGGTATAGGTAAAATATTTTTTTACCTATTTATGTTGTTTTTTTCTGTTTTATAATTGGAATCACAATTCACATGATACGTATCAGGTATCAATATTGCATGTCTTTTAATATTTTACTGTTCTGTTTTATTGCGTGAAAACAAACAAATTGCCTATAAATGGTATTTAAATTCATAAAAGTAATAGTTAGAAAAGCCTACATTTTGACATATAAATTCTCAAATCGATAGCTTTACTAAAAATAATAACAACTTTAATTTATAGCACAAATTAAACATCAATTACTTGAAAGTCACGAAGATCCTTTATTTTTATGATGATACCACTGTACTTTCAAAATAAAAATAAAAAAGGCTTAATATATGTATGTAGGTAATATTTTTAAATTATTTTTGAAAAATAGAAAAGATTTCATGAAGCTGCAAATCAAATGAAAGACAAGAATCATTCGAATGTATAATTAAATCCTTTGATAAAATCTCGAAAAAATAACTTCAAAATTTCAAAAGGATACCACTTTTTAATTAATTCTCTTTAAACCAAAATTCAGCCCAAAATAAAATAAAAAACAAAACACATCTTTTCCAACTGTAATTATTTTAACAATTTTTCAATCATTTAATTCAACATTATAGATTTAATTTATCGTGTGTATGCTTTACATAAATCAACAAAAACGTATAAATAAACATTGTAATTCATTACCATCGTACAAAGGCATCAAAAAAAAAAAAAAAAAAAAAAAAAATTATACAAAAAACGTGCTCTTTAAAAGAAATACATACGTCAACGAACAAAAAAAAAAAAAAAAATATAAAGATTTTAATCAAAAGTCGGAATTGATTAAATTCATCCCTCATTTAGTATGCACACAATTAATAACCACTAGAAGAGGATTAAAATTAAAAAAAGAATAATAATGGTACAAAAAGGATATATGTATGTTCACATACATTAACTGAAACTCAATTCATTATTATCAGCGACGGTATATTATTCAGTGTTTTTGAAATTCATTCAATTTTATTTAAGTTCAATAAAATAAAAAAAATAAAAAAAAAAATAAAAAATAATGATTGCGTTTATATAGTCAAGTCATCAGTTGGATTGCATTTTAATATCCTGTTTTAATCCTGATGAAATAACTCTGAAACTTTAAATCTTTTTTTTTTTTTTCTCATTTTTAGTCGTACATAATAGTAGTAAAAGTCCATTCAGTATTCGTTTTCGTTTCTGATTTCAATCAAGCATGAAAAAAGAAAATAAAAAATAGAGAAACAGAGAGCTTTGGAAAAGGATATAACATTGATGTATTTAAAAGTGCGTACACTTACATTATTATAAAGAATTTCGTGGAATGGTTTAACGATTATCGATGCTGTTCATCTTTTAATATCAATACACAATGAACAAATCATATATGTTAGTACAAACATACATTTGTAAATATGTACATTGCGTAAATTCGTATATACGTATATACATAAATTATACATATATGTATATAACTCCCATATAGGTTAATTGAATAGCTCTGATCCTGAACCTTTTATCTTCTGATATTTTATATGAACCCTTTGGGAAACTTATGTATCAATTCATCTTTTCTATCTGATCCATCGATGATGATGATGATGGTCAACAACTTTTCATTTAAATAAATACTAAATTTTATGTATAATGTAAGCGCATATTGTAGCTATTTTGTATGTAAAAATGAATGTTAAACTTCAATTGAATCATTAACCAACGAATTGACTGAATGAATAACTGACTGGGTGGCTATTGTGGTATGTTGTAGTTTAACAATTGAAAAGTTTATTCAAAATTTTGTAATTTTCATGTAAAATTAAAGTTTTATAAAATATCTTTTCATAGAAATGTTTGATTAAAAATATGCAAAAGAATGAAGATGATAAAAAAATGTATACAAAATTTATAAGTGATTGATGAACCGAATAACGGCATATTTTTGTATTAAAATTTTTAAGAATCTTTGATTTTTTAAAATTGAGTCAAAACAATGGAAACTCCTTTATCACCTTTAAACTTAATTTATTCATTTTTTCTTCATATAAATCATCCGTTTTTTAATCTTTTTTTATCCTTTTGAAAATTCTCACCTCACATTTGACTAACTCATTTTCGTACTTCATTTGCAATTTTAACATTTTCATTTATACATAAGTGCACAAGTATTTATTTTTAACCCTTTAGTGTTTTGCATATCAGTTGACGGTTTTTTTATTAAAGAAAAAATGGGGTTCATTGAAGTACTCTTATCCTTTATTATTACCTAACAATATGCGTATACCTAATGTATATGAATTGAAGTCCTTTTTTGTTAGATTTTTTTTTTTTATTTCTAAAGATTTCGAATTTAAAGCTTTTTAACTTTAAGAGTGAAAATAAAATTTCTATCATATACGAGTATGTATAATTCGCTTAAATAGTATTTTATATGTTATAATTTAATATAATAATATAATTTTAAAATAAATTAAATACCTACTATAGTCCTGATTATTACTCATTATCCACAAAATATATATATTTTTGTTTTTAAGCATTCCAAAAAGGGTTCTTAACACAGCTTAGAACAAAAATGTTTATTATTTCAATGAAATTCATGAAACAAAAATTATAAAATAGAACAAAACAAAAAGTTCAACGAATGACATTTTATAAACTGGAATAAAGATAAAAAATAAAGGATAATGCAATATAAAATAAGTATATTTTATCTAATAGTATAAAACAATTGTCCTTTTAAAAGTTTTTATCGTCGCATAAGTGGAATACTAAAGTTAAAAATTTTTGAATGACTTTATTTAAACTAATTCGGATGAAGAATATTCTAAAAAAGGACATAAATTATAACCTTTTTATATGGATATACGGAATATTGTTAAAACACGTCAAGTTTTTTTTTATTATAGCTATTGTTTTCCTTTACTACTTTTGTTGATATTTTATTTTAATTTTTCCTAAATTGTTAATCCATTATCCTCTTAACATAATAAAAAAAAAAACGCTTTATAATATCCTTTTTTATTAAAATATCTCATTAGAAAGTTTCAATTGTCGACTTTTTTTTGACTTTCATATACGTGTTTCATTTTATGGCTTTTATATTTATAATTGTCGTGTGGAATCTCAAAAATTATTTTCTGTAGAAAAATAAAATCAACGTTATAACGTAAATTTTTTTTACAATGAAGTGCCAATTTATATCAAATTTGAAGTTTTTGGGAAGCAAACATATTTTTCAATTATATTATTAGTTTGTGTCATTTCAAAAAGTCTTAATTGAAAACATACCTAATAATAAAATGTGAAGAAAAAAAGATTTCAATTTTTCAACTGGAAAAAATACTTTTAGAATCTGTGTTGAGTTTAATGTTTTTTTTTTTGTAAAATTTCACAAAATATATGATATACTAGAAATTTCACTCAGACTTTTTTAATTAACTATACTTAAATTCATTGATAGACAGTTTCTAAAAATAAAATCAAAAAATTCAAAATCTACAAAATAACTAAAATTTTAAAACACATGATATCCATCAGTCAGCCTCTCTAAATCGAAATAACACACCTCTTTTTCAAAATTGTCTACGACATTTTAATGATATTATGTTCCATCACTACTATTATACCTTTTTACATATTTAAACTAAATTTAATGGCATACATACATGTATTTATTGAAAGTTTAAAATTTAAATTTATTTATGTATGTATGTTTCGCGAAAAGTATGTAACACAAATCAAATATGTCATTTACTACCTTTTTTTGCCACTGAATACAATAAAAAACAACATAAAATTAAATAATCAAAACACACGCAAACACACATGTGAATTATATACATATGTATCTAAAAATTTAAATTTTCCCGATTTTAGATAAAATAAAAAAATTTTGGACCCTTTTATTGTGATTGTGTGCGAGAAAATCGCAACCTAAAGTTTTTTTTTAAATTTCTTGTATTTGAATAATCGAACTATTCAAAGCACTTCTCAGTGAATTTACATTTAAAAAAGCTTACATAAAAATTATTTCAGGAGCAATTCTGTAAAGTTCTTGTAGTTTTTGGAAAACCAAAAATCTAAACGTTCAATCAAGAATATTTTGAAAATGAACAAAAAACCCGACATTTTATCTTTTTTTTTTAACTATCAAATTTATTCTACCTTAAAGGCCTCAATTTTCAATTTGCAATTAAAAATTAATAATTACAATTCTCCAAAAAAAAAAAGGAAATGCATGGAAATTCCATAATTCATTTTCTTCATACCACACATAAATTCCTAAAATCAAAATAAGTAAAATAAACAAAATATGTGAAATAAGTCTAGGAATGCGTTGACAAATCAGTAAATTTATTGTTTTCATTACACGAAATTCGTGATTCAAAACATTTTACATAAAAAAACCCACACTTTTTAACACAATACATCATCTAATCTGTACGAGTATGTATGTAATGCATGTTTGTATACATTTAGCACGTTTATTAGTAAACAAAAACTTTTTTTTTCTGGTAATTGGATTTATCGATTTGAAAATTTTAATTAAGGTCTCTTCTTATTTTCACCCCTTTTTACACACATTCACCTGTCTGTTTAAAACATAAGACTCAAACACACGTCACAACCATGGTGAAAACCAGCACGACTATTTTTTACCCTCACACTCCCTAATTTTACATAAAAAATCTTTTAACATTTTTCAATTTTAATATTCTTCCTGTAATTATTTTAATCACAACATATTTTGTATTTTCTTCAATTTATAATGTGTTTTCTTTAAAAATCAAATAATTTTTACCAAAATAAATTCATAGACACACACACACACATATCCTTTGTTTGTGTTAAACTAAATTCAAATTGTAAACAAAATGTAAAAAAATTAGAATTTCTTATTGTCGGGCGTATCCTTAATATTAATATGCTTGTAATAAATATTTAACCTACGTATAAATTTTCTAGCTTTTTTTTTTTTCGTTTCTGTTTTTTTTTTTTTTCCTGTTTGTCTGATATTAAAATAATTGCATGTGGTAGGAAGAGATTTATTCCATTATTTCACAAAATATTTTCCTTTTTTTCTTTCATGTGTAAACACCTTTTATCATATATTATATATGATTACCTACCAACCAACAAAAAGAACATCACCAAACATTTTAACATACAAACACCCACACACATTCAAAACATAATCATTAAAAAAAAAGAAAGATTTTCAAAATTGAAAAGTAAATTTTCATCATTGAATCTTATAAAAGACAAAACAAATAGAAAAAGAACCTCAAAAAACATTACTATATCATCACACATACAAACACTGTACATATAACATTTATTTTATCATTAATCCTTTTTATTTAATCCTTGTACAAAAATATAAATATGTTGAGTTGTTTTTCCATGAAAGAAAATCTTTTATTTTTTTTTTTTTATCTTGGAAAAGAAAGAGGATTTTTCCATATTTATTTTACATTAAAATTCAACTGAAAGATGAACCGCACACATGAATAAGCTGATGTGTAAGCAAGTTAACAAACAAAAGGATCTTAAAAAGAATGTTTTTTTTTTTTACATTTTTGTTCAAAAAGGATTCTATTTCCCTAAAAAGATTTTCGATGTGAAGATGAGAAGAGTGAAACATACATGAAAAAAGTAACGACAAATATAAGAAATTCATTAACGCTTTTTTAAGAATACATGAAGTGAAACGTAACAAGTGTGTAAAAATAAAGTAAAACAAAAGAAAAAATGATGAATTTTCTTTTTATATGCGGATAATAAGAAAGAGCTTTTATTCAATTTAATTGTATTTTAAGAAGAAAATTTAATTTTAAAATGATTATGAATGTGTTTTGTGTTGTTGTGGAAACAGATTTTTTTATACAAAAAAAAAGAATGTGGTTTTTTTTTTAAATCTATTTTTCTGTTAATGAGTTCTTTTCAAAAACAGCCTGAGCATAAGAGAATTCTAATTGAATTTATGTATTGAACGCTTTAAAAAATCCACATTTCAATTTAAAAGGATCAAAATAAATTTAGAATCTTTCTAAGATTTTGTCCAGAAATTCAATTGGAAATTGTAAGTAAAAGTTTCTCGATTATATTGCTTCTTTCTTTTTTCTTTTTATTTTCCACTTATGGACTAGTGGACACTTTTCTTTTTCAAACAAAAAAAAAAAGTAAATAAATAAATAAAAAGAAGTAATTCAAAAACAAAAGTTGTTCAACAGAGAACATAATTAACCACTTTGGCATTTAACAAAGTTTACAATCAATTCGTCGGAAACACACAAAAAATAAAAGTAAAAGCAAAAATCACAACAACATCAACGAGGAAAAATCCTTTTGTTTTTCCCTACGTTTCTTTATCACTCAGACCAAGGTCGATAGAAGACAAATATAAAAGAAAAAAAAACTTTCTACCAGATTTTTCTTCTCACGGCCTATAAAAATTCAGAAAATTTTATGTCGCCCTTTCTTATTAAACGAACATATACCAGATTGATATAACAACTTCCTTTTTGTGTACAGATTTCTTCATTTGTAGCTTGTCATTTTGATCCTTTCTTATTTATACTTTTTTCTTTGCAAAAGGATATCATCAATGAAAGCTATTTTGTAGGAAGAAAAAAAAATTATTTTTTGTATACAAAAACATCTTATTTTTCCCTTCTTTTCCATGAGTGTTTTACGATACATTTTTTCCCTTGCGTTAATGTTGAATGGTACAACAAGAGTAGACATTGAGGTAGTCTTTTCGTCTTTGAAAAGAAAAACACATTCTTTTTTTTAAAGAAAAAAACAAAACACCGAAATTATTATGAGTCTCATCTGTTCTGTAATAATATACTTGACTGTTTTAAGAAGTTTTCTGTTTGTAAAAGATCCTGTATTTTTTTTTCTAAGGGGGTGTTTTCTATATGGTTTTACGGAAGTTTACTTTTATTTTTGTAAGTAAGAACTGACAAAGGTAAGTAATACCGAAAAGAAAAACAATTTTTCATTTAAGGCATTTGTGTGTGAAAAATAAAATAAACATTTTTGTTTTTTTAAGGCTTACAGGCGGTTTATGAATTTTGAGCAACAGGATAACATTTTCAAGCTATTTAGCACACAAAATGAAAAAAAAACAAACGATAAGATTTATGTAAGGCTAAACAAATGAAGCCTATTAGTAAGTTATTTAGAGTACATAAGATTTATGAACTTTATTTGTGAATTTTTTTCTCATCCTTTAAGTAAGTGAAGAGAATTTTGTAATAATTTTTTTGGATAACGTGATTAAGGTAATTTTGTCAATATTTATTTTTTGAAAGTAATATTTTTTAGAAAAATTAAATTAAAAAAATATTTTGGTACTTACCCCTCCCACTGCGTCCAACAAAACGTAAATCATTAAATTTAGCAACTTGATTTTTCATAACAGCTGTACAATTACGTAATTCACCACAATAATTTTCATCATTACCAGCACGTACTGTTACCATGGTACCATCACCGATATCACCTAATGCAACAACTTTAAATGCAACTGGAAGTGTTTTATTTGAACGCCAATGTGGTGGCAATACAGTACAAACAAATAATGGACTTCCAGTTCTTATTAATTCACCAGGATGTTCTGATAGGAAATCACCTAAGGTACGTTCAGCTAAAATATCTGATGTCATTTTTGTATATGCTTCATTAAGTAATTGTGCTGCTGTTGGTGGTCCATTATCATTTGAATTACCACCACCATTACCACTGCCATTACTTCCAGTATTACCACCGCCATTAACATTTGTTTGGCCAGTTGTTGATTGATTATTACCATTACCGCCACTATTATTTCCATTTCCACCACTGTTTGTTGAACTGCTTGTTGTATTATTTGGTGTTGTTGTTAAATGCATTTTGAATTTTTTTTTTTTTTTTTTTTTTTTTTTTTGATTTTCAAATTTTCAACTATTTTTTTATTATTAAAATTATTTTCTTTAAATCACTTTGATTTTTTTTATTTTTTTCAAAGTCTATCACTTTTAAAAGTTCACATTTTAACAGTTTACCTACACTTTTCTTGAATTCTCAATTTTTTAATGTCACACATTTCTATTAGAATCATTCATACTTCAAAGACCAAATAACAAAAATTAAAATCAATCAACACAAACACATTTAAAAGTCACTCAATCAGTAGCATTTAAAAAACATACGTTAATCGTCCTAGAAAAAGGATAATTAATAAAATTTCTATTGAATATCACTTTATATGTAGTTTATCTCATTTTGAGAATTTCTATATAAGTACATACATATTATATGCTCCCACTTTTTTATTTTATATAAAATCAAATATGAAATTCCTTATTTCTCATGTTAAAGTTGCATTTATGTATACATGTATGTAGTATATTTTATATTGATGATCATAATAAATACAAATTTTACATTACTTGTACAGGAAACCTCTAAAACAAGTGACAATCAAAACCAAAAAACCTAAGCCTAGAGGCATTTGTATCCTGTTGTTGTTGGTTGGATGCATTTAACTGTAAATTCATTCACATGAGAAGATGCATACATATGTATATAATAAACACGCAAAATTATTATCAGTTCAACTTAATTCAAATTCAAAGTCAATGCATTATGAATTTACCTATATAGCAGCTGGGTTGTATTTTGCATTTAGGGTGAATCTTTCAAAATTATTTTAAACTAAAAAGTCAAAAAATTATAATGACAATATAATGATAAAAACCGTGTGTGATGTAGAAAGGAACTAAACAAATGCAATCATCGCAAGAGAAACAATTGAAATTTCATTTTGTTGTTGTTAAATAATAAAAATTTGGATATATTTTTGGACAAGAATAGACATAAAAACCATACATTCAGTGGTATATTATTCACGTATCATCTACCAACTCTTATCCTGATTCGTATACAAATACATATGTACATATGTACATACAATATAAAGTTTGTGTTAATACATTTGTGTTTTTTGGGGCATCCCATGGCGTGCGACATTGTGGTTATCACAAAAAGTAACCACCGTCCAATTCGTCTATTTCCTTGTCCCCATTGTCATTGTGTCTTCTACATAAACAAAATGACATCATAACGCGATTTCATTATTCTCATGTCACATTTACTGACATCATTTGCCTATTTCTGTAGATAGCTACATATATGGTGTATGCATAATGACAAAAGTTTTAAATTCCTCTGGTCCACCAAGAGTATCCCCATGCGGCTAGAATATTAAATTCTAAAAACTATAAACTATATACGCATTGAATCACTTATAGAAATATTTTCAACTTCTAAAATGCATTCCATAATAATCCATATTTCTATAGATGTATCTAAACCTACTCATACATCAGCCTATGTAGATACCAAAAATTGCATATTTTAAAAACTTATCATTCGCTGCATCATCATCATCATCATCATACAGGAAGATACTTTTGTTTGCAATAATCATCATTAACAAAATATTTCGCATTATATTGCGTTCTTGTGTATACACAATTCAAAGTTTAAAATTTCTGGAGGTTTGCCAAAAACCACCGTGTACCTAGTACGTATGTATGTATATTATATAGTACGAATAAATTTATATCCAATGCATCAAATCAGTTAACTGCTGCGGAGTAGCTAATATTAAAGGTCATATATTCATTTTATATTGTTCTGGTAGACACCAAGTACATACAATTTCCTTTAATGAACCTTACAAGTTATTCCTACAACTCCAACAATATATAATATGACCCTTTCTAAATAAAAGGATATTTTGTGTGACAGAAAATTCCATTTCAAATATCAACATATATGTAGATACCTCATAATGGTCAGTCTGAATAGCTGAATGTGGTTGAAAATCTCATATTGTTGAAAACGAAGAATGCAATAATATATAGATTAAAAAAGGCCCAAATGCAAAAAAAAAAATTGCACATACAATCCACAAGTCAACTAGTGTTATATTGTCCTCTAGCAATGACGACAACTAAATTTCAAAAGGAACGTCATTGTTTGTAGATTATATTTTGGGGAGTTAAGTTGTTAAAGTAAAGGTAACATGAATATCCTGTATAACAGTATCATATACAATCTACTTTATTTTATTCATACATGTACATGTATTGTAATATCCATTTTGGAGCCTATAAACATCAAGCAGTTTTCAAATTTTGAGAAATTATTCTAAAACCAACCAAACTTAACCAGAAATTGTTGGTCATAATGGTGTCAAAACATACACATAACGCATATAATAACAAAGTAGTTGACTATTATATTGTGTAGAATGAGTCATTTAATTTGTCAAAGTACGGAGCTTTTCTATTCATTGAGCCTAACCAAACCAATCTCTCAGCATGTGGTCGATTTTTTATGTTTACACGTACAAAAAGGTATAACAATGTATAAACATTGAGGGATATATGTAAGAGGAAAATAAGAAGGATATTTTTGGGAATCTCTGGACAAGACTTGGACTTGATAAATTTTTTGTAAAAGAGGTTTCACTTTATGTATGAAGTAAAGACAGCTGACTGAAACATATATGAAAATGTATCTACCATACATAATATGTACTATAACGTATTAGGACATGATTATGTGTATAGTGGCCTAGTGGGCATTGTAAATGATGATGTTGATATGCTTGCAATTGCATGTATAAAAATAAATCTCAGTATTACATTACAATTGCAAATATGTCTGAAATTTGAAGTTATGATTAGGACATTATATGCTTTGTTTTGAATATATAGCAATGTCCACTAGGAATGAGAATAACAATCATAATAATCATGATGATGAGGATAATAACAACAATTTTGTTGGTGGTAAATATAAATAACATAATTTCTTCACAAGAACTATTCAGGAACAAATCTAATGATATAACATATAGAACATGAAATTATTAGGATGGGATGCAATTATAATAATATGGAATCATGTAATTGAGGTATGATAATGTTCAGGTGTATTATTCCCAATAAGTTTAAGCTGTTTGTTTAAAATGTGAATAAGAGAATTATTTATGGTATTTGGTTTACTAAATGAACCTTCATACCTTGAAGTGAAATGGAATTTTCAAAATTAATTTTTTAACTTTTAAAACCTCCAATCCAATTTTTTGTTTTTTTTTTTTTCAATATACCCTTAATTCTATAAGTTTCAGGATTATCATTTTTCATGGTTTTTTTCTCAAAAATTAAATCAATACACAACACAACCTGTGAAAAATGACTCCACAAGTAAAATAGAAAAAAAAATTACATACCCAAAAAAAAAGAGAAAAAAACGACTCATTCGCTTAATTCAAGTTCATATCAATTCTACCACTTATTTTGGGGTGTAAAAACCGCCAACCAAAATCGTGTTGAATGTTAAACCGCTACAAATGTACGATTATATGGAAAAAAAATACAAAATAAAAATATAATATTGCCCAAAATTCAGTAAAAAAAAATTTTTCCTGCTGTTTTTAAAAAACAAAAAAAAAAAATAAAATTGTTAAAACAAAGAGACACCATTGAAACCATGAAGTGTTTTATGCCTGGTTTGTCCGAACCAAATCATCATCATCATCATCATCATGAACACTACCAACAGTTCATCAATGACAACGAAAAAACAACAACGGACTTGAAAAAATCACCAAAAAATACAAACAATATGAAAAAAGAGAAACTAAAACAAAAAAATAGACGAAAAAATTGAAAATGAATGTAAAATGAAAAATCCACTTCCAATTCATAAAAAAAAACCATCACACCCACACACACCTCTTCTAAAAAAATAAAAAAAAATAAATAAAAAAATTTATTTGTCTGACACTGCTGTTGCATATATGTATACGCGATATTCTAGAAAAAAGGACATATACTACCGACCCGATTACAAAAAATCACAGTTTAAATGCATCGTGTGGCAAACGAAAAAAAAAAAACTTTTATAAAAATTGGACAAGAAAATATCGCGCATTCAAAATTTGAATTCAACAAAAGGACGAGTGTGTGGTGGTTGTTATATGTAATACAAAGAAAATTTAAAAAAATATATCACTTTTTTTTTTTTTTTTTGTCAATCCTTTTTCTTTCTTTTATTGATGTGGTATCACGTATGATGGAAACATTTATACGGTTTTAACGGTTTACCTATTGGAAAGCACACAAAATCTACCAAAATGTGGAAAAATTGGTAAAATAAAATTTAAAAAAACAAACAAAAAAAAGTGTGTGTATTGGTAATGGACAAAAAAAAGGACATGAAAAAATTCGACACTTTCATAGTTCATGGTCAGTTTAGTTTCATAAAAATCGGTCTGTTTTTTTTTTGTCGTTTGTTAAATTTTATAACAGAGCTACAAAAGTCATCAACAAAAAAAAAACAAAAAACGTAAAAGGAATTTGTATTTTGTATTTTGAATTTCCCAGTGTAAAAGTTATTATGTCACATTGCGATACTGTGAATTTCTTTTTCGGTTTTTCGTTTTGTTTGTGAGAATGAATGAATTCATAGTCAGTGAATTGAGTATTAAATAACATACCAGAAAATCTAGTAAACAGAATTTTGAAGGCAAAACAATAACAACAACAACAAAAATTAAATTGATCTGGATCATGGAAAAGTGATTTTGAAAAATGTTAATAGTGATATGGATGCTATACAAAAAAAAAAAAAAATTAAAACGGTAGCATAAGACAGAAATAACAAACAGCAGTAATTTTACAAAAGTGACGGAATTCGTTTTTATTTATTTTTATTTTTTTATTTTTTGAAATTTTTCATTATATTTAAGGTTCGTTTGGTTGTATTTTTTTGACCATCAGTATCCTTGTGAATACAAGTAAATATGTATGTATTTTATCAGTAGTCGTCATCGTCGTTGTTCTCATAGCCGTTTATTACGATTCTTTATGTTATATCTCATCCCTAATTGTGCAAATTCCTGAGCTAAACGAGAAATGTATATGATACATACTACTTTTTTGTTTTTAATTTATTGGATCCATCTGTACCCTTTTGTATTACGGACAGAAAAGTTAACATATATGTAAAATATATGTTGTCTTTTTTTTTTTTTTTTTTTTTTTTCGAGATTAAAAATATTTTTTTGAATGTGAAACAACAAACAGGATACCATGTAAATATGTTCATTTGAAGGATATTTTTTATTTTTTTTGTTTATCTCTTTTTTTTTTTTTTTTGTTGTTGTATTATACACGTCCATCACAGAAAGCCCACATAACATTCCGCAGGATATTAACTGGTTCATATGTGGATCCCATCAGATATGTTTTGAATTTTTTTTCATTTTTTTTGTTCATCATTTTTCTTTTTTTTTCGGTACATATAACGTTTATCATGAATTTGGTTACTTTTTGGTTTGGTAGCGGTGTATCTGGATAACTTGTGAATATATTGTGATTTTGATTGAAGCATTGGAGTAGACAATAATGATGATTTTTTCGGGGAATGGTTTGTTGGAAAGAAGAAAAAATAAACATTAATAGGATTACCATTCCGATTTCTGATGGATGGTTTTTTTTCCTGATGTTTTTTTTTTCGCTTTTTTGTTCTTTTTTATTACTTTGTTTTTGCCTGGCATTGTAATGATGATTCTGTGGGCGGCTTTCAGTGGTTTATTTCGATTTCAAAAGTAAAAAGAAAAACTATAAAACAATTTTATAAAAAAAAGTGAAGTTTTGAAATGTAACTATTCAATTACAGAAGAACGTTTTTAATAGTTTTGTGAAAATTAAAAGGCTGGATGTTTTTTTTAACAAACAGGGTGAAAAATAAATTAACGAGAGTGTTAATCGGAAATTGAAATGTTTTTAATAGGAATATTTTTTTTAAAATTTACTCAGAGATCGATAGATTGAAACTGGGATGAAAAAAAAAATCCTTTTTTATTTTTTGAGAAATATAATTTATAAGAAAAGCGGCTGTACTTTAGTTTTGTATAAGGATTTCCTAAAGAGAAAAATTTATAATGAAAAATTTGCTTCTGCACACGTTTGCAATTATTTATAAAAATAAAAGCTTAAATGAAAATTTTTGGTCATTTCTATCAAAAATACTTTCTTCTGAACTCTTATTGCTTTGACTTTCTTCATGAGTCTGATTTTTTTTTAAAATTTTTAGTTAATTCAAAACCAATATCAATTTCAACTTTTACACGTGTTTTTCTGTTTTTCCGCTCGAATATGTGGTTTACTCCTCGATAATGTTTTGAAGTGACTGATTGTAAAAATTTATGCTTTAGAAATTTTTGGATAAATATTGTGAAGAACATTGTGTAACATTGGGTTGGAATGTATTAAAAAATTCTTGGTTGCTTTTAACGTTTGAAAATCATAACTAATGAACATTTAATTGCTTTTGAATTTCTTGAAAAAGAAAACACTGTTTCAACAACGAATTGCTTATTGTTGAAATACTTCCAATAAGTTTTATTGAAATTTTCTTCTTGACACCATTTCCTTTAATTATACCTTTTGGAAAAGATCCAATTAAATGTGATAAGTAACTTACACTTTTTTTTAAGGATGATGTTACGATAAAAAAAAATTGATTTTCAATATTTTTCTGTTCAAATGAATCTAATAAAATTTCTTAAAATCATTTTAAAAAGACAGAAGACAATTTTAATGGTCGCAGACTAAAACTTTTCTAATTTTCAATAATATATAGGATATAAGTGAGATATTTGATTATTTAATTTTGCGTTTTAACTTGAAACTAAATAAAGGACTTTTTTTAAATTTGTTGCTGTTAAAGCTTTTTTGGAAAATATGTTTAGGATACAAAATAAAAATGTATACCTTCTCATATTGGTTATTAAAAATTGAAAGAAATACTGAATTAATTCAGATTTGTTTTTTTTTTGTTGTTGTATTCTATCTTGAAGTATAGTCTTATATCATAACTTTTTTGATTTTTTGACTTTGTTCCTCCCTTTGTTTTTAAAATTAAATAAAACCAAAAAAAGCACAACTTTATTTTTCGTAATAATAATATTCCACCTCACTTATCAATATTTTAGTTATTTTTTCTCGTTGTTGTTTTCAATAAAATCGTTTCAAAATTTGCATGAATTATAAAACAACCACCATCAAAAACTCGATCAAGGATAATTCATAAAACAAAACAAAAATCTATTCCAATATTTTTGAATTAAAAAGCACTTGATTTACACTTTCTCGAAAAAAAAAGTCAAAATGAAAACAGATTATTATTATTTTTTTTGATTATTATTACTTTGATTGGTACCACCCTGCCACATTTGGTAACAATCACCGATAGCGTTAACAATCCGACGATAATGATGATTGCTTAAATTTTATAAAACACGCAAATTTTTCTTCAAAAAGCTAAAATAAATTTTTCATTTACATGAAGTACCTTCCGTAACAAATATGTGTTATAATAATAAAACACTTATTTTTTTGATAAACATTTTTGAAACTCGGTCAACCACTTTTCAAAATAAAATGTAAGTAAAATAAACTGCAAATATGAAAAAATAAAAAAAAAATTGCACCAACAACCTCACAATAAAATTTCGTTATATCTAAAAAAATCCGCAATATTAACCGTCGCGTTCTAAATTTCAAAAATTCATTTTCTTTTTGATGGTACTTCAATTTCTTCTAAATTTTCACCTTTTTCTGTTTAATTTTTTTTTTATTTAATATTTTTTTATTATTTTTTTATTTTACTCATTTTTTTTTTGTATTTTATTCCGTTGTTGCACACAACGCGACGTTAAATCAACGACACAACAATTCAATGATGCGGTTTTTAAACTTTGACGCTTTATACCTCTTTTTAAGTAGAAATTTGTTCACGTATAGTTTAAAATATATAACTAACTAAAATAACAAGCAAAAACAACATAACAAGCACATATGAACATATGTATAAATAAAATGTATAATATGTGTATCGGGATGTTTGTAGTGTGCAAGCAACATTTTATTTGTAAAACTGAAAATTTCCCTTTTAATTTTCTATATTTTTCCCATTTTTCCCAGTTGTATTTATATTCCAAAAAATTTCCGTACATCTAAAATAAAGTACATCAATTGAAAAGTGTATTTAATCAGTTTGAAGAAGAAAATTTCTCATTTACACAAACTCACTAACAGCTATACATATGTAGATAAATACAAACATAAATGTATCTAACAAACATACATATTGCAGGCAGAGTAGATGATGATGATGATGAAAAATATACATACATATATGTAGTGGATTTTTGGCTAAAGTAAAAGGTTATATTTATTTGTTGCTGCTGCTGTTGCTACTGTTCTGTATCGTGTCTACTACATAAACGGAAAATTATGTAACTAATACAATTAAAAGCAAGGATATGTATGTACAATATGTATGTATGTTTGTAATGTGTAGCGCATTTATATAGGATGAAAATGATTAAATTGGATACAGTGAGTTCCTCATTTTCGTCGTTTCATGGGGGGACAATTATCAAGGCAAAACTGAACGAACTACTATATAGCAGGCAGTAAGCAACACAATACAGTACATACTAAAATGAAGTTGGCTATTAAAATAGGATGTATGAATGTATAAGTAAAGATTCCGTGTATGTATGTGTTTTTCTGTTTTTATGGAGATACAATGATAATTGTTTGGGTTACAATATGCATTACACAGTACAGTCAGTACACATTATAAAGTTTATATCCATCCGTAGATCCCAGAATAGCTCCATATATCGACCACACATGTTTCATGTATTATGATTTGTCTTCTCTATATTGTGGGCTTCATAATATGTGCCCCATATACCCAGATCAGATTTTTTGTTGTTGGTGTTATTGGTTGTTTTACTTTTGATTTTATATCGCTATAGAGAAGCCGCCGTGATGTTTCTGTTATGTCGTTAGAAAATTATTTTTACCGCCCGCATATTGTTGGTTGCATTGCACGGTAAAGGCAAGTATATTACCATATTTTTTTTTATACGATTCAAAATAACTATACCGCATACATTTCAACCATGCGGCAACTCTAAAGGATTCATGATTCTTATTTCTGCCTGTTTCTGCTTTGTTTTAACATTGAATCTCTTCTCACGTCTCATCAACGTATTTTGTCTATTAAATTTTTTTTTCGTACTTTTAACAAGCAACAACGTACTATATCACATACAAGGATGCCCCACAATTTATATTTGAACACGTGTTATATGGAAAATTCGCGGATATAACACTATCCAAAGATTTTATTTTATATTTTCAAATAGAGTAACAAATAATACGTTCATTTTCAATAAAATGTTTTGTTATTTCACGAGTGTGTATATAGCCACAATTGGAATGAGATTTGATTTCTGGTGTTACTTTTATTGAAGGGACACACAAAATTGGAATCGATACATAATGAATGCAATAAAAAATGTGAGGAAGAACCACTGAAAATTATCATTTAACATCGTTGCTGTTGTTGTTGTTGTTATTGTTAGTATATTCGTTATCGTTTTTGGGAAAATCAAAAATTTTATATACAGTCACATATTTTTTAATGTTATGTTTCGTTTTTTTTCTTTTTTTTTTTTTAAATGGAGAATGCATTACATTTGTTATTATGACAACAGACAGTAAATAATTTTTGAAATTTGTTTATAAATACATTGTTGGTTGTAATAAAAAAAATTTCAAATAAAAGAATTTTATTAAATAATTAAGTAACATATTTTTTTTTTGTTTTCGAAATAAATTAAAGGAAAGTTTCGACCAAATGTTTCAAATGTATTTGGAAAATCTATGAGGATAAGCTTGTTCTTCCGCTATCATTTAGTCTGAAAAAATTTTATGACGTCAGGTACTTCACTTGCACTTATCGAGAAGTATGTAGAAAGTACAATAGTCGAGTATTTTGCTAAGCTCAAAAATTTCAAAGAGAAGAAATTCGCCAAAATGATTTTTTTTTCTTTCTAATTTTGTAATTGGAATAAAAAATCTCAGAGAAAATAAGACATTTTTTAAAGATTTCTTTATTCAAAATAAGACTTTGTTCCATTAAGGACGAAAAGAAATTTGTTAAATTAATTTAAAAATTTCTCAAATTACAAAATTTTCACAATATCAAAAACATAATTTTTTACACCATAAATCCAACCTGTTATTCCGATACAATACAAAAAAAAAAAATATATGTACATATATAAAAAATCCTTAAATCTATGAAATATAAAAAAATCAACAGAAAAGTGTAAAATAATTGACATATCGTGACCACAGGTGAATCGCTTGGCATTATTATTTTCATTATTTTAAATTTTTTTTTTCGCTTTGCTTTTAAAAAAAAAAAAATATGAAAATTATTTTTTCATTTTCATAATTTTTAAACAAAACTTTCAATATGTTTTTTATACCAAGTCCATTTTTTTCTTGTTGTTTTTATTCTCATACAAAGGCCCACAAAAATACACACATTTGGTTTACAAATGAACAAGAATGGAAAAAAAAAGCCCTGTGTATAAACTACCCTTATATGGTAGGCCGATATATTATCCTTCCTACCACAAAGGAATAAACTTTATTTTGTAGTGGTTAACTCGCAGTGTATCTATGCACTTTTTTTTTGCATTTTCTTTTTTCATTAATTTTTGTTTTTTTAAATATATTTTTTTTTTTCAAAGATTATTTTTGTGTTTTTTATGTTTTTGTAAAAAAATTTTGGTAAAACATAATATGGGGTGTCAAGACCAAAAATTATAACGCAGTTTTCTCTTATTTGTTTTTTTTTTTTTTGTAAAATGGTTTACCATTTTGGAATTATACAGTACATACACATACATATGTATGTAAGTATGTGTGTTGTTGTAGGTGGATAATATGGTAAAAAAAAAAGTACAGTTAAAAATTGTTTACACTTTTTTTTTTTCAATTTTTTTGTTTTTCGATTCTGATGGTTAACTTTTATTTTCACGTAAAAAGTATAGTAAAATTCAGAATAATTTTTTTTTTCCTGGATTTTATTTAAATTGTAATGCGTTCGTTTAATGCATGTGCTTGTTTTATTATAGCAAATATGAACCCACAATTATAGGATTCACAGAGAGAGAACAAAAAAAACAAAAAGGATTTTTTACGCTTGATACTATCATGATAATGATGATGACTTTTAAGTTTTAGTTTATTTTTTTCTTAATTAAAAACTTTTTCACACAATTTTTTTTTCTTTTGTGTGTTAAAAAATTTTTTATTCAATTTTTCTTGTGTAAACCGAAACAACAAAAAAATATATATTTTTTTAAATCACAATTTACATATGTTTGTGTTCAGGATATATAGTATGAAAAAAAAAAATAATCCTGTTGCAATTCCGATCCGGAATAATATAAAGAACATCAAAATATTATTGTGTGAAAGTTAAAAAAAAAAAAAAAAAGAAATATACATATGTATACGCAAATCTGCCACAATCGAAAGCCACTTTTGTGTGTTTATCATATGCCCACACACTGAAAAACCAATGAGACACACAATTTTAAAAAAAAAGCCCTATACGTATATAACCACACTTAAATTATTATTTTTCATATTTCACTTTTTCACTTTTTCTTTTTTCTTTTTTTTGTTTTGTTTTGTAATTTTAATGTGATTACAATATATGACTTTTTTCTCTGCACTTCTTGTTTTATTGTTGTCATAAATTTATCCTTTTCCGTTTTTTTATCTTTATTTTTTTTTTTTGTACTTTTATTATTTTCCTTTTGTTACTAAAAATTATTTAAAAACAATTTCATTTTTTTAAGGAGGCTTTTCTTTTGTCATAATTTAATATTTGCTATAAATTTTTATTTAAATATAATTTAAATGATTATTTAAAAATAAAGGATACACAAATATATTTTATAGTAGATACAGCTAACAGGTAATTCCACATATTATATTCAATATTATGAATTGAAATTGAAATAAAAAAAAATAAATGTGTACTTTTTTTCCACACATACATACATATATATGATTTAACATTTGCGGTTTATTTTGGAGAATTCGTGCATTCAACACGGATTTTTTGGTTTACCACAAAATGCTTATATGCTCTATATATGTACATACGTTAAGCTAGTTACGTAGAATTCATCACAATCATTTTAATAACACAAACATATTCATAAAATATAAATAAAAATGTTTTATTATGATTTTAAACACAAATTTGAAATATTTATGATTTTTTTTTTTTTTTTTTTTTTTGAAAAATAAAATAAACTCAAAACATATTTTTGTAATTACTTAATTTTTTTTTTCACCGTTTAAATTGCACAACACTAACGAACATTTACTTTACAATTTTTGTATTTTGTTTTCTCTCAAAAAATTTTTAAATTTTAATTAAGAAACAATAAACAATTTAGATAATTTTTATTTTATTATAAGCGATTCACTATTGCCGACTAAAAAATCAAAAAAATACTATATCCTTTTTTTATGAAAGTTGAAAAAGTTGTGGTGATGACCGGTTGTTATAAAGTAACAACAGCAGGAACATCATATGCAAAAGTATTTTTCATTTGAAATAAAACTCTTAAAATATACTTTTTCCTAAGTATATACAAAAAAGTATATATAATTTTAATTTAAAAATACAAATCTAAGCTACAATATGCGGATACTGATGATGTTTATGTTTATGTTTTTTGTTATAGTATATTTTATATATGGTCACCACCCTGGACGGATGAAGCGTATAAAGTTTAGTTTACAGTGCTAGAAAGTACATATAATATTAGAGGGCGGTCTATAAGCTATTTTCTATCTATTTTAAATACGTACATACATATTTACTGTATATATTGAATATAATTTTAAAATATAAATATAAATATCAAAATAAGTATCTTATCCTTTATATGTGTGTTTATAATTATATGGTGTACTTAACCCTATAAACTTGAAAGTATAGAATAAGTGTATTGAACAGTATTCTCTTGTATTTATCAATGTTCACCTAAATATGTTCATATAAAGTTTAAAATTTTGTATCCCCTTTGGTCCAGATGAGTGAACCAGAGATATTGTACATACATACTCATATATAAATATGTATGTCGGTACGTACATACATACATAGTAAAAGACCAAGTAGCATATAGAGAGGATATACATATGTTTGTACATATGTTGAAAATATAAAAGGAAAAAATATATATTGTATTTACACCAACAACAACAATAAAAACATGTAAAAAAACACATACTTACTTATACATATAATTATTAATTCACATACAATTTACATAATGAACGAAAGAGTTGAAAATTTTATAAAATCATTCATTATATTGGGGGATGCTGAACAACTGTAAAAAGTTACATGGTGGTGATGATGATGATGATGTGTGATGGTAGTGATGGGATTGAAAAATGTATGTTATCTACTGATAATGAAAATTATCTACATATGCTTAAAACCCCCCAAACACCCACTGCCACATGCTATGGAGTCAGTGAATATGTACTATATACTTATATCATCTGCACACATACATCAAACTAACTCCTTTCTTTGTTTTCTGTATCCTTCCTGCTTTTGCCACCTTTTTCATCTTCTTTTTTTTTATTTTGATCCTTTTTATTTTGTTTTTGTTTTAACCAGAACAGTTAACCGTCACTTTAAAATTTGTTCAATTTTACGTATGTTGCGTTTAATGTATGACAATAAAAGGATACCAATACATGAATATACGGTAAAAAAAAAAAAAGATATGTGAATTAGCTACCCCACCTCTCCCATTTGTGTCACAAAATATAAAAGAGATATTTTTGCGTATATAATGTAAAGTATTACCAAAAAACAAATGTTTTTTCTTTCCTGTTTATAATTCTATTGCTGCTGTCGTAATCGACATCAATATTAAAACAACAAAATCAGCCTATAAAATGGCAAACATTTGAAAAATAACATTCAGTTAACATAAACAATAACATAACAACAATTTTTTTGAAATTTTCTTACGCGCATACATTGATGAAATTTGTTCCTTCGGGAGATCATTTTTTGTAAACGAAAATGATTAATTGTAAAGATTGAAAAAAGGATTACAGAAACCCCTTACATTGCTACTACTGATTATTTTCAGGATTTGATTTGTTATTCATTAAGGACGAAAAAGTACAAAATTTGTCTAGAAACCAGTCCACATTTAGCATATTTTCTAAACGTAAAGTTTTTTGAAATCTTAAAAGGAATTCACTAGAGAATTCCTTCAAAGGAATTTTCAAAACATCTTATCAAAAGAAGGACATCAATTAAAAATCACAGTTTCTAATTTTCAAAATTTTTATTATTCTGTTTTTTTTTTCTCATGAACATCCAGGATACATTCATCAAAAAATAATTCTGATCGAATGGGAAATTTTTATAAAAAAAATACACAGATTTGTTGAAAAATACAAAAATTACATTTTTGTGTGTTATATTTTCACATCACTAGAGAAAAATCCAAAATATTAGAAAAGGATCATCCTAACAAAAAACAAAAAGCAAAAAGAAAAAAACAAAGAAATAAAAACAAACAAGAAAAAAAAAACACTTGAAAAAACATGTGCTGTAAAAATTTTCCTATTCGGCATTGAGTAAGCACACAAGAGAATTTGTTGCGGTTCCAAGTGGGTTGGGTTTAAAATTTTCAACTTTTTGTTTTTTTCTGATTTTTACGTTTTCTGTTTTTATTCTTATTTTTTTATCTGTTTTGTTTTTTTATTGCTTTTTTTTTTAAGTTTGTGAAAGAATGATTACAAAGAAAAATTTGAAAATGCTTATAAACGTTATTTTTGTGAGATAACGGAAACTTTTTTCTCTACATTTTCGTCCTTATGGTTTATGTTTTTGGGTAATTTGTTGCTTGTGTTTCAATAATGATGCCAGAGATACTGTATAGCAACAATTTTTTATTATTGTAGGATTTTTTTTTTTTTTTGTAATTCTGGAAAATAAAAATGATGCTGATGATTTTGGATCAAGATGTATCTATACATGAACTAAAAATGTAGATACGTAATAATAATTATAATGATGATGATAATAGTTGCTGAAACAGTTTTCTGTATGTACATATTGAGAGAAGGATAGAAAACACGTGGTTGTATAACAGGCGGAGTCGAATACTATAAAATTGTTATATTTTTTCACAAAAATAAAAAAAGAAAAAAAGAAAAATCAAAATTTATGCAAAAAAAAAACAAGTATGTATGTACAAAAATTCCAGAAGAAAAAAATTATACAAGAAATATACTGATAAAATGAATAATGAAACAAAACAACAGAGGATGATAACAGCGGGTCAGGATTCAGGAATGAATATTTTTGCGAAATTCATGCGCGTTATATAAAACAACAACAACAAAAAAATAAAATAATTACTTTTTTCTTCTTATTTGTTAATTAAAAATAAAAGAAAAAAAGATGAAGCAAAGAAATTCTAATATATGTATGTATAGGTAAAGAGTTAGTTATAGTAAATACAACATAATATAAAATAAAACCGCAGAATCTTTTTATTTTGTGGTGAAGAGAAGAAAAAAAAATATATGTATGTATGTACAAAAATAAAGGAAAAGATGATAAGAGAGAAAGAAGCAAAAAAATAAAAAAGTTAAATAAAAAGGATTCTACTTTTCTACTATGTTTAAAAGAAAATAGTGTATGCTTTTCAAAGGTGTAAAGTTTTTTTTCTTCTCATGATTATACACGTTTTTAACATAAATACATATATATAGTATGTGTGAGAGGGTGAAAGTGATGAATACAATTTTAATTAGAAAAGACTGGACTGGAATATTGTTGCAAAAGACAGCAGCATCAGAGGCAAGTAAGTTTTTTATTTTTATTTTTATTTTTTTTTTCAATTTGTATTTATTTTCTAGTTTTAAAATTAAATTAAAATTAAAAGATTTGAAAATTATATAAAAGTCAATTTGTACAATATTTTGAGTTTAAAACTTTGATAAAATTTCCTTTTTCTAATTGGATTTAATTTGTATTCTAAGATTATTGAGAAGTATTTTTTCTTTTGTTAGTTTTCAACTTAGAATCTAAATAGAATGGAATTATTCATTTTGGAATTGATTTCAATCAAATTAGATATTTTTAATGAATGAAAAACCAGTATTGCAGTCACAAATAATTAATGAAAAAGTCTATTTTGAAAAATTTTTTTTAATTTTCAAAAGTAAAGGACCTTTGAAACTGAATTTTTGGAAGTATTGTTTTAAAAAGAATATCAAAGAGAATAATAAGATGAAACTATAATTGTTTTTTCTTTTTTTTTCTTTCTAGACCTTAGAAATTTAGAGATTTTGTCGCAAAATAAGCACCATAAATAATTGTAATTAAAATTTTGATGTTCATTCAAAAAAACTAGAAAAATTTTGAGTTAGAAATTTTGAAATATTTTCTGTTTGCAAAACACATAGAAAAACATGAAAAAACTGAAAGTTCTTCATATTTCAAACTTACCAAAACTTCTGATTTCACATTAATTTAGAATTTTAAATATTCTATTTGAAATAATAAGGGTCAATCAGACTAGACTAGAAAAACTTTTCTAAAAAGAATAACCTAACCTTTTTCTCGTTTGTTATTTTGAAAAATTAATTTTACATTGTCTTTTATATGAATACATGAAATTAATTTGAAATTCCAATTGGAATATCCTTCTTATTGAATACAGGGTCTTTATGACTATAAAACACTACAGAAATAAGAAAGAAAAAAAAACTATAGTATATTCTTGTTGGTCCTGTTAAATTTCAGTTTGATATCCATTCATTTTAACTAAACAAAAATAATTCACTATATATTGTATTTGCTATATGTATAAATGTATATATAAGACAAAAAGGATATAAATTTTATATAAACTTAAACCCCAAATGTTCGCATAAATTAATTTTAACTACCAGATCTAGAAAAACCTTATGCTTTTTTATCATATATGTATATAGAAAATGAATTTAAGCTTTTTTCCACTATAATATTTAAAATCCTTTTAAAATTTACATATTAACAAAAGACTTGTATGTATGTATGTAAGTGTATATCTGACATTTTCTCTATTAAAATAAATTCATTCTGTCCAGAAGGATAATAAAAAGAAGAAGAAATACAGTACAAGAAAATATAAAGGATATATGTACCAAGAATATGGAAATTTTCTATTGTTATTAAAATTTTTGAATTTTATAGATAACAACAAAATATTTTATATATAATACGTATCATGGACATTATACTTCTTCTCCCATCGTCACTCATCATTCTAATTCATAAATTTTCAAATGAAAATTGACCCATCGTTAACCATCCTTCAGTGTATAAGAAGAAGTATTTTTCGTCCGTTTATTTATTGTCCTGAAGGTGAAGGTATTTTTATAGAATACATAAAATATTTCATACTAAATTTGTTTGAAGTTGTTATTTATTAAAATTTAAGGACTTTAAATCAAAAGCCATAATCAACCACTTTCATTTTCATTCAGGAAGTGTAAAAGGATAACGAATAAACTTTTCATATAAACACATATACGTCTTCATACACCATATACGTTCTGTGTACACATATCCAACATATTATGGTATTATTTATTTTCTGGGTGCATGATTTTTTTATGGACAATAAAATGTCGTGCAATATGTGTATTTTTTGTGTACACTCTTTTAAACATAGTTAGGATATTTTTCTAGAAAAGTATGAGAGAAGATATTTAAAATATTTTCCTATTTAGAAGTATTTTCATTAAAATCTATTTTATGTA
Organism: Bombylius discolor; assembly: GCA_939192795.1. Taxonomy (NCBI): domain Eukaryota; kingdom Metazoa; phylum Arthropoda; class Insecta; order Diptera; family Bombyliidae; genus Bombylius; species Bombylius discolor. Next base: position 49,243,728 of record OW584240.1, on the reverse strand, counting down.
TTAAAATATATCCTTTCTTGTTACGAAAAATAAAAGAGGAAAAATAAAAAATTTTTAAATAATATCTTTTGTATTTTTAAGGAATTACATACATATGTGAAAGACATAAAATAATGAGAATAACGGTATGTGAGCGGTGGTGGTGGGTTAAGTATAGTATTTTTTGTCACAAACGATTACTAAAATGACCGTCATTAATTCAGGACGCATTCGGTCAAACAAAAATGAAAAAGAAAATATTGTAGATAGGAATACAAAAAACAAAGGGTAAATATGGAACGCTTTTATGTTTTGTATAAAATTAATTCGAAGGATAACAACAATTTGTCTTTTTAAGTATATGAAAATAAAGGAATCTTCTAATTGAGCTCCAATGCTTTTTTTTTCTCTACTTTGTGTTTTTTTTTATTGTTTTCGTTACCACTGAAGAAGCTTGACTTTCATATAATAATAATTATATGTATTGTGTGTTCTGGGCTTTTGTCGTATTTCAGGATCCAATGCTGAATCAGTTTTTTTCACACGTTATGTAAAGATTTATAGATTTACGTTTACAGATTAAAAAGAAAATATAATCATCTAATAATATACAATTTTTATACAGCTGCGATTCCAGTGGTCATATAAATTTCAAAATAAAAGGATATGTTGTCTCATAATTGTTATGCCAATTTGAAGAAATGTTCTTACGAAAAATCATTAAGAGTAACAGTCATTTTGTGTATTTACTAAAAGAATCAGTAGATTATCTATTCCTCTTGTAGCAATATCAGATGGATAATAGAAGCTTTCCATAGAAAAAGGACTTCTAAATATGGTTGTAGAAGAGTAAAATTTTACTATCATTAAATGCTGATAGAACAAAAGACAAGATGACCAACCTAGAAGCAAAATGGCTTAAGTAACATCATGAGCCTAATATTACTGTCAACAACTGAATTGGAAATGTGAAAAACTCAAAGCTTACCACGGGCTGTACAAGCTGCTGAGTAAAAGGAAAATTTCAAAAAATTATAATTATATTCTAACGACTTATGCGTTCTCGTTCTCTTTAAGAGAAAAACCAGATGTTTTTTTTTTCATGAAAATTTGTTTTATTAATCGCGTAACATACTTATTCTCCATAATGATTACGTATCGGTCAAATAAACCGAGACAGCACAATAAATCAATTTTTATGTAAAATGAACACAAAACAAGGGATCATAATTTTCGGTTATTATTCACAATTATCGTTACTAAAATTTTCATTTCAATTCGAATATTATTTTTTTATTTTGCAGCTTTTAAAAACGGATGTACACACAGGTTCATTGAAGCGCAAAAATTTTATTTATATATTTTTACATAAAGACCTTAGACTCCTTGTCAAATATTAACAAGATTATGTTTTGTATTTATTTTTGAAAAACACTACTTTGAAAGAAGGCATATTTAAAGATTCATAATACGTAATTTTTTTTTTTAGATGATCCAACATATTACTTATTTTACACACATTAAAATACAATATTCTGATGATTATGATGATGGTGTTATTCATTCAACCGAAAATATACAAAAGAATTTTAATACAAATTTTATGTATATTCTTTGGGCTCTTTTAATAGTATATAATGACGGAATATCAAATGAAAGTCTTAAAGAGATTCGGCTTGTGTTTAAAATACTTTGTTTTTAAAATTTTAGAAGAAAAAAAAAAAAAGAAGCAGAGAACCATGTAAGAATATTTTATTAAAGAAAAATTAAAAGTATACCGAAACGCCACACACGTTGCTATTTCTATATACTATGTATGTGATGCTGTGATGTGTAATGATGATCAAGATTAAAGATTTAATGACTTGTACTGTAATAATACTAATTTTTTTTATTATCTTTTTTTTTTTGCATCATCACCATCATCAGCTTAGCATCAATGTCTTTTGTTTTTGTGTATATAAGAACGATGTAAAAACTATATAAGCAAAAATTGTTTAGAATAAAACCATAAAATGGCTCCTTGAAATGCTTTTATTGTGGCTACTATTATACACAATTTTAATATTCAAATGAGAAAAATTTTACAAAAATTTTCAATATTTTAATAAACAGTGTATATCAAGAAAATAAATTTAATGTGTAATAAAAGAACACATTTTGTGGCGCTTAAATATTTTTTGATTTAAATAAAATTTAAATCTAAGAAGATTGAATAATTTTTGAAAATTTTTACTTGAATGAAAGAAGACAGAAAATATCGAAAATTATTTTTAAATACTTTCAATTTTTGATATGAAAAAATTTTTAATTTAAAAAAATTATGAGAAAAGAAAGAATTTATTAAAATCACTTTGATTTCTTAGTTCTTAGTTCATACAGTATGGTGCCTTAGAATAAGCAAAAATTTTGCTGTCCAAGTTTTATCGTCTATGACTCTGGATTTGAATCCATCGCTTGTCAAGTCAATCAACTTAAAAAGTATAAAATCTCATAATTTTTATAAGTAAATCTTTAGAGTTTATTGCTGTTTTTTGAAAAATACAAGATTTTACGAAAGAACATTAAAGTCATAGTGTATATGATGTAAACAAACTTTTGTAGAAAAATTTGAAGTATAAGTAGACAATATAATTAAATTTAATCATTTACTTATTTAATGCATTTCATTCCTATTGAATCCTTTAAATCCTAAAAATGAAGGTAGCGTCTTCAATATTATAATTAAAACTTTCACTAATTACTCCTTTTCTTAAAAACTTGATACTTCATTAATCACAAAAGATCACACACATCTTTCTTTATTTTTTCTATTAGAATGTCTCATTTCACATACAAACTGAAAAAAAAAAAAAATACAAAAAATATTAAAGATAAATTAAGTATGTGAAATTTCCTATATCAATCATTAACTCACCGGGTGTAATGCACTCTCTTTTAAGAAAATTTATAAAAACAAACAAACAAAAAACCAAAAAAGATAAATGGTCCAGTCTATCAAGTCAATCTCATGAGTAATTCATTTTAAAATCTCATCCTTTTTCATTATCCTGTAATAAACACACACTATGTGTATATTAATCTTTTCTGTGATACATGAGATGCAATTTGAGTACACTTTCCCTGAAAATAAACAAATTTCACTAGAATATATGAAAGTAATTTGAAAATCAACAGGCATCATCGCGAAGATTGCATTGAATCTGTGTGTATGTATGTATGCGTGCGGTGACAATAAAATTTCCAAATGAAACAAAAACAAAAATAACATGACTTTTATAAAATGTAAATGTACAAACAACAAACGTATTCGTGGTAATTATCATCATACACAGAATATGTGAATAAAATTTTGATGATTTTATGTCACAATGTCCAAAAGGACACATATACCTATTATGTATGCGTGTATCTATGTATACACATATCCTCTGAGAAAAGTATCATATACAGTAGTAGTAAATACCATATCCGCATTCTTATCCAGATGTCATATGATCCACAAACGTGTGAGAATTTTGTTCAACTTCATTGAATAAAATATGTATGTGAAACAACAAACATAAAATCATAACGATTAGGTAGGCGGTAGCGGTTGAATTATTTCGATTTGTGTATTCTCTAATATTTTTTTTGTGAAGGAAGGATTTTTGGGCAATTGAAATCTCGTGTCAAAAAATTTGTCCTACTGTGTGGTCTTTGAAAGAAAGAAAAAAAGTTTCAATTTATGGTCGCCAAACTGTCTAAGAAGTTTTCGAATATAAAAAAGGGAAAACTATCCTTCTTTAAGTTTATGTGGTTTTCTTGAGTGCGTACGACCTACTACAGTTTAATTTTTCATTCATTTTATTGATCTACATGTGTGGTCCTTCAAAGAAATTTTAAGACAATGTATCCTTTTACACAAAAACAAAAAAAAAAGACAAAAATTTCTTTATGGTTGATTGATTTTTTTTCCTATTCAAAAATATCTCAATATTCCAGAAGACACAGGAAATGAAGGAGGACTAAATTAATTGCTTGTAATCAAAGTGAAACGGCCCCCCCGGATCTGAAAGACTTGATAGAGAATTATTCTTAATTCAACCCTTTTTTAATCATCAAAACATCAACAACAACATACAAATAATTTAGGATTTTATTTTCATTTTATTTTTAAAAGAAAAAATTTCAAAATAATCCGTTAACAAAGATGTCGCATCATTTACTTTATTTTCCATACGCAACACACAACAGAACAGATTCCATGAACAAAATGAAAAACTGAAAAATCAACAAATAATTTTTTTCTTTAGGTTTGTGTCCCCAGAGAGATTGTGATGCTGGAAAATTTCAACAGATGGTACTTTTTCGCGTATTTTCAATGAAAAATAAAAAGAATTTATTTTTTAAAAGTTTTGAAAAAAAAAAAAATGAAAAATTGAGAAAATTTTAAAAGCTTCAGAAATTCTTTTTAAATTTTTTTGTTCATTGAAAAAAAGAATTTTGTTGTTTTTATCATCGTCTTGGTTGCTTTTTATTTTTTTTTTGTGGGTGTTGAAATTGGGGAAATCTGTGAATACTTTATACACAGATTGTTCATATAGTGAAGTTTAAATACACAGTACACACATACAACCACATACATAGGAAGGAATTCAAGTTTTATTTTAACAGAAAGGGGAGTTTTATGGTAAAAATGTATGATATCTGTGATTCTGTAATCAAAAAGTATCCACATTAGCTCTGTTGCTGTGAAACTAGTTAGTTCTGTTATCCTGTTTGAATGAGGATAAAACATTCCATGAGATGGGTGAAATGGGAGCTAAACAGATGAACTAAATGTTTTAATGACAAAAACTAATAGACCGATGGTTGATGGTTATACATTGAAATCAATTAAAATTGACTATGTTTGAAGTACGCTTACTGCACCAAAAGAGAATAATTAGCGTACTCATAAAGGATTTTGTTATGTGAATATTATAATTTAGGAATATCACTTGCATATTCATAAAATGTGTTTAAATTGCTTAATTTTTAATATAAAAAGTAACTGGAAGGATGAAATTAGTTTTTAAAAAATTGGATAATGCATTTTTCTTCAACAAAAGACCTTAAAATGTTGCAAAAAATGTTTCTTGGAATTATTTTTTCCATTATTTTTAGAGAAAACAATTACTGTTACAATAAAAATTCCTTTTACAAAAAAAGGTGGAATTGCTTTTTAGCACAAATCAATTACTTGTGATTTATTATGTCCTTTTGCTCGGAATCAGTCAATACAGCTGTGTTAATAAATGGGCAAAAATAAATTAACACATTTTATTTTATTTTATTTTATGTATTTTTTTATCGTCCTCCTTTATTTTCTATAAATTCTTTTATCCTTTAAATTGAATTCATTTTACGTAAAAATAAATAAAGTACGACATGTTTACACAACATTTACACTTATCAATCGTTTTGATTCAAAGAAAAGAAAATCGACTTATATTTTTATTCTTTTTACAAAATTTTAACAAACAACAGTTTTTTTTTTTTTTGTTTTTTTTTTTTTTTGTTTAAAAGAAACAATTGATTCACATTATGTTTAACAAAACCATATAACAAATAAACGTATTGGGAATAATGACCAATAAACTAAAATTGATAGGACAAAATATAAAGAGGAACACAAAATTTAAAAGGATATTTTTACATTTTCTTTTTCCAGAAAACATCTTTTTTTGAAAGAAAAAACATTTTTTTCAGTGGTATCCTTTGAATGTGCTTTGTGTTCAATAATAACGATAAATCAAATTTTTAAGTAATAGGAGTGAAGAAAAACAAAAATTAAAGAAGGTGCTAACTTAGTAAGTTTATAAGTTTTTATCGCGTTTTTTTTTTTTTTTTGTGTTCTTTAAAATAACATCTCACCCCTTAAATATTTTTACCGCTTCTTCATGTTTATTAAATTAAAAAGAAAATATAAAAAAATTGTATTTGTCAAAGGACTTGAAAAGGAGGCATGTTGTCATATGAAATTTTTTCTCAAACGAATGAACGAATACACTGAATGAAAATCATAGTATAATATATGTTGTCGCATCCTTTTGTATTTGTGCAGTCACATTTCTGTTTATTTTTTTTGTCTATAACTTTTTTTTAACAAATATTTGTTTATACCTTTTGCGGCACTGTAAAAGGACATAAAATTTTGCTTTTATTTTAACAAAAGGATGCTGTGTGATGATGATAATAATGAAGATGTTACTGAGTTTGTTTATAAAGGATACATACAACAGAAGCGGTATGGTACACAATTGAAATGTTATGTGTGTATACAGAGAAAATGTAAGAAGAAAAAGAAGTCAAAATTTGTTCAAAATTTTATCATATTCTCCCTTATTTTAAAAAAAAAAAAAAAAAGGATAACAAAATTGAATTATGCAACCGTTTCCCAGTGCTATGGTTTTTTTTTTTAGTAGGAATGCATTCAAAAAGCGTTCTTTTATACACGAGAAAAAAAAATTGTAATACCAAAAGAACAAATAATGTAGGTTACTGGGAATTTATAGGTTTGCCAGGATAATGAATAGAAATATCAAAAATTAAAGAAAAAATAATTCTAATAAAATATTTGTAACATTTTCAATGGATAAATGGTAAAAAAAAAAAAAACTTGAAAAGAAAATAAAATTTATGAATAAAAATATTTTTGGTATTGATGGTTAATGTGAAAATTGGTTGTGAAGATAAAAGGACGCGAGTCGTATACTTTTTTTTTTTTTATTTGTTGACATCTTTGTTATTATTTTTTTCTTCTTTTCAATTTTTCAAAATTTTCAGGAGTCAAGATGTCTGGTATTATTTAGATAATGTGCATATGCAAAATGAATGGGTACTATACCGTTCAGAGTCCTTCCAGAACAATTTTCAAGTTCTAATTCAAATTTTGAGAGTTCTAAATATTTTAATAACTTAAATTAAGGTTTTATCTTAGCTTTAAATCAAATAAACATCTTTCAAACAAAATTTTTACTTATTTTTTTCAACAAAACCGTAGTCTCACTTTTAAGATTTTCCAGTAATCTTATTCCCTTGGTACTTTGTTTTCCTAAATTACTTTGTACTTGTTTTTTTTTTTTTCATTGCATTTTGTTATTTTTCAGTCTAACTAAAAAATAAATCAAACAAAAAAAGTACATGATTTCTGATTAAAAATTCAAAACACATACACGCATATCATTTAGTCGTAAATAGCTGTCGATAAGTTGTTTTTTTTTCTGCTCTTTTATTTTTTATTTTTTTTTTTTTAAATATAAGCCAAAAATTTTTCAATTTTTATTCTATTTTTATATTGTATGCTTTTTTTTATTGTGTTATCATCAAGAAAATTGCTTCATTTCGCGAATAAAAGACACCCAAAAGACATCCCACAGATGATATTGAACATGTATCGATTCTTATGAGGAAAAAAAAAAACAAGTTGAAAAAATAAATACGAAAAAAATTGAAATAAAAAAAATGTATCGCTTAACAGACACGCGATATATACAAAGATTTTACACAAGAATGAGGAATTGTTTTTTTTTTTTTTTTTACTTTTGATTCTTTTATATCCTTGGCATAGCAGTTAAAAGAAGCTCCTCATACGATAAAATAAAGCTATATGAATGAGTACTTTTTCATTGATGATATCACTATCAAAGTCAATTGTGTGGAAAAATGAAATAAATTTCCCAGAAGCACATTGATTTTCCGGAGAAATAAAGATTTTTATGTTTATAAAATTGTGTTTGTTGTTGTTTTTTTCATATATCAAAGATGCCTAGTTAGAGAATACACATACATACATATGTCTAGAAAATGAAAAGAAAACGTTTTTAATAGCGCTTTATTTTTCTATGCTTGACATTAAATAAATTTTGTTCTGTAATAAAACAAAATTATTAAAATTCTGACATTAAGAATTTTTTTTTTTCGTGATGAAATATTGCAGTCCTTGAGAACTAAAATATAAAAGAGGACACAACCAATTTATGTTCATAGAAATTGAACTCAAATCCTTAGTGTGAGTTTTAAATTTCAAAGAAATTTTGAGCAAATAACCAATTTCAGAATATTAGAAAACCTCTTATTATCCTATTAACGAAACATATACGTTTTTTAAAAAAAATTTTTTTTTAACATTCTTCGAAGCGTGATTGAAAATTGCATCAATTGAGCCGATCTGATCTAATAGATACCTCATACATATAATAAGGATACACACGTAACATCAACATTATTATTAACGTTAAAAAAATATATTTTATTTATGTTTACATTTAGCCTAATAAACCATTAAATTATTATTATCCTGTCAGCTAAAAAAACAATAATATTAGTTTTCTTCAACAACAAAAAAATATTAAATACTTTCAAATTATAGAAATTTCTTTATCCGAAAATTATAGAAAATTGGTTACGCTTTGGTTTTCCTTTTGATAAACGTGAGTATCCTTTTTAAAACTTAATTTCTAGTTGGTTTGTCCTTTTGTTAGAAAAAAATTGAAATAAAAGAAATAAGAATAATATTTTGTTCATAGATTTTGCCATGTCTTTTAAAAAAATAATACAGATTTTCAACAATAAAAATATTAGAAGATCCTCTTGAATGTATTTAGTCCTTGTCTTACGAAGAATTTTTTTTCAAATCCAAGCAAATTTATAAAAATCTGATTGATGTATAATGATAGATATTTCCATTAGGTGAAAAATTTCTATTTTAAATTTCGTTTTATGAAATTATTATAAAATCCTAGAATTTGCTTGTGTTGAAGTTCCAAAACTAATTCAGGAGGATTAGATATTTCCAACCCATTGCTAAAGGATTGTTGAAAATTAATTTTGATTTTTTTTTAATCAAAACTCTCACATAATATAACAATAAATTATTATTCAAGAATTTTTTCAAAAACAGATTGGGTCTACCCCTTTTCTCTTTGAACTTCTTAGAAAGTGTTTCATTGGAAAACTCAAAACATTCCACTTTCTCTGAGTTCAAAATTATTAATCATCTAAATCATCCTTTTTTTGTCCTTGAACTATTTGTTTATTTTATCATTTTTTATTCTTACAAAAAAAACAAAAACCTATAAAAATTTTTATTTACATTCACATTGATCTTTAAGGACTCTAAGTAGATTAAAAATGTCATTTTATGGGTACAGCATATTTTTTTGTTAGAAAAAATCTTCTTAAAAAATTGAATTCATCATGAATAGAAAATAAGGTTAATTCCTGAAAAGTTTTATTTAATGTACTTAAAACATCAGAAACATACTTTTTGTGAAATTATTTACAATGGTATTTTTTTTTATTGTGAGCATCTTCTATCTGTGTAAATAATGCTCGACATCTCATAAGATTTTCTTCTACTTTTTCTTGAACAATGAGGTTAACCGAGCGTAATTTTGTCTCTAAAAAACCACTTTCATCCGCTTATGAATAAATGACTTAAAAGAAAATGATACTTTAAGATGCTACTGTTGCTACTATAACAGCTACTTGTTGTTCTCAGATTAAAATAACTTTTTTTTTTTTTTGGTTCTTTAGAAAATCTTTTTATTCAGAACATTCATCTCAATGATGACAAGATACGATGATGAATGATATCAATTTTATCGGATCTAATTGATGTTTATTGAAGGTTTTGTCAAATAATTTTTCTAACAATATAAAAATCCTTAAAAAAAATATAATCGTCTTCTAAAAAAAAAAAATACTTACAATTTTTTTTTCTTCTGTAACAATTTTTTCTAAGATTTTTATCGGGTTTTTGAAAAAAACATCTTTTTTTTTAATAATTTGAATTTTTTACCAAGAAAATCATTTTAGAGTATATTTTTTAACCCTTTCAGCAAACTGAGATAAAAAAAAAATTCGTTTTTTCATATTTACCTTTAAATATTTACAATTCGGTATACCTTTACAAAACAAAAAAGTACAAGTCATAACAATAAATATTTAACTTAGAAAAAAAAATTACAACAATACAAATCTCCTGAAACTTCTTAGTTATTACTTTAAAAAACATATAAAAATTACAAATCACAAAAAAATATATGTCAACAAATATTAAAAATTGAGGTATCCTTTAATTTTTTTTTTTTATCATTTAACTTAAATAACTTCTGAGAATCCTTTTTTTTTACTACAAACAAAATTTTTTTTTTCAAATTTAAATGCATCAACTTAACATATGCAATCAACTTTCACTCTTAACATAGAAACAAAAAGTAAAAGCAATTTATGTTCACCTCACCAGACTTTATTTTTTATGGGTTCATAAGGTAATTTTCTAATTTATTTTTTTTAAAAAAAGGGTTAAAAAATTATTATTTTGCATCCTTTTTGAATAATTTTGTATTTTTATTGTTGAATTTTTTTTTTTTTTTTGTTACAATTTTTTTAAGTAAATATTCAGAACGCATAAAAAAAGGAGTTCCCAGGAAGTTTATGTATATTCGATTTTTTTTCTTTCTTAGTGAAAATTACTTTTTACATCTGTTATTAAAATCGGTTTTTTATTTCGATCGCGGCATTTCATTTAAACTTACAGGAAAAAAAAGGATGCTACAAAAAGTCATAAAACAAAAAAAAACAAAATGTAATTTTAATAAAATCAAAAATGAAATGAAGTGAAAAAATGTCTGTTTAGAAAAAAAAAAAAAGGAATTTTTATTAACTATTTAAAAGGGTTAACAGCCCTTGAAAATAAAGGATGTATATATGCGTTAAAGGATATAACAAATCGATCAACATTAAAAACTCAAATTGATCAAGAAAGGATCACTTCGTCGTTTTGACGATTTTTTTTTCAAGTTTTTATTTCTTCTGTATTTCATTGCTCAGTACACAAAAACCTAATTTACGTATGGTTTTAAAGTTATTTTATGAAAATTAGACCGTCATATCCGTCATAGAATAGGTTATTTATGATTTCGGTTATGCCTAATTTGACCACAACAGAAATGTTTTCATTAAAAATGTTCTTGTTCTTGTGGAACAAGGAAAAAAAAATATTTAGAACACACAAAAACTGAGGCAACATAGTGTGATTGTTCCAATTGTTTTTCTTTGTTTTGATGCCGCCAACAATGAAAAAAAAAAATAACACGAAAATTTGATGAAGATGATGATGATTCTGGTCAAGAACGGTGGTATTCAGGTGAAAAAAAAATATATTGAAGTTCTATAAACAACCTGTTATATCATTTTCAGGTCTCAGGTTAAATGATGGTATCCCTTTTAATCAATAAACAAATTACCTCTTTTGATGTTCGATTATACTGACTGGATAATTAAATTCATGTGGTGGAGTCGTTTACAAAAAAAAACACACAGAGCAACTGTTGTTCTACCTTGTTCCTCTTTTTTTTTTTTTTTTGTTATCTGCAAACAATTTTATTTTTAACTTTTTTCAATCAATTTCATTTTTATTTTCTAATTAATTAATTTCCGTATTAGAATTTCCTCTGTGATGCATTTTCGAATTTAAATTATTCAAATTCATTTAGAATTATCAAAGGAAAAAAAAATAATAATAAAGATTAGTTATTAGTTAGTTCTGACGCCGCATAATACGATTATTTAATTTAATATTTTAATAATAAAAAAAAAAATTCATTTCATTTTTTGACCATGTGACTAGAAATTCATTAAATATGACAATTTGAATTGAAAAGTATTAAAAATGCATTTAAAATACGTTTTTTTGTTTGTTTGATTGTGTGACTGTGTAAATTTTAATATCTGCCGAGCGGCATTTAAATATTACTAATATGCGCTTCGTATTGGCCATTATCATCATCATCATTGTCGCTTTTTATTATTGAATTTAAATTGAATTGTTGTGTATTGGAGCGCATTTTCAAAAAAAGAGGTTTATGGTTTTGGAACTTCCTGAATAAAATATGAATTTAAAAAAAAAAAAAAGTTATTATTCTCTCTCGCTTTTTGTATATACATAGTATTTATTTATTCATTTTCTAAAATGAATTGTATTATTTGTAATTCTGATTTAGTAAAATGAAAGGAAGGAAGGTGATAAAGGTTATACATAAAATGGTAATGATTTTTAATTATTATTTTATTATAAAAGGGATAGTAAGAGGATGTGGATGCTATTTAAATAATTATAATGAAAAGCTTTTTAAATAGAAAATTTTATTGGCTATTTTTTCTAGTTTTTGATCATTAATTTTTAGTTTTAATAATTATTTTTCATTTATTTTGCATATTTTATTTACAAAAATTGAAAAAACAAAAAAACAAAAAATTAGGGAAGAATGTGAACATACATAATCAAAAATGAAATGATATTAAAAACAATCTAATTAATTTATTATTGGTTGGTATTTTTGAATTGATTTTGTTTTTTGTTTTTATATACAAAATATGGTAATGCAAAACATACGTAATCGATTGGTATTAGTGAGCCTAATTAAGTCATATTTCGATGCTATATTTAGTTATGGTTACTGTGGTAATTTTGAATTTATAAATTTGAAAATTAGAAAAATACCAGAATAACAAACTAAATTTAATATTTAAAAAGAGAGAAAATCAATTAAAAAAAGGATAAATAAGCCTAACGGAAAATATCTGAACCCGGATGCCATTTATAAATTAAACTAAACACTAAAGTAGGTACATAGTTTGTTTAAAAAAAAAAAAAAATTCGCATGCTTGTCAATAATTTAAAGGAAATTTGAAAAATTATAGTTTTTTCATTTCATCTTTTTAAGGATTAGACGAAAAATTTCATCTCAAAAGATCAAATTTTCACACACTTTTTCTGAGATGCTTTAAAAATATTGAAAATTTTTAGAAAATAGAGACTTCGATTTCAGTTCGTCTTAAATTAAGAAAAAATGTCTTTGACCTTCATTTTTCTTTTCATTTTTCAATACATTCAACTTCTCTAATAAACTCTTTATTTTTAGACTTTTAAAAGTAACTGTATTAAATTTTTCATGTAATACAAGCCATTTACTTAATAACATCATCATAAATTTTCCTGTTTTTTTTTTCTTCTTTTTTTCAACGAATAATCCTCAAATTTCTTCACAGCATAGTTGTAGTACAAAATGTATCTAATTTTAAGTTATTTTGTATTTAAACTTGTCAATCTTAAACCATGTTGGCATTTTAAATATCCTCAGAAATTATAATAAAATGTATAAAAACGTGACTTTTGTCCAGAAACAACAAATATACATTTCAAGCGTGCCACAATAATTTACGATTAACTTCAAATTAAAATTTAACTGAACACACACGAGTCAAAATGAATATCTTTTGACTTTTTTTTTAAATTTTACAATTAGAAAAGAAAAATATCTCTTTTTGGTGGTCTTATCTATTTTTGGATTTTCTTTTTAAATTAAACTCAAAAGAGCCAGTGAACTTGCTTGAAGATAAACTTTTATTTATTTTTGGCGGTGATGGAAGAAAAAAAACTATGTGCGGAAAATTTCAATGACTTTTTAAAAATCTCCAGAAGTACCTAATCCCTCAAAGGATTTTTAAAACGTCAACTTTTTTTTATTGAAAAAAACTTTTCCCTAGGGTCAAGTTTAGCATAGAAAAAAAAAAAACAAAAAATAAAAAAATTCTTCAAAACCTAAAATAATTCCAACGTAAACATTGAATTAAATTCCATAAAAAAAAAAAACAAAAAATTAATTTTCAAATGAACAGTAAAACAAAAGAACAGAACCATCACCATGCCATAAAACCAAATAAAAAGCAATCTGCTGAAGAAAAAAAAAAGTAGGAAATAAAGAAAATATCCTTATAAGACACAAGAACCACTCTCATTTAAATATAGAATCCTCATTCCTTTTATTACACTGAGGCCTCTTTAACATAATTAAGCAATTAACGAATGCTGTGATAACTACGCGCAATTTATTTAAATGCTGATGATGAGTTCGCGTTTTAATTAACGACTTTCATGAATATCTTTTTTTTTTTTCACGTTGTTATTACACAGAATAAATAAGATTCGCCTTTTCTTACACAGAACATTTAATCTAGGAAATTGAAACAAAAGGGTTATATACTGCCTGTTTAACATAAAGAATTATATTTTCCTAGTACCCACTACCCATACTGTATAAACCACCTCCTTTTTTTATTCGCGTTGGTATAATAATTCTTAGTGCTGGTTTTTGAGGGTAACAATCGTGATAATAACGAAAATTGTTTCTTAAGGAAATTAATGTTCTTCCATTCATAAAAATTCCTGTTCTTTATTTTATACAACCGTGAAAATAATTTCTCAAACCAAAAAATTTCTATCATTAAAAATCTTTTGGATAAACGATGAACATTTTAAAGATATTTTTTGATGTCTGTTTGTTTTTTCCACTCAATAATGACGATGATGATAATGACAATTGAGTTGAATATTAAATTTTTTAAATAAAATCGTTATCACATCATTTTTCACAATAATATAAAAAGGTTTTTTTTTGTCGTATCCTTTTTCCTTTTTCATTGAACGTTTAAAATTGCAATTTATAAAAACGGAAAAACCAGAAGGAAAAAATGACACGAAAGCATTGACAAACTGTAAATAAATATTGAATGTGCATTAAACTCTCTAAAATTGCATTTAAATGCAAAAAAAAAAAAAAACTTGAAAAAAAGTAAAATAAAAACGGAAATTGAAGGTATATACATATATCGGTTGTTTAGTGTGCGGTGGTGTGGCGGTATATCATATCGGTAAAAAATAACAACGTGACAAGCATTTCCTTTTCTAACTTTTTTCAAAGTGTCACAAATCAGTAAAAGTAAATTAAAAAGTGCATTTCATGACATTTGCATATATGTATGTACACTAACTTTTCATGCACATGTACATATACTCGTATGTAGGTACTTGATATGCAATTCGTACCTAATTCTGCATTTTATTGAGCGCGATATAACAATTTAGGTAAAATGATTGGTGATGCATTCAATATTATAAACGACACTCTCTTGAATACTCAATGAACAATTTAAACAAATATTGCATTTTCATTCAATCTTTCATTTTAATTTTTTTTTTTTTACGTTTTCGTTTTACTTGCACTATGCAACAGCACAGCAGTTTTTTTTACATTTTCAAATGAAAGATCTTTCCTGAATCCTGATGGTGTGTGCTATTATATGTAGGTACATATATTAAATTGACTACTGACTACTTTGCTGTCATGCAATCAAATTTCAAAGTTCTTTTTTTTTTTTTTCTCTCTTTTGTCGTTTTTCCAATTTAAATTTCTTCTTTCATTATTCAACTTTTATTATGTGATAATTTAAATAAATTGAATTTTCAGCTATTTCGAGGTAGGACTTTATAGAAATTTTACAAAAGTTCCCATAATTAATTTACGTATAAAGAATATTGTACATTTAATATGGAGTAATGATGCTGTATTTTGTATCTTCAAAAATTTTTATTCACCAGTTATCTGGTAAGATTATAATCTATGGATTGAATTGGATTCGACAAAGAAAAGAAAAGAATATATTTTGTGTAATGTGCGCCGGCGTGTGCGATTGACGCTTTTTTACTTTCAAAGAATTGCGGATTTAGATTTCTCGGTTGTATGTAATTAAAATTCTAACTAAACAATAAATTATTCATTGAATTTGTTATTTATTTCATTTAATAATCTGTCTTTTTCTGTAGTTAAATAATATGTATTTATTGTATCATCATGTTAAATGTGAGTGAGTTGAGTTGATGTGACGTTTGTAGAAATTTTAGTATTATTTGTGTATAGTATACATATATTTTACAACATATGTACATACATATATGACTCAGAAAATTTATTTTTTTCAAGCGCCAAAACTTTTCGCGCCTTTAGAACTTGTTTTTTTCCCCTTGTCACATAAAATTCATTGAAAATTGTATTTTATATTTTGTTTTGTTGCTTTTTGTTCTGTGAAAAAAAAACACATTACACATGTACATCTGATCTGACTCTAAAAACTACTGATAAAGTGATACTTCACATTTAACTACTGCAGACATTGGAATTGTAGAGTGTTTCTTAATTCAATTTAAAAATTTAAAATCAATTATTTTCATTTAGAAAAAACTATAGAAATTAAATAAAAATGTTTTGTGAAATTGAAGAAACTGAGAAATTTAACAAAGAAAATCTCACATTCAATTTCAATAAGGTAAGAATTTCACAATATTTATTATTCTAATTAATAAAAAAAATACATCCGTAGTTAGATTTTAAAGAACATATTTTACAGTATTTAATCTTTATTTTATTTCTCTTATAAATTTATATAGAGTCCAAAGAAAACATTAAGAGATAATAGTTTGAATTTTAATCAAGTAAATGATGAAATAGAAACTATAAGGGAAAATAATATAAATAACAAATCATTTGATCCTCAATTAGAGCCATTATTAAAAGAGAATCCAAGACGTTTTGTAATATTTCCAATTCAATTTCAAGATATTTGGGAAATGTACAAAAAAGTGAGTACATACTTGCATTATTCAAAACATTCAAAAAAAAAATAATAATAATAAATAGGTAGTTTAGATTCTTATATTTAATATAACTCAAAAAAATAAAAGAATTCTTAGTTCTTTTTTGCGATTTTTCATTTAATTATCAACTAACAACTGACCTTTATACCTAAAAACTTTCCATACTTTTTTTTTTTTTTTAAATATATTTGTAGGCTGAAGCATCATTCTGGACCGTTGAAGAAGTTGATTTATCAAAAGATTTATCTGATTGGGATAAATTAACAAAAAATGAACGTTATTTCATTTCACATGTATTAGCATTTTTTGCAGCATCTGATGGTATTGTAAATGAAAATCTTGTTGAAAGATTTAGCCAAGAAGTTCAAATAACTGAAGCAAGATGTTTTTATGGTTTTCAAATTGCTATGGAGAATATTCATTCAGAAATGTACAGTATATTGATTGATACATATATTAAAGATCCAAAAGAAAGGTGAGAAAATATTTATATCTTCTTAAATCATTTCTAATTTATTATTTAAATTCATTCACAAACAGAGACTTTCTATTTAATGCAATTGAAACATTATCGTGTGTTAAAAAGAAAGCTGATTGGGCAATGGCATGGATATCAAGTCAATCCGCTAATTTTGGTGAAAGAATTGTTGCATTTGCAGCTGTTGAAGGTATATTCTTTAGTGGAAGTTTTGCATCGATATTTTGGTTAAAGAAACGTGGTCTAATGCCAGGATTAACATTTTCAAATGAATTAATATCACGTGATGAAGGTTTACATTGTGATTTTGCATGTTTAATGTTTAAACATTTAATACAGAAACCAAATAAAGAAAGAGTTATTGAAATAATAACAGAAGCAGTTAAAATTGAACAAGAATTTTTAACTAATGCATTACCAGTTAATTTAATTGGAATGAATTGTGAATTAATGTCACAGTATATTGAATTTGTTGCTGATCGTTTACTTGGTGAATTAGGAATTGAAAAGGTTTGTTTTTTATTTTTAATTTTATTTTAATTTGTATTTTCATTTTTTTTAACTTTTTATTTTGTTAGATTTACAATACCGCAAATCCATTTGATTTCATGGAATTAATTTCATTAGATGGTAAAACAAATTTTTTTGAGAAAAAAGTTGGTGAATATCAAAAATGTGGTGTAACAGCAAATCCAGTGGATAATGTTTTTACTTTGAATGCTGAATTTTAAAATTAGTAATATTTAAGAATAAGATAATTTAAAAAAAAAAATAACAAGAGAAATTCAAACAATTGAAAAATGAAATTTCTTTTATGTACGTATATGTGTATAATTTTTAGTAAAAATTTCTTTCAATAAAAATTATATAAAAAAAATTTAATTATTGTCTTTTTCCAATTCCAATGTACAATTAGTAACCTTGCCAAATCGTTTTTTGTCATTGTGCTAGGTACATTTGTAAATTCTTGAATCTTGAATAATTTATTTATTTGTATTTTTTTTTTTGTCTTTTTGTAAAAATAAAATTGTTGCAATTGCTGCAGCAGTTATTTCTATAAAAATTGGGTTACCTTATGTGTTCCAGTGTTTTGTATGAAATTCATACAAGAACAAATAACACACCTTTCTATCTTTGCATAGTAATCAACGGATCAAAACTATTGTGTTATGTTTTTTTCCTGACAAATGGTCAAAAAAAAAAGTTTGTTTAGTTATAAACAATTAAATTGGTTAAGAAAGAGGTATAATTGCGGCTATATGCTTGAATAAATCAATAAATTGGTTTCTAAATAGCATTTAAATGGTTAAACAATTAAGGTAATTATTATTGTTAAAGAAGAAAAAGGTGAGTAAACATATTTACTTTTTTTTTTCTCTTCTGGGTGCTTGAATAAGTGAGAAATTTTATAATGGAGGTTTCAACAGAAACAGTGACTTTAAGAATCTGAATCGTGGATCTCTTTGGATAGGTCATGAACCCTAATTGAACCAAATTAAGTCCAAAAGTTCGTAAAAATTCTCATAAGTATAACAACGAATTCCAGACTCAAATTCAACCTCTGTTGTTCGACCTGTAGTCCTTGCTTAAATTCACAATTTCATAAGGAAAAAAATAATCTAATTTCAAATTCAATATCATAAATAAAATCATTCTTTCAATAACGGTTTCATGGGAATCATTAAATAATTTTAAGCATTTTTCATGCACCTTCTAACAGAAGCATTTTATTTGCATTACGGGCGCAATATAAAAGGGATGTCAACGTCATATCGTTTTATTATCATGTCTAAAAGGAAAAAAAAACAACAAACAAATTTTTAAAAATGATTTCCATAAATTTATTTTTGTTGTGATTTTTTATGATGTTACATCACGTAAAAAAAACCGTGATTCATATGTCAATGCAAATCAGTTAGAATGAGAAGGCAGAGAAAAAGAAAAAAAAATCAAATGGAAAAAATGTAATTGACAAAGGAATCGCAAATGACCCATAACAAGGATAATAATAACAAAACTATACAAACCCCTCTGTACACCCAAAAAAACAAAATTGGAAGAAGAAAAAAAAAAAGAGATTGAATGAACAAATCAAGATAAAAAGATATTATTATATTTCTCTAAATTTATTATGATCTACTCGATGGGTATATTTTTACATGTACATATGTATATTATGCGGCGTTCTTTTTTTTTTTATTACACAAGCATCAGGATTCAGGAAGGATAATTTAATTCAACGATATACATATATATGAAATACAATTCACACAGAACGATGACGATGAGATGAGAATGTATCAACAAAACAAAAGTATCACTGTTACAGATTTTCAATTTGATAATAAGCAACATCAAAAAGAATATAAAAAAATAAACGTACACACGTTACCTGGTATGTTATAATAGAAAAAACACAAAATTCGAGATGACATTTCACATCAAAAGGGAAATTTAAGAAATAAGAGGAAAAAAAAAAGTAAAACAAATGCAAAACAGAAAAAAAAAAAACAACAAAATTTCGTCAGGTAAAATTGAATAATGAAAGATCCTTTTAAAATTCCATGTACAAGGAACAAGTCCTGATGATATGTATACGGAATAAAAGTATCATTGATAATATCTTTTCCCTTATGTTTTTTTTTTTTTTTTGGTACTTACTTAGTGAATTCAATGAGAATAAGCAATTTTATAGGGTGCTGTTTTTTATTTCAGAAAATTTTGCAAAGGATAAAAAAATCATTTTAGAGAAAACATGTAACATTGTTTTTATTTGACACCCTGTTTTAATTGTATAATTTGATGTGATTTTGAAATTTTATCTACAAATTTTTTTCTTTAATCTTCCCTTCATTATTCTTAGAGTTTCCTTGCATAAACGTAAAAGCTATAGAGTACCACTAAAAACTTAATGTTTTCATCTTGTCCCACTTTATTTTACTAATCAAAGGAATACTATTTTTTTTCCTTTTATAATTTCTTATTGTTTTGTTCCTGTAAGTAGATAGAAATAATAACTACTTTGTCGTTCTGATTATTATATCATCTTTATCCTTTTTATTATTTTTGTTGTTGTTTTTTTCCTACTTCAAACAATTATATGAATAACCCGAACTTATACCAAAATAAACTTAAATAAAAACACACACAAAACACACATCTTTTTTTTTTTTGGTAATACATTTGTGGGTCAAAATCAGGTAGACCAAAGAGCAAGGATTTTTGGTTGCCCATGCGGAAAAACATTATTGGTATCTATGTATGTATATACATACATATGTATATGCCTCAGGTATGCTGTTGAAGGGAAGGAAAAATAACAATGAGAAAAAGGTAAAGGTACTATTTATTCATATTATTTAATTTTATTGTATAATTTTATAAATTTCAGTAGTTTCATCCTTGAACGGTGTAATTTAGTCAAGAAGCGTAAAATTATATAGCGCAAGCATATAGATATATTTTGAATTTTAAATGTTATTTTTAAGAAAAAAGGAAACAAAATTGAAAGATAAATTTCAAAGAAGTTGATGATTTCTGTTGTGTATCATTTAATTTGATAAAAAGGATCTCTTTATTTTTTGATGAGATAATAACAGAAATTTGTAAAAAAATATCTTTTAATAAATATTGATAGGGTTATTGAACTTAATATTCAAAAATTAAAAAGGACATTAATTATGTACTTCACAACAATTCGGGGGATGATTTACAAACAAACAAAAAACTTTAATGCTTTATTGCAAATTATTGCATCAATTTATTTTTATTTTTATTTTTAAAGCATTTTCATTAGATATTCAAGTGAAAAAATTTCAAAGAATATTTTAAAATACCGTAAAAAAATTCAATAAAAGAAACAACGAAACTGTAATGCAAATTTCAAAAACGACATAAAAATAAAAATAGAAAATAATACAAAAAAAAAATTACATGAATGTAACTCAATGTTTTTGCTGTTCAATATTCACTTTGAACTTCAATCTACATAATAATATGAAAATTCTATGTACTTAGTTCCATTACAGTAAATGGAACCTCAAAAAAAAAAAAAGGAATTTCAAAATATTTTATACGAATCTATAGCACATACAACATATTATGTATACTCATCAAATGGAGCACATTATAAATAGAATATCTGAATCAGATGAGTATAGTTTGTATCTATACAGTGATTTATTTTTTTGTATTTTAAAATAACAGCAGAATCTGTAGATACACATATTTCAGAGACTATGAATTCTGTGTACAGATAATTCCACATTGATAACGCCTTTTTCATGCTATACAAAAAAAATAGTAAATCTGACTAACAGATAAAAGTTAGATCTATAAAACAACAACAGCAACAACAACACAGCATCATATAGGTAGTAACAAACTTTTTATTTGAATATATTCAACTTTTGAAATTTTTAAACCCATCAACATCTCTTCATCTTCATCCAAAATGTAGCACCGCAAAAAACAGCTTTCAACCACGATGATATGGTTACCATCAACACCACACCGCATACATATTATATCCTCAATTCTGTGTATAAAGATTTTGAATGGTACACATAGTATATAATATTCTCTGTGCTGATGATGATGATTTTCCTTTTTTCCTCGGTATCATTTTCTGGTTGATATTGCGCCCATATATTGGAGGTTTTTATTTTAGGTATAGTATCAAAAGAAACAAATAAAAAAGAAGTATTTCATATTGAACGAAAGTCAAATTCAAAAGACATAAAAAAATATACAAGAATACACACGTATGTACCTACATACATACATAAAAATTTAAACAAGTAAAAGATAGAAAAAAAATGATATCACAAAATACAAACGATATCATTGATGGGTATTTTGTGTGTATCCTTTTTTGTTATAAATGAAACATTACATGTAAGCTTCAAATAGCTTTAAAATTGAATGATTTGGTGGATTCCACAAAAGCTTTGAATCCTTTTTCTTTTTCTTTAGAAAACAAAACAAAACAACAAAGAATATCGAAATTCTAATAAAACGAGTGAACTGATAGTATAATCCACTATGAAAAATTCAAAAAAGTCAAAAAGGATCTGTGTAGTTGAAATTTTTTTTATAGTTAAGAGATTTTATATCGTTTTTTATTTGTTTCTTTTTTTTTTTTGTGTTTTTGTTGCCATAAAATAAAATTTTGTAAAAAGAAAAGAGAATTTTTTATGCGTTTTGTATGCTTATGAGCTGTCTTCTTTATTTTTTTTTTAAACGTTATTTAGCTTATATGCTTATTGAGGTTGTGGGTGACTATAAATGGAGAACCAGTAAATTGTCTTTTGGTACTCCTCTAAGTATCTTTTATATGTTTGATTTTATCAGTAATCAAAATTTAAAAAAAAAAAAAAATGAGAAAAAAAAAATCTTATATTTGATGACGATTTTTCTAGATATTTTTCTCATTTATATCGGAAGGACGAGAAAGATTTATGTATGTGAAATAACACATAGATAATCATAAATTTTTTTTTTTAGAAAAAGAAAAGAAAATTAAATAAATTGAAAATCAATTGCATTTTATAGAGAAATTTTATGAATTTTGTAATAAGAGTTCTTTTTCATTATTTTAAGGATTACATTTTTTTCTTGATGTTACAACATTCAAGATCCTTAAAAGAAAAAAAAAGGACAATTTAAACGTGAAACTCTGTATGACCTTGAAAAAATAATTATAAAAAAAACGAAAACTCACTATAGTAAATTAGCTTTTTTTAACATAAAATTTTCTAGATGCTGGTCAATGGCGATTTAAAATAAAAGTAAAATTTTAAAGGATTTTGTAAAGGCTATTGAATTCGCCTGAAAAAAATTATTTTCTTTCCTTTTTTAGCGATTACAAAATACATAATAGTTTGAAAAACCTCAATAAAAATCGTCAATATAAAAACAAATATTTCAATATTAATTAAAATGTCAACAAAATATGTTGAAATAAAAATTACTTTATGTCGTTCAATATACACACAATCATCATTGTTACGCATATACTATTTCGTCCTTTTTAATCTCCCAACAACCTCTGAATTCTAAATTTATAATAATAATTTTTGATAGGGTCATTAAACTAACGGTGACTACAGTATTTTCAATTTTTATGAAATAATCCTGAATCGAATACATATATATTTTATGTATTATGCACAGATTTTTAACAAATATCCTTTTTCCTTCCTTGTTTTTTTTTTTTTTTTGAATTTTTTGTTATTTCAAATAACCTAAACAATACCAGTGTATGTATGTATATAGTTTTTATTAAAAAAATACATAAGTGACATTAATATGAAAAAAAAATAAAAACAAAATATAAAATATGAGGGTTGTCATATGCAATCGATGTCCTTTATATTCTTGTGGCACGTTTCATATCAGCGGGTGCATAAAAAGGAGACAAAAAAAAAGAAGAAGAAAATATCTTAATACGAGTGGCCTCTTGAATGTCTACTTTTCTAAGATCATATGAGAAATCAGTATCACTGCGCTTATATTGATGGTAACAACAAAAAAAGGACACAATATGATTAACTATAGGGTGCTTAAAATAGGGTGTTAAAATATAAATATGAACAAACATTTTCATAGTTTATGTGCTCATATTGATTTCAATTTTGCCACATAATAATTCAACACGTTATTATTGTTGTTTGTATATGGTTGTATTCAGTTTGTTAAATTGAAACTTTTGTCTCATATACTACTTATAACGGATTGAATTATTTTACCAGATTATTATCAAACATCTATAACGTACAGGGAGGTATGTATTCCATCTGATAAGAATGGGATGATGATGATGATATTGTTGTTGATGACGACAACTCACTACGACTGACTATAAGAAGAGAAATACTAGATTAGATGTCACACGTGGCGATAATGACGTTCCATTTCGTACACATGTATCAGGAGTTTAGTTATCGACAAAAGGCATGATGTCATTATTTTAAATTATTATCCAACAACAAAAAATATAATAATAAATTTTTCTAATGTGACCAATCCGTTAACAAAACCATTGCTTTCTCTTAATAAAGATATCATTTTGCATAACAAATCAGAAAGATAAAAGGGGAATTTTTAAGTGCAAAATAAATTTGCAATTTTAAATTTGTTAGATTTTTAATAGGGACTAAAAAGTGTTAATTAAATTTTTCTTTCTTAATGTAAATTTTTAACCTTTAACACGAGCTGGAAACTTTTTCAAAAAAAAAAAAAAATAAACAAAAATTGCCACAATACAAATTTTCTAAAAATATCTGAAATATTTAGGCTACCAGGAACTCGAGCCTTCCCATATTTACAGAACCTTTTGTAGCCGTTGCAAAGGTCCCGAATCCTCCAAATTTTTGAAAAGTACTGAGCAAAAATATGTATGTATGTATGTATGTCCCTCCCCCGAAAAAATTGCTGAAATTTTTTTAAAAAGTTAAAAATTTTTCTCAGACTAATAAAAATTGTTTCCATGTGAGGCTTTTTTTTAATCAACTAAGAACCATATGAACTTTGTAGTCATAAAAAATTTTATTAAAGAAAAAAAAATTCTAATTTTTGTTTTGCGTTTAACAAATTCTCATCAACATTTTAATGAAAAACATTTGATGGACTATAAAATTTTTATCTAAACATCGAAATAAACACCCATCACTCTTGACGCATTATAAAAACAATATCTTTTTTTTTTTTATTAAAACGAAATGAAATAATGAAAATATGATCACAAGTTCAAAAGTTGTTATTGGATTTATTTTTATGATATTTTATCTTTCTTTTTTCCTATCACATAGATTGAGGCCGTCAATAAAAAAAAAAATTCCATTTTCTCATAAATTTTGCTATTAAAAATATTTAAATTCTAAAACATTTTTTTATTGAAAAAATTAACAACTGAATTGAGATTCAAGCAATGTGTAATTGATTTTTGTTTTTTTTTAAATTTTTTTTAGTCATGTTTTAAAAATTGTGAAAGGGTCTGTGAAACGTTGAGTTAGTAAAAGTATAGGTACATGAAAAATTTGCACAATTATCAATGTGGTATTACCATTATTTTTACCATAAAATGATTTATTAAATAATTGAAATTCAATTGATAAATATCCGAGATCCTTTTCAAATGTAATCCTTTAAAAAGAAAATTAAAATAAATAAAAAATTATTATTTTGATTTTATTTAATTTATGGATTTATTTTTTCAATTGTAACTGTTAATCAAAAGAAGAAGAAAATATAATTCAAAAAGTCAAAAGTAATAGTTCGATTTTTTTTTTTTTTTTTTTCAAATGAAAAACTCAGCATGTGTCTGAAATTGAACGATTTTATATGAATGGTGACGAAATCGTTAACAAAACGAAATGAAAATTTTTTTTTTCTCCTCTGCTTCACGTACATTTCATTTATGTATTTCGAATAATACAATAAACATTGAGAAACGATGTACATTATCCCTTATTCTTTTGAAAAATAATATTTTCATCATGAACAGTGTGCTACTGAATAAGGAAGAACAAGGACATTGAATACCTATAAATTTTCTTTTTTGCAATTCAAAGGTACTTTTTACTAATGGTACTACTACCTAAAGTGTGAAATCAAATCTAAACAGATGTGAATAGAAAAATGATGATGATGACTTTTTTTTTCTTCTTTCTATTGCTTTATCCTTGTTTTTTGTTGTTTATTATTTTTCATAATTTTAACATTACAAACACATTAAAAAATTTTCAATAAGTTTTATTTTGATGACATGTCCACACAACATAACAAAAAAAAAATATCCTGTTGATAGTTAAAGAAATAGAAAGGATTCATGTAATCACTTTTTTTTTTTTAATTCTTGATCAGAACATTAACCAAATCAATAAATGAATTCCCATATGATTTCATTGTGTATTGATGAGTTCAATTATTATGGAATTCTGTTTAGATTAAAAAAAAAAAAAAAAAGTGAAATAAAAAGTAAAAAAGTAGTGGAAAACCAAGCTAGGGAAAGAATCTGTGGGGAATTTACGAATATATGCATAGTGACAATATTTTCAAACTATTTTAAACGATTTATTTATGCGAAATGAGTTTTTTATTTTTGTAAATAATAAATGGCGTGATATGAGATTGGCTTTCTAAGTAGTGTGAAATTTTTGCCAATTCACTTTTTTTTTTTTGTTCTGTCCCTTTTAAACTGAATAGAAAATGTTAAGCAGTATGCGGAAAGTATTGTTTCATTCGGGTTAAGTGAAGAATTGTATTTTAAGTGATTATGGTTGAAAATGAGAATAATAACATGTTGATATTTTGGCAAAATCAATAAAATAAAGAAAAAAACTTTTTTGCTCAATCATTAAATTTTCATTTAAACTGGAATCCTTTAGGAATTAGTTGGTGGTCTATTCTATGAATTGAAAGACCTTTAGATGTTCAATTTCTTAGTGCAAATTTTAGACAAAGACAAAATTTAAGTTAGTTTTTTGCTAAATAAAATTCGAATTTACTGACAACATTTTTACGCGAAAATAAAATTAACATCCTGTCAGAAGACAAAAACCTATTAAATTTCTTATAGAATTTTGCTAGAGCAATCAATTCTTTATAATGGAAAGTTTCCAGTTCCGAGTATCTGTGGAATTTTATGCAGGAGTTTCATTTCAAATATTTCATTAATGAAAACAATAATTTCATTTTTTACCTCAAGTAAACGCACATGTTATTTGAATTTTAACAATTTTCACTTATAAAACAATTCAAGCAAAAACGAAAAAAAAAACAACATTTTTTTAATTGAAAAATTCGTTACAATCATCAGATTTTAATTACAATATATTACATTTTACAATGATGATATACGATGTACAATGCACATTAAATTACATACATTGTTACATGTACGTAATTTCAAAAAAAAAAAAAAAATGGATTGGAATTCAATGCTCTGAATAACATAAAATATTATGCAGGCTTCAGTATCATATTATATAATATGAAACTATAGCAACATATAATAATAAAGTTAAAAGTTGATAAATGAAATATTCCTAAAATTTTTGGAATTCATATTCAACACCATGGGTAAATAAATTCATGGAATTATTACACTTGTGGTGTTTGTTACAGCACACAAGTAAAAAAGGAAAAAAAACGAAAAACAAAAAATAAGAACAACATACACACGAGGCACATATAAAAAAAAAATGCATTTTGTAGATGTATAGTTAATTATTACATAAAAAAAAATGAATGACAGTAATTATATACTTTATTTTGAAATTTCAAAAATTTATATGTTTGTAATTTTATGCCTTACACCTGTTTTCTCAAAAAAAAATTATTATCTATCCCATTTTGTTTAAATCAACATTCTAATTGTCAAAATATCGTTGATGTTGCTTCTTTGGAAAATTTAATTACAACATCAAACAACTGTCATCATTACAATCCATCTCATTAACAATATGAAGAGTATTTTTACAAATATCATTCATTTTATTTCAATTTTAATTCAACACAATCATCATTCATCATTTCTGAGTGTAATGTACAAAAATATCATTCTTTAAAGAATCAACCATATGGCAGAATAGTCAATATTTTGTACGATGCATTTTATGTATACATAATACTATTCCTTTTGATAATTTTCGATTTTGATTCTGTACTTATTATGCTATTGTAGTCTTTGTATATGTATATTCATGTGTATGTGCATGTGTACATAATTCAATCAAACAAATCAACCCCTTGATTAGGCCACCATTTCAAAATCAACAATCATTTTGTTTTTTTGTTTTTTTTTTCTTCTTTCTTTTAAATTCTCAATATGCTGCATACACTTAATAAAACTCATCGTCCTTCTATCTACTTTATTATACTCTGATTTTCATTTGTTTTCCCTTCACAAAATCCTTTTTCAATATTTTACTATTAAAGCTCATATTCACTATAAACTTACAATTATATTCAGTTTTCTAATAAATGTTACAAATATAGAATCAATGTATTGTATATATTTGTTTATATAATACAATGTACATATATGTACAATAAAGTATATTATATGAGGGTGAATGAATGATTCAACATACCGTTAATCGCATTTTAGTACGGGTACACGCAGAGTAACCGAATGTGTTAAACCAACCAACCACTATAAATGTACTACTTTTCTCTCCCTCTAATTTAAGGGAACACAAACAACAACAACAAAAAAACGAATTTCTTTTTTTTACCACTACAAGAATTTCAAATTAAAATGTACAAAGTAAACATAGGTACATACACATAAAGGCACATAAAGGATAAAGGAAGAATCCAAAATATAGAAATTATACAATATCATTAACTTTCTTCTTGGAAAAAGAGGCAAAAGAGGAGGAAAGGGAAAAAAATTTAGTTAGAAGTTGATTTAAATTATATACAATATAGGAAGACCAAAAAGGACCGTATATTATCAATATCCTTTTTGTGTGTATTCTCTCTATAATCGAAGATCAAGAGCAAGAATATAATATAAACTAAAATCAACACATGAAGTATTGTGTTCCTGTTTGAAAAAATATTTTCAATAGAAAAACTTTTTGCGTATACATTTGGGTCAAACGCTTTGCCAGCCTTGTGGGCTTAAGGGTCGTGTATTGGTTCACCCCGAAATTGGCTTCAGTATCAGAAGCATTGTAATAATAAAACTGTGTACCGATAAAAACTTTTCACTTAATGTATTTCAAGAGTTATACAGTTACCATCGTACATATGTATGTGTGTACATTATTGGGAGAAAAATTATCCTGTAAAGATTTATACTGCAAATAAAGAAAAAGGACTTCCTTTTATTTTGAAATTTAGCCTCTATAATTTTCATGTTTATTTCTCATACAAAATAAATTTGTAGGTCTTTCAGAATATTTTATCATATGTATTTACTACATCTGTCTAGGATATTTATCTATGGTTTGATAATATCTTTTTTCACACAACAAGTGCAATCTAAAGATTAATATGTTTTACAGAAATTATTCAATATTTTGTAATCAGAATTTGAAGAAAAAAAAATTTATTTGCAGAAAATTATTTTAGAAGTTTTATATGAAGGACATATATGAAGGATTATGATTCTGTTACTTTCTTATACTTTTAAGGTTTTTGTAAGGAAAAAAAATTTAAAGAGACATTTCAGATACAAACTAAAATGCTGACAAATAAACTGGAACTAATAAACCTTCTCTATATCCTTCTTATTTGTTATGTTTCATTAAACATTCGCATAATTTCATCTTTAGTACGTAACATGTGCATTTTATTTACAAGAGGGTGTGTGATTTAATTTCGCATAATATATATAAGGGGATGAAATGAAAAGGCTTTTGATTATTCTTTTTTTTATTCCGTGAAGCGGAAGAAGAAGAAATTATTAAATTTAGAGTATGACATTGATATGCAAGACATAATGCCCTCTGATTTATTGTATTCGTTTTTTTAAATATACTATATTTATTTTTGTAGAAGAAATATTTTTAAGCACAAAACTATAAACTTAATTTGCTTTTAGGATGTTTCAGGACCTCTGGTGTTTTAAATATGTAATAGCAATTGTACAAAAAACCTTCAACAATTACAGAAACTTCCATAAGATTTTACTTTTATTTCTTTTTTTAAAATTCTAGTAGCTATTCGCACTCAGGCATAGAGTCTAAAATTTTTTTTTAAAATATTTCTAAAAATACTGTTTTCCGATTATAACGAAAAAATAAAACAAGATAAAATTTTTTTTTTAAATTTTCTACAATTTTTATTAGAATCTGTTCAAAATTCTTTTTTATTTCAAAATCAATAAAAAAAATCTTTTAATAGCACAAATAAATTTTTTTTTCTCGACATACTTAATGTCTTGAATGATTAATTACTTTTTTAGTTAGTTCATGTTATGTAGGACAACAAAAAAAATTAAAACAATGAAAAGATAGAAAAAATACTAAAAAGTGGTACTATTACTTTTGAAACAGACTGTCGTACGCATTTTATTGGAAAAAATTATATCAGAATTCGAAACTTTGTTTATTAAAAAAAAAACATCATGAAACACAATAAAAACATTTTATTACATTAATCAAAATTATAATTCTTGCAATTCTTTGATTTTTGAATAAATGACCTCAATGTAATTAATTTCAACAGATTTTTGATGACTGTGTCTGTTTTTCTTTGAGAATAAAAACAATCTTTTTTGTTATTAAAATCATCTGATGACTTCCGTATATTATGCAATCTCCTTAGAAAAAAAAATGATTTTTTTAAGAAAGAAAAAATAACAAAAAACATTCGAATAAAATAGTAGGGACTGTATCTAACTCTGGAATCATCCGAACTCCATGCTGACAAAAAATGAGTACAAATTTTATTTAAGTATGATACTCAAGTATCTGTAATTTTTTTTTTTATTCAAGTTTAGCTCACTCACTACCTTAACTACACATTCCACAAAATTGTTATCCTTTTAAAATATTTCAAAGTAAATAAATTCTATTCATTTATTTTCTTCTCCAATATACAGAAAACAATCTTTTGATCAAAAATTACATATAATATACATAATTTATTTAAATCTATTTTAAAAAGAAAATCCCACAATATATTGGTCTGGATTGTATTTTAATATCAAAACTATTTGTCATTTTCTGTATACTAAAAAATGTGCACATTCTATTTAAGGATTACGTATGTATATATCATTTTCAAAAAATGAAAAATCTACATTATATGATGGTGAAATTTGTGTGTGAATGTTTGTATATGTATGTCAATTCATTTTTTTTTTTTTTAAATTGAGTAACATATTTTACTTACTCTGTTTTAACCCTTTTCTTTTTACAGTATTGTTATATAACATTTTTTTTATCAGATATCTTACATGGTACATAGGGTAAAAATACCACTTTCAAACCCTGTTTCTCTTTTTGACTTTGTTTAAGATTAGTACCATCACTATGCTAACTTTTGAATGATTTCAAAGCTCAAAATTTTCTAATACGAAAAAAAAAAATCAATTTTAAAAATTTTCAAGCGCTACATCTGAACGAAATCAAAAGTTAGAGTGCTCGCAACTGGTATTATTTCCCTACTTCATAAATATGATAGTAACTTAAAGTAAATGTAATTTGTTGATATTGATGGTGATGGTAGAAAAAAAAAAACTCAATATAATGTGTCTCCTGTCTGTGTAAATACATGTTGTCTTTTTGTTTTTCTCATAAAATGTATCCTTGTTCATATGATAAAAGATTTTATCAAGAAAGTTTATCTTCAGTCATTGTTTATAGTTAAATTTTATAAGTTTTCTTATATTTTTTGATTTTTCTTTATAAAAACAAAAACAAAAAAAAACAAAAAAAGTAAAATGGAAATTTCTTTGAATAAGAAATTTAATTTTAGATTAAATACATAAGAAAAGAACTTTAATCCTTTTTGAATGATTTCACACATTTTAAAAGGATAAAAAGGATAAAATCTTGTTTAGTTATTGTTATTTTAAAAAGCTTATAAACATTAAATGATTTTATTTCTTTTAATGTGTGAAATTTATATGAATTAATTATGAAATGGAAAGTAACAAAAATGATTTATAATTCTTATATGTATATTTTTGAAAAGGATAATTTATTTTCTTTGTATACAAATAGATTGAAGAAAATGCTAGCTATATAAAGAAAGAAAATTCATTTTGAAGGATACAAACTTTAGTTAAAGAGGGTATACATGTGGAAGATTAAAATTAGATGACAATTAATTGTTAGGTAAGGGTTTAATGGTAAAATTTAATTAATTTGGTTAAAAAGTAATTTATAAATTTAACATTTTGGAAATTAGGGAAAAAAAATGGAAATACAGTGACATTTTTAAAGCCAATGTATGCTTTAAACGTAAGATTGACGAAAACGTAGTATAATTTTTAATTTAAAACTCAGAACGAATTTCTGATAAAAAAAAAACTTCTCTTATTAAGTTCTGCGATATGTAACAAAAAAAAGGGATAATTTTCATATAAAAATTTTATTTTCAACATTCAAAAATACCATATCGTCCTGACAGAACGATACATGTTTCTTTACTCTACTACTACAATTATTCTAAATACGCGCAAAATAAAAATTTTTTTTTTTTCATTTTTGCATAAAATCATTTACGACAACATATACATAATATGTCTACCCACTCATTTCTCATCCTTTTCCTAGAATGATTTTTTTGCTTTTTGAATTGTATAAAAATCTGAAAATGGTTATGTTATAAAGAAAATCATATAAAATACATAAACTACCATGGTACACCAAAGAAAAAATGAAAGATTTTCAAAAAACGGAAATATTTTTTCTCTTCTTTTTCCCTTCTGTGTATGAAATAAAATTTGCAGTAATACCTTTAGGTAATATAATAACTCATTCCGTTAAAAGTGGTATCTATAAAAATAAAATAATAAAAATACCGTCATTGTACTGTATCAATCCGCAACATACATATGTATGTACATACATATATTACCCGTCCGTACTATACATAAACAGTTTGCAATACCTTCAATTTTATTTGCTAAAATTTAGCTAACTAACGTTATATAAGCAGAAAAACGGTTAAATGACAACAAGAAAAAAATTATTGCTATTTTTCAACAAAAACAAAAAAATTCATGAACCATAACTAACATTTTACGAATATTAAAGATATATTGTTGAAATGACTACTGATACCTCATATACTTCATTAAATTATATTTTACCTGTTTCAACGGAAGAAAAACAAAATAAAGGTAAATATAGTAGCAAAAAAAAAAATTTTTTTTTAAATTATTTATGTTGTTTTTATTTTTGGATAATATTCAATTTGAAAAAGAGAAGAAAAAAAAAGACACAAATTATAAATTTTAAAACCTTAACCACCTCCTTTGTATATAAAGACAAAAAAATCCTTTTTTCTTGAATTGTAACCGCAATAAAATTTTATATGAAATTTTATAACTTTTTCTTGATTTGTCGGCAAAAGTTATCAACTTTTGATGTTTTATTATTTTTAACAGAATTTCAAAAATCATATGTACATACTACAGGAAAATTGGCTAGCAATTCGTGCGGACTAAAGGCAGCAGCTAAATAAGGGTAGATAAAGAAAATTGACATTTTTCAAAAAAATTAGATTTCAATTTAGGAACTAGAAAAAAGGATGTTGCAGAAAATAATCCTTTAATTGATTTGAATCAGAGAAGCCTAGTGGAGAATTTTCTGATATTGAAAAAATATTGAGCACATGATTTGCACAATTGAACTACATACGATTGTAGTTTATTTTCTACAATTTTTTTTTGCAAACATTTTTAACAAGAAAAAAAAAATAAAGATGTTTATTAGCAGGGGACAATGTCCCTTTTTTTATTATTTTTTTTTTCCTAATTTTTTTATTTTATTTTTTGCAAAAATTCATCTAAATTCAATTGTTACAAATAAAAAGATGTCCTTTAGAAATATTTTGCAATAAAATATGAAAAATTTTTTAATGACCAAAACTTCAAAAACAAAATAAAAAATCATAAATTTGTTTTATTTTTTCTCATTTCCCAAGTTTTATGATTATTTTTTATTATACTCTAAAAAATTGTCCACTAAGCTAAATTTAAAAATTAGTCCAAAAAATTCGTAAACAATAAAAAACTGTCCATCAATAAAAAAAAAAAACTCATAAAAATATGTATTTTCAAATGCAAAGTTTTTTTTTTATTGATTAACTTTAAAAACCTACTTTTTTTTTTTTAGAGATACCTTTTTTAAAGATGTTTACCTGTAATTTGATTTTAATTTTTTCATGTAAACAAACAATTTTTAAAATAGGACAGTTTTTTTAAGAGGATCTTTTTAATTCTTAGAATAATGACCAAATCACATATGAGAATGAAATTTCCAAAAGAAATTTCGTTTTTTTTCGAATATTCACAATTTCATGTAAGTGATGAACAATATTTTTTTTTTTTGTAAATAAAATTAAAATTAAAAATTCTTGGAATGTAGTTATTATTTAAAAAAATATACAAACATTCTTGTATGATATGCATGTCGGTTTATCATAAAATTTTCTGATACCAAAATAGGCGGAATGAATATTGATATTTTATTATTTCCAACAAAATATGTATTTCGCTTATCATATTATTTTTTGTTAGCCGTCCGTACAATATTAAACGCTGAAAGAAATGTAGGTGGTTTCGAAAAATCATAACTTTAACAAATTTTTATTTGATATTTACCTGACATGTGTTTAAAAATATTTGGAAAAATCTTTATTATTGAGGTTTTATTTATAATTCTTGTTTTTGTTGTTTTGAACTTAAATTTATGTACATAAATGTTGAGAATGTTTTGAAAAAAATTTTTTTTTGTGGTATGTATGTTATTGTCCTTTTTTTCGTCTACTTTAATTCTAAAAGTGTTTTTGATAAAATAATAATCAACAAAAATTCTTCGGCTAAATATTTTGAATATACATATGTATATGTTAGGCACCTGACCTATATAAACCCTAAACTGTCGAACTAAAGTTCTTAGTGCATTTCAGATAATTTTTTATGGACTATGATGAATAAAGTATTTTTTTTTTTAAATCTCGAAATTCGAAATCTAAGAAAATCCTCAAATACATGTGTCCTAAAACGTACGGACATTGGACAAAACATATTTTGATTCTCCAAAACAAAAAAGCAATTACATATTCAATTTTTTTAACGA
The DNA here is from genome assembly GCA_939192795.1 of Bombylius discolor. Lineage (NCBI taxonomy): Eukaryota > Metazoa > Arthropoda > Insecta > Diptera > Bombyliidae > Bombylius > Bombylius discolor. The sequence goes on along the minus strand of OW584240.1, from coordinate 49,208,978 downwards.
TTTTCTTAAGAAAGTTCATCTCAAATCGAAATCAGAACAGACACTGTAATAAAACCCATTTATTTATACTTTCATTCTTAAAAATTTATAATCAAAACTTCCTCATAAATAGATATCGGTCTTCTTGTGAAAATGCGCGTGGCAAATCCTTTAGAATTTGCTTTTTCATACCTTGATATCATTTAATAATTATTTTTTCATTCAATTTTTATCTAAATTTGTATTTGTTGTAATATGATGATAAAGTGTGAAAACTTTTTTCTTTAGAAAAAAAAAAAGTAAATAAATAAAAATTCTAAATAAAAAAAAGTTTATTTATACTAACCAACCACGGTCAACCGAATATTAAACCACACATACATATATACACACATTATAGATGCCACGAAAATATCACCACACAACCACTAAATTGAGGGGTACGATTGTGTGTAAGGATGTGAAAGAAATACACAAAAATTTTCTTCACCACTGAAAAAAAAATATACATACATAACAAAAAAATATATAATATTGAGAGGCAACCACAAATACATAAAAATAAATTCGATATAGCCACACAAACCCGATTCATCCCATCCCATTTATAGAAAAGGACATCTTTTTCATTTGAATACACAAAAAATTTTGCTTGCAGTTAAACTCCTGTTAGCAATCATAAAGTATAAATGCATCATAAAAGAGAAGCAAAAGCGGAAAATCGTTGAAGAATATCCTTCTCAAGTTTGTGAAACAAGAAATAGGAAAAGAAATTATCATTCTGACCCTCATTTAAAAAATAAAACTATAATATCCTTACATCACCACCATCATCGTCCTGTACAACACAATTCACCACATCGTTGTTTATGTTGGTTTTTTTTTTCTTTCAAAAAATTTTTCTTGAAAAACCAACAAAGATGGCGCGCGCATAAATACTAAGTATCCTTTTTTTTTTTAAATACAGCTATAACGTTGTTATATTCCTTTTTTACAATAAAAGTTGGATGGCTGAATAACCAACGAGGGAAACATCTTGAGGCAGCATACGTCCGTAATCATATGATTTCCACTTCTTGTGGGCCTCCACAGCTGTTGAATTGTGGCTTAATACGCGGCAACGATCACATCAGCCAACAGATGGTGGTGTCTGGGCATCTTTTATGGGTACTCTTATTGCTTACAAACTATTCAAAATACCAACAAAACATCTGTGAACAAATATTTATGAAAAATATATGTAGACGCAAAGATACAAACAACTAAAAAAATCATCAAAAACACAAAAACACAACCAATTCTATGATGACAACGAATTACAGAGGCAACCGACTGATTCCCACAGGAACAAAAATTCCCCTCAAATTGTTCCCATTCTTTGTTACTTTCCTTCTTTTTTCTTTTTTCCTCATTTCTATTTCCACCCGCATTCACAGATCAATGAATCGCCCACAAAACATCAAACATCGGAATCAGTAATCAGCTAAAATGCATCATCATATATAGAAATTGTATTTTGTGTATTGTATTTATGCTTTTTGGTTAAGGCAACCACTAGATGACTGTATTTTACCATTAAAAGAGTGGTACAATTTAGAAAAATACAGCATGAGTTTTTCATTTAAAAAAAAAAATGGAAATATAAATAAAACAAAGAATTTAAGAATATATACCGTCGTATCGTTGCAAAAGTATGTGTAACTAGGGGCGGGGAAAATTATTCAATCATAAAAAAAATTTTCCCGCCTTCTCCTGAGACACAATTATTTTTTTTTCCTCAACACATTCACACAAGAAAAAATTTATTTTTTCTATATTTTTTTCTAGAAAAATTGTATATTTGGCTTTTTCTAATGTGCTACATCTACATTATTGTTTACGAATTATTGTATGAGCGATAGCTTAGGAGCTTTTTGAATTTGATTGAGTGGTTTTATACAGAAATAAAAATTTTTATTGGGTGGGTGTAAGTAGAAATGGGTGATTTTTAACTTGATTTTCTCCTCTGAAATTTTTCTTTTCTTACGTCATCTATGCATATTAATATTCGCGATGCAGTGAATATGAGTTTTATAGTGTTGTCCGATGGCAAACAAATCTCATGTTCTAGTAAAGAAAAGTTAAAGCTGGCTCGTATTAGTTTTTTTTTCGATTCTTATACTTTCTGGAAAAGTTAGAAGAATAAAACTATAATTAGATTTAAATTTGTGAATTCAAAAGTTCTGCTACTTCAAAACAATATTGAAATTTTGACTAAGCAATTTTCTGAAAAGCAAATTATGGAGAACAAAAATGAGATCACAATTGTTTACGATTTTCTCAATTCTTATACTCCATGTATTTTTGGTAACCCTGTTACACAAGTAAATGAAGAAAATTTGTTCTTCTTATCCTTTCGAAAAAATAATGGTTTACAACCTGCTTCCCAGAATGGATACCGACTACCGAGTAATATCTTAAGGTTTTAATTAGCTTTTTAATTCGAAAAAAAAAAAATTATTTTGGTGAAAAATCTCATAATCTTATTTTTTAAGCACATTTTTCTCCTTTTATTATATCTACATATGTATTAAACCCTTTTTTTAATTGTTTTTCCATATAACAACAAAATGTTTGTACTTATACTATAGAGAAAACCACCACCGCAACCAGTCGGTAGCAACAGCAGCAAAAGAAAAATCTCCATAATTACGAACAAACTGACGGGGATTGTGTTACGTTAAATTCATAAAATTCACGACAATGACAAATAAAAAAAAAAAGGAAGAAAATCCTTCCAAGTGGTTGTATTATGACGGTTCTCTGGTTTGTTGATGGCTTTGAATAAAAAGAGTTATTTTTTCACATTTATATTCTTTCCTTTTTCTTCAACGATATGGTATGTAGATTTTGAATCTTTTTTTTTTTATATTTTAAATGCGGGGGATGTATCAAGTATCCTTTTTTCTATTTATACACGTTATACGTTTTTAAAAAAAATTGAAAAAAAAAAATCGTGTGCATGGCAGGTAGCTGAAAGTAGCAAAAATATTCAGAATGAAAAATTATAGGGATTGAATAGAATTGGGGTTGTACACATTGGTTGTATGTCAACACATGAGAGACAAAAAGGACTAAGCTAAAAGGATTCAGCCAATCTAGCCCATATATTTAATGCACACACATTTACTTAAACGCATTCAACATATATGTAAGTATATAAAAATGTGATTTCGATGAGGTAGGTGTAGTAGAAAAATTGGAAAAAAATTTCTGAATTTTTTTTTTGAGGTTGTGTATAATACACACACATATTTATATACGCAGTCGAAAGTGAATTTCCACGATAGTCAGAGGAGAGAATTTCCATTGTCAGAAAATATACGAAAAAAGGCTCGCATTTTCTGATTATATAAATGACGATGGTGGTAGTAAATTGGCTTCAGGGTATGTTTTATGGTTTTTCTTTTTATACTGCTGCTGTTGCTTATTTTTTTCAATTCTCTCCCTAAAAATAAAAAATTTTTTTCTGTATTTGTTGATTGTCAGATATTCTTTTTCTTTCTTTCTGTACGTTTTTTCTGTTTTCTTCAACTTTTTTTTTACCTATATATATTTAAGTATTTGAATGTGTACGTTGCTGTATGTATTTTAAACGAGAATTTTTCTATATTCAGTACATTTTTTCCTCGATGGTTTAATGGGTTTTTTTGGTTGGTATATGTGTTTTGTATGTGATGTGGTTGTTTGGTGTGACCACCAACAAAAAAAAAATATACACAAAAAGAAAGAAAAAAAAAGTAAAACAGTTGAATTTAAAAAGAGATTGAATAATATTTTTTTTCGAAAACTTGATATTGTTGAACCTAAAAGACGAAATCAGTTCATTTTGAGACATTGCGGATAGAGTACACGGAACGGACGATTTTTTAAAATAAATAAATTTTATAAAACACACGTAACAAGATCGCTTTTTTGAAAAAACAATAAAATTTGAATTTAATTTATAAAAATTAAGTACAGAAAATAAATAAATAAGAAACGTGAAACGGATTAAACATCAGCTAACAATTTATAAAGGGGATCATCACTGATCATTATAATTTCATTAAAGAAACAAAACACGAGATTAATGTGGTAAATCTGTTCATGAAAATTGTGTTTTTATTTTTTTAAATAATTTTCAGTTAATAAATTTTGAGAATAAAATTAAAAATTCTATGATGACAGTTTGTGAATTGTGACCGACAAAGAATAAATAATTTTAGTTCAGAAAATAAATAGAATAAAATTTCCGAAACAGAGTTCTTTCAATGGTGCTGTGACAAGAGAAAAAAAAATATTGTTTATTTTTTAAAATTTTTTTTTAATAATTTATGATTTTGCGTGCTTGTTTTTTGTTAGTTTACTTTTTTATTTTTGTATGTTATACACAAAGGAATTATGTAATGAAAAAGTGACAAAATAAGAAAAGTAATTTTGACTTGCAAATACATACTTGTTAAATTTTGTGTGAGAAATGATATTGTGATAATTGTGATTTTATAGAGAAAAAAAACACGTGTATGTAATCTAGATTATTTTAATTGCCAAAAAAGAATTCATAGCCTCAACAATTTTAATAATTTTTTTTAAAATTTTGATTTTTAGTAAATTAATAAAAAAAAGTTTCATAAATGCATTTACCTGCGGCAACACAAATTCTTACACCAAATAATCATAATATAAATAATAATAATCCATGTCAAAAAAATAACAATAATATTAGTAGTAATAATAATAAAAATAATCCATCAATAATGCCGTCCACAATGACTGATATGTTTGCAAGTCTCCATGAGATGCTACAAGAATATCATGGGGAATTAGTACAAACAGGATCACCATCAATATTATGTTCAGCATTACCTAATCATTGGCGTAGTAATAAAAGTTTACCAGGTGCATTTAAAGTAATTGCCTTAGATGATGTACAAGATGGTACATTAGTTACAATAAAAGCTGGTAATGATGAAAATTATTGTGGTGAATTACGTAATTGTACAGCAATTATGAAAAATCAAGTTGCTAAATTTAATGATTTACGTTTTGTTGGACGCAGTGGGCGAGGTAAATCATTTTCAATAACAATAACAATCGGTTCATATCCGTCGCAAGTAGCGACATATACGAAAGCGATTAAAGTTACTGTAGATGGACCAAGAGAACCAAGATCTAAACAAAGTAAGTTTCAAATGTAAAAAAAAATTACAAATTACTTAGTTTACATTTATTCAAAGGAAAAAAGGGAAATTTTATTGATCGAAATTTATGCCCGATTAAAAAACTAAAACAAAAAAATCACAATAAATGTCGAAAAAAATTATATAAATAAATTTGTGGCGCCTTCACATCATCAATGTTTTTCATAAAATAAGTTTATGTAATTTCATTTTTCTTCTTTTGTTTTACAATCAAAAGATTTTTATTTTTAAACTATAAAATTCTTTTAACACCATCACCACATTATTGTTACGTTTTTTTTTGTTTTTCTCTTAAATTGTTTTATGACGATCATGAAAAATTTTTTAAGTCGATTTTCTTTATTCAAAACCAACCAAATGTTGATTTCTTTAAAAAAATCGTTTCTCTTTTAAAATATTGGTTTTATTTTGGTTTTTGTGTTTACATAAATCGTTTTATTTTTTTTTTTACATTTTTATTACAAAATATTTAAAATTATTTTAATCTAAAACAGATCATATGGTTTCCACGCTAATGAATGTTTTTTTTTAAATAATTTTTATTTTCTCATTGTCCTATGTTATGAGTTATTGAAGATTTTTCTCACATTAAAAAAAAAATGTTTTTGAGTAAAATAATCAAGATTTAGGTTTCTCGAAATTTTTGTTTGTTGGTTGTTAAATTCTCAATATAATTTTTAACATTCAAGATCCTTTATTATCCTTGATTTTTATAGAGTGAAAACTATTTTTTTAAATTTATGATGTTTTTAAATCTTCACTTTTATAAATTCTAAGAATTTTTAAAATCTTCCCACACAATTTAATTTTATGCAATTATTGCTATGAAATCTGTTTTTCAGATCCACTAATGCCATTCTATTCATAAAACAACATTTTATTTCTTTATACAACTTGCATAATGTCTTAATTTCATTTTTCTTTTATGAATAAAACAGAACCAACATTCATCTAACGTGAGAAATAATCATTTTTTTTTTTTTTTTCAAAAATTAATAAAATTTCAAAAACAAACAATTCAGTCGGTAATTGATTAACTGAAAATGCAACTGTTTATCTCTTGAATTACACAAAAAACAATTTTTTTTTTATTTTCAAATTTTGTTTACATTTCAATTGGTAAAATAATGATCGTCATAAAAACCTCACATTCTCATTTGAAATCAAAATATTTAAGTCATCTGTATGTCAGATTAACATGATCTGTAATTCATTATATGGAATTAACTGATGATATGATGTGATGGTGATGATGGTTTTTCACTTAAAATGATAAATTATCTTTTTTTTTATTTGTGCGCGTCATAAAATAAAATTAAACAAAAAGGAAAAAAAATAAATAAATAAATAAACAGAAAATGTAACAAAGAACATTTTTATTAAAATAATTTTCAACCAGAAATATTTAAAAAGCATGGGTATTTTTTGTGGTTATTAATCTTGTCTCAATATGAAAAAATTAAAAGAGCAATGAACTTATGAAATTTTATTCATTCTTATTTATTTTGGGAAACTAGAAGAAAAAATTCTAGAATATTAAAAATAAAAATCGCAATATTGAATTGAAATTTTATTAATTAGTTTTATTTCTTTTAAAAAATTTTTTTTTTTAGGTTATGGTTATCCACATCCAGGATCATTTAATCCTTTTATGTTGAATCCAGCATGGTTAGATGCAGCATACATGACATACGGTTATGCTGATTATTTTCGTCATCAAGCTGCACATCATCCAAACTTAGGTAAAGGTAAGTTCTATTTCAGAACTACTCATATTCTGTTTTGTAGAATTTTTTAAGAAATTTACAATTTAAGACTATCTAATTAACCTCTATTACAATTTTTAAAAATTAACTTAAGATTTTATAGAAAAAATTAATCACAATCTATGTAGGTACATTAGTTTTTAATTTATTATAAATTTCCATCAAATTCAATTTATCTTTAAATAAAAAATTTACATAAAAAATTTTTTTTTTCTAAAATAAAAAAAAAACTTAAGTGTTAAAATCATTAAGGACTTTGCACACACTAATCGATAAACCCTTCTATTAACTGTTTGTACCGGTACTATGATTATAATATATATGTTTGGTTTTTCAATTTCCATTTTAAACATTTTTTTTTTCATAACTCTACATCAGCCGAACAACAACAATAACAAGCAATAACTGTTCTAACAATAAAAAAAAAAATGTGAAAAAAAGAAACTGAGAATATTAAAAAAAAAAAAACTAAATATATAGTTTTTCAGCTCAGTTGTTGCACAAATTCAAAACCAATATACAATAAAAGGATTCGTTCCGTAAATGTACCACACACTGCTGAATAAAACAACTTTTTTTCCAAATCAAAAAAAAAAAAAAAAAAAAACAAGTATTTGGAATTTATTTTTCAATTTTTCCTCTTCTTTCTGAATTTATTTTCCATTTTTTTTTTCGTCAATTTTATGTTTTGTTCAGTTATCCCACATTTTATTATTATACTTCTTCATTCCTATTTATCCGGTATTTGTGATTTTTTTCCCTATACAATTTTTTTCATATTATTCATGATAAAACTAAATGCATAAAATCTTTCATAAAATAGATACAACGCACACGCGTTGAATATCCGACAATCCCTATAAAATAGTCCTCTCCTGTGTTTAAAAAAAAAAACAATAACAACGAATAAAATAAAAAATAAAAAAATAATAAGGAAATAATCCCCTGCGGGTAGCTTTCAATGTATATTCAAAAACAGGAGTTCCAGTAGTTATAGATGTTCACCCACCATCATCATTATATATGTATTTTTTTTACTTCTTTTAATGCATAGTTTCTGTACTTTTAACGTATACAGATGGACGCTACTAAAAACGATTCATGTTTCATTCACACATTCTATTCAAAAATTTTCTTCTTTTTTATGTATTTTTTGCCTATAAGCGCATTTTATACTTTATTTTCCATTCAACATTCTTTGTGTGATGTATCCATAGAGAAAGGCTTGAAATCACCATCATCATCATCCTTCCTGTAACATATACAGGATATAAAATACAAGAAACAAAAAACGATAGCTACTTATGGCATATAAGTATTATCCTTAGTACTATTCTTGCATTTAAAATTATTGTGGGGGATAGAAAAATATTTTAACAGGAAAAAATCTTCGTAGACTATCGATGATTACATCAAGAATCTACATAAAGTAGCTAAATTAATTTAAAACCAAAAAAAAAAATAGGAGGTTATTATCCTTCCAAGTAAAACTCAAAATAGAAAAAGTTTAGGAATTAAAGTACAATTTAATAAAAAAAGCCAAAAGAATTTTAACTTTTTGAAACTCATAGTCTACGTTTAATAAAGGATTGTGGTTTTGATGATACCTTAAATTTTTTTTTTTTCTCAAACTAGAAAACCGTAGAGTTCTTTTTTTCTGTTCTTTATGTTTTTATTTTTGTTTTTTTCAACATAATACCAATTAACCGAACCAGTTGACCGATCGAATACTAACTAACTAGCTATATACCGTATAATATAGCAACATATGAATAAAATTTGTGTAGAAAGGCGGAAAATTGAATTCAGGGCTAAAAGGATACAATTACCAAGTTATAATATAAATGGTAGTGGTGGTAAATGAAAAATCACTGTGCTAAAAATTTCAGTGTTGAAAATCTAACCACGATTAATTTCAGAGGATTTACGACAAAAGAAAAAGGATACAAAAAAAAAAACTACAAAAAAAAAAATGAAATTTGCATATTTTACAGCGACTGTGGTGGTGGTGTAGTAATGGTCAAGGTGTGTAAATGACAAAGAGTATATAGTTTTCACCTCAATTCATCCTACAAAACAACAAAAAGTTTAAAAAATAAAAAACAAGACAAAATAAATTATTTTCGAATAGAAATCTGGTAGTTTTATCAAATACGTTTTATACGCACATTTTACGTATGTGTGGAAACACATACAAAAGCTTCCTGATCGATTATAAACCTCCATACTTTGATTTTTTGATTGCCCTTCACTTCATACAACAACAACAACAACTAAAACGTGAAAAAAAAAATTTCGGACAAAAATTAAAGAAAAAAGAAATAAAAAGGATATGCAAAAAAACAAAACGAAAACAAAAAGTAGAAAAATGGAAAAATTACCTTCACATGAAGTGCAATTTATCTTGTCGTTGTTACATATTGCATGCATGTATCCAGTGGTGGTTAATTTTACGAGTTTTTTTGGGGTCTTTTTAGTGGCGAAAAAAAGTACGGTATATTTTTTTTTATTCCATTTTCGTAGTCTTGCTTTTTTTCGTCAATTCACATAAAACACACATTGCACTTAAAGTAGAAAAGTAAAAGCTTAATTTTTTTTTCTGAAATATGTTTTATCCCAGTTTTTTACGTTTTTTCTTGAATGATTTTATAAAAAGAGGAAGTGTTTTACACGTACACAACATAGGATTGTTAGTATGTAGATAAGGATATCAAAACCCTTTATTTATTCCTTCGTTTTTGTTTTCCTATTTTGTGATAATACACATGTTGTTCATGTACAACTTTTGTATAAAGTAGACATTCAAATTTTCACGAACCCCAACCTGTTTTTTTGGCAAAAAATTTCGAGAGTACAGAGAGGGTATATTTTCTCTACTTATCCCTTATCGTACGTTATTTGCATAGTTATGTAATTTTTTTTTTCTTCTTGCATTCAGGAATTAAAATTCCATTTTAAAAAGGGAAAAGTTAGTGTGCGAAGGATAAAAGTATCATTAAGGAATTTCAATTTATAATTTGATTTTTTATCTGAGGATAATTTTATTTTTTAAAACATTCATAGAATTTTAAAATTATATCATTTATCATTCAATTTTATTAATTTTTTTTTTCTTTTAAATTTCAGGATCACCAACTATACCATCTTCTGTGCCTACAGCAGTTTTACAAACAATTCCAGTGCCTCCAAATGATTTTATACCAATGACAACATCAGCGGGTACAACACCACCATCAATAATACCACCACCAGGTACAACAAATCCACCACCTCCAGGTCTTGTGCCATCACCACCTTCATACCTTCCACAATTTTCATTTGCTACATCCCATCCAGAACTTTTACCAAAGAATCCTTTCCTGTCATATAATTTCCCTGGTCTACGGATACGTACTCATCTACATCCACCGATTCAAACATCGAACGGTGATCATTCAATATCAAATTCTACACACCTTTCACCAGTATCATCACGTCCATCATCATCTAGTCCACCTTCTCAACATAGTATTTCAGCAAAAATTAATACATCCTTAGAAACAAACTCAACGCATGAACAATCTTCTGAGGATTCAGATGATGAACACATTGATGTTGTAAAATCAGCTTTTGTACCAATTTTAAGACCATCTTTAGATAAATTACCACCACCAATTCATAATCATAATAAACCACCAACAAGTGTTAACACAACTACAGCGTCAAATCCTGAAAGATCATCACCTGTTAGAACAAGATGTGAATTAAAAGCCCCATCAGTTATGAAAACTATTCACCATGAGCCTGCTTTAAATAATAATAATAAATTTTCTGATACAAAACTGAAAACACCATCGATATCAACACAAAAAACTGTATGGCGACCATATTGAAAATAATTTTAAATGGAGTTGTAACCAAGTGTGACCTGTTAATAACCGATTTATGACGTGTCGAAAAATCGATTATTTTTTTGACCAAATTTAAAATCGAATGAACGACTCCGATTACGTTGAGAGGCTAATTAATTGAATGTGATTACATAAAATCCTTTAATATGAATGTGATAAAAAAAAAGCAAAGGAAAAATAAAGGATTCAGGCACAAAGCCTCAAGATTACGTTTATTACATATGTATATCAGTTTTGCTTAATGTATGCGCTCTAAAATGTCAATTTTATCATTAAAAAAAAATTGAATTTAATTTTTGTAAATTGTTTGTATTATAAAAATAAATTTTAGGATATTTTTTTGCTCTATCTAATAATGATCTCTTCAATGTATGTATATGTTTGTAATTTAAGAAAATATTGAATTTATAATTATAGAAATATAGTCGAATGTTAAAATGTATATGTATAGAAACAAAACAAAACTGCAAAGAATAACTAAAAAAAAAAAATGATATGAAGAATTTTGTGTATTATATAGGAATGACTATTGCAATTTATTATTTTTTTTATTTTTAAATTATAAACACGTTGTATTTTATATTTTAGGGAAAAAAACACAAAAGAAAAATTATTATAGCTCAGAATATTATGTATAAACACAGAGATATAAATTTAAAGAAAAAAAACAAAAAGAAATATAATAATCAATTTATAGAAAAAAGACGTGTTTTTATATTTGTTTTGTGTAAGGTTTTTGGAAGGACTTTTAAATATTGGAATAATCTATATTGTTAAACAATTGGGTTTTTTGTTTTTAAATATGATTAAAGGAACATTTTTGAAATGTGTTTCCACAAAAATAAGTTACTTAAAAATCACAAAAGTGGAGTGCTGGCATAGTTTCCCAAAATGTTTCTGAATGAAAATTATGTTCTTCATAATCTCCTTCACCTGTTCCAATTTTATTTTTCCAAACCCAGAATCTCAAACCCACTGACTTCGTGATTTTTGGTTGTTTGATTGGTTTTATTGCTTTTATTTTTATACGCTCTAACTTCCAACTTCTATCTCTAAGTTTTTATTTTTCTAAAAAAAAAAAAATTTTTGAATTTCAATTGAAACTTTTACGATCATGTCTCACGTCTGTAGTTTTTTTACAGAAAAAGAAAACGTAAACAATAAACTTCCTAAAACAGTTTTCTACATCATTCTTGATTGAAGAAGACGAAAAATATATTAACAAATTTTTTATCGTGAATAAAGTCTTTCTATAAAAATTCATTCATGCGTTTAAAAACTAATTACCCAGACACACTTAAAAAAAATTTACAACATATACGACATTGTTTTGAGTGATTTTTATTAATCAATTTAAAATTACATCCGTATCCGTTTGTTTTATTTCGTTCTTCCCACATATGAGCTATTTACTTTTTTTTTTTTTAATTTTCGTTTCAAACATCACGATGAAATTATAAATTATATTTTATATTTACCTATACAAATATATTTAAAAACTTTTTAAATGTTATGTGGAAACAATTAAAAATATATTTCATTTAATATAAGAAAAAGGGTTATTATGATGTAAGTATACCTCATAACGCATCACCTATCAAAAATTTTTTAAATGGTTCCATTCACATTTTACCTTTCATATTCGCTAAAAAGGTAATTTTTCTGAGTTCTTCATTATCATTAGATGAATAACATTCATAGTAGGTACATCATAAGTTATTGTTTTAATATACACAATAAGCTTTTTTATATACTAACATGATGACATTTTAAAATTTTAAATAGCATCATTTAACGTATTCTCGACTTTTACTTTTTCCATTAAATGGTATGCTCTTTTAAATTTAATTGTTCAACGTTTTTAGAAAGCTTTGAAAAAAAGTAGGAGTATAAAATAAGAGAAATTCGTGTATTTTATGATACAAGCACCAGTTCCCATTTACACCACCACCACCACAACCATCGTTATCATGTGATGGTTTGACTTTTATTTTCCTGCTGTTCAAATTGAAAAACGTTTTATATGTTACACAATTCATGAGATGAATCCTTATTCAAAGAATCAAGAAGTGCCATAGATACCAAAAATAACACCTTGTGTATATTATGTTGAGCAGGAGAAACAGGAGGAGTAGGAGAAGGGGGTTGTGTGGAGTGAATATAATATTGAATGAAAATGCGAAACGCGCTATCAAAATGAAAGAAAACTTCAATTACAATTTACCTAAGTACCTAATACTTGAACATCATTTCAACAAAATATGTATAAAAGTAAAGTACTTTCTGTAAGCATACTTTTTCCGGTTAACGAGAAATGGAAAGAATACAAGGAAGAAAAAAGAAAGAGTTTTTATTGTATCAAAAATATGTTTATACTTATGACATACTAGAGTTTTTAGATCCTTTAATTCTAAAACGGTAAGTACGGAAATATGTACAATAAAAATGTGGAAAAAGAACATATACAGAAAAGTGTAAAAAAGAAAGCAAAATTAACGTAAGGTACTTCTATAGAAAAATATTTAAAAAAAAAAAGAAACATTATAGAAAAATGTATAGAACAACAATCAACCCTTCGGTTAAAATGACAAATTCGTAACAATGAATTTTCTTTTTCCGACAAGGCGTCACATTTCATCGAATTTAGCGCAACGATGCCCCTTTTGTTCAAGTGATGCGAGTGTAAAAAGTTTTAATGCAAAACATAATGAAAAAAAAAACAACAAAATAAAAAAACATTAAATGTGAGCTTAAGGCTTTAAAAAGAAGCACATACCACACCATAAAATATCCTTTGGGGGGTTCATATCTTACATTATTACGTACAACAACAAAATGTAAAAGTAATACAAATGTTTTGCATTTGTGTAGCAGTTATATGACGACGAAAACCAGTTTACCGCACATATGTGACATTGTGTGCCAAATAATATAGCGCCCTAAGGCGTTTTGACCATGTCAAAGTAAAATATTTTGGAAAGATGAGGAAAAATGGAAGTATGAAAAAAAAATATATATTTTTAGTTTTATATAAAATAGAGGGAAACGTTGTAATCGACGCATTGTAAAGGTCGTTCATCTTGTTGAAGAATTACTTATGTGTGATGTAAATTCACATTCGAAACAAAAAAAAATATCAACAATCCAAATGAAATAGAAACGGTATCAACAACAATAGGAAAAAAAACTTAAATAATTGTCCTTTACTGTAACTGCTGTTTAATTCTACAAGATATCCCTTCATCATCAGGATCTTTATTCTCTGATGGTCGATTGGTAAATGTTACATGAATCCGTTCATCGACAGTGATATGTGTATGCCGACCGTACGATGATTATGACTGATGACGATTGACTACGGGGGTTTGTTATCTGCGTGATTTAGATTTCTGAATCGAAAGCAAGAAAAAAACAAGAAAAAAAAAGGGGTTCAAAATTTCGATTTATGTACATATATTGAACATGTTGTCATTCTCAACCACCCTTCAATTTTTTTCCGGGATTTCATAACAATAACGGCATATTTAAAAAAAAAAAAAAGAATCATCAGATAAAGTGATTTCCACCCCTAATAATAATCCATCTATAAAAAATTCTATGATATTTTTAAGGGTACATTCATAAAATTATTTTCAACTGATCCATAAAGTGAATCTTATTTTATGTGGACTTAATGTGCAACCATACTTAATGTGAATATGGGAAATTTATGACGGCTGCAAAATTTACTGAACTATTTTTAAAAAAATTAAAATAAAAAAAAATAGAATTTATTTATGAATTAGATAACGCATATTATTACTTGTTCTTGGAATGAAATGATTTTTTAAATTCTAAAATGAAAAATTTGTTCGAAGGGAAATTTGAATAAATTTTTTTTCTCATTTTTCATTTTTTTGTATGGAAAAACATCAATTTTTCAATTATCCCTCTTGTTTTCTGTATGTGTAGAGTATATCCTTCCATGTAATGTGGCTTGATAAAGAAAAAATTTTTTTTTCATTGTAAACTGTTTTTTTAATTCGTCAGTTCATGCCGACAGCAACAACAAAAATAAAGAAAAATTCTTTTAAAAAATTATATTAACATCTGCATATATGTAAATATTGACAAATTTTTTTAGCCACAACAAAATATGTGAATTGTGAATATGTGTGGAATGTAACAGGGTTAACCTCGATTATTTATTCTGGCTATTATAATGATGTTTAGACTTAAGACAATTTGTTTTTATTATTTTAGATGGAATTTTTGATATTTTTTCAAGTATTTTTTCGGATATATATTTTTCAATCTATTTTTGAATAATATATCTGTTGTTATTACACGGAAGATTTTGAAAGTAGGCGTTTTACTGGAAATAGTGGAATGTTTTTTTTTTAAAAAACAACCAAAAGAAATTGAAATATTTGCATAAATTTGATGAAAATCTTCCGATTCTCGGATAAACCTTCTTCCTATAAATCCTTTTATCCCTTTAATAAAATCCTACGAAACACACACATAGATTTCAGTGAAGATCTTTGACCACAACTTTGTACACATAAAAAACTTTATGTTTTTTTATTCCAAGCAATAAATGGTGTAAATTGCATTACAATCATTCTAAATACTTTAAAATTCTAACTTTTCTCTCTTCATATATAAAAATCCCAATCATTTCCCATGAAAAGTCATTTTTAAGTAGCAAAAACAAATATTCTAAACAATTGTTTCAAAAATAAGGTAAAAATGTTAAGAAAAAAAAAAAAAGAAATTTAGTGCACATCATAAAAGAAAGGCATTCACTTTATATGAAATTTTTACAATTATCCAAGAAAATGAACAATAACAAATGAATTTTTCGAATGTTGTTATAAAATTGTAAAACTTAACCTTGAAATAAAAACAAAAATGGACAAAAAAAAAAAAAATAAAGAAAGAAGTTAAAATGAAATAAGGTAGCATAATAAATTTCGGCAATGAACATTATAAACAAAAAAAAAAAGAAGAAGCAGTAGGACCTTTAAAGTTCTAATTTTCTTACAAGAAAAGACAAATGAAAGGTATTTATGTTGCGCGTGTATAAATAATACACATACTTCCAGTGGCAAGGACCGTACGAACAAAATGATTTTTCTTTTTTTTTCAAATTTTATAACAAATTTTACGAGGATAACGAATTAACAAAATAAAATAAGTAATACTTTTTTTTCGGATTTCTAACAAACTTTTTTCATCGAATTTCTTGATTTTCTGTATTTTTTGCTACAGAATGTCCTTCTTGATCCTTTCTTTGCAAAATGATATTGATTAAAAAACTCATTTGTAACTATATATAATTTGTATAATGAAAAGAATTTTCAATTAAAACAGATCCTTGAGGCAAAATTAATTATTTTTTTTTTTTTTGCTTTTCTGTAATTTCTTATTTCACCTTATGTTAAATTAAAAACAAAATATAAAAAAACGCCCTTTTTATAATATTGACTTGACTTTTTGATTCCTAACACGGATATCCTGTCCATTCTTATTAATTCATTTTATATATCTAACTTACAAATCTTTTAAAAATCCATGATATTTTTGCATTTGCATTTAAATTCAAAATACATTCAAAGAAAATGAATTTTTATTATTTTATTTTTTATTTTGTATTCTTCCTGTGACATTTTTATCAAAAGTCCCTTATCGAAAGGATTCGTACTACCAATATATAGAAACTGAATATACATTTTCTCCAAAGAGAAAAAAAAGCAGTTTGCTGATGGTAATGATGACAGGACTTTTATACACATTTGGTAATTCATTAAGTTACGGAAGTTGAACTTGGAACTGCAATTTCCCTGGACGAGTAACCAATTATAGCTTTTAAACTCACTTTATAAATTGTATGTTATGTAAGTATGTACAAATATGTTAGCTTAATGGTGATGGATGGGTGAGGAGAACATTACATGTGTTTTTTTTTATAAAGACAAATTTTGTTACAGAATTTATTTCTAGAGTCCTGTGTAATACCTACATATGTACATACATATAATACATAATACTGAAGACACCAAGATGAATGAAGTGATATCAAAAATGAATGGTTCTATAACTGAAATATGAGTATGAGTTTTTGAGGAATCAAAAATCAAGTATTTATTAGTCCATAACATGTTGAAAATGAAGTTTTGTGTCCATTAAAAAGAAAATAAAATTACAAGGAAATGTTTATTTTTTTTTTCGTTCCCATTTCTATAATAAATTTTCTAAAAATACAAAATATGTAAGTTAGGTAGAAAATTTTCATTTGAAGAAAAATACAACAACAACTACATATTTCTCATGCAATACATACGTCATACATACATATACATATATGTAAAATAAAAATGATGACATTAATGATGATGAAGACGACAAATAACTAACAAGCCAATTTCTGGCCAAAAATACTAGGGTGCTAATGTGGCCATATTTCGAGGGAATAAAACATAATAATAATTATATAGCGTAACAAAAATTTATCACTGAATTTTTTTGTTTTTTTTTTTTTTATTATTTAAATAAAAAAAATAGAATTCATTTGACCAGCCAGAAAAAAAAATATATTTAAATCATTCCATTGATGACCGCATTACCAATACTCTAACAATTATAAAATGTATATATTCTTTTATACAAAAATATGTATAGGGCACCCAAATTGGGTTTTATATTTTAACCAGCCTATTAATAGATATGTTACATATGTATATGTTTTGTACATTATAGAATATGAGGTAAATTCATTTTTTATACAATTCATTCGAATTGAAAAATATATACGAGTACACTAATTGAATTTTTCACTCTTATAACATTCTAGGGATTTTTTTTAAAAATTTGTTTTTGTATTTATTTTTTCGCATACATTTGGTTTTTAATTTTTTAATAAATAAAAAAACAAAAACAAATATAGGAAAATTTTTATGGTTTGAATTTATTTATTATTATTAAGGCTTTTTTTTTAAAAGAAAAAAAATATATATTTTTTTTTATAAAAGCGGATGTTATTTCTTCAATTGCTTAATTGAGTTTAAAAATCAATTAATGGAAAACATTGAATTGAAATTAATACGAAATTATAAACAAATAATCTCAATAAGAGCTGCTTTTTTTTTCTTTTCAATGAAAAACAATATAATTATTCCCTAATGAGAGGCAATTATTCATAATTGAAAAACTTTTGTTCAGTAAATTTTCTTGAAAGTAAGTAAAATTAAGTATTTTTCTCAGTTTTCCTTAAAAAAAAAAAAATGAAAATTTTTATATTATTTTTTTCACAGTAAAAATGATCAAATTTCAAAACAATGAAAAAAAAAATTTAATTTTCCATGATATTTTTTTCATATACTTTTCAAGTTTTTGTGTAACCTCATATCGGTTCGTTATAGGTTTCAGATTCGGATTTATCAGCATAAAAAAAAAGTCGAATTTTCTTTATGATATCACCTTATCACCATTCACTTATACCTTATTGTTCTATTGTCCTTTATTAAATGGCTTCTCTAATATGTCACAACAATAATAGTGTCATATGAGAATAAAGGGTCACATAAGAAGTTTATATTGAGGATCAAATTTTTACAAAAATAAATACGATTTTTTTAGTATACAATAAGCTTATGCTTTAAGGGTGGATTAAGTTTATTTGAAAATTGGTTTTTATAATACATATAATACTATACCTTGAAAACCTGATTAAATTAAAAACAAGAAAGGACAATGAGTAAGGAAAAAAAAATATAGAGTATTAAATAGCTTATTCCAAGAAAATTGTATGGAAAATCTCCACTTTGGATCAGAAAATTCATTTTTTAAAAAGGCTAAACTTTAAATTTTCAAACGAAAAACATCTTCCTATAAATCTATCATTTAGAGTCCGAAATTCAACACTCTAGACAAATTTTCAAAATTTTAAAATAGAAAATAAAAAACTGTTTTAATGGAGTACACCTTATATGCTTCATACTTTTCAATAAGGAATAAATTGAAAAAATATCTACTCAAATAAAAGGACTTCGTTTAACCTATAAAAAAAAAAAACAAGACTCCAAACAGAAAAATATAATTAAAATGTACTCAGTCACTACATAAGTAGGTAAGTGAAGTTTTCAATTACATTTGACAGATTGAATTACAAGAATAGAAGAAAAAATATTCAATTTTATTTTTAATTACTTTTAAATGACACAAAATTCTAGAAACATAATAAACAGGTGAAAAAAAAAAAAGATAAACATTCTCATATCAAATTTCGTGTGATAAATAAAAAATTAAATGGGTAAAAATTCATTAAGTGTCCGTTATTTTTTTAAAAAAAAAAAGTTATTTATTATCCTTTCGTTGAAAATCAAATTAATTTTAATTGATTTTTCATGAAAATTATTTAAAAATAACTTTTTTACTCCTCCTCAATGTCCCTTTACTTAATTTTTTTTTTATTTTTATAAGTGGTCTAAAATCTCACACATGCTTTTTTTGATAATTTTGTTTTTCGCGTTAAAAAAATAGAAAATTTTTTATTCATGATATGTCATTCACAAATTCAATTTTTTTTGTTTTTTTTTGTGAGTGACATACTGACTCAGATTGTGTTACAAAACGTTTTTAAACATAATTAAAATTTATTTTTCCAACATTTTTCTGCATCGCACATTAAACATTATTTTTATTCAACTTTATTACAATTATTATCCAAGTTATTGTAATGCATTTTACTATTTTACTATTATAAGTATTTTACATTTATATTGCATTCAAAGAAACAGATAGCTAATTAGTAATTTTAATCAAACGATGTAACAAAAATTCAAAAATACTCTGCGTTAACCAACCATCAACTGAAGAAAAGTTTAAAAATAAAAAAATTATATAAAAATAAAATATAAACGTTATGCTGTTGAAGAGTTTTTCCGCGATGGCTACCAAACTATATTTTGCATTTTGAATATTGTGATTGACGTTAAAATTGCCACAGAAAAGTGCATTAATGTTTTTAATTTGATGTACGCTAGACTTCACATTTAACATTTACAGCATAAAGTTTATTGCATAAATGAACGAATTATTGCACATTTTAGAACATTTTACAGGGTGTACAAAATTTAAAAAAAAAAAAGTTATAAACTAACCAAGTAAAGAGGAACAAGAACTTCTAGTAATCAATTTCAATCTTATATTTTTTGAAATATAGGAAGTAGATTAGCTATTTCGGGAGTATCTAACCCACTCTCATCCTATTTTCCATTATTATATCGCCAAGGATAACGAAGCATCATCCTGTATACAATTTATTTATGATCTGTATGGTACTCATTCCCTTACTAAAAAATTATACTTCATATACACAGTCATTGATCCCGATCCTGAACTACCTCACGTTTTAAGCATAGTTGTTAAAGTAGACATTGCAAAATTCTAGTTGTAGTGGTCCACAATTAAACCGTTGAACGATTCAAGCTTTTTTTTTTTATTTTGAGTTTTTTTTAATAAAAAATTTACTAAATGCACTCAAAAATTCGACGTATGTGTAGAATTAGTTGTTGCACAACATTTTTGAAAAAATTCACTCAATGACTGAATGAGGATGTTATTGATCCTGATGCTATTGATTGTAACAACTCATGTATAAAATAATGGTCCAATATTTACCCTCAATGTTCACTAGGTTTTTTTTTAATTCTTCAAAAAAAAAAAAATGATACGTAGTCGTTACATTTTTTTCTATACATTTTAGCAGAAGTTTCATCATCATCATAAATTCTCTCTTTAGTAGCGCATTTTACGATATTGTGATTCAAAAACTTTCAATATATTTTTTGATGAAAAAATACAATTTTTTTTCGTTTCTTTTTTTTTTGTTTTTTGTTTTTGAACAATGATTCAAATTTTAAGAATTGATGCTTATAATTTCACAAAATGCACTCGAAAACTTTACATTGATTTTATCTGACGCATATGAAAGTTGTGTAATTGGTAATCAGAATATATGTACGTATGTACGAGTATATGTAATAAACCCAAAGTATGAATATGAAATTTATTATGTATGATTAAATGTGCATTCAATTAGAAACATATTTTCAGAATTAGACATTATTTATAAAATAAAATAGATAATGAATTAAAATTTTCAGAATTTATTATTTCAAAATTCAAGTGGAATGAAAAATTTTCAAATCGATTATTTTAAATCATAAAAAAAAAATTAATGAACCCTTAAGGAACTTGAAAGTCATATAAAAAATATTGTTTTTTTATATTCTTTAAATTTTAATTGAATTTAAAAATTATATCAAAAGAAAATTATTTCAATTAAAATTCACAACTAAAAACCGCATTGCGGTGATAATACTCATTTTGAATCCTTGATGAAAATCTATCAAAACCAAATCTAAGCAAATTTTCTTTTATTTGATTATTTTACAAATTCCGCATGAATCAGTTTTCAATTTAATTTTCTATCTCATCTGAATCCTTAATATTTTTTTGTCTCTGTATGTTCTTTTATGTTGTTATTTTTTGTCTTTTAATCCGATTAAAAAATTTTTGTTTTCTTAATTATGTTTGTCCTTGAAACATTTTTATCAATAACTAAAAATTTAAATCTAATTGAATTGTCAAATATTTACTTGCGAATTTCTTAATTTTCAGGTCACAAAAAAGAAGACAACAAATTCCTTTACACTGTTGGAGATATACATACATATGTATGTATATTTTTTTTGAAAATTTTTTCCAAAATATTTTTTTTTTTCAGACAAACGGTAATCTAATTTTATTGACATACAAGGATATTTTCATTTAACTCTTTTTTTTTCCCCGTGTTGTTTATTCTTTAAAAGGATTTCCACATATTTACCCGATATATAATTATAATACCTGGGATTAGCAATGTTTCGTTGATCAATAAAAATTAATGACTGACCTGAACTAATTTTCATCGATCCAATTTAATCCTTTTTAACCCTATCTTCTCTTCTTTTTTTTTTTTTTTTTGTGAAGATATTGTCCCTTTAGAACTCACGTTGTGATAAATCTATTAAATTGATGAAAATACAAACATATAACAAAAAAAAAAAATTTTAGAAAAACTCAAGCAAATCTCTTAAAATAAAGAGATATCTTCGTTCATTTTTTCGGTATCCTTTTGTCAATTCAAAATCCATTGTTATTTAAATTTTACAGTTTTAAATTGTACTAAGTTGCACATATATTTTGTTTTTGGTCGTTTCTGTGCCTTTCTTCTATCCATGGATTTTAAGCCTTTTTTCTTCCTTCATTAGAAAGGTAATTAAAATAAATTTACAATGTAGTCGTTGATTTTAAAGATAAATACTTTTTAACACATAAAAACTGATTTTAACAATAAGAGAAAGGCGTTTCAAAGCAATTAAATAAAACGTGTAAAAGAAAGAGAAAAAAAAAAAGAAAAGAAAAAAAAATTTTTTGAAAAAGAAATGAATAAATTTGAGTAGCATACAAACAATATTCAAAGTAGCTGATTTGCATGTCATAATTGTAAAAGGGTTCTCCAATAGAAATTCGTAGAAGAAAAAAAAGTTTTTTGATACAAAAAAAATGTGTGAAGTAAAATAGAGAAGAAATAACTATATTTAAAGGAATATGTAAATTTTATTTACAAAACGGATTTTCTAACTAGTTCAAGGTTATTCATTCTTTTTCTCAATATGAAAGAAGCATAAATAACGGAATGGTAAATTTCTGAAATTTCACATGATAACGTTAAATTCTTGGATCTTAAATTCCCATGAACTCAGACTGAAGGTATAATATGAACTTAGAAAATTTATTTCTACAAAGCGATAAATTTTGTCCTTTTCAACTCATAAAATTCACTTCATAAAAATTGAATAATATCCCTTCAATAATAATTTATCCACCCAATTTTCCAATTTATCAATTTTTTTTTCAAGTAAATTGTTCAAATCAAAAATCCATTCAATCCATTCACTTAGTCATCGCCACTAATAAATTAACCTGTGATTGACCCCACATTTGACAAAAACAAAACAGAAAAATCATAAACATCAAAAGGAATATAGAAATACACAAAGTCAAAAATTCAAATTGCAAAATTCTTTCATTAAGTCATCCGCCACACTAAATTTTTTTTCCGATTTATTTTTGGTCTTCATAAAATTACCTTCCGCTTGCACATCATTTTTTAAATTTTTATTTAATTTTTTCAACAGTAATTCTCCAACAATGCTCATACACAAAAAAAACAAAACTTTCCTATTTTGCATTCTTTATAACTCATATCTTTAATTTTCATTTTAAATTTTCACCCTCAATCCAACACCACCCTCTTGTATATTATCATCTAGATATCGTTGATGATTTTTAGTTTGCACTTTTCAATCCTTTTTATAAATTTGTTGAGTATTTTTGTAAACAAAAATGAAAAAAAAAAAAAAAACAAAAATAAATAAAACATAAAAATAATAATAAAACCAAGCAATAGAGGCGATGAACAAGTCCTTGTGTTTATGTTTATATAGACTTTGTATATATTACTTTTATTATTTTTAATTTTAAATGTTTTTTTTTTCTTTTTATTTTTGTGTAAGGATAAGTCCATTCATCTCGTTCAATTAAAAAAAAAAAAACAAAAAAAAAGACATGAAACAACAAATGTGAATTTCGCTGAATTAAAAATGTTTGCAATGAGAATTTGTCTGGTTTAGCACTCAATTGATTTTTTTTTTTTCACTTTTGGTCTGTGAAAAGCTATACAAAAAAAAGTCAAAAACAACAGGAGAACCACTTATAAAAAATAGGATCCATATAGTACACCAAAATTAACAAAATAAAAAAATTTGACACAAAAAAAAATAAAAATTAAAAGAGAAAAAAGATACAAAAATACAAATCACCAGATCATATAAAGTGCATTCAAAAACATAACATGCATATGCAATCTAGAATATGAAAGTATTATTGTGTGTAGTATAGATGTTTCGTGTTCAATGCAAAAGTATATCATCAGAAATTACACAGGAAAAAAAAAATAAAATAAAATAAAAAAAAAAAAGATAATATTAAACATTAAACAGGAAATACAACGAAACCAAACTGGACAATGTACAAAAAAAATATAAACAAAAAGATAAAAAACGAAAAATACAAGAAAAGTAAAACAAAATTCGCGGATATATAAAACATTGACACTACATACATATATGACTATGCAAAAATAAATATAAAAAAAAAAAAGAAGAAATGCAACGTTTTTATATGATGCAAAAATAGGATATAAGTTAAACCGACAGCAGCGCGGCTAACATTTTTGCATTTTATATGCGACATCGTTATTGCATGTTGTAACCCATGATATGCTTTTTGATGATAAAAAGGAATTGCTTACATTTGTTTTGGAATATAAAATATCCTTTTTACCAATATTGCATGCATATTGCCATTTCCATACTTCATGCAAAAAAAAAAAAAAAAACCATAAAGAATTGCAATCGTTGTTGTTGCAAAAATGGTCAATTTTCTCATTATGAAAGGAAAAAATATTGTATTGTTGTTGTTGCATAAAGTTTAATATATTGTTGTCCTGTTATTGTTTTATATTGTGCTGTATTTCATTTATTTATTTTTTTTTAACACGTTATTTTCTGAAACTGAATTCTCTTCTTCTATACACATACATACATACACGATTTTTATTAGACCATTTTTTTGTTTTTTTTAAAGTTAGTCCTTTTTTTTCCATTAAATCAATAAGTTCAACGGTAAATTTTCACCTTTTTGATTAGAGAAAGAATGCAATTCACATTTATGTATATTTTTTTAATTTTCAAATATTTTCGATTTATGCATGTTAATTTGACAATTTATTTTATTTGACAAAAATTAAAAGAATTTAAGGTTTATTTTTTTTTGTTCAACTTAATTTTGCAAATAACACAAAAATATTTTATTTAACGCACAAAAAAAAAAAGTCCTTCAATAATAAATTAATTTACTTTAGCTTGTTTTTTTTTTGTTTTTGTCTGTCAGTCAGTCAGTCATTGTTTGCACAAAAAATCTCTATAAATGAGCATTCAAACACAATGCAAATATTATAAATTACAACAACAATTTTTTTTTCTTTGGTATTTGTTATTATTTTTATATAGCCAAAGGTATTTTTTTTTTTGTCAATTTATTAATTTAATTATCCTTTTTATCTTCATTGTTTTTTTATTTTTCGTTTGTTTTCACAGTGTGACTCTAATGACGAACTTTGTGTACACACTCAACTCTTGGATTCAAATTTCAAAATATATACGTTTTCAATTAGTCAAATTTTCAAATTACTAAAAACAATAATATGTATATGTATAACAAAATTTTTTGTATACTCATTTTTGTTGATCCTTTAAATTAAAATGCTTAAAACAGATTGTCGTCCATCTAATGAACTCAACTTAATTTAACTTTTCTGTTGATTACTAATTGCCAGATCAAATAAAATGAATTTGGCCAGTATCTACTAACAAATTTTTAAATTAGGAAAAAAAAAAACAATATATAATACAAAAAGGATAATATACCCGTTAGTTAGTTAATTTTATTGACAAAAACAAAAAAACTGAAATTTTATATTCGAAAAAAAAAAAAGGATTGATCGATTTTAAAATTTAATCCTTTAGTCATTTTTGATTGTGCTACCAAACTACAAATATTGCAGAAAATTTTCCATCATTCAATTTAAATGTCATATAATCTATAAAATATATAAAAATGTTTTTTTTCTTTTTGTTTTTTGGTAATACTCGAACTCTTCTGGTTTTTTTTTTCTTTTCAAGTCGATAGAAACCTAATGAACTGTCGTCGTTTTTGTGTACAAATATCAATCGTCATCGTTTGGCTATATAAAAACTAATTTTCTTTGTTGTTTTTGTTTTTTTTTTACATGTTACTCGCATTCAAGTTTTTAATTTTCAATTGCTTTCATTCAAAAAGTTTATTTTTTATTGATATAGGTATTTTTATCTTTTGTACCATAAGGATTCACATTTGACCACATTTCTCTTCTTTGAAACGAAAAAAAAAAAGTGCAAAAAAATTTAATGTGTTCTTTTATTTTTTCCAATTCAAGAGGAACATTTTGTAAATGTCACATAAAAAAGAGATTTAAAAAAAAATGCAAAATAAAAGAATTATTCATTCAGCTTGTAAAGGGTTAAATTTACAACAATTTGATTTTTTCTTTCTTTCTTTTTTTCTGATGTAAATTTTCTATTGATACAAGGTGATTTTTTTATACATACATATACTTATACGTGTTGGGGATAGATATTGTGTTAACCAGTTAACCTTCAAATGTAATTTTTTAATTTTTTTTTTTTTGCTTTACTCTTGTTTTTTTTTCTCGATAAATTATTTTTTCTGAATCAGAATCTCTACCAGTCCAATCATTTATTTCTCATTCTCTGTTTAATTAACCGGGAATATAGCATTTTTATCTCTCTACAAATATATGTACATACATATACATATTTAAAGTCACATAGAAGAAGACGAAAAATTTTTTCTACATATTGTATTTTTATATTTACAGGATATCACATTAAATTACATACATTATGTTTTCACTTGAACTAAATAAAATATTTTCACATTCTCATGCGAAAACAAAAAATATGTATATTGAAGGAAAAATAACGGTTATATACCATAGATAGCTCTCCAATAAAGGTAGAATACTTAATATATGATAGACAGATAAATACTGGTATATATGTAAAAAAGTAAAATTAAAGGATACGAAGATATATGACAAAGAATATTGTGTTGCTACTACTCGTATTTGTTTTGTTGCCAATGTTGAACTGCTGAATGAATGACTACATATTATATACATACAACATGAGAAATGAATTGCCTCCCACACACATACATATGCATGTATGTATATGGTATTTATAAAAAAAAGTGTCACTACAAATTAATTGAACATCAATCAAGCAATTTTATTGCCTAAAGGACTTTTTATTGTCTTTCGTGGCTATTTTATATAATTTTTCTTTTTTTATTTTATTTTTGAGATTGAAATTGTGTAACAGTAAAAAAAAAAGAGAGAACTGTTTTGATTCTTTTCTATCATCACATTTTTTATGCATCGAAAGGATTTTTATAAAATTTTATTGTCCTTTTTTTTTTGTGTTTTTTGATTTGTGTTTTATTTTTTGGTTAAGAAATTTGAAAATAATATTTTGATGTTCTATTTAAAATTTTCTTATACCTCTAGTTCCTAGTGAATTTAAAACAATTTAGATTGTCGTATTACATCTTGTCTAACACTTTTAATCTTTAAACAAAAAAATATTTTTTTACTTTGTCTTATAAATGAAAAATGAAACCTATAGAATTATATTTCCAATAATCCAATAAATCTCGCATTTTATATAATACTAATTTTTTTTTTTCAATGCAAATGTTTATTTTTTTTTTTTTGTGTTTTTTTATAGGAGGTTTGTTTATGGTATACCTTAAAAAATCACAACATAACACTAATTGATACATGTACATATATATGTAAGTATGTGGATATCCTTTTATGTATTGAGGTAGAGATTAAAAGAAAATCAAGAAAATCATATAATCCATTCGACGTTAATACCATTTAACTCCACAGAAGGTCAATTAGATTGAATATATGTACATACATATGTATGTATATTTTCCTCTAACCTACCAAATCACCCCACATTAACTATAATCACCCACTCTCTTTTGAGATTACATATATTTGTGTAAAAATAACAACCAAAATCGCGGCCAATGAGGTAAACTTTATTTGTATAAAGAAAAAAAAACAAAAAACAAAAAAAAAACAAAAAAAAAAACGCCAACCCAGCTATAACGTAAAATTAAAAAAAAAAAACTTCTAGTAAACTTATGTATATTGGATATTCTATGATAAAAAGGAAAAAAAGTTTTTTAGCTAATCTAATACATTCTAAGCCGTTTTTTTTTTATACATTTTGAGTAGAATATTTTCTCAGTTAAGCTAATTTATAAACAACACATTGAGTAATTATATTAAAACAAAACTACAATAAAAACAATATATGTACATGTAGATATCATGTGTGGATAAAAGTCAGTGTAAAAAATGTACATATACTTTTTAAAATATGCTTATATCTTTTTTGTTTTCGTTATAAAACACATAACATGGGTATTATCATCAAGCAATTACAAAAAAAAAAAAAAAAAAAAAAAAAAAACACAGAGAGAAAAACAAGAACAGAATAATAAAAAAATTTGTTACTAAGTGGATTCTGAAAAAAATACACATACTAAAAAATATATAAAGAAGAAAAGGAAGTTTATATTCTCTGATATCCTATAATATTCTTTTATTTAACTGTTACGAAGGACTCGAAACACCATAGTGTAGTTTACGATATTAACTGAAAATTTTCAATTTTACACATTTTTATAAACATCATTGAGACAAGGAATTACAAATTGTAATCCGTAATTGTTGGTTAGTACATCAAAAGGAAGAAAAGACAATAAACAAACAGGCACACGTTCACACACAGAAAGTAATTAAAATACATATTCCTTTCCTTTCTTTTTTTTAAGCCTTTTTCATTTTGTCTTTTTCAACATTAAAAATTATTTTCAATTAAAATAATTGGCGGAAATTAAGTTTTGTTTGTTAATTTCTGCTGTGTGTGTGTGTTTTTTTTTTCAAATATAATTGCGTGACAATTATCAACACACTGCATAATATATAATCGCAAAATGCAACAAATGCAATTGAAAGCGATTAAACTAATTTACACCTCAAATGAAACAATTATTTTCAAAAAAAAACAAAAAAACAAAAAAAAAAATCGTTTTATATTTTTCCCCATAAACTATACCAAAAATTATCTTTCTTTTTTCCACGTTTTTATTTTTAATATATTTTTCTTTTTTTTTTTTGCAATTCCAAAACAAAACAAAAAAGTCAAAATATTACCACAAAACTAACACTGCATTTCCTTCCATAAAATACTTTTTTTTCATCTTTTTTTTTTTTTTGGAAAAAATCAAAATTTATGACATAAAAATTGTCGCCATACGCTTGAATTTTACGTGTGTTATAATAAATCAAAGCGTTTTTTTTTTTTTTTGGTAATTTAAAAAAAATTATACCTATATGTTGAAAAAAAAATGATAAAAATAAAAAGAAAAATAATTTTTATGTATAGGAAAGAATTATTCACAACAATCATACCATTTTGGAAAATTTAAAATAAGAATAAAGTGTTTTGGAACATGTAGAAAATGGGGAAAAAAAGAAGAAAAAGAAAAACATATTGTATCAAATCTCATATATTTTCTCTTGTTTTTATTTTCTTTTGTTTTTGCTTGTTGTTTTTTTTTTTTTTTTAAATCGTTAAATACACATGACACTGTTGTAAATAGGTTTTCATTGCACACCGTTTAACACATGGCTCATTAGATTCTTGACATTATATCGTGAATCTCCCACATAAGGGCGAAAAAAAACAAAAAGAAATAATAAGTTGAAACAAATATACATGTACATATGTACATATGTAATTTTTTTAAGGCAAAATTAGTACTTTATTTATTGTATATCAGAAATTTTTTAAAGAACATTAAGGATCCATTTTTTTATTTTATTTTAATGACTTGCCATTTGGTGTGGAACCTATTGGTTATTCAACGGAAAACAATAAAATAGAAAATTTATGTTCCAATAATTACATATAGGGAAAGTATACAACCTATGTAAGAACTTTAAAATTTTTGAAACTAAAATATATCAAATTCGTCAGATTTTCCAAAGTTATTTTTCTTGTTGCTGTTATCGTAAAAATGTTTCCGATCAAAAAGTAAGAATGAATTTTTTACTTCAAACCTCAGATTAAAAAAAAAACACCAAAATGTTCTTATGAAGCCAGAAAAAAAGACTTTCAGAAAATTAAATTCCAAAATTTCATCAATAAAAGTGGAAAAAATGGAAAAAATAAATTTCAGTTTGTTATACAAAAAAAAAAATCTGGTTTTATTTTTCAAGAAAATTCTTCTTCTTCTTTTTTGCGTTGATAAACAAAAATTTCAAATGAAAAATTAAATTCCAACTGTATTTACATTTTGTTAGTTCGTTTGTTTACATTTCCTATTTTTTTACTCATACTATCAGTAGCTCAAAACAAAAATCCTTTTAAATTCCTGAATCACAGATTTTATTTTATTTTTTTTTTTTTTATCAAACTAACTACACTATCACAAAGAATAAACCAACAGCCTAACAAACTAACTAACGTTATTGCATTGTAGAGCAGTGATTCACACTCTCAATTCGATAATCGATTTCCGCTTTTATTTTTTCAAAAAAAAAAACAAAAAAAAAAATTGGGAGGAAAAAAAGCATAGAAGACGAATTGCAAAAATTGTTTTGCATCCAACGAACCAGATCAATAAGCAATATTTGTAATATTTTGTATGCAATCCGTTTACGCAAAAACAAAAAAAAAAACAAATGAAAAAAAAAATATTCAAAAAAGAAAACAGAAACAAAAAAGAATTGCATAAAAACGCAGGTTATATGGCTAGGTCAACCATCAGTTTTTGATGTCCACTACCACCCCATATCATCCATCAGAAATTTTTTTTCCTTCTGGTTGTGTTTTTTGTGTCTATTTTACTGACAAACATTCAACTTGAGTTATATCCGTGCATTTTATAAGCGTTTTTTTTTTGTGTCTTTCTTTTGTTTTTTAAAAAAACATTTTATACATGCATGCATCATGCATACGTTATGTGAATAAATGTTTACGTATGTACATAAAAATGTTCATTGCATAGAACATAAGTTATCGGATACTATCAATATACGAGACCATAAATACAATGTGGATACCAAACTACTTACATGTAGTTATATAGTGAATGAATCATATACCACGTTATTTTGATGATATTTTTTTTTTTTTGTCTGTTCAATGTTGGTCAGTCAGTACACTTTATTTGCATCCGGTCTCCATGACATTCCTTGTGAAATCATCATCATCATCATCATCATGTGTTCAAGTTGAACCTTATGACAGGGTTTATACGCTAACTTTTTTACCCTATGTAGAACGTAAAAACCGGTTGTATATGGAAAAGAAGTAGGAAGTATGCGGTGGGAAGTCACTCACAGGTTAATCAATCTTTTTCTTCGATCACGGCTGTTCTTTTTTGTGCTATATTCGTTACTTTGATATTTTTTTTCATATTATCGCAATTTCTTCAGTTAACCATATGAGTATATGATCTTATTACCATACAAATTACCAAGCAAGAAATAAGTATAAAAGAAAATGAAGAGAATTTTAGATAGGGTAAAAAAGTGACCATGTAAACGTACGTACGTCTTTTTCGTAATTTATCAAAGCGTAATGGATGATAAGGTCGTGCAAAAAACCGTACGTATAAACCCGGTCTATGATGATGATGATGATGGTCGATTCGGTAGCGGAGACCAATCCTTGTGATTGCAGCATGTATAGTGGAACTAAAAAAAAAGCCTAAAAAATTGCCTCATCCTGTAAGGATAATTCTCTATTCAGGATAGTTGATTTTTCATTTTTGCTACACAATACACAAAAATAATAAAAAAGAAAAATTGAATAAACACTCGCGAATTTTGTTGAGGTTTTTTCTCGTACACGCATTGCATAATAAAACAAAGTAAAATAGAAAAAAAAGGAATAAAACATGAAACCATGGATGTATTTTATTGAGATGTACTTTAAGTGATACTAGACAATACCACTATACACTGATGATTCTCAAAAACACTGTACTGTCATGTGCTTCAAAAAACACAAAAGACTCTATAAAAAAGGTCGTAGAAGGATTTTGGAAAAACAAAAATTTTTGAAATAGTAATGTAAATTCCGTCATAGAAGTGTAGAATTTCGCATAAATATAAGGATTCCCTTTCACTATAAAAAACCTTCTGTACAATTTTTTTTTTTCTAATTCAACAACAAATTTTATTTTATCCTTCGAAATTTTTTATTTTTTGATGACAAATTCTCCTTTTTTTATGTTTTTAACTGTTAAAGTGAACTGTTGTTTATTGGTACACATGACGTTTTTTTTAAAGATATTTATGTTCCTGGTACGTTGAAATAAAGTACTTTGTTTTCAGAACAAAAATGTTTCAATGTTATTTAATTTTTTATTTTTTTTTTATTTTTCAAAAAGGACACTGTTGATAAAACACTTTATGCTTGATAATGTATTTTAATTTCCATCTACAACATCTTTCAATGGTAAAGTACAAGTCATTAATTAGTCACACATTGGATACTTCTTTTAACAAATTATACAAGTTTCCATTTACTTTTTTTTTTTTTCTATTTTTGGTAAGTGTGTCGAAATTTACATTAAACAATCACATGACACACGAATTTCAAAATATATTTTTAAGATGAAATTGTTAAATTTATATACAAAAAATTAAAAAATTTATCCTGCTGAGTTAAGTCTCACGACTTCTAATTATGCTTATGAAACTGTGAAACAACATTATCAACAATTATACTATTTTCAAAATTCTTTGAAAGCATAAATAAAGAAAGTATGCACAAAAAAAAATCAAACAACAAAGGACCCTAAAAACAAGATTTTCTTTTAAATATTTTTAATCCTTAAATTTTAACTCCTACAGAGATAATTTTTATTGCATGGACATTTTCACAGAAAAACATTGCAAGGATAACAAGACAACAAAAAAAAAAAAAACAAAAATGTATGCAGGACCGTGTAATCAGAAGTCGCGTGCAGTAAAAATCCGTAAAATTGACTTCAATAAAATTTTCCAATTTTTTTTTTTCGTTTTTATTTTGTTGTTGTTGTTAGGTGTCTTCTGTCCGTTTTTACAGAATTTTCGGTCAAAAAATAAAATAAAATTTTGTTTTCTTGATTTTTGAAACCGAAAAATAAATTTTTATGATGTCTGTCATATAGGAAAGATTATTTTACTGCTCAGTTGTATTTCTTTTTTTTTTCTTTCAGTTTATTACTAGTACATATGTACATTTTCTAGGACTTTTACTTCTAAAATAACTCCAGAAGCACTTCTTTTTTCTTGTCTTTGTGTAACTTTCTTGTTTTTATTCGATCCATAACATAAAACATTTTAGAAATTGGTAGCTGAATTGCCTTTGACAATAAAACAAAAAAAATTTGTATTTTTTTTTTTGGAAAATAGGACATTCTACAGGATATACAAGGATGATAAAGAGTATGAAATAATAAACGATTAAATAGAAAAGTTATAGTAGCTTTAGTCATTTTGTTGATTACTTTTACGTATACAATTCATACATATATTTATGTACATAAATAATATGTGCCATATAATATGAAAGTTCAATTTTTATTGAAGGACAAAAACATAAAAGGATATACTATGTATTTATATGTGGTATCTGAATTTATACAAAAATATATATGAAAAAAAAAAAAGAATTTTCTCGGTCTACCATAAACAACCCCCAGTGGTATATTTTATTGAGATTGTAATTCATCGAAATTATATGTGATATACTGATATGTATGATTTTCTCAATTTATATATGTATGTATGTATGTATATCACACACACGCATGATTCATCGCATGCACCCATAAATAATGATCATTTTTATTTTTACGTATAAATGAAAAATTTTTGTATGATATTTTCTTCTCCTGTACACATTATATTCATCGTACTATAATAAATTGAAAGAGCAATTTGTTTGTTCAATATAAAATAATGATAATAATTTAAAAAAAAAATGAAAATAACCAGAAAACTAAAATGACAACCGTCATTTCATTATCATCGTCATCAACAGGACGAATATTTTATTATTATTTTTGATGCTATTTGTATATTAAATCAAAAAATTATTTATCGAAAATAATATTTTTTTATTGGTTAAACTTCTCTTTTTTTTTACCAATTTATAATCAATAAGGCCACTATCGTCATTAAATTATTTTATTTTGCTTGGAAAAACAAAAACACAAAAAAAAAAAAAATTATGCAATCGAGTCCACGCAAGAAAAAAAACTGTTGTTAAAGGAAAAAAATATTATTATTTTAAGTTTATGGGTTCAAAAAGCCATTGTATCTTAGGATTGGGATCAACCTGATCCATTGAGTTTGGAAAAAAATCCTTTAGTGCTAAAAATTTAGATCGGCTATCAATTAATGCCGAACAGTGTACTAACGAAAAAAAAATCTTTTCCGAATCAATCTACAGATTTAATTTTTCACTTTGCAAGTTTTTTTTTTTGAAATTTTTAGATTTTCAAAAAGATCCTTGAAACTACCCTAACATTGTCCTTGTCCTAGAAATTTAAACCCTACTCTAAAAGAAAAAACAAACAAAAAATCATAACATATGTGAAAAATTACATGATTAAATCATATTAATGACACTGACCGATATGTCAAAAGCAAATAAAAATAAAAAATAAAATAAACAGGACTCATTATAGTGACGCCATATCAAAAAGTGGAAAGTAACGGTTGTCTTTCAAATAAAAATCGATTACAAATAAAAAGGACAAAATTAAAAATAAGTATATATAATGTACAAGTACAACTGTTTTTATACAAGGATATAATTGAAGTTCCTCTCTTTATATAAATTTTGTTTCGGTCGGATTTAATAATTTTTTTTTCACTTTCAATTCTTATATGAAATTCAGTTTTTTATTGTCCTTTCATTTCTATAAAATGATTTCCCCTTTACGCATCCTTTTAAATTGAAATACAAAACTTATCGAGGGATTCGAAATAACAAACAAAAATATAAAAAAAAAAACTAACACGATTTAAAAATAGAAAATAGGAAAAAAAAATTAATAAAATAAAAATCAAAGGGACGAAATAAAGTTATGGTATAATGAAAACAAAATCCTATATAACAACTCCACAATGTGGCCCACCACAATAAAATCAGCAAGAAGAAACTGCGTGAATTTCAGGAAACCAAAAAATTATTAAATTTTTAACTTTGTTTCAAAATGCAATTCCATTTCACAATTTACGAATTTCAATTTTTTGAAACAAAATGGTCTAATTTACGTATAAAAGATGTATGTGTGTTTATTGACTTTCATAAAACGTATGAAATTACTTTTTTTCTTTTATATTAGACTCTAACAAAAATTGTGGGTGAAACGCTAAAATAAAATATTCTACAAGATTAAAAACATAAAAAAAACTCTTGCTCCTTTATTTTTTTTTTCGTTTTTAATTTTCTTTATTAATAAAATTTCTTGTTTATAATAATTCAATAAAAATCGATACGCTTTGATTAAATAAAATCATAAGAATGAAAATATTTATAAAAAACAGACAGTAAAGTAAAAAAGCGTAATAAGTACTTACTTTGTTTTTTATTTGAAATACTTACTGGTTATAATTTGGTTGATCCTTTTCTTTTGGGTTGTCGTGGACATGGCCACTATGATATCCTTCTTCTTCATCAGACATTACAATCTCCCCAAGTGGTATCAAAAAGTAGTATCTGAAAATTGAAACCAATCAAAAATAAAAGAAGTTTTTTTTTTTTTTAAAAAAAGTACATTGAAAAAACAAAAAAACAAAATATCGTAAAAGGACGAACGAAAATTTTATTATTATTATTATTATTTCTAGTCCTTTGTCCAATTGCGTATATGTATATACTGCATACATATAAAAAGTACTTTGAATTTATAGCGAATTCTCATTTTTCGTAATAAGAGATTTTTTATATTGTTAATTTAGTTGGTGTGGTCGTCTTGCTGTTTTATTATTTTTTTTTTTAAATACGTTTACAATAAATAAATACGATATTGAAAATAAAATTAGAATGAATTTTTCATTAGAGTGGAAAAGAGTGACGAAAGAAAAGATTTGAAAAAAAAAAACAACATATTTTTTTATTTTATAAGGATTTTCACAAGGAATTTAATTAAATTATTTATTAGGGTGGAAAAGGATAATATAACGTAAATTATTTTCGCTATTTTAAATACGTACATATATGATGATATTTTATTGTTTTTTTTTATATATATATGGATGTATGTTTTGCGTTTCTAATTAATGTAAAATAAAACGTTTATGCAAGGTTTCAAAATGTGTAATTTCATTTACACATAAGACAAAAAAAAGGGGTGCTATAGTAGGATACTTTTATTGATATGATTTTTCTAAAATAAGAAAGGGATACAAAATAAAATTTCATGAATTTTTTATGGCATTTTTTAAAAATTAAATTCGTATTGAATGATAAATCAAAAATAATGTAAAATTTGAACATAAAATGTATTTTACGATTTCTATTTTTTCAATTAAAAAATGTGTGTTATATGTATGTATATCACAAATTTTTTTTAATATGCTTAAAATGATTAAATTTCGCATATAAAATTAATTCCATAAAAATTGTCTTGTCATCACGTCACAAAGAACAATTTCACTTTTCATGGAAATCACAGAAAATTACCAAAAAAAAAAACAAAAAAAAAGAAAATCTTGCAAAAATAAAACAAAAAACGGTCCAGAAACTAAGAAAACTTTCAACTACAAAAAAGTAAGAAAGGAAAGTATCATCATTTAGCCACTCATTTAAATGGATTACATCGCAATAGATGTCTCGTGGCATGTCTTAAGTGGATCAAAATTTATGTAAGCTTATCGCCTTTTAATTTAAAAAGAAAAGGGTCTTTCGTTCCTCTAAAGGTTGTTCTTTTGACACTCTGAGATGTGAATAATTATATTAACTCAAAGAAAAAAAAAAAAAGTTGTTTCTGTTAATTCTTCTTAGTTATCTTTTTTTTTTTGTCTCCCCATAATATTCATTAAGTTAAAGAGCTCGGCTACTTAACACTTTTGTATATTTTTAGAATTATTTTAAGAATTTTAAATTGAAATGTTATTCCTTGAAATATTACGGAAGTAAAAAATTTATATTTTATCCATGGAGAAATGAGAAATTATATAAATGCTTAACCTTTATACTAGAAAAAACTTTTCCATACATATATGTGTGTGCATTTGTTATACATATACTTCAAATAAGAATTCTAAAAATATTTCTAAGACTTTTAAGAAAACCCTTTAAAAATAAATTTAATTCAAGAGAATAGCATCGAATTATCTTTTTTTTTTTCTTTTCTTTTTATTTATTAACTTAATCTTTTTCCACTTTAAAAGGGTTAATTTATTTTCATTTTAAAGATTTTTCAATAAAGGAAAAAATACAAAAACAATAATATAAGAAAGAAAAACAAGAAAACATTAAATAAGTTGTCGTTTTTTTTGGTTTAATCATCGTGTAAATATTTTGAATTTTATAAATGTCACAAAGTGTGATTTATATTTAAAAAGTGTGCAACATCATTCACAAAATGTTTATGTTTTTTTTTTTTTCTTCTTTATTTCTCGACTGATTTACAAATAAATTTTAAAAGTAATCAACAAATTTTTGTTTTTTTTTCTTTTTAGAAAACGATTTAATAATTTAAAATCTTTTAGAAAAAATTTTTATTCTAGCAATTAAGAAAAACAAAAATATTTCAAGAATTGAAAAGATTTAATTAATGAGGAAGATTTGAATTTTTTAAAAGAAAAAAAAAAAAGAAACACAAAAAAAAAAAATAAATTCCATTCTTTTTTTATTAATAAAAAAGGATAACAAAAGAGAAAATTTTTATAAGCATTGAATGATAAAAAAATAAACTTAAATTCATGGTTATCCTTTAAAGAAAAAAAAAAAAAAGTAAGTAAATTCATTTACATCCTAAAAATGTTTACTTATGACAAATATTTGATAATGTAATCTACAATTTAGTAATTTTTCATTCACTTACCGAACTAAATTTTTGACTACTGAAAGGATAAAGAATATGAAATTTTTGTATTCAAAAATGTAGAAGTATATATTTATTATGTTTTGAGAATTTCTTCCTTTTTTACTTGATTTTCTGTGAGTACACAAAAAATTTTAGTTAAGTAAATTTCATTTTGAAAATTTAAAGATGGTGTTTATTTATTTATAAAATTTTTTATTGTGTGTTATCTTTAAATTTTTCAATTTAGTTTATTTGATTTTAAAAAAAAGTTGAAGCAAGAGCAAGAATTAAACACGAAAGAAATCTTTAAAATTGGTCTCATTCTTATAGGAAATTTTTAAAAACTTGTATACCTACATATGTTTCTACTTTTTTTTCATGTTTTCTTCTTAGACAATATTGAAAATAAAATAAAATTATGACTTTCCAGCATTCCTTTTATCGTACAGTTCATTTTTTAATTCCATGGTAATTCAAAAATCCTCTTGATTCATATTTTAAAATCTTTAATAAGATTTTTCTTTTTTTTTATTCAATTTTTTAAATGATAAAATCCATAACAACTCACTCAATTCTCTAATTTAGTTCTATTTTTTGCACGCACAAAAAAAAAAAACTCTTGAAAATCCACCCTCTTTCAAAATGCAAATCAATTGTTCTTGTTGTTGGTGGCTGCTGATACCGCTCTGATGCTGCTTCTTTTTTTCTCATGTACTATGGCACTCTTAAAAACGTGTATACATCATATTAATTCCTTTTTATATATGTAAATCATCCGTGTAGGGTGTTTCCACGTTTTTTTAAAATAAAAAAAAAAAATTAAAAAAATTAAAGTACTTCTTCTTTGATTTAAGGTCTACAATTTTTAAAATCTTCGAAAAATTATTATTACCTCAGAAAAATTGTCCTGAAAGATGTAAAATTAATTATTTTCGAGAAAAATCATTTTTCATTTTTTTTTTTTTTTTTTCAAATTTATATGGAGAAGTTTTTGAAAAAAAAACCACTCAATACTGTGCTGTGCTGGTTAAACATTGTGCAGTAAAGAACCACCCTTACATTCTGTCGCATCACCAATAAAGTTTTCAATATTTTCAGAAAATACACCAATGATTTCTAAATCTGTTTCTTACTAGTCCTTTCTAAAAATCGGACAACCAAATACCCTTTACGAACATCCTTTACAACATCATAAATTTCAACAAATAAAAAACAAAAAAAAATCCCTCATGCAAAAATGAAAAAGGAACCATCTAAAATAAATAATTAAAGAACTTGCACATGTGTGTACACATACTATATATGTAGTTTCATTATTGAAATTTATATTTGCCATATAATTCTTATTCCATGTACCAAAAAAAAAAATCGAAATGATTATTTTCTATTCAGAATCAAATCTATAATATAAATCATAAAATATGAAAAATATATATTTAAAAAAAAAACCAAATACAAAAAAGGGTTGTTTTATTTGGTGTATTTGAATTTCTATTGTTATGTGTATTGTTGTTGTTCTTGTTGTTTCATTTATTTTCATTTTATATTTGACTATAGATTAAAAATCAACCCCCATATTTTATTTGATTTTATGTTTTTAAATCACAGATATTTTGTATGGGATTATTATTATGTATATAATACAGGACAACAAAAATTAAAAAAAAAAAAAAATAAATAAATACCGTTTACTCTATATTCAATATTAAATTGAAATAAATTTCATTTATAACATTGCATAAATAGAGCGTACGTATACATATGTACATATATAAAATAGTGTTGTGTGTATATAAATGCATATCAGATCTCAATATATGTACATATATGTATAGTATACATAAATTCGTACATTTATGCATTCATTTCATATTAGGATAATATGGTATGAGTATATGAGATGAGTCCTATTAATGTTTATTATACACCACCACTGTGCGGAAACGTGGCTTCCCTTTTTGGCCACATCACTGGAAATTTTTGTTGAGATAAGTGATATTTATTTACTTTTTTTTTCTCTGTACTTTATTTATTTAAAAAAAAAAAAGTTTTTTTTTTTTAAGAACTGTTTTGTGTCATCTGTATGCAAAAAAAAAACTAGAGTGTGCTATTTTGCATTATGTAGTGCACAATTCAATAAACTTAAATTAAAAATTCAAAAAAATGAAAAAAAAAATAGCCATTTAGTGAAAAAAAAAGGATATTTTTAAAATATAATAATTCATAAATAATTCACAATTTTATTTAAATTGAAATATTTATGAAAAGTTAAAAAGGATATGAAAGGATATATAAGTATTGATATTTTATTGAAAGTGAACAATAAATATCACAGAATTGATCAATTTTGCAGTATACAGAGAAAAAAATCGAAAAAATAAAAAAGTCAGTTTGAAAAATTAAAATTAAGTAAAAAGACAAAAAGGATATTTTTGTGTTTTTCAATTTAAAATTAATTTTTTATTGATTTTCTTCTTTAGAATAAAATTCATTTAAAAATCAATAAACCATTTTTTTTTTTTAATTTGAGAAGAAAAAAAAAAAGAAGCTGTTTTGAAACCCAGAAATTCAGAATATTAAAAACAGGAAACATGTAACAATTCAATTTGAAAAAAAAAAAAAATGTTAAAAGAAAAAACGAAATATTTTATTCTTTTTTCAAGAAAAAGAATGATTTGCTAAAAATTTCACACGATTTACAATAAAATTTGATCAACAAAAGATCACTTTTAAAACAGAATGATATATCACCTGTAAACATCAACAATTACAACTATACAGAGTCCTTTTTTCTGTTTTTTCTTGATTTTTTATTGTTTTCTTTTTTCTTTTTGGTCCACATCTCAAACATCAATAAGTTGTATCTACTGAATGAAACCTTTATTTGTGTAAACATCTTCTTTTTTTTTTTTTTAATTTATCAGAAAAAAAAAAGTGGAGTTAAATTGATGTTACGTAAAAAGAAGACATCATTCTTCAATTTAATTCAATTAAAAATTGTCAACAAGAAATTTTCTATTTTTAATTTTTCATTTTTTTTTTATAGTGCTTTGTTGGTTTTTGTGGTAGTTCAACACCCACAAAAAATTTAATTGTTTGTTTTTTATTGTGATTTTTTCGATAAATCAAATTTATTTTAAAAGAAAACGTGGAAAAGGATCTCGTTTTTTTTTAGTATGATCAACAGGATTAAATTTTATACGCCTTTTAAAATTTCAAATTTCACACTTATTTAAGGAATTTTTTTTATATATTTTTCGATTAAATGATATCGAAGGATAATTAATCATCAGAATTTTTTGAAAAATCATTTAATTTTGATGTATCTGTTAATTTGTGATGGTAACTTTAAAAAAAGACAATTTTTTATGGTTTGTTATCTTGATAATTGACACTGATTGATGAGTTTAACAGTTTTACTGGATTAAACATGATTTAGAGGTTTTTTGGCTTGTTATGTTTTCAAATTAAAGAGATCGCGTGGAAGAATCTTAAAAAAAATAAATTACATACTTTCATCTCTTAATTAAATTATTATTAACTTAATTTAATTTTGAAAAAAAAAAGTTTTCTAAATAATATGTTATCGTTTTTACTAAAGGATATTTTCGCTTACTAAAAAGTTTCTCAAAAATTCAATAAGGGACCAAAAGACAGCATTTTTCAATCTCAAGATAAATGTCCTTAAAATACAAAAAAAAAACGAAAGAAAAACCTACTTGGCCACTATATGGCAAACCATTACGCAAATACCAAAAATATTTATATGCATACAATAAAAACTATTCAAAGATCTACAAAAGAAGAGCACTGAAATATTAAAAATAAATTGTTTTCTTGACCCAAACACTTTTTTTTTCTCTTTGATTCTCCCTTTCTTGAAATGTTCTGTCATTTAATTTTAAGACATTCCGATGAATTATTACGGTTATAAAAAGCATTGTATAATAATAAACAATTTTATCTAAACTCATTTATCTTTTTATATTAGTATATATTATGGAATGTGTGTAACAATTGCATCACATACTATGATAAAGATATTCTGATATACTGTACCGTAATAACCAGATAAAAATAAAATAGATATAATTTTATATATGAAGATATTATTTTCATCTTCTTTTTATTATTATGTTTAGAAGATTTATATACTGCGGAAATAGTTGGCAATTGTGTTGAATTTTTGTTGTTTGAAAACAATTTAACAATATTTTTTTTTTCAGATTTTTTCATCCGATAGATACAATTTATTTACGTTCTTTTTTTTTTCTTTTTAGTTTTCGTTATTTTATTCAATTTTCTAAATAATATGTTCGAATATTTACGCCTTGTAACAATTGCAAAAGTCTTTATCATTTGAAATTTTCAAAAAAAAAAAAAGTGAGATCAATAACTTTATTATATGAACTTCCGTTCCAGAAGTTCTTTTTAGAAATTCACTACTACTTACTTTTTTTTTTTATTCGATGTGAAGATTTTCTCTTAATTTATTGAATCAAGAAAGGTAAAAATAAATCAATTTATATTTATTGGTAATTTTTTTCTAAAGATTAGATAAATAGAAATAACCCATGAAATAAAAAATAAGAAACCTGGATCGATTGTAATGTGGATAACCAAGCGATATGGGTTTCATAATTTTTTTTTTCTTTTTCTTTTTTTTATTAATTTTGAAAATAAGTATTTTATTAAATTTGCACGAGCTGAAACCTCGAAAAAAGAAAATTATTATTCTCATTAAATTTATCCCAACAGATAATTAAAGGATTATAACCCTCGCGCATATTACTTCCTCTTCCTAAAGGATTATCTCTGTAAATATCCTCGTTTTTTTTTTCAACCTTGAAAATTCGATATGAAATCTGTAAAAATTTTTTTTAAAGCTGTTTTTTTTCAAATCCTTTTGATTGTTATTGGAATTTTAAATATATCGTTTCATCGTTACATAAATATTTTCTACGTTTCTTTCCTGATTTTTATTTTCATTTTTTATTCCATTTTTTTTCTTTTTCTGTTTAAACGTGAATGTTTTGATTTTTCTCGTCATCATTGCAATGCATCAGAGAATTGTGTACTTACAACAGATATATTGTGAATTTTTTACAATCAACAATGCAACATATCAATGTCGATTACAAAATAAAATAACGAGAAAAAAAAAACATGTTAAACTAAAGATAAAAGTATATTTTAAAAAAAACTTATAGATACCTACCTACAGAGAAATAATAAATCCATTGCAATAAACAACAAATCCATCGCATATTGCATTTATATATGTATGTATGTATATAAAAATCATATCCTTTACTTTTACAGAAAGTAGAAAAAAACATGATATTATAAAAAAATAATATAAAGCAAAATATATGTATAAACCAAAAAACCTAGATCATTGTTTAGGTGTCGTTGATGCACTAGAAAATTCAAATAGAACAGGTATTGTAATAGCACACGTCTAAATAAAATAAACAAGAACAACAATAGGGGAGCAGTATCAAATGTAGAATCCGTTTTTTTTTTAAGGAAGAAGGTTTTGAGGATCAGAATTCAGTACGGTACATAACAAGATGAGTAAAAAAACGATTTTCTCTTATTATTTCCTGTTTATTGCAAAATTAAAATAAAAACGACAACCAACTTTTTTTACAATCATCACCGTCAAAAGCTTTACATATGAAGAGCACTTGTATGTTTTTACAATCAACATTTGACACCCATACCACGTCCATTTGCCACACTAAGGATTAATTTCCATCAAAGGTACAAATGGCAAAATATTTTTTTTTTTCACAATTTTTATACGTGAGTGTGTTACAACACCATGGTTTCTAACACACTTTACGACACGATACAACAAATTTATGATATTCAAAATATCGATTGATCCTGTTATTAAGTTTATTCTCTCAAGTAAATACCGTAAAACAAAACAATTCGGACCCAAATTTCCTAAAATTTGTGCCGCAATGGAAATTGGCCTTAAATTCACCATTTAAAAAAATAGCAAAAAAATCTACTATTTACATCATCATGACATAAAAGGGTTGAAACTTCATCCAGTAGCTGTTCTACCATACTCTTTGAAATTTGTCAAAGAGATGAATTTAGAAAAACTATCTAATACTCTAATACTAAAATCTCTGCATCATGCTATACTACTGTTGACTGTTACTAAATACGAAAAAATCTTTTATTTGAGAAAAAAAAAAAGAAACTATGGAGAAAAAAGTATGCATTTTACATTTGAATGCATCAAACATAAAGAACTACATACATACTCGTATACAGTGAAATGTATTGGTATCAGTAGCACCAGCAACCATCAATGTGGCCTGATATAAGCCCAAAATAAAGAAAAAAAAAAGTAAAACTTTATTGTGTCCACTAGAAATTCTATTTGTTGTTGTTGTAAATTTTTATTCAGACTTTTTCCTGTGGGATGGAAAGCTTGTTATGCATGAATCTTTTTCACTAGGGAGTTTTTTTTTTTTCTCTTGTTTTATTATTTTTTTTTTTTTTGTACCATCAAAGTTCTTTTCGCAGTATTCTCGATGTATCAGTATTCCGGTATCCGGATGGTAAAAAAGCAAGTTTTCCTCTATATTTTTTATTTTCTGTGCTTCTTTTTTGTTGCTGTAGTTTTTCTCGTATGCATATTACTTTATGTACTCGTTGACGTCAATTGTGTAATATGCATACATACATCACGTATTTTGCATCTAAAACAAGGTTTTTTTTTTTTTGTCATGACAATAACCTATAGTGATGATGATGATGATTCCATTTGGATGGATGTTATGTAGTTTCGTGGCAATGTTAGCTGTATCCGAAACGGAAACTGTATGGTTGGAATGTAAAAACTACCAACTAGTACACAAAATAATAACAGAAAATTTAAAACATCTAGGTAAAAACTAATACAAAAAAAACAAAAACATCGTAGATTTTATGTACAAAAAAAACTTTATCTGTTTTTTCAGATACATATTTATTAT
The DNA here is from genome assembly GCA_939192795.1 of Bombylius discolor. Taxonomy (NCBI): domain Eukaryota; kingdom Metazoa; phylum Arthropoda; class Insecta; order Diptera; family Bombyliidae; genus Bombylius; species Bombylius discolor. The sequence continues at coordinate 49,164,225 of OW584240.1, read as the reverse complement.
TCCTGTGAAGAGTTTATCGTATACATGTAATTCAAAGTAATCAATTCTTAAGCAGTTTTGTTCAATTATGAAATGTTGTGTCCAGGTTTACACAATTTTTTTTTTTTAATTTTATATTTAAAAACTAAAACACAGTTTGAAAAAATATTATAGAAAAAAATACAAATAATTCAGAGAATCGATAGAAAAGAAATCCTGTCTTTAAAATGTGCTAAAAAAATTTAAACAATAAAAGAGATTCTTTTAATTTGATACAAAAATTCACTAACAAATTTTTATTTTATTTTGAAAACAAAAGCAAAATATATTGTCTAACATAATCTTCTTATTACGCTGAATTGACATTAAATCTGTATCTGAAAAAAACAAAAACTAAAAATAAAAATCAATCCGCTTATCAGAAAAAAAAAATTCCCAATATGGTTCAATCAAAACAATTCACAATAATAAAAAAAAAACGCAGAAAAACAAATGAAGTAAAGATAAGATGAAAATTCCTCCATGACCGGAAGTTACTTATCATTATATATTTAAGTGTGTATCGTGTGCCTTGTGTTGTTTGTCCATTTTTTTTCTAGGATAATAAAAATCCAGCTGACTATACATACATCTCGAGTAACATGATCTTTAGTAGTAGAGTAGCATCTTGTTTTTTTTTTCAATATCACGAGGAAAAAAAATCAATTTTAAGCACTTTTTATTTATTTGATTATTTTTTGCTTCCCGAAAACAAAATATCCTTAAATCAAGTCTTTAATTTAAAAAACGAGGAAGAGAAGAAAAAATTGTAGAGCATTGAATAAAATTATATTCCAAATAGTTTTTTTTTTTTTTTAAATCCGATAAATTATCGAAACATAATCACAAACTATTGTGTTTATAATTTGGACTTTTTTTCTAAGGATCTTGAAGGATTTGTTTTTCTTTCTATTTTCGAAATCAAATTTTTTTTTCCCTTTTATTTGCTAAATTTTATTTCTTCAACTAATTTCGTTCCGGCTTAATTTTCAATAAGAAAAACACCTTTTTTTTATTTACTTATTATTTTTTTTTTTTTGAAACAGAAAATTTTTTAAAAAATATTTCATACTCAATTTCATATCAATTGAATGCGAATTAGTGCGATATCTGTACACTTTTTGTTGTTGAAAAGGATATCCAAAAAAAAAAAAACTCATCTAAAAGGCAGAAATAATAAAAAATTGTATAATACCCTTATTATGTGTGCTATGCATATGTTCGTTTACGAATCGATTCCTTATTTTTCCTTTTCCTCCTTTTTCTTTCAAATTAAAAAAAAAAAAATTGAATTTATCAAAGGAAACAAATTTCAATTCTGCAAAAAATTCTACACCATTTTCTACATCTTATCTTAATATTTTATCAAATCAGTAATTTGATCAAGAAGTCCTTTATTTTTTTAAAAAGAAAAATTAAATTACACATATCCTTTTTACACATAATACCTGATGGTCGGCGTATTAAGGATATTGGATATGTTACGCATACACAATATAAAAAGCTTTGGTTTCAGTTTTGTCAAAACAACACCAACGTAAAAATAAATAGACAAAAAAAAAAATTATAAACAAAAGGATAAAGAAAGCAAAAACATAAAAACTAATATGGTCAATGATATGATATTTCAGTTTAGAAATATCCAATTACATTGTAATGGGTCACGCATGTTTCTTTTAATAAATTTAATTTACGTAAAATTTCAAAAAAAAAAAAAAATAATAATAAGAAAAATAGGATCAAAAGAAAAGCAAATAAAGCTTAAAACTCTCTTGAAAACAAAAATGTAGCTAATTGTCCTTTTTCTTTCTTCATCAAATTTCTTTTTTACATAGAAAATTTTTAAAAGGAAACAATTTGATGAATTTTTTATTATGTAAATGTATCTAAAAATCGACTACATTAACCATTATCATCCTTATCATATTGCTTTCTCCTTGTATATTCTATTTTCTCCATACATTTTGCCACAAATGGCACACACACATTTGATATACACATTATTCTTTTATTTTTATTAAAACCCTTTTACTGTCGCATATATGATCTCAATTTCAAAACTTTATCGCGTTAAATTCGCCTCAGTTGCTATCAATTCCAATTTGCATAGCTTTCAATTTATTTGTGAATTTTTTTTTTTCCAGTATTTTCTTTTCCTCTCGATATATTTTAAATACGATAAAAAAAAAATCCATAAAATGACCGAAATGTTACTCAAAATAAGCTACAATAAAATCGGCTTTAGTGTCGGCATCTTTCCTTGTACATCACAACCTTTCTTTTTTTTTTCTTTCTTTTATGTGCACAGATTTTTTCCCATAGACTTTTTGGATTTATTTTATAATATTCTTATGTGATATCTGTGATTTTCCTTGAAGCAATAGAAAGAGTATCCGCATATAAAATATTTTGAAATTTTGTCCTTTCAATGGTATTTTATATCAAACTCAATATAGTGAGACTTGATATGCGAATTTTCTTTAACATTTTTGGTTCGTTTTTTGTATCTTTAACATTTACAGCATATGTGATCAGATTGACCAGAATAATAAACTATGAATGTATATAGTATATATATTTTTTATTCACATATAAAATCTATGATGGTAAATTTAACAAATGCAAAAACAAAATATAAATTTTTTTTATAAAATAAAAATAGGGGAGATTTAAATTTTTTTTTTCTAGACTATACATTTTAGGACACGAATAAATGGTATATGAATAAATTTAGTTGAAATTGGAAAAGGAGTATATCTGAATATTTGAAAAAAATAATAATAAAATCTATTGAAAGGATTGAAGGTAATTTTATGGGTAGATATGAAGTATTGGCCACATACAACAAATTTGTAACACATTTTAAATATAAATTCCTTCCACAGATTTTTTTTCTTTATTTCCGGTCAAGCAATTTGTTTTCTATTCATTTCGAATGGTCTGAAAATATTAATTCAATAAAATATTATAAAAACAGGAGGAAAATACAATTTTGAATTAAAAATAAGAAAAAAATGCTGGTATAATCCAGCATCCATTGAGAAATAATTTAAGAGTAATTAGAGATTGAAAATTTTAGAGCTTTGATTATAGTTTTTGAGGTTGATTGATAGTAATTTTATAAGCCCACTGTCAGGCAAAAGGCGCTTAAATTACATATGATGCGGCGCCTTATTGTTTAACTAGCTGTTTTCCAATGATATTTGCATCTTAAATCATACATCCTTGTTCCTAATTACAAGTGTTTAATTTGAAATTTGGTCATATGAGCACTACCATACGTATTTAAAACTGTGAAACACTTAAACAAATCTCTAAAACAAGGTGCAAAAATATCACAACATAAATTTTTAAGTGTTTTTCAATGAAAATTCAATAATTCGATTCTTTGTGAAACAATAACGAACAAAAAATATTACAATTTTTTTTTCCTGAACTAAAAATCATTTGTATATAGATACTTTCTGATACAAGGGTGTTTACACATAAGTGTCAAAATTTACACAAGTAAAAAAAAAAACTAAAAAACAAATTATAATTTGAAACCCTATGGAAAAAATTTAGTTTTTTGTAATTCAATCCAAAAATTTGTTAAACAAATTTCCCACATCTTAAAACTATCCGTTTTTTCTTTCCTGCATTAAATTACATCATTACATAATTTTTAATATTTTTGATTTTTCTATCGAAACAACAAATTGTTTATATCCTTCTTAAATGTCCTGTTGAATTTTTATGTTCATATTTTTTTTTTTTCATTCTATAAAAGAACAGGTTACATTCTAGGAAGAATTTTATAATTTTTTAACTCGAACAATTTAATTTCAAAATTTTTATGTTTACAAAACTCTTAATTTTTTAAGAAAAACAATAAAAAAAAAAAAAGAAGAAAAAAAATACACATTGACAAAATAATAAGAAAATCAGTAGAAAAATAGTCAAGAAAAAAATTTAAAGATCATATTATGAGGTTTTTGGTTTAAAACCATAAAAATATTATTCAAAAGAACGGATGCTTGATATCATGCTGAGATATCAGCAACTTAAACACACATATTATATAAGATTCAGAAAATATCTAGAAGGCACATTCCTTTTGCAAAAAGGACTACAAAAATTTCTTGTTTCACTTCTGAAGAAGATTTACAACTCATTTATTCCAGAGATATCACTTGTATTGATCGAATCCTAAAGATATACTAAATACCGCGTCTTTGGATGACAAAAACAAAATTACAACGACATATGTACATTCACTTCATTAATATAAAGGACATCGTGCTCTGTTGGATACACGATACAAGAAGGTCATTTCAAATTATATGCCATTGAGATAAAAAAAAAAAAATTTATAATAAAACAAAACGTGTACACAAAAAAACATTTTTACGTAGAATAAGTGTGCCCTGCCGTGAAATGAATGTTTGAAAAGATATTTTATTTTTCTTGTTTTCTACCTCAAATGAATCTTTAAATTGTAAATTTAAAGCAATAAATTGTTTATCCTGTCAAACATATGCTTCTTTTACCTTCATATTATGTTATCTTTTTCTGATATCTTAACAACAAAGTGATGAAGTTGTTTGTCAATTTTTCTCTAATTTTCAATTTTTCTCCCTAAATTGTATATAAACAAGTAAATTAATAAAATAAACATTTAAAAAATTTAGAAAAAAACAAAACAACCTTTAAATTAGACATTAAGGACATTAAATTTTATGCGGACAATTTATTTTTTAGAATTCTCTAAATAAATTTTTGAAATCTAACAACTTTATAAACTCAAATAAAAATAAACTTTAGGTGAGCAGCATTAGAAAGGATTAGACAAAAAAAATAGAAGAGAAAAATTCAAATTGTATTAAAAGCATTATTAAAAGTGAAATACTTTTTACCAGAGAATAAAAATAAAAGAACTCGTTTTGAACGTCTGATGATCATGAAATAAATTTTTTTTTAAAGGAAAAAAAAATAGTCTGTGTACATATGTACCAACAGGAGAAGGAAAAAGTCACTGAAGCTTTTAAATTAGGCCATAACTTTAAAAAACACAAAAAAAAAATATGAAAATAAAAAGAAGAAAAGTTACACCTACCGTTATCATGTGTGGTTTGGGTTTTAAATGGATTAAAACTTGAGGCCTGAAAAAAAAAACAACAACACATAAATAACACTTCCATATCCACTTTTACTTGTAGAGTATCTCACCAAAATAAAAGGATAACAGTCATACTAGAGAAGCAACAAGAAGGGATCAAATGTTGTGTAACAACTTTATGATCTGTGTTAGCCGAACATATAAAATATGCGGAATAAGAATGAGATTATCCTCTCCTTAGTGTTTATAGAATGAGGATTTATCTACCAAAAGCCCAACCAAACAAACTGGCCATTAAAAATTAAGTTAGAGTGGAAAATCTAGATTAACAAAAAAAAAAAGGTGAAAATAGAAAGAATTTATGAACATATTTCAAGGCTTCCTTTGGTACTTGTATTTTACAAAATCAAGTCAGTCAGTCAGTTAGTTAATTTAAAATCTATTTTTTATGTAAATGAATTTTATCATAGGAATCAGAATTCAGAAGGCGACAATAAGAGTGAATGGAAGATTTTTATTTTAATTTTTTCAATACAAATTTTTCACAAAAAAAAAAAACCTGAAAACGTAGATGACACAAAGTTGACACTTCTCTATCTAACAATGGACGATATCACATAAATACAAATCTCTTAAACAGAAAAAAAAAAAATTATGACATACATAAAAATCATTCAAGTGATAAAAAAATAAAACAAAATCAGTTGTAAACAGACAACATAATCATCATCATCATCATCATAATCAAAATACATCACCTTATTGTCCATCGTTTTGGAAAAAATTATACTGTTTTGTCATTTGAATAAAGAAATTTTTATTGACAAGGTTTTTATTTTTTTGCTTCTTCTTCGTATTTTAAAAATCATGTCTCCTTCGTGTAATAAGAACGTAAAAAAAAAAAAAACAAATAATAAAATATAAAAAAAAAATTTAACACGCGCCACATAGACTTTGTCATAGTTAAAAATAATCATTCTGATGAAGATGTTGAATTACAATTGATTTTCTTTTTTATTTCCCGTCATCAGGACATTATGAAGGAAATAAAATTAATTTTTACAACCTGTTTTACGAGATAATTTAATTATGAAAATATTAGAATACTGATTTTTATGTATAACTTTAGGATTTAAAGAAGAAAAAAATATGAAAAAAAGAATTTTTTTGTATGAAAAAAAAAAAAGAAACAGATTAATGAGGTGAATGCAAATGAAAAAATTAAGTAAAAAAAGTTTTGATAAGACTATTCCGTTTTTAGTTTATTTTTAAAAAAATACATTTTTGATTAAATCACATACGAGTATATAGACGACCAATCAAAAATTCCTGTAATCAAAACTCATTTTCATTAAATCAAAACGACTTGAAATTTCTTTAACATAAATTCCTTCCAATTTTCACCAAATAACTTTAGTTGCTGGCTATTTAACCTTTTTTTATTCAAAATATCTCCCATGAGTCCAATTTCTTATCTTAAAAATAAATAATAAAATTTAAATTGATTCGTCTGAAAACATTTTTGTTTTTATTTTCTTTTTTCTACTTGTTTTTTTCTCATTATCCTTAATTTCATATTATAGCATATTTTGTAGCTCATAAAAATCGAAAATCACACAATATTGACTTAAACTTAAATCAGCTCAACCCCTTCCTTTAACAAGAAAAAAAGTGATCCATAAAATGACGATTTTTTCCTTATTACTGAAAAAAAAAAGGATAATAAAATGTCGTAAAAAACGATTTCAGTATTTTAGTGCTCCTATATAGTTTAGTTAAATCGCTTTGGAATCGAATTAAAATTGGCTCATTTTCAAAAAAAAAAAAAGAAAAGAAAGGAAAAATAAAACAGCATCACCCCCTCAATCGTCATTTAAACGACGACGTTTTGAAAATTCGTTTAAACTAAATTTCCAACGACGAAAAACACATCATATGGATGGTCATAAAATTCTATGACATTAGTTCAATTTTTTTCTCCTTTAACTCGTTTATCCTTTTTTTTCTGTTTATCCTATAAAAACATTTTTTTTTTCTTTCAAACTTAAACAAAAATTCACAGTACACATTTGCAGACATATGTGTACAACGATACATATATTGCTGGTTAGTCCTTGTGACCAAAGAAAGGACATAAAAATTTTCTTTTGTAAATTTTCAAACTCCTCACATACATACGGTATTAAGAAATATCCACTTTGAAAATAAAATTACAGAAAAAAAACTACCAAATTGTGGTGGAAGTAGGACGAGAATGTCCTTTTTTCAAAAAAAAAAAAAAAAAAAAAAAAAAATTTGATAACTAAACTAAAAGTGCCATAACGAGAATGGATGACTACAAGAAAAGAAAAGGAAAAAAAGAAGAAAGTTTACACAAAAATTGAGGAAAGCTGTTGGCCAATTTGGTTTGGGCGACTAACAATTTTCCATTCGAATGGTAAATTGGACACAAGGATAAAATTATAATAATATAGCAACAACAACAAAACGATAAATGTGATGATAAAATAAAGTGAAAGAAATCAAAGTTAATATTGAGAAAATAAGAAAAAAAATGTAAGAAAGAAAACTGTAAAAAAAAGAGAAAATTTAAATAAAAATAAAAGAAACGGTAAATAAAAGGAAGGATATTTTTTTTTAGAAAAAAATATAAATAAAAATAAATTGCAAATGATAAAAGATGACGAAAATTGTCGAAGACATAAAAAAGACATTTATAAAACATCAAAGCAAATGAAAAGCCTATAGAAAAAATTAAGATCCCCTGGGAGAAGTTTTTTATATGTGATGCGTGGTTGTTTTTGAGGTAATAAAATTTGGTTTTAATGCTGATTTTTAAATAAAAATTGTTTTATGGGGATAGTTTGGTCATTTTTAAAAATTGGTGTGTGGGGAAAGTGGAAGAATAATCCTACTTCTCTATTTTCAGTTATGGTAAGTGGGAAATACGATTTTGTGTAAGTTTTAAAAATCACAACAGAAACGAATATAGTGAATGATTTTTCTACAATTCCGATGAAGAAATGACCAAAAATCAATATGGATACTTCTAAAAGTTGACTTTGTTTGAAAAACAAATTACCAATCTCGAGAGAACTCAAGATAAGTGTCGAAGTGTTCTTTTCAGACCTCGAACCACTGAATCAAACCATTTGAGGTCTAAATGAGCCTTCAAAAATAGATGACAATAATAAAAGGATCTTTTAAAATAAACCACATTTACTTTTTTTTTTTAACACGAAACATTTTCAAAATCGATTCGAAATGGATTTATATTAACAATAGTCATCTAAATTAATTTTACATGCATATCCGAAGGAAGCCTTTGACTTTTCAGACACAAAAAGGATACAAAAAAAGAGGTTACGCAAAAATAAAAGAATAACCCTAAATGTATAACGAGAGAGTATTTTATACAAATTTATTTTGTGACCACAGGAACCACATATTTTCTCTATGTGATATATGACTTTTTTTTCTTATTTTTTAGAAAATTTGTTCTAAGAATGAAGACATACATATTATTTTATATTCTCTGAATCCTTGATTTATTGCGAAAGAAAAAGTTAGTCGGTCAGTTTGTCGCTTGTCGCAATTATTTGAAAGGCAAAAGATAAACAATCAGACTCATCATGCAGATAAGTAGTTCAAAAAATATTAAGAGACACTATTTTTTTTTTAAAGAACCGCATTTATTTTTCTATAAAAAAAAAACATTAAATAGAAAAATTAAGTACATTGTGTCCTTTTTGGTTTCTTGTTCTTTTGTGTAATAATATGATTTTTGCCGCAAAAAGATCAAAAAACACAAGAGAACAAATTTTTTTTTAATTTAGAAGAAAATAGAAGTCATTATCTATGATATCGTTTATTTTTGAAGAAGGAAAAAAAAAAACAAATACAAAATCCTGACAATAGTTAATTTTTACCTGGAAATGAGGTGATATTTAAAGTGATTATTAGAATGTCAGTCGAAAAATATTAAGGCGTCTTATTTACGATTTTTATTTGTATTACGACAGTTTACGATTCTTCTGTATTGGGCAATTTAAACAAGAAACAATGATTTTGTCACGAGACAATTAAATGCTGAGTTTGATAAATTTAGATTTATAGAGACTAGACGGACAAAAGCAAAAAAACATCAAGAACAGGTGTGAATTGATTAAACATAAGCTTATTTCCCTGAAGTCAAAGATTTTTCAACCACAATCAAAAGCATTCACAAATTTAAGCTTCCAACTGTGTTAAATTATAGCCACATCAAAGACCAAATACAAAAGTGTATAAAAAATTAGAAAAAAGCCGATAAAATTCAATTTACGTTTTCTATTCAAATTTTTATCCTGTCAAAAAAAAAAGTTTTCTTTCATCTTTTTTTTTTTTTGTCTCTATAGGAAAACCACTTTAAAGTCACTCACTTTGTAACAAAATTCAATTTATGTATTACATCGTGGTACTTAATTCACCTCTTGTCATGTAATATTGTAATTCTCTTCCTTTTTTTGACGTTTTCTCATTCCAATTTTTTTTTTTTTTTTTTTTTCAAATAAAATTTTAACAATTTCACACTTTTCAATAAAAAAAAACAAAAATCAAAGCAAAAAAAAACTCTATTTATAGACAATATACGACACTCTGTATTGTGTCCTTAAAATCGTTATGGAATCGGCATATTGAATAATTTTTTTTTTAAATAGAATTATTGTCGTATAATTCAGGAAAATTTATTTAAATCTCACTTTTATGGGAATCAAAAAAGAAAAAAAAAAAGATAATATTAAATCTATCCGCAAGGATATGCCAATTATAAATTGTTGATTGACGGATTTCATTGACAAAATTCGAAAAAAAAGGACTTTTGTCCTTCGTATTGATTCGCAACATTTCCTCATTGTAAAATGACTTGTAATTTATATGAAATGTAAACTTGTTTTTTAGTGTATTTATTGAAACGAAATTGATCCTTCAGCCAATTGTTGAGATGGTTTAAAATAGGATTATGTCATCTTAATTTCTCTACATAAAAAAAAGTGATGACAAGAAATTTTATAAAAGAAATTTACAAGAAAACTAAAAAAAACATAAGTAAAAAAAATTAAACACCAAATTTTGAAGCATAAAGTGTGAAAAGAATATGAATAAAAGTTGAAATTTCTTCTTTTTTAATTCTATTGAAAACTTTCTCTACTTTCTTCAATTTAATAAATTCTATATCAGAACATAAAAATTTTAATAAATTATCAAAATATGACATTTATAATCCTTTCGACAGAATAATATCCTCATTTATTTCTCATCTGTTATCCAAACAAGAAAAAAATAATAATAAAAAACTGAAATTCCTTTTAATCTTAGCTATTAAAACTCCAGTAGTCCAAATTCCAGATGGTGCAAAAGCATCACCTCCACAACACAGCTTGTGTGTCTTCTTATTATTTTTTTTTTTCAATGGTCATACATACTTTTCATTATTCATTTTTCACTTTGGTTCTTTTTTTTTCTAAGGATACCGCATTTTATAGAAGATGTCACATCTTTAGATCGTAACAAGTTGTAAACCGAAAGGATAATATCAATGAAATTGACTTAGTATTAACATCACGTTCCATATTTTTGAGTTCGTTTTTTTACCATTATCATTATTAACATCATTGTTCTTGTATCATAATCAACATCACATCGTTGTTGTCATCATTTTTGTTTATTGTTATGTCATTTACGATTAAAAAAGGATTTCTTTTTTTTTTTTTTGTAAGAGTTAAAAAGATAAAAAACAGAAAAGAGGTGAAAAATGAAAAATGAATAAAAAATGTGAAAGAAAGAAAAATGTGACAAAAGGAATTTTTTATTCTGTTTTTGGAAGAAACAAAAATAAAATAAAAGTTAAAATGGGTTCATTTGTTGATCCTACTAAGTTAATCCAATCAAAATCTCATATAAATATTATTATACACAAAATGTTTTAGAACTCAAGAAAAACAAACTAAATAAAAGATAAAGGATATTTTTAATCTTTTCTCGTATGCCTTTTATGAATGAAAACACCATTTTTTTTTTCTTTTTCTTTTAACAAAAATATAATCATTGTATCATCATCATATGTTGGATTAAAATGTGTCCTGCTGATACAACACTGACGCGTTAATTTCATTATTAGATCTAAAATGTAGAGTAGTCCCTTTATTTTGTACATATATATTCTCATATTAGTTATGTTTGTATATATATATATATACATATGTGTGTGTGTGTGTACAGTAGTGAACGTGTTCATATGTATAATTTACAAAATGAAGTTATCACCTCAATTTTAGATAAAATGTATATTTTGTATCCCATATTAAGGATATAGGAAAAAATCATATACATGTACATACTTATGTGTGAAATTTTATTAGGTTGATTAGGGTTCACCGTTGTGGCTATTTTATTGAAAAGAAAAAGGTTTCTTTTTTTTTCTATAAAATAATAAGAGATGGGACAAAGTCCGTTCAAAATTCAATTAAAAATTTCAATTATAGGGAAAGTGTTGGTAATTAGTGATTAAATTACTTATGAAATTTCACAGCTCAAAAAGAGAAGATTCAGAGGAATGGCTATTAGTAAAAATCCTTTTTAAAAAAAAAAACATTAAGCCCATTGATAATTCAACACCCACATAAAATCTTCAAGTCAAACAGTAGCTTGATACGTTGAAAAATTAAAAATCAGATTTATTGAAATTTTCTAAGTTTTGAAAGTTCTTATGCCCTTGCGTAATTGTATTCGAATATTAAAAGTCGTTTTTAGAAGACCAATAATTTTTATTACAAAAATAAAAAAGGTCATCGAAAAACAAAATAATTTCTAAGATCACGTGACCTTCTCTGTTTTATTCAGAACATCCTATCTAAACAGTTCCCTCAACAAAATTTCAAAGAATAAAAAATTTCTTTAAATCATTAAATATGATATCTTTTCTTGCGTGAATCTTAATAAAATCATTCAACTTTTAGCTACTTATTCTTATTTTTTTTGCCTACTTATTGCAAAATTAGCAAAAAAAATCCCTTTAACAAAAGCAAGATAAATTGCTTATTTACCGTTACAAATATCATTCAAATAATTGAAACTCATTCGAGTATATCAAAATAATTGAAGATGTATTCCTTTCATATTCAAATTAACCAAATTAATCGCTCTCTAGAGACATCATTTTTTTATGTTCAGAAGGCAAACCAAAAGATTTGTAAAGTCGTTTTCTGATGTCATTATTATAATTTTTTATTTTTTTTCCACCGGATATGGACGGATATGTAAACGAAAAAATAAAAGAATTAAATCAAGTTCTCAAGATGAATACATTTTTATATGACATTCAATTGGAATAATTCTGTCCCTCTAAAAAAAAACTAATTCAAAATTCTTTTTTAAAAGAAAAAAAAAAATAAATAAATAAACATCTTAATAATCCAAAAAAGGTAACCCTTCACCTTCTTCGGATTGTTTAAAACTTGTTTGTTTTTTCTTATATCCATTGTTTCTTATTTCAAGTAAAGTAAATATTTCGATGATACTTTTATTACATTAATTCGTTACACATTTTATTTTTTGAATTCATGATAAATTTTTCTTTTTCAAATCGAATACAATGAGAATACGTACATGATGGTAATGTGATGTGGCCACAGAAATATACATATGTATGTACATTTGCTAAAAAAAATTTAAAAAAAAATTCTTCCGTTCTGAAAGACTTCATTTTTTCTTTTGCATTTCATGTCCTTTTGAATCCTTGTATTACGAAAAAGGACAATCTTCAATTGTGCTCCGAAATAAAAAATGTAATATGCAAATCGTCAGATATTGAATTCTGTTGTTTCTGTGGACAAAAAGAAAAAAAATTGAAACAAAAATTTTATGATCCTCTTTTTTGTGTACTACCATAAATTAAACACTATGAGATAAACACCTCACGAAGAAAAGTAATGTATGAAATAAAAATTCTTCTGTTTTCGAAGTTTTGTTCTTTTCAGTTGTTCCAACATCATATCATACCAATAATGCAGACCAATTAAAAAAAAAATATGTATTTTCGAACTTTCGAAATTATTGGCAAAGGCTTCCGAGTTTTTTTGACAAAAGCTTAAATCGAAGCTAACTCTATACGTGTATGAAATTTTTCTTTCTTTATATAGCAAAAGTCCTACCCCACGAAAAACATGAGAACTTTAAATTCAACCACGACTCTAAAGAATTGATATACTTAGAAATTTAAAGAAATAATTCATTCGTAATATCTCGCCTACCTATTGAGCAAGCAAGTTTATGTTAAAAATGCACAAGATATGTACATACATATGTATATGTATAAATCCGAATCTAAAAAAAATTATTCGTCATTGTCGTTCATTTATTTATTTAACGCCCATTTTATCATATTAATTCGGTGTTAGCATAGAACATAGCTTAAAAATCATACATAACGTACATATAATATGCATATAAATGAATTTTATAATCCTTGAACAGTTGATAGTGATCACGTTCATATCCGGCTACTGGATCAGCTTAACTGTTTTTGATATCTGTTTTTTTTTTTTAATTTTTTTGTTGAATGAATTAACTTTATAGTATGTGATTTACCACAATATGACCAAAAGTGTTCTACTATATACTCTTTGCTGATATGGTCAATATAGCCATGGGTTTATCCTCTTTTCCTTTTTATTTTATAATTTTGCAGGTGATAATTGAAACATCCGCAATTCAAACACAATTGTTATGAAAATTTTTGTTCATTAACACAAAAAAAAAAATTAAAAGAGGTTTTTCAACTTTAGAATAATTTTGAAGTTTATAGAACAAGACAAGGGATCAGTTTTGGCCACTTTATGGCTACAAGGGAAGACATGTGCGATGAAGGGTCCTATGTGTATCAAAGAACCATTAAACAAAGAAAAAACTATTCTTTTTTTTGCATTTTCTTTTGTTTCTTTAACTTCACTTCTCTTTTTCTTTTTTTTTTTTTTCATTTAATTTAGACTACTTATTGCGTCGGCGTCATTCTTTAAATTATTTTAAATTGTTACTCATTCTCAATGGGATATTTTTTGTTTTTTTTTTCATAAAAAGGATATTCAGTCGTTGTTTAGAAAAAAATTATTTTTTTTTTTTTTTTTGGCTTTTGACTTTAAATAGCGACAGATGGTAAACGTATGGAATTCAAATTCTTAACGGTAGTGGTTTAAATTGTGGGTAATATGGTTCAAATACATTTGATCAACTGTTTTTTTTTTTTTTGCAATTCCATTTTTTTAATTGTTTTTTTTTTTCTTTGAAAATTTAGTCCACTTAATATATTTAATCCTAAATTTTCAAGTTCATATCCTTACAAGGATTTTACATTACTTCTTCAGATTTCGGTATCAATTTCTCAAAGTATAAATTTTTGGATCAGGAATCTACGCATTTCTGGAACATTTTGATAACGTTTTTGTGTACCATTTAGTTTTTTTTTACAGTAGGTATGTACTTTTTTTCTCCAAAAATTTCAATTACCTTCAAAATTTCAATCAATGCTTATTTAAAATCCTTAAGTACACTAAAATACATACTTTATTTTCTAATTTTGTGTGCTAACCAAATATCATAAACACTTTAAATTTAGTATCCTTTCTTTTTCCCTATAGATCATACTTATTTTGTGGTTATTTTCATAGCATGAAATTTTTGAAATTAATTTTCTTGTATCGTAATGTATATTCAATGTAGAACCCCTTTTTTTTCTGTAGGCCTAAAAAATTACATATTTCGAATCCCTTATTTTATTTTTTTTTTAATTAAAAATGTTCTAGAAATTTATTATTCTTTGTTGTTTCTTTTTTTTTTCCTATATACCTACAATTTTTGAATATGAAATTTACAAAAAAGGTATTAAAGATGAATCCATTATTGTGTCACATTCATGTTGTTAAATACTTGATTAAAAGTAGGAAAAAAAACTTTTTGTGTTCAATTTATCACATCTAAGTAATCAATAAAAATTTTCCTGTTAATTTCAAATAAATGTGACTAAAACAGGCAGAATAATATTTAAAAAAAAAAAAACTTTCATTTTAATTATTTCTTCTTTCTCAACCTAACATAGATTAAAAACAAATTTGCAAAAAAAAAAATTATACCAGCAGAAACGACAACATTTAAAAGGTAATGAAAACTGATTTATTTTTTCGTCCTTTTTTCCAATTTTTCTTTTTCTACATGTTATTTTTCCTTTACCTGTTTTTTTTTCTCTTCCTTTTATACTAACTAGATATTTCATTTTTGTCCTTATTATGTAACCCATAAAAGAATATTAATACCAAATTTATTTTGCTTGTTTTTTGCAAAATATGTTTATTTTTTTCAAAATGTATATTAAAACGAAGGAGTAAAAGGATTTCTCTTTTTTCGCATATTCATTATAAATGAATATCCTGTTTTTCATAACAACTTTTTTACATCTATTTTTCTAATCAAAAACAGAAATCTTTAACATAATTTAGTGAGACTAAAAAAACAAGGTATCGAGTTAAAAGGACCGGATTTTTTTTCCTATTTATTTATTGTGAATACAATAAATGTCCTTTCTCTGTATTCTTTGTATTTAGAGGGTTCGATAACATCAACGAATCATATTGTATTTGTTATTATGTAGTTCATGATACCATTAGGAAAAAAAAAATTCAACAGACACAATGGATTTAAAAAAATATCGGATAAAATTATGAAATCGAGGGCAGTTTTTGAGGTCGCAACAAAAACTCGATTTATTCAGAAATGAATAGATTAATTTTTATCAAGTTTTCGGATCTTGTAGTATGTAAAAAATAGTGAAATGTGATATCCTTGTTTGGACAAAGAGGAAATAAATGAATTCTGTGAATTTTACTTATAAAATTTGAAATTATATAACGCAATTTTTAAAAGGACTTACGTGATCGGTGATCTTTTAAAAGTAGGTGAAGTAGAACAATTGCAGGAAATGTATGATTTAAAATTCTAAAAACTGAAAATTTAGGAAGGAGAAAAGAAACAAATGGCAACAAAGGTTTAGGTTTAGGACCTCATTTTACTTTTCAAAAGCAGAAGACTTCCTTACTTCGCTTAGGAAAAAAATTTCAAAATTCAATACAAAGAATTCACAATTCTGAACAAAAATCAAAAAAGATAAATTTTTAATTTTAAAAATTTAACTCATTTGAAATACAAAATTTTTAACAATTCACCAACAACTTTTACATTAATACTATTGCCCAAAAGTCTGAATTTTTGCTTACGTGTTGTTCGCAATGGAAAACTAAATTCCTCTGGAAATGACATCAATCGACAAACTTCTCGTGGAGTAAAATAACGTAAACCAAATCTCTTTAGTGTATTTAAGTATTCTTCTGAATCTGGCTGCAATCCTTTCATTGATTCAAGTAACTCATTCAATTCCTTTCTAGTACAACTACTTAAAACAGATCCTGTGCCTTCACAATAATGAGTGTACCCTTTAGTGAAACAGCAGCAATTCATATCTTGTGCAGCCACAATGTCTAATACTCCAATCCGTTTCCTCAGTAAATCTTCTGATAACTGAAACTCATTAGTAACATTGTCATCGATTTCTAAAATTTTTTCAATTCGAAATGGTTCAACACTAAAATCTAAATTACAGTGAATGCCCTTTTGTTCTAATTTAAAATCTATTTTCCGTCTCGCTAGACAATAGTAACGATGTCTTGTATTGGGCACTCCTAATTGTGTTGGACTTAAAATAAATTCTCTAGAATAATAGCCGTTCGATTGTAGGCATTCAATGTACATGTCTCTTGCCTTGGATTTTTCAAAACCTTTAACGTTCTCCATAAGAATATATTGAATTCCTTGTAAATTTGGTATAAGAGTATCACAAATATATTTAAATGCATCCGTTCTTGTATCAAGCAGATCTTTTTGATTTCCCACTCGAGTAAATGGTTGACATGGTGGTGACATCAAAATTGTGTTTACCTTTAATTTTTCAATTTGTGATAATGATAAACTCTGGATGTTGTTACTGAGAACTGAAATTGATGGAAAATTATATTTGTAAACTTCATTGGCGATTGGATTGATGTCAACAGCGGCAAGTACTTCTCCTTGTACACCGGAATCTAAAATGAAATTGAAAGATTAATCACATTTGAACAATTTGTAGAGTAGACTTACACTTAAAAGCATGATGCATTCCTCCTATTCCGCTAAAAAGCTCCAAAATCCTCAAGGATTCCATTTGAAAAAGTAAAAAATTGAAATTGTAAACAAAAATAGTGTGAAACTACCACTAAATTTTACAACAGACGTCAAACAATTCTTTTCGGCCGACGACCAAAAGCGAAACGAAAACTATCAGTGTTATCGTGAGTAAAAAATTCCTGATAAATAGGAAAAGGTGAAATTATTTACAGGAAAGAAATTCTTCTGTAATACTGAAATTAAAATCACATTTTTGGTTATAATCTTTTGAAATTGATTATTTTATTTTAATTTAACTTAAAAAAAAAACTTGTATGTGACACGTTGGACATTAAGAACTTGTATAAATTGAAACATACATTTGAATTTAGAAGTACTAAGGTAACACTCGTTTTGAAGTTGCAAACCTTTCCTTTCTCAACAATTGTGTTAAGTTTAATTTGTTGAATTTTGGTTTGTGATTTTTTTGGATGGTGAATATAATTGACCATTTAAAGAAAACTGAGGAAGTGAGAAATCTCAGACAAGCACGTTTTTTTTGGCATGCATTTTTGTTTAAAAAGCGTAAAGTGTAGTACTCAAATGAAAATAAATTTTATGTTGAAAAAAGTCTATTTATTTCGGAACGAAATAAAAAATCTACAAAATGGAGAAGAAATCTACACAGATGAAAAAAACTTTAATATATATATTTTTATCTTATTTTTACTATAACTATATCAAAATAACCTAACTTTACAAAAGTTAAACAATCAATTTATTTTCATTTTCCGTACGAAATAAATGAAACTTCAAAAAACGGTTGGATATGAAAATAAAAGGTCTCCACACGGACAGCCAACGCCATATGTGAATAAGTTTTTCAACTCTATTTTCAGCTGAATACTACTTACGAAATCGAAAACTTTTTGATCGATTTTGGATTTTTTTACATAGGTTTTGTATAAGCAAAATATCTTTTTTTCATCTGAGTATTACGCTAAAAAAGAAAACAAAAAAAAATATGGTGTAAAAAATATATACTCCTATGTGTTTTCCTGAAAATTTCGAGGAAAAATCTCCAATTTAGGATTACCTATAAAGTTGTTCATGTTAATTGAAGGCTGATTTTTGTGTTTCAGAACAAAATTTTTTAATACTTGATTTATCTTGGAAAAACTAATTAATTGTTGAGGGGAATTTGATTTAAATGAATTTCTGCATTAATTTATCATAATAATTAGCCAAAATTCATAAAAAATCGAAATTTTTTAATTTTAATTCGGTGGTGAATTTTAAAATGTAAATGGTGAAATTCATATTGTGAAATCATCCGAAATGTGACAACAAGGCAAACATATAATTTATAAATTCACCATTAAAAAAAACATTATTTTCTATTGGCGCGTCGTAGTGTATTGTGTGTTCTCCTCTGTAATAAAAGTGTTCAGAATTTTTAACAAGAAAGAAAATTAAAATAGTACAATTTTTAAATAAATTCATAAATTTTTACAAGGTAAGTTTAACAAAAATTCATTATTTCTCATATAAATTTCATAATTTCATAAAAATTTTAATTAAATTCGCAATATTCACGTGATAAATTTAAAGTGAAAGTTTCTTTTGAATAAAATTGTGTAAAATAATCGGCTTTATTGCCCTAAAAAAGATGATTGTTAAATTGCATTTTTCTTTGTAATGGCGGAACATCGTATATAGAAAAATTATTTTTACCAATTTTTGAAAAAAAAAACGAAAAAAAAATTTCTTTGGTTTAGTGACGAAATTAGTCGTCATATCAATTTTTTATTTATTTTTGTTGATAAGAACATTTTTAAGTTTGGACAGTAAATTAATGAATTTTAATTTTTTTCAAAAAAATTAATTTCCAAATTTTTAGAAATAACTAGAATAATTCAATTGATTTTTTCTTTCGTTAAATCTTTTGTAGGAGATTTATTCAAAGAAATTAACTAACTTAAAATAAACTTTCATTAGTTATTATTTTTTCATAATTTCTTTATCAGATTTTAAATTTTTTTTGAATTTAATTTGATTTTTATTTTCAATAAATTTTCATTCTTAATGTGAGTGAATGAGATAATCATAAACGCCCGCCATATTGAAAATCTATGCCCAATTTTCCACATGAGTTTTTTCTTTATTTCGTCTAGTATTCATTCTCTGATCTGTCCAGGTTAATTTAGTTGATTTTAAGAAGAAGGGAGGGCAGTTGTTTGTGTTTTTCTTGTACGTGTAACGTGTTCGATACCAATTCTATCATCATTCATAATACAACTATATCATCATCATCAGCGCACATTTATTAATATTACAAAAACAATATACATACATATGTACTTGTTTTGAATTGAATTCGGAGTTATTCCATGCTTTTCCAAACGATAATATTTACTTTTTTCGGATTTCGGTATTGTCGAATTGTCGATGAATCATGTTTGATGATAATGATTTTAATTTTCCCGCTCCTCGTTTCAAACTTATTTTGGTTAGGGATGTGTGTTGGAAGTTGGAACAAATGTGTTAGCGTTTCAAACTCAACAATGCTCCATTTATCAGTTTATTGTTCCCGATGATAAGAAATTATATTCATTTTTTTCGTTTGTTTTTTGTTTATATGGATGGCAAATACATACAATTTTTACGAAAAAAAGAGTTCATGCGCAAGTTTAGGCTTAATTTTTATTTTTTACCGAATATTTATTGGAAAATAATCTTTTTTTTTTTCTTTCATTTTTTTTTTAGTTCTAACAGAACCTTTACATATAAAAAAATGGCACGTACCAAGCAGACAGCCCGTAAATCCACTGGTGGTAAAGCTCCACGTAAACAATTGGCAACAAAAGCAGCACGTAAATCAGCACCATCAACTGGTGGTGTAAAAAAACCACATCGTTATCGTCCTGGTACTGTTGCACTTCGTGAAATTCGTCGTTACCAAAAATCAACAGAATTATTGATCAGAAAATTACCATTCCAACGTTTGGTACGTGAAATTGCACAAGATTTCAAAACTGATTTACGTTTTCAATCTGCTGCAATTGGCGCCTTACAGGTAAAAATGAATATAGTGTTTTTTGATTTTCTTCAAATTTTTTTGCAACCTTTCTTTTGTTTTTCTAATTATTGTAGGAAGCCAGCGAAGCATATTTGGTCGGTCTTTTTGAAGACACAAACTTGTGCGCTATTCATGCAAAACGAGTAACCATTATGCCAAAGGATATTCAATTGGCTCGTCGTATTCGAGGTGAACGTGCTTAAACAGCTATGTCATCTGTTAAGAAGATAATTTGCAGTGGCAAGCGAAATTTATTTAATAATTATAACCATAATTTACGCATTATGATATTCGTAATTTTTAAGTAAAATTTTATTATAAAAACAGAAAATAATGGTCGGTAACAATTTATATTCATCTGAGAAGAAAAAAATAAAAAAAAAATGTAATGTTTATCGAGTAAATTTTTTCTTTTCTCTTTTTGTTCTTTTGTATTTTTAATTTATAACTACTAAATAATAAATAAATAATAGTATTTAGACATAAATTTTCTTTTTTCTAGAATTAATTTTTGAAATTTATAAGAGGAATTAGATTAATTGTAACTTTTTTTTTGTTTGTTTTACATAATTTTTTTTCTTCCTTTGTAATTCATGAATATTTTTATCTATAGTATATTTCTATATACATATATATAAATATAGGATAAGGATTCTTTTGGTGTAGTGTTTTTTTTCAATAATTATAATTAATAGTTGATAACACGTACAATTTAAACATTACTTATAATTATGATAAACAATTACTTTTTTTTCTTACTATTATTCATACACAATTTTGGAAAAAATAGTAAATTAAAATTGTTTTTAAAGACAGTTCACTAAAAATATTCAAGGTACAGAAAAACAAAAAAAAAATACTTGTATTTGTCCTCTTTAATTTTCAATCTTAAAAACAAAGCACTTAAATGTAAGTTAAGTTATCTGTAGTGTACAAATATTGGGTAAATAAATTTTTATCTACCCTCAA
This sequence comes from Bombylius discolor, assembly GCA_939192795.1. Taxonomy (NCBI): domain Eukaryota; kingdom Metazoa; phylum Arthropoda; class Insecta; order Diptera; family Bombyliidae; genus Bombylius; species Bombylius discolor. The sequence continues at coordinate 49,142,836 of OW584240.1, read as the reverse complement.
AAAAAATTGTGTTTTTCTTTTTGGTGGCTAAATTATTTTTCTTTTTTAAATGTGATTTCCAAATGAACATCTTTTTCTTATCAACATCGTCGGCACATGAAAAAAATATTTTAGGAAATGGGTAGTAGTGGCTTTGTAGGATTAACTTGTTTTTGAGTATGGTTTGAGCGGATTGTCGGCACCAGAGTTTGGAAAAGCACACTCGTGTGCTTCTCACATTCGACACATTAGCAATTCATCAGCACATGCACATGTGTCGTATTTGAATAGCTCATGTGCTATTCATTTACCCATGGGTTTTATTAATAAGAACATTTGTGTATATTTATGAAACATGTGCATATTATTATTTAATTCATGTAGTCATGTGCATTTATGTATTTGGGCGATTCTCTGGTAACGAAAAGAAATTTTTCTGATGGTTTTTGATCAAAATTCTAAAGTATTTCAAAATGTACATAATTGATTCTTTGATATTTTGTACATAATGGGTAATTCTTTTCTTAAAATATGTGTAAAAAGAATCGCACGATACCCTAATATTACAGCACAAAAATGTTTCTTAAAAATTCTGCAGTGTTAGGTAATTTTAAAATTCTTATGATCAACAAATTGAATTAAAAAAACAGTGGAATATATACATAGGATTGGTACTGATAAGGATAATGTAAATTATATTTTCATTCATAGTAAAAACCCGTAATCTCTTTCATTTTCAGTTACCTGTTTGTAAGATATATTATGTGATTCTTAAAATTAAAAAAATAAAATAATTCGATATAAGAAGTTAAAAAATATAACATTTTGTTATTTTAAATTTTACATACATACGTAGGTACATCAATTTTAAAGTTTAACGAAAACAATTACGAATTACGATTTACAACACATAAGTTGATGAATTGCTCATGAGTCGAACGTGGGTAACACACAAGTGTGTTTTATTATAAAACTCGTGTGCAAATGATGTGTTCGTGTGCTTTATTATTATAAAGCCCACGGGTGAGTCAAACAAGTGCTTTTTGATATTTTGCACACGGGTGAGTGCTGTGTCATTTTAAGATGTGCTTATTCGTTTGGCTCATGAGTTTATCGTTTTGCACATGATACTGTGTTTTACAAAATGCACATGAGCAGCTCACGGGTATTTTTCGTACTCTGGCAGTACCATTTACGAAAAAAAAATAATTTACAGCGAAAAAGTAAAAATTGATTTAAAATTTCTGGAGAAATCCTAATGAAGATTTACAGAAAATTTCATTTAGATTGCCTAGAGACGTGTGAGATAAGAAAAAGTTAATAAAAGAGGAAATTGAGTTTTAGGTAACTAATAAGTTCAAAAACATGCTGTCAAAAATTTGTTTTCCATTTTTTTAAATTTTAAAAAGAAAGAACAGAAAATATGACAAGTGTTAACCTACATCCTATCTTTTCCACTATAAAGTTGGCTCTACTGTTACCTCAGAATTCAGATGCAAAATTCAAAATACGCAGTTATCTCAGCCAGACGCGCAGGTTTAACAGTTTACAATTAATATACGTGAAGTGGTAATTGGAGTATTTTTCTTTCATAATTATTGATTTGAATTTTTATATCACCTTGAACAGTTTATTGTGCTTTAAAAAAGGAAAAAGCAAATCATAAAGGTATTTCACAAATAAGGTAAATAAAAATTCATCAAAATGTTTTAACTAAATTTAGTGGAAAATTTTTAGAAGTCATATTTAATACAAAGTACGCCCGGACCCGGTTTCTTTTGTGTCATCCTTCACAGTTTGCTGTTATTTTTAAACAAAACATACGACAAAAAGTGTACCTATTTAGAAAAATGAGTAAACAAAATGCTAAGAATGAGGTTGAGGATTTATCAACCAATAAACAGGCCAAGAATAATGGTGGTGCTGATGATAGTGATGATGAAAACTGTAGTGATTGTGAATACTATAGTGATACTGATAGCATTAATGAAGAAATTTATCTCTATCTTGGACGTCTTGATGGTATCTACGTTGAGAATGCTTTTGATGATGATGATGATGATGAGGATGATGAGTATGATAATGATGATGACAGTGATGATGAAATGTTCTCACAAGAAATTGAAAAAAGGGAAACTAATGAGAAATTATTTGAATTTATTTACAACAACAAATCAGAATCCAATTCACCAAATTTCGGTATTTTACCTGACCGTGTAATTAATAATATTTATAAATATTTAGATTACGGTGATATACGAACGGCTTCAACAACTTGCCGTAATTGGCGATTAGCTGCAAAAAATCATCTATCTTATATACAAAACACAATAGTTGATTTGAATAACAATAAAAAATTAATAAACCTAATGAAATTCTTAAAAGAGCCACAATCATCAGAAAAATTCATTTGTAAAAATTTTGTTTTGGAAAATATTAATTCATCAAATTTAATAAAATTTGGAAAATTATATTTTGAAAATATTAATGAATTAACATTAAAAAATATTCAATTCTTTAAAAATAATTGGAATGTTATAAATTTAATGAAAAATTTGAAAGAATTAACATTGATAAAATGTAAATTTTTGGAATTTGATAGAAATTCTAAATTTGGAAACGCAATTATTTTCGTCTCTTATTGATAACAGATGTTTACAGTTTATTATAAAAAACTTAAGAAATTTACGTTTTTTAAACATACAATGTCTTAAAAATTTGAATTTTAATTATCTAGATAAATTGTTCAATTTAGAACATTTAGAATTAACTTGTATTCCTTCTGTTAACTATACAACACTATTCGACAATTTAAAATTTAAAAATTTAAAATATTTCGAGTTGATTGGTTGTTTTAATATTACATATGAAGCAATAAAAAAACTTTCTAAAAATTCACCATCAATTGAACATTTAAATTTACATTATTGTCGTGAGATTAGCGATGATACTATTATTTTAATTTTGGAAAATTTTCATAGATTAAAAGTATTAGAGGTTACCACCGTACCTCTATTTGGTTGTAATTCTAAAAAAATTGAAAGTATCGCAAAAAATTACTCTAACATTAAGGAAATTTTGTTTCATTAAAATAACGATCTTTTATATTAAATTTATTTTTTTTGTACTAAGCTTAAATTCAAATTTAGTTTATGTACATTTTTTTCCACTGAAATTTGTCTACCTTATAAAAATGAATTCACATGAATTTTAGAAAAATAAGACAATAATTTGTAATGGAATAATAAATATGTATACTTTATAATAAAATAATTAAAAATTAAAAAATGTTCTTGCATTTTAAATATCTTTATTTTTGTACTGCAATATACATATACATATATAAATACAATTGCATATGTATAGATTTTTCCCTAATACATATACAGGAGAAAGACAAGCAGAGCACTGGATTATCTGTTAGACTATTAATTGTTAGCCCTATCCATACCCCTAAAAAGTTTAATAAGGGAATTTCGAAAATTCACCGTATGTATATGGTATGGTATATTTTCTGAATCTAAACATATTTGATTGTGTTCCTTGAAAGTTGCAGACGAACCCCGAATTTTTACTGAACGTATCTGAACTTTTATTTTTGGGTGGAGTGGAGACAGGACATACGTTTAACGTTTGATGAGGTAGGATAGGTTAAGATCCATCGTAGTTTGAAGGGTTCATGGTGAAATATTCAAAATAAAAATATTCTCAAATTTCGAATTTAATTTTTTATCTTGTTCAAGAGTTTTAATTGAAAGATCATCTTCTTTGACTGAAAAAAAAAAATGGTAGAGATAATAAAAATACAATAAAAATCATAGAAATATAAATTGTTTTATTTTTATTATGTAATTCAAAAGTTATATTGTATAATATAGAAAAAAAAAATTTTTTTTTCACGTTGGCAAAAGGCAAATAACATAAACAAGCATTGTGACATAATTTTTAAATACATAACGTTCCTTATTTTTGTTTTGTTGTTGTTTTTAAACATTATTTTTTTTTTATTGATAATTTTAAAAATAATTCTAAATAAAATAGAAAGAAAAATAATAATAATAAAAAGTCATGTTTTTCTTCAATCACAAAATAATTTTTCATTTTACAATAAATTTCCCAAACAATTTCATTTTTCATTTTCAATATATTTTATCTTAAACTTAAAAAGAGAAAGAACAGAAGAAAAAAAAAGAAAAGAAAAAAAACAAAATTGACAAAATTTTTATAAACTTATTAACTAATATTGCAACAAATTCTTTGATTTAACATTTATATAATGAATTTTTGAGAATTTTGCTTTTAAGAAAATAAGAAAGTAAACAAAACATAGAATTTATTGTTTTTTTTTTTAATTTTATTTTATTAATATTTTAGTTTTTTTTTAACCTTTTATACAAAAGCCTTACATAATCGTTAGAATAATACAAAATAATATTGAGCAATTAGAAAAATTCATTTTAATTTGTTTTTAGTTAAAAAAGTTTTTATTTTCATAAATATTTTTTTTTTTTTTTTTTTTTTTATAAATTTATTAATTTTTTTTCTCTCTACATTTTTAACCAATTAAACTTAATCTACTGTTCGTTTTACGAAGTTGAGCTCTCCATGGAATTATATTTTCTGGTTCATCTTCATTATTGTTGCTATTGCTGTTAGTTCTTCTTGATGATGATGATGATCCTGTATCATTTTCATGATTTAAACCAATTCCATTTGTCAATAATTGTTCATCGATTCCATTAGTTTTCATAAAATCACTATTTTTATCATTCTCTTTATTATTATCATTACCTAATACCGATGTTGAGCATGATACAAAACTAATATTATCAATTGAAACTGCACGTTGACTACTTTTCATACGCCATGTATCTGATACTCGGCAATTTTCTTCTACTCTAGGGGTGTAAATTGTGGCTCTAAAAAAAAATATATATATACATAATTCAAATTAAATTCATTTAAGAATTTTTTTTTTTTCTTTTAAATTTCATACTTCAATTTATTTTCTGCTTCTTCTCGTCGTGCTAGTAAATCTCTTTTCCATTGTGGTATCGCTGAAAGTCTTCTATCTTCTGCCTCTTTAGCTAATCTCTCTTCAAATTCTCGTTTAGCACGTTCAGCTGCTTTTTTAGCTAACATTTGTCGTTTCCAATCAGGAATTATATTTCCGGCTTGATCTCTTTCGGGTACCTAAAGATTAAAAAAAAAAAAAAAACAGTTTTCAAGTTTATTACATCCATTAATTATTTGAAACTTAGAGGTTTCACCTGTCTTACCTGTTCCACAAAACGGTTTGCTGTAAATTGTTTTGTTATTTCTGAATAATGTTCTTGATCGTATTTATCTGCCATTTTAGCTTTTTCAACTTTCATCTTTTTAATGCCAGAAATATCCTTGGACATTTTAAGTTCAGCAATAAGATCAGTTTTTTGTGATAAAAATGTTTCACTTGTTGATGATAAACATTGCATACTGATACTTCGTGTTGGTGCAGAGAATGTTTTCGAAAGCATTTTATTGTCCGTTCTTCGTAACTTTGAAGAAGAAGAAGAAGAAGAAAAAAAGAAAAAAAAAGGATTAAATTTCAAGAAATGGGTCATCAAAAATATGGTAAACTTACTTGAACACTATTCAAATCCTGAATGGAAATTGCTGATAATGGTTGATGTTGTTTTCTAGTTGCCGTATCCTGTGGAGGTGGTGGTGGTGGAATTAATTTTTGTGAATCGTCTCTATCGTTTTGTGTTAATGGTAGAATTGGTGGTGGTGGTGGAGGTGGAGGTTTTGGTATCTCCGGTCCACTTTGATGTGATGATGATATTTGAACGTGCATATAATCTTCTGTATCGGTTGATCTAAAAATAAAAAAATGAAAATTAATTTGAAAAAATCAAAAATTTTTATTCTTGAAAAGAAATTTTTATAAATATTTTAAGTCATTAATTTATTTTTCATTTTATTTATTTTTTTTTAAGTGAGGAAATTCATTCATTAGACATTCATACATCGTTTCACATCAATGAATTTTGAAAAAAAAAAAAAATGTTTAACAAAAATTTATTAATAATCAAAAATTCTGGATGCAGCAGCGGTAGTGTAATGCATGAGTGCATTTGCAAACGAATCGAGTACATTAGTTATTAAAGCAAAGAAAAAGTTATTTTTTTTTTCCTTGATGACGACGTTATGCTATAAATACGGAATTATGCATTATATAATTTCAAGCTTAAATTTTTTGGAGCATGTTTTCCTTGATATTTTAACAAATTATTAAATTTTTTATTAATTTGTATAAAATGATTTTTACCAGTTTAAAAATAATTATATATTTGTTTTTGTTTTTTTTTTTGTTTCCCAGATAATTAAAGTAACAAAATAATTGGAGTAAATGATTTAAAAAAAATTTATTGAACAACAACAGGTATCTTGCACTTTTTTTCTGCAGAGAATTATCATGTAATTTTGTTTTTATTTTTCTGTTTTCTATTTTTTGTACGACATTTTATGTAATTCGCGAAAGTAAATCAATTATAAAAATTTAAATTGTAATTTTGTAATAAAAAAAAAGCTTCCAAATTTTAGTTTATCCTGGCTATGAATTAATTTTTAAACGGAATAAAGTCGGTTAAAATAGTTTTTTTATTTTTTTTTGCCACAAGAACTCTAATGTCAAATTTATTTTCTTCTAATTAAATATTTCGCACTGATTTAAAATTTTGATCAAAAACTGCTAATGGAAAGGGTTTGTTCACTGATTAAATTATAGGAAAACTTTCAAACAAAAAAAAGATTGGATGAATTTTTAATTTGCCTTTTTTAACACTAAAATTTATACTCGGTGATAAAGTGAACAAACTGGTCGTTGAATTACATTGAATGTTACTCGAAAATTTCACAATTTTACTAAAATTCTTTAAAAAATTCAAATTCTGTTTTTAATTTTAAAAGAAATTCCATGAAATTTTTATTTATTTTTAAAAATGTTTTGAATCCGTTTCATATTGTACGACAAAAATAGACATTTTTCGATATCGAAATTTCCTTGGAACGTCTATTTTATTTCGCAAATACGAAAATCCTTATTCTATATAGCTTCACTTTTTTTTTTTTTAAATTATTAAAATCACATTTTAACAAAACGTAATTAATGCACAATAAAATCCATGTTTTTTTTATTTTTATTATCCTTACCCTTCATCACTTAAACTCGTACACTTTAAGTACATTTTTTTACACGAGATCTTTATCTTCAGATCCATTCACAATCAACTGACACAATATGATGACGACTTTTGAAAAAAAATATTATTTCAAATTTTACTCCAAAAAAAAAAAAAAAAATTGTGTTGATTAATGAAATAAAAAATTCATACTTCCTCAACTTCTTCATTTAAAATCATATTAAATAATTATCTCTTTTAATTTCCACAAATCTATTTTTTTCTTTTTCATTTATTTTATTTTTTCTTTGCTTTCTCCACTTCATCATCATCAGAGTTCATCATCAGTATTATTATATTGTATAAATGTTTGAAATTAACCGCTTTTTTTTCTTCAATGATTTTTATTGACCATTAAATTTAATAATGTTCACACTTTCATGGAATTTTTTAGTTTCAAAAACAAGAAGTATCTGTTACTTTATTTTATTTTTTTTTTTTTTTAACAACAAATTATTCAATCTTTTTTTTTTTTAAATTCATTTTATTAAAAAGATAATTTGAAGAGAAAAAAAAAATAAAGGAAGAAGAAAAGAAGTAGAAGATTTTCAAAGTGTTTAAATGATTGACAGATACTTTTCAGTATGTTAGATGTATTTTATATATGTACATATATATTTTTTTATCAAGTACATTGTTTAATTTAATTTTTTTTTTCTTTCGTTTTTGCAAATATTTTTTCATTTTATTGTATTTAGCACATGTTAATTGTTGCTTATACAATTTATGTTACTTTTACAATCACTTCACATTTATTACACATAAGTTTTATAGAAAACAAAAAAAAACAACATTTTTTTCTTTTTACTATCATTAATTTTTTTAAATATGCACACATACATACACTCGATGTATCTTTTTTTTTTCTCTCCATATTTCTTGAAATTTTATTAGACCGAAACAAGTAGGAATTTTATTTAAAAAATTAGAAATAAAGAGCAACATTTTCATAAATAAATATTAATCAAAAAAAAAAAATCTACAAAACAAAAAAAAGAACCGATACAAAAAAATCCTTTTTTTTTTTTTTTTTTAAAATTCTTACCTTGCCGATGATGTACAGGATCTTCTATCACTAATTGATTTCAAATATTCCGATGGTTTTATTAAATGTGAAAGACCATCTGGTGAATTATTTGGAAATGATGGTGGTACAAATGGTAAAACTAATTGTTTATTAACAAGATTTGGACCACCTGGTCGTATTGAATTTGGACGATCATATCCACCTAATTGTGAATATTGTTGATAATGTTGTTGATCAATATTATTTATTAAATCACCGTTACTATGAATTAAATTATTATTGTTGTTTTTACCACCGTTGTTCAAAATATTCTGACTAATTCCATTTGAAGTCGATGAATTTGATGTCTGATGATGATGATGATGATATTGTGCATTTGTTGTTGTTGCTGAAGATGATGACGGTGATGATGTAGATGATGATGATGATGATGATCCATTCAATAGTTTGGCTTTCTTGCTCGCTGAAATTGAACAAACGAGCACATCAAAAAATTAAGAAAAAAAAATAAAAAATTCATACACATGAATAAAAGATAATAATAAAAATATAAGAAAATAAAAAAAAAAACGCACTTAAATAATTAAAAAGATAGTAGATACTTATTTTTTTTTTCTTTTCAAATTTTAAATATAACAATTTAATTACAGTCTTTTAAAAGATCTCTTTTGAACGTGTGAGGCCACCACATTTACTATAGAGAAAATGTAATTTTATTCGAAAGATTTTTTTGTTTGTGTTCGTTGCGAAAAAAGTACGTGAAAATTAGTGCTAAAATAAAAAAAGTTATATATCGACAGTTCAATTTATGATGTGGGGTAGTGGTGTGTTTTGTATACGATCGTGCACTTCATAAATTATGCATGTAAAGAAAAAAAAGGAAAAAGAAGGCAGGGAGGGGGAAGAATTATTAAAAAATAATAATATCATAAAAACAATAAAATAATTAATTGTAAACGCAAAGAAAAAAATCTATAAAAGTTCATTGATATCGTGTACATTTGTTTAACGTATTACATTTTGCCCGCATGTGTGCCTGGTACATTCGTGACATTACGCCTTTATAATCAGCATGTCAAATTATTTGTTTTTCAATTATTATTATTTTTTTTTTTCAACTTTTAAATTTGATTTAATTTGACATCGGATTTTAAAATTAAAATTGCATTATTATCTCTTAAAAGCTAATCAAATTTCCCTTGAATTAAAATAAATTTGAAAAAAAAAACACAACACAAACGATCAAAGTGATTTATTTTACACGATTTTTGAATTCATCAGAAAAATCAAGATTAAATATGAATTTCATAAAAAAAAAAACGAAGCGATTTACTTGCAAATTAAATAAATCTACTTATATGTATCTTGACTTTCGAGTATCTTTCAACAACTACAGAGAAAATCAAGTTTAAAATCTTATGTTTCTTTTATTTCGGATTTTTTTTTTTTTCGTTTTTTCAAAGATAAAAGAACATAGCTCGTGGTCCCGTGGATTACAGTAATAATGATATCATTATTCACGTAGTAATTTTAAATTTTGCGATTAATATCTTTCGGCAGGATTTATATAAAAATTCAAGTTTAAAAGCATAAGTATTCAAATAAAATTCATAGATAGCGAATCTAAATTTCTTTTTCTTTTTTTTTTTTTTTTCCTCTTGACCTGATCTTCATTGTAAGGCTCCATCATCATCAATTTATTATTGTTGCATTATTTTTGCTTCTGCAGTATTGAAATGCAACATGAGTAGTACACAAAAAAAGAAGAGGTGATGATTTTTAAATGTAATGCTTATCTAGATAGCATAATAATAGTGTAAAGATTTTTTTTTTTTTAACCAATCAAAGTGAAAGCATTCATATTGAATTTCTTTTGGTATCTTTCTTTAATTCTCCTGACGCATTCAATTTTATTGTAAAAAGATACCACATTTTAACAATCTGCTTTATTTCTGTTTTATTTTTTTCGACAAAAATTTATGATTTTTCGAGATTATTCATGAAAAAGATACATTTTTTTTTTAAACAAATAATAAATGTATATTTTGTTTTTGTTAAAACATAAAATTTATGAAAATGCAATTACAATGGAAGAAAAAAAAAAAAAAGAATTAAATGAACAAATGAAATGATTAAATTTTAAACAACTGTACGCGCGCGTATACCTCATTATCATAATCTGCATAATTTTTTTTTTCTTTTTATTATTTGAAATATTTTCTTTGGTCTGTTTAAATTTCTTTGTTTTTTGTTTTTTTATGAATTCATTATTTTTCTTCTTCATTTCTCTTTGTAAAAAAAAATATCGTTTTTTTTTTCAGAAGAAATACATTAAAATCCAGTTATTTATTAATTAATTTCTTTTTCTGGCTTTCTTCTTATTTATAAATTTTTTTTTTCTTCATAAAAATTGAAAAAATAAAATAGGAAAAATTCATAAATTCGTTAAAAATAATTGTAATTGGTATTTTGTGTTCATTATGAGAATTACATACATGTAATCTATTCATAGAAAAAAAAAGTATGTATATTTATCAGCATTCGGAAGATATCATTGAAAATTCATTTTGTGTATCTTATGTTTAAGTGATTAATAATTATTGTTTTTTTTTTCTTCAGTAGCATGCTTCGTGTATCTTTTAATGTATCCATAACAAATTCATATTCGTTTTGTTAATTGATAGATTTTTTTACGGAAATTTAATTTTCGTTTGGAAAAAATTCATTGATTTTCTAAATTATAAAAGATTTATTGAATTGGTATTTAGAAAATGAAATAAAAAAAAATTTCTGCGAATGAAATAATAATGATGTTCGTGTGAAAACTATTTTTCATTTTAGCGAAGAAAAATATGCTTGTATTTTAAAATACACCTGTATAGAGTAATGGATATTGCAGTCATTGGACACCTTGAAAACACTAAATCGGAAAAAAGTATTTTGAACTTCAACCTAACTTGTTCGCATTTGCGTGTTTGGAGAAGAGAAATTTTTGTGTTCAATTCCTTAACGTTTATAACGTATAGTCGTTATGATGAAATAATGGCAATTTTACGTAAAACAATTGCGTAAAGTGTTTAGTATCGTTATCTTTGAACATAATTTAATCGGACACGAAAAGTTTTTTACAACAAAATTATACATTTAAGGAGTTAAAGAAAAATCTGTAGGTATATCAAAAGATATGAATTGAGACACAATTAAACATAATGACAAATTTTTGTACCACCACCCCCATCTTTATTTCTTAAATGCCGGTTATGAGGATTTGAAAACAAAAAGTGATTTGTAAACTTTATTTTTTATACTACAATGCTGAAAAAATTGAATTCTATTCTACGAATCCTTTGAGCAAGAGGAATAATTCACTTTTATTTCTATAAATCTTGAAATTTTCCTTAAAACAATTTTTAAAGAATTCTTACAAAAAACCAATTTTTCACTTTATTTCTTAACTTCTGTTTTAAAAGGAGTAAAATCGAAACAAGGACCTTCTATGCTTACTGGAACAAAATTCTTCAAAACAAGAATCTTTTAAAATAATAAAAAAAAAATATATAGCCCAAATTAACTAAATTTGGGATCTTTCGAAAGTCCATACATAATTAAATCACTAATTTTGTAAAAGTATATAAAAGTGAAAAATTGTCACTTCATTACTTCAAAAATATTTTTAAAAACATTTTCAAACATTCACTCAATTTTTAATTCCTTGAAAAAGCCTCAACAAATTGAAATAAACAAAATTAAAATAATTTAAAACAAAAAGAACACTTACTCCAAATTGAAAAAAAATCAAAATTATGAAATTTTGTAAAATAGTTCATTTTTCACGTGTACTTTTCTTCGTTAATTAAATTTTCACACACAAAATACAAAATTTAAAAAAAAAAAAAACAAAACTAAACAAAACAAATGAACTGTAGATGATTTCTGTTTTGATTTTATGATTTAATTGAATCAAAATCAATTCAGAGTTTAATGGGAAAAAAAAATTTGTTTAAAAAAGAAAACAAACAATAAATAATAAAAGATTGTTTTGATCACTCACAACATAACAATAATAAATTTTAAATATATTAAATAAATGTTTCAGATATACATATAAAGATACACATAACGTATGCACAGATAATAAAGAAAGCTACTAAACAAGTTCGATTTATTGTATAAAAATGTACTTTGTCTTTCCTTCATCCATATAATTTGAAATATGTAGAAATATTTTAAAATGTACAATGAACATTAAAATAGTTGGACATTGTAAAGAAGAAATAAAAAAAAAGTATATATCTTTAAACAAACTCACAGTACCTATCACTATACATACATAAATACATATATGTACCTGCATGCTGCATACACGATAATTGATCCTCCATAATAATATGTAATTTTACAATTGATGTTGTTGCACTGATAAATTGTATGAAAATGTGGACAAAAAATTGCAATACTGAAAAATGCCAATCAAGTTGTCAAGTTATGCACAAGAAGGAAAAAAAAAAAACTAATATCCAAATGGAAAAAAAAAAATTTATGGAAAATTACAAGAATTGTACATCACACACTTTGGGTAATGAACAACATTTGCCATTAGTAAGATTTTCAGTTTTATTATTATGGACTATAATCACTTTCATTTATTACCTTAGAAATGTAAGTACGAATATATAATACATACATCATCATCATCATCATCATCATATGTTATTTTTCATTGCCTGTGTTATTTGTTAAATCTAAAATAAGTTTAACTTTCTTCGATAATATGCTTTGTGTTATGATTTGCGAAGATAAAATATAAAATAAAAGAGCAAAGATAAAAAAATAATGTAAGTATAGTAATAAATTACATATGTACATATGTATGTAAGAATTGTAATAGGTCATAGCACTGATACTATAATTAGTCGTCGATCATTGATACGAATTACATTTAAATAAATTGTTTATTTAACTTTTTTGATTTTTTTTTTTCTCATTATTTTGAATTTTTTATCTTAGTGTTATCGTCATCGACATTTTTCAGTTTACAATCATGGGATTCCCTAAAATATTAAAATTCAACTTGGCATTTTATTTTTATTTCCCTCCTATAATCTATGCAAAGCAAAGAAATTATATTATTCTAAGAATAATGGTCCATCATATAATGTAATATTTTTCTTCTCTTCATAATCATCAGTGAAGGCACTGAAGACTGAATGGTGTTCTGAAGTTTTGGCTCATTGGATGAATGAAATGAAACTGGGTATTTATCAGCATTATCTTTCTTCTCCCATCATGACTTTTCACCACTATAATGTACAGTGAAGGGAAATCTAAGCTGTAAAGCAAATTTATTATCAAGAAGAAAAAAAATTAAAATTAAAGGCCCAGTTTCACGAGCCTCAATTAGGTACTCAAAATAAATGATTTTAATCACATTGTTGGGAACAAAAAGAAAAATAATAAAAATTTATTATTCATCGTTATAATCACGTTAAGTTTCCTCATCCATTTTTGTAAAAGTATTTTTTTGATACAGAATTTACTAATACATACCTATTTCAATTTTCTCATATCAGACGGTACGTTTTTTATTTTAAATTTCTTTTTTGTGCATAATAAATATATTTATTTAATGCTGCAATTTTTTCTTATCTAATCATAATTTTTTTTTACATAACTGTTAATTTTTCGATTACAATTAAATACATTGTGTTTGATAGAAGTTGTTGATGTATGTACCTAAATACAAAAAAAATAAAACCTTAACAAAAAGATAAAAAAGCATTTATGTATGTACATATGTACTGTATGGAATATTTTTCTCTTATTTATCAAACAATTTTATTCTAAACGACAAAAATAAAACGGTGATGGCAAATTGATTGAAAATTCCCTTCTTTCTTACTAAAAACCGTGAACATTTTGAATAAAATTTTAAAAAGTCCTCTTGTATGTTTTACTTTACTCTCAAGTTTCAAATAATTTCCAATTCAAATTTTATTTCCAATAAATCATTGGAATACGAAATTATTGTTGTGCTCTTGTATATTGTTCAAATTTTTCCAAGCTATTCGTTTATTTTTAATTTTTTTCAAAAGGAAATTTTGGAGAAAAAATTTAAATATGATTGTGGGCAAATTTAAGATTTTCAAAGTAAATATCTGACATCACTAACTCAAAAAAAAAAAACGGTCTAGCTTAAAAGGAAATTTATATGATATTATTTTTATTTGTCGTTGTGAAATTTTGCTTATTTCGCAATTTTAATACAAAACTATAATCTTAACAGAACTTTATTTAGTGCGCTGATTTATTTCAAATCATCTTGGTGACTTAGCCATTGATTAGATAAAAAAAAAGTGAATTTTAAAAATTAAATTTTACTTTGAAAAAAAGTATTAGTTCATTCAAAGAAAATTGGTAATTATTTGAAAATTTAATTATTTTTTCAGTTTATTTTTAGAAATTTAGATAATTTTTTTTCTAATAATTTAATTTTTCGTTCATTCAGAGTATTTAAAAAGCAAAAATGCCTTCAAATGGATACTCTAATAGCCGTAGTGTAGCCCCAAGGAATAATACTGCTACTCATCGAGTAACACGTACTTATAATACTCCTGCTGGAACTACTGTTGTCAAGGAAAGGCAAATTGTAATTAACGAAAGGGTAACAGTTAAATATCCAAATAGGAAATAAAAAAATTAAATTCTAATTATGTACTTTGTGAAAAAAAAAAATGTTTCTTAATAAAAAAATTTGAAATTTAAAAAAAAGTGTGTTTTAAGTTTTATAAAAAAAAAAACTAAAAATTCGGTAATAAAAATTTCAAAAAGAATCGAAAACAATAGATTCAAAATTCTGCAAAATACGAAGTTTTAATTGTGAGAGAAATTTTTTGTGTATTTGAAGAGTGTAACCGTAATTTTTATATGACAAATGTGTCTATTATTTTCATACTTTCTCTATAAACAGTTAAGAAATTACGCTTGAACACATGGACATTTAAATATTTTTTTGAATTATAATTTTTCTAAAAAGTTTCGAAAATCTGGGTTTTGATATTTTTATAATTTTATCATCATAATAAATTTTATTTAAAAATTCTTTAAATGGGTTGTTAATAAGTGTCAGACATTTTAAAATCTTCACATCATGTCGGATTAAAAACCAACTACTCCATTTTCGAAATATATGATTTTCGAAAATGGTTGCCAAATTGAAATTTCTCAAATCACTCACATCCTTTTAAAAGTAAAGTGAAAATATTCCCTTGAAATTTCACAAAATTGATTATTAATTTTAAAAATTGAAGAAGAAAAAATTCTTACCTGATATCGTTGACATTGTTCTATTATGATTACCCCTAACTAATTCAGATGGTCTCAGTGTTGGCTCTTCGACAACCTCTAGACCAGAATCAGAATCAGGTGTATCTTCTCCATAATATAATGATGATGATGAATTATTATTAATATTTAAATTTTCATTGTTTGTACTCATTTCAATTGATGTAATTTCTGATGAGATATCATTTGTTATTAATTGGCCACATTTATTTACAGGCGCTTTAAGAGGTGGCGGTAATGGTGGTGGTGGAGGGCCATTCACTACAATAATAAAATTAGAAAAGGAAAAAAAAAAGATTTTTAAAAATCATTTTCCATATAAAATTTTGCTTACTTATTGGAGAATTTTGTGATTGTGATGGTGCTGATGTAACTCTCTTTAGAAGCCTACTATCATTTTTAGGACTTCCGAGATTATTATTATTATTATTAAGGATTAAAGAATTTTTCGTTGCTTGTTTTGTACGTTCAGCAACATCTTCTGGTGGACATACACTTTCATATGTATCACTTTTCATACCGCTATTTATTTGATTTTTTAAATTAATATTTTTACTAATATAAGGATCACTAATATTGCTGTTATTGTTGGTACTATTGTTAATAGGATTTCCTGGATTTCTTGGTAAATCATATTTATTGTTAAAATTAATGTTATTGCTGTTGCTGTTGTTGTTATTATTGTTTCGTTTACATTCACTGTCCCGATTATTAACATTCTGAAAGTGTATTGAAAAAAAAAAAAAAAAATCATTACAATCATGTGTGTGATATGTAGAACATACATTATAAAACGTTTTAATGATTAATTAAAATTAAAATACTTTTTTTTAAAAATATTTTTACATTTTTTTTTTCTTCTAAATTTTCATATTATATTGTCTTTTTACTTACAGGATTGTTAGTGTACTGTACAACGACATCATTACTTCTAGTTGAACTAGCACTTGCTGATCTACTATGTGAACCACTGTCTCTTGATCTGCTTCGAGTGCTGGCATACTTTTGTTTTGTTGCATTTCTAGCTTCATCACGTACCAAATAAATATCTTCATAGTCATGATCATGATTTATACCATTATTGTTATTATTATTATTACTATTACTCGGGGCATTTTTATTGTTTATTGTCGTATTATTATTACTATTATTATTATTACTGTTGTTGTTGTTATTATTTAAATTCGTTTTATTTTTAATTATATTACGATTACAATTATTTTTTGGTGATCCTGTACTAGATCTCATCGATAATGATTCATCAGATCCACTACCGGCACCACTACTACTCGAATGTACTTCTGCTTGAACAGTTAATGCATTTGGTCGTCCATTTGTTGAATGTCCATCTTTACTACTGCTACAATCTGAATCGAATAAATCTTTAACACGATTATAAATAACTTCTTGTGGATCATGAAGAAAAAATGATTCACCAGATACAGATTCATTTGGTGATGGTGGTGTTAATGAACCATTACGCATTGGATTTATATAAAGACCATCATTTGGTATAACACCATTATAAATTTTCTCTGATGATGTTTTAGTTTGTGAATATTTACCATCTGTATTTTTTCGTACTGTTGGTGGATGTAAATAGAATGGTTCAATATCAGAACTACCAGATGATGATTTTGATATTATTGTATTACTACGACTGTTTTTATTATTATTATTATTATTTGAATATTTTGTGCCAGTTTTTTGACGAAAACTACTTTTATCACGTGAATAATCTGTAGAAGTTCCATGTTGAACAAGAACGTTGAGACACTAAAATAAAAAATTAAAGAAACATTGTATTGAAATTTTTTAGATAAAAAAAAAAATTAATTTAATATATTCTACCTCAACTTGTTGATTTTCTGCGGCATCATTAATTGGACTTTTACCATATTTATCCAATGATAATTTGGCACCATGACTAAGTAACCATCTAACAGCAGCTAAATGACCACGTGATGCTGCAAAATGTAACGGTGTTGCTCCATCACCGTCACGTAAATTTGGATCAACACCTTGATCTTCAACCTTAAAGAGTAAAAAAAAAAAAATAAAATAAAATTATTTTAAAAAAGCCTGTATATAATTTAAAAACTATTTGAAATTTGAAAATTATCTTGAATTAAAATGTTTCACCATTTTCTTACAAGAAAAGTATGTTATTCCTTTTTATTTTCTTCTTTAGTTTATTTAAACAATTTAAACGATTGCAAGTTTTTTTTTATTTTTTTCCCGAATACCATGAAAGTCAAGGCCGAATAATTATTTCAATATCATGTTTAAATACCTGGTTTCATATATGTATATAAAAAACAAAAAAAAAAAAAATATCTAACTGGTTTTATGTTTTTCTAACACGACGGATAACAGAAGATAAAAGAAAAAATTGTAAATTTTATTTATGTACACAGAAAGAACAAGCAAGGTGCATTCGCAAAGAAAAATTAAATTCTTTGATATTGCCGTGTATAACTATAAAAACTATAACAACAGTTAAAATAACAAACTAACAGGACTTAAAAGACGTTCAATTGAAAGGAAGTTGTTTTTGCATCTTTTATGTAGCAGCAAGAACACATGCAGCAAAAAAAAAAAAAAAATAATAAAGTGTTTAAGTTGTTGATTCTGTTAAATGCAATGCGTTGTTGTTGATATAGTGTTCAAGTTTTAATACAGAAAAGTTTATGATTATATTTAAATTAAATAGTTCCAACTACCATGATGTACGAGTAACGTATCTAACAAAAACGAAAAAAGTCATACACTACACATATCTATATATGTATACTCACTCTGTCGTATCTGTGCGGTCCAGGTAATCTATATATTCTATTGCTGGTGGTGACTATCATTTAAACTGGGTTTATAGTAGAGTATAATTTAATAGTGAAAAAAAAAAAAAAAACTCCGTATGACAGGAAAATTGTACACATTAACATTATATTTTGTATCTTTTTTTTTTGTTAAAATAAATTTTTCATAGATAGCTATTATTCAGTTTGGTTTTTTTTCTTTTTTTTTTCTCCTAGAAAAGTCGATCGAATTTAAATTTAATGTCAAGCAATTGTGTGTTTTACGATTTTTGACCCGGTTTTGTTTTACAATTTACAAAATGATCGAAATCATTAAATTAAAAATGAGAAAAAAAATTATTAAAACAAAAAAACTTGAATTTACAGGAGATAATATGCGAGCTTGTTAACAATAAGTTTGATATGATCAGAAATTTATAAATCAAAGATCCGCTATATAAGTTTAATATCAAAGATTTAAAAAAAAAGCAAAAAGAAATTGATCGCCTATATTTTACAATAAACATGAAGATTACCGGTTTCTAGAAATGTATTAGAAAGAACGTTTAGAAATTGATTGTAGCGTTTATTTGCATGTTTCAAATTTCTGTAAAAAAAAGATACTATGGTTGATTTAAATTGAATACATTTCATTGTAGAAAACATGTACATTTTTGAATTTCTAAAATACTTCCTGTCATTGTTTGTTTTTTTACATTTTATAACTTAAAGATTTTCGTGTCCAATTAAAAAAAATTATACTCACTGAAGGTCATGTCGTTTAAGAAAAACATTTGATCATTTGAAATTCTTTAAAACTTATGTTATTTCAAAATACCCCAATTTGTTTGTTTGATTTAGAGTCCTATTTATGTTTCTTTAAAACATTTTTGGCTCCACAGATCAAAACTTGAGCATCCAATATTCTTTGAAATTCATGAATTCAAAATAAAATTTATCGAACTTTTCAAAAACTTTTGCCAATAAATCCTTCAAGCCTTTTAAACGATATCTTTCATTAATTTCTTGATTTTTCAATGCATTTTCTAAGTTCAAGATCAAAAAACAAAAAGCTCCCCATAGTTCAATAAATTTAAAAAAATATAAAATATACTGTATCTTGCGTTTATCATGCCCAAAAGTATTTCATATGGTATCTAATCTTGAATAGTAGTCAGACATGAGATTGAGATTACTGCCACATACATACATATGTATATCATATAGTTATAAATTCATATTTCGTTTTATTTTTTATTTACAGCTTCTAAAAGTGTGAATCAGTTAGATCTTTGATTACTGCACATGATCATAATTACAAATAAATTAAATTTATGAAAAAAAAAAATAAATAAATAAAAAAGAAAATAAACAACAATAAATCAGTCTGAATACATGATTCTCATGGTCAAGCAATGGTTATTTTTACCTTCTTTTTCCGCTGACTTGTCATATGACAAGAGATACATATTGTAAAATAACAGAAGTACAGTAACTAATTTATAATCCCACACGTCATGATCATAACGATTTAATATTTTATCTTTTTAATTTTTCATACATATATCTATTTTTTTTTGTTGTTGTTATATTATTTTAATTAAATTATTTTTCATACGTAATAAACAATTTTATTCTCTTGAATTTTGTAGTTTAAAATTTTTCTAAAAAGAAATGTGCAACTTTCTGCTTGAAATAATTTTCTGTATCTGTATCTATTGCAATTGGTATATCTTTTTATGTACAAACAGTACACTCTCTACAACCCTAACGGTATATCTGGTTTTTTTTTTATGTTTTTTTATTTTTATAAAATTTTTCTAATATATTTTGTGCGCTCAAGCTCATTCCTCTTATCAATAATTCTCCATAAATGCATTTTACAATGTTTTTAATACATGAAAATAACGTAAAGATTATCATAGAATTCATTATGAATTTCTTTTTCTATAATAATGAAAAAAAAAAAATGTTTTTTGTCTTTTGTAATGTGGCTTAAACAGGATTCCATCTCGATAGATTTTTTTTTTTCCACTGTAATAGATTTTTATATTTAAAACAAGTTTCAATTTTTCTTTTCGAATACAATTTCTGTGTGATAATTTTTTTTTAAAAATCTGCTACAAGTACTTTGATATATTATTAAATTACAATTAAGTATGTATATGTTTCTGTTTTGTACAAGAGAATACACAACAGCAATGGGAGGACGTCATAATCAAATAAATCTTAATTGTAAATCTAAACGATTAAACGGACCGTAATAGTTTAAAAATATTTCATTTTTAATGAATTTTTAAAAACATTGTATGTAACAATGTTGTATCTACAAATTATAATATGCACGTAGGATTTTCAATATTATCTATCGATTGCACATTTCCATGTAAGAGCATATATTTCTCAGGAAAGTTGCATAAAAAATTTATGTTTTTGGTGTTTTGTTTGTGGAGTTCGATTCTATCTACTGAATTTGGATTTTGTTTTGGTTTTTTTTTCTTTCAAACTCACCATCCACTTAAGGCAATCTAAACATCCCATTTGAGAAGCAGCATGTATTGGTGCCATACCATCACGGGCTCTTACATAAAGTGAACCGCCAGCTTCAAGCACCAAAAATTTTAATACTTCTAAATGCCCTTCTTGTGCTGCTAAATAAACTGGAGTAACATCATTATCCATTTGTGTATTTGCACTAAAAAAATTAAAAAAAAAGTTTTTTTAAAAATTTATTCGAAATAAAAAACAATGAATTAAAAGTTTTTAGAAATTACTTTGAAGAACACAGGATGTATAGAAGAGGAAGAATGGAGAGGGGATTTATGATTAAGTTTAAAAATCATTGTTATTACTTCTTTAGTGGTGTTAAGTGAAAGTAAAGGACGTACTTTCTATGAAATGGCATACTAAGCCTTAGAGATGTCCTTCCATCTCTCGTAAATTACGAGGCAAGTGGGGAATGGAAGATATTTGTAGAAAGTTCTACAGACCTTTCGAAGTTGAAACATTTTAATTGTAACGTAAAATTAAATTCTTTTTATTTATTCACTTATTTTTTTAAATTTTTTTAAGTGAATTGAACCCTCTCAATCCTCCTGTAAAATATTCCCTAGTCCTGTATGATATAAACAATTTTTAAATGTTTTTGTTGTAAGTTAAAAAAAAAAATTTCTAGAAAAGTACTTCTCTTCTAAAACTGTTATAAAAATTATCATTTAAAATTAATTAAAAAATTCACATTAAATTTTATATGAAAAGAAATATAAATATCTTCCTTATTCGTGTGTTTAATCCATAAAGAGAAAAGTAAAAAGAAACTGTTTTTATGTTCCATAGTAGGCAATCAAATATCCAGTTCTGGATCACTCAAAAGACAAAAAAATAAATAAATAAAGATTGTAATAGCTTGTTTTTCATATAACGAATAGAAAATCAATAAAATTGTATCTTTATACAAAATTAAATTGTCGTATGTAATATCTATAGATATAACTTTTCTTTTTTTTTTTTTTTAAAACAAAAAAAATTATAATTAATTGTCATATATACACTTGTAAAAAGAGAGAGAGAAAAAAAACTAATAACTGGGTTAGTAGATTTTCAACTCATCAAGATGAGAAGAAAAATTTTTTTATGTTTTTATTTTTCCTTTAAAAATCTCGTTTTAATAGCAATAAAAAAATATTGTTATAGAAAATTGATAAATAGAAAAAAAATCATACTATCAAATGGTACATTATATCGCGAAGTAATAAATATTTAAAGTATCTTATCTATAATAATTTCAAGTGAATATTACGATAAAAAAAACTGAATCTTTTCCAATTGAAAAATAGCATTTAAATTGTTAGAAAAACGTATTTTTAGGTAAATAATAATTTTTTCAATATATTTTTCACACATTATTGGTTTGAAAAACATTCACTTTACTTAATTGAAAATGTAAATTTTCTAATAGAGTTAATTAACATTTTTCTAATAACTTTTAAGTGTCAATCGCCATTCGCCATCTTTAACTCTTCCAATAAATTTTATTAACAAAAAATTAAAAAATAAGAAAATATTCAGATTAAAAATAAATTAATTTAATGAAAGTAAGAGGCGTAAAATTACCTACAGACACACTTAATGTTTGCATATTTGCATTTTTTACATCTGATCAATATTTTTTGAATTAATTAAGGGCGCATCGAAAGTTTTTTTTTTTTTTTTTCTCATATTAATCTCATTGTGGACAATCTGGTTTAATGTTGTATAGAAAATTGTGTACATATATTGCCTATAGAGAAAAAGTGAAAGTATATTCATAAAAAAAAGTCGAATATACATATATCAGTTTTTCCCATTAAAAGTATTGTTTTTTTTTTTTAAATTTTAATTGAATGATTTTTTAATTTTTCTATAATTTTTTTCATAAAATTTGGATAAAATTTAAATAAAATTTTTAAACAATTTCGCAAACAAAAAAACAAAAAAAAAGACTAATAAACAGCAAATAAGTGGAAATTGAGTTTAAGTAAAAATTAAATAAGGAAGTCAAGGTCATTAAAAATCATGAAGAGAGAAAAAAAACATAACAATTATTTCATATTTCATTTATTTTGAAAAATTTTATGAAATTTTTAAATAATTAATTGAAAGAAAAATCAATAAATTTGATGCCTTTACTTTATGGGATTGAGGATTATTAAAATTTATAGTCCATAACAAAAAAAAAAAGAAAGACACAAAGAAAAGAAAACAATTTTATGAAAGTTATTTAATGTTGGAAAATTTCTTTCATAAAATTTCCTAATTGGTTTGTGACAGTTTTAGTCCAGATGAATATTTGTCTTATATTAAATATATTTTTGTGTGTTAGTTGGGTGAATTATTTTAAGTTTTTAATAAAAATTTATTGAGAAAGGTGAAAAGTTGTTAATTATGCAGAAATATTGTCACTTTTATTATTATTATTGTTTTTTGTTTTTCGGCATATTTTTTTGATTACGTTTGAATTTTATTGTATTATTTTTCCAGTGAAAGGATCACTGAATAGAAGACGATAAAATTTTGGTTTTTGCCATTTCCTTTTTTTTCTTCATGTTTTAACAAGAAAAAAAGAAAATTCATTAAACACAAAAAAGTACAATTTTTCAAGCTTTTCAAAGTTTTCGTTTGTTTGTTTTTGAATTTCCAATTTTACTTGATTTAATTAAATTTTCTTTGCCTTTAGATAAATTAAATATTTTAATATTAAAATTGCGGATTTAAAATTGGTACGTATATTTTTTCTAATGAGAGCATAACTATCTGAAATAACCATCAAAAAATTTTTAATTTATTTAATAAATTAAAATTGTTTCAACAAACTTTGAAGAAAAAACAAAAACCAACAAAGTACCAAAACAGAAAAATTAAAAATAAAAGTATGTCGATTAAAATTAAATAAATTATTAAAAAAGAATCAATTTTTTCCACACACACGCATATATGTATTTGTATATGTGTTAACAAGATTTAAAAAGAAAATTGATTTTAATCTCATACCACTCGAAAGAGAAAAATATAAGACTCGTGCTTTTAACACCTTTAGTAGGGCACGTTATGTGTGCTTTTTTTTATGAATTCAATAAACAATTAAAATTAAAAAAGAAATACAGAAAAGTGAAATTAAAAAAAAAAAATTATTAAAAAAACAAAATTCTGTTATGAATAATCATTCTGCGAATGCGTGGTATAAAAAAAAGGTATAAATTCGCAACGCAAAGAAAAAGTTACGCATTATTTTATGAAATTATTTCCACTAGTAAAATAGATTTATCTATAATGATGAGCATTTATACCTTTAACAATAATGAAAGTATGCAAAATATCTTTATTTTATTTTTTGTGGTACATTACATATATGAAATTTAGTACAAAGTACTTATTCATTATTGTTTGATGACTATTAAATATCTAATGGAATTAAAAAAAAAATTATTATAGAAAATAAATTTACATGCAGATAATTATCGGTAATACCTATAATATTTATTCGAAATAAAATGAACATATGTGAGTTTTTGGTACAGGAAAATCAAGCTTTTCTAATATGTACATAAGTAGGTATGTATTAACAGTAATTGCTTAGCGTTAATTTATGTTTAGTGCACAAAAACAAGAATAAAGTTACTGTAAAAAAAAAGTAATAATAGTAATAGAAAAAACATGCGATAATAGAAATCACCTAACTAAAACATTTCTATTGAATATGTGCTTAAAAAAAAAAAAAAAAAGATGGAATGTGAAATAATGGAACAATGTAACAAAAATATATATAAACAATAATGTACAACTTTCACGCAGTCTTTTTGTCGAATGATGGACATTTCGCTAGTCAATCAACTTCCAAGAACAATTGTTATACCTACTATACTCTAAGATATGTTCTTGGGTAAGATAAAGATCCTTTTTTTTGATAGTTTTAAATCTTATCATGAGGCTCTCATTAGAATCATAATATTTAATAGAATATTTTTCAAGACGAAGTGTTGGTCTCATTCCCTAATATTTTCAGATTAAGAATATCTTATTGTGTTTAATTCTTTCAATGTATATGTGTCTTTTTTTAATGTATGTGAAATTACGTTTCACACTCAAAAATCTTTTGTGTACAAATTATAGGGCTTTTTTTTTAATTACGTTTAAAAAACCTTTATTAGAAATTAGAAACCACAAAGCATAATAAAGTTTGAACGGAAGATGTAAAAGAATAGCAGGAAATTTTAAACAAAAAAATTCAAAAGAAAATTAATAATTATTAAAAACTTCCTTAATTTTTGGTCTCCTTTATAAAAAAAAAAAAAAAAAAAACCAACCACAACAAAAAGAAATTACTTCCCACATAACATTTAATTTCCTTTCCTTACCTTACAACACTTCTTCGATTATTCCTTTCTTTAACCACAATTCCTTTTTCTTGATTCACATTAAAATTATGATTTTGTTGCTTTTGTTGTTTTTGTTGTTGTTGATGATGATGATTATGATGACGATGATGATGCAAATGATCAGCATCATCATGTTCATTATCATCATCATCTTCTATATAATTTTGTTCAATACTGTCACAATTTATTTTACTATTATTATTTTTTGATACTTTATTATTATTAATTGTTGATAATGTTGTTGATGTTGTTGTTGTCGCATTATTATTACGTCGATATGACATAACACTAGACATTCTTGCTAAAATTGTTTTCTTAGCATTTGATGTCGA
The DNA here is from genome assembly GCA_939192795.1 of Bombylius discolor. Classification (NCBI taxonomy): domain Eukaryota; kingdom Metazoa; phylum Arthropoda; class Insecta; order Diptera; family Bombyliidae; genus Bombylius; species Bombylius discolor. The sequence continues at coordinate 49,117,222 of OW584240.1, read as the reverse complement.
AAGATTACCAAACATGTAGATTTTACAAGAAAAGCAAGAAATTTAAAAATTCAAAGAAAAAAAAAAACATACACACACATTAAACGACTTTGAGAAAAAAAAAAAAAAAAAAAAAAACAAACATAAAAGTAAAAAAAATTTAGGACAACACTTTTTATGAGAGATTTTTTTTTTTTTTTTTTTTTTAAATATTTCACAGTTCATAAAAAATTGCACTTTATTTTTTGCAATGTTGCTTAAATTACAACAAGACTAGAAAAATCAATTAAAAAAGTATTTGCTATTTTTTATTGAGTATATATTAATTTTGTTTTTTTGTTTTTTCGTTTGTATGTGATTTTTTAATTGTTTGATTATATTAAAATGAGAACATAAATTTTCAATTAAAATTTTTTAACTGTGACCTTTATTTCACTTTATAATTTTTTTAAAAAATATTTTAAAGGTTCCATTCAATATTTAATTAAATTTAATAAAAAAAGAAATTCATATTTTATATGTCGAAAAAAAAACCAAGGACAATCCATTTTCATTTCACTGAGGTGTTTTTTTTTTTTTTGCTTCTTATTTAAATTGAACACTTTTATTACAATTAGCAATTATTACTATGATTCGCGAAAGTGTTTACCTGTCTTGTCTAACACTCTTACTGAATGATCATCATCAGACACATCTAATATGTGATTTTAGAAAGGGAAAAAAAAAGATAACCTTTTCTTCTTTTTTTATCGTTGAATGAAAAAAAAAAAAAAAAAAAAAAACAGAAAAGCAAAAAACAAACAACAAACGATGATTAGGTATAAGAAATTAGAGCACTACAAGTACTTACAATTTACATTACACTCTTTATTGAGGAGTATATAATTAAAAATTTATTAAGATTTATTAAGAAATTACCATTATAATAATATGGTACACATACATACATACATTATGTATTGAAATATCATACCAACAACATCAATAATAAATGTCACGGAACAAATTTAATATAATACACATAACATGCCATTAATTTTTATGATAATTATGATGATGACAATTAATTAATTGAAGAAAAACAAAATAATCCAATAAAAAGAAAATAGCAACAATCCTTTAAATCTTTTGTTTAATTGTTATTATATTCATGTTTATCTGTTATCCTTTACCATCCATTAAAAACTTGTTTTTTGTGTTTTGCTTTATGTCCATTTCATTCAAAAAAACAAAACCACATAATGCACAATTTTTCAATTAAAAAAAAAAAAAAAAAGTACGAAAAAAAAAAATTTTATTAAAAATTATTATTTAGCACTTTTTTTTGCAATTTTATACACGAAATCATGTGATTTGTACAATACCAACGTCTCCAAGATTTCAAGTGGAGTATTCTTATTAAAAAAAACACTAATTGTTAATAATGTTTTTTTTTTTTTGTTTTTTGCATTCAGTACTCCAAAGTCATGCTTAAAGGAGAAGAAAAAAAAATTAACGAACCATTAACAGATGCAGTTAGTGCAATATAACTTCTTTTTCGTTTTTTTTTTTTTTTTTTTTTTGTAGCTTCTTTTTGTTGAAAAATAATTAAAAAAAAAGTAATTGTAATTAATTGTAATAATTTTTATTGTTGTTTAAATTATTTTTTTTTATTTTCAAATAAAATCTATAAATAAGAAAATTTTAAACAAAAAAAAAAAAAAAGAAAAAAAAAACGAACTAGGTATGTAGAAGATTATGAATTTTCTCTAGATACACTATATGATGATGATGATGACCACGAAGTGTATTCTTGAAGTAACCGATTACAAATAAAAATTTAATAGATAGAAAACGGTAGGAATAGTTTTTTAGTGGGCCGTTAGCGGATTTTTCTCATGTTTTTTTTTTTTTTTCTTCTTTGAACGTCTTTTTTTCTACTTCTTGTGTGTACCATACATGAAAAGTTTAAGCTTGATTGTCGAGTTTATTATATATTGGTATGGTATATTATTTATACGATTATTATTATTATTCCAGAAGTATATAACTATATCAATATATGAAAACTATCTTTTTCTATATGCATAAAAAGTGTTGCAATCTGATCATAAGAGAAAAAAATAAAAGATTATGATATCAGTAGAAGTATAATGAACACAAAAATAGAGAAGAATAAGTGGAGAGAAAAAAAAAATCAATATGACAGCATAAATACATATACAACATACATACAAAATTTTTTGCACTTTAAAGCATCTTTAATGTAGTTTAAAATTCTAATCAAAGGGTGGTCTTACTTCTTTCAATGATCGATTTTTATTATAAAAAAAATTGAATAAGGGGAAAAAAAAGAAAACACAAAAAAAAATTAGCTAAGCTCGCCAAGATGGATCTTAGGATCAGGACTATTACAGAAAAGTCTTGACAGATATCTTTCAAAGGGATTAAAACCCCTTATACTTGTTATATAATTTATTTGAAAAATAAAGACTTTGAGCACAATATATGTATGTACCACATAGAGGTCTAACGAACAATTTATTTTGCCCACATTCCAGTAAAATATAAATAACGTTACCATATACATATGTTGAATGAAAAGTCCTTGTAGTTTTTAGAAATTTTAATTTTTTCCAATTATCTTCTCAACCTTCTGTTTCATTGGTGTCCAATTCTTCATGTCACCCTTTCCATTTTCTTTAAGATTTCATTATCATATGATGGAGTTACACTGATCATAAATGTACATACATACATACATACATATGTATACCTCTGATTGTTAAAGTGTTGATTATATCAATCATACTGACTGACTGCCTCAATACTGCATATATACATTTGTATAATAATACCTTTCTTATAGCTACTAGATATTTTGCACATCTAATTGTAGTGATTCTTTAAGTTTGGCATTTTCTTCGTTGTTTGTGATTTATTGTAACCCATTACCGTTTCTTTCTCTTCACCTTCTTTCACCATAATTTCATCTTTCTTTCTTTTACTATTTTCTCTCAATAATTTCATTCTTCTATGCATGCAATTTATTTTGTCATTTTTTCCATAAAAATAAAACATCAATTATTTCCATTTATGTTACTTTTTACCATAAGCATAAACTTTTATGGTTATGTGTTAATTAATTAAAATGAAAAAAGGATAAATCATTTTTAAAGAAGTTTTTTTTTTCTTTCTTAATATCTTAATTGTTTCTTTACTGTCCAAGAATATGAAATGTATTCTTCAACATTTTCCTTATATTAAAATTCAGTTAATATTGATTGTTTAATAAAGAAAAGAAAAAAAGCAACAAAGTAGCAAAAATATAGGTCCATATGAATGTAATACAGAAAATTTGCATGCACATACACATACACACACACTCTCTCTCGTATAAGAATTGGAATTCAAGTTGAAACTAACCAATCTGGTTTGTTTTATAAGTACAAATCAGGAATGCATTCCTCTAACGAGTTTATAAGAATTCTATTTTAAAATTATTCAAATTTCAATATTAATCTAAATATTGAAACTATCAGCAAAAAATATAGAGCAGCAAAAATGAAAAAAAAAAAAACAATTTCCAGGTAAACATAGGACTTGAAATTTAACCAAGATAATAATTAGGTAATACACCAGGAAAAAAAAAACAGTGAATTAAAAAAAATTTACATAATGGACTATTTTCTTGAAGAAAAACTGTACCAGTTTTTTAATTAAAAATACAGAAAAAAAAATTAAAACGAAGGTGTAAAGTTGTAGAATTTACCTATTTTATGCAAAATATATTCGGTTGCAATTTAGTTCATTGAATTGAGGCCAATCAAGATACATTTTAATTTTTAGTGCAATTGAAAATGTAATTAAATAAAAAAATAAATCATATTGCTTCAAGGTAATAACAATTTTTAGCTGTTTTTTTTCAGAATTTAATTTGAATAAAATTTCAATTTAAAATTAACACCAATTAAGTTTGTACCATATGTGTGTAACCCCTTTTTTTTTCTTCTGTAAAGAAATTCTTAATTTTTTTGCTTGAATTTTCCACTCGTACTCACAATTCAATGTGAACCGAATTAAAATAAAATTTAAACTTGTATGCAATTTTTCTATAAGTTTTCGGTCCAATTAATTTTATAATAGGTATATGTTTGTTTTTTTTTTTTTTGTTTTTTGCGCTTATACTTGATTCTTTATTGCCAATTATTAAATATTTTCTCTTGTAATTGTTTTTGCACACATGAAAAATTATGTAATATCATGTGCGATCAATAAAAAAATAATCTTGAAAGCAAGAAAATACAAACAAAAAAAAACATTTCCGTTTTTTCTCTCTCCTATTCATAATGTAAAAAATATTAATCAGTTCATTAATCAAAATTCAATTAACAAATTTTCTATAATTTTGACAGGTTTATTGTTTGTTCATATCATAGTTAGCAAAAAAAGAAAAAATAAAAACAATTTTAGAGGGCAAAAAGTTAAGTAAAATTACTTTAAAACTTGTATTTTTAGTTTCAATTAGAAAAAAAAAAGAGAAAGAAAAAAATGTTGCAAGTAATTAAACTTTATAATTGACATCATATGTGATCTTGTACGAAAAATTAATATAATCAAGTGAAATTTGCATCATTTTTTGTTTCATAATCATCAAAAAAAAAATTCGTGAAAAACATGGGAAACTTTTGAAAAAGAAAGTGAAATTTAAAAAAAAGCGGGACGAAGAAAAGAAAGAGAAATGGTACTTACCTTATTTCTGGTGATGCTTCAACTAATAAACGAACACAATCAATACAACCCCTAGCTGCAGCATAATGTAATGCTAAAGCTCCTCCACCTGGTCTTTCTGATGATGACGAATTTCCAGAACGTGTTGAACTATAAGAATCAGCATGTGAATGCATTTTGGAATCGTGTAATTGTTGATTGCAATCCAAGGCAGTTCTGTATGTGGTAAAAAAAAAGGAGAAAATTATTAAAATGATTTTTAAAGGATTTGAAAAAAAAAATCAATTTGGAAGCTAAAAAAAATGAGGTCAAAAGTGAAAGATATTGAAAGTTCCTTGTTTTGAAACTTTTCAAATTATAATTTTTAAGAGCGTAAAGTGAGCGTACTGTAGACCTTGATATTATTTGGGAAACATTTTCACTTTTTGCAAAATAAGGAAAATAATTAAATAAATAATTTCGGGGGAACAAATTTAAAACATGATTACAAAATTTTTCCATTAAATTTTGAAATCAGTGAATATAATTTATATTGAGCCTGAAGATATGCAATAATTTTTTTTAAAAAGTTTTTGATAACTTTCAGTTACAAAACGTCAGCCGGAAAAATTAGAATAAGTTAAGAAAAGTTTTTTTTTTTTTTCAAAATCTAATTGACTTGAAAAAAATCAATAAAAACTTAATAAGAAAATGTAAAAGTAGTAAATTTTAATTTGTTATTAGCTTGAGGACTTATAGTTTGTCGGTTTTTCTTTAAAAAAATAAACTCAGTTCAAAAAGTATAATTCACCTTGCTTAATGACCCTATTAGGGTATGAACCTGGATAGGTTAAAGATCTTCTAAGCCTTTCTTTTATAAAGAAAAATAGTGTAAAGCAAACCATTATATGTAACCTTTTTTTTTTTTTTGAATTTTTAAAAAATTATTGTTTTATCAAAACTATGACCCGTATATTCGCATGGTACCGTTCAAAAACAAAAGAGCAAACACCTGGAAAAGCCACAAGTACAGTTCAAGTACATTGTGAAAGATAATGAAAGGTTAATTAATACTATTTTGTATATCCAAAGAAGTGCGTGATAAAAACGTTCTTTTTTTTTTCTCTTGTTTTTCTTCAAATTTACACTTTACAGCAACAATTCTTAGTCTAATTTAAAGAAAAATAACAAAATTTAGGGTTATTAAATTTGAGAAAAAAAAATTATATGACATACATTGAAAAAAAAACCTTTACGTGAGTGACCTATAAACAGGTTCATTTAAAATTTGTCACAAAAATTTCTTTTCTTTGTAAAAATATTATTTTTTATGTGTGTTTTTTTTTTTTTTATTCAAAAATTTCTTTTTTCTTTTTTTTTTTTACCTTTTACCAAAAATATAACAATCATAACATGGTACTCGTAGACTATTTTTTGTTGTTTTTATATTAATTTTATTATTTTGAAAATTTTGTTGCATTTTATCATCATCATAATTTTTAAAATTTTTCTCTGAAACAGCAACAACAACATCATCATTATTTTTATTATTAATAACTGTTGTTGTTGTTGTTGTTAAATTTTTAATATCACAATAATTCATGGCATTTGTATTACAACGTTCATTACAGGACGTATTTTGATTTGTATTAAAATTTCTTTGACTAAAATATCCTATATAATTTTTAATATTTGTTGTTGTTGTTGTACAATAACAACATGTAAAAGAATTTAAATTAAAATTATTTTCACAATTCATTTTAGTATAATTAAAATTTATTTGTGTATTATTTTTTTGATAATTTAAATAACAAAATAAACATAAATTTTGTTCATTATTTAATAGTAAATTATTTTTTGTATTTATTTTTGTAAATTTTTTATAATTTTTTTCATTAAAATTTGAAATTATTAAATTATTGTCATTATTTGATTTCATAAAAATACGTGGTGTATAAAAATGTTTACGTATAATTTCCATACGTTTATGTCGTAATTCAATTGAAAATACTAAACGTATACGTATTAAACGTTTAATTGATGATAAACGTTTTTCATAATTTTTATATTTATAATATTGATTTTTAATTAAACGTTTTTGTTTACGATTTTCTAATTTTTGTATATTTTTATATGCTTTCTTTAATGTATTTTGATTTTTAATTGTATTACTATAATTTTTATTAAAATTAATTATTGATGATGCCGTTTTATAATAATAATTATATTTTTTCCATGGTACTAAATCAAAATGTGAAAATTTTTCAAAATTTGATATACCATTATACCATGGATGAAAATTAATATTATTATTTAAATTTGAATATTTTAATATCCAATCAGATGATTTAACAACATTCGGACTTAAATTTATAATACAATTTCTAGTACTTAATTGTTTTTCACTGTTATTATTATAAAATGATGATGATAATGATGATGATGATGATGATAATGAATTTATATTTGAATTTTCATTTAAATTATAATTTGATGCCATAGAGTTTTCATAATAACTGTTAAAATTTAAATTATCAAAATCATTAAATTTTTTATGATGATGATGTTGAAGATGTTGATGATCGTGATGATGGTAAGAAGAATTTGAAAATTGTAAACAATCACCAAAAATTCTATGAAATATTGAACAGAACCACATCACATTATATTTTAAATTTTAAAACTAAGCTTCCTATTTTCTATTTTATTTTTTTATTTAATTTTTTTTTTTTTTTTTTTCAATTAAATAATTTTAATTTCAATTTCACACATAAACACACATTATGATTATGAGCTTTTTTTACATTTAAAAAAAAAATTTTTTTCTTAGGTTTTCCTTTTTTTTTTCACAAATTTGTTTTCCTTTTTCGATGGAAAAACGAATTTGATTTTTTATTTCCGTAACGTTAAAAAGTTAATGATTTCTAAATTTTTTTTTTCTTTCTTTCGAAAAATATCGAATTACACGCAACTAAAAACTAACTATCTAAAAATTAAATTAATAATAAAACACCTGATATCCCCAAACACAATATTATAACTGATGGATTGACTGTAACTAGGTACACAACAAATAAATTGTAAAACAAAAAAACAAAAAAACAAAAATGTGTATTTTTTTTTTTTTATTTATTCGAGGTAATTGCACTAGATTTACTCTTATGTTGTTATAATATTATTATTGTTGGCATATTATGCTAAAAACGTTAAGTAAAGTTAATAAAAAAAAAAAGCGAAAAAATAAATTTAACAATAGGTACATATAATAAACCGATGGTATATGATGTATTCATCATGTACACACATTTTTTATTTTTGTTTTTATTATTTTTCATTCATATGTAGATTTTTACTCATATAAGATATTTTACCTGTATGAAAATTTATTGTATCGTACTTTACCTGATTGTGATTATATACGTCATACAAAAATGTGTACACATATATTATTGTTATTCATGTTCTAGTTGGATGGTTTGTTTCATAAAATAATGATAATATGTACGTTTCTTCTTTTCTTTTTTTTTTTTTTTTCTTTTCTGGTTATAATCGACTACTGCTGTTTTGTCTTTGATTATGAAGAGTTCATAGTTTTATTATACATTTACCAATTTTATTTTAATTTATATTTCATGCGAATATATGTATGTACATGTATGTATAGCCAATTTTTTGTTTGATTTTTTGCTATTAACCTTGGATTTCAGGAATAATAATTAAATAATTTTTAGGATTAGCATGAAATATTTAACTGAAGATTTTTGTGTGTGTGCGAATCAATAATGATTATAAGCTAACAATTTTTTTTTTTTTTTTTGGACATTTTCATTTTAAAAAGGTGTCATGGTTCACTTGTTGTCATTCGGAGGTTGAACTCTTTATGAATAGATCGTGTGATGAATTTTAATATTTTCCTCAAAAAAAAAAAAAAAAAAAAAAATCACTTTTTTAAAGTTAAAAATAAAATCAACAAAAATAATCAATTCAATGGAGGTTTTAAAAGAAGCAAGCGAAAGCAAAAATACAAAAATACATTTTTCTTCCAACTAATTAAAATATTTTAAATATTCATTTTGAAATTATTTTGGCACTTATACAGAAGACATGGTACATTCTTTTTATCAAAAAATCTTACATTCTTTCTTTTATTTTTCTTATACATGCGTAAAATCGTTGAGATTAATCCTTTAACGCATGCTTAATAAAAAATGAATGAGAAGCAAGCCATGGAAGAAAAAAAAGCTCGTTTTATTGAATGCTTTGTTTGAACTTTCGTGGATGTCAGAAAAAAAGGACATAGCATACTCCAAAAAATCACAATTTAATAGTCCGAAATTTAAAAAATAAAAAATAAAAATTCAATTTTCTTACACACTTCCAGGATTTTTAAAACCACTTGAATTTTTCCTATTTGCGATAGCATAAAGAATGTTAACTTACAGTTACACTAACTAAAATAAAACTGTGAATTAAAACTAACTAAAATAAATTTATTTCACAGAAATTTTATAGATATTAACACTTTTTAGGCCAAATAAAAATAAATTATAAAAAGAAATAAAGAAAGATACAATTTTTCCAAATCATGAAGCCTAATTGAAATGTTTTTTTTTTTTTTTTTTTTTTTTTTTTTTTAAACTTAATTAGTTAATTATCTTATAAAAAAAATATTTTACAATAGAGATTTTTCTAATTATAATAATATTTAATATATGATTGCCCTTTACTACCGGCATTAAACTGTAAAAATACTTTAGAATTAGAGCATCATAAATTTAAGTATTTATTTTCATTTTTTTTTTTAAATTATTATTTATTTTTGATATGGTGTGTTTGTGTGTTTGTGTACTTTAATTAAATTCATTATTATATTTTCAAGATTATAGATATTATCAAAAAGATATTTATAATATCATGCAATATTCTGTCTAAAATACACATTACCTTCATAAGATACATATACATATATAAATATTCTTAACACGATTATACTACGGTTAATTACTTTTATTCTCGTGTATATTTTTTCTCAAATAAGATACATACTTCTATTATAATGTAAATATGTACTTGCATGAAATTAGAAATACAATAAAAATAAAATACGAAAAAAAAAAAAAATTAAAAATATAATCATAAAGTAATAAACTACAACAAACATCTCTCTTATATAGATTTTAAGTCCATAACACATCAAAGATATCAATTAAATTCAATATTTATACGAGAACATTATTACAAACATCAAGAAAACCTCTAAATCAACGTTCCATTACATCATCATCATCATTACTATTATTATATTATCAGAGTTTCTGGAATTTAACGGAATTTTCTCTCTCTAGATTTTTCTATATCTATGTATCTATGTATTTACATTTTTTTTTTCCTTAGACAGACAACAGTAATGCAATTGCAAAAAACAAAAAAAAATAAAAAATAAAATAAAAACATAAAAAATCAAATTGAATGAAATTTAAATAATGATAATAAAAAAAAAAACAGTACAAAAATCAATTGAAATCGCCATGAGATTTAAGATATTTTTATATGCGAATTTTTACTACCTTCAAACAGTTCATCATTATGGTTTCAATGATTTGTATTTGAATCTGTTTTTTTATTTTTTCAATTTTTGATTTACTATAAATTCCGTACATATACAACGGATCTTTAGTGTATGTACCTGTTCTTCACATATGCTTTTTTATGGATGAACTTAGAAAAATATGAATTTTCTCTTTTTTCTGGTATTTTTTTATTTTTTTATTTCAAATTTAAATAAAAATGAACAAAAACCATGAATATAACGTGCACCGATTATTACGGAAATTACACCTTTAATGAAGATAGCATACATATATTTTTTTTTGTATCTATAATGTATCATATAATCATAAATTCTAATGGCATTTTAGTGTATGTACAATATAATCAATGAACATGCAAATATTATATTTTATATGTGTCTTTCTGCATGTATGCATGTGTGTGTCTGTATACTATTAGGTTTTTTTTTTCTTTTAGAGAGAGGATAATGTCCGAGAATATTTACAATTTAGAGCAAAATAATTTTTCAATTCTTTAAAGCATAAAGCATGAATGATTTTTAAATAGGTACTCAATGAATTCTTCGTGTTTAATAATGCACTTTTAATGTTTAATATATGAAATTTCTATCTTTTTTTTTTCTATCTTTTGTTTTCTAAATTGAAAGGTTGAACTTGATTACCGTAAATAACGTCAATATAAACACGGAAATTTAAATAATAAAATATATACGGCATAGTTGTACCTTTTTCAAGTTTTTATTGATGTATTCAGGGTTTTATTATATGGAATTGTTCATGAAAATAATCAAGTGTAGGATAATACAAGAAAAAATTAAATAAAAACAAAAATTACATATTTGTGTTTGGTTAGATGAAAGATTTTGTTACGGTTTGCTTTTGTTTTTTATGAATTCATAAACCAATATGTACAAGCAATAAAAAATAAAAATTGTTGAACTTGACCTTTGAATGCTTATTGATCCCTTACGGGACTTAAATATATAAAATTGATTTTTTTCCAAAAAAAAAAAATAATAATAATAATAATAAAAATATGGTTAAACATGTAGTATAATTTATTTTGCTTACAGAGGCGTTTAGAGAATGTTAACAATTAAATTTAATTTCTTTTTCTTAAAAAATAGTAAAATTTCTGCTTTTAAAATGATCACGTTACGATACCATTATAGAAGTCCACCCACATCCGTAGGTTTGCATAATTTTCATATTTAAAAAATCATATTACCATTTTTTTCTTTCTTTTCAAATTACGTATTTTATGTTCTTGTTAATTAAGTATTACGTTTTTTTTTTTTTTTTTTTGAAATTTATTTCTCATTTCAATTTTTTTCATAGCTTGAAATCGAATTGCATAAGTCACATAAATATTTTATTTTAACTTCAAATGAGAGTGTATACCCGTATTGCATTTTTTAATGCGGTGCTTGACCTCGATAAAAAATATTTTAAACCCTTCATTAAAAATTTGTATTCCCATATAAGTTGTAGTTAGTCATCAAAAAATAAAATATTTATTGTTTAAAAAAAAATTCTTGTTTAGTTTTTTTTTTCCATTAGATTTCATGTTCACGTAAATGTATACTACTATCATAACTACAGCCCCATAACATTAGATCACATATTATGAAGAACAAATACAGGGAATAATAATTATTTATTAATTGAGAATCACTAGACCTTAACAGTTACATAGAACTTATCATTTCCTCTTTGTTTCGGACATTTATCACGATCCCATATATATAATTCAGATATATTTTGGTCCTACGCAGGTATGATCAAAACAAAAATAATGAAGATATTTCTAAGCTTTCAAAAATACAAAAATAAAAATTTGAATTGTTTTTTCATTTAACATATAAAATTGCAAAGATAGAGGGTGTTTATTGAATAAGACATGGGTGTTGAAGGTTTTGAAAGTTTAAGAAAGTTTTTGAGGCTTCGAATATACCTTGAAGAATTGAAATGAATTTTAATGTTCTACAGGTCCATTAAAACCAACATGTTCATCAGAAATTTTTCAAAAATGTACCAAGAAAAATTTTGAAACTTCTTCTCCACCACAAATCTATTTTTGTGTCTAAAAAAAATTATCCAAACCGTTAATTTCACCCTATATTCAAATTTTCGCATCATTGCAATTTAAACTCTCTTACCGTGAAATACAAAATTACATAGAATTTATCATCAAATTCGTAAATTGATATCAACTCCCACTACTGAATTGTCACAAATGATATGTAAAATGGAAAATGTCACTTTCATTCAAGGTAAAATTCACTCAACTTAATCGCATTATCGAACAGCTTTTATTATACCGCTGTATTTCACTGAAATTACATACATTACAAAGTTAACCTGTTCAACAACACAATAACAAGCATTTTTTTTTATAGCTTGCACACAAAATTTAATGTAAAAAAATGATTGATTATTACCTTGAATATTGCAATATTATTCTGCAATTTAACAGTTAGATGGAATTTTGAACAAAGAAAAAAAAAAAAAAAAAAGAAAACTTACGCTGGAATCAAATAAATGCTTTTAAACTATACGTTTTTTCAATTTTTCATATGAGAGAGTTTTACTATAAAATTAACCTCTTTTTATTGGAAATCATTGGAAATCGATGATTAATGTAAAACATAGTAATTTTCGATTTTATTTTTCAAAATATTTAATTATAATTTTTTTGTATAGTTTTAATTTTTTTGTTTTCGATTTTCTTCTTCGACAAATAATTTCTAGTTAAAACAAAATGCATAGTAAATATCTTTAATCTTAAATTTTATGGCTTTTGTAGATTAAATTATTATTATTATGTATTTTTTTTTTGTTTTTTTTTTGTATTTTTAAAGGTTGAAAATTATAATTTTCTTGTTTTTTTTTTTGTTGTTGTTTGTTTTGTCTTTTATTTTGTGTAAGTTCGAAAAAAAGAAGAAAAATCATAAAATACGACAAGTTAGTTTGTAATTTATAGAAAAACAAGATTTTTGATTCAATCATAAAATACAAGATTTCAAATAATTGAAAAAAAAAAACATCAAAATAATAATGAAAAAGAGAAAAAAAAAAGAAGAAAAACTGTATTGTGTTACCCCAAAGACTTTAGACAAAAAGTGGAGTCGAAAGTTGAAAATGATTGTTGTTGATTAAGAGGCCATTTAACTTTCTTTTAAGTTTTTCGTTTATAAACATTATCATGCACAAATAATATATTCATTGTACATATTTAAAAAAAAAAATGTAGAAAAAAAATCCAAGATTTACAATAAATGATGAATATACATACTAAAATGATTTTTTTTTTTCCACAATATAATAGTATCTATAAACCTGTTGTTAGACTTATGAATAACCATCATCATCATCATAGTAATCAGATATTATTGAGAGAAAGGTAAATTCGCGTTTAATTGTTTTTTATCACCATCAATTCAACATATGATTATCGAATACCCTCTTTACCTCATCTCTCTATACAATATGCAAGTTCATCATATTTAGTTGTTATACTTGAACCTGTTCGTCCCTTCCTTCTTTTTTTGCCTCATCTGTTTATTCTCTAATAAAAAAAAAAGAATTATTGAAGAATTCAAATCTCACTTGATAAAACATATTAATTGATTGATTGACTGAAGAAACTTGAAACTTAATTTAAACTATTTTTTTTTTATAAATTGCATAGATTTTTTTTTATTATTATGATGATATGATGGACATACAAGCAAGAAAATAACAACTATGTTTATGATGATGATGGAATGATAATTTAAAAAGATATTTTTGATCAAATATCTTTTATAATATTGAAAAATTTAATGCTAAAAAAAAAAAAAAATAATAAAATGTAAAGAAAATTTTCTGTATAATAAAAAAAAAAAGAACATTTAATGTCAAAACACAACAACAACAAGAAAAAAAAAAGAAAAAAAAAAAAAAGAAAACAAAATAGCAATACAAAAGAATTAAAAGAAAAGTTGTTATTGTGGGTAATTTGTTTCATTTAAACGGTGCATTAGGAGAAAAATACATTTTATATAAAATAAAAAATTGTAATAATTATGAAAAAAAAAAAAAAAAAAAAAAAAAAACTAGACTTGACTTGATGTGTAGCGGCGACAGTTAAATTGAAGACAAAAAAAAAAAAGAGTTAAAAAATGAGGTAATTAAAGAAAAATTAAATTCTTTTTGTTTTATTTTTTGTTAAATTTATTTTTACAGCTATTTTCTTATAATGTGATAAAATTTATGAAAATTAACAAAGAGTTAAATTCAATTGAAAATAAATTATTTAATGAAGACTTTCATAGCATCTCTTAGTCAATTTTTGATTATTTGTTTTGTATTAATTGGTGTCATTGAAATTAGATAATTTTGTATTTTAAAGGAATTGTGGCACACCTTTACTTTTTTGTTAAATCATTTGTTGGGTATTTGTGAGTGTGTGTTTGATCAATAGAAGAATTATAATTTGATGAAAAGAATAAAACAAAATTTCATATTATGTTTTGTTTGTTCATAAATGAATTTTCTAAAGTAGTGCGCCCCACAAACATAATTTTAGTAGAAAATTTCAGGTCTCGTCCTTCAAAAAATCCAATCAGGCACTGATTTCAAATGCAGTTAGACAAAATGTCTTTTTAATCGCTTGAGAAAAATTGTTATAGGATTAAAAGATCATCCAGAACATTATACAAAATTAAAAAAAATTTCATATGAAAAAAAAAAAGATTTATAATTTTTTTTTGTTTAATGAAGTTTCTGTGACATTATTTTGTGAATTTTTTTAATCATGTCGAAAAGGAAATTTCCTGGGGCTTTTGATATTTGTTTGATTAATTTTTCCTTTCCCCCAAATTTTTGGGTATTTCTTTTTTCAAAATTTATTTTCAGGTATATACATAAATACCCTACCATTCGATTTCCTTACCAAACATTTAAATATATCTTTTTTTTGAACTACTTTACATTTTTTTTTTGCACGAAGTAAATTTTTCTGTAATGAAATAATTTTTCAAATTTATGTATTTTTTCATCATTGCACTTTTACTTTACTACCACACATTCGCTTTTTATTGTCTCCGTCTTTTTCTTTTTATTTTTTATATTTTTTGTAAGTAACTAGGATTTTAATCATGCATTTAGGGCAAGTGAATTTGCACAACAATTTTCTCATAGATAACAACTACAACAACAACATAAAAAAAAAACATTTACGTGTTTTATTACAAAAAGAAGAACAAAAGCATTGCAGAAAATATGAAAATGATGAGGAGAACTATTGTTTTTATTATGATGATGATGATGACAGTGATGCGATTTCTTGAGATGAAGATGAAATTTAGAAAATAAATAAAAGACAAAAACTTTTTTTTAAAGTCTTTACCCACTTGTTTACTTACTAACTTTTTTTTTTTTATTTAAATCACGCATAAATGTGAATAAAAAAAATTCAAAAATTATTTTCCATTGAAAAAGAAAAATGACGTGTTTAAAAAACAATAAAATCTTTCAGAAAACTTGAATCGACAGATAAATCAATATATGTATGTAATTTGAAAATAAAAGAAATAAAAAAATGCAACAAATTTTCCCTACTGTTATACTGTTATACGTAATACATTTTGTGCGTGTTTCGTTTTGTTTCTTTTTTTTTTTCTCATAGAGAAAACTCATAAAATAAACATTTTTTTAGTTTTCACTACGATTAACTTTCATTGGCCATAAAAATTACCATGATTGTCAATCATCAACTACATATATACTATATTTATCATTTGGGAGGATACGATTGATGCAATAACTTCAATAACAGTACCAGCAGAAACAACAACAACATTGTCAATTGATTGACTATCTATCAATTCAAGATACTTGATTAAATGAATAATAATAATTATTTATTATTACAAACATGACATAAAGACACCATATAATCATACATTTCACCTCACAAGAAGTGATTAATATTTGAATGAGGATTAAATAAATGCCTGAGCCCGTCTATCTGATCTGGTTTACGTTACAAAGTTTGTAAAAAAAAATTGTAAGTATATTAACAAACAAAATGTGTATACATATTTGATGACAATTTGTCGTCATTCCATACACAATATATACATACATATGTATGAGTCTTGTTATTGTTGTCTAATGCAACAACTGTAGCACGACTCGTAAAAGAAAAATGCAGCAAAAAAAATCACTTTTCTTGGTTACTCATTAAAAATGCCAAAGAAAGAAAAATACACTTTTTATTTCTGGAATGTTGTTCCAGTGCACATAAAATGAATTTTTAAACTATTTTTAATTTAAAAAAAAATATTTATATTCTGTTAGAATAAGAATTGAATACCGAAAGAGTAATATGTTTTTTTTTTTCATATTTTTATTCTTTGTCATACTTACATATGTGAAGATGTTTATTTGTCAAGGTTACTCGCTTAAATCTTTTGTTTTTGCTTAAGAAAAACTAAACAATTTTTTTTTGTAGTGAAAACAAAAAAAAATTTTTTTAATTACAAGATAGAGAAAATTAGTAGTGTGAAAATTATAACGGATTTTTTATTTTTTAAATTAAATTGTATTCGTTTTATTTGTTTGTCATCCTATTTGTTTTGAAGGTTACTCGCTTAAATCTTTTGTTTAAAAGTAATTATTTAATTTACAAGAATAAAATTGTTTTACCTTTGTTACAATTATTTTTCCTAATTATTATCGATTATAATTTTGTTGACTGCTACTTATGTCGTTGTTGTTGTTGTTTTTTAATCCAAAAAGTCGAAAATTTAAAAGTGAAATTTTTTACGTTTGTCATTTTTTTCAATTAAATAAAAAATCACTGTCACTTTTCTGACACTTATTTCTTTCACTTTGTGAAAAAAAAAAATTTGATAATAAAAAGGTGCTAATTACACTTTTGCTTGCTCATTTTTCTGTTTTTCATTTTTTTTTCTGTGATGGAAATTGTTTTAATTTTCACTTAATCAGTGCAAGTTTATTTTGTGTGATTTACATTTTTTTTTTTTTTTTGAAAAAATTTAAATTATAATATGTATTTACAATTTTATTATTATTTTGGGTTCAAAATTTCAAAGTTGGTTTAACTATTTAATGTCCTGAATGATAAGTTTCACGTCTAACCGCAACAATAGTTAAATCACATTTGTGAAACTATTTGAAAATCAGAAAATGAAGATGCTCACAACATCATCATCAGTGTCAGAGAAATTTTGAAGAAAACAAACAAACAACAACAAAAGTTAATAGTATTTTTTTTTCTTCTTGAATTGTTACTAAACACGATACTATACAAAACAATAATGAAAATTATGTCTTGTTATCGTAGTAATGTTGAAGAATTGTATGATGTTTTGTATGTTTGTTTTATTTTTCTCATATATGTACACCTTATTATATGATTCAATGTTTACTGGCGAAGATCAACTTACAACAGATTGCTTTTTTTTTCTTTTTTTATTTTCTTTTATTGTGTATAAAAATTCATTGGGTGCTTCTACGGTTTATGGTGATAAAGCAGTAACTCTATCAACATCAACAATATCATCAACGTCATTCTTCAGCTTCAGTCGATCCCCAGTTCCACTAAATATCTCATGTATGTGTCTTAATGATTATTGTTATTGTTCTTTTATGCAAAAAAGAAAACATTTTTACGATCAAATACCTTTGGTTATGAAGAAAATCAAGAAAAATAAAAGAGGGGTACATTGGGCAGGTGTAGTTGGATGAAGATCAACATTTGTCTCTTCAAGTTGCATTCATTATGTACCTGATGATGTTTGTTTTTTTTTAAAATATTGATAAACGTAAAAAATTGCAACTAACTTGTTATGAAGTTTGTGTGAAAATACGTCATGATCGGCGGTTATGTTGATGGTTGATGATAATGATGATGCATTGTAAATGTTTGTATTGGAATGTAATCTGTGAATTTAATGATGAATTGACTGTTTTTTAAAACAAATAACTTGTATATAGTGATCTCATGCTGTAATAATAATTCAGATCAATTAAATTGAGAAACGGGATTTGTTGCAGAATTACACAGAAGAAAAACAAACTGAATTTAAATAAAATTTAAATTGCAATGCAAATGCATTGATTGAAAAATAAATTATTTTTTGTTATCAATTGAAATCTACGAGTATTTCTTTATACAAAACAAAAAATTATGCTAAAAAATTAACTTATTTATTTTTACGTTAATTTTTTCATGAATAAGTAACGACGTAGGTTAGGAATATCTATTTCTTTACTGCACTTTTAATATGCATGTGCTGACATATGAAGATGAAAAAAAAAAAAATTTAAAAAAAAAAGTATTTTCCCATATTTTCATTTCCGTTTCTTTACTTTGATGATGAGACGACTTTTTGAGAAAATAAGGTGGTATCTGCATCTTCAAAAGAGAGTTTGTCTTATTTTTTTTATTTATTCATTTTTTTTTTAAATTTTTTTACAATAAAAATGAACATCACATAATAAGTCGACAGTCAACGCACTATTTTCTTTTTCGTTTCTTTTATATTTTTTTCTTAAATTTCCACAAACAAAACACATTATTTGTATAAAACGACTTTGACTTGTTAATGGACGATGAAAATGAAAGTTTTTCTTTAGGAGTTACAATAAAAGTTATGATTGTTTAATAAAAAACGATTTAAAAATAAAAATAAAATAAAAGTACAAAAAAAAGGTGTCAGATTGAATTTATTATGGAATATGTGCAATAAATTTTTGTCTAATAACAATTAGGTAGTTGTTATTACACAGCAAATGTGTAAAGAATATGTGTGTGAAAATTATTTAAAGGAAAAATTTTAAAGAAAAAATAAAGTAAAAAGCAGGTATTTCATGATTATAGGTATAAACTCACAAAATATCGTGTGATAGTTTGTTTTCTTTTTAAAGAAAACGGTTTTTTTTTTTTTCAATCATATTTTTTTTTACAAGGTAAAGGTACTTTTTCAATAAAAATCACTGTCATAATTTAACATTTTACAAAACAAATCTCGTAGAAAATACATAAAAAAGTTTCGTATTTTATCAAAATTATAAATCAATTGTTAAAAGTCATTAACTTGAATGGAATTTTTTTCTTTTTTCATAAAAGTGGAAAATTTAATGAATTATTATTTAAAAATATGTTATTTAATTAAAAGGGCAAAAACTGGGCATTTGATCATGTAAGTGCTATGCTATTCATTTTTGGCTAGATGAGCTGCTGAAACTGAAAACTGAGAAGTTGGAAAGATGGAAAGTGGATACATAATTACATAATGCAGGTTAAAGGTTATTTTATTGCGTAATGGGTATGAAATTTTTTTGACCATTTCAAATGTGGAATATTTGATTTTGAAGAAAATAATGAAAATATCAAATTATAGGTATCTATTGAAAAGCTAGTTCAATGTGAAATCTTGTCTGTAATATTTAGAACAATAGAAAACAATTAAGACATAAATCGAAGTTGAACCAAAGAAACTAATTCAACACTTTTTTAAACCAATAAACTTACTTGCAATTTTCTCTGGCAACATCAAATAAACGAAATTGAAGTCCATATTGATACCATTAATAAAACCGAACTGATATTATAAATTTAAAAAATACAATTATTTCACCTTGAAGAACTAGAAAATCTTGATTCCTGCTTCTAATTCTAATTGCCGCCAATTGAGTTGTCAATTAAATGTCAAAATCAGAAGCCAGAAGTTAAATTACTACTTTAATACAACGCAGCATTGGCCAATTAAATAATTCAAAATGCACATTTTCAAAAATAAAAACAATTCTTCTACAAATCAAACGGTTTAAGA
This sequence comes from Bombylius discolor, assembly GCA_939192795.1. Lineage (NCBI taxonomy): Eukaryota > Metazoa > Arthropoda > Insecta > Diptera > Bombyliidae > Bombylius > Bombylius discolor. The sequence continues at coordinate 49,097,136 of OW584240.1, read as the reverse complement.
TTTATATCTTAGTTATAACGATTTTTCAAATTTGTTAGGGAAAACAAGAAAATTTAATTGGAAAATATTAGGAATTGTTTTTGCGTTTTGAATTACATCTTCTTTCAAAAAAACAAAAAATATAAAAAATTAAAAATTTGTAAAATTTCCCTGATATATTTAAAAATCTGCTAACTGACAGATTGAGTCGGTTATGTTTGCATACTTGTGGGATAAATTTAAACTATATTTCAAATGTTTTGAATTTTCAAAATTATAAAAAATTTAATTAGAAAAAAAAAAAATTAAATCTTACCTTGTTACGCTTTTTTCACGACATGGACAGCATCCACAATTCATACTTTTCTCTGATTGACATTTTGAACTGCATGCTGAATTATCACAATAACGGCAATGATTAAAACTGAATGATGATGTACATAATGTACAAAATGAACCAAGCACTTCACTATGTATATCAATATCTGTTGAAATAATATCTGTTGTATCACTATCAGTTTTAATATCTTCACGATCATCTGATGAGAATTCAAAACTAACACTTTCAGTACCCCATTCACGATTAAATTTTTTATTACTGTTGCTATTATTATTTTTATATATATGATTATTATTATTATTATTTAATAAATTCTTTTTATTATTCATATTATTTATTTCGAATGTACGAAAATTTGTATTAAAATTTTGTGAATATTTTCTCATATCGTATTTTCTAGCCATTGACATGTTTTCATTAAAATAAATTATATTAACATCATTATATTTTTGCATAAAATTTGTTGAATAATTATTTGACATTTCTTTTAATGATTTTTTTGGTTTTGGACATGAAGATGGACGTATTAAATCAAGTAAACAAAGTTTTAAATCTAACATTTCGTGTATTACATAGCATCATACGTTTTTAAATCGATGAATTCTTGAAAATCTGAAAAAATAGAGAAAAATATGAATTAGAAAATGTTTAAATTAACTAGTTTCAGAATAACAACTTCAAGGTGGCGCTGTAATTGGTTAAAGTTTGTTTCTTAACATACAACATGGCAGTACCATTTTGACAGCTGTTTGGAAGAAGAAAAAGAAGAAGAATTTCTGACATTTCTTGTTATTTTTTTGGTTAATTTAGCGGCACGTTTGTGTTTTTGTCTGTGATTTTGTGAATTTTTCGACTAATCACTGCAAATTTATTTCAATTTTTCATATTTTGTAAGTATTTCAATTTAACAATAAATTTGCAATGTATCATATCAGATTTTCTAATAATTTTGTTTTGTAGGTAATATGAGTACACGTAATGCAAAACGTACTCGTCCACAAAAATATAAAAATCGTACAGCATTTAAAAATGATTTACATGATAAAACACCACAAATGAAATTAATAAATTCACTTCATGTATGTGAAGTATGTGATCATTGTAAATCGGTAATTGAATGGAAAATAAAATATAAAAAATATAAACCATTAACACAACCAAAAACATGTATAAAATGTAAAAATCGTAATGTAATAAAAGCATATCATGTATTATGTAGAGATTGTGCTAAAAAAGATAAAATATGTGCAAAATGTTTAAAATCTGGTGAACAAGTACGAATTGAACCACCACAACCAACAGAAGAAGAACAAATTAAACTTAAAGTAGAAATGGATAGATTAATAAAATCATTACCAGAAAGGAAAAGGAGATCATTTTTACGATATATGAAAAAAGGTAAACATGAAAATGTTGAAAATTTAGAAGACGCGGATGGTAAAGATATAGAGGAGAAGGATACTGTTGAAGGTGAAAAGAAATTGAATAGGATACCACATACTAGAGATGAATTGTTACAGAAAATTGAAGAATTGAAAGTTGGTGATGATGATGATGAGGATGATTACGAAGATGAAGATGATAGTGATTTAGATGATCTGTCTGAGGAGGATGAAGAAGAGACGAAGAAGGGTGATTAGTTCTTTTTCCTGTGTTTTTTATGTAAGAAGATTTTGGACTTATATTTTATTTATATTGTTAAGAAGAGAATACAAATTGATTTATTTAAAAAGTTAATGATTCAAATTACGTTTTGTAAGCACTTTGTTTTTCCTTTGATTAAAATCGATTGGAGACTGTTTCAGATAAAAAGCATAAACTTTAAAAATTTAGCCAAGAAATTAAATTTCTGAAGAAAAAAAACAAAACAGTAGCTTTGTGTTTAGTACTTCATTTATTTAAATTTGGGGTTTTAATTTATAGAATTTTGTTTTTACTGCAATTTCAGGGCTCTGAATTTTGATTTCTTTCTCTGTGGAGCGTTGAAAAGCTTTAGAAGAAATAAAATTGCACACTGTAATTGAGTTTACCTTTGTTTTGGTAATTTAATCAGTTAATTATTGGTTAGAAGTGAAGTGGATGTACATATATAGGTCTTTCATTTAATAGCATTGAAGATTGAAGGCCTTTTTTGCATAATTCTTAAAACCCACTTCAATTAGCATAATTGAAACCCATTTGAAAACTTAATTTATTAATTAGTTTGCATTTTAATTTGAGGTCTTGCTGGTGTTATCACTTGACCAAGGAAAGTTCAGCCTCTTTAAAAAATATATATCTTATAAACCTTCATTTTCAAACAAGCTAAGCCGCTTCAGAAATTTTTTAAATTTACATACACACTTCATAATAATAATAACTTTGACATTGTGAAATCATCACAATCATCAAAAAACAATATACATATTCATAATCCATTAAATTTTTTGATTACAAGTTTCAAATTCTTTTTTACATCAAGATTCTTGTTTTCATTTCTTACATAAGAAAAATTATTTCACAATTACAATTTAAATGAGTTGTAAAATTTATTTTACCTTTTTTTTTTTTTCTTAAATTTAAAATTCAACAAAAATTAAAAAAAGTAAATGAACGTTAATTTTCACTTTTACGCTTTTTTAGGGAATGATAAGCATATTTCTATTTTAATTTTTTTTTTGTTTTATTATTTTTCTGATTTTAAAGTAAATGTAATCATCTAATTTCACTTTTTGTTTTTCATTATTGTTTCATCATACCAAAAAAATAAATATAAAAATTATGATAAATTTATTTACTTGTTTTGATGAATAGGATGATGGTCAATAATGATATCTTTCATTACAATCTCTTTAACAAGTTCATAGCAATTTAAAAAAAAAAAACACGTGTTTTGATTTTATTATTATTTTAAAAAAAAAAAATGATTAAGATTATAATCAGATTTGCATTGTGAATAATTTGGATTGCAAACTCTTTAAAAGCAAAAAATAAATCATTCATCTTATTTTTAACATGATTTCCAAGATTCATATATTTCTTCAACCATATTTCATTTTAATGGACACTTAATGTCTCAAAAAAAAAAAGCGTTTTTCATTTGAATGAAATAAAAATTTAAAAAAAAAAAATTAAAACAATATGAATTATGAGATAATTTTTTTTTTCTCGTTTGTCTAGAGCTGAAATATCTATCATAACTCATACGTAATCAATTAACAGTTTCTTTCAAATTTGAAACAACAAAAAAAAAAAAGAAGATAAAGCAGATAAAAAAGATACATTTAGCGTAGAAAAGATAAACGAAGAAAAAACAAAATGTGTAAATATGGCAAAGATTAATGGAGTTTTGTCTAAAAAAACGGTGAACAGAAAAAAAAAAAAAAAAACAAATTTAATTCAACCTTAAAATGAAAGTGAAAATTGCGCTACATAAGAATTTGAAAAATTCAGAAAAAATATTTTCAAAAAAAGCAAAAATACTTGAAGTAAAAAAAAAAAGAAGTGAATTGAAATTTATAATTTGAATTTTTCTGTCCTATACAATGAATGTTAGTTTTGTTGTCATGATGATGACAATAATTTGAATTGTAGCGAAAAAAGAAAGAAAGAAAAAAGAAAAAATACTAAGTAGTATTTACCTTGAGCAGTAATTGCGGGTGCTTGTTAATTTACGACAAATTACCTTTTGTCTTGTGTGTGCATTCAATGATAGATAACATAAGTATTTACTCTTTGTTTTTCTTTTTTTCTTCTTCTTTAAATACATAGGATGCCTAATAAATATTAGTCATGAACTTCTACAATTTCTATAATTTATTTTTTTTTTTTAAATAAAATTCCGTTGTCTCTGTTACGTGGCCACACACTTTTTAACCGCTATAATTGATTTAATATTCGAAAAAAAAAAATCTGATTCATGTGAGATTCACAATATCCTTTTGTTTGAGTTGAAAAAATTTTTGTTGTTGTCACACCGATGGTTTTTCTTGTTCATTTTTTTTTTCCGTTTTCAAATAATTTTTTTCTTCTTAAAGAGAAAATTGATCTTGATCTTATTTTTACTTGCACGCAATTTTCAAATTTACTCACTAAATTCATAAAAAATTTATTGTTATTGTTTCACTACATTTGCAATAGAAAAAAAAAAAGAATTGCTTTTTTTTTGAATCATTTTTCATGTTTGATACCTTTTTAATTTTATGAAAAAAAAAAAAAAAATACGAAGAAAAAAAAAAAATTGAATAAAAAAGAAAGTACGTATCGTTAAGATGTAAGTGAGCTTCGAATACGAGTTTTTTTTTTGTTATTGTAAATTTATGCTTAAAAGACAATTTTTCTACACATCATTAAATTGTTCGCTGATTACATGAATGAATTAAAAATTGCATTTGTAAATGCATAATAAAAAAAAAAACATAAGAAAAGCAATAAAAATCATTCAATGATGATTACGAAGATGATCATTATACATCGGTGAAGAAGTCATGAGTTTAAATAATATTTTTTATTTAATTATAAGTTCACACGTTAATTTACACAAAAGTTCAAAATTATTGTATTGTGTTTATGCAATTTTTTCTCAAATGGTTATTTTATTGCTTTTTTTTTTAACGCTTAATAATTGAATTATAAATATTTTCTCGATTGAAAATGAATTTATCTTGCAATTGAAAGATGATTAATTTCTTTTTTTTTTTTTTTTTTTTTCAAGCTAAGAAAAAAATCACGCAATGGTCAAAGGATTTTTTTTAATGATTAAGAAGATTTTTGAAAAATGAAAATTTATAGAGTGCTTAGTTTAGTAAAACGTCCGAATATGTTCTTAAAAATGTCATTTATTGCATTAACACGTTATTTTAATGCGTCAAATGTAAAACGCAAACGAGAATATTGGTGTACTTTTACACTTCAAAATTTTAATATGAATTTGATAATGTAATCAAAAGAATGTGGGAAAAAGATTGATTATTTACTTTCCGCCCAAGAAATTAAAAGAGTCGATTAGATACTTATTATTTCATTGGTCCAAAAATTTTTTTTAGGAGTTTAAATTAGTCTCATTAGCTCCAAAAAATATTCTAATGATAGACTTCAAAATCTTGTAAATTCCTTTTATCAAATGTATCTAATCAATTTTAATCAATTACATGATTTTAAAATTTCCAATTAATTTTGAACCAATTTTTAGTTCATCTTCTATACAAATTCAATATTTTATTAGCCATTTTCTCATTAAAATTATTTATACTAAGCTACTTTCTGCATAGAGCCCAGCCCTTTTAGTGTATTTATTTTTAATTTTGTTTTGTTTACCGTTACATGACCTTTTCTTCTTCTGTATATATATATATTTTTTAGCTTTTCTATTGCATCTGCTAGCTTTTGGATCGATGGTTCAATATAATATATTTATTTTTAAAAAAAAAAAAAAACAGTATTCGATTGATGTCAAATTATGTCAACCTTAAAATATGTTCCAAATTTATTTATGTTTTTTCTATTTATAAAATGTAAAAGATTATTATCGGTATTACAACATGTAAACAGTAATTTCTAAAATGCTCTGTAAATGTCTTTTATAACAGATACTTTTTTCTAAAGTGAATTAGAAAAACAAAAACAATACAATAAGAGCGTTAAAAATGATATTAATGTTTATTTAAAAAATTAAAAAGAATAAAACATTTATCTATTATGGCATGTAAATATTCATGTTAATTATTATTTTTATTGTTTTAGATTTTAATCTTTAGAAGAAAAGAAAAAAGATATATATGTACATATGTATGTATAAACTGAATGCATTTGTACTTCGCAATATAAAGTGAAATTTTTTTCCAAAAATACGAAATTAAAATGAAAGAAAAAAAAGGCATAGGTAAATAAATAAATAAATAAAAAGTTTAGTACTCGACAATATTTTTTAACTAATGTATCTACTAAATGTATATTTGTATCTAAATATGTATTTTAGAGTGTTTCTTGTGATACAAAATTGAACAGAAAAATTGAAATTTATGGTTTTTTACAGATAAAATAACACTTTTTGTCTACAAACAAATTGATTAATCAGAAAAAAAAAAAAAAATAATACAAACAATTTTAAGAAAACTTTCTCTAGATATAAAAATTTATATCAAAAAATAATCGAGAAATGAAAAAAAAAAAATATTGTTTTTTTTTTGCTTCTTATTGATAATTTTTTTTCTCCACTTTTTTTTTCTTTAACATTTTTTAAATATTATTTCTTGAATTATTGTTTTTTTTGTCTCATTTTTTTTTGTAGACAGTTGTGTTGGTATTATTATTGATAAATAATTGATTAAAAAAAAATTTCATAGACAATCGATGGCGTTGTGTGTGATCGAATGTTATTGTAAAAAATCGATTGACCATGATTTGTGGTATTTGTGGTGTAGTACATTTGACTATTTTTTTTTCTTCTTCTTTTTTGTCTAGAAATCGAGTAAAGAGAAAAAAAAAATATTTTTTGCTTTTTATTGAATAAAAAAAAAATGTTTCTATTAATTTGCACGTTTTTTTTTTTTCTTTAAAAAAAAAAAAAAACTTTTTGGTAAGTGAAAATTGCTTTCTTTTGAAAATCTGTGAGAATTTATGCAAATTTTGTAAAGAAATTTTTATTAGAGACGCTTAAACATACCTAGTTCTTTTTTTTTTATTTTTATGACGAGATAAAATTATGCTTTTCAATAGAAATTGAAAATGTCTTTCTGGGGGAAAAGTGATATGATATTGGTATTGTAATTTGTCTAGCTTGGAACTATCCTGATTTAGTGCATATAATATTTGAATTTGTAATTTAATAATTCTTTGTAATCTTACAGTGATGCGCTTTCATTTTCAATAAAGCGTTATTCCAAAAAAAAATAAAAAAATTAGCTATCTCCTAATTTAAAAAAAAAAAAATCATTTTTGGATTTTTCAGAAATCTGGGTCATTAAAAAATTATGTGCCTGCTTAAATATCAGTTCAATAGATTGACTTTTTGTGTCCTTTTTCAGAGTTGTTTTGAGACCTGGAAGATTTTTTTTTTGCTGTGTGTAATTTTTTCTCACAATGATTTTCCGTATTGTGTGTGTTCTGTGAAAGTTCATGTAGGTAATGAACTGATATTATTATGTCTTCATAATTTCTAATTACGCATGAAATTTTCTTTTTTCTCTTTTTTTTTTTAAATAAAAAAAAAAAAAACGGAAGTAAAATAAATTCTTATATGTACATACGTACATATATGTATTTAAAATAATAAAACTAATTGCTCATGTATTTAACCAATACATAATTTTTTTTCCACAACAACACAACTTCTCTGAGGTAAAAAAAAAAAGTTGTTCAAGTTACATAAAAAGGTACAAGTTTTAAACAGTTCCTTCTCATTTATTTTATTTTAATTTATTCACATTATTTTTATTTCTTATAATTACAACATTTTCTGATATTTTGAATAATTTTATGTTTATTAAATATCACGCTAAAATTTCATTTTAAATTTAAACGTAGGTTCCCCAACCCTTTTGGAAAATGAACAAAAACAAAAGAAAAGATAGAAAGAAAAAAAAAACGTTATTAATTTTCACAAAAATGAATTTATAATTGAATTTAAATTCGCACATTTGAAAAATATAATATAAATAATTCATTTATAATAATCATGCTGTTTTGTTTGTTGCCTCCTCCCATTTAATGTTTAATTGAAAAAAAAAAAACCAAAAACAAAGTAATAATAGATGAAAACAACATAAATTACAGTTCTTTTTTTTTCCAATGTTTTATTTTATATTTTTTCAATATTTTAGTTTCCAATTTCAGTTATCTTTTTGTTTCTGCAATACTGTTTTTTTTTTGTTTGTTTGCAAAATTGTAAGATATGTTAAAAAAAAGTACATAAAATGTAACAGAAAATAAAATACAAAAACAAAAAAAAAAGTAATTTAAATGCCTTTTGCACTTGTTATTGTTTTTTTTTTTTTAAAGAAAATTACTGGTGTTTAAAATTTATGCATAAGATAGAAAAGAGAATATTTAGAAATTAGATCTAAAAGAATTCTATTAAAGCAAAAATAGAAATGTGCTTTTTGAAGTGCTTTTATTCTAAATTTTATTGTTGTTGTTTTTTTAAAATTTTAATAACCATTTTCCATAATTAAAGATATTTTTATTGTGTTTTTTTTTTTTTAATGATGTTTATATATTTTTTTAATTCTCTTTTTGAAAAACATTTAATTTATGTAAAGCGAAAGGAAATAAAAGAGATTAAAAAAAAACAACAAAAATATGCATAATTTTCGGTATGTTTGTTTGTTTGTTTTTTTGTCAACAGTTAACTGATATTATTTTTATTTTTATTAACTTTTATTTTTTGGTACTTTACAAGGTATGATGATCATAAAACCGTTAAATTTAAGAGAAAAAAAAATAAATAAAGAAACAAAAAAAACAAACTCTAATATTATTTAAAATATCTGTATCTTATTTTTTCTTTTTCAAAAGAAATTCTTATTATTACCACCTGTTGTTTACTTTGTTTTTTTCTCTTTTTATTTATTTTTTCTAGCATTACGTATTCTTTATATTTTATTTTTCTTCTTAGCTTTTTAAAATAAAGATTTAAATTAAAAAAAAAAAAAATATGTTCGTGATGTTGATATGCTTCATGATATGAACAAAAAATAAAAAATAAAAAAATAAGATACAATATTTAATTGAAGATACATTAAACAAAAATATTAAAAAAAAAAAAAAAAAAACCTACCACAAAATATAAAAGAGAAGAATTCGTTTTGCTTTCTTGTTGTGCTTCAATTCTTTGAATTGTTCGAGTTTTATTTATTAGGAGTATATTATAATGATGATGATGATAATGATGATTTCAGTTAAAGTTTTAATGTGTATTATTAGATAGATATACCACTTTTTTTTTTTTTCGCAGTTAATCATCATCTTTATCAATAAAATATACAAATTAAAGATTTTAGCTTATAGTTTTCTGGGTTATATGATAAATTTAGAAAGAAATTACAAGAGAGACAGAAAAAAAAAAATTTTCCTTAGAAAATAAAATTTATCTAAAAAATGAGATAAAATGTTAAAATGGATTTAATGTAGTTTTTGTTGCGGTTGTTGTTGTCGTGTAGAGAAGAAAAAAAAATATGATTGAATATAAAAATGCTAAACAATGAATGAAAATTTATAGATGGAATGCGAAATCTTTATATATGTATATATTTTTTAATATTAATTATTATTTGGAATAATAATTTTAAAACATGTGATGATGACTGAATAGCGTGATTCAATAATAATTAATTAATTAATGATATACATATATGTATGTATGTATGTTAGGTATATTAATTTCAAAATACATTGGAAAAAAAGCAACAACAAATAATAATAATAATTCATTAAAGAAGTAATAAAATCTAAGATTATTACTTCCTATAAGTAGATTTTGTTTTTGTATATAGGAAAAACTGCAATTTATCTACAAAGGAGTTTAGGTATATGTTATGTTATGTAGTATGTACTAATTAGTACTTATATGCTTCTTAGTTAGAACAATGAGTACTTATGAGTCGATTTTCCGTTGTATATTGTTTATAAATTTTTATATTTTATGTTTCAATAATTCTGTTTAAAAAAAAATAAACAAATTTCAATTATAATTAAGTAACTTTTTTGTAGGTTAAAGGTTATTTAGGTTCAAGCATATATTGTGTGTAAGAGCAAAAATATAATAATTTTCTAATGACAATTCAATGGGACATTTTCAAAGTTGAAAAGCTAGTTTTTGTATTTAAAAAATTTTTTTTTGCTAATATTTAAGTAAGAATATTTGTTTTTTACGTGGGATTTGGAATTGAAAATGGGTTTTGTTCATTTGGTAAATAAAAGTTAAGGTATGTCTTGGAAAGTTAAGAATGAAATTGAGTGAAATAATGTCAGTTTGTTTTTATTCTCTCAGTGAATTTACAAGATTTATGAAAGCCGTTGGAGATCTTTATGTAAGTGGAAAAACTCATTTAACCCTTGATTTGCCATAATTCCTAAGTTCTGATGTTAAAAAAAGTAGCTTTGTTATTTCCCACACTTTCTTTTGGAGTACGAATATCATTTGTGTTTTCAAAATTTTCAATTTAATTTGAAAAGAAAAACTTTCATGGAAAATGTCTGAAAAAATTACGATCTAGGATTTTCTACTTAAAAAACTTAAGCTATTTGTTTCGTAGAAAAAAAAAAATCGAAATCTTCTGGTTCCCTTGGAAGTTCCTAAAATTTTTACCAATTATTATTTTTTTTTATCTTTTTGACTCTTAATATTATTAAATTCAAATTAATTCAAAAATCCTATTATCAAAGATGAAAGTACTTTCTACTATTATGGCGATAAATCATTTTTTTTTTTTCAATTTTTTTCTTTAAATTTTCGAATACATAATCAAAATCATACATATGTTACATACATTTATTTGTATATAACATTTAAGACTTCTTCATATATTTATGTGCAATGAAAATTACAAAAAGAAAAAAAAACTGAAAATTTATGCGAGTTTCATGAACTGTAACTGTTTTTCTTTTTTGCTTGATAGTTTTTTTAAATTTTTTTTCTGTTGATGATTTTATCATAATTTTATTGATTTCGCTTTCTTTCGGTACGATAAAGATTGATTAAAATAAGAAGAAAAAAAAACATAAATATATGTAATTGCAATTTTGTATAGTTGAGGTTTGAAGTATTTAGCAGGCTAATTGATGGAAAACTAAACATAAAGTATGCACATATGAGGAGCGGTATGTTCACGTAGAATAAAAGTTATCTTGTTCAACTTGTCCGTTTATGAAACATGACATGCGCAAGTGCATAAATTGATCATATTCTTGTAAAATAAAATTAAAAGACAATTGAATGTGATCCAGTTTTGTTTTTTTTTTTCTAAATTTAAACTTGTTTTTTTTTTTTTTTTTTTTTTTTTTTTTGTACAAGGCACTTATTACTTTCGTTTTCAAATAACTTTCAATGGATTAATATAAAGAGAATTACAACAGATTAAGGATCTAGTTTCAAGGAATTTTTACTTAAGAAAAAAAGAGTTATTTTGAAAAAGGTTAAGCACAAAAATTAGAAATTTTTTGAGATTTTAAATACATTTCTTTTCATTATCATTTACCTCATTTGTTCATATCCAGTTTTCTTGTACAAAAAAAAACAACAAAAAACAGTAAAGTAATCCAATTTAATAATGAAAATCACATAAATGACAAAAATTTTTATATTTTTTTTTTTATGAAAAAAAAAAACTATGTCAGTGTTCCAAATTTTACAAAATATAATTTTTCATGAAGAACATGACACTTTTCATATTTATTACACACAAGCAAAGCACAAAAATAGGCTACTGTTAAAAAATAAAAACAACAAGAAATTCTTTTAGTTTTAACAAACACTTCATTTCTAATTAAAATTATACCGCACTTAAATTTGTTTGAGAAAAATATACTTGTACATTGTAATAATTACATGGTTATTTATAAATTAGGCGCGAAATTTACTGTACATTAATAAATGTTTTCATATGTATATATGGAAAATCTTCATTCTTCTAAAAAAAATCGTAAACATATGACCATCTCTAGTTAAAATCTCAAATCATCAACATATTTGTTGTTTTCTTAATGATCAACTGACTGACACCATTTAATTATAAAAATTCACAATTATATTAATTTGGGAAGATCGCAGTAATTTTGTTTTTCTTTTTTGGAAAAACAAACTAAAATAATTGAACACAAGAAAAGCTAGTATGTACCACACAGTTAAAGTCTGATGCTGCCGTCACGACAAAACGTTCTGAACGCAACGAAAGAAATTGAAGAAATAACATTTTTTACTTGAAAGATACTTTTAAGTTTTCGGTTTACCTTACCTTATCTTACCTTATCTTTGTGGTATGGTGTTGCTTTTTGTTGTTTTTTTTTACTTCTTGTACTGTCTTGTTATTATTTTTGTTCAGTTATTATGAAAAAATTTAAAAAGAAAAAACTAAATAATAATAAATTATATTCATTCAATGAATAGCTGAATGTAATATTCAAAGAAAAAAAAAATATAAAGACAAGACATTGTCATATGGTAGTACAAGAACAGACAATGATAATGATGACAGAGAATATGTGGTACAACAACATATTAAATACATATTGTCAGGTGAAGTTGTTTTATTTATTTTGTTTTCTTTTGCACATTTATGAAAACAAAATTTTAAGATATCGGATATTTGGTTACAATATAAGAAGAAGAAGAACATGTCTTTTTAAATTATTGAAAATCATTAAATTATGTTTTTTTTTCGGCAAATTTCATATGACACACACGGTGCAATTAAAATGAGAAAAAAAAATTGAAAAAATAAAGAAGAATCCCAAAACTGTTCAATAATGCTAAATTTGGAATCAACAGATCTTCTTCTCTGTTTATAAAGCAGAGAAAAAAAAAGTAAAAGAAAGGTGGTTTCAAAACAAACTTGTCTTATTTGAATTAGAAAAAAAAAATTAACGTTTACTTACATTTGATAAATTGTAAAAAATAAAGAAATGTCTTTTTTGTCATTTTTTTTTTCTAGGAATAATTCATGAATAATTTAATAGTTGCAATTTAAATTAAAAGGTCACATATGAAATTTGTTTTATTACTGTGGAGGGTACTGCAGATATGATCATTAATTACTTGGATAAATTTTGTAATTATTTTAAGTGATGAATCCATAAAGAGACAAAGACTGCCTGTATTAATTTCATAGTTACGGTAAATTTTGTCACCAGGTGAGATCTACATGGATTTTTTGTTTTTCAAATAGTTTTTTAAAATGCTAATTAAAGGTGCTAAAGCAGAAGTAGTTTGATATGAAACAGTTAAATTGAGGATAAATTGTAGAGCAAAAGAATTTTTGACGATAAAAGTGTTTGCATCGAGTGTTCAAACTTCCTTCTCAGGAGTTTTCACGTTTTTATATTTTTTCGACAGCAGTTGGAAAGAAAACAATTTAATTAATTAAAAAAACAATTTTAAAATTAATTTGAAGCACAAAAAAGATTCTTTTAGAATCAATTTTTTTTTTTACTTCTAAAAATGTATCTCTTTTTAAATTACTGGTTAAAATATGAAGCGGGTGAAGAATTCACTTTTCCATTTTCTTTAATTTTCATAAAACAAGCAGTTGCTTGAATTATCATATTTCTTATATTTCCTTGCATAGTTTTTGGAGATGCTGTGTTTCAAATAACTTTTCGGAGTTGAAAGTTATAAAGTTTTTGTAAAGCTTTTTTAAAAAAAATAATCAAAGAAAGCTTATTTGAAAAAAAAAAATGAAAATCGGTTTGAAAAATCGAGACCATCAGAGGGGTTCATTGAGCCCTTTTATGACAAGAAATAGGGACTTCTCTTTTGTACATGTATGAAATTTTCAGAACTAGGTACTTCGTCATGGCTTTTTTCTTTTCTTTAATTTATGTTTAAAATGACGTGGAAGATGAAGAAATTCTAGCTAACCATTGTTTTGAAAAATATTTAGTATTTACATGGATTGTATAATTATAATTGCAAAAAAAAATTGTATGAAAAATTAGCTTTTGGGATGAATATCGTTTAGAATTTAAAAAAAAAAAAAAAAAATTTTAAAGAAAAAAATTCCGGCTTTCAAATATTCATTACCTAGTCTTTTTTTTTGTTATTCACTTTTTTAGTTTTGTATATACATATGTATATATCATACATATGTACATATGCATATATGTAAATGCATATTTCCTTGAATTTCAAATCAGTTTTTTAAAACTTGATTAAATTGTCTTATATCCAAAATTTTTTTTTTTGCATTCATTCATTTTTGTTTTTAAGAGCTTTTAATCTAAAAAAAAAAAAATCATGTTCAAAATAAAACAACAAAACTTTATTAAATTTCTTTAAATACTTTTTTTTATTATTTCATTTGATTTTGAAAATTTTTATTAAAACTATTCTTAAAATTAAAATTTATCATAATCAGCCTTGTAAATACATCGAAATTTTTTTTAGGAAATTGAAAAAAAAAAAAAACAAAATAAAAATTACAAATTTTTTTTTTTTAGAGTAATAAGCTTCTTATTTCATCTTATTTGTTGGCATAATTTTGTTTGTTATTTCTTCTCGGTAGAAGTGAGTTAATGACATCATTGCAATTATGTACACGTGTTGCTTACGTTAATTGGTAACCTGTAGCAAAAATAAAAAAAAAACCGGAAAGATAGAATTTGTATTAAATAAAAAATTATAATTTTTATAGTTCAAATTAATGATTATCAAAAATGAATAAAATTGTTGTTTTTCTTACCTTTGAACATGGTAAAAGTGTTTTTTTTTTATTGTTACATTTTTGTAATTTTTTAAATGCTACTGTTAAACTTCTTCCTGTAAATAAAATTAAAAAAAATATGTTAAATGTATTACCATTAAAATTATTTTAAGAAAACGGTTAGTCTATTCCAAAAATCAAATCAAGTTTCTTGCTTAAATCTTTTGTTTTTCTTTGTCCCTTTTTTAAGGCAAACTTTTTTCCATCATTTATTTTTAATTATGTAGTTACGAAATACATACATATGTGTAACAGTAAAAGTTATTTTTAAACTTGAAAAAAAAAATTTACTTTTATCTATCTATCTATCAAAACAAAAAATTGTATGTGCGTTGTACTTAAAAATAATGTCAATCTATTTATCTATTTGTTATAAATTTTCACTGGTAAACCATTTCTTTGATAAAAATTTATTGTAATGGATATTAAAATGTTCATGGTTCAGTTGATTAAGTTATGAAATAAATTTAAAAATAAAAATAAACTAGCTGATTATGTTGGATATTGTTTGACTTTTTTGTTTGGTACTTTGTTGTTAAGATGAAAAAACAACGGTGGTTTAAGTGAGATCTTTATTCAAATATTAGCCTTTTTTTTTGTTTTATTTAATCTTCATTTTTTTTTTTTGCATAAAATTGATTAAATTAAACGGTGAAACATTAATTGGTAAAATTAAAACAAAGTCAGAAAAAAAGAAAAATAAAACAAAAATGAAATATCAAATGTTCGATATTTTTTACTTTCGAAATCCCTGAGAAATTTTAATAAGCCTTGAAGTGATAGTTAAATGTTTTTGTTTTATTTCTGCATATGAAAAATTAGCAAATATAAAATCAAATGTCGAAAAGGTTAATGAAATCTAATTTATAGGTTGAAAATTTCAAAACAAGTTTTGATAAAAGTTATTAATAGATCGTATCGAATTCAAAAGAAAAGAAAAAATAAATAATGCGAATTTAGTAAAAATTCACCAAAAATTTTTTTTTCTCTCATAGTATTTCAGCGAATGTAGGAGATTTTCTCTGTTCGAATTTTGATACAATGACCTTTAGATCGATTGTCAAGAAATTGAGTTTTATCTTTTTTGTTTCTGTTTTTCTGTATATTTTTTTTATTATATTTTTGGCTTTTATTTCAATTTGCAAATATGTTATTGCAAAATTTTGCTTTTTTTTCTGTGGCTTTTATGTAAGTTCATAAAATTATAATAAATTCATAACGTGAATTTGCATAATATAAGAGTAATTTGTCACAAAAATGACAATTTTATTGTTATGATTAATTTGTAAAGTTTCTCCAATTTTAACAACCGGAAATGTAACAAAATGGTAATTTGCTTGTAATGAAAAAATTTTATGTAATTTTTTTATTATTGTTTCACTCAATGATTGCACCCATACTAAAAATAAAATCAGATTCTAGTCATAGTACCAAGAAATATGTAAAGGGTATGAAATAGAAAAAGAAAAAATAGTCCAAAGGATAAATGAGTAAGACGGAAATATACAGACTTCTGTGGAGCTAGAAGAATCGGTCAGAATAAAGTCTGTGAGACAATTTTATTTGCAAATTGAAATTTCAAAAAAAAAAAAATTTAATTAATTTTTTTTTGTTAAATTAATTATTTCAAAAATTTAGCATAAATCTGTGAAAACCCTTGAAAAATTATTATGCTAATGAATAAAAAAAGAATAATCATATCATCACTTTTTATATCGGAAAAAACTATCAATTTTATCTGTCGGTGGCAATTTTTTTCTCTTACAGATAAGATTAATTAATTTTAATTAAGATTAAAAAAGTATTTAAAGAGAAACCAATTTTAAGGCTTTTTTTTTTTATTGTTATTGTTTATTGTCTTTTAAACTGAGTAATTGATTATAAAATTGGCAAATTGGCAGACTGTTTATTTAATTAACAATGCCGTTACACCTGTTTAGAAAAGAAGAAGAAAAAAAAAAAAAAGAAGAAAAACAGAAGCAATAAAAACATTTACGATGTAAAAACAAAATTTTGATTGTAAATCGATTTGAAAAATTTCATGTAATAAGGAAAAAATTACTAGTCGCACAAATGTTCTTTAATAGGTATTTCTACTAGAGTTCGAAATTTGCTCGAAATATTCAAAAGAAAAATTTCTGTTTTTGAATTTTTAAAATAAAAGCAATTTTTTCCTTGTCAGTTTTCAATTATTTTATATCTGAATTTTAAGACAAAGTCAAATAGATAAAAAATTATCTTGAAAATATCTCATCCACTTTTTTTCTCTTTTTGTTTATTTTTTTGTATCTATACGAGTATTTACTTAACCTACAAATTAATCTATTGACAATTTTTTTTTTCTATTTATTAATTGTTTTGTTTTCACCAAACATTGTTTGATCATTCATGAAATTGAATTAATTATCAAGTACTTGATGAAAATTTTTTACTTAAAAAATTTTTTTTTTATTTTAAATTATTTTGTTTATTTTGAATGTGATAAATGTGTTTAGCATCTTTAAAAAAATCATAAAAATTTTGTGTATAAAAATTTCATCAAGGTCATGTTAAACATTATAATGTGGGCACAAAATTTTTGAAATATTGTATATCAGTTTTTTTTTTTTTTTTGTTTTTATTTTTCCTATGTAGTGTGTATTCGAGGAGGTTAAGCAATATAATTTGTTAAGAAAATCTTAAGTACTTCCGTAAATAATTTTTTTTTCATCTTTGTTATGAACTGTCATGTGAGATTTTTTTATTTTTATTTATTAATTACATCAACGCTAACAGCTACATAGATATTTGTTGGACTGAATCGAGGAAATTTATGTGGAAGTCTTTTAATATTGAAGGCAATTTTTCTCAAAAAAATGATAAAGATCTTATATGTAAGAAAATTTAAGATTAAAAGAATAGGCCAACGAGTTAATTAAATGGTAAATTTTTGTTTAAATTTCTTGCACGCGTACAATTTTTAGGTTGAGGTATTTTCTTTTCATACATTTTAAAAACTTATCAGTTTGCCTGGACTTTTGTTTTTTTAATAAAAGGATTGAAATCATGCATTACCTAATTCACCAGTAAATTTTTTTTTATTACATGTTTTTGATGCATTGAAGCATGATATCATGAAACAGTTTTCTAATAACATAATTTTCACTTATGCGTATTTAATTTATGTTTTTAAATAATTTTTTTTTTTTGCTGTTGTTACTTTTGTATCTACATACATAGTACACTTTACTTTAATTTCATTGATAAAATCTTTTTTCATGAATTTGTGAAGAAAAAAAAAAATATGAAAAATTGCATTTATAATGTATACTGAGTAAGAAAAAAAAAAGTGTACCTATCTATAAAGAAAACTAATAATGCAACTAATGATCAAACACATATTACATGAAAAATAAAAACATATGAAGAAAAACATATATGTAGTGCAATAAAAAAGAGAAAAAAAATGCGGCAAAATAAATAGGTATTAGTAATTTAGTAATTGTGTAAGCATAAATTAAAAATAAGCTAAATAATGTGTTACTTTTGTTATAATTTTACAGAAAATATATTTAAAAGTATCTGGCATACTTTACATCATCATTTTATCAGTTAATCTATCACTATTCATGTTAAAAAATTATAAAGAGAGTTTGATAATAATATTCAAGTAATAATTTATTGCAATTTTCAAGTAAAAAAGTAAAAAATGTAGCATTAAAAATTGGTTGTTGTTGTTGATTTCAAATAATTTCAATACTTAAAAATTACAACATATGTACAGTACATTAAAAGCATTTGTTTTTCGATTACTATTTGAAATTTCATAGCAAAATAACGAAAAAAAAAGGGAGTCGATAAAAAACAAAAAACAAACCAAATTTTAAATAAAATAAAAAAAAAAGTATATTTGCTTCAGAGCACCTGCAACACATATTAGATACATTTTTTTTTACAGATACAGATCACCATTATGCTATGAGATAAATGATGGAAGTATGTAATAATCTATATGAATGATGAGTTCATAATCATAATTACATGACTGCTTTTTTTTTTTTGTGCATTCGATTTAAGTAACTAGTGCAAGACCAAGAAGAAAAAATGTAGATATCGAACATAATGATTACAAAATTACCATTATTTGTCTTGAAGTGCTGGAGGTGTTGATAAAATAGTAAAAGTATCTCTACATATAAATTATTTTTTTTTTGTCATAGTTTTTTTTTTTATTAACCTTTTATAATTCAATTTTAACGGCTCAAGTATATATTTTATGTCATGAAAATTTAAAGGGTTAAAAAAAAGCTCAGAAGTTTTTTATTTGATCTAGAAAAAAAAGAGTTGCATATACTTTCACATTTTTTATTTATTACTCCTATTAATTTTTTTTTACCTTGATTCTATGTGATATGATTGACGTTAAATATTTTATTAATAAAACTCATGTGTTTTAGGTGATTGTTTTTTTTTTTTATTTTGAATTATGTAATTAATATTAATTAAACTGTTGGTTATCAACGAGACTAAAATAGTAATGTAGAAAAAAAAAATGAAAGGGAAATAATGACGAAATGTTATGGTTCCTTAACCGCTAAAATTATGCATTTTAGTAGTTTTTTTTTTGCTAAATTTAATGTAGGTTGTTTAAGGAAAAAAATTAAAAATAAATAAAATTGTGACTGGTGATTTTATGAGTTGAATGTTTTACTTTATCGACCGTTAAAGTATAAATTTGTAAGGAAAGTCTTTGTACGTACTGTCAAAAGAATTTTCTTTGTTTTAAATACTGGGAAAACATTGGTACCAGCCAGCAGCAGTTATTTATCTAGAATGGATGGGACGGAATTTCGAATGATTAAACAATTTTTCTTTATCGTTTTTTTTAAAGATAAAAGATTGGGTCATCTTAAATAAATTAAAAAAAAATCCATTGAATCATTATATGAAATATCTTTTCTCTTTGAGCAAGCATATTTCAAGGTTTTCTGTAGGTCTACAAGCGTTGAATGGTTAAAACTTTTATGGTAAACTGTTTTATCTCTCTCATTCAGCTTCTATAGGTGTGTTTCTCACCTCAGACCACAAAGAATTAAAAATACTTCTTTGATATTTTTTCAATTTATACTGATCATTCTTTTAGTTACACTGAATTTACAATATTTACAAGGTGACCTTTCTATTTAAGTGCTTAAAATAAACAAAAAATAAAAAAAAAAATACTTGTTTCAACTTCCTGTGTACTTCACTAACACCACAAAAATTTTCATTTTCTATTTCGTGAATTTAAAATCATTTCAACGTACCCTGCAAAACAATAAAATCCGTACCTCACAAATTCAATTATTTTATATTTTTATTATTTACACATTAATTGATTTATCAATAATTGATTTTTTTTTTTATTGAACTGTCTATTTGTATTCAGGTAATTAATCAAGATTATAAAAAATGAAATACGAGTAATTATAATTTTTCAAATGTGGAAAAAAAAAAAAAATTGAAATGTTCGTTATTTAATGATTATACATTTTATCGTTGTGCAGTACATGTGTCATGTGTTTACATATAGTAATAAAGATTAACATTTCACTTGTGCTGAACTAGTTTATTGATTGAAGTTTGAGATAATTTTAGATTGGTAAAATCATTGCAAAAAAAAAAAAAGTAATAATAGTAATTTTTTCGAGTAATTTATTGTAAAAATTACTTTTTTTGAAAATACATTTTAAGCCAAGATAAACTTCTATGAGATTTAATAATTACCTCTTATTAAATCTAATCAACATTTTAATTTGAGCCGTTAAATAACTCCTTTCAAAGTATAAATACAAGAAGTAAATTGCTTTTGGTGTTGTAAATATGTGAATTTTAATTGGCAAAATTAATTTAAATTTTGCAAAATCATGATTTTATGCAATCTATAAATTATTTTAGATTTTTCATACAATTTTCAAGAGTTTTATGATCACCCTTAAACTTGAATTGAAAGGTTAATGAATTTTTATATAAAATTTTTGTTTGGCTTTGTTGATTATTTCAAGTTCATTACAAGTTGGATTTTCAACTTCATTCGATAGTCGTCATGAATGTCTTGTAAGGTGTAATCGATCTTATGAACTCTTTATATGGAAAAAAACTTGTTTTTCTTCGTATAAAAGATAAGATGAAAAATTGTGGAGGAAAAAAAAAATGATGTGTGGGTATAAGAAGAATGAAATTGACGGTAAAGAGGTAAGATAGAATTACACCATAATTCTAGAGCAGTTGAACTTTTATTTTTATCACTTTTTTTTTTTTTACTGGTTTTAGGTAAGTTTTTATTCCTGATGTTAAATTTCCTGATTAAAAATAATGTGTGAAGTAATTTAAATTTTTTTTTTGTTTAAATTCTCGTTTAACTAGTGAATTCAAGGTTTCATTTTGAAAGTTTCGAAAGGACTAGAAGTAGCTTCAAGGTTTTATATGAAAATTCTTTAAAAGTTGAATTATTTTTGTTTTCTGTCGGAATTCAAGAATTGTTCTTTGCATCTTTCAAAAGATCTCCATAGAGTCGTTTTAATTCTTGTTGCATCGTTCAAGTTTAAAATTATACAGAGTATTTCATGAAAAAAAGTTTTTTTTTGGTTAGGTACAATTTCATATAAATTTTAATGAAGTAATTTTGATCTGAAATGCTTGATAAAATTCATAAAAAAACTTAAAAGTTTTTCAAAACGTTGATTACTTGAATTTTATAGGAAATGTTTCGAAAAAAATATTTTTGAAATAATTTTTTTATCCATTACAATTTTTTAGTTTGTGGGAGTAATGAAGGGTTTGTTCGATTAAATATTTAATACAAAAAAAGGATTTACATATGTCTTGATGCTTCTAATTGATGGGAAAAAAATCTTTTAATTTTTTTGTTTTTTAAAATAAATTCACTATTTAGGTCTTTTTTTGATTTATTGAAATCCCAAACGATTTAAATTTTTTATTGAAGAAAAAATTTAACTTGAAAATTGAATACTTTTTAATTTATTTGAATTTTAATTCAAATTTTAAAAATTATGAAATTTAAATTCTATGCTAAAAATTTCTATAAATATTAATTTGTTCAAAGGTCAATTTCAAATGAATTTTTAAATTTATTTTTATATCTTTTTCGCTTTCATGTCATAGACTTCTGTCTATTTTTTGTTATATTTTTTTCTCCAAAGAGTTAACTTTTCTTGTTTTTTATGCAAATGAGCCCTGATGTATCTCACGTAGTACAAAAAATGTTACTATCTTAAATCAATTGAATAATAATCGGTATCAGAAAGCAAAAAAAAAAAAAAATTATAAAAAGTGTTAATCAACTTTAACACTGATCACTGTTAAAAGACCATTTTATTTTTTTAGTTTTCTTTTTCAATTTGTACAAAATTTGAAGTTCAACTTAAAACCTTGTTATTGAACCTTCAATGATGAAATCGACAAAGACTTATCTTCTTTTTTTGTTTTTTTGGGTGCAAGAAAAAAAAAAAAGAAATAAAATCTTGTTAAAAATCATTTGATTAATATTTTGATTAATTTTTGGATGCAAAACATGAGTGACCTTAAAAGAAACTTTGTTTTTGCTTTTAAAAAATCTTGAATTTTTGAGAAACCAAAAAAAAAAAAAAAAAAAACAATGAAATAATTTTCTGTAAGGTGAAGAAAAATTTGGAAGTAACAAATATGACTTTAATTTTGAAAAAAAAAATAAATAAATAAAATCGATTTTAAGCTCGTTTTCACATGAGTCATTCAATTATCTTTCAATTTTCTGATTATAAATAATTGACTAAATTCAAGTAAGCACACTTGCATGACTTTGAAATTGAAATTTAAAAAAAAAAAAAAACTTATATGTTATTAGTACATTTTTTTGTTATTATGCTTTTTTTCTACAATTTGCAAAATAATAATAATAATAAATTCTTACTAAATATTTTTTTTTTTTTAAAAAAAAACTTCGTTTCATTTGTTTGACGTTTAATTTTTTATAATTATCACCTTGAAATTTAACATGTTAAAAAATATAATTTTAAATACAATAATTTTGTCATTGTATTTTTGTAATACACTCTCTTGATAATTCTCTTAAAATGGTTATTATCCCACCCACTTAATAGAAGGATAAATTAAAGATGTGAATTAAGATATTTTTATGATCATTCGATCATTCAATTCGATTTTTTCTTCCAATCTTTTGAACATTAGAAAAACAAAAAAAAATAGTTTATGATAAATTCAATAAAATAAATTGAAAAAAAATATTGAATATACGTCGTTTTGTTAATTTGTATTCAACAATTTTGAGTTGATCGTATATGAATAGAACAGAGATGATGAAAAGCGATAAATATTCATAAGTCAAAATGAAATATTTTTAAACCGCTTTTTCTTGATTTTTGCATTTTAATTTAAAATATAGAAATTCAGAGAAAGAATTTCTTTTAAAAAAAATTCATAAATTTTAATAGATAAAGAATTAAATTTAAATTTATGAAAGCAATCACTTGTGGATGTTTTTTGGGCGATTTCTTGAAAAAAAAATTATATTTAAAAAAAATGACTTTTCAATATTCTTTTGCTTAGAAACAATGAACTCTAATATAGTTTGTGGATTCGATGATAATGATATTCTTTTGTTTTATTTTGCTTTATCATCATTGTAAGCAATAAACCTAAAAATTTTTAAATCTTGAAATTCTAATACAATAATTTTTGGTAAATTCGTTGTTTTTTTAAACAATATTGTGAAAGTAAAATTTAAAAATAAGGTTAAATTATGAAAGTCATGTGGAAAATATATTAGTTTTATAAATTTTTATTTAGTATAGAAGATAGATAGCTTCTAGAATTTTTCACATTTTAAAAACAAATACATACTTTTGGAACCATTTCGATTTGAACAATAGGTTATAGTGACTTCGTTCAAAATAATAGAAATAAATTTTCAGGGACATAGGCAACTTGAAACGTTTGTGTTTTTTGTGTTAATAAAATTAATAAGTTTCAAGGAGATATATTTTTTTTTTTTCTAATTGAGAATTTATTCATATTTATCACGATCAATTTATGATGGCACAAAATAATTTTTTTTACCTGTATTTAATTTTTTAAATATTTTACTGTTTAATTGATTAATAAATGGCTATTTTTTAAATTACTATACCACAATAAAATTAATAACGATGTTTTTTTTATACTGAATAGGCACTTAATTAAATGATTTTTAAAAGGAATGCAAACATGTAACAAGAATTACAAGTTTTTGCTTACAGGCGCAGCAATTCAATTTCCTAAGTTTTTTAATTATTTTTTCTTCTTCTAAAAACGATAAAGATAATAAATGATTGATATTAATTACACATATGACATATGTATTTACATATTAATAAAATAATTTTTTAATTTTTTTCAAGTTCATTTTACAAAAAGATTAAAAAAAATGCAGTTGAAAAAATTAAATAAATGAAATAAAAAATATTTCTGAAATTTTACATATATAAATTTTCTTTTTTTTTTTTTTTGAACAATAAATTTTTTTTTTTCCATTAAATTAACTGTTAAAATTCTGATAATTATTGAATCTAGAAATGATTTTATTTATTTTGGGTGAAACTAGTTTTTTTTTTTTTTTTTTCAAATTTTGCCTAAACAACTATTTTGAAATTGTTTCAAAATAGGAAATAGCAATTTTCTTAATTTTTAAATTATTCAAATATTCAAGTATTAATTTTAATTAATTTTATTTTTAAAAATAAAACAAAACAAAAATTAAGCTACACCTATAACAAATATTAAAAATTTAAAACCACACTAAATTAAATGTCAATATTCATTTTAGCAAACAAATGCAAAAAAAAAAACAATTCTTTAGAAATATATATTTCATTTAGGTGTCTCTTGTTTACCTTCATTAACAAAATTTCCGTCTATCTTATATTTAAAGACATGATGAGACTTTTGTAATTTTGACAACAAAAAAAAAAAAAAAAAAAAAAAGAAGAAAATTTGTTTTTTCCTGTCTTTGATTTGTTTAATAACAAATCAAAATTATTTGAACAATTATTCCGTAGATTGTCATTTTGTATTAATTTTTTTTTTCACACTTAAAATTTAAAAAATACAACGTTTAGCGTTTTTCAATTTAAACAAAAAAAAAAAATATATAAAGATACAATTACTCGAAAATTTTGCTAATTCATTCAAAAAAAAAAGTAAAAATTTAAATGCTGAACTAGACAATTTCTTATAATTTTTTTTAACAAATATCAAAATTTAGTCGCGTCTTAAGCGGCAGTTTGAATAAAACTGAACGAATAAATATTTTTAAATTCACCTGAAACCGAATCTT
Source organism: Bombylius discolor (assembly GCA_939192795.1). Lineage (NCBI taxonomy): Eukaryota > Metazoa > Arthropoda > Insecta > Diptera > Bombyliidae > Bombylius > Bombylius discolor. The sequence continues at coordinate 49,072,073 of OW584240.1, read as the reverse complement.
ATACCTTTTTTTGAATAGTATGTATGTTCATTGTTGATTTTATTATTCTTTCACATCATGAAATGACTTATAAGTATTTTATTAAGTATATACACACGCATACAAGTGGCGTTTGTACAATTTGGAGTTTTTCAATCGAAAGTTGAAATTATAAAATTAAGATATTGTTGTGTTACATTATTTTGAGATTTTTTCGCTACATAAGTTTTTTTTTTGTTTTTTTTATTGAAATTTTAATTATAGGTAATTTAATATAAGAAATTGGGTATTGGGGGTGGTTTAGATGATGGAATATATTTTTCATGGAAAGAAGAAAAATTAGAGAAAAAATTAAGATTGAAGTTCAAGGTCATTGTTGTTCAATAGATTGTTTTTGATTGGGTGTTCTCGAAGTTATGTCAGAAAAGAAGAATGGAAAGACATATTTGATAGATATTTTTCTTCTTTTTCTTTTAGATAATTGTTTTTTTTTGTCACCTGGTGTATCTGCCAATTTTAAAATTCTGCAAAAAAAAAAAAAAAAATTAAATGTATGAGCTTTCCAGAAAAGTTATAAAATTTGGAATGGAATATTGTTCAAATCTTCTTTGTGCTCAATTTTATTTTTATAAGATTCTTTATTTTTTTTTTTTCAAGATATTTTAGTTTTAGCTAACTTCCTTTTATTTTTAATACAAAGGACCTTCGGTTCTAGTGAACGAAATTTGCAAAATGTACCATATTTCTTGAGTGAAATTTAATTAATTTTGTTTTCCGGTAATTTTGCAAGTTTTCCAATTAAACAAATTAAAATAATTTTAATTAATTAAAATTATGGTAATTTAACGGTAAAAAAAAACACACATTTAAATTTAGTAATATAAAAAGTGCATTCTTTAAAATTACTTTAATATGCTTACCAGTCCGTTACTTCATTTTGTTGATTTTAGAAAATTAAAACGTGTAATTAAACAGAGTTCAACATAATTCAAGGATAATAAATGCAAATTGCGAATTTTCATAATTTTTAATTGTTTTTAATTATAATAAAGAAGCATATACCACCTTACTATATTGTGTAAATACCATTTAAAGTTTTTTTTTTTCTTCAAAAAGTTCAAACTTCACACATATGAATATGATTGCAATTCATTACAGAAAAAAAAAAAAAATGAAAGCATGTAAAAATAATTTAATTTATACGATGTACATGTCTTTAATTTTGGTTTTTATAACACTTTTTATAGCGTGTGTTAACAAGTAAGTTAATCAAATTGAAAAATAAAATGAAGAAAACAGAACTAAACTGTTGAAGAAAAAAAAAAACAAACACAATTAACATGTGATTTAATGTCAAGTTTATAACATTTTTCTTGTAATACCTGTCTAAATTTCTCAATTATGAAAGAAAAAGTTGTCAAACAAGCCAATAAGTTTCAAATTATGTAAAAGATACTAAAATATTTCAATATTTTTATATTCAATTATGGAACATAGAAAATTATTAAAAATATTTTTTTACTCATATGAAAAAAAAATCTTATTTGCTCTTGTTTATGAATTCCAATTAATTATTTATTTATGTTAATGAGAAGCATGATGATTTTATCGTTTTTTCAAGTGATTTTCTTATTATTTTTCAAATTAAAAGCAAAAAATAAAAAACATGAGAAAAAAAATTTAAATTTGGGTAAAAGTCACATTTATAAAAAATAAAAGTTAATAAATTTTTCTTTAATTTTCTATGAGCTTTTTTTGTTGAATCAAATTATATTTTTAGGACTCATTTGATTATACAGAGTGTGAAGAAAAACGATTTATGATTTTATTTATGAAAAATTACGTAAATTGAATTTTTAAAATTTCGAAAATTTGTTTTGATAAATTTTTATTTGTCTCATGTTAAAAATGAAAGGTTTAAAAAGTATGTTTTACGATCATGAGGTCATGATTTTGCTAAACTAGAGCATTCATTTGGCCAAATTTTGTTCGTTGCGCAATTTGAATATTAAAAAAAAAATTAAACTGTTAATTAAGCACAAATGGTTATAAAATTTTATTTTGAGATGAAAAAAATCACCTCGGGATATATTCAACAGAAAAAATTTTTTAACTGCAAGAATTTGTTCAAATGATATTTCTTCATTTACTAATGTTGGAATTTGTAATATTTGTTAAAAAAAAGTGTTGATCCTTATGATAAATTTGCTGGAAAAAACAGCAGTTAAAAAATAAAGGAGATATTAAAAACAGGTGCAGCCATCAGGAAGAGAATAAAGAAAAATTGTGAAAGCGAACTTTTGCACGACTGTGAGTCAATGCGTTGCGAATATGTGTCAATACGTCACTATGAACATTTAACATTTAATGAATATTATAACGGAATATTTAGACAAATTTTCAAAACAAAAACAGACTCAGAAAGAAACTTTTTTTTTTGGACATCCTGTACATGTACAAATTTTATTGTTTACATATTTCTGGTTAATTTTAATCATATATTTTTTAAAACGAAAATACAGAAAATTAAATACTGTAATTATATTTTACTTTTGTACGTGACGTAAATTCAAACTATTATTTGTAGATACTTTCCAATATGAAATTATCTCAGATTTGTTTTCAATTGAAATATTAATTTTTATTTTCTAAACGCTAATTTATATTTATTAGAATATTTTGATTGCATGAAAAAACAAGTATTAATTAAAAATGAAAAAAAATTGTATTTTAATTAAAGTTCAGCAACAATAATTTTGTTCGTAATTTTTTTTTCAAATTTAAATTTTACGTATTTCTAGATTGCTTCACTCAAAATTTTCCAAAAAAAAAAAAAAAAAACCGCATAATGCATATTACAAAATCCTTAAGCATTTATTGTGTGTCCTAGAATATATCACAATGAATCACAATTTATTACATTAAAAAAAAAAATATAATAATAATTTGTATTTTCTATTTAATTTTTGTTAATTCATTTTTCACAATACGCATTTTATCGATTTTATGTATCAAAAAATTTCAATTCATCTTAATAAGAGGTCGATATTGACTTTTAAAAACTTTTTTTTTTCTTTTTTGTGTGATTGATCGTTAAGTAAGTAGTTTCGTCGAATGCTGGAATTTGTAATTTTTTTCTACATATTTTTTATCAATTCATGTTACACATGAAAATTGCAACACACTTATATTATTTTTTTTTTTCACAAAATTCTCAATTATAATTTTATAATTAAAATTTAATTTCAATATTGTGTATTTTGTGCATTACAAGAAAAAAAAAATAATCAACATATTTTTAATTAAATATTAGTGCAATATATTTATTTTTTTCTCTCTCTGAAATATTAAATTTTTCTTTACATTGAATTATTTGAAATTATTTTTAAATCTTTTTTCCAATAAAATTACAATAATTGAACAGAGAAATTGGAAAAAAAAAAATTAAATTAATAATTGACAAAAGGTGTGACTAGTTTACTGTTTAATTTTTTTCTTGTTATTACATGACCCAAAATTTCTGTACAAAAGAGAGAGAGAAAAAAAAAAAACGTGTTGTAACAATTTGTTAACATGTTGTAAACATATTTGTCGAACAGGATTAATGTACATATGTAATTTCACAATCTTTAATATAAGTAATGAGTTTAAAGTGTTTCTGATGATTAATTGTCACTTTTAATTATTTGATGATTACAATTTGTTTGAATGAGAAAAACTGTTTAAAGTGTAAAAGAAAAAAAAAAAATGAACGAATAAATTTCATTTGATGGAATTTTTTTTGTTTTTTTTGTTTTGATTTATTTAATAGGAAATTCCAAGTTCAAGAATACAATAACACGTAATAACACGTAACGTATGTAATAGTATTTTCATGAACATATAATGAATGAGGTACTATTTAAAATTCTAGCAATAAAGATACAAATTCATTTATTACTTCTGGTCCATAACAATGACTTTAAAAAAATACAATTTTTTGTTGTTGTAAACTTGAATCGAACAACATAACAAAAAAAAAAAATTATTGTTTTTTCTAGTATGTAATTATAAACAAAATATTATACATATCTGCAGGTAAAAATGATCTTTTGTTTAATAATAACTTGGTTTGTGTTTTGTTTTTATTAAAAAAAAAAAAAAGCATAATACATGGCGGCTGTTTAAAGTTCAAAATTTAACATTTCACCTTGTCATGCGTATTAAATGATTTTGTTGTTGTTTTTGTTGTTGTTTAGACAAAAAAAAAACAAAATTATTTGTTTGTTCACCTTTCAAATAAATTTTTATTTTTTTTAAAAGTATATATTTCAGATTTGTTCAAACTTTAATCGAAAACAGAAAAAAAAAAATATTTCTCACATGATTATAAACAGTTCAATTGCATTTAAGGTCACCTTTTTAGAAAATTAAATAATTTTGAGGAAGTTGTTTTAAAACACGAAAGATTTTTTTATTTTTGAATGAACAATAATAAATAATTGTTGCAGATTTGATATGACCTTTGATTAATTAAATTAAAGGTGAGAAAATGATTGTTTTTTTTTGTTCCTCTTTTTTTTTTTTTTTTGGAAAAAACTTTCAATGTTTTTTTCGCAAATACATATTAGAAGTGTTAAGGTTATACGGCTTTAGATAATAAGAAAAATGTAATACATATGTTGGTGTTAAGAAAAGTAATTAATCAAAATTCTAGAAATACAGTATAAGTACAGAGAAAAAGCTGGGCGGATGTATATCCTTTTACTTTCGAAGGGAAAAGGATCCTAATTATGTATATCTTCTGAAAATTTAATTTGTAAGAAGAAATTTCTGCTGATTTAATACAATGATACTAAAAAAACAATATTCTTTAGTATCTTTGTTTAATATCAAAAAACAAAAATTAATGAGCTATTGCAAAAGTTATAAAAAATTTGAAAATTAAGGAAAAATTTTATAGACTTAACTGTAAAAGTTTCATACATTTTGAAAAAAAATTGTGTCTTCGCTACGAGAAGCTTATTCAAGTTAAGTTTTTGTAATCAAATTCAACTATTTGTAGAGTAAAAATTTTTGTATTGTAGAAAATTTTTCTTATACATACTATTTTTTTGTCAATAGTTTTTCTATTTTTACATGAAAAACAATTTGCATATTTTAAATATTTCATATACTTAATTTAAAAATAGCTCAATAAATTCATGATAATAATGAAACAACAAATATGTTAGACATTCTCAATAATTTTGTTAAATATGGGAAATTGAAGAAAAAAAAAAAAAAGAAATATACTTAAGAAACATATGGAAATTATTATAATTTTGTTGTTTTTTTTTTTGTAATTCTTAGTTTATAATAATTTCTAAGAAAATTTACATCGTACGATTAAATTAATGATTTTTCTCCATAAAGCGTGTTTTAAATTTTTTTTTTTATTAGTATTTATTTTGTGTTTGTTTGCTTTTTTTTTATTATTTGAAAAATTAAATTACCTAATTTATAAATAAAGAAAAGAGAAAAAATATGTCAAAGTTAATTTATTCATATTAAATTTGTTCTTTTTTTTCACGGTGTTTGAATTGTTTTTTTTATTAGGTATACCCAAAAAAAAAAAAGTAGGCATGAATCAACCGCGTATATTACCGTTTGCGTTATTTTATTTTATCTAGATACGCTTTCATTGTTATTTATTCACGTTTTTTTTTTTCTTCTCTAAATTTTGTTAGTTTTAATTTAAATATTTTTATTTAAAAAAAAAAACATTTTTTCTTCATATTCGAATTATAGTAGAATTTCTGTCGTAGAAGTCAGAAAACACCTTTTATTACGAAAAAGTAATATGGTAATATCAAAATTGATCAATTTTTTGTATTCGTTTTATTAAACGTGTGGTACGATTATCTGTATCTATTAGTTATCTATTGCTATAGTTTTGCGATAACAATTTTTTTTTTACTTGAATAAAAATTTATTTAATGTTTTTTTCTGATAAAATTTCAAATAATGATAAACATTAAGATTAATAAAATTTACACTTTGGATTGGCAAATTTTCATTTAATTTGTAAATAAATTCGTGTAAAATTGTGGTCAGAGATGCTTTTTTTGTTTTCGTTTTGAATATAAAAGTATCTGAAAGTGAATGTGAATAAATGTCGAGTTTATCAGTAATTTATTGGTAATAAAGAAAAAACGAAAAAAAGTGAATTTCTGAGAATGTCAAGTATTACTGAAGAAAGTAATAATGAAAAAAATCTAAAAAATTACCAGACACATGATGATGATGATGACGATGATGATGAAGCAAACGAAAGAGTTGATGATTATGTAGAAGATGATATATCACCCTTATCGTCACCCGAAGTCGTAAGTGTATATTTTTTAATTTAAAAAAAAAAAAAAAAAATTTCAATTCTAATAAATTAATATTCCAAAAACAAAAACAACAACAAAAAAAGTATCTAAAAAAGTGGAACGAATAAAAATTATCTACTCAATTAAAATTTATTTATGTTTGTGTGTGCGTTATTGTTATCATTAAATAATAAATGTCATTTAATTCAATGTACGTACTTATGTATATGTATTTTTGTATGTGAAGTTGATAGTGACCAGCTGATTTAATATAATTTTTTATTGTTATTATATCGCTATATTGTATGAGAAAGATATATTTTTTTTTTTTTTCTTTTATGAAATACGAATAAATGAGACAAAATTATATGAATGTATGGAGATTATTTATTTTATTATTTTAATTAATTCCAACTGATGATGAGTGTTTTAATAAATTGCACACACTTCATTCATTTAATTTTTTATAGAAAAAATATTATTTAAATTATTTTTGTACTCGTGGCTTTAAAATATGTATTCAAGTATCTACTCGTAAATAAGTATATTTTATTGGGTGTGTAATATGTTTAAAAATTTTTTTATTTCTCACAAAAATACAAAACAAAGTAATTTTTTCATATTTTCATATGTATGTCGAGAAAAAAAAAACATTCAAAATTTAATAAACATATTTCGTTGATAGAAATGTGTGGAGAATAATTGTAATTTTTTTTTTTTATAGAAAAACAAAAAATCTTTTTAAAAACAGATGCTATGCTTGAATTGATCATGAGTGACATATGCAAATTAAATGTAATACTTTGATTGTTTATTTATTTCATTTTGTTTCTTTATTTTTTTTTTTTAACAGGCAGGATGTGTGACCTAATAAGAATGAAATTCTTGTTTGCCAAGGGTATTTTTCCAATTGATCGAGCAAAAGATTATTTGTTAATAATAATAAGTACCACATGTTTGCAAAATGTTCAAGAAATAGATATTAGATAGCTTAATTTCAACAAGAAAAAAAAAACATAGAACTGTTATTCATTGACTTTTTTTTAAGGAATGACTATAATGAGGAAGAAAATAAACAAAAAAAATTAACTTTTCCTCAATCAATTATATCAAAACAAATGTTTTGCAGTCTTCGCGATCACTTTTTTTAAAGAAAATTTTAGAAAAAAAATTCCTTGTATTCGAAACAGACGTTAATCGTTGATTTTTATTCTTCTACGACCGTGGTAGATATAAAAAAAAATTATTTATTACAATTGCGGAATTATTCACAATTAAAGTTTTTTATGATGAATTTCTTTTCAAGTTTAATTCTAGAATTACTCATCCCGATTATAAAATTTGAATCCAAGAAGAAAACCCTTTATAATCTATGGAAATTTTCTCACTAAATTTAAAAAAAAAATCCAATTAAAATTCAAGTATTCAAAACATGATTTAAGAGTCAATCTTTTGAGTTTCCCATTTTTTCTTTTTATTTTTCTATTCAACTTCCAGAACCAATTTCTTTTCATAATAATTAATCTTTAAATTTAATTGAAACTCTCAAAAAAGAATCACTATAAAGTAAGTATCAGCATATGTCACATAAGCCTTTCAAGTACTCTTCCAATTTAAATCTTTTTCTTTTTTATTTGATTTTTTTTTCGCTTCTAAAGTTTAAAGGTCATAGCCCAATTAACAAGTAAGAAAATGAATGAATTGAATGAATGAGTAGAAAAAAATAAATATACAACTTAGATTGGTCCACTATATGAAGATATGAATCACCCGGAGTATATTTTTATGATCAAAAAAGTAGAAAAAAAAAATTAAAACAGATCATTTAATTGATCTCAATAAAAATGCACTTTGCCGGGTATTTAATAGAAAATGTCATTTTACTAGTTGGTTTTTTGTATGTTGAAAAAAAAAAACAAAAATTTTTATGCACAATTCAACGAAAAATACAATACGGTAAAGTAGAGTAAATTAAATCAAATTTATATTGATAGTCGAATTTTTCAATAGACTGAATCCATTGTTCTTGTTCTAATAAAAATTTAATAGAACTGATTTGGAACACGGGTTAAAGAGAAAAAATTTCTTGAATTTTTTTCAATTAAGTGTTCTAAAATGCTGCATAAATTTCACAAACATCTCAATAATTCCATATTTTACTGTATTATTTTACAACAAATTATTTATCTACATATATTTGAAAAATTTAATTTCAATGCTATTGATTGTTGTATTAAAATTATATAAATCCACTTTAAAAAAAAAAAGTAGCCAGAAAAATAAAATTTACTTATCATTAAAATTAATTAAAATCATTAAATAATATAATATACTGTGTTTGTTTTATATACAGTGAATTTTTTTTTTCTTGCTTTTTTATTATTTATGTTTTATAAGCCTTTTTGGATATATTTTTTTCGTTTTTTTTTTCATTTGTTTAAAAAAAATGTGACATTTAAAATTGATACATATTCAAAAAATTATCTCATGGATTTTCAACTTTTTGTTTTTGTTTTAATTTCGGATATAAAATTGAAAAAAAAAAAGCGAAAAAAGCAGAATAATTTAAAAAAGAAACATATTTTTCATTATAAAATAATATTTTCAATAAATTCCGGATATAAAAATTTTTGTTTTTTTTTTGTTTTTTTTTTGTTTTTTTGTTTGTTTTTGGAAACGAAAAAAAAAAAAAAAACGTAAAAGCTGATATGGTAACGATGTTAAACTAAAAAAAAAAAAAAAATACAAAATTATCAGAGGAAATTATTTTTAAATGAATTTATTTTCAACTGCAATTTCATAAATATATAAATATAATTTGTGTGTGTGTGTGTGTTTACACTGCATTAAATACTAACAAAAAATATATTTTTTAACACAATTTAAATTTTTTATGCATTTTTATGTTGATATAAAGCTTTTTTTTGTTTTTAATTTTTTTAAAAATTTTTTAATATAATATTTTTATTATTTCAGTATTATCTTTTATATGAAAGATTTAATTGAAAAACCAAAAATATATTCTTTTGTTTTCAATATATGTATTAATTTTTAATTATTTTTTTTTTTTTTGTGATGTTGTTCATTTATAAAAGAAATTATTGGTTTTTAATGCAATAACAAAAAAGAAAGAATATTTAATGCGAGATAAATATCTGATAATATTTTTTATTTTGAAATTTTTTATTATTTAATCATTTCCGATCAACCCAATTTCTTCTCAGTTATATTTTCATTTATCCTACCTAGCTAGTGGTTTTTTATGGTAAGAGTTCAATGGAACGCTGCGGTTTAAAGTTAGCTATAGTTTTAAGATACGAGAAGAGGTATCTGGTCAATGCCAGAAGTATTTTTCAACAGAGAAATTTTTTAAAGACCTCAAATTCATTTGAACTGTTATGAGAGGTATACATATATTATTAAAACGCCATCCTTTGATGGTGTTAACAACCAACCAAACAAATTCATCTTAAACACAATCATTATAATCCATAAATAACACTCGAAAATTGAATCTTCAAATCAGGACTAACGATAAGATTATTAATTTGTTCTATTTTCTAAAAATTCATAACACATAATATCACCTACTTAATCATGTCTCTTCACATAGTTTTGTCGTCCTTGTTTATATATTCTATATAGATACTCGAAAGAATCTTGTATAACTTTTGTGTCAATGATTTTGCAAGGTGTGTGCAATTGCAATCGTATATATGTACATATTTCAAGTATATAAGTATGCTCTTTATCTTATAGGTATATAATGTGCACATTGTGTGACTTTAATTTAATATTATGGTAGGTAAATATGTACATACATATTACTCTTGATAGAGATCATTGAAAATATGTATATACTTTGTGGTAATGCAACAACATACACACATATGTACACACTTATAATGCATTGTGAAAAAGTAGAGAAAATGTGTCTCAATTAATTATAATTATGGAATAATATCCAATTGCATGAGAAATTCGATAAAATAATGAATTCTTTCGTCATAATTATCATTCTTGTAATTTTGTTGTTGTTGTGTAATTTTAATGAATGAACTGTAAAGTTATGTATGTGCTTTGGGTGGATATTCCTCGTATAACACATAATTTTTTTTAATATCGGTCGAGAATAAAATACAACAACAGTAACAAATTGTCATCATCATTATTAAAATTTTTTTTTTCTTGATGGTTAAATGTATATACTTCGCCCACCCTATAAATATATAGTTACATATGTGACACACACTCTAGGTACATAACATAACATAAATTATGTTTTGTTACACGAATATGACTTCATCCTTAAAATTTAATGATGATTTTTATTATATGTTATGTTCTTGCATATTTTGTATTTTTAAAGATTCATTCATAAAGATGGAATGATTTTGAAATATGATGATGAAATAAAATTAATATTAAATTGATAAAAGTATGTAAAATGGAGTGTGTGTGTGAACTGTGAACGTACGATTATGTTGTGTATGAGATGTATCATGTATCTTCTGTTTCATAGTTAGTCCGTTCATCATTTTCTTCATCATTGTCAATTGCAACTATCAACGCCTATATGATATGAAAAAACATTCTTTACATACATATATTATACTATATATAGGACATATGTGTATCTGTACATAAAAAAAAATTGATGTGATCTTTCCACCAAACTTCAATTAATTAAATACAATCGCCGCAATTGTTAGTTATATAGTTTGTATTATACAACAAAAACAATTAAGTAGTAAATAACATAAAAATAATATGTATATAGGCTCTTTGGTTTTACTTAAACAACACACAACGTCCTATACAAAATTTAAAATATATGTATAAGAAAGAACCGCATCATATTATTCTGGAGTACATTTTGTATTTTTTTTTTATTCTAAAAAGATTTGAAGAATTATTTTTGATGTAGATATTATTTGTTTTTTTTTTTATTGTTATGTTTAATATGAACTGAATGAATATAAAGTCGCACATATCAGAATCTGCCGGTCTTAAAGATATTTTTCATGATCGGTCTGATTAGTTTGATTAAGTACCCTTTCCTGCGTGGTTAGAAGAATAAAACATATTAAAACGCAAAGTTCTTCTTTATTATAAATTCAATCTGACTAATAAAATAATTTCTTCAATACTTTTTTTTTCTATAAAGAAATAAATCTAATCATTCTTGATTTGAAAATTTCTTAGAATTACTTGACTTAGAAATTTGTTTTTGTACGAAAAAACTGAAATCAAAATAGAAAAAGAAGGATTAAATTTACATAAATGTTTTAATCGTGCATACATAACGTTTGTTTTTGTCTATTGTCAATTTTTTTATTGATTGTTATCGATTTATAAGCTCAAAAGATAATTTTTAAAACGAAAAAAATAAAATCATTATCGGGTGTTGTGTTTTTGATTCATAAAACAATTCTTTGTTGTTTTTTTTTTTTTTTTTACTAAAAAAAAAGATTTAAAAATTGTCTATTAAGATTGTTTTTGTTTACAAACAGAAAAAAAAAATGTGATGAATTCATAATAATATGATCAATACGATCGATTATTGAATTTTTATTCGTGCGAAAGTATCTTTTTTTTTGTGTTTTTTATACCTTTATAGAAGATACATATTGTATCTATAAAATAAACAATAAAATGTGAAGAGTGATCATTCCTTACTAATCGTAATCGAATCTATTATTGCTGTTTACCTTTTTCAATTAAAAAGTCAATATGAATACTAAATAAGTTATGTACTATTATAAATGTTGGAGGTGACTTGTACAGTAAAAAAAAATAATAATAATAAAAATATAGCTACTCAGAAAAAAAAATGTATACTGCAAATGACTCATGTTAAAAAAATTACCCACATTTTAATGACTGACATACAGATAGAGAGAAAAAAAAAACAACATTTTAAAATACAAAATCATGTAATTTGAAAAGAATTTTTTAAAGCAAAAAAAAAAAAATTACAAATACAGATACAAAAAAATATATGTATATACAATATAATGTCGAATAATTTAAAAAATTTAACTCCAACAACAACAGCAATAAAAGCTATTACTGTTGAAAATTGTGACACGACATTATTAACTTCAGCAATTTCTACTACTACAACAAATATACCATGTGCATTTAGTGAATATGGTAATAATGATGATCAGACCGATATTGACCATTGCTACAGTCGATATAATACAGTTTATGAAGATACAAACTATTTAAAAGAATTTAATGAAAATAATTTGAATTTAAATCATAAAAATTCACATTCTGTAACATATGAGAATTTTTTTACAAAAAATTTATTATTAAATAGTGATTTTTGGAAAGATACAAATAATAAAATATCAAATATAATCTATGAGAATTTATGTGAAAATTGTGGTTATGGTGTATTTGATGCAAATGGTAAATATTGTAATTTTTGTGAATTTACATTAAATGGGAATTTAAAAGAAAGTAGTGATGTTAATGAAGAAAAAATACAAATTGAAGTTGAACAAGATTATGAAGAAGATATACAAAATATCTATGAGAATATATGTGAAAAATGTGGTGAAATTTATAGTGGAAAAGAATGTAATTCATGTAATATTGTTATAGTGAATGAAAAATCTACAGAAAATACAAAAACTCAGAATAAAAATTCAAATAAACCATCAATAAATGATAATAAAATATCAAAATTGAAAAAATCAAAAATTATAAGTGGTATTTTTGGTACATTAAAAAAAGTACGATCAAAAACTTCATCAGATAGTATAAATTCATCAAAAAATTCAGTAACAACGAATGGTACCACAAAAAAATCTAAAATAAAAAAATTAAATATAATACATAATGTTGACGGATATGATAACGTTTTCCGGACACAAGAAACATTCGATTTAAATCGTATTTGTGAATTAAAAAATCATAATAAAGAATATCGTTTACAATCGAATAGTGATCAACATTTATATGGTAAACTACGTAAAAGTGATGAACAATTATTATTAAATTTTTCACGATTAAAAAACGATAATAGCAGTTCTTCTTCTGTAATAAAATTAAGTGGAAATTCCAAATCAGATACAACTTTGCATAGAATACAATCATTTACACGGTAAAATGTGATTAAGAAATTATATATAATTTTTTTTGAAGCCTTTTTTTTTTATTTTTGTGTTTGCATGCAAAATATCGTATATGTAAAATTTTAGGTTTGGTTTGTTTATTTACCTGATTTTAAATATCTGTGATAAGTAACAGAACATATTGCAGAAATTCTTGTTTTTTTTTTTTTAAGCAAAACGTGGTTTGAAATTTAAAATAAGAAAAGAAAAAACGTTGACATCGACGTTTGCAATAATTGTTTTGGTTACTTAAAAATTGTTTACTGGTTGAAAATAATGAATTTTTGTATTTTAAAAAAAGAGTCAAAATTTTTTAACATTGAACCCTTCCGATCAGAGAATTTACTATTACTTTTGCTATTCGCTGTGCCTACCTGTATTTCATGGAAAGATTTTTTGTTTAAGAAATAATGACTTCATGGATTTTTTTTTTTAAATAAGAATCCTAAAATTTTTTTGAAATAAAATTTAACTTCTTATGATGTTTTTTTTTTTCTGGATTTTGATTTCTTTTTAAAAATTATTTTTTTTGTATCGCTTTACTCTTTTTACGGTACACAAAGTACAAACATCATTTTTAAATAATTTCTGAGAAAAAAAAAAACATTTGAGTTAATTAACTTTTGGATCACCCTCGAAACGTTATCAGAAAGTATTTCCACACTTTTTTCTTAAACTTCATTTCCAGATAAAAAATTATTTTTAAAAGTGCTTATTTATCACAGATAAGTTTCAACAAGCTCTGGATTGTTTGAAAACGTTTCAAAATTTTACCAGAAAAAAGTACCTACATATATGTATACATACCAGAAACTTAAAAAAATTGCATTGTATTAATTTTTCTTCAAATTTTCTGTATATTTTCTTATCGAAAATCACTTTTTATCGTGTGCATTCAAAAAGTTGAACAAAAAAAAAACTCTGTTTATTTTTATTTTTTTTTTTAGTTCGTCGCCCTCACAAATAAATGATTACGATTTATTAAAGGTAAATAGAACACCTTTTAATGAAAAACGATCCGTATACAATCATCAGAACGAACAATTTAACAGCAGCAACAACAACAACAATAACAATCAAATTATTCTACGATATGATCACGTCATTGAATGGATGACATCATTACGAAATCAAATACACGAATATATTTCTTATCTACCAGACGATTCAATTTGTAGCATAAAAAGTATACCATCAAGAAATTTCAGTTGTTGCGGATTATTAAACGAGATCAGTTCTGATTTACATTTACCTGTATCATTTTCATCTCATCAGCAACAACAACAACAACAACAACAGCAACGGAAACAATTCTCACCTTCATTTGATGTATTTGGGAATACAGGTGAGAACAAAGAGGCAACCTTGAGATCATTATTTACTAACAACGATCTTGATTATACCCAAATGGTTGATAATTTTAAAAGTAATTTAATGGAAAAACAACAACGTTCAAAACGTAAAGCAATCTACTTAAAAATTGATGATAGTGATGATGACGATTTCAACAATAATTTTAACATTAACAATTACAACAACAACAGCAATACTAACAATATTTTTGAACGTAATGATAATTTTGAATCGTTAACCATCGACAGTTTAAATTCTACATTGTTACAATCGACTACTGATACTACGAGTTTGAATAATATTAATAATCGTCGTCGTCGCCGTTATGGTTTTCATGAAAATAATAATAAAGATTCAGATTTTGTTAATGATTTATTGAATGCATTTGATTCATTTTTAAAACGTGGTGATGCCGACAATCAAATTACCACAGAAAAAAATAATCATCCGGAAGTGTTAAGCGATAATAATAATAAAAATAATGGTGTAAATGAGATTTCATTAATTGATGAAATCAATACAATAATTGTTGTTGATAAAAATGAATCTAATCATGGAAATATTTTAAAATCGACGTCAATTAGTCGTTATAATAATTTAGATACAGAGACCACCATAACAATAGTGCCATTTTTAAGTGAAAATTGTGTAACTAGAACAAAACGAACTTCATTAATTATAAATCCGTTATTATTAGCACAAAAAATTAATATTAATGAATTATTCACATATTCTTTATTATCGAAAAGTTTAAATTGTATCATATTAACTTCAGATAGATTTTTAAGTGAATTTTTACGTGCCATAAATACTAAAAAAAATTTTGCTACGTGCAAATTTTCACAACTACATGAGATTTTTGTGAAATTGTATTCAGATGAAAATTTACAATTTAGTATATTATCGACAAAACGATCTACAAAGAAGAAAAAAATAAAAAACAAAGAAAATACTTTGACGTCAAAATTATTAAAAAAACCGCCACTACCTGCATTACGACGACCATTACCACCCGTACCCCTACCACGACATTTAAAACCCTCCCAATCAACACATTCAGAATCTAGTCATTCTCATTCATCCATGACAGCAGTTGAAATTTTTAATCCAATAATAATTAATAACCAAAGTGAAAATATAAATATAAACGAAGATATTTATCAACCAATTTGGAAGTTTAAAACAGTCGGTAATCCCCGTGAAAGTTATGTATCTGAATCTGATTACTATGATATCACATCAATATATGATGATTCATCGACGTTGAATGCTGTTGAAGATCATGGTGAATGGGAGATTGATGATGAATTTATGTTTTCTAAGAAAATTAAAGAAACAACAAAAACAATGGCAATGGCAACAATTACTGCTGCCGCCGACTCAATAAATCTTAGTAGCAGTGATTCTATAGAAACCCAAAGTATGACGTCTTCATCCATTTTAATTTCGGAAAGTTCAAAATCCCTATTTGGTGATTCTATGATGATTCCCAGCAGTCCTTATCAGAATGTATGTATCATATATAGTGTGACTGAACCAAAGATACGTGCAATTTTATATGAATACGATTTGATGAGACGATCTTATTCTATTAGTTCTGTTTCTGATATTCAATTAAATTCCAATAGCAACAACAACAACACCAACAGCAATAATAATAATAAAAATAATAATAATAATAATAATAAGAATAGTGGGTGTGTTACAGTCACAGTATCAAATCGAATAAATCAGCAACAACAACAGGTGCAAAATCAAATTGAGTCACCTGTATCATCATCATCATCATCATCATTATCATCTAAAAAACGTTATAGTGAAAGTTATAAAAATGCATTCATACCAGACTGTGTTCAAGCATGGAAATTCATGTTATTGGATACCTTTTATGCAGACGATGAAGAAGATATGGTGAGTTTATGAATGTGTTTTTTTTTTTTTTTTTTTCAAATGTAAAAATAGGTGTATAGTTTGTACGAGTATATACATATGTATGTAGATAGTTTTTCTATCTATTAAAAAAAGTCTCAAGGTGAAAAAAACCACGTTCATTTGTTTATAACATATTTTGTATTTTAATCATGGAAAATTATTCAAGCAATAATGAAGAAAGTAATTGAAAAATTGATAAAAAAAAAGAGAAGAAATAAATTACTGTCGTTATCATTATGACTTTGACATGTTTCATTGACGTTTGAGTGAAATAAAGATAACGAAAAGTTTTTTATTTTGAAAATACAAGGTATTTTCCATATATATTTTCTGATAAGATTTAATATCTTCATTTCTTTTCGATTTTTCTACTTTTTAGTTAAGCAAAAAAAAAAAAAAAATTCTCCTTGAAAATGAAAAGTATAGGGTGTACTTTTATGTGTGTGATTGTTGTTGAATTGTTGAAGTTTCCGGAGTAATTGTGCTTATACATTGTAGTTACTGGATTTGCAGTAGTTCTAATTTTTGTTGTTGTCTTATAAAACTTTTAGTAAAGTGACTTGAAGGTTTTGAGTCATAAAACTAGTTTCATTTGATATTCCATACATGCTCATATGAATATGATTTACATATAATTAATGCAATAATTTTTTATTATTATTTTTTTTTCTATTGAATTTCTTCATAAAAATTTCCAAAATAGGCTCACAGATTTGTAAATTGATTCAATTATTATTTTATGGAATTTTGAATTGATTGAAAGAAATTATTTGGGAGCATTATGAAATTTTTCCACATAAATTAGAAAAAGTGTTCTAAAGAACTTTCAAAATATTAGCAGATTTCCACATAAATTAGAAAAAGTGTTCTAAAGAACTTTCAAAATATTAGCAGATTTCAATGGAATAATGTTGTAAAATACGTACTTGTGATGGAAATATTTTCTAAAATTCAAATCTTATTCGCTTTTATTTTTCAGTACGTTTCCGAGGATGAAATTTTAAAACTGAGACAAATTGAGACAGAAGTTGTATCAACAGGAGCAACATTACAGCGATTTAAAAGTGTTTCCAGTGATAATTTGTTAGAAATTCCAAGGGATAAAAAGTCTTTAAGCGAAAGATTTAGAAATAAACGTAAGTTTCAAAACATTTCCGTATACGTTATTTAAATTAGTTCACGATTAATTTTATTTTTTAAATTTTTTTCTCTTATTTTAGTACAAAGAGGAGTTCTAAAACTGTAAGTATCAACAATTCCCCCGTTTTTCTTTCCAAAATATTCTACTTATTTGTTACTTTTTTCAGAAATAGATCACCAAAGGATAAAAAAGGAAAATTATTTTCAAAGGTATTTTTTTTTAATTTCCTTTAAGAATTATTTTTTTTTAATTCAAAAGATTTATGCACTGGACAGACAGGCATCATTTGATGAGTATAAGTCGTGTTTGTCTGTTTTCAAGTAAATCTAGTTTTTGAAGTTCTTCTAATGTTATGTTTTTTTTTTTTTTTTTGATTTAGCGTACTGATTCAACAAGTTTATATCTCGAAGATGGTGTTAAACCAAAATATCCAATATTTGGTGCACCATTACAAGATGTTGAAAAAGATGACATGAATGTAAATGTACCAAAATTTGTTGTTGATTGTATTGATTTCATTGAAATAAAGGATAATATACAAAGTGATGGTTTATATCGTGCATCTGGTAATAAAATTGCAATTGATGATTTAAAAAAGAAATTAAGTGAAAGTTTTGTATATGATTGTAAATTATTAAAAAATCAAGATGTTCATACTGTGACGGGTTTATTAAAATTATTTTTTCGTGAATTAAAAACATCACTAATACCAAATGAATTTTATAAAAAATTACCAGAAAATTTAGTTGATAAAACAAATATTCCAATTATTAAAAGTATACTACATAGTACACCACAACCAGGAAAAGGTACTTTACAATATCTGTTGAAGCATTTACAAAAGTGAGTATATAATTTGATTTTGTTTTGTACTAAAAACCTAGAGAGGCAGAATTCTAAAACAAAATATAAAAAAATAATTCGTTAAATTCTGTCCATTGGTGTCCTTCTGTCCTAAATTTATTTATTTTTTTTTTCGTTTTATTTTACATCAGCGTTGCTTATTATTCATCTGAAAATCGTATGCCAGCATCAAATTTAGCTATCATATGGGGACCATGTATATTATTTTCAGTATCAACAAGTCCATTTGATATAGCACGTATGAATACATTAACAAAAATTTTAATTGAAAATTATGATGCAATATTTGCTGACAACGAAAGATTAGTAAATTGAAAAAAATAAATAATAACCAAAAAAAAAAAAAAAAAAAAAAAAATTGAAACAATAATTTTCCTCTTAATTGAATTAAATAAATTTACCAGTTTTTTTTTTTTGTTTTTAAATAATTAATTTATCAAAATAAAATTTTAAATGATAAAAATGACATTCCAAAGATTAAAAGTAAAAAAATAAAAAACACAATTATTTTTTTTTTTTCGTCAATTAATTCCGAAAATTTAAGTCATTAAAAAATTTTTAAATTTAAATATAAATTTTGCACTAAAATATAAAAACAAAAAATATTTAGAGTAATGTATTGTAAAGAGTAATTAATAGAAATGTAAATGCATGTAGAGTGTAATAAGGACGTATGAAAAATTTATTTTTATTGTAATTTTAGTCAATAAGTAAAAAATGAAAAAAAAAATATTATTTTTTTTTTGTGTAAATTAACATTTATTTTTTTTGTGATATTTTTTTAATTTATAAGGATTTTTTTTTTTATAACAGTAATTTTTAATGATTTATAATTTTGTTAATAAATTAATTTTATTTATGTAAAAAAAAAATTATAAATATTTTCAATAAAAAAAAAAGAATAAATAATTTTTATCATGTTCCAATTGATTTTTGTGATAAAATTTCATTTAACGAATATTCAATTAATCTTTAAAATTTTTCGTTCAATTGCTTTTTTTTAAAATTTAAAATTGATTATGAGTTTTTTTCTTAAAGGTTATCTTTATCAAAGTTATGAGTTAATTAAAATGACTTTCATAATGAAAAATAATGATTGATTTTGGTGAGATTAAATTATTTTTAAGTTTTTATTTAAAAAAAAAAAAAATGGAACTGAAACCTAATTAAAATTGAAGAACTTTAGCTTATCTTGTCAGTTTTATTTTCAATAGGGACTGCTATATTTTCGAAATTTTCAAATTTTAATTTTAAATGGAATAATTAATGGAACTTCTACTTAATATCTAGGACTGAGTCCGGAATTTTCTAATTAGAAATTCTTTTTGTTTAAATTTATAACCATTTTTGTAAGTAATTTCTTTAAAAAAATGATAAAAATTATCTCTTTAAAGTTAACTTTTTTCCTTAATGAAAATGAAATTAAGTAAATAAATCAAATATATTAAAGTTTCGTCTTTAAATACACTAAAAAAATATACTAAAACGAAAAATTTAATATGAAAATAATTTCTATTCTGTTAGTTGAGTATGTATAGATAGTTGTATGTTTAAAATAATCCTTAACCATTTTTCCCTTTTTATATAAATTTTATGCTTTTAATTCAAAAAGTTCTTATGTTCTTCTTTTTTCACTTATAAGTATTCTTCAAACATTTTAATTATAATCTTAGTTTACAATTATTTTCAATAAAGAGCAAAAAGTAATATTTTATCCTAAAATTATGTTGAATACGACAAATTTTATTTTATTTTTTATACATATATATTTTTTGTACATATGTATGTACATATATTCTGTTTCTTTGTATCATATTGCTTTGAAATACGGCAACATTTAAATTATATTTTTCATCTAGCATGTGAAATAAAATAAAATCATCATCATCATCAGCATCGTAATAATCCTTGTAGCTCTATTTTATATAAATAAACACATACCCGTACATACCATTATGTATGTACATGTACATGTATATAACGCAATCATTGCTCATTGCTATAATCCTTATGATCCTTAAGACATTAATTCCTTTATATGAATGACAGGAAATACTATCACCGTCCCTATACCCTTCATATTTGTAGCTTTTTATTAATCTTATGTCGTTGTGTGTTACATTCAAGAAGAATCAATAAATGCAAAGAAGTAGAGTTTATAGTAGCATAGCAAAAATCTGATTTGTCAAAGACCAACAAAACAACAAATATTTCTATAAAGACTGACTGACAAAATAAAAAAAAAAAAAACCAAAAAAGGAAGAATTCGTTGATGATGAAGATGGTGTGATATTTGATGGTTACACTATAAAAAACATTCCAGACGAAAAAGATGAAGATTCAAAGAAACATGGTTTTTTTTATTTTTTTGCTCCACTCAAACCATAATATTTTCACTATCTTCATATATTTATTTTTTGGATGTCATACACCGTTCTTTAGAAGGGATAAAAAGGAATTTTCTTAATGTTCGCCTATATGTAAAGTTGAAAGACATGAAACGAAATGAAATTTAAAAAAAAAAAAGAAATTAAGAAGAAAAGAAAAATTAAAAAATAAATATTTTCTGTACTGTGGGAAATATGTAATACGATTTGACTTTGAAAATTATCGGTGTAATCTGAGTCTTTGTAAACGAACACCCACACATATGTATATACGTATAAGATATAAATTACATTTAACGCGTTTTCTAATTAACATAATTTGTACATACTTGTATATGAGATATGAAATACCTGAGGAATATATTTTACGTAGGTATAACCTTTATTTTTAAAATTTTTGTAATGATGATCCTTACTTATTTTTCTTTAATCAAAATCCTTTTTCTTCTACGAATCCTATTTTATTTATTCATGTATGTTTTTTGTGTTTATATTGCTGACTTGTTTACGATTTCAAAAGAGTCATAATTATGTGTAATTTGTACGTTTAAATTGTGTAAAATGAAAATTTTAAAATTGTTAGGAAAATCGTATAAATTTTAATATGATAAAAATGTGAAAGGAACAGAATCTAAGTAGGAGGAAGTTTTTTGTTTTTAATTCTGTGAATGTGATGTATAACATGAATCATAAATGTTCTAAAAGTGTTTTACTTAGAAAAAAAATGAGGGAAAAAAAAACTCGTAAAACAAGATATATCCTTTTCCTTATGAAATTGTAGCTTTGAAATAATATGATTCTAATATTTTCTTGTTAATGTATTCAAATTTCACAAAAAAGAAAAAAAAAAAACATATTAAATGAAAAATAAATATGGAAATTTTTTGATTTTAAGAATTTTAGTTATTCATTTGAAAAATTCGAAAAAAATTTTAATTTAATTTTTAATTAATAATATATTTTTTTTGGTGTTCATTAAAATTTGTTTTTTTTTTTATCAATAAAAATGAAAATTTTATTTCCTTCGAAATGACGTCAAAATAAACAAATGATAAACTTCCTTGCTAAAGAAACGGAAAAATTAAATAAAAAAAAAAAAAAATAATTATGAAAAATGATAAAATCAAAAATTTCATTGAATCTGATACGTTCTTTCTTTTTAATCATTATCATTTTTCATTAGTTGTGAAATTATATTTCTATAAATTGAAAAATTGACAAAAA
Source organism: Bombylius discolor (assembly GCA_939192795.1). Classification (NCBI taxonomy): domain Eukaryota; kingdom Metazoa; phylum Arthropoda; class Insecta; order Diptera; family Bombyliidae; genus Bombylius; species Bombylius discolor. The sequence goes on along the minus strand of OW584240.1, from coordinate 49,049,731 downwards.
TAAAACATAAAGAAGAGAGAAATGAGGAAAAAAAAAATATATATAACGGAAATCTTATCTTATTTTTCTCAGATAATAATCATTTTCAATTTTAGTCGTTTATCATCAATAATATTTTTTTGTTTGTTAGTTTGTGTGTAAGGATATTATGAAAAAATAAAGAATAAAAACAAGAAACGAATAATCAAAAATATTTTTTTTTTTCGTTTTTTGTTGTGTTTTCTTTTCATTTTTATTCATAAATAATACAACGCAACGTATTTTTTCATTTACGTTGAAAATTGTCGTTTTTTTTTTTTTGTTTCTCGGAGGAATATTTTTTTATTCGAGAGTTTTTGAGAAATTTCCATTACCAGTGTTTGTTATTTTTTGTATTGATGCGATGATGTTTCCAATCCCTTGCAGAATAAAATTGCACGTTAAGTTAGTCTTATTATTAAAAAAAATATTATTATAAAAAAAGAAAAAAATGTACGAGAATAAAAATGAAAAATTTTTACGAAATAGTATGAGAAAGTCCTTTTAGCTTGAACGAATAAAGTAACAAAGGAACTTAAGTTGAAAAAAGAAAAGCACATGGACGATAATAAAACTTTATGAAATAAAAACTTCAAGTGGAAAAGTGTGTGCTGCTGCTGTTTAAATTGACTCTTTGGTCTTCACTTCTGTGTGTGTGTGTGTGTGTGTGTGTCATCAATATTCTTAGTATTTTCTTGATAAGATAATATTATTATCTTAAAAAGGATACTTGAAAAGCAAAAACAACACACACCTTTTTTTTTAAATTCTTTCTGATGATGATGATGATGACGACGATGATTCGATTATTGAATGCACGGCATATGAAAATAAAAAAATTCAAGAAAAAATAAAATAGAATAAAAAAATAAATAAAGAAGGAAAAGGCCAAGTGGACAAAAGCTTCTAAATTATGGAAAAGCAAAAGAAATAAAAAAAAAAAAAATAAATAAAAACACAAGAAGATAAAGAAGGGAAAAAAATATTTATCTTTTGATATTGTAAAGATATGTATCTTCTTGTTATTTATAATGAAAGAATTTCATTTTGTCAGTAGACAAACAACAAAGAAAAAGGACAAGAAGTACAAAAAATAAATAAAACAGATACATACATACAGGAATGATCGGCAAAAGTTGTTTTTTTTTCATATCTGGGAGTTTTTTTTTTCCTTTTCGTTTGCTTGTACAAGTAAAACGTTATATCTTTTATAAAAATACATACATTCGGAAAACCGCAAAAACTTATGAATTTTATTCTTTTTTTTTTATTTTATCTTTCTTTTGCTCTTTTTTTTTTAATAATAACACTAAATAATAAGTTTTTCATCAGATTCAAGTTTTTTTTTTATCAAATTCTCTTTTTTTTTTATCATCGTCATGTATTACTTTTTCATTTCCATGTTTTATTCATAAGAAAACGATCCTTATACGTTCGTTTTGTGCTTCTTCTTGTAAAAAAAAAAAAAAATGGAAAAAAGGCAACATATACAAGAAAAAAAACTTCAACAACAAAAAGTCATACCAAAAGGACGAGAAAGACTAACTGATACTATTATCTAATATTTTTGTCTGCTGGCCCTTTTAAAAAGAAGATATATATATATAATATAATACATATAGGTACAACCTACAAGTTAAATTGTAGTATGGAATGTAGGTGGGTGGTTGGCTAGTTTGGTTGGTTTCTCATTTAAATTTAAATCATAGCATTAACTTGTCATCCGCAATATAACATAAAACATACAATTCATACAACGAAAAAAAAAAAAAAATAAAATAAAAAAGAAGTCCATAAAAAGGATATGAAATTGAAGATGCGAACGAAATGCTTAGTGACCAAAATCATATATAAGGCTTATGGATTAGGCAAAAAAAAAAAAAAATGAAAAAAAAGGACTTTCTTTTATGTGAAAGATGAAATGAATAACAAAAAAAAATATATATATATATATTAGCTAAAAATGAAATGAGAAAAATTGCAGGTTAAATTCTTGGTAATATGATTATTACAGAAAATTTATTCGTAAATCGTACACATTGAAAGATGTAAAAAAAAAAAAGAAATAAATAAAGGAAAAATTTCATGTTGAAGATGAAAAATAAGGATTTTCAAATGGACACAATTTATTTATTATTATTATTTGAAAAATGTGTAATTTTGTGTGCATTTTAAATTAGATTATATTATTATATATAAATATCATAAAATATTGACTTTGAATTTTCATTTCATAAGGATTTTAACATAAATAAAATACACACATGATAAATTTTCAATTTGGAAAAATCCTTATAATCTTTTTCAAATGAATTTCTTTAATAAATTTTGATTGAACAATTTATATTTGAGTGAATAAATAAATACAATAATTTAATATGTGTATGTGATCATAGGCGTCTCAAATGAACGGATTGAAGAGGATATTGATCCTTGTTTTGATTTCTTAATATTTTCCATAAACTTTTAGGGTAATAATTAAAAAATTTGAAAGAAAAACAAGAATTCTTTAAGCTAAAGATAATAATTTATCCTTAAAAGCTAAAATATCGTAGAAAGGATGTTTTCCACAAGATGAAAAAAAAGGGCTATACTTTTTACACATATGAGCAAAAAAAAAAGTCTAAAATCAACGGAAACTTTTCCAATCATCATTTATCACTCAAAAGAAAGAAAGAAAAAAAAAGAAAAAAGAAAGGAAAAGTAAATAAAAAAGCCACCAGACACATGAGAAATTATGAATAATTGGCTATTGAAAACTTGAAAACTTTTTAAAGTACCCTTATGAAAACATGAGCTATTTTTTTAAACTCCTTTCATTTTCTTCCTTTTCTTAATATTCGAAAAAATAAAAATTCCTTAACTTTTCACGCTCTTTTTGAAATGAAAAAAAAGGATAACGGAAGAAAAAAATTTAATCTTCTGTATCATATTTCATATTTAATGACATTCGTTGTATGCTAAACATATAACATTTTTCTTCCTGTTGTTTATTTTTTTTTTTCTACTAAAAAAATTCCTTACAATCCTTGTAAAAAATTTCATTTTTTCTCTATTTTTCTGTTGATGATGATGATGATACTTATGTTTGTGGAATCATTTTGATTTCATGTTGAGATCCATTTGTTTGCCAGCAGTATACAAAACTGTAATCACATTTAGGACCAGTTGAAATGCAAGTGAGCTTAGAATTTGACAAATGGCGCATCAAGGGATAATAAAAAAAAAACGAACTTGCATACAAAAAAAAGGGTGTATAGAAATACACTCAAAATTTATTCACTAACTAACAAAAAAAAAAAAAAAAACCCAACTGGCAAAAAGGATAAAATCATTTGAATTGATTTATGAGTCTTTAGGGACGATGTGTTTGTTTTTTTCTATTCTTCCGCATTCTGTGATATAGCAGAGAACATCAGAAATCCTTTTTTGCATAGCGAGAAAATAATAATTCAACATCAAATCTATTGAATGGGATTCAAATTTACTTGAGTGGTAGAATTTTTTTGTTGGTCAAAAAAAAAAAAAATTGAAATTTTCCCTTTTTTACTTCATTGTCCTTGATTGTATATATGAATCCTTTTAAATTGGACATTAATCACTTTAATTCCAAATATCAAATTTTCATGTGTATGTGAGTGAGTGAGTGGGTGGTATGTGACATTGATATTTCAATCGTTTTGGTTTATGTGGTAGTGTAAGAAAAAAAAAATTAATTATATTAAGGTTCTAAATAAGAAAAAGAAGAAGAAGAAGAAGAAGAGAAAAAGAATATGATAACCAATAAATTTGAAATGTCACGAAATGTTAATAGGAATATTATATCACTTTCATAATCTTTTCTTTGAAACAAAAACGAAGAATAAAAAAGGAAAAGCAAAAAGGAAAAGGTGCTAATGCAGACTTGTAAATCAATTTTAATATTTTTGTTTGGTGTTTGTCGTTATTATTATTTACCAAGTGAAAGTGAAGAAGAAATGAGTAATGAAAAAAACTTAAATCAATTTGATAAAAAACTAAAAAAAAGAAAAAACAAAAAAAAAAACATAAAAATTTATCTTTCATTGTATTGAACGAGTCCTTGAAATTTATGATTTTCATTTTTTTTTCTCATTATTACGACGATCGGATTTTCTTTCAAATTTTACTTTCTCACTTTCGAATCTCCGACTTTTTTTTCGTCAGTTTATCGTGAACAAAATGAAAAAAAAAATAAAAGTTTTTCGAAAGGATAATTGAGAAATAGTCCTTGTTGTAAACATTTTTTTTTTTGTTTTTTAGCTTTATTTGAATAAATTATTTTTATTTGTCTGGTGAAAACTAATTTTTCTTGTAAAACATGTCTTTTCAATTCGAAAGTTTGTGAAATATTTGATTTAGGTTGAAATAAATAATTTTTATTATTTCTAAAAGGGTTTTTTTTTCTCAGAATTTTTATTCATTTAAGATGAGTTCTGTTGTTTAAAAAACACAAATAAGTAATAATTTTCATTCCCTTTTTATTGTAGACAAAAAATAAAAAAATACTTTGTACTTTAAAAGGACACATGTGTTCATTTTTATGATAATAATTCCCGTAAAATTTAACATTAAGTACATTTTTATATGGTTTACGTGATAAAATCATTGATTATGTTGTTTTCCTTTTTTTTTTTAAAAAAAGGATCCAAATCAAAGACAGAATGCATAAGGTGTCATTTGAACAAAGCTTTCAAAATAATTTTCAACTTTATTGTTAAGCAATGAAAAAAAAAAAACAGAAGTCGAAAAAGATATACATTCGATTTGGGGTGTGTTATTTTGAAAATAATGTTTTCGATAACAGTAAAATTATTTTATAGGACATCCTTGTATATTAAAAAATTGTATAATTTCAAGCAGCACAATAATCGTACATACTTTAACATTTTCACACAGAAATAGAGAAACAAGGACTGTTCCTGTTTTAAATTCATTTTGTACATTCAACATTTAAACAGCACTCCCTTATCTCATTATATCCTTATTCATTTTCTAATCATGGAATTTCAAATATGTATAAAAAATTTCATTTGTTCATTTTTTTTGCAGCTGTATGTTAGTGTGATGTTCATTTTTTTATTTTTATTTTTTTCACCCTTCCTTTAAGTTGATTTTAATGAATTCGTTAACGATAAACTTTAAAGAAAAACATTTTTCATGTTCCATCTCTTATGAATACAAAATGTATAATGCTTTTTTTCACATACAAACATACATATATCTTACATATTTAAATATATTCATTTTTTGTCACCATATCGTCTTTTTTTTTTATCACCTTTACTAAAATGTTTGCATAATAATGTGCACTATACACTTTTACAACCACCACCCATCCATTCACATTTTCTTATCCAATCTTCCCAGAATTTTTTGAATTATATTATATTATATAGAAAATTGGAAAATATGCGTCAACAGAAAATGGAATTGCGTGATGTCTGGAAGTATGGAATACGTGCTAAGTCGTTAGTTTATTATCATACTAATGCGCTTAAAATGAAATCTATATCAGGAAAAACGAGAAAAAGAAAAAGTTTGAAAAGAAAAACGGCAAAAAAAAAAAAAGAAGAGAACATCAACAACCCTTAAGTGAATCGATAGATCATTTTTGTGTACGTGACATACTTTTCTTTCTAACTGTATGTATTATTTTCCTGTGATATGGAATATGACATGTATAAAACACGATATATGTATACTATACGATAATGATAGTTTTTTTAGCACGTGAAAATTTTTCTTATCCTGTATTTTTCATTTCATGTGTTAGATGTGTCGCCTTGAATACCTTTTCTTCACCACAAAGAAAACAAAAACATGATAACTCTTATAGTGTTTTGTGTAACGTGTCTGAGTAATTATTGTGAGTGAAAATGAAGAAAAATTCAAAATGTTACGATTTTTCTGAAATGATTAAAAAGGAATCGTTTTATTGAACTCATAAAGTTAACAGGATTTAAAAATAAAATGAAAACAGAATATTTTAATCAAAAAAAAAACGCAAAAAAAAAAAAACAAAAGAAAAATCTTTCTTCAAATTTACAGGATATTTTGTTGTAGTAGTAAAAGAATTCTAAAAATGAAATTTTTTAGATTTAATGCAACATAATTTTTACACAATCTAAACAAACAAATTGGATATCCAGAACCGTTTATTCTTAAGTCAATATAGAATAACAAATCATAAATATTAAGATAATATTTGATCCTGTTTATGAGATAAATACGTGTAATATGACAATTTTGTCTGCAACGAATAAAATAACGAATTAGTTTTTTATTAGAATAAATTGCAACATATACGAGTACACATACCACAAAACACATTTTTGTTTTAAATGCGGTTTTTTTTTTTTTTATTTCACCATAGCATTTTGTTGAAATTGCAATTTTGTGTAGAATGTAAAATGTTTCTTTAGGAGCCTCGTAAGGAGTTTTGTTTTTATTCTTCAAAAGTTGATTTTCATGTATGGCACGTTTTCAAGTACATATATTATAAGTTTTCCTTTTTGTATAGTAACAGAAAACCACAAAAAAATATTTCAAGTTCAAATTCAAAAAAGAATCAAAATCTAATGTCATATCAACAAAATGTAATTTTGGAATTTCTGTTTTACAGACAAATCCTTATTTATTCATTTATTTTTATTTTTTTACTTTTTTAATAATTTTTTTTTTTTTCGTTTTGTTTCTTAACAAATAAGAATTCTGAATCCTTAAATCTAAAAATATGCATTATTACACTCGAAATGCAAGAGATTTATAGAGATTAGATTGTTTTTTGGTTTTCATTTGAAAACAAACAAAACTAAAGAAGAATAAGAAGCCAAGAAATTTCTAATTAAAATCATTGTTTACTGCAGCACATAATAAATTATCATCTCAAAATTTCTCTTAGCTTACAAGTAAATATTTGTGATATATGTATGTATGTTGTTCTTCATATGCAAACATGTATGTGTTCTTATAAGCATGAAAAACCACAAAATATCTTATATGTATATATGTTTGCATGTACGTATGTTTTCCTCTACAACATAATATACTTGATGCGCTACATTAGATAGACATTATTATGCATTCCGTTTTAAATTTTCCGTATTTGAAGAAAACTTTGATAATTTAATGCAGATTTAATTAATAATTATCTCAAGCTCATTTAAGTTTATATTCTCTATTTAAATTTTGTGTTTTATTTTCTGAATTGGCAATTATGTATGTTTAACATAAATTTTAATTATGAATCTGTTTATGTAAAAAAAAAAAAGTAAGAAAAAAAAATACGCTTGAGACTTTTACTTGAAGATTTTGAGTGAAATAATTTTGAGTCACAAAAAAAGTCAAAGATTATATAACAAGGTCTAAAAGAGGTCTTTGAAGGTCTTTTAAAGTTCCGAAATTTGATAGAGAGAAAAATAACTTTAGTAATTTTCATCTATTTCCTTGAAACTTTTTAAAGGATGCATAAATAAATTTTAGAATTTCTCTTGTTTTAATATTTATTGCAAAATTATAAATTTAATTGTGTAGAAAGATTTTTTTCTAGTTTCCAAAAAACTTCTTTAATACATCCTTTTTAATTTTATCTACTCTTGGAAAACCACTAAATAAGTCATAAAAAAAACTTTTAAAATATACTTCAAACAAGGATATTTAGGCTTTGTTGTTTTATTTTTTTTTTCATGTAACGATATTTTATGAAAAAAAAAAAAAAGTAAATAAATAAATTGTCAAATGTTTTCCGTTAATATTTTATGGTACTTTTCACTTTTTTACAAGATTTCATTTTAACTTTTATTTTTATGTATAAGCAATAAATTTGAGCATTAAAATAAAAAATAAAAAACATAAATAAAAACTCAAAGATTTTGTCAAATATGAAATTTTTATAATAAATAAACTTTTTTATGTAAAAAGGCTCAGTAAACTTTTTTTTTTTTTTCTTTATTTACTTTTTTTGTGTTCATTATAAATTTATTTACACATATGATATAATGTGTGATTGTATGTAATCTTAGTTTATTTTTTTTTGTGTTTTATTTGAAAAGTTATGTAAAATATATTTAAGATATGCGTAAAAGTTCATAAAAGTTGAAATTTATTATTTTTTCTAGATTTGTGGCTAGAAAAATTCCTTGAAAAAGGAAAAGACGAAAAAGAAGAAGCAGAAGTAAGAAAATAAAGTATAGTTTCTTTTTGTTACATAAAAGTTTATTATTTAGGACTTTTCTTCAAAGCTAAAGAAAGAGATAAAACTTAAAAAAAAAAATAATAATTTAATTTATTCATTCAATTTATATTTAAAATACAAAAGTAATGCCCATCGAGTTACCAAAATAAAAAAAAAATTTACATCCCTACATGCGGTTAATTTGTGGTGAATTAATTTTATCTTTTGCAGTTTTGATAATTCTCAATCCATTAATATGTGTCATGGGGATTCTATTTGGACTAAATAAATGAAAAAAAAAATGACAAAGCATGAAAAACGTCGAATGATAGAGAAACTTGAAAATTCATTCTGTAGAAGAATATCCTTTTTGCATATATTTCATCAGCTTTTTAAACTTAAATTTTAAAAGTTATTTAGTTTTTAAATACATCTTGTTATCTTTTTCTGCAAATCATTTAGGACACCATTATTTCCAAAAAAAAAAAAAAAATAATAATAATAATAAAGAAAAATAAAATCTTCTATCAACATGGTCCAGTTATGTTATTCTTCGCCATAAATTTTAAATTTTTAGTATCCTTTTTTATTATTTATTTTTTTTTAAATCTTAAACATTAAAAATATGAAAAAATTGAAAATTTATGACATTCTTATCTACCAGCAAAGAGAAATAAATAAAAAAACAGAGATTTTTTCAATTTATGATAAGTATAAAGTAAAATGAAAACCAGTGAAAGGGTATTTAAAAGCTAACAACAAAAAAAAAAGCGAGGAAAAAAAAACCTCATGATATGGGTAAACCCTTTTCTTTTCTTGCTTGTGTATTTATTGTACAAGAAAAACACTTAATATAAAGAAAATTTATGATTTCCATTTAATGTTCTCGGATCATTAAATCAATTCTGTTAAAAAAAAAAAAAAAAAAAAAAAAAGAGAATAAAAAGAGGTATCTGTGTATGTTTAGCTTTTAGTAAACATGAGTTCTTCACCATAAATTTTTCTAAAAGGACTTTTTAATCTTCAGTGTAATTTGTTGGTTTCTATTGAAATTTTCCTAAAAGTGTTTCTAAAAGAATTTTTTGTTCACTTGCGGTGGACTTCAAACTTATGAAAAATTGAGAAAAATTGCATGAAAACTTTAATTTCTATTTTCTTTTATTTCAATCCTAAAAATTTTTGCGAAATTTTGAAAATTTATTTTTTAAGTACTTGAAAGTAATAATTAAATAAATTTCATTTTTATTATGAGAGGTTTTTATTTGCTTTTTGAAATTTTTTTTTTTTGTATGAAAAAATAAATACAAATAGAAATTATGTAGATTTCATGTGTTAAAAAAGAAAATATTAAAACTCTCATACTCAAAGGGAAAATAAAAACTAACTATACGAAAAATAAACTTTTTGTTCTGAATTTTTTTTTTTATAATCATAAAATTTAATAACTGTAACACAAAAATATATTTAAACAAATATTTAGTATTCCCTTTATAATACAAGAACTTTTTTTTGTTGATATTTTTAGAAAAATTTTATCATTGTAATCAATATTTTGGTTTAAATAGAGTTCCTTGTGCAGTCATGTACAAAATTTAACTTTATATGTAGTAAATTTTATGTTTTTTTTTGTTTTATTTTGCAATTTAGTGTCATCTAGTTTTGATGTTTCCAAATTTAGAAAAGTAAAAAGTTTAAAATTTTGAGAAATTTTTCAAAAAGCGATATAAACCTTCTCAAAGGATATTCTGTATTGTCATCTCAGGAGTAAATTCAAGTTGGAAAGATGACTTTGTTGACACGAAATAATAATATTCTTTTTCAAAACTTTTTTTCAATCATTTTCAACTTAAAAGACCTGAAAACTGAAAATTTCCTATAACGTTTTTTACTTTTTAATTTTCCAAAACTAAAATAAGGTAAAAAACGCATTTATTTCCTTATACCATCATAGAACCTATGAAAGTCTGAAGTACAAAAGTAACTTATTTAATTTTCTTTTGTTTTTTTCTCTCTAAGCGAAAGTTAATTTGTATCCTTATCAAATTTATTGCATCGTGCATAGAAATTTTTTACTGTGTTTCTTACTTACTATATTTCTGATTTTTTTTTTAATGTAAGAAAATTTATTTACTATTAAATTACAAACTTGAAAAAAAAAACAGCTTCACATCGTACTATTCCAAAAAATTCAAATTCAAAACACGAAATAATCATTAAGAAATTTGTATATCTGGCGTTTTCTAATTTTGTTTCTTATCACAAAAAAAACGTTATCTTTCTTCAAGTGTTACTACATACGAATACAAAAATGTCGACAATAAATTGTTTGCTGATAGTTAAAATGGCTTTTGAAGTTAATAAGAAAACGTATTCAAAAAAAAAAAAAAAAAAAAAAAACAAAAAAACAAAACAAAACCTCTAAAACAGTGTGAAAAGCGGAGGACTATACATTCAAAGATCCTGAAAAGAATCAAGAGAAAGTACAAATATAAAATAACAGACAAACACACCTGTGTGAAATGCGTACAAGAATACGAAATAATCGTATACATTTTAATTTCCGTTTTGATTATTCCATTTTTATCCTCTTTTACTGGAAATTATCTTGATATCTTTTAACGATGAACCATAAATATCTGAGACTTATCCAATTCTTATAAAGAGTGGATAATTTGTAACGTAATATAAAAGCAAACGTAAACAGATCTTTGATAGTTTTGCTTATTCTTCGGTTTATTCGCTTTTTTTAAAGTGTTTATTTTGTTGTAATTATATCTAAGATAACATTATTACCTTTTTTCTAACAATTTCCACTTTTCATTTTGAATATCCTTAAACACACACATATGTACATACAAACAAAAAAAAAACAGAAATAAAATTAGAAATGTAAAAACGGTTAACAATAATTGTTATAATGCGAAAAGTTTATTCCTTTTTCATTTTATTTTAAGGGGATTTGTCTTTATTTTCGATACAGTTTTTGTATTAATCGATTTAATTGAGTTCTTTTTTTTTTTTCATTTATTTATGAGACAGTCTATATGGAGTAGTTACATTAAAATAAGTAATCCTTAAGATTGGTGTTATTCAGACATGGGAGGAATAAGAAATTATATAAAGAATAGAAAGAAAAAAAGAAAAAAAGGTGTAAATGAATATGAGGAAAGGAAAAGTAAAGAAAAACAATAAATAGTCTGGTGAAAACCTGTAGAATTAAGTTATGTATTACGTGTTTTTTCCATTTTCCTTTTTTGTTTTTATTTTCTTTTATTTTTATTTTTTATAAAATCATTTATGTGTCGTCGTATCTTAAGAAATTAACCATTCAAGCAATTTATATGTAAATTAAATGGTAAACCAACACACGAAGAGCGCACTATAATCAAGTGGTTATGCACTTTTATGTTATAAAAAGCGTATAAAAAAAAAATAATAATACTGAAAACCATGAAAAACGATTATTAAGGAACTTTTATTATTCCAATTCCAATTACATAAATTGTATATACCTATATCTGTATGTATATATTTTTTTTTCATTGTAGAAAGCATATTTTCTTTTTTCCCTTTTTTTGATATCTTTTAAGGAAAAACAAAAGAAAGAAACGAGGTTCTAAAAAGGATCTAATAAGATAGATAACGATGTAGATATTTTTTTTCTTTGTACATAAAATGTCTTTTTTTTTTTTTAGTTTTTATTTTTATAGTGCATTTTATATGCAAATTTTTATTTCAAAAAATAAACAATAAAAAAATGCATATTCACTTGCAAATTGGATGCGGCTTTTGTAAAATGTTTGTGGTTTGTTTATTTCATGAAAAGAAAATGGAAAATTACTTTTCTTTTAAAAATTATTTGAGATAAAAATTTTTACAAGCAAGAAAAAAAAAATGAAATAGGAAAGGAAAATAAAAGGATAATTCTTATGCCTAGATCTTATCTGGAATGTATTCAAGTTGCTACTAGTGTCAGTTGTTCAACCGCAAATCTTTGTATTTGGTAAAAGTCACATTATTTGAACTTTGATCCTTAGGTCATGATGTTGATTACTAACACCTGAGCTTAGAATTAAATCCTTGTGAATTAAGACTATTTTATTTCAGGTGTTAGCTTAAAAGAAGTTTCAAAAGAAGCCAGTTTATTTGTAAACTTAAGTAAACTCTATGATATCTTAAATACACTTTTAGTAGCAATTTAACACACACTTTTTTTTACTTGAGTATTTTTACTATACTACAGAAACTAATTCAAGCAAAAATATTCAAGAAAAAAAAAAATTTACCCGATAAGAAAAAAAAAACAAAGAAAAACTTTTCCTTGATGAATACACAAGAAAAAAAAAATTAGATAAAATGAAATTAAATTAAATTTCACAAAGTACTTTCATCAATCATTTGTACGTGTTGAAACAAACTTTCTGAAAGAGAAAAAAAAAACCAAAAAAAAAAAAAAAGGCAAAAACAAAAAAATAAAAAAATAAAAGAACAAACAATTTAAACACAAAAGTAGAACACAACGATCATTTTACTTAAAGAACTTTTAAAAGTTATTTCCAAATATACGAAATATCCTTGTTGAATTTCGAAGGCAAGTGGTTAACAAAACATTTATCAAAAAACTTTTAAAAGATTCAAAAGCAAATCGTATAATAACTGCAACATCTGTGTACCCTATCTATAATACAGTGTTAGGTCATATAAAATAGAAAGAATTGCATTCTTTAAATGTATCATCTACATATATATCTTTTAAATTGTTTGTGCAACACATAAAATCTTCTTAAAAATTCTATCAAATAAAACTAAGAACGTAAATAAATAAAAAAAAAAATATTATAGTAAAAATATACAAATGAAAATCACAAACTAAAATACAAAATATATATGTACCAATGTATATGTGTATTTGTAACATAAAATTATCGATTTTCATTTTTCTTCATGTCCTTTTCATATGAAATTTTTCATTTTCAAATTCACTAAGTATTGTATAATTTCATTTACACGATTTGTAATCATATGAATTTTATCTGACGGAAATGTAAATTTACTGGAATTTTAAATTGTACACAGATACATTTATACATTTTACAAATATAAATTACACACACATACACAAATGCGATATATCACATATTTTACCAATCGTTTGTTGAAAAATTTAGTTTTTTTTTTTTTTCTTTTGAAAACATATGTTTGCAATTTATATTTGTTGTATGTTTGCTTGGTGTTATCCTTTCGTTTTGTATGTTACAAATTTATCAGGAAAATGATAAATTTTTGGTTTTAATGCATTACGGAAGATCATATATGAATGATGAATAAATGAAAGTTGCATAATTAGATCATAAATTAAATGTTTGAATTTTGTAAGGATATGTTTAAGAAAGAATGTTTTTAGGTGAAAAAAAAAAGGAGTTTTATATAAATACTGAATTTTATATTTTGTGCGAAAATATGCGTGAAAATCTCTTTGAATGTTCTTTTTTGTAGTTTCAGATGTTTTTGACAGATCATTCAAATTATTTCAAATCAATCTTACAAAATATATGTTTTGCGTATTTCCTTGATTTTATTACCCATTAAAATTTCAAGAAAAATACAAAATTATTACGTGTGAAATAATTCGCATATAAAACGGGGGAAAACTAATGAATTTAAACTTTTAAGCTGTCACACATTTTTTGTAATACATACATAAATTCATAAAATCTATTAGCGAGAAATGCGAAAAATATCTGTCTAATCAATTTTGAGATAAAAAAAAAAGAAAAAATTTATTTATTTATTTTTTGTTTTTATGGAGAAAATTGAAAAAAAAAAAAATATGGAAATTGATTATTTAATGACAAGAAAATTTGTAAGAATCATTTATCTTTTTCTTTTCTTGTAATTTGTAAAAAAATAATTTCTTGAAAAATTTGAAGGAATTAAATTCAAAAAGAAAGAAAAAAAAAATTGGACGATATTTGAAGGAGTAAAAATTTAAAAGAAAAAATTCAACGAGGCCATCATTCTACCAGGTGGTTTAGAATTCAAAGAAAAAGAACCATAATTTATGACAATTACATTTTCATATTTCAATCAAAATGTGCTAATTATATATGTACATTCTAAATTTTACTGTGTAAACGAAAAATTATAGGAAAAAAAAACATAAATTGTGCGTCCAATTATTCAATGTGTGTAATAATCACCTCTTAATTTTAATATACTAATTTCGATAAATAACACTTTTATATGAATGATAATGACATATTTCTTAACACCTTAATTTATCGAAAATTTGTGAATTTGAAATGTTTACATATGACACACATAAATATACATATATTTATAATTCATATGTGTATTCCTACGTAAAAGATATAATCACACATACGAATAAGTTTTCACAGCTTTAAAACCTTCATTTTATTGTCATTTACATCAAATATATGTATGTAGGTACATACATATGTGTAAAACTGTACATATAAAATAAAAATAAAAATATTTTCCATAATTTATGAAGTCATTGTTATCGATGTTATTATTGTTGCTTGGTTAAATTAATGTCCTGAAACTTAATTATCGATATGTACAATAATAATTATTATTGTTGTCATATGTGTATATTACCTGTTCTAGTATGTAAGTGTATGTATATATGTACCTATTTTATCAGAATGTGAAAACTACTGTAATTAGTGTCATATAATTTTTTTAAAAATATACATACATATGTATATGAGAAAATTTCTGATGTATAATCACATTCAATGTGTGTAATTAGGACATAAAAAGTCATGTTGTTTTTATTGAAGTTGATGATGGAAATTTTTGAAAGGTAAAATTTTTGAATAATACATAACAGGTATTGTAAATATGTTATGTTTTGTGCTACATCAAGAATAACTAAAAAAAAAATTGAAAAGAAGAAAAAAAACAACAACAAAGTATTGAAAAGTTAACATATTGTAAAATACACATATAGTGAACTATGTGACATATTTGGGGCGCATTCTAAAATATATTATACATTACAACATTTCATTGTATAGTATAATAAGGTAAATGTATTGTGTAATATGAAAGAAAAGAGAAAAAAAATTTTTTAGTCTACTTAAAAATTCCATTTTCTATTCAGCTTTTGTATTTAATGTTACGTCATATGTTTTATAACTAAAATCTGCAATATATGTACATACGAGTATGTATATCTAAAAAAAAAGAATAAAAATAAAGGAAAAAAAGGAGTAAAAATAGAATAGAAATGTTGAGTAGTTTATGCTTGTAGCAAATTCTTAAAGCCAATTATTCTGAATAGAAACTTTTGTAAGAAGTTAAACATGAGAGATTTTTTGTTGTTGAAGTAAAACAACAGAAAAACAATGTACTTTTTTAAAGTGACAATTCCATAAAATTATTGACATAATCTCAATTGAATATCGTTACAGAATTTAGAAAGTTTTAAAAGAAATAGGGTGAAAGGTTAAAGTACATTTAGTAAGTGTACTTTAAGAAAATAATTTAAGTAGATTTTTTCTTTGTTGAAAAATTTAGGTAGTGAGTTGAAAATTCATTTTTTATGTCTATTTGTAGATTTTAAAAACAGAAAAATGTCGGAAAACTTTGTAAGGACTATGATATGTCCTATAAAAGCTTAAAGATTATTTTATACGTGTCACTTTAAAACAAAAATTCGAGTTGATCCTTATTCAACTTGAACTCTAAGTAAATTTTACAAATCAGAATCAAAAAGTACCATTTAATTTTCTTTATCCTCTTTTTTTTTTAAAAAAAACAATTATTTTCTTATCATCATTTTTTTAATTCAAAACAAAAATACTAAAAGCTTATATTTTTTATTTTATTTTTGATATATCAAATACATTTTTAGTTTGTATTATCAACATTATAAAGGACATAAAGACATAGCTTACAGCAAACAAGACATCATTTAAGGACAAAAATCTTGATATGCGGTACACCGTAATATTACTATCATTTTATTCATTGTCAAAGAACTCATTTCATATACATACATTTGGTTTTTCTGTCTTTTTTTTTTCTTTCTTTAGCATATACAGTTGTCGTTTATTATGTTAAAAAACCCAAAAAATATATATTTTCTGTAACACGATACACACCATAAGAGTATCTGCAAAAATATTTTTAGGATTCTCATCATCATCAAAACACCCACACCTTATTCGTTCAACAACAAAAAATAACCATTAGAAATGTATTTTTTTTTCTCGTCTGCTAAACTATACCGTTATCTAAACATTCATAAATATGATATTACGAGTATTTGTCTAAAAGAAAATGAAGAAAAAAAAACAAACACAAGAAAAACGGAAAAAACATTCTAAAAATTCTGAACATTTCGTAAAAATAAAATGATTTATTATGTTTTCGATAATAATCCGATATATATAATATTAAGGACAATAGACAAATAATAAATTGATTTTCAATATGGCGTGTCTAATCTTTATACGATGATGTCCAAAGATTATTATTATTATTATTTTATATATGATGAAATACAAGGACTTAAGAATGTACGGAAGAAAAAAATATATATTAGAGAGACAAAAAAAAAAAAAAATATAAATAATTGTTATTGTTTTCACAATTTACGTTATAGCTTTACATCTTCAATATTTCAAGAAAATGAAGTAGTTAGTAATAAGTGATCATGTAGGATCTCTCTATACAGAGAAGATTTTCCAATAGAATTATCAATTATTGCGTTTAATAATAACCATTCGTTTAGAAATTTGGCTTCATGTGAATGTGTGCGTATGTGTTTGTGTGAATTATTATTATTTTTCCAGTTGTTTAATTTTTCATGTTTCATTTAATTCCATTTCTCTCATATTACAATGAAATAAACTGGATTAAATCATACTTAAGATGTTTTAGGAATTTTCTAAGGCTTAAATTTTGTAATTAATTTTGTTTTTTTTTCTGGAAAAAGAAATTTAGGGGAAGGAAGGTGTATTGGTCCTTTCTTTGCTGCTTTTGTTCTTCGACTGTAAATTTAATATATTTTACATAAAGTCATTTTTTTTGGGTTTTTTTTTTGCCTTTTTAAATTTAACGGTTTCTTAATTTGATGTTTTCTTGTTGATAAAAATCAAATCTTATGTTTCATGGTCTCAATAATAAATCAAAATTACTACTTAACAAGACATATTACCTACAATTACATATTTTGTGTATAGCATATGAAAAGATCATATTATATGATGTTTAATGGTAATTCTATTGGGATCATATGTAATTACTTTTCATATAGTAAAGGATAAAATGCCCAAAGGTACATAAATACCACAATCAAGTTATCCTCTGTATACATCCTTTAAAAGGACACACAGTAGGGTGGAGAAGAAATTCATGAAAAAAAAAAGGTCTACGTATTTTGTATGTAACTTGTTACAGGATATCCTTTTTTATTTTTTTCAAATCGTTTTAGAAAAATTGAAATTTAGGGTTATTGTTTCGAAAAAAAGAATGAAGAAAGATGAACACAGAAAATATAAAGTAGAATTCTAAAACCCATTCAATGTAAGAGTGTTAATAAATAGAAACGATTTATTATTGTGGACATGTTACATGAAAATAGGAATTTTCTTTTTTAGTTGTAAATGTATAAATATATAGATTGACCCTTATTGTGTCCTTCTTCATTTTAATTCATCGTCATTTTGATTTTAACAATAAATAATGTCGTACAATTCAAATATGTGAATTTATTATAATCTTGATAAATTGTGCAATATTTCGACAAATTAAATTTTGTGTATAAAATGAAAACAAAAATATGGGGATTTTCAAAAAAGGATATATGTATTTGTGTTTTTTAAAAAAGGAAAATTAATGAAAACATATCTTTTATATATAAAATGAAAAATTTAGAAACAAAATAATAAAAGTATATGAGATATTTGAATTTTATAAATAAAAAAAAAAAAAATACTAATGATTAAATTATTCTTCAGGAAAATAAACTATAAGAATCTTATAAGATTTTTATTTTATTACATCCGAAAGGCATCATTTAAAAGAAAATATGAAAAAATATAATTTAAAAAGTAAAATTTTTCAAATTTAAGATTAACAAGAAAAAAAAATGCATTCTAAATTAGAAAATATATAATGTTTGAGAAAAATTTTATGTAATCTCATTTAGTTTTCTTACCTTTAGCAAAATAATAATAAGATTTTTTTTTTATCATAGGGAAAATATCAGAAAAGAAATTTTCATTTTTACAAATTTCGTTTTTGCATTTTAAAATGAAATTTTAAATTTTTATCACAACAACAAAAAAATCATATTTTCTAGGATAATAATTTTGCTATTTTTTTTTTTTTTTGATTCACTCATGAATACTTTCTCTTTGACGTATTTTAATAATGATAATAAAAAAAAATATTATACAGGTGATGGAATTTATATTCTCCTATTTTTTTATTATTAAAAAAAAAACAACAAATATTTATTAATCATCATAAAAAATAGCAATTAAATTAATTAAATTGATTTACAAAGGTTGCGTTTTTGTTTTTGTTTTTTTTTTTTTTTGTTAATTGTTAAAAATTTAATTTAAAATTTTTGTAATAAATACTTTGTATTTGTTTTGTAATTAAATTAATTAAAACTTTGAATATATCAATTTCAATAATTAGTAAATTGATTGAATAAAAAAAAAGTAACGGGTAAAAAGGATTTTGATAAAAAAGAGGAAATAATTATCCTATAAAATTTTGTATTTTATTTTGATTAAACGTCGAGTGTTTGAAATGAGAAATTAGAGATCAGAAAAGTAGAATTATTGAAAAATTAAAAGAGAAATTTTAGTAAGGACCCAACTTTAAATAGTTTTTTTTATTGATTAGGCTTCGTTCTAGTAAATAATTTATAAAAACTCAGGTTTTGTTCGCACAATCTCGAATTCGTTTATAATTTCACAACTTTAAAATCCTGGGTGGACCATAGCTTCCTTCAAAATATTCTTACAATTTTTAGATTGAATGTCGAATTCTGACAAACCGTATAAATATACTTTGTGTCAAGTCAAGTTATCATACAGGAACTAGAAGATGATTTTATTTTGAATCGAGAATCCTTTTAAGGATTTTAAATCAAAATAAGTATGTACTAAAATTGTTTATTCTCTTCTTAAAGACCTTTCATTTATTTCCCTGATTCAAGCTTAAAGTTGTCATAATTTTACGGATCAAGAAAATCTCATCAAGAATAAAAAAAAGAATAAATTATATGAAGAAAAATTAAAAATATCCTGAATGTACTCTATTTACATAAGTTTTGTTTGGAATGTCAGACAAAAATGACATAACTAAGTCACTGAGTCACAAAGTACAGAATATAAATTCTCAAAGGTAATGTAAAATAAATACTTTATGTAAATGTTATAGAAGAAGAATAAGAAAAAAAAAAAAAGATTTGTTTTGTGATGTTGAAGTGAATTTACAACAGACAAGAACAAGATTATTATATGATTGTTCTCTAGAGGACATTTAATGATTTCATTATTATTCGTTTGTGTTTGTGTAGAAATTCAAAAGATTTGTAAGATGTTTTCTTTATTTTGTTTTTTGAGAAGTTGTTTATGCAATTAGTATCCTTAATAGTTACGTAAACTTTAATACTTTAATAAATTTACCTGAAAATTGGGAAAATTTTCAAATTTTCAATTTGAAGATATTTTAAAAACTGGAAAATAATTGAAAGCTTCTTCCTATTATCATTTTTCAGTTAAATTACGTTGAAAGTTATATTGAGAAAAAGGACGAATATAAAATCAATAAAAATTCAACATTACTGAAAAAAAGTACATAATTGTCCATTATTTTTAATTTTTTTAAATTTTAATTCACTATCAGTATCGTAGTATTTGCGGCTGAATAAAAACAAATAAAGTATCAATTTAAATAAAAATAATGTGTTTTTCCTAGGACAAGCAAAGTGGGATGGTATAATTAAAGGAAGAATATAAACAAAATGTTCGTATAGATGTGCTTTTTAATGGGGAGATTTTAATTAATTTATTGTCTTATTTAAATTTTCTGTTTTCTTTTTCTGCGTAAAGATAATGAAAAAAGATGTACGTTTGCTTCGAAAAAAAAAACAACAACAAGAAAATAGAATAGATATCTAAATTTTCCTTTGCGTAAATAAATTATTGTTCATTAAATAGAGGATTTTAGTTGATTTTAAATTAACGTTATTTGAATGTTTTTCATTGTTTTGTTTGTAAATATAATTAACTGTGTAAAAACGTTGAGCTTTTAGGTTAATTAGAAGTACATTTTAGCATAATTATTATTTTGATAAAGATTAAGGACGATAGAAATGTTCATTCCAGATGGCATTAAATCATTCAATTTAATATTTTTTGTTAAATAATCAGATGCCATCAAAATCGAATTTCATTATTAGTTTTCGTTTTTAACAGGAATATTTTCTTTTCATATCGCATTTCCTGTCACTTAAAAAATCCTTTAAGATATTTAATATGACACATTCATTATTTTCTCTTGTAAAATATACACACTTCTTGGTTATTTTCTTTTTTTTAAATATACGATATGACGTCAAAAAATTCTCATTTAATGAGATCCCAAGTGATCCAGGTATGAAAGGTAGTTCTTATATTTCGTTTTCATATATTGACAGCACACACTATTCTGTTGAGCTTTTGTGTACGCTTACTTTTTGTATTGATTTTGAAATTGAAAGAGTATCATTATTACTTATGTTGAATTGATGTTTATATCCTTTTTATGAGATGTTTGTTATTATAAGTGTAAAAAGTAGAAAAAGAAAAAAAACAAGTAGATATAATAACAACGGAAACATTAAGGACTATATATTGACAGAAAATAATATGTATGTATTGTAAAAAAATATTTTTTCTATTGTTTTTTGTTTTATGATATCATTATAAGGTTTTTCCGGATTCTATTAAAAAAAAACAAACACACATTGTTAGTGTATAATTTCACAATATTTTCTTGAGTATCAAATAAATGAAAAGGAAGAAGAGTTATGAAGAAGTCTCAAAGGAGTCGTTTCATATGACAATCTTATACCACTTCATTTGATGATTATCATTATATTTATCTTTTCCATTTTACGTGTATGAAAAATAAAATAAAGAAAGTATAACGTATGATAACGCAAAAAAGGAACTAGGAAAAATACATACATACATAAAAGTGTTTGAGAGAAAAATCGAACTGTTCACAATAAATAAAATTATGATGGACACAAATTTGTTACACAAAAAGAAAATTATCCTGAAAAATATGCAGAAAAAAAAATTTTTTCTTTTTGAGTACTGTAATTTTTAGAAAACAATACTAAAAAAAAACGTATAAAAAAATAATAAAAATTTATGATGTAAATCGAAATAAAAATTCATTATAATGGAAAAAGTGATGAGTTGTTTTAAAGTAAATAAAAACAAAATATTGCGATGAATAAAAATAAAATAAAAAATATTATATATTCTGTCGAATTTATTATACGTTGAATAAAAACATTATTTTTTTAACCCAAATTATTTGATTATTATTAAAAAAATTCATAAAATTCAAAAAAATGCGAAAATAAATTTTTTTATTGAATATATATTTTCCCTAAAGACAGTGTTTCCTAAATCTTTTACCCATTTTTTTCCCTTTTTTTTTTCTTATTTATAATGTAATCCTTTGGTTTGAAAATAGAAAAAAAAAAAAAATTTTGTAATTGTGAAAAGAAATTATTTGCTTAGCTTTATAATTTTATTTTGTCACATGAGTGCGTTTCTAGAAGTAATGATTTATTTCGTTTTCTTATAAGAAAAGAAATCTTGTTTTCCATAATGAAATTTTATTTTAATTTTTTCCTATAGAAAAAGTAGAATCCTTCAAACAGTATAGTAACAATCCATTGTAATTCTAAAATTTTTCCTTTGATTTCAACTGAACCTTGGAAAATCACATCATAAAATAAAAAGGAAAAATAACAACAAAAAACGAATGATTCGTCTTGAAAATTTATAGAAATTAACAAACGTCGGATTTAAAAAAATTATGGTTAAACAAATTCATTCAAAAATAATTCAGATTCGTCATATTCTGTTATTTATCGCCTAAAAGTAGACATTATTTTCTCATTACTATATACATAATTGATTCGATTATTTTTGGACTGTTAAATCATACATTTTTATATTTTTTGTGCTTTTAAAAATATTTTTAAAAAAATTTATTACATACAACAACAATAAAAAAAAAGGAAGATAAGAGGTGAAAAAAACTAAATTTTCTTCGGATGTTTCCGCCCGGGTTCGAACCGGGGACCTTGTGCGTGTGAAGCACACGTGATAACCGCTACACTACGGAAACTAGTTATTTGGGCTTTTGTTTTTCGGAAATATGAATTTCACGTATACCATTTTAACATATGAAATTATTTTTAGCAAAGCTTTTGAAAAGAATTTTCAAAATGCTTTTCCATTTATAAAAATTGAAAAGGGGAAAATATAAAGCTTTTTCATGAGAATAAAAATAAAGATAAGAAAGCATTTCAAGATATTTTTATATTTAAAATATTGTGATTTGAAATTTTTTAACTGAATTTTTTTTTTTTTTTCAAATTTATTGTTTTATTAAACAAAATTAAATTTCTATTTTCATATTTCAAGTAAAATTTGAATACACTAAATCTGATATTTGTTGGTTCTGTTAACAGAGAAAATTCTGATATAATTATTTTTATTTTCTTCATAACTAGAAATGAAGTAAAATTTATTAAATTAAAGGAGTTTATTGGAAATTGTTAATTGTTTAAAATATACAATGCATGAAAATTTGCTATCAGTTTTTTTATTTTGAATTACTACATTACGCAAAAAACTTGAGGTTAAAAATTAATTTAAAAATTTTTGCATGTTGAATTAGTTTTAAAAGAAAAACTGTTAAAGTTTTATTTTTTGAAATTTTTTATTTTACTTTTCTATTGTAAATTTTACTTTTTCTTTTTCAAAAGAAAATTTTTTCAAGTACCTACAATGGAAAAAAGCGTTATTGTTTCTGCGATATTTTTTAAAGAAATTAAAAAAAAATTGTATTAAAAAGAATTATTTTTTTGTTATTATTTTTTCTCTGTTAGAAAGAGTTTCTTTTATGGTGTTCTCATTTATGAACCCCTTGTGATTTAAATGATAAAGCTACCGTTTGTTATATTTTTAAATTTTTTTTCACACGAAAATAAAACTTTGATTATTGCTGATATTTTCATTCGAGTAATAACGATTAAGGGATGCAAACACAAAAAATTGAGGTCAAAGTACTTTTCATTTTCTCTCTAAATAAATTCATTTTTTGTTTTATATTATATAATAGGTTCTTGAGCTACCGCATCCCTAATTTGGGATAAGTGAAAAGTAGAAAAAAATTCAATCATAAAAATGTCATTGCTCTAAAAAAAATAAGAAAAGAAAATTAAACAATATGTGCATTTAAAGTGGAAATGTGGATCCAGTATAGCGAATAATTTAGGGGTATTTTCTTTTCGTTTTGTGTTTATCTCAAGGACGATGTTAGAGATGGTCAGGATTTGAATTGAGGGATGCTTGATAATTCGTATCCCTCGTACTTGAAGCAAAAACAAATTGTTGTAATAATGAACGAAACATAAAAAATAAAATAAAAAAAAAAACATAAGGTTTTCTGCATCCTTTCAAAATAATTTCTTCTTTCTTTATTTTACTTATATTTTTTTTACGTTGTTGTTGTACAAATTGTATAGTTTCTTTTTGTCCACTTAAAAATAGAACTCGATACATAATAAAAATATACACAAAGTTCGTTATCTTTTATAGAATGTACTTATAACCCGTATTGAAGATTGTTACAAACAACACATTGTTTTTTTTTCTTCTTTTTTTTTATTTCTGTGAAATGCTTTCAACAAAACGAAGGGATAACTTTATTTTACCATAAAAATTGTCCCCACATAGTTAATATATAAAGTTGAAGATACAGAAAAAGTAGAAAAAAAAATGAAAAAAAAAAACAGAAAAAGAAACAAAATTTTTGCATATTCTTACATCTTATGTCCATTATTATTATTATTATTATTATCATTCTATTTTTGTTCCCTTTTTTAAAGTGTTCTTGAAAAGTTAAAAGGATCCTTAGAATATATAAATTTGAAAAGAATGAGTACTATTGTTCGGATTTGAAAAAAAAAAGAAAAAAAGAACCGTGAATAAAAAAATAAAAAATATCCAAAAAAATAAAGATAAGAGTACCTTCATCGCGTTTATTATGAATTTTCTTATATATAATTTTTGAATATTCAAATGAAAGTTTTTTTTTTTTCTTTTCATCACTCAAGAAAAGTAGAAAGTGTTTTCTGTACAAATTTTCAACTTAAAAAACAAAAAAAAAAATGAAATAGAAGACAAGAGTAAGAAAAAACTGAAATAAACCTAAAACTAAATCAATCGAACAAATAAACTTACAATTTAAAGCAAAAAAAAAATTTCTACTCTGCCGCACACCTTCTCATATACCTTTTTTTTTTTGAATAGAAGGTCCAATTAGGAAAAATAACAACTAAAAAAATGTTTTAAACATTAATTTGTGGTATATATCTTTTTTTTTTTTTTCTAAAATGAAGCTTTTTTTATCTTTTTTGATCTACATATTATGTAGTATGTACAATTTTTTTTGTTATCATAAATTTGCCCTTTCTATTTTTAATTACAGGGCTATAAAGTTTTTAATTGATTACTAATGATAAGTGTTACTGACACAAATTAAAAACTATTTGTGTTCGGAAAAAAAAAACTTTGCTTTTTTATTGCTTTTTGTTTTTTATGTAGGTATCACTTTCACCATTAACTTGTTGGTCATTTATTATGCACTTCGATAGTGTGTAATTTTGGGCTTTTTTTATACTTAAAAATTTTTTCAAATATTACGTTACGTGTTAGAAAAAAATCGAAAAAAAAAAATTGAAAATAATTTTTCTAAAATCTGACTCACATTTTTTTTTTTATTTTCATTTTTTAAAAATTTTTTGTATTTTTTGAAACTAAACGATATTTTGACATTTAAAACTTTTAAATTAATTAAAAATAAATTTTTCATAAGATAATTTTTAAAATTTTATTGCTACGTTTTTTTTTTGTGTTTATGACTTAAATTTTTGTTGTTTTTTTTTCTATTTTATGTAAAAAAAAGTTTCTATTAAATGACAAAAATCCTGTGAAATTTCGAATAGAAAAAAAAGGAAGTTGAAAAAAAAATGCAATCCATAATAATTCAAGTGTGAAATTGACAAGTTCTAGAAATTGAGTCATGATGCGGTTATTCATTTAAGAAAATTCATTTTAGTTTTTTTTTTCTGCTTTCTTTCCTAGAAAGTGATTAATGTTTATGCCTTCAAAATAAGATGTATTAATTTATTTCTGTGTATAGAGACTAGAGATCAATATAATCCTTTTAGTTGTTTTTTTCTCAATGTTATACGGAGCATTTTCCTGTAATTATATGTAGAAATTGTATTTATACCGAATAATAAAGTAAAAGGATAAAAACCACACGTTTTATAGATGTCATTTGTGTGTGATACTTGAAATAAATTATAACACCGCAACATTAGTTGATTGGTATTTTCTTAATTAAGATTGTGTGGACACAAGAAAAACAAAAACAAAAAAAAAGCTAAGAAGGTAAAAAGCAAAAAGATTTCTATTTTTTGTTGATTTTAATTGCAGTGATTTAGAGTTTGATGAACTGAATAAAAAATAATTTGAAATGTTGGATGGAAAAAAAATCAAAGATCAAAGGAAGAAAAAAAAAACGGACAAGGTAATGGCATAAATGATTTTATTTGAAATTTACGGGGTTTGAGAATTGAAGTTATTTTTATTGAAAATCTTGAGAAAATTACAAGAAATAATTTAGAAAATGAATCAAAAGATTAGAAAGCTTATAAAAAAAAGGTAATAAAAACTATCACATTACAAAAACTGGAAAAATACTATACTTAAATTATATAATGTAAAATCCTTCTGAATATTGCTTTTTTATGTAGGCTTAGTGGAAAATTTATAAACATGTAAATTAAATTTGAATATGTGTTTTACGTATATGTAATCCAATAACATTAATTAATTTTCATATCATTTTTAAGGATCTTTTATTAAATATAATTTACTGACTATCTTTACAAGAATTAAATTCAGTGGTTTTGGGTTTTTGTGGAATTCTTTGAAATCCTTTCTGAATTAGTATAATTAATTGTATATGGATGTATGTATATAATTTTAAAAAAGGGAAGAAAAATAAAATGATATTAATTAAAAGATTCTTGTAAAACTCTTTGAAGATAAAATATAGAAAAAAAAAAAGCTGGAAAATATAAAATTACTTTTACATAATTTTGTTACAAATTTGAAATTTTTTTCTTTCATATTGAAAGCATATTTTGTTAAATTACAATATTTCTTTTCAATTTCGAAAATATGAATAATTTTCGAAATATTAAATAAATTGATTCATAGAATCGTCAATAGAACATTCCTTTACACATTATCAGCCCAATTTTAACACCTCGAAAATTACTTTTATTTTATATTTACACGCGATACTTCATTTTCCACATAATAAACGAACACTAAACTTTTCGAAAATAATATTAGTTTTTGAATTTTCTCCAAAGACAAAGCTACCAAAAATTGAAAAAAATTTTACGGTGGTTTTTCTTTTGAGAATCTTATAAATTTATCGTTTTCAAAAAACTTAGAGTTTGTTAATTACGTAAAAAATAAAGTATCGCGTGTGAACATAAAGTAAAAGCTATCCTCTGGAATTTATAAAAGCATCCCAGTCCATAGACTGATAGGTCGAAGTTTTTTTTTTTTTCCCTAAAATTAAAGGTGTGCGCTTATGTTAAGGATGTTACGTATTAACTTTCATTCAAATATATTATTATTAAAAGGACATCATTTCTGTCTGAAACATAAAATGTATTATATGAAAACAAAAAAAAAAACAATAAATTTAAAGGACAAAGAAAAAAAAATTAAGGATAACTAAAAGACAATTATTAGACCTTTCTTTAGGTTATTGGTATATGAAAAATATTCCTTATTTAGGGATCCTTTTTTTTTTCAATATTAACAAGTGGATGATAAATATTGTCTTTTGAGATTGTGGTATAAAAAGTTTATGCTTTATTATCCTTCATATGCGGATAGAATTTGTATTATGTATCCAAATACTTTTTTTCTCTTTCATTTTTAACTGTTATATAGCACATCACATTTCAGTAAAGGACAAAAATCCTATAGATTAAAGACAAATTTTATCTCCTGCAGGAATGTGACAAATGTCGAAAAATCAAATCAAAATGTTGAGATTTATTAGGGGAAGGATACATAATTCTTTTTCTAATTTTGTTTTTCTTATGAAAATTTAGAAAAGTATTGATGAAGTTTATGTGGTCATATAGTGGACACAAAGAAAATTATTTACGCATCTGTTTAATTTTTTTCGATTAAAGTAGATTACAAATGTTTCTTTACGTTTGAACAAGTGACATGTGGTTTGAAGAAGTGAAACGAAAAGAAAATCTCGCAATAAAGATATTTCGGGAAATAGTAATTACTTGAAGGAAAATTTATGTTGTTCAACCTCGTACAAAATTTTTTAAACTTTTGTTTTTTTACTTTTAAACAAAACTTTCCTTTTTTCATTACAAAACAACTCCTTTATCATCTTCATAGTAGTAGATACAAATTTAATTTAAATAATGAATTCGTCTTTTCAAAATGGAATGTTGTCGGTATTGATGATGGTGGTGGTGGTGGTGTTGTATCCTTAATCGACCTTAGAGCGAAAATGAGCAGCCATAGTAAAGTATTTCACTAAATGATGATATTGCTGCTCGTGCTTGTTGGTGCTACTATGGTAAGTGAGTAATCCAAAGTTAATGATGCTCTAGACGTCAAAATCATCCAACCATCAACAAATAACAACGACGTAAACTCAACATTTAGAATGTTCTTCTCAAGTTAAATTGAAAACCTTTTTCTTTTTTTTCTTCCTTTTTTTTGTGTTGTACATAGAAAGGGCATGAGATGACACAAACATTGAACAAACAAAGAGCAATTATGTGACGATTTATTCAAGATACTTTGAATGTCCCTTTTTTTTTTCATTATCATTATTTTTTGAGTTTTTCTTTTATAATTTCTTTAACAGCTACCATTTTTTTTTGTGTGTGTGCTTTTTGTTTTAAGAAGGTAAACATTTTTAAAAAGAAACAATAAATTAAATAAGGATCTGGTCAAAAAGTTAAAATAATATTATACGAGATACTTGCAGTGCAGCAATGAGTTCAAGTATGGTGGGTGATGATGATGGTGATGATGATATAAAATTGAATTGCTATTTTTAGTCCTTAAAGTAATTGCTAGATTGTTTAATTTGAATTTTCTTTTTTCGTTTTGCTTTTTTTCCTGAATTATGTGCCTTGATTTTGAAATGAGTTCTATTGAATTTAGTCATTTTTTTTCCTGTTTATATGTACTTATATAAATATAAAACTCAGTAAAAAAAATAGACTGCCATGTTGTGGTCTGGTGGTTAGGAAAAAAAAAGAAGATACACAATATCCTGTAGCTCTCGAAAATCAAATTATGTTAAAAGACCAAGGGGATTTAAATATAAAAACAAGTAAAGTTTTAATTTAATTTAAATATTTTTTCGAGTATTTTGTCAATTGTATTAAAAAAATTATGTACTAGAATGTTAGGATAGCAGGACTAAATAAGATAGAAGATTAGAAAAGGAAAATTTTGTGTGTGTATGTTTATTTGTGTTCGAATAGAAGAAATATAATTAAATATATGCGAATGAAATTAAATTATCAAACTCAGTCAGAAATGTAATGAATTTACGTATTAAAATGTAATTTATGTCCTTTTTTTTACGAATGAATACATTTTATAATAGATTATACATAACAATAATTTGAAATGCATTCAAGGAACTTATATTCCTTTTAAGATGAAATTATGTATGTGTATTATAGTTCAATCGTAACATTCTATTTAATTGTATATGCGATCAATATTTCGAATTTGTATAAATACACATAAAATGATTTTCTCATGCGTAAAATTCGTATGTACCTACACGTAGATATCTGTAGATGTATCTCTATGCATTTTATTCACTTCAGTGGCTATCCAATTTCGTATTCTTTAATTTTCTGAAAATGTTCACAATTTACAACACGTTATGGTTTATCAATAAACTAACTTGCATTTTGTATTGAAAACATAAATTGTAATGGGTCATTATAGGTATTTAGACACTATAATTTCCAAAAAAAATTTTTTTTAAATTTACCTACAAAGAAAGCCATTTAAATTGGCTTTATATACAAATGCAGTCCTTTTCACTATATTTTTTTTTCCTGTCCTGCTGAAATTTATTTGAATATTTGAATTTTACTTTCACCCTAAGATCGAACTACAAAAATAATAAATAATCACCCAATGTATCTCAATTTATCCTGTCAATTTATATCTTAATCAACATGAACTAATGCGTAAAGGAAACATATACTGAGACGAGAAAAAAAAAATGTTTAAATTAAAATGCAAGGAAGCATTCGTATTT
Source organism: Bombylius discolor (assembly GCA_939192795.1). Taxonomy (NCBI): domain Eukaryota; kingdom Metazoa; phylum Arthropoda; class Insecta; order Diptera; family Bombyliidae; genus Bombylius; species Bombylius discolor. The sequence continues at coordinate 49,019,811 of OW584240.1, read as the reverse complement.
AATTTCCGATTTGCAATTCATCATTTGGTACATACAGAGTCCAGTTCATAATAATACGTACTTCCTTTGATCCTTAGACTTTTTTCACACTTTTTGTTGTGCTATAAACTAATTATCACATAGCATGACGAGTTTTTTTTTTTTTTCTTCAAAAAAAGAAAAAAGGAAATCAAATAGCATATTCATGTATTGTATAATTTTCGGAGATTTTATCAGAAAAAAAAAAAAAACTTGTAAATTGAAGTGAAAATGAATTACTTAAAGCAGTGAGAATAATATCGATTTCATGTCATCAATAACGCAGTTGATGACCCATGAATGTATGAAAAATCAAAAAACTACATAAAAATGGAAATTTGTTTTCTTTTCTATGAATTTCCCTTCTATTAAACTAGCATCAATAAGGAGGTGTTTCTTTTAACAATTTTTATTGTATTCATGTCCAATTTTATCAAAAAATACACAAAATGAGAATGTATAACGAATTGCATTTTTACATGCGGTGATAATGATATCCAATTTCTTCGATTCAATCTCATGGGACTCTTTCGAGATAACGTTAAAGAAAGTGGTCATTTTTGACTTCAAATATGGTGTAAAGTGAAAAGAAAGATTCCCCTAAAAGAAGATGTATAATTTTACCAAATATTTATGTATTTTGTCTTTTTTTAATTCAAAATTAAAATTCTTTAAATTACATTTCATTATTGTTAATATCCCCTCGAAAAAAAAAAGTCATATAATAATTGAATAAGTGGCAGGATATGATATATTGGCATAAAAAAAAAAAAAAATAAAATGAATAAAAGGACTCACCGAATCATATATTAAAATCAAAATGGAAAAAAAAAACGTGATGTACACGAATGAATGTGTCAGTAATTTAATATATCAAATGAAACAGATTGGTTTAAAGAAATTTCATATACTAACGAAATATATACGCAGGTGATGATGGTAATGGAGGACTTGACTACAAAGTTATACGAACAAAAAAATTGATAAAATTAAAATGGGGAATAAAATATAACATATCATCATCATCATCATCATATAATAATCCTGGTTCTTTTTTTTTTTTTCATTGTCGGAAAATATTTGCATTTTTTTTTTCTCCCAAGCAAGATATTCATTGTATTCGTCTATTTTGTGATTCATTTATGAAATTATGAAAATAGCAAACATCAAATATGCATAACCAGATGATAGCTAACAAGGGAGAATGATATTTAGTGATACGATATGATGCGATGCTGTGATGATGGTTTGAAATTGTAGTATAGCTTTTTGATGTTTGTACACATACTACATTTAATTGAAAAAAAAAAGGAGTCGTAAAATAATTCCGGTACGGAAACCTATTAATATTTAAAATGTGATATGAGAAAAAAAAAGACAAGAACCGACAGAATTTCTTTTTTTCTTTTTGTTGAAGAAAAAACAAAAATAAAAAAAATTGTATCTTATGAAATTTAATCAAATAAAATAATGTACTATGAGTTGTTTGTATGAATTAAATTGAAATTTTAGCTAAAATTGAGAAAAAATACATTAAAGTTAAAAATCCCTAGGAAATCTACTCCTTTAAATTGAAAAAAAAAATGATTGATACAATCGATTAAATGATGACAATCTTCTTATTTTTTTTTGAAATTTTCCACTACAAAAATGTTACTGAACATAATTTTTATCCTTAATAATATTTTTGATACTTAAGAAAAATAAACAAAAGATTATTTACGCTATTTCTTAAAAAAAAAAAAAAAAATCAATTTATTATAGCTTTCTCTTGAATGGATTGTTGTTCAAATATAAGTAATATTGGATTATGTGAGATATGATGAATTATTTTTTGTTTACACACAAAAAAAAAAAAAAAAAAAAAAAAACAAGTGTATGAACTGCTACATGATGTAGTTTTTATTTGCGGTGATAATCACAAAAATACGGCTGACATGACGGTTTATATAAAGGAAACAAGAAAAAAAAAGGAATAGGGAATCTCCTTCAAAGCTGTAAGGACAATCTGATAGTTACAGTTAAGAAAGTAGTACGAGAAAATGCTTGTTAATATGTTATCCAAAAAAAAAAAGAAGAAATGTATGGGTGTTATTACTGAAGGAAGAAAGGAAAAAAAAACCCTTGAATGAATTTCCATTATAATATAATACTCGTAACATAAATAACAGAAAATAAAAAAAAATAAAAATAGAAAGAAAGAAAAAAAACAAAGATTTCGATTTTGACAAGGACTTTATTTGTTTTACAATGTACTGCAAGGGGACATAATATAGCATATAGTCATCAACATTATACATACGAAACAGTGTGCTTAAAGCAAAATAAACAGGGTGCAACGACCCACAAGGAGTTTTGTGTTTTCTTTTGACTTTCAAAGAAGACCACTTTTCTGATTTCTACTGCTTTTTTTCTTCGGGCATTGTCTTTACATCCTTGCCATATAATAAAGATAATGATGGGTGTGGCTGGAAAGTGTCGAATTCAAAAAAAAAAAAAAAATATAGTAGTGATGGTCGAGGGCCAATATTTAAGATTTTTTTTTTTTTTGGAGGGTTGAATGTACTTGTGTATTTTATTCTTATCTTGTGTTTCTTAATGATTATCATATGAATTGGATTTTCAAAATGATGATTGTTTTTTCTGAATTGAATAGCTATTTATTCTTCAAGAATTTTGATAAATACATTCTCGGTGGGTGGTTGTTTTTTTAATGAATGTTATCAAAAACATTTTCAAAATTTTGAAAAAGTATGATTATTAAATTTTGCTCTTCAAAACACAAATGAAATTTTCACTTTGGTTTTTAATTTTTAGAAATTTTGAAATATTTCAATTCCCTTTTTTGATAATTTCAATTAGAAAATTCTAAAAAATATTTTCAAACTTATTTGGAGGAAAAAAAAGAGACTATGAAATTTTTCCCGGATATTTCTTAAAATTGGATAGTCATTTGACTTTCATAAGAAAAATGAAAATTTTTTAAAATTTTATATTTTGACCAAAAAATTGTAAAATTTGTAAAATTCTGAAAAGAGGAATATTAATGTCCCTAATTTATTATAGTAACAAAAAAGAAAACCTTAATTTTGAGAAAATAATTTTACTGATAACAACAATTTTTATCTAATCATTTATTTTTTGTTAAAATTCTTTTCATTTGGTTTCTATTACATTTTTTTTCTAAAAAGTTTTTTTTTCAAATTTGCATAATTTCCTTGAATTCGTTATTAAAAATTAAATTTATGTGAAAATAAAGAAAAAAAAATTATGTTTATTACGTCAAAATTTATCATCTATCATATTATTATTATTATTTTTTTTGTAAAAGAATAGAGAACAATGAAATTAATGTAATAATACACAAAAATGTATGTCACCACCCATTACCACAGACACAAAATACCATCAAAATAAAACATATGCTTTTGAAAAATTAAAAAAAAAAAAAAGGATAGAAGTAAAAAAAAAAAGGAATCTTCCATGTAAAGCGTATGATGACAAATATTTAATAATATGATATATTACAATAATTTGTATTATTACACGTATCGTATATACATAAATTCTCTCTGGTTTTTACATATGTACATATGTATATATGTAGAGATACATGTATGATTCAGTGTGTAATATTTTCTGCTTTCAATGTTTGCAATTTATCTTACTTTATTCATGTATTTTATTTGTAATTCACTTGGTAATTTTTTTTTTTTTTTTTGCACATAAAACATTCAAAAATATGAAACATGTGTAATTTTATATATACGGTATATTATATCAGTTATTATTTCATATATCCTGTAAATTATTGTTGTAGTCCTTTTTTTTTGTTTTTTTTTAGTTATTGTGTAGTATGGTAAACGTACTATGATGCAAGAAAATCTGATGCAAAAAAAAAAAAAATAACTGTTGTACATACATATGACTTCAAATTGCAAATGCAAATATAGATTATTATCATTTCACTTTTTTTTTTTCACGAGAACCAATGCAAACAAAAGTTATATATGTATACATACATGTATTATCCTATATAGTTTATAACGAGAAAAACTATGTATGTTATTCATTTGATTCATTTTTCTGTTTTATGTACAAGTTGAAAACAAAAAAAAATGGAATTTTACTCAAAATTATTGTAGACAGACTTGAAGCATATTATGGAACATAATATTTGTTCAAAAAAAAAAAAAAAAAATGGAAGAAAGATACGACAATATGAAATCATATTTTTACAGGATCTACGTATATTTTTCATGTAGGATTAGTAAACAGAATGAGAGAATACGTTTTTGTTTTAAAAATGCATTCATGAACTCATTGACTAAAATAATAAAAAAAACTTGTGATAAATGTTTTTTTCGTATAGTAGACTTTAAAACTGCGTTATGCCATGTAAAATCCTAGATTTGTTTCTTTGCTGTTCCTTCTGAAATTCATGAACAAAAAAATCGTCTGGTACTACAGTACTTTGAAATAAAATGCTCTCGTTTTATTTATGTATGTTTTTTTTTTCTATTAAAAAATATGGTTTACAGTATCCTTCAAAAAGAATATAAATTTTTTTAAATTTATACTTCTCTGCAAATGGTTTGTATTTATAATGTAATGTGTTTCACAGTTCACATGATGATATTGTAAGTGTGTGACATTTATAACAGTAAGAAGAAATCATGAAAATTCAAATCCTGGTTTTGGGTAAGATTTGCTTTAGTCCTATCAAGAAAAAGAATTAACAAAAACTTACGAAAATTTATCTAGATTGTTGGGGGTTTAATATTTAACTTCGACCTATAAAGTTCTTTTGTGGAAAGTTTATCTAAAAAAGTTGTCTATAATTTTCAAGGATAACTTTCTCGGATTTCCTTTTAAACTTTTTTCTTTTCTTAATTCCAATAAAATGACAATTGAACTTTTACTATCGTCTGCATAAATTTCACATAAATAGAAAAAGAAGGATAAAAGATAACCAATTAGATACCTAAGCAATTAAAATTTACATACAAACTACATTATAAGGATTTATATTCTCCGGTATGCACTTAACATGTAAGTTAAAGTTTAATGAGTCCGTATATTTTATTTACATAATTTTCTAATTGTAATAGAAATGAACAATTAAAAAAATTATTTTAAAGTTCATATTGAGTAAAAGTTTTACAAATTAGTCCTTTTTGATTCAAATCTAATATTCTAATGAATTTTTCATTGTTTCATTCTTGTAGGTTATGTATGTTTTTTCTTTTTAATTATACTCATTAAGTCTCATAGTAGGTTTGTTAAAAGAAAGAAAATTTTTACAAGGATCATTGGATAAAGTTGAAAATTTATTAACTTAAAATCATATACACAACCATATATCGTATATCCTTTAGGGATTTAAATAATTAAGTCGTATGTAGAATAAAAGTGTAACTCCCTTTTTTCCGATATTTTGTCATCACTTCACATACGAGAGTATTTTCTTTTATAAATTTTTATGCGTTCATTATCTGTGCTATTCAGCAGGTGGCTGAACGTTTGAATTTTAATTTTTTCCTCCTTACGTGCTTTTAACGCATTAAAAGGAAGCAAGTTAAATAATAATTATATACAAATAAATTATTAGGGTGACATCAACACTTCAATTAGAGGGTGGTGCGTGTCACAATCATATTTCCTTTTTTTTTTTTTTTTTTTTTTTTTCTTGTAATATTTTTTTTTTTTCAATCAGTAATTTAGTTTGAGGGTAAAAGGGAAGTATAAGTACTTGAATTTTTTGTTTTGCAAAGTAATAAAAGAATTTGTAAAATAATATTAAAATGTCTGTTTAAAGTCACGTTTGAAATTAATTTCTGAATAGAAATTTTCAAAAAGTAATTTTATTATTTTTTTAATTTTTTTAAGCGAGCACATTAAATAAATTTAAAATTTTACAAAAAAAAAAAAAAATCAAAAATAAAGTCCTTGAAATAATTCAGCTGATGTCTTATTTCTTTTTTACTTAAAAAAAATTTGTAGTTACTGAGAAAAATGAAAAAAATTGAAGTAAATTTTTATTACAACATTAAATCTTCCATAATAAATGTTACACAGTACAAAAATAAATTAGTTATGGTTAAGATTAAAGCTCATAAAGTTACAAATGTCTTTTGTTTTTGTTGTTGTTGTTACTTTCTCTTTTCACCACATAAATTTTACTTTTTTTTATTTTTATACTTTTCTTTCCTTCTGTTTATGAATCAATTCATCTACTTTAATCGTTTTCGTAATTTTATGTCATAAATTTTATTTTCATTATTTCGTACATATAAAAATATCCTTTTTTTTTTTTTTTTTTCATTTTCTAAAATACGACAAAAAATTTATTATAACATTATCAGTAAATGCTTTTTATTTGATGATGATGATGTTTTTCTCTCTCTCATATATATATTTTTTTTTATTCCAAGAGTTTCATAAATATCCTTAGGCCGGATGTGACTTTTAAAAGCTGGCTATAAATGTTGAAACAAAAAAAAAAAATTGTTGAAGAAAGCAAAAAATAAAACTTTCATATTTTGATGTATATTTAAAAAAAAAAAAAATAAAAGGTTTTTTTGTGATAGCAGGATGTGCAAATCGTTTGAAATTTTCAAATCATTAATTCAATTTTTTCTGATATTTACACAAAATTTATTTAAAAATTTGTTATTTTAACCAAAAAAAGGTTATTTTCAATTTGTTGTTTTTTTTTTTAAATTTCTTGTTTTCTATCCTTTTTACCCTTTCGTGGTTATACTTTTTTTTTTTCTATAGAGGCAATTAATTGATGAGGTTGAAAAGAAAATCAAAATTAAATTTACTAATTAAGATAAAATCATACAAAAAGTGGTATGCAAAATACAAAAAAAAAACAAAAAAAAAAAAACAAAAAATGAAAATATTTAATTGATGGTCAATTAAACATTTTTTTAAATGTTAATTGCTTGATGGGGTTGTTTTTTCAAATTTAAACAAGAAAAAAAAAAAAAAAGAAAAAAAAAGAGGAATTGAATTTTAGGTGAAGAATTCCTTTTCGATAAAATCTTTTTATTTTTTTAATAAGCTTTATTTTACAAATTCAATCATCGCTAATTGGAGCCACAAAAAAATCAATTAAAAAATAATGAACCGAAAAAAAAAAATAGAAGAACTGAAGGGTTGGAAGGAGACAGTTGTGGTATGGAATATAACCTAATGAATGATGACTTTCGATAAAAGTAAAAATGTAGCGTTTTTAAGGACTTTTTAAAGTTTTTAATGTTGGCCAAAAGGCTGAAATAATTCACAATATTTCTGTATGCTGGGTTACTCTATTTAAATAAGTGGGACCCTCACACACAAAATGAAGAATTCTTGTTAATCCATATTCACAAAAATTAAATATTAAAAAAAATTAAAAATTTATTCGAAAAGTCAGTGATATGCCCATCGATTGTTTTTGTTTTTTTCGATGTTTACTCTCCTTAAAATTACATGAGCATTACTTTTTGTACATACATACATACATATTTTGATTTTTATGTTTTTCTACTGCTTTTTTTTCTTCTTCATCTAATCGATAATTCAACATTGATTTTAAGATGTAACAGCAATTGCCATAAGGTAATATATCTCTTCAAATATAATTTTGTATTGATGCGATGGAGGATTGAAATCTTTTTGAATAAATCCATAAAACATTTTTTTTTCTTGAGTAAAAAAAATGAAGAAAGAAACTTCAAACAACGTGGTATTTCTTTTCAAAGGTTTGCAGGAATTTTATTGTTAAACACAAACAGCAACATTTAACGTTCAACAGAAGTTTTTCGTTTGGTAGTTTATCCACTTCTTTTTTTTGTTTTTTAGTAGGTTGAGCATCATCATTACCATAGATGTTTTACTTGAAACTTGTTACATGTTCTTGAAAACCATTTCGCTGAGATATGATGTGAATCCCTCCGTCTTCGTTATGTTTGTTTTTGGATCATCTTTTTTTTTTTTTCGTCGTTTTTTTCTTTTATTTTTTACTTAGTTAATGAAATTCAGTTGATTAATGCATTTATTATATGGATATTGTGAACTTTTTATCTCTTTAAATCCTTAATAAGCCTAAATGATTTGACGGCGGTTGAGTATGAAGAAGACTAAGACAAAAAAAAATAAAAAAAATAAGAAGATGGAATATTACGAACTAAGGAGTTTTTTCCTTTGTTACATAAAAATCGTGTATTTTTTGTGTAAAAAAGAAAAATTTACTTTTTAAGTAAGTATTTTGAAAAAAAAAGTATCTACATCATTTATTTTACATTATACTGAAAATTGAAAGATATTTTTTATTTATCATTATTATAGAATATATAAATATATGTATGTACATACATATGTGTATGTGCTTGTACGTAAAAGAAACAATTTTTATTTACTCTCTTATTATAGTCGTCAGTCAGAATTACAATTTATATGTTCGGCCATACAAAAAGAAATTTTGTGCAAGTAAACAAACGCATTGCTTGAAAAAATAAGTAAAAGAAAAAAAAAATATTAACGTAAAAAAGACTACTTGCTTGTAAAAAAAAAATGAAGGTAAGTTTACTTTTGTAAAGAATTTATCAATTAAATCAGATCGTTTTTGTAACTTTCACATAAATTTCAAGTTGTTCGTTTTTTTTTTTGTCTTTCTCTTTTTTGGATGAATTTTTAATGTGAAAATATTATATAGATTAGTTTTATGTCAGAATATGTATTTTTTAAAATGGTAAATTAATGTCTATCATAAATATTAAATATAAAAATTAAACATTTTCAAATAACGAAATAAAATTCAAAAGCTCGTTCATCATAGTTACTTCACCAATTTTTTTAGTTTAGAGTTTTCTATCTTCTTTAGAAGAAAATTTAATTTCTCTTGAAAATATTGATTTCTTTTGGAATTTTGCTTCCACCTTTTAATCCTTTTCATTCTATTTTTACCTTAAAAACAAAAAAACAAAAAATTAAGAAAAAAGGAAATTTCAACAACATATCCTTAATATTGTCGTAAAGTGACTTCTGGAAAACTTGTTAAAAAAATATTTCTGTTTTATCTAAAGATTTTATTTTTCATCTGGAATGTAACAATAGAGATTGACTTTTCATTTTATTGAACATCAACCACATCAACTTACCTGTAATAGGTACTCCGAAATGGAGTAGGTAATAAACGATGAGTCATTTTTACTTTTTTTTAAAGAATTTTCACAAAATGAAAGAAGGATATCCTCTTGGTGTCCCAATTTATCGATCTTGAAGAAATAAAAATGAGCTATAGCCTACTCATACAAATTTTTTACAATTTCTTCTGTATTTTTTTTTTCTTCCTTGTTATTAAATGAATTTTGGGATATCGTTTTTCATCTCTTAGGTTTTCCTTTTCTTTATACAATTTTTTTTCTTATTATGTGAAATGATAAATTATCCTGAATGATTCATTTTTTATGTGTATTTTGAATGTTTTTCCTTTTTCTAATTTTTGTCTTTCCTCTTAAAGAAATTTACTATTTTCCTGAATGTGTCATAGATCAATTTGTAATTTTGATTTTGTAACAAAAGAAAGAAAAATAAATATGAGAAATGAAAAGGAGCAAAATGTTGTCTGATTGTGTTCGTTAAGTTTAAGTTTGCGTGTATGTTTAATAATCACAAAAATAATAAGAAAAATGATTTTGGGTTGAAACACATTTAGACCAGTTTTGAGATATAAATCACGAAGTATTTTTTTTTTTTTTAATCAGATTTAAAATTTAAAAACTAAATAAATAATTTCGGAATCACTTGAACTCTTTTGCAGTTGATAAATTTTCACTTGTAAAGGACAATAACTATTTCTACTGATAAAAATTTGCAATTAGGTACAAAGAGGATAAAATTTAAAATGCTGGTTAATGAAAATATTTTATTGTGTGCCACGATTCCCAGCATCATTATGCAGTAGATTTGAGTATCCTTCATCAATGATTACGTAGGAAAGGCAAAGGTCTTGGGTTCGAATTCCAGTTGAATCGAATGTCGTTTTCTTGTTTTTAGTCTACTACAATTAATTCATCAATAAGACTTTTAATAATTGTATCGATTATTTTATATTAGCGAGTTAATACTTGGTAATTTTTTGTTGTTGTGGAATATGACTCTAATCAGATTTATGTATTTGTATTCGACCTTTACACTCATTTACCATAAATTTTAGAATAAAATGAAAAAAAATTATAGTTCGTTTCCTTTTCAGTGGTAATTTTAACATAACTACACGAAATTTGTATATTGTTATTGTGAAATTTACAATCAACATCCGCAATCAATCGAGATATTTATGTAATATATTTCATGTGAAAATTTCTAATATAATGTTGTATGGTTAGATACTTAAATCGTCTCATTATAAATACAAAAAATCGTATCAACTAATGAATGAAATTGTTCAAATTGATTACATTTTGTGTGTTGCACATCGATTGATATGTATACAATATATCGTATCATACATATTTTGGCTATTGATCCTTTTTATTTTGTGTAATATTAACTGGTGTTTGTGTATGTGCTGCATTTACATATGATTTCATACGATTTATAAGCCCAATTTATACAAAATTAATCCAATTTCATTTAAATTGTAAAATTGAAGTTAGAATGCAATGAATATTTGTGTGTGAGTCTTGTGTATTTGCCTATTAGGTTAATGTAAAGTTCACACACAGATGATGTAACTAATGTGTAATTTAAAATTCGATAAAAATTGAAAGTTCAATCTATGGTATATACCTACATAGGTTACAATATTTATTTCGTTTTTCAACTGAAAATGTAATTTGAGATTTGTTTCTGCCAGTTCAGTAACAAATTTTAGAAAATCAAACTAACCACATTAAATATACATACATACAACAAATTTTACATATACAGAGAAATTCATTTATGTTTATTGAGTTGATTATATTTTATGCTGGTAGATCATAGTTTTTCTTATTTATTTATTTTTTTTTTTTGATAATTTATAAATCATATATAGTAACAACAATTGACCATAATATGGTGTAATTTGGCAAACACATGAATTGGATTATGTTTGATTGTACAGGAAAAGTAGTGCAAAATTTTATATTTTGTCTCGTATGCCAAACTGAGCAGAGTGGTATATCTCGACGACAAATGAAATAAATTTTATAGCTCAGCTCACTTATCACCTATTTTTTTTTTTAAAAAAAAGCTCACTTTAAGTGTACAAAAAAACATGTTAAAAAATTAAATTACATACATACATACTTGAGCAAACTTCACTGAAAAAATCCAGCAATACAAAACAATTCAAGAAGATATATAAAATACGAAATACAAAATCACGCAATAGCCCCAAGCTTAAATTCCATTCCACATTCCACAGCAGGTAAAAATCAATATCTTAAAAAAAAATCTTCGACCTCAACGTCTTCAATGTCCACAACTTACTGTGTGTGTGTGTGCGTATGTTCAAAGAATATCAATTAATCGAGAAGGATTTTAGTATTGTTTTTCTGTGGAGAAGATTTTGTCGTAACTTTCGAAAAATTTGTAAAAAATTAATAAAAGTTAAATTAGAATAAAATAAAAATATTAAAAAGAAGACTGTACCTACATACCTATGTATATACTTTTTCATTGTTAATTTTATTGTACATAACCTTAATTAAGGCGCATGAGAAAGACAAGATGGTTTTACATCTGTTAGTTTCGTGCTGTGTTTAATCAATTACTTTTCTTCTTTTTTCTAAAAAATAGAATTACATTATATAAGACATCTCATTGATATGCTTTTTCATTTTAGATTTCATTGAAACGAAAATACATAAACTCTGTACCATAATGTACCATTATCATTTTGCAAATCATCACTTAAGATCTTCTGTCTGTGTGTTTTCAATAAATATGTATGTTTTTTTTTCTTCTAATGTTTTTGTACACGCCATATGCATGATAGTCATTGTTATGTAACAGACTTAATATCAAAATCAATAAATCATAAAAGTCCAGAAAAAATAAAAAAAAAAAAATAAATGAAATATAAAGTTTTTCCTGTATGATAAAAAAAAAAGTTTTTTCAGACGATGTTTTTTTCCGATACATCCTTTTGGGTGTATTAAAAATAAAAATTGACAGTTTTGCAACAACAATTTTTTATGCTGACTAAGCGTATTAAAATATTTTCTTTTCATTTTTCTTCCGTTTATGTCCACCCGTTTATGTCTTTTTGGATTTATTTTTTTATATTTTTAATCAGTTATTGGCTATAAGTTTTTAAAATTCAAGTAAAATATCTTAAGGACATTGCAGGCGTTTTTAAACGAAAAAAAAAAAACTTTTTTAAATAACGTTTTTAGGGATTTTAAAGGTTTTTTTTTTTTTTTTTTTAAGATTGAAGGCGTTTAGTGGTTACGATTGAGTTTTCTTTTTATTTTTGATAGCGATGTTAGAATTATTGACATTTTTTTTTTTTAAATAAAATTTTCATTTTTGTTACATTTATCCTGAAATTTCTATTTCTATAGAAAATTTATACTATTAAGTATATTAAGAAAAGTAAAGTTAAAACGAAAATCTTCTAGTACAAAAATGTAAATTTTAAAAAAAGTTTGGAATTTTTAACAAAAGATAATTTTTCTTTACATAATTTTTTGTTGTTGTTGTTTTAACATTAAAAAAGTTTAGGTATAATGTACTTTAAGTAAATTTCTTATTCTTACGAAAATTTTCATATTTTTCTTTTGTGTGTTAGTTTGTCTCATTAATTAAAATATTCAATACTTGAAAAGTAGAAAACTTTTTTTTTTTGTTTAATTTTTTTGATTTACGCTTAAAATATTTCCTGAGATTTTTAATAATAAAAGTTAGTTTTTCTATTTCAGGCAGTTAAGTATAGTGTTTTAAGTTAGAATTTAAAAATATCAAATTTAATTAATTAAAGGATAGCTATTTTAAAAATTTACTATGTATTCAATTTAAAAACAAATAACAACACCCTTCTGTCATTACATTATGTGTTGCGTTTTTTTTTTTTTCAAATCCTTCAAAAGCCAAATTTTATAGTGTTTTTTTTTTCACATAAACAAAATAAAATGCTTCTGTTTTTTCTTCTTTTTTTTATTTTTATAAAGAAGGATACAAAATTTTGTAATAACTTTTTTATATATGCAATGTCTGGTAGATGGCTTTATTTGGCTTACCATTAAATTTACATATAAATTACATTATACCATTTTGCACTTACACATACAAACAATAAATCTGTTTTTGTTCGAAAGTATTTTGCTTTGTGCTTTATAATGTAAAATAATAATAAATTTTTGGTGATTTAGCACATGTAACAATTGAGGGTGTAAGCAAGAGTTTTTATGTTAAAAAAAAGTTTTTGAATGCTTATCATTTCTGTATTCCTTTTTTTTTTTTTAAAGATCCATTGTTCGTATTTAGGCTTTACTTTTGAATAGTAATATTGAAAGTCGAAAAGAAAGAAAAAATTTTAAGGATTTAGTTTGTGTAATAAAATTTAAAATAAATATGGCAGTTTTATGCCTGTACACTGAAGGATATTTTTATTTTTCTTTTAAATCAGACATTTTGAAATAAAAAAATTTGAAAAAAATGAGAAGTCAAAAGGATGAATTTCAAGCAGAAAGACTTTTATTCTTTTTATGCTGAAGACGATGCATTGAAGCTAAGAACAGCATTCGAATAATTTATTCACGATATTGTTTGGAATGAAATTGATCACAGAGATAGAAGAAGTTTTTCCACTATCATCAAAACTATCAAATTTTTAATACAATTAAATTTCTCGAATAATTATAACCTATAAAACAGGATTTATAAAATTAAAAAAGAAAGTTTTTTATTTGAAAATGTAACAAATTTCATAAAACTTAATTTTTTTATTAGTTTTGCTCACGTGAAATTTTTGCCAACTTTAATTGTATGTAGGTATATGTGTGCTGTGGTTTGCATTGAAGACTATTTTTCTCCTGTTTTTCCTTCTTAAATCATAATTACAAAATTATACAAAAATAAATATACATAACATGATGAGTTTACAAAATAAATATTATAAAACAGGTGGATAAAGTGTATACTAAATTTAAACCATTTTAATTACTTTATGGTAATAAAGGCATAATACTTATAAATTTGTTTAATTTACTTTTATATATTTCATTATTGTTGGTTGTATATATAGTTAATCTCATAAGGATTATATTAAAACTGACTTCTGTTTTTAATTCTCTAGAGAACGAAAATTATATAAACAAAATTTTGAGTATATAATTTCCACATAATACAAATTTTGTGAAATTTTATCGCAATTTCTGTGAAAAAAAAAAAATTGTCATTATGTTGAGCTTTATGCCTAAATATTGTGTATGACGTTGAATTTTGTTTTACATTTTTTTTTCTGCCAACAAAAAACAGTTTTTTTGGAAGAGAAAATCCTACGGTGTGATATACAATGATTGTGGTGGATGGAGTATAAGTGATAGAGTGGGTGGAAAATATGTAAACATACAAAAATTATCATTTAAATAAGATTTTTCATGGTTTTATACATTCAGCTGAATTGAAAATGTAAAATTACAACATAACAAATTATTTTTTTTACAAAAAACGGAAGCAATATTGAAGAAGAAGACAATTTTTGCATGACAAGAATCATTATTGTGCTGATAGGAATTTTTGTAAGGGGTATTCATGTTGTTTTTTCCAAGTTTTGATTAAAGTCAGATTTTCTAAGAACAAAAAAAAACAATAAATTTATGCATTTAATGTGATAATCGTAATTGCATGAATGTGAATTAAATTTTTTGTTTATAAGAAACGAAGATAAACGAAATACAATACATATGTATATATTATATTAAAATTTTTGTTAAAAAAACAAGAATACAAGAAAAAAGTTGAACATGATTGATTTAAAAATTGCATTTTATGAAAACTTAATGCAAAAACTGAAGTCAAATAGGATAAAAATTTACTAAATAAAATGCAATTAGTTTTACTTTCCACTTTTTTTTTTTTTAAACAAAATAGTATACTAGGAAAAACTTTTCCTATAAGAATCATTAATCATTTTGAAATGAGTTTGTAAAAAATTATACTAAATAAGAAAAAAAAAAAAGACGAATAAAACGTGATGTGGAAAAAATTTCTGTCTAACAAAAACAATATGGTTTGTTGTCAACTTTGTTTTTAATTTTTCAAACAAAAAGTTTATTAAAACAAAAACATAGTGAAGAAATTTAAGAAAAATGAATTTTAAGCAAATTAATTTTTCCTTTTCCTTATCACTTCTTTTTTATTTCAACGTCTCATCCTGTCAAACTGTTTTCATATGAAACACATTTAGAAATTGTAATGCATATACTCGCGAATCCTTGCACTTTTTATTCATCTGTTTCCTGTTGCTTTTTTGTTCTATATGTTTCGAGCATGATTAATTTTATACATACATAGCTATTTATTTTTTTTAAATTTTATTTTCATCAATTTATTCAAATGTCAAATATTTTAGAACAGTAAAAAAAAACTAAAAATGAAAATTACAATTATTTTACGATTGAACAATATGAAACGAAACATACAATTCAACAGCGTTTTTTTTTTTTTTTTTTTTTTTTTTTTGACAAATAGCTTTCATGTGGAGTTCCCTTTAGAGAAAAAAAAAAAGGGTTAAAAGAGATTTTAATTGATTTATGATTCTGATTTTTTATCATAAAGCAGAAAGATACAGTTTTTGTGTGTGTGTGTTACGTGTTTGAGGGTGCGAGTGTTAAAATTCTCTTTTAATTGAACAAAAACAAAAAAAAAAAAAACAAAAATTGATGCACAAAAATAATTTAGGATTACAATATTATTTATTTTTATTTTATTCCCTTTAATAAATTTTCTATATAAAAAAGTGTTGGTATTTTTTAACAGCTAAAATGAGTCTTCATTAATTTTAATAAATTTTTTTAACATCTTTTTTTTTTATATACGAGTACATACATATATATATTCTATTTTTAAACACAAAACGTATATATTTCATAAAGAACTTTAAAAGTTTATGTGAAAAAGAATTCAAAGTTATTGTGGTTATTTTCACTTACATTTTTCTTTAAGAAACTCACAATGTAAGAAAAAAAAAAAAAACTATAGAACTTTTAGTGTATGAACATAACTTTAAAAGTTTATTTAAAAATTTTAAAAAAGAAAAATAGAATAGAAAAAAAAATTCACAGAAATTAAATATTTTGTTCTATATAAGATTTAAGGTAGAAGTTTCTGCATCTTAGAGAACTGTTTTTATTTTCTTTTTTTTTTTTTATGTTGTTAAAATTATGTTTGTTCATATGTATGTGTGTTTTTGTATGTACTTTAAGTTTATATTATAATATACATAAATATTATGTTTAAGAATTTTTATATTTTAAAATTTTCCTTAGAAAAGTTTATAAAGTTCATATATAGAACATATTCTTAAAGGGTTTGTGCATATTTATTTCTTTTTAATGGCTTTGTTTATTTAAACAACATTTTATTTGTTTTAAAAAAGAAATGAAAGAAAAAAAGAACACAGTAATGTTTGAATTAATTAATTTTGTAAATTAAAGAATGTATTTTAATTACTGTTAAAATTTTTACTTTAAAAATTCAAAAACTACATCCAGTTCTTTTGTATGTTTAATTTTGATTTTTTTCTTCGAAAAATTGTAAGTGTAAAATTACAAAAAAATTACTACTTCATTAATTTTTTTTTACTTTTTTTTTAATAGTAAAAAAAAACTTTAAAATGTGGTTGAAAAATATTGTTGATTTTTTTTTTTTTTTCTAAAACACAATAATAACTGCAACAATTAACCATCATCTGGTATGCTAGAAATTTTTGTATAACAACCTCACGAATCATGAAGGTACACAATGCAAAATATAAAAAAAAAAAATAAATAAAAAAGAATAACTTCTTATAAATCAATTCCACCTCAAGCAACAATATCCTTGTTAATTCTAGATTGCATAGTTAGCTGTGGTATGTACGAGTATATCTAGTATGTACGAAGAGGAAACAACAATGAATGCATCCGTTTGCTTGTAAAATGCTAACGAACAAGTTGCAAAAATTTTACGATATTACTGTGAAGATGGGTGATGTATAGGAATAAAATATTAAATCCTTTCACTATTAAATTAGCTGTTGTTGTTTTTGTTGTTGTTGGATTTATATTGTAAAATGTTACGTTTTATTATTGCTATATTATGATTATTATTATTATTATTCACCCTCTTCTTATTTATATTACATAAAACTGGAAATTTCATTGTTGTTATCCTTGTGGTTATAAAAAAAATTCAAAAAAAAAAAATACAATATTTTTCATATACATAGTTACTGTAAGAAAATTTCTAATTAAAATTACTGTTTACTGTGGCACAAAATAAATTATTATCATAATTAGTGCACTTAGTTGCAAAATTTTATAATAAAAAAAAAAAAAAAAACAAGAAAACAAACAAGAACAACGGTACGTAAAATAATAATAGATACATATGAATGAATGAGTGAATATTATTCACTTTCTGACTCTAAGTAAACTGTATGTTAATAAATTGGTGTTTTTTATTATTTTTTTTTTGTTTTTATTTTTTTTTTTTGTTTTTCATAGCATAACATTCGAATTTTAACATTCCACTAAAAATGATGTGAAAGAAGAGGAAGAAGAATGAAAACATGAGATTTTTTATTAAATTTTATATGTGTTTTACGTGTGCGTTAATTCAAGTTTATATGCAATTTAATTAAGAATGAAATGTTTCATTTATTAAAGTTGGTATTTTTTTTTTTTCAATTAATTTTATGATTTTAAATTTTATTTTAAACAGAAAAAGTTGTTTTAAAAATAAATTGAGAAGTAAGGAATATTTATATTTACATGAAAATGTATTTTTTGTTCTGTTGTATCATTATCGCATGAAATTGAGAATCAACCATGTTAATTAAGATGAAAATTTCTAATTGTTCAGCAATTGATTTCTAGAAGCTGAAATGTTATAAATTTTTTTGAACAAGATAAAAAAAAAACAAAAACAAAAATATAAAAAAAAAAGAAATCTCAAACAAACATTTAGAACTTTTAACCTCATAAGGTGTACAAATTTATGTGAATGTTAGAAGCTAATGTGTCTTCACAAATCTCATTAAAGTTGATTACAATTTCAAAATATTTTTAAAATTTATAAAATTCACATTCAAATTTAGTTAACACTAAAATGTCATCGTTTAATAGACTGTTAAACGAATAATTATATTATATTACTCTATAGCTTTCATTGCTACTAAAACATTATTCAAACATAATTAAAATATCATTAGATACATCGGTTGACTTTCATTTAATTTATATTATTCATATTGTTCCTATACTGTAGTAACACAATATTTTTATAATGAAAAAACCGCAGACTATACATATATGAAAATAATCAAAATACACCCTAATAAAAAAAAAAAAAAGTGTTCTCTACTGAATTTACTTCCAACTTAATGAAATTCAATGTGACAATGAATTTTTTTGAATGTAATAAAATCCACCGTTTTCCATGTAATTTTTGTCTATTTTCAAACATTTCGTTTTTTATTTGAGGGAAAACAAAATTCATAATCTCTATCAAATTTAATGTCAATTTCTACACAAACACAGACAAACATTTCATTTTATTTCTTTTAATCCTTATTGAAAATTTTGTCAGTGTTTATTTTAAAATTCAAATACGCAATTTAACAAACAAAAAATCTATCTTTTTTATTAGTTTTTAAGTATATTAAGCAAGGACCTTTTAAAAAAGTCGGAAAAATTGAATTCATAGAAAAATACGAACATAAAAATACCACAAACGTGCAAATAATACCTTTTTTTTTTCGTCAAATTAAAATTCAGGAAAAATATTTTCGGAAAGGTACTTAATTTATCATCTTTGTATTTATTTTTCCTTTTTATTACTGTAGGGAAAAGTTATCAATTCTAAGATGAAGTACGCTACCCGTGGTAACCATAAATTTAAATAAAATCTTAGGATTTAATTTTATGACGTTTTGATGCACTAACATGACGCGTTGACGTGCCGTCAAATCTTGCAATTATTTCTTTTCACATGAATCGTACCAATTTCTGAAAAATTTAGAAAAAGTTTCAAGGGCGACTCAGGACTGGTAACTTTCCCCTACACATGTGGAACTTTTGGTGTGTGTGTTTTTTTCGACTCTTGATTTTATCGAGTCGTGAAGTGGACAATATTAAATTTGAAAAAGCAAAAGGGGTTTCCTATAAATTAATTTTAGATTCTTGTCACGTTTTTGAATCATCACACGTACCATTGAATTGTTAAAACTGTTGTTATGTTTATTAGGGAAGTGAAGAAACATAAAGACAGAGAAAAGAAAAGGATCTTATGAATACATATTGTTTGTCATATCCTGAAGATATAAAATCATGAAAGTAAAAAAAATTGTATTAAAGAGATGATAATAGTACGATGAAAAAATATCCTTTTTTACATAAAATTTTTTGATTTAGAATTGAGAAAAATAGGACTTTTTATATATGAAGTGTTTTGTATTGAAATATAAAAAACATTAAAAACTGATTTTTATTTAATATTTTAATAAAATACAAAATTTTTATTTAGAGAAAAGTTTTTAACCTACACATTTGAAATATGAAGTAATTTGAAAAAATGAAAAAAAAAAAAGAATATTTTAGAGGTAAAATATTTCATAGAGCTTTCATCTGAAAACCTGAAGATTTTTTGTTAACAAAAAATCATTTTTTTCCTATTTTATTATTTTTAATTGAAAAAAATTAATACTTAACGAAAAATTTATAAAATGCATGAAATTAAAAGATTAGTTTTTTGAAACAGATTCAAAGTGGTAAACAGAATTTAGAAAAAAAAAAAGGAATACAGTGCTTTTTTAAAACAAAAATAAATAAGAGGATCTTTTTTTTATTTCAAGAAAAAATTTATTTGAAAATATATATTTTTCTCATTTTATTATTTTTTTCTTTAAAATCCAAGGCCATAATGTACTGCTCATAAAATTACTTTTACCTTTTTTTTTTTTTATTTTTTGTGTAAACGTAAAAAAAAAAAAGATTTATTCCTGACCTCTCTCAAAAACTAAATTATTCCCATAAAATTCAAATTGAACCTTTATTTCAATAAATCTTTAAAGGAAATTGAAAAATTTTGACTTTATATAACGCTCACCTTCTAACCTTTATTTTCAGCTAAGCAAAAAAGAAAAAAAAAATGTTTTTGCTCCACTTCTTGTTTCCTTATGAATGTTCTGTCTTTTTATTAATCCTCCTCTTTGTTTTTTATACCAATTTTTTTACATATCCAGCACAATTTTATCTTCGTTTTTCTCTCACATATTTTTTTTTACCAATTCTTCAAGTTAAGGTAAATTCAATAGCGCATAAATTTTGCCTAAATGTGAAGGATAAAAATAATTTTTAGGTACCTTAACATTATTTACCTATATGGTATCTCGTTCTTATATATGATACATACATATATGTACATATGTATGTATTTTTATCGAATGTAATAATATGGTGTCTTGTATGTTTTCATTTTTATGGGATTATCTGTTGATTTTACGTAATATTACATTTTATAACGTGAATAACTTACAACTCAGTAATAAAAATAATTCCTTTTCAAAAAAAGCATGCTATTTTCACTTCAAATTTTTGAAAATGAAATTTTAAAAAAGGAAAAGAAAAAATAGTATAAAATGTGTAATAATTTATACACAAAAAAAAAAAAACAACAAAAAAAAACTATAAGAGAGAAAAAAAAAATTAATTTCATTTTTAAAATCTAGATCTTTAAAAATAAATTTTATATTAGATACAATTTAAAAAAATAAGTATCCTTGAAAAATAAAAAAGGATATAAATTACATAACTTTTTATTTGACCAATATTGATATTACTTTTTTGAGTGTTGAAAGGATATATTTATTTGTTTCTTCAATTTTATTTTTTAATTTCGTACAAATCCTTAAAAATTTGAAGATCCTTATAAAACATAAAAAACTTTATATTTTATTTTTAAAAAAAATCATAAATTTAGGTTGAGGAATCTTTATTTGTATTTTTTAAAAAATGTTTTAGAAATTATCCTTATACGTATGTATATCTATACCTACAAAAAAAAAAAAAAAAAAAAAAAAGGAAGTATAATTTTCGGTTTTGTAATTCATCTTTTGATGAAATAAAAATTTCCCCACAGGACATTTATTTTTTTTTTTTAAGGAAAGAATTCATATAAAACTTTTTTCATTTCTATATATCGCCCTACACTGTTGTTGCTGTTGTTTTTTATTATGTCCACTTGACCTTTTGTTCGCTAGACTGCATTAAATGGAACGATATGATGATGATGATGTTTTTCGAATAAGAAAGGAAATAAAAATGTCATAAGAGTATAAAATATATTCTAACTAAATCATACTCTTGTTCCTTCTGTTAAGAAAAAAAAAAAAAAACAACATTCTAAAATGGTCATCGTTATTTTTTTGCACAAGAAACCGCAAAAAAAAAGTTCAAAAGATTTTATAGGAAAAAAAAAACCCAGTCCTTGTTATCTCTAAGAATTGTTTTTTATTTTTCATTTTTTATTTTTTTGTGGGGCTTTCATGTTTAATTTTACACTATATGGTCATTGTGTATGAAGTCAAGTACTCGGTAGTTAACTGTATGTTGTAATTTAATTCCTTGGAGATATTAAGTTTCAAGAATACAAGGACGTAAAGTTGGGTTAGGTATATGATCAAAAACTGTAAGTCAATATAATACAGAAGGATAATCTCATGGGATATAAAGGAAAACGAACAAGAATGGTGATATATTATTAAGGACTTTGTAAAAAAAAATGAAAATAAATAAAAATACGGAATAAGGGAAGATAAAATACCATAGCATGATGACATTTCTTCATTTATCCTTAAAACTAATTTTTTTTTTAAAATTTATTCTGATGATTATTATTTTTTTTTTTCTTTTATCTATAATTCTTTTTATCTTTCACGTAAAAATTGATAAATGACTTAAATTGAAGACAATTATTATATTTTTGATGCCAATTATATGACGTTTGAGAAACATACTATAAATTTGGTCAATGATTGTTGAATTTCCACTTTCAATTGCTTCGTGACAAGAATATACATATGTATCGAATATTTTTATGCGTATTAATATAAAAATATCTTGCAATTGAATCTTGAAAACTTTAAATTATATGAATTCCGGTTGAAAGCTTAAAAAAGAAATTTAAAAAATTTGTGGAAATAATTTCATGACTTAGATGTACATATATGTAGGTGACTTATTTAAGTCCAAAAGAGTAAAGAGAAAACAATCTAAGAAAATAAATAGAAGATTAAAGTTCAAAGGTTAAAAGACAATTGAAAATCAAATCAGTTTGATTCCAATAAACAGTAAAGTTTAATTTAGTTGGAATAATCCCTATTGTGGGACAAATTTGTTTTTTTTTTTTTCATATGAAATTTTATCTCCATGTAAAATTACATTGCAACCGTTCCGAACACGAAAAGCACTAAATCATATCATGTGAAAAAAAAAATAAATAAATGAACAAACTAACAATTATTATGTCTTTGTAATTGTAAAATAACGAGAAATTTATTCACGGGTCTTTTATCCTTCGTCGTATTAAAATATAATGAAGTGTATGAACTATCATTGTACAAAAAATGAAAAGGATATTTTTGTATCTTTGCTACTACACTTGTGCTCTATACATATATTATATTCAAATTTTACATGTTTAAGTACATGTACATATATACGTATGTATATGTATAAACACGCTTATGAAAAATGTTCATTTTCTACGAAAAAGTAAAAAAGTAAAAAAAAAAAACAGGAGAGTAAAAAAATATTATATTCAAAAAATTTTATAAAATATACAAGAGGCTTATATGTGAATGAAAATTATTGTGAAAATTTATGAGTTATCAACAGTTTAAAATTTCATTTTATAGACTGTGCTTTTTTTTTGTCGGAGCTCAATTTTCATATCTTTTTATAAACATACATACTTGTATATTCTTGTATATAGGAGTACTACATTTTGTTATGGTTATGTATAACTGTAAAAACATGAACATTGAACATAGTGTTGTGTAGTGTAAATGGGTTTAACATAAAAAAGAAGGACTTTTTCATCATCATCATCATAGAATTTTATGGTAATGAATAATATTAACTTTTAAGCTTTGAATTTTGAATGAACTATCAACCATCATGTTCTTTGATGATGTGTAAAAATGAAATTCATATGAAATATGGATTGATACAAAATTTACGAAGGACAAAAAAAAAAGGGAAGTGTACAAGTAATAGAGGGGTCCTTTTTTTTCTGGAAAAAGAAAAAAAAGTCAATAATTTGTAAAATATAGTTAGAAAACTTATAAGGTTTCCATGTAGAAGGTTGTTTTTAGAAAAGAAAATTATGTTAATTTCAAGGATATTTAATATTATTTTAAAATATTTTGCTGCTTTTTTTTTTAATGTACAATAGAGTTTTTCATAAGAGAGTAATCGTATAAGTTGTTTTTCAAATTAGATTTTGTTATAAAATTTGTTTTAATGAAATAATTAAATTTTATTTTTCACAGAAAAAAAAAACAGGGTACTTGTAAATAGAGAGATAACCCTTTTATAGGTTTCTTTAGTTAGGAAAAATTATAGTGTTTTTTTTTTTTTTTTTTGGTAATTTGCTTGTAAAGGATTAAAAATTTGTTTATTGCTTTATTTTTGTTAATTATGACATTTTTAGGAATGAGAATTTTATTAAAGTTATTTGCTTATCAAAGACGTACAGGCTGTTAGTAAAATTAATTTTATTTTAATTTTTTTTTTTTATGTTGGTAGGTACTTAATTTTAATTGTAGATCACTTGAAAAATCCCATTATGAGACTTTAAAAAAAATTAAAATTAGAAATATTACGTGAAAAAAAAAAATATTTCCTGCACTAAAAAATTTATCTTCCACATTCAAACTGGAATTATCTACTTAAAAAGTGATTTTGTAATGTGTGGTTTTTAAATTGCAAAAATATTTAAAAAATCATATAATTTGATCGTAAAAAGATTTCGTAAAGTGCAAAAAACATGTCAAATTTGATCGCTGTATTATATGACTTTTTAAATAAATCCAATATTCAAGATATACTGAAGTTAAATAAGATGCAAAAAAGATCTGGGATATAATAAAAATACTAAAAAAAAAATAATAGAGAAAAAATTCTGTTCATTTTGGTTTTGATCGTAAATAAAAATGCATTTTAAATGTCATCAATTTGCATACTTATCGTTCAAATATGTGAAATATAATATAAATTACGTATGAATTGTTTTTTATTGCCTTTTAATGTTAAAAAGTGTGAAGATAAAAGCTACACTAGATAAATTTTTCTATGTCGTATGTTGTCATCTGTTTTTTAAGATTCAAATAAAAACAAAAAGGAAATGCAAATGACTGCATTATGCATCACAAAACATTCAATATCCATGGGCAAGTTGGAAGAAAAAAAAAATTGTTGTACCTATAAAAATGATAAAATTTTATCGAAAAATTGTCTATAAAAAAGTGAAGTCATAATAGATAAATTCGAGATATTAAATAAAGATATTCAAGCCAAACACAAAGATTTTATATTCAATTTTTTTATGGTTGAATAATGGGATTCTAGGTTTTTTTTCTATATACATGCATGCATTGAAGTATACACCTTTAATCTTTCGTATGTGTGATAGATAAAATATTTCTATTCTATCAATTTAGATAAGACAAATTTTTTTCTTGAATTTTTTGTATCATATAGAAAAAATAAATCAACCATTTGGATGGAATCCTTTATATAAATGAAATGTGTACTTTTTTCTGTATTTTTCAAGAACTTGGAAATCTTATATTATTATTTTTTTTTTGGTTCTGTAATTGAAATGTAATTTTTAACAATAATTTCATTATTTAATGTAAGTACGTCAAATCAAGAATTTAGTATATAAACTTAAGAATTTTATTATCTTAAAACAAATTTTTTTTTGTTGAATTAGATATATATAAAATTTTTACAAGCATACAACATGTTTTTGATCAAGATTATTATTGATTGAAAGGAAAACAGTAAATAAATTACATCAAGGGAAAAAATTTCTTTGTACCCTCATTTTTTATACAACTTCATTACCAAAAATATTTTTAAAATAAAAAAAAAGGAGCAGAAAAACAGAATTTTTTTTTTTTCATTCGGTCACAAAAATAAATTGCTTATTTTCTGTTTTTTTGTTTTTTTGTTTTTCTTCTTTAAAGTTTATTGTGGGCGATTACAAGTATTGAAATTTATTCAATTCGATCGATTGAGAAATTCGATATGTTTGTACATGTGTAATAAAATTTATGAGGGTTGTAATAGGGATGACGATATATTTTAGATGAAATTTTTTATATGAGAAAATTTTTTTTTAAGATGGAAAAACAAATAGCCTAGCATGGAAAATTTCTTAAAAAAAAAAAATTTAAAATTTAAAAAAAATTAAATTGAATTGAAATCGTTTTTTTTTTTTGAATTATTAAAAAAAAAAATGGTGAGGTCTAATGTTTATTACCTGTTAATTATGTTTATGGAACTTTGGGACTTGTTAGAAAAATTAGAAAAAAAGAAATAAAACCCTTAATGTTCTAAGATACAAAACAATTGAACTTATTTTCCTCTACATTAATTTGAAATTCACCGCAAATATAAATAAGAACAAAACCAAAAAAAAAAAATTTCAAAAGAAAAATTCATCTTAAAATTTGAAGTTGATTTTATAATTAAGTTTTATCCACATTCTTAATTGAGAAAATACCAATTAACCACTATCAATTTTGGTTCTTATTTTTTTCCTAGTGAATTTCCTTCATATGATTTGTCTAAAAATACAGGATTCAATGAAACCACATAAAATAAATGAAAATTACTATGTCGTAAAATACAAAAATCGAATAATGTGTGTTTTCTTACATATTATGAACAAATTGACTTTATACAATATACACGTATGTACATACACACTCACACACACACACAAACATGTGAATTTATAAAATGTATAATACCTATACCTAATAATGTTTGTACAGTACGTGGTAAGAAATGCAATGAAGTAAAAGGATTGAATTGAGTTTGTGAAAATGAATCAATGCTGCACCAAAAATGTAAAGAGAATGAGAAAAAGAAAAAAAAAAAAGAAAACAGAAAAATACAATTTGAGGTAAAAGCAAAACATTAATCACTTTTCATGGTATAAATAAACAATTTGAAAAACCAAAAGAAAATTAAAGTAAAATTAGGGTATGACTTTATAATAAATAATTACACTATGTATACACAGCTAGTATTGTTGGAATGTGTCTATTTCACGCTTAAATTAAAATAGATTGCAAATACATTCTACTAAAAATTAAACAAAGATTATTAATTTTAAAGTGCGGTATAAATGTTATTTACTAACTTAATTGAAATTTTAATAGCCAAATAATGTTTAGAAAGAAAACAGCAAAAAAAAAAAAATGTAACAAAATAAAATGTAATGGTTTCATATAACGTAAAAAGGATATTTTATCTATTTCTTTTTTTTTTTTTTTTGCTATCTCATTTTGTTTTGTAAAATGTAATTAAATTACAATTTTTGGTTAGTTAATTTTAATTATACGTGAAAATTTTCTTGAAAGACTTTGTTTTGAATTTGGTTTCCTTTTTTTTTTTAATGAAGAATTAAAAAAAAAAACAATTTTTTTCCTTTTTAAATTTTAAGTAACCAAAAACAGATAGGAGAAAAAAATATATAAAAATTATTTTATGAGAAAATCATATTCATAATTTTTCGTTTTATAAAGTTCGTTTTTTTTTTTCATTATTTGCTTAACATGGAAAAAAAAGTAGCAATCTTTATTTGGCTTTTTTGTGCTTTTTTTTTTTTTTTTTTTTAAATAATAAAATAATTTTTCATTAATTACACGTCTTGTAAATATTAAGTGTAAGTAATATTCATATATTATATTTTTTTTTAATGGTATCAAACAGAACACACAGATGAAATTTTTACAAGAAAAATAAGGAAAAAAAAAAGGAAAATAAGATTTAATGTAAGGCGGAAAAACATGTACTTCAACCGACATTAACAAGTCGCTTGGTAAATAACATGAGTTGTTTATCTTCTTTTTTTATTATAAATTATTAATGGAAGCATATCATGTGTACTTCAAGACAATATTTTTTTGTTTTTTTTTTTTTAATGATAATTAATATTTGCTTTAACATCAAAGTGAAATTGTTCAATGTAAAAACATTGTAAGAGAATTTAGTTTATATTCGTGATGAAGAAGCTCAAGAGAATATTCTTTAGAAAAAATAAGCTATTTTAAATCATGATTGAAAATGCCATATTTATGATCAAGATTAAAGATACTTCGAAAAGGTTAAAAGGACCCAAAAGGACTGTTAAAAACAAATTCAATCAGAAATCAGATAGTCTAATTTTTGAAATTATGTTTATTGGAAAAATTCAATTTTCTAAAAATGGACATAAATATAAAATTAGTTTTAAATCTCTACCTATACTACGTATCAAAAAGGATTTCCTTGTAGAAACAATATCTACTATTCCAAATCATTGGATTTTAGATAAATTACAAAAATCTTCAGAATCAATTTCTTTAATAAATGAAAAGTAAAAATTTTTCTCCTATTTTTCCATTCCTTGAAAATGATAGCTTTCCTTGATAAGTTTCCTTTATTTCAAAATTTTTTGGATTTTAGCCCACAGAAACGCAATAAAATACATTTTCGATGCATTAGGTTTTGTTTCTATAAATTAAATTATTTTTTCAAGGATTTTCTATTGTTTGATGAAAAATTGAAAACATGTTTTTTGTTTTTGGTTTTTGATGATAAAATAAATAAAAATCAGAAAAATATCATTGTCATAAAGATTTGAAAATATTGGGAAATATCCAAATTAGAAAATTGTTCTTCTCATATGAAAAGGAAAAAACCAACAAAGAATACGAAGTTGATGATTTAAGAAAATTGAATAAAAAAATTGTAATACCTGAGGCAAAAATCCAAAATAATGAAATAAATAATTCCTTAATTTTATACTTGTATGGTAAAAAAGGGAGAAAAAAAAATTAAAAAAAAAAAATAAATAAAAAAATAAAAAATAGCCTTGATACAATATAAATCTTTCAAAATAATTTTAATTTATTACCAGAATGTATGTTTTAAGGAAACGGAAACGTGTGCATTGCATAATGCTAATTTTTTGAATAAACAAAATGAGAAAAAAAAAGAAAAGTAATTTTCCATTTTTCAGAGGGCTTTTTATTTTTTATTTTAAATTCAAAATTTATATTAACGATTCTTCGAGTTTTGAGAGTTGTTGAGACTTTTTGTTTTTTTTTTTTTTTTACAGAAAAAGGAATATCTTAAAAGGATAAATTATACTTCAAGTATTCTCTTCAGAAAGGGAAGTGTTACAAATACAAAAATTTTCAAATTTATGCATCTTTCTCTAATAATACAGAACGTGAGTATTATGTAACAAGAATTCTAATAATTGGATAGATGGAAGAAAAGTACAAATTTTCTTTTTTTTTTTATCAAAACATTTTTTAAAAATTCTTTTTAAATATTTAAAATTCTTTAATTGAATTGAATTGATTTCTGATTAAAATCAAATTAAAATCCAGACTAAAATTTTGAAACAATTTAATAAATTTAAAATTTATAGATTTTCAAATAAAATGTTTTGTAAGTAAAATGCCAATATGAATGCAGAATTTTTGGCTTCAAGGGAATAACCTTTTAACTGTAAAATCACTTGACAAATTGAATTTGAAAAGGATCAAAATTCTAAAATTGAAAATGAATCAAAATATTAAATGAAAGAGAATTGTATATACCTAATATTATTTTAAACTGAAAATCTATATAATGACAATCCTTCTGGCTATTTTATGGAAAGCATGTGATTTAATTTTCAAATATAACATGTATTGTTATCCTTAAAATTTCCATACAATGAAAGGTTTTTACCACATACAAAGTTGAAATTCTTGAATAATATTTAATACAGAATGAAATAAATTGTACCTTGTTGAATTGTACACAAATTATATGGTCAACCGAATGAAGAGTTTTTCAATACTTTATAGTGTGTTTGCTGTCAAAATGAATGGTCAATATGTCATTATGTGGGCTTTTAAATTAAATTGAAAAGGCTACACATAAAGAATATTGTTTGAGATACTGTACAAATTTTATTACAATTTTTGAAAGGACGTGTCACACAAAAAGAAAGGAGTTTTGAGAATTGAGGATTCGAATTCATAGAGAAAAAAAAAATTCTGAAATAAGAAAATTTCAGAAATGAAAAGTTTTTGAAGGATTGTGTTAATGAATGCTATTGAAAAACTTTTATCTATGACAAAAAAATATTTGAAATTTACATCCTTAAACTTGTCCAAAATGGAAATTTCTTCCGTTAATAATTTCAAGAAATATTATTTAATGGTTGAAGAATTTTATAAAGTGTGGTTGAACAAGAGTAATTTGCACTCTTAAATTACTTGAAAAGTAATAAAAAGTGCATTTAGAGGTTGAAAGTAATTTAATTCATATTCCTTAATAAATGCAATTTAAATGCGGTTAAATCTTTTATGAATATTAAGTGTGAAAACTTCAAATTATACCGTAAATTTGAAATAATTTTCGTCCACTCATTTTAGTGACAAAAATTATAATCCTTTTCATTTTTCTTTTTGAAAGTCATAATCAGAATTTTATTTTTCAGTATCCTTTTTTTTTTATTTTTTTCCGGTTTTAGAAAAATTTCACAACAATTATACTTCATATTTATAAGAATTTAAATGAATTGGAATAATCGCTAATAAAATCCTCTCAAAATGAAATATTTTTCTTTTCCTACTGATCCAATTTTGTTTTTTCTTCTTTTCATTTTTGTGTGGATTCATAATTCTTTTCCATAAAAAATTCGTAATAATAACTTTTGAAAAAGTAGAATCATCAGTTTTTGCCAAATTCAGAAATAAATTTTATTTTTCTTCTTCATTTTGCTTTAAAGAAATTTTTGATGATGAAAATTTTCTGATGATGATAATTTTATATTTTTTTTTTCTTGCTACATAATTCTTTAAATTCGAGTGGGTGGGATGGAATAAGGTGGTGAAATAATAATGATGATTACATGAATGAATCACTTTTGAGAAGTTTTAGAGGATTATGGTTTCTTTTTTTTTCGTACTGTAAATTAAATTTTTTTTTTTTTCATCTGAAAAAGTACAAAAATGATAAGAAAGATTTTGTATGGAAGCTTTGTATTCTAATTTCAAAGAAAAAATTTTTTTTCTATTTTTTAAATTCAACGGACGTAGAAATTATTTTTTTTTCAATTAGTATTTAATTTTTAAATTGTGAAAAATTATCAACATTTACGTCAATCACATAAACTTACATGAAATATGTATATGACGTTTATTTCGTTATTTGGAATAGATTTACAATTTTTTTTTCATTCTTTAACTCTGACATTAAAGTTTTTTTTAATGCAGCTCAATTGGCTCAAAAATCCAATACTTAAATCCTTAAGATTCAAAGAATAACAATAAAAAGTCAATAAAAATAGAAAAAATAATTAATTCTTTATTTTACAAAAAAAAAAAAAAGTCAAGAAGAACTCAATAGAACCAACAGTTTTTTATTTTCATTTTTCGCGTTCATGGGCTTATCTTTCTTTTTTAAACTTCTGACCCATTTTATGTTTATAACATTGCTACTTTTTTAAATTTTCTTTAAAAATCGAAAAAAAAAAAAAATTCAACTCACGTACATTTTGATGAAAAAATATACATTTTTTTCCTTCTATAATACAGAACGGTAAAGTAAAGTAATAAAAATTGCTAAGAAGAAAAAAAAAATGTTTTATGTAGATCTCATGACGTGACGCAATTAATTTAATTTTTTTGACTTGAAAATCGATAATATAAGTTTTGAAAAAAAAAAAAAAATGAATGAAAAAAAGCTTAAAATTCAAAAGGTGAACTTGGAATTATTGTGTTAGGACATGGCTTTTTGGTGGTTGTTGTGTGGGTAAAGTGCTGTAAAGTAACTTACCTACTGAGTGATTTTTTTTTAAATGATAAAGAACTGTAAATTCAAGGAAAACAGGAAAAATATTGTAAAGGATTGTGAAAATAGATTGTTTTTGATTGTGAAAAACTTGTAGAAAAAGAAAACAAAATAATGCTAAAGTATTTTTAAATTTCGTTTTTGATTTTGAGAATCAAAGTTCAAGGATATGACTTTGTATTGAGCATTTTTCTAAAAAAAAAATTCAAAGTTAAAATTTAAATTTAACAGATTTTTTATTTTTGAAGATTTTTTAAATCTTTAAAATTGATTCTTCAACGAAATTCATAGTTTGTAATTTTTTCTTTTAAAGAGGCATACTAGCGAAACAGAGGCCAACTGAGGCTTTAAATTTATATTTTTTATTTTTATTGAATAATTTATATTTAATTTTGATACACGAACTATCGAATAAGCAAGAATTATCTACTAATAAGCCTCCATTTAGATAATGTGTGATTAGACCACACATCTATAATACTTTAAAGAATGTGTGAGAAGAATTTAAACGATTTTTTTTTTTGTGTATTCAAATCTGGACAATATCTTATCGTGACATTTTTTTTTTCTTAAAGAATGTGCTTGATTGTAGTCGATTTTTCATAATACTTTTAAGAAGATTAGAACGCAATCAAAAAAATCAGACATTGATGCTAACGAGCAGAGATTTATTAATATGATGCTGGTATTTAGAAAAAAAAATACCAGAAATGATTTAATAGTTGCCTCGAAGTACCGTTTTGTATATGAAGTAAGATTTTTAACACATTTTGAAGTCGAATAAAAATTAGAATACTTAACAGTTTTTAAGCTTTTAAATTATTTTGAAAAATTGAAAAAAAAAAAAATGTCATAAGATGTTAGCGGAGGGGATCCTTAATTATTCAAATCCAAAAAATGTTTATTCGAGCAGATAAAAAATTAAATAAAATTTAAATCGTAATGAAAAACAAAAATAAAAAAATGAATGTATGTTTAAATTCTTCAAAATAATATATAATTTAATTTATTATTATCTTTAAATTGCCGCAGTACTTAATTATTTCTTCATTATTATTCTTTGTTTGTTGTTGTATATTTTGTGCGTTTATTGTTTTACTAAAACAATGTTAAAAAAATAAAACAAACACAATTTACTGTTGGGTGTGTTTATTACCCTGAAGAAGTAAAAAAAGAAAAGGAAAAAGGAAAATTCTGTATCTCTTATGTTTCTTGAAAATTGCCTAGAAGCTGTGTATGTATACGTCGTAATTTTCAATACACGAGTACGTATTGACAATAAAAAAGAGTTTATTATTATGTAAAAAAAAAACGCATATACATATATGAAGTTATAAGCAATAATAATTATTTTGTGTACATATTTAAAAAGCAGCATGACTACAAGTGAAATGTTTGCTATAGGAACTTGTAGAATTGATTTTTTCAAGATATAAGGATCTTATTAAATTAAGGATTTTAGAATGAAGATGGCTGTTGATGATAAAAATTTAATTTTTCTTTCTCACTTCCAAGAAAATATTTGTTTTTTTACCACCATTTAACAATTTTCTTTAAAGGAAGAAAAAGATCCAAATATAGGACTTGGTATGGTCTATAATTTTATTTTCCCTTGAATAAAATGTGTAAAAAAATGTCTTGCAATTTCATAGAAAGTTCATTTTAAAAACTAAAAATCATAAAAATATTTCATGTGACATCTGGTATTTTTTTTTCTTGTCGTACTCATTAAATCGTTATTTTCTAGTTTTTTACTTTATTTCTTTAAAAATGAGCTTAAAAATCATAAAAATGAACAGGATAATCATTTTTTTTTCTTCACTCATATTTCATTTAATAAAAAATCCCTTTTTTCTCTCTTATTGATCCTTGAAAATAAAAAAAAGGCTCTCTCTTTTAGCATTCCTTTTTTCTTTTTTCTTTTAATTTTAATTTACAATTATAAGGAGCATACTAGTTGAATATAACGATATAACTTAATTTCGTATATACTTAACGACATACGTATCCTTTTTGTAAATGGATTCAAATTTTCATCAAATCTTTCAAGAATTTTATTAACTTGAAACACGCGAAACATAAATTTTATAATATTATATAAGTTAAGTACACAACGAAATTAAGTAATTTTATTAGACTTCTACAACTACAAAAATTGAACAATACATATACAAAATATCAACCCAAGAAAAATATTTTTAATCTATCAAAAAAGACCTTGGAAAAAATATTTCTAAAATTTTTTTTTTTATTAAAAATGAAAATAAGAACCTAAAGACAAGAACGATGATGATGTTGAAAGAATGTAGAAAATAGCATGATACTCATGTTGTTTTTCTTTTTTTTTATTATTTAATATTACAAAAGTTAAAAAACTATAATATGTAAAAACAGAAACGAAAAAAAAAAACATAACAAGGATAATAAGTTCGATGTTTGAAGGAAATTAAAAAAAAACAAACAAAAAAATAAAACGGCAAAAAAAAATTTGAAATTAATGAGAAAATGTGTTTGTTGTTGTTGTTTCTTGTTCATATTTTATCCACGAGTACTAAAAGAAGATTGAAAGTTGATGAAAGTTTTTTGATTAAATATTAAACGAAAAAAAAAAACAACCAAAAAAATATAAATTATAATATGATCCTTATCAGTTATAGTTAAAGATATTAATATCTGTGTTTTATAGATAAATGAATATAAAATAGATCAATGATGGAATGTTGAAGACTGAAGAAACATAAGGACGATAATAAAAAAAAAAAAAATGGAAAAGGGTTTATTTAACTTTAATTTAACTTAAGAACATGAATAAATTGTATGTTAAGAGAAATAAAATTAGGTTATTGAAATATCTACTATCGTAATTTGTATCAAAAAAAAACAAAAAAAAAAAAACAAAATTGAAAAGTTATTATTTGCAATTAAAATTTTATGCAAAAATATGAAATATGAAACTTTTTGTAAAAATAAAAGAATTTTAATGTATTCTTTAGAAGTTGAATAAGAAATTTTACATTGGAAAAGAAAAAAAAAAATGTAAAATAAAGAACTAAGTAAAAGTTTTATGTTTACATGTTCAAGGAAATTATTCATTTTTCAAAATTTCAATATTATCTTGATTATTCGAATGAAATGTAAACTTTTTTTTATTTTTTTTAGTTTAGTTTTTTCTGTTTTTTCAACTTTTATTCAAATGTAAAATAAATACTATATAAATTGAAAAATAATATACTATGATATTATCAGTAAATAATTTTGATTCAAGAGAAGAAAATGTAGGTTAATGGAAAAACTAGTAATTTATTTTTTCTGTTGAAATTTAGTAAAATATCAACAAACGAGATAAAGATGATGGAAACGCAACAGTTGACTTTTATACGAATAGTATTTAAGAAAAAAAAAAAAAAAATAATAAATAAAATTTAAAAAAAAAAATATTAAACGCAAGGTTAAATTCTTAAAAACAAGAACTTTTTCAACTCTGATAATTCAGCAATGTTAAGTAGGTGAGACAATTTTATACGCTTCACAATGCTCTAGATGTTGTTTGGCATTTTGTCGTGAAGAACAATTTTTTATAAAAAGGAATCATAAAATTTTATTTAAAAATTTATTGAATTCAATTTAAAAACAAAATGCAATTAAAGGACGTCAAATCAAAAGATAAAAATAGAAGAAAAAAAAACAATTATGAAGATACTTTTTACAAAGCTTTACTGTGCAAACTGTTTTCATTTTATTTAATATTTTTATTATTATTTAGAAAAAAAAAAAAAACACAAATGCAAAATCCAGAAAGCAAAAAACCACAAACACAAAAGGATTATTTTTCTTTTGATGTTAACACGAATTATAATTTTTTTTTTTATTATTTACACAAAGCAAAAGAGAATGCATTAGAGACGCATTCATAAAATATATAAATATTGTTAAAATGTAAAAATAAAAATAAAATAAAGTAAATTAAACAGTACAAGGCCGTTTGTATTTAAATTATGATATAAATAGTATGTGTGTAGTAGGGTAGTAGTATAATAAAAACAAACGACTTTGAGAAATGAATAAAAAATTTTCACCGTAGAAAATGTAAAAGAAAAATATTCCGGCTCTTTAATTTTTTTCTTTTCATTTTTTAAATATGAGAAAGCAAATTTATTTGCAAAAACATTAAAATTCTAGGTTTCTAGAACAAAACAAAAATCATTTTTTTTTTACTCTTTTATTTACTTTGGTTTTTATTTTTTCGTTATTTGCATTGCAGTGTTGATGACAGAAGACAAATCGGCTTATAATTGTTTTTTTTTTCTGTGAAATTTTCTATAATGGAAATGAATATTGAGCAAAATATAAAAAAAAAAATAATTATAATAATTTGTAACAATACTTTGAGAGATTTTATTTGAATTGTAATTTTTGTAGTTATACTCGTAGTACAAATTTATGTACATAGTTTGGCCGTTAACAAATAATGAAAAAGTAGCTTATTTCATAATGTGCAATTATTTGAACACTTAACAAAAAATTAAGGACTTTTTTTATGTTTTTATTACAAAAAAAAAAAATGTATACTTCCAAAATCTTATTTTCCGTTTGATGAGTTTTTAAAAAAAACTAAAAACATAAACATTTCTATGGAAATTAGAAAAACGGTATGACAAAAAAAAAAAGAACAACATTAAGTTTTGATTTTTTCAAGCATAAAATCACCACCTTTGAGTTTTTTTTTTTTTTTTTTTCATAATTTTTAATTTTAATTTTGGACAATAAAAAAATATGCCTTTATTTTATTTTTTATTTTTCAAAAACTAATCAAAAACATATTTTGTATAGACAATTATTTTAATTTCTAAATCAAAAAATTCATGAACAAAATGGACTGTAATAGCTGATGTTTTCGGAGATTAGCAAATAAAAAATCTATAACAACCCAATAAGATTGTAAATTTTGTCACCCTTGAAATAGGCAATATTCACATATTCACATGGAAACGGATGGATTTTATTGCTTTTCATACAAAATAACATGTTTTGAATTTATTATACTTTTGTTTTTTTTTTTTTTTTGTATTCAAAATTAATTGAAAATTATGTTTTTCGGTTTTAATATTGTCGTCTGCGATGCATTTTAATGAAGTTTATAATAATTTGTGAAATGAAATAACATTATTTTTAAAACAGCAGGTACCTATATGTATATAAGCTTGTGTTTAGTGACAATTTCATTAACTTTAAAATGTTTATGTGTCGGTGGGTAACATAAAATCGAATTGTTTGACAATTGAACATGCCAAAATTAAATTCATTTGAAATTATGGATTAATTTGTTGAAAGCTTAAAAGTACTTTATATTGATTCTGTTGTAATAAAAAATTAATAACTTTCGAAAATAACACAGAATTTAATGAACTGTGAACATTAAAACACTTTGAACACATAAAATCCATTTTTTTTTGTTTTGTTCATTTTTTTTCGAAATATCAACTTCATAAAATTTCTTTTAAAAAATTTTCACCGGTTTATCAATTTTACCTCATAAATAAACTTAATATCATTGTCTCGTCATAAAATAAAGGTATTACTTCCGATAAAACTGTCATAAATCTCAGATTTATTTCATTTTTTTTTTTTTTTGTAGTAGTCATACGTACACAATATCAAAAAGGATATTAAAAGTAGGATTTATCACATTCTGGTATAAAAATACAATTTCAACGATAAATATTGATGTGATTTTTAAAAATAATTAAAAAACATTATCGTAAAAGTTTGTATAAGGATAACAAGAGGATGAAAGTATTTTTAAATTTTAATTTTCATTCAAAGACAATTTTTTTTTTGCATAATATTATTTATCATTTGTTTAGTTGGTGTATGTTGTTCTTTTCTGTTATGAAAAACTATTCATAGATACCTTTTTTTTTTTTCATCTAAAAAATAAAACCAATGTTAATGTAAAAACAGAAAGAAAAAAATGTGAAACAGTAACAATAAAGCCAAACTATCAACAGAATAATGCGAAAAATTTTGTTTATACGAAAGGACAACAATATACAAGGATCGTAATAGAAGAGATGATTCTGTATTTACAGAAAAAAAAAAACAAAAAAAAAATTTTGTTTACATAAATTGAGATTTTTTTTTTTAAATTTCTTGTTTTTATGTATGAGATTGCATTTGTTCACTTTTACAGTTATTCTTTAGCTAAAACATAAGCAACTAAGATACTATATTTATAAAAGATACACATTCAAAAAAAATAAAAACAAATAAAACTCGATATACCTTGAGAGGATTAATTTCAACGAATGCAAGGACATCATCATGTTACGACGAACTTTTTTTACTGTATATATGGCATTTTTAAGGACATAAAATGAGATAAAATATTGTTTAGATGATTTGTTATCTTATTAGCTTTAATGAAAGAATTATACTACAACGTTATTATGTTTTGACATAAAATTTCTAAAGTAATTTTGTTTTTCTCTTCAAAATTTTTTGTTGTTTATGTATAATTTTACAAAATTCAAAATCTTTCGTCCTTTAAAAATAAAGAAGGAATGAGAGAAAAAAAAAAATCAAATAACCAAAAAAAAAAAAAAATTATAAATTATCTAAATTACATTCTTTTGGATTATCAAATATTTTAACATTGCTATATAAAAAAAGGCAAACGAACACAATAGACAGGCAATTTACCGTATTCAAGGATCCTGATTTAATATACAATCTTTTTTTCTTTCTTTATTTTTTTTTTTTTTTGCATTTTTACATTGCTTTTGCTAAAGATGCCTATGAATAACACATGAGATAAATATTTCACACAAAATTTCTCTATTGTTGAAAATAAAATTTTTTGAATGAATTGAGGTTTACTAGAATTGATTGTCCACAGTTTTTTTTTTTAAAGAATAAGAAGAAGAAGAGAAAAGTGTCTTTTTCATATTTTGAATAATTTTTGTAGCCAATTTTCAAGTTATACATAAATTTTTTTTGAATGTTACATAAAAATCTAATTTTATGTGAACCTGAATTTTCCTTCATAGACCCGAAATTTTCATGATTTTCTTGGAATTTACATTTAATAACAAAAATGAAAAAGTTATGAATGTGAAAAAAATATGAAAATTTTATTAAAATGATAATTTTTTTTTTGTTTTTTTTTTTTGTGTATTTACATATTTTTACAAATTATGAAATGAATGAGAAATTGCCTTTAAAAATGACAAAAAATGGCTTTGTTTAACATAATGAAAGTCTTTATTTATTTTTTAATACGGAACTTTTGTGCGTGTGGTGTACTGGTAAAATTATGATAAAATTTCAAAATTACTAAATAGTATAGACAACAACAACTTCCGTTCCTTGGGGTGAAAAAAAAAAAAAAAAATTTATATCCAAAGGGATAGACTGTCATAAAATTAAAATATGAAATTAACGATAAAGGACTTACCTGGGTTATTATTCGCACAAAAGTAATTAAATGAACTAAATTAATGTTTATGGGGGATGAATGGTATTTTTTTTATAATCTAATAATTCCTGAAAATATCTTTGGGATTTGTGAAAAATTTAGGTTATGAATTTCGAAAAAAAAAAAAAAAAATTGCAAACAATTTATTATTATTTTATTTATTTTGCATTTTTAAATTTTAATTTAGAAAAATTTATCATTAATTTAAATTTCTTTTATAATTTTTTTTCAAATTTTTAATTGAAAGTTGTGAATAAAAATAATTTCTAAAAAGCGAACTACATTAAAAAAAAGAATGAGTATAAATCATTATAAATCATTATAAGATTTCAAAAGTATATGTTCTTGGCCCAGATTTATTCAAATCAGAGAAATGATCCCTTTAAAAAAAGTAGTTAACTTGATTAAAAATCTTTTCAATCAAATATTTAACTGGAATGTCATTTTTTTTTTTTTTTTTGTGATTTCATCATCATTATCGTCATAAAAAGAGAAATTTAAAAAAATTAGACCATCCATTACCACATATTTTTATTTGTGCTAGATTTTTTTAATATTTTCATTTTTGTGAGAAATGATTTTTTCTTATTAATCAGGTCAATTTCGTGATTAAAATGAGATATTCATAAATTTTAAAAGCCATTAGGAGCTTTTATTTCGAACAAAAGAGTGACATTTGGAAAGTCAGTTTCCTAAGTCAATAATTTTAAATAACGGAGAGATGCTGTCTAAAGGAAATTATTTTGAAAAGTTTTTAATAGTTTTTAAATGAAGGTACAGGGAAAAAGGAAGAAGAAATTATAAAGGAGATCTCAATTAAAATTTTATTAATGATGTGTTTTTTAAATGTGTCATTCTAAAATTATTTGGAGTTTTTCAAGAATTCGGGTTCAGGAAAATAAGAAAAAGTAGGTAGGAGGTATTTGATATTTTGAAAGGTTTCTGAATTTTTTCAGACTTAATTTCATATCACTTGTTTTATTTTCTATGGCTTAACTTTTTTGAAGAAAGTCACTTAATTTCTGAGATATAATCTATACTCCTTCCTCCTTCCAATATTTTTATGATATTAGTCTTATTTTACAGAATTATTATGTTTAACCAAAAAATTGTAAAATTAATTTTTAATGATATATATTTTAAAAATTTGTGGTTCTTATTTACTATCCAGTTTTTTTTTTCATTGTAACAAAAAAACAAAACATTCTGTTTGCGGAAAATATTTATGTAAACACCAATTTACATAAATATGATATTTTAAATTGAATTGTTTTGTAATGAAAAAAAAAAAAAATTTATATTTTACAAAATATTACTTTTCATCAATAATAATAATAAAAACAAAACAATACACCCACACACAAATGTAACAAATATTGCATAATTTAGACAACAAAACAATAATTATTACGTAATGTTATTTAATTTTAAAAAAATATATATTCTGGTAACCCACATTTATTTTTGTTTTGATTAAAATTATTATATTAATTTATAATCAATATTTTTTTACAAAAATAAAAAGGATGAAAAAACAAAAAAAACAACAGAATGTCTAAATAAACAAAAACATTAAAAAAAATACAAAAATTATGTAACACTAAATTGATATTTTGGCCACAAAATTTATGATTTAACTAAATTTTCATTGTTTTTTTTTTCTTATTGTTTTTATTTTGTTTGTATTGTTGTTGTTTTTTTTTTTAGTTTTCTGTTTTATAATTTTATCTATTCGACCGTAGGATAAGTAATTAATTTATCTATTAAAATAATTTATCTTGATAAATATTTATTTAAACGAAAAAAACATTACTGTTTTTGTTGTTATTTTTGTTTTTTTTTTAATTTCATTGTTAAATTAAATTCAAAACACGAAAGTCTCATTAAAAAAAAATTTTTATTTACAATTCTGTTTTATATGTTTTATCCTTATCTGTGTGAGAAAGTGATATTAAATTATTAGATTTTTATAAATATACATTAAATTAGAAAATTTTAGTAGACAGAGAAAAAAAAGCGTTTTAAATTTGTTAGTCCATGTTACGAAAAAAAAAGGAAAGAAAAAAAAAATAAGCATATTAAATCTTATTTTGTGTATAAAGAAATTTTTTTGGTAAAAATAAATGTGCTGTATTTTACACAAAAAAAAAAAAAAAATTAAACTTTTTCTTCTTCTTGTACTTTAGGCAAATAAGATAATATCACCGCATGACAAATAGATAATACGTTACAAGATTTTTGAATTTTGAAGTTATAAATGTATAAAGTTTTTCTTAGTATTTCTAGCATGAATTTTTCGTTTTTGTAGAGGATTTTATATGGAAATTGTAAATATTGGTAGCCAAGGTTGATCTAATTTGTTAGTAAAGCTCTTTTCAGGCTGGTGATGTATATATGTACAAAATTTAGGTTAAACCTTATGTAATTTTATTTGTTTTTATATTTTAATTTATTTTTGTAGAAGGAAAATCCTTGAGAATTTCAAGTTTAATTTTAGTCTGCAAAGAAATGTGTAAATACTCATTCTTTGTAAGAAAACGTATGTGCTAAATTACTAAGAATTTTTTATTGTAAACTTTTTGAATATACATATATTATGTTATGAGACCAATTCCAATGATTAGAATTTAACAATATTTTCTAAAAATAACCAAAAAAAAAACCAGAAAAAATTCAAAATGCGCCCATTCAAACAATGACATCATTCAAAATTTCTTTTTTTATTGAATCCTTTTTTTCCGATTATATAATTCTTTTTATGTATAAGCACTCGTGTAAACACATTTTAATACGTCAAAGACACAGTACGTTTTTGTGTGTGTGTGTGTGTGTGTGTGTTTTTCATATAAAAAAAGTTATCAATTTGGTTTTGACACACATGTCAATGTGGGATCAGATGCGTAAAACATGATGATTAGAAAAAAGAAAAAAAAAATGCTTTCTTTTACAATATATGTATATCCTTTGGAAATGTATTTTTATTACATAAAATTTCGACGGATGTGAATTATGTTTTTGTCACGTGGCATTAATCAAAACGAAAAAAAAAAAAATTAAAGAAAGAGAAAATTCTTGATAAAAAAAAAATCTAAGACAGTGAAAAAGATAAATATTATCAAGCAATAGTTACTAAGTAACATAACGACTTTAATGTCCTTTTTATTGGTAAAATTATATGTATACAAAACTGATTAAGCATATACAAACGTAATCAAGTGGAATCAATTATTTATTATTAATTTTCAAATTTAATTTTTTTTTTCTCCGAATAATATGTAATTTTTATTTTTTATTTTTTTTATTTTAGCAAATCCCTCCCATTCAAACAAAATCTTAATGATTATAATCCTTGCTGATTTATTTTTATTGTTTTACGCACAATAAAATACAATAATAAAAAGGATGTTGATTACTTAATGTGTTAGAAATGACAAAGGATTTAAATAACTAACAAAGACAGTGCGTATAGATTTTTGTCAAAAAAACAAAAAAACAAAAAAAAAAAGTCAATTTTACACAAGTATGCAAAAATGTAAGCTGTCGTCATATGTACATATTATATGAAATGAAAAATTTGTTTTTTTCTTCGCATATGTGTGGTAAATATATTCTAAGAAATATTATAAAATTTTATTTTGTTAGGGTGCAGGATTACACACAGCATGAATTTAATACATTATTTTATTCATTCCTGTGGAAATTGAAGAGGAAATTTTAAATTACGTTAATACAATACTTATTTTTTTATTTTTTAATAAAGAAATGTTGACGAGTATGTCACAATTTTACCACCTGATGTGATTAGTTTGATGTGGAAAAAAAAATAATCCAGAAAAAAGGAAAAAAAAATGTTTTAAGGATTTCTTTGTCAAGGAAAAAAAAGTGGTTTCAAATGTTTTTGACAGATATCTTGAATTTTATTAAATCAATCTAAAATCCACATGTTTAGATAATTTTTTTTTGGCGCTTAGACGTTACAGTTTTTCAACTAGAAGCATGGAAAAAATAAAAAAGAGTAACACTGGATTTTCTAAAAAATTACCTTAACTCTTGAAATTTTTATAAGGTCCTTTAAAAATTCAATTGTTATAAATTTTCCATAAATTGAAAAATACAGTTATTTTATTTCAAAAGATATTTAGTTCAAATTTCTTGAATAATATCACATAATGCA
This sequence comes from Bombylius discolor, assembly GCA_939192795.1. Lineage (NCBI taxonomy): Eukaryota > Metazoa > Arthropoda > Insecta > Diptera > Bombyliidae > Bombylius > Bombylius discolor. The sequence goes on along the minus strand of OW584240.1, from coordinate 48,976,829 downwards.
ACTTTATTACTGTATTTTACATGAAGTTTTACTATACCAAATAAATATTGTATACAAAATTTAACTTATATGTCACCTGTCCGTAATAATTTCTTATTGGTTCAGTATCTACATATTGCATTTATAGTTTATACTCGAAAAGATAAATGATGATATAAAGATATGAGAACTAAAATGAAACATGTATCCTTTTCATTAGAATATATATGAATTCTAAGTGCTAACTTTTAACACAATTATTAAATAAATTTACCAAAATTTACCATTTATTTAGATTAATTCGAGAAAATTATCGTCCAGAGTTTCATTACAACAAATCCTTAAATTTCGATACATGACACATATGTACATATGACAACACATGAATACATATCAAACAATAAAACTGAAAATACAAAACTTTAAAGTATTTTCTGAATTGTACTTAAATTCTTGTAAAATTTCATAGAAAATTTTGTGTAAGAATTCTCAATTTTATCTATTTATTCAAAAAAAAAATAAATTTTCAATTTTTCTTTCTAATAAAAGTGCGTTTTATATCCTTCCTCTTGACATACATTCCAATATACATATATTTTTTTAAAGCTCTTTGGAATCATTTTTTTTTTACTTTAAAAGAAAAAAATAAGTTTATTCAAAATACAAGGATTTACAGTAGATATTGTTTGTGATGTTTATGACACCTTTAAAATAGAGCTTTGTAAATACACGGGTATATATACTTGAGAAACAGTTATTACGACCAAAGACGAGATAAAGATAAAATACTCGTGTTGGTGTAAAAGTTTTGTGTAAATATGGGAACCCATACGACAGTTCAATTTTATAAATTGACATTATCTTTATTTGAACATCAGAGAGAAAATTTAAGAAAGAAATTCGTGTATAACCACACATTCATATTTTAAAATTGTACTCATATCCTTCATTTCTCAAATTATCCTTTTTTTTATATAAATTTTTTTTTTTGTTGCATTTCATTGAATTTTTTTTCTTTAAGAAAATACTCAGTTACATTGAAAAATTTAATGTTCTGTATGAGAAATTGTTGTATTTTAGCTCGTTGTTCTTCAGAACATATTATTATTTTTGCCATTTATAAAACCATTTTACGTTCTTGAAAATGATCTTTTATACATACACACAAGATAAAATAATGTGAGAATATGTTCTTTTTCCTTGGATAACAAAAAAATAAAGAAAAAAAAATTCTATATTATGTTTTATTAGGTTAAATAATAAAAAAAAAATATTCGAAAAGTAGCAATTTTTAAAAGTCATAAAAATATATGTAGCAAAGGAGAAAAGCTTAAGGATAAGCAAAAAAAATTTAATAATATATTCGCATTCTATAGTTAGCGATTTTGTGTTTGTAAACGATAATAAATTTAAAAAAAAAAAAAATTAAATAAACATTCGCAATTTTAGCCATTATATGGAAAAATTTTCTGTTTTTTGTGTTTTTTTTTTACATGAATTTTGGGAAATTAAATCTAAATTAAATTTTAAGGACAAAAAAAAATTTTATGTTTATTTAAGCTTTAACCACAGAGCTCAGAAAAAAAAAATTTTTTTTTTTGATTAAATTTTTGTATATTTAGTGACCTTTATTTACTTTTTGTTTTGTTTGAATAAGTTTATAATGTGCAAAAAGGCCTGGGGATAATGCTTTACTGCAAAAACAATGCTCGCAAGTGATACTGAGAAAGCTCTTAAGAGAAATCATTATGTGTAGGTGAATATTTTGCTTGAATTTTTGCAAATTACAAAAATTGTTTTCAAATTTTTTTTTCTTTCTTTTTATAGAAAATGTTTTTTTTTTTTTGCACAAAATTTATTTTTAAGATGTGCTCAATGAAGTGAAAATAATTTTTTTAAATGAGAAATTAAATTTTCTTTTGTTTTCATAAACATCAGAATATTGTTTAAGCTTCTTAAGAAACATTCGTTGTTCAAAATTCAAATTAAAAATAATTTAGACTATCGTCTTGTCTAAAATAATTTTTTTTTTATTGAATTCCTTTTACCTAATGAAACATAATATGAACGATTTTAAACAAATTACGTAATAAAATCGTGAACAATAAAAAATGAACATTTAAAATTGACAAAACAATAATTTTGCTTTAAAAGGGGGATCTTTTTTATTGTTTGGTTGAAAAATCACATAACAGAGTTTATGTAAAGTGTCATTGAAACTTATAAGATGACGTTTCTTATAGTGTGTTTTTCTTTATTGTAACTCCCATTCCTTAAAGTATAATAACACAAAATTTCAGATTATAATGATGAGATGGTCGAAATAACAAATAAATTGCATCAAACAACCCCACAAAATAGACAAACGGCGCCATCATTTTATTTTCTTGAAATTTTAATTCAAGACAGTGTCAGGTTCATTTGTCCCAAGGACACAAAAGACACATAATTTTTTTGTGTTTGATTTGTGGGGATGAAAGAAGATTACAATGAACACATAAAGTGACTGAGAAAGGACGAATTAAATTGATGTGTCATTGCACCCCCTTAACAATGTTAAATTTTATTTTAAAGTAAAAAACCTCAGCTGAATGTCGACATTAAAATGATATTCTTGAAAATTCTTATCTGTGTTACAGTAAATGCGTATATGTTGTATATGTTTCGTTAATTTGAAGAAAATGCTTATGAATTTAATGTCAAAACCAAAACTTCTGTTTTATTTTTTTATTTTTTTTGCTTCAAAAGAGTACATTGTGTGATAGAAAATAATAAGGGGGTAGATTTTGTGAATATCATTTTCCCTTTTAAATGAGTTATCATTGTTGGTATTGTAGTTGTATAACAACAAAAGTACAAGAGATTGAGTGGGGTTTTGAAAGAAAGTTTTCTATATATTATACTATGTTTAACAAAAGTACTTATCTTTAATAATATGTACTAAAAGAACTAAAAAAAAGGCAACTAAAAGATAAATACATAATAAATTGATTTTTAACATAGAATTGTGTGTCTAATCTCTGTTGCAATTTGTTTTCTTCTTTGTGTTTAAAAATATGGAATTTATGAAATTATTCATACGTTTTTTCAATTCAAAGGACATTATAATCATTCTCATAATTTTATTTTGTTTAATTATTTAAAAAATTATATAAAAATATTAATAAAAAATTGAATTTAATTTTTTATTATTTTTTAAATGGCGAATTATCATGATTTCAAAATTCTTGTATTTTTTTTTTTTTTTCATTAATTTTATTACTTCAAAAAATGTATAAATTTTAACTTTGACAATGCATTTAAATTTTTTATCTGTAATATTTTTTATACGAGATATGTATATATAGTACATATACATATATTCCAGTCTCATGTGATGTCATGACATGATATGCTTGTCATTTACATACCAAAGAATATGTATATTGAAATGCTCATCAAATTTTGCAAACAATATTCTGATAAAATTTCATTAAAACAACAACAACAAACAGAAAAAAAATAAGAAGAAAAAAAAATATTTTAAGAATTTTAATTTAAAAAATTAAAATTAAATTTTTTTCTTTCTTTTAAAATATCAAAAAAATGTCATGAATTTTGTTGTTTTTTTATACTTCGCTTTCGCTTCGAGGATTGATCCCCAAATTTTTTTATATGTATGAAAATAACATAGTGTAGGACCAAAAAAAATTTATTGCAAAAAAAAAAATTTACGAGAGACTTTTTGATTTTCTGTATTTTTTTAATGATACCTACATACATAAAATACAATTGTATCATTTGTAGCTATGTGTGTGTATTTTTTGTTTGTATGCATGAAAGAGGTTAAATTTAAATAAAAATTGAAGTGACAGATTAACGACAAAATACTGTAAAGGGAATTGACATTATATTATAGTGAAATTTTCGTTATTGAGTTTATACAGGAGCACTAATTTAACTGATATACAGGACATAAACATATTATAACACGAAAGAGTCAGTGAAAAAAAAAAAAAACAAAAACAAAATGTGATATCATAAATTGGATTCGTTCACCTTTATGTGTTCTTTTTTTTTTTTTTTCTTGTTTGGAAGTTGTTTATTGAGGTTGCATATGCAAATGAGCGAATATTCGATCACAACCCAAAAAATGTATTTATTTATTGGTGAATGGTGAATTTTTTTTTTTTTTTTTTAATAAATTATTGAAAAGTTTACACAAGAATTTTGTGTATCCCAGATAGCAAATTATAGTATGTACTTTTTAACCAGATAAATAAAGTTTTAATGAAAATTTTGATAAATTTTTAATTTAATTTTAATTGAAAAAAAAAAGTAAAATAATTCAAATTAAATTTGTAACTTGTTTGTTCAGAAAAAAAAAAAATACTTAAATAAGGAAACATATTTTTCTTAATGTATAGGCAATTCTTATTCTTGAGAAAATTTGGTATAGAAAGCAAAAATATAATTATGTCGCGTCATTACAATTACACGATTTAGCCATAAAAATTTATAATAATTCATAAATACTCGAGAATTTCTTTATACAATTATTATTGTAAATTATTATAAGAAATTTCTTAAGAAATTTTAATCACATTTTTTTTTGTTGACATAAAACTACAACATTTTCATAAAAAATAAAACAAACGCAACAAGGACAATAGAATATAATTTAATTTTTTTTTTGTTTTTGAAATTATGTTTTGTTAAATTAAAAAACTTCAGTTACTTTTTACTTTTGTTCCCAGAAAAAAAAAAAGCAATAATAAAAAAATAAAAGAAAAGAAAAAATCATACAATTGGAAAATTAAAATCTTGAATGAAAGAAAAAAAAGGAAATTTAACTTTTTTAAAAGGGATACAGAAAAAAAAAATAACTTAAAAGAAAAATAAACAGAAAAAATTTATTTTAATGAAGTTTATAGGGGATTTTTCTACAATGGACGTGTCACTGCAATGGGACTTCTGGTGTTTCCTGTTGTTTTGAATTCAGTTTAAGTAATTTTTTATTTTTTTTTTATTTTTTAAACAACACGATTTTAAGCGGAAAATGCGTTATTTTTTTCTTCTATACTTGTTCTATTCTACTGTGTATTTATTTTAGTTTTTAAAATAAATGAAAAAATAAAAAAATAGAATGAAAAAAAGGAAATGAAATTCATAAACAAGTAAAATGAACAGGAAATAAGTGATAAGAAAATAAAAATAAGGATCAAATATAAAGAAGAAGAAGAAAAAAAATTAAATGATAAATTGAAAAAAGTAAAAACAATTTCTTTCTTTTTAATTTAACTTTTACGTTGAATAAAACTCTTGTGTTGAAATAAAAAAAAAACAAGAAGATTATATGATAAAAGTTGTTCTTTTACAATATCCTGTTGCGATTCATAATTGAATAAACGAGTTGAAAAACAGATTTTTGCGGATAAAAAATGGGTGCTTTTAGTTAAATTAGAAAAAAGGAAAATAATTAATAATTCAATTTTCAAAGAAATGGGTATACAAATTTTTTATTTTTAGAAACAAAAAGGACCTACAAAATTTTGAAATACCTATAGTTTATTTTTAAGGGACGTGGAAAATGACGTAAGTAGTTTAATAATTCATTGGCTTTTTTTTTTAAATTCTTGTAAGTTTATAGTAATTGATTTCAAAAGAAAGATGTTCTAAAATTAAAAAAAAAAAAAATCTAAATTCCTTCCAAAAAAATTCTAAGAAGCTAAACCCTAAAGCTTAAAGGCAACAAATAAATAAAATTATTGATTCAAGCGGAAATTTTTTCAATGGAAATGTCAAGTTTTGTATTCATGAAAAAAGTTTTGTATTTAAAATTTGACTTTTGAAAGTGCTTTATAGCAACTACAATAGGATTAATTCATGCACGCAAAAAGGATATTCAAAGATAATTAAGGCAATAATTAAATTTTAGTTACTCTCTTATATTAATAAAAAAACAAAAAAAAAAAAACATTCTTTATCTTGATTCCATTTTAGCCTTTTAAGGATTAAAACTAACTTATGTTTCGTAAGTCAATGATAAATTTAAAAGGATATTGAAAACGACATGAGAATTAAATATAAGGATTTTATAATATAAATGATATCCAGTGTGAATTTTAATTAATTATTTATTTATTTATTTTATGTTTGTTTTTTTTTTTTTCTCTATGTGAAATTTCGTTATTTATGCCAATTTTCGTTTGGAAAGTGGATTATTTTTGCGTGTATAAAAAAATCCTATTAATCTTAATAAAATATCCTTAGAAAAAATGAAAATGTTTTCAAGTTTTCCTATTTAAATTCTTTAAAAATTTAAATGAAAAAAAAGACGAAATGTTAAATTATGAATTATTTCTTTTTAAATATTATAAAGAATGGCACCCTTTTTTTTTCATTTATGATCCACTTTATTGTAAAAACAATTCAATAAGTGGAATATTTAAAAAGGTAAAAATTTTCATTTTTCAATATAATGAAAAGTACAAAATTTATCCTTACACAAAAAATGAAGTAAAGATGGAGCAGTAAATGAATATATTCAAAAGGAAAAAGGTAAAAAAAAAAAAAAAAAATGTAAAATAAAAGACATGATGGATGTAAAAGATGATGGGGATATTGATGGATGACTGTCTGTTTTTTGTAAACAATCAATATTGACTTTCATCTATAAGACATAAAATAAGACGACGCATTGTACACATATAAGGAAGTCTTTTATAAATAACATTTTCGTAATTTAATTTCCTTTAGGGAACTCAAAGTCGTCTCTCTATGTTGTTTTTTCCTTCTTTTTTTTTTTTTTTCTCTTGGTGTTTACGTAAAGTGAAATGAAAGTGAATTAAGGAGAAAAGTTTGTAAAAGTTTTAAAGGTAAATATATAGAGTCATTCATCGTTCTATGTTCGTATGTATGTAGGTACTATAGATTTTTCGTAAGGATGGGTATCTGTTAGAAATAATGAATTTCCTAAAATGTTTTTATGAAAAATGTATTCTGCAGGAAAATCATTCATGTAATTGTTTACGTCTGGAAAACTTCCTTGTTTTTTCAAAAAAAAAAAAAAAAAAAAAGAGAAAAAAAATATACTAAAGACAAATAATAAAAAGGATATAGAAGAAAAATAACGAAAATGAAATTATTTAGATACTCATATTTTTGCTGTAAAAGAATTACAACATAAATTCATGTGTTACATTAAAATTATTTTATATTATGTTTTAATTAATTAATTAACGGTTGAATGAAATTGAATTAAATTAAATTGTATTCATGAATGGAATGAAAGGATAAAAAGAGTCTTTTTTTGTTTTTGTTTTTGATGTTAATTAAATACTTTATATGATTTACAGATAAGAAGCAGTTTTGATTTTTATTGAATTTTTTTAACTAATGAAAACTAAGTTCTAGCGCTTCAGTAAAGTACAGGATGCTACCATACATAAGTAGTTTTGAGTTGACTTTCGATATGCCAAATTAAATTTTAAAAAATCTTAATGACAGATTTTGGATTATCCTATTTATTTTAAAAAAAGCTCCTATCTACGTACTACTGGATAACTAACTACTTAAATTATCACGAATAGTTCATTTCTCATGAAAATTTTGTCCTTAATAGCATCATTCTAGAATCCTATTTTAAAGATGCCAGATAATAAATAAGGTTAAAAAGAACATTAAAGATTTTTTAAACACACACGGAAAAAAAAAGTACATCATGATATATTTTGCTTATTTTTTTTTTCCATTACAACCAAAAATAAACAGAAATTCATAGTACCTATTTTTTTTCTTCACTTTTGAAAAGATGCCAAGAAAAATATCTCTGTGATTTTTGTTTTTCTTTTTTTTTTTTTTTTCGTTGTTGTTTTTTTTATTATGACAACTTTTGCATAAATTCGTATTATATTCTGTAGAAAAGTAAGTTGGAAAGTCTTTTAAAAATTTTTCTTTTCATTTTTTTTTTTTGTTGCTCTCTTTCGTAAGAAAATAAGGATACATTAAATAGACGAAATCATCATACAGAATACAAAAAAACACCTAAGATTTAAGAAATATTATGTTTTTTTTTAGTTTTTTCTTTGCTTTCTGTTTTTTTTTTTTTTTTTTTTGTGTTAAGAATGAAAGAAAAATATTTTCTTTACCATTATGCAAATTTCATTTCATATAAAAAATGTTGTTGTTTGAAAGCAAAAAGAATATATTCAACGAAAATGAAATATTCGTATTTAAAAAACAAAAAAACAATAAAAAAAAAACAAAATCCCTTAAGATATTTTGTATTTACTAAAAAATAACTTCAAGATATGAAACTTACTAACTTTATTCTGATTTTGATTGTGGAATGAATGTTGAGTTGTGTGTAAATTTTTATACTTTTGTGCAATTTACGTTTATTTGATGAAAATTGTTATGAATTTTAAAGTTGAAATTGTATTTTTTGAGATGATGATTTAAAAAAATGATAAATTTTTGATTCAGATTTAGTATTGTTTTTTGTGTTTTGTTGTTGTTAAGTCATTTTGTGATATTTGGACGTTTACCAAAAGTACAGTTCTTTTTAACTAAACCAACGATTAGAGGAAAACATTTGGTAGCTTTAAGTTCATTTATAGAAATGAGAAAAAAAAATATTTAACATAAAAATTTGTGTTTTTTTTCACTTCACTCACAAGTATTTCGTCAATTCAGATTTTTTTCTATATTTTCATTAGAAATTCATCTCATTTTATTATTTTTTTTTTTTTTTTGTCTCATTACAATATTTTCCTGATGTACTAGTATTTGTACAGTTTTATAGTACATATGATTGTAATATTCCACCACATCCTTATACACCCTCTACTAGAACTAGAAAATACATACATATTTACATAAAGTATTCTCGTTTTAATTTCTGTACGTTTTTTATTTTCTAAGTTTTAGTTTTTAAGTTGATTTATAATTTCATGCATAAAAACAATATGTGAACGGTATTTTGGAAGTTTTATTATAATTGTTTTTTTTTTGTTTGTAAGGATAATAACCTCTGAAGAGGAACATGCAGTGAATTTTAATTAAAATAAAATAGAGAAGAAGAAAGTAGAAAATGAAATGGAAGAAAGATGTTATTTATTTAAATAAATTTGAAAAATAAATGGTTCCATGGTTATAATGTTGCACTTATTTAGTTTTAATTTATTTTAATTTTGAAAACGATGATTTTTAAGGACATACAGATACAGGACGTCAGGAATTTCTTGAGTAATTGGTGGAAGTGTTGAGAAAGGTCATAGAAATATTATTAAATCTTGTACTTTGTTTACAGGCAAAAGTCTTCTAAGAACAAGATTCATAAATTTTCATTTGTTTTTTTTATTCCTCTTTTTTTTTCAAATTATACAAAAATATAAAAAAAAGTCGATTTATAAATAATTCAAAACATTTTCATGCAAGATTCTCTAAATATATTCTTTTATTTATACTTCGATCAGTAAACTTTTTTACCTATACCATATTATTCTTTGTCTTGTTTTTTTTTCTTTCTTGTTTTTAATCAATTTCTTCATTTTATTCATCATAATATCAAATCATTTAGGCTTATTAAGGATTTAAAGAGATAAAACGCGTAATATCCATATAATAAGTGCATTAATCAATTGAATTTCATTATAGAAAAAGAGATGATCAGTTTATAAAAAGGAAATACAAGAAAAGAGTAAAACATTAACATTAAAGGCTCGCGATTGATTCCTTCTTCTTTTTTTTTTTTTTCTTTTTTCTTCAACTTCATAAGATTGCAATTTACCTATCTTTACCTGAGTATACTGTATATTTAAAGGTATATTGGCGATTTTATTATTCTAAAGTACGAATTATAGTAGAACACTGTTGTTGATATTAGTTTGTATATAAGTCAACTAAAGAAACACACACAAGAAATACTAAAGAATAAAAAAAAAAAAATTTGAAAACAGAAAAAAAAAAAACAAGAATCAGAAAATGTTTTATGGATTTATTCAGCAGAGATTTTATTTCGTTCGTTATTGTAAAAAGAATGCTTGAAGGCAGTAGCGTGGCATTTCAAAATAAATGTGGAATATCGATTAGAAAAGGTTTTTTTTTTTTTTGTTCATTTACTTCACTTGATTGTTTTTTTTTTTTTTGTCTTTTATATTTATTAACTTCTTATTTGAAAAAAATAATAAAAAAAATAAAAACAAAGCAGAATGATCGTACACAAAAAAAAAAAAAAAATTTAAATTCAATTCAATATAATCTGATTGAATTTGCAAGTAGAAAATATTTTTATTTTGTATAAGAATTGAAGAATATCTTTTCCTTTAAGAATTTAAACTCTATATCAATCGAGATTGTTGTTTTGTTTTTTTTTTAAACATTAATGTACTATGCTTCTGGTAATTTTATCGTTTTTCAATGTATTACGAAAAAATGAATTAATTTTAATACAAAAAAAAAAAAAAAAGGAAAAAAAAAAAGCTGACTATAAATAATTCGAAACGGAAAATAAAATTATTTTATATATGTATATAATTTTATCTTATTATGGTAATTAAAATAATAGAAAATTGTATTTAAATTGTATGAATTTTTTTTTTTTATGTGAATATTTTAAATGGATTGAAGATACTAAAAAGTAGATAAATAATAATAATAATCAAGTTTTAAGTAAATAAAAACATTTTAAATGGTTTATTATGCTTTCAAAGTATCAAATTGTTAAATTATCTCTTCTATGAATTACAGATTCTGATATATGGATGATAAGTTGAATTTGAAAAAAAAATAAAAACAAAGAAATACGTGAACCTTTTGTGATTCATTTAATAAAATTGTTTAGGAAGAATGATGGGGGAGGTTTGTAGGGGAAGGAAAGTAAGTGAAAGAGGAAAGAGGAAATACATGAGATGGTAGAGTGTTTCAAAATTTAAGAGTTCTACATATTAATAAAATATTGATCATACATATATTTCAATGTTCGTTCAAAAAGGTGGCTTCAGATAAAATTCACAGGGCTTACTAAAATATCTTTCTTCCTTCTACATCTATGTACATCTATGTACATCTGAACTTTATGTCACGTGTTTTATTCCATTAGCTTCTTTCTGTTTACAAAACAATTTCTGTTCTTTATCGTGGGAGTTTTTCTAAAAACTCAATAAAAGAAATTTGAAAAATATATTTTTTCCAGAAATTATAAAAATATAGCAAGTTGAAGTTCTTCTAGTTTTACACAAAACTTTTCAAACTTGTTTTCTATGAAATATAAATTAATACGTAAAAAATTTCTAAACTAGGGACAAAAATTGAAAAATGAAATATTTTTCTTCACCCACGTTGTAAACAATACCTACTAATACTGCCTTCGTATTAAAGTGAAATACTTAAAGTTTGAAAAAAACAACATTTAGAGGGAAGAATAAAATGAAAAAATTGAAACAATCAGAAAAAAACATCTTTTTTTTTGAAAAGGAAATAAAAATTACATTTGCCTTTTAAAAAAAATTAATATATCTTTTCTCCTACCTTGTTTGATTGACTGCTATAAAAACATTTTTTTTTTATAAATGAATAAATTCAATTACTCACCGGCTGAAATTACTTCAAACTAAATTTAAGAATGAATCTAAATTATCCTTGTGCATAGTGAAAATTCACTTTAAACTATAAAAAAATCCTTTTTTTTTTATTAGAACTAAAAAGAAAGTCATTCCCTATTAATTTATTTTATTCTACACATCTACTGAAAATCAGTGCATTTTACGTTTTATTTTCTGTAACAAAAAAAAAATTCAATTCATTATAAAAAAAAAAAACCTTCAAGTTGTTTTCTTTACGAACAATACGCTATTAATTAATTTTCCGGTGCTACAGATAAGCTCTCCGTTTTTGTTTTTTTTTTAAATTAAATTTCTCATTTATTATTCTATCGAAATTGATTAACTGTATAAAATATTAAATTTTTCATTAAACTTTCCATATTCAATTTTTTCTGTTCTTTTTTTTTCTTTTTTTTGCTTTTATTTTTAATTCTTAATAAAACACAAAAGTACTTTTTTTTGTTTGTTTGTTTAAAGTATCCGGTTTTTTTATTTATCAACTCAATTCAATTATAATAATATGAAGCTCATTAAGTTTTATGTTATTAAAAATTTATAAAATTAATAATTTTCAATTATAATCAAGCTTACAGAAGCTTATTTATTTTCATGAAATTTTTTTTTTTTTATTATACAAAGCAACAACAACAAAAAAATGAAAATAATGTGGTAGGTGGATAAATAAAATTAAAACTCATTTTTGTTATCATTATAAAATGACCGATTGTTATTGTTTATCATCAAAATCAGCACAATGTTGTTTTTTAGTGGATTTTTTTTTTATTCGTTTTTCTTTTTATTTCGATGAATTTATTAAATTTTATTTTTTAATAAATATTTTAAAAAATAAATGAGATACAAATTAAAAGTTAAAAACAAAAAAACAACAAAAAAAAATTCATTAAATATTAAAAATACTTGATTAATGAAATTAATATTTTCTAGAATAATAAAAAAAATAGTTTAGCGAATAAAAAGGCGAATTAAATAACGGTAATCAGTTTTTGATTGTTTTAAAGTGAAAATACAACAAAGTCTCAGTATTAAAAAAACAATATATTCGTATTTAATTGTGTGTCACCAACGAATTAAGGTTAATTTGAAAAAAAGAAAGATATTTTTCAAAATCAACGAAGTCTGTTTTACGTTGTTTTTTTTACTTTTGACAAAAATATTACAACATAAAATGTTGATCTGTTAAACTTCAGATTGTCAATATATCGTATGAAAAATAAAATAGGTAAATTTTCTAATTTTCTTCAGGATTATCATGTTTAGCAAATCGAAATGTCAAAGAAAGACAAAAAAACAAACAAATGATAAGACAAGCAAACGGATAAACAATATACACACTATAGTATCTATCTTATTGATAAATATAACAAAAATGTTATTTCTAAAAATGAAAATTGCATCAGATATATTGAATGTCAAAAAATAAACTTATTTATGATTTGAACGTGACTTGATTTTTCATTTTTGTTTTTGACTTGTTTTTGTATTTCCTTTTTTTATGTCTTTATTTGGAAAAATAGTGAAAAAACGATATATACGAATGTATTGAGAAATATTTCAGATAAATATCATTTTAAAGATTTAATATTTTTAGGTTTTTTTTTTATTTATGGAAATTACAGCAATATTTTGGTTAAAGAGCTTTATAAGAAATTTTTAGTATTTCACCGTAAAAATTTAGAAGATAGTTTACTGTTCAGGATCAAAGCACAAAGATTTTGTACTTCTTTTTCTTATTCCTTCAGAGTTTAATTCTGTTCTGAAAATCATCCCGGACGCCTGTCTTTTTTGTGGAACTCTCACAAGGATTTTGATAATTCTAAATAATGGGCTAAATACTTTTTTTTAAAGAAGAAAGTGATGGAATAAGAAAATGTGCAAGAAAAATTTACTTTCTATCGTATGTCAGCAATAACACCTTTTTAATTAATTCTCTTCCTAGTAGATACACTACCATGTTAAAAAGCATGAGGTGTTTAAATTAGAACTCATTCCATTGTATTCTTTGATAGACAGTCAGCAGACAGCAATTTTGTAATTTCAAAAAGTTAGAAATCTTTAATGACGATAAGTTAATTAATCAGAAAAAAACATAATCCCCACTGTCCCTACTACAGAAAAATATTTTTAATTGTATATTCAAATTGGAGAATGATGTTAAAAGAAAACATCTGCAATGGATACACCCAATTCTTGTTTTGATTTTATTTAATATTGAAAATGTAAATTTCGACAAGAATGTATGTGGGTGTCAATCATTTTCGAAAATTTGGAAAGGAGAAATCTCACCCTTTGAAAGAATATATTTTCATAGTTATTAATGAGAATTATGTGAAGAAAGGATAACGGATCGAAATTATGAAAGAGATGAATAAAATTTAAAATGGTGGTTATAATCATTTACCAAGTGTATTAATCAGCATATAAATATCACCTTCATAACATATTCATATATCACATGATGTCATTGACTTTATACATAGTAGAGGTACTTCAGTACATAATGTTTAATGAAATTTATTAAAATTCAATAAAAGTCACTACAGAATATGAAGGAAAAAAAGGAAAAAAAAAAAAAAGATATTCAAATTTTAATTATTCATGTTACGTAGTACACTTACCTGTGTTATTTCTTTTTATATTCTTGTTATACATTCTTCTTGTTCTTCTTCTTTAGAATTAATTGGATTAGTTGGGTTCAATAACTTTAGATTACATTTTATGCATGAGTATGACATATGATACAAAAAAGAAAAGTAGTTCTATGGGCAAATCGAAAAATATGTGTGTGGCTTACGTTTTTTATGTTAATTTTTTCTTTTGAACATCAAAGAAAATTAAAAATAACCTAAAACCTTATTAAATGAATATTGATGTCTATAAGCCTTTCGTTTGAAGGTCTTTTTGTTTGTTTTTTGTTTTTTTTTTTTTAATTTTAGACGTCTTTACCAGAATACGAATAGAATAAGGTCATTGCCGTTAAATTTTACTTAACTATACGTACGTACGTCTTATGTCAGGAATAACCTTGAATTATAGGAGAAATTTTTAAATATAATTGAGACTGACATAGATAAAACCTTTTTCAAAAAAACTTTAACAATTTTTGACTCGATAGTGAGAAAATCACATTGGTTTTTTTTTTTTGGCGTTCTAAACTTTTTTTAAACATTTTTTTCTTTTTGCAAAAAAAGTATATCGTGTCTCTCTAATCGTTATAGCTTAATTTTTCCATCTAAAAGTTAGAATAAAAACTTTACAGTTTTTCTTAGAAGGCACTTATAAAGAAACTCCTATATATACATATATATATATTTTTTTTAATGGAATAGAAAAAACTTTGTTACAGATTTTATCACTTTCTACAAAAAACAAAAAAAACAATAACAAAAAAAAAAAAAATAAATAAAGAAGGAAAAAAAAACTTTCTTATTATCCTTTTGTTATTGTAATTTTGCATAATCAAAATATATTTTTTAAAGGACATTTTTATTTTTATTTTTCCCATATAATGAGAGTTTTACAAATAAACAAAAAAAAAAAATTATAAATATTTGGCTCTGTTTTGTAGATATTCTATTTTGATTACCCTTAGATTTATTTTTTTTTTTTGTTCCTTAACAAAGAGAGAAAAAATATGACACAATACAAATAAAATAAAGTCCATTGTTTTGTAATGAAATGTGATTTTTTTTTCTTTTTCAAATTACCAGATCATTTAGAAAGAAAATAAAATTCTCATTTAATTTTTTTCTTCTTCTTTAATTTGTTTTGTTTTGTTTTTTTTTTCGAAAGATATTGAAATAGAAATTCAAGATAATGTCCTCCTGTTTTTTTTTTTTTTTAATGTATCCTGTTTCATATTATCATTCACAGTCATCATGGCGACAGTAATATATACCAGTTGAGAAGTATCGAACAAATTGTTTTCTTTTATTTTATGTATTTTATTTTTTATTTTTTTAATGAAACTGTTAAATCATTGACACAATTTTTTCATTTTGTTTTTATATTTTTTTTGTTAAATTTTATTTCAAATTAACTAAATGAAATTTATTTTCAAATGAAATGAAAATTATGTGATTTGGCTTTAAATGTTTTTTATTTTTATATTTTTTAAATTACACGTCCATTACATCCTCTAGAAATGTGTCGCATATGTGAAAGTAAATATGTGTAAATAACATTCAAAAATTGAGTGTTAAGTGGGGTTAAATGTTTATATTGAAATTTCTTTTTTTTTTTTTTTTTGCAAATTAGAGTCTCATATGTTAACTTAAAATTTAATTTGATGTCCTTGTATAGTTTTTCAATCTTTTCATTATTTTGTTGTTTAAAATTTTTTTTACTACTGCATCCTGACTTTTATATCCCTAAAATAATTTTGTTGCACTGATTATTGTCCTTTTAAATTCATTTTCTTCTACTTACAATAAAAAAAAATTTTTATAGTAAACATTCTCATAACGATTAAGAGAAGCATTCACATCTGTGTGCTTTCTGTGGACAATTTAACGACTGACCAACAGACAGTGTGGTCATATTCAAAGCATAATTTTTATTGCAGAATCATAGACAAAGTAATAAAGAAAAAGGACTAAAATGGTTGAAAATTTATAAGATTATATACAGAATATTACACAATGTGTGCACAAAATTATTGTTGTCTATGTGGTAAACGACATATGTGTTTCTATTGTTTTTTCAAGAATTTATGATTTTTATTTATTTTTTAATTTTTGTAAATACCTACTTCAGAAAAAACTTTGAAAAATATTTTAAAAATTTTATTAGTCGGCATTTTAAGGAAAATTTAAAAGGATGAGCATCTGCTGCTGTGAGAATTGTTTTTCGATTTTTATTTTATATTAATTTAAGAATAATGATGGAAAATATTTTACAACCTATCAAAATAACTTTTTCGATGTATACATCATATTATCCTTTTTACAAAGCACTTAAAAAACAACTAAAAAAGTTTCCTTTTCAATAGCTTTTTAAAGAAAATATTTTGAAAATAAAAAATTTATTAAATAAAACAAAAATCAACAACTTTTAAAACATTTTCAAAGGTTTTTCTTTTTATTGTTTTGTTTCGTAAAAAGGACCCATCCTTAAAGTTCAAAAGTTTAAAAGCTGTTGATGAAAAACACATAAAAGCAAAAAAAGCAAAAAAAAAAAACATTCTTTTAAAACACACTTTTCTTCTTCTTTTTTGTTTTTTATTTTTTGATGTTTCCTTCGTTGATGTCTTCATTTTATAAAAGGATAACATAAAAAAAATAAAACCGTTTTTTTTGTTAGTCATTTTCAATTTTCTTAAACTGTTATACAAAATTTACACATTAGTTTTATGACTCAGCAACAAAATATCATAACTTTCAGTCTGTATAAAAAGATATTAGTTTGGTTTACCAAAAAAAAAAAAAAAAAGAAAAAAAAATAGTAAGCTATAACGGAATAATGATTAATCGAACAAACTGTGTTCCTGCCAAAACATATAAAGTGCAATTCACCACAAATGAACCATTACAATCTTAATTGACTCGACAATAAAATGAAAAATTCATTCAGATGATTAATCATAAATTTTTGTTTTGTTTTTCATTTTTTCTTGTTTTTTGTTTAGTTTTATTTGCATTCATGTGTGAGCATTAATGCATATTTGCATAATTAAAATATTTTCCTCATAAATGAATTTCATCCAATATCCTGACAATGGAACGAGAAAAAAAAAAGAAGAAAAAATTTAAATAAACAACAAAACATCAACAAATAAATTGATATGTAAATGAGCCCTAAATGTTAACAATAGAGAAAGAGATTTTAAAAAGAAAATATGAAAAAAAGAACAGCTTCATAACAAAATATTGGTTGACATTTTCATTTAAAATTAAGCCGTTTGGTTTTTGTTTTTGTCGTGTTTTATATTATAAATTTGATTTTTATAGACTTTCGACCACCCTTCATTATTATTTTACTATATATATGGAAGCTTTTTCAGCTCATATGATGATTTTATTTACTGTTAAAGGCTTCCCAAAGCCCCTATGTCAGGTTATCAAATAGAACCAGGTCTTTAAATTTTTCAGTACTTTTTGCCAGTTTCAAGCTTAAAAATTAATTCAACAAAAACAAATTTCTCTTCCTTCGATTTAATTAACTTTTTTTTATTAATTTTTCATTTGCAATACGCTTTTTTTTTTCTCTTCAGTAAACTTTGGATTTTATTTTTTGTTTCCTATCTCAGCAAAAAAAAAAAAAAAAAAAAAAAACTGAAATGCGTGACTTCGTACTATAACAGTAATTTTTGCGCCTACATTTTTTTTTTTTTTTTTTTTTTTGAAATAATAAATACATACATCCTTTTTTTTGTTGTTTTTGTTTACATTATTCTATAGTTAAGATATAACGCGAAAGAAAAACCCATTAAATACTTTCATTATGACAACAATTTATTTTGTTGTAAAATAAACAGCAATTTTAATTATCATTATTTTATGGAGAAAGTGCAACTTTTTGCTCTCTTTCATTGATGGGTGTTAATATACACAACAATACAACAAATTGTATAATGTTGGTTGGCAGCATAAGTGAAAATGCAATGCAAGGCTAAAATGGAGAAAAAAATATTACAAAAAAAAAAAAAATCGGGAGAAAATAATAAAAAAGGATACGGAAAATAAATTTTCTGTTTACGTTAATAAAATATATCCTTTAGCTGTATAATGTAATAAATGCATTTATTTATTTATTAAAAGGATGTTTAAGACCGAATAATATCGTTAAAAACATAGTGCTACTATTGTTGTTGGTACCTTATAATGAAATGTGTTAGACAGGATATAAAGCTACTTGTATATACACATTGCGTTTAAAATTATTTGTAAAGGATCGGTGGTAATGATAAAGTTAAATTAATTGTAGTTTCTTGTTTTTTTTTTTCTTTATTTATAGTTACATATATCTATTTTCTTTAATAAGGATATATTTAGGAAGTTTATGAATAAGTTACGACAAAACTTAAAGTAATACGTCCAGTTTGAAAATTTTTATAAAAATTTTCTATAATAAATGACTTCTTTTTCTTAATTATTTTTAAACAATTGTCTTTGATTAATGACACGTGTCTTAATACGATACACATAACTAATATCTAAAATACAAATTCAAGTTCATTACAAGTGTAATGCTTGTCCTTAATCCTCATGTAAATCGATTCAATCATGTTATACTAAGATTATATTCTCTTATATGTTACATATCCTTATTTCTTCCATTTTTTGTAAGTAATCTGCAAACTCATTCTATCTAAAATTATCTTTAGTGATCAATTTTACACAAAACGAAGAAAAAAAAAACATTATAAAAACATGTGCTGATACGTTTACATGCAAGAGAAAAAAAAAAACAGAATAAAAGAACGTGATATTTAAACCACAAATTTCAAATATTTGTGTAATTAATTTTTACTTCATTGAATCACAATGAAAAAAAAAAAAAAAAACAAGACAGAAAGAGAAAAAACAAATTGAATAGCGACATTTTGGATAATCCTTTATAAACATTTTAACGTCAGTTGTTTTTTTTTTTTATTTCTATTTTTTTAAATATAGAAAATATTCAATAAATTATTTTACGATGATATATTAAGGATAATGAATAGTGATATAAACTTAAGTATATATGACATACAAAATTTTATTCATAAAGATAACAAGAGTTCATAAAAAAAATATATATATGTATATTATGTGTATTTATGTTTTTATAAACTTATGATGTATGAAAAATTTATGTACTATAGACAAGAGGAATTTTTTGTACATAAAAAATCATGAATTTGATAAAATGAGAATCTTTTTATTGGTTTTTTTTTTTGTCATATAGAAAATAAGATTTTTGATAAGAAAAAAAAAACGAATTTATAATCTATATTCTATAGTATATGAACAAAAAAAAAAAAAAAAGCTACACAGAGAAAACTTTCATCTATTATCCTTTTTTAATTTTTCCTCTTTTAATACTCAATTATCTAGCAGAAATCGTAATAGTAGCATATGGGACTTTATTATAAGAAGAGAATGCCACTTACGAAAGTCAACAAAAAAAAAATAAATTAAAAAAAATAAAAAAAAATAATAAAAAAAAATAATAAAGGAAAGTCTTTGTGAAAATCCAGAAAAGAGTTTTTGATTCAATTCCAACAAAGCACTTATATTTAAGTTTACTTAACATTTATCTAAAAGGGACCACATACACTTAACTAAACTCAGTTCTTAAAAAGCTATCCTTTTTGTGAAAAAATCTCTTTATAAACAACACACAAATATATTAAATTTTAGGTACATACATAAATGTTACGTAATTCTACACATTATGTATATGAGATTTTTTAGATAAAGTTTTCATGTGATTTGTTTTCCTTCTCATATTGATTCTGTAGCAATACATACATATTAAATATACACAGTCAATTTAAACGTGTCTAAAAGATATCTAAACTTTAAATATTTTTCTATAGCTATGAAGTTATCCTTTTATTAACTTATGTAAGAAAGACTGTTCGTTCAATAAAAAAAATTTTCAAAGTTGTTCTTTAAAAATGCATGCATAAAAAAAAAGTGAGTAATAACAAAGAAAACATTGTATAAGTTGTAACATATCCTATTTTTAATGATATACATTATTCTTACATATATGTACATTAAATCTCAAATGCATAAAACATGTGAAAAATTAAAAGAAAAACTAAAAAACACATACACAAAATGTTACTTTTTTATGTCACATAATAAACTTTTTAAATAAGAAACTTTTATAATATCCTTTAAAAAACATAAATACTTTTGGTATATACATACATATATACGCCCCCTTATTCTCTGGGAAAAAATAATACCTTTTCTAGTTATTTTATTTATTTTTATTTTTTTTTGTTGAAAATATAGCCTTTTATTTCTTTGAATAATACATGAAATTTAAAAGTTACCATGCATTTTGAATGTAAAAAAAAAAAAATACAAACAAACAAAAATTACATTATGTACAAAATGCATTATTATATCTCATCAGTTGACAACATTGTTGCATTATTAAGCCTGAGATTTTACACAAATAATTTTTATGAAGTTTTTGTTGTTGTTTCTGTTGTTTACAAACACATACCACTTTAGAAGGGTAATATGTCCTTCGTTTTTTTTTTTTTTTTTGTTTTATTTAAGAAAATAATAGCAGTACAATTTTGTGTAGGACTAAAAGCACAGGTGTATTGTATTATTTAGTTGAGTGCAAGTTGTAAAACCTGAAAAAGCCATCCATGTCAGTGGGTGGTTAGTAGGTGGTAATGATGAATGAAAGGAACAACTATACAAGTATGTCACGTACGGAAATGATCTATTGATTTACTTAAGGAGTGCTTTTACTTGACTTTAATCAACAACATTTACATAATAAATGTGTAAATTAAATTTCCTACATAAAAAACATGCTGTCAGTGTACGTACTTTTTTTTTTTCTAATAATTTCTATTTTGCAAATGTAGAAAATATAAAAGTACCGACCATACGATGCAATTTATTTTACAATCAATAATTAAATCCGACTGTGCTTAAATTTAAAAAAAAAAAAATGTCCTTAAGTTTCAAGATATGAAAAAACATATTTTTTTAATTCTTGCACTTTTTGCGAATTCTATAAAAAAAAAAAAAAAACAAAAAAAAAAAAAACAGGACAAGAAAATTTATGCTTTTCTAATAAGTAAATAGCGTGAGAAACTACAAAAGTAAATTTATTTTTGAAAAATTAAAGTTAAATATAAAAAATATGAAAACATCCTGAAAGGATATTATGTGGCATTTCATACATACAATAAAAACTGTATAAAAAAAAACGGATTTCAACACATCCGACTAAAGTGTGAAGAGGAAGCTAATTTTTCTATTTATTTTCTTTTTTCGTTCTTATTTTTTTCCGTCTTTTTATTTAATTTAGTGACTTTTTTTTTTTTCATAACATATCGCGTGAAAGGATGTAATTTATTTTATGTTCTAGATTTTTTCAAGCGAATAAAAAGAAAAGAAAATTCTAAAATGTAAAACATGTGAATGTAAACTAGAAAATGACATTTGAAAGGGAGAAAAAAATACAATAAAAAAAATAGGGGGGGTGGCAGAGTTGAAGAATGTGGGATTCCTTCAAGGCACCGAAATAATAAACTGAAAAATTCAAGAAACTCAATTATTTATTTATTTACTTTTTTTTTTTTTTTTTTTTTTTTCATAATTTTCATTACTCAAAGGATCGATTTTTTATTTATTTATTTTATATTTTTCAAAATATTGAGAGAAAAAAAAACCACCCGGTATATTTTTTTTCTTCACGTTTTTTAAATTATTCATTTTTAAACAAAATATTCTTTTATAAATTTGTATATAAACTTTATTATATACTTGTTGTATTTATTTTTGAAATCTGGATTTTCATATACTGTTACAATAAATATTGTGTTCTGAATTTATATACGCATAAAATGAGGAAGGAAAAAAAAAATATATAAGAAAATATTATTTTTATTCAAATGAACAGTTTAAATTCTCTGGAAAAAAAAAAAAAGTACGAAAATCTTATTTAAATGATAATTTTTTGATATTATGTTTACATACATATTTTTGTGTACAACACATATATTTTTTTTTCACAACGAATACCACAGTTTTGTGGTAGAAAAAAAAAGGATATTCATATACATGTGTGTATATTGTATATATGTATATATTTAAATATTTTATGTATAGAAAAGCATGATGGCATGAATCCAACAGTAAAAGAGGAAGAATAAGTAAAGAATAACAAAATAAACATAGAAATATCATTATATGAGTCTACAATGGTTAAATTATGGTAATAACGATAATTTTAAACATAACTTCCGCGTTGCTTAGAGTTTTTAAGATGATTTCCTCTCTCTGAAAAAAAAAAAAATAAAATAATCCTTTTTTTATTCTGTCATTTTATTTTTTTATTTTTAAGGGTTAACTGACATTTAGATAAGAAATAAAGAAGAAAATTAAACAAATTGGGATCACATATGAAAAACGGATTTTTATATTCATACGTACATATGTATGTATAATATTTTTCATGTACGGATGGGAATTAAGTGAGTCGTTTAAAATCAAATCAATGTAAAGAAAGAAAAGTAATTTTAATTTCATAGGATTTTCATTTTTAAAATCGGAAAAAAGACATTATAATCCTCATTCCTGAAGTAATGGTTGTTGTATTAAATATGTTTCACTAGGGGTTTTTTCGAAAAAGGAAAAAAAAATAATAAAATTCACGAATTTAAAGATGATTTTTTTAAATAGTAGGTACTTAAAGTTATTCAGAATTTTATTAGAATGGATTTGTTCATTTACGAAAAATTTAAACTTAAAAATTAAAGTGTTGAATATTTTTTCCTGTAATGAGAAAAAAACCGTGAGAATTGTTAAAATTTTGAATTTGAACTTAAAAATAAAGAGTCATTAAGTGAAAATTTTAAAAATGTCATTCACGGGATGCAAATAGAACAAAAACAAACTTTAATTTCTAATTTGAATAATTTTTTAATGAAATCTTTTTTAAAATAAAGCAATTTATCCCCTTTTTGAATCAAAAAAAAAAAAAAAAAAAAAAAAAAAAACTAAAGCCTTTTGTAGTATTAGTGCTTTTTATTTTTGCAAAAGAGGAAAATCTATTTAAAAATTAATTTGTACGTGACTTTTTGATCCTTCTTATGTATACAATACATTTTAGTTCTAATTCTATGAGAGATTCTTTGATTAAAGTTCTTTTAAAATGTTTTGTGCATGCAAAATAATAATATTTAAATTCAAAAAAAGGGTCCAGATTGTAAATGAGAAAGATTCTTTGAATGAGTGACATATAGGGTGAAAAAAAAAACGCATGTACGTGATTTACACATTCTTTGAAAAATTGCGTATGGGAGAATAGCTTTTGAATTTTTCACTCTTTTTTAAAAGTTTTGTTCGAACAAAGAATATACATGTCACCTGAATGCTTTGAATTATTGCTTAAAGGATTAATAATAATACAAAACTTAATTAAGTGTACTGTTCTTTAGATTCTTAAGAATTATTTTTTGTTGAATATAATTAAAATTCTGTAATTTTAAATTAGAAAACTTAAATTATTTCTCATAAAATTTATTTAAATTTCATCTTTAATTCCTTTTTTCATGCTATTTAAAGTAAACTGTTAAATCTTTCAACAACAACAAAAAAAAAAACAAAAATAAATTTTGAAATCAATTAAAAATTAAAATTAATTTTATTATATGAAATTTTTAACACAGAACAGCAGACATTACATAAACTTGTTAATAAAGGACCAGACGATTTTTATGTTACAACTGAAAACTTTTTCAAGGATAATTAAGAGAAAGAAGCAATAACTCAGTAACTACTTCATTTATGAATTAAAAAAGTTTTCAATCAAACTCTTTTTTTTCTTTTTTCTTTTTGTTATTTTCTTTTGTCACACCTGTCTTCTGATAAAGTTTTCCTTTCAATTTTAATGACTTCAGTATACACATTTTAATTGGCTCCTGTAAAAAAAAAAAAAAAAACTTTACTATACAAATTTTTCAATTTCATTAATTTTATTTATTTATTTTATTTTTTTTTTTTGTCATTTTTCTCGAAAGCAGTAAATTATAAGTAAACGATTGAGTCTGTTAGTTGAGAAATTACAACTACAATTGTATTCTATCGATCGATTATCCAATTAAGTGGACTCCTCTTTTTATTCCTTTTTTTTTTTTTTTTTTTTTGAAATATATTTTATATTTGTTTTATTCATTTTTATGTAGTTTCTCTCAAATGTTACAAAGAAGAATAAAAAAAAAAAAACAACCACACAGCACAATGTTCAATTTTATTATTGCAATTTAAAAGTTTATCTCGATTTGAAAATATAAAATGACCATGAATTTCTTTTTTTTTTTTCGTTCTTTTTTTTAAACGTAAACGAAAGGCATTTGTGAAATTGAGCTTTTATAGAGAAAAAAAAAAGGAGTAAAAAAACAAAATTATTTTGTTCATTATTGTTGAAAGAGTACGCATAAACGAAAGAAAACTTAAGTTAAAATTGCAATAGGAAGCGTAAAAAAAAAAATAAAACGAAATAAAAATTGTAAAAGTATCTATACAAAGTGTTGAAAATTACACAGAATTAACTTTTATAATAGTTGTGTTGCACCCATCAAAACCACCTACTGTGCGGTTTTATTTTCGAATTTTCATTTTCATTGTCAGACATTTTTATTATTTAAATTGATTGGAGAACAAGTAAAAAAATGTATGTTAAATATAAAAGAAAATACACACACACACACACACAAAAAAAGTTTACGTAATGCAATTTTTATATACATAGATATATTAAGTATGTTGAATAATATAACAAGGATATCGATGAAGTAATTTATATGTAAATTTAATGGGTAGCCCATAGTAAATTCTACAGTTAACTGTCGATATCATTGTAGCAGTCGTCTAGTCAACCAAACTATAGATTTTGTGTTCCTTCTTTGTTTTTTTTTATTTTATTTTTTTTTTTTTTGCTTAATTCAGTAATCATTTTAAATCCGAATTGTAGACGATTGTATGGAATAGAGTACATTCCAATTTCTTTACAATGTCCTTTTTGCATATAAAAACGAATTATTTCTTGTTTTTTTTTTCTGTGCTCCCTATACATCCATTAACTCAGCATGGCTTTGAACAAAAAAAAAAAACGTAAAAGAAAAAAAAATAGAAAATACCAATAATGAAATTTACAAGAAAAATCAACGTTGTTTTCCTTTTTTTTTTCCTATTTCCCAAAGTTTTTATAGGATTTAAAGAAGTGAAAATGAAAGAAAAAAATGTGGTAGGAATGATGTGCGGATTGGTCTGAATTGAAAGAATTTGTGTTTTTTTTTTGCACTTTATATGCAAATTTTTTTTCTTAATATGCATTTTACGATACAGTAGTAGTAGTCAAACATAATTTTACAGATTATGTTGAATCAGAAAGATTTTCCATTTTTCGAAATCTTACGCAATTTAAAAAAGAAGCGAAGCTAAGATTTAAAAGATTGAATTGATAAAAATGAAAGAAGAAGGAAGAAAAGAAATCGTATAGAAAGGAATAAACGAAAAAGTAATTTTGAAAGATTTCATTTAATGCGGCTTATACGGAATTTGTGTTTGGAGATAAAAAAAAAAAAAGAAAATTTAAAGGAGTACAATGGGTGTGTGTTGAGTGAGGGGTTTGAATATCACCATTTTTTTTTTTTTAAGAAAATTAGATAATTTTAATACAATGATTCATTTTATTTGTTTTTTTTTTATTTTTTTATTGAAGGACACACTGCAGCTTACGGGTGATTGTAATGGTTTTCGCTGACTCGTAAGTTTTTTCAAATTTGTTGTGAATCCTGAATGCTATAGAAGATGTCTTATGGGAGAGTTGTCACATTTTACTCTCTTCTTAATGGAATGCAATTTTTTTTTCTCATTTCAAAGATTTTTCTTAATCAAATTTAAAAAAAAAAAAAAAAATCAAAAGGACACAAATTTCGAATTATTTTTTTTTAGCTTATAAGAATAATATTTTTTCATATTTGTTATTACATTTAAATTACCTCACATGTTTTTAAAACTAAAAAAAAAAAATATACATATATATTTTTTAAAAATTTTACCACCAGAACATTTTCTAACTTGTAACGATAAAGTTTTTCTCACTTTTAAAAATAAGTAAAAACATTATTTTTAGTTACACTTTCAATTCTTCTATGTATATTTCATGTTTGGCATACAATTTAATATAAAATTTCTAATTTTTTTTTTTTATATTACTTTGTTATGAAAACTCAACAAACATAGATTTTATATCACATGTACCTATTTATTTACCGCATATACACAAGAGAGAGAAATGAATGTGTGTACATACATTTGTATATTTGATATTATGTTTATGCATCTGTTACGGGAATATCACAGGATTTGTATTTATATAGAAGTGATGTACATGCATGCATTATATGAGTGTCAGAAAAAGGGTGTTATAACTTTTCAATGTTTAAACTTTTCATGTGTAACATGAATTATTTGTTCACGATATATATGAATTACAAAATATTGATATTCTGTATAGTAAATAGATTGCAAACATTTTAAAGCAAACATAAAAGAAAATGATATGAGTATGTAATATGAAACGATATATTATATGAAGATATGATGATATGTATATGTTCTCTCATATAATAAAAATTTCAAATAATATGTCATTTTAATACTTTTGAATAACTAAAAGAGAAAGATTCAAATTTTATGAAAATTCCATGAAAGTTTTTAAATAAAAAAAAAAAAAAATTAAAAAAACAAACATATGTTCAATGAAAATTTTATCTTTAAAAATACGTAAACGTGAAAAGTTAGTTCAAATGCTAATTCTTGTGGAAACGCCGCATATAAGATAGGTGATAAATTGGAAATAATAATTTTAGAAAGAAAAAAAAAATAACGGAAAAGATTTATGATGTAATTTATGAAGCCTTTATTTTCAATACGAAGAATATTTTTTGTCATATATAAGTTCATGTTTCAATTTAAGATACTTTGAAAATATATACGTATGTCGAAATTTTCTTATTAATTTTTGTTTTTTTTCGATCTCCTAAAAATGAAAATCTAGAAAAGTAATGGAGAAAGTTATTTGAAGGCTAATTTAATGAAAAAAAAGAGCAAGAAAAAAAAAATGAACAGAAAAATCAATATTTGTACGTCTGTATCTAATAAAATCTCTATTTTTGCTTTTTATTTTGTATATAAAATCAATAAAAATAAGCCTGATGCGTAATAAAAACATTTAATGTTTACACATACATATACATTCGAAATTCATCTCAAAATTTATTGATTAAAAATGTGAATAAAGAAAAAACAAAAAAATTGGAGAAGAGAAAATCTGAGGCTTTTATCAATTAGGAAATGAATTTGCCTTCAAGTCAAAAAAAAAAAAAATAAATAAATAAATAAAATAAAAGGAAATTTTCCCTTTTTTTATTAAGTCCTTCGTATGAAAATAAAAAGAACGAAAAATAATACACAAAAAAAAAAAAAAAAAAAGTAAACACAAAAACAAAAAGAAAGCAAAAACGTTTTCATAACATGTTTTTTAGGAATTTCATTTGATCCTGTTATCCATCGTCTAAATTGTTTTTTAATTTTGAATTCCTCATATTTAAAATTTTTATTTATCGATGCAATGTTAATTGATTTCGAAAATATTTATTTTAATCATCGGAAAAAAAAAATATTTTTCGACGATAACGATGATGTGATTTAATTAAATTTCTTTTCTTTTCTTTTTTTTTTTTTTTTGAGATAAAATTGATTTAGTTAACCTACATTTTTCGTTAATTCAAATTTTGAATGCCATCATAATCATCATCATTATTATTTTTCGAATAAGTATAAACCGTTTTCATCTTTAGATTGTGTAATTAATGATATATGTAGAATTTTCAGAAAAATTCTAAATTTTATTTCAAATGTATCTTTTCCTGCATATTATACGAGATTTATTCATGAAACAAAGGTAACCTCATTAACAATTTAATTTCTAATTAATTATCATGTTTCAAATATTATTTATGATTTTCCTATTGTTTTATTTTTATTTTTTCGAAGTCCTTAATATTGAATAATGAATTTTTGAATTTGTCATCCTTGGAGTATGCAAGAAGATTTAGGGAAAAACGAAAAATGATAAATCAAAAATAAAACAATCGAATTATTTTATTTCTAAAAAAATTTTAGATAATTTTAAACAAAAATGCTTTTAAATTTAATCCTTGAGAAAAGAAAAAAAAAACGACTAAGAAATTTCTAAATACATTTTCAAGCAGTGTTTTATGATACTATTTTACTATATCAATTCCACTAAAATCCTTACAACAACAATTTAAAATTCATTGAAAATCTTATGATTTTATCTCTTATGAAATAATTGTGTAAAATATTAGCAAGTATTTGAAAATTGAATTCTTTGAATAACTTACAAAAATACTTTATTAATTTCACTTTCATGTAAAATTTTATCTGTAATTTTAATGTGTGTTTGTGTGAATGTGAATTTAATAAGTAAAATCATTTGAATTCATCCTTAAAAATTAATTTTGAATTTATTACATAAATACGCACAAAACAGATAACAGAACATAACCGAAATTTACAATTATAAACAAACCAATTCAACTACACGAAATACACAAAAGTTTGATGGTTGAAGGATTTAAGGATTTTAACTTTTTTTTTTTGTTTTTCTAGA
Organism: Bombylius discolor; assembly: GCA_939192795.1. Taxonomy (NCBI): domain Eukaryota; kingdom Metazoa; phylum Arthropoda; class Insecta; order Diptera; family Bombyliidae; genus Bombylius; species Bombylius discolor. The sequence continues at coordinate 48,947,859 of OW584240.1, read as the reverse complement.
TTATGAAGTTCCTTAACTTTGTTTTTCATTTAAATCTCTCTGAATCATTATTATTTCGTAAAGGAAATTTATTGTATTCAAATTAAAATAAAATATTATTACGCAGACAGCAGACAGATAATTAATTGACTATTTTCTTAAAGGATTTTAAGCTTTATTCAATTTTTTTTATGTTTTAAGGAATTTGATAATTCATGAAATAAAAGTAAAATTTAAACAAAAATGGAAAAAGAGAAAAGGAGAGACTTGATTGGTTAAAATTAGGTAAAATAGTAATTTCAAATCAAATTTTATTCTTGTTATAAAAATGATTGACCTATTTTTCTTTTATAACACAAAATTAAATAAAAATCACAATGTCAATAAAAATTTTTCAGTTACCTACATATACTGAGCACTACCAATAACCTGGTGTCAGAGTCATGAATAATGATTATCTCATGTTCAATATTTTCATAACTTTACCATTATTTGTATTTTGAAAAAAAAAAAAAAAAAAAATTAACTTTATAAATGAAAGAGTAAATAAATCGATTTACCTATGACGGATATTCCTGTGAATGTAAACAAAAACTAAAATTTCTACCGTATCGGAAAAAAGGATTAAATTACAAATTCTACGTACCTATATAAAATAAATAATAAACAAACATAAAATCTAAATTGTATATTCCTGTAACGTAGGATAACAGGTTATTTGAATAATATGTACCCTTAAGGATATTTTTGTTGTATAATATTGATACAAGGATACACAAATTTATTTTTACATGCTGTGATAATACCAATATAAATGAAATTTCAATTTTTGATCCTTTTTCTCGTTTGTAGAAAAATTATTTAGTTAGTACAATTTAGGAATGCTTTTAAAATCAAAATGGTAATCGATACTCTTTCGTCCTTTATAATTTTTTTTTCTTATTCTTCTCACTTTTATTTTTTAGTTATAAAAAGCTTATCTATGTTTAATAGAGTTTAAAAATGTACTTTCCCCTCTACCATATTTCTTACAAAGAAACGTGAAATTTTTAAGTTTTATTCCGGTTTCCCGGTTTGAACTAAAAAATATATTAATAAATTCATCTCCGGAAAGCTCATGTTGAAAACTTCGAATGAAGCTTTTATTGTAAATTTCAGAGAAAAGTTTGCCCATATTTTCGAAATTTTTTTTCTTGAAAATTTGAAAATTCAAATACAATTTCGAAAAATAAAATTTAAATAGAGAAAAATTGTAATAATTTGTTCTATCACTTTTAAGGTAAATATAATTTTATTCTCTATTTTTTTATTTTAGAATTGTAATGCAATCTCAAAAAGTCGAACTACAGTGAATATTTTTTACTACTTTTTATATTTAAAATTAAAGATAGAAAAATGAAAAAAAAAAATATCAAGTTTTCCATTTTAAATTTTTCAAGTACAACCCAATTTTTCTGAGCCATTTTCTTTCTTCTTTAAAAAATTATTTTTATAAAATAAACTGACAAAAGCATACGAAATTTTTTTTTTTTCAAAGAGTTTATTTTTTTCGTACTAAAGAACATTAATGATAATATCATTCGTTTTCAACACACACAAACAAACACATACTACACACACACAAACAGATAAATTCAACATTTATTGAATATACAAGGGAACATTTTTCACAAATTTATTACAAAAGTTTTTCATTGAATAATCTCTAATTTTTTTTCTCTTTATTATTTTTTTTGGAAAATTAATTTCACTTCTACTTAAATAAAATCTCAGAAAACTATCTAAACTAGAATTTATTTATTTCTTTTTTAAAAATTTTTTTTTTTTAAAGATCCTTCACTATGAAATAAACTATATGAACTTTTAACAAAATAAATAAAAAAGTATTCAGGATAATGATAAAAATGTTATAAAATTTTTTTTTAAAAATACACAAAAGGAAAATGTTGATAATATGACAAAAAAAATTTAAAAAAAAAAAGAAATTACTCGTAAAGAGAACAGAGCAAAAACTAACATGTTTTATACAATTTAACATTACTTTTGTTGTATCTAAGAAAAATTTAAATTGGTATAGTGGGTGGGAAATGTATAGTATAAAACATAAAATAATTTAAAAAAAATAGAAGACAAGTGGAGTAATTACTTTGGTCAGCAAATATTTTTGTTGTTGAACTGTCAGTTTTTGGTCTTTCTTCCATGATACAAGAAAATAATGTCCTTTTATTGTAATACAAAGGAAATAAATATCTCTTATGAAATTTTTTTTTCTCATATTTTTAGCATTGTTGTGCATTTTTTATGATTTATCGATCCCGACATTATAACTAATGTCATAATTTTCGTTAAATGACAATACTTTAAAAAGGAAATAAATAATACAAAAAGGAAATGAGTAATGATTTGATAAATTGTTATCATAGACAAAGATTTAAGTATCAGTGAAAACGAAAAAAAAAAAAAATAGTTGGGGAACGATAGATGAGTCCTGTTTTTCTTAATGTATCCTCTTCGAGGACAGCTTTTTATTATAATAATATATTTACACTTTATTGTTTGAAAAAATAAAAGAAAATTGTTCAGAATGTCCCTGTGTAGTGTTTATTCAACTAACAGGTAAATTTAATTATCAACAATAAAAAAAAAATTATAATTTAAATTTTTGTTTAAAAAGTAAACTAATCCTTATTTACAAATAAAGCAGAAATCAAACAGATCATATAAATGGCCTGTTTTCTTACATTTAAATAAAAATTTCAAATAATCATCGTTTATTTTTCTTTGAATCCCAGGATGTCTATACGTATCATGAAAACAGATTGTTCTCTGTGTATGTACATATATAGTCAAATTTTTACTTATTATACAGACGACATAATGTGAATGCAAGGATTTATTAGATATTTATGTTCTGTTATATGTACATATGTATATGTATATGAAATGCATCGTGTGCAATGAGTTTAGAGTGTGCATTTAATAGCTTCATTCAAAGTTTCTGTTGATGTCCTCAATAAGTTGTGTATAGAGTTCATTTATACGATACTACATTATTGTTGTTGTTATTATTATTATTATTTTATTTTCCTCTATGTCTATTTAAAGTTTATAAATTAGGCTAAAATAAGAGAAGAAAACATATAAACACACATATGTATGTATACTTATGTGTAGTTTCATGTTTCATTTGATATAAGGTGAAAATAGCTGTTAAAATATAGGACTTAAAACTTTAACACAAAATGCACTTGCATTATGTACATAATCAGTTTTTAATGTCAACATAAAGTACATTTAAAAAATTTTTGTAGAAAAAGGATATACATATGTATGTATGTATGAAAGGATAAATATAAATGGATAATAAGTGAAGCGAATAAAATACCTTAAATAAGTTTCATCATACATGAAAAGGCTAATAATTGTGATGTATGCGATATGAAGTCTGTCAAAATATATATAAAATCAAAAAAGTTTAATATTATATCGTGATTTTTTGTTGTTGTTGTTGTTGTTTTTCTTTAAGTCGATCAATATGAAATTTTTTAGGTTGTAAAAAGGATTATGACTTTTGACATTTCTTAAGTATTTTTTGTTTTTTACAAATTAGATTTTATTATGGAATTCATTTTTGATTTAATTTAATTTAAAAGAAAGCTTTTTATAATTATCAAAAAGGATGAAAAAACAAAAACGGTAATTCTTTTACCAAAACTTTATTTTTTCTTTTTTCTATTCTCATTTACACATAATCTTTTATAAATTCGAAGTAATAGTTTGCAGAAAAAAAAAAACAAAACAATTTCAAATTAAATTTAGAACTCTTTTCTCCCTTTGGGGATTTTTTTTTTCAAGGATAATTAAATTTCAAAGGTCAAAAACTTAATTCATAAAAAGAAAAAAATTACAAAAGAAATAAAGTAGAACGAGACATAAAACTTTGACCAAAAAAAAAAAAAAACAAAACAGAAAAACAAAACAAAAATTTAGAGTTATCTTTAATATTCAAAAACAAGGAAAAAAAAAAAAGAACCCAATAAAAAATTTAGCTTAAAGCAAAATCAATAAAACTCATTTAAAAATTAAGACACTGTCACCGTTACCGCACGTTTACTCTTCTTTTCTTACACAAAATGCTTAAAAAATAAGGAAAATAAATTATTTAATTTCTTTGCTTTTTTTTTTTTTCAATTTTAGAAAAATTCTATAAAGAATTCTATAAAAAATGTGAGAAGAAAAGAAAATAATGCCTCAAGGTACATAAAACAATATTGAAATAATAATAGAAAGTCAACGTATATAGAAGCTATTAAATGGTATTAACTTTTTAACCTGAAATTTAATTAATTTATTGTCCTATTTTTTAAATGTACTTTTAAGCTTCTTTTTATTTAAAAAAAAAAAGATCAATTAAAAAAATGAGATAATTAAAAAAGGAAATTACCACAACGTTGTAGGAAGAACGTAATTATTTTTTTTTTTTTTTGGTATTAAAAAGATATTCTTTGAATAATAAAAGTGTGGCTGAAAACATTTAATATTTCCTCCCCATGAAATTCAAATTTAATCCTATTTTAGATTCCTTAATGAAATATTCTATGGTCATTTCAGTTAAATTTATGTAGTCAATGAAATTGATTTAACCTTACAGATTGATGTCCTGTTGGGATTACCTATTGATGTTCGCAATTGTAATTTTACCAAAATCTCGTAAATTTTCTTTATAGTCATTGTGTAATCCGTTCAAATTGAAAAAAAAATTAAACAGATGCGTAAGTAATTGTCCTCAAAATATTCTAGCAAACAGAAAATTATAATTATCTCTTGAAAATCTTTTCTTATTGAGCGACATTTGTTACATTTTTTTTTTTTTCAATGAAATAATCCACATAGAATTTTTATCTTACGTCACAAGATGAGTGACATAATATGTAACTTACAAGCAAAACGGAATATGTACGTATCCTAAAAAAACAACAGATAAAAGAATTATGCGGGTTATTTTTATTTCACAATCTTATTATGTAAACACATACACACGACATTTTCATAAGCTCACACTTCTTATCTTGAATGAACTTCAGAAAATTAAGGGCAACGGCAAAGAATTAAAGTACCATTAAAGATAAAAGAATATAAGAAGGATATAATTTGACTTCCTGATAAAAGTTAAAAAATTATTTTGCCTTGAAACCATTATGAACACGCACACACACACACATATACCATTTGTTATGGACGTGATAGTTTCTATAATGACATATCGAATGTTGTTGGTTTTTCCTTTGTTTTTATTGGAAATTCTTTTAGCTAATGAGTTCCCAAGTGACTAGTTGAGAACATCTTTAGGCAATATCCTTTTAACAGAAAGTGTCATTTAAATCATATTTCACAATATCCTTTCATGTGTACATTGCATAATGTACGTGGAACATATTATACGACTTACGACCAAACAAATATATAAACACCATCAACTTCATTTATTATCCTTACGTGTCTTTATTGATTTCAATAAATATTGAGAAAATAACAAAAAGAAGAAGAAGAATAAAAAGAATAAAAATTATAACGAAAATATTATCCTTATTATGTTGTTTAGATGAAGTGACATAAAATAATTGAGAAATGTAGGAGGAATAATATATAGAAAGGTTTTATTTTTTTTTTAAATATTTATTTTTACTTTTTTTTTTGTTATTGAAAAATGACAATACAAATGTTTTTTTTTTTTTTTTTTTTTTTTTGTCCTCTGCGTCATTTTTATGGTTTTTTGTTTTTCATGTGTGAGTATGTGTAACTAGGTTATGGTTATGCTCGTGGCATAAGAAAACAGCATTATTGTTTTTGATATGTTTGTGACATAATGTGATGATAAGACGATGAATTTTATCAGAAAATAAAGAAATTTTCTTGTATTGTTGATAAGAGAACATCTCTTATTGTCGTTGAAAATGAGTCTCAAAAGAGTCATCATTATATTACGAATGGGGGGGGGGGGGGCTATTTCATAAACCAAATTCATTTTATTTTTGTATGTGTATGTGACGTTTTTTATTTTTATTTATTTTTCATGTGAAAACAATAAAATGTAAAAATATTAGTATGTATATATTTTTATTTTGAAAAATCGAGTTATTGTCAAATAACATTAACAAACATGATAATGAAATTTGAATAAAAGTGGGTGAAAAAAAGGGTTTTTTTTTTTTTGTCTTGGTATACATTTATTTTCATTTCGAATTCTATATGTTTAGCTTGAAGGACATTTTAAAGATTTCAAAAATAAATTAAATATTTTCTTAAATTAAGAAAACTAATATTTTTTTTTTTTTGTAATTAATTAATTTTGTCAATTTCAGTATAAATGAAATTTGTGTAAAAATATTTTTTTCGTCCTTTTTCTTTTCATAAATTTGTCGAAAGGCACTTTCAAAAATTTTTTTAAAAAAAAGATATTATAATGTAGGTCAAGTGTATACATACCTACATAGTTCAGTTCCTTTTTTTATAAATGTAAATTTCAATACTTAATATTTCATAATGAAGTACAAATAACACAACTTAAAAAAAAAAAAAAATTTTTTTTTTAAAAGTAGATACTTAAAGGATCCAGAAGAAAAGTGAAAATATACTTTTTTTTCAAGCGCATAACTGTGATAGTACTTTTTATGTTTATTGAAAGTAACTGCAGTTACCTACTTTATCGGTAAATAAAGTTTTAATTAAAAGTATTAAGGACACTAGAAAAAAATTTGAAGGTTATTATGATTTTTTACTTTTTTCACCACAAATATAAAAAGAAAATTATTTTAGAGATCTGTCGAATTGATTCCAGGCGTTCTATCTGTGAATAGAAAATCTGAATTATTTTCAGAATAGGCCATGTCAAGCCTAGTGGATTTTGTTGTATTAGCAAACAGCCTGAGCTACCTAACCTAATCTATATGCGATTGAAAAAGGGTTGCTCTAATTTTTCACATGTAATCAAGATAATTATTTTATTTTACTGTTCTCATGATCCTAATTGGTGTTTTCTATTGGTTTTTTCTTTGTATAGGTCCTCAAGGGATAATTTTGGTTATTCAATACACATTTTCTTGGTGTTATTTTTTATGTTTCTGATTTTTTTATATTTTTCTAAGAAAAGAAAATAAAAAAATTAAATATTGTATATTCTGATATGTTTCAGTAGTTGTGTGTATTAATATAATTCAATAAGAGCCAATATTTTATTTTTAATCAAAAAAAAAAACATAGGTCCTCCATCAATATGATATTTCAGGTATCCTTTTCACATGTTGAACAAAACAATACAAAAAATATACATTCCATATAAATGAGGAGAAAAAAAAAAAAAAACAACCCAGTAACAATATACATAATAAATATAGATACAATAAAAATAAAAATACATACTTGTATGAAAACAAATTATGAAGGTTAAATTTTCGAGAAAAATACAAAAAATAATTTAAGTTTTTTTTTTTTTTGTTTGATAAGAAAAATATGATTGATATGAAAAATGATGGAATATGGATGAATGATTGTTTATTTAGCTTTTTTTTTTATTCAATTTTAACAACAAAAAAACATAAAATAATTTCTAAGGTAAAAATGGAATGAAAAAATAAAAAAAGGTAGGTATTCTTATAAAGTAAATAACATTTTGATAATTTAATTTGCTTCAAGGTTAAAAAAAAAACAAAAAACAAAAACAGCAGAAGAAGTAATAAAAAAAAATCTTTCAACAAAATGGAATGAAACTAGCAAAGTCCATTAAAAGAAAGAAACAAAAAAAAGGATAAAAAAATAATAAAGTTTGTTTGTTTTGAAAGCTTTTAAGAGAAAGAGTCACTTTAATTTTAAATACAAAAAATTATCATATATATTTTTTTTTTTTTTTTTTTTTTTGTAAGAATAGTTTCAATATGAATATTTTATTTTTAAGGACATTCAAACGAATTTCTTCTATATTTCATAAAAATTTTTTGTTTTGAAATTAATATGAAATTTTCTATGTACAAGAACGACAAAAATTATAAAATTTTACACTTTTACAATATTTTTCTCTATTTTTTCTTTTCAATGGAAAAAAATAAAAATAAAAAAAATTAAATCACGCAAATAAATTACTTCAATATTTTTCGTAAAATTCGAATAACCTTTTACATTGAAAAATTAAAAATTAATTAACAGCTCAATATTTCGTTATTTTTCTTATTAACATTAATAAGACGTTAATTAACTACCACGAAATTGAGTTTATTAATATTTTTTTCATTCATTTATTTTCTTCCTTTTTTTTGTTATTAAATAAAATTTCATTTATTAAAGTCTAATAAATTTCTAATAAATTGCAATTAACTTTGAAAATGTATATTTTTTTTCCTCTTACAACGTAAAAATGAGATCCTTTTTTTTTTTGTTCATGAAGGGTTGATTAAAGGTTATGGAAAGAAAGGTCATGAACTTGTATAAATAATGAAATTTTCTTTTACCTATACTTTCTTTTGTTTTTCAGGGTTGTTTTTGTTTTTGCAAGTTTTGTATGTATTGTAAAGCAGATCTTTTAGTTAATTAATAATTCATAGTGTAAAAGTTAGAAAATTAGCAAGTTTTTATAAATAATTTCGCAGCATTGAGTACAAGCAAGGGAATTTAAAATTTTTTGGGTTACGATTTTTTTTTTTTTTTTTTTTTAAATAAAATACTAAATTTTTTTTTTTTTTTAATTTGAATTTAATTATTTTTATTCTAATCGAGTTTTACAAAATATCACATTTTAAGCTTTTTTTTTTTGGATTTATCCATTAACATTATATATTAGTTCAAATTTTTTTTTCTTCCTTTCTTTATATTTTTTTTTATTCAAATTATTCTTTCCGTTTTTCACATTTCTTTGCTTAATTTTTTTTTTCAATTTTTATTTTAAAAGGTTGTCCATTATTTTTAATTTAAAATACACTCGTTTTTTTTTTTAGTTATTTGTTTTTTTTTTTGTTGTTTAATAAATATTTCGAAAATGTTTTTTTTTTGTATTTTGTAAGTGATGGCAGTTAAGAGTTTTTTTTTATTTATTAAAAAAATAAAAATAAAATGCAAAAAAAAGAAAAAAATATAGATATTTTTATTACAAAATACATAACTCGAATGGAAATTTTGTAATTTCGCTTTTTTTGTTTTTTGTATTTTTTAAATTTATGTGCTTGAAACTTTTTTATATGTATATATGTATATATATTTTTTAATGACTGTGTGTTTGAGATAAATTACATACATAAAAATTATTATTAAAAAAAAAAAAAACAACTTTTTATTTTGTTTGATCTATTTTATGGATTTTTTTTTTATATATATTTTTTTTTTTTCAGAGTACACATCGGTTTTTTTTTTTTTGTAAGTATTTAAAGTTTTTTTTTTTTTTTTATGTGAGTTTATATATATAATTTGTTTTTGTGTTTTACTATGTTTTATTTGATTCCTTTGACATATAACATTTATAGCATATAATTCATATTTAATATATAATTTATTATTTTATATTTTTATTTTTTTTTTTTTGTGTGTTATTTTTCATTTCAATTTATTTAATTTCTAGAAATTTTACATTTATACAAAAAAATTTCACATTGATATATAGATTTTTTTTTTTTTATATTTATATTATATATTTATTTATTTATTTTTTTATTCTAAAATATTTTATTTTATAAGATATTTTTATTATGTAGAATATATAGACTATACATTTATATATAGATTTTATTCATATTTTTTTTTTTTTTTTATTTTATTTATAACATACACAAGAAAAAAAAAACCTCTTTAATTATCGTTCCACTTCAATAAAAGACTGACAATATTCAATCTTTTTTAATATATATTTTGCCTTTTATATTTTTTTTTTTTTTATCTTTTCTTTGTTTTTCGTTTATATAATCTTCTTATATTATTTTCGAAATTATTTACAAGAAATAGAAATGAATATAAAAATTTTCTATTCATAAGTTCATATCTGTTTTCATTCATTTTATTTTAAAGTATGGTTTATTTGTTTAGCCTTTTTCCTTTTCATGCTATTTTTTTTTTTTTATTCTTCAATAATTTTATTGAATTTTATGATATTATAATTTCTATCTCCTTTTTTTTTTCAAAAATAAATTAATAACTTTCTACATATCTTTTTTATTTTCAAATATTTACTTTCTTTAAATAATTTTACTTAATATTTATGTTTTTTTTTTTTTTTTTGTTTAATAATACAAATACATATAAGATGGATTTTTATAAATATGATTTTTTTTTTATATATATAAAAAAAGCTGTTATATATAATATTTTATTATTTTTAATTTTTTTATTATTATTTTTTTTTTTATTTTGACTTCTATAGGTGTGTGTTGTGTTTTTTCATATTTTTTTTTTTTTTTTAGGCATCAAAAACAGGTTTCAAAAGATTCTTATTTTTTAGATAAAGATTCGTAGTAGTATTTTCTGTAATGAGGAAAAAAGAATTCAAGAAAAAAGAAATAATGGAAAATTAGAAGAATAATATTTTTGGAATTTTTTTTTTTTTTTTTTTTGTTGAAGAATAATTTTTAAAAAGAAATTAAAAGATGAAATTTTTAAATGTTGATTGATATAAAAATTCGTAGATTCTACAGAAAAAAAAAAAAAAAAGGAAAAATAAAGAATTTTGTTTTTTTTTTGTTTTTTAATTTCACATAACAATTACCAATACTCCGATCAAATAATGGCAGTCAATACATCAGTATCATCAACATTTAAAAAATCATGACGTTTATAATGTACTATGTAGCATGAAGCAGTCTTTGGATGGTGTGCCTGGAAAGAAAAATCAAAAAAAAAAAAAAAAAAAAATGAAAATTTTATTAAAAATACCGCAATTATGTGTAATTCATTAAATTATGAGAATCGGGAAGAGTTTAATTTCCTGAAGGATATTCTTAAATCCCTTGGAAATATCGTAAAAATTGAAATTTGAGAAATTTTAAAATAGTAAAATAGTTAATTTTAGGTACTTTTGGATCTTTCTTTGACATATTGTTTTTTAGAAAAAGTTAAAATATTTGAGTATGGGTGTCTCAAATTAAATTCGACGTTTATGTATCGACTTCTATAAAACTAATCTGATTCATAAAAATAATTTTATCAAATTCAAAAAATCATTATCTTTTACTATGATATTTCACATTATTTGAATTAATATCAATAATCTATATGAGGTCAGTGTATGCTATTTATTACTAAAAAAAAATAAATAAATAAATAAATAATTCAATTCAATGAGGTTGTTCACTCATACACGTTCACACAATCAGTTTTTTTTACTTCCTCCTTCCACCAAAGTCCAAAAATCTTCTTTATTTTATGTCTTCTCCGCCCTGCGGTAATCAAAACCACAAACAAGGGACTCAAATATCATGATATGCGACCGATAAATATATTAAAAAAAGTACATACAATATTTTGTTGTTTGCTAGATAAAATTAATTTATTCCATAGGGGAAATTTTTGACTGTTTAGGCTTTTTTTTTTCTTCTTAGATTCTTCATTCATTCATTCTTATCGTTTTGAAAATATAATCTAATTTTCTCTCTATTTTATAGATGATTTTTTTTTCCTAATAAAATTATTCTACAATATTGTTTGGTTTTCTATCAGATGCGGTGATGATATCAGAAAATGAGATCAGGAAGCGACAGATTTATATCATTATCGGTGTTAGGTTGTTTTGTTTCGATTTGTCTCTAACATACAATATACGTTTTTTATCGAAATTTTTCTGAATAAATTGTAAACACAATATGAGAGAGTGAAGAAGTTCACAGATTGAATGGTGTTTGTTTTTTTTTTTTTTTTCTTTTCAAAGGAAGAATTCTTATATTAGATGAAGAATTTTTATTGCCGTAGTCGAATTGAGGGATTTATTAAGACATTTTTATATTTTAACAAAAATTAAGATAGAAAATAAAATTTATAGCGTGAACAGAAAAACAAAAACTAGGCGTGTTGAAAAATAAACAAAAACGACCACAGTCCAAGAAAATAAATACAAGATAATCTTAAGGATTTTTAAATCGATAATAAAAAAATACCGTTTTTTTATTGGTGAGTTTCTTCAAGTTAATTAAAGATTTTTTTCGTGATTATACAGCATCAATTGTACATTCCGTAAAACACAAATTTTATCTAAACCTGGTACATTTACTTTCACCACATTATTAATGATCTTTTTTAAAAATTAATCTGAATTTTATTATCCTAATTTGGATTTCAAAAAAAAAAAATTTTTTTTTAAATTCCCAAAAAAATATCAAGAAATGTATCTTCAGACAACTTTTATAGAAGAATTTCAAAATAAAAATCTTTTTAATTGGCAAAAATGAAAAAAAAAATGAAAAAAATAAACTAAATTCCAATTAGATGAACTTTTACAGATAAAAAATCTTCATCATACTCTAAAGTAACTTTGAATTCCTTTTACAAAACCAAACCAAATGATAACTAACAAATAATCTAACAAAAGTGTGAAAGTTAATTACACAAAATATTGATTGTTTCTTATTTTCCGTAAACGTTTTCTGTATGTTTCTTTTCGAAAACCATTTCTGTTTTTTTTTTTTGCTTGCAAATAGGAAAAAAGTAGTAAATTAAAATACAAAACAAAAAAGATTGTTATTTTAAAATCGTGACGAATATACAGAAACATTTTACAGATTATGTGTGATGATTTTTCGCGTACTAGTACTTTTAAAAACTTGTTAAATTGCACTCTAAATACGTTAAGATAAAATCAAAAAGTCTTATTCTCTGTGTGCCATACCGTCCAATGTTGAGTCTATTCATTGCAATTTATAGAAAAAACAAATACCTACATGAATTTTTTTTTATTGTACAAACGAATCTTAATTGGTCGCGGTTTACTGATAATTTGTTATTTTCACACTTAAAGACAAAATGAATTTTTGTCGTGATTTAGTAGTTTTTTCTGGAACTTCTATACAGTCGTTCTCTTATACTATAAAAAATGAATTAAATCTTTTCAAACAAAAGGGTTTTTTCTTTACTCATTCATTACTAACCGTTCACCTGAGAAGGAAATACTTTTCAAATTCTTCTCAGATTTATCTCATAATTCAGAAAAATAAAAATAAAAAACGATTGTGTGTCGCTCGTGTGAAATTCAATACCTTTGATGTTAACATATATACCGAATTCCTAATATATTTTTTTTCCTTTCATATTCTTAATAAAATGTCAATTGGTCTCTTTAACAAATTTGATATTTCAATGGGTTACATTTTTCATTCATATCCGCTATACAATCGAGCCATATGTCTTTTATTTAGTGAAACATGAAAAATAATGCTCTTTTGTAAGATAATTCTAATTTTTTAGTGATCGTCAAACAAATAATGTAAAATTAATGAAGTATTTAATTTAAAAAAAAAAAAATAATATCTTCATTAGTATAATTTCCGAAAAAGCCGACATGCCTACATAAAAAAATTTTAGTTCTGAAATATACTTTAATAATTTTTTTTCTTTTGAAATTGAAATGAATGAAAAGGAAGTGAACCTACACAAATTAAGGCACTTAACAATTTTTTCTTTATTTTTAAAATGTGAAAAAAAGTTTCAAATTTCAAAATGTTCTTTTGAACGAATTTAAAAATATATAATAATTTATTAGATATTATTAAAGGAAAAAAAAAAAAACGTCTTCCATTTTAATTACAATCCATAACTAATTTTTCTTGTATAATGTTCTTGCAGAAGACCAAAATAGAGTTCCTGTTTTTGTAACTGCTCAAGTATTTTGGCTCATATAATATCAGACTGCTCACAAAAAAGAAAACAAACAATGTAAATTTACAATTTACAGATATTTTTTTACGGCAGTATAGCAGGCAAAAAAAAATTAACTTGTAAATTTATTAGAAAGTACGAAAAAATAAAAAAAAAATGAGAAAAATAAAGAACATTCAGAATTTTTCGAATAATATCTGACAAAAGCAAAGATTCATATTAGAAAAGGCGCCAGGTCTTGTCTACAGTTTTTGTGGTTGTTCTTGACTTGATTTTTGATTTTTATTTTGTTTTTATGCTCTGTTTCTACTGCTTTTTTTCGTATATTCTTTTAAATATTTGCATAAACTCGCATTTTGTTATACTGTCGTCTCCAGGTCTTTTAGCATAGAATCCGCATTCTATATTACATACATTTACAAAATGCAAACACCTACACTCATGAAAGATCTCAAGCATCAAGCAAAGTAAAAGAAAAATAAAACAGGAATAAATATTTCTTTACTTTTTTTTTATCTTGTTTTTTTTTCTAACCATCATTATGCAAATTTATGTAATTTCAGGAAATGATGCTGAAGAAATAATAAAAAGGAAGAAAAGAAAAAATGTTTGAAATAACAGTGAATGTTTGTATTCGCCTTTAAGAATCCAATAAACATTCATTATGCTTATATTTTAGAGAAGAGATAGTGTATAATAGGAAGTTTTTTTTTATTTAACACAATTTTTATGTTATTTTTTTTTCAGATAGTAGATACTGTTAATGCATATATACATATACTAAACATCCTTAAAATGAGGAAAGAATAAAAATGACTGAATGAAGAAAAAAAAAACAAAAAATAAAAAAAACGGCAGAATAATAAACGCCTGAAGGGAAATAGACAGACAAGTAAAGGGCATTACGTCCTTATTTGTTTTTTTTTTTGTTTTTTCAGAAAATGCGAACACAAAGGAAAAGTCCATCGATTTTATGTTTTTTTTTTTTATTAAAAAAAAAAAACAAGTTTCCCGGATGAAATATACCAACGGCGGGATAAAAAAAAAATAAGTATGCGAAAAACTTAGGGATTTTGATCTTTTTTTCATCAATTCAAGTTTATTGATACACAAAATAAATCAGAAAGAGCATAAACATAAAATTTCTGTTCAATAGAACATGCCACATAACATTTTCGAATGAATGTTATTTTTTTTTGTTGGTGTGCTGCACATACAATCGCAATAAATACCAGCGTTAAAGATAAATTTTCATGATTTGTACATTTGATAAACCAAAAACGACGACATTATTTCCTTTGAAAAAAATATTGGAAAAAAAAAAATTCGACAATTTATAGCTCTTTTTTTGAGGCTTTTGTTGCTGTTTTGCTTAACTGAATTCTAAATTTTTTTTTATAGAAGAAAAAAAAAAAAATTAAACGATTATGTGGGTGATTATGTGACTCAATCATAGATAAATTGCTAAGGAGTTCTAAAAAATTCTTTTAAAGACCACTGTCTTTTTTTGCAGACAGTGCAAAAAAAAAAAAAAGAAGTAATAATATTTAAATGTATCGTCTTGGTATTTCGTTTTGTGCCATCAAAGAAAATTATACAAAATGTATTTTGTTAATGATAATAAAAAATGATTATGTTTATTGTGCTTAGACTTTATGATAGTCCTTTTTTTTTGCATCATAGAAATATGTATGTACATAAGAAGTGAAATGTAGCAGAAATAATATTAAAAGAATAAATTAAAGAGAGATTTTTGTTGAATGAACTTGAAAGAAATTATAAAAATATTCGAATTTCTAGAATAACAAGAAAAAAGCTTAAATTCAAAGAAGCAAAATATATACTTCAAACTTAAAATAAAAAATTGTACTGTTTTCAATAGAATAATTATTATTTTGGGGTGACATACTTGAATAAAGGGGTTAAAAAATTAAAATTATATACTTTTACCCATAGGTTTGTGAGGTATCATCGGAAAGCTCTTATTGAATGTATTCAAAAAAAAAAAAATCACATAGCTTTTTTTTTTTTTTTCAAAACATACAACGTTAAAAAAGTGTCTATAATTTGTTCTATGGTAGCATTGTTATTATTATTATAATTATTATTGTTATTATCCTTTTGATTTATTTAACGACATATAGTCAGAAAATAATTACAAACATATTTCATAAACAACATTAATTTATTTTTCTTTTTGAACGGAAATGAGAAATTCCCATTTGTAACACCTTCCTAAAATGTTGCTTAATTTGTTTTTTTTTTTTCTTTCCTAATTTATATTTTTTTAAATAATGTGGGTACTATTACTGAACTCTGTATTTTACTATTAAAATTTTCACAATTTTCCATCAAACACCTATGTGTATAATTAACAATCTATAGATATGACTGTGATTTAACGAAAAAAAAAAAAAAGAAAAAAAAAAACAATCTTTATAAAGCTTTGGAACATTAGGACAAAAAAAAAACAAATAGTGTAAAACGCAAACAACAAGTCACTCTATACACTAAACATACTAACGTGACAAATTCCATTTGATATAACTGAAAGATAAAAGAATAAAAAAAAAATTCACGTTTCATAAATAAATATAGAGAGGTCGACATACTTTACTTTTTCAACTTCTTATTATTATTAAGCGAAAATTATTTAAGTACTTAGTACAAAACAAAAAAAAAAAAAAAAAAACAGAAAAAAAACAGAAAAATAAAATAAATAAAAACAAGACAAATTGTATGTTGTAAAGGTGCCTGATATATGAAAATGAAAATGTGTTAAAGAGAAAGGTACTATAATTTTTTTTTTTCTTCTTCGGATTTTTATAAATGACATATTTTATTTAGTCTCAGCATAGAATTATATGTATGTACTTAAATAGTTGTTTTGTTGTAGGTTGTTTTGTATCTGGGAAAATATGTACAAAATAAAATAAATGTGAAAAAGAACGAACTTTGGTATGTATTCTGATTTATATTTTATTTATATGTGAAACTTTCTTATGGTTTTTTTTTTTTATATTATGTAGGTATGTACTTCATCGTATTCATACATAATAATTTCATTTCATAAAAATTCTTTTTCTAGTTTTTTTTTTTCTCTCCATGTTTTTCCTCTTTTAGTTTTTTTTTTTTTTTTCCTCAAAAGACTAATTTTTCAGGAGTGGCCATTAGCACAAATTGGCTTCAATTGTATACATCAAATAGAAAAATTATTTTCATTTATTTCAAATGACAAAATGACAAAGAATAATAAAGAAAGTGCTAAAGGAGAAATGATTTGTGGTTTGTCATTGTGTATGACTAAGATGAAATACAAAAACAACTCAAAGAAATACATAATTTTCAAAATGAATTGTTGTTTTTTTTAAGAAAATATTTACTACTTTGTTGTTGTCAACCATTCGTTCTTATTTAATTTTGTTTATTCGTTTATTGACTTTGAAATAATTGCCTTCAACGGCAGACTTAATAAATATTGTTTTTTTTTTCTCTTCCAACATAATTTAAAATAAAAGCATAAAATTTTGTATTATTTTTTGGCCTTTATTAAGGTAATTTGGTTAAATAAATAAATTTTCTTATTATTAAAGATTATTAAAGTTAATTTTATGTTTATTGACCGTGAACAAATTACAAGCTAACTACTTTGAAATATCTGTCTGATGGGCCTATATTCTGGCGATTTGAGTAGTAAAGATAGGTTTTGTGAGAAAGTTCACTTCCAGAAAGAAAAGGAAAAAAAAAATTTCAAATCACATACACAAATAAAAATCCTTAACTTACCAGTATAAAGTCCCATTTCCGGCAAATATGCCGTATTAAAATGCAACATCACTGTTTTATCATCCAAAAACTCTTCTTTGGTTTTGTACCTGATGATGATGATGAACGTTGTGAATCCGAGCAACGTCGACTAAAATTGAATGGTGATGATGCTGATGACATTGTAGCTGCTGTTGCTCCACTTGTTGTTGCTGTTGCTAATATACCACTAAAACAATTATGATCCTCAGAATTCATACTACTTTTTGATGTTGATGTATTAGATGTTGATGATCGACAGCTTCTCATATGGGGTAGAGTTGTTGTCTGCATCACAGCACCTGTTTTATAATATCTAAGGCTTTCATTATAACTAGCACCACTACTACTACCACTTCCGCTAAATCCGCTATCTAAGTCACCCTCATCAAATTCCGGATTAATGCATGTATGATCCTTTAATTCGATTGAATTTAATGTATTCGATAAATTTTCCATACTAACATGTGATGCTTGTGACGTTTTCTCTTCAGCTGTTGGACTTATATCTGGTGGTGTTGGTGGCATTATAAGAGCTTCTAATGATAAATTTAATTCATCTAAAACCCTAAAATGATTATGTTGAACACGTCTAAGTTCTTCCTTAACAAACGTTGAATTCGATGATACAATACGATTATCTGATAGGACTTTACGTATTTTTTGATCATTAACTTCTTCATATAAATTCTCTTGTGTACCATAACGTGTTGTATATGTATGTCGTTCTTCGGATGATGATGATGTTGGACCCGTTAATGTTTTTGAACGAAAACTTCTTGCTAAAAGTGCACGTATTGAATTACGTGGTGGACTTTTTGATGGTCCTGGTATTGGAGTTATAGGTGGTTCCTTTGGTGGAATATTTGTATGGCATTTAGCAGCACCAGGTTCATAATATGCATACGAATAAACATGATTTATTGATGACGGTTGTGATGTCATAAAATCTGTTGTTTTTACATTTGACGTTGTTGTTGCTGGTTCAAATCTTTCCATTGTTGCAGCAATATTTTTTCTTGTCCACTTAACCTGTGTACAAATAACAAAAAAAAAAACAAATGAGAAGAAATTCAATTAATTTAATGAGCTTTAAAAATAATTTTTATTTTTTTGTAAAATCTTCTTAAGGATATTCTTATAAAAATTTGTTTTAAAAATAAACTTTCTTATTATCCTTATGAGTTGCCATAAAAACTAAACGCGTCATAAAGTGAACAAAACAAGATTGAATTTTATCTAATGGTTTCTTCCTCCCTCATAAAATCTTACAAAGAACTACGGAAATATTTCAACTTAGTGGTTTATTACTTCTATTCAACGTAAAAAAGAATTTTTTACATAAAACACAAATGTAAAAAAAAAAGCACACTCACCTGCTGTTCAACTTCCAATTTATGATTACTTCTACGACTATGTCCTCGTCGTCGTTTCTCACTAAAAGAATCACCAGGACAACTAATTCCATTATTAGCACGGAAACAAAATTCTATACTATCAACATCTTCAGGAAAAATGATTTCACTACGTCCATCCCCTAATGTTGGTGGTGAATGTGAAGATGATGGTACTGATGCTCCTTTTGGTACCATTGTTGTTGCATGTTTCATTGACATGGAATGATGATGATGATGATGATGTGTGGATGGATAATCGGACGGTGGTGAAAAATTTACAAAAGTTGGTGATGATGATCTTGCTGAATATTTATTCGTTGGATACATTATATTATTTTTTGTATGTATCTTGAATATATTTCCTTTAGAAATTCAAACTGTGATTTTGATAAATTTTTTTCCTTATCTGTTAGAAGAAAACTTTTGTTACAAATTGATGACTGCCCGTTAGATTCTCCCTACCTATTTTTTTATCGTTGCTTTTTAAGTCTTCTTCTAAATTTTATTGACGGTTTGTTTTTTCTATGAGAGATTTTATCTCATAAATTTTATCGTCATAACACCACACCCACCTCATATGTAACGCATTTAATATATGTGTACGATGTGTTATATTAATAGAAAACAATTAATTGAATGTACTAATAAATACTATTATTTGTTAAAAGATATATCCACTTTTGGGACCCAGTCAGCATTAAAGAACTGTAATGTGATGAATTAAATGAAAAACATTAATCAGTATTATAAAGAATCAAGTGTATTTTTTTTTTCTTTTTCATATTACATTAAGATATTTTGGGGATGTAATAATATTTAATAAATAATAGGATTTTTGTTGATGAGGCAGATATATTTTAATCATAAAAGATATACTGTATATAGAATGGTATTTTCAATTTGAACCTAAAATAAAATGAAGGGATTATATGATATAAGTAATATGAAGTCCAATAATATGTGATACACACAAAAATATACACATATGATGAATGCGATGCCGATGATGATATTTTATTTAAAAAAAAAAAATTTTTTTTTCATCTTATAACTTTTAGATCGTATGGAATTTATATTTGGGGCATAAGAGAAAATAATAAATCAATCATACATACATTATACTCTAGAGTTAAGCTTAATGGTACTTTAATCCTATACCCATAAAGTTTAAAACATACAATAAATAAAAGCATTTCATAAATGTATACTACAAAAAAAAATAATAATAATAAAAGGAAGGGTTTCAATCAAACGGATTGTGTGAATGGAATTTGAACATTTTGGATTGCAATTCAAATATGTACTCGTATATGAATATATTGTGTTCCGGTACATAATTGGACTAATCAATTGCAACTGAACTTGAAATTCCAATGTCTTTAAAACGGCACAGGGTTATTGATACATATTTGTTTTATTTAAAATATTTTTTTAATGAATATGGGTCCCATGAAATTAAAGTAATTTTTTTTTTTAACCCTCATTTTTACAGTTTGAACAGTTTTATTACTAGAATTAAGATTGTAGTTGTTATTGTCAAGGGCGTGAATAGTATTTAGTTCCACCCTCATATTTTCTTCAATGATTTTTTTTTTCTTTTCAAATTTATAGAGCTGCTTTTGAACTCATAAATTTTGTCACACTTGTTTTTTTCATGTATACTCTGCAGTTATTATAATATCATCACACATAAAAAAAAACATCAATATTTTTACATTTTATCCTTTTTTTTTTTTTTGATTTCTTAATCTTTATTAATATCGCAATTTACAGGGTGTGTCGGTCATATTCATTAGAATATTTTTTTTTCTCAAAAATTTATACAAAAGTTTATTGAGACCTAAGATTTTTTTAATGACTTTTGAATTAGAAGAGAACACCCTGTTTATGAGAATATAATGAAAGTAACGATAACACATTATATTTTGTTCCACAGCAACATTCACATAATTCATTAGTTATGTATCGATTTGTTGGATTTGATACACACGTTATATGATTGTAATAAATCAATATTATGTGTGCTGCACAAGCTCTACTTTTTTTTTCACCCATTTGATATGAAAGGAATGTGATATATATATATATATATATTTTTTTTTTTTGGCTTTTAATGCTATATATAGTAGTTAAATTATACACCTATAAACAGAATACAAATAATATACGTCTATATATAAATTTTTAAACATAAAATGAATGTATCATTTGTATGTGATGTCAGGTAAAACGATCTCGATTTGAAAATTTCTCATAAATCAGAAAGAACATCAGCATAAAGATGAAATCGATATCAGAAAAAAAAAATATACTATATATGTATATACTATACCTATATGATGGTGCAAAATATACGATATATCTTCTACCTATCTACATAAAATTTAATATCATAATACATAATTTACGACACTCTCATATCGTACATGTTTTAAAATACGAATACATATATGTATGTATGTACAAATATATAGCTTAATAGCAGCAATCATATAACTAAAGTCATTATATATTTACATATGTACATATGTTCAATGTTCTTTTTGAATAATATAGAAAATCGATTGATATTTTAACAGGTCATCGATTTCATTTGAAAGGTTAATCAACACCAAATGTAATGGTCGAATGGTTTAAAATGTTCAATCTTTTTATTATTTTTTCTTTTTCTTTTTTTTTTTTACTTTTTTAATTCTTTGATATTTCGATTAGTTTAATCTTTTTGAATATTAAACGGAAAAAATATTTAAAAAAATATGGAATTTCATTATGAATTCATGTGGCGCAATATCGGCGCTGACTTTAAAAATTATTATAATCAACGATTTGACTTTTTTGGGCTTTTTTTTTTTTTTTTTTTTGTTAAATATTTTTTAGGTTTGATAATCGATAGAAAGGCACAAAATTTATGAGAACACCGTTATAAAATGAATATCTATCAAAAAATTTAATATGCTTGAAATTTAAAACCTCTTTTTTTTTTTTTTTCATATAATACAAGGTATTATGTATTAGAAAGAGGAACATTTATAACACAACAATAGATCACAAATGATGTGATAGGTATTAGGATTTATCTTTTTCATAAAAATCTGTCATATATATGATGAGTTTGATTTTTAACATATCTATAAAGGAAAATCGAAAAAAAAAAACAAAAAATAAAAGATTTGATATAGATATAAAATTTGAAAAAAAAAAAAGAAAAAATTTAATAGATAAATAAAAAAAAACAGATCTATTTTTCAAATAAATTCATTTTGAACATTTGACATTAAAATGCTAGAGAAATAAAAAATAAAAAAACACAATTGATTTTATTTTAATAAAATTGAATGATAGGCAGGAATTAAGTGATGACTGATATACTTGAAAAAACCCTAAAAGAAAAAAAAAAATTCAATATCTTAATAATGATGCACTTTTTTCTTTAAAAAAAAATTTTTTTTTATCTGTATCTTTCATTTGTTAATAGATTAAGTTACGTAGGACTTATTATTATTTTTTCTATCGTTTTAAATATTTTTTTTTTTTTGTTCATTCACGCCAAAGAATTTATCAAAACAGATAATTTAAATAAAATTTTAACTTATTTTTGGAACAAATAAATTTTTTTGAATAACAATAAACCATTTTCTCTCTTTTTTTTTTTTTTTTTTTTTTCTAAAATTTAAATAAATAAATACATCTATCATTTAATTTTTCTTCTTCTTAAAATTCAAATCTCCGTTAATAAAATAATTTTCATTTTCAGACTTTATACTGTGTGGTTAGTTAAACAATTTTATTTTCACACTATTTTAAATCATCAACAATGTGAAACTAAATGAATTTTTGTTTTGTTTTTTTTTTTTTTATTTCGAAATAAAACATTTCAAGTGTACCTACATGAAATTAAATTTTTACACGATTATAAAAGCAGAAATATATATGTATGTATGTACATAGCTACAAACATGGAGCTCAGTAGTTAAAAATTTTATGTAAAATACGAATAATATCCTTCCTCATAATAATAATAACAAAAAAAAAAAAAAATAAAAGAAGAAGTAAATTATAAAATAAACAAAATATGAGGAAAAAAAAGTAAAAATTATATTTTATTTTGTTAACTTCTAAATGAGTACATTATGATGTGTATCCATATTTAAAATATGCTTTAAGTACATATACCTAAGGGAAAAAAAAAGGGATATATTATATGAAAATGTTTTATTTTCTTTATTTTGTTTCTCATTATAAAATTCTCATTGCATAATAATAATAATAATAATAATAATAATCATCATCATCAACATCATCATTTCATTTTTCTCAAGCATCATTCACAATAATATATGAAATGTATTTTATTTCTGGTTGATGAAATGTACAACCGTGTGTGTAAATTCTCAAGAGGTCCTTTTTTCTCCTCTCATTGGAAAGAAAACAAAATAAAAACAAAAACGAAGAATAAAAAATAAAAAAATTACAAATTGAGTATTCAAGATGAGAGACGTTGTAGAATAAAAAAAAAAAAGCGTTTATACAATTTTATTATTATACTAACAATTTAGGATTTTTGTTATTCCATTTCATTTTTTCTTTTCGAAAATTTTCATATACTTTTTTTTCGGCTTTTTTTTTTTTTTGGAAAATTTATACGTATCGCATAATGGTAAAATATATTTCAGGTGGTGTATATAAAAAATTATGTCCTTACTTATAAATTATACTAGCTATTTAATAATTTTTGCATAAGAAAAAAGAAAATAACAATAAAAACAAATACATCCACCATTTTCTTTATTGTTATAATTTTTTTATTCTTTTTTTTTTTACAAACGTCCAAAAATAAAAAGAAGTCATGCATGTATAAATTTTAGCATGTGAGCAAATCAGGTGTTTTTTTTTCTCTTTACTTTCCATCATTCATGGTATGTATATAAATAAGCCAAAAAAATTGTTTTTTGTTTTCTTTTGTTTTATGGAAATTGTGAAAATTACAAGTGTTTAAGTTTGTTTGAGGGGAAAAAACATGAATTATTTTATTTTTCAAGTGGAAAAGCTAAAATATACGTGAAAAATTTTGAAAGAGTTAAAGAGGATGTTTTTTTGTTTTTCTTTAATTTTTTTTTTAGTAAAGTTAAAGAGAAGATTTGGGTTTAGATACATGAGGACTGTAAAGGAGTTTACAAAGTAAAAATTGCTCTGTCAAGGAGAATAAAGGAAAGTAATGCATTTTGAATCTGAACTTCATTCACAAGTTAATTTTTAATGGATTTATTTTCTTTTTTCGTAATTAATAGGAAATGCCAAAATGAAATAGAAAGAAAAAAAAATCTAAAACAGTTATCTAAAAGTAAATCAATACGCGTGGGCTCTGAAAGTATCTTTTGGCTAGAATGTTCGTTTTTTATTCATAAATAAATTAAAAAGTCAATTTCAATGAATAGAAAGTCAGTCTTCTAAACTCTTTTGTTTTAATTTTCTTTCTCCCAATCACACGATACCATCATAATATGTTAATTATTATTTTTTATACTTAATTTCTGAAACCATACAATAAAAAAAAAAAATCTAATTAAACTAACAAATAGTGCATTCACCTAATAGCAGCATTCAAAACAGTTCATCTTATGCTCTAATAGTTAAAATGAATAAAAAGCTTCATATTTTTCCCTTTCTTTTTTCATTTCACTAAATAAATATTGAAAGAAAAAAATAATAATAAATGTAATAAAGATATACTTTATAACTCATGTACATTTAATACTTCAAATTACAAAATCATATCATAATTTTAAACTGTTAAACAATTTCCTTCATCGTTCTTCTTCTTCTTCTTCATAATATTCACGTTTAAATTAAATAATTTCAAGAAGTTCAACAAAATTTAAATTTAGAACAAAACACACACAAAAAGAAAAACAAAAAAGAAAAAAAAAAACATACACTCAATGTAAGTATGTTAAATATGTTTGGAAGTTATAAAAATATTCACATTGAAAGTAGCTCCAAAATAAAAAACATGAAAAAACAAAAAAAAAAAACAACAAATGAAAACAATTTAATATGCTTGGCTCATGCTGTATAGGAATACCTACTTGAACCTTAAACGAAAGAAGCAAGAAAAACACGTAAAAAAAAACAAAATAAAACCAAAAGAGAAAAAAAACATGTTAAAATAGAAATTTGAAGAAAATAAAATAACTGTAAGCAAAATCAATATTATAACAGAGAAGCACAAGTACAAGAAAAAAAAAAGTATTAAAAAAGAAAAAATTTATAAAAAAAAAAAATAAAAAGAAAATGTAAATTAGTTGGAAAATCAAATTACCTTATAAATATGTTTTTCTTGTGTTTTTGTTCTTTGTTTGGATATAAATGCAGGTATTTGTGTATGTGCTATGTTGCGTAATGTGTGTTTAGAATAATGATTAGAGAGATGTTTTTTGTGTAAAATAAATAAAGTTAGGAAAAACAAAAAAATGAGTAGAAATTAAATTTGAACACTTTGTTTTTATATGTTCAATGTGCAAACATATTAAAAATTTGTTTTTTGTTTTTGTTTTTTTTTTTTTTTTTTTGTTATTTGTAATTCAAGATACAAATTGATATCGGAAATTGATATTCTGTAAATGGAGATGTTTCAACAATTTCAATTTCAAATTATTTTCAAACAACTTGTGTTTCGCAATTCATGTAAAACTTTCGATTCATGTTTTGTAGTCTTAAAAGTCCGGAAGATTTAATATAATAGTTCCTCTGAGCTCTAACTATGAACTCTAATAATCTAAAATGACATCGCTTATAAGGTTACACTTACCACAAAAGGTTCAAAGAACACATTGTGATTTTTTAAAGGTCACTTTCAAGATTTGTGCACAAAAGTAATTTAAGGTTTATCATTTCATAAAAAAAAAAAATCCTTTTACCAGAAACAATCAATGATTTGCTAATTCACTTTGCTTTCGACCTCAACATTATTCGAAATAAATTACAAGAAATTATTTCAATATACATTCACTGGAAATGTATTTTATTCGTTTCATTTTTATTTCGTCATAAATCAAAAGATTATCGAAGAAGAAAAAAAAAAAAATAAAATGACGACCCAATGCATGATAGATTTCTCTTAGCTTGTACATATGTACTCGTACATACATATATTGTTTAAATTTAGTAGTGAAGTTTTTTTTTTCATTTTTCTTTTCTGATTTTTATGCTTTTATTATTACTTTTTTATTGATTTTTGCTGTTAACATTAAAAATTGCTACATAAGATTGCCATAAAAAAATTTGTTATGGTGATGTTAGAGGAAATCGACTTTGTAGCTATTATAGATTCGTTTTGAGTTTTTTTTTTCAAGCGAAAAAAAAGAAACAAGAAAAAAAAAAGGGGAATTCAAAATTCATATCACTTTTCTGAAAAAAAAAAAGTAAATAAATAAAAGAAAATTAAGAAGAAAATTCCAAGTAACACAAAATATCATTCTTTTTCCAATTTAAATTATTTGAACTTTTGTAAGTGTTTTTTTTTCTTCAGAAAAGCAAAAAAAAAAAAAAAGAAGGTAAAACATAAACCATATATGTACTCAATGTTCATTGTACGAATACAAAAACATATGAATTTACTTAAGAGTGTTAATAAGGTTAATTGATTGAAATTAAAGTTCAATTAAAAGTCTGGCATTTTGATTGAAAACAAAAGATATTCTCAGATATTCGGTATAGTTAATAAATTTATCTCTGGATAGTTTTTATTATTACACATTAAGTGAAGCAAAAACTGACATACACAATTAAAATTTGCTTGTGGATTAATTTTCTGTACCTAATTTAAGAATTTTTTGTTGTTATTTTCAATTAAAGGATATATTATTCCAATTATAGTATGGCTTCTATTTTTTTTTTTTTCAAGTATCTTTTACTAAATTCAAGGTATAACAACAACAAAAAAAAATGAAAGAAAATAAACCTGATTCATATTAAATTTGCTCAATGAACATTCACTTAATCAACTGTGTTCATATTCTATTAGAATCAATATCAACCCTTTTTTTTAAAAAAATATTTCTAAAAAAAATTAGAATACAGCATAAGGTTTTGTTAATGTGTAAGAAAAAGACTAAAAAAAAAACGATAAAATAAGAACATGAACTTACACAAAATTTAATATGCTTTTTTACTGTGAAGAAGAAGAAGAAAAAAAAACAACAAAAAAGCAGGAAATAAGGGTTGTATTGGAATTTTTAAAATTATTCAATAACATGACATTATACACTCAGTATGTGACACTACAAGACGTACAAGTTATATGTACATACATACATAAAAGCAATACAAAAAAAAAATTGATTAACTTTCATTCACATTGTTACGCAAAATAGGGTTTATCCAGTTTTCAATATTAATAAAAATGGCTGCGGTATTGAGAAAAGCCATTGCAAAATAATGTGGAGAATAAAAAGAAAAAACATAAAATGTTTAAAAAAAAAAAAAACAACAAAAATTACCCCTATATTCTTGATGTTTCCATTTATTCTTATAGTTGAATGGTTCTTTGGTTGATTGAACATTTCAAGAAAATGCGAGAAACGAAGGACTAAATAATATTTTGTGATGGTTTCCATTTTCAAGTGAACTTTTGTTTTAAAAAAGAATCCTTTTTTTTTGTTTTGTTTTTTTTTTTGTGTTTGAACCGGATGTCTTCAATTTCACATAAAAATGACTTTGTTTTAAGTTTTTCTTGTTTTTTTTTTTTTTTTTTTCGTTTTGGTTTTAGGGCAAAAAAAAAATAAAATAAAAATTCCTTATGAAGTGATTATTTTGTGAATTGAGTATTCAAGTCGATAAAGTTATTTATGAGGCCATTAAATAACGTTTTCTTATTTGTTTTTTTTTTTTTTTTTTTTTTTTTTTTTTCGTTTCAAAAATAACGATGATGTTTTATATTGTAAAATATTTAAAATGAATAAGAATGCGGGCTTTAATCTAGTAAAACACATGTGAAATAAGTAGTTTTAGTTAAAGCCATCATATGACGTTTTTATGCGATTTTAAAATGAACTTTATGCTTCTTAAGTTTTATGTATTTTCTTATAGTTTCAATTGTCCGTAGGAATTATTCTCTTATATATAGTTTGGTTATTAAAAACTGAAGAAAAAAACAACAAAAATGTTTATTTATTTTTAATTTTTTATAGTTCCTTTCCAATTTATTTGTTTGTTTTTTTTTTTTTTCAATTTTTTAATCACATTTTTCATTATTGTGTTGTGTTGTTGAACACATTTTGTAACTTTGTTTTAATTATAAAGTCAATAATTGAATTGGGGGAGGGCTCCAAATATAAATTTTATTATTATTACCATTTTTTTTATTTGAATATTTTGTTGTTGTTGTTTGTTTGTTATACAAACGGAGGTAATGTGATTTTTTTTCTATAACAGACGACCTACATGACTTGAGAAAGCATGAAGAAGGGCTATTTAAATTTTATAATAAAAATTTTTATTAATTAAAAATTATTATTGAAAACTATAATTAAAATATAAAAAATATAAATTTCTATTGAAGTAATAATACATTCAATACAAAAGATATTAATTTCACTTTTTTTTTAAAGATAGTCTTCATTTTTATTTGAGTTAAAAATAAAAAAAAAAATGTACAACCACAAATTGCTACCATAAAATATATTTTTAATTGACTTTGAACTTAAATATATTCTTTTCTTATTCCAGTATAATATTCGTATATATTAACAATCACTCATCATCACATAACAATTAAATCATTTTTAATGATGAGAAATCAAAACATGAAAAATCAATCAACATTTTATTAAATAAAAATGCATTCAAAAACTAATGATAATGATAATAACAATGATGATGATGATGAAGATGATGATCTAAACTTGTAATTTTCCTTTTAACTTAAAATTTTATTATATTCTCGTTAAATTTCCTATTTTTTTTTTTAAATGTATTATAAATTTCTCTTTTTTTTTTTTTTTTTTTTGTATACAAAAGTAAAAAGAATCCAATCATATAGAAAAGTATTTATGTTTAATCACAACAACAATAACACATTATATTATTATAATGTATTGCATATTAAATTTGTCGGTAGATTTCAAAAAGATACATGCACGTTCAAATGCTTTATTATTATTATTATTAAAAATCTGTAACTCGTTAAAAATAATACAAAAAAAAAAGAAGAAAAAAAAATGAATATATAGATTTTCTTCATCTAAAAACTTTCAACCTGATAGTCACGTACAGATTGGAAAGTATATATACGATAGGAGTATGTAGATTTATTATTGGAAGCATTGCAAATCAATTTATGAAACGATTTTTACTCATGTTTCTTTCTTTTTTTTTTTGTGCTTTTAAGTATTATAAATTTTTTTCTTATATCGATGAATACCTAACAAGAGTATAATGTAACTTTGTAGCAACAAAATAATCAGCTTGAATATATATAGATACAGTTTATAATTTAGCTAACTAATCATTTTTATTTTTTGTTAGTATTTTTTTATTTTTGTATAGTATCTGAGTATTTTTTGGTTTGTGAATGTATGTATCTTTTCATTTCAACAAAATTATCATAAATTATTTTATATAATAAATCAATAATTAAATTTACATTAGCTTTAAAATATGAAAAAGAAATTTTAAAGTTTTTTTTTTGTATACCTATTTTTTTTTTTTTTATATTCTTCTTAAGAAAAGATCAAGTTTACTGTATTTTGTTTTTAATCATTCTGTCCTGTTACTGATCTTCTGCAAAGTAATTTAAATTTATTGATAAAATCCCACAATAAATTCTAATTCATATAGAATTTTACTGAACTATCTATCTGGCTATTAAATTATCTTTTAGATACATATATGTACGTATTTTACTCATAAATATTTCCTAGAAGAAATTACTGTAAAATGATAGCCATAAATAGAAAATGCACAATGTGAATATTCTACAAAAAAAAAAAAAAAAAAAAAATAAGTAAAAAAGGTCATATAATCATCATGAATGTATGTGAATAAATAAAATTCATGCACTATCTTAATAAGCTTAGTTATTTAAATAAAGAGTTGTAACAGTTACATTTTTATGATAAAGTGCTAAATCTTAAACATGTTTCATAAAGTACTATAAAATAATAATAATAAAAATGTTATATAATAAAAGTGATAATGTGATACATTTTATTAACATGAAATCATATAGATATTGTGTATCACAAAATAGTAAGCAAAACAAAAAAAAAATAATCATTGAAAAAAAAAAAAAAAAAATCAGCAAGTGTTTTTTATTTAGATTTGTGTTTTCTGCACATGATGTCTAATTATACTTTGAAAAATAATGAGTAATTGGTTCGATAATTATGCCGGAAATCAATAATAATAAAGCGAGAACAATGAATGCAATTTTATTTATAAAACAGAATAAAAATCAACAAAAAATAATACAAAACGTTACTATGAGAAAAACAAATGTCAATAATTTAAAAAAGAAAAAAAAAAAATTCTTCTTTCTATTGAAAATAAAGGTGATACAAGGTCATTATAAAAAATATCTTTCGATATTCATGGCTAAGATATTTATAAGATTTTAATTTTTGTTCAACATTAACATTAGAGAGAAGTTCATTCAATAGATGAAAAAATTATAATTGAAAACAAGATACAAGATAAAAATGCATCGTTCGTGAAATTAATTGAAGTTTGTATAAGATTTTATCTTTATAATCATCAGAAATTTTCTATTTGTATGTTATTGTTTCAATGAAAATGTATTATATGTATATACTTTTGAGATTACATTCACGATATGTCCCCTATACGAGTATAAAACTTTGTAATGAATTAGATATGGTATATTATTTTTATAATAAAATGAACTTTTGAAAATCAGTTGGATTGAATTATCCTTAAAAAGTTGTATAATTCACAAATATTAATTTGTGAAATCAATTTACTTTGTTTAATTGAAAAACTATAAATCCTAATACACATACAATAAAATATACTAACACAAAATAATCTGTTTTAGAATTGTTGTTGAAAAAAAAAAATTCATCCCCCACCCCATTCATTCTATAAAAAAATTCAAAAAAAAAGAACTATTCATATTTTTTCAATTACTTTAACTATTCAAAGAACTTCTATTTTATTAAACAAAATGATTCAATATTTTAAATTGATATATTTATTTAATAACTGAAGTGGAACTAATCATAGTTATTGAACTAAAAAAAAAAAAAAAAAAAATTACAAAAATAGATCCTTCATCACACACTTGAATAATTTAGTAGAAATTTATTAGGAGTTTTTTTTTTTTTTTTCATTTTTCGTTTATAATAAATTTTATGATGAATTTATTTCTCTAGCGGTTTAATAAAATTGAAGCCGTTCTGTATACATGAAACCATCTGGTCAATTATTGTAAATGTTAGGATATCGGATTATTTGAGTATATATACATATTTAAAAAATCTGATTTTATAAGCATACAAAATATTCATTTTTTCTCTTATCCTGCAAATACCAATATACATACATACATTTTAATTTTTTAATAATTTTTTTTTTGTTATGGGAAAATAGTTTGCATTGAACATAAAGTTTTTTTTTTTTTATCGTAAAGAATTTATTCATTTTAATTTTAAAATACTAAAACCACACCGAAAAATCTGTACATTCAACCCTTTTTGTTTTTTTTTTACCAGGATCAGAGCTATAAAGCAAACAAATAAGTTTTTTTGAAAAACATTTTTTTTTTTAGTAGTTTTAATTTTAGAAAATTTTCATTATCATACGGATAGGATCTATGGGTAAATTTATTGAATTGGCGATTAAAATAATTTCATGCCTTTCATGTTGATCGAAAAAATGAGATAAAGGTTTTGCAAAAACAAAGAAAAAGCAAAATCAAATCAATACCACAACTAAATCGACAGTAAAACTAAACATCAAAAAAGTTATATAATATGAAAAGTTTTTTTGTTTTTTTTTGTTTTGTTTTTGTGCAGTACAATTAAACAATGTATTCCTGTAAAGGATGAGGGTGCAGATAGGGTCGATATTAGTACAAAACATTAATCATTTACTGTACATAATTTGTATGTACTCGTAAGTATATTGGCTTTGTTGCCTAAACCTGATTACATAATTTAGTGCATAACATAAATACATTGTCTGTACTCGTACATTTATTTAATTCTTGTGCAAATGTTAAATTGTAATGAATAATGCGGTAATAGTGTTTAATACAGTAAAATAGAATTCAAGAGTATTCATTAATGTTAGTCAAACAGTAATCATTTCATTTGCATCGTTTTAATTTTTAATCAAGAATTGCTTTTATACATATGTATGTAGGTACCAAATAAAAATACATGATCTGATCTCAATGAACGTTAAAAGTTCATGCATATACATATGTGGAGTGAATTTATATTATTTTAATTTGCTATGAATTTATGTATGTATGTATTATCATTTTGAAAATTTTTGATTATTCAGATAATTGAACATGCTCATTAGTTTTTATTCAGAAAGCAAATTAATTTTATATGAAAATTTTCACAAGAACGTGTTGAAATCGTGCCTTATTAGTGGAAAACTATTTATTTTAATATTAATTTTTCATTATTAGCATTATCATGAACAAAAATTATACATAAAGACCGAATAATACAATTTATTGAAGCTTTTTGTTATCAAAAATTAGAAAATTTTATTCATAATTTTTTTTTTTAATTTAAAACTAAACTTTCAGTTTTAGAAGGATGCTATACTTTTTAATAAATATTTATTTCCAATTTTTGCTTCTTATAATTAAGCGACAATACTACAAATTCTTATTCAACGTTCATAAATCTCAATTTTCATTAAGCTTCACATCAGGTATTCATGTTCTTTGTAACTGATTTTTTCATACCGAGAATAACAAGGACGAACCAAATAAATTCATGGTGATACACACAAAGTTCCAATTAATAATATAAAAGAACAAAATTAGATGACTTTTGTAGGGCAATCCATCATATTCATCTCTACTGTTGTCATGAAACTTTATCATCATATTCACCTGAATTTTGTAACTAGGACACCTGCCGTTTAACTTCAAATAATAAGTTTAAGTAATTGAAAGTATGAAAATGATATTGAAGTAAAATGAAGTAGATATTTTGTTAATTTCATGATAAAGCACTTTTAGTCTTACACACCCATAATAATTTTGTATGTGTTTGTAAAATGTGTTTAATAGTCATTACATGTATTATTTATTTACAAACCAGAAAT
This sequence comes from Bombylius discolor, assembly GCA_939192795.1. Classification (NCBI taxonomy): domain Eukaryota; kingdom Metazoa; phylum Arthropoda; class Insecta; order Diptera; family Bombyliidae; genus Bombylius; species Bombylius discolor. The sequence goes on along the minus strand of OW584240.1, from coordinate 48,914,536 downwards.
TAAATGTATTCATAAACCAGCTGTACGTGTAAACATACGCATCCCATCCCCTAAAGATTTACCAGTTCATTTATTTGCAATGTCATTTGTCGACCACCTGAGCATATCTTTAATAATAAATTATGGTTCCTCATAATGTGTCTACAATGTGAATATAATCATATGTTAAATTAGTGTCTTATTCTCTTGACATTATATAGATATTTCACCTATTTCATTCCTGAGTTTTTAGGAAGAAAGGGTGTTCATAAATTTGAACCAAGAGACGTTATTAAAATTTCACATAATGAGACCCATCAGAACATTAAGTTAACGGAACAATAACCTGATATGTATTGTATAAAATTCACAATTTCGAATACACATTCACGTTTTCTACACATTGTGTACAATGTAGGTATTATAGTAGGAATTGACATCAATTAGAGACGACACGCTTCCGTAACACATTATTCTGTGACAGATTATTACGATACGAGTTACCAATACATTTTTACATCAATTGAAAATTCGTCTTTAATGATGAATAAAGGGTACAAATAGCGATTGTCACAAGACTCAGAAAACCCTTTTCATGACTGTTTTCAATATTATGGTCGAATTTTTATTTATTTTAACTTGTTTCGAATTAAATTCATTTTAATTTCATAAAAATTCTTGACAGTTATATGTAAAAATATTTTCTGATGTTATCATTTCGAACGATTGACAGTTAGGTATTTGTGTTTCGTCGTGCATTTTGCAGTGCACTTGTTTGTAAAACATAAACCGATGTGTAACATGTGAATGTTTTTCATTAATTATAAGTGTAAATATTTCAAAAAATTAAAAAACAATATTAACATAATTCGATATAAAATGAATTTCATTTCTGTCAGATTATTTTGAATTTTGAAAAATTAATAAGGGGTGAAAGATTGTGTGATCGATAAGATGATTGACTTCATGGTAATTACGATTTTTTTAAAATTCATAAGAATAATTTAAAAAGAACACTCACCTTTATTTTTCACATTAATTTAAATTGACCGAATCTGCAAAAGAATAAAAAAAGAGGTTCATTAGAACTTACAAATACAGAAAAAAAAAATATGATTAATGAATATTAATGTGAGGTGTAATGAATAATATTTCAAAAATCAATTCCACCCAGAGCTAAATATTATGACTACAAGGCCGCATATATAATAGAATTTATAAAAGGCATCAGATATATCAATTATAAATCATACACTTCAAAGTACCGTAACCTGTTGTAACTATATGTATCTGACAAGAAACTAATAAACTTTGGTAATTCATTGTTTCCTCAATTTGCTTATGCAACGTTATCTTTGAAGTCAAAGAATCATTCTAAGGTTAAATACTTTTTCATTCAATATATGTTTTTTTTTTTCGAAAAAAAAAAATAAACTCTTCAAATTAACCATAAATAACTGGCCAATTAAATTAATTTAAAAAATATTTAATAATCTGTGAATGATGAAAAAAAAATTTTAAGTTTAAAATTAGCTATAAAAAAACAAATTGACTGTCTCATTTGTATTTTATATTGTATCCTGAAAACAAAACAAATTTCAAATTGATTGAACATTTTTTCTTTTCTTTTAGATAAAATTTATAAGTTTCCTCAAAAAAGAAAAAAAAAAAAAGGAAACAATATAATAAATTAAGAAAAGAATGTATGAAAAGAAAAAACGCAAAATCAACAAAAGTGATTTAAAGAATACAAAAAAAAAAAAACATCCAAAAACAATCAGGAAATTTTCGTTTTTCCTTTTTTCTTTTACTTAAAACGTTACTTCAATTTCTTTAATCTCAATGTTTCCTTATACAATGATTCTAAAAATAGCACTTGAAGGGAAAAAAAAAATCTTTTTCTTTTTGTTCTTTCACTCTTATGCTCATTTTTTTTGCAATTTTTTCTAGGAAACTTGAAATAGTTTTTTTTTTTATCATTCTTCCCACCCCCATCCTATTTGAACTCATTTCGTATCCTTTTTATGTATCCTGCAGCTTTACAATTGTATTAAACCAACACTACAATTCCACTACTCATTGTTTTGTTTTTAGTGTCTTTTTTTTTTTCGAAACATGAAAAACTTATTTGATAACATATGGTCTATGTGTGTGAGGCTGTTTTATCATACTTGGCAAACAATTTGATTGTTATCTGGTATACAAAATGAAAATGAAAGAATGGTGGAAGAGGTGGGTGTCAATAAAAATATAACTTTTTTTTTTTCTTTTGCAATTTCAAACTATCACGTTGTGTGAAACTTCAATTTAATTTACGAAAAAAAGAAGAAAGAATGTACTTGATGTTGTATGTTTGTGTCATTGTGGGTAAAGTGTCCTTATATGATTTTCGTTCTAATTTTACTTGTCTGCTCAGCATTTGACTCAACGACATCATTTCTGATTCTAGTCACCTTTTTCAAACTTTTTTTGTTTTTGTTTTGTAAAAAAAAAAAATACATATGTTGTCTGTGTGTAAGTGTATGTGAAATTCATATCACATGTAGAGATGAAAATTTAGTTAGGATATATGATTTCAGAAAATGAAAAAATAAAAATAAAAAAACAATATGTAGACAAACAGAACAGATGTCAGACATCTTATCGTCTGGTAATTAATAAGGAAATGAAAATATTCAAAATTAATATTCTGTTATTCAAATAAAAGACAAAATGATGATTTCGTAATCTATTCCGTTCAGGGGAAAATTAAGGAAAACGTTCATGAGAATTCGATGACCCTAAAAATACAATCAATCTACAGAATTTCTTTACTGTAATTTAAAGGTGGATAAACTTTAATGTGTTCAATTGAAAAATTACATAAAATTATTTCTTTTTTCTACTTTGTTTTTTATTGTATTTTCTTGAAAAGAAACTTTAAATGAATTTCATAAAAAAGTTTTTAAACATACTTCAAACTTTTTCGAAATAACAAAAAACAAAACTTTCGATTCTCACCAGGTTTCTTCAACTGTAATTAACAAAAAATTACAATTTAAATTTTTGCAATCAACTTTTTTAGTAACCGTTTTTATTTTTTATTCTTTATTTTTTCTACTTCCTTCATTTTCCTCCTTTTTCTATTCAAATATTAAATTTTTCTCATTTGCATTTTAATTTATTCAAGTTTATATCGCATACTAACGAACTTTTTTTTTTACCACACGCTTATTCTTTTTCTATGAAACAGGCTTCCTGGTTTTCGTTCCACAATTCATAAAAAAATATTTAAAAATATGGAAAATCTTGGTTAAATTTTAACTTTATACTGTGTTTTCCTCAACAACAAAAAAATACAAATCCTCACAAAAATTTGTGTTTTTCAACTTTTTTCTCTGTACAAATCTTTGTGTTTTGTAAAATTTTACACCCTCTAAATTCAATTTCTTTCATTGTTTCATTTTATAATGTCTTTTCACCTGCAGCTATTTAACAACAATTTTAAATGCAATTTCGTGCAATATTTGTAATTGTATATAGTGAAATATGTGTATCTATAGGGATGTAAAATTTCATTGCAATATGGTAAAATGATAAAGTATTATATATAATACAACTACGACTACCATAACGATTCCTGTTAAAATCCTTCATTTCAATGGTAATTAATTTTGTTACACGTTAAGTACCTTTTTGTATTGTGTGTTTATAAGCTTGTGGGTGGTTAAAATGAATAGAAGATGATAGTAACAAAAAAAAAAAAACAGAGATATTCTCATTCTATAAAAGTTATCATCAACCAAAAATACGTACATAAAACCTAGAAATATATGTATCTGTCCTTGATAATGCGAAAATGACGATGAAAAGTAGCAGACTGTGTTAACCAAAATACAATTTACAAATTTTATTACGAAAGGAAATTGAAGGTTTTATTTCCGTAAATTCGAAATATTATAACTACTAAATTGAAGACAATGTGAAAAATAATGTTGAATTGAATAGATTTTGCATTGTGTTTTAAATTCGTATAAAATGAATTCATTTAAAATTAATTAAATTTTAAGAGGTGACTTTAAAATTTTTGAATTTTTCAGAACTTTAATAGAAAGTAGTTTTTAAAGAAAAAGCTTAGTGTAAATTTTTAGAGGTTTTGCAGAATCTTTTTCATAGAATTTTTTTTTCTTGCAGACTCTCTTCAAGAATTTACCGAGAATATCTAATTTATTTTTGAACATATTCAATTCATAATCAATTTATAAAAATGCTCCAGTACTGATTATTCGGAAAAATAATTATTTTTTGCTTAAGAATATTTCCTAACTAAAAGTTCATACTGGTAGGTACAAACTTTTGTTTGCAATAATCGCCGTGAAATTATTATTTTTTCTTTTTTTTTTTTGATTTCATAAATTAAACGAAACAATAAATTATACTTTATCATGCTAACATGTGGTCAAAAGTAATTTATAGATCGATTTTTTTTTTCATTCTCATTTCAATGTCAATTTATTATTTTCCGCCCTCAGAAGTGTTTTTAAGCGCGTTATTTTTCTTTACATTATTTTATTTTCATTCTGTTTTTTTTTTTTGTGTTCTCCTTTTTCTTGTAAGTAGTTTACGTATACATAATCATAAAAATCAACATTTTCTAAATTGTTCATGCAATGAAAACATGTATCGATCAATATTCATCTTATTCTGCACCCCACAAACTCAGGAGTGAAAAAAAAGATGGATTTACAGCCTACGCAAAATAACACTTTATACACATACTGAATTTTTGTTTTTGTTTTTAACATTTTCTTTTTTTTTTTTTTTTTTTTTTGCTTAAAAGAAGTTATGAAACATCAAAATGGTTTTGGAAAAAAAAAAATTACATGATTTAAGATTAAGAACATGAAAATATTACAAAGATAAAACGAAATGAATCATTCATAATAATTTATTGTGCAAAAAAAAAAAAAGCAGGAGAAAAAAATAAGCAAAATAAAATGAAAATGAAAATACAACATCATAGATCCTTGTTCATGGTGTTATTTATTTTTAGAAAAGAAACATTCCAAAATGAAATAGATTTATACTGAAAATTTTATTGTTGTTGTGTTCACTTTATGTACAGGAAACGGATGAATCTTTTAAAAGGAATTTTCTTGTTTTTTTTTTTTTTTGTTTACTAAAAAGAAAATAATGATTTTTTTTATCATTATCCTGAATCGATATTTGTTGTCAAATAAAAAAGAAAATCAATCAAGTGGGTTAAATGTGAATCGCTGATAAAAATAGAATTTAATTTAGATTCGTTTTTGAGAAGGTTACTTTGAATACAGCTTTTTAGGAATTATTTTAATTTTTGTTTTTCTTTCATTTCTTACTCGAAAAGACAAAAAAAAAAATAAAGTAAAAAAGAAAAACATAAAAATCAATATAATTTCACTGTTAAGCAATTGTCAAAATTTAAAAGAAAAGAAAAAAAAAATGATTCTGAATTAAAATTACAGTAATCCCCTGAGATTTATATTAATTATTCGGCTGAAATAGTTTTAAAAGAATCACCAAAGAAATCTGATTTAATTAATGAATTCTTTAGATGAAAATGTCCTCTTAGAAAATATTTCTGGGATAACTGGAATATACGAAGAAAAAGAAATAAAAATCATTTTATGTGCATGAAAGAATTTCGTCTCTTTTTAAACGAGTAATATATACATATACATACACGAGTACTCTGAATAAATAAATTTCGAATTCAGATGAATTTTCTTGTTCTACAAAAAAAAAAAAAAAAAAAAAAAAAACTGAACAGAATGATGATTAAAAAAAGTAAAAAATGAAAAGAAAAAAATTGTAAACTTCTGAAACTACAAAAATTCTCATTATTAATGTACTTTTTTTTTTCTACTTGAAAGTAAATTTTCTCGTTATTTTACTCAGTCCATCTATTTTAAAGTCGTTATCAAATCAAATTTTAGACTTATTAAGGATTTAAAGAGATTAAAATAAATGCAATATCCATATAATAAATGCATTAATCAAGTGAATTTCTTTCGAGTATAAGAGTTGATCATACAATGAATACAATGAATAAAATAAAAGTACCAATGGGACATTTACACACACAAAAAATAGGAATAGTTTTCAGATTCATATAGCAACGGAGATAACATAGAAGACAATCTGTGGAAGAAAAAACAATCAAGTAAAATACAAGAACTTGTTTTTTTTGTCTTAGTTTTTTTTTTTTGAATTAAAATCAAACAGAAAAATAAAAATTACGGCTTTACGTTTAAAAGAATTAGAAGAAAATGTTTTATGGATTTATTCAAAGATTTCAATCTAATGAAATGTTTGAAGGAATGTTTAAAGGTAGCGTGGTATTTCAAAGAAATATGCTGAATATCGATTAGAAGATCTTTTCAAAACAGCGACTGATGGCGTTTTAAAAACGCCTTACAGAATTCAAATTTCAAATCTGATTTAGGTTTTAAAGAAGGTTTTTTTTTTTTTTTTGGTATTTTTTCCAAACTATACAATATTTGAACGATTGTACAATTTAATGCTGGTTGCTGAGTATTTTATAACCACAAAATTATCTTGATAAACTAAAGTATATGCTTATACAAATAGTTAAAAGAACAGATAGAAACATAAAATCTAACTTATTTCCACTTTAAAAGCCAAAAAGTTATTGTTATGGTGTGCTTATGCAGTTTGTCGATTTAAAAGAAAATGTATAAGGTGCAAAAAAAAAAAATTGCACTCACATAATAATGTACGAATAAGTGCATTAAAATAAGATAAAAGTTAAGTTTATTTTGAATCAAGTAAAAGAACTATGGAATGGTTTTTTGATTTCACATTTATTTCAATAAAATAGACTGTCTTTGATGAATATACTTAGAGTAGTGTGACGTCTTCTAGAGCTTCTCTAGTAGATATTGCATTAAAGACAGACAGGCGAAGGATTTTCTTCTGATTGTCTCGATATGTCGAATGTCGAATATGATAATGATGGTGACGACGACTTTCACAAACGATGAGCATAAGATGAAATCTACTTAAGAATAGCATCATATACAGGTATTTAGAATGATTCTATTCTGATGATTGTAAAAGTAAGGTGAACTGTGTAAGAAGAAAAGTGAAATAAAGGTAGAAAATAAGAAGAAGAAGAAGAAGAAAAATTCTATATAAGATATAAAAATTCTTCTCAACTAATGTGTACTCTGTATGATGTTAAGTTGATTGTAAAATGTCTTCATGGTTGTTTAACTAAAAATTTTATAGGAAGACATGCCTGGAATCAAGCATTCTTTGTTGTACAGATCTTTAATAATAACCGGTTCATGTTTGTATGATTCTTGCTACACATCAAAAATCAGTAGCAGCATATGTTTTTCATTTTTTTCATTCTTGTTTTCTATATATGTATGTATCTTGTGGGTTTTGTTTTTTTTTTTCTTCAACATATTACTTAAAGATTGAATTCTAGAGATAATGATAGTTTCGTTTGATGATGGGAAGTAGATAATAATAGTTTATAATATTATTATAGGAATGCTTTAAGACGCAGGTGACTGATTAATTGAATTTAAAGTACCTATCGTTAGAAAAATATGTTTAAATTATGTGCTATTTGATAAATTGGCCTGATAAAAGTTCATTGATTAGAAATGAAGAAAACAAGAAATAAAAGATACATGAGTGTTTATTTAATTTGTTTTATTTTTTTCTTTTCTATTTATTTAATGAAAGTAAAAAATTCAATAAATATTTTGTAGTGAATTGTTTTGAAATTACAGGAACTTTATCCCAAAGTGATCTAAAAAAAAATACATACATCTGGAAGAAAAAAAAAGGAAAATAAAAATAAATTTCCATTTTCAATATTCATTTTTTCATTCAGACAATGAACTCATATCAAATTCCCATCATTTAGTCTTAAAAAAGTTACTTTGAAAAAAGTTTATCTCAAAAACGAAGGATATAGCTATGTAGTATAGTTAAATGTAAAGAAATTACTTACTATTTTCTAAAATGCTTGAATGAATGTGTAAGATGTTTATCGAAACAGACTTGTATAACAAAATAGCAAATGAAAAAATCATAGGGGATAAACAGTCATTAGAAAAAATCAAAAAGTAAGATAAAAATTTTCAATATCCTTCATAAAACAAATAATATCCTTCTTAAGAATCTTCCTATTCAATATTGTATCCTCTATTCAAGTATTATTTTTTGTGTATCTTTTCATCTAATCGAAATGTTCATATGATAGATATTTTAAGATAAAAAATTTTGTTTCATTTTATTTGTAGCTAAATTCAAAAGATTCAAAAAATTTGAAACTATTGCAAAAATGAAAAAGGGAAATAAGAAGATGAAATAACGGCAAGAAAAGAGTCTCTTAGAGCTCATATTTCAATTCAGAAATAATATCACTTAACCAATGGAAATTGTTTCAAAGATATTTTTTTTTTTGCTGCTTTAAGTTTGTGGTGGTGTGTCCTAGTTATTTTCTATGGTTAGTAAACTATGTATATATTTATAGAAACAAAAAAACAATATCTTATCAGATGCCGGCGTTGTAGACTGTTGGAACCAGAACCAGAAGAAGAAATCATCTGAAAGATGATCCCAATGGAATGTCATTTTGATAAGCTACTGTTTCTTTTTTTAATTTTTTTTTTGTTTACTTCGTTTTTTTTTTTTTGTGCTTGTAGCTTGAATTATTATTATCATCATCGTTCAAGGCAAAAACAAAACAAAAAAAAAAGCTATTACAGTTTGTTTATATGTATATAAAAATAATAACGTGGTTCGCATAGAATGAATGGAATAGGAATATATAGAAAGCACATTCAGAAACGCAGATGATAATGTTCGTTGTAGCAACAATAAAATGGAAATTTAAGTATCTGGAAGTAATTCAAGAAAAGAAGAAAAAAAAAGTTTCTAAATAATAATTTTGAAACGTTATTCTTTATCCCGTATTCTGAACAGGATATTAATCGTTTTTCGTTAGAAAATTTTTTGTTCACTGATTTTTATTTTTCAAAATAAGTAGGTACATAAAAAAAAAGCACAATCTATGGTTATTAATGCTTAATGGCCATCACATCATAAATATTAAATTCATTAAAAATTCAAATTAAAAAAAATATATTCACCATATTAAAAAATTAATAAAAAGTAATTTTTAATAATGAATTCAGAGATGGATTTTTCATAATTCAAAAAAAAAAACCAAAAAAAAAAAAAAAAAACAAAATACAAATGAATATAAAACATTTATCTTAATAACACGGCATAATCATTTCATGAGAATTATAATTTTATTGTTTTTAAAATCAATTCATAATCTCATAAAAAAAATATTTTAATTTTATACGAAATTTTACATTGAAAAAATTTCCAATGATAACCGCAAAAAATACTGGTTTCTCAAAATAGTTTCATAATCTATCAAAAAATCATAACAAAATCTTTAAGACCCATAATTTTTTAATCATCAAAATTCATTTTTATTTAATGTAGATGCTTAACTTGAAATGTCTATTTTGTATCTCATTTAAAACTAACATCTCATGGAATTGTTTTTATTTTTATTTTTTTTTTTCAAATTCCTCTTTGGATCGTAAAACAACCGAATTTCATTAACTCTTCTTGAAAAAAAAAAAACAAAATGTTAGTTATTTACATTTAAAAAAAAAAAAATCATTTCTATCTCTGACAGAAATTTAATTAATGACATTCTACCTATTTTTCTGTCCATTTTAATCTGCTCATTAAAGACCCTTCAAATCGGTCATTTTCTGCGTCTTTAACTTGGCGCAAAGTGATTTTTTCTTTTTTCGGTTTTATTTTCATCATTTTGATTTCATCTGTTTATGTTTTTTATGTCTTGTCTTCATCTCTGGAATCACTTATGATTCATGATCATTCAAATCTTTTGTAGAAATAAAAACAGATAAGTTTTTTGTTTTTTTTTTTGAATTTTTGTTTTAAGATAAATAATTTTCATAATTTAAAAAGTTAGAGGACAAAAGGGCAAAAGAGTCATCAAGAGCTACATAGAAGACAAAACGTAGTAAATACATTTTCAAAAACCTTCTATGCACAACAACTAAGTTCTTGTAATGTGTCCTAAATGTAACTTCGTTGTTAACATTTTGCTTTGACATAGTTTGATAAACAGGTAAAGGTAAATACATAACTAAAATGTTAGTTAGTCAAATGAGATCAATCTTGGTAATACGTTTGAAATGTTTTTTGATGCGGAAACGCATTTTAATTCAACAACAACAACAAAAATTATGATGATGACCATAAGATAAAATCTTAAAATATTTCTTTGATTTTTATTTACTTTTTCTTGTTGCTGTTGTTTAAATTTCATTTGGCTTGTATCTTTATTTTAAAGGTTTTTGTTGATAAAAAATTAATTTATGTAGATTTTTAATGTTCACTATACAAGACTACAAGACAGTCATTATAGATAGTCAAAAGAATATCAATTTAATCACAGCAAGCAGATGGCATTGAATGGAATTCATAATGTTGATGATGATTTTCAAAACAAATTAAGGGATTTTTTATGAATCGTTCCTAATTATTATCCGTCATAATTTCTTTTTTGAAAAGAAAAAAACATCAAGATTGTTTTGACAACACACTATTTTTATAATATTTTTGTTGAATCCTTTGAAAAATTTTTATAGATGATTTTTTGGACAAGATATGAATTCTTCTTTTGTTCATTCAATCTCTTTTGATCTTTTGTTATGAGAAACTATAGCAAAAAGGATATGAATTTTATGACATTCACATTTCTATTACATGTAGTTAAAAGATCTTTATTTCATTTTTATTTAGTAGGAATTTTAAATAAGTAAATTAAAGTCCTTTTTATTAAAGCATAAGTCACAAGAGACACTTTTTTTCTAACAAAATGTGTATTTTTTTTTTTAATGGTTAACAAAGAAGTGTATGTATGCACACATCAAAGGTAACGACGATCCTTTTCAGGTCATTCATCAAAAATAAGTTTTTCTTTTTAAAAAGGAAAAGACTAACGGCTAACAAAGTTTTTGTTTAATACTGAAATGAATCGCCTCCTTTTGCTTATACATAATTGTTCGATGAACCTAAGGCGTGTTATGATGGTAATTTATTCAAGGTAAAGCAGTGAGGAGTTGGCAGCGCTATATAAAATAACCACCTGTCGACCTTTCAATTCAATTGAATTTTCATTCAAACCTTCTGAAACACGTACCTTTTTATACGTGTTTCTGTTTTATTTAAAAGTAGCAGTAGATTAATGTTACAACAGTTTGGGTAGATTAAAGGTGTCAGTCAAAGCTGAAAATCTACTTATAGTTTTTGCCTCCTTTTTGTTGTTCTTATATTCGATTAAATTCGATTTCGTACAGGTTTTTAATCTGAATTTCAAGCAAAAATGTATGTTTTGTTGGAATAAAGTGAACGCATGAACAAGAAAAGAGCAGATGCATGAAACATGAATTATGCGTTTTTGTTTAGATGCAGTCTAAAATTATGCCTTATTTCTTTTACTTTTTTTTATCAAAGGCATATAATGAAAAGGCCGAAGGGCCACTCTTTTTAGTTATCTTTTGATTTTAATATTTTTCTTTATGGTTCGTCGAGCCATACAATTTTTGTTATTATTTCTTTTTTTTTTTTCTTAATTTTTATTCAAAATGAAATAAATACGTTTAAAAAAAAAAAGGAAAAAGGGGCTTGCAATGTTTTGATCGTAAACTATTATCGGCTAATTTTTACCTTTAAAATGAAATTAATGATTGATGAAAAAAGGACATGGACATCTGTTTGATGTTTTTATATAGGCAGTTTAAGGCCTAAAAAAAAACTTTCTTCTGTGGAAATAAAAAAGGAAAAAAAAAATAGAAGACTCAGGAAGAATTTCACGGATCCTCGATTAGATATTTACTTAACAATTGTAATTTCATTAAGGTGTGAAATTATAAATGTTTGAAGTAAATATACTAATTTTTAATTAAATATATAACTTGCCATAATAATAATAAATTAGCTTAACTGTTTTGTAACTATTGCTTATTTGTATCTTTCGTCTTTGGGTCTTGTTGAAATCTTAAAAGTCATATTATTCATGAAATCTTAAAAAAATGATTTAAATCCCCTTTTTTAAACCTTGCCACGTAAAATAAGAAATATTTTCTCATTAAAAAAAAAAATCTCTTACTTAACAGAAAAAAATATATAAAAATACCGAACCCTTCATGCAGAAGAAATAATAAATTAATAATAATATCCGAGATAGAGTGTAAGATTTGACGGCAAAAATTCTATTCATAAGTGGGGTCACATTATAATGAATAAGAATTATATTTTTTGTTAGAGTACCTATTTTACTTTAGAAGTTAAAAAACCAACAACTTAGAAAATCCGAAAAGAATAACTTTTAAAAAAAAAAAAAAAACTAAATTGAATAGAGAGGTCTTATTAAGGTACTTTTTTCTTTGAAAAAAGAAAAAAAAATGATTTCCGCTTATTAACAGTCGCTTTAAATATTCCTTAAAGAAAAAAAAAAAAAAATCAAGTATGTTATATTTGTCAAGTGGTAAGGCTATTTTTCACTTCACTTTACGAAAAACAAAATCAAATGAGAAAAGATTTCTTATTAAAATAATAAGTGTGCGTGCTTGTATGGCAATTCGAATTCAGTAGAAAAAAAAAATCTTAATAAAAACAGATTGTTTTTTTTTTTTCAAGATTTTACCCATTATTTTTTTCACGTTTCATTGTTGACATACTCTTTGTATAGAAAATACTTCAAAGCAAAGTATTTAATGAATGAAAATAAAAACCAGGAAAAAAATTGAGTAATATTAAAAAAAATAAAAGATATCCAAAGTGCATTTGTTTGGATTCATCATCAAATCTTTGAATCTACATAGTATCAAGTCCCCTTTTTTTTTTATATATTTTTTTTCTATTTAATTGTCATTCTATTAGATAGAAAAAAAAGCCAATCTCTTTTTACAGATTGAAGTCAATTTTTAAATTAGAAAATAGGAAAACATTGTTGCTTAGTTTGTTGCATGACAACAAAACATTTAATTTTGATTGTTACCAACATTCTGTGTATTTTATAAGTCTCTTCTAATCAGTAACAAAAAGCAAAAAAAAAACGATAAAGAAAAAAAAACTGAAGAAAAAAAAAAGAAATAATAAAATGAAATGAAATGCTTTGATTATATGTTGGATGTGGGTATAAATTGAAATCTGTTGATTTTTCTTTTTCTGTATTTTATTTTTGGTCATTCTCTAAGTAAGTAAAATAATAATAATAATAATATTTTGCTATTATTTGAACTTCCTGAATTGATAACAAAGTATAGTAATCAAGTTTGTTTGGGACCCATCATCATGCTATCGATGTACTAGACATGCACACGAATTGAATTTTTTGTTGTTGTTGTTGTTGTTGTAGAAAACAAAAAAAAAAAACCTTTCAATATTAACAAGCTGGAAATCGTGTGCTTGTTTAATGGAATTTCAAAATAATTTAGTTTTTGAATTAAGTTTTTCCTTTGTCTTTTTACTTTTTTGTTTTTTTTTTTTTTTTTTCAAGAAATCAAGTTTTACGTTTAAAAATTTTTCAATGGAAATTGGATTATCAAACAAAAATAATCATCAAGTTATCTATAATCATGCCATTAAAAATCAATTCTTCAATGTTGCACACAACCACAGGTAAAACTTATAAGGTTAAAAAAACAAACCATCAGAAAAAAAAAAAAAACCAAGTTAAGTAAATTTCATTTTAATGTACTTTTTTCTCATAAATTTTCAATCTCTAGTATTTTTTACTTATAAAATTTTTTCAATATAATTGCAACCTAATTTTTATTTAATTCAAAATCCGTTACAAATGCAATCTACTAAATCAGCATTTTTTTTTTCTTATTTTAATGTTAGGAGTACTTTTAATTTCAAGTGAATTTAAGGGAAAAAAAATTAATTTAGAAATCGAATGAGTTTTTTTCCTCTTCTTTTTTTTTTTTTTTTTTTTTAATTGCATGACATACATTTACAACTTCAGAATTAGATACTCATCTTATACATGTGGTAAAAACAACTATTTTTTTTTTCTTAAATTAAATTTTGTGATATCATGTTTTCAAAATACCGTAATCAAACTATCAATTTCATCAATTTTCAGATTTTATATAAAGAGAATGCAATAAAATACTCAAAAGTCATCATCATCACCATTGATTGTTGTACATTATTTACAAAAAATTTATTATTTAGTACGTTTTTTTTTTTTTTCTAGATATGAGTATTTCTTTTTATTAATATACATATTTATTTTTTGAAGTGTGTAGTGTACTATTTCCGTATCATCAAAATATTCTTTTTTTTTTTTTGTCTAGCTCACATGTAGCTAAATTATAAGGCTTTATATACATGTTATACATTATTTTTTTTCGTTTTAATATCATGTATTTGTTCCACCTTAAAAATGTTAAAGTACCAGCATGATACCATCACCAACCATATAAATAATCATAACGAAAAAAAAAAAAAACTGAAAATTAATAAATAATTTTTCGTAGCCTAATTCTTTTCACTCAGCATGATTTTAGAAAACAAATAATCAACATGATAATTGAAGTTTCAAATAATTCTTTTTTTTTCGTTAGATACTTTTTTTTCTTCTTAATTTGTTCACATTCAATTTTTTCGAGGACAATCTAATCATATTGAAATACAATAAAAAAAAAAAATTAAAATTATTCTCTAATTTTTTATCGCATTTATGACATTTCAATCGTGTTACATGACGGTCACGTGTTGTAACAAAATAATGAAATAAAAAAAAAAAATCTCAGAGATTTAGAAATAAGAAAACAATGAACACGTTGTGAAAATTGATTTTTATTTATTTATTTAAGTTTTTCATTCTCTCCATTTAAATTTATTCCATGAATTTAATAAATTGTTCAGAGCCCTTCAAGAATAATTATTTTGTAAAACAAAAGGCCAAAAAATAAAAATGTATATCAGAAATTTTATGCAATACAACATAACTTGACAATGGTGGAAAAAACAAAAAAAAAACAAAAAACAGTTTAATTTAAAATCTATTTTTTAAAAAAAAACCAAAAGTCATTTCATTAATAATGAATGAGCTGTCTTGGCACCTAAAATATACATTCAATTTGTTTTAGTAACACTGGCAAAACAATGTAATTAACAATAGTCATTATCTAATGTGTGTATGAGTATCATGTACAAAAAAAAGTACTACCTTTTTTCAACCATTTCAACTACAAATGCATCAAGTACATAATTGAGGTTGAGTGACGTTGATTACATCTCAAATTACCTTGAGAGTTGAATTGTTGGCTTTTACAGTGAAAGTTAATTTTGCGGATGGAAAATAGAAAAAAAAAACACAACAACAGCAAAATAAAATAATAAAAATTAAATACATATTTAGAGCACAAAGATTATTATCTAATGGAAATGAATTTTTTTGAATATTAATTTTTTTTTTTTTTTTTTTTTTTTTTTGTAATGTAATACAAGTCAAATTAAAAAGTTAATAATATAATTTCGTTTAGTTAAATATTGACATTGACATGAATAACAACAAAATAATTGTTGGTTTAATGAGAAAAACAAAGTTCAATTAAAAAGGTAAACCCCCCCGAAGTAAAAGATTAAAAACAAGAATTTTTTAATTGAACCGAATAATGGAATTTGCTTACAATGTTAAAATTGCAACTGTTTTTTTTTTTGTGAATAAATTAAATTAAAAATTTGGCCTTATTGTAATGTTTAACATGACCAAACCATATCTCAAATAAGGGAACCTTGAAAATTTTAAGAATCAATTAAATTTAATTGCAAAATTGTATTTTAATATCTTTTTTGTTCTTTTTCTTTTCCTTCTCTGAATTCGGTTTTTTTTTTTCTAGAAGAAAAATAATTAAAAGTCAGAAAAAATTGTACCCTAGAATAGTTAGTTTTATCTAAATGCACGATTTTTCGAAAAAAAAAACAGCCAAAAATGTATATTCTTTTTTATTTAACAAAAAAATTATCGTACTATCTACCTATACCTATCTTAATAGCAAAAAAGTATCTATGTACGTATTTTTTAGGTAAGTTGAATTATTTCAAGGGAAATTGTCTTACAAAATACTAAACATTAAATAAAATGTTACTCTCCTTAGTGTACAATAAACGTGACAATAGAACAGAATTTATACAAAAAAAAAAAAACATTTTTTTTCTTCAGGTTTTAACCTTGTGAACTTCAAACCGTCTTCGATGGTTATCTACTTTTCTTCCGAAATAAAATAGAAGAAAACAAAAAAAAAACAACAAAAATATTAAAAATAAAACTGGTTTGATTTTAATGAAGATTCTATTTAAGATATTCAAATATAAGGCACGTTTTTAAAATAATATCAAAACCATAAAGTATCTATTTTTAACAAAAAAAGGGTACTACTTCTATTATAATTATCATTATTATAAAAGCAATCTTCCTTTTATGATTACAGTATTTTTGTATGTTATACAGAAAAAATTATGCAAAATACTTAAAACCGGACACAATGAGTGTGATCAAAAATACTTAATAACAGAAACCAAAATCTATAAAATCTTAAATTTATGATGTTTCAAAGACAATTTTCATGAAATCGAAATAAAGTCCTTTCGTATAATATCTATCAGAATGTACATGTACAAAATGTAATTTATTTAGTCAATAAAGACAAATAAGTGGTATAATCCATAATGAAAACTTACCAAATGTTCCTGAACGGCTTTATTCATTGTTTATGTCCTTACAATCTGTATTGTATTCCATGTGAACACGTTGGTAACAAAAATGCCGGCTAATAAGGATAAAAGACGAAAGGAATTGAGTGTGTTTCTGATAGTTTTTAGTAAATTAAGAATTGAGTTTCTTGTGTGGATCCTTAAGTGAACAATAAAAATAAAAAACCGCAATAAAGTATAAATTGCATAGAATCAAAAATTAACTATAAATTCATAAAAAGGATATTATCGAAAGAAATTTTCGAAGATTGAACACAATATCCACAAAACCGTTTCAGACCGAAAATTTCCTTAATAAAAAAAAAATAATATTAAGAAAAAAACAAAACCAATAAATAAAAACAAAAATTCCGCTTGTCTTTTAATAATTTACACAACAAAAAATTATTTTATTATCCTTATAACTTAAATACAATTTTTGCTTATCTTGGTATTTATTTATTCTCATCATCTTTACCTAAAAATTGATTAAATTTTTGTCGCTTTAATAAAATGTAAATGACAATCTGATACACAGTGAGTATGGATACGAAATTATATATATGTATATAAATTTTTGCTACTGTATATATGTATGTATATTTATGTATCCTTTTTTCATATAGAAAATAAATAAAAGACACGAACACACACAAAGACACAAGAAAAAAATTATAGGATAAAATGAAACCTTAATGCTTCATTAGATATCCTTATTGGAATTTTTCTTTTGTTGTCACATGAATATTAATCCTTCTTCGTTGAAATTGTTTCATTACAGTAAATCCTTGTTGAATCCTATTTAGTATATAAATGAATATAATATTTTTTCATAGTGAAAAAAAAAGAAGAAGAAGAAAGACTGATGGATGATAAATGTAATGATAATGTTGTTGATGATGATGATGATGATGATGAAAGAAATGACAGCAATTTGAAAAATAAGAAGAAAATGAAACTGGTTACGTTCACTAATTACATTTTCTTATTCTTATTATTATTATTATTTTTTTTTTACTTTTATTCTCTTCAACACTGATAAAAACTTGATTGATATAAAACTGATAGGTTATTTATCTTTTTTTTTTTTTTTTGTAATTTTAAAATTAAATTTCGAATTTAACAATTAAAATTCACTTTAAAGATTTTACTTTTTCAAAAATTATTTCGTAAATTTCAAATTTCATAAAAGCACAACTTTTTTTTGTATTGCACAAAAAAATTTTCTTTTTTTTTTCTTTCTAGAAAATTAGTAATTAAAGATAAAATTATTTTTCAACACTAACTAAAAAATAAATTTCAATTCGAAAATCGTCCTTTTTTGAAATTATATTAATCTTTTTTCAGACAACAATTTTTTTAAAAAACCGTTCATCAATTTTAAAACACTTCCACTCATAACAAATGTTCGACTAAAACTGATATTGTAAATGAAATTTCATATTTGATAAACTTTGTGTGAAGAATTGAAATGTAAAAAGCAAAAACAGAAGAAAAAAAACAACAATAAAATGAACTCTCAAAGAAATTGTGAGAGATCTACATTACCGACATTTTTCAACAAGAAATTTTATTTAGTTACTAAACGCGATGGAATAAAAATATCTATAGTATAGTATCTAGTTTTTTTTTTAGAAGAAAAAGTGGCTTCGTAAAAAGTAAATTGGTGTGGTATGGTATATGGTAACTGGTAAGTATGTGAAAAAATAAGTGAGTACAAAAATTTATGTACATACATATGTATGTATATGAGTGAGTTGCAGTTCATTAACTTTGGTGTTAGTATAAATTACAAGAAGTAAAATAAGAATTAAGAACTCATGTTTTTCGATGTAAAAAACACTCAAGAGAGTATCTAGTCTATTCACTCAACATCATTTTTAATTATGATTTTGAGTTAAAAAATAACAAAAAAGTCACACAGGGACAGGAATCAGGATAGTTATAATGATACTTTTAGTTTTACTTATTGAAAAAGAAAATAATGTGCAGTGTGCACATTTACACAAAATTTGAGCGGACGAGAGAAAGTCTTTCACTAATAAGTAATGTCCTTCCTTTGATCCTTTTACAAAGTCGGCTTTGGTGTATTTTGCCTTAACTTTACTCGTTACGTTCAAGTCGACTTAAAACTTCATTCTGACGCTCGCTCAACCTTATACAATTGACGAGACGACTTTGGTTAAATGAATTTATAAGCGAAAATAAACTTCCTCATTTAATTTACAGTATAAACGAGTTTTACTCGTTATTGTTCCAAAAAAGCTTCATTCCAGCACAAAAGAATTCATTTTAAGTTATTTTGTAAAATAATCAAAAAGAAATAACAATTTTTCTCATGGCACATGAGCAATAGAAAAGCCTTTTTTTTCTTCCTTTTTGTCTTTGACGAAATACATTAGGGTCGAGTCCTTGGAATCAGTAGTCTCGACAGTAGACAGACAAAGGCCGACAGTCAACATAAATAATATAGGAACGAAAAAAAAAAAACAGGAATTTTACTCATCAGCCACAAAATGTAATTAAAATTTAGCTCTTTAGAAACAACATAAAAAACACCGAAATCTGTAACCTTCGGGATAACAGGTACCAGTAAGATCTTTTCCCCTGGGATCAGAAGTTTTTAAAAATAAATGTTTTTCTCTTTTTTTTTTTCTATCTAAAAGCCGTGTATTCATTTGCAGATTTATCAAAACAAAATAAAAAAAGTAAATAAACAAAATTTATGATCACTGTTTTCTCAGTTAGTGTTAAGTGTGTTTCATTTTTTTATCGTTTAAACATCCATAAACTGGACGACACATCACAATGCTATTTTATGTGATTTTTTTTTTTTTAGAGAGAGATAACACCCGCTATTTTAAAATCAATGAACGAAATTTCTAGCTATTTTTATAATATACTTAATTCTTTATTTTAAAGATTTTTTTTTTCTTTCATTTTTGTCCGTTTTTGTTTTCGAAAATAAAATATCTCTCTGTTGGTGGTCTGTAAGCATATCTATAATGGGTTTAGATTGACATGCATTTCAACGCATAACGTTTTGAATATAAAAATTAAAAAAAAAAAAAAAAGTTAGAAAAATAAACATTAAAACTACAACAATAACAAAAGAGTTAAGCGGTCATGATAAATAGATACAAAAAAAAAAAACCAATATTTATAATCGAGTATCTTTTATTTTCCATTTCTTTAATATTCAAAAAATTATTCGTATATAATATGAATGTCTTTTAAAATATCTCTTAAAGATGAAATTATGAGGCATTTAAGGTTTATATGATTTTAATAATGCACACCAGCATAATGTCATACAAAACAAGGTAAACTAAATGCTTATTATTATAATTTTTTAAAGGTTTCCTTTAACAAAAAAAAAAAAAAAAATTCCAAAAAATCATTCATAACTTAAAATTACCAATGGGGGGTTTCAAAGAATTTTAAAAGAAATACTAATAAAATATTCAAATCATTCATTTATCGTTTATTGGTGTGCCCATCATAATAATCATCTTTAGATACATTTATTTAAATTAATTAAAAGAAAAAAAAGAAACAGAAAATTAAAATTCAATATTTATAAAAATATGAAATGGATGAGAAAATTCAAAATAAAAAAAAATTTATGATAAAATTGAATGAAAATTTGGAAAGAATTTAATTGCTAAAAATTGTCTCCTATAATAATTTCATGTTGAAAGAGAAAGTATGTTTGAAAATGCATCATTAATTAATTGATTTTGACAGCGCAAGGCAGGTTTTGGTGTATTGTGGTTAATTAGAAAAAGAATTTTTGTGGTTCCGGGAGCAACGAATTCGACAAGTCAAAAAATGAAATATTAAAAAAAAAATATGAACGTTGGGAATATGAGTTGTTTTTAGGACTAGCAAAACGAATATCAAAATGAGCCTCCTTCCCATCAATAAGACAATGTCTCAGAATAAACGGGTTTTAAGGTATTGTCGATTGCACCACTTGCAAAAATAAGTCAAATGGCGCATCTTACTTTCTCATGGAAGCATTTTCTGAAAAGCAATGTATGATGTATGTATATCTCTATCAATTCAAAAATTTTTAAAATTGTATTTTTATTTTCAATAATAACTTTTTGACACCAATCAATTCGACAAAACTTTCTAGTCCTCCATACTTTTTGTACAAAATTTCTTATCATGATTATTTTATCAAAAACTTCTAGATCTAAAGATCATTGAAGAGTTAAAATTCCCATGAAATGACCATTTTGACTAATATCTGATCATAATTTTTTCAATTCAAAAACGAAATCACATACGCACACATGTGTGACTCTTTATTAGAAGTATTACATAAATAGAAGCCTTCAAATTCTTTTTCGAATATTAAAACGATCTAATATATTATGGAACAAGAAAAAAATTATATTTTGACCATAAAAGTAGTATGTTCACATTAAAAAGAAAAAAAATAAAAATAACACGAACAACAACAAAAAATGAGTATCCCATATTTCGAATTTATTTATTGAATACGCGATAAATGACTTTATACAATTCATTTTGAATGCATCTCGCGCATGTTATAACCCATTTTAAAATTAAATTTATATGAAAGCTTAACTTCTTACAAAAAATAAAAAAAAAAACAATCTTTTAAATTATATACAAAACATTTAAGCTATGTCATGTTTAACAGATCAGCATTTTTTGTTTTCTTCAAGATTTTTATTTTTGTTTGATTTTTTTTTTTCTTGAGAAGAAATAATATAAGAATCAAACGAATCTTTGTTGTACTGCTGTTACTCTACATTGCTATATATGTATATTTTGGTGTTGTATGATGTAGTTGTAATTTTATTGTAACATAATCATAATTTACGAATAAACCATTTATAAGAAGAAAAAAAAAATTACGAAAAATTACATTTATTTACTATCAACTGAAACTGGTGTTTAGTAAGAGAATGATTCAGCTTAGAAGCGCGACAGCAAACAGCAACAACATTTTTAAAGTAATAAAGTAGAAAAAAAAAACCCTATAAGAAAGATACATATAGATATCCAAGATTTAGCTGATGAGGAGATCTAAACAACATATTATAGAAAGAATATATGTGGTGATTGTGATCTTATCATGTTAAAATTAACCTCAGAAAACCAGTACTCATTTTTAAAGAGATTTATGAATTCATATCAATGACTAAACTAAAACTTTAAGAAAAAAAAACATCTAAGAGATACAACAAAACTAAATGCAAGAGATTTTTGTTTATATGCACTAAATCTTATACTAAAAAGATGAAAAAGAAAAACAACATAAAAACCAAAGAAAATCCTGTTTATTTGCTTTTTTTTTCTTCTTCTAAAATATCTGATGGACAAGATAAAAAAAAAGCAACACAAAACCTGTCGTCCATCCAAGAATTGATCCAAGAAGATGCATAAAAAAAATGTAACAAAAATAATCTTTAACTTCAAGGTACCATCTTGCATATGGATGCACTTTTTTTTTTTTTGTTGAAGAAAAAAAAATCGGTAGCAAAAGTATTTTGTAATACAAGAGTAACAGTTGATGTTTGTTTATTATTTATTTTTTCGTTTGTATTTTGTTTATTTTAATTTTTTTGTTTTTACTCTTCGTAGAACGGACCGGACACAAAAAAGAAAGAAAAATGCTTAAG
Source organism: Bombylius discolor (assembly GCA_939192795.1). Classification (NCBI taxonomy): domain Eukaryota; kingdom Metazoa; phylum Arthropoda; class Insecta; order Diptera; family Bombyliidae; genus Bombylius; species Bombylius discolor. The sequence goes on along the minus strand of OW584240.1, from coordinate 48,892,070 downwards.
AATAAAAAAGAAAAATAAAATAAAATTTTTATGTCACTATAACACATGAAGATGAAGGTACCAAAAAATGTTTTCTTTGATAAATGAACTTAAGCAATACACAAGGTTTTAAGTCAGAGTATTTAGTTTGTCACGAAATATGGATTTTAATGTTCATTTTCAGTTTAACAGCTTAAAAGATACTTTTTTTTTTCCTTTCAAGATACAATTAAAGAATGTTTAAGAAGATGAATAATGGGTAATTGTTCAAAAATGTGTGCAAATCCGATAATATGACAAAAAAGGAATTGTACTTCTTTTGCAACATTTGAGAAGATTATGCACACACATCAGTGAATACACGATTACTTTTTTTTTTTTTTTAAATAATGTTTTCATTTTATTCATTTTTAAAGGTAAAATAAGTGAATTTTTCACCTAGAAAAAAATTCTAATATTCGATATGCTACACTGTATTAACTGGTGCTGGAATAAATTCCCATGAAAAAAAAAGGAATTCTCAAACGTTCTTGTAAATTTCATTTTTCTTACAATCCTTTTTAAATCAATTTCAATTATTTTTTTTCATTATACAAATAAATTCTTTTTTATTCATTATATATCATGATATGAATATCAAATACATTCAATAAATTAATTTAACATTAAATTCCATTCTATAATCCATCTGATGTTTATATAAAGTCAAAGTCTAACTGTGAGATCTCAGTATACAGAATTCAATAGTATACTTACTACATGTCCGATGAGCTTAATGTATGTATTGTTATTCTTTGCAAAAAGATCCCATATAATCTTTGATTGTATCCTGGTAATTTTAAATATATACCTATTAAGTATATTTTATAATTCTTTGAATTTTATATGTTCTATACATACATCACATTTTCTTGAAAGAATTTACGATTCAATTGAAATTTGAAAATTACGTACTGAAAAAAAAAATGAAAATAATAAAAAAAGTTCACTCAATACAGATAATTCAACTTAAATTAATTTATTGCCTGACATGATAAAATGTACATAATGCAAAATAAACGTAAGTACAGAAAAGTGTTTTTTTTTTTATTTACGACGATTTCACAAAATTTTAAATTACTTTATTAAGTGATTTGTGTATGTGTGTGTGTTTTTTTCTGTATCTGAATTTTCTATTATATATTAGAGTCCGTACGAATTCAAATGGAAATTATTTGACAGTAATTTATTTATTCATGTTTATTTACTTCAAGATACGTAAAGTCTATGAATTTCGTTGTTAGTTTTTTCTTTATTTTTTTTTTTTAAAAAAAAAAGTTAAAATTGCGAAAGAAAATTATTTTAAAACTGACACATGAACTGAATATTAAATGATGTGGTCATGTCTTGAGAATTTTTTTTGAACTAAAAGGATTCCAAAATGAGCTTTTCTTCTTCCAGGGCAGTTAAGTAGAAATAATTTACATTTTTTTTTTTTAAATAATTGAAATTATTCATTTATTTTTTATGTAATAAAATTGTTAATGTCAACTTGAAACATGACAAAAAAAAAAATGAGCTTTTACTTTTTTTATTTATATAAAATATGAAATTTTTTAGTGATAAGCACATGAAACGTGTAACAAAGCAAATGTTAAATTCAACATGACGTGCATAGTAACTTTTTAAATTTTTTTTTTCTAGTGAGTACATTTTTTTTTTCAAATATTTTAAAACATTACAGTAAAAATTCATATTTTTTTTTTCCAACCGAATAAATTCAACCGAAAGAAGAAGAGGAAAAATGAGTATTTGAAAAACAGTGGCATAAACAAGACAGCTGGAAGTTTTGTAACATATCACATACCTATAAAAGATATCTGATCTGATATCTGCAAGAATTCTAAAAAATCTAAAAAAAAAGAACAAAAATGCCTATGTTCCTTTAATTTTAAATAACACCCTGCAGCGTTTATTCACATTAACTTCAATGCACATGCCATAACTACTGAATGACACGAAGATTAATTAAATTGCCAGTAGAACATGCCATTTAAGAGAAACAAAACACAAAAAAAAATGTAAAAACATAAAAAATCAAAAAACATTTGCATTAAGATTTTTTTCTTTTTCAAGAAAAAAAAGTCCTCATAAGGAAATTAATTTATTTGCGTGGGCTTTTTTTGTATGAAAAAATAAAATATATACCAGTTGCCTCCGTATTGGTGTTTTTATACTACCTGATTTTACGCTAAATTCTTGAATGCTATATGCGTTGTGAAGACTTGCTCACTTTCAGTGCTTTTCGTTAATCAAAACTGAAAGAAGTAAAAAATAAAAAAAATAAAATAGATTGATGAAAATTAATTTTAATCGCGACACGAGAATCTCTTCGGTATCTAATGAGTATTCACCAACCGTTGTATGGAGTATCATCACCGAAAAAAAAAAAAAACAACAACAACGATGTAGAAATAATGATTTTTTTATTTATTATTTTAAATTCAAATGGTGTCAGTCATCATTTCACCAGAAGATACTTGTTTAGATAGTTGTTGTTCTGTTTTTTTGCTACAAAAATTGATTTAAGTTTAGTAAATTTTTATGTTTTTTTAACGACCAAGAAATTCTTTTTGATTATTTGTTTTAAAACTTTTTCATGTGTTATGATACATTGTCTATTATTACATATATATTTTTTTTTTTGTATTTGATTAATTCCAGAAATTCTTAAAAAATCACCTTTTTTCATATGTCACGTAGATATCAAATGATTCCCCACATATCTAACTCCTCCTCCTACTCCTACAAACGTAGGATCACTCGTGTATTATAGCTATAGCTAACGGTCTATTTCATTTAGTGCGTGATTGTTATTAATGATTACAACGTGTACGATTTTATTTTCAATTAATTTTCATTAAAATTTCATAAGAAATCTATATATTATCTATTTTTCTCTTTCTAAAAAAGAAAACAGTCTTTCTAAGAAGATTTCAAAAATTTATTCAAATAAAATTTTTAATGAGCTCTTTTTTTTCTTTTTCTTTTGAAGATTAGGTCATATGTTGAACGCTTATTCCAGTTTTAAATTAAGGCCCCATGCAGTTAAATATATTTTATCGATTAAATTTCAACAAAAATACCACTTAAAAAATTAATCATTTTAATTATACGTTAAGAATCCTTTTCATGTAGGAAAAAATTCACTTTTTCGGTAGCACTCCAAAAAATATTATTTATTTATTATCTACTATTTTTTTTTTTTTTTTTTTTTTTTTTTTTTAAATAAGGTTTTCATAAACTGAAAGTGATTTTGAGACAAATTGATTTTTTTTTTCTTCTTTTAAAATTTTAATTTTTATTTTGTTACTTGTTGAAGAAAAAAAAAAATACCCAGCATGATTCAATGGAGTCAAATTCATAGAAAATACCTGAATTTATAGCTGTCTTCCAGAAAGAACCACCATATAATTTTCTCTTCAATCAAATTTTTAATGTACGTCCACCTTTTTTTAAAAAAAAAAAAAATCTTTTCTATTAAAAATTCTTCTTCATTTTTCTAATTGATTTTTTGTTGTTGTTGTTGTTAGATTCAAAGGGGAAAGGAGAATTATATACTTAGTGTACGATGAGAATTGAAATAATTACCCTTTTTCTGGTTAAATTAAATGTTGATTTTTTGAGGTATGAGATCCATTAAAAAAAATTATTCCATTTAATCGTTTTGTGTGTATTTTCTGTTTCTAAGTAAATTTAATGTTCAAATTGAATTTTTTTTTTTTTAAAGAAATAAAATGGAATTAAAAATAAAATAAGAATAAGTAATTTTAATTAATAATAAAAAATAAAAAATAAAAAATTAAAAAAAAAAAAAAAACTTTTATGACAAACAATTTCCGGGAATTGTATATAAATGAGAGAATTCATCATATTTTACAAAGAGAACCATTGGTACCGCTTCGTTTTTGTTTTCTTAGATCTTAATAAATTTCAGGTGTAATGGGGAATTCAATAATTCCACTTATAAAAAAATTTTTTATTATGAGCTCCCTTAAACGAGAAGAAAAGTATTTTAAATGTTTTATTTTTTTTTTATTTTTATTTTTTACATTTCAGTAATTTTATGGTTAAATTGAAAAGTTAAATACCCATGAGTTCGTTGATATACGTGTGTGCTATGATGAAAGATAAGTAAACATTTTGACTAAATATTGAAAATAGGTTCTTTTTATTTTCTATCTTTGTGTGTTTATAGTTTAGTTTGTGTAATTATCTTTGAAAAAAATGTAGAAAAAGAAAGATTTTCATCTTTTTGAATTCATCATTTTTAATGGTTTTCTTTCTTCAATGTTGTACTTTTTGTATAAATGATTATTTTCTTTTCTAATTTATTGAAGACTCAAATTAAATTAACAACTGCACCTTCGTGCTGATATTTTTTTTTACTACAATTTATGAAAAAAAACAACAAAAAAAATATGACAAACAATCAAGATAAAAATTATACCTATATGAACTACAAGACGAAAAAAAAAACAAATTGACGTTGACGACATCACTGTCACGGACTGGTTGGAATTTGATTCGATTAAGATACGAATCTTGAAACATTTATAGATTCTTTTTTTTTTTTTCATATTTTTGGTAAAAATTATAGTTATTGTTTGAAATTTAGATTTTTTTTTGGTGACAATTTTATTTATTTTAATCGATTTTTTTTTCTCATTTTTATTGTCACATAAATAAATCGAATTTTTTTTTTTTGCAATATTATTCAAAATGTGATATCATCACGTAATAAAATCTTGCTTTAATTTAAAATTTTTAAAATATGCAACGATCAATTTAAATGAAATTTGATATCGTCAAAAAAAAAAAAAAATGAATAAATAATTTAAAACCAGGTTCCAGTTTTCCATAGAAAGAATTCATGCGAAAAAAATAACAAAATTTTATTACTTCAAAAACAAAACAAAAAAAAAAGTAGAAAAAAAACAGCAGGAAATATTTAGAAAGAAGTCAACATTGTATAAATATTTTCAAGGACCTAACACCTTTCTGTCAAAATCCAATATTTTCTACGAATTTATTTCTATGTTTATTTTTTTACTATTTTCGAAACGATTTATAAATATGTAAATCCTTTTTTAATGACCACGAATGATAACTTCTCAGACTTCCAAATCGAGTTAATCTTTGAAGAAGAAAGAAAAAAAGAAGCAAAAAAAAAACAGAAAAAGTCACATTAAAATTTTTTTTTCCTTTTTTTTAAAAAAAAAAAAGATTAACTTTCTTTTACTTTTTAAAAGTTATTGACCTCATGCAGAGCCAGAATAATCTAGAGAGTTAAACAATATATGTATGTCATATGTGTTCAATGACGACCATTAAAGGGCAACCAAAATTATGTACCTGTCGTTCTAAATTCAATATTAAACAATTTCTTATATTTTACGGTATCTTTTCTTTTAAGTACCAATTTATGTACAATTTTGTTTTCCTTTTTAGGTTTTTTTTTGTATCTGAATTTTTTTTCCCCACAGAGTTTTTGCTTTTTTTTTTTTTTTAAATTTTGTAAACTTGACATTAACTGTTAACCGCAGGGTGAACTCCTCAAGAAGAACATACGGTTTTTGTTTTTTTTTTTTTTTAATTTTAATTTTTATCTTTTGTTTATTTATTTTATGGATAAATTTTGTCTTTTTGGTTGTTTTTTTTCTTCTCTTTGATGATGAAAAACATGTACTTTGTCAAAATATATCCTGACAGAGAGACCAATTAGTTAGTTTGTGTGGTAAATGTTTGTAAGTTGTTTTCCGGTTCATCCTTAATTACAATGACGTTTTTTTCTTTTTTGTTGGTAGAAACTGATGATAAGTTGTTGTTATTGCTGTTGTGTCTTAGAAGATGTTTTTCTTGAAAAAATGAAAATAAAAGAAAAACAAATTTCTTATAAGAAGATTTGTTCCCTTTATTATCATTTCGACAAGAACCTAATAATGATGCTAAAGATGACAAAGCCATGGAAGGATGAAAATCATAAAACATTTCATAAAGCTTTTTTATTTGTTTTCTGGGTATAAGATATTTTTTTTTCTCTTTACCAAAAATAATTACAATAGTACAGAAATTGCAATTTAAACATGCAAACATCATTTTCGTTTTTCCATCATTAAATTTTCTCAAATTGTTTTTTATCATGCAAAAAAAACAAAGAGAATTTTACGGCAATTATTGTTTAATTTAATAATTTGTAATTGTTACTTTAGAAAACTAACAATGGCAATAATGGCAGTTTAATATTTTTGAAAATTTATATTAGAAAACAGATAATCACTTTTGTCATCAGAAAATTATAAATAAGAGGTATTTGTATTGTATGAGAACAATTTAAATGTATAAAAGTTCTTTAAACAAAAATTGTAAAAATTTTGGTTTTTGGTTAGAAGAGACCATAATTTATATCTAATTATCTAAACAATGACGATACAAAAATTTCTAAAAAAAACGGTGACTTCAGGGTAAGATTTTTTTTTCAAAAAAATTTAAATTGTTTTTATTTTTAATTAGTTTCAGTTGAAAAAATTCAATAGTGTGTAACGAATTTTCGGTATTGCCTACTAAATTATCATTAAGGAAAAAAAAAAAGTATAAATGATGAAATTTGGTGCACTTTCAGTTTCTTTTTAGCTGAATAAAGAAAAAAGCCGATATTTTGTTTTTCTTTCGCTCTAAAGCCTCTGACGTATCAAGAATTGATGATAGGAAAAAAAAAAAGCAAATTATAATTTGTTTAAGGAAATTACCTGCAGAATATTTGCCTAAATTTTGTTTCTTTTTTCATTTTCATAATGTGAGAGAAATCAATAAAAGGATATTTGGAAATAAAATAAAAACTCTATTTTGCATTTTGCAAAAACTTATAGCACCTCACTTTTGAAATTTTTAAATCTGTCGGATTATCATGTGAATTGGTAATAGTTTCTATTAAAAGTACAAAATAAATAATGTGTTTTCTTTTTCATTGTTAAAAAAACCGTGAAATTCGAAAAAAAGGATTTTATTCTTCTATTGTGATTATAGTTCAAGTTTATAAAGATTTCAAAAGGAGTGATAACAAGGTGAATGCTAAATTTCAATAGAAGAAAAATGCATTTGAATTTGTATCTTTTTTGTTCGTTTTTAAAAATAAAGTCCTTTTATATATTTTTGAATGTTTTGTTGTACAAACAATAGATAATACCTAAGAAATTTTTATATTTTATAAACAGAGGATTAGGGATTTATTCAACAGAAAAAAAGAGCAATGGAATAGAAAGAAATTCTGAAAAAAAAAGCCTGTAAAAAACATTCAGTATAATGATAATCTTGTTACAGTTTCTCAATAGAGAAATTGAATAATGCAATACAACTGCATTTCGGCATTTTTTGAAACATTTTTGTTATTATTTTTCAAAAATAAAAAATATCCTTGAGGAATGAACTTTGTTTATTCAACTGCCAATACCCTCGACAAAATTTGTTCTTCTTTAAGTAGCTAGTTTTTTCCTTTCCATTTCATTTTTTTTTTTTTTTCAAATCACGAAATCTGTCTATCATTGATTATTTCTTTAAATCAAACAAAATTATTTTTAACTATACCATCATCATCATCAATTTCTTAATATAATTAATTTGAAACGAAGGGTTCTTTACTTTTTTCAAACATTGAAATTTATTATAATCTGAACATAATTTACTTTATAATTTTCTCCTTTCTTTTATTATAATTTTATTTTTTCGTTAAATGAATTAAGAAAAAAAAAATACTTGCATAAATAAATCCTCTCATATTACATTTTTATTAAAAACTCTTATGCATAAATTTTGTTCTTTCTTTCGGCAAATTATATACATATGTATGTATGTAGGTACTTATACAGAAAATTATTTGTAATTGTTGTTGTATTCAAAAGAAAAAAAAAACTTTTAGGAGTATGGTGGTGATGGAATATAATCAGAAAGAATACCACCTGGTGAGTGCTGAAATTTAAGTTCTTTTTATGATGGATGTTTTTTTGTTTGTTTCATCGTAAAAATTTCACATCATATGTGCATTTGTATATGTATTATCATCGTGGTGTATTTTCATTTCAATTACCTGTTCAATGAGCATAAAAAAATATGTATGTATAATTTTTTTTTTCAATAAAATTCAATTTAATTGTTAAAGAGAATATAAGAGGCTAATAAAAAGGGAAAAGATTGTTTTCACATGCTTTTTTTTTTTTTTTTGAGAACGGAAGCAACTGTAAATTTTAAGTGTTCAGGTGGTTAATTTGTTAAAAAATTGAAAATTAAAAAACAAATTATTTTTTAAATAGTTTGCTGAATTTTAATTTGAAAATAAAAATAGAAAAACAGCTTAATAAAAATCTGATTACATAAAATTTATTTCTCGCGTGAAAATGGAAGTATTTCATAAATTTTTCATAAAAATTCATAAAAATTCATAAATTCTTGTTTTAATGTTTCTCTTTCGGGATATATTGTACTCGTATGTTGAATTTTCACTACATAAATCATTTTAACACGAAAATCCGCTTGGTGTTAAAATTAACACCTACAACACTTAAGGAATGCAAATGTGGATATACGCAAGGGTTTTTTCTTTTGTTGTTTTTTAATTGTTGCATCTTTAGTGTGGCTTTTTAGTTACTGGATACAATTTGACTTTTGAACTTTTGAAAATATACCGGAGACTTTCATAGCGTGAATTTGAATTATGAGTAGGATGTTCGGTATGATCAAAAAGACACAGTGACATTGAGTTGTGAAGTGAGAAAGTCTAAATAAAATAGCACTGGTATTATGAGTGAAAGAATTACATTGTGTGATTTTTTGCGAAATTTTCAGGAGTGTTGATTGAAAAAAAAGTGCATAAAATAAAATCTAAGACGTTTATTTGAATTTTGTAAATAATATCCTAAAGTTAATTGCACCACACGAAATTATTGTATCACGTAAAAATTTTATGTTTAAAAATGAGCAAATAGATTCCTGGAAATCCATTACAAGTAAAATCTTCTTAAAAGCTATCATAAAATACATTCTTTATATGACTTACATATATACATAATCCGAGCATTATTTTTTTTTTTAAATACGTGCTCAAATTCCTTAATGATTCCATTAACACTCTCTGCATATATGTACGTATGTATTAAGTATTTCAAAAATTCAAATCTTTTTTAGATAAAGTAAGTAAATAATAATGTATCTTTATAAAAAAAAAAGTATGTTAGTACGATTTTGTTAAGGTCACGTTCATATTTAATGTAACATTCCAAATTTATTTATTCGTTATTTTTTCCATTTCAAGTAAATAAAATTCAGTTTTTTTATTTTTCATTTAGATAAAAAGTAATGGCAGATACTAAAAGCAACAAAAAAAAAAAAAGTTATGATATATGGGAATCTTTTTCATTTTTAAAATACATACATATACATATATTTTTAAATTTAAATTCCTTTTTAAAAGGCTGACAAAAATAAAACGTTCTGTCTTTAAAATTCATCAGCAAACAAAAGGAAAAAAACATCATTATAAATTTTAATTGCCAATTTACAAGAAAAAAAAAAAAACATAAATAAAAATGAAAGCAAAAACAATCTTTTGGTAAACATTTCATTTCTAAAAAGTAAATCCAGTTTTATCATCTTGTCTCATCATAATTTTTGTATTATAAATTATTAATGAGTTAATATTTTCATGAATTTATGAATATTTTAATGTAATTACCGTACAAAATAGCTACTCGATATAACATATATTTAACAATTTCTTGATATTCTTCTTTTAGATAAGTATCATCATAATAATTATTATTACCATCATCATCATCATCGTCATCATCATCAAAGTAATAATTTCCGCATCTTTTATGAATGAATTGTTCAATTAGCACAAAAATAACACGGTTGGAAATATTTTATCAATAACCTTGCTTGCTTACATGATATGATATGATCCATGATACATGTGGTATATAGTAAAAGAAAAAAACAAGTAAAATATATACCTTAAGGCATTTATTTGAACAAATGTCAAATTCATCTTCATTAAGTCAATTGAAAACACCTACGATCACATCAAGGTTATGACTTTAGTTCAGACAAAATAGATACCACTAGAGCTCGACAGGTAAGTTAAGTAAAATGAAAAAAAATTATATACATAGCTATATACATAAGTATATAAAATAAAATAAAGCAATGTAAAATAAAGTGAAACTTGGTGTATAGGTTGGGTACTTATACATAGTATGTAGAGTTTTAATATGCAATTGAATTTTTGCTATACACGATGTGGCTTCCAACTGTGTAATGAATGGATTTGATTCAAGTAAAAGAGCTAACGTACTTCAAGATTTTATTGAAAAGGAAGGAAAAGAAATGTTATAGATTATCTTTGAAGAGCAGTGTCGATTTTAGTGTACGATTAAAACTTATTTATTGAGTAAAATATGGAAATTATTTTCAAAGTGATTCAAGAATTTTCAAAACAATTTTCAAGTAAGTTCTTTGAGTTATTGAAAAGGACTTCATATTATTCGAACGTTTTGTAGCTTGAAGAAATTGTTCTTTTTTTTTTTTTAAAGAAAGAAAAATCGGTTTCATGCAAAATACTCATAATTTCTCCTTAAAGAAATTAAAAAGGACATGTTCAAATTATAACTCAGTTCCTTTTAATAAAAAAAATAATAATAATACTTGTATTTTATGAAATATTTTCTGTTATGCAGACAATAATTTTCATTTGATGTATATTTTCTATTTCAAATGTTATAAATAAGAAAAGTATATATTCCTTTTTTCTGTCGTAACGAAATTCTAAAAGAAGAAGAAGAAGAAGAAAAAAAAAAGAAAAAATCATTTTGCACGCACACTTCCTATAAAAGTCAAATGAATTAATGTTTATGAGTCTCGTGTACATGAAAAAAAATTTATTTTATTATGAAAAAGATATGATAAAAATGTAATATTCTTGGGCTGGTTTCCTAAGAATTTGATTTGTAATACCGAAAAAGAAGAAGAGAAAAAAAAAGTAAGACCAAAATCGCAAATATTTATGTATCCGTTATTTTTTGGTTTCGTGTGTTGTACATTTTCATATAGTTTAAGTTATTTTAAAACAAGGACTATTAACTGATTGTTGTTTCATAACTCGTAGCATGTGGGCAGAAGAAAAAGCTAAAAAGACCGCAAAAGTACCTAAGTACTATTATTTGAAAGAAAACAAGCTCAAAAGCTATCTGATCTAACCTAATCTAAACAAGGACTATAAAAAATTGTAGATCGTCTTATTTATGAATTTTGTTTTATAAGGAAAAAACAAAACTTTTGTCTCTGAAAAACTGAAATATCTAGACCAATGATGGTACTTTATTTTTTTTACAATGAAAACGAAAATGATACGCTAAACAGAAATTTTATTAAAACATTTCTCATAATCTCACTTACTGTAATTTACCATTTATAAAATTCTGCACACTTTCAAATGTTATAATTGCGTGATATTATGGAACTTATCTAAAAAAAAAAAAAAAAAATACTGGTATTTATCAAACACATACCATGTATTACGAATTGAACTGGTTTTGAATGGTGATAATTTGAAAAATTGTTCAATAATTGAAAGTTGAAATTTATGTGTCACCCCATATTGGTAGAATACACGTTTGAATTTAAAAAAAAAATCTAATTAGCTTCTTAGGAGGTAATAATAAACGAAATACGTTTTTTAATCGAACGCATATTTTCTAATTTAGGAAATATGTAATTGCTTGTGATTAATAAATTCCAAATGCATTATGAAAAATTTTCAAACAGCCAATAGATTAGCTGAGACAAACTCGCAGCATGTTATTCATGTATACATATGTATACCGTACATACATATATGTGTGCATGTGTGTTTTTTTCTTTATATCAACTACATGATCAATATTTTAATCGACAAGAAAATTCCTTATTCTTATACATATTTTAATAAATTTCTATTTTTCAAGAGTAAAAACTGGAACAACATACAATACATGCATGACAAAATTACATTACAAACTACATACGATAAGCATATATGTATGTAATAGAAAAAAAAAAATTGTAAAAATAACATATTCAATCATTTAACGTCGTATGAATAATTTATATGAAATTATTTTGTCATAATGATTTATATGGAATTTTTTAAATTAAACTTGTTCCTCATACATATGAGAGAAAAATATGCAAAAAATAAAAAATAAAAAAATTGCAAGAAGCAATATTTTTTGCTAGAGTCATAACTTGAATTACATATATTGGACATTAATTTGAAAAACAAGTATATAATTTTAAACATAATTTGGTCATTTTATATGTAAAATTTAATTCAATAAAATTGATAATAACTTCCAAATTGGGGGGGTAAATTATATTGAAATAAAGGATATTCGAAATATTCGTAAAATGGTTTAATAACCATCACGTAATTTTTATTGGTTAATTCACTGTCATCAAATGTAATTTAATTCAATTTAACTTTTAGGGAATTCATTGAAATTATATCCTTTAAAATATTTTCAAAATTCAGGATTATGAAGAAACCACAGACCTTCTTTTGAAAATATTCAATTTTCATAATTCATTAAAAATTCAACTCTATAAAATTCTCATAAAGGATATTCAAACCAAATATAATTTTCATCAATTGAAGAAAATTAAACTTTTTCAAGAAATTGCCGCATTATTTCTTTTTTGTTGTATACATTAAATATTTTATTACTCCTTTGAAACTCACTTGCATATTTTAACTGAGTGCACATAAAATGATTATTTAATTTTTATTACTTTTCATAAAATGCCATTTACACTAAATTTTCCTTGCTTTTTTGTTTTTTCTTCTTTTTAAAGTTCAAAAAAGGATAAGAAATACAAAAATAAAGATAAGTATTCCAAAATACTCGTATATGCTTACAAAACTCTTGAACAAATATTTGAATTTGTAAAGAAAAAGTTCAAGAAAGCTAAATTATGTAATTACAGGGACATTAAATATATAAATGTCTTTCTATTTAACATTTAAAAACATGAAAAAGTTTTTTTTTTTTCTTCTGGTAAATCACACAAAAAGTCCAAAGAAGACATGTATGCTAATATGAAAGAAAATTTGCTCTTCCAAGATTGTATGTGAATGTTTAATTACTCCTTTGAGTCCTTGAGAAAGTTAAATATTATCTTTTTTTATTTATTTTAATTTCGTTTTTCTTTGTAAAATATCGATTTTCCAGTTACACAGAGAATTTCTATTTCATAGAATTTTCAAAAGTTTTAAGATTTAAGCTCTTGGGAAACATTGAAAAGTATATGTTTATTTCTAATAATTTGGAGGAAGGAAAAAGTCGTCGTCCTTGTGTCTTTTTTACTTTTATTTTTCATAAATTGTTAATTATTTTCTGAACTTTCTTTCACTTTAAGAAAATTTTTTATTTAATAAATTTTTTTTTTTATTCAAACTCCAACTATTTAGCAGCCTCATAAAATTTAACAAAAACAAATATCGAATATTTCCAGGATCAATAGGGTGTAGGTATGTATTTTGTTAAAAAAAAGTGGTGAAACGAAAAATGTATTTATGATTAAATTTCATATTCAAGTCTCGTAGTATTTTTTTTTGAATTAAACCGATACACCATAAATCATTTTTTGTATTTTTGTAAGATGGATTGAAGATTCCACATAAATTATGAAATAAACAAATCGCAGACAAAATGGTGAAAGTAAGCAAATAAAAATAAGAGCACAAAAGGACTAGGGAATTGTAACTTTTTTTTTTTTTTATTTTCATTTTTATTTGAGTAACAAATTTTAAGGGTGCATGGATTTGAAAGGATATTCTGTCGGAATGAATACAAAAACAAAAAAAAAAAATTTTTTTCTCTGGAAAATAAATGATTGTAAATATGATTTACGTCGGCAGACAACTAAATTTGAGATATTTTTTCGATTTGAAATGGATACGACTGATTAGAAGCGATGTTTATTCATAATTTTTATGTGTACACACACTTTATCTACCTTTTCACATAATTTATTTGCCAACGCTTAAAATTATTTTAAATTGATTTAAAAAAAAGGTTCTTAAATAATTTCAAAATTTACGTCTTACAAATGAGAGTGGGTTCTTAACCTCCCTCATCTCTTACGAAATTATTTTTTTCTTCAATTGAATACATTGATTAATATGAAGTAATCTTTCAAATTTTTTTTTTTTTGCTTGCTTCAAACGCACAACAAATTTTGAATATATAAAATATACTCGATTAGTAAAAGGTTGCCATCATGATTAATTAGCATCACGCGTTACTCAAAAAGAAATGGGCGGAAAATGATAATTTTTTATTACGGTTCAAATGATTCAAAATTCTATACAACAACAACAACAAAAAAATATTTTCAAATAACACTTCAAACATATTGTGTCTGTTTGTCAATCAAAAGAAACAAGAATAAATTTTTTTTTTTTTTTTTTTTTGAAGAAAAGAAGGAGTTTCATTAAAAACAGAACAGCCCAAACACATGAAAAATGTCGTTGATGCTTTTTTTTGTGTACAAAATGTATAATAATATATTCTGAAGTATATTTTAATAATAATAATAATGATGAATTTGAACATATGCATGAGAATTAATACGGTCCAACCCATTCACATCATTAATGCCCGCAAGTTTACTCACTAAAGTATTTTATTTTTTTTTTCTTTTTTTTTTATTGAAAGTAATTTTTATTTTTTATTTTGGGAAATTCAATAAAAAAAAAAAAGAATAATAATGGCGTCTTTAGAACGTTTTTTTTTAAGAACTATTGTTTTTTAATGAGAACAGATTTATAGAAAAAGAGAAAATATGGTGAACAGGCTGAAGTTTAATTTTGAATTGAATGATTGAAGGTGGAAGTTTAAGCTTTGAAGTACATGCACGTTTTTTTTTTTAAACTTGAAGTTTGAAAATTTCAAGGGTCAATAAAAAAAATCTTTCAGTCTGGACTGTTCAAAATTTTTCACTTTGTCTGTTACATTGCATTCTTAAATCAAAGTCAAATAATGCAAAGAACACGCATTGATCTTTTTGCCATTAATGCATCAGTTGCTTTGATCATAAATATAAATTCAGACTTTATTTTTCTTATTTTTATTTCCTTCTTCCTTCCGTAGAGTAAACATCCGAATATCGTTTCAAAAATAGATTATTTCTATTTCTTGTACGATAAACGAATTATCGTTTTTAATGCTAAAAATATCTTTGGAAAAAAAAAAATAATAATCTCATCACAATTCAAAACTTTCTGGATGGTGTGCATTGAACATGAGACATGATTAAAATTGAAGTTCTTATTTAGCAGCAAATCAGAAAGAATATGTTCAAAGATCATAGAAGAATTATATTTAAATTAAAGAATAACAGAAGACAGAAAAAAAAAATTAAAAATTCTGTATTTTCAAATTAATTATAACACAATCTGAAATTCTTACAAATTAACAAGCAATTCATCCCGAAGAGATAAAAAAACAGTTCGACGATCCCACCCAATAAATTAAGATTTTTTTTTATTTGTTTTTATTTTTTATTTTTTTTTTCAAAATTTATAGCTTTTCCAAATGAAAATGAAAAAGAAAAAAACTAAAGTGAGAAAAAAAATATAAGCGAGTACATGTTACTTCATTAAAATTTTAGGTGACAGCATAAAATGAAATTATTCTTACACGTCGCATTCTGAAATGTTGTGAAAAGAAATTTAAATAAAATACGAAAAATACAACATTTCTTTTTTATTTTTTTTTTCTTTAGTTTGTTTTTTTCGTATTTTTAAGTGAAATTGAATTTTCAATTTAAAATAAAATTAATTAGATGGGATTTGTAGTCAAATGAAATTCTACAAATTCTTGAAAGATGTTATTCAAGATTTCTACAAATTTTATTTTAATTTCTTTTTTATTTTTGTAAATTTTTGTGTACAATATAATTTTAAAAATATATATGTATATATTTTTTTTTAATTTTTGAAAGAAAAAATAAATTTTCTGAGGATTAAAGGAAATTTTTTTGACATTTTTGAACTATTTTTCGTCATTTAATCTAAAATGTTTCATCAGATTGTCGTCAATTAAAATGCAACGAAAATCGTCTTACAAGCTATTTTCTAAAAAAAAAAAATTCAACAAAATTGAATAAACATAATCATATTAATTTAAATGAAAATAATTAACCACAATTTTTTCAATTCAAGTATATGTAATTAAATTTCACAATAAATAATTATTATCTGACAAATTTTATCTTGTAAAATTTTAAAATAAATAAAATAATAAAAATTTTGTAGATATTATCATAAAATGCACTCCTTCTAATGATGATGACGATAATGATAATGGTACAGAATAGACTGATGTGATACGTGACAAAATTTCTAATTTTAAAATTACAAATTGGCGCCTACGCAATATTGACAGGTGTGATTTGTCACAGTTTCATTAAATATAAAATTTTAATTTTATTTAATTTTTATTTTTATTTTTTTATCATTTATAGACAAAAATAAACAAAAAATATACACGACAAAAAATTACGTGACTGCTACAAAAATTAACAATGATTTGATAGAGTGTCTGCATGCGTAATTTCGTAGAAAAAAAAAAGGCACCAAAAAAGTTTTATTTCAAAGGAAAAAAAACTAGACAACTGCATTGCGTGGAAACAAAACAAACAAACAAAAAATTTGCATACAATACTGGGAGAATTATTAGGTTTTTTCGAGGGTATTTTCAGATAAATTAATTATTTTTTTTTTTGTAGTTTTGCGATATTTAGTGTCAATGTATTTTTGTTTTTCTTTAACACTTTGAAATTGTCAAAGGGGAAACCATTTGAAAAGTCCACTCTTCTAAAAAGTACTGTGAATTGCTAATTGATTAATGCTTATAAAGCTAATTTTTTAATTTAGAAGTAATCAACTTTTGAAATTTGAAAATGAATATCAGTTACAAAATTAAAGCCGGATGTCCTTTAGAGCAAAATGAAGCCATATAATTGGTGTGTATACGTGCATTATGTAATTTAACTCATTTTTAGTGAGTCCTTTTTTTGTTTTTAAATTGAAGAAACTGCCATTTTTATTTTTGTCTTTTTACAATTTTATGGTTCTATTGTTTTTAAAAAACAAAAGGATCCGCCTTGTACTTAAATTTTCATTTTTTTTCTTTTCAATTACAGCTTTACGTAAACTGTCCCTCCTGTGTTTTACCTACATTTTTTTTTTAAATGGAAAAATTTTTAAACCCCTTTTAGTGAATATATTCTACAATTGCACGCATCAATTGCTCTCAAGTTAATTGCAATGCAATGTTCTGCATTTACATACATACATACATACATATGTATTTGCTGTGCTATGGTATTGCCAAGAAAAATAGCAACAACAACAACATTTTAGTAAGGAAAATAATTTCGATGATGATGTTAATGCACTCATCAATTACAAGTTTAGGGGTTGGTGGTTGAGTTGTGTGTAATTTTCACTTTTATTAGTGTGTGTTAAAAATGTTTATATGTGTTACTATTTGTACAAGGATTATTTTAGAATGTTTCATATCTTTTTTATTATAAAAAAAAAACTACTTTCGTCTTGAAATCAACAGTTTCAGGGCATTTATGTTATTTTATTATGAAAACAAGATGGCGTCTGATGATTATGTATGTGTTTGTTTTTTAGTATTTTTTTTTTTTTTTTTTCAAGAAATAAAAATTATCATCATCATTATTCTGTTTATAATGCGTAATGAATAAAACAAGAAAATGTTTTCATAACGGCGAATTGCACCCTAAAAGAAGAAGTAAAATGATTATATATGAAGTCATTACATAAAATGTTTGTTTATTCATATACATATGTATGTACGTTGAAAGATATTGTTTGTAAAACGGAAATGGAATTTCTCATAATGAATGGATAAAATACGTTAAGTTTCATACTGTCTGTCTGCTTATCTGAGTGTTTTCATTATGCAACTTTACATGAATTTTATCCTTTTTGGTTTTTACATATGTATGTACATAACATATATGTATCTTTTTTTTCTGAATGTTTAATGCATATTTAAGCCTTTGTCTACAATGACAACATCTAAGAAGTCATAAATACATGAAGAAACTGACACAGCAAAAGGTTAAGGACCTTTCTAATCAAAAATAGTGCAAAAAAGAGAGTTTTAAAAAATCTTAACATTTTTTGTTTCATATCCTTTTTTTTTTTCTTTCTTCTTGTAGTTACTTTATTGTGTTCAGCTGTAAATGAATGTTACTTTTTTTTCTCACTTTGTTGAGTTCATGAGCTTACAATAGAGAAAAAAAAGTTATCTTAGGAAAAATGTAAAAAATTACATAGAAATATGTATCTTAAAATCAAAAGAAAACTATTTTCGATTTGAAAATTCGGGAACAAAAACAAACCTTCTGTATAATTCATTTTTATTCTATTAGCAAATTTTATTCTCTATATTTTGCTTTTTGTTATTTTAATGGCGTTTAGAGTGTAAATTTTTATAATCAAAGATTTTTTTGTTGTTGGGAAAAAAAAAGTCAAGTGATGTATCTTTAGAGTTCTGAGCCTCATTAAAAGGAAAAAAGATTTTTCCGAAAACGCCATTAATGTCTTTAAATAAGAAGAGAAAACAAAAACCGGAAAGTAATATGCAAATGGCAAAGTATAAGTTTATTTTTGCAATAGTAAGAAAATTTTCTAAACAAAAGAATTATTTATTGATGACATTTTGTGTGATTATTTTCCTATATATTTTCTTGACGACTTCAATATTCTTTTCCCTTTTGTGATTTGAAACTTTGTTGTTATTTTTTTGTTTTTCATTTTTGTTTGTTTTTGTACAGTTTTGTTCAACAGATTGACAGCAATAATGTTCCTTATAAGTAAGAAATTCATGCTTACTGCTACTTACATTCAATAAATACACCTTTTTGTGAAATCCATGAAGAAGATTTTATTTTTCTAAACGACGATGTGTGCTTTTTTTTTGTACTTTTTTTTAGTTCAATCGCAAACCAAAGACATTGTATTAGAAAAATTCTTTATAAATTTTATTTGTTGATTATCTTTCAGTACTGTTAATGCAATTGATGAGTTTACATCAAGAATGTACGTCTACTTGCTCTTCAATAAGGAATCAAAAGAATATATTGTCAAAGAGAGCCTTATTAGATTTTACAATGAGCATTTTTTTTTTTAAATTTTGTATCATCACGTAAAACCTTTTACGGATAAAATGCGTGAAAAAAATATAGTTTTTTATTTTGATTGCATTTTCTTGGCAATAATATTGACGACAACGACTATGTAATGATGATGATAATGATGTTTTGATCTCAATGATTAATGCGTTTTTATTTTTTGTCTTTCTTAATTTCCTTAATCGTAAAAATGATGATGGTGCTTTGATAAAAACGTGGAACTTAGATGGAATTTAAGACTTTGGATATGCCTTGGAAAATGTGTATACTCTTCGATATAATTTAGTTTTAGTTTTCACACACTTTTATTGACTTTAAATAAATTTATTAAACCCTTCTCCCTGCCCTAGCTCTTACGTTATCAGTTAATTTGAATGTAGAAAGAGAATTTTTTTTATATGTCGAAGTAAATTATCAAAAGTGCACGTAATACATAAATAATTGTCAATGTTGACTGTTTCTCAATTGAAAATGCAGTTCACATCCATCGTATTCATCTCCGCAGAATACAAATACTTATGTATGTACATATGTATGTATTTGTTGATGCAATTTGCATGATGATCGCATTTTATTATCTTTTTTGCCTTCTTTATCTTTTTGTGATTTTCTTATACTTTTTATTTAGTAATCTTATCGCACAATGATCATTTCAAGAGTTCAAGAAAGAGGTTTCAATGACCGGAAGCAATAATTCACTTTCACAGAATGAACATCGCGTAATTACCTTTTGCTTTCGTACTTAATGGAAGTATTATTTTTGTTACAAGTGTCGGGCATCATGAGTTAAATTGTGTTTTTTTATTTGATTGAAGCAATTTTGTTGTAAACATCTGACTTTCATGTTTAATTTAGTGCTTTTTTGTTTTTCATTTATCATAAAGTGGAATTAAGATGTAAAACAATGATTGATAAAAGGTATTATTGTGTTAGGTCAAGGGCCAGAAATATGCAGAAAATGAAACAAAATAAAAAAAAACTTATGTGGCCCCATTATATTTTATTAATTTAATTTGAAAATTTCTCTTGATTTGTTTTTTTTTTTGTGGGCCACACACGTGAATTATTAATTATTCTGACAAGTATTCATATATTCTGAAAACCTCCTTTTTATTTAATAATAATTGAAATCCTTTTTGATAGACACTGAAAGCATCTAAAAGACAGCGGTTAAATAAAATAAATCTTGAAATTTTGTTCGGATCCTCCTTTTTGCACAAAATTTAAAATGCTTTTTTTTTTTATAATTCAGCCAAAGGCCATAACCAATCCGAAAAATTTACGAATTCACGAACTTCTTCTTCAATTTTTTAAAATTTATTTTATTGCATAATTCCTTGTGACTGTGGGAAGACACCAAAAACTGCCAAAATGTTCGAAATCTTGCTTTGACCTTACCATGCCCAATTTCTTAAATACTAATTTATTTTTACTGGCATTTTTTTTTTGCAGTTCATTTTAAATGAAATCTTATTTAATATTATGGAAAGCCATAGATATCAGGAAAAAAACGGAAAAAATAAAAAATACTATCGTCATGGATCGTAAGTTATTATTTTTCTACTCCCCTACCAGACGGTTCTTCTTCAATTTTTTAACAAATTGAAATTTAAAAAAAAAAATTGTTTTATGTTTTGTATACAAAACGATTAGTTAAGTTTACCTTGTTACTGTGTTGTTCTTGTACTAAATATATTTTGTATACCTCGAAGCAATTTTCTTGTGCATAGCAGCATTTAATTTATTAAAAGAACAGAGACGACCTTTTTGAAACAGAATAAAAAAAAGATCACCTTAAATTAGTGGTTAGAATTTTTGAAAATTGATAAATAATGACAGGTGTTACTTCAAATTAAATATTACTGTTTATGGGCTATCTTTTTCAATAAATGAAAAAATAAAAAATAAAAAAAGATTCAAAAGTAGCTATCAAGTTGTTCAGTTAACCATTTTGTACTTCTAGCTTGTATACAAGTTTAGAGCATGTTCTTTGTTTTTTTTTAACTTTAAAAGATTCTTGGTGGTTTGAGTTTACGTGTATGTTTACCTTTTGATGATATCGTTTTGAATAATGAATTTGTAAGGAAGTAAGCACAATAATTAAAATAATATTTCATAAAAAGTGGAAGATGTTTAATTAATTGTTGGAAATTTTATAAAATTGAAAAGGGTCCTTTTTGATTATTATGTGAAAAGTAACAGATATGGAATGAATTTTCAGTCCAATCAAATCCAAAGTTTTTTCTCGTATTATTTTATCGCTTAAAATTTTTTTTTTTTTTGAAAACTTTCGTCATAAAATTATTCAGCACAGAAGTGATTCATAATCTGCCTCAGCACAGAGAAAGAGAGCAAGTTCCTTCAGTTTGAACATAAAAGGTAGTCAAAAAACAGTCACCGTTCTATTAAAAATATGAACCGGATGAAATTATTTAACAGGACGGGTATTTCTAAAGCCACAGGAGATCTATTATATGACAGTTTTTTTTAAAGCAAAAGCAAGAAAAATATCTTTTAAAAAAATATCATCATGTGTGATTTATGTTTGTCGTCAATGTGTTTTTGTTGGATTTTCGTTGCTCTTCACTTTTTTTTCTTTTTATACATATTACAAAGGCCATTATCCGAATAACTGTCAAATAATATCGATATAATTCACAACTAAATATGACCATAGATATTTTATTAATTCAATAAATTAAATTATTTCAGGTTCATTGCAATACACAAATGTCGAATATGTAATGCAATGTCTGTGTGTTTAATTTTATAGTCAGTCAGTCATTCAATCAGACGATTTATGATTATGATTGTTTAATAACTCGATCACAATTTTATAAAATGATTTTAATTGAAAGATCATTCAAGTGCATACGTAAATAAACATACAAGCAAAACTATGTACATATGTATATTTCTGTTGGCAAAACTATGAAAATTTGAAATATAAGAAAATATACTCACTGTAATGTTTTTTGTAAATAATTTCCAAGAGTAAAATATTTACGTAATGTATTTTTGATGTACTTATATAGTAGTTTGTGTATCTTGATATTATTTGAAAATTTTTTAATTAATTAAAGTTTCTGTTTATTATTCAAATAAAATTTCAAATGATGTGGTGAACGTGTGCGATATATCATATCTCGTATCTTAGAGAAATTGAAAAACAAAAACTCTTAAATGTATCTCAATGCGTCCTCAGTTGGCTTATTTTTGCTTTCTTTTAAGTTTTCATCTCTCTAATGGAATATTCGTCTTTTGTACTCATTCCAATTATTGGCAGATTATATATGTTTTCATTTAGTTTTGTATGACACAATTAAGGGGATTCATTAAACACGATTTCAAGATTGATAATGTTAATTTTGGATTCAAATGAGGCGTTAAAAATATCAAAAATTAAGAAAACAACTCATTTGTTGCATAAATTTCCTATTTTGTTGGTATTTTATTTATAAATTCATCATATTTTTAGATTCATTACTAACTTTTTGTACTGACTTTTTTTTCTCGATTTTTAACTCTGTAATTATCTGACATCATGTTCATGATGACCCTTTTTTGTCTTTAACCTTAAATGAATGGCGTAAATGACACCTTTAAAAATCATCAATTTTTATCTATCCATACAAGATATCACAGAATCGTGATTTTCTCCCGTTTTAGCTCATAATTTCCAGTCTTATACTTAACAACCAACCAACAAAACAGAACAGAAAATCATCTTTATTCCTTAATGGAAAAAATGTATTTTGCTCACGATTAAAACAACAAACCATCATCATCATCATCAAGAACGGAGAAAAATGAAAAATTCTTTTAAAAGATATTTTTAATCGAATCTTATGCGCTTTGACAATCTTTTATTCTTCAAATTTTTTTTTGCAATATATATTTTTTTTTCGATGATTTTTTTTTTTGCTTGTCTCTGATTTTATTTCATTCAGCTTGATTACAGTTCCTCACGCATGTGAAAGGAATTCTTTATTACGTACCATTTTTATGTTGATGCTATCATCAACATTTAATGCTGATGACATTTTGTTGCTTTTAATGATTAAAACCCTTTTTCTGATTTTTTTTTGTGTGTTTTTGTTTTATTTCAATATTTTGTCTGATGTGGTGTCTCTGTTTGTGGAGATTTCATCAAATGAATTTAAGGTGGAATTTTTTTATTTTTTTGCTCAGACCAGAGGAATATTAAATGGAATCTTTGATTTGACAGAACATAAAAAACATGAATTGCGAAGAATATCAAATTGACTGCGTTGAAGGTTAAGTTATTGGATCTTATCATCCTCATTTTTGCTTTTTTCCATTTTTTTTTTTTGTCATTACATTGTGTCATTGCATTACGTTATTTTCCTAATCATTCGATTTTATGGTCTCGTCATTTATTTTGTCGGCTCGCTTGAAATGTTGTAATAAAACTGTGTAAAAATTAAATGGCATTTATTTTTCTTTTGTGTTACTTATTTGTTGATGAAAGGAAAAAAAAATCTAATTTCTAATAAGGATTTAACGTCTTCATACTATGAAATAATATAATTAGAATGGAATAGAAATTTGTATTTCGATTTCAAAGTTAAAACAATTAAAATTTTACCAAAAAACTTCGATCTGTTTTTTAAGTTTTCAATGAATTCAATTTTTCTTGTTGATTGACGAAAGTGTTAATTTACGGTAAAAAAAAATCCAACACATGTTTTAATAAACTCTTGCATATAGCGAAAAACTGATGATACTTGCATGAAAATTAAAGAAAAAGGGGCGAAAAAGAAAAGAAAGGTGAACAAATCTCTTTTTGAAAGCCAAAATAAGTTTGAAACCACAAGCTTGTTAATAATTTTCTTTTTGTAAGCCCTCAAGTATTTAAATTTTTCGCCCTTCCCTGAAAATCTTTTTTCTTTGAAATCTTTCAATTGAGACTCTATGAAATAATATAAAACATAAATTATCACACTTTTGTGAAATTTTAAATAATTTTTATGAAAGAAAAAATTCTCCCACTTCAAACACTTTACACCTGTAATTATTATTCTGTGAGTGTTTGCATGGAATTATTATTTTGACACGATATTTAAACAGCAAATCATTTATCTTGTATCTGTTTTTTTTTTTTGTTGCTGAAAATTTTCTGAGCAAAAAAAAATTATATCTTTTCACCCATCAGACGAACATTTTACATATATCCTTTTTTTTTTGCAATATTCAAAGTAGCCTTAAGTTGTGATTGATTTTTTCTCTGGTTTTTAACAAAATTTCATTAACCTGACATAATGATAAATTGTAAAAACTTTTAATTTCTGGTTTATTTTGCTTCGAGGTGCCATATAACAAGACACTTAATCATTTTTATTGCTTGTGCGTTGGACTTGATACATACAGAAGAAGAGTGAAGAAAAATAAAGTTGTAAAAAATTCGTTCAATGAACTCGAAGACCACAAAGTCAGAATTTAATCAAAAACAGGTGAAAAATCAAAGTGAAAAACTGTATTTTGTGCATGTGAACTGATAAATCTGTGATTTTCAATCAATTTTTAAACGATATGTTTGTAAAAACAAAACATATAACTTACTCGCATGAAATTGACGATTGCATGATGGAAAAATTTGTATGGTTGATTATTTTTGATTTGTAAATTTTAATAATAATTGGGCTTATAAATGGTAAAATGTTGCAATAACGTGAATTTAACATGTTATTACATGACCCATGTGTTGTTGTTTCAACATTTAAACAATATCTTCTAATTATTTTTCATTTGTCATATTGTGTACTTTAAATTATTTTTGGATATCATGTCGAGCTCTGTTGAATTTCAATTTTCAAATTTTTCCATGCATTTTCATTTGTTAAGTTGAAGATTTTCGTTTGTTAAAATTTATAATATGCATTCAGAAGTCAAAATTCATCCTTCATGTCAAATTATCTGACATCCTGTTGCAATAATTTACTTTTGCCCACACTGTAAAGGAACATTTCACAGAATAATAATTGTTGAAGTGAATGGAATTCAATTAAACCAAATACAGAGAGGCGCGTTATAAAAGTGGTCTTTCTGAAAAGAATTTTGTATTTTTATATGCAAAAAAAAAACAAGAGTATGTTAATTTTTAAAAATTTAAAAGCAGTAAGTTTAAAAGCAAGTCTAAGTGTTCATAAACTATAGTGTAAGTGTAATTCAAATGCTAATTATTATAAAACAAACAAAAAAAAATGTATATTTATCAGGTTTTTCATACTCGTGTCATTTCATAAATCGTCAACTTCAAGATAAGACCTCACACGCATATTTTATAAATTAATTATGGGCTTTTTATGCAATAATATGTCATTCATATGTGATGAGTTATCACATTGCATTTCAACTAATTTACTTGAGAGTGGAATCTTGTTTTTTTTTTTTTTTCGAAATTGAAAACAATGCAGATTTTATAAGAAAATTAAAAATAATTTTAGTATGTAAAACATGGTGTTGAACGATATATAGTCTGCTAGATTTTTTTTTTTTGTTTCTCAAAAACTTGTATGATAAATAATTATTTGAAAAATTTTAATTAAAATCTTACAAGAAATATTTTTGTATTATTTTTTTTATAATAACGTATGAGACATTTTGAAAATATCTGTGATGTTTATTTAAAGTATTTTTGATCAAGAAATTGAATCAAAATAACAAAAGCAGAGTTGACAAAAAAAAAACAACATTGTTTTCTCTTGTCAATTAATTCGGAAATCAAAGGAATTTTTTCATATGAATATCACCTGTCAATTAAATAAAATTAAAAATCAATCTTTTGTCGAATTGAAGCAAAAACAACAAAAAAAGAAGATTTCAAAGAATTTCAAAATAAGAGTAGTAAGTGCAATGTTTGTTTAGTTGAATATGTACTCATGGAACATTTTTTTACAGTTTATTTTATTACATCAGAAAAGTTATTTTATTGTCACTAAATGTCTCACGAAATTTTTTTTTTTCAGCTGTAGTAGTGTACTGAACGGCAAATAATTTGAATAATAAGTTGACGCCATCATCAGTAATCGTGACTTTGCTTAAATGCTGTGCACTGAGACCCATTCAATGATCTCTATAGAGAAATCTATAATTTTTCTCAGGTGAGTGACACGATAATTTTTTTTTTCTTAAATAAAAAAAATTTATTAATGAATTATTTTGAATTGAAAAACAAAAACATTGTTCGAGGAATTTTATTGTTTATTAATTTTTTTGTTTGTTAAGATTAAACGGATGAGATACCTTTTACATGGACATTTTTTTTTTTGTCTTGTACGTGGTCCAATTTTGTGTAATTTTCAACGAATAAAAAATAGCTTTTAAATAAAAACAAACTGAAAAGAGAAAAAAAGAAGTGGTTTAATGTCTTTGTTGTTAAATAAATTCATATATAAAAATGGAGTTCATAAAAACAGCAGCTGAAATGCGTTTTTTTTTTTGTGTTTACGAGAAAGGTACTCTAATTAGTTCAATCACCAAAATTTCCTTTTGTTTTAATAATGTTCCAAATGACTGCGTACATTCTAACATATTTTTCGGATCGTTACCTAATCTAGATCACCATAATGTTTATTATTTATTTTCAAAAAGTATTCACTAATTAGGTGCAGGAATTGAATTTTTTTTTTTTTGTTTTTTCTTGAAATAATATTTTAAATTATATAATTTGATTTTTAGACACTCAATTAAATGCAATTTAAGGGCCACACAAATATATTATGTTTGAAAAAAGAAAAAAAACAGTTGAGTATAATATATGTATATTTTTGGAAGTGGCGTTAGTGTTTTTAAATTTTATAAAAAAAA
Source organism: Bombylius discolor (assembly GCA_939192795.1). Lineage (NCBI taxonomy): Eukaryota > Metazoa > Arthropoda > Insecta > Diptera > Bombyliidae > Bombylius > Bombylius discolor. The sequence continues at coordinate 48,864,959 of OW584240.1, read as the reverse complement.
TTCCATTATTTCAAAACCCATAATTTATTAATTTTTTTAAAATAGACAAAAAAAAACTTTTCAATGTTTCTTTTTACACGAAAGCATTGAAAGAAGAAGCAGATGTCAATTGTTTTATTAATTAGTGGAACTCGACAAAATTGAAAAATTTCAATGAAATTTGTTTTTTCGTTTGACCTCGTCAATAAATCAACTTTGAAAAAAAGAGGAGAAAAAAAAAACACCGTATAATTAAATCACTAATTTAGATAAATTTAAAATTTTGAAATAAAAACAAAATGTTACTTGAATTTTAATTAACACAAGTTTCTGTTATTTGTTTTGTTTCTTTTTTTGTTTAAGACTTTCAAAGTCTTATGAAATGATATTTAATTACTAAAATAGAAAAAAAATTGAAGAGAAACTGATAATGAGTTCTGTTACACTTGACATAAAAATAAAATACTAAGTAGATAAATTAAAAACAAAAAAAAAAATAGATACTTTTTTCAAAATTTATTTTTGTATTTTTAATTTGCATATAAGCTACACCTTTGAAAATAAAATCAATTTAGATTGCTATGAAAACACAGCATGATCTAATGTATCTTCTTAAAAACACAAAATTCAAACCTCCTACTGAGTTTATTTTACTTTAATAATTCTTTAAGATCGTATTAAAATGTGACATTAAAATGTAAAAATTTACATACAAGATACAACAAAATACGAGCATTGACATTGAATGTAAAATTTGTTTATTAATAATTTAAACATTAATAAATTTTTATGGATAAAAACAAAAATTAAATAAATAAAATTAGAAAAGTTTAACCAATGAATTTTAATTACCTTTTTTTTTTTGTAGAAAATTTAAAATGTATAAAAAAAATATTAATTATAACCACGAAGTAGGTTAATTAATACGTTGACCTGAAAAATAAAATTAATTTACAACAAATATGTTTACAAAAAAAAAAAAAAAAACCTTGAAATGGAAAACCTTAAATATGCACAAAGTTGCAGTTGCATAGATAAAAACAAAATTTTATGTCCCTAATGATCAGCAACAATTTAATTGTCTTAAATATTCATTTACTTTTTTTTTTTATCAAATTTAAATCATTAAGTTTATTTCATTTTATCTTAATGGACGTTTGTTTTTTTTTTTTTTTTGTCTTTTATTTTTATTTTCAGCACAAGCAATTAAATTACAATCAAAACAAAATTGTAGTTACAAATTTCAACATTAATTTTGTTGTTTTTCGAAACTTAACATTAAAATGTATGCGATAACATCTAATCAAAATTTTGTTAAATTTGTTTGTTTTTCTTTTTTTAATCTTTTTGCAAAATGTAGTAGTAAAATCAAATTTATGCAAGTTTAATAAAATTGAAAGTTTTTCATTATGCATCGTTTAAAAAAATTCACTTTAAAGAATAATAAAACTTGAAATGAAGATAAAAAAAAAACCAAGATACATAAAAAAAAACAAAGATAACAATAACGAAAACTTTAAAAAAATAAATGATTGTTGAAAATTAAGTAGCTAGCGTTTGTAAAACATAAATGGTAATAAAAAAAAACTCCAGAAACAAACAAACAAATGAAAAATTAGATAGTTAGTTGAAATGGCACACAATGTAATTTTTGCATTTTAAACAATATTCCATAAAATTAATTCATTTTAAAAATTTGAATAAAAGTTTGTTTTTTTTTTTGTAATGAATTAAAAGAGAAAAAAATGTCGTTTTGTAGCTATGGCATTTTCATAAATTGTTTGCAATTTTTTTTTTTGTACATTTTGTCAAATATCTTTTTTACATGAAAATAATCAGCTTGAGTGTATTGCATAAAATCTCACAAAAAAAAAACCATTCAATCGCTTGTCGATGATATAAAAACAAAAATGTTAGTTTGATATAAAAATAACTCAATTTTTATCTAAAAAGCAAATAAACTGATATGCAAAAAAGCGAAAAAAAAAATATTTCAAAAATTACAAAAAGGATAAAAATAAAAAAGATATCTCTACGACAAGTTTATTACAATGATCAAGTTATATTTTATCGAATTTTATTTATAAATTCAATAAAGATAAACAAACAAGAGACATGAACGGAACGTGAAATGTGAAAACATTGACAAATAGAAAATAAAAGAATAAAAAAAAAAAAGAGTAAAGATTGAAAGGATTGAATTACAAATGATTTGTTTAGAAAATAAGAAATATTCGATGTATTTGTGTGTAAGTGTGTACATAGAAGAAATATATTGTGAAATATGATTTATTTTTTTTATTATGTAAAATTTTTCAATTTTAAAAAACTTTTTCTTTTAAAATTGTCTGCAAAGATAAGATTTTTCAATCTAAACTTTTATGTCATTTTAAAAATATTCTCATTTTTTGTTATTTTTTTTTTTCCTTATAATTTGTATAAGTAAAGTTTTCTTTATATGAGAAATCAAACTTTTTCTGAGTAATGTGTTTCACGATTTTATTTTTTTTTCTTTCTTATAATATTTCATCATTCGTCCTTTTTTTTTTTTTTTTTGTAAATTTCTATATTTCTTATTAATTGAAAATAAGACAAAAAAAAACTCTTTTTTATTTTTTTTATTCTTGAAAAACTAAAAATTTTACTTTGAAAATGTGTATCTCATCCTGTGTAAGCAAATGCTGATTTTACTATTTATTTATTATTTTATATTTTTCATTATGGAAAGAACAAATGATAATAATAAAAGGATATGACACATTAGTTTTCCATTTATTGTTGTGTTTTTTTTTTTTTTTTTTTTTTTTTAGCTATTGTGTAATGATGAGTTATTTGTAAGAATTTTTGTTATTAATCGACTTAATATTTTATGAAAGCTAAAAACTGATGAGATCCTTTTAAATAAAGGAACAAAAGTAAATAAATAAGAATAAATATGATTACAAGGGTGAAATATGATGAATTGACAGAAAAATTGATGAATGAATCGTAACACATACGTGAAAACAGAACATGTGTTAAAATTATTATTAAACATATAGTTTTACTTTATAATTTGTTGTTTGCTATTAATAATATTTTCTCATATTTTCAATTATTACTCGTAATAATTAAATTAATTAATTTGCTAAAATAAAAACAGCTGGAAACTGTAAAGATATTAGTATATACTATATATAGGTATATGTATATATTTTTTTCAATAGCTACCGTTTGAGTTGTTTTGCTGTTTCACTTTATTCATAATTTCTTCTGACACATTAAAATTTGACCTCATTTTGAAAAATTAATAAAAATAATTAAAAAGCATCGTTAAGAAGCCAACCCACGAAGACAGCTGTCAAATATTATTCAAGTAAAATCATAACAAATCAATCTACAGCACATATTAAATTTTCTTATAAAAAAAAACCAAGAAAAAGACCAGGAACATTAACTGATATCAAACAGTTTGTGTTTATAATATGTTTTATTAATTTTATTTCAAGTATTTTCTTTACTGGCTTCTAAAAACTTGTTTACAATAAAAAAAAGGTGATATGCATAAATTCATTTATTTAATTTTCATATATGTCAGCATCAATGTACTCGTAACGTAATGTATCTCAATTAAAAATTTTATATATAACGAATTCCAACAACTGTTTAAGGTTTCTGTATTAAAAAATGATTTATAATTAATTAGTTTTAATTTTCTTGTTAATTAATGAAACCGGTTGCATATATGTTTGTGATAATATATGAACGGTTTGATAATCAGGACAAGTAGTAAAATATGAGAATTTCCGAGAAGATACAATGTCTAAAGTCTACTATTAGGTATATTTTATGAAATTTATGAAATCATAAAGAACACAGTGGACACTTTAAGTCACAAGAGCTTCAAAAGAATATGCATTGAAAAAAAAATTAGTGAGTTAAAAAATTAATTATTTGACAAAAAACACAGGCGGTTATACCAAGTTACAACGGAAAAACATTGTTTTAATACAGAAATCAATAAAATCTATCAGATTCTTTGTTTATCCAAATAAATTCAATATTATCCCTATCCCGTGGTTTCTTTAAAAAAAAAAATTCACACAAAAAATCCCAAAATTAATTTGTCAATATTTCACTTTCAACATATACCCTCTAATATATTATAATTCAATAAACAAATTTGTAAATGATAAACATGATGAATTACAAGAATCATTTTCACATATATCATTATGTCATCCCTTACGAAACATTTTTTTCTTCTCTTTATGACATGTAAAAACCCAAAATTGCAATTTTATAAAAAGCATTTAATTCAATTGATGAAATTAATATCACTTAATGCCATATGCATATTATTTGTTGATCACACATATGCAAACTCTAGAACGTAACCCTTCTTTTATAGTTCTCCTAGGAAACAGTTTATTTTAATTTGTGAAAGCAATCAATAAACACCCTTTTCTTTCAAAGAGACTTACATATTTTGTTCATTGGAATATACCTAGTTTATTATTTACATACGAGTACATTAGATGAAGTTGTAGTAATTTATTTAAAATATATTTCAAATGGTCTATAAAAACGACATTTTTAGATAAATTAACTTGATCAAATTGAAAAGATATACAAAATACAATTTATGAGCTAGAGAAAAACGCAAATATATTTTTCTTTAATAATGAAGTTTTGTTAATAATAATTTATAAAGTGGTCTAAAATGTAATACAATCTGCAGTATAACCGCATAAAATAAAAAAATTCTTCTGTATATGACTTTCTTTGATAAATTATTTTAAATTGTAAAATAAAAAGGTCACGTACACGTTTTCTATGTCCTCCATTTTTTTTTTTTTCAATTTCACATTTTTATTCATGTTTAATTGAATGAAATTTATTCTAATGTTTAGCTTCATAAATATCAGACTATTTTTTTTTTTTTCAAATGAAGTAAATTACATGCAATATATATTTAATATAAAAAAAAATTCATAAAATTTGTATCTTTAATAAACATTTTACCATGAAATATTATCACAATTATTAAATAATGTTACTAAAAAAAAAAAAAAATGTAAAAAATAAACAGATTCCTATATGTACCTAATTCTTGTGTATACATTAAGCTCAAAAGAAAGAAACCAGACGGACAGAAATTCTTCAAAATGAGGTACATTTTCATTTTTTTTTTCTTTAAAATAACGAACAACAAACAGTTATCATCATCAAATTCATGATATGCTATTTTTGTGTTTATTGAAAAAAAAAAAAAAAAAAAAAAATCAGTTTTATTCGCTATCATGTCCCCTCTTATGGGTATCATTTAATTTATGTTAAGTATAATCTCTGTTTGTATCTTATATTTTACACACATGGAAAAAGAATATCAATAAAATTGAGTACAGGTAATCAAGAAACATTAGATACAGGTAATAGATAATAATAAAAAAACGAAGAAAGAACGAAAAAAAAAAAAAAAAAAAAAAAAGAAGAAGAAAGATAATGTTGAATCACTTTGGAGAGTACGATGTTAGTTTTAAGTTTTTAATTAGCGATTTATTACGTGAAATAAATAATTTTATAATGACGAAAATATATTTTTTGTTTATTTTTTTCTTCTTTTCTTTCTGCTATCTAAAAGATTTATACCGTAATTTGTAAATTGTTAGAAGATAAAATTTGTGATTTGTAATGATTTTCTTGTTTTCATTAAAAAAATATACATATAAAAGTATGTGTATATAAGATAGATACAAGCGTGTTATTGTTAATTTTTCAAATTTATTACCTGACTTTTAAGCACATTCATCTTGAAAAAGGACTGATAATGATTGAATTTATTAAAAAATTGAAATTGAAAATAAGCAAAATTTGAAAAAAAAAAGCTGTGACAGTTTAGCAAGATAATTCTTAATCTAACTTTTGAAAAAACAAAATTTTTAATTTTAAGGAAATTGAATCAAATTCTACTTAATTTGTTTTTCTTTTAAATTCAAAATGGATTATTTGAAAATACCAAATAAAAATTGAGGTAAACTGCTTTTTAATTATTTTTAATTAAAAATGTCTCATTAATTTATTTCATTAACCAAAAGCTTTTAAAAGTAACCTCTTCAACATTATCTATATAATTTCATAAATTTATTGTTTAAGAACATAACCGAAGTCGTGAAGAATAAAAACATGAATGAAAAAAAAAAAAAAAAATTGAAATTTCCTTCTTATTTTCACAAGAAGTGCAACAAGTTAATTTATCATAATTTTTAAAAATATTTTCTTGGATTAAAATCCATTAGTTGAAGGAATTTTAAGTGAAATTTTTGTGTATTTCATAATTTAATCTGATATTTTAGACGACAACGGAAAAAATGGATTAAACAAAATATGAATGAACAAAAATATGAATGAATAATGATAATTTTCAGAAGAAAAAAAAAATCATTACACACCGAGCGTAAATGTCATTCATTCATAATGAACATTTTTAAAACAATTTAGACTTACATAAATATCATTTTTTGTTGTATTGTTTTAGAATTTTTCCAACAAAAATAGTTTGCAAACATCTGAAAACTGAATGGAATTCCACAATAAAGAGTTTAAGCAATGCGTGTGCCAAATTTAACTTAGAATTCCATTTACTGAAATTTTTGTCAAAATGTTCAATGAGAAGAATTCTTTGGATTTAAATTTAAATTTGCATTATTTGTAAAGTGAAGCACAAAGGGCAATGGGATACCAAAAAAAAAACTGGGAGAATCATGAAATATTTTTATAAATTGTGATTTTTGCAGGTATTTTAGTATGTTTTTTTCCTTTAAATGGTGGATTCCAATCTAGAACCAAATAAAACAAGAATAGAGAAAGGACTTTTGGTTACAAGGGAGTGAAATGGTTGTTTTTTCAACATATTTTTTATTCAGAAAATATAAGAGAGAGAGAGATAAAAAGAAAAAGAGAGAGAGTTTTAATAGCTTCTATCAAAAAATTATTCAACCATAAAATCCTTCTAAATAAAAATTAAAAAAAAAAAAAAACTATTTTTTTTCAAATTCTAATCACAAAAACTAATCTTTGAATATCTAGAATTTTAAGATTTATCTTTTTGACACTCATCTTCTTACATAATAACACGAACAAAGAACATTTTCAATAATTAATATTAAAATTATCATGATTTTATGGTGATCTATTGTGTTCGACATTTAAAAAAAAAACTATTCAAAAAAAAAAAACGATATCTGTGACTTTAGAATTTTAAAATCAAATCAATAGGAATTTCAATTTCACTATCTAATGATCATCATTTGAGTTAAATTCGATGACTTGTTAAAATGTTAATATACATTCATGATGTATTAAAAAAAACACATGTAACAATATAAACGTGATTTTTTAACTTTTTTGTCATCATTATCTTTTTCTTCTTTTTCTTTTCTGTTAAAATACGATATTATTTTTGAATTGATTTATGAATAATAAATAATTTTTGACATACAAAAAAATCGTTGGAAAAAAAAAAAAATTCATAAATAAAATGAGCAGTATAAGAATTTAATTTATTTCTATTAAAAAAATAAAAAAATTTATTGAAAATCGGCAAAAGGTTATTGTTAATTGTTCGAGCGAATTAAATTAAATTTCGTAAGTTATTCTTAACTGCGAAATCATTATTAGAATTTTTGAACTTTTTTTACTTCTTAGATAAGTGTTTTCTTTTCAATTGAAGATTAAAAACCTCGACTCTAAAACCAATTTTTATGGTTTGATGTTATGAAATGCTTCTTAATCTCATTTCATTTGAATTTTATGCATTTATCAGTTTGTAGTATCTTTAAAATCTGAATTTAAAAATTTGTTAATGCTGATTAATGCATGCTTAAATGTAATAAATCATTTATTATGTGGTTTGTTAAATGCTTATAGCGGAATATGTAGTATGTGGGTGTAATGAGATGCTGGGATTTATTATACTGGAAATTTAAATAATTCTCCAACAATACAATATAGTTTTTTATGAATTTTTATTGAAACTATTCAATAAAATATTCTTAAATATTCCTCATATTCTGAAAGTCAAAAGAGATTATAAACTCAACAATAACACCAAATTTTCTATCCATAATAAAGTCATTAAGTAAAGAACTTACATAACATGAAATTTTCAAATATTTGAATATACCTACCTATGATAGCTAATTTAGAAAATCCATAATAATCATCTTTATTTTGCAAACTATAACCAAGCGACCAAAGTATTCTATCATGTTATCTCTGTGTTATAACCTATAAAACTTTTTGAAAATTCCTGATCTGTGTATATTTGGATTCCATTGTATTGTTATCCTAATATATTTAAAATTTTGAACAAAAGTAAACTAAAGAGAAATCGATACTTGTGCAAAATGTCTAGTTTATTTATGTATGCATTTTTGAATAGTTGGAAGCATTATATTCTCAATAAAATACAAAATATGAAAATATACACTTTACCATAATATCCTTCTATGTCTACATATAGATTAACCATGTTTTTGTATTATGAGGTGAACATCTTTAAAAAGAAGAATTTATTATTTCAGAGTTTATTAAAGCCTAATAAAGTGTTGAAAATAGATTGTTTGTAATCTGATGAAAGTATTTAGAAAGAGAATTTAAAAGAAATTTTTCAAGTTTCATAATAAGATTTATAAAATTATTTTTGGTCCGAAAATAAATTAAATTGAATTATTGGTATTTTTTTTTTTTAAATTTACTTTATCGTCGACTAAAAAATCTTCATATCTTTTTGAAAACATTTTTTCTTTAAATTGTAACTTAAAGTAAGTGAAAAAAAAAAAAAATAACATCACAAATATTCCTTAGTCTATTGGATGACGAAACTTATATTCAGAAAAAAGTTTTTAAAAAAAAACCTTGTTCCGTTTTTGTAAGCTCAACTTTAAACAGAATTTAACAGAATTTCTCTCTTACAAACTTGAATAATTTTTCTGCTCGTTCATTTAATTTTGAACTTTTTTTAAATAAAAAAAATAAAAAAAAAAATTGATAATCCTTATGGAGAAAAACTTCGTCATTGTTAGAAAAAAAACAATTTTTTTTTCTCATTTTTTAATTTACAGTTCTTGTGTTCGTATTAAAAAGTTTCTACCACAGGATATTTTTTTAGTAGTTAGAAAATTGTATTTTTATAACTTATAATCCTGTTTGCTGTTTGGTGTAATTTTAAGTTTTTAAAGTGTTTTTAAAGCTAAGGAAAATGAAAAATAAATGGTAAAATATTTTTTAAAGAATTAAAATGTATTCTTATCAGCAACAAGGATAACAGATTAGGATTAAAATTGCAACAATCTCATAATCTATAGTTTTCAATTGTTTTTTCTCTAGGATTTATTCAGATTAAAAAAAAAAAAATTTATATTTTAAACTATTAATTTTCCCATTAAATTGTACACATACATATGTTACATAATATCCATGCATCAAGATTAACCTAAAAATTTTATTGCAGTAATAAATTGATATTTTGTGATAGGCAATTGCTGGAATCTGTTTAAATTTAGAAAATTATCTGAAACTGGAACTGGAAAAAATGAAGAAGGTTACGAACTCCTTTACTAACTGTGCTTGACTATACTTGAATTAGTAAGTTTAAAGTGAAATATTACTAAAAATATCAACTGTCAATAAAAACAAGTGTATATGACATCCTTAAATTATACTTTTGAATATTTTTCAAAAAACACAGATATTTTACAAAATAAAGTCAATATAAATTTAGAAATCATGAAATATCAAAGAATCGATTTTATTTCATAGCATATTTATACTGTACACAAAAATAAGTAGGATATACTAAAGTTAACAATATTGAACTAGGTGTATTGAAAATTTCAAATAAAAGTTATTTATTTTCTGAAATATAATTTTCAGTATATATGTACGTGAAGTACTCTTTGTTATCATCAGAAAAGTTAAATGCACGTACAAATTCTACCTAAACTTTATATATGTATGTATGTATCATGTATGTATGTATTATTGATTTGTTTTTGCTTGTACAACTGCTGTTTAAATATGATTTGCCTTATTTCTACAGTATGTAGCACAAGTGTACTGACTTTTTACAAGTGGCACGTTTCAATAATGTTTTTTTCTTATAATTCATAAATAGCTCTATATGGTCCCATATGGAACTATAAATGTAGCAAGGATCTGGTATATATCAAGTGCTACTAAAATAAATATAAAAAAAATAAAGTATGTATGTAAGAAGTTATTCAGGAAGAATGTTTGCAGCAGGAACTATGTTGTGTTTTTTTTTTTTTGCTTTATTGATCCTTAAATTTTTTGTTATAATATTTTTGTTCCAATTTTCATTTAAAATGTTGATAAGTGTATTTAAGTACTTGAAGTAAAAAAAAAAAACATAAAACATGCCGATTGTTTACGTCATCACCACATTTTGTGATAAATTTAGAAGAAAAAAAAAATGATAGAAGGTTCTATAAAAAAAAATAAGAACTTTTAGAATACTTTCAAGTGAAGAAAAAAACATTTGTCTTAAATTCGGAAATTTGAGAAATTAGTTTTTTTTACCTTACGATATAGTTTTTGTAAAAAACAGATGATAAAGAATTTTTCTACACAGTGATGCTGTAAATCGATTCCTGCATAATTTCTCGTCTTATTATCATTCCATATGAAAGGGTAATGTTTTCTCTGGGACAAGATTGTCCTTTTAAAAATCGATAGGGTAAATTCTACATAGAAGTTAAACATTTTAATTTTTTATTCTAAAATAAAAAAAATAACTTTTATGGGTTTAGAAACCCTTTTTACTTTTTTTTACCCCTTTTAATCTTCCAAACTCTTACAACAGAAGCAAATCACATTTTTACATATATACAATTTGTGTACAGTACGTATATTTTGTCCTTTGTAAAATGTTTAAAGGACCATTTCGAAATTCATTGCAATGAATATTAATTTAAATGTAATAAGGTTCTTAAATTCATGGAAAGAGAAAAAATTTAAAATTTTGATGTCACTTTTATACTGCGTGTACATCAGGGTTTCTTTTTCAAACACATTTCATAACAAATTATGCTAATTAAGGAACGTGTTAAATATAATTTACAACATTGACTGTATCATTCATTTTAAAATCATCCATCCGTTCAAATAATTTTATTTTATTTGCCAACTTAATTTTCAGTAATACAGACAAAATTTACTGAAAATATATTGCGATGGTTTAAAATGTTGTGTGTCTTTTCATAAACGGATGTGAGGTAGTTGTTTCGTTCTGTTAAGGAATGAACACCAAATGTCATTGCTGATGGTAAGAGTTTATGTCTTATTTATTTATTTTTTTCTTTCTTGTGAATCCTTAAGAATATAAAGAAAAATTGCTAAAGTGAAAGACATTTTAATTTCATATCCTCATACATTACGTAATTTGTAAAAAGAGACATTTTCACTTTAAAAGGATCCTTAAAATTAATGTGTAAAAGTTGTTTTACATTAAAATTTTCTTATATATATATATATTGTGTGTGTGTGTGTGTGTGTGTGAGTGTGTGTGTGTGTTACAAAGATTGTATTTCTGTCTAAATTTTGATAATCAAATTTAATCCATCACAGGATAATAAAATTTAATTTGTTCAAATTTTTGTTACTGTGTAGAAATTATATATCATATGTGCATATGTGACATATCAGAAAATTAAAAGAATAGAAAGAAAATTAAATATTTTGAGCGAAAATTCGAATAATTACAAAATAATTAAATTCTTACTTAAGAACTTTTACAAATTCTTTTATTTAATTCGTAATTTATTGCGTAAAATTATTTAAGAGAGAATTTAACGATTTTTACTCTAACGAAATGAAAAATTATTTCATTTTCACACTTCAATTATCATTTTTCTCATGTTTTCTTTGTTTCATATTTTTTTCCTGTTTTTTTTTTCTATTTCTTTATATTGTTTATCGATGATGAATTGAATTCCTTTCTTCCTGGTGCCAACATTGAAAAATGTGTACCAAGAACTTTCAGAACAATACTTCTACACGTACACTTCATAAATAACACTCCTTTCAGGGGTCATTCATCATCAAATATTCACTCCTTTTTCCCAATGACGACAAAATGTACATTGTAGCTTACAACCTGTCTAAAATTGGATGGTAATGGTCGTTAGATCCTTGTTTTTTTTTCTGTAAATGCGGGACTTTCTTTTTTTTTCACTTTTCTTAAGGTAAATTTATTAATAATAAAAAAAAAATGAACCCCCTGTAGAGAGTCTATCGTAGGTGGTGTGTAACAAAAGGAAGTCATAGTCGTCGGGTCGGTAATAACCACCTGTCGGTCTTTCTGAGTTGAATTCAAATGAAACACTTCAAGAAGAAATATTCTTTTAATAGAATTTCTTTATCTTATGAAAGCAAAGAAGGGAAATTTGTGTTACATTGGAAAGGAATGTATCGGTGGAGAAGGTGTTAAATAAATGAAAGGTGAAAGTGCTTTTACACAATAATATAATTTTTCTTTTATAAAAAATTTTTTTTTTTTAATAATATTTTATGGTTTGTTTTATAATATTCGATAGACATAATGCTGTTTGTGTTTTTATCGAAAATTTAAAATAAACATAAAAATTCATAAACAGTGGTCGCTGCACCAGGCACGATTATAATATTCATGACGACAACGATGATTCGGCACACCTTTTATGTAAGGTCGAATGATGCAGCATACCAGCTATCATCCATACATAATTTCCTTTTAAAAGGGTCTCATAATGGTTAGTGTAATGCGTGTTCGATGAGCATGAATTCGATTAGATAAAAGGTGATGTTATTGATTTTTCTTTGTTTTTTTTTTTATTCTCATCTTTCTTTTAATCTTTTTTTCTTTATTATGGATCACTGGTTAAGTTTATTTAACGTTTTTTTTTTTATTTGAGAACTGATGATCTTCAGTTAATTTTTTTTTACCTTTTAAAAATTTGTAGACAAATATTTGCATTTAGTAAATTTCATGCATACTTGAGGTTTATTTTCTTTTTACTTGCACGATGTGTTGTAACTGCAAAAGCAAATACTCGTAAATGTTAAAAGTTAATATTTGATGTTTGTTTAAAGTTCTTCAAGGTGGAAGTCAAAATTTAGAGAAAAAAAACTAACTGTACTTCATATGAAGGAGAAATATCTTCTTCATTGGGTTAAAATTCTTATTTCTTCCTCAACTTCCTCTATTTCTTGTAAGCTAATGTGATATTTTTAGAAATTGTTTTATTAATTACGATCTACATGGAATAAAATTAGATTCTTTTCCAGCAAAAATATTTGAATATTTATGGGTGGCCTAAACCACGTGCCTTTTAGAACATCCTTCGGACATATCTTGTTTGAATGAAAATGAGTTGAAGTTATTGTACTCTCACGGTTAGTGTCAAAAATAGTCATGATTGATGACGGTATTTCATATAGAATTTAAACAAAATCCACTCTACTCGATATGAATTTTTAAAAATGATATTCATAAGTTTTTTTTCATAAGAATTAAAAAATGGAATTATGAATATGGTAAAGTGTCATACGAATGACTTATGTCACATATTAATTTTCTTATAACGAACTAAGCTTCTTTTAAATTCAATTTATTATTATTTTTTTTTTTTTCAAGTTGAAAAGATTTAAAGAACGTTGTTATAAATTATTCATAATGATGACACTCTTATCAGATTTTGGTGCGTGCTTTCTAATAGGCTTTCGCCTTTACTTTGTGTTAATTAATGTGCACAAAACAATGGCGTCTTGAAGAAAAAGTTAAGTAGAAAAAGATTCAGAATTTGTTGCTAGTTTGCATTAGTTTTTATTTTCAGTTTCAGATTCTGAAACTTGTATTTTTAATAGGATCACAAAATATGTAAGTATGTATATAAAAATAAAAAGGAAATTGTGTTTCAAATTGCATATTTCACTTTTTTTATGCAGAATGTCTGGTTATATTTTTTCTTGAGAATGTATAAAGTATTTAATCTGCCCCTTTTGAACTTTAAGAAACGCCAGGTGTAACATGTTATTTGTTTCATGATCTTGTAATTTTTTTTTTTTGTTCTTTTCTTTGAAGTAAGTGACTTTATAAACAAAAGTGCAAGAATCATCATCATCATCACAATCCTCAACTACATATATACACATTTTTATTTTATGAATTTGTGAAATTTATTTTCTTTATTTTTTTTACTCAAGTGTGTTTTACAATAATAGCAGCAGCAGCAAAAAAACAACAAAAAATGAACATATTTTTTTATGTAAAATTCTAATGAATGTTGCCGTTGTAATCATTCGCACCGTCATGGGATTACAACACTCACACAAAAAAAAAAAAAAAAAAAAAAAAAATGGAAAACATACTCCATAAAAAATGAAACGTGTTAATATCATAAAAAAGAGGTTTTTCTTATGAGAAATATTTTCTTAGAATTTTAAAAGATTTATGATGACATTGTGGTATGTAATGTAAGATTAAAATCATTTTGTTTATGGTTTTTCATTTTTTTATTTTTTATTTGACTTCTGGTGCTGCTGCTGTGTATGATTATTACAATTCTCATATAATGTAGGTATGTATGTACTATATATGCATATAAAGATGTAATTCCTTCGTCTATTCTGCGCGTGACTACTTACTTTTAAAAATCTTGTCATTTTAGGTGTGAGTAATGGGGTAATGGTCATACTTAAGTAATGCTTTACAGTCAAAAACGTGCAGACTTGTAGAAATTAAAAAACAAAAATTCAACAAAAAAAAAAAAAGAAAAAAAAGTGTTTTTACAACCATTAGAAAAAAATTTCCAATCCTTGTTTCTATCTTTAATTTTTATTATTATTTCGTTTTTTGTCTGTTAAATGAAATTTTACATGCGAAAAGTCACAATTTAATTCGTTTTAATATGCCACCCACAATGCTTTTTTCTCCATGTTAATTTCATTCATCATTTTTCCGCTTCATTTGCACAATCATTCGTCCTTTTACACCGCATATACATATATGTAGCTATAAAATAATTTTTGTGTATCTGTTCTATTATGTGTACCACATGACAAAATACATGACAGTGTAAGATGTACGATGAAATGAAAGCCCAAACGTTTTGAGTGTTTTTTTTTTTTTTTTTAAATTTTGCCCATTCAGACATATGTTGTACATCTCTTACACGATCATCGTCCTCTCTCCTTGTTGCTTTTGTAATATGAGAAATTTCATTTTAAATCATCATTTAAATTCATAATGTTCAAATTTGAAAAAGAAAAAAGTTTAAAAGTAAAAAAAAGATACATGAACAGGATGTGATTTTTATTTTCTCATATTAATTAATTAGTGACTTTTCAAAAAAAAAAAAAAAAATAAATAAAAAAAAAAAACAAAAACAATAACGTCAAAAAGTCAAATCAAATTCATGTTAAGGATAAAAATGAACCATAAAACATCACAAGAACATAACAAAATATCATGTTTTCAGCAGTCACAGTGTCGAATTCATAATAAATGACTTTAAAAAACACAACAATTAAAATAATCTGCCACCATCGTCAATGGAATCATATTTTAATTTCAGATTTTAACGTGTTGCCTTTAGCAAAAAATTCAAAAAACTTGAAAAAAAAAAATAAAGAAGAATAACATGAACATTTTTGAAAATTTGATACAAAATTGCTGTATGACAGCTGAAAATTAAAATCAACCAAAAAATAAAATAAATACTCTTACGTAAGTATATGACCTCTGAATTACGAATTTTAAATTCTATTGCTTTTCAATGATTTTTGTTGTACGTTGCTTGCAGTTTTTTTTACCCTTTTTTTTTTTTTTTTTTCTTGAGAACCGCATATACTTGCCTGCCAAATAAATGACAAGCAGATTAATTAAATCACAAGTTAAACATGCCATTTGAACAAAAACAAAACGAAAAATTTAAAAAAGAAAAGAAAAAAAAAATAATTCAAAAAATTGAATTCGAATTGGCGTAAAAGGGTTGAGTTTTTAAATGATTATTAGGAAGAATTGGGATGTACCGATTTAATATACGTTTCTGTCGTGTGGGTTTGTGTAACATGAATAAATTGCCTGTTTACCTGCCTACAGTCTATCTTCTTGAAATTTAGCCAGAAAATAACATGATGATGATGATGAGGTTGGTTTGGTTTGATGGTAATCAGCTAAATGTTAGTTGATGCTGGGTATTATGTTGATGATGATAATTACAAGCAAGAAAATTAAATTTAATTGTGACATGAACATTTTGAATCTCTTATACAATATGTATTTTAAATTTGAACATAAAAAAAAAAAATGAAATTTTTGCATTAATGATGATGTAGGTTGATGTTAAATATGGAAATATTTTTATCTTTTGTGAAGTTTTCCTTGTTTTGAGATATTTTTAATTTTATTAATGAAATTTTTAAATACCAATTTTTCCATTCATTTTTTTTTTTTTTTTAGAAGGAAGTTAAAATAAATTTCATTAATTTTTTATTAGACGATATTTAACAATATCTAATATATATATATATTTTTTTAAACTGAAATGCTTGTCCAGGTAAATGTACATCTTTGACTTTGATTTGTGACACCAATATTCATCTAACAACCAGCTTAATTGAAACCTGATATGATCTTGGAAATTTCTTCGTAATTTTTTGTTTTTCCTGTTATTTAGACAACAAGAAAAATTGTATATAAATAGTAAATTCTTGTCACAAAACACATATATCTGGATTCATGCAAATAATTTTATATTTTTCCGTTATATCAACAATTTAAAATTGAAATTAGAAATGATATGCATACCACACGTTAAATGTTATAATCGTCACATGTCACACGAACTTGTTAGCATCTGAATATACGAAATGATTAAACGTTGTGTCATGACGTCTATAGAAAATTTTAACATTCAAGTGAATTTTCAATTTGAAAAAAAAAAGCAAATTTTTCTGGCTTTTTTATAGAATGAACATCAGAAAACATATATGTAATGACTTTTATTATTTCTGAAATAAAAAAAAAGAAGAAGGATTTTCGAAGAATTCAGAAAAATCAAAATGAAAAATATATTTTCTTTTACAATAACATTATTGTGAAATTAACACTAAATCAACAATTTATGTGTTTGAAATGTCATAAAAATAGTTAAAATTTATGATTTAGAATTACTTAGTAGTTTAAGATTTAAGATTGAAGATTCTAGTCATGTTCTAGAGACTCATGTGGAATGTGAAATCTGTATTATTATTATTATTATTATGAAGATGCTTGCATTTTAGCGTACACAAAAAGATCCGATGATGACAATATCCTTTTTTCATACTGTCATCACGTCAACTTTTACATTGTTATTTTATGTGCTTGAGTCATCATTAAATCTTCTTAAGAAGTCATTTAAAAAAAAAAAAAATGTATAAAAATAACATCGTCATTGTTATGAAGTGGACAATACACGTATTTAAGAATGATAAAAGCTAATAAAAAAAAACAAAAAGATGGAAAAATACGGTTGAAATGTCACAAATCTTTAAAAGAATCTTATGTAATAAAAAATGTCGTGTAATTATAGTTTCAAGGAAAAAAAATTGTTTAAAAAGAAAGGAGAAAAAAATAACAGATGAATTTTCAAAAGATATATGATTTCCGTTACAAATTTTCAAGGACTGCTGTATAGATGCGTGACTAAAGTCAAGGATAATAAAGGGAAAATTGAAAAAAAAAAAACTATTAATTTTGTTGAAAATCATAATATTTTGAAAGATTTCTAAATTTCAGTTTTTTTTTTTTTTTTTTGAGTAACTGTAACGAATCCTGCAGCGTTTATTAGATGCGGCAAATTACAAAGTACAAAAGATTATTCAAACACCTGATACGAAACCACTACGGGTTTTTTTTTTAGGTTCATCCATTTGTGTTGAATTAATTATAATCACAGTACTTTGACATGATTTTGTCTAATGATCCAGTTTGTTTATTGTTTTTTTTTTTTGTTTGGGTTTTTTTGTTTTGTCGACCATATGCCGTTTTTTTTTTTTTAAATTTTGTTAATTTATTTTTTCTTTCTAAATTCAGTTTCAATTAAAAAAAAAAACCAACACCGCCTTAAACATAATAAGAAAAAGTAAAAATCACTAAACAGAAATTATTTTTAAAATCAAAACTCACGTATTTGTAAAAGTAACAGGTGAAATGAGGGAGTTTATGAAGTTTTTGGAGACAAAAATAAGAAATTAATAAAAAATTTCGTTTTTATGGGAGTTTTTTTTTCAGTTTTTATTTTTTTAACAACATTTACAGAAGCATGACATGATTGTGTTTATTGTAATCACAAAAAAAAAAAAAAAAAAAATGTGTAAACAGAAAATTTAAGATAAAAAATTCATTTTTCTTTTTTTCAAGATTTTTAATCATTGAAAGTAATTGTTTTTTTTTTTTTGTCATGCATGCACTCGTATTATTGTTTTTATTAGATAAAAAAAATTTCTGTTAATTCAATTTTCTGTCTAATTTTCCCAAACCATATATTGAAACAAATTTTATTTGAAATTCTCTTCTTGTTAAGAAGTATGTACATACATTTTTTGTAACGTCTGTAATTAGTTTCACTTGGAAAGTCACGTTACCGTCACTAATTGTCAATATCGACAAGAGTTTTTCTGGAAATAAAAATAAAAAAAAAGGTTTTTTTTTAATACCTTTGACTTGTGGCAAACATGAAAAAAAAAAAAACCAAAAAACCAAACAATGAAAACTTTTTTTATATTATTCAATTATTTATTTTTTGAAATTTTGGTTTTTCAATTTATATGAATTAAAAAAAAAATCTAACAAAGTGAAATGAAATAATTTTTCAATTAGATTCTAGGAATCTAGGGTTCCCTTGAAGTTAAAAAAAAAACTATGGGAAAAACCAGACATTCGAAATTGAATAATTTTTTCGAATAAATTAAATTAGTGTTCTCAGAATATTAATAAAAAAAAAAAAAAAAAAAAAAAAATCTTTTTAAATTGCTTTCTTCCATTAGAAAAAAAAAAAAATTGGGATAAAATCCTTAGAGCGAATAATAATAATTTGAAAGGAAATATTTAGAGGCGCCTTAAAATTACCATTATTATTTCTTAAATAGAACTATGTTTTTCTTTCACGTTATTCTATTAATAAAAAATGCACATTATTTGCTTCATTGTTACACTCTTATGATGATTTGCATAAGAAAAACTATTATTATGAGTCTTCATTGTAAGGTGTACCTATTTAATTTAATGCATTATTATTTTTTTTGCAATAAAAACTGTTAGTTTTGCCTTGATGGTTTTGAATCCTTTTCATAAATAATAATAATAGATTTTCATTGTAAAGTTAAGATGTGGAAGAAAAGACATCCGATATTTTATGCATTGTTCAATTCTTAAATTTTTATTGTTTCCTTTTTTTTTAATATTCTGAATGAAAATTTAAAAAACAATTCTTTTCAATGAAAGAATGCTGTGAAAGACGTGTTAACGTATTGAAATGAAACATTTTAAATAAAATTTTGCATGTATTTTACAAAAGAAAAGAAGGAGTCAATAAAAAAAAAATAGGAATTACTAAGTTATTTATTTAAATCATTAATTTTAAAATATTTTTCACATTTTTGTTTCACCCGATGAATATTAGTTTTTATTGTTTCTTCCGTCGTTTAAAAATCTTTTTATTTTTAATTAAAAATAGAATTAAAATAAAAATTTATGAAATAATTTTTTTTATAACAAAAAATGTCCACTTAAATTAAAATTCTTTTTAAGGTCAAATTTTTTAAACATTTTTTTGACTCATCTTCGTTGAATTGGCTTTTAAAGTCTACACACTTTAAGTATTGTATCTTTTTTTATCAACAAAATTTTTAAAATTTGACTAAATTTCTGCTTCATAACTTTTAAAATTGCCCCACAAAACATTAAAAAAAATTCCATTAAACGAAAATCTTTATTATTATTATTTTTTGTTTTTACCTTGTCGTGCATTTTTATTGATTTCTTGTAGGTGACGCAAAAACACACATATCAAAAAAAAAAATTTCAAATCAATATAAACTGGTCTACATAATGGAAATTCTTTCCTGTTTGATATTTATAGCTATACTAAACCCTTTAAGTTACCAATTTTAAAAGTAAAATCATGGGGTCACATCATGAACTTCGTGGACGTCAGTTATATCCTTTTTTTCTCAATTTTCATTGAACAATTTTATTTGACTAGAAAGAAGAAAAAAATTTCACTCTGTCGTTTATTGTCCGATTGCAATGAATGTGAATTGAATGTTTTTTTTTTTTTTTTGCAAGTATGAATAGACTGAATTTTGAAAAATTGCCCAAAATAAAAGGTTTAAGCCACATGACATTAGGTAAATAATTGTAATTTGTTTGTTATACAGTGATTAGGTATGTATGTCTCGTCTAATAAAAAAAAAGGATATAACAAAAGAACAATGCAGTTCGACGTGAAATCGAAGGCAAAATAAAAGTTATGGAAAATTGTGATGTGATGAATTAAAAAACAGATGTTTAGGAAGTGAACGTCATCCTTTTTATTCATTTTCAATTTTCTAATTAACATTTTGTCTTACTTTCTTCATTTATCAAGATTTTATTCTTCGGTAGCTAACCTTCATCCATTTACATCACTTTGTCATGTTTTTAAATACCTACCATAACAATTTCTTTATTATGTATTATTATTATTTTTCTTTTATGAATAAATTATTCAATTAACATAAGAGCACAACACATTTACCAGTTGGTCGTATACAATAAGTATACCTAGCTCACCGAAACTACCATAATATTCAATATTGTGGTCCATAATGTCTAAACAAAATGTCAAATTCATCTTCATTAAGTCACTCAATGAACACACCTACGACCACATCAAATGAACTTCTTATAATGTATGTATAGCATACAAAATCTGCTAAGATTTAATAAATAAAATTTTAGTTATGGTTAATATTTTTCAGTTTTTTTTTTTGTTTTTTTGTTTTTATGTGGTTGTTCTATGGAATTTTTTTTTAAGGAGCGCGGTTTTTATGCGGTAAAAAAATGATGTGTTTTATGAGTTGTACACATACAAACTCACAAAATATATGACTCCCAACTGGGATTTTGTAGTTGAAAAGACTTTGAAATAATCTTTGGAACAATGTTGCCTCCAAAAAACACTTTCATTAAAACACCTTTGCTTTCTGTTGGTATGATAATTATTTTTTCTCATTTTTGTGTGATACGACCGAATGAATAAATTTTGTTTTTAAGATTTTCCAAATAAATTGCTTGTAAAATTAATAATTATTGAATAATTAATAGATTTTGCATAATTTTGGTTTAATTAAAATTTAATGTGATTAAAATATGAGCAGATAATAGAATTTTGTGGTTTTAGGGTTTTCGGTTTGAAGAATGAACGAAGAACGAAAGAAGTGCATAAAATGTTTGTGAGTTTATGGAAAATGAAAAGATTGCTGAAAACTTTAAATGCATTTTAAAAGTATTATACATACACCAACACATTCAAAGTATTCTTTACAGTATTTTGTATGAAGATAATAATTGTTAAGAACAGAAAATTTCTTGTTCCTTTGAAGAATATTGTGCATTAGAAATTTTACACTACTTCTAAGCTGTAAACAAAAGAAACAACATTCAATTTTTTTTTTTTTTTCATTTAATGAAAATTTCAAGAAGATTTGTTTCTAGGATTGTCATTTTAAATATCTTGTATCCACACATACCTGTCGTTATTCAAAGAAAATAATAATTTTGTGGTTTTACTTTGTGTTAGATTAGAAACTTGTACTAACACGATATTCTTTTGACCTGTCTAATCCAATTACTTTAACAAAACACATAAATACTACGGACACATATTATTCAGATAATGATCTTTGACAGATAAAAAGAACTAACAAGTAGTTGACTTTTTTCTTCTTCAGTTTAATTAATTTTGACAGTGTTAAGAAGTCAAATGAAATGAACTCGTGAACTCGTTTTTCCTGGATTTAAAGACATTTATTCTTAAAGTAAAAATTATCCACAATTGTTTTAATTTAATTAAACTTATAAAAGCTTTCTTGTAGAAAAATTTCAGAAATTCTGTTATTATATACACACTTACATCTTAGAAATTTCCCATAAAATATAATCGAATAGCCAAAAATCATCAATAAAATTTATTTTTTTTTTTTCGATAATGTGTGATATTAATCAAATATCTATAAGATCATTTTAGTAGATAAATTTAACCGCACATTAAAATTCTTCTAACAAATTATCTAATTTTTTTATTTTTCGTTTTTTTTTTTGCTTTTTCGTTTTTTTTTCTCAAAGAAATTATGATTCATATTTTTTTGTGTGCATAATAAAAATACTTCATCGATTTATATAATTATTGGTCATTTTTACACGTACTAAAATTCAATAAAAAATAATAGATAAAATGATACCAATAAAGAATATGTATAATTTTTGTGAGTTTATTTTGAATATTATATTGTGTCTTTTGTCGATTTTATTATTGAACTCATTTGAGTGTTAATCACGTTCTATTGCAAATTTCATAATATTTATCACAAATTGTTATTCATTGCTGTGCAAAAAATACTCATATGTGTTCAAACAAAGTTTAATGAAATAAACTAAAAAAAAAAATGATAAAGAATTAAAATTCGTGGAAATATGTTGAAATCGCTTTTTTATTTTAGTTTCATTTATCTTTGAGAGTGTTAAAAACTTGAACGTAAGTTGTATTAAATTTTTGTAATTTTCTGTATTTTAATCAATTTTCAATAAGATTCGAAATTTGTCAAGTTCAAATTTGTACTTTTACTTTCACTTTTTCCCATGAATCTTAACACTTTAAAATTTTTCCATTATTTGCATAAAAAAACTGTCTCTACATTCAAACCATCATTTGAATAATCATATATGTATACTCGTTTTGAAGTATTATTATTCTCTTCAAAAACAAGAAATCTTCAAAAAACAGAAATCTCTTGGAAACTCTAGAGACAAAATGGATTTAAAAGATATTATCATTGTCACCATTATTCGACATAAGGATACGATATATGATGTTGCATCAAAAGACCAAGAAGAAAATTTCAAGAAAACTCATAAGTGGATTTTGCAAGGATGAAAAAAGGAAGTGACATGAAAACTTTTTCAAATCATAATAATGTATATGTTATGGCAAAGATGCCATATGATGCCATTTGATGAACATGATATGCAAATGAAATCTAAAAAGTTAAATTACTTTTTAAAATGAACATTTTAAATGTTTAATTGCCATTTTATTTACTGTACTTTTCAAACGTTAAACTGTTATTATTCTACTTTTCTACACTTAATTGACTTCAATATTTATAAAATGCTTTATTCAAATCGTTTATTCGTTTATTGTCCTTTTTTGAAACTAAATAATTGCATTAAAATTATATTTGAAGTTAAAAATGATATCAAATTAAAATAATTATTTTGAAAATTAAGTTTTTGTGTTTTCACATTTCTAAAGATGTCTTGAAAAGAGTCGATTCAATTTTTGAGACAATATGGCCTTCAAAAAAAGAATTTATATTTTATTTGAAATAAATTATCGTAATTCAATTTTAAATTATAATTCAATGAACAACAACAAAACAATCTTCTTACCTATATCTCCCTGTGTGATGTGAACTTTAAAAACTTACACAACATACAGAGGCCAAATTATTAATTGTATTCAGATCAACTTGTTTATTTTTGGTGATACTTAAAAAATTTTTTGTAAGTACCGCTCTATTGTATCTAAATTCCATTACAAAAGATTTAATAAAAAATTGAAATTCCACCTTGACTATTAAAATGTATGCTTAATTGTATGTAAACTTACCAAATAATTTTGATTGTATTAAGATTGTATTCAATTGTATGATTTAAAAAAAAAAAAAAGTAGTAACCAATATTTAATGAATATTAAATTAGTAATTCTTTAAAGTATACTTTGATAATTTAATTCATTGATTAAGATAAAGTATTTTATTTTATTTTTTTTTATCTGTTTAATTTTTTAATTCCAAATGAACCTTTCAGGGACTAAAATCATTTTATTTTTATTTTCATAAACTTTTTTTCCCTATTGTATTCTTGATTATAAAATCATTTTATTGTGGCACAAAACGATTTCATTAAATAAAAATCACATTAACATGATAATATCCTCTTTTACAAAGATATTCAATTCCATTTAAGGAATTTTCAATTATTCAAAGAGTCATTATCTTTTTTGTTTTCTTTTTTCATTAATTTTTTTTTTTCATCTTAAATTGTAAAGAATAATTTAATTTGAAAACCAAATTACTACATTTTTTTTTCTCTTTTGTTGTTGTGCAAAGTTTTAAAATTCAAATAAAATTCTTCATTGCAGAATGAGCGAAAAAAAAAAAAGACTTAAGAATTGAAAATACTTAATTTTTTTTTCTCAATTATTACACAATCAAACTGCTAAAATAACAACAAGACATAATAAACAAGGATATCAAAATGAACCCCTCTGTTTTATTATTAAAAGAAAAAGAAAAAAAACAACATAAAAATACCTAAATAAAGAATTAACAATTTCCTTCATCAATTTCAATTTCCTTGCTAATACATTTTATCACAGATACTAAAAAAAATTCGGTGGACAACACAGTGCACGTATGGAAATCTATTTATTTGTGTAGGTGTGTTTTCTGCTGTTATTATTGTTTTATATCTTTTTCTACATAAAGAAAAAAAAATAATAAATTAATTAAAGTTCCGGACAATAAGAAATTGTGTTTATGTTAAAAGTCTCAGTGTAATTTTAGCAACAGCATCTGTTTTTTGTATGTATATTCAAGGATCTTCTAGATAAAAACTTTATCTTACTTTGTATAAAGATAGATAAGAGTAAATACTAAAAAAGGCAAAGATGAGATAAAATAAATGCGTCTGTGTTATTGAAATTAGATTTTATTGATTCAATGGTTAACTATGGATATTATTTTTTTCTATTTATTGAATAAAAGATACTTTTTTATTATTTACCTCTATTTTCCAAAATTAAATTATTTTAAAATATTCGTACGTTGAAAGGAATTCCATTTTACGCGAAAAACAATTCATGATTTTTCTAAGTCTAAAAGCTCAAAATGTGAACCAGTTTTAAAATTGGTTTCAATTTAAACTTGATTAATGTCAGGCAAATCAGGTATAACTGAGATTTGATTAATGGTCCTTACAGTTTTTTTATTTTCAATTTCTTGTGACATTTCAATTTTAATAATATCTTGTATGTTTTTTGTTAAGACAAACGAAATAAAATATTAATTGCACATGAAAACAATAGTGTTCTTGCGGCAATTTTTAATCAAACAACATATGGTTATATCTCTTGAATTTGATGAATTAATCATTACAATGATGTCTTTTTCACAGACATTAGCCTACTTCGAGGTAATAATTCAATCTTAAAGATTATTTTTCAAATTTCCAGAAAAAATAATAACGACTTCTTAATAATTTATAATTCCAATAATGTGTATGATCTCAAAGAATTACCATGTTTGGATTTATTTAGAAAATTATAAGATTTCCTTTTGATATCGTTGTGTTTTAAATATCATCTCATAAATTAATTTTAATTCCATTCTTTTAAGAATCTTGTTAATTTTTGTGTTATACGTTGTATTTCCTCTAAAACACGAATTCATGTCCTCAACATATCGTTAAAAAATCTAAATAAACACACTTATCCAGATTGATGTCACATTTTGTTTGTTCTACCGAAAATAGAAATAAGCCAACTAGAATAGTGCTTTGTAGAAATTATAAAATTTTCAATATAATAAAAATATCTAATTTTGTTTCCTTTTTTTTTTTTTGAAAAATAAAATAAAACACAACATTACACGCATCTTTAAAGATTAAATTAAAAAGTAGAAAAGTTCATGGTGTTTATAGATACTTTTAAAAAGAAAAACATTGAGCATCCGTTTTATGATCTTCGAGTGCATAGATTTTTTTCTTAAATTAATTGTGACACTAGATAAAATTCTAACAAATTAACAAACGATTTATTGTGAAAGAAAGATTGAAATGTTTACTTTTTCTTAAAGAAATAAATTAGAACATCTGTTTAATTTTTTGTTCTGAGGATGTTGGATTTTCAAGTGAATTTACTTAGGATTTATTGAACAAAAAAATATAAAAAAAACCTAACAAAAAAAATTTTAAGTGCATTTTTTTTTTTTTTGAAATTCTAGAGAAAATTAAGAATCATTTTTTAAAAAAATAATAAAATCCGATATTTTTTCTCATCTTTCTTTCATACTTCGAATGTTCTACCTTTAATGAACCTCTTGAGTGAAAAATGTTAATATCCTTTTAAAAAAAGACATCATTTACTGCAAAAAAAATTATCATTAGAAATTCATTATTCTTTTCTGAATATTTTTATCATTTCCCATTCATATTGTAATTTATTATTCACTTTTTATTCAAGGAATATTTAAATACAAAAAAAAAAAAGTGTATCTCGATGTCATTATTCTTCGTTAATGTCCTTTCATTGTAGAAAGTAAGTTTTTGCTTCATTTTAAATGAAGAAAATCATTTCGATTTAAATATATGCTCATTAAAAAGTATTTCAATAAACATAAACTAAAAGGAATTTATTTTTTATTTCGAAAAATAAAACCATGAAAATGACATTTTCGAATTGCAGACATTTTTCTAATATTGATTAAATGTAATTGTTTCATAAAAATTTCTTATAATAAATTTATGCTCTAAAAACAAACAAAAAAAAAAAATAATAAGAAGAAGAAAATATATCTTTTTTGCATTTATACTGCAACTTGAATTATTATTAAATTTTTTTATTAATAAGTAATTCAAAACGTGATCAATGGTATTCGATACTTGATCTGATTTTTTTCTCCTTTTAATAATTATTTTGATTGATTGAAATTGAATTGAAAAATATGTGAAAAAATAACTTGGTCAAGGTAAATGTAAATTTTATAAAACGCCCACAGCATTTTTGTGTTGTTGAATGAAACAGAAACGTTTTTTTCGTTATTTTTCAAATGAAAAAATAAAAAAAAATAGTAATCGAATTATTTATTATCTTTCACGTTATAAATCGAACTTGGACAAAAAAAAATGTAGAAATTTTAAATAAAGTATTTAAATGTTATTTTTCAAAGGTAATTTTTATTTTGAATTGTGTTTATTTAGTTAAATTGTAATGAATGTTGTGTAGGTGGTGGAATATGTCCATTGTCCATTGTTAGTCGGTATAACACTAAAAGAAGATTTGCACGACAGATTAAATACCTTTGTTTGCTTTTGTAAATAAACCAGATTTCAAAGTGTAGGTGGATTTCTCTTAAAAGACACAAAAATTTCATACGATTTTTTTTTATTAAAACGGACACTGCATTTTTGAAAATATTTTTTTTTTTTAAAAAAAAAGAAATAAATAACAAAATTTAAAAAATGAAGATTGTGAACTAATCAAGATAATTAAAGCTAATTTCCACGTTGTGATATCAAAATTCATTTTTATACGAGTTAATTTATAGGGATTGTCAATTTTATTTAGATTTTTGTTTGTATTTTGACATGTAATTAAAATTTTAAAATTTATTTTATCCTTTTTTTTTTTTTTTTTTTAAAAAAAAGCAGTTAAATTTTAAAATAAATAAAACACTTTCAAAGCATAATTTTGTTGTTACAGCGTTAGATATCCTTTCTTTAAACACAATCCCCGAAAAAAAAGAACCCTCTAACACCCTACTTTTATCGTTTAAAATTTTTTTAATGTTTTAAATAATAAATGAGAATAAAAGCTAATTTGTATGCCACGTGGCGCTCATGATATCATTCAATAAAAACCTATAAATAAAAACAACAATAAATGCTACATGATAAATTGGTTGAGTTTGAAAATACACGTCTCATTTCTTTTATAATTAATATTTTGCATTTATATCTCGTTTGTCTTGTCTTATCTAATTTTTCGAAAAAAAAAATAAAAAAATTAAATATTTCATCAGATTCGATTTTGACACACAGTTATTTTGTTTCAAATTATTTACAAGAGATTTTTCATGAGGACCAAAAAGTAAGATCTCAAATAGCGTGATGACAATCTGAAAGCGTTAAAATTATCTTGATTTTTTTTTTTTTTTTTTCGAAATAATGAACCGAAGTACTAATTACCGCTAATCATTATAGACAGGTAAAAATTTTTATATAATTTTGCGGTAGTTTAAAATTTTTTGAATCTTTTTCTTTACATAGAATTTTTTCTACTTTCATTAAAGACAGGAAAAAAGAAAAAAGTAAGACAAAAACTCAGTTTCAATCAATCAAAGAGTTAAAAGGAAATTATAAAACAAAAACATTTTAAAATCGAAAAATAATAAATTTACAAATGACGTGTGAATGTGGTGATATCTCTATTCATGATTCTTCTAAAAACAAGTTTTTCCTTATCTGTTTTTTTTCTTGTTTTATAAAAATCCTTCTTTTTCAACTTCTTTTTTTTTTTTTTTTTGCAACATCATTGCACCATTTCAGTACACCATTTTATTATAGACATAGTTTTTTTTTATATTTTCGTTATTTGTTTTTTTTTTTTTATTTTTAAACAATTTTATGATTCTATATTATTGAGCTCTTATAATAATTTTTATCCTTAACCGTAACGCACGTATACGACACTTTAACCATTAATTTGTGCAGATATCTGATGGTATATCATTTTGGTTTTTCTGTTTTATTTTTGATGCTATTATTTAGCCTTTAAAGATGATGAGATGATGGTTAAAGTGCGTTTACGTTACATTTTGTGTTTTTTTTTTTGGTGACCAAAAAGTATCAAATCATGTTATTTTTTGTTTTTCCTCTGTCAAAGTGAAAAAGAATAAGAATCAGAAGAAGAAATGAATTTAAAAAGATATCTTCAATCAAGTTTTGAAACACATCAAATAGGTATACCATATAAATTTATTCTTTTGCAGAGGGTTTCATACTATATTTAGTTGGTTAGGCTGCCTGTCCTTAAAGACGTGTGCACATTTTTATGTGAACAGAATTCTATATTATTCTGTTGAGATTTACAATCGGCAATAAAATTACCGATGATGCTGATGACACTTTTGCTCATGTGGTGATTAAAAACGTCTTTAGAGAGATCTTTACTTAAATGGGATGTGAAAACAAAAAAGATAAAAAAAAAAAACAGATATTTCAACAAAGTAAAAAAAAAAATAAAGTTTTCATTGCAAAAATATTTTGACTTTGATATTTGAAATTTATAAAAAGTTTTACTGGATTGATGATGAGGATGATACGGTGCGATGACTTGTTATAATCTTGATGTGAAACAGAAATTATATTGCTTGGGTTAAATGTGTGATTATAAAAAATTTTGTTTCACCATGATTATTTTTCATTTTTTAAAATTAAATGTCAAGAACATGCTCTCAGGTGAGTTTTCAAAGAAAATTATATAAAAATTAAATAAAGTTTAATAAAAATTAATTTAAGTTAAAATTAAAACTAATTAAGAACCTTTTGTTGCGTCATGACATGAAGCAACAAATTAATGAAAAACAGGATGAAATTGTAAGATTTGCAATAATTAAAAAAAAAAAACATTTTCAATAAAAAAAAAATACATTGTGTTGTATG
This sequence comes from Bombylius discolor, assembly GCA_939192795.1. Lineage (NCBI taxonomy): Eukaryota > Metazoa > Arthropoda > Insecta > Diptera > Bombyliidae > Bombylius > Bombylius discolor. Next base: position 48,835,192 of record OW584240.1, on the reverse strand, counting down.
ATGACTATTATGTTTGTTTCCCGTTCTTATCCAGAATCTGTTTTCTATTTTTCAATTGTAATTCTAATAATCAAATTACAATCTTATGACAATTTTTTTTCTATTTATTTTTTTTTTTTCGAATACACGCTGTATGAGATAAAATCATCATCATCATCATCATCTGAACAATTTAAAGTTTTGTGATTGTTCGAAGAATAAATAAAATTTAAGGAAGCATAAAAACAAGCAAAAAAAAAAAGATCTTTTAAAAGTTAAATAAAATTTGCAAATCATTTTTACATAAACAGATTCATGAAATTTCTTCATTGTTTTTCTTACAGAAAAATATTGAACTTTAATGATGAACTTTTTATTCAAAATAAAGATAAAATGACAAGAAAACAACGTTAAAAAATGATAATCTATTTTAAAAGAACAATTAGCTTGTACTTTTACAGTTGATAAACTGTAATCATAAAATTACATACACAATTCTTTTAAAATCTTGTAAGTACTCATGATAATTAAAATTTTTGAACTAAATGTAGCTATAACTTGCTATAACACAAGCAGAAATTATCAATTTTTATTTATTGATTTTCGAAACTAATGATTTTAAATATCAGTTCTTATTTAGTTTAATTAGAGGTTCATAATGCTCACATTAATTTAAAGTTTTCTACCTTTTTCAAAGAAAATAAATAAAACATTTAAAAATGTTAATTTTCTCAATTTCTTGGAAATATGCAATTATGTATGTCAATGAACTTCTTCTTCTGTAACTCTCGTACTCATAATTACTTTTCCACACTCAATTCAGCAAATTGCATTTTACGATAAGAAACACCAGATAAAAACGCGAACATTTTTTTCCCTATTAACACCCATATCTAAATGGTAAATGGCAATTAAATTTTTAGTTGTATTATTTTTGAATCAATTTACAATATTACAAACAGCAACAGAAACAGAAAAATAAATATCAGATTTTGTGTAAAATATTTCAATAAATTAAGCTAAAGGACATATGTACATACAAGATACAAACAAAACATTACAGAAACAGAAAAAAAAAAATGAGAACTAAAAAACTATAAGAGAGGATCCTGTTGTTTGTATTGTTCGAAGTATGTACCACAAGAGTCTCATCTATAACCTATAATGTCTTTCAGCGAATCTTTGAATTAATTTCTTTTTTTTTTTCACTTTTAAGGAATTTAAAATTATAAAAAGGATATAAGGAAATAGTTTAGGGCCTTAAAATAGTTTTAAATGGAGAATTGAGACAATTAAAATCCATTTAATGGATTTGTCCTTGTGTATTTTCGAAAAAATTTTCTTTCGAAAAAGAAGTTGTTGGTGTGATTGTTTTTCCTAAAGCTTTTTTGAGATCTTTCATTGGCAGCTTTTAGCATGAAATTTTGGTTGGAGTTGACTTTGACAAAAAAAAAAAAATGATTAATTTGAAAATTCCAAATTAAAAGAACTCATAATTTTTTTTTTCAGTTAAAAATTAGCCAAAGTTGTATATTCCCTAAATAAGTTTTCTTTGAATTATTTTCCTAAACACGAATTTCCACTTAACTTAATTAGTTTTATTTTAATTAATTAAAATAATATTAAAAATTATGAAAGTTTCATATAATTTCACAGTACGTAGCAATTTCCAAATTATTTCTAATGTTTATTCATGAAATACCTTTGTAAGAAAAGTGCTAAAAAATTTAACAAAATTTTGTAGTTTCCGTGAAAATATTTATTTTAATTTGAAAATATCTTTTAACAAGAAGTTAATTGGAGTAATTATAAACATTTTGCACGAAAACAAAATAAAATAAAATAATGAACAGAAATATAGCGTGCTACGAAAAATCTATTTTATGTTTCAAGAGGTTTTTGTGGTTATTGTGTAATTATGTTGACTTATTAACGAAAATATAGAAAACAATCTTGAGTATGTGAAGTTAAATAAAAGAAATTTAAAGTTGAATAAATATAATTTTACAAAATAAGATATTATATTAGTGTAACGAATTAAAGGGTTATTTATTTGCAGACAGGTACCATGAAAACATTCAAGTATGAGATAGGAAATTTTCTCTTTACAAATTAGACGTGGAAATTTTAAATTAAAAGCATTTTCATTATCTTTTCCAATATTTACATAATTCATTTATGTATATTTCAAATTTTCACAAATGGTTGATTTTTTCAATTAGTTTCTCTCTAAGGACATCATTTGCTTTTCAAAAGCCAATTTTGAGCATATTTCAATTGCAACAAGTATCTACCTTTATATCTTGTTTGATAGAAAATTCAAATATTTACACAAGAAAATTACTTATTAAAAAAAATTAAAAGAAAATTTATACAATTTTCATTTTATTTTGTTTTGCCATCAAAAACCATAATATTTTTAGAATTGTTTTCCTTTTATCTTTTGTTCATTTTATTTTTATTTTCTATTTTTCCTTTAAGAAAATTAAATTACACAAAATTGTATTTACACAAGAAAACTTCAAAAATATCGTTCATCTTATGTTTGGAAATAAAGATGAAGTAAAACAGAATTTAAGTGGTTCTTTTAAAACTAGATAAACATTGTATACAACTATTATTGTTTTTTTTTTTATAGCTTTCTATTAAAGATTCTTAGTCTTGGTAGATACTAACTGAAAGATTTCACTAGAGTTTCTTTTTAGTTTTTTTTTTTCTCGATTGGTGTTTTTCATAGTCGAAAAAATTATATTGGTTTAGTTTTTCCTTCAAAACATATTGATTTTAACTTGAAAAGTTTTGAGATCAATTTTCACTGCAAAAAAAAAAAAAACAAAAAACAAAAAACAAGAAAAGAAAAATAAAAAGAATTTTAAGAAAACAATGTAAAAATTTTAACTAGATAAAAATTAAATTGAAACATAAAACTCATGTGACATGAGGAAAATTCTGTTTATAATCCATTCTTTGAACTAGTATCGATTTCAAGAGAAATTTTCTATTTTTTGTTTTCATTTCTTTTAAGGAAAACTTTTTAAATCGATTTAAAATAAGGAAAATTCGATTTTACAAAAAAACAAAAAACATTTTTTTTTTAAAGTTTTTAAATTATTTTTTAAAATTTTTATTTTTTTTATTTTTTTCAATTTTCTTTTTTAAGTAAAACTACATGAGTTCAATTTCTAAAAAAATTCTGAAACGTCAGTCTTGCATTTTTTTTTTTCTATACATGAAAACTAAAATAAATCACATACAAGTAAAATTTATAACATGCTAAGCAATAATTTCATTTCAAGTAACTCTTCAATGTTGCATGTAAAAATAGGTCACTTTTTCATCTGAATATTTTACGAAAAAAAAAGGGTTAGGTATTTTGTGGCTGTGAAAAAATTTTACACTATTGAAGAATCTTGTATGTATCATATTATCATAATAGTATGTAAAAGCGACTTTACAGTTATTGTTACATTCGTAGATAGTTTTATTTTTTTTACTTCTTTGTGGTTTCTTTTGTTAAATTATCAAAATTGAACAAAGAAATTCACTAAAAATTCATTTTTAAAGTGCATTCATGCCTTCTGCATAAAGACCTTTTATGTTGTAAATACTTACAAAAAAAAAAACAAAAAAAAAAAAAATAAATTATTACAAGAATTTTACAAAATTAAACAAAAGATTTCAGGTGAGTAAGAAAACAAGGACATAGCTTTATGAAAATTATTTATATATAGTAATTTTCCTTTTGTTCATTTGTACAAAACGTAATAAAATATCTTTTATGTAATTATTCTCAAAAAATGCAATATTTTCTTTAGAGAAGTAGATAATGCTTGTACGAGTATTTTAATCTGAAAATTATATGTAATTCAGAAATCTATTCATTATGAATTACGTTTTTGAATACAAATATTAAATTAAAATAAATTCTAAAAGTATAATTCTTTATTATTTTCCTGATATTTACCTTTTTGTTTTTGCCATATTGCCTTATCTGCAAAAAAAAAACAACAAAAACATAAAGAAAATAAAATAAATATAAAACATACATTCGCTTTAATTTTCATTATAAATCTTAAATTCTGATTTTATTTTCTTCTTATTTTTATTTGGATTTTATCAAGTTTTCTCTTACATTTTGTTATTTGCCTTTTTTTTTTCCTTATTTTAGCATAAAAAGGAGGTTAACCAGACAAGGTCTACATTTTACGACAACATCTACATATATAGTTTTATTTAGTTTCACTTAGTGGAAGGTACATACAATTGTACAACTTATGCAAATTGAAGAGGTAGTTTTGCAATAAAAGAAATATATAAAAAAAAAAAGTAAATAGACGCCAATATGGATGATATAATGAAACAGGTTGTCTGGGTCAAAAAGACCAAACACAAATACCATTTACTGGTTACAGATGAATTCAAGTTTGAATATTCTGTTTGTTGAACGTTTGGTTTTTTCTTTTCTTTTTCATTTTTAAATGATAATTTTTACGTCACTGTTTATCTTTTGATTTTGAATTTTTCATGAGTTTCGATGCCAAAAGGATTTCATTTGAGATTTTTGATGCTGAGGTTAAGAAGTACCATAATTTTGTAAAAAAAAAAATAACTTAACTTAATCAAATAATAATTTTGAATTATTTAAGAAAATATCTGTAAAAGAAACTGTGGGTAAAATAATACTTATATAATCTGAAGCACATCCTCATACCCTCCATTATCATTTTTTCAAGATGTGGCTGTGAAATAATTTGCACAAAACGTTGTTGCATTGTTAAATAACTGGCGCTAAAGTATTACAATGTAATGTTTTTTTTTCTCTTCACATTACGTAAAATAAGTATGCGATATATCTGAAATTTTTTAATGGTTATACTTCCAAATAGTGTATTTTTTGATTGCAAAATCACATTTTTCATAAAAGGCTCTCTACTAATATAGGTACTATAGAATTTTTTTGAATGAAAAATTTAAATCTTTTTGAAAATGAACCATCTTTAAACTTTGCAGATACAAAGTCAAATAAGTACAGTTAATTAATTGTGTTATTTTGCGATACATATTCGGAAATATAATCAACCTTTTAGGAAAAAAAAAATACTTTCTCTTGCACATTATTTCAGCAGAATTGTAGGTACATTACTTTTGCGAAGATATTTTTCTGCTTAGATTTCAGATAACTTCCAGTGATAAAATAATGTTATGTAGTATTTTTTTTTAAAAAAAATTTTGAATTCATAGAAACCAGGTGTAATACTATATTTGAACATTATTTCAAGTACTATTTCAGGATTGTGTATTTTTGTATACATGTATGTATGTATGTATGTATGTTATCAACAGTATTATTTCTTTAACAACAATGGCTCTAGAACAATGTGTTATTTTATTTTGTGAAACACATATCACTTCTATTTGAGTACCTATGTATACATTCTCTAATATTTTTTTTAGTAACAACAAACTGAGTAACACTGACATGAACATAATCTAAACGGATTCATAACAGTATTACAACATGAAACGTGCCACCATATCAGATGCAAAAAAAAAAAAAAATTCAATTTATTTTTAGTTATTATTGTATTTTTTTGAAGAATAAAATGAATTCAAGAGCGATTTTTATAAAGTACACACGTTAAAATATTAACTATTTCAAATTAGATAACAATCTGAAATTTGAGTTTTCTCTACTATACACACACTCTTATTTAACATGGTACGTGACTTTTGCCCTTTGAAAAATTACGTCATTTTTTAGAGAAGAAATTTTTCTTTTCAATTAGGATGATTTTATTATGGAAGTAAATTTATTTTACACTGACGGTAAAAGTATACGCATCAGGGTTTTAATCAAGAAAACGTGATCTTATCCATTATTTGATTGACCTCAGCTGTTTATTATTATTTTTGCAACAATTGATATCAACTTCACACAATGACTTTTAATATCTGATAACCACTATATCAGATGAACTATAAGTTGTGTTTGGAAAATAGAAAGTATCTATTTCAAAAATCTTGAATCTTCAGACATTAATTTAAAAAAAATATTCATGTGTTGATGACTAAGATTTTTCAATATGTATGTAGTATTTCGAAAATAGATCCATGTCTTGTATTTCGTTGATGTTCAGCGGGATAAAAGTTAATATGAATCGTTTTAATTGATGCTGAGTATTTCATGGTGTGTGTACAATAAAAAATTGAACTAGAGCAAATATGATCGTTTGTATGAGACGATTAATTTATGCGATAAAATGTCGGTATTTCAAATTAGATAAAAATCAGCTTTCGTTTATTGCAAATTTTGTTCTTTTGTTTTTTCGGTCCTTGGAAAAAAATTTGACTTCTGCTTTTTATGTTACACGACACTCGTTCTCAAAGATTACACCATTATACAAGGAAAGAAAGTAGTAACTATCCGATTAATTGAATAACTTTATTATAAAGAATGTACATTTTAAAATGACCGTTTCATTAGATAAATCTTAGAATCTTATTTTGTTAAGACTTCCGTCTGTTTCTTGTCTAAGAAATGAGTAAAAAGATACTAAAGAATGTTGTTACACAATGAAAATAATTTCCTATAATAAATTCCATTTAATATTGAGCTGGTAAAAGTACGCAACAGATTTAAGAGTAAAAGAAAAAAACACAAAACGTGATCATATCATTTTAGTTGACCTTAACAGAATACAGTATGTTCTCATTTTCACTTATTTGTACTTATATACATATTTCATTTAACTGGTCTACTTATTTTTTTTTTTTTGCTTTACATAAAACTTGAATTACAACAAATTCGCAATTTTTTCTTTCTTTTCGAATTTTATGTAATGTGATCGAGATTTTAGTCAATCACGAAATATGAATTTAATGTCAATTTTTTTAAAAATATGTATTTCAATATGATGAAAAGTATCTTTACATTTTCTAATATATGAAGGATGTTGTTTTTCTTAAAAAAAAATGCTTTTTGATGATAATTAAATATACTCGTATAAACAAGATGTAAAGTTTATCTAATCGGTTTTACAGTTGTAAGATTTTCTTTTTTATTGTTAATTTTTCTTCTTCTTTTAAGAAAGAAATTTTAATTCTTTCACAAATAAGGCTCCGTAGCTTTTTATTCAATTTTTCAAATCTCATAAATTTCATTTTTAGTTTAAATTACAGAATCAGTAATTCTATTAAGTGGAATTAGACAATAAAATATTTAATTTCAAAAATAAGACATAAATTTACTTATAAATTGCTTTACTAACTTTTCTAAAGCTTTTTTTATAGTTTTTTTTTTTGTCACATTACACTTTTTTATTTTTCACATATTATACACGAATTTCCAAAAAAAAAAAAAAATTTGATGTCATCATTTTTTTTTTAATTTACTTTATCATACAATTTTTTGTATTCATTTTCTTTATTTTTTATTATTTCAAAAGATAGCTATTAAATTTCCATTTGATGTCATTTTTTATGAGTGATTTTACAATGATTCCAACAGAGGTAATTTATGTTAATTACCACACATAAAAAATTTTTTTTATTATCAATTTTTTTGTTGAATTAATAAAAAAATAAAAAATGAAACACAGTTGAATACTTGTGTATATTGAATCAAAAATTCCAGTTGCAATCTACTAAAATCACTATAAATGAAAATTTTAAAGAAAAAAAAAAATAAAAACAAAGAAAAAAACAATTACAAAATCCCAAATTTTTTTAACTTTAATTTATGATAACTAGTGAGCCGCTGACATTAAAAGGGGTTTTTAATTTTATACTTTTGCTCACACATATTTTTTTTTTCTTTTTTTATTTTTTTAATAAATATGCGGTCTTTCCTTTTACGGGTTTGTTTATACAATTATGAAAATTTCATAGTATGGTTTTCATCTTACAATTTATCTATAAACAATACATGAAAAATATCTAATCAAAGCAATCTATAATGATCATCTTCCTTTTCAATTTAAAAAAAAAAAAATTAGTTACACTTTATTGAGAGAAAAAAAAAAACATTGGAACCTTTCAAATTTATCAATAATCCGAGTCTAATTTTAATGGTTTTTGTTTCCTTCTTGTTTTTTTTTATAATTTTTTTGGTTAAATTACGGTTTTCTAAAAAAAAAAAAAATGTGGTTATTAGAAAACCTTTATCGATTACAAATTTTTAATTTTTGGTATAGTGTCGGTATATAAAAGATATTATTAAAATTAATTATAAATTTCATCGATACCAGAATTTTCGGTTAATTTAGAGAATTAGCTTTTGATCTGAAGTGTTTTGATTATAGGAATGGATTCTTGTGATTAAATTAGCTACAAAAATTGAATATCTTATTGATCGCTGTTTAAAATTAAAACCTATTTTTTTATTTAGATATTATTTTCATCTAATTTGATTTTGTTTAGCTCATGCTTTTCCTAGAATTTTCTTTGATTTGAAGGAACACAAATCAGCTGCCATACGAAATTTATTTAAAAAAAAAATAAAAATAAAGGAAATTGAAGTAAAATATGATGTGAAATCTTTCATTTGGTTTTCACCAACTTATCTTTTCTGAAAATCATCTTTCCCAGAAGACAGATTTCAAACGAAATCCGTGTCTTTAATGATTTGCAGTCACATCTAGAAAATTACAAAAAAACTGATTGACTTTTAGATGATTTGTTTATTAATTTTGCAACGTATGTTTTCCGTATGCATTTTCTCATATTACTTTTTGAATAATTATTTTTCTTTAGTTTTTTGTACTAATGTTTGCTTGTTTGTCAACTTTCCAAGAAAATTATAACATTTTTTTCTATTTCACTTTGATGAGGTTCTTATCATTTGCGACAATCTGCCATCATCGCATAATATCTTTCGTCTGTCATCATTTTACATTTAAAAACTATATTTTTGTCGTTTATATAAAGTAGCAAAATATTATGTTTTTTTGTTTTTTTGGCTCACAAATTATAAGGCATAAATCTGTTACTTATCAAATTACTGAGAAAAATGAACATAAACAAAAAAGATCTTAATTGTTTTTGTTTGTGACATTTGAAATGATCAAGTAGATAAGGTGCAGACTATATTTGAATTTAAAGAAAAGTAAAATTATCATTTTGATAGTGGTTTCTTTTAAATTTTACCCCTTTCTTGCAGATATTATGTGAAATTAAACAAAAATACATATTTGCACGCATATTTCAAACGAAATGTTTTAAACACGAATATAATAAAAAAACAAAATATGTATGACATCGTGTGACTAAATCATGGTCTCGATTTTTGGATATCGTGCATGGTGTTACCCTTACTATTTATTTAATATACATATGTATGTTGAAATATGAAACTTCCCAAATAATAAAATTTTTATATTAAAAAAGGTGCCTGTTTTATTTTTCGTTTTAAAGAGCGAGAAGAAAAGGATAACAAATTTATCTTTTATTTTTTTTATTCCAATTAAAATAAAATTATTTTTAAAAGCTTTCTAAACTCTTCATTTTAATTTCTAGTATACTCTAGGATACTCGTACTTTTGAATTTTCTCAGTCCTGTTTTGAAAACACCTATCAATTTTCTAAAAAATTTAAAGTAAATTCAAAATTTAAATATACTCGTTTAGATACACGTGCCTATATACAATTGATATAGGTAGAAAAAAATTTAACTAAAACAAAAAATATATCTTTTGTATAATTCATGAATAATTTTCAAATCTTCTTGTTTTTTTTTCTCTCTCTCTCTCTCTTTTCAACAGTTTATTTTGTTGTCAACCAATTTACATGATAGGTATCATGGCAATGGCCTGTGAAGAATATAACAGTAAAAATATGAAAATATAAAAAGGATATATGGGAAATTTTCTTTAGAAAAAAAAAAATAAGAGCGTGGAATGATTATTATGTATACAGTTACATATTTATCTTACATTCAAAAAAAAAAAGAAAAAAAAAAAAAAAAAAAAAAACTGTTGAAATATTTACGAAGACGAAAAAGCTTTTTTTAAACAAGGTAATTGGCATAAATAAGCATTATTATTATATTTCCCTAACGTGAAGAATGTCATTGAACTTGAAAAATTGAAATAAAAACCAGAAAACCAGGAAAATATCACGTAGTACCTGTTTTAATAAAATTTAAATTTTAAAGATTTTGTTTCCTTGGCGGGTGTATTTTTTTTTTTAAAGAAAAATCAAAATCGGATGAAAAAAAATATAAAAAAAATATTATAAGGCTTGGGAATTATGTTAAATTAAATATTAGAGGTTTTAAATTTCACGCTTGAAGAATGTTCTACGATGAGATTTATGTTACAGTCAGCCTGGTGTTATAACGTGGTGCTTTTATAACGCGCTCTATATAACGCGAAACGAATTACCCGCGTTATAAAAGGGGTGACTGTACTTACATACACTCGAATTATGACTTTAAAATATCGTAGAATTTTAATTTCATATTCATACTCTAAAGAATATTTATGTTTTTTTTTTTTAAATTCCACTACTATAAAGGATTTTTAGAAGATTGAAATGATAGATGTGAAATAACAAACTGTGATTTACGAGTTAGTTCTTTAAAAAATTCAATCAGATTGAAAAATGTTTACATATTATTGTGTTTAATGAACCAAAAAGAATACATATAAAACATAACATAAAAATCCTTCATTGAAGATTTTCGTATTTGTAATTTGTATAAAGATACATTCTCAGAAAATTGTGAAATCTTCATTGATTTGAATAAATACACCAGTTGATGCAAGCAAATAAGATCATCTATATACTGTAACCAAAAAGCAATGAATCCTCTTTCTACTTATCTTTTCTGAGAATATTCAATGTAACCACAGTTGTAGCTATTTTAATAAAAAATTTTATGAAATTTTAAATAAATCGAAAAGACAACTTTATGATTTTGTTTTCCATCACAAAAATAACATGCAATTACTGGAAAAAAAAAAAAAAAGAAATTGCGTTGGTTGAATAGTTTTGATTTAAAAGAAAAATAATAAAGTGCACATGAGTTCAAAGTTCACAGTATTCTATGCGAATTTTTTTTTTCTCTTTTTATTAAAAAAAAAAAAAAAAAACATAGCATCAATTTAATGTCTTCAGGATATTACTTGTTTAAATGTTTGAATTTTTGATTTAGAAAATAAATCGAAAAAAGGAAAATAAAAAATTTAAATTTCTTACATCGTGTGGATTCCATAGAATTTTTTCACATTTCAATTTTAGATTTTTTTTTTTTTTAATGGACATTATTAAAAGGAAACATTGTTTTCTACGGAAAATTGTAAAAAAAAAAAAATTCTCATCATGAGAATACATAGAATTTTTTTACACGATTTTTATTTCTTAACTATGAATAAAAAAGATCCTATAATGAAATAAATCAAAAAAGAAAAGGATATAAATTGAAGTTTTTTTTTTTCTATAATTTATGTATGACAACTTTGTACAAGTCTTATGGATGTTCATGATGTGTGTTTTTCTTTTTAATATGTCATTTATTTCATTTTATTTGCAGAAATATTTTGATTTACAACATAATAATTCCGGAATGGATTGATAGACGTTATTAAGCTGTAAGTAAAGACTTTTTTATATTTATTCTATTATTTTTTTTCTTTCTTCTTTTTAATTGTTTATTAATTTTTTTTTTTCCTCCAACAAAATCAATTTTTTATTCAAATCTTATTGAGTAGTTTTCTAAGAAAATAAAAATTTATTCTTGAAACATAGCAACAACAACAACAACAAAAAAAGAAGAAGAAAAACTTGTAAATTTAATTTAATCAGTTTAGCAGACAAAACAAGAAATTTTAAGAGAAAAAAAAAAACATATTTTTTTTTATCAGAAATCGATTGTAATCAACAACAATTTGTGATGATGATGGAATTTCTAGATATTCAATACCACACATCACACATATGTACCTATGTATGATATCAAATTGAAAATTCACGATTTATTATTATGCGATTTTTATTTTTATGTTTACTTGGAATTATGCGAATATATTTTGTTGCAATTTGCATAACACTATCAATTGGACATAACTTTTTTTTTCTTTTCTTTTTCATCTTTTTTTTTTTTTTTTTAATGCAATTTAGCTATACATACATATTTGCTTATCACGAAATAATCATTCCAAATAAAGACAAACAGAAAATAAATTTATTACCGGAAACCATATTTTACTTTTCGTCTATATTATAATAACCAATTACATGAGAGATAATTTTTATTATAATATGTTTAACCGTTCAAATGTATATTTTGTTTTTTTATATCTTCAATGGAAAAGAAACGAATAAGAAAGATTCTTTTTTTTTTTTACTTGCCTGGATAAAAGACTTCATAAATAAAGTATGAGACCTTTTTTTTGCATTACATTAAAGTCGATGTACTGAAAACGTATATGACCGTCAAGGATACTGAAAATTCATAAAATTAAATTTTTTTACAGATTTTACAGGAGACGATAAACATAAAAATTTGGTCTTAAACGATTTTTGGATCCAAACTTTGAAAAGCAAAAAAAAAAAAAAAAAAAAAAAATTTAGAACCCCAAAATTTTGGACTTTTGATTTTTCAATCGAACTTTGATGGTACCTTGAATTGCTTGTCAACATGACTCTTGCATCTTCAATTAAAATATCTTAAACTTTGAAGGATGTTTTCCTTTTTTATTTGCATACACTCGAATGATGTTTACGTAAGTTTAAATGTAATTTTTTGATAAGCGATTCTATACTTGAATTTACTTTTTACTATTTTCTCATGTGCTGTAGTTCTTACATTTTAATTGCATCTTCACATTAAATCTAAATTTACAATAATGCACTACATCAGACTAATAAAATATTCAACTTGTTCGTTGGCCATACTACAATCTACATAAGGCTCTAAAGAACATGATGTGGTGTTGAATGAAAATTACATTTTTAAGTACATACATGAATTTTGTGAATTTTGTTTACACTTTATCGACAGAAAATAAAAACATGGATTTTATAAATATTCTTATCAACAGTTTCGATTTTAAGTGCAGAAAGTGATTTCAAAAGTAAAAGAAAAAATTAGCATTGAAGTAAATTCTTCAAATAATTCACAAATTGTGTTAAGTAGGTGGTCAGCGGAATATCAATTTTTAAAAGGTTCAAATGGATTTTATCATTAAATGCATACTGAAAATAAATTTCTTGAATAAGTTGACATACCATCGGACACTGGGAAGAAAGAAAATTGTATTGAAATTAGACAGTGGAAAAATTTTAAATATTCAACTGGATTCACCAATATATTTCCAATATGCTAACATCACGTATAATTTAAATGCCATTTAACATTATGTTTGCACCTTCAAAGTGTAATTGAATACTTTTTTATATGTGAGAAGACATAAGTACATGAATTTTTTCTTCCTATCACCACCCACGTTATTTTTCTATCTTTTACCCAATGTTGATGAACTACAACAACATTTAACACTTATGAATCTATTGTATCGCATATCGATGACATAAGAATTAAATTGCATTTTGATGTATAAAAGATTCGCTTTGAATACAATATTTTCCATTTGACTTTTTATCAGACAAGAAAAGTTGTATCATAAAACCGTTAAATTTCATGTACGTGATTATGTATGAGAATTTTTTTTTTATTGTAAAATTTTATTGTTTTTAATTACTATAGAAAGATAAAATAATACAATAATTGCAATTATGTTCAATTTGATGCCGCATTGCAATGTTAGAAAATGAATTCATCATGATTTTCAGCAACGCTATAATATGCAAATTAAATATTTATTTTTTTTTCTCTCAGGCGTACATACTCGTATATGAGAAAATTTTTTAAAATAAATGAAGTATGTACAATAATTTAAATTTAAAGAAACAAGATTTTTATTTTAAGATAAAAAAAAAAACCTTTTTTTTTTAAAGAAATTTTTGGTCAATTCTTAGCACTCATTTTACTTGAAGAGTTTAAAGGGGATTAATTCAATTAATCAAAGCTAGGGCGTGCAATAATCAATAGAATACAAAAACTAATATGTATATTTTTTTTTAAAGAGAAAAAATCAAATACACATAAATAAAAATATAAATTTGTATCTATTTTGTATCTGCCATGCAATAACTAAATTTATTGTAATTTAAAAACATATTTTATGTACAGACAAATGCTAAAAAAAATATACATACTATACATATACATATGTATGTAAAAGAACTTTTAAAAAAATATGATGTGATATGAAAACAAAACGATAAAATAAGATTTATAGAATATGAAAGACTTCAGTAAAGAAGAGCATCATTCACAAACATATTCTCTAGGTATGGTTGTGCGAAAAAAATCCAATTGAATTTCTTCTTCTTCTTCGTCTATTCCATCACCCCGGGAATAAAAAGAAAACTTTACAATATCGAAAAATTATTTATGTGTAACATATTTTATGATAAGTTTATTTATGTTATTTCTTTTCATGAATTTCATTTATTTTTTTTTTTCTTCAAATTTTATCTTTAAACTTGATTTTCTTGAAAAAGCAGAAAAAATTTGTTTGCAATTTTGAAATGCGTCAGGATTAACACTTTCTTCATTTTTCGAAGTTTGAGTTTTCGTTCAAGAATAATTTTTCGTAAAGAAACGATTTTGTGATTTCGTGCCTGTGATAACAAAAGTCATTTTTTATCATTTTCTCGCCCTTAACCTTCACGTACCTTCGAAAATAAACTACTTCAACCATAAAATTACAAAAAGCAATAACACCTGATACTTTTTTTGTATACCTTGAAAATTTTCTTTTTACCTTTTATTTAAAAAGAAAAAAACAAACTTTAAAGCACGTTCTTTTTTTTTTAAAAAAAATTCTTGACCCTTTTATCTTATAATTTATCGTTTGAAAAATTAATTTAAAAAAAAGTATAGTTTTTGATATTTTATTATTAAGAAATATGTTTTCTACTCATTAAATGAAAGTTCAAGCTAAATTTTATTTACTACACTGAATACATCACAACATTATTTGAATAGATAAGTAAATCGTATCTTTGTAATTTTGTAATTTTCATGAGAAATAAAAGACATTTAAATTTAAAAGGCTTGAATTAAATACCAAAAAAAAAAAAAAAAAAAAAAAAAAAACTTCGAAACAAAAGAGTAAAACCACAAATCCAACACCATTTAATTGTCTTTAATTGTGTCGTATGAAAGATACAATTAAAAGTGTTTATGTAATGTAAAAACAAGTCACGTCTTTTTTTTTTCTTTTTCATTTTGAATGTGTGATATTCGAAAAAAAAAAGATATTGCAATATTTGTAAAATAAGATACAAAAAGGCACACTTCTTATAACACTCATTGTAATTAAGTCAAGGTACGCTCTTTAGTCGTTGCAATCATGCCAACTGATCAAATTTTGTACACGAACATTTTCTTCATTTTAATGATTTTTAATTTCAAAAAGGAATTTGTACAAAAATATTTTTTGTTTTAATTTTTTATTGTAATTATTTTGCAATCGAAAGTTTTTGGTTAAAAAGCTATAGTTTAAAAGAATTAAAACTAATGAGGTATAAAATTTATAAAAGTTGTAAATATTTTAAGACTTTTAAACCTCATTCCGATAAGAGTTATTTCTGTGAACAGAAGTAAAATGTGTTGTGTCTGTTGTCTTTGCAATAAAAAGTTTGCATAATCAGAATTAATAATCTGCAAATTATTACACACACAAGAAAGTGTTTTTAAAAGAAAAAGTAAAAAAAAAAAAAATCAAAAAGATAAAACCAATATAAAAATGTTATTTTTAATTTCTTTTATACTTTTAATTACTGCCATAGGTATAAGGATATTTTTTTTGTTTCTGTGCGTATTTATGACTATAAGGCATGTTCTTATGCGTGATTATCATTTTATTTAATGTATCCAAATCACTGCATTAATATTCGAATTCAGAGATTATAAAACATTAAAAAAAATTCACGTATTTAGGATCATAAAATATATATATTTTTTTTTTTTCGCGATAACTAAATGGACTTATAATCTTTTTGGCTTTCACTAATTTGTGCTTGTTTAAAAATCTCCTCATTCATTAGCACGCAAAATACTGTATATTAAGATTTTTATCAAAGAGATTAACATATTAAATTTTTATTACTGCTGAAATTGAAAGAAAGGCAAAACAATTATAATCCTCTCATATTTTTTTTTTTTTTTGATTTTTTATTTTTGCTACTTTTCTTCTTATTTTCATAAAACAATGTGAAAATTATTTGAATAAATTAAAAAAAAAAAATTTTTTTTTATACATTTTTCTTATGTTTTTCTGCTTAAAGGTAATAAATTTCTAAAAACCACAAAAATACTTGAACTTTTATTTTTAAAGTAATTTATGTTTTAAAAGTAGCTACATATACGTAGATGCTATTTAATACGATTTAATATTATTTCAGTATTTTATCATATTGTAAAAAAATTATTAATAAATTTTTTCTACATAAAAATTATTTAGATAAGATTTTTGTTGAGGGTTTATTTTTTTTTTTTTTTTTGTGCGTTCAATTTCTGATTTATTCAAAATATTTTCTTTAATGAATGTTAATAATTCATGGTCATTTGCAATGAATATAAAAATTCTTTATAGTTCATGTTAAAAGGTTGATTAATTTTTCTGTTACGTCTTAACAACTTTTGAAAATTTCAAGGAAAATATGTATAGGGGAGTGGAAACAATCATAATAAAATTCCACTAATAGCAAAGTACATTTATTGTAATACAAGTTGTTTTACAATTTGTTATTTGTGTGTTTCTTGTTCGTTTATTAAGCATGGACTGTGGAATTTTATGAAAATAATATACAAAAAAATAGTTTTCATATCCATTACTACTATTAACTGGACACGTATAAACAAATTAAAAGTAAGAAAATATTGAGAAAATATCATTTTTTTTAACGCATTCATTATGTTTTGTACGATCTCATTCTAAAATAAAGAGTTCACCATGAAGTCTTTGAGTTGCTTGATTTTTTCAATATATGTATGTAACTGTTATTTTTTTCCATTGGACGCCCTTCATTTGGATATAAACTTTTTTTTTTTCATTTTACGAAAATATGAAATTCATTTAACGCAAATTCCTTAATGTTTCCTGTACTCAAGTATCCATGCACTCAAGCTGAAGGCTTATCTAAACTACAGCAATACATGCTATGGTTTTTGTAGATGTTATGTATTTAAAAAAAGGTCTCTTCTTTTTTTTCTATAACATCTTATCTGAAGTTTGTACAGGTGTAAAAGCGTTAATTCAATGGTTAAGCACGTAAGTTAGCAACAACACACAGACACAGTTCACATTAAAATCGAAATTTTTGTGAAATTTCTTGTAAAACTGTTTACTTCTTAATTGTCGTGCCAATTAAAAGTGTACGAAATACAACACAAATTTTGTTGCATTTTTCAAAAGATTACAGTTTTTTTCCATTAAAAGAGTGATAAGGTGACACAAAAAGCCAACAAGAAAGGTAATGTATGTATGTATATTCAATTCGCTGTTAATTAACAGGTAAATAAGACATAATTAAATGTACATTCCTGTGGGGTTATTGCTATTTAAATGAACCTTCACATTAAGGTAGTCACAAGTGAGAAATGTTAGTTATTATTTTTTTTTTCTTCAAAAAGTATCAAATTACATTCCAATTTAGTGTCAAAGGAAAAAAATTATCTCTAAAAATTTCCATAAAAAAATAAACTCACATGATTAAACGGACATTGCGTTGTGTATAATCTCGAACAATAGATTGAAAAATTTATTAATTTTGACACTACTTTTGACTTTTTGATGACATAACTTGTCAATTAAAAATTGTTTACAAGAGTCACAAAAAAAAAAAAAATCTTTTTTGGAATAAAAAACGATACTTTCAATAAATGACTCAAGGAAAAATTTTCCCTGTGGTTTTTGTACAATAAAATGTGCATAACTCTACTTCCGCAGTAATTATGTATTTTAAACATGTATCTTTCACAAAAAACCTCTCATTTATTAATTAAAGAAGGAACGTTTCGTATTTAGACAGAAAATTGTATTTGAATCGAAACCCTTTTGATTGTAAATGATTATACCTTAAGCTTTACGTATAAGTTTGTTATGTTGAAACTGAAGAAGAATTACACATTTCATTGATTGATTTCAGGTGCTTTTTGCAAATATTTATCATGTCGTTAAAAAAAAATACAGATTTTACTTGATATCGATTGTTTTTTATATTAAATATTTGATTTTATTTTCGTTATATTTTTCAAAATTAATTTTTTCTTATCAACATTTTGACGAATAATTTCTGGACTTTGAGTTATATTCGATATGTACATATGTAAATGAGAGGTTTTGCATTACTAATAATAAAGATGTCCAAAACACATTTTTAATGTATATAAGAACACACACATACACATAAGAAATGTAATTTGAAGAATTTAGAATTTAGAACTTTTTGGAATATTTCACAATCATTAAGAAATCATTCACATTGAAATATGATGATGAACAATGAATTCATATCAAAAGAAGAATAATGCAATGTCAGCAAAGACTTTGTCATGCAAATTTTGTATTTTCATATTTCAACAATTCATATATTTATGACATTTGTAATGTAATCATAATTTAAACAACAAGAACCTTGTATATAATATAATACACTCCCTCTTTAAAGTTTCATTTTACATTATGAAGACATTTCGATGATAGTTTTGGTATGTGTGACATCATTTTTCATTCATATAATATTCCAAACATTTTGTGATTTATTCATATATTTTGTACATATACAATATTTCAAAGAATTCTAGATATTATATATTATTGTACTAAACCACACTACGATGATATTCAAAATAATGTCAGCATGAATGTAAAATGAAATACTACTACCGGCGTTAATCATATATCATACTCGTATATATGCATGTAAAAATATATACATAGGTGAAATATGTAGCATTTTCATTTATATAGTCACCCCATATATAGGATTACTTGAGAATTATACATGGATTGAAATGGAGTACTCCACTTGAATATCGATTATCATTAATCTTTGAAGCAGCAGCACTTATAAAATATACATATTATGTACATATGTACTATACACATAAATATTCTTTGTATATCTTCTTACATTCGTTCGAAATCTATAAAATTAATATAAACTTTCAATATTTTATAATACTTATATCAATAAACCATCGTAAAAGTATAACACACATGCTATTCATATTCCAGTCGAAACTCAGGTAACGTTTACCAATTCTTTATTTTTAGTTTGTTGCTTGTTTTTTCTTCTTCTTGTTTTACTTACTGCTTTACTTTTCATAAAAATTTTAATAAATTTGAAATGTTATGGTAATCCAAAGAGTCAGGAAACTCAAAGAATAGTAAAAAAAAAAAAGCACGATGTATGTGCAAGAATTTTTTTTTTTTTTCAAATTTAATATGTTCTTGCAATTTCAAGTGAATGTGAGGAAAATTTATTAATAGAACATAGAACATAGAAATGAAGACAAGAATGTAAAAATAGAAATGTCTTTTCCATATCAATAATAAAAAATAATAATAAAAAAAAAATTGAAATCGTAATTCAGGAAGGGTGTTTCTATTTAATTTACTTTTTTTCTTTCTTTTGACTTGGTAAACAGGAAATTTTTCTGTTAAAAAAAAAAAACATTCTAAACCAATTTCCACATTGCATTAGAAATTTCAAGAAAAGCAAAAAATAAAATACAATTGGGAATTCTTAAATTTTCCTGAAAATCACTAAATATTGCCCTGTTTCCAATTATCATCATCATCATCATATCGATTTCATCTCATGAATAATGAAATTGATTCTTCAATTACAAGTTTCCGTCTTTTTGCATTTGACAAATAAGTTTCAGCATACATTTATTGCACTTTCAATAAAAAATTAAAATTCTGAAGTGTTACAAATCACATTTTCATTTTACAGTATTCTTAATTTTTGATACAAAAAAAAAAACTCAACTTTTTATCTCAAGGGATAATAAAGGGATTCTTTTTATCACCTTATTAAATTTTTATCTTTAATTTGAAAAAGAGAAAAAAAGTAATAAACTTTAAATTGACTTTTTAAAATAAAACCGTATTTATGTATTTTTAATAAATTAACAATCTCAAATTTTAAATAATACAAAAAAAAAAAGATAAAAATATAAAATAAATTAAAACGAACGCATTGCAATTGTATTGATTTCAAAAAAATCAAATTGCTTACCAAGCAGAATTAATTGAAAATAAAATTAAATAAATACAAATTAATACAAAATTAAAAATAAAATACAATTAAATTAAATGAAATTTAACAGAAATATGAGTTTTAATAAGCAAATAATGAATACATATACATATGTATTTCGGCTGTATATAATTCTGTTGTAATGGGTAAATCTATAGCAGACATTTTTAATCAAATTAAATGAAAAAATCCAATTTATATGTTAATTATATTTAATTAATTATTACTTCTTTTGTTTGTTTTTTTTTTTTTTTATTACAAAAAAATATATAATTTTACATTTATGAATTTTGTTTATGTTTTTTTATCTGTGCAATAAAAATTTTTTATTTGTGTTTCAGATATTTTTTCATACTTGCAATTAAAAAACAAAAACATTCTTTTTAAATATCCCACTTAATTTTCCTTCTAAAGAAAAAAATGATACAATCCTCTAAACTGTTATTTCACAGCATGATACGTAATAAATTAGTATGTCATTTCTGTCAATATCACATATCAAATATCCTTAAAGGGTGTACAATATTTAAATTATTCGTTATCCTTTATTATATAAAACACAATTTCTTTTTATATATGACATTTTTTATTTACCCCCCTCCAACATAAATTATTTATGTAATTTAATCCTTTTTTCAATGTATCAGTGAACTTTATTTTTGAATGCATTAAATTTGTTTGATTTTACAATACAAGGATATGCATCACAGGAAAATTTATTTATTTACTTCAACGTTTTATAGATTAAAAATATAGATGACAACAATAATGATGAAAACATATACATATAGTACATACATACATATGTTCAAATGTCAAAGGATTTTCTTCATAAAATTGACTTTATTTTATGTACTATACATAATATGAGTTTGGTTAATTTTATTGACAATGTAATTTTATCAACAGGACAACGTTGTAAGAGTGATTTTTGATTTTAAACCTTAAAATTTAGGTCAATTTTAGTATCGCGGATGTATAAAAAGAAATTAATTGAATTTAAATTACATTTGTTATGTTTTATGAGAAAAATAATAAATTTCAGTAGGTATAACTATTTTTTTTTTTTGCTTTTATTGTTTTTACCATCAGTTGCATGACGGACGATCCTCAATAATAATTAAAATTACTGTTTCTTATAGATACAACAAACTAAATTATTGTCATAATGAAAGTGTTTAATGAATTTTTTCTTACTTTATGGCTTAACAACAAGAATAAGTATAACAATGTATTTACTATGAAACAGAGAATTTATTGTTATATTTTGAAATCACGCATTTTAACTGCATGCACCGAAGTGCATTGTTGTAGAAGAAGTTTTGCAAAATTAAAAATAAAATGAGAAGAAAGTTTATCGCAAATTGAAAATTAAAATTCATTAAAATTGAAATTACATAAAACAAAACTTGAACAGAACATATAAACAAAATTAATTCGACAACAACGTTATTGTCATGTAATTTTACATTACAGACATTTTATTTAGTTACATAGACTCGTGCGTTCTTCAGGAAAGTATTACTTTTTTGTTGATGAAAAGTTCATAAAAGTCAAATTTAGGGTATGTGTAAAATTAAAAATAAAAAGATAATTCAATTGAGCTAAATATACGAGTATGTGAAAACGTCAGTCAATATATTTTTTTTCTATTTTCATGTTTAACATTTAGGATGCATTTGCATATTTATTAAATTAATAATTTGTTTACTTATTTATGGATTTTTTGATGGTTTTTTTCTTTGTGATTGGTTTTATATCAAAAAAAATTTTTTTTAAACAGTTTCATTTTTATCTTTTTAAAAAATCGCGTCCTGTATCAGGACAATAATAAAGATGATTAAAAAATACGGTTCCATAGAACTAGGAGGTGCTTTAAAAATTACAATGAGCCTCTTGTTAAAATTTTAATAAGCCATATAGTTTATTGAAAAACAAAAACAATAAATTTCACACTTTTTGTTTCATTATCATAAAATTGATTACCGTTATTATGCATATACTTTTTTTTTAAAGTTATTTTATTATTTTTTCCATTAACCAAGCAAAAAATTATGTATTTTTATTTTTTTTTTCATACTTAAATCTCATTTATTTTTATGAAAGCAAAAAAAAATAAACAGAAGAGTAGTTGTAAAGTGTTGGGTTTTTTATTAAAAAATAAGGACAACAAAAATGAGTTTTAATTTTATTTAGGTACCTACCGTTTTTTTTCATAATCGTTGTATTTGAGTATTCATTGTAGTAAATAAATAAGCTTCTGTTTTTTCAACTTCATTATTATTGAAAATTATTAATTTTGTTAATTTTTAAATCTATAGAAAAAATTATACACTATCTGTTAATGAGCTTGTCATTATAAATAATTGAATTGAATGGGAATATATGTACATAATAAGAGTACTCTGGGTACTTGAATAAAAATTTTCGTGTTTAATTTAAAAATTGTAACAAAAAGAATTGGTTAATGAATTTTAAAACAATTATTAAACTTTTAATAGAATTAATTATTTCGCTGCTGACAATAATTAGTTAAAAAATATAATGTTGTTCCAAAATATATTCGAAAATAAAATTAAACCCTTACGGTAAATTTCAAAGGTAATACCTTTGAAATTAAATCCTTTTCGGGCTCTGAACTTTTAAAAATAAAAAAAATTAAAAATTATATTCACAACATTTCTACTCCATCGATTAGTTTTTACAATTTAAGCCTTTTTATTATTTTATACACAAAAACTGAAATGTACATATTTAATTTTCTTGTACTATTTCTCATAATGCATTCAAATGACATTTTTCCTGCGTTGCATTTGCTGTTGTTCTTTTTATCTTTTATTTTTTTGTTTGTTTTTATTTTTATTTAGTACATCCTCACACCGTTTAACATGAACATTTCTGTATGTAAATTACAAATTTATCGGATGTTAAACAAATCAAACTCGTATTACATGATAATTCATAATAATATTAAAGGCAATAATTTTTTTTTATTCGTTAATATGTTTTCGATATTTTGTAAATGGCATACAAATTGATTTATTACAAAACATTTTTTTGTTAAAAAACAAAAACAATGTGAAATCGATATCTTTTGTAAATTGTGTTTGTAACAATCAAAAATTACTCATTGTTTTCGAACAAATCAATGATCCATTACAAGTTAAAAAGTAGAAAAGAAAAAGCAAAAATATGGGTCTTAACATGTGTGGGTGTTTTATTAACTATTTTTTTTTTTAAATGTTGTTTTATTTTAATTTTTATTAAAAATTTAATAGCCATAAAAAAAATCGAATGTGTGTAATAAATTAAGAACAAAGAATAAATAAATGCGGTTTAAAGAATGTTGTTGTTGTTAAAATTTGAAATTGTGGTAGGATGCGGTAGAATATTATTGTAATTTTAAAAAGTGACAAAATTTATGAGCTGTAAAAATACACTTTCTAGCTATTTATTAAAAAAATAAAAACAGATTTAAAGAAATGCCACTTTAAAATTGTGGAGAATTTATACCGAAACATTATTGAAAGGAACAATTACTAGATCTCCAAGATTGTGAGATTCTAACCTCGATTTCATTTAGCAAACTGCAAACTTTAAAAATGCTTTTTATCCATAATAACGAAATCACAAATTTAAATCCAAGTGAAGCTATTATGTTGTATAGTCGTTTTTCAGTAAACAAAAATATCTTGAGGCTTTTTCTTTCTATAAAAAAAAAAATATCATTTTGCTAAGGACTTCTTATTTTCTTTTTATCAAAATTTTTACAAAATCAAATTTGCATAATGGTAAACGTAATATTTTGTTTTTTGAAAGCTGAAAAAAAATTCTTCTTCATCTATTTAATGTATCCTTTTATATCCAGAAGAAGAAAAAAGAAAGAGCTTGAAAAAGAATTCGAAAAAATAAAGGCTTTTTAAGATTTAACTTTCGAAAGAAAGAAAGGGAATTTATGCAATAGTTATCATAACAAGAAATCACAAACATGTTTTTACTGGCATTTTTTCAAAAAAGAAAAATAACACATACACACACATAAAAAGAGTGGGTTTTATTTTGTATTTCTTTTTTTTATTTTTTTTTTTTATTTTAAAATTTATAAATGATTTTCCTGGGTTGTCGTTTTTTTAAATTAATTTATTCATTTTACTTGAAACAAAAAATATTTTTTTTTTTACGAAGCAATATTATTATTATTATTTAATTTTCATCATACGATCAATAACTGATTTTGTAATTAAAATAAATTTTGAAAGTGTACATAATTTAATTAATTAATCAAATTTCATAAAAAATCACAAAAAAAAATATATATATTTAAGTATATATACATATGTAGGTATGTATACGTATATATTTAATAGGAAACATCTAATTAATGCTTTTATCCTTTCATGAATTAAAAATATAATTCTAATTCAAATTTATTCAATCGTTAATTAATTAATTAAAAGTCTTATAATATATATTGTATATTTTTCGTAAAGTCTTTCATATTTTTAAACATTTACAGAAAAAATATAAATATCAAAATAATTTCATTTTTCGTACATCACTTTCATTATTTTTCATATTCTTGCTTTTCGGTATTGGTTTTTTTTTTGTCGAAAAGCTAGAAAAATTGTTGAAATGTAAACAAATACAAATATATATTTTCTTTATCGTAACAAATTGTGTATAGATATGTACATACTTTTTTGTATAGAATTTATCATATATTCAAATAAGTGAAATACCATGATATTTTCAATATTATGTTTATTTTTATACGTTTACTGTGCTATGTAACTTTTCTTTCTGTTTTTTAATTTAATTTTAATTTATTTACTTTCTTTTCACTTTACGTAAAACATTGCATTTCTTCTCAAGGAAATTAAATTACGTAAATTTTATTTAAAAAATACTTTCAATTTTGTGTATAATACGTCTTATATATTGTTTTATGGATGAAAGTCAATATTGATTGTTGTGAAAGCAGATATTTATAGTCAGTCATCAATCAATATATCTCATCAACATTTCAATTTAATCATATTTTCTTATAATTTCTTATTATTTTTTTGTTTTTGTTTTCTGTTTCTTATTATTTTTATTTTAGGAAGGATTACAAACTTTTAGCAAATCGATTTTACTTTTAGAAAATTTTTTTTACAATAATGTCATTTTTTCTGCTTTAATTTAAGGATTCTTACTGAGAAAGTTTCATTAAAAAGGAAAAATAAAATTTTTAACTTAATTGTTGTGTACATTTCTGTTTTCGTTTTAATTTCTTTTTTATTTTACGTTTTTGTTTTTCAATTTTATTTATTTATTTTTTATTTTGTACTTACGAGTATACTGCAAAATTAGCCTAAAATATAATAAAGGACAATAAAAATAACTGGGTTTTTAATTTTTTTTTTTTCATCAAAACATTTAAAATAAATTCAAACATCAGGAAGTACAGAAGTCCCACTGCAATGATAACAACCATTGCATTGTTAATGTGGAAGAAGACCCCAGACAATTATCAAGTTTAAAGAAACTTTATTCTTATGTCTCTCTCTTGAAGAAATTAAGTTTTTTTTTATTGTTCGTGTTTTTAATTTTACAATTTAATTTTTTTCTCTATGAAAATCATTTATGGTATTTTTTTTTTTTTAATATTCTCGTCCTTTTTTTTCACTCGCACACAGTGAAAAGTTTTTTGAGTTTTGTAGTTGTAACATAAAAATTCATGATAAATCGTATTTTGTCCTCGTTGTTTTTCATTTCGTTTATAAATAAAGTGTCGAGAAAAAAGTATGATTAAAATTATGAAAAGTTTTTAATTGAAGGCTCATAACACTTAGAAAACTTTCAACTTCATTTTTACACGCATACAACGAGAAGCTTTTACTTATACATATTTGTAATTACAAACAACTTTTAAGTAGGATATTCATGAATTATTGTAAATTTAATAGCTACATTGTGTAATAAGACAACGTGACGTATAATTATATTCTTGCTTTTTATGTGTTTTTTTGAAGAAAAAAACAATGTTTTGTCTAATGAATAACTACTGTGCTCCTGTAAAACATAATTAAATTTAAAAAGAAAAAATTTCTTTTTATAGCTACTTGTATCAGAAGTTAAATTAAGTTTTTCTGGAAAAAATTTATACAATTTAAATTTAAATTCTTTTTTGTGAACTTTTTTAAAAACTCATTTTTACATTTAATTAGAAATTTATTTTTCTTTAAAATAATGAAAATAATGAGTATTTCTATAATAAAAAAAAAATTTACTATTTACCACTAAGTAAATAAAATTTTTCGATATGTGAACATTCAAAAAAGAGACAAAAAACAATAAAAAAAATAGATGAACGTATATCAAAATATGATATTATTTTTTATCATCCTTGTCATGTGTGTTGGTATATATGTATGTGCCCTGCATATCAGTTAAACAAGTACTCTTGTAATGTCAATTCCCTTTACAGTATTTTGTAGTTAATTTCATTTGAATGTGACTTTTTTTTTAATGCAAACAAACGTATAAAAAAGTAGTATGATATTTTTCAATCCTTTAAAATTTAATTTAAATTTTTTTATTTAAATTAAAATTCCTTGAATTTGTGTCTTCTGGTTTTACATTTCTTCTTTTTCTTAATGAATTTTTTCAGAAAATAATTTTATTTTTATGATTATTTTAATATGTGTTCTTGAGTGCACAATACAATGGCAAGCACATCAGATCGTTGCATCATTGCGAATATGTAAACATAAAAATCATGGTTGAATGTTGGAAATGCATCTTACGATAAGTATACATTTTTGTTTTTTAATCATTTTTTTTTTTTTTTGCAAATTATGTAAAATATTTTTGCAGAATCAGATTATTATTTTTAAAGAGCTATAGAGATGTTTTATTTTTAATATAAAAAAATATATGAGTTGAAAAACTCATGAAATTTGCAGGAAAAATTTTTTTTTCCATCTTTATATAATGTCATTTTTATTATCCTTACAAATTCAATATGTACTCAAAGGCAATTATTATATAAAAAAAATGAATAATATTAAAATACAACGAATTTGTGAAGAACCTTTTTAAAAAATTTAATATAAAAGTTTTTAATATAATTGAATTAATAAAAAAAAAAAAACAGCAAAAGCCACAGTATTGAAAAAAATAGGAATTATAGATACAAATCTGTGGGTTTTTGTTTTCTTCGTAATCCAATAAATTTACTTTTATGAAATGTGTGTATTTTTTATGTAAAAGTATGTTTTAACAATTTTTTTATTAAAAGAAAAAAACAATTTTTTTTTATATTTTAATTAAAAGTAAACTTTTTTAATTTCGTTTAGTTCTCTTCAAAGTAAACTGGCATGAGGATCTAAAAATTAAAATGAAAATAAAAAAATCAAAAACTTTTTTAAAAAAATGAAATATTTTAATTTTTGGATTATTTTTTTTTTTTTTCAACAAACATAAAAGGAAAACATTCCTTATTAAATAGTTTAAATACGTTTCATTTTTTCCATATTGAAGGTATATACTAGAGAATATGGTAACTGGTAGTCTTTTGTAGTCTTTGACTTGACTATAAGAGCTTAGATTCATTTATATATTGTGTGTGAGAAAAAATAAATAAAATCTTAACTAACAACGAAATGAATTTCACAATAAACTTATAAATTGATTGTAAGAAATTTTTGTTTATTTTTTTATTTTCTTCTTTTAAAATTTATAACTTTTTTTTTTTTTTGTATATCTAAAAACCATATACATACTCTTTTTACATACATACATTTTCAATATTCTCAATTACAGAACATTTCCCTCATAATAAAAACACTTTTTACTTTTTTACTTGTAAAAGAGAAAAAAAAAAAACAAACAAACAAAAACATTTAAAAGCAAACATTTCATAAACTTTTACATAATAGTGAAAATTGCAAATAAAATAAAAAATATTTTTGAACGGAATTATTATTTTACATAAATACATCCTTTTCACATAAAAAAAAAAAAAATAATAAAATAAAATAAAAAAAAAATCATTTACTAAAAGAAGTGCGAATATTAAATTTTCTTATCCGTAAGCAGTATATCCTTTGCTACATATATTTTTATGACTTTTTGAAAATTGCTATTTTTCGAATACATACATATTTGTTTTTCTTCTTTTATGTACCCACTTTTTTTTTTTTTCACATCAGTTATATAGCCCAATAAAACATACTATAAATTTTTTTTTTTTTTTTGCTGATATCCAAGAAAAACATATTCGCACATAATATTATCTAATGTGTATATGGAGATCATATTCAAGGATATAATATGGTTTTATAAATGGAAAAAATAATAATCTGCTGAAATGAAAAAAAAAAAAAAAGAAAGAAAGAAAACACACTTTTTCATACAGAACATTAAATTTGCCAATATAAGTGAGTGTTTTTTAAGCTTTATTTATTTTTTTTTTTTTACTTTTGCGTAACTGAAAAAAGGAAGTAAAATAAAAAATGTATCCTAATAAAAAGTAAGAGTAAATTTCAAAAATACGAATGAGTTAACCCATCTCTACACTTGATGTCACAAATAATTGACAAAAAAAAAATTTTTTATTTGAAAAATAGTATTGTAAGGATAATAAATCCTTTTTGTTGTAAGTTTTTTTTTTTTACTGTGATGTATAAAGTGTAGGCATAGGATTACATATGTATGTATAATTTTAATACAAGAATCCTTTGAACATTTTATGATATTTCACAAAGATAATGTCAACATGAAGAATTGAACTTTTCATAGAGGCTTCAATGTTTGAATAAGTAAAAAAGTAGTTAAGATTTTGCAAGTTATCCTTCATTTTTATTATTGTTATTTGTTGACACAGAAAGCGATTATAATAAGTGTTCCAAGTACACACCAACTACTTTATAATGTTTTTATTTAAGGTGTCACAAACATCACAAGGAATGTTCTTATTACTTTTTACAAAAAAAAAATGTATTGGAAAAAAACCTATAAGATTTGAAGAAGATTTGGTTTGAAAATAAATAAAGATGTGGGTCAAGAATTTAGAGGAAGCACTATTAAAGAAATCGGCTTTGAATAATAAAAAAACACACGTACCACAATCAATGAAATTCTTTGCAACAAAACCGAACTTTTTTTTGTATGTACGTGTTATAGATCTTTTTTGATAAATGCCATAGGTGATAAAAACATAACTAATGTTCTTTACTTCTTTATTAATATGACATGTGAAAGAAATACTACAAAATACTTTTTTCTTTATATGAACATGCTTCACTAAAAACATTAAACGAATTAAGTAAAATGAAAGATTTTCCGCATCTGATTCCAAATTAGCATGTATGTCAAAGTCAAATTGACAAATTTTCATCGAAAGAAAGACAAGGAGGAAATAATAAAACCCTTGAGATGATAACAAGTTCCTGCACGAGTGCTTTGTCTGATCTGTATGCAAAGTATAATCAAATTGAAGAAAACGAAATTCAGAGAATTTTGTTGGCAGTATTTTAAAGATTTTTATAATTTTGTCAGCAGAAATACAAATATAGGTTTGCTCAAATTTGTATGTGCATCATGAATGTCTAATTTTCTGGTTGAATATATTTTTTTTTGTCAAGATATTAGTCAAGTAAGTCACATAAAATAAATTTTGTAAAACAGTGGAAATCAGCACAAATATTTATCATTTTTTATATAAAAATTTTCTGCAAAAAAAAAAAAAAACTTGGTCAAAAAGTTTCAGTGAGTCGTCATGTGTACAAAAACGAAGAATTTACTTCGAAAAAAAATCATAGAAAAAATAAATTTATTACGAAATCTTGAACAATTCAAACAAAACCAAGTCTCTTAAGTTTATAAAGTTCCACAATACCAATTATATAAAACTTTAAAAGCCAATAGATATTGAATTAAGGAAAACTTTCTTGACAATTCTTGGGTTCGATACTTCACATAAAACATTTCGAAAAGATTTTATCCCATAGATAAAATTTTACTTCAGGCTTCAATTAAACTATTAAGAAATAAATGTATTTGTATATTATTTTTATTTATTTTTTGTTTTAAAAAGTTTTTTCTATTCAAAAAGCTTGAAGAAATCCAAACACAGTTCATAGAACTTAAATTCCAAAATTTATGCTTTAATCAAGATTATTACAAGAAAAGTATATACCACAAAAAACAAAAGGACAAAACAAAAGAAACTTATTGCCCATTTGTCATTAGATTTTATCTTTTATTCGAATGAAAAAGTTTTATGTAAAATTAAATACAAGTTCGAAGTTCCTTTGAACGTATCTTGTTTAGTCCTTTTCATATATTTCTTTGACTAACGATTTGTTCAATTTTTTTTTTAATTAATGGTTTTACAAAATACAAATAACTCAATAAATTATTTTTAAATTATAAGATAACGCAAAATAGGATATCTTTTGATAGCTTTTTCGTGTTTTGAATTTAACTTTAACACCGAAATTCGAGATAAAATATAAATTATTATTTATCATGAGACCAAGGGTTTGGAAATATGAGATTGAAATTGAATATGTTAAAAATTATACTGATTATTTTTTTAATAAGAATTCTATCTCCAAGAGTGTATTTAGTATTTCAGAAATTTCCTTTTTTAATTTTCATTTTGAACAACTTTGAATGATTTAACAACTTTAAAAGAACATTTAAAAAAAAAAAAACATTAAATAATTATGCATTTTTAATTAAGATCTCTATTTCAACTGTTCTTTCCTTAAAAAAAATTTTTTTTTTTTTTCGAATTCATTTCCATCAATTTTCCTTTAATACACACAAACACATTTTCACAAACACGAAGAATTAATGAGGAAAAACTTTAAATGTTACTTTAATTGTCCATTTTTTGTGTCTTTTGTTTAACAAAATGTTCTAATTGCTTTTCAAATTTATGAATCTTTCATTTTCAGCACGAAAAACTGACCTGAATAATGAGAAAAATTCATTTCTACAAGAATGAAAAAAATACAGAATAAAAAATTCTAAAAACAATCTGACACAATAGCATTAGTGATGGTATAAGTGGGTGGCCTGTTTTTTCCTTTCTCTCGACGATAATGATGAAATGAAGAAAAAATGACATTCTAGAAGAATATTTGATTGAAAAGATTTTAATTATGAGAATGTCTTCCTTAAAAAAGAAGAATTTTTTTTTTTAGAAAAGAAAAAAACTGGAGCAGAATAATTATCCTAACAATTAAAAAGAAAAGGACTTTAATGTTTCTATTTTTTGTTGTAACCTTTTAAGTTGATTAATTTTTTGTATTTCTCAAAAGTTTGCTAGAGTTTTAGGTATTTAAATTAAAGTCTAAAGCTAAATTAAGGAACTTTCGGGCATTAAAATGAATTTAAATTATTTCTAAAATCTTTAGATAAACAAAATATGTATCTACATTAAAAATAATAACGTTAGGGTATTTTTTTTTTCTCTTACTTTTATAAATCACATTTTAAATAAATCCCAAAAGATATTTTCACAATTATTAGATTATAAAAAATATCATTCATCCCCCATAAACATTAATTTAGTTCATTTAATTACTTTTGTACGAGTTATATAACCCAGGTAAGTCTTTTATCCTAATTTCATATTTTAATTTTATGACATAGTCTACTATTCCTTTGGAGATAAATTTTCACCCTAAGGAACGGTTATTATATTGTTTCATAAGCACACCAGTTCCGTATCTAATTAAGACTTTAATATTGTTAAACAAAACCATTTTTGAAGGCAATTTTTCATTCATTTTATAATTTGTAAAAATATGTAAACACACAAAAAATTATCATTTTAATAAAATTTTCATACTTTTTTCACAATATTTAATTTTTGTTGTTGTTGTTAATAAATGTAAATGTTTCCAAGAAAGTCATGAAAGTTTCGTGTACCCGATAGAAAATTTGGGATCTCATAAGAATAGATTTTTTTGTAACTTTTTGAGGAATTTATGTAAAACTTGAAAATTAGCGTAAATATTCGAAATAGCAAAAAGATACTTTCTTTTTTTTTTTCAAGTTTTCAAAAAAAAAATTTTTATCCGTCATTAAAATTAATTCGGTCAGAGTGACTTCCTTTTTTTTTTCCAGAACTAAAACATTTTTATATCCTTTGCGTTTTTTTTTCTTTTAAATTTGTTTTTTTATTTTTTCTAAACTGTAATAAATTCAAAATTTAGTATTGCATAAGTTCGAAAAAAAAAAGAAGATGAAAGTGAAATATCAAACCATGTAAACAGATTTATTTACTTCTGTTCTTTCAATCAAATGAGATTTTTCCTTTTCGTTAATGATAAGTTTTAACTTTCAGCTTTTGCTCTTAAACTTTAGTTTTTATTTCTACAAAAAAAAAAATAAAAAATAAATAAATAAATTCCCATAAAAATGGAATAGCAGAAGTAAAAAACGTAAAAAATTCACTTCAGACGAATAGGAAATGAAAAACAAAAAATCTTTTAAACAAATCTATGTCAATTTTTCAAGATTAAAAGTTCAGTTTTAATTACATATTTTGCAACGAAATAGTTTTAAAAAAGGATGACAACTTGTGAGGAATAAAAATATATCTAATTTTTAACTAAAAAATCTGTACTATTTATTAGAAAAATACCAACGATGTTTTTTTTTGTTTGTGTTTGTTTTGTGTAATAAAAATGAGAAAAATTTCTTACATTAATTATAAAATCCCGCAAAATGTTAGAGATATTTTTATCATGTCTTTTATTTTACAAGGAATAGAATGAAGGAAAAATAAATTACTGTAATTTTGAAAGTACTATGTGTTAATTTAGAAAAAATAAACGTACATACATGAAATAAAGAAGGTGATTTTTTGGTCTGATACACAGAAAAGTTTTATTAGTTATAATAATTAATAAATGTAAATTGTAATTTTAGTTTAGCTATTTGTATTTTTCTAAAATATCAAAATCAATATAAACGAAATAATCCTAAAAATACCAACAAGTCGTAAAATTTATACTGTTAGTATCCTTTTCAATATCATGATCATAAAAAAAATTGTGAAATAAATCTGAAATTTATGACGGTTTTATCAGAAGATATACCTTTATTTTATGACGAGACAACGATATTATTTATGAAGTGAAATTGATAAACCGATGAAAATTTTTTAAAAGAAATTTTATGAAGTTGATATTTCGAAAAAAAATGAACAAAACAAAAAAAAATGGATTTTATGCGTTCAAAGTGTTTTAATGTTCACAGTTCATTAAATTCTGTGTTATTTTCGAAAGTTATTAATTTTTTATTACAACAGAATCAATATAAAGTACTTTTAAGCTTTCAACAAATTAATCCATAATTTCAAATGAATTTAATTTTGGCATGTTCAATTGTCAAACAATTCGATTTTATGTTACCCACCGACACATAAACATTTTAAAGTTAATGAAATTGTCACTAAACACAAGCTTATACATATGTATATGTATGTATGTAGGTACCTGCTGTTTTAAAAATAATGTTATTTCATTTCACAAATTATTATAAACTTCATTAAAATGCATCGCAGACGACAATATTAAAACCGAAAAACATAATTTTCAATTAATTTTGAATACGAAAAAAAACAAAAGTATAATAAATTCAAAACATGTTATTTTGTATGAAAAGTAATAAAATCCATCCGTTTCCATGTGAATATTGCCTATTTCAAGGGTGACAAAATTTACAATCTTATTGGGTTGTAATGGATTTTTTAGTTTGTCTCCCCAAAAAAACCATTATCCTTATGTGTCGATAACTACTACATGTTAACTTTACTCATGAATTTTCTAAAAACACAAAATCAGTTTATGTGTGCTTTTTAAAATTATTTTCGTCTGGGGTTTTTTTTTTTCTCTCAACTTTTATTTTCAAATTTATGAAATATAAAACACACACACACACAAAGGTGAAGTTTAATAAAAATAAAATGATTTTATGGTTAAAGAAATCAAAATCAAATGTATTTTATTGTTTTTTTTCTTTTCTTCGTAATAATTTCCATAGAAATGCAATCTAAGAAAAAAGATTTTTTTATTAACTTACTAAGTGAAAAATATCAAATTCAAAGGACTTGAAAATAAGAAAATTTAGTCACGTATAAAAGTAAACATAATAATAATACATACATAAACTATTATTGTGAAATGTATTGTATAAGGAATGTAACATAATCGCAAAACCACAAAAAACATAAAATTTTTCTTTAAAAGGTGAATAAATGGACCGCACAGGTAACATTGTTTATGTTTTTCTGTTGATTTCGATTTCGTAATTTCATTTCAATTTTAGAAAAAGGAAATTTGAGTCACTGAAGGATTAAAATTTTTTTTTTTATATTTTCAATTAAAATTTATTTTAATTATTTATTGTTTGTTTTAAAAATGTAGAGTTTTCAAAAATATTTTTTTGTCAAAGCTAAAGCTCACCTTTGTGTATTTAGTCTTTGAACGTAAATCTTTGTCCTTGTACTACTACTATAATTCACTTAACATAAATTTTAATAATATTTTTTTCCACTATTACATATACGCAAAAAAGAAAAAAAAATTAAAAACATTGTGGAAATGAATAATTAATGTTGACATCAAAAGAAAAATAATCTTTTGATCTTGAG
Organism: Bombylius discolor; assembly: GCA_939192795.1. Taxonomy (NCBI): domain Eukaryota; kingdom Metazoa; phylum Arthropoda; class Insecta; order Diptera; family Bombyliidae; genus Bombylius; species Bombylius discolor. Next base: position 48,800,214 of record OW584240.1, on the reverse strand, counting down.
GTTTTTATTTAGTTCTTGAAATGAAAAAAAAAGAAGCTAAATAAAAGTAGTTTACATTACTCGTGAGAACCTTCAAAAGAATTTCAATTATTCCTTTGAGGTTTTCTATCCTTTTCCTCAAATTTTATACATGCAATCACATTAATTTTCATAGAAAATTTTAAAAAATCCTTTGCAAACTGAAATAAATTTGTTTAAACTTACGAGTTCATATACAAAATAGCAGTTCATGTACATATTTACTTACATATACATATACATATTTTGTTGCTTAACATTTCAAGTAATAAAAATCTTCAACTGGATACCAGAATTTTATTCATTTTCTTCTCTTTCAAAGAAGAAAATTCCCACTGAAATATCCAAGTCGAAGATTTCAATTAAAAAGCGATTTTATCTTCGAATTCCCCTTTTCAAATATTTTTTTAATATTATAATTCTTTAACATTGTTTTCGTTTCATATTTCAGAAATCACACACCGTATATGAATTTCATTTGTTATGAATTATTATTTTTTAATGCATCCAAATAGTGAAGGCGTCATGATAAGACCTCATAATTTAAATACAATAAATGATTATTATTAAAGGTTTTTGTGTTAAGTATGAATTTCCTATATATGCAGACTCCAAGAGAGTGTTGCTGCAAGTAGGTGGTCTAGACACATATTATCTAAAACGGAGCTCATAAACAAGTAAGTATAAGTATGTATTTTAAAATTTCTATAATTTATACAAATTCCTTTTTCTTTTTAAAAAAAAAGAACAGAGTAACAAGTCAAAAGGGTTATCAGATTTAATTTATAACAATAAATAAATTTTTTTTTTAAAATTGTTTATTGATTTTATGAATCTCATTGAATGACGATTATACAAATTGTTTGTATTACGCTACTTTATAATCAAAGTAGAAAAAAGATTGCGATAATTATGTACCTTTATACACTAGAATTAATTTATACAAAAAATTGAATAATAAATGCCATAAAGTATTATTTCTATGTGAAAAACAAGTCAATTAGTTATTCAGTGAAATACTTTCAAGCAAATAAAACTATCATAATAATTGCACCGTAATTATAGCTTTTCAATAAAAGAGAAATTACTTTTGCTGTCATTACTTGGTCGGTGACAATTCAAAAAAAAAAAAATAGTTCAGTAATTTGTTAAGTGAAATGTTTATTGAATTGCTTTCAATAAGAAAATATTAGTTAAGTTATAAGAAATTGGTTAGTAAAGTTGTTTTTCAAGTAAAAGTGAAAATTTTTTTACTAAACAAACCCTGAGCCTGAAGAATTTATGAACTTGTTTTTATATGTACATACATACATATATAAATACTTCGACATAGTTTCACATATATCGTCCCTCATCTCACGAACTGACGTAACTGATTTTACCATTTTTTTCAGGAGAGCAGATTTAAGTTTTTCGTTCAACTTCAAACTCTTGTAATTTTGTTATTATCAGAAATTTTGTTATTAATTTTAGATAATTAAATAAAAAAAGGATTTTTTTTCAATTTAAGTTCATTTTAACAACAAATTAGATAACTGTTTTTTTATAAAACGAATCTGAAACAGATGCGTCACTTCGTGTGATCTATTTTAATTCAAACAGCAATTCAAATATGCACTTACGACGTAAAAAATATTTTAAAAAAAATCATTTTTTATTAATTTTTTTAAATTTATTTATTATAATATATGTATACTTAGTAATAAATCATAAATTTGAATTTTTATTAAAAACTTTTGTTATAATTATTTTTAATTATGCTGATTTTAAAGACGTAAAAATATTGGTGTTCGCTATTCCTTATAATTGGAGTATCACCAGTACATAAAGAGAACAAGTTTTCATAATTTGCCTTTGAAATTTGAAGCTCAAATTCGTTTATAGTGACAAAGAAACTTAACCAATTGCCCGTTTGAGTGTTATAGACCGATAATTTTCTTCTAAATGATTGTTTTTGAAGAATATTTGGCGAGGTTTGTTTTAATACAATTTCAATTCAACCATTGGCTTGAACCAATCATTGCATTAAATATTCTTTAATGAATTTAAACTCGGCGCCAAAGTATGAGATTAATCGCTTTAGAAACAAACAGAATCATAAAAAATAATATTCGAACGAATTTTAAGTAAAATTTTATGTAACAATGAAAATATGTAATATGTACATGAAAAATGAAAAAAAAGGTTTAAAATAAAATAGAATAGTATGTATAAGATATAAAGAATTTATATTTGGATCAAAGAAAAAAAAATATTATAATTAATACAGGAAATTTTTCACATTTTAACAGTTTTTAGTTAAAGTTTTGAAAATCAGAATAACAAGTAGCTGACATACAAATACTACTACTAGAAGCAGAAAAAATTATATTTAAATAAACGTTATAATTGTCATGTTACATGATAAAAATTGTTCGAAAGTAAACTGACTGTAGATATTAATGTTTTCAAATGTTTAATTGAACTTTTCTCATACTCTAATCCAGTTGGCGTAAATGATATCACCTATACTTAAAAGAAAAACGAACAGAAGTATTTCACTTACGCCTGTTCGTGAGAAACTTTTCAGTGCGATATGCAGTTATGCCACAGTAGTGGCGCCATAAATTGTCCTGTTGCGCTAAAAATACACGTGTTTCGACATTGTCATAACCTTCATTCCGTTATTCTAAACCAAAATCGGCATTTAACTCATTTTCGACAAAATGCGGGTTACGTCACTTCGTGAGATGAGGGACGAATTGATGAAAGAAAAAGTTAACTTCTTTTTACCGTTACCATTATTTCATTTACTTTCTTGTACCAGAACAATGTCATCCAAGGAAGATTTCATATTTTACATTTTTCTGACGTGGTCATCATTGCATTATTATGGGCATTCTACATATCAAATAATCTAAAAGTAATTATTCGTCTATCTTTTATTCAGTATATAAAAAGCTAGCAGACACAATCAAGTTTATTTATCAAAGAGCCAATTTTATAGAAATAAAATTTAAATTTAAATTTAAAATACATACAAAGTTAATATCTCATGCCTTTAAAAAGATACATTCCACCTCTTTGTTAATATTCTCACTGCTACAGTGAGTAATCGTTTGAATACATATTACATTTCCATTGAAATATTCCAAAAATTAAAATATAAAACATGCTTTCTATTTGATATTTTCTATTTTTGCTTTTCATTAAACTAGGAATCTCAGCTGAAAACTGTGTAGATTTGCAATCTCTAAACGAATCCGTAAAATATTTTGTGAATCTGTAAAGGTTCAACCATGATTTTAATTTCCATTTGATTTTAAGTCCTTGAACAATTAGAACAATTTATAATTTTTTCTTCATGGATATTATTACTTGAATTTGTATTTATCTGAAAACTGTTCGTATTCTTTGTAAACATCTCTTATTATAGTTCTTTCACGTTCGTTATAACCAAATCTTCTCTAATATAAAGTGAATCATGCAATTATTCTATGGATATTGCATTCTATATCTTAAAATCTTTGATAAGTCTAAAACGTTTCGATAACAACTACGGTGAATGCAAAAGATACTAAAGAAGAAAAAAATACTTAGGAACAAAAATAAGAATTTGTGTAGTTTCAGGTGATTAAACATATTTTTCTTTTTATTTTCAAGCTATTTAACGATGTTCATCGGTTCATCTGAATTCAGAGAATCTATTTGTGTAATGTATCTATAGTAAAAGAATTTCTACCATGCAAATAAGAAAATATCAAAATAATGAATATTCTTACAAAGAATTTATTAATTAAATCAAATTTCCTTGGTGATTCTTTCAAAATTCTTTCAGGCGAATGATTAATATAAATCTTATGGGATTACTTTAATTTTAGTTCAGAATTTTCTTCTTATTTTCGAAAATTATTTAACAGTAAAATTATATTGATTTTTCGTTTTCTCTTTTGTTTTTCCCTTTTAAACCTTACAAAAGAATTGGAAGCAGAAAAAATTCAAATAATTGCTGGGAAATTGTATTCAAAGTAACTTCCGGGAAATCTATTAAATTCCATTTATCAACGATTCACATTTAACCCAATTGATTGATTTTTTCATTTGACAATAAATATCGACTCAGGATATTAATAAAAAAAAATCATTATTTTTTTTTTTAGCAAAAGAGTTCCTTTTAAAGGAATACATCCGTTTCCTTCACAAAAAACAGCATAACTAAAGATTTCATTATTTTATATCATTTTATTTCGAATCGTATTTCTTGTGAAAATAAATAATACCACGAGCAAGAATCTAATATATATTTTCAAGTTATTTAGTTTTTTCCTTTTCTATAATAAATTACTATTTTGATGTTTACGGATTTTTACAAATGAAAAGAAAGAAAGCAAAAAATTAAAAGTAAATAATAATTTAGTGGACCTAAAGCGTTTGTCCTTAAAAAAATTAGAAAGGAAAAATAAACTTTTTTCTTAGAGTTCCCCACACAAAAAGTTCTGATTTCTAAGAAATCTTATTCAATAAATTTTTCACTTTGTTTTTGATTAAGTAATATTGTGTCGTATTTCAGAAATAAAACCTTAAATTTTCTTTCATAATAGAATTTATAAATTGCATTCTGGTTAACACAATCTGTTACTTTTTATCGCGTCGTCGTTTTCACATTATCAAGGACAATTACATATTTCTATGTTTTGTGTAGTTTTGGTTGACGACAGCTCACAGAATTAGAATATTTCTTTTGTGTATGTATCTTCTTCTATCCACTTAACCGACCATATAAGCTTATAACACAATACAAAAAGATACTCAACGTGTAAAAGCATTAATTGTATTAACATTGAAATAAAGGATTTCAACAGAAATTGTTGTACAGATGGTCGAAGCTATGAAATGCTTTATCATTACCATATTGTAATGAAATTGTACATTCACTAGATTCAAATGTTTTTCGAAATTAAACTTAAATTTGTTGTTGAGTAACTGTACATTAAAAGATATTCTAAAATAGAACAACGGAAAAATTTGAATTTATAGAACGTAAAATTTTATAGAATACAAAATTTTAAGCTACTGTAGAATAAAAATTTTCAGCTACAATCAAAGGATTTCATATTGGCTGTAACGTTTTAAAAATAAAAAAATTCTCATACATAGCTATTTCTCATCTGTCCTTTAAAGAACAGATTACAATGTCATTATACATACATATGTATGTATGTATATATTTTATCTCATGTTTGAGAAACAGAATATTAATTTCGAATATTTTCATTTCCTTATTAACCACCAGACAATAAAAATCAGATGTCTAGCATTTGTTTGTCCAAATTTATATTTATTTTTATTTTTCATTTTCCAATAATAGAAAACCTAAACTAAAATTTTATCTCTGCATGCGGTACAGATTAAACTTTTACACATAAAGCGACATATTATGTAATATGGTTTTACGTGTCGGAAAGTTTGTGTCTTTTTAATAAAAAAAAAAAAATAAGATAAATAAAATGAAAACAAAAAAAAAACTTCAAAAGCTTGACTAGAATCATAAACGATGTCGTCGAATCAAATACTAAGCAGACATATTATAAAATTGAAGAAAAAATCATACAAGGACACTCCACCCACAATGTCACAAATATACAACATCAAAAAACATTTTTTTTTTCTAAACTAAATTAAAGATTCACTCAGCATGATGAGGTGAAAGGTTTATTTTATCAACCCTTTTTTATCTTTTCTTCATTCTCATTTCATACACCAGTTGCCAACTAACGTTTAGATTTAGACTATGTTTTCCAAGAACAGTGAAATAGGCCATGACCATGTCTTTTTGAATAAATTTCCTACAATAAGTAAATGGAGTAGCTAAATGTTATTTTTTCAAGGATACAAATTAGTTTCAAAAAGGACAACGATGAAGAAAATTGTAGAAAAATTATATCAAGTTTCTTAGAATAAATCTGCAGAAAAATGAGCAAAAAAATTAAGGACAAAAAAGGATATTTCTTTTGTACAAGTATTTTTTTTTACATTGAGACTAAAAAAAAATTTGGATAAAGGAAAGCAAAAATAAAAATAAAATTTCCTGATTGCTTTTCAATGTTTCTCTCTTGAGAAAATAGTTTTTGATGATTCGGTATGCTTATTGTCCATTATTTCATTGTTTTCTTTTGTAAAAAAAAAAAAAAAAAACAAAAGTTTTATGTACGAAAGAATATTTCCAATCAATTTAAAATTTGTTTGTTTTCAGGAAATGATAAGAGATAGCAGGAGTCTAGCTGTTTTTTATTTGGACATTTAATTCAAAAATTATTAATAAACCTACATTTATATTTACTTAGTTGACCGCAGTAATTCATAATTAATTTGAAAAAAAAAAAAAATTACACTCCTATAAGTTAAATGAAAAATTATTTAAAACTGTTCTAACCTTAGAATTGTTCTCAGATTTTGTATTATGAAATTACAAATAAATCTTCAAACTAAAATGGAAGGTAACGAAGCGTAGACAATTGAGGAAACAGTAAATTATCAAAGTTTATTTGTTTCTTGGCAGATAGATATGGCATGTTACAGTATTTTAAAATGTGATATATGATTTATAATTGAAAAATCTGATGTCACATGTGCTACGTACACTGAACATTGTGGCCTTGTGGTCATATTTATGTATATACATACGTGTGTTGTCCTAGGAGGAATTGATTTTTTTAAAAATTATTCATTATACTTCACATTAATATTCATTAATTATTTTTTGTATTTGTGAGTTTTAATAAAGTTTTTTTTTTACTCTCTTGCAGATTCGGTCAATTTGAATTATGGTGGAAAATAAAGGTGAGTGGTGTTTTTTTCTGAAAATATTAAAAAAATTGTATTTACCATGAAGTCAATCATCTTATCGATCACACAATCATTCACCCTCTATTAATTTTTGAAAATTCAAAATAATCTGATGGAAATAAAATTAATTTCATGTCAGTTAATCAAAATACGAAGAAAAAAATAAACTCTTTTCTGTTACATACATGTAAGTTACATGTAATAAAACTTTTGAAATATTTACAATTAATGAATGATATTTAATGCCACATATCAGTTAAAGTTGTACATATACTATATATGAATACATACACATAATGCACTCGAAATCCACTACGAAACACAAATAACTGTCAATCATTCGAAATGATAACATCAGAAAATATTTTTATAACTGTCAAGAATTTTTATGAAATTAAAATGAATTTAATTCGAAACAAGTTAAAATAAATAACAACTCGGGCATAACATTGAAAATTATCCTGAAATGAGTTTTCTTAGTCGCTATTCATAATGTAATACAGTTTTATTTGTACCCTTTATTTATCATTAAACACGAATTTTTAATTGATGTAAAAATGTATAGGTAACTCGTATCGTAATAATCTGTCACAAAATAATGTGTTACGGACGCCTGTCGTCTCTAATTGATGTCAATTCCTTTTTTCATACATTGTACACATGTAGTTCTGGATTCTATACAATACAATACCAGGTTATTGTTCCATTAACTTAATGTTCTGATGGTTCTCATTATGTGAAATTTTAATAACGTCTCTTGGTTCAAATTTATAAACATCCTTTCTTCCTAAAAACTCAGGAATGAAATAGGTGAAATATCTATATAATGTCAAGAGAATAAGACACTAATTTAATATATGATTATATTCACATTGTAGACACATTATGAGGAACCATAATTTATTATTAAAGATATGCTCAGGTGGTCGACAAATGACATTGCAAATAAATGAACTGGTAAACCTTTAGGGGATGGGATGCGTATGTTTACACGTACAGCTGGTTTATGAATACATTTAATTTCTGGTTTGTAAATAAATAATGCATGTTATAATAAACTATTTAACACATTTTACAAACATATAGGTACAAATGTATTATGGGTGTGTAAGACTAAAAGTGCTTTATCATGAAATTAACAAAATATCTACTTCATTTTACTTCAATATCATTTTCATACTTTCAATTACTTAAACTTATTATTTGAAGTTAAACGGCAGGTGTCCTAGTTACAAAATTCAGGTGAATATGATGACAAACAGAGATGAACATGATGGATTGCCCTACAAAAGTCATCTAATTTTGTTCTTTTGTATTATTAATTGGAACTTTGTGTGTATCACCATGAATTTATTTGGTTCGTCCTTGTTATTCTCAGTATGAAAAAATCAGTTACAAAGAACATGAATACCTGATGTGAAGCTTAATGAAAATTGAGATTTATGAACATTGAATATAAACTAGGAATATAGTGAAAAAAAAAAATTTTCCAGAAATTCCTTCACTCAATTTACAATTATTCAAAGGATAAAAAATAAATCTAAAACTAAAACACTGGAAAACAATATGAAATTTGAATTTTTTTTTCGGAAACAAATTTTTTAATAAGGACTATTTTCAAATATTCTCGAAAAAATTAAAAATCTCAGAAATAACTAAATGAAATCAATTTCTATATAAAAAAAAAAAAACACACGCTTTCAAAACAAACGTACGGTTAAAACTGATTTGTAGAAATTTGAATAAATAAACTCAAATAAATTTACACTCATAATATTCAAACTGCATTACCAGTCATTCATCTCCTGAAAAGAAATTATATCTTAGAATTTTTTGTTAGTATATATCTTTTAGATTATATAGGATTTGGTTTATAATAATGGTATAAGTACATATATATAAGCAGTGTTCAAAAGTAAGTCAAAATATCGTTTTATAAAATCAACTTTATTGCATAAACACAACAAAATTACTTCGAGTCCTATTTTTTATCCTTTTAGTATAATATATAATTAATAAATTTACTGAACTGCATTAGCAACAAGTTTAACGTCGAAAATAAATTGAAGTTTCTCTTTTTTTCTAACGCTCTTTTACCTGAAATGTGATGTGTATGGTTGAATTTTGTTGAATAAAAATAAAAATATGAAGGTACAAGGTCTTTATACATATGTATGTATGTATGTCGCATACTTACCTTATGCATTTCTAATTTATTTATTGAAATGGAAATAAAATAAAAAAATATTAATAAATACTTCCCTTTTATCCTTTTATCCTATACAGTTACAATTAAAATGTTTTTTTTTTTTAATTTTTTAATATTTTTGTTTTTTTTTTTATTTTTTTTTTTTTTTATTTTAAAGAAATTTTTGAAGAAGTTTCACAAATTGAAAAAAAAAAGTATTTTATTTCCATTTTCATTTTTTATGTGAAGTAAGATAGTAAATAAGTCATAGATTTAATGTTCATAATTTGTATACGTATAATTATGATTTCTTTATAAAAAAGTACTTATTACCTGAATTTTAGAATTTCAATTAAATTGAAAAATATATTTCAGAACAGAATTAAAATGTACATATGTAGGTACACTAAAATTTCGTCAGCCAATCATTGTAATTACTTAAACCATTTATATTTTTTTTTCTTCATTATTCAAAAACCACATTTAAATTAACCCTTCTTTGATTTTTACACACGAAAGTCGAAAGCTTTGTACTTTGTGTGTTTCTTTTTCGGCAAACTACAAAAATCATAACCGTTTATGAAAATACCACCTGGTGAGTGCTAAATATTCTTAAGTGTTTTTGTATAATTTCACTTTTTTTTCGTGTTCGTGTTTATTTCAATAATATTCATTGAATGAGCTCTTCAAAAATGTTTTTTTATGAGCTAATTATTGAATGTATTTTTAAGGCATATTTTGAAGTGTGACGGCAAATAAGAAAGAAATTTTTTGTTTTTGCCTTAAAAGAACTTTTTGAAAAATTTATTAAGAACTTGTGCCACAATTTACACTTAAAATTTCAATTTATAAATTTTTAAGCAAATTATGCTTAAATTGAGAACTTCGTCTAACAGAAAAGGTATGTGTACAAAGTTATTTTGAAAATTCTACTTAATAAATTTTCCAATTGTAACGAACTGCAAGTGAAGAAGAAAAAAAACATAATTGAATGAAACTTGGATAGCATTTTTTACTTATTTCACATACGTGCTAATTGTAATTCATTATTTACGCAATCATTGCAAAACACAAAATAAAAGAATGTAGTTTCGAACCTGATGCATGACAAGGTTTGTCTATAGGCTACTCATTTGGTATTAATTTGAAAAATTGTTTCATAATTAAAAATTAAAATTTATATGTCACCCGCCTTATTTGGCAAACTGGTATAGAGCGACTAACTGTAGTATTTTTTTCTTAGAGCGGGAAGATCATAGCTACCATTTTAAAAAAATAAATATTTTTGTAAATTTTCCACTGGATGAAAACTGGATTTACAAGAATAACATACATACCTACATATTTAATTTTTTTTTGAATATCAGTACGAATTGGCAATACAATTAATGCAATCATTTAATCAATAGAAAAGATTTTTATCTAAATCATTAAATAAATGAAATATTCAACCATAAAAAATCATGATCATTAAAAAAATAATTGGTTCGGAATAAATTAAAATACTCGCACAAAATTCACAAGAAAAGTTCCATATAAAATTAATTAGCTATATGTATATCCATTTCACAGTCAATTTTATTGAAATAATTTGCATAAATAAAACACAAATCACTTCTAAGAAATGATAAATTTATCAATGAAGAGAAATGTTTAAAAAAAAAAGTATTCAAAACACCTGAATGAGGGATTTTTTTCTTCACAGATTTGATTTATAAGCGAAACGATATTCATTATAATAATAAATCAAATTCTTATGTGCCACTCATCTATGGTACACATACAGCTACAGGCAAAACGATTTTTCAAAATGTTTTGAACTCTCAAAAACGTTTTTTTTCTTCTTAATTACAATTCTAAATCGATCCAATCCTAAAAGTCCAAAAAATTTTGTTTGTAGTTTTTGAAAAAAATATTTAAGCATATTTTTTGCAAGTCATCGAATTCAATAATTCAAAAAATTAATCATCATCATCATATTTTAATGATAAAAATGACCGATTATGTATATCTTTTGTTGAATTAAAAATTATTTAAACTGATGCATCAATTAAGAGATATTTAAAAAAAAAAAAATTTTTTTTTCCTGGTTGTTTTCAATAAAATTCAATAAACTAACAAATTATGGATATTTTATTTTTCAATTAGATTTTTTTTTTATCAGTCATGTTATGAGATAAATGTCAAAATTACTAAATTGGTTGATAAATACAAAAAAAAAAATGAATGGTAAAGAAAAAAATAAAATTAAAAAGAAAAAAAAAACATACATATTTTTATCAACAAAAATTGATGTGAAAATAATTTCATTATGGCATTCATACGGCATCCTCATAAGAGTAATGATGGATTGATGTATCGTATTATAATAACATTTGACATTCTGTCATTTTATTTTTTGATGATATGTTGTGAAAATAATTTTGAAAAAAAAAAAAAAAGGAAATGAACAAAACAATTTTTTTATTTATTTATTTTCATTTGAAAAGAGATTAAAAGATCCATCATACAAATAATAATACTTATTGATGAACACGTTCAAAAATTCAACAAATTTATCAATTTTTTTCTATTAGTCTTTTTTGTTTGTTTTTTTTAAAGCGCATATTTAATTTTAAAGAAGTACTTAGAACGCAAAAAGTACACATAGCAAGGATGAAATTAACGAACATTGTTAAACATGAATTATTATTTTTTATCTATGTGGAATACTTATATGTACAATATTTTGCAACTTATTTATTGTACGTAATTAAAAATATTCAACTATGAAATTCAAATTCAAATATGTACTCTGAAGTTTTTTTTTCTGTTAATTTTAGTAATCTAAAATATTTCTCAAGGTAAGCACAGGTACTTTGTGTTTTTTTTTTCTTTTTATGAAGCATCAAAACAAAAAAAAAAACTAAAAAGTAGCTAATATAAATCCAATATTTCAGTATCAAGAAGAAAATTTTATATACTGTGTATGTATAGTACATATGTATGTACAGGAAAGCAAAATGAATTTAATGAGAAACTGATAATGTAAGGAATTTATTAAAAGGTTAAAGGTTATAATAGAAAACTACCTGTAAATGCACTACATGGTAATTTAAAACATTTATTATGAGTGAAGTGTCTGACATGATCTATAATATAAAAAAATGTGCCTGTAATATTTAATTAAAATTTAATTACAACAGAAATGTAACTTTCAAGAACACAATACATACATATATCCCATGGAATATAAAGAAATTTCTATTTTTTTTTTGCTTCTTAAGATACGAAAGTTTCTTCGATATCAAAATGTTATAAGGTTTTTTTTTCTTTTTATATTTCTATACATGTCTGTATTTTGTTTCCTTTAAATTTATCAACTGTTTTAATGAGCTTTCACATCATTTTTGATATTTTTAAAGCCTCATTGGAATCAAAAATTAAAATCATCAATTTTGAAATTGCGTTAAATGAAACTTCCCAAAAATTGTGTCATACAACTTAACAAAATCCATCCAATTTGGTATGGAATGAGTACAGAAGACGAATATTCGATTAGGGAGAACAAAAAATTAAAAAAAAAAAACAAAAAAAAAAATTCATGATAAACGCAATCGTTTTATCTTTCATGAGATTCATCTTTGTATTTTTGGCTTATTTTTTTGTTTCTCTTTTAATCATTTTCTTTCAAGATATCCATGTCACGTGTCACTCAAATTAAGTTTGTTTTTATTTATTCAGATGTCTGAGGGTAAATTATAATTTCCAATGGAGATTTTGTGTTTTAATTATATTTTTCAAAAACCCGATAGGTATTTTAAAATAAACTGCATTTACGAATTCATTTTCATGTGAATAATCAGAAAATCGAAAAACTTGATATGTAGAAATGAAATTAAATTAGAAATTTCAAATAAGAATATTATTATAAAATCTCATTGATATGATAAAAGGCTTAAATTATTCTTGAAGAAATTTTTTTCAAATAAGAAGAAAAACATTAATAATACTTTTAACAAATATTTATTATATTCCATATATTTTCCATAAACATGACCTAAATATTTACATATTCAGCATGCAAGAAAAACTTTTTTTTTAAATTTAAAATTTAAAATTCACATTTTAATAAAACTAATCACGTTTTTTTTTTTTTTTTTTTTTTTTTGCAAAAAAGAAAAATTTAATTTCAAAACTTTTCATTACCCCACTCTGTTTTTTACATATGTACATACTTACATATATGTATGTAGGTACACATCTTTTTTACCCAACGTTTTTTTTTTTTTTCAAACACTTGTTGCACGTTTCAAAGTGGAATCATTTTAAATTGAAATTAATTCAGTTGAAAAAAATAATAATAAATTGAATTAAAATAAAAAGCTTTTCAAAATTTTTTCAGTGAAGTTCAGAGAAAAAAAGAAATATTCAAACTAAAATAAAGATTTAATTTAATTTTTTTAAAACTCAAACACACATACTTGCATACTGTGAAAAAATTTAAAAAAAAAATCCTTTTCGTTTTCATCGAATTTCAGAATTTTCTTCCACTTTTTATGAAATATTATTTTAATTATTGTGCTTACTTCCTTACAAATTTATTATTCAAAACGATATCATCAAAAGGTAAACATACACGTAAACTCAAACCACCAAGAATCTTTTAAAGTTAAAAAAAAAAAACAAAGAATATTCTCTAAACTTGTATATAAGCCAGAAGTACAAAATGGTTAACTGAACAACTTGATAGCTACTTTTGAATCTTTTTTTATTTTTTATTTTTTCATTTATTGAAAAAGATAGCCCATAAACAGTAATATTTAATTTGAAGTAACACCTGTCATTATTTATCAATTTTCAAAAATTCTAACCACTAATTTAAGGTGATCTTTTTTTTATTCTGTTTCAAAAAGGTCGTCTCTGTTCTTTTAATAAATTAAATGCTGCTATGCACAAGAAAATTGCTTCGAGGTATACAAAATATATTTAGTACAAGAACAACACAGTAACAAGGTAAACTTAACTAATCGTTTTGTATACAAAACATAAAACAATTTTTTTTTTCAAATTTCAATTTGTTAAAAAAATTGAAGAAGAACCGTCTGGTAGGGGAGTAGAAAAATAATAACTTACGATCCATGACGAATGTTATTTTTGTCAATTTTCTCTTAATATTTGTCGTTTTTAACAAACACAACAAAAAATTTATTTGAAGAAAATACGAAAAAAAAAGAAATGTCCTTTTTCTTAGAAATCAAATGTAATTCTTGCATAAAATTCAACTGATTAATGCTTATTCGAAATAAATGTTCAAATTGAATAAAGGTAATCAATTCATCATATGTATGTATACACAGCGAAAGGACATTTAATGAAAAAAATAAATATGTATAGCTATTAACGGTAATAAAGGATAGGATATTAATTTCACTTGAAACCGGATGTACTTTGATCAAAAATTGAAGCCCTATATTGCATAAAGGACTGTTTTCACATTCGATAGTGGTAGTAAATTTTATTTTATTACATTACCTCTTCAATAATTCACCTTTGTAATTTGAATTCGATGATCACATATCAATCAATATATTCTATATAACATACATACATGTGTACATATAAGTAGTATTTATTTTTCAATTTGAATCCTTTAATTTTTATTTGTCATTGGTTTTTTTGCAAATTAATATGAACGCTTGCTAGTCTTCATATTACAATTTCAAATACCGTCGCCATTTTTTAAAAATGAAAATAGGTACTTATTAAAGATATAACTTCAACAAAAGTTGTTTTTTTTTTCGAAAAAGGAATACGCCTCATATGCGAGTAATAATATTGTGCACTAGCGAAAACCGTTAATTGCATTTATGAAGTACAGAAGAAAAATAGAAAAAAAAATGTTGTTAACAAGGACAATTGCTATTGCGAACTTATAAACTAATATAAAGGCATAGCTATATGGGCACTAGTAACTTTCTATTTCTATAAAAAGTTTCACTTATGAGTAAAAATGGAAATCCTGTTTATCACAAACAACTAAAAGGAAGTAATTTAATGGAATTAAAATTGTGGTATTGTTGCATTAACGAAATTCAATTCACTAAACAACGTCTTATTTTCCTCTTTTTTATTCTGAATTTTTTATAGAAAAGAGAAAAAAAGGAAAAAAACAGATAATAATGAGACAATTTGCAACATTTTTCTCCGATTGTTCATTACTTTTTTTTTAAATGTGTGCTACTAAATGTTTTGTATGATGAATTTATAAAATAGTAAATTAATGTAAATCTGCAAATTAGAAATTACGTTCGTTGTCTATTTCTTCGTTTAAGTAAATTGCTGTGAAATATTTATTTATTCATTAGATCGAAACAGTTAGTTTTTTTTTTCAATTTTTTTCGTTCAAGAAAAATTTGATAATGGGAAAATTAGAATTCGTGCTTTCAATTATTCTTATGCAATTATTCTATTGCATTGTATTGTCTTTCAGTTCGATTAAATTAAGTATTTATGGAAAATGTATTCTTCATTACAACAGATCCAAGGATTCCCTTATACAAAATTGCATCCAAAAATATTCACACATTTAATAAAACTTTCGAAGTTTGTAAATGTTTAAAGTATGTATTTTTTCCTTTTTTTTTTCTCAGACTAACTCAGATAGATAGATAGATATTTAGGGGCTATTGTTGCACTTCGACCTTTATAGATCTTTTGTACAGCCCGTGCTTCTCATAGGTTTAGGCTTTTAATGAATCCTAAAATTCTATGAGAAGGTGCACACCAGACTTCTTCTGGTTTTAGAAAAAGTTGATGCATATGTTGCACTCTTTTAGAGGCCAACGCCTCACATTCGCATAAAATGTGTTTTGAGGTCTCCCTGGCCTCCTTGCAGAATCTGCATTTGTCATCCTCTTGTAGCCCAATCCTACTTAAATGATAATTAAGTGGACAGTGCCCAGTGAGAAGACCCGTGATGGTTCTTAACTCATTCCTATTGAGGTTGAGTAGTTTTTTGGAGATGTTAGCTGAAGGTTTAATAAACTCCTTCGCCTGTTGATTACCGGGAGTTTTATCCCAGTGGGAGATACATTTCTTCATTTCCCATTCCCTAATATTATGTTTTATGTGGCTTCGTGGTAGTCCACAGAAGGGTTCTGGTCCGAGGAAATTTGAGTTGGCACCTTTCTTAGCCAGAGAGTCTGCCAGCTCATTACCTCTGATACCTTCATGTCCTGGGACCCATATAAGGTAGACTTTGTTTGTTTTAGCAAGTCTTTTAACAGTCGTTAGGCAGTCCCATACTAGCCTCGATACAACTTTATGTGAATTGAGAGCTTTAAGTGCTGCCTGACTGTCCGAGATTATGTAGACTGTGGCCTTATTGAATCCTTTTTTTAGGCATTCAGTGGCGCACATGTCTATCGCATGTATTTCAGCTTGGAAAACCGATGCATGTTTGCCTAGGGATTTAAAAAGGCTTCTTTTTGGGCCTGTTACCCCTGCTCCTACACCTAACTCAGATAAAATACCATGAAATAATTACACATAACCTCTAAATATATTGTCCTATGTATACATATTTGTGTTTAACTCTTCTCATATAAAAATTTCAGGTATTTGCATATCTACAATAAAAAACTAACAAATTACCGTTTCTTAGATAACAAAATTTTTACAAAAAAAAAAGTGTACATAACTTAAGGCCATTTAAATTCATGTAACACGAAGTGCTAATTTAAAACTGTATTTTTTTTCATTTACAATAAAGTGTGAAATATTACAAAAATATACTCAAACACATATTCTCTTGGAAATTATTTTAGAAAACCACATTTAGGACAGAAACGTTTTTTCAAGAACAGAAACAATTAAAAAAACATTGTAAAATGTAATCCTTATGGCTATTAAAATATGTGTGGTGTCATAGTTTGTATTTTTATTCGTTTTCAAAATGCTTTAAAATTTTTATTGTTATTTTTTTTTTTCGTGTTTTGACAAGTCTTTTTTATTATTTATTTGCTGCAAGATATAATCTCTCACTTTTTAAAATAATTTTATGTCCTGTTTTCAGAGGTAAAAAAAAGGAAAATGATAGGAACTTCTCTCTATAAATTTTTTTTTTTTGTTTTTTCCACTTTATATCCTTAGGGAGAAAAAATAACTGATACGGACACAATTTAAAAAGTTTTTAATTCATGTTTTCTGGTTATATGAAATTTAACTTCCTGTTGCGCTGATATTATAGTGAATTTGTGTACAAAAAATTTAAACTTTTAAAAAAAATTATTAAATTTAGCTATATCGCAAAAAAATAAGTGAAAAAAAAAAAAAAGTTTATTAGAAAAGTTTTATTTTATAATTCTAGCGTGAAAAATTTTACCTCCTTAATTTTAAATTGTGTCACTTGCAGAGTATTTTTTTTTATTTATTTATTATTTTTTTTAAATTTAATTTTACATGTTGAACTTACAGAAAAAAAAACATCAACCTATAAAGAAGTGATGTACAGCAGTCAATAAATATTATACGTATGCAAAATTAAATAGGACACAAATTTTTATAAAAAATAAAATTGAAAATATATTTCATGGACGACAAATTTGTTCTGATGTGAAATTTTAATTGGCTTTTAATGCACAGTAGGGCATGAATTTACGTTAGCGTTTGAAATGTTTGCAAACTGTTTTTTTGAAAGAGTCAGTTAGTAGACGGAATTTAAAATAAAAAAATCCTATGAATATAAGGAAGATAAAAAATAACGATATCCTTCAAATTTCATAGAAACTAAGAAAAGCAAATTCATTTAAATTATTTGTATATTGTGTTTTCAAAGATTAGTAAGAAACGTTGGTTTTTCTCATCCTTTTTCATGTCTGTCATTTCTTGTTTTTAAGGAAGAAGAATTTTTAATAAAAGTGATTTACTATACATTACAAAAAACAAATTATTCCAGCATAGAAACACGTTTCGTGTAAAATGAAAGTTTTTTTTTTTAAACCACAAATTTTGCATAACAATAAAAAAAGGATTCAATCTTTTCTATTTTGTTTCTAACACAAAAAAAAAAGCACGCAATTGTTGTAACAAATTTCATTATTATCCTGATTGTCATCATCACCACTTTTTTATTGATAAAAATTTTTGACGGTGGGCAATGAATTGTCTGTCTGTCTATGTTCCAAATAAATTAAAGAAAAATGTGTCTAATCGAGTATAGTTAGAATTCCCTTTCCGGGATTTGTTGTTGTTTCATATTGTTAAAACTGAAAAAGGGGTGAATAAATTGAATGAAATATTTTTCATGTAATTTTTTTTGTCTATGTCCTTCTAACACTCAATATAATAGGGAACATAATATATTAAAATCACAGATGCTTGTTTTGTCTTTTTTTTTTTTTTTTTTTTTTTCAAATTTGATAAATTTTTGTATTGGATTGTCTGTTTTAGTTTACGATTTTAATCCTTTCAAACATTTTGGGAATTTTACTTGACTGTCAGTGTTTTCTATTTTGAAAGGACTTTACACATTGGAATGTTCAAAATAATTTGAATCACGATGATGTCATGTTTAATAAACCAGAAATAATTTCTGGTCATTTTTTGTCACTTTTTTTTTTTTTTTCGATTGTCTATTAGAATTCTTAGAATATTTAGTCCTCTTATGTCCTTTATTGAGCAACAAAGAGAAGGAACAAAATTTCTGAAACTGATATGAAACCAAAAACTTTAAGTAGACAAACATTATTATTTTACAACAAAAAACACAAATTTTCTCTTGGAAATACAATTCAATTCTTAAAAAAATTTTCGATCTCTTCCACTTTCTTCCCTTTTTCTTTATTCCTTTTTAATTATGTTTCTATAAAATTTCCAAAGTAAATTTTGTGGTCAAGGATTAGAAAATATGGTTTATTTTCTAATGATCAATGTTTACTCAACAAAGTGGTTTAATAATTTCTTAATTTTGTTTGTTTGTATTTAAAGTTTTTGCTTGATTACAATTTTTTAATTTGTATTAAAATCATGTAAGTCTGTTAAAAAGGACATATTTTGAAACACCTATTGAATGAATATTTTAATCGATTTCTTAACCATTTCCAACACAAAATAGAAATTATACAAGTACCCTTGTGGTTTTTATTTGTTGTTTAATAAACTCACGTTTGAATTTTCATCAAAAACTAACACACGTTATGTAATGACTTGAATTTTCAATTTTCATTTGGGATGTAGGTATTGGAAAATAAAATATCCTTTTTGATTTTGTGGTTAACAACATCTCTTAAAGATTTGAACATTTTTGATTTTTTAGTTTGAAATTTATTTTGAAATTTATTTAGCAAACTTTAATTATAAATCTTGTTTGTTAACCGTAAATACCCAATTTCTGTTTTAATTAAGGCTTCATTTTCGTAAATAATCCTGTAGTGATTTTTTTTTTTAAAACGCTTTTTAAGCTTTTCAATGTTGCAGTGTTTCTATAGGACTTGTGGTTTATTTGTAAATTATTTTTTTATTTTTGAATTTCTGTGTTTTTTTTTCTTTTCTATAAAGCACTGACGAACATTGTCTTTGTAATCATTCGCATCGTCATGAGATTACAACACATATGCACTCCATAAAAAAAAATAAAACGTGTTAATATCATAAAAAAGAGATTTTTTATAAGAAATATTTTCTTAGAATATAGTAAGATTTATGATGACATTGTGGTGTGTAATATAAGATTAACATCATTTTGTTTATGTTTTTTTATTTTATTTTTTATTTGACTTCTGGTGCTGCTGCTGGTTGTGTACCGTGTATGGTTAGGTTATTACATTTCTCATACATAAAGATGTAATTTCTTCGTCTATTTCGCTCGTGACTACTTAATTTTGAAAATCTTGTCATTTTAGGTGTGAGTAATGTCGTAATGGTCATGTTTAAGTAATCTTGCACAAAACGTGGTCCAAAAATAAAATCATTAAAAAAAAAGCATTGTTTCCTTTTTTTTTTCTTTTTGTTTTTCTTTTATTTTTGAGTTATATACGTACACATTTGAGTCTTCAGCGCAAACGATTTTAAAAGTTCCGATTTCTTATACCACCCATCAACATTTTTTTCAGTTTTCTTTAGTTAATTTAATTTTCACGTTTCATTTACACAAATACTTGTCCTTTTTCACACATATTTTAAAAAGTCTGTTATATGACTATATGAGGAAATAAATATCACATGTTTTTCAGCATTTTTTTTTTTTAAATCACACATCTGACATATGTTAAATATTATTCCGTGCCATGCTTGAATCTTATGTAATTTGAGATAACCGTACTTAATTTCATCATAAATTGTTGGAAAACATAAAAAAAAATTTATAAAAAGGGACAGGAAGTTATTTTGATGTTTTTATTATTAATTATTACAGCTATTTTCATCGATATATTTTGAAAAATTAGAAGGAAATATGTTTTGTCAAATTAGATTATTTTTTTGGACATCTTGAATGCAACTAAATTTTGAAATATTGAACAAACATTTAACTATATGTATAGGTTTTCCTGTTCTTTAATTAGATAAGCAAATTTATCGTTTTATTTTCATATTTTTACTTCATACAAAACTTGCTGCAGTATTTCATGAAAAAAGGATCTGATACTGTCATGTAACTTTGACATTGATTTGTGATACCTGTTCACGTAACAACTAATTGAATTGAAATTCTTATCTTGATATTAAGTACAGTGAAATTTTTTAACGATATGCAGAAAACACGTTAAGTACATATGTAATTGTCAGATGACATATGATGTATTCTAAGGATGATACATTTTTATCACTTGGATTTAAGTGATTAAATTTTACGCTAAAATATTATAATATTAAATTTCTATTTTTTTTTCTCATATTTTTGTTTGTGCTCGTTAGTGGGTGGTGGTGGGTGGATTTAAAATAAACTTAGAATCAAAAATTGTCATTTTTATAGAGAAATAAAGTTTAAAAATTTTATGAGAAAAATTTAATGACGTTATTCTTCACAATTCAGTCAGAATATTATTGTTTTTGCTTCAAAATTGTTTTGTTGTAAGTTTTAGTTCTTTTTATTTCATATTTTGAAAAAATTAGATACTTTTGTTCTATAATTTGTTTCACTTGATAAATTTTTACCGTCACTAATTATTGTCGAATCAGATGCATAATTTTGTTTTATATTTTTATTTCTAAAATTTTTTTCATCGTCTTTAAGAAGTAATAAGATAGTTTTGTCTTTAATTATGGGCATTTTTTCAATTTGTATCAAATTTTTTGAATATACGACATCTGTCAAATTTTATTTAATAAAAAAACCTTCAAGATGATTGAACGTTTTATCTAAATAATATGTTATCAATGTAAGAATTGGACTGTGAAATAATTTTGAAATTTCATATTACAAAAATTTTAAGATTGAAATATAAAATAAATGTTTTCAATCTCTTTCACTATCTATGTTATTAGAAAATAGCCTTTGCATATGAATATAAATAAAATTTAAATTTGATGATTTTAAAATTTGTAAAAATTATGATAATAAAATTTTATGTATAACTAAACATTCACAATTTTTATAAGATTATTTCAATAATAATATGTACTCTGTGTTAAAATACTAAGTTTTTCGGAATATGTATGTTTTTTCAAACAACTTCTGTTCATTTTTTGCTACACAATTCATATAACAATACCATGATAAATTTCATTGTTTCAAATCCATATAAAGCAAACATTTTTGAATTACAGAACTCATAAACTTTATTCATAATGTGTTTAATATTTTATGGATCAGATCGTGCATTATTGTTTCAACAATTTCTTCTTTTTATTTTTTTATTTTTTTTTGCATGTTGCAACGTTATTCATATTGTTTGTTTTTAACACCTACACACGACATTCTGTTTTCTTACGCTTCATGATCATGTTCATAATATAATTTTTTCTCTTTTTGGATCATACTTTATGAGATAACTTATTCTTTATGGAATTATCATCTTGTCAAAATTAAAATAACATGAAAAGATGCAAACAAAAAATCATATATTCAATAAAGAAATGTTTGTAGTAACAAAACTACCTTGACATTTTTTCTCTCTAAGGAATAGAAAAAAAAAAAGGAGATTTTTTTACATTAGAAAAACTTGCATGTGATTTCCTTATTTATCGTAAATTTTTATTGAATTAAATCTTTTATTTACTTACTAGCATAGAAAAACAAAAACAAACTACAAAGTCTTTCTCAGTCAATATAAATTGTACATGACATCATGGAAGTCCTGTCTGTCTCACTCGAACTAAAATATGTATTCAACCCTTTTACGTTATCAATTCAAAGTGAAATTAATGATATCACATCATGAATTCCATGACATACGTTTTTATTTTCGTTTTTTACTATTTTTTTTTTTTTTTACTTTTTGATTCGATTAGAAATGGGAAATAATGTACTCGTTCGTACGTTGTCCAATTTAAGTAAACGTGACATGAATATATTTTCTACGTGTATTTTTTTTCTTTTTTTTTTTTTTGCAAATTTAAAAAAAAAACACAGCTTATGTATTTGTCTAATAAATGGAAATTGGGACAAATGCCAAAAACAAACTACATGGTTTTCAAAAAGAATTTTTTCAAAAGGATTAAAGTCACATAACATTTTCATAAAAGTAAGAAAGAGAATTGTAATTTGTTTTTTGTGCATTTTGTGCAATGTGTAGTGCAGCTGATAATATAGTTCAATATTTTCTCTTATTTCAAAAGAAATTAACTAAGCAAATTGTCTTTTGAATTTCATTTCTGAATTATCCAAAATGTTTTTTTTGTTTTTCATTATACTTTAATTTTTTCTATTTCGGAATAATCAAAATTCCCATCTTTTTTCCAATTCATCCTCATTCTCGTTATTTCTTATTCTCAGTCTGTAATCTTAGCTGTTTGATTGTCTTATAATGCCTTTTATCCTTTTACGCTATACTTTTGTTACCAGTTAGGAATTTTTTGGCAGAAAAACATACACAGAATGGCTTTTTTTATAAATTTATTATCGGGCATATATTTTGGAACTAATATGCAATTAGGATGCAAATTTAATAAACATTTTGATTGGCTAGACAAGATTAATTGAGAAAATTTGAATTAAATTCCAACTAATTCACAAACAATTTGTTCATTATTCTTTTTTCATTTGAAAAAAGAAATTTTAAGGATAATCATTGAAGGATTCATTTGCGAAATCTTCTGATACTTAAATTTAAAATACTTTATAATATGTATACGAGGGCATTGTTTAAAGAACAAATTTCAGCAGCCAACTAAAAATTTCAACCTGTTGTAACAATTTGTTAATTATTTCGTTACTGCAAAAAAATTAGTATTTAATTAAAATGAAAGCAAAAAAAACAGCATAAAAATCCCCAGCTGCTTGTATGGTTCACCTGAGTTTTTTTTTTTTAATCTTGTTATGTTCACACACACACAAACATATGATTTATGTACCTTTACAATATAACTTTCATCTTTGTGGTTTATAATGTCTAAACAAAATGTCAAATTCATCATCATTAAGTCACTACTCTAGAAAAACACCTACGACCACATCAAATGAATTTTTTGTACACAAAATCTGCTTTAAGAAGATTTAATAAATAATTTGTTAGTTTTTTGTTTTTTTTTTTAGTGTGTGTGCTTTAAAGAAAATTATTACATTTAAAATAGTGAGTTTTGTTGTTTTTGCAAATGTGAAAATCCCACCAACTGAGTTAAGAATTGAAGAGATTTCATCTTAAGACAAAGTTGTTAGCTCAGTGCCTATCTTAAAGAAAATAGATACACATTGAATGCTTTTTGCAATATTTTGAAGAGCTTCAGGTAACCGTGAAAAAAAGTTTAAAAAAAAAACATGATGCTGATTCGGGACGATAATTTTAAATCATTTTTATCTTTTTTGTTTTACATTTTGAAAACAGCCTTTTTTAATTTACATTTTAATTATATTTTTTTTTTTTTCTTGTTGGTTATTTAATTAAAGAAAATCTGCTAAAATTAGACACTAATAAATTATTTCATAATTCTTGTCAATTTTTTATTCAATTTATATTTTTAATGATATACAAAAAGGTACAATAAAAGAAACGAACGAAAAAAAAAAAATATTACAAACAAATATGAACAGATACAATATTTTTGTGTGGCTTCTGATTATGTTTACAGATTAAAAAGATATCAAGATGAGTATTATGATGATTAATTTGTATAATTTACGCGGTAAAATCAGCAGGAGATTATTTTGTAATCTATCTGATAATGATCATTTTAAATGATATATAATTTTTAAAAAAAAATTATGTCTATAAAGCCATAATATTTTAAATCATTTCAATTTTTTTTTTTTTTTTGGTTTTTGGGTCAACGAGGTGGGGTGTTTCAATTTAAAAAACTAAATTAATTATTTCGTTTTTTATTAAAATTTACTACTTCCTTTTTTTTAATTAAAGGA
The DNA here is from genome assembly GCA_939192795.1 of Bombylius discolor. Classification (NCBI taxonomy): domain Eukaryota; kingdom Metazoa; phylum Arthropoda; class Insecta; order Diptera; family Bombyliidae; genus Bombylius; species Bombylius discolor. The sequence continues at coordinate 48,775,690 of OW584240.1, read as the reverse complement.
ATTTTATGTTTTATAGATTAACTTATATTCGTATTTCTACGTACAATTTCACAAAAAAAAAAGAAGTAAATTAAAAGTTTAATCCTTCTGCTCTAAATCTAAAAGTATCCTTTGAATTTTTTCCCATGTTATTTTTTTTTTTTGCTTTATAAATGAAAATCTGCTTAAAATTACGAATGTACAGAAAAGATACTTTAGTAGATAGTACAAAGGTGATTATGATGAAACTGTTACTGAAATATAGTGAAGTATAAATAGTTCCTTTGATGTGTTTAAAAACATAAGAAGTAAGAATAAGCAATAATATTATTCTTTTAGTTTAGCCATCATCGTCAATTTTTAAGTTGACTTTTAGGAGATACATATGTATTAGATGTGTAGTGTATGATGTAGTGATTAGTGTGTATTGTAATTTATTTTATTTTTGTATTTTTAATCTGACTAATCCAATTAACTCTTTTCTAGTTTCAAAGAAGAAAAAAAATAAAGAAAATTATTACGTATGAGTAGTTAACGATATGTAGGACTCTCTTTACAATTGTTTTTGGGGGATTTTGTTTTTCATAAACTTATATAATCTGTGTAAGGATGAAAATATTTTGTGCATTATTATAATATAATTGAAATTTTCAAAAACATTTGCTAATTAAACGTAATTATGCAAAAACTTAAGCACATAAGTCACGTTTCATTTAGAAATCAAATCCACAAACGGTTTTTGCATTTCTATAAGAAAAAAAAAAATTATTATTTGAAAATTAAATTCGTGAAAATATGTAAGAAAACATGCAGTTTATAGGTGATAGTTCAACAACACAAAATTATAAAATTCAGTTTGAATGGAAAACTGTAATAAATTAAATTCGAAATTACGTTCTTTCATTTTTTTTTTTAAATCAATCAAATTCTATGTATAAAATGCATAACATTATTTTCAATTAAACCGCAAAAATCAATTTCACATACATTTTCAATTTTATCTTGTTAATATCTTGAAATAATCTATGATTTTCTTATACATATAGAATTTTGCTTGAATTGTTAATCATTCACGAATATTTCATATATATCAGGTTGAATGGTAACCTCAGAAACTCAAATAAATTGTTGTAATTGGAAAATTTTCTTCAAAAAAACAAAAAACTTCATTACTAAAAAAACTTATTTATTTTGAACAACGTTTGTTTGTACATTTTGATTGGATTGTCTTTGAAAGTCTTCCATGATTTTAATATCTTAAATTTTTGAGACTTAATATGTGTGTAAATATCTACATATATGTATATGTTAATATGTATATGTGTATATCAAAAGTAATAAAACAACAAACCTTTTATATTCAATGTCATAAAAACACTTGTTTAATGTGCAAAATTTTTATGATTTTTGAAGATTTCAATTTTATCTGAAAAAACAAAAGGTTAATAAATACATTCTCAGACATTGCACGTTCTATCTAAAATATGTAATGTATGAAGTGAAAATATTTTTTTATGATTCTTGTATTAAACGTGCATATAAAGTGCTATATATCCTGGATGCTTAACGAACACAACATAAATGTAAAAAATTTCTTTAAAATTCATGTCCCATATAAATGTATCTTAAATCAAAACGTAAAACCAACGTACATATATTACACACAAGTGCATAGACAAATTGTGAGTCATTGTTTATACTTGTAATTTAGAAAATCATAAAATTTGAGTATATTGTATAGTAAATGAATCTGATTGAATCGATCATTTTGAAATAAATGAAATTGAAAGATAGAAAAACAAAAAACTTACGAAGGATTTCTTCATTTACGACTCTTTCTGATTGAAGGATTTCGAATAACGTGTGAAGTATTTTTTTATCTTATCTTATAGAAGTATCTTTGAACAAAATGATTTATCTGATTTGGAAAATTTTAGTTTTATATTTTTTTCATGATACTTTTTTTTATTACTGGTAAAATTATTGAAGTTTTGAGAAAATTTGAACGTAGTACACATTCTCATTGACTTTCATGGAGTATCAATGTCAGCCCACGTTGTTTTGTAGTTGTTTTGTATTGAAATTTGAAAGGGTACAATCAGTTTTTATCTAAACAGCAGGCAATTAATTATACTATTAATGTAAAAAAATCTCCCTTTGATTGATTTCAATAATTTTTATTTTGCCAGTTGTAAAATGTAATAAACGAAATCTGAAACGTGATACCTTGAAACTTATGACATTGAAGACAATAAAATTATTCATTTGTTAATTATGAAAGTTAATATGGTTTTTTAGCTGTAAATTATCCATGGTAATTGTAAATTTAAGATTTAACATGTTAATAAATTGTTGTAAATGATTACATAACTAGAGCATATCTGATAATTTAATTGTTTTGAGATTTATAACCATAAATCAAAAATCAATTTAATTTTAAATATAATTATAAATCTAATTGAGCGGAGAAAATCTAAAATTAAAAAAAAAATAGTCTTATTTCCTGTATTTATTAAGAAAAAATATTTTTTTTTTGTTCCCAAAATTAATAAATTGATTTTTTTCATAATTTTTCGATTTATTATAAGAGTTTTAACTTTTTCCGTGTGAAAATTTCATATAAATTTCATATGTTCATGTAACAATCTTCTTTTCACTTATTCGTAATTTTCTATTCTATGCATCTTCTTTCTTTAAACAGAAAAATTCTAAACAAGAATTTCATATTCAAAAAGCTAACGAACTAGAAAAGTAAACTGTGCATCTCATGCATTCTTTATTTTGTAAATAAAAAAAAAACTGCAACATAAAAACTTTTGTTACATTTTTTTTTAATATTGTAAAATTTGTAAAAGTTTGATGAATAAATAAGAGTTTTTATGAAAAAATATGAAATACCGAAAACATAAAATTTGATGAATTTCTTGTTTCGCTTCGATGTACATATTTGAATAGAAAAAATCAATAGTAAAAGTGCATGTATGCATGAAAGAAAACAAAAAAGAAAAATGAGCAAGAAAAAAAAAAAATACGTGAAAATGTTTTGAAAAGTAAAAGTTGAATTGTATCTTTTTCTACTTTTTTTGTTAACAATTCACTTTCACTTATTTTCAATAGGGTTGTAAAATACGACTAATAGACTCCATCATAAAATTTCTCTCTTGTATAAATTTAACACGAATTGTTTTGAACAAAACAAATGCACTTTTTCCTCCAAGCTATGTACAAAATCTTTCTGAAAGAGCAATTGAAACCAAATCTGAAAAATAAATGAAATCACAATCCAACACACACGAACTATAAGTAATCAATCTCTAGTAGGGTTAAAACAATGATGTGATATGCAATCTCTTCAATTTCCAGATTCTTTTGTTTTATGTTTATTTGTTTGTTTGTGGTTTTGTTTTATTCGTACTTACTCCTCCATTTTCTCTTCTCTTTTAAGCACACTCCAAATAAAGTTTCTTTTCTTTTTTTTTGTTTTATCACAAAAGTTTTATAAAGGATATAACGGGCTCGAAAATGCTTTATAAAAACAGAAAACAATGATATTTTGTTATTCTATAGCGAGGAACCATGAGAGAAAAAATCAAAACATATCTTATATTTGGAGAGCAAACAATTTTAAGAAGAGGTGGTTTTTCATAATAACAAAAACTGCTTTGTGAGGTACAGAATTTTAATTGTCTTATGAAATTATTCGTATATGAGAAAAAAAAAATGGCGCCAGCAGATCTGAAATACAAAGCCTAACAAAAATGGTAATTAAATAAAAAGAGAAAAATAAGGAATGTCCTTAATAGTTGAAAAGAGGTTTTTTGCAACAACAAAAAAAAACTTTAATCATTAACAATAAAAAATATACTATAAATGAAATTTTCAATAATGATTTCATTGTGAATAATGGAAAGGATATCCGGCATAAATGAATTATTACTTCATCTTTTTTTTTTTTTAGTGTCCTTTTGTTTTTATAATTTACTTATTCGATTCGAAACAACTAATTAGCTCATATTAAAAGGATATTATTCCGTATGCTTTCCATATCTCATTTTAAAAAAACCATTCATAAACGTCTAACAATGACAAAATATTGATAATTCTTAATTAAAGTTCACCGAAAAAAAAAAAAAAAAACAATAATTCATTTGTCATCTCGTATTTATTGTTTACAATTATGAATTCACAATAAACACGATCAGAAGTCAATAATGTATAATGTTAATTTTTCAATGACAGATACAATTTAAATAAGCGAATACGTTAAGTCTGACAAAGTATAAATACATTGAAATTTCAATAAATGAGTATATGATTTCATGGATATCGGATATTTATTGTACAAATTACATTTAGTAGCTATATCTTATTACATGATATTGTAAAATGAATCAGACAGAAAAATGTTTACATTTTCACATTTAAATTAAATGAAATGAAAAATGCATTCATATGTAAATATTTTTGTACAACATATATGAAACCTTTGATTGAAAATGAAAAGAAATTTAAAAAAGTAATATGATATGTGAAAAAAAAACAAAATTGTTCATGTATTTGAATTAAATTTAAAAAAAAAAAAAATACTGGAAAACAAGTTTTAAGGAAATAAAATGAAAAATTCAATTACACAAAACTTTCTTTCCATTTAACAAAAATTCGAGTTTTTCTAATGACATGGAGGTCATTAAGTCATTTTTTATATATTTTTTTTTTTCAAGTATAATTTTTCTGATATTTTTAAATTATTTAAGGATTAATTCAGTAAATATCTCACGTTTTCTACGTTTTTTTTTTACTATCCTTAAATATTGTTTTTATTGTCTTGTCACACCTTCAATATAATAACAACAATCATTATTACTCATCGATATTGAAAAATTTTAGTCACGTTTAAAGTTCAAATTTACTATTAAGTAAATTTAACAAAGTATTAACAGATATGTAGGTACATATGTATGTGCCTCTAGCACTAAAAGATACACTGTTGTTTTTAAATTATTACTGTTCCAGGATAATTTTTTATGGTAAAAATTTAAATGCAACTCAAGTAAATATAATCTGTTAAAATGTCAATGAAATTACATTGAAAAAAACAAAGAACAAAAAGTTTAGTATAACTAAAAATATGAAAACAATTCAAATTTAAGATTTATTTGAATTCCTTAACAGTTAATATTTTTTTGTATTTAAAAAAATTGTATTTCATTGAATTTTGCAATACATTTTCAATTTATGATAATAAAAAAAACAATTTTTTTTTAAAACTTTATAAACCATTAACTTGAAAATTATTAATCAGTTTCAGTTCATTTAAAATGATAGAATAACAATGAAAAATACTTAATTCAAAACAATAAAGATGCAATTCACACTGAATTATCAATGAATTGTACGAATAATACATTGTTGATATTTATAATTTCATTTTTTTTTTTTTTAGCAAAATTTCACGTAGTTATTTTATTTTATTATCGCTTGAATACATTCACGTTCATTTACCACTTTTACAATTCAATAGAATCATGTTGAAAATACAAATTAGTTTTACTGAATTTACGTGCGCAATATTTATTAAAATAATGCATTTTTTAAATGAATTTCTCATAAAAACAATAAACTAAACAAAACAACAAAATTTTATCTGCAGGCATTTAGTATGAACATTAATTTGTTAAAAGTTCATTAGGCTCAATGAAAAATGACAAAAAGTTTATGATCACATTTAAAATAAAATTTGAATTTCTTAAAATTGAAGAAATTTCAAAATTTCTGAAATATGTGTTAAAATCCTAAAACTGTAAATATATAAATCTTTATATTAAATTCACACATTTTGATGATATCAATTCCTCTTTTTAAATATGGAATTTACTTCAAAAATGACTAAACTTGACAAACAAATAAAATCAGTAAAGTTCAAGGGCTTGAATACTTCCTTCAAGGAAAAAGTTATTATTGATTTTCTATAGAGAAAAAATAAGTTTTTTTTAATAACTGTTTTTATTGACTTGCTCACATATCGAAAAATAATAAAATTTAAAAATGCCACACAACAAATTTGATTTTTACTGAAAAAAAGCAGAGTAATAATCATTATCCTTTGTTGTATTTTTTTTTCCTGATAGTTCATGTAAAACTATTACAATATAAAAACATTTATACATATGTACATACATATGTACATCAGACAGGTAAATTTAAGAAATTTTTTTTTTATCATCACATTTTTATTGTGTCGGCGCGGCAGTATATACTCATTGTAGATACATATTTTCATTACATTGCCGTCACAGTTCATATGTTAAATATTCTTTAACTCCTTCATATCTGTCAGTTTATTGTACCTACAATTGCAAAGTATGTACTTTGGCTGGCTTGCAAATATTTAATTCACGTATTTTTTATATTATTTTTTTTTTTGTTGTTCTCTGTACTGCTTCAGTCTTACCTTAAAGCAAATTTTTATTATTAATTTTTTTTTTCTCAACCACGACGATGTTATATTTAATTTATTAAAATGGTCTCCTGTGGAAAATGATGAGATTCTGGGTTGGTACGCTTTTAAATACCGGCTATATGAAGTTTGTTGATTCATTTTTAAATGCAAAAAAAAAAATTGATAAATAATGACAGGTGTTACTTTTAAATTGAAAATTGTGAACGGCACACCATTATAAATATGATACATGATGCAAAATGAAAAACAAAATGACGAAAGAAAAAAAAAAAAAGAAACAGAAGGAAAATATTTTACTTGAGTTGTTTGTTAAAACGTTTTGTATTTTTATGTAAATTTAAATTTATGTTTATTGTATGAGATTTCTTTTGAAGTAAAGATTTCTTTTTATCAAATAAATTTTTTTTTTCTTTCGGTAAATTGTAATTCAAAAGTGAATTAAATAACTTTTTTTTTTTTTTATTGTAAGAAAATATGAATGATAATTTCAAGGACTACAATTATTATTTAATGTTATCTGTGGTTATACACTTTATTTCTTATTTTATTGGAAGGTTAGAAAAGATAACAGGACCATCGTGAAAATTAAAAAAAAAATATATATAAGTATGTACATATATTTTTTAGTGAATTTCATTCTGAATTTACATACACTTTAAAAGCATAATTTTAAATGTGATATTCAAATCATGTAAGTAAGACAATAATTCACATTTATTAATAAAAACAAAATGTAATTGAATTCATGTATGATTTTAAAATTTCACGAATATAAATTGTGTAAATAATACACGATGATAATAATTTAATAAAAGACTCATCACTTAACAAGATATAAGGGAATTATAAGTGAAAATTTTGCATTAATTTGCAAGTCATTAAATAACAAATTAAAATTATAGAAGATGTAATAAATTTAGAAAAGATGTTTTTTTAAGACTGAGTAATTGAAGAAAAAAGTTATAATGAAATTTTTCAATTATTTTTAGTGTAAATCTAAATGTATTTTTATGATGAATTATAACGTTAATAAAACTTGTTTTTTTATAGTGAAATTTTAAAACAAACAAACAAACAAATTTAAAAACGTGTGCAAAGATAATCAGCATATAACATTTTGATTTAATTTTTCAAACAATAAATAAAATTCCACCTACACTTTGAATCTAGTCGATCTTAAAGATATAATAGACAAGGTATAAAGTACAAAATTTCTTTTTTTAGGATCAAGTCGATTGACAATACAATACATGTGTGCATACACCGTTATAATAAACCACCCACTGACAATATACTAAAGTGAAACTTGAAATTTCAATTGTAATTTATTTTTAGACAATTTTATTTGAATATTTATTTGTCCTATTTTTCCAATCACATGGAAACTACTCCAATAAATTGAATTAATTGAAAGTTTTTCGCACCAATAATCCAATGTGAAACCAGAAAGTTAACTATTGAATATTATTGCAGAATACATTAGCTATTTGCATTGAAGAAATAATATCAATGTTATCGAACTCAAATTTTGAATCTGATCACAATCTATAGAATTAATTGGATAAAATTAGATTGATTGATTAGAATTTTTCTGTACCTGTTTTTATTTATACCAGTTGATCGGATCAAATTGCAATCGTATCCAAATGAGTTTAATACTCTTTTTGTACGGAAAAAGTATACATATACATAAATTTCGAGATGGATTGGTCTTCAGGTGGTCCCTTTCCTGCATTCGTTTTTTTTTTTTTCAACTTTCGTTAAATATTGTAATTACAACTTGTCTTCATATCTTTCAATTGCAGTTCCGTCTTTTTAACATTATTTTTGCCACCATTGTATATACACTTACAATAACAGTTTAAAGTTTAAGCTTTTAATCTGATTACATACATTGTATGCTTTGATTTATTTGTAAAGATACATTAAATTGATACTTAAATAAAATAGCAGAAAAAAAAAAAAAAAACTGGTTTAATGTATAATCTTATTTTTATAAGGAAAATAAATTATATTCTTGTTTCAAAACAGCTTGAACATTATTTTTACATACATACATACTTACATGATAATATTCTGAGAATAAAAAAAAATCATGGAATTAAAAAAAAAATGGTAAAGTTACCTAAGGGAGTTTTGTTCATGACAATTTTTCAAATTTTGTTTTCTTTTATTTAATTTAGGAAATTTTTGTAAAATTCTAGTTTCTCCTGAACCTCAAATAATTTCAATATAATCTAATTTCATTAAATCCTTATTAAAAAATTATTACACTATGCATGTCACTATTAGTACATCACAAATATATCTCATTAATATTCCATAAATATTTTGTTTGTTAATTTCAAGTAAATAATTCAACAATAAAATGCTAAAAGTGTTTATCATTATATATCACTAGAAATCCTGTTCAACAAAGATAAAACACACATACCTTACATATAGGTATATATCAAGCATACATTTGATATACAAGCCAACACTAAATAATTGCAAATAATTATTGTATTATACATTCTATATAACATTATATCAATGACACAAAATCCCTATTAAAATATTTTCAAAATATCTTTAAACAATAAACATCATGACTTTAAGTGTGTGTATGTGGTGTTAACAAATCCTTCTTAAATCTCTCTCTCTCAATTTTCCATTATTGAATGAATTATTCACACCAATATCATTTTCATTCTAAAAAGATAAAAGTGATATTTCAAATTTAATATATTTATTCCATTTTCCACAATTACAGTACAAAATTTTAAGCTTTAATGACTTTAATTAATTCAAAACACATAAACTAAAAATTAAAGATTAAAAGTAAAAGTTATCTATTTCGTATATGCTTGTTTGTTTTTCTTTTCTTGTGTGAGTGTGTGGTGCTGATAAATATCTTAGTTAACCTAAAATACTTTTTGAAAGGATTTAAAAAAGGATTTGTACTATGCTAAGATTATTGCTAATATTTTTAAAAAAGTTTCATCCTTTGATAAAAATAAGAGACCTTATTGAAGTTTTCACATTTAGCAACGCTAAATAATTAGGAAAAATAATAAATAATCAAATTAATTAAAGAAAAAGTCTGTATTGATTTTTTTTTTTATTTCAGAAAAGATTCTTTTCTTAATTGTTCATATGTTGTAACTTAAAGATAGTTCTTAACCTTTTATCATAAAAATATCTTTTTCATATTTTTTAACAAAACTGCAACATATTCCAATAAAAATAAAAATAAAAAGAGAAATAATAATTAAGAATGAAACTAAGTATGTCTTTCACTATTGCTAAAACATAATGTCCGTTAGTGCATTATATTCTTCTTATTCCTGAGAAAAATTAAACAGAACAATAAGCAAACAAATCACATGGTTTCACAACAAAAAAAAATTGAAAGAATCGCTACAATTATTTTAAAAAAAAAATCACTTTAAGTAGATACAATAGTAAATATGTACATATATAAAAACAAGAAGGACATATGAAAATTCCATGAAATAAACTTTAAAATTAAGAAAAGAATACATGAGAAGTCCGATGGTTTGAGTTTTTCCTCAAAGAACACAAAATAAATAGGAAAAAATAAAAATAAAAACGTAATAATAATAAAAGCTGAAATGTATACTTGAATGAAAAATATAAGATAGTAATAAGTGAAAAGAGTAACGAATAAAAAAATTTAAAGAAATAAAATTTAAAAAAAATGCCATCATTTAAAAGGATCGTCATTTCAGTTTATATACCATAAGTTTTCATTTTAACAAGAAAAAAAAACAGCTTTTAAATTGATAAATGTATGTTTTTGGTAGAGTATATTTAAGTCCAATGATCACGAGAGGATACAATTTGACACTAGCACATCCTTTCATTCTCCATTCATGTATTCCTTGAACTAAACATATATATTTATTCTTTATTTTTGTTAAAAAAATTCAAAGTACTTTCAATATTTCTCTCACAAAAATTACAAAATTTATTTCAAATACATACTTTTTTTTATATTTAAAACTCATTATTTATAAAAACTTTGATTTTAAAGGCATCAAATTCCCCACCTACTTTTCAAACATCATCATCATCATCATCTTCATAGCATCTTAATTAGCAATTTAATTTATTGATTTATCATAACTAGTTTTATGTTGCTCCGTGTACACCAACACCATTCTGTATTAGTTTAATTAACCTTTATAATGATCACATACAGAAATTGTGAAATTTCTTATTTTTCAGTTTTAATCACTTCAATCCCATCAAAATGAATACTATACACTCAATTTTCTGTAGAAGTCGCAAGTACACATAATTACTTATGTCCACACCCAGTCCAGCAAATTGCATTTGATTAGAAACAACAGATAAGAATTGCAGAAAAACATCCTCTATTGACACCTCATAACTAAAATGTATTTAGAATTTTGCTAAAATCTTAAATCTTTACCAATAAATATTTTGTACATTATACTCAACACTCTTGTGTGATTACAACAATAATAATGCAACATATTTGTATATTATACAACATTCCAATAAATTTACTAAATGACATAAGAAAGGAAAAAAAATGTTTAAAAAAGCAGGAAAAATAAATCGCAAAGAGGCTTTAAATATATGAAACTTGTACTTAAAGTCTAAAAGTATGATAAAAATTATAAAAGCAATAAGTAAATTACTAAAGAACCAGTTTTATTGATACTTTGATGCAAGATGCAACTGGAACTTGTTTTAAAACACAGAAATAACGATGAACCACAAGAATCTCATCTATGTAAGTCCTATATTGTATGTTGTATCATTGTGTAGGGGGTTAGGTGTGCTTCTAATCTCAGTATAAAAACATTTCATTTTTTTTTTATTTTGTTGTACAAATATTTTTTGAAAATAAATCTGATTTACTTATGTAAGTGCAAGGAAAAAAAAATTCAAAAAAGAATAATAAGCCACTTAAATTGATGTTCATGAGTAAGAATTTTTTTCAATATCGAACAAGAAAAATGAGAAAAACAAGAAAATGTGAAAACACTCTCAAAAAAATTAATAAATCGAATTAATTTTATAAAAACGTTTTGCTTTCGTGATACTTAAATGAGTTCGAAGTAAAGAAAAACTGAATGATAACAAAAAAAAAAATAAAGAAAGAAAAGAAACATTAAAAGTTATAATAAAAAGCTTATCTTATGAATTATGATACTCGGTTCTTAAATGTTCAATGAACATAAAATAAAATTTCAAGTGGTAGGCTTTAATTTAAAAAAAAAAAAAAAATGAAAGGCTTCGCATTTCAAAACAAAATACCCAAACCAAAGTATATTTTGAGTGTATTTTTTATTTTATAGATTTTTTACAATAGATTGTTGACATTGTTGATTCTAATTTATTTTCAATGTCCAATTTTTAAAAAAAAATTGTTTCTGTAGTTTTTCCTTAGAAAATATTTATAAATTTATTATGTTTTTAGGAAGCTTAATGAATGTTAATTACGCTGAAAATAAAATATCACCTGTGGATTTGAAGCAAAAAAGGTTTTCGGGGTTTCTAAGTTATGCAGATAATCTGTGAAAGATTCTCGACTTTTGACGATTCTATGGAATATAAATCAGCAACAGTGCAAATGTAAGATAATTTTCAATTAAATTCAACTTAATTTGGTTATTTGTATTAAGTCCATTTATTTTTCTTATTCATTTCCCAACAACAAAAACATAATGAAATATATGCTTCTGGATGTTACTGTAGCTTGTAAGTGCCTACATATGTATCTTTTCTTTTTCTTCTTTTTTTTTTTTCATTTTACTAGAAAATTATTTTTCCAATTTTAAAATTGAGTCTTTAGAAAAGACAGTTTTTTGTATGTGATAAAATGTCGGCATTTCAAATTAGATAAAAATCAGCTTTCGTTTATTGCAAATTTTGTTCTTTTGTTTCGGTACTTGGAGAAAAATTTGACTTCTGCTTTTTATGTTACACGACACTCGTTCTCAAAGATTACACCATTATACAAGGAAAGAAAGTAGTAACTATCCGATTAATTGAATAACTTTATTATAAAGAATGTACATTTTAAATTGACCGTTTCATTAGATAAATCTTAGAATCTTATTTTTGTTAAGACTTCCGTCTGTTTCTTGTCTAAGAAATCAGTAAAAAAATACTCAAGAATGTTGTTACACAATGAAAATAATTTCCTATAATAAATTCCATTTAATATTGAGCTGGTAAAAGTACGCAACAGATTTAAGAGTAAAAGAAAAAAACACAAAACGTGATCATATCATTTTAGTTGACCTTAACAGAACACAGTATGTTCTCATTTTCAGGAAGATTTATGACCTCTTTACTAGAAAAGTCTTCCAGAAGTTTGTTCAGCATTACCGTTTATGATAACAATGTTTGAATATTGTACTATATTAACTGGTGATGGACAACATAAGGAAAAACAATGATTTTGTTGGACCAAACGATATTTTAGGTTAAATCTTTGAAAATGATTCTTCAGGATACTTTTGTACGTTGACGTCTAACAAAAGTCTTAGATCATTTCTCCTAAGTCTCCGAAAATTGTTCGTTTGTTTTTGTTTTCATACTTATTCACAATAGAAAATTGATACTTGCTGTCAGTTTTCAATTTAATAAAAGTATTTCATTTTTCTGGACTACTTTATTTTATTTTTGATTTACATTACAAGCTTGCAATTTCACAATGTTTGTTTCTTACTAGCATTCTTGTTTTTCTTCAAGTTGAATGTTCAAATGATCGAGATTTTAGTTGGTCACGAAATATGAATTTATTGCAAATTTTGAAAGTCTTTTGAATGCTTCTCTTGCGAACCCTCTTTAAAGAAAATCGTAGATAATAAAATACTTTTTGATGTGAAACGTTCATAAACTGTAATTTTGTACGATGATCACTTTGTATTAGAGTAAAAGATAGATTTTTTATTGAAAAAAAAAGAAACACGGAAGAATTAGCTTATATAGCTACATAGTGGAGTAGACATTTGTGTTTGTGGAAGAATTAAATGTCCAATTCACGGTTATTTTTGTGATTTTTATTTTTTCTTTATTTTTTTGTCATCAAATTTATTAATGTTCAAATTTAATGTTGGTTTTATTTAATTTTTTAAATTATGACTCTTAGCGTAATTGACCGTTATTTTTATAAATATAAAATTTTGTAAACACTAAAAAGTATAAAAATTATGATTAGATATTTAAAATCTACCTAGAATTTTTTTTTTTTTAATTTTCTCTATAAAACTAATTAATGTTCCACATATAAAGACAAAACCGGATCATATTATTTTTTAAAAATCTTCCACATCTTTTACTGTTTTATTTCACATTTTCTTCAAAGAGTTTTTCAATAATTAAAATTTGAAAAATCTGAAAGAGAATTAATAGATTTCTTCCCACTTGTAGACAACACCCAACCTTTCTTCTATATTTCAAATTTTTAATTTGAAATTCAATACATTCAAACGATATTTATGTCACAATAAAATTAAATTTATTAGAACTCATTTTTCTTATAATGCAGTTACTTGAAACAAAAACAAAACAAAATATTATAAGAAAAAAAAAATTAATTTCAAATAAATTCACGTACTAAATATTTATTCTACATCTTCTTTCAAAAAAGACATCTGTTTACATGATTAAGTGCTATCACATTTTAGTCCTACAATTTGTGACTTTTTTTTTTTTCTCTTTTTCTTCAAATTTGTATTCTTCTGAAAATTGTTTAACACCAATTTTACAAGATAACAATGTGTTTTTTTTTTTCTTCTTCAAATGCTAATTTATATTCAACATAAGAAACATTTGACAAACATTATGTATGCGTAATATATCTTTTGTTTTAGGTCAGCCAGCAGAAGATACATATGTATATGTACCTATATATTTTTTATTGTTGTTGTTGTTGACTTTTATGCTCTCAAGTTTTTAGAACTTTTTTTGTTTCAACAAAAATATATTCATATGATATTTAGAATGTCACAAAGTCATTAGTACACAACTTTCTATTGTAATTTTAAATTTTTTTTTTTTAAGGATTCAACCCCATTCGTGTTCGTATGAAACATGTACCTACACTTAAAATTTTTAAAACATTGAACTTAAAAAAAAATTTCTATTCGCATTTCGTTCATTCCTTTTTTTTTTTTTGCTACGTTCATTATTATCCTATTTTTCATAAATAATAAAAAAAAATTAATTTAAAACTTAGTTTTAAAGTCTTTTGATTCTTCTACAACTAAAGTGCTCTAACATATTTTTTTAAATTTATATTTCCTAAGAATTAGAAAATATTTCCACACATATTTCTTTTCAAAGTCAAAAAATGAAATAATATTTACGAAATACAAAAACGTTAAAAACATAAACTACAGAAGAAAAAAAAAACTAAACTGAAAATTCAAAAATATATTTTATGATACACAATGTGTGGTTAAATTATGATCTCCTTTTTAGGACATCGTTTGTTGTTGTTGTTAATGCTGTTTTTGTATTTTAAAGTTTATTACTTAGTTTCAAGAATATTTATAATGTCTGTCATTGTTCCAACTAACTACATTTTTATCTAAAAATAATTTTACATTGCATAAATAGGGTTTATGCTGTTTAATTTTGTATTGTAATAAATTTCAAGTAAAATACGGAAATTTCAAAACAATAATTTATATTTGAAGTCAAATTTGGTTACTTTTCCTCCAGGAAAAGAAATAATTTTTTTCTTAATTCAAAAAACAAAATAAAAAAAAACCCTAGACAAATAAATTATCTTGCTCATATATTTACAAAAGATATCTTCGGCGAGGTAATAAAAATTTCAAATATATTAAGAGATCATTTATTTCAATTTAGTTACCAATTAAAAACGATTAAATGCAATGTCATTTTATTTAAATTCGCAAAAATCTTGCACTTTTTGAATATTTGTGTTTAAATTACTTTTAAGTGCTTTAAGTCAACTTCTAGGTATAAAAATTTTTTAAAATAAAATTTTTTCAATGATTTGAATATGTAAATTTTTCAAATAAGTAATTGGAACTTTAAATTTATCATTATAACAACGCAGTGCTCCCACACACTCTTTTAAGATACATATATTCTTTTTTGGATTGCAAAAAAAGTAAAAGCAACAATATGTATGTTGCAAATCTCAAACCGCATATGTAACTCATATCAGATAATATTTGATATTAGTTTTTATCTTTCAATCATTCTGATGTAATTTTAAAATATTTTGCAAATCAAAACACGTAAAATGAAAGGAATTCGATACCATGTATGGGAATGACGGTCAAATAAACACAAAATGAATTTAAATAAATTGAACTAATAAATGCATAATTTTTGTATAGTTTTTTGTCTAATATAAAAGCCGACATATTTAAAGTAATATGTAAAAAATTTTGAAATTTTTGATTGGAGTAAAGTGAATTGAAATGTCAAATTTATGTGAATAAAGCTAGAATTCAATATAAAAAAAAAAATTAACAGTCAATAATAATTGATTATAATATTAAAGTCGCATATTCTTTCCAAAACCACTTTTTTTTAAATTCCTTAATGACTCAGCTGAATTGAGTAGATTTGAGTGCCATATGCTTCAACTCATTATTTTCAATGACAATTGTCACATATTCAAATTTTTTTTCCGTTAAAAATATTCACGTTTTTTGTTCTTTTTAATTGACAATCAAACTTTGACAAGACGTTGTCTTTCTTTTTATTTAGAATTTACAAATGGAAAATTCAAAGTGTTAATTAATCAGGGCGGTATAAGAATGAAATTATAATCCGTCATCTAAATAACAATAATTTCGTATTTAAATGAAATGACAAGACAAAATAATAATTAGGTATATATGGATAAAGTAATGAATTGAAGATGTAACAATATATTTTTTCTGTTTTTCGAAAATGAAATGAACAATTGTGATTGAAAGACAAGGGAAACGCCTTATAACAATTATTCATAATACATTCGTCCTGTCATTTTGTATTTAGTTTATTTTATTTTCCAAGAAAAAACTTAAACATGGTGACGTCAATTTAATAAAAATAACAAATTTGAAAATGTCACTTATTTCTGACATCGATAATTTAAATAAATTATTTAAGACAATCCTTCGTTTTGTGAATGTGTTTGAAGAATTTTAATTGAGTTGTTTATATTGTCTGGTTCAAGAATTTTTAAAAATAAATCAAAATCTAAGTAGTTGAGAAAAGTTTATGCTGAATGAAAAAATTATAAATTCGATTTAGAATTTCTTTGTGAATATATGTTTTCATAATAAGATTTTTTAAGATACTGGATAAGGGATATATGAATATAAAAAATGTTTTTTTGTGAAATAGAAAACTTTCATATTTCGCTTATATTTTTTTTTTCAAACACAGAAAGCACTTTTTTTTCAATTTTTATTAAATAAATTTATTGTTCTACTTTTATGAATTTAATATTCAAAAACAGTAAATTTCATTTTTATAATAATATTGTGTACTTCCATAGCACACAAAGTAATATATATTATCTTTACAATACAAAGTGAAGTAAAAAATCTCTTTTATTTAATTTATTGTATGAATATACATACTTAGGTATATAGCGGACAATAAAAACGACCACAATATCAAAAATAATTTCTAAGTAGAAAAAATGTACTTGAATACAACAAACTATGATATAGAGAAAGAAGAAAATGTGAATCAAATATGAAATCTGTATTTGCTATAAAAGCAATATGTGACAAAACAGTTAGAAAATGTGTATTAGCCTTTCTTAACAAAAAAAATAATAAAATAAAGTGAAAGAAATTGCGAAAAGAACAAAAAAATTGCATGTTTGCATGATTTTTAAGTAAATATTTTTGTATATGTGTTATAAACTTTCATACATAAGTAAAAAATTATTAACTTAACTCTTTTTTTTGAGAACAAAATGTCATACATGTGTATTCATATTGAAATTTTCTTTGTCTTGCACAGCAGAAAGAAAACAATAAACTTATAAATAATATACTTTTCATTGTCTCTCTATACTGTAGTTATTTTCTTAAAAGATGCAATTCAGATGGTAATCTGGTGCAATATTCTGACATAAAAAACTAAATTAAATTTAAAATAAACCGACCTTCAAAACAAAGTAGCTTATTAGATACTAACCTTAATGAATATTCAATTAAAAAAACCTTGCAAAAATTTTACGCGAAAGATTGATTTCCTTTTCAATAAAATCTCGTTAAGCAATTTTTCATTTTTTGAAAAATTTCCTTTGACATAAAAATAATCTTCCAAAAAATTCTTTTAAAAAATATGGATACAAGATACAAGTTACAGATACAGATACAAGATACAAGATACAAGATACAAGATACAAGATACAAGATACAAGATACAAGATACAAGATACAGATACAGATACAAGATACAAGCTACAGATATAGATACAGATACAAGATACAGATACAGATACAGATACTAGATACAAGATACAAGATACAAGATACAAGATACAAGATACAAGATACAAGATACAAGATACAAGATACAAGATACAAGATACAAGATACAGATACAGATACAAGATACAAGATACAAGATACAAGATACAAGATACAAGATACAAGATACAAGATACAAGATACAAGATACAAGATACAAGATACAGATACAAGATACAAGATACAAGATACAAGATACATAGAGATATATTTTCAAAAAGATTGTAAAACACAATGAAATTTTTTGAATTTTTTCTAAATACTTTTGTTACTAAAATCCCTAAAAACCAAATCTAATAACTTGAAAGTGAAATCTACATAGATTTAAATTTATTTGTGCTTTAGAAAAAATTAACAAATTTAGCAGAAATACCATAAAATTTTAATGGTTTAGAATTTAAACAAAGGATTCTAAAAATTTTTTATTTTGTTGTACATATAATTCAATAAATCCTTTTTAATTCTCTCACCAAAAACCATTTCACAAAATACGAAAAAAAAAAAATATATAGTTTTTGTATATTTTAAAAATCGAATTATATTAAATAATATTTTACAATTTCACATTCATATTTAATGGATCGGAAAGGATTATATCCAATGCAATTCAAAATATGTAGAAATAAAAAAAAAAAATTATATTGACCTTATCCTTATTCAGACTTTCTAATATGTTCAATATTCAATACAAAATTTTATTCATTCACATTAAACAGAACGATTTTGTGAAATAGACAATAAACATGGATGAAATTTGATTATGCACATTTGGAAAATTGTACATATGTAAATTGCAATCGATAAATCTGTATTTGATGTTTTCATTTTATTCTTTTGTATTTTCAAATACATATAAGAAATTATTATGGAGCGTGAAGTTCATATGTTAGATTTCAAAAGAAATTTAAACTTATGGGAAGATAGTTTTTTTGATTCCCACAAAACGAAAAAAACATCATCATCATCATCACTATTATTTTCTCTTATTGACAATTATGTCCTGAATAATATCAATTAAATTAAATTACAAAAACATTACTGCATTCTAATTACTTACTAAATTATTGATAACCTATATGTATCTTGAAACATTTTATAGTAAAAAGAAGAAATTTAAAAATATTTTCCAATCATCTCTTCTCCTCTGTAATATGTTCCTCAAATCGCATATTAATTTTTTTTTCTTTTAATTGTTGTTACAACCACAAACTTATACAACTCAAAAAAAATTGCAAAATCTTAATAAATTATTTCAATAAATTCAATCAAATGTAATACGTTCAAAGAGAATGTATCTGCATAATATGCAAAATAGGTCGTATCTTGTATTTGAAAGATCAAATTTGATATGTTATTATGCATTTTAATATATGTAAGAGAAAAATTATTACTTTTGTAAGCAAATGTTTAATATTATATATCATTAAATATTTATGTGTACGTATACCTTCTTGTATCTTAAAAATCTATCAATAAATTATTTAGATGCCGCTAACTTATTGGTATAGAAGCAATCAAAAGAAGGAAGAAAAATATGTACTCATAAGAGATAAATTTTATTAATAATAATTTAAACGCAAACAAGATTTTCATGTTCGAATCTATGTGTTTTCAAATATGTTTTTAAAGATCATAAAAATCAGATAATGAATCAAATATTGAAATCAATATCAATGTAATATTCCATTTGGGATAACTTCTAATAAAAATTTATGTTTTAATTGAAGATTATGATCTTAATAACCATTTGAATTATGCATATTAAATTTCGATTACGATACATTTATTTAGGTTACATATAAATATTAAATCCTTAGAAACACCTCTCACAAAATAAAAAGTGCATCCACAGAGCATCTCGTTTTAGTTCAAGGTTTTGCAACATATATAACATCAGAATTGACCTTGATGGTGAATATAACAAGACAATGATGTTCATGTTAACATGACTTTTATCTATTCAATTAAAATACTTTAAATCAAGGTTTTTGTTGTTTTTTTTTTCACGCACTTTAAAAAAAATGTAATTTTTGTGATAAGCACAAAAGTACATTATCCGTAGCTGATTTTTTTTTCTTCTGATTTTTTCTTAATCTTCTTCACTTTTATTGGTTTTTCTTATATTTTTTTTTACGTGTGCATTGTTACAGTTTAATTGCATATTCACACTATGTTCAATTTACAATAATGTAGACTCCAGATACATCAGACGTGTACTAATAAAATATGCAAGTTTTTTTTTTTCCGTTACACATCCTACAATCTTTTAAGTGTAATTATTGTGTCTGAATATCGTATATTCTTGTATGTTGCCGATGGAACTGCATCAGACGTACTTATCGCAAAGTAATGAGATAAATAAATTAACTTTTATAAATATTGTATGGTCACCTTCTTTGTGAATAAACATTGTAGTATGTGAATAAGGTGATTTTGATTTTGTAAATGAAATTAAGTTTTTTTTTTTTTTTTAAAGACAGAAATTTTCAATTTCACGTATGAGGAAAATTCTTTAAAAAATAATTCAAATTTTATATGTAGGTGGTCAAAGTAATCAGTTAAATCAGTCAGTGTTAAAAGGTTTTAATGGATTTATCTTATTCTTAAAAGTGGAAATTTTGTCCTCAATATATTGTATTTTATTGCTTCTTGGGCAACGTTACAATTAGTTTCAAAATTAGTTTCGGTTACTAATCCAAATTCATATCCAAAAACTGTTAATGTACTTTTTCTAAACTTTTTTCATAACCCTTTTGTACCAGATAACAATGAAAGTTCATTTAATAATAATTTTATCACTTTCATGAAATTTAAACCTAATTCTTTTTTTTTCCATCACCGTAATTTTCTCATCATTACTTACATAAAATAATTGTAAACTCAAGAAAATATGAAAATGACTTCCAATCATTTATGCAATAATTTTTTTTTCTCGATATTTTTGCTGCGAAAAGATCACAATTCACAGATAATTTCAATTAAAAGACCATTCAACCCCATATGATTTTTTGACATACATACATATGTATTTTTTTTTTCGCTCATTATTTATTTATTTTTTTTTTCCAATATGAAAAAAAAGGTCTTTAAATGTGCTCATTGCACATTACAAGTAAAATTATATTTTCATGATTCATGATTGCATAACGCATAACATATTTCGAGAAATCGTTAATTTTAATTACATCGGAAAGTAAAAATGAGTTTTAAATTTTATGTGAACGCATTTTGAAAAAAAAAAAAATGTTTGAAAACGGTATTAATAAAAAATATACATAAGTACCTACATTCTCATTATTTTTAGTGTATATTGTGCATAGTTGTTTTCGAAAATCGAAAATGAGAATGAAGAAAAAAAAAACAGGATATTTACCAGTCATGACCAAAATACAAAGCCAAATACAACCGATATATTATGGAAATTGACAAGTAAATGCTGTTTTTTAATGAACTGTAAGATTCATTTTTTGAACGTACATATGTTTTATACACACATATGTATGTACATATGAACATTTTTAACACATATGCTCAGTCGTATGTAGTCTGGAATTTCTATTACTGAAACTCAATAAAAAAATTAATTGCAATCTTAAATTCAAATCGAAAATAATTAAATATTAAATAGTAATGACTTAAAGATACATAAAATGATATATAAATATGATACACGTATAGGCTTATTGTACTTCAAACTAAAATAATTGCGGAAAAGAAACAACAAGATTATATTTTTGGAA
Organism: Bombylius discolor; assembly: GCA_939192795.1. Classification (NCBI taxonomy): domain Eukaryota; kingdom Metazoa; phylum Arthropoda; class Insecta; order Diptera; family Bombyliidae; genus Bombylius; species Bombylius discolor. Next base: position 48,754,001 of record OW584240.1, on the reverse strand, counting down.
AATACGAAAGAAATCGTTGGGAGAAAGAAATTTTCCAGGAAGTGATATAGCCAAAGAAGTTATTTTGACAAGTAGTGAAAAACTAAAAAATTTTTAAAAAAAAGAGAAAATTAGAGGACCTAAAAGGTTTTTTTAATTATTCCTTTTTCTTCAGTGACCACCTGAAAAAATTAACTGATGTTACATGCATATTTATTGAGGACATTTTCAAATTAATTTTACATCTGGCATCAACTTTTAAATAAAAACAAAAATTAAACAAAGAAAATCATGAATTGTTTTCATATTCTTGTATCTCAAATAAAGAAATTCCAATCTTTCGATAATAGGCAGAAATACCTTTACATCAAAAACAATATTTTTTTTCTTTACAATGGAAATGATTTCAAAATCAAGATAATGATTAACTTACAGAAAATGTACTTTATTTCATTTGATTTTTTTATTTGTTCAACTAAAAAAATATCACATAGAATGCAATTGTCGTAAGAAGTATCTGTTTTCAATTGAGTTTAGTTTATAAAGAAAATGGAGAAATAACGAGAAGACAAAGAAAGTTATCGTAATAATACTTTTAATGCAATGAAGATTTTATCCAGTTTTACGTGAAATTTGCATATATTGCAAATTTTTTTTTTGTTTCACATGAACGTTTTTTTAACATTATATAGAATCAATACAGTCCTCATTGTCATCGATGCAGTAGAAAATCAACTAACCAAGAACAAAACATACACTTGATTCATGACACTTACGATTCTGATATCAAAGACGAATGATTGTCACAACCTTGTAATAAATTTAATTGAAAATTTATGTTAAGTGTTGAGATAAAACAAAATGGAATCATACAATGAAAGTTTAAAAATATCAAAAAAAGATCAATATTGTTGAGATAATTATGTGAATTCTAACATTTGAATCATGAATAGAATGTCATTGGAATTTTTTAATATCATAAGCCTTTTATTCTATTTTTATAATAAAAACCTCTCACCTTTCAACACAAAACTAAAGGAAAAATACAAAAGAACTGAGTTAATAAAAATTGGACATAATATAATATTATTAATTAAATTCTCATCATTAGAATATTCAAATTATGTTTGACAGTGTATATTCATATTTTATTAAATGAGATTATTATAGCCGCACACTAATCTCCAATGGTTTGAATTAATTACAAAATCTCTCGTACTATAAACGCAAACTGTTTGCAAATTTAATGAATTCTAAATTATTCACATTGAATTCACAAAGTACATAAATAAGCAATTTGCACAGAATAATAAAATTTAAAAAAAAATGAGATAGAGAAGAACAGTCAATAAAAACAGAAAAACGTTGAGGTTTTATTTTTACACAATGCAATTAAGGACTACATTACATATCCTCGTAAAAGGACGTTGAAAAATAATTCTAAAAAAGTTATTGCTATTTTTTTCCAGTCACATTTTGTCTAATTTAATTAAAAGTTGCAAAAACTAGAGCAAATTTTTTCTATATATATTTATTTAATATAAATTAACAGCCGCATCTGAAAGTTTTTAACAGGATAGTAAGTTTCACGTTTTCTTTTGTCTTCGTTTATGACAGCTGTATAATAATTTACATTATTTTATATCCAGAAAAATTGCAAATGTCATACTTATACGTAAATCAATGATTCTTATACGCAAAAACAAAAGCAATCACAGCCACGGTACATAGTAAACGCATTTAGAACGCTCTGATTACACCCATAAAATTAATCTCGTAAAGCTGATCATAAAAGTCAAAATTAATTGATTTAATTTTATCTCTCATTTCAAATACTTTTGTCAAATAAAATCTTTCACGAAAATTATACAATTTGTACATTCAATAATTTTTGAAGATTTTTATTACGAAAATGAAGAAAAAAAAATAATAATTTTAGACATTAAAATTTATTGTTAAAATTTTATGAAGAAAGTTTTGAAAATTAGCTATGTTGCCATAAAATTTGCAGTTACAAATTTTTCTTGCATTTTTTTCAATACATACTTTACTTTTTTGTGCCTTAGTCTTAAAAAAGTTATTATAAGAAAACGAAGGTTCAAATTTATAGACATCACTTTTCGAAATAAAGAGAAGATGAATTAAACATAAAAGATTTTATGTATGTGGTTCAGGTATATTGAATTTACAATTCTTAAATGAAATTCCATAAGGATACTTGAAATAAACTTAAAATTTTCAAATGAGGCCTTTTATCTTCACCATCATCATCCATTTTGTTGTATGTAGTTTACAATTTGAAGTGACTTACTTTTCAAAGAAATTTTATCTAAAAGAGCTATTCAATTATAACGTGATGATGCATCAGAAAGATGGAATAAGTTTTAAAAAATCTAGGACTAAAAATAAGCTACGTTAAAGAAAAAAATAAATACAAAAATTTAAAAAAAAAAAAAAAAAAGAAGAAGAAAATAAGCATAAAAATTTGTTTTGAAGGAGATTCTATAGAACGTCATTACAGAAATTCTTAAATGAAATTTTTTTTACAAGAATTGCGAAACACAAATACTTCAAATATTAATTTTATGTGCGTTATCGTGATCGTAATCCTTTGATTGTGCATATGTGGTAAATCAATAGGATATTATTTTAAATTTAAATTACTGCAATATTAATGATCCTCACATAATGTATAATACGTTTATATACATCATGTTGTACAACTTACCACAAATCAGATAATTGTATATAAATTTATATAATATGTTTCTAATTATATGAAGTTTATGTGCGTGTTAAATAGAATATATACAAACAAACATATTCGTACAATATACATATTATCCAGAAATTAAGTTTTTTAATTAAATTTATTATACTAAGTATAATAATGTAAGTTACACACAATTGATAATATACTAATCTCTGTGGTTTAATCGTTATTTATGCATTATCTTCATTTAATTAAATTACTTACTTATTATAATATAATTTAACTTAGAAATAATTACATTAATTTCGATTTAATATTTTTGTGGGATAATATTACCTTGTGTGTAGAAAACTTAAAGTTACACATTTAAGTTATCTAATTTAAGCTTTTAAAATTGTAAAACTTCTTTAAATGTATTCTGTATAAATACGCTAAATAATAGTCAACAAATCAAATATTTGTTTTACCTAAATAACAGACAGGATATTTTACGTACAATAAAAAAAAAAAAAACACATTATATCTATAAACATATTTCTGTATATTTTCAAAATATTTTTCATCCTTTATTTTAATTTAATTTTTCCGCTTTAAATTGTCATGTGAGAAAATAACTGATGTCATGTTACAAAAATTCTGTTATTTCAATTACACACCACAATGATGAATATATTGTGTTCTGTGATGCATTTATTAAAACAAATAAACACAACAGAATAAATTATACAAATAAATAAATATTTATTTAAAGAGTTGATATTTGAATAAAATTCACGATACCCATAAATAAATATAGCAAGGATTTTAAAGTAGCATGAAAGGAAAGTATATTATGTACTCGTACATGGACTATTTTTAATCTTTTATCAAAAACTGAATAAATAAAATAAATAAATTCGTATTTTCATTTTATTTATTGAAGGAGTGGAACATAAATTACGAGTTCTACTTTCTTCGTGTATTAATTAATTGAAAAGAAAAAAAAAATCTAAAAATAATAATGACATTTTTTCACTTAGAGAAAACAACTGAATTAATAATTAAACTCATTTAAGTAATCTTGTTAATTTACACCTTTTGAAAAACACGTAAAAAAATTATATTAAAAAAATATCCTTAACAGCTGCAGTTAATTACTCTGTTGCACTTTTTACAGTCTTTTAGCGCATAACAGATTAACAAACTCGCAGAAAAAAAAAAAAGATCTTATTTAGCACATTAATTTAAAACTTACACCTGTGCATTATAAAATGGTCACGTTTTCTTGTATTTTTTTTTAAAGGAAAATTATAAAGAAAATATTTTAAATTTACTTTAAAAGTCCTCTATATGCACGAGAGATTCTCTTACGAAAATTTAATATATTTTTCTTCGTTTTTTACTCGACAATTCAAAAAACATTTTTAGCTAATAAAATTTTTAATTTCTTTTTTTTTCATCTTGTGAAATTATTTCAACTATTGAAAAAAAAAATATGGAAAATTATTTTCAAATGTTTTCCAACAAATGAAAATTTAAAAAAATTCCAAAAATTCAAGCAGAACCATAAAAAAATTTTTCTAAATACAATATTTCATGTAGGACGGAAATTGACATTTGGTCATTTTCAAACATTATTTTGTGGTTTTAAAAAAAAAAAAGTAGGGACGAAAAAAAAAATCCTGAATAAATAAAACATGTATGAGTCTAAAGTTTTGTTCAAATAAAACTGTTTGCTTTTCAAATTAAATTTTCTAAAATATATTTTTATGTGCTTTTTTAAAAAATTCAATTTTTAGTTTTTCATAACTTTTTTTTCCAAACTCGAAAAAAAAAAGAAGAAAGAAAATGAATGAATTTCCGTTTAAAATAGATAATATGTTTTTTTCATACTACTTTTTTTAAATCCTATTCAATTTCCTGATAAATTAGTTTTTCTAATGGTCAAAAATTGAAGAATCCTTTATAAAATTTTTATTAGCAAAAAAAAAACCTTTAAAAAATAGGGAATTTGCTTTTATGCTCTCTTTAATCTAAAACAAAAAGCTTTCATGTACAAACATATATAAGTATGTATATACGTATACATATGTACGAATATTAAAGTTCAATATATGCAAAAGAAATGCAAATAAAATGAAACATTAAACAGAAGGTAGCGGATACTTGGATTGGTTGAATATTCATGTATGTATGACTGCACACTATCTGAAAGAAAATTTATAAAAATGATTTTGTATTTCTATTTTCTTTACCGTTTTTTTTTCTTTCTTTAAAAAAAAAAATCTTGTACAAACAAAGACGACGTTTATTTTACTGATTTTCCTTTTAGATATCATGAAATAAACATACAATCCTTTTTCAGTAAAATATGTAGATTTGATTTATAATCTAAAGTCTATGTTTATCGAGCAATAAAAAACATTGAAAAATGTTTACATTTGTTGTTGTTATCTAGTTCAATCCTTGAAGGTGTTTTCTTACACTAAATACTTTAAAGCATTTTTAAAGCGTATTTGTTCCATAAATTATATCCTTGGGAATTAAAGGACAAGAAAATTAAAACGTCTTGGCCTCTGATATGAAATGTCCTACTTTTTTTCTCATCTTTGCAAAGTAGTAAATTTAAGATTTTTTGTTGGTATTTTTTTTTTATGTGACCTTTATTGAGTTTCTGTGCGCTAACTCACTCATGGAAAATTCCTAAGAATGATTTAACAAAATTAAAGCCACTTAATTTTCAATTACTCATATTCATTTGAGAATTTTTTGTTTTTTGCAAATTTTTATGAAAGATTTATTAAATTAATTAAACAACATTTTCAATGTCTGACTTTAATTGCTATGAAATATTGTGCTTGTAAGAATCTCATTTAGGTGTGGCTATACAAAATGTACTACATATATCTCAAACGAAAATGACATCGAATTAAAAAGACGAATGACAGTTTTTTTTAAAGAAATTTTCAAACTGACTAACTGATCAGTGTTAGCTGATTGGTAACAATGTGTGTTTTTAATTTTACAAAATATTTCAAATGTTATATTGTGGTTTTAGTTTTTCAATAATAGGCATAACCTACAGACAAGAAGTAAAAAAGAAAAAAAAAAAAAAAAACAACGACATGTCGAGTAAATAACTTTCAAATTTTATTACCAGAAAAAGAAAAATATACATATATGTATATAAAATTCCAAATTTAATTCTAAGCGTCATCCAAAATCCACACTTCACTGAAATTCCCTTAAAAGAAAATTATTTAAGCACTCATAATTTATTCATGCGTTCTGTACTGGACCATGATAACTTTTATCTACCTACTTACCTGATGATGCACTTAAATTGCATTTATTCCTCTCTAATGTAAAATTATAATCAAGATAATGATGATGACGATGACGTTGTTGATGATCACATAAAAATTGAAATGAAGAAAATTAAATTAAACCGCGACATAAGCATTTGATGTCTCTAATGAATGTTTGTCATCCATTTTAACGTTGTACCATTATAATAATAATAATAATCTGCTGCTGCATAAATGATGAGGTAGGTTGTTACGAGAAACATTGTGTTGTCTAAAAGTTTATTCTTTTGTTTTTCTTGATTTTATACATTTTTTTTTTGTTGGTGTCTCCATTATGCTAAATAAACTATCTCATAAAAATCATTTTGTCTTGAAACATATTTCATTAAACAGACAGATTGCATGTGACAAGTCATTTTTATAATTTTTAATGTAGCACTAGCTGCTATAGATAGGTTCATTGTATGTATCTAAATATTATGTAGTTTATCATCATCACAAATTTGCTGTTAGATTGTTGTTTAGGTGATAATTTTTATAAGACTACGTTTTACATATTAAATAAATTCACCACACACATACGTACAATTTTTTTTTTATCATAAATTATTCAAATTTTTTTTCTTATAAATAATTTTTTTTTTTTTTTAATGTGATTTTAAGTATCAAATAATAATTAATGGACTTTTCGTGTCAATTTTAAATAAGATACTTATTGTTGAAATAATAATTTATTAATTTTTGATGTTGTACAAAATTTTCAAAATTACATACATAAATGTAGCTATAATTGAATAAATGAGGTGTAGTCAGATAAAATAAGTTTGTCTTAAGGTTTTATAATTCAAAGAAACATCAATTATTATTGTTTTTTTTTTTTTTTTTTTTTTTTTTTTTTTTTTTTTTTTTTTTTTTTTTTTTTTTTTTTTTTTTTTTTTGAAGAATTTAAAAGTGCTAATCCTAAACTTTGTCATTTTTTATCATTTTTTTCTTTGTTATTTTTATCCTTTTTGTTTTTTTTCTTATTTTCCATTCCTCATTAAAATTACAAAATCACAAATAATACGGAAATGTATACTTCATAGTACTTGAAGTACAGATATATGTAGCACTTTTATTAAATAGATTACAAAATTGTATCTATAGACAAATTTCTGAACAATATACATAGTAGAGTATTGTCCACTTTTAGACAACAGATTATCGCCTAAAGAAATATGGTAAATGACTTCATTCCATTGTGTATCTATTTTATAAAATACTTGAACAGTCAACATACGAGTACTAGTATGTACTTGTTTTTTGTGTAGAACTAAAAGATTTATCTATCATAGATTATTTTACTTGTATGAACAAAACTTTATCATGCTTAACTGCTATTACCGCCCAACTGGAGGTTTGTATATTTTTAAATAGTGGGTGGGTGTTTAATTGTACAAAAGCGGCTTAACTTAAAAGAATTCACATTTAAATATTTGAGTACGTACTTATTGTAAATACGAAATAGATACGTCACAGCTATACTAAAAATATTTATTTTGTAGACCAAATAAATATCTTTCAATTTTGTATTTTTTTTTATCTGTTTGTGGCATCGTATTAAGTGAAACCAAAAGCAAAAAATTGAACTTGGTATTTTTCACTCTCAGTAATTGGCGTTAAGATACTTTAACAAAAAAAAAAAAAAAATAACCAAAAAATAATAATAATATAAGAAGTGCAGTAAAACATTAATATCAATCAATATGCCAACGTCCTTGATGAGATGTAAAAAATCGAAAAGTATCAATAACCACCGCATTAACAAGATCAACTACCCGAATACAACAGATACAACAGAACAGACACTTTGTTTTTTTTTTTTTTTTGATACAGGTAGATAGATATACAACAGATACATTAGGAACATGAGTATCCATATTATGAATAATATCGCTTTTAAAAAATATCTGTGTTCTGTGTAATAGAATATTACAACAATGAACACATAGTATGATAAACTGAATGTATCTGACTGATGTATCATTTATTATTAGTTTTTTTTTTTTTCTTTGTTAATCAATTGAATAAAAGGCGCTTATGCGTATTATAAGACATCACACCGTACTGCGATCAATAGTCTGATGATTCTTAAGTATCCCCCGAACTAAACTAACTGAATATATCTATGTATGAGAAACCAATTTAATATTAAAACAACATTTTGTAAAACGAATGGAAATTCATTGATCATCAAAAAAGTACAATGAATCTTATATAAAATCTGTATACATATATGTACAATGTTATATGATGATTATGATGATGCTGTGCTCTGTATGTAATGTTTTATGTAAGATTATGTTCATTGTGTGTGATCTGATTGGTAATAAATCATACACTCCGATAGGCAAAATAGAAACATTATGATTATCATGATGCACTTTTATAAGATTTCAGATTTTATTTCATAGTTCAAAAACGACCGAATAGTTATGATGATGATCATCATCATCATCATTACAAGAACATGCGGTTCTAAAGTATCTTTTGAATGTATCTTGATTCTGTCTATATGTAGATGTACAAGAGGATGATAATTTAATAAAAATCACTTGACAGATTTTACGTTTCTTTTCATGTTAACAAGGAAGTGAAGAACTGTTTGTATGTGTAACTATATGAAAAGCAAAATTTCAATTAATCGATATTATGAATTTTTTTATTATTATTATTGTCTACATTTGAGTTAATGACTTGACTATTCAAGCTATTTTCTATACATTCCTTTCTCGTCATTATTTTCAATGTCCAAAAACATACCGATACAATTACTAGTGGAATATGTAGGCATTGCTACTGTTATTACTAACTACTTAATTCAAAAATATACATATGTATGTATAATACATATTATGTTATGCAGTATTTTCAGTGCATTCTTAGGTTTACTACATTTTTCTATATCCTTCTGTTTCTATTTGATCTGATTTTTTACAGTTTCTTGACAATAAATATTCATCTATCATTCAGTATTCTGGAACATAAAGTTTGTGTCTAAACAACTACATTTTATTTTTTATTTAAATTTTCTTATCGCAAAATTTTAATTCATGAACAACACGTAAATGTACGACTTCTGGAATTTTTCTTCCTTAATACTTTTTTTACTTCTCATCTTTTAACAGAAACAAATTTTAAGCCTTTCCTTACATGAGTTAAATAAAATTTAATTTAATAGCAAAAACATACATAACAAACAATTTTAATTAAAATACACATATGTATAAGAAAAACCAGATTCTTCTTTTGGAAATTGCATAAGAAAATTCATTTGTAAATTCACCACTAAAATGCATATATTCTTATGTATATATGCATATGAAAAGATACACAAACAACATATGTTAATGCAGAATATGTAATGAAATTTACAATACGTTACATGCCAACTGGCATAGTTAATGCATTTTATAAGTAATAGAGAACATTTTAAGACTCTTTAAGGCATATTTATCAGTATCAGTAAAGAATAAAAACCACAGAAGAAAAAAAAATTGTTGTAAATTTTTCAACATTGGAGTTCAAAAATTCACAAATATATTTTGTATCCTTCGTGTGAGATAATTGTTTCAGTTTGTGAATGTGCATTTTTTTTTAAATACCTAAAATAAAATAAACAAGAAAATAATTAAATTGAAATACGGCATTTAAGGAAAAGGTTCAAAAAGTGAATGTGCTCGAAAGGTAAGAACTCTGATCAACTTTTAATTCGCTTTTAATCATTTTAACTGATATACAAAAAAAAGATGCAATTAACACAATATACAATTCAAGTCACGTTTCATTGATAAAATAATATACGAGTACATACATACATATATTTTTCATTTGTGAATATTTTAAAGGGAAAAAAAATGTGAAATGCAAAATTCGGTCTAATATCTGTGGTCTTTTTAGTAAACTCATTTTCTAATTTTTCGAGAATTAATGGATTTTTTTTTTCGTGTTCTTTTTTAAACCTTAAACTGTTAATTGATGACTTGAACAATTGCAAACAGAAGAACTCTATTTTGAACTTCTGCAAAGAAAAATTAATTGTAAATTAGATCCAATTAATTTTTTTTTTTCTGAATTGTTATTAACCCTTTTTCTTTTTTTTAAAAAAATAAGTTTTTTGAAATTTGAAACTTTTTTCCTACTTTAAAAATAAAGAGTTGAAAAAATAAGAACACAGTGCGGTATTGTTAAGTACCTTGATTTGTGTAGGTTCACTTCCTTTTCATTCATTTCAAATTTAAAAGACAATTATTAAGTATACCCAACGCCGATATATTTTTTTATGTAGGCATGTCATCATTTCGGAAATTGTACTAATGAAGATATTATTATTTTTAAACAATTTTTTTTTTGTAAAATTAAATACTTCATCAATTTTACATTATTTGTTTGACGATCACTAAAAAATTAGAATTACCTTACAAAAGAGCATTATTTTTCATGTTTCACTAAATAAAAGACATATGGCCCGATTGTATAGCGGATATGAATGAAAAATGTAACCCATTGAAATATCAAATTTGTTAAAGAGACCAATTGACATTCTATTAAGAATATGAAAAGAAAAATATATGTACGAGTATATTAGGAGTGCGGTGTGTATGTTAACATCAAAGGTATTGAATTTCATACGAGCGACAAACAATCTTTTTTTTTTATTTTTCTGAATTATGAGATAAATCTGAGAAGAATTTGAAAAGTATTTCCTGTGAACGGTTAGTAATGAATGAGTAAAGAAAAACCCTTTTGTTTGAAAAGATTTAACTCATTTTTTATGGTATAACGACTATATAGAAGTTCCAGAAAAAAACTACTAAATCACGACGAAAATTCATTTTGTCTTTAAGTGTGAGAACAACAAATTATCAGCAACCCGCGACCAATTAAGATTTGTTTGTGGATGCATTTTTTTCTATAAATTGCAGAAACTATTGAATGGTGTCGCATACTGATATTAAAACTGTTAGATTTTATCTGAAAGTATTTAGAGTGCAATTGAACAAGTTTCAAAATTTATATACAAAAAATCATAGTACATAATCTATATATTGTTTTTAATGTTCGTCACGATTATAAAATAACAACCTTTTATATATTTTTTTTCGTTTTTAATTACTTAGATTTTTTATTTATATAAAAGTTTTTCAAAAAAAAAAAAAAAAAAAAAAACATACAAATAGAGAAAGCTGAAATAAAGGAATCAATAATTCTAATTAATTGCGCTTGCACTCATGTTAGATGATTAGTTAGTTTTATTTTCACATAATAGGATTTCAGGTTACTTGAAAATATGATGAAGAATCTTAATCTGAAAAAGTTTATTTATTTGGAATTCAGTTAATTTATTTTTTTGCCAATTAAAAAGATTTTTTTGCAATTTTATTTCAAGTTTATTGTAGGGTGAAAAAATTGGATAGTGTTTGATTTTTGGTTTAAAAAACCAAATTCATTCAGGAAAGTGGATTCATACCACACAATCATAAATGAAATATTCAGATACTAATCAGTTTATTTGAGTTTTTGCTTACGCTATGAATTTATATTTTTTATAAATGAGTTTAAAAAAAACCCCACAATTTTGAGTAAAAAAAAAAAAAGAAAAAAAAAAAACACCACCAGTTCTTCATATTGTTTTTACATACAATTTATTCAGAAAAATTTCGATAAAAAACGTATTGTATGTTAGAGACAAATCGAAACAAAACAACCTAACACCGATAATGATATAAATCTGTCGCTTCCTGATCTCATTTTCTGATATCATCACCGCATCTGATAGAAAACCAAACAATATTGTAGAATAATTTTATTAGGAAAAAAAAATCATCTATAAAATAGAGAGAAAATTAGATTATATTTTCAAAACGATAAGAATGAATGAATGAAGAATCTAAGATGAAAAAAAATGCCTAAATAGTCAAAAATTTCCCCTATGGAATAAATTAATTTTATCTAGCAAACAACAAAATATTGTATGTACTTTTTTTAATATATTTATCGGTCGCATATCATGATATTTGAGTCCCTTGTTTGTGGTTTTGATTACCGCAGGGCGGAGAAGACATAAAATAAAGAAGATTTTTGGACTTTGGTGGAAGGAGGAAGTAAAAAACTGATTGTGTGAACGTGTATGAGTGAACAACCTCATTGAATTGGATTATTTATTTATTTTTTTTAGTAATAAATAGCGTACACTGACCTTAAATAGATTATTGATATTAATTCAATAATTTGATCAAATTATTTTTATAGACGTGGGGGTGTTTTATTACTCCACCCAGTCTATAGAATATAACTAAAATTGAAGATACCCTTCATTTTGTGTTTTCTATATATGTATGAATGCAATTCTTTATTTATTTATTTTTAAAATCACTTAAAAGACATAAAAACATTCTTCATAAATCATCCTTTCTCAATGGACTCTTTCACAATCACTAAATTTTTGTCAATAAAAAAATAATAAGAAAATTTCCAACTTTTCTTTTCATTCACCATTCTTTTGTATTTTTCAAGTACGTTTTTCTTTTGAAGTTTTATTATTTACACTTCATTATGAATATTAAATACTCAAAATGAAATTTTTAAAAAGTAAATGAAAGAAATACTTGACCGAGATAATTACATTTTTCTTCAATTTTTACAAGTGCTCTTGGTCAGTTCTATTAAAAGAAAAAGTACGATGAAAAATGTATAGAAGACACCGTTTTTTTACGTATGTAAGTATATCAAATTACCTAAATGAAAAATGATTTCTTAATTTGAATAAAAAATATAATAATTTAATAAGAACTTAAATATACTCTTTAAAATGTCCTTGAAGTATGAATATGAAAAAAATATATAATATGTACGTATATACATATATATTCTTGTTGTTGTGTTTTGTTCTTCAAATTTCATTCATGTATTTCAAAATTATGTGACAATAACTCGATTTTTTAAAGAATTTTATTTTGTTTTTCCACATTTCATTGTTTTTATTTGAAGGAAAGCATTATATACACACAAACAAACAAAAATAATAAATGAAGTGGGCTATAAAGTAACCCACATTCGTGATACAATGACTCTTTTGAGAATCATTTTCAACGACAATAACATATCTCTTATCAACAATACAAGAAAATTTATTTTTTCGTTCTGATAACATTCATCGTCTTATCATTACATTATGCCACGAACATATAAAAAACAATAATATTTTTCTTATGCCACGAGCATTACCATAACCTAAATACACTTGCTCACACATGAAAACAAAATCCATAAAAATACAAAAAAGGACGAATGTTTTCTTTTCATTTTTCAATAACCTTTAACATTATTTTTTATATTTTCAATTCTCTTACATCACTTCATCCTAACAATATAATAAGGATAATATTTTCGTTATAATTTTCATTTTTGTTTTTGTCGATTGAAATCAATAAGAACACGCAATGATAATAAATGAATATAACTGTGTTGATGTTAGTTTATCATAAGTTCTGTATGTTTTACACTATGCAATGTTCAAATGAAAGGATATTGTGAAATATGATTTAAATGACACTTTCTGTTGAAAGGATATCGCCTAAAGATGTTCTCAACTAGTCACTTGGGAACTCATTAGCTAAAAATATTTCCAATAAAAACAAAGGAAAAACCAACAACATTCGATATGTCATTATAGAAACTATCACGTCCATAACAAATGGTATATGTGTGTGCGTGTCCATAACGGTTTTAAGGCAAAATAATTTTTTAACTTTTATCAGGAAGTCAAATTATATCCTTCTTATGTCCTTTTATCTTTAATGGTACTTTAATTCTTTGCCGCTGCCCTTAATTTTCTGAAGTTCATTCAAGATAAGAAGCGTGAGCTTATGAAAATGTCGTGTGTATGTGTTTACATAATAAGATTGTGAAATAAAAACAACCCGCATGATTCTGTCATATGTTGTTGTTTTTTAGAATATCAGTTCCCTTTTGCTTGTGAGTTACGTATGTCGCTCATCTTGTGACGTAAGATAAAGATTCTATATTATATGGATTACTTTACCGAAAAAAAAAGTAACAAATGTTATGAAATAAGAATAGATTTTCAAGGGATAATTATAATTTTCTGTTTGCTAGGATATTCTGAGGACAATTACTTACGCATCTGTTTATCTTTTTTTTTATATTTTTATTTGAAGGGATTACGTATAGTGACTATTTTTGCGGGCGTCTATGGTAACCAGGAAGGCATTATTCTTAATGGTAAATCAATTTTACTGGTCACATAAATTTGACTAAAATATCATATCAAGGAATCTAAAGTAGGATTAAATCCGAATTTTATGAGGAGAATGCTTATTAAATGGCATTTTTTATTTCTTTAATAAGAAAAATTACTTTCTCCCTATGTCGTTATTCTTTTAATTTTTTTTTTTACGTTATTTCAATTTTTTAATTGCTTTTTTATTAAAAAAAAGCTCAAAAGGACATTTTAAAAGTAGGACAATAAATTAATTAAATTTCAGGTTAAAAAGTTAATACCATTTTATAGCTTCTATACGGTGACTTTCTATTATTATTTCAATATTGTTTTATGTAGGTACCTTGAGGCATTATTTTTTTCTCTTCTCACATTTTTTACGTTCTTCATTTTAAAAAAAAATGTCAGAAAAAGAATTAAATAATTTATTTACCTTATTTGATAAGAATTGTAAAAACAGAATACGTGGCAACGGTGACAGTATCTTGATTTTTAAATGAATTTAATTGATCTTACTTGAAGGTTAATTTTTAATTATGCTTTTAATGTCCTTAGGTGAGAATGATAATTTTATTTTTCTTCTTATTTTTGGTCATTTTATGTCCTTTTTTTAAATTTCTTACGAACTAAGCTTTTGATCCTTTTGAAATTTAATTATGTTGAAAAACAAAAATGCCCAAAGAATTGTTTTTGAACATTAGGTTAAGAAGAGCCTGCAAAAGAGACAATCCTGGGATTTAAAGGTAAATAAACGATGATTATTTGAAATTTTTATTTAAATGTAAGAATCAGGAATTATATGGTCTGTTTGATTTTTTCTTTAATTTCCATAGAGAATAGGAAACAAAACTTTGTATATCCTTTTTTGTTTTTAATAATTAAATTTTCCTGTTATTGAATAAATATTACAAAGGACATTTTAAACAATTTTCTTTTCCAACCAAAAAAGTGGAAATAAGTTACAATAAAAATAGTCTTTTAATAAAATACATCAAGACAAACATCTACTCCTCAACTAATCCTTCGTTCCCCAACTATTATTATATCTTTTTTTTTTTTTTCTCTTGTTTTCCTTGATACCGAAATTTTTGTTTATATGGTGACAATTTAGCAAATCATCACTCATTTCCTTTTTGTATTGTTTATTTCCTTTTTAAAGCACTGTCATTTAATGAATATTATGACATTAGTTAATGTCGGGATCGATAAATCATAAAAAACGCACAACAATGCTAAAAATATGAAATAAAAAAAATATTTCATTAGATATTTTTTTCTTTTGTATGACAATAAAAGGATATTATTCTCTAAAAAAAGACTAAAAACTGACAGTTTAACAACAACAAAAAATATTTGATGACCAAAGTATTTACTCCAGTTGTTTTTTTTTTCTCTTTTATTTATTTTTTTTTTAAATTTTTTGATGTTTTTTACTACACATTTTCCACCCACTACCAGTTTAAATTTTCTTAAATACAACAAAAGTAATATTAAATTGTGTAAAAGAAGTCTTTTTTCTCTCCCTTTTTTTTACGATTAATTTTTTTTTATTTTTTCGTACTATCAACATTTTAAATTTTTCTTTTGTGTATTTTTGAAAATTTTTATAACATTTTCATCATCATCCCGGATACTTTTTTTTATATTTCTTTTGTTAAAAGTTCGTACATCAGTTATCTCACAGTGGTTATTCTCTCTTGAAAAATAAATAAATTTTATTTGAGATAAATTTTTTTTTTTCATATTCATTTCATTTGGAAGTGAAATTAATTTTCCAGAAAAAAAAATTGTTTTATTTTCTCAAGTTTTTTTTTTTTTTAATTTTTTTTCTGGTTATTCAAAGAAAAACTTTTGTCATAAATTTGTGAAAAAAAAAGTTCTCTTGTATATTCAATGAATGTTGAATTTCGGAGTTTGTATGTACTATGTATATGTGGTGTGTGTTTGTCTGTGTTTTCGAAAATGAATGATATTATCATTTAATATTTTTTCATGAAGGCAAAAATTGGAAGAATATGTTTTCGTATGGTTTTGTCAGTTTATTTTAAAAAAATAATAATAAATTTGTAAAATGAGAGAAAAAATCAAAACAATAAAAAAATTAATTGAGAAAAGAATTTTTAATTTTTGAAAAAAATATATGAAAATGAAAAGTTTTCTTCATCCCTTTTTTTTGCCTTTTAAATTGCATTTTAATAAAGACAATTTTTTATGTCATAAATTTTATTTTTGAGTTTATGGTTGAAATTTAAAGTTATTTTTGAAATTCAAGTAAAAACTTTAAACTCTTGATCATAAAATAAAAAAGAAATTATTATTAATTAAATATTGAACATGAAATTGATTTAAAATTAAATTATATAACATTTAAAATAATTACATAGTTTTATGGTTTTTATTAAATTTCAGTCGATAAAAAAAAAAATTGAAAATAATATTTAAAAAAAAAATTAATTCGAAACAATGAAAGCTTTGTCGTATTGCATTCAATTCAAAACCAGAGCAATTAAATGTGTACTATATTCGATAAATTGATAATAAAAACAAATAAATACAAATTTAAAAATAAAAATAAAATACAATTCAATTGAGAAAATAACGAAAATTATGAATTTTTTTAATATCCTGTCCTAATATAGTTTTTGCTGTAGTAGATAAACGTAGTTGAACCAATAATACAATTTTCCAACTCAATTAATATGAAAAATCAATTTAGCTATTTAATAATTAGATAATTAATTAAATAAGTTATAATTATTTTTTTTTCTTATTTTGAATATTTAAAAATTTTAAATTTAAAAAGATATTGAAAATTTTGGTGAATTATTTTTAGTTTATTGAATTTCAAATTATTTTAAAACTGATATTCAGGCTGGACTTCTTTGAAAAAACAAAATTTCACCGTATTGTTTTTAAAAGCATTTCAATAATTTTCATGTAAACGAGAAAAAAGGATCAAAAATTGAAACTTCATATTTTGTATATTACTAATATCACATCATGATTTGTATAAATAAATTTGTGTATCTTTGTATCAATATTACACAACAAAAATATCCTTAAGGATACATATTATTCAAATAACCTGTTATCCTACGTTACAAGAATATACAATTTAGATTTTATGTTTGTTTATTATTTATTTTATATAGGTACGTAGAATTTGTAATTTAATCCTTTTTCCTTATGGTAAAAATTTTAGTTCTTGTTTATTACATTTACAGGAATATTCATCATACATAGGTAAATCGATTTATTCACTCTTTCATTTTATAAAGTTAAGTTTTTATTTATTTATTTATTTTTTTTTCTTAAATAAGAAAAAATAATAAAGTTATGAAAATGTTGAACATGAGATAATCATTATTCATGACACCAAGCTATAGGTGGTATAGATTTATTCGTTTTTTTTTTTTTTTTTTACAAAAACCGCAATTGATTGAGATACTCAGATCGATTTTTGAGAAAAATGCAAAGGAGTCGTTCGATACCTTGTTGATTTTTTGGGCCAACAACTTTTTTGTTCTGAAATTTTTAGACGATTTCAAGTTTGATAAGTAAAATTTCTGTATTGGATATATTTAAACTTTTTCTATTTAGCTGGTGTTTATGAAGTACATTTACATATGTAGTTTACAGCATAAACGATAATAATTTCGGTACACATATTGTAGATTTTTTCGAACTTTGTTCTATAATTTCAATCCTTTATGCAATCTATGATTCTGTAATAAATTTCGCTTTTAATTAAAACCATAATGCCTATGGCTAATCGTAACTTACTATACAAATGTCTAAACAAACCGCAAAATTTTTAGCTTGATAAAAAAATATTTCTCTCAATCTATAAGGACACTCAATAAAATTCAAACTTAACTTGTGTGTTACTTACGCAAATATACATAAACTTCGAATCCTCCTGCACTCCCAGTTTCAGACTTTAATTTACAAAAAACTACTTTCACATTTATGTATGTGATACAATTTCAGAAAGTATAAATTTTCAAAATCTCAAATAACAAATATAACACTCAATTTAAATATTTTTTTTTTGGAAAATAATTTCAATAAAAATAAAAAAGATAAAAAAAAATGAAAAACCAAACTACTTAATTCGCTTTTTATGAAAACAAATATTTTCTTTTTAATTTGAAATAAAATAACACCCAAAATAAAAGAATGTTTCTAGCTATATTTCGAATGGTATATTATGTCGCCAAGATGACTGCCAGTGATAACATAAAGTAGAATATATTTTTTTTTAAAAAGGACATTATCTTAAATTTGACAAAAAGACAAAAAAAAAAAAAAATAAATAACAGAAGAGAAAGTAATAAAAGAAATTTTCTTTGAAATTATCTGGTAATTTGAAAAATTAAAATGAAAAAAATTTCTCATCTCATTATAAAACAAGGCACATTATTTATTTGTATTATGCGTCCTTTATTTTAAATTTCTGTTATTTGAAGAAAAAAAAACAAGAAATCCAATCGTAATCAAAATAAGATATCTGCAAGAATAAGCCAAATATTAGTAATTTTATTTTATCTTTTTTTTTGGCTTAGCTAAATTCCTGAAGATATTCCATTATTGAAAAAAAAAAGATAAATGTCATTTAAAGAATATTATGTAAAATTACAACAACAATGATAATACGAAAATTTATTTATTTATATTTTAACACTTAATCTTCTTTAAATTATTTTTTTATTTTTTTATCATTTTGAATTTTAAAATCTTACAAACTGAAAATATCTAAGTATTTAAAAAAAAAAAGAAAAAACTGTTACGTTAATCAAATAGTAAGTAAATGAGGTATTCAAATAAATGCGTTTTGATTCTTATCAGCAATCAATTTAAATTTAAAATTACAAGATAATTTGACCAAATTCTGAGTACATTTCTCAAACTTCATTTCAAATTGTTATCGAATTGGTAATATTTGTTTTTAATTGAAGTCACTTATCAATTTTTACAAGAAGAATTATAGATGAAATCGATAAAGATATGATTATAAAAACCGAGAAAAAATCTAAAAAGGATAAATTGGAAACGTTGTTATGCTATAGAATTTTATCTTTTTCTTATTTTTAAAAATCCATTCTAGCTTATTTTCTCCATTCCATGAGATTATCATTCTATAGTTTGACTTACATTGTGTTTTTTCAACACACCCAATTTTACGTATTTGTACTCTTGAAATTCAATCTCTCTCGGGAATGAAATTACATACATATGTACATACATTTAAACATGAAGTATACATACTTAGGTACTTGCTTTCATGTTGGTACGAAGACCAAAGTATTATGTACCTACATAAGTCCTAAACGTGGACGATGAATAAAAAATAAAAATAAAATAAAAAAACAATTTAGAGATGAAAAGAATAACTTTTTTATTCTATTTCTTTTTTTTTTAATGTTTCAGTTTTTTGCTTCGTTGTTTTTTGCGGTTTTTTGTGCAGAAAAAAATAAAATACAATAAAGACACAATTAAAAAAGAAAAATATAATATTTTTTTTTTTCACCGAAAAAGCATAGCAATATGATTTAGAAAGTATAATACACTCTTATGACATATTTTTTTTGATTTTCCTTTATTTTATTTTGAGAATCATCATATCCCTGCATTAAATGAAATCTAGTGAACAAAAGATCAAGTGGACACAATAAATAAGAACCTATGGTAGCAACAAAAAGCCACGAAAAATTATAAATCTGTATATCCTGGGGGGATATAATATTCCCTCAAAAGATAAATTACAAAACACAGATGATGATACATGGAAAATTCACAATATCCCCCATAGCAACCGTACATAAAACGATTTTTACTGGGAAAAAACGTTCAAACTTATAACTATACATATTTTACTCCTTGGTTATTTGGTTATGGATTTATGTACAGGGATCACTTTGGAAACACAAAAAAGAATTTTTTAACCACATAGTCCTCAAATTAATTTTTTTTATTTGTTTGTGAAATGAAAAATATTTTTCGTTGTTTAATTCATAATATATATTTTTTTTTTTTCATTTTAAGAAATTTGTAGAAAAAAATTGGTATTAGTTCAATAGCGCCAGCTTTTCATAACACAAAAAAGGATAAAACAAGTATTGGTTAAAAAATTTCACGTAATTTTTTCTCTTTTTTCCAAGGACATAAATTAATCTCAATTTTCATTGAAAATTTATTGAAATAAAGTTCTAATTTGAAGAGATAAAAAAAATTTTCCATATAAAAATAAAATGCTCTTTTGAATTTTCATTTTGAAATATCTTCACTATTTTTAATACTTTTATGTTTTTTTTTTTTTTTTGTAATTTCTATATAAGCTATGCTTTTTAGTATACATTATAATAAAGATCATTCATATTCACGTTGAACATTTAGCAAAAAGTCTTAATTTTTTTTTTGAATGAAAACTAAATTTTAAAAATATAAATCTCACATGCATTTCAATGAAAAGTACTTTGCTTTTCAGTTTGAATTTTTCAATATTTGTTTTTTGGTGTAATTCTAAAGAGAAAGCATGATTTAGTTTTTAAACTACTTGTATATTTTTTGTTTTCATGAATAAAAAAACTCTTCTAAAATCTTTTCATTTAAAATTATTTAGGTTAAAAATTTTTGTAATTAAAGCCTAAAAAATTTCAAACTAAAAAATCAGTATTTAACAATTTACATCCTTAAAATATTTTTGTTTAGTCCTTTTTATTTTTCTAATAGAAACTTTTTGAACCTTCACATTTTGCAAACACACTATAGAACGATTTTATGTGTTAAAACCAACATTTTAATTAAATTTTTCTTCAAAGTTTAACAAGTAATATGCAAGGCTTAAGATATATTTTTTTTTTTCGTTTTGTTTCTTCGCTTTCCTGATAATCAAAAGAACAACATTAATAATTCAGTTGTACGTGTGATGACCAAAGTACGTGATAAGAATAACAAAATTAATTTTGAGAACTTTTTGCCTTCCCTAATTTAATTTTGTTCACTTGATAAATCGATAAAGTGTAAAGGATTATGTGTGTGTTTTAGCATTCTGTTTTTTCTTGGATTGTTGTTGCTATAGATTTTCAAAAACTAGTAAAAACTGGAAATTTTTCTATTCGATTTTATTCTCAAATTTTAAAATAAACACTAAAAAATTTTCATGTGTTTATGTTGACGTCAAATTTAGTGCCACAGTTGATAAGGATTATGAATTTTGTCATCCCTTAAAAAAGTCATTTGTAAAATAGAAAAAAATTACATTGCAACTGGTGGATTTTATTGCATTCAAAAATTCATTGTTGTGTAAATTTTCGTTGTATTGAAAGTAAATTGAGTGAACTCATTTTATTTTTAGGGTGAATCTGATAAGTGTCATACAGTCTGCGGTTTACATACATACACATAGTCTAGTAAGGTTGGAACGATGCCTGTAAATTGAATTGAAAGCAACTAAGGGTTTTAATGATAGTTGAATAATTTGAATAAAGTGGGAGTCTAACGACTTTTTTTTTAACGGTCTATAAAAAGTGAAATTTTAATTTGAATAATTTTGAGATTTAATAAATAATGTGATTTTCCTGGTAGTATGCGCTTTTATGTATTTTAACTAAGAGGGATACAGCATAATTCAAACATTTTGAATCCTCGGATGCGTTGCACATGAAATATCAACTTTGTACTCTATGATAAAAACAGAGTCATGAATCAAATAAAATTTCTTTTATAAAATTTTTTTGCACTTGTAAATAAAAAAAAATATTTTTATTAAAAGTCGAAGCGTTTAAAACACTGAGAAAAATAAACCAATGAAAAAAGAATGTAAGGGTTACAAAGGATTTTTACATACACATTTTATATAGCAACGTCAAAGGGAAACAAGAAATTTAAAAGAATTAAATGATGTTGCATATAGCTAACTCATTTTCTTAAATTTTGTTTTTGTTTTTATTACAATTAACTTTTTTATTTGAAACAAAGTTGACACAAAACATATTCTCCTTGTATTAAATGTTCACATCATTTTTCATTCACTTCCTAGTATAATTTTTCAAATACATCCCAAAATAATTAATGATTCGTTTGGGAAAAGTTTTTTAATATTTAAAAAATAAACTTAGAACTAAAACTAAGGCTAATTGCATTTTATTTACTATTTTTTGCTTTTTTTAACCTACTTTTTTCTGCTTTTTCTGTTTTGCATTAATTTCACATAAAATGCAAATTTCAAATCAATCATATTCAACTTTTTTCCCTATTCTTGTACCTACTATTCCTAGATTGTGTTTTATTTCAATTTGGTTGAATTATTGAAAAACAAACTGTTATCCGTTTTTTATTTCAGGAAAATGAAAAAAAGTCGTTTAAAAAAAAACCTCAATTGCCACAATAAGTATATCTAATTCCTTTTTTAAAAAAAACAGTATTTTTACATGCAAACCTCAAGCTCAATGTCGAAGTCAAGGTCAAGGTCAAGGCCAAGGTCGAATTCGAGGTCGAGGTCGAGTTCGAAGTCAAGGTCAAGGTCGAACTCGAGGTCCCGGTTGACTTTGTGAGGACTAGGTCAAGGTCGAAGTCGAGGTCTAGGGTTACTTTAAGGTGAGGACTAGGTCAAGGTCGAACTCGAGGTCCAGGTTGACTTTAATGTGAGGACTAGGTCAAGGTCGAAGTCGAGGTCTAGGTTGACTTTAAGGTAAGGACTAGGTCAAGGTCGAAGTCGAGGTCTAGGGTGACTTTAAGGTGAGGACTAGGTCAAGGTCGAACTCGAGGTCCAGGTTGATTTTAATGTGAGGACTAGGTCAAGGTCGAAGTCGAGGTCTAGGTTGACTTTAAGGTGAGGACTAGGTCAAGGTCGAACTCGAGGTCCAGGTTGACTTTAATGTGAGGACTAGGTTAAGGTCGAAGTCGAGGTCTAGGTTGACTTTAAGGTAAGGACTAGGTCAAGGTCGAAGTCGAGGTCTAGGTTGACTTTAAGATGAGGACTAGGTCAAGGTCGAAGTCGAGGTCTAGGTTGAGATTAAGGTGAGGACTAGGTCAAGGTCGAACTCGAGGTCCAGGTTGACTTTAATGTGAGGACTAGGTCAAGGTCGAAGTCGAGGTCTAGGTTGACTTTAAGGTAAGGACTAGGTCAAGGTCGAAGTCGAGGTCTAGGTTGACTTTAAGATGAGGACTAGGTCAAAGTCGAAGTCGAGGTCTAGGTTGACTTTAAGGTGAGGACTAGGTCAAGGTCGAACTCGAGATCCAGGTTGACTTTAATGTGAGGACTAGGTCAAGGTCGAACTCGAGGTCCAGGTTGACTTTAATGTGAGGACTAGGTCAAGGTCGAAGTCGAGGTCTAGGTTGAGATTAAGGTGAGGACTAGGTCAAGGTTTGAAGTCGAGGTCTAGGTTGACATTAAGGTGAGGACTAGGTCAAGGTCGAACTCGAGGTCCAGGTTGACTTTAATGTGAGGACTAGGTCAAGGTCGAAGTCGAGGTCTAGGTTGAGATTAAGGTGAGGACTAGGTCAAGGTTTGAAGTCGAGGTCTAGGGTTACTTTAAGGTGAGGACTAGGTCAAGGTCGAACTCGAGGTCCAGGTTGACTTTAATGTGAGGACTAGGTCAAGGTCGAAGTCGAGGTCTAGGTTGACTTTAAGATGAGGACTAGGTCAAAGTCGAAGTCGAGGTCTAGGTTGACTTTAAGGTGAGGACTAGGTCAAGGTCGAACTCGAGATCCAGGTTGACTTTAATGTGAGGACTAGGTCAAGGTCGAACTCGAGGTCCAGGTTGACTTTAATGTGAGGACTAGGTCAAGGTCGAAGTCGAGGTCTAGGTTGAGATTAAGGTGAGGACTAGGTCAAGGTTTGAAGTCGAGGTCTAGGTTGACATTAAGGTGAGGACTAGGTCAAGGTCGAAGTCGAGGTACAGGTTGACTTTAAGGTGAGGACTAGGTCAAGGTCGAAGTAGACTTTGACGCGACGACGGACAACGGACATTCATATCAACAATGAAAAACGATATTCAATTCTCTTTTGAATATTTCTAAGTTTATTGTATTTTCATTTAACTTTTAATAATTTTTATGAACTAAAAAGTTTTCGAAATTCTGAACAAAAATCATAGCCCTATGGAAACAAAACTACAAAATCCTTGTTGATTAATATTAGATAATCTCACAAGATATCCTTTGGATATACGTACATAATATGTATGTACATACTATATTTTTACCATTTCCTTCTACAAAATTCTGCAAAAAATGGAAAAAAGAATATTAATTTTCTGTATGCATTAAGTAAAAATCTCAATTACAATCCGTTGAGTCACTTTGTGTTGGTGATGCTTCGAAAGGACAATTAAATTATCTCGTTTTTCTTCTTCTTTAGTAAGTAAATACATACATATATTAGAATGAGTTTGATGTAGTGTGGTTCACCGGATAGAACCGAAACTTATTATCAACACTTCCAATTCACATAAAGATTTATTGAATATTTTTGAAACTTAATCTGAACCAATAAAACACTATCGTGTACACACACACATACGGAAAATTGCCAGAAAGATCTAAAATTTTGCACTATACTTTTCCTATACAATCAAACATAATCCAATTCATGTGTGTGCCAAATTATTCCATATTACACCATATGGTCAATTGATGTTACTAGGATTTATAAATTATCCAAAAACAAAAAAAGGAATTCTATGATCTACTGGCATAGAATAATCAACTCAATAAACATAAATAAATTTCTCTGTATATGTAAAATTTGTTGTATGTATGTATATATATTCAATGTGGTTAGTTTGATTTTCTAAAATTTGTTACTGAACTGGCAGAAACAAATCTCAAATTACATTTTTAGTTGAAAAACGAAATAAATATTGTAACCTAGATTGAACTTTTAATTTTTATCGAATTTTAAATTACACATCAGTTACATCATCTGTGTGTGGACTTTACAAAGCTAATAGGCAATTATACAAAACTCTCTCTCACACATACATACACAAACACACACACATTCATTGCATTCTAACTTGAATTTTACAATTTAAATAAAATTTGGTTGATTTTTATAAATTCAGCTTATAAATCTTATGAAATCATATAAATGAAGCACATACACAAACACAGCTAATATTACACAAAATAAAAAGGATCAATAGCCAACATATGATATATTGTATATGAATCGTTGTGCATCACACAAAATGTAATCAATTTGAACAATTTCATTCAATAGTTGATACGATTTTTTGTATTTATAATGAGATGATTTAAGTATCTAACCATACAACATTATATTAGAAATTTTCACATGAAATATATTACATAAATATCTTGATTGATTGCGGATGTTGATTGTAAATTTCACAATAAAATTATACAAATTTCGTGTAGTTAGTTAAAATTACCACTGAAAAGGAAACGAACTAAAATTATACATGGTTTTTCATTTTATTCTAAAATTAATGTAAATGAGTATAAGGATCGAATACAAATATACCTGATTATTTATATACATATGTACAATGTACATATTATATGCTACAACGGGTATTGATATAGAAAGAAATTAACATCAAAACTGTTAATATCTTCTGAAAATAAAAATCTTCATATATTATTTTTTTTTAATACCACACTTTTCATGCCACACCCATCATTATATTAATTATACCCTAAGTAAAAATATGGAAAACAAACAAACGAAAATTCGCAAAAGTGGTTTTCTTCAAAAGTCAAAAGAAAATACAAAACACTTAATGGGTCGTTGCACTTTTTTTATGTATTGCTCTGGGCTTTTCTTCATAACAGTAGTAAGTGTAGGCCATTATTTCCTCTTACATGTGAATTGTAAAACAAATAAAATCGTTGTCAAAATAGAAATCCTTTTTATTCCCTTTTGTTGTTTATCTTATTGTGTGAAAACTCAGTGAAGGAATTTTTTCTCCCTTTTATACGAACAAATTTATTATTTTCTTTCTTTAGTCTTTTTTTTTCAAGCGTTAAATATTTTTTTTATTTTTCAAAATCACATTTTCTCCCTTTCACATACTATTTTGGATAAATTCATGTGTACAAAGATCAAAAGCCTATACTAACATTTCAAATCAACGCAACAGACATATCTCTCTCTCTCTCTCTCTCTCTTCCTTTAGCCTTTCAGCTATATCATGATTATATCCATGTTTGATTTTCTCTACTTTAATAATTTCATAAATAAATCTCGGAATTTTTGAGTAAAAAGAATCTAAATTGAAAAAAAAAAATATGCAAATATTTCCCAACCATAAAAAATCAGAATTCAATAAGGATAATGTGTTTTATTTTATACCCTATTTTAATTTTATTAATTTTGTTCTTTATGATTTTGTAACCAACGAGACCTCCATTACCACCATCACCTGATGCGTACACATTTCATTTGTATAAAAACTCTTTTTCAATTTGTTTCATTTGATATATTAAATTACTGAAATATACATTCTTTCGCCTACATCACTTTTTTTTTTTTACTTTGATTAATATATAAGTATAAGTATAAGCCAGAGAGTTGTTTTCGTGATTCCAATACATCATATCCTGCTGCTTGTAAAGGTATGATTTTTTTTCCACAAAAAAAAATTGAATTTTTACGTAGAAATATTTTATTTAGAATGGATTTTATACTTTCTATAAAACAAAACAACAAATAATTTCTCAGATTGAAGAGTGACCACATTCCAAAAGATTTAATTAAAAACATTACAAACATGGAAATGACAACTTTACATTATCATCCGCACTATAAATGTTCCATTTGATTTTTTCATAATTTCTTCAAGATATTTTCTTTTCTTTTTCCTTATCACCCATATCCTTTGTTTAATTCCTTATTCAAACCAAAATGTCATTATTTGATCAACTGTGAAGAAACACTTGTAGTCTTATTTAATGAAAATTGTTAAGCAGATGCGTAAATAATTTCTTCCAGTATGACCATATAAAAATTCATCAAGACTTTTCCAAAATTTCAACAAAAAATAAATTAAATAAGAATAAGAAGAAATAAAGATAACTTAATATATCCTTCCCCCAATAAATCCCAGTACTTTTATTTGATTTTTCTTCATTTTTCACATTCCTGTGGGATACAAAACTTTCCTTAAATCTACAAAATTTTTATCCCTAACATATAGAAAATATTTATCATTTTGTTATTATGAAAACAGGGATAATCAAATAAGACATACTATTCATATTGAGACACTGACTAAAATTCTAACATTAATTTTCTAAACACTAAAAATAAATGAGGTTGTTTTAGGCAAGTAATGGACCTTAATTTTATGACTGAAACTGTCTTTTTAAATGCTCATTTGTATTTTCCTTGTTAATTTCTTTAAGTTTTATCTTTCGATTACATACTTTCAAATTCAATATTGTAAGCTTTCTCTTATGTCGTGTTCAATTGACAAAAACAAAAAAGTCTGAAATAAAAAAAATATATTATATAAAGATTAAAGATCTTTCTAATTCATTAAATTGCTAAGAAAGTTAATTACAACTCCGTTTTTAGAGTTTCATTATTTTTATTTCAAATTTTTGAAAATGACTATTTTTTTTTTTTCTTTTTTCTTCGAAATCGTGACACAGATTATTTTAAAAATGTATGTTCATCTCGTATATCTTTCAAAATATGTTTAAATTACATTTCATATGATTTTAGATAAAAAATTTAAAACAAACTTTTTTTAATACTGTACATTTTATTAAAGAAGTAATATTTCTTATTTTATTTTTACAAAGATTAATCTCAATTTTAATTAATCGGGAAATGTCGTTAATTTGTTATTTTCACACTTTTAAATTAAATATGAACAATATTTCGTGATTTTAAATTTTCATATTTATCTATTTTATTGGTGAAATGTACATATTAAAATCAATTTTATTTGTAGAAAAAATAAAATAAATGGGAAAAGAGAAGAAGTTGGTAATTATCTAAAACTTGTTCGTCTTCTCATTAAAAATATATATGTATTTTTTTTTTTTTGATAAATTTCATTAGAGACGTGTATTTTTAGTAAATTTTAAATGAAATTCAATACCATTGATGTTGACACATGTACCGTACTACTGTATTATTTTACTTTTTAACAAAATGGGTTTTACTTGAACAAAACTAATATTTTAACGACCTATAGGTTTCTTCTCATTCGGCTTAACAAAAAATTTAAAAATATTTCAGTTTTTTAATAAAAGAATTAATTTTAGTTTTTGTAATCATCATTATAGATATAGCTATTCTAGGTAATGATCAATTTCATGTTTCATTTAATTCATTTTCATAAGTAAAATTCAATTTTACCCACATTCAATGGCATCACTATATGTATATATTTACACTTTATAAATTTTTCAATATCCTTCCTACATTCAAACAAAATTATAACAAACCCCTTTGGTTTTTTTTTTCTTCAAAAAAAAAAAAAAAAAAAAAAAACATTCCATCAGCATTTTGTAAACTTATGCAATTCCACTGAATAATATTTAGAAAAATGAAAAGTACATTAAAAGTTATACATATATGTACATATACATTTAATTAAATCCTCCTTTCTTCCTATGTTAAAAGCAAATAGCTACCTTGAGAAATCTTGAAAAAATGGACAGATTTCACAAGTATGCAAACAGAAAAAAAAATAAATACATGATTTTTGCTCTTTTATTTTTAACAAGAATATTGTTAGATTTAAAAATAAAAAAATAAAAGAAAACTGTGGGTGTACTTTTTCCATCCTTCAATAATCCTTTTCAAATGAAATTTTTAAAAATTTATTTGAATTTGAATTAGACATTTATTTAAACAAATCAGAGCATGAATATTATTATGATAAAAAATTCATAGATTTTTCAGTTTATTTTTTAAAAAAATTAAATTTTATTTGCTTGAAAAAAAAAAAGAAAATAAATTTTCACATGTTGTGAATGTGATTTAATTTCGTTCACGTAACTTTTTTCTCATTCAAATTTTCATTATATTAATACTTAAAAATTAAATATTAATTTAAATCCTGTGAATCCTGTACATCATCCTGAATTAACAAAAAAAAAAATTCTTATCTGTACACTTTAGATTTTCTAATAACACACATTGTTCAATTTTCTTTTCATTTTATTTTTGTTGTGTTTCTTTAAAAGCAACGACATTTCTAGCATTTTTAAAAAATGGAGATGCGAAAAATTGCATTATTTTTCGTTGAAAACAAAATTATTCAAGAAAAAGTGTAAAAATACTTTAACCTAAATTTTTCAATGTATTTTTGAAATTATCTTGAAAAAAAAAAAACAAACACCATTTTAAACAAAGTATTTAAATCGTATGGGACTCTTAAATGAGAACATCATGATTAAAGCTTTCAATGAGTTTTCTAATGAAAAATAAAGGAATAATAAAACAAAAACAATTAATTTCCACTTTTTTATTTTAAAAGTATGACAGGAACAATAACATATTTTATCTATTATGTTAAATGTTTTTGTTATTTCCTTTTGAGAGGAATAACAGTGGAAAATAGAAAAAGAAAATTTCTTTTAAAAAGAAAAATTAGGATAAAAAAATGAAATTAAATCAGAATTTTTCTCAATCTGGAACTCAAAAAAAAAAAATATGACTTATTTATGTGTATTATAATTTGTAGGACTCTTTAAACATAAGTAATTACTCATTTTAAATAAACTCATTAAAATTATTAAATTCTACATTTTATATTCATTGTACTTTTCTAAGTTTATCTCATCCAATAAACTTTCAATCAGAAATTCTATTTTTCTATCAAACTTACTGTAAATCATTCAAGAAGCTTCTTTTATAGGGAATTATTATCTGGGGTTCTACTTTATAAAATCCTCAATTTAAAATATTCATTTTTATTAAATTGAATATAAAACTGAAAAAGAAATTTATTATAATGGCACTTTGTAAAAGTTTCTCAATAATAGCAATTTGTGGGTTTGGAATTGTCTCTTCTACGTTTATCTTTTTTTATTTTCCTTTCTTTGTTTTTCTTCAGAAACAGAGCATATAACAGAATAATAAAACTAATGGAGTCCACTTGATAATGTGCCCTAATTTTACTTTAATAAATGCAAAGTAGGTGATAATGTCCTTGTGGAGAAAAAAAAAATGAACAATTTTTGACTACTTAAAGTTTTTTTCTTTTAAAAAAAAAAAGTCTTTCGAATTTTTATTATCCTCTTCAATTAGCACACACCCTTATTCCAACAAAAAAAAAAAAAAAATTTAAATAAGGTGAATTATTTTTTTTTATTTTTAAATAAATTTTTCAGATTAACTTGTCATTTAAAAACAAAAATTAATCAAATAAATAATTTCTTTAGATACAGAAATACAGTTTTGAATCTTTCAAATTTCACCTCATACTTATACAAATGAAGAATTCATTTAAATGTTCTCCAGGGAACAATCAGACAATAATCTTATCAGTTTTAGTAAATTCTCTTGAATATCAAAAACAAATCTTTTTTTTTTTTCACATCTACATAAAGTATTTTACATTACCTTTGAGAATACTTTTGTTATTTGTGACTTAGTGACTTAGTTATGTCACTTTCGTCTGGCATTCTAAATAAATCATGGTATAAATAATACACATTCAGGAAGTTTTCAACTTTTTTTCTTAGACTAACACAAAAAGTACGAATTTAGAAATGAAAATCTATTTTTGAAGAAAAATATATTTAGAAGGAACTTTATTCTTTGTTTTATTTTTTTTTTTTTTTTTTTGCAGACTTTTTCATAATCTTTAAAGTTTGACATATTAAAGCTTGAATTAAGATTACAAAACTTTTCAAGAATATAATTGTCTTTAAAAAACTTTTCATACTTCTGTTTTTTTTTTTTATATTTAACGTTAACGTTGTAGACCTTCTTCTCAACGGATGACGTAACACAAAATATTAAAGTAGAACAAAAGTAGGTATGTATTTTCATTGTGTTACATAATTTACCATCCTCATACATGTTACATGTTTAAAATTTGACCTAAATATGTCACATAGCTACTTTATAATATTTTATATTATAATTCAACTTTTCAATACTTTGTTATAATCTCCTAATATTACGGTGGCATATAACACATTTTAAAATATTTAACAAAAAAAAATGAAATAATGAATTAATTATGAATTTACTTTTTTTTTTTCAAATTTCATCAACAAATTTAATAAAATAACATGATATATTTTTTTTTATTACACACACACATTAAATGTAAATTACACATCAGAGAAATTTTTCCATATTGTATGGATACTATAATTACAGTATTTACCACATTGAATAGGTAACACTTAAAAAAAAAAAGGGTTTCACGTTTAAAAGAAAAAAAAAAATTATTAAAATTGGAATAATAAAAGGTAATATTAATATTGTAATTGTTTTCCACATTTGTTTTTAAAAGCTTTATAGACAATCTAAATGTACACATCTGCTTAGCACTAGCACTCCTTGTGTGCTGTCTTACAATTTAATTTACATTTAAATTGCTTGAATGGTTAATTTTTGAAAATGTGTCACTACAACACATAAATAATTTAAAAAAAAAAACGAAGGAAGAAAAAAAACTTACAAATAACTTAATTCTACAGGTTTTCACCAGACTATTTATTGTTTTTCTTTACTTTTCCTTTTATCGTTTTCATTTACACCTTTTTTTTTTCTTCTGTAATTTCGTACATCGTTCCATATCTATTAAAGATAAAGGTAATCGTATAAGAATAACTTCTAAAGTAACCACTCTTTTAACTCTCTCATAAATAAAAAGAAAAATAAGAGAAAAAAAAAAGAAAGCACAATATTAATCGATTAATACAAAGCCGCATTGCAAATGAAGACAAATATCCTTAAAATATAATAAAAAGAAAAACTTTCCGCATTATAATAATTATTGTTAACTGTTTTGCGTTATCTATATATTTTCTATGTATAAATGTGTATGTTTAAGGATAATCAAAATGAAAAGTAGGAATTGTTAGAAAAAGGTAATAATGTTATCTTCAAATGTAATTACACCAAAAGACGTACTTAAAAACGGAAAGTATAAACAATAAAACTATCAAAGATTCATTTATGTTTGGTATTCTGTAGAATTGCGTTAAAACAAAAAAGATATTGTATGTTCCTCAACGAAATTCAAGTTGGTTAAGTCTTAGTTATTTATGGTACCTCGTTAAAAATATCAAGATACGTTACAAAAAAAAAAAAAAAGGATAATAAAGACAGAAAATAAAATGTGCGATAATTTTTGTATTTTTTGTACGCAGCTCGCAGGTATTTTTGTATAATTTTAGAGATTGTTTTTTTGTTAATTTAAAAACCATTTTAACTATGATAAAAAATTTATAACCAATTTTTTTTTTTTTTTTTCGGGTAGAAGATCAAAGAAAAAGTATTTGTGATAAGAATGAAATTAGAAAATATACAAATTTCTTAAATAATATTTAAAAATAATTAATGAAAAAAGGACACTTTAATTCGAGAGTTTTTGAAACAATTTATTAATTAAATTTATGTAATTGTATGCTTTATTTACACCATATTTTGTTGTTATGTAATCATGAAAACTTGCATCACTACTGTTACCACTTCCGCTAAATCCGCTATCTAGATCACCTTCATCAAAATCCGGATTGATACATGTGCGATCCTTTAATTCAATTGATTCTAATGCATTTGATAAATTTTCCATACTAACAACATGTGATGCTTGTGACGTTTTCTCTTCAGCTGTTGGACTTATATCTGGTGGTGTTGGTGGCATTATAAGAGCTTCTAATGATAAATTTAATTCATCTAAAACCCTAAAATGATTATGTTGAACACGTCTAAGTTCCTCTGATTTCCTTGATACAGTACGATTATTTGAAAGAATTTTTCGAATTTCGTTATCATGAACTTCTTCATATAGATTCTCTTCTGATGACGCAAATGGTTCCGATTGTGTTCTTGAACGAAGACTTTTTGCTAAAAGTGCACGTATTGAATTACGAGGTGGACTTTTCGATGGTCCAGCTATTGGATTAAATGGTGTTTCATTAGATAGAACATTTGTATGGCACTTAGAAGAACCAGGTTCACAATATGCATACGAATAAACATGATTTGAAGATGAAGATGGAGGTGTCATGAAATCTGCAGTTGTTGATGGTTCGAATCTTTCCATTGTTGCGGCAATATTTTTTCTTGTCCATTTTACCTTCGTACAGAAAGAAATATGCAAAAGACGAAATTTAATTATTTTAATGACTTTTACACAAATACATAATCTTGTGGTTTTACTAAAAAAGTTAATCCAAAAAAAAAGAAAAAAATAAGAAAATTTTTTTATTGCCATCTTTGACACATGCATACAATACATGCATGATATAGTGAGGAAAAAACACATTATTGAATGCTCTATTCTTTCCTCCATGAAATATTAATGCGAAAAATGTTTTTGAAAATACTTGAAAACGATTCTATTTTACGTAAAAAAAAAGTACTAAGGCAATAAAAAAGAAAAAGAAAAAAAAGAATGCCCATCAGCAAAAAATACAAAAAGCACACTCACCTGCTGTTCAACTTCCATTTTATGATTACTTCTACGGCTATGTCCCCGACGTCGTTTTTCACTAAACGAATCACCAGGACTATTAATTCCATTGTTACGACGAAAACAAAATTCTATACTATCAGTGTCTTCAGGAAAAATGATTTCGCTTCGTCCACCCCCCAATTTAGGTGATGAATGTGAAGATGATGATGCTGATGTTCCTTTTGGAACTATTTTTTCATGATTCATTGTCATGGAATGATGATGATGATGATGATGATGGTGGTGTTGATGTGCGGACGGATAATCAGACGGTGGTGAAAAATTTACAAAAGTTGGTGATGATGATCTTATTGGATATTCATTCAAAGGATACATTTTATATTCTGTGTATTTTTTGAATGTCTTTAAATCAAATTATGATTTTGATAAACTTTTCCTTTCAAATTTTGATGACTACTCGTTAGATTCTTCTTCTCTTCTGTTGCCTTTTTAGTTTCCCTTTAAAATTTTGTTTAGAATTTTTGTTTTCTATTGGAGATTTTATCGTTATAACACCACACCCAGCTCATATGTAAAAGCCTTGAATATGAGCGATATTAATACAAAACAATTAATTGAATGTTCTAATAAATACCCAAATTTTTTTTAAAAAAGATATCCACTCTTGATAACCTAGTTAGCATACAAAAACTGTAACGAGATGAATTAAATGAAAAACATTAATTAGTATTATAAAGAATTAACATTCTAATGTAAAAAAAAAAACAATAAATTAATCATACTCTACAGTTAAGCTTAATGCAGCTTTAATCCTATACCCATAATGTTTGAAAAATATAAATATAAGTACTATTTGAAAATCTACAAAATAAGAAAGGATTTCAATCAAACGGATCGTGAGAATGAAGTTAAATTGTACTTTTGGATTACGGCTCATATGTGAATATGTTAATTTTAACACGCCAGATCTAGATTTTTTTAAATTTGAATGATATATCTTTTTTTATAGTTTTTTTTTTAGCATAAATTAAATTTTTCTATTACATATATATATGTACATATGTAGGCATGTGATATCAGGTAAATTTCTCATAATTTAGAAGGACCATCAGCATGGAGATGGAACCCACATTAAATAACTTACATAATATGTACACACATGTATATGCATGAAGATGGTGCAAAATATATCTACGATATAAATATACAACATATAAGAAAATACATAACATAACTCCAAATTGTTTTGTCTTAGATATAAAAATGCACACATAATACATATACATATGCATATAATATACATATGTATTTAATTTTTACATGTCATTGATTTTATTTGAAAGGTTAATCAATACCAAATGTACTGGTCGAATGATTTAAAATTAAAAACAATATTTTTTTTTTGTTCCAAGTATTTCTATGAATATTCAACGGAAAAAATTTTAATCAACTCAGAAATTTTTAATATGAACATTTTTTTTTTAAATTTTCATCAGTTTGGAATATTAATAATGTGTTCCTGGTGTTTCTATTCACTTTCACTTGACTGGTAGTTTGGTTAATAATAATTGAAGATTTCAAGAAGAGCAAGAAAGACTGTATTTTCTTATGAATTCCATTCTCAAGTGAAGTGTATTTTAAAAAGAATTTTTTTCTTGTTTTGAAAATGAAACCGGATATCTTAAATTTCACATGAAAATGACTTTGTTTTAAATTTGTTTTGTTATTATTTTTAAAAAGAATAAAAATAAAAATTCATTATGAAGTGATTATTTTGTGAATTGAGAATTCGAGTCGATATAGTTATTTATGAGGCCATTAAAAATCGGTCTTATTTCCTTATTTATTTATTTTTTTTTTTAAACAATGATGATATTGTATTCTTAAATTTAAACATGAATGCGGGCTCCACATTTGAAGAGAAGATTTGTTAAAGTCACCATATGACGTTTTATGTGATTTTAAGACAAACTACTTCTTGATTTTTATAAACAGTTTCTTAGTCTATTTTAATTTTTATAGCTCTGTTCTATTTTCAATTTAAATATTCTGCAGTATTTATGTAAGCTTATACATATGTGAAAGTTGTTTATTTTGAAACTTTTGTTTATATAAAAAAAGTCTTGTTTTTGAAGTTCATCTTAATAAACTAAGTAATTATTTAATTAAAAACCATACTAACTGTTTTTTAACAACGAAAAGTAAAATTTTAAATATTGTATATATTATACTAAAATAATAAAACTGTTATTTAATAAGTGAGATAATGTGAAACAAAGATACAAAAACAAATATCTGAAATTATTGAATATTTAAAAAAGCTATCATATAGAACAAAGGTGATACAAGGTCATTATCATTTTATGTTCTTCACATTTATATTTTATAGATACTAAACCTTCTATGGGCTATTAAAGAGTTTATTCAATAGATAAAATTATAAATTAAAGACAAGATACAAAATAAAATGCATCTTTCGTGAGATTAATTGAAGTTTGTAAAAGATTTTATCTTTATATCATGAGAAATTTCTATTTGTATGTCATTCTTTCTATTAAAATGTACACACATATGCTTTTGAGATTACATTCACGATATATCCCCTATAAAAAGTTTTAATACATCAAATGATATAATTTTCATGTAAACTATTCAATTAAACAAACTTTTGAAAAACAATCGTTCAAGATTAAAAATATAAAAAGAAAATAGGATAGTATTAATTTTTTACTTTCTTTCTAATCATGTTATTTTTAGAAGTTTTAAAATTGATTTTTAAAATCAATTTATTTTGCTTTAATTTAAAAATAAATTTTAATAAAAAAAAAAATACACCACAAAAGACTATTTCAACTTTATAAAAAATGTATCTTTCATCCCAATAAAATCATAAATTATTATACGAGTACATGTATATACACGCATATTTAGATCCTTCTAAATTCTTTAACAATCGATTTATGTTCTCTTCTATTTTTAAACAAAACAATGAAAAATATTTTTAAAATTTTGAACTGAAAAATTTATTAAATAACTGAAGTTGAACTAATCATAGTTATTTTTGAAAAACAAAAAAAAAAATAATAATAATTAAAATAGATCCTTCATCATACACATGAATAATTTAATGAAAAATTATTACAATTTTTTTTTCTACTGAAATTTTACTAAATTGTACAAAATTTTATGATGAATTTAATTCTCAAGTGGTTCTACTGAAATAAAGCCGTTGTGTTAATATTAGGATTTTGGATTATTTGAAAAAAAAAAAACTGATTTTATAAACAAACAAAACATCCTTTTCCTAGTCTGTATTAAAATTTTGTAATACAGAATTTTTATTCATTTTAATTCTAACGTTAAAGCAAACATTCTTTTTTCTTTTCTTTTCTTTTTTTGTAGTTGTAATTTATAGAATTTTATTATCCTAGAATGTGTGAATGTATTTATTGACTTAACAATGAAATTAATTTGCATGTATTTCATGTTAAAAATCAATGTAACACAATTTAAAAAACTATTAAAACAAAACAAAATTTTTGTTCTATATAAAAATTCTTTTGTTTTTAAAGCAAACTTGAATAATTCATCCTTGTAAAATAAGAATGGAAAGTTCTATTAGTAGAAATCATTAATATAATTTATATATAAATGATTTGTAATATCTATATTACACAGTTGTATGTGTTGTCTTTGTTGCTTAAATTTGATTACATAATTCAATGCATTATATCATATATGCTGCATTCAATGTACATTTACATATGTAATTCATGTATAATTGCTAAAGTTTAATACAATTATATGATAATGAACTTTAATTCAAGTAAATAAATAAAGAGAATGTTCTTTATGTTAGTCGAGCAGTGTAATCACTTCATTTGCATCGTTTTAATCAAAAACAAAATTATATGCATGTTATATAATATAATGTTTTAAAATCCATGCATTATTGGAGTAAGTTTATGTGGTATATGTATGTATATGTAAAATATTTCTTTTGAAAAATTTAGACTATTCAGATAATTAAACATGCTTAATTTTGTACGAAAACTTTTATAATAAAATTGTAGAATATTGCTCAAATAAACAAAAACTTCTATCAATAATTCGACGAATTTTTTATGCGTATTTTCATTCATAAAAACCTTTTTCTACCGCTTTACAATTCAATTAGCAGTTTTCTGATTATTCAGCTACCATATATTATTAATTCTTATTCAACGTTAATTATTTTATTTTACATTTATCTGAATATCATATTAATTTATTATTTCACCTGTAAGTGAGTAGTTCATTGATGAAATACAATTCCATTACAATATGCTAATTATAAGGTAAAATAACCATCCCTTCGATAGTCAGTCCTATTGAAATCGTGGCTTTTAATGATAATAATTAATTATTTTACACGTTAAATACCATTTTCATATTATTTTAAGTTTTAAATGAAAAAGGCTACAGAAACAAATTCTGATCATTAACCAAAAATACACGTAACAAAAATATTATATGTCTGATGGTCCATATGGTATTGCAAAAGTAAAAATGAAAAGTAGCAGACTGTGTTAACTAAAAAATACAATTTAGAAATTTGATTATGAAATAAAATTGAAAGTTTTATTTCCAAAACTCGCGAGGCAATCACTATATACAAAGCAAAAATACTATATTAAATAGATTTTCATTGTGTTTTAGATTTCTGAGAATAAAATTATTTAAAGTAATTTTATTTTTTACCAACAAAAATTAATAAGAATATCTTCTCAAAAGTTACTATGAGTCACTTTTATGAAGAAAGATATAAAGTAGAAATACATCTTCAGAATTCTTAAAAGTTAATGAAAGCAGACAGAAGAAGCTATTACAAAATTTAAAAAAAAAATATATGATAGAATTTTTTAGTATCCTGGATAACAAATAATATCCTTCTTTGAATTTTCTTTATAATATAATATCCTCTCTTCAAATATTCTTCTTGTGAATTTTTTTTTGTTAAAAGCAAAATGTTATGTACAATAGATTCACTTCACACACAATAAGATAAAAAAAAAATTGAAACTGTTACATAAGAACGAGGCACATAAAAGAAAGTTTTTAGTGTTCATATTTCAGGTAGAGTTCTATTTCATAGAATTTTTTACTTTAAAGACAAAAAGTTGAGAGAACATTTGTGAAAAACTTCACTTTATTTAAGAAAGTGGTTCTATTTTTAAAAGCATAAATTATAAGAATTATGTACAGAAGATATTTTTATATGATCCGGAACAAAAACGTGTAGGTGTATGTGTATACTTTAAAACTAACGATAATCCTTTCCAAACTACATTCATCAAAATAGCTCTCCCTTAAGAAAAATAGTTAATAGTCAACATATTATGATTCCTTTATCTCGAATGAATCCTTCTCTTACTTATTGTTCGACGTACCTTATGCGTGTTACATTGGTAAATTTATTCAAGGTAAAATAGTAAAGAGTTAACAACATTATAAAGCAAACACCTGTCGTCCTTTTATGGAATTTTTAATGTAACAAAACACAAGCAATTGATTGCTATTGGAGTTATTCACGTATAACAACAATGTGAGTAAATTAAAAGTGTCAGTCAAGGCTAAAAAATCAATATACTCAATAGTTTTTACCTCCTTTTCAATGTGTTCTCTTTCGATTGATTCGATTTTGTGTATAGATTTTACCTGAATTTTAAACATACATGACTATATTTATGTAGAGTAAACGCATACACAAGAAAAGAGCAGATGCATGAAAAATGAATATTATGCGTTTTTGTTTAAATGTAACTTCGTGTGGTGTTAAATGAAATAAAAAGGCGGAAGGCTACTTTTTTAAATTAAATATTTCTTTTTACGGATCGCCGAGCTGCACAGTTTATGTTATTATTATTTTTAGGACTGACAATATTTTGATCGGGAATAATTTTTACCTTTAAACTGAAGTTAATTATTGAGAAAAGGACATGAACAACAGCTGTTCAATATTTTTTTAGTCAATTTATATTGAAAATTTTTCCTTCTTGCATTGGAAATAGCAAAAATAGAAAACTACGATACAAACCAAAAAAATGTGGATTTTTTGTTTTGCCACTTTCAAAATAATTAATATTTTAAATTATAATAATATTTCTATAAGACCTTAAAAATTATCCTTTTATATAATTTACATAGTTTTTTAAAAAAAATATTTTACATATTTGTTTTCCAAGACAGACAAAAGTACGAATTAATAATTACTTACCAGTATTCAGTGATCTGTTCATTGTTTATATCCTTGCAGTTTGAATCGTATTTCAATACAGAGGTGTACTGGTTTTGGAAAAGCTGGCTATTAAGGATGAGATACCACAAAAAAAAAAAATGTAGTAAACAACGTTTTTATAGTTAATTGAAAAACAAATTTTAAAAAAAATCAATAAAACACAAAAAAAGTGATATCAACGTTTAAGTATTTAAATTTTCTTGATATCCTTGAATATAAATTAGCAATTTTATCTTGATTATTATTTTCTTTACTCTATTTGTATATTCTGATACACAAACTGAGCTATTCTAATTAAAACACCCACACATTCACATATAGATTGAAAGCGATAGAAAAAACAGAGTATGAGATCTTGATGCTGTACTAAATATCCTTATTGGAATTTTTATTTTGTTGTCACATTAATATTAATCCTTCTTCGTTGAAATTGTTCCATCATCGGTAAAAAGACTAATGAATGATAAACATAATGACAATCTTGGTGATGAAAAAATGACAGCAATCAAGGAAAAGAAAAATAAAAATCAGTTACGTTCACTAATTATAATTTATTATCCTTTTCCACTAATTTAATTTTCTAATTGAAGATTTTTTTTTTTTGCAAAACTGACACTGACCACCGAAATTTTTTTTTTAAATTTATTTCCGAAAAATCTTTAAGTTGATTAATAAAAATACATTATTTTCAGAATATTCCTACATTTTGTCCTTTACCTATGTATCTATGTATTATCTATATATTTTTTAAAGATAAATTAAAATACTTCTTCTGTTACAAAACACTTCCACTCACTACGAAACTCTGATCAAAACTAATTTGATAAATAAGATTTTTAAATGAGCTCTCAAGAAAACTTACAACGGACTACATTACCGATTATTTTCAACGGAAAATTGTTGATGGAGTATGGATGGAGGCAAATAATGGAGTAATTTTTGTGCTTTATTAAGTCAGTGTGAGTAAAAGAATATTCATATGTGTTTGTGAGTATATTACAGTTCATTATAACTTTTTAAAGTTAGTAAATTACACGAAGAACAAAATAAGAAAAGAACTCACTCGACACTGGGTAAAATTACTTTTAAAATCACTCAAGAGAGTCGTTAGACGTGTTATCTTATCTGTCTTCCCACATTATTCCATCCACAAAATTTGAGTCAAATTATAACAAAGTCAATCATTAGACAATTCTTGATACTGGCTGCTAAACTTTAAAAAATAAAAAAGAGTCCTTGCTGCAGTAGAATATCATAGATTAATTGTAACTCGGATTGTAATTCTTCTAATCATTTCATCTAATTTATTTATCCGTTACTTCAGAAAGCTTTATTCCAGTACAAAAATTCATTTAAAATAATATTTTTAGATTCATTTTACTACACAACATTTTTCTCTCATAGCACATGTGCAGTAAAATATATATTATATTTCGTTATTTTTTTTGACAGGATAAAGTAGGATTGAATCCTTGGAATCAAAAGTCGCAACAATTAATAAAACAAATAGAAAAGTCGATTAACGATACAGAAACGATTTTAGCCCTCTGGAAGCCTATAAATTTATTTAGGTTTCTTTTTTTTTTACATAGTAAAAATTCCCATGAAATAAACAATTTGACTGTATCTTATGTTGGTAATTTTTTAAATATAAAATTAAATCACATTGTCATGTATTATTCTTATTTTTAGAGGCCTATAAATTCTTTTAATGAAAACGATCTCGCATGTTATAACCCATTTTTAAATTAAATTTATATGAAAGCTTAACTTCTTACAAAAAATTCTTTTATATTAAACACAAAACATTTAAGCTATGTCATGTTTAACAGATCAGCATTTTTTTCTTCTAATTCTTTATTTTGTATTTTTTCTTGTAAAAAAATATGTAATAAAAATCAAACGAATCTTCGTTGAACTGCTGTAACTCTACATTGCTGTGCTTTGGTGTTGTATGATGTAGTTGTAATTTTATTGTAACATAATCATAATTTACGAATAAACAATTTACAAGAAAAAAATAAAAGAAGAAAATTACATTTATTACCATCAACTGGAACTGGTGTTTAAAAGAATGATCAACTTAGTAGCGGCAGCAACAGCAATAGATTTTGAATAGAGTAGAAATATAAAAAAGATACATACGTACATATGTATAGGTATCCAAGATTTAGATGAGAGGATCCAAACAACATATTACAAAAAGAATATGTGGCGATTGTGATCTTATCATGTAGAAATTAACCTCATAAAACCAATGCTCATTTTTTTTCCAGAGATTTATGTGTTCATATCGATGACTAAACTGTGACTGAAAAGAAAAAATCTAACAAGAATAAACTTAACTATAAAAGATGGTATTTTTTAAAAGATGCATTGAATTTTTTATTGAAATAAAAATCTGTTTTAATTCATTTGAAACAATTTCTGATTCACAACGCATACTGAAAATAAAGTAGGTTGTCGTTTGATTCAAGAATTATTCTAAGAATGTGAAGAATAAAAACAACCAGAATCTAAACAACAAGGTACCTCCACTTAATGTGATACATTTATCTTCAGAATCAGAATCAGTAGCAAAAATGCATTTTGTAGTACAAGAGTAAAGAGTTAATTTATAATCATTTATTTTGTGTTTTATTCTTTTTAATTTTTTTTTAGGTTTCTTCATAGTTTTTGACAAAATAAAAACAAAAATCAATGTGGCGCACCTTAGGGTTGTAAGTTCCCTTTGATTTTTAGTTAGAGCATTTATCTATTAAAGCAAATTAAAAATATATATACCAATTTTTTAAATTGAATAAGAAAACAGTGGCACAAAAAAGACACCAGCAAGAAATTTTGTAACAGGTATGTGAGTAAAACTCGCAAAATATCTCTTAACTAAATCTGCAAAAATTCTAAAAACACATAAGAAGAGTAGTAAAAGCATGCATTCTCTAAAAAAGATAACACCCTGTAGAGTTTATTCACATAAACTTCAATGCACATGCCATAGAGCTACTGAATAGCATGAAGATTAATTAAATTACCCGGTAGAACATTCCATTCAAGAAAAAAACAAAGTAAAGTCAATTAAAAATCGAAAATAGTGTATTAACGTATTTTACTCGCCAAAAAAACGACTCGGACAAAAATTAATTTATTTGCGTGGGTTTAAATCATATTAGTAAAGATCACCTCAATATTGGTGGCTGATGCTACCTGCTTTTACACAAAATTCTTGAATGTTATGCGTTCCGAAGACCCTATCAGTTTCAGTTAATCAAAACTAAAGGAAACAAAAAAAGAATAGATGAAAATTAATTTTAACCGCGACACAAGAACCTTTTGAGTATCTTTTTATTGAGGATTCTTCAGTCGTTGTATAGATGTGTATCGTCAAAAAGATGAAAAAGTATAAGTTAATGATTTTTTAATTTGTGAGATTTCAAACTGTGTCAGTCATCATTTCACATATGATACATATGTTTAGAGAATTTTGTCTTTGTTTTATTTTTTGCCACAAATTTAATTCCAGTTTGTGTTTTTCTAAATAAATTTTTTGTTTGTTTGTTGTGAAACTTGTTTAGATGAGTTAATGTTCATGTGTTGTGACACATTACATGATTTTGAAAAGCCTTGTTTCTTGTTTTCGATCAA
This sequence comes from Bombylius discolor, assembly GCA_939192795.1. Lineage (NCBI taxonomy): Eukaryota > Metazoa > Arthropoda > Insecta > Diptera > Bombyliidae > Bombylius > Bombylius discolor. The sequence goes on along the minus strand of OW584240.1, from coordinate 48,710,233 downwards.
TCTTAAATAGCCTTAAAGAAATCACATTGTTTTATATATATCACGCGAATATTGAATGTTTTTGACCTTTTTCTAACATAAAAATGCCTCTGATATGTTAGTCAAATGGAATCTTTAATGAGCTTTTTTTTCAAATTAGGTCACATATTTTATTGAACCCTTTTATCCACTTTTACAAAACCCCATGTAGTTCTGTATTTTATCGTTCAAATTTCATAAAAATATAACTTAAAAATTAATCATTTTAATTATACGTTTTAAATCCTTTTCACATTGAAAAATTCACTTTTTCGGTAGCACTAGAAAAACGTTTATTAATTTTCTTGTTGTTTTGTTTTCAAAAAGGCTTTCATAAACTGAAAGTGATTTTAAGACAAATTGATTTCTTACATTTTAAATTATATTTGTTACATCTTGAAAGAATCTCAGCATGGCTTAAATTCGTAGAAAATATCTATGATATTCTATGTCTTCGTTTTTGTATGGAACCCTATAATTTTCTCTTCAGTCAAATTTTTAATATGCTTCTATCTATCTTTTTTTTTTCAATTAAAAATTCTCCTTAATTACTTTTTATTTTTTTATTTTATGGAAAATAATATATTCGATACGATGAGAACTGAAATAATTTTACTTTACACTTTACGTTTAAAAAAAAAAGTTGATTTTTGAGGTATGAGATACGTTAAAGATATATTATTTCATTTAATCATTTTATGTGTTTTGTATCTTTAAAACTTTTAGAAAAATAAACGTTCAAATTGAATTGAATTAAAAAAAAAAAGTACTTTTAATTAATTAAGAAAAAAATTAAGAGAAAAATTTTATGACAAACAATTTCCGTGAATTGTATAAAAATGAAATAATTTATCATATTTTATAGAGAACCTTCATTTTAGGGTCTTAATAAATTCCAGATGAATTGACGCTCATAAAAATGTATTATGACTTTCATGTAATAGATAAAAAAATTAGAAAAAACTTACCTGAATATTTCACATTTCAGTAATTTTATGGTTAAATTGAAAAGTTAAATACCCGTGAGTTCGTTGATATATGTACGTGTGTGCTATGATGAAAGATAAGTAAACATTTTGACTAAATATTGAAAATAGGTTCTTTTTATTTTCTATCTTTGTGTGTTTATAGTTTAGTTTGTGTAATTATTTTTGAAAAAAATGTAGAAAAAGAAAGATTTTCATCTTTTTAAATTCATCATTTTTAATGGTTTTCTTTCTTCAATGTTGTACTTTTTGTATAAATGATTATTTTCTTTTCTAATTTATTGAAGACTCAAATTAAATTAACAACTACACCTTCGTGCTAATATTATTCTCATTACAATTTTCTGAACAAAAAAAAAAAAATGGTAAAAAGTTATGATAAACAATCAAGATAAAAATGTTATATGTATGAACTACAAGACGAAAAAACAGAAAAATCTTTGACGACATCACTGTCACGGACTGGTTCGAGCTTGATACGATTAAGATAAAAATCTTGAAACATTTATAGATATTCTTTGTTTTTTTTTCATATTTTTGGTTAAAAATATTGTTATTGTTTGAAATTTAGATTTTTTTGGTGACAATTTTATTTACTGTAATCGATTTTTTTTTTTTTTCGTTTTTATTGTCACATAAATAATTCTGCAAATTTGCTTGTGTTTAACATATTTTATTTAAAATCTGATATCATCAAGTAATAAAATCTTGCTTAAATTTAAATTTAAAAAAAAAAATATGCAATGATCAGTTTTAATGAAATCTGATATCATTACGAGAATTTAGAAAACAGATCTTATAAAAAACATTTATGTATGTAAAAAATTACAATTTTCTTCTTCAGTTTTTTTTTTTTTTAATAAAATGTTAAAATTCAAGGTGAATAACAAACCTGAATGACACACATACATATGATATTTGACTTTAAAATTCACTCAGGCCTTAAATAAAAAATGTATTTTATGTAATAAATATTTCATAAGAATTGAAAACTGAATATAGGTGATAACTTTTCCAACCAAAATTAGGTTAAAAAAAAAATAATCGAATTAATTGAAATTGTCACCATAAGTTTAAAAAAATAATAAGAAAAATAAAAAACTAAAAATTTCTTTAGCTTCTTAAAAGTATTGACCTCATGCAGAGTCAGATAGTCAGAGCTAAACAACATACATTTATGTCATGTGTGTACGATGACGACCATTAAAGGGCAACCAAAATTATGTACCTGTCGTCCTAATTTCAATTTTAAACAATTTCTTATATTTTACGGTATCTTTTCTTTTAAGTACCAATTTATGTACATTTTTTTTTTTCATTTTTTGGTTTTTTTGTTTCTGAATTTTTTTTTTCAACTTGACTAACTGTTAACCGCAGGGTGAACTCCTCAAGAAGAACATACGCTTTTTATTTTAATTTTAGTTTTTATCTTTTACTTATTTATTTTATTTTGTATTTATTTCTCTTTAATAATGAAAAACATGTACATACTTTCTTAAAATATATCCTGACAGAGATACCAATTATTTAGTTTGTGTGGTAAATGTTTGTAAATAATTTTCCGGTTCAATCTTAATTACATGACTTACTTTTCTTAGCATTTCTGAATTAATGTTATACTTATAATTGTCTTTTTGTAGATATTTTGTGAAAAGTTAAAAAACAAAAAACAGAGTTTTCTTATATGAAGATTCGTTTTCTTTTATTATTATTTCGACAACAACTAATAATGATGCCAATGATAATGAAGAAGACGATGATGACAAAGCTAAGAAAAGATGAAAGTCATGAAATATTTCATAAAGCTTTTTGTTTTATAGCTAAAGGATATTTTCCTTTGAAAATAAAAAAAAAAAAAACTACATAATACCCATAAAATTACTGAAATTGCAATTTAAGCATGCAAACATCATTTTCTTTTTTCCATCATTAAATCTCAGATTGTTATTTATCATGCCAAAAGGAAAAAAGGAGAAGTTTATGACAATTATTGTCTTATTTAATATTTTGTAATTATTGTTCCAGAATAATAACAATGGTAATAATTGCATTTTAATATTTTTGGCAGTTATTATAGAAAAACGGCATTTTTTTTTTTTTTTTTTTTTTGTTACAGAAAATTGCAAATTAGCAAAATCTTCGTTCTATGAGCATAATTTCTATGTAAGTTTTTTATTATTATTTGTTTTTTTTTTAAATTTTTAAGGTAAAAAATAGATAATTTATGTAATTAACTGAACAATTACTATACAAAGTATTCAAATTACAATTCCTCAGAGTAGTTTTAATCGATGGAATTCAATGCTGTAACGAAATGGGTGTACATTTGACTTGAAGAAATAAATTAAGAATAAAAATAAAAAGTAATTACTTGATCGAGTCGGTAATTTACGAATTATGAAATTCAAATACACACATCCAAATACAAATTCTATCTTGTTCTCTTTAAGAACTTGATGCATAAGACAGTTGAAATTTTATGATATCAAAAAAAAAAAAAAAATTATTTACATGTTTAGAACAACTATCTGTTTAGACTTTTCAAGAATTAAAAAAGCCTACTTCAAATTCATCTATATGAGATCTATTTTCCTTATAAGAAAATAAGTATTTCAGCACCTATTATCAGCTGTGTGTAAAAAAAAAAATTTTTAGCAATCTGTCAGTTTATCAGATTCAATCATAATATTTTTTCCTACTCGAAACACACAAAATAAATCCTGTTTTTAACTTATCATCTTTACAAAACCGTGAAATTCGTAAAACGATTGTATTCTTTTATTTTGATAGTTATTAAAATAAAAAAATTGAAAGAAATGATAACAAGATGCATTCTTATATTGTACACGGTGAAAATCCTTTTGATGCATTCACTTTTTTATCCGATATTTTCTTTTTCATCTTCTAAACCTTTTTCGTTTTCAATGCTATGTTGTGCAAAAAAAAAAGGATACCTTTTATAATATCAAAAGAATTGTTACAATATAACAAACTGAGGATTACATTTCTTTTAAAGAGAAGAAAAAAAAATGAACAAGAATAAAAAATTTACAAAACACTAAGAAATTGAAAACAGAAAAAAAAAATGGTTGTTGTAAAAATAATGTAAGGAATCTGCTTAACAAAAAACCGTAAAAGAATAATAATAATCTTGTTACAATTTTTGTAAAGGATAAAAAACTGGATTTTGTTGTTCAACCAGCAAAAAAAAAAAGGTGTTTCTAAAGGAAAAGTAAAAGCAACAGATGATCCTTTTCAATTTTAATGATTTTGATTTTTTTTTTTTTTTTTTTTTTGATAAGAAATATCCTTAAGAATTCATTTTTGTTTATTTCACTGTCAATAACCCTGAAAAATCTTGCATTTTACTTGAAAATCAAATTCTGTCTAGCATATAATATTTTTTTTAAACTAACAAAATCATTCCCAAGTACCATCACCATGATCGTCATGTGAGTTGTTTAAATGTTATCAGTCAATCAAAATTAATTTAAAACGAAGGGTTGTTTACTTTTTAAACATTATTCTGCTTTCTTTGAATATGATTATTTTGTTCTTTTATGAATGAATAAAAAAAAAAATATGTAAACTTTCATAATATATTATAAATCCACTCATGTTACATTTTTATGAAAACTCTCATCATGCATAAATTGATCTTTCTTTCGGCAAAATATTCACAAATTTTAATTCAAAAAGAATACCACCTGGTGAGTGCTGAAATTTTATTTCTTTAATATGATGGATGATTTTTTTCACTTTTCTTTGTAAAAAAAAAAGCAACATCTTGATTATATATCTTTTACATCAATTATTTGTTCAATGAGCATTACAAAAACAATTATAAAGAAATTCAGTTTAAAAAATGAAATTACTTCTTTGAGACTCAATTTTGAATTTTGAGAATTTAAACAGTAAATGCAAATTTTGAAAAAAAAACAAATATTCAAGTTTAATTTCCAGATTTTAAAAGTATGTACATACTTCGCTGAATATTAATTTAAAAAAAGAAAAATGACTACAAAAAAAAAACATTTCCCATGGAAGTGGAAATACATTTCATAAATTTTGCATAAACAATGTTAGTTTCGTAGTTCTTCTTGTTTCAACGTTTCTCTTTCGGGATGTTGAATTTTCACCATATAAATCATTTTGCAAACATGAAATCCGTTTTATGTTAACATTTAACACCTACAACATACGAATAATGTGAGTGTACACACATAAATTTTTTTATTTTTATTTTGAGTCTTTTGTATGATTGTTTCAGTTACTGAATACATTTTGACTTTTGATCTTTTATAAATATATCAGACTATTATGTCGGAAGTCGTGAATTTTATTATATATACAGGATGTCTGGCATGATCAAATAGACTCGAATGTGAATTGTGATTTTTTCAAAATAAACACGATAATTTAGAGACTATGCGATTGAAAAAAAAAATTTTTTTTTCCAAGTAAAAACAGAGGAAATTTGGTTTTTTATGTCCTGTAAAATCCTGAAGTTATTGATATCATAAAATGAAAAAAATACGGAATGAATATGTTTTTTTAATGTACCACGTATTAACACGTTCTCTATAAACATTTTTTTTTATGTTTAAAAAAAGTGAATATACGTACTTAATGACACCTTCTAGATTTCTGGAAATCCATTACAAGTAGCATCTTCTTAAAAGCCATCATAAAATACATTTCTTTATATGACTTATACATGATTCGTATTTATTTTTTTTTTAAGTACGTGCTCAAATTCCTTAATGACTCCATTAACACTTTCTGTGTATATTATTTCAAAAATTCGAATTTTTTTCAGATAACGTAAATAATAATAAACCCTATTTAAAAATTAAGTTACTACGTTTTTGTTAAGGTCACGTTCATTTTTAATGTAACATTCCGATATATTTTTCCCATTTCAAGTAAACAAAATCCAATGTTTTTTATAACACAAAGTCTTCTTCAAAATAAATTTATCTGAATTACTATAATCCGAAATGTAAGCATTTTTTTAACGTATAAATCTTTTAAAGAAATTCCTATAGGATTTTTTGTCCTTGAAATAAAATTTCTGTATGCAATATATATTTAAAACTAACATGTCTCAAAGAACCATTATGTATGCATTTTTTTTCTTTTTAAAGTCGGTTCATCGATGCGGAAGTATCTTCTTGTACCAAAAGTTCCTCAAAGTTTTCTCTACATTACACGTTTGTTATTATAAAATAAAATTAACTCAAAAATTTTACTTTTGTCGGTAATACAATAAAGAGTAAAAATTCTATGAATGATTTAAAATTTCAATATCATGACGATAATCATTACCATCATTACCGTCATCATCATCATCAAAGTAATAATTTCCGCATCTTTTATGAGTGAATTGTTCAATTAGCACAAAAATAACATGCTTGGAAGTATTTTATCAATAACCTAGTACTATGCTTACATGTTATGATATGAACCATGATTCGAAAAAGAATAATACCCTAAGGCATTTATATTTGAACAAATATGAAATTCATCTTCATTAAATCAATTGAAAACACCTACGATCGCATCAAGGTTATGACTTTAGTTCAAACAAAATAGATACTATGAGAGACCGATAGGTAATTTATGTAAAAATATAAAAACTAAAACAAAAGTAAAACTTGATGTACACATGTAGGTAGTTGTGGCGTCAAGTTTTAATATGCAATTGAATTTTTACTATACACGATGTGGCTTCCAACTGTGTAATCAATGGATTTGATTCGAATAGAAGAGCTAATGTACTTCAAAAGTTAATTTTTACTCTTAAAAAGAAAAGAAAAGAAATGTTATATTTTATCTATAAAGAGCGGTGTCGATTTTAATATACGATTAAACGTTATTTATTGAGTAAAACCAAGTAAAACATAACATTCATAAAAACAAAAGTGAACAAACAATTTTCAAATAAGTTCTTTAAATCCTTAAAAAGGACCTCATATGACACTACAGACTAAAAAAAATATTCTTTCTCACATTATCTAAAAACAAAAAATCTATTCCATGCAAAACAGTCATTATTTGTTGAAAAATAAATTAAAAAGGACAAGTTCAAATTATAACTCAGTTCATTTTAATAAAAAAAAAAAAATAATAATACTTGTATTTTATGAAATATTTTCTGTTATGCAGACAATAATTTTCATTTGATGTATATTTTCTATTTCAAATGTTATAAATAAGAAAAGTATATATTCCTTTTTGCTGTCGCAACGAAATTCTAGAAGAAGAAGAAGAAGAAGAAGAAAAAAAAGAAAAAATCATTTTGCACGCACACTTCCTATAAAAGTCAAATGAATTAATGTTTATGAGTCTCGTGTACATGAAAAAAAATTTATTTTATTATGAAAAAGATATGATAAAAATGTAATATTCTTGGGCTGGTTTCCTAAGAATTTGATTTGTAATACCGAAAAAGAAGAAGAAGAAAAAAAAGTAAGACCAAAATCGCAAATATTTATGTATCCGTTATTTTTTGGTTTCGTGTGTTGTTCATTGTCATATATAGCTTTTTGTTATTTTAAAAACAAGGACTATGAAATATTCAGAGATTTTGTTTTATTAGAATCAACATTCTGAGAATTTGAAAATGTATAGATCAAAGTTGATTTATTTATAAAAATTTAATTGAAAACGATTCACCAGTCAAAGATTTTAATTAAAATATTTCTCATATAATCTGTATTGCTTACAATAACTGCATTTCTCAGTTAATAAAATTTTTTGCACAATCAAATGTAATAATTACGTGATTTTATAGAAATAAAACTTATGTATAAAAATATTTATCGAACTCACCAGGTATTACGAATTAAACTCGTTTTGAATGGTGCTAATTTGAAAAATTGTTCAATAATTGAAAGTTGAAATTTATAGGTCATTTCATACTGGTAACATACGTATGTACATACATATGTACATTTTGATCTTTGAAAAATAATTATTTTCTGAGCAGGTTAACGTTCTGTTTCCATAATATTGAACATTTTATAATTTAGGAAATAATTATTTGTGATTATTAAATTCCATCAATAGGCCAATAGATTAACTGAGACAAACTGGCTGCATGTTATTTAATATTTTTTCATGTAAATATGTATCTATGTATGTATATGATCAAAATTTTAATCGACAAGAAATTTTCTTATTCTTATTTTAACAATTTTTTTTTTTTATGAGTAGAAACTAGAGCAACAGAGCACATGCATGACAACATATATGTATGATAAAAATCATAAATTAAAATATTCAATCATTCAACGTCGTATGAATAATTTATATGAAATTATTTTGTCATAATGATTTATATGGAATTTTTCAAATTATACTTGTCTCTCATGAATGACAGAAAAAAAAAATTTTTTTGTTAATCATAACTTGAATAACATATTTGAAAAAGTATAATTTAAACATTATTTGGTCAATCAAATTGATAGTAATATTCTTAAAATAGGAAGCAAATTACTTAATGTTAAGGAAAATTTAGTTTTAATGACCATTATCTAAATTTTATTGGTTAATTCTCTGTTATCAAGAATAATTTAATTCAATTTAAGTTTTAAATAATAAATTTAACATCAAAGATCAAGAAAACCATATCATTTTTTATTTCTGAGAAGTATTTAATTTTCATATTTCATTAAAAATTCAATGCAATAAAATTTTCATGATGAATATTTTAAACAACATTTAATTTTCATTTACTGAAGAAAATTTTAATTTTCTCACAAATTGTCCTTTTCTTGTTTCTCCTTAAGTTGTCACTTGCATATTTAAGTAAGTGCACATATAAAATTATTATTAAACTTTTTCTTAAGCAAACATACATATAAACACATAAAGAACCATCTTATTACTTCTTTTTAAATGTCATTTTGACTATGATTTTATCTGTTTTATAGTATTTTTTTTGTTTGTTTTTCTTTTTTCAAAAGTAAAAAAGGATAAGAAATATAAAATAAAGTATTTTAAAATATGTACTTCTAAAAACTCTAAGACAAATATTTAAATTTTGTGGAAATTATAAAAGATAAAGTTTTTTAAATAGAAAGAAGAAAAATTATATCATTACAGAAACATAAAAAGAAAGAAAGAAAATTCGAAACATGAAAACTTTTTGGAAAATTACATAACAAGTTCATAGAATCATAATTATATATGGATATGTGTGTTATGTGTGCAGATATAAAATGAAACTAAATTACTCTTGAAAATTGTATCTAAATGTTTAATTACTACATTTAGTCCTTAAGAAAGTTAAATATTATCTTTTTATTTTTATATGTTCTAGAGACTTTTTCATTTTTTTTGTGTTTCTGTGTTTTAAAAAGTATATGAACTCATTCACCTCTTTTAATAAATAAAAATTGTATTAGGATAAAGAGTTAAGATAAATATTGTGTTTAAAATAAGTGAAGAAGACATTAAAGACAATGAACTTGAATTTTGTGCTTAATAAATTTTGTGCTAGAAAAAGCTTATTTTTAAAAAAAATTTTAAAGCCGAAATTGAGCAAGGTGGTAGATCTCGACGAGAAATAAAAAAGAGGTGTAAAAAAACAAATACAAAATCAATAATTTATTTGACAAATTTTATTTAATAAAACTTTGAAATTATTAAAATAATATATGTATGTATTTATATATGTACTCGTATGTACATAAGCATTACAGTCGAACAATGGTACTGATGATATGGTACAGGCTATTTGCTAATGTGATACGTGATAAAAATTTCTAAATTTGAAATGACAAATTAGCGGATACGCATTATTGACAGGTGTGTTTTGTCACAACTTCATTAATTTAAATTGTAAACTAATTAAAAAATAATAAAAACAAATTTACGAAAATGTTTATACATAATGATGAAAGATACGTGACTGCTACAAAAATTAATGTCTACATGCGTCATTTTATGGGAGAAAACACATCATAAAAATGTTTTTATTTTGTGTAAAACAAACAAAGTTTGCACAAAATAATGTTAGAATCGAAAAATCTACAGTATTTGAAATTATTCTGAAAAATAATGTTATACTGTTTTTAAAAAAAACTTTACAGAGTTCAATTTCAATATCTTTATCATTTTCTTCACTGTATAATGGAAATTTTAATTCATTCTGTATTATTTTTATTCAAGTTAAAACACCCACCATTTTTATTTTTATTTTTTGTCTCTTTTAAAAGTTTCATGTTTCATGGAAAAAAAAGGATAAAACAAGATCCGCCCAGTACTTACATTTTCATCTTTTTTTCTTTTAAACTGCAACTTCAAGGCAGATTGTACCACCATGTTTTGCATTTAAATGAAAATCACTCTTTATATTGCAATAAAATGCAATGCATATATTATATTATAGCTCCGGTACATGCATTAGGAGGGAAAATGAAGCAACAAAATTTCATTGAGAAAAATAATTACGATGACAAAATATTTATGTATGTATACTCAACAGTTGTGAAGAGCTAACATCGATTAATACAAGGATTCTTTCAAAATATTTTTCAGATCCTTTTTGTTTTTGAATTTTTTGATTTTTGTCACATATCCTTTGTTTGTCATATTTAGAGTAGCTTTTAGTTGTAATTGATTTTTTTTTTTTTTTGTTTTCAAATTGTTCATTTTATTTTTCACCTTTGTTTTGCATGTAATAACAAAGTTTCATTTTTCTGACACGATGATAAATTGTAAAAACTTTTAATTTCTGATTTATTTTGTTTCGAGATACCATATAACAAAACACTTAATCATTTTTGTTATTTGTGAGTTGAACTTGATGCACACAGAATAAGAATTAAAAAAAAAAATAAGTTGCAAAAATATCGTTCAATGAACTCAAAAACAAAGTCGGTGTATACACACAATTTAATCAAAAAACAGGTGAAAAATCAAAGTGAAACATTTCTTGTACATACATGCAAATTGATGAACCTGTGAGTTTTCAAATGAAAAGTTGTTTTGTTTTTGAATTGCAATTGAATTTTTTTTTTTCAGTAACTGTTAAATGTATTTTATGAAACAGACCACATACTTTACACGCAATACACATTTGCATGATAGAAAACTGTTTTCAATTTATAGCTTTTTCATGCTTTTTTAATATGTACTTTCACACTTTCTTTTGTGGACATTTAAATTTGTTGTTTTATGTAAGTGAACAACGTTACACATCACTCGGAAACCAAATCTGCTAAACTACTTCTTTTTTTTTCCTGTTTTGCTTTATAAAATTTTGTAAGATAAAATATTTGAAAAATTTTAATTAAAATCTTATACGTTTATGCTTGCATGGTCTCATTTGAAAAAATTCTAGAATACATGTAATGCTCATTTATGGCATTTTATCAAAGAATTGAATCACGTGACAAAAGAAAAGTTTTAAAGAATTAATATTTTCGCTTGTCAATTAATTTTGAAACAAAATTCCTTACAAGTATCACTTGTCAATTAAATAAAATAAAAAATCAATCTTCTCTCAAAATAATGAATTTTGCAAGAAATTCTAAAAGAAGGTTTGAGTACGACAATTGTGTAATTAAATTGTACTTGTAAAACATTTTCTACAATTTATTAGACTAAAAAAGCTATTTTGTCACCGTGATGATAATTTGACGCCAGTATCTCAGAAATCGTGACTTTGAGACCTAGATTAGTAAACTTACCAAATTTCCTTCTGACAAATTATGTTCCAGATGACTGCGTACTTTCGAACCATAACTTTTATTAATTATTTTTAGAATGTATTAAATAATTGGGTGGCAGAATTAAAATTTTATTTAATACATTCAATTAAATGTAATATAAATGACCACATCAGCTATGCATTCTAAAAAAAAATTAAGAAAATTAACTGTTTTTAAAATATTCAAATGAAGTAGCGTTAATATTTTTGAATTTTCATTATTTGAAAACCTATAATTTACTAATTTGAATGAAATATTTATGTGCAACATTTTTCAAATTTTCTAATTAAAACAATGAAAAACAAAGCAGAGCAGATGTCAATTGTTTTATTAATTAGGAAAACCCGTAACAATATTACTATTTGAAAAAAATACAAAAATTTATTTTCGTTGATTTTGGTAATAAATCAACCACTAGAGAAAAAATAAAATGAAATTCGAAAAAAAAAAAATACAAGCACCATATAATTATTTTCATTTAAGATAAATTAAATATTCGAAAACGAAACCAAAAATATGTTACTTGAATTTTAATTAATGCGAGTTTCAGTTTTACATTTAATGTTTTTTTTTTCTTTCATTTTGTTTTATGGTGTCAGTAAAAAAGGGTAATTAAATATTTTTTTAAACAACAACAAAAAAATTTAACCTCATAATGACTTCTCTTACACTTGACAAATAAAAAAAATATCTTACACGAAGAAAAAAAAAATACTTGTCTCAGCGAATGTATTTATATATTTTTAATTTGCATATACACATATATATAAGCTACACCTTTTTAATGATCTATTTAGATTGTTATAAACACAGCATGACCTCATTTATTAATTAAATAAAACTATGAAAAAAAAAAATCAACAAAAAAAAATCTCTAAACCTCCTACTGTGTTTATTTTAGTTTGATAATTATTTAAAATTAAATAAAATGTGATATAATTTGTGAAGCATACAAGATACAATCATATATTGACACTATAATATGTGAAATTCGTTTGTTAATAATTTAAATACTCGTAATAATAAATTTTATGACAAAAAAAATTATAACTAGGAAAGTTTATGCATTGAATATTAATAATATTTTTTTTTTTAATTAAAAATTAATTAATTCAAAATTATGTTGAATTGCACATTGACCTGCAACAACGAAAATATCGATAAAAACTCAATTTTAAATGAAAAACTTCATTTTGTAGCACAATATGATTTCAGTTGCATTACAAAAACAACAAAAATACTAAAATTCTATGTCATTAATGATCAACAATTAAATTGTCTTAAATTTATTTTTTCATTTTTTTTTTATCGAATTGAAATAATTAAGTTTATTTAATTATTTATTTTATCTTAATAGATATTTGTTTTTTAGTCTTTTATTTTTATTTTCAGCACAAGCAATTAAATTACAATCAAAACAAAATTGTAGTTACAAATTTCAATATTAATTTTGTTGTTTTTCGAAACTGAACATTAAAATGTATGCGATAACATCTAATCAAAATTTTGTTAAATTTGTTTGTTTTTTCTCTTTTTTAACTTTTTTTTTTTTTTTGCAAATGTAGATGTAAAACAAAATTTATGCAAGTTGATTAAATTTGAAAGTTTTTCATTATGCATCGTTTAAGAAAATTCACTTGAAAGAATAATAAAACTTGAAATGAAGATAAAAAAACCAAGACACACAAAGAAAACAAAGATAATGAAAACTTTAAAAGAATAAATGATTGTTGAAAATTTAGTAGCGTTTGTAAAATATGTATAAATGGTAACAAAAACAAAAAACCCCAGAAACAAACAAACAAATGAAAAATTAGATAGTTAGTTGAAATTGCACACAATGTAATTTTTGCATTTTAAACAATATTACATAAAATTAATTCATTTTCATGAATTCGATGTTGTTGAATTTTAATAATTTGAATAAAAGTTTTTTTTTTTTTTTTTTTTAATGAATTAAAAGAGAAAAGAGTATTTATTGTTTTGTAGCTATGGCATTTTCATAAATTGTTTGCAATTTTTTTTTTCTATATTTTGTCAAATATCTTTTTTACATGAAAATAATCAGCTTGAATTTATTCAGATGAATTTTAAATTTTGAAGACTTTCAAAGTATTAAAACATTGGTTGTAGTACTGTGCTGAAATCTCATAAAAATATTTCAAAATGACAAATGCAACAAATGAAATTTAAATCATTTTTATGGCGAAACCAACAGTGAATTTATTAATTTCATTTAAACACCCACTATTTCTTTTTCATTTCTGGTTTTCTATATAATATTTTCTTTTTCTGTGGAAATATTTTGTTTTTATTTTTTTTTATTTTTGTTTTCTGTAAAGATTCAATCATAACTTTTCACATTTACTACAAAAAATATATTTCACATCATGCTGTTTATTTCGAAAAAAAAAAAAAGAAAATAAAATAAAAATAAAAAGTTTAATTAAATTTTCTCTCTTCTTTATTTTAAAATAATGTAAAATATTATTAAAAATTTTTTTAAATAAAAAGATTTCTATTTGATTTATAGCGATGGACAAAAATTCAACAACATTAAAGCACCACACAGTGAATTCACAATAATTTCAATCATTTTAACGATGACAAAAACAGATTTAAAATTTTTCAAAAAATAAATAATAATGAAAAAAAAAACAACAGTAAATGCAATAATAAAAAAAAAAAAACAAAAATAAAATGGGAAAAGAAACTTGAAATTTTAAAATTATTACAAAATGTTTTTACAAGTGTTTTTTTTTCTCTATGAAAATTTATCAAATTTTATTAGAAATTCATATTGTTTGTAAAAGTTTGTAATTTTTTTCTCAAAAAAAAGAAAATAAATAAATAAAATAAAGCTTTTTAATTAATTAAATTATTACACTTAAATGAGTTATTTTTATTTAAAAAAAAAAAAAAAAAAAAACATAACTCCTTTAAAGCGCTTTCTTTCAGTTTTTCGTTTTTTTCTAGGTTTTTACAGGTGATAAAAACTGTTAAAGAACTCCAGAAAAAAAAATTTCTGATAAAGAAAACTAAATTATTCTTATTCGTGTTCTTCTTTTAAGTAGAAAAATGATTTTTTTAATTAATTAAAAAGAAATTTAATTAAATTTGTTCATAATATCTATAAAATTTATTTAACTTTATAATAAAAGATTCATTTTCTTATTTTTTTTTTTCAATCATATTTTATAAACCAACGACATTTTTATAAAAAGTCATGAAATAGCTTTTTAAATCCTTTCAAATTATTTGAATTAGGTTGTTAGTTGCTTTAAATTTTGATTCATTTTTTTTTTTTATATTTTACATCAAAGTATTTCTTTCTACTGCTGTTTTTATTCATTTTAATGTAATTATTTCTATTTTTCAAATAATATTAAGTAAATTGACAAGGATATTGAATATTATTTAGCTAAATAAAAAATTCTACGATAAATAAATAAATATGATCTCTTTAGACACTAATCATAAAATATCAAGACAAAATGTATTGATATTGCAGGCAGGAGCAACATAAAAATAAATAAATAAACCAATAGAAAAAAAAAAGTCCTGAATGTATAATTTTTATATTTTTTTCTCTTTATTTTTATTAAATTCAATTTTATTCATGATTTTTTCTTTTATATATTTTACAAAAAAAAAATAATGTTCATGTATTTATGTGTCTGTGTATTTGTGAATAAGTTTTTTTAACAAACAAAAAATTTCATAAAAGCTTTTCAATCGTTTTGCGATAGTATAAAAATCAAATTGCTATTTTTTTTTTATCAGAAAAAAATAAACTCAATTTTTATATAACAAGAAAATAAACTGACATATACAAAAGGATGGAAAAAAAAAGAAACAAATAAGTTTAAGAAGATTGCAACAAGGATAAAAATAAAAAAGACAACTATGACAAGTATATTGCATTGATCAACTTATATTTTATCGGATTCTATTAATAAGTTCAATAAATACAAGCAAATACGAAACATAAACGAGAAATATGAAAAAAGAATGAGAATATTGAAAAAAAAAAAAAATTGAAAAGATTGAATTACAAATGATTTGTTTAGAAAATAAGAAGATAAGAAATTTTTCATGTATTTGTGTAATTGTGTATACATACATACATAAAAAAGATTGTATTGTGAAATATGATTTATTACTCTATTATGCAAAATTTTCTATTTTTCTCAATTTATTTTTCGAAAGTATTATGGAAAAAAAAAAGTTTTGTCAATTTAAACTTTTATATATATTTTTTTTTTTAAAGTTTTATACGAAAAACTTTTGTTTATGAGAAAATTGAATAAATTTTTTATTTTTCTTCTTTAATATAATTTTATGAAAAAAAAAAAAAAGTTGTAATACTTTTTCCATGAATTTTTCATAAAATTTTAGAAAATAAAAATTTAAATGAAAAAAAATCAACATAAAATCGAACAGGACTATTCTTTAAAAATGTATCCTTATAAACTTAAACTTGCTATGAATTTTTTTTTTTTTTCTAAATTTAAAGCTTGTTTAATTACTTATCAAAATTATTGAAAAAAAATCAACGACAATTAAAAAGAGAACAAAAAATGAAAATAAAAAAATAATACTACTTACCTATGCACAGTATGGAAGTCCTTTTTTAAAAGAAGTTTGTGATTCATTCACATTCGATGTTTCCATTCTGATAGTCTGGAGAAAAAAATAATGCATACCGTTAGTATGTTACAATTCAAATCAATAAATTTTTAAATAATAAAAAAAAAGGTCACAGTAATTTATTAAAATAATCATTTTCCCATCTATCATTGATTCATCCCTGGATACAACTTTTTTTCTGCATTTACTTATATAAAAACCGAAATTGCAATTTCATAAAGAGCATTTAAATCATAATTTGATGAAATTATAGTCACTCAAAACCATATGCATATTATTCGTAACCCTTCTTTTATTGTGTTGTCCTAGGATACATTTCATTTCATTTTTTAAAAGCAGTCATAAACACCCTTCTTTTTTTTCAAAAGGGACTTTTCTAATGGAATATTTTTATATTCATACATCAGATAAAAATGTAATGATTCATTAAAAATGTATCTCAGCTTGGTCTATAAAATTGATATTTCAAATAAATTAACTTGATTAATTCAGATAAATACAAATTACGATTTATGATGAGTTATGTAAGAAAAAAATACATTTAATTCCGACATAAAACTTGTACATAATTTAAACAAAATGATATAAAATGTGTAACACAATCATAAAAATGCATATGACTTTCTTGATAAATTATTTCACTGTACAACAATAAACCATCATCAACGAATACATAGAAAAATAAAAGATTCCGTACAAATGAATTCTTATGTCCGTTCTTTTTCATTTTAAATTTTTTCTTTTCTTTATGTTTAATTGAATGCAATTCATTCTAATGTTTTGCTTTATGTATCACATTTTTTTTTTCAAATCAAATAAATTACATGCAATATAATATTTAATTTAAAAATTTCATAAAATTGTATTTTTATAAACATTCCACTATAAAATATTATTATAATTATTTAATAACGTTACAAAACGTAATCCTCAGTAAATCTTTTATGTACATACATATGTATGATTAAGAGAAGAAGAAAAATAAAATCAATCATTTTTCAAATGACGTACAACAACAGTTATCATCATTAAATTCATAATATGCCATATTTGTGTTCATTTGAAAAAAAAAAAAAAAGTTTTATTCATGTCCTTCTTTATGGATATCATTTGATATATTTTAAGTATCTTCCACATACATGAAATATAATAATCAATAAAATTAAGTACAGGTAATCAAGATACGTTAGATACAGGTAAATAACCACAACAACATAGAAAATATCTATTATATATCATCTTATTTAAAATTTTATTCTTTATAAATAACGAAGATAGCGTAGCCGTACTTCTGAATTCAATTCTGTTTTTAATTAGCAATTTATTGCGTGAAATAATTTGAAAAAAAAAAAATCGTTTTTGCTATGAGATCATTGAAAGTAACTGTGGCTTCTAAAGGTGAACGAATATCTAACATTTAGGAAAAAAAAAATTTAAATTGATTTGTTAGGCCTCTCCTGCTTCCATTGAAAATAGAAAAAGATAAACAAATTAAGATGAATGGATGAGTTGTTGTTTTTAATTTTCTTAAATTTATTAATTGACTTCTGAGATCAAATAAATGTTCATGAAAGACTAAGAATGATTACATTTACCTTTTTATGATTATTGAATAATTGAAAATAAATTTTTATTACTTTTTTTTTTTTTCGAATAACAGGAAATTTAAAAGGAGCAATGACAGATTAAGGGAACTCATTTATTTATTTTAATAAAGTTTTTTTAATGAAATTTTTTTTTATTGATTTTTTTAATGTTTTATTTTAATGCATCGAATTTTATTACACAAACTTTAACAACAAACAAAAAAAAAAATAATAATAATAATTTAATCCCTTCAACAGTTCTCATTAAATTAAATTCAATTTAACATTTGTTTTCCTCTTAAAAAATGAAAACGATTACTTATGATTTTTTTAATACAAAAAAAATTTAAAAAAAAAATAAAAACACTTAAAACACCTCATTAATAGAATTCACTGTTTAAAAGCCTTCAAAAGTAAACACTTAGACTTCTTGTCTTCCCTTTCATTTTAATTACAAAAAAAAACATATCTAAATCTTTTACACAAAATTCGACTTTTTGTCTTGAAAGAACACACTCCAAAACAACAACTTTTTCAAGAACGTTTCTTTTTTCTTTTCATTTTCATAAGAAATGCAACAAGTAATTTATCATAATTTTTAAAATATTTTCTTGGATTAAAATCCATTAGCTGAAGGAATTTTAAGTGAAAATTTTTGTGTATTTCATAATTTAATCTGATATTTTAGACGACAACGGAAAAAATGGATTAAAATGAAATCTCTTGAACAAAAATATGAATGAATAATGATAATTTTCAGAAAAAGAACAATCATTATAAACACCGAATGTAAATGTCATTTCATTCAAAATGTACATTCATACTCATATCATAAATATCATTTTTATGTATTGTTTTGGTTTTACATACAAAAAAAAAAAAAAAAAAAAAAAAAAAAAAAAAAAAAAAAAAAAAAAAAAAAAACATTCTGCAACAGCTGAATGAAATTCCATACTGAATAATTCAAATTATATTCATGTGCCAAAATTTAACTCGAAATTCTTCATTATTTCCATTCATTGAAATTTTTGTCAAATGTTCAATGAGAAGAATTCTTTGGATTTAAATTTGGATTTGCATCATTTGTAAAATTAACATTAAGCAAAAGAAACAATAAAATTTGAAGAATCATTATTTTGAAACATGTCCAAAAAATATTTTCATAAATTTGAAAGGCAGATAGACACTTTTTCGAATAATTAATTAATTTAATTTTAAAAGTTTCATGAATATTTTTTGAGAATACATTGCATTTTTTCAAAGTTTCGAAATACAATTTTTATATGGTTTTAAAAAGTCCTTTATCGATTTGGTCTTTTTTTTTTTTGAGATTCACAGAAAGCAGTTTCTCTGGAAAAAAAGTTATTTTGTTTAAATTTAATTTTTTTCTGCAATGTAATTTCAAACATTTTTTCTAGTACTAACATTACTTAGTTTTTTAAACTTTTTAAATTTTGATAATCCTTTTGAGGATAAACTTTGTCATTGTTAGAATTTTTTTTTTCTTTATTATTATTATTATTATTTTTTTTTTTGCTTTCTCTTTTCTCATTTACTGATAGAGATCTTATGTTCACATAGAAAAGTTTCAACCACAGTGTATTTTTAGTAGTTAAAACTTATACTTTTGAATTTTTTAATACAGTTATAGTTATTTAGTGTACTTGAAAGTTTTTTCTACTTTTAGAATGTTTCTTTGTAGCTATATTACAAGCTTTAAAATATAAGCAGAAGGAAAAACATAAATAATAATATGTATGTAAAAAATCATTGAAAAATGTTCATATTAATAAACATATTATCCTTTTATTTACGACAAGATATCACGATAACATTTTAAGATTAAAATTGTAACAATCGCATAATCTGCAGTTTTCAATTGTTTACTTTTGAGCTTTCATTCGGATTTAATACATTGAACATTCGAACATATATTGAACTATAAATTTAGGACATGCATATATACCTATTAAATTGTGTACAAATACTGTACAAATGTGCTTGCAATAAGATTAACCTAAAAATTTTATTTAAATAATAAATTTATAGAATTTACACAAAACTTTCACTTGAAAATTTGCTAAAAATATTTGCAAGAAAATTTACAATGATATATTTTTAAAATTTCAAAATTGTCCCCAATTAGAAAAATATCATGGATTGTTTCAAAATTTTAAGAACAATAAACTCAATTGTTCCTTTTAAAGTTTTTCGATGAGAATTAAGAATTTCAAATATTTTTTCGAATAAATCAAGATAAGTTTAATAAAATATGCAAGTAAACTACAAAACTCAAATTCATTTCACGATTTGTATTTTTACAAAAATATTTTTATATATGGCACTCAATCAGGATAATAAGTTAACAATATTGAATCAGGATCTTCAAAATATCAAACAGAAGTTATTTATTTTCTGAAATATAATTTTCTGTATATATGTACGTGAAGTACTCTTTGTTATCATCAGAAAAGTGAAATACACGTACGAATTTAACCTAAATTTCATGTATGTACATAATATTGATTCCTTTTTGCTTGTACAACTGCTGTTTAAATGTGATTTTCCTTATTTCTACTGTACTATATGTAGCACAAGTGCTGACTTTTACAAGTGGCACGTTTTAATAACGTTTTTCTTTATATTTCTATGATATGGTCCCATATGGAACTATGTATTAAGAATCTGGTGTATTCGTATTTCAAGTATCATAAGGATAATAAAAAATATATAAACGTATCGAGTTACTAAAGAAAAATGTTTATTTAAGTATGTGCTTTGTTTTTGCTTTATTGATCCTTAAATTATTTTTTTTTTGTTACAATATTTTCTGTTCCAATTTTCATTGAAAATGTTGCCATTTTGCGGATAACAATTTTTAAATGTTTTAAAAACACAAAAAACATGAAACGTGCTTATTGTTTACGTCATCAAGAACCTTGTGATGAATGTAGAAAAAGTCAACAATATTTTCGTTTTGGACCAGTGCCAGAGGAAAAAAAACGCTTGTCTTGAATTTTGTAGAATTTTGAGAACTATTACTCTTTAATTTGTCCAGGTTTCAAAAAATACCTACATGACTTAAAAACAATGACAAAAAATTTTCCGACCTGGAAGTGTAATCGTAAGAATTTAAAAAAATAACGACTGTTGAGAAAATAATTTGAAATTTTAATTTAACTTACTTTTACTATTTCTCTTTTTTCCTTTTCCAATATTCTACACAGTTAAAACAAAAAATAGATAACACTCTCCATACTTGTTTTCATTTTAGAACTGAGTTCAAAGGATCCTTTCATAAATTATTTGCAATGAATATTAAATTCAACTGAAATAAGGATCCAGAAAATGGAGACAAAGTTATCAAATTATTAATGTTATACAACTTTTTACACCGTAACAGGATGTATCTCCTTCGAATGTCATTTCATAACAAATTATGCTAATTAAGGACCGTGTTAAATATAATCTAAAACATTGACTTTATCACTTATTTTGAAATCATCCATTCGTTTAAATAATTTTATTCTATTTGTTAACTTAATTTCCAGTAATACACAAATTTACTAAAAATGTATTGCGATGGTTTAAAATGTTGCGTTCATTTAAAAAGAATGAGAGTAGAAGAAAAAAAACATCACATATCATTGCTGATGATAAAATTTTATGCTTTTTTTTCTCCTTGTGAATTCCCATGAATATAAGAAACCGAACTCCAAAAGTTAAAGAAATTTTCATTTTGTATCTTCATACATTACGTAATTTGTAAAAAGAGACATTTTCATTTTAAAAGGATCTTTAAAATTAATGTGTAAAAGTTGTTTTACATTAAAATTTTCTTATATAGTGTGTGTATATGTGTGTGTGTTAAAAATACTGTATTTCTGTCTACATTTTGATAATCAAATTTAATCCATCACAAAATAATAAAATTTAATTTGTTCAAATTTTTGTTACTGTATGGAAATTAAAATATGATGTGCATGAGACATGAAATTAAATTTAAAATTAAAATAAGAGAAAAAATTAAATAATTTAAACGAAATTTCAAATAATTTTAAAATAATTAAATTCTTACTTAAGAACTTTTACAAATTCTTTTATTTAATTCGTAATTTATTGCGTAAAATTATTTAAGAGAGAATTTAACGATTTTTACTCTAACGAAATGAAAAATTATTTCATTTTCACACTCCAATTATCATTTTTCTCATGTTTTTTTTGTTTCATATTTTTTTCCTGTTTTTTATTCTATTTCTTTATTGTTTTTCGATGATGAATAGAATTCCTTTCTTCTTGGTGCCAACATTGAAAAATGTGTTCCAAGAACTTTCAGAACAATACTTTTACACGTATACTTCATAAATAACACTCCTTTATGGGGTCATTCATCATCAAATATTCACTCCTTCTTCTCAATGGCGACAAAATGTACATTTGAGCTTACAAACTGTCTAAAATTGAATGGTAATGGTAATGGTCGTTATATCCTTATAAATGTGAGGGTTTTTATTTCCTACTTTTGCTTTGGTAAATACATTTATTACAAAAAATTAACCCTCTCTCAAACAGAATTTATCGGAGAAGGTTCATAACATAACAAAAGAAAGCACAAAAGAGGAAGTTATAGTTGTCGGAACAGTAATAACCACCTGTCGGTCTTTCTGAGTTAAATTCAAATGAAACAATTCAAGAAGAAATATTCTTTTAATATAATTTCATTACATCATGAAGGCTATGTTTAAAAAGAATGTGTGATGGTGTTAAGCAAATGAAAGATGAAAGTGCTTCTACACAATCATATTATAATTTTTCATTTATAAAAAATTTCTTTTTAATCATATTTTATGGTTTTGTTTTTCAATAAAAATGCTGATTCTTATTGAAAATTTAAATAAAAATAAAAAATACATGATCAGACGCAATCATGACGTTGACGTGAATTCAATATACACATGTACATATGTATGTGTGTATGTATGTGTACCTTTCATGAATGCTTGAACGATGCACATTATCAGGAAAGCATACATAATTTCCTTTTAAGTAGGTCTGACATCACAAAGTTACTGTATATGTATGCGTGTTCGATGAGCATGAATTCGATTAGATAAAAGGTGATGTTATTAATTTTTCTTCCTCATCTCCGTGTTTTATTTTTTTTTTTTTGGTCATGGATCGTTGCTTTAGGTTTGTTATTTGTTTAAAAATTTTTTATTTGTTATGCATTTTTAAAACTCATGAGGATCTTCAGTTAATTTTGTTTTGTTGTTGTTTTTTTACCTTTTTGATATTTATACACAAATATTTGCATTTAGTAAATTTCATGCATACTTGAGGTTTATTTTCTTCTATTGCACGATGTGTTGTTTTCTTTATTAACCATAGAAGCAAATAAAATTTTTAAAATTAATATTTAATGTTTATTCAAAAAGTTCTTCCATATAAAAAATATGAAATATGAAAAAAAAAAATAATAATAAAAAAAAATACGGAAATGCATATTCAACCTTATTACCTTTTAGTAAAAAAGAAACATAAGTTGATAGTTCAAAGCTCAGATAAACAAATATTTTTCATGGATAAAGATAAATTAATAAAGACCGGAAGCCATCTTACAATGAGCTAATATTCACCTTAAAATTATAGTGTTTCTCAAGAAAAGAATATTATGACTATTTGTTAAAGGATACTTGAAGAATTTCGATTTCTTTTTTGCACAAAGAATTATCTTATTGTACTTTTTTTTTGTTGCCAAATAAACGACAAGCAAATTAATTAAATCGAGTATTGAACATGCCATCATTAAAATAAAAATAAAACGAAAAGTTAATAAAAAGTAAGATTTAAAAGTGAAATGAGAAAACAAAAAAACATTTTCAAAAATTAAATACGAATTGAACCTTAAAGGGCTGAGTTTGAAATGTTATTAGGAAGATTTGGGATGTACCAACTTATTCGTGTTTGTCGTGTGGGTTTATGTAACATGAATAAATTGTCTGCTTACCTGCCTACAGCCAATCTTCTTGAAATCCAGCCAAAGTAACATGATGACGTTGATGATGATGAGATTGGTTTGGTTTGATGGTAATCAGCTAAATGTTAGTTGATGTCGGTGTTATGTTGATGATGATAATTACAAGTAATCTGTGAAGAAAATTTAAATTTGATTTTAAGATGAACATTTTAAATTTCTTTTATGGAATTTTAATCTAAGAAACAAAATTTTTTACATTAATAATGAAGAAGGTTAATCTTTGTGAATTTTTTAATATTCCTTATTGTTTTCAGGATTTTTGTAGTATTATCTTGGTTTTTACATGGAAATTAGGATGAATGATTTTGGATCAGTTACAAATCTTGTTTTTTTACAACTTTCAAAGAACTTAAAACACAAACAATTTATGTTTTAAATGTAATAAAAATAGTTAAGAATTATGATTTGGAATTTCTTGGTAGCTTATTGATGATTCTAGTATTGTTCGAAAGACTTATGTGGACAATTTATTATTATCAAGATACTTGCGTTTTAGCGCACATAAAAAAATCCGATGATGACAATATCCTTTTTTTTCATAATATCATCAAGTCAACTTTTACATTGTTATGCTGTACGCTTGAGTCATCATTAAATCTTCTTAAGAAGTGATTTAAAAAAAATCATTGTTATGAAATGGACAATACATTAAAGAATGTAAAAAGGCAAAACAAAAAGAAATAATAAAAATAAGATGGAAAAATGTGGTTGAATTGTTCAAACCTATAAAAATATTATTTACTTAAAAAAAAAAAATTAAAGCTATGTATTTAGAGCTTAAAGCAATGAAAAAATACGAGAAAAAAAAAACCACAGATTCATAATTTTTTTTTCTGCAACTAAAACTGGAATTCTTAGAATAATTCTTTTAAAAAAATCTCAAACGTAGTTTTCTCTTGTTTGAAGAAACAATAGTAAAAATTTATGAAAAGTATTTTTTCTTTATTATTATTATGCAAACACATATTATACTTCATTGTTACGCTATATTTATTATTACGAACTTCTATTGTAATTTTATAATGAAAAATACTTAATTATGTTTGATCATTTCTAACAAAAAAAACAAAATTAAAAAGCTTGAAGAAATATAACACTTTTAATAAAATCGTACACCTACGTGAAAACTTGAAAATTGTGTTAAATGTAAAAAAAAAAAAATTAGGTATATCATGGCTTATAAAATCGACTCATTAAAAAAAATATTATATTTTTTTCTTTTTCTTTAATTTTTGTCAAATTTTAAATAATACGATTGAATAATATTTAATGAAATTCCATTTAAGTTAATCTATCGACCCAAAATGATATTTCAATAAAAAATTACCATAAAATAAATAATATTTTAAAAATAAATTTCTGAAAAATATTTTTTTGGATTATAAACGATGTCATAATAATAAGTTCAGATGTTTCTTAAGAAACTGCTCAAATTTCATGAGACATTTCCATAAAATTAATATGACCTATGTTCAATGAATGTTGCAAGTTTAAACATATTTTTTTTTTTTTTGCTGTTTCAATTTCATCGATTGATTGTTAATTCCCACGCATTTTTGTTTTAAATATCATATTATGTCTTAAACCTAATTCTTCATCTTTAAATGAATCTCTACTTCTCATTAATGTTTAAATTTTCTTCACAAAACGTACATTTTTTGTTCAGTATTTTTTTTTTTTTTGGTGTTATATTTTTTATTGAATTAAGTTTTTTATTTGGATAAATGACATGAAAATAAACAAATCACACAACGTTTTATAGTTAATATAAATTATCTTGAATCATGAACATTTTTTTTTTCTAATGCAATTGTTTTAGTTACCCAACCCTTTTTTTTCTATAAATTTAAAAGTGAAATTATTGGCGTCAGATCATGAGTTCCATGAACATTAGTTAAATGTTTTTTTTTCCTCCTTTCTACTTTTTTTTTCTTCTTCAATTTTCATTGAACAATTTTATTTGATTAGAAAGAATGAAAAAACTTACTTGTTCGTACATTGTTCAATTTAAGTGAACGTGAATTGAATATTTTATTTTTCTGGACAAGCATTTGCAGGAAAAACAAAAAAATGTCCTAACATTTATATAAACTGAATTTGGAAAAATTGCCAAAATCAAAGGATTAAGGATTCAATGCCACACGACATTATTAAAAGGCAAACGATTGTAATTTGTTTGTTATGAATTGATAGTGTCTCGCCTGATAAAAAAAGGATAAAAACAAAAAGAATACAATGAACTTTAAAATGAAATAAAATAGTAGAAAAAAAAGTATTTTTGAAAATAAGGATTATGGAATAAAAGAGTAATTTAAAGTGATGTGGTTGCAGTCTAACATGAAAGTTTTTTTTTTATGTGAAAAATGAAATTAAAAACCGGAAGGTCTGGATTAGATAATTAATGTTTTGGAAATAAATTTTCTCTTTAACTTTCTTTCAAAATACTTTCAGCTTTTTCAATTTCCTTTGTCTTGATTGTCTTTTACTTTTCTCATTCATCAACATTTTATTCTTCGGTAGCTAACCTTCATCCATTTACATCACTTTGTCATGTTTTTAAATACCTACCATAACAATTTCTTTATTATTATTATTTTTCTTTTATGAATAAATTATTCAATTAACATAAGAACACAACACATTTACCAGTTGGTCGTACAATATAAGTATACCTAGCTCACCGAAACTACCATAATATTCAATATTGTGGTCCATAATGTCTAAACAAAATGTCAAATTCATCTTCATTAAGTCACTCAATGAACACACCTACGACCACATCAAATGAACTTCTTATAATGTACATATTATGTATAGCACACAAAATATGCTAAGAAGATTTAATAAATAAAATTTTAGTTATAGTTAATCTTTTTGAGTTTTTCTGTTTTTTTTTTTTGTTTTTTTTTTGTGTGGTTTGTTCTATGGAATTTTTTTTTAAAGAGCGCGGTTTTTATGCAGAAAAAAAAAATTATATGCTTTATGAGTTATACACATATTCACAAAATATGAATCCCAGCTGAGTTCTTGTAGATGTGAAGTTTCGAAATTATCTAAAACAATGTTGCTTTTTGAAAATATTTTCATTAACACACCTTCGCTATTAGATTATATGCTGTAGTGTAAAATAGAAGGAGGTTGTTGCTTTTTATATGTTTTTGTTCTACGCCTGAGGTGCATAAAAACTTATACTTAACATTTGCAATGAAAATTGTTTATTAAAATTAATCATTATTAAATAATTACTTAAATTTTGCATAATTATGGTTTAATAAAAATTTAATGTGTTCAAAATACTTGTATTTAAATAATGGAATTTTGTGGTTTTAAGACTCCTGGTTTGTTTTGCAAGAATAAATTAAAGTGAGTAACTTGCTTCATTGATAAAACTTTCAAACATTTTTTCTCTCACATTGTTCTTGTTCTTGAATAGTAAAAAAAATATATATTTTATAAAGATTTACCTGTTTTTATGGATTTAATTAATGTTAGATTTTATGTCACATTTTTCTTTGAATTAGTTTTTTTAAGTCGTTACATAAAAATCAACGACATTAACTGTTAAGACTTCAAGAGATTTTTCTGTAGAAAACAAAGTGATTTAAAATATTTTGGCACCATAAAAGTCATTAACAAAACTAATTTCTATGAAAATTTGCGGTTTTGACCAAATAAACAGAACCTCATATTAGAATTCTTCTAACAAATCATTAATAATTTATTCGCTTTTCGGATGAAATGAAAAATATGATTCATAACTTTTTTTTTTTTAAATCGAAATACACCCACAGTCTATTATTGCATTATTATTATTGGTCATTTTTACACGTACTAAAATTCAATAAAAAAGAAGATAAAATGATACCAAAAAACCATATAAGTTTCTCGGTTTTTTTTTTGTTCGATTATTATTAAATCCATTAGAGTGTTAATCACGTCCTAATACGAGATCCATAATAATGTATCCATATCGTAAATGATGTGTGATATGTACATATGTACTAAAATGCAAAGTTGAAAATAAATTCATGTAAATATATACTAAAATTATTTTCATTATCAATTTGATAGGAAATTTTGATTTAGGATTAATTTTCAATAAAAACCTAAAACATACATATGTATATGCTAACAAATGAATTGATAAGGTTTACATTAAAAAATATCAAATTTTTAATATTTTTCATATATTAATAAGTTTCATTTTTTTTTTTAAATCTTACTCATGAATTTTTTACTTTTTTGAATTATCATAATTTGCATACACTCGTTCTAACCACTATCTTAACCAGATGCTTTAAATAAAGTGTTATTATTCTCTTCACAAGTATCTTTCAACTTTCGGAGCAAGCATGAAAAAAAAAAAAATTCATAGAGCTAAATAGATTATCTTTATCACTATACCAACTATCGTTCGACATACACAACATGTGATGTTACATATAAAACCATCAATAAGAAAATTTCAAGAAAAAATCTTAAGTGGATTTTGCAATGATAAAAAAAGGAACAAAATGAATATCAAATAAGTGTCGTGAAAACTTTTTCAAATCATAATAATGTGCATGTTATAGCAAAGATACCATATGATGCCATTTTATGAACATAATATTCAAATGAAAACTAAAAAGTTAAATTGTGCTTCGAAATGAACATTTTAAAATGTTTAATTGTCATTTTATTTACTTGTCTCGAAATGAATCCTTTTTTAAATGTTAAATTGTTATTATTGTACTTTTGTACACTTAATTGGTTTCAATATTATGAAATCCTTTAAAACGTTCATTGTTGTTTAAAACAAAATAATTGCATTAAGATTATATTTGAAATTAAAATAACGTCGAATTAACATAATTATTTTAGAATATAAGTTTTTGTATTGTTTTTCAGATTTTAATGATGTCTTGATTAGCTAATTAAATTATAAAAATTGTGATTGAGCTCAAAATTAAGTAATTTTAATTTTTGAACGTTGAATTCAAATATCAATAGTAGTTAAGGATAAGGATATTAGTCAATTGTTTAATTCTTTTTAATTATTATTTTTAAACTTTTTATTGTATTCTTAATTATAGATTCATTGAATCGTTTTACAATTTTATAAAATGAAATTCACATTAACATAATAACATCGTCTTTATTAGATATTCATTGCTTTTAAATAATTTCCAAAAATTTAAAACATCATTATTTTCCTTTTTTTTTTTTTTCAACTTTTTTATTGAAATTCTGAATAAAAATTCAATTTAAAAATCAAATTACGTTTATTCTTATAATAAAAAAGTTTTTAAAACTCAAATAAAAATGTTTATTGAATAAAAAATAAAAATTATCCCCTAAAAGTATAAAAAAATTGAATTTTTTTTTCTCAATTATTAAACAATCAAACTGCCAAAATAACAACAAATATAAAAACAAGGATCAAAATACGAACCCCTCTATTTCAATATTAAGGAAAAAGCATTACGAAACTAAAATAAAGAATTAACAATTTCCTTCATCAATTCCAATTTCCTCGTTAATATTTTATCGTACAAAAAAAAAACACATCATTGAAAGAATTCAGTACCGTTTATCTCTGTGTTTTGTGTGTTGTTATTACATTCTTTTATACGTAACGAAATAAAATAAATTAATTAAAGTTCCGGACAATAAGGAACTGTTTTTATATAGTGAGCATGTCTCGACAACATTCCTATTAAGGAACTGTGTATATATGTATGTACGAATTCTTTAAAGCAATTTTATATTGTCTTTTTATCCTTGGATAAAGATTTTAAAGAAAAAATAAGGATTGGATAAGGAAGAAGAGATAAAATAAATGTGTCTGCATTATTGAAATTAAATTCTGTCTGATTCAATGTTAAGCTATGGACAGTTTTAAGGACAGTTTGTGTTCAATAACATTTTTTGAAATATTTTCGAATGGTTATCGAAAGTTACCTTTTGCTTCTAGATTTTTTCCATAAAAGTAAATTTTCAAAGGCTTTTAATCCTTACGCTTTTGAGTACCTACTCCAATACAAAATATGGATAAATTTTTCTTTAGAATTTTAATTGACTGCTGTCAATTAAGGCTCATATGTAATTTGATTAATATAAGTAGTTAAAAGATTTGTTTTGTTTCTGTTTATTTGACGTCTTAATTTTATTGAAGTTCTCAAAAAAACAATGATTTACATGACCGCCTTTATAAAACAAAGAAAATAATATTTCATTGAGGCTTTATTTTGATTAATTGCACTCGAAAACAATAGCATTCTCAGGGGGAATCATAAGAAATTATTTTATTGTCCAAAAATACGATTGTCTTTTGACTTTGATGAATACATCATTTTAATGATGTCTCTACAACGGAATCAGTCAACTTTAAAGTAGTAAATTAAATTTTGAGACTCATTAATGCTGTTAATTCGAATCATATGATAGATCATGGGAACATTTAACAGAACAAAATATATTCAAATGAAATTAATTAGAAAAAAATAAACAATTAAACGGAATCCCTAGAAATATTTATAATTTCAATAATTTTATTTTATTTTTAAGAAATTAGATAAATTTTTTTTTAATACCCTGTGTCTTATCTTATAAATTCAATTTATTTCTTTAAAATTTTATTCTAAACTAATTTTGAAACTTGTATTTATCCAGATTGATGTCACATTTTGTTTGTTTTACCAAAAATAGAAATAACTCAACAAGAGCTCTTTGTAGAAAAGATAAAATTTTTAAAGTGAAAATGTTTTTGAAAAAATAAAAAATAATATAAAAACATGACATTAACATGCATCTTTCAAGATTATGTATATTGTGAAAATTTCGAAGAAAAGTTCATGATGTTTAAGTACTTAAAAATAAAAACATTGAGCATCCGTTTTATGATCTTTGAATACATGGATTTTCTAAATTAATTGTGACACCAGATAAAATTCTAACAAATTAACAAACGATTTATTGTGAAAGAAAGTTCTAGATGTACTTTTTTTTTAAAGAAATAAATTATAACATCTGTTTCATTATTTGCATTGAAGATATTTTGTCTGTAGAAGCGTTTTTTTTTTTTTTGGATTTATTTTAAAAATGAAAATGTGTGACATTTTTAAGAAAAGTTTTTAAAGTACTTTTAGATTTTTTGAAATCGAATTTTTTTTTCTTTTGCTTGGAGTTTTAAGTATTGACAAAAAAAAAAAAATCTTAAAAAATAGTAACATTAAAAACCCCATAAAATTAATCAATAAAAAAATTAATTCATAACAATAAAGTCTGAAATTCTTCTTCTACTGACTTTATCGCTCCAATTACAGTAATAAAATTCAGTATCATAAAAATTTTCAGTAATAAAAATCTGAACTAATTAAGATAATTGTATTATCTTCAATCTAAATATTTGAATTAAGAATTAAGATTGGTTTTTTTAACAACTCTTTACTTGCAAGAATTAAATTCTTCTTTTTTATGAGTTAATTGAGGAGGGTGTCAATATTTATGTAATATTTTTCTGCTTTGACATCTAATAAAAAAATTTAAAATTTATTTTATCGTTTAAAAAAAAAACAAACACAATAAAATTAGAAAATAAAATACGAAATACGTATTTTCAAAGGGTTTTCATGATAAATATTTTTGCCTCTTCAAAGTAAGACGCCCTTCAATTCAAATTTTTCCATTCCCCAAAAAAAAAAAATAATCTTCAACGCGCTCTGATCCTCTATCATTTTAAATGTTTTTAATGTTCGTTTTAAACTAATTTGAATGACACGTGACACTTGTGATATCATTCAATGAGAATCTATAAATAAAAACAATATAATGCCACAAGATAAATTGGTTATGTTAAAAAATACGCGTCTCACTTTATCTCATTTTTGTTATTTTCATTTATGTATAATCCTTTTGTCTTGTCTTAATTTTATAAGAAATTAAATACATATATCATAAGATTTGTTTTTGACGTGCCATTATAATTTTATCACTTTCCTTTTTCTGGAATATTTATAAAAAAAAATTTCATTTAGATCCTAAAGAATAAGTTATAAGAAAGATCTTAAATATCTCAATGACATTTTAGAAAAGATAAAAATTATTATCAAACTTTTTGTCTTTTTGCGAAGAAAGTGAATTACTAATTACCACCGATCATTATCAGCAAATAAAGTTTGGTAATTTTTCGCTACTTTTAAAGTCTTTTGACTTTTTCCTCTTCTTTAAAATAAAATGTTTTTCTTTCATCGAAATTTCCTCTTCTTTAAAATAAAATATTTTTCTTTCATCGAAAATGTCAAGAAAATAAAACAAAAACCATCTACAATCAATCAAAGGGTTAAAAGGAAATTGTAAAAAAAAAAGAGAAAGAAAAAGTAAAACAATTTAAAATCGAAAAATAATAAATTTACAGATGACGTGTGAATGTGGTGATATCTTTATTCATGATTCTTCTGCAACAAGTTTTTATTTATCTTTTATGTTTTCAGAATCCTTCTTTTTTACAATTTGTGCTACATCATTGCACCATTTTAGTTACTTTGCAGCACACAATTTATTACAAAGATTTTTTTTTTATTGTTTTATTTTACTTTATTCAAGTTTTATTTTTTGCTATTTTTATAATTTCATGTTATTGAGCCTTTATAATAATTTTTATCCTTAACCGTAACGCACGTATATGACACTTTAACCATTAATTTGTGCGCATATCTGATGATATATTTTTTTTCTTTTTTGTTAAAAGATATTTTTTAACCTTTAAAAAGGATGATAATGGTAAAAGTGCGTTTACGTTTTAATTTTTTTTTTTCTTGACCAAAGAGGATCAAATCATGTTTTTATAAGGTGAAAAAAAAAAATACAAATAAAATACAAGAAAATAAATGAATTTCAAAAGAAATCTTCAATAAAGATTCAGAAAGTAACAAATAGGCACTATGAAACGAAGAAAGAAGTTTTTTTTTTTTAATTCTATACCATCATCGTTCAGAAAACGTCTATCCTTGAACGTGTGTTCACATTTATATGTGAACAGAATTCTTTATTATTTTGTTGATAGTATCGACATTAAATGTCGATGATACTGATGACACTTTTGCTTATGTGGTGATTAAAAACATCTTCAGAGGGATCTTTATACTTAAATGGGATGTGCAAAAAAAAAAAAAAGCACACAAAAAAAAAGTTTCATTGTAAAATATTTTAACTTTAAAATTTAAAATTTATAAAAACTTGTATTGTGAATGATGGAGGATGATGATAACCTGTCCTAACGCTTATACAGTGCTAGTTGAATGCGTGATGAAATAAATTTTGTTGCACCAACTTAATTTTTTTTACATACATATGTACATACATATGTATGTACGGATGTACATGTGAAAAATATGGTTTCTTTAGCTAGAATCGAGTTCTGTAGAAAAGTAGAGCATCAACAGCATATTTTGCAGAAAAATTTACAATGTCATTAGCAAAATCAAACAGGTTTTATTAAAATTTAAAAAAAAAAAATCCTTTAACTAATGATAACTAATTAAGAAAATCTCTTTTTTCAAAAAAAAAATTCAAATTAATTAAATCAGTTCTGCTATATCACTAAACGAAACAAGAAACAAGCAGAAACTGAAAAAAAAAAAAAAAAAAAAAGATTAATAAACAAGATCCCGTTTTTTGATTAGTTTACATGATGTACACGCAACAAATTTGCAACATTGTAAGGAAAACACAACATTTTTATTCATATTGTATGCTTGTGATCATTGTAATCAATTATTCTGATTATTTAACTGATCAGAGAACAAATTCACATGTGAAAATCTTGTCTATTCATTTTTGTTTTTAAGGTTTTTTTTTATTTATTAATTATTCATTCATTAATTGGAGGTAGGATTCTAATAACAAAAAGGAGTACCGCGCACCTACTATTACATCGCTTTACACATTTCTTGTGCATGAGTACAACTAAATTATTTTAAAATCTATTTCATTCTGACATTTTGATGTTACAAAAGATAAATTGTAGTTTCAAATATTCTATCAATCGGTTACAGGCAAAAATATTACTATTCAAAGGATCCAATTAATCTTAGTTGAATGCTGATAGGTATAATAAATCACACACATTACATGCGAAATAATGAACAAAATAGAAAAAAATATTATGATCACCAAATCAATTTTATGTGTTAATCATTTGAAAAAATTGCGTAGAAAGATTTCCAGCCTTTCTCAACTCAAGAATTTTTATGTGATCGAAATTTACGAAGAATGACTTTTTGAAAAATGTTTATGAATAACTCCACTGAACTCTTATTATCGATATCATTGATTTCATCAATAGAGTAAAAAAATCTTCAAATAAAATTTACAACAATTGCTAAAAGATAATCTAATTATTGTACTCATTTTGCTCATTTCCAAAAGATAAAAACACAAAACAAATAACATTTTGATTGTCTTGAAGTATGTTTGTTTTCTGCTCCTTTCCAAAAACGTGCTTTATATGTTTCAATTGCGATATTCTGTAATCAAATTACAATTTTGTGTAGTAATTTTCTATCTGTTTGTTTGTTTGATGAACTAAACACTGAAAGAGACAAAATCATCGTTATTATCATCATTTAAGCAATTTAAAGTTTTTTCATTGTTCAGTAGAATGAATAAAATTTTAGGAAGCATAAAAAAAAATAACTTTTGAAAGTTAAAAAAGATTTGCAAATCATTTTTACATGAACAAATTCATGAAAGTTTTTTTGTTTTTTTTTCTTACAGAAGAAGATTGAACTTTAAAGATGAACTTTTTATTCAAAACAAAGATAAAATGACAATGAGATTAGATAAAGTATGAATCCATAAAAAAAAAAATAGAAGGAAACAAAATACAAAATGAAAATCTGTTTTAAAAGAAGAATTAGCTTGTACTTTTAACAACTATAACTTTACTTTAAACATAAAATTACATGCATTACTACTTTATGTTCTCGTAAATAATCATAAAATTATTTTAAATAATTTACAAGCTTATTTCTTCTCGTAAAGTATCTTGAAAAAAAAAATAAGATACATACTATCTAAGCAACATGATAATTATAACATTTGAACTTAAAGCAACTAACATAGAAAATATAAATTTTTATTTATTGATTTTTGAGACTCTAACTAGTTAAGGTAAAAGATTTACCTGTCTTTATTTGGTTTAATTAGAGGTTCATAATGTTAACATGAAGTTTAAATGTTCTTCTTTTCAGAAAATATAAATAAGACTTTTTAAAAATGTTAATTTACTCAATTTCTTGGAAATAAGCGTTCATAAAGTCAGTAAACCTCTTCTGTAACACGTACTTATAATTACTTTTCCACACCCAATCCAGCAAATTGCATTTTACGATTAGAACAACAGATAACAACGAATAGCTACAATTTTTCTAAAGATTGACAACCATAACTAAACTACAAATCCCAATTAGAATTTTAGCTAAATCGTTTTTAAATCTTCAAACTAATAAATACTCAATATCAGAAACTGCAGCTAATAATAGCAAAAGAAAAAAATAAACATCTGATTTTGTGTAAAGACAAAAAAAAAACATTTCAATAAATTTAACTAAATGACATACACAAGAAAAACATGCAAGAAACATGAAAAACAAAAACTGAGGATTAAGAAAAAATAAAACAAAAATACTTCACTTGAAACATTAAAAAAAGATATGATAAAAAATTAAATAAGAGCAATAATTTAGTATAAGATAAATCCATACAAAAAGATCCTGCTGTTTAAATTGTCTGTTGTGCCACAAGAATCTCTTCTATGGCCTATAATATTTCTTTTTTAAGTGTTATTCATACATTACACTAATCTTCGCATTAAAAATTATCATTTTATTTTGAACTTTTTGCATTTGTTAATATTTTTTAATGTAGAATATAAAAAAAAGAGAGATTGAATTGTGGTATTAAAAATTGTATATAATCAAAAAAAAAAATTGTTTTGCTTGTTCAAAGATCAAAGATACAAGAACAAAATAAAAATGGATTTTTTGAATGATTCAAATGCAAACAAGTTTTGAAAAAAAAAAGTTTTTGAATAATGCTTGTAATTTATTTTGAATATCAGAAAGAATTTCAAAAAGAAACTTAGAAGATTTAATTTCAAGCACTCCTACCTTGTGTTTTAATGAAATTACAAAAATTTGTCATGTTAGTTTTTCATAATATTTTCCGTTTTTAATAAACACGAATTTTCAATTAACTTAATTACTTTTTTTTTCAATATTTTAAATAGCTAAAATATTTCGCACTTTCAAATATTTTCTTCATATTCTCATTCACTTATACAGAAAAAATCTTAAAAAATAAAGTAATTTTTTCATAGTTTTCGTGAAAATATTTTATTTTATAAATTAAAAATATCATTTAAAAAGAAATTAATTGAAATAATTATAAATCTTTTGCATGAAGATATTTTCAAAAATTCAATAGCGTGATAAAAAAAATTTTTCCACTCATTTTCCAACTTTTTCTCTAACTATTTATTTTTCAAATTTTCACAAATGATTGATTTTTTATTTTTTTTTTTTCAATTGAGTTACCCTAAGGACATTGTTTAGTTTTCAAAAGCTAATTTTGAACAAATTTCGATTGCAACAAGTATCTATCTTTTTCAAATGTAAAATTCAAATATTTAAACAAAAAAAAAAACATTATGTGACATTTTCCATTAAAAACAAATAAAATAAAAAGAAATATTGAAGTGAAAATTTACAAAATTTTTTATTTTATTTTGTTTTACCATCAAACCAATAATAATTTTTGAATTGTTTTCATTTCATTTCATTTTTTATTTTTTTCATTTTGTTTATTCTCTTCTTGATTTTTTTTTTTTTTCATTGATAAAATATTTTCCTCCAAGAAAATTGAATTACACAAAATTGTATTTACACAAGAAAACTTCAAAAAATATCGTTCGACTCAATGTTTGAAAATAAAAATGGAATAAAACAGAAATTTTTAAGTGGTTTCTTTTAAAACTAAACAAACATCTAACACAAACTATCATTCGATTGTTGGTTATAAT
Organism: Bombylius discolor; assembly: GCA_939192795.1. Taxonomy (NCBI): domain Eukaryota; kingdom Metazoa; phylum Arthropoda; class Insecta; order Diptera; family Bombyliidae; genus Bombylius; species Bombylius discolor. Next base: position 48,673,172 of record OW584240.1, on the reverse strand, counting down.
TTTTTTAAAGGATTATTTTCTTGCTATCTCCCACTAGAGTTTTGTTTTCATAAAACGAAAGGAAAAATTTTATCCGTTTTTCATTCGATTTATATTTGAAAATAGAAAAACAAGGAAAAAAACAAAAAATATTGGAAAAACATGGAAAAAATGGCTAAATTTAAAAAAAATAAATAAATGGAAACACAAAACTCATGTGACATAAGACTATCGGTATCGATTTAAAAAAAAATGTATCTTTATTTTCCATTTCCCTCGAGAGAAATCTTAAAATCGATTTAATAAATGGAAATTTGATTTTGTGAAAAACAATTTTTTTTTTAAAGTTTTTGAGTAATTTTACTTACTCCTTTTTTTCATTTTTTTTATGTTTCAATTCTTTTATTTCTCTTTTCTAAAAATTCTCGAAATATCTAAAATTTTATTTATTTATTTTTCACATATGTATGAATATTGTAAATAAATCAGATAAAAATAAGCAGAATTTAACATGCAAAGCAATAATTTCTTTCACAGTAAGAACTCTTTAACGTTGCGTGTAAAACTAGGTCATTTTTTCACCTGAATATTTTATTTTCTCTTTAAAATTAAAAACATATGTATATACATATGTACATATATTTCATACATATAAAGAATGTTTATTTAGTGACTAAATGAAATACCTGAGCCCAGAATATATTGTTGTGTGTCGGTCAAGTGATTTCACAATATTGTTGTGTTTGTATTCGTTAAACATCAGAGATAGTAAAATATTCTAAATTTATTTCAAAGTATTTATATTCATATCCTGCATGAAGAATTTTTATGTTGTACATCCTCATATGTTCAAAGGTGAAATTGTTATATACATATAATAAATTCTATGAAATTAAAAGATTTTGTGTGTTTAAAAAGGAAACAAGGACAAGCTTTTTAAACTTATTATAAGGTTTATTTATGTTATTTTATTTTGTTAATTTACACAAAATATAATAAAATTATTTTAAATGAAATATTTTTGTGTAATGAATGACTTTGCATAAATTTTCTGAATGTTCGTTGATCTCTTTATTTTTTTAAAAAACAAACCATAATCTTTTATGTAATTACATATTTAAAAAAAAAAAAAAACATATTTTCTTTACATAATAGAAAATTTCAAAGCTTTACTATGATCTTTTGTTATTAATTTAAGTTTTAGATGAAAATATTAAAATTAAATAAATATTCTAAGCATAATTATTTTGCTTGTTTTTTGTACTTTTTCATTTAGATATTTTTATTTTACTTATTTTTAAATAAAAATAGGTTAACTAGAAAGGTTTATGTTTTATAAGAACAACTAGTTCTATTTAATTCCATTTAAAAAAAAAAAAGATATAATTATACACCTTATGCGAATTCAAAAGATAGTTATTAATTAAAAAGGAAGATATTATAAGATAACCTAAAGAAACAGGTTGTCTCAATCAAAGGAACCAAGTGCAAATATCGTTTGCTGCGTATCGAAATCTAATTTTTTTTAGGCTTTTTTCCTCGCTCTTTTTTTAATATCAATTTTCAAATACACTTTTTCAACACAATATAGCCTCATCGAGTATTACACCTAGTTTACTAAAATAAATAAAAATTTAATGCTCATTTTAGATCCACAAGAGATTAAAAAATCCTTACCAAGTAATTGAATTTCATTTTATTTTTTAACCTTCCTCCTGATAACCCGACACTGCAATCTTATATCTTATAAAAGTTACATGCGGTTTTCAAAAAATTTACAAGATACATTGTCTTATTGTTTAATAACCGGCGCTAGAGAATCACAATGAAATGTTCTTTTTCCACATCATGTGAAATGTTGAACGAAAAACGTTAAAAATTATGTTGACTATACTTCCGAAAATGTATCCTGAGTTGTTGTACAGAACAAGATCGGCCAGCATAAAAATCATTCATTTGAATTTTTCAAAAGTTTAGCTAAGTGAATGGTTTTTAAAGCATTGAGTTGCGTAAATACCGTCACGCAAATATCTTGGCACACATTTTCGGAAAAATGCCTAATATTTTTAAAAACTTTCTCTCTAGCATTATTTCAGCAAAAACAGTGAAAAACATACACGAACGTACATTGTTTGGATCTTAGATACTTTTCATTGATAAAATAGTGTTGTGTGGAATTTTTCTTTTTTTATTAACTCTTTTGAAATTATAGAAACCAGGTGTAATACGATATGTGCGAACATTGTTTCATCAAATATATGCTGTTGTTGTACAGCATGTATCTATATTTTTCAACATTATTATTGCAATAACAATGGTTCACGAATAATGTGTTTTTTGTTTTTGTCTACTGATAAAACATATAACAGTTTTATTTTATAGTACATATTACTATACATTTTAAATGAGTTTTGTAACGACAAACTAAGTAACTGATGTGAACATAATCCACATGAATTTATAACACTATTACAATGTAAAACGTGCTACTATATCAGTTACGAAGAAAATAAGTCGAATAAGATTTTCAAGGAAATATTTTGCTGAAAATAAAATGAATTTAAACGCGATTCATATATGATAAAATATTAGATATTTTATATTAGATAATAATCTGAAATTTAAGTTATTTTCTACTCTTACTTGCCATAAATCATGTGACTTTCATTTTTTTTTTTTTTTTGTTATTTTAAGGAGAAAAATTAATTTTACAATTGCAATGACCATAAAAAGTAGATTGAACCAAGTCGAAATAAGAAACCAATTCAATTTAAACAAAATTAATGTCATTCTTTTATTCAATTTATTTTAATCATCACACGTTTATGAAATTTTTTAACAACAATTTTCTAAATAACCACAGGAGAAAAAAAAAACAACAAGTGAATACATTGAACCGAAAATTCTAGATACATTGGAGCAATTTTTTAAAAATTTAAATAAAAATTAGAGAAAAACAAAAAATAAAATCAATTAATTTAATTAAATAAATAAGCGATTAAGTATAGTATAGAGAACAGATACTTTTTTCACACGTGTTCGGATTTCTTTGAATAATTATGAAAATTTTGTAGCACGGTTTTTTATATTCTTATCATCATAAGAATCTATAACGACCATTTCCTTATGAATCTTGAAAAAATTAGTTTCGCTTTATTAAAAAAAAAACAACCATTTTAAATTATCAATAATCCGAAACTTATTTTTAGTTTTTTTTTCGACTTTGTTTATAATATTTTATGGTTTATTTATAAATAAAAATTATATTGAATTGGATTTAGAGAAAAAAAAATTTAAAAATAGTTTTTTAGAAGCCTAGATATCGATTAAAAATCTTTGATTATTTTTCATATCTTTTTTGTAATTAAATAACATAGAATTTGAATAGATTATTGATTTAATAGATACCAATATTTTCGATTATAAATTCAGAATTAATTTCGAATTTAAAGTGTTTCTGATATTCAAATGGCTTCTTGTGATTAAAAAAGTCTATAAAAAATTATGTACATATTTATATGTCTTTTTATAATAAAATTGAGGCTAAAACATCTGTCAGCATGCAAATAGCATTAAAAGATTACACTTTTGTGAAAACACTATGTAAAACACAAACAAGTATTTTTAGAGATTGAATAAAACCACAAACATGATGTTAACATAAAACAAAATTAAAGAAAATTCAATTAACTGTGATTTGAAATCTTTCATTTGTTCTTTCATAATTTATCTTGTTTTTTTCGAAAATCATCAGCTTTTTTACCCTTTAAATAAAATTCTTATGATGATTTGCACAATCTTTTAAAAACGAACATACAAAAAAAGTAATTGACTTCTAGAAGATTTGTTTGTTAATTTTGCAACGTACATATGTATGTTTGTCTTTTGTTTCTTCGTTGATGTTTTTTGTCTCTAGAAATTCTTCCTGAAATTTTCTTATTTTCAATGTTTGTCAACCATCCAACAAAATTATAGAGATTTTCTTTCACTTTGATGAGTTTATTATCATTTCGCGACAATCTGCCATCATCGCATATTATCTTTTGTCTGTCATCATCTTATACTTAAATGCACATTTTCATTTATTTTGAATTAAATACTGCTTTTTTTTTGTGTGTGTCATTCATACGAAATAGCAAAATATTATGTTGGTTTTTGGCTCACAAAATTATAAAACAAAAATCTGTTGTTTATCAAATTACGTTGCACAAAAAAAAAAAAGAACATCTACAAAAAAGATATGTTTTTATGTTTGTGAATGACATTTAAAATGATCAACTAGATAAAGTACAGACGCTATATATTTTAAATTTAAGGAAAAGTGAAAATATCATTTTAACTGTTTTTGTTTTTCTTTGTCTTGAATTTTTTTTTATGAAATTTTTATTTAAATTTTCTTGTTTTTTTTGATTAACCATAATTTTCTAAATTACTTTTAAACAAAATGGGATCTTAAAAGGACAGAACAACTGAAATATTCTTACATAAATTTACTCGATATTATTATAAATCAAATGAATAAAAGACAAAGCTTTACACCAACTCCATGGTGTCTTTTCATTCTTTTAGACATATTATGTAAAAATTATACAAAAATATTTGCACGCACATTTCTTATAAAAGTCAAAATGAAATAATATTTACGAGTTCAAAAAATTATTTTAAAACATGAATTTAACAACAAAAATATGAAGAGAATATAAAATATTTTATACATATGTCACACAATGTGTGGTTAAATTATGATCTCCATTTTTGGACATTATGTATGAATACTGTTGTTTAGAGTTTATTGCAAAAAATATTCTTCAGACAAAGGAAATTTTCATTTTATTTAAAAGAAGTTACTATTTATTTAATTTAATTTTTGTAGTATAATAAATTTCAAAAAATACGGAAATTTTGATTTAAACATTTTTTTAATGATTCACAAATGAGTTCAAAACGAAAAAAAAAGTACTTGAAATTATTTTGCTTTTATTTTCACGATAAAAAAAAAATTTCAATTTAAAAACAAAAAAAATGAGTTCCTAATGACTTTTCAGTTATTTCTATTATGTCCTGAGCTTTATTACTTTTATATTTTTAAAAAAAAATACAAAAAAATATAAAATGTACTTACTTTTTCTAATCTTAAATTTAGAACTTTTGTTTTTAAAAAGTCCTTGTTGTGGTTACTTTCAAAATAATTTTTCCATTTTCTCATCTCTGCCTCCAACGCTGCGTCAATGTCCTAGAAATCCATGGTAAATTTCAATTTAAATATATTTTGATTCACTCAGATACAGGCTCTTATGTTGATATGTATGAAGAGCAACAAAAAATACTAAAAAAATCTGAAAAAAAAAGATTTAAAAAAAAACCTCAACAAAAAGAAGAAAAAAATCAAATACACATTTTATAAATTTTATTTGCAAAACCTTTTTGTTTTTTCTTCTTATATTGTTTATTTTTTGTTAATAATTTAGATACATTGTTGTCAGCCAATTCGCATGATAGGTATCATGTCAATGGCCTGTAAAAAGCAAATAACAGTAAATAAATATGAGAAAAAAAAAATTACATGAGAAAAGGAATAAAAAGTTGTTATATATTATGTTTTTACCTTCCCTAAAGTAAGGAAATCACGTGAAGCCTTGAAAGTTTACAAATTTGAAAAATATTTTTTTTTCTATACCATTTACTTTATTTTTATTTTTCTAACGTTAATGTTGTCATTGACCTCAATGGATTATTACTTATTTTTGATAAATTTAATTTTTTATGATGTTAAATAATTGAGAAGGAAAAATCAAATTTAATTTTAAGAGTAAATTCTATAAAAAAATTTAATCAGAGTGAAAAATTTTTATATCTCATGTATTTATGTTTAATGAACCTAGAAAAAAAACACACATCTAAATCCTATAACATAAAACTAGCTCTTTTATGTGAGATTTTCAAATTTTCAATTTATTTTCAAAAAATTGCATCCTCATAAAATTCTGAAAATCTTCATTTATTTAAATAAATAAAAAAAAAAACAGTCATGTAATATTATCTGTTAAAACCGAATTGAAATACGTATTTTCAATTTTGTCTTATTTCAAATAGTTATATGTGTATGTGACGTTTTCATTTTAATCTTGTGCAAATCAAATAACAAGATACAATTTTATGATTTTGTTTTTTATCATAAAAATGAAATAAATTAAATTAAATTTGCAGGAGAAAGAAAAATTCATTTAAGTTTTAATTTAATAAAAAATCATGCATATAAGTTCAAAGTTCATGTACTTCTTTGATAGAAATTTTCATTTTTTTTATTTATTATTTTAAATATAAAATTTTTATGGAATTTATATGAAATAAATTCGATATCCTGCAGAATATTACTTCCTTTATAGCAACATTTTATCAAAGTTATTTTTTCTAAATTAAATCATGAAAAGAAATAACGAAAAATGTTATTTTTAGACAACAACAACAAAAAACAAAAAATACAAAAAGCAAAAATAAATTTAATTTATCGTACTTTTCAAGGAAACGTACAAGCTGCATCCTTTTTCTCGTATAATGCTTGTAACTTTTTTTCAGACATAAAATCGTAGAAATTTTCACCAAATTATTAAAAAGAAACACTGAAAGAAAAAAAAAGAAATTGATAAAAAAAAATGTCAGGCAAAAATTGTAAAAAAAAAATCAAATGTTTCCGTCAGTATTTTTTATGGTACACGTGAAACGTAGGAAAAACACCCGGAATACAAAAAATAATTCTTTAATTTTCGAATTGAACAATCTTATTGAACTCTGATGATACTTTAAAGTGCTTGTTAACATGACTTTAATCTCTTCAATTAAAATATCTTAAATTTAAAAAGTTGTTTTCTTTTCTCGCCAACACACATTCAAATGACGTTTACGCACCTTAAAATGTAATTCTGTGATAAGCGGTTGTACAATGAGCCCATTATTTGCATGTACTTTCCACCTTATTTTTTTATTATTATTTATTTTATTTTTATTTATTTTTTTTTTGTACTGTTGCTGTTACACTTTAATTGCATATTCACATTAAATTTAATTTACAATAATGTACTGTATCGGACTAATAAAATATTCAAGTTGTTCGTTGGTAATGTTACAATCTACAAAAGGCTCTAAACAACATCTTTTTACATGTGATGTGCTGGTGTTGCAGTGAATGAATGTTCCTTTTTAGTACATGAATTTTATTTGCACTTATCGACAGAACAAAAACAAAACAAAAGCAAGTGAAATTTATAGACATTTTTACCCACAACTTCGATTTTAAGTGCAAAAAGTAATTTTAAAAGTAAACAGACAAAAAAAAAAACAACAACAAATTACGATTAAAATAAATTCCTTAAATAATTCACAAATTGTGTTAAGTAGGTGGTCAGAGGAATATCAAATTTTAAAAGGTCTTAATGGACTTATCGTCGTACAAGTGCATCCGGAAAATAAAATTCTTCAATTAATTGAAAACAGGGACATATCCTCTTGGATATTTGGATCCTTTTTTTCTCTTAATTTAAAAAAAAAAATTAGCATATGGGTATAGCATATTTGAATGATTTATATCGTATATCGATTTATTGTGAGTTTTCAATTACTAATTTACTTTTTCAAACGAAAATCCCTTTTTAATACTGTGGTCATTTTTAATTCGATAAGGATTAAAAAATTTAAATCCTTATATCCATTTCAGGTCATGAATCCTTTGCATATTAAATATTTAAATGATATTATTTTGTTGTATAATCAAGATTCTTATCATACTAATCTCTTTAAATTCGAATTAATAAAAAAAAAACTACATTTTAAAATAAAGTGAATTTTTAATTAGTCACAAAGTACATAAATATTCATAGTCAGTATAACATAGAGAACCAAAAAGGAGACAAAAAAAGTAAAGATTAATAATAATGAGATAAAAAAGGATTAAATGTATTTTATAATCACAAAATTATGATATTTAAGAATAAGGTTAAAGTTCTACGAGATCTTTGTCATTTTTTTCTTTAGCAAATTTATAATTATTATTTAACACAGTATAATCTATGTAATTTTTATTTCATAATAATTTTAATTAGCTTTCATTAAAATTTTTAATGGTCTTTTAGTTCATACATGATTAAAATATATTTTTTATTTATTAAATTAAATTAAGGATGACAGTGTTTGTTTAAATAATTTCAGTATCATTGACTTAATAATTTCAATTTTAAATCAAATGTAATAGTTTACATAATATTACCACAAATTAGATTATTCTAATTTAATTTATGCTATCTTGAGTATATTGTGTTATCTACAGAAGAAAATTCAGTAGCAATTTAAATCTGTCTATAATAATTCATAACAAAAATTAGTTAAGATTTAAGATATTATCTATCTATTGAATAATTTAAATCGATTATATCTGTTAGTAAAATCTAAAAACTATCAGATTATTTATGAAAAAAATTCTCTAACAGGTGAGAAATAACATTTTTATAGATAATTTGCCCATGATAATATACGTTTCAAAATTTGAAATTTTTTAAGTCATAAAAATACGAAAAAAAAAAAACAAAGTTCATGAAAATCATCTTAAAAATTCCATTTCAAATTCAATATGTTTGTGATTGTCGGCATTTTAATAATAAAACAGAAAAGAAAAAGGGGACATAAATTAAAATATAAAATTTGTATCTATTTTGTATCTGCCACGCAATATCTAATTTATTGTAATTTAAAACATATTTCATGTACGTAAAATTTTACACAAAATAAAAAAAATTACAAAAAACATTCTCATGATATGATAACTTTTTACAAAATAAAAAAAAATTGTACGAAAAACAAAAGAACGATAAAAAAGATTTATAGAATATGAAAAAGTATAGTAGAAGAGCATCATCATTCACAACACCTTCTCTTAGATATGATTGTGCGAAAAAAAAATGAATTGAATATCCTTCACTCTATCACCTCAGGAATAACAAGAAATATATCAAAAATACATTAAAAAATATCAAGAAAAAAATACTTTGTTTTTTTTTTTCAAGAATAAATAAAAACTTTATAAAATCGAAAAATTATTTATGTATGACGTATTTGTGATATCTTTATTTATGTGTGTTATTTCTTTTCTTGTTTTCTTAAATTTATTTTATTTTAATTTTATCTTTTTACTTGATTCTCTTGAAGAAAAAAAAAATTGTTGTTTTTTTTTTGCGCGATATTATTATGCGTCAATATTAGCACCTTCCTTTTATTTTTATTTTTTTTAATATTCTTCTTCTTTTTGCCTTAGAATATTTTCATGAAGAACAGCTTTGTGATTTCGTGTCCATGATAAGAAAGTCTTTTTCATTCTTGCGCCCTTAACCTTCACGTAACTACGGGAATATAATATTTCAACCATGAAATTTAGTAAAAAAAAAATATATGTATGTACATACATAGGTAACACTTTTAATACCATTTTTGTACACCTCGAATGTTTTTGTTATCATGTTTTTTTTTTATTTTTAATTATAAAGCATGTTTTTAGAAAAAATTTTTTTTAGTCCTTTTATCTTATATTTTATCTACTTAACAAAATAAAATTTCTTAGATAAAATTTTTGTTGTTTTTGTTTTATTTTTTTCTTTTATTCTAAATTATTTTTCAAGCAAATTTTTTTTTAAATTGTTCCACTTTAAAAAAAAAAACTCACTATTAGGTTTTCTGATTCGCTAAAATAAGCTTGGTTGATGTTCTTTTTGTGGTATGCCCTTTACAAGCTTATTCACTTCAACATTAATTTTTTAATCAATTTGATGGAAATGTGAAATTCATTTAGCGCAAATTCCTTCATGCTACCTGTATGCAAGCAACCATGCATATTTTGCCTGAAGCTTATAAAACTTATCTAAACTACAACGATACATCCTCTAGTTCATTTTGTATACATTATGTATTTTAAATAAAATTCTTTTCTTTTATTCTCTCTTCTTTTTTTTTTCATTATTTTTTATAATATAATTTTTTCACCTTTATTCCATTTTTGTGATGAACATTTTACCTGAGATTTGTACAGGTGTAAGCGTTAATTCAATGGTTAAGCAAGTTAGTTAGCAACAGCAACAACACATATTTCAGTTTGAATCGAAATCAAAATTTTGTGCGATTTTTGTGAGAGAAGTGTTCGCAACGTAATTGTTGTGCCAACTCGAAATGCTGAAAAGTCCAAAACAAATTCTGTTGATTTTAATGAGTTTGAATGTAATTTTTCTCATTAAATGCGTTTAACATAAGAACGATAAGGCGACAGATGAACATGGTACAGAAACAATTGCAAAAAAGTGGATGAGAATGTGAGCTTGTATGCAACCTGTTAATTAACAGGTAAATAAGATATGATTAAGTACACTTCCTGTGGGGTTATTGCAGTTTAAATGGACTTCTGAAATTCTTCTACATTAACGTAGTCACAAATTAAAAAAATGATAATGCAAATTGGACACAGAGAAAGAGACGTTATTGTTTGTTTTATTTATTATCATTCATTTCTCGAAAAAGTATCAAATTACATTCCAATTTAGTTGAAAAGATTGGCATAGAATAATCCATAAAGTAATAAACTCACATGATTAAGTGGACATTGCGTGTGCAGAGACTGGACTACTTCAAGCAATAGAGTGTAAAATTTATTAACATTCAGCACTATTTTTGACTTTTTGATGACACAACTTGACAACTAATTGTTTTCTTAAAAATATAAATAAAATGGAGCTACAAAACGATAATTAAAAAAAAAGAATCAGAAAGACTTTCATTTCACCATCGTGCATGTACCGTCACCCCTAAAATAAATCCACTTCAAGAATAATCATGATGATACATTATGATAATTTTTTTCTTATTAGAGCCGCAAGCCATCATTTTGACTCCCTCTATGGATGTACATATAATATTAAGCGGCCAATAACCCTTTTGTATACTTACTCTAATTTATAATTTTTTTTTTGTTTTTCACATTATATTCATTTCTTTTGTTACGTTGGCATTTGAAAAAAAACAAGAAAAATATCAGCTGCAGAAAAACAAAAACAAATGTTTGCACACACACAAATTTGTACAATTGCAAAAAAGGAATCTACTGCAATCCATTAAACTAATTCAAGTTGTCATTTCGCTTGAATTGTGAATGCTTAACCCGCTGTTGCTTGCTTTAAGAAAATTAATCACATTGTATATGTTCTGATTCTACGTGTGTGTATGTGTACGTTTGTATGTGCGCACCTTTCTGATGAGCTTAATAAATCCTTCAATTAACATTTAAGACTTTTCAAGTGTTCTTTTATGTAGTTTGAATCCTTGTGCATGTCATACAAAGTATTCACATTTGATTACATTTTTTGCTAAAAAGAAAATTAAATTCACTTTCATTATACAAAGATATGTTGCTATGTCACATGTGTGTGATTAAAGAATGTAAATAACTTTCATTTTGAGAGAAATTTACAAAACTATAAGTAAAATAAGTAACTTTAGGGATAACTTGATAGTGAAAGCAAGTTTTTTTTATCTATGCTTTATGAAGGATAAAAAATACTTTCAACTAACTAATGCACATATTAGGAATATAGAAAGCTTCTTAGTGTGTCATTTTCAAACGATGTTCTTGTACATTTGAAAAAAAAAAAAACTTTCACTTAATAGCTCAAAGGAGTACTTTCCTTTTTTGAATATTCATTGTACCTACTTGTACAGAATTTTTTCATTTATTTTAATCGACTTGTTCCAATTTTGTTTTTTTGTTTTTATTTTTCTTTCTTTGCTTTTGTGAAATATAAAGAAACTCATTTATTCTTGTGTAGTGCTTATTTATAAATATCTTTTTCAAAAGCTCCTCATTTATTAAACGAATGAGAACGAGATTAAGTCCTTTGTGATTAGCTAGTCAGGCAATTGAATGTGTATAGTTACCCCTATTTGATAATCGTAAGAGATTTTGTTTCGTATTTAGACAGAAGATTGTATATGAATCGAAACGCTTTGATTGTAAATGATTACCTCAAGCGTTATGTAAGTTGTTGTATTGAAACTGAAGGAGAATCACACACTTCATTGATTGATTGCTGATGCTTTTTGCAAATACTTATCATGTCGTTAAATAGATGCGGGCTTTACTTGATATTGATTGTTTATTTCATTCCATGAAAAATATTTGATTTTTCTACTTTTTTTCTTACTGTTTCTATTCACTCTCATAAGATATCTTCTTCAAGTTCTTCGGTTCTTTTGTATTTCTACAAAAAACTGGTCCAGTGTGATGAAAAATTGCAAAATTTTAAAGATTTTAAGATTTTAAACATTTGAAGAAATTAATTTGTTAAACTCAGAAAAAAGGTTTTTATATTTCACATTATTTTGTTTGGAAAAGTAATTTTTTTCCTTTGAAGAAAACATTTCAAGTTTCTCAGATTTCTTTAAATCTTTAAATCCCTTGAAATTCAATGGTTGATTTTTTATTCTGCTTAACCAAAACAAAACACAAAAAATTTAAAACAATTACGTACAATTCAGTGGCGATAATTAGATTTGACTGGTCTTAAATTTTCGATTAATAAGACTTCTTACAAAAAATTACACGAAAAAATGACAATATTCCTTATAAAGAAGATTGTACAACAACAAAATAACGATGATTACGACGACGGAAAGTGAAATAAATTTAGCTTAAGTGCATCAAAGTAAAAAAAATACAAAAAACAACGAGAAAAAAAGGAACATTGCAGAATTGCGAATTGCTTGCAAAAAGAACAAAATGTCTCTTGTTTCTTAGGTTAAGCCAGGCTTTCGACCGATAAGTTGCAAAACCTGTTGTGAGTTCAAGTTAAAGTTTCTTCTCCTTTAAGATGGCAATTTTTGTTTTTTAATTTTTTTATTTTAAGATATTGCTTTTAAGATTTTTTCTTCTTGTGTTTATGTCTTTTCTTCTTGGATTTTTTTTCTTCCAAATTGAAAAAAAAGTTCACCTCTTTATCATAACTCAAGTTATACCATTACGTTTTTGGTATTACATTTGGCTATACGTCGTCCACGGTATACATTTGATGCCAATATAATCCAACTCCAATCCACTTATTGTTAGAATAAGAATCACGATAGCATGGCACTGTACAATGTACGTAAGTTTGTGCATCAGAAACACATAACGTAAACGAAACGGATATAGGTACCAAGAAGGCAATGTTAAAAGTTTGATTCGATGTTTTTGATACACCTTTATGGCCTAGGTAATAGCTAATGGCATGTACTTTCGGTTTACTTCATGCAATTATGATGTTATTAATTACTTTAATACCGTGTGTTACCTGAAACTCTTTTTCTCTTCACAGCAAAACCTCCCCCTCACGATTTAGTGTTGTGCTGTTGTTGAACTTGCTATGGAATTGAGTTGATTATGTTCGTCCATCTGACAGCAAAACAGGCAAGGAAGTAAGAAGATCTTCGATTTTGCTGATTTGAATTTAAATTCAGACATGAATTCTTATTCCTAAATATTCATAGTTATAAAATCAAAATGCAATACTTTTTGAATGTGAGATTATAGTTTTATAAATTAATACGCTATGAATGTACAAAGTACACAATTGAGATGAGGTTCTGTAGATGGTTCATTTGAATTTAAGAAAGATTTTGGCTTGCGTTTTGCATTTAGATTGCACAGACGATGAAACTGGTTCTGATTCAGTTATTTCGTTCAATTTGATTTCTTAATCTCAGACACACAATTCCATATGTTTCTTCTAATTTAATTTTTTTAATTTTAAGGATAACTTTTGGAGAATTTAATGAAGTGTTCATGTGTGTGTGTAACTTCTGACCTATTAATATCTTATTTTAAATTTACTAATTTATGTATTTATACTTTAAAAAAGAAAATTAAATTCTTAAAGCTTTGCAAAGGATTCCACAGAAGTTAAAGTAAAATGAATTTTACAAAACATGTAAATAGCTTTAAGCAAGTAATAATAACTTATTCTTCAAAGTAAATTTACAATGTGAGATTCCTTGGCACACATCCTTTATTTTCATCCTTCTTTTTGAGAAGTATATCCTTTCACATTTGTACATAGAAAATCTAGCAAAGCATTTTAATTTCCGGTCTAATAAATTCAATTTCATTTTAATATTTTGAAATAAATGATTAGGCAAAAACATAGGATTTAGGAGATAATTTCATGAACTAAAAATTTAAAAAAAAAAGGTAAAATCATTTCCTAAATTTTAGAATATTTTTTAAAATTGTATTTTGACTTATAGCTTTTTAAAGTACATTTTTCTGTCTAAATGTCTTCCAAAGGTTCATGAGAATAATCGTTTCAAAATTTTAAAGTTTGTTTTTAAAGGAGGGTCTGTGTATTTTCAGTTAATTAAATTCATCTCAAATTTCTGTCGAAGAAAAAAATAAAATGAAAATTTTCTGTGATGTTGGTGGTCTTGCAAATATTGAATAACGCATTTCGGGTATTAAAAAAATATGCAATAAATTTTAAAAAAAAGTTTTTGTTCAGTTACTGAAAAGGAAGGCCAAATTATTCTAGTCTAAACGATATTTAAATGTTCTCATGTTTTTCAACACTTTGACGATTAAACTCTGGACATTAAATTGTTTTCGATATCTAAATAAGAGGTTTTAGATTACTGATAAAGATTGTTTTATTGTGTGTACAATAAAAATGCCTTAACATACAAAAGATATTTGTAATTTGAAGAATTTAGAATTTGAAGCTTTAAAACATATTTAATAAACATAAAGAAATATTTAGATACAATTTGATAATGAACGATGAACTCATATTAAAAGAATGTCATCAAGAACTCTGTCATGCAAATTTTGTACAGTTCATATTTCAACAATTTATGAAATTTGTAATATAATCATATACTTTTCCTCACTCCAGCGACAATCACACTACAGAGGATTACTACACAACATTTTGGATTTTTTAAATATTCGATCGAAATCTTGAAAAGTTTTATTCTTTCACATTCACATTTTCAATTTAAAAACAAAATTTATAATTAATTTATTGAATATTAAATTGGCTATTTTAATTCGAATTAAATAATTTATTTAAAATAATTGCGTATTAATAAAAATAACAGTTTTTCAACAAAAAAAAAGAAAAATCTAAAATAAATATAATTAAAGTAGCATTGCATTACATTTAATTCATAACCAAAGCAATTAATAGTATACCAAGTTGAATAAATTCAAAATAAAATCAAATAAATACAAATTAAAAATAATGTTTAATTAAATTAAAGACAATTAAATAAAAATATGATGTTTATTTTTTAATATTCTATACGCATAAACATATACGAGTATACTTTGTAGTTTTGCAGTAATAAAATTGAATAAGGGTAAACCGATTGCAGACTTTTTCAATCAAATTAAATGCAAAAAGCCAATTTATATATTAATTAATAAATTAATTATGTTTATTTTACACTTACCAAGACTCATACCATTTTACCAGTTTATCGATTTTTTTGTAGTAATTTTAAAATTGATTTCCAGAGGTTACATTCACAAATACACAAAAACTTATTATACATTTTTTTTCAATAAAATATTCTTCCTTTAAACGTGAAAAAGGATACAAAGTTAAAAGTTTATTATTTAACGTCTCACAACATGATATGTAAAATAAATTGGAATTTCGCTATGTCAATATCACACAACAAATATCTTTCGCAGGATTTTTTTTTTTTAATTATTCATTATACTTTTCATATATCAACAACACAATTTCTATCTGAATTTACAACGTTATTTTCTCTAAAATTCATTTTTTCAAATATGTAGGTTCATCAATAAAATACATGTGCTTCATTTGATTTTTCAAGAATTTCTGTACAGAAAAATTCATTTTTTTTTTCTTTTCAGAAGGCAAAAAATGTTAAAATTTCAAAGAAACTTTTTTAAATTTAAATTAACTTTATCACCAGCTGGCTAAATTTTTTTTTTTTTTGTTTTTTTTTTTTTTTGACCACTGTAATTCGTATTGAAATTGAGTTGTAAAAATAATTTTTGATGTATTTACTTAAATTAAAAAAGTAGGTCAAATTTAGTACATACCTGCAATACATCGAATTTTAATTGAATTTTTTCGCGAACAAACTACTACACTTGCCGGAAAAAAATCGCAGAATTTATTTTTCTTTTTAGTTTTTGATTCTTTGTTACTACCCAGTTGTATGAGTTCAATGTACAAGTAAAAACTTACTGCACTCAATAATAATTAAAATCATTATTTATTTGTACATCAAGCTTTTTAAATTATTGTCATTATCAAAGTATTTAATGAATTTAATCATTATTTGCGCCTTAACAACAACAACAACAAAAAAAAAAAAAAAACAGAAATGAAAATGTATTTTTATGACAAAATATTCACTAAATTATTGTTATACTTTAAAGTCACGCATTTCTGATTTTATATATGAGTTTGCAAGACTAAAGTGCATTTATAAAAGACGCTTTAAAAAATTCAAAGAAGGGCAGAAAAAAAAAGCAAGTTTATTGCAAATTCAAATTAAAATTCATTGAAATTTAAATTAAAACAAAAATTTTATGATAAAGAAGAAAAAATAAATTTGAACAGTAAGTTAATAAAAATCAAGTAAATATGATATTATTATTATAACTGTAACTACTTTCACCAGATACAAGGACTCTTGTTGTATATATTTTAAAAGAAATTGTTATTACTTTTCTTATCTTTAAAAAAAAAAAAAAAAAACATAATAAAGAAAATGTAGTGGAAATTTTATTAAAATCAAATTTACAGTATGTAAAAACATGAAAGGACGACTCAATTTATATGAAAATGTCAATCTAGATTTTGTTGTTGTACTCTTTCTTTATAATATTTTCCTTTAAATAATAAAAAAAAAAAGTCTCAACTTTATTATTAACATTTAAAGTGAATTTGCATATCAATTTGTTTGTTGTTGTTTTATTTACTTAGTAGTGGTTTTATTTTTTCTACTTTAATTTTTTTCTGTTTTTTATATATATGTATATATTGTCAGGATAATGGAGAAAATTCATTTTCAGGAAAATGTTTTAATTATGTAAATTTTGCATTCATGTCGATATAGTACGACTAAAAATAAAATGTAAAAGGAAAAAAATTGTGTACCATTAATCATTTGAACGAAATTTTCATTTTATCGTCGAGTCAATTAAAATGAGATTGAATAGTTCATATTGTGGTGAATTGCATTTTGCAATAACAGTTTGTTCGATTATTCATTATAATGTTGTTTCGGGGTACGAAAAAAAAAAATAATAATAATTTCTTCCATCGTATATGATTTAAAATGACGTCAATATGATTTGCTGAATCATGAAAATTAAAAGGATTTATGGCCGTATACATCAATACGAAGTAATTTCGAAGTCAAGATTTTTGTTTGTGAAAATATTTGGAAATCGAAATTAATAAAACTTAAGTAGAAGATTGGAAGGATATTTGATTTCTTTTTAAATTTTATACAAAGTTTTCCTGCTGCTAAAATAGTTTTTTTTTTCGTGATGATGGCTCTACAATTACATCTACTAACTACCTAATTTTTACTTGTATTCATTCAATAATGTTTCTTTTTTTTGTGGAATACATCTTCACACAAACTTACATGGCAATTATTTATGTAAATTACCAATTTATCGGATATTAAACAAATCAAATTCATATTACATGACATCATAACATAATTTTAAATGCAAATAAATTTTTGTTAATACATACATTTCGATATTTTGTAAATGGCATACAAATTGATTTATTACAAAACATGTTGGTTTTTTGGTTTTTGTTTTTGTAATACAAATAAAACAATGTAAAATCGATATCTTATATATGTTGTGTATTTGTAGTAATCAGAAATTACTCATTCTCATTGTTTTCGAATTAATAAATGATCCATTACAAGCCCACTACAAAAAAAAAAAAATAAAAAAATATGACTTAATGTGTGTGCTTTGTTACCTATTATTTTTTATTGTTAGTGCATTTAAAAAATTTAAAATAATAATAGCTACATAAAAAATAAAATGTGTATAATAAATTTTTAAAAAAATTATAGGATTTGTATTTCCACAAATGTTTGTGTTGAAAATTGTAATTGAGATAGGAAATAATGTCAATTTAAAAAAAAAAAAAAAAGTGCTACGAAATTTATGAACTATAAAAGTTACACTTAAATTTTGTAATAAAACAAAATGATAATAGGAAAAAACGGAAACTGTAAATAAATAAAAATTATAAGTTTCCTGAGAAACATTCTTGGTATAATTCTATTATATGGAATTTATTCTGAAAAATATTTTGTTCTAATAAAACAGCTTTCATGGAAATCCTTTTTTAATCTTGTCTATTTAATTAAAAATTGCAACAGAATATTGTTCAAGATTTACACCATGATCTCCTTTTTTTTTCCTTCTCATATAATTTTGATTTAATGGAAAAGTTAAATTAAAAAGTAAAATTTTTTAAAGAAACTTTGTAGAAGTCCTTTAAGAATAATTAAGTTTATACAATTTTTTCTTTTTCTTTCGTTGTAGCTGCTTTGTTAATTTTTGTTTCTGTTTAAAAATTTTTAATAAAAAATTTACAATACTTATAAAACTTTCTATTTTTATTTTTCTCTAGAATATGCCTTATCCTTTTTCTAACAATAATTATGAAAAAATTTTGATATCTATAAATAAGACATATTCTCTATAATTTCTGCATCCAATTTTAAATGTTTAAAATTTGTTACATAAATTTTATACCTATATGCCATCATGTATCAAATTTTAATGATTGCTGTAAAATTGCACCAGTAATGAAACTCTAGATACTAATTTTCAAAATAACCATAATAACTGATAAATTATGAAATTTCAAGAAGAAGAAGAATACCTATACCATATCATACAAATACCAAATTTCAGTATTTATAATTTTAGCAACATACAAATGTAATATTTTGAATCATTACTGAACCAATGAGAAATTATTATTAAAGGACAGGTGACATATATGTACGCATATGTATGTAAATTGAGTATTGTGATACAATATATTTATTTGATAGTAAAATTTTATGTAAATTGTGTTGTGTAGGTAACAAAATTACAGTAATAAAGTTTCATTAAATGATGTTACACAGGAAAAGTTTAATAAAACATGAAAATTAAATTATTGATTTGTTTTTATTGTGAAGGAAAAAAGGAAATATGTCTATAATTCCTTGTAATATAGTATCAATTTTGGTGTAATATTTTTGAATCTATATTCCACAAAATTCAACATAAATGTGTAAGTTTCCTATTACAAAATTTTAGCTTTTTTTGTTTTTTAATACATCATCACCCTTTACGAAGAAGAACAATATAAAATTTTAAAATTCATCTCACAATATGACAAAATTTTGCATATATAGGTATTTTTGATTTCTTCATTAAATCTACATTTTGTGTAAGCAATTTACTTACCTTATTTTTATCCTTCTGCTTTGTCATTCCTATCACGTTCAATAATCAGTATTCTCTGTTACTAAATTTCATTGTGTCTGAAAAAAAAAAATGAAAATGGATCAGTAAGAATTTCACAACTGAATCTATTAAACAAAAAAAGGATACACCACAGGTGCGGCTATACTTTTCCTGAACTAACGATAACAATAACTTATCGATTCCTCTCGGTCTTTACAGTTTTTATAACAAATTTAACTAAAATCCTTTATATTTGTTAACTTGACTTTTTTTTTTTATCAAATTCATTCATGTGACGTATGGAAGAAAGTATTGCTGAATCCTTTCACCTTTATGCAAATATTCATAATGCTTTCATCAGAAATATTACACGAATGAATGGGATGAATTGATAGATTTTCTACATATGATCTCAAATTGGCATGTAAATATGTCAAAGTCGAGTTGATAAGTCAAAAGAAAGAAAACGAAGAATTAATAAAACCCTTGAAATTTTAACAAGTTTCTGCACGAGTGATTTATCTGACGATGTATGCAAAGTATAATCAAGATATAAAAGAAAAGGATTCAATGAATGTCTTTATGAATTTTTGTTATATTGTCAGCAAAAAATAAAAGTAGGTTTCGTCAAAGTCATATGTTCATCATTAATGTTTAATTTTCTTTTTTAACTTTTCCTTGAATAAATCAGTCAGGTATTTAACATCAAAAAGCTAGAAATCAGCAGAAGTATTTCTTTTTTTATTTTTATTTTTAAGAACTTCTTGAATTTATTATTGTTAATTTTTTCAAGTACACAACATCCGTTTAAATAAGGACAAAGGATTAATAAAAGAATACTTTAAATTTTACTTTAATCGTTCACTTTTCTCAATGAAAAAAAAGAATTTGGACAGTCAGTTTCAGTAAATCTCAGTTCATTCAAAGCTTTTTTCATCCACGAAATAAAATCTCTTCCATCAGTCATAAAATTCAATTAATTTTAATCACAAAACAGAAATATCATAAACTCGATAAGTATAGTTTCATATACAAAAGCAATAAAATCCACCTGTTTCCAAGTGAATCTGTTTATTGATTATTTCAAGGGTGACAAAATTTACAATCTGAATGAGTCCTAGTCTACAGTTCAAGCCCCTCCAAATATTAATTATATCCACTCATTTTGTCCATGAATTTAAAATATAAAAAAACATACCCATGTGCTTTTTATTATTATTTAAAAATGTTTTCCTACTTTTTTTTTTAAAATTAACAAATCATGGAAGTGAATTAGATTAAAAATTTAATACGAATAAAAGTGATTTTATGGTTGAAAAAATCAAAATCAGATGTATCTTATTTCTCGTTTTTTTTTCTGTCTTTTCTATTTTTTACCTAATTTCCATAGAAATACAATATATTTTTCTTCATATTATTGTGAATTTTCCAAGTGAAAACTATGAAATTTAGAAAATTTCGAAAATAAGGAAATCAAGTCACGTATAAAAATCATCACACATAATCGAAACTATTGTACCATGAAAGATTTTTCAAAGCTGAATAAAAATACGAAGTAAAACTTTTTATGTCCTTGTTTTTATAGATTTTGGTTTTTCTAAAATTTATTTATGGAACTTACAAAAAAAAAAAAAAAAAAACCAATGTTTAGGTAACAAAAAGGACACTTAAAGTTTTTTTTTTTCAATATGGCTTCTAAATTTTTTATAAATTTATAAATATTTTTTGTTTACTTAGGAAAAAAATAATTAAAATTATATTTGCCAAAGGAAAATTTACGAAATCCTATTTAACTTTCAAGCATGATGCTTCGTCCTTATATACCTATTATTAATTTATTTAACATGAATTTTAATGAATTTTTTCTCATAATTATATGTATGTGCAAAAAGAGAACCTTTCTTTGAGGAAATACTGAAAATAATAATTAATGTTGACATGAAAGTAATCTTTTGATCTTTCAAATAAAATTTAATAAACAAAACTAGAAAAAAAAAAAACAAGGTAGTTTTACATACATAGATCCTTAAAACCTTCAAAAGAATTTCAATTATTTCTTTGAGGATTTGATTGAGGATATTTTTACTTTTATATTTTTTTCATACAATTAAATTATTTCTCACTGATACAGTGAACAAAACAAAAACACTAGAAACACGGAACACACCCAGAGTTGAAATACTTTGATTTTGAAATTAACGTACAATGATTCTATTGTTGGATAACGCACATGCTTAGCTGAACACCTTTTTTTTTTTTTTAAAGAAGATCTACTAAAATGTTCAAGTCAAAAATTACAGTTGAAATGCGATTTTGGTTCTACAGACTACAGAGTCTACATACTAAAAATCATTTCTCATTTTTATTTTTCTTTTTTAATAAATATTTTTATAATCCTTCAACTTCTTTTACATTATTCTTATCTATCACATTTGAGAAAAAGCCACACCGTACATGAATCTCATTCAGTGTCAAGCATTTCTTAATGGCTCCAAAGAGTAAAGGCGTCGTGATAAGACCTCATAATTTAAATACAATAAATTATATTATTAGAGGTTTTTGTGTTAAGTGTGGATTTCCTATATATGCAGACTCCAAGAGAGTGTTGCTGCAAGTAGGTGGTCTAGACACTTTATCTAAAACGGAGCTCATAAACAAGTAAGTATAAGTATGTATTTTAAAATTTCTATAATTTATACAAATTCGTCTTTTTTTTTTAAAGAAAAAAGTAACAAGTCAAAAGGGTTATCAGATTAAATTCATAACAATAAATAATTTTTTTTTTAAATTGTTTATTAATTTTATGAATCTCATTGAATGACGATTATACAAATTGTTTCTAAAGTCTCATTAGTTAATTGGATTTTAAAAGAAGAAGAAGTAAAAGAAAAAATTTGAAATTTTTTTTCAGGTTTTTAGACAAAAAAATATATTATCTTGAAAATTTCACTTTTCTCATTCTTTTATTGTAGTTTATCTGAACGGAAACAATTTGTTAAGATGTTTTAACAGAAAACCAATTAGTTAGTTTATGACCTATGATAACTACTTGTTGTTGTTGTTTACTTCTATGTTGTTGTTTTTTTTTTTTTTTGTATCTTCTTCTAATTCTCATTCTGTGAATAAGATTCACATACATAGTTTCGATATTTATACGTACATAATCTTCTGTTTCATATTTTGTTACTTTTAACTAAAAATTAACAAGAAAAGAAATCAAAACTTTAAAAGTGAAGAATCTTTCAACAATGAAAAGCTATTTAAAAAGTTTTTTTTTAAGATTTCTGTTTTGTAACAGGAATTAAAGAATAAGATAAATAAATAAAAACGAATGAAAATAAAGAAGACTATTTTTTATGTTGTAAAATTATTTTTTGTTTTGATTTTTCTTTAAGAATTAGCACAAGAAAAATAAAAACAAGAAATTATATACTATAAGTACATCATCTGTGCTCTTAAAGGTTTTAACTGTAAAATAAAAACTAATTCAGATTATGATTTTACGTTTTTTCTATTCTTTATTACTCTTTCGGAAGAAAAAAGAATCTTTAAAAAAATAATTTTCCACAAAACATTTTTAAAGAAACAAATTAATTTTCTAGCTCCTTAAATTCCCAATTAGTCCTTGTACCATAAAAAAATTAAATAATCCAGTCAATATTCACTTCACATAATTGAAAAGATCTAAAAACAAATTTATTTTTGAAAACAAAAGCCGCAATTGCAAAAACAATTTTAATTAAAAAAAAACCTGCACTATGTACAAAAATAATGTTTTCAATTTCAATTTAATTTTCTCACAAATAACAAAACTCTCTAATAGTTATCTTTAACGATTATTAAGTAATAAAATTCACTTTTTTTTCTTCCTATTTTTTTTTGTTCAAGTTGAATCAATTTAAGTCAATTTAAACGCTATTTTAGAAAACTAATAATAAATGTCATAAAATATTATTTCTATTTGGAGAAAAAAAAAAACAAGTTAATAACTTGTTCAATAAAACTCTTGTCTAGCAATTAAATTTGTGACAAGAAAACTTTTAAATTGTTTGTACCCCTCGCTTTTCCCCCTTAAAACTGTTGTTCCTATTTTCTTTACTATCATATAATAATTGCATCTTAACTAGCTTTTAAATAAAGTAAAATTGTTTTTGCGGTCATTCATTTAATTCTCGTTACTTATATGGTGACAATTTGAAAAACAGTTCAATAAATTGTTAAATAAAATTTATTAAATTGCTTTCAATGGGACTTAAAGTAATATTAGCTAGTAAAATTGTTTTTTTAAGTAAAAGTGAAATTTTTTGTTTTTTTCTTCACTTAAACTACAAATATACAGGAGGATTTACAAACATGTTGCTTATGCTTTGGAATAGTTTCAGATACACTTGTAATTGAATTTATGACAATTAATTTATCACTTGTAGGAAATTAAATAACTCTTTGAATTTTCTACATTTGTTCAATGAATTTTTGCCAATAGAGCTACCTGCTTGGAAGATATTTTGAGAAGTCTACAAACAAAAGAATTCATCAAATCTTAAACCAACATCTCCAGAAAACCAATCAACTTCAACAGAAATGAGTTAAAGACTATTACGCGTTTTTGGTCAATGCAACCCTCTCCTTATTATATCCTAGAGAACATTTGTTTTAATGAATTGTTCGTGAAGACCTCTAGGAATAAATTTTGTGACTTAATCAAAAAGATTTTAGTTCACTTATTCAAATTTCCTTTTTATTCACTAATTTTTTATCTCATTTTACAATTTTAGTTGAGGCGTTTCTATAGGCTTTCAAAGTTTGCTACATAAAATCTCAATACGAATAGAAAAAATCAAAAACATTAAAAAATGCAAATTAAATAAACACTCAACTTTTATCACCACAATTTATCAAATATGTACACCACATACAATAATTCAAACATATGTACATACCTACTTCCAAACGATAGCTACTTTAAATTCAATTAATCAGTCACCTGCATGTTAAACTATTCCCTTGGATCTCGTAATTATTAAATAAAAGTACTTCCCATCATCAAGTGAAACTATCATTATCTCTAGAATTTTATCTTTAGAAGTAATATGCTGGAAAATAACGAAAGCAGATGAAATACAAAAAAAAAAAAAAACATATGCTGCTACTGATTTTTGATATGTACCAAGAAGATTCATACATGAACTGGTTATGCAGATCAAAGTACATACAAAGAATGCTTGATATCAGGCATGTCTTCTTATAGAATTTTTAGTTAAACAACCATAAAAACATTTTTACAATCAACTTAACATCATCCAGAGTACACATTAGATGAGAGAAGAATTCATATATTATAATATGGTTTATCCACCTTTCCCGATTCAAACAATTCAAATTCTTCAAACCAGCAAAGCATCATCATTTTCAATGTACTGTGAATTAATGGTAGATTTTATTTTGTGCTCTTCGTTGTCGCAGTCATCAGAGTCATCATCATTATCGATAGCCGACATATCAGCAATCAAAAGGAAGTCTTTCGTATGTCTTTCATGCAGTACCCATGAAAATAGAAGACGTCACCATGTAAGTATATCCATCAGACAGTCTATCTATTGAATTCAATTTTAAATTTGAAATGGGGATCGGGAACAAAAGTTTTCTCCTTTCCTCAATTTACCTTCTTTCAATGCAAACTATTTTTTATACATATACATACATAAGTGCTTTGAAAACTTGTTCTAAAATCAACCGTTTTACAAACACCTCATAAGGCTTCACTAATTAGAATGAACTGGGTGTCAATTTTACGTCTTACCTTTTGGTCATTGGTTTTTATAAACTCAACCAAATTTCAAAAATAGAAATATTTTTGTTGTATTTTAGAAATAATATCCAAAAGATACCTTCTATTAATCTTTTAAATATATTTCATGAAAATTATCAATTCAATTTTCAAAAGATTAGCTACTTTAATGCTAATTTAGAATTTGTTTCAATTTCAACAATTGCTTAAAGATAAAAAATTATATTGATTTTTTCTTCTTTGCCTTGCTTTCTTCTTTTTCCATGTCAAAAAGGAAAATAGTAGAAAAAAAAACTTAAATAATGCTTGGGAAATTGTATTCAAAGTAACTTCCGGGAAATCTATTAAATTCCATTTATCAACGATTCACATTTAACCCAGTTGATTGATTTTTTTCATTTGACAATAAATATCGATTCAGGATATTAATAAAAAAAAATTCATTATTTTCTCTCTATAGTAGAAGAGTTCCTTTTAAAGGAATACATCCGTTTTTCCACCATCTACGCTATACTACAACAACAATGAACTTTTATTACAAATCCATTTAATTCAAAATTCCTGTTTTTTTTCTTCTCCTAAAAATAGAAATAAACCAAAAATCAAGGATCTAGCTATGATGTTATTTTATTTTATTTCTTCTTTCTTTTTCCACAATAAATTATTATAAATGATTCATTTTGTTTTGTTTTTGTAATATTTTTACTGTATTTCTGTTTATTTTCGTGTTCCATGAATTTATGTAAACAAAAAAAAAAAAACAACAAAGAATTCGAAATTTTGTATGTAAAGTGTTTTATAGTTTGCGTGGGTTTTGAATCCTTATTCCTGTTGTAGTATATAAAATATAAAATATAGATCGATACATGTTTTCACTGCATGAACATTTCAGAAAATGTTGATTATTCTGATTATAGGTAAGTTACTTTACAAGAAGCAAGAAGTAGAACAAAAACGAAAAGAAAACATAAGAATGAAGAAAAAACGTACTTCAAATATTTATCACGGCGAATAATAACGAATTGACATCAAAATGAGAGAAGAAAAAATCTATCCTATATATTATAAATTATTTTTGACCACATGTTAGTATAATAAAGCATAATTTAGTGTTTTATTCAATTTTTGAAATCTCCCAATGATTGTTAACAAAAATATGTAAGTATATGTGGGTGAAAAGTAAACCAACAATATTTTAATTAAACGATTGCTTGTATAAATTTGAAGAAACTAAAAAATTCAAAAAAGTTCCAAAAATATGACTTTATGAAGATTTTATCTTTTAAAATAAATCTCATTTGTCTAAAATTTAACTTCACTTTAATTAAATTTATTTTCACAAATCTAAAACGCAATGAAAATCTATTCAGTGTAATTTCTTTTTTTATTTAAAATTTAGAAGTTGTCTAGAATTGCGGAAATGGAACCTTCAATTTCCTTTCGTAATAAAATTTATAAATTGTATTTTGATTAAAACAATCTGCTACTTTTCATCGTTATTTTCACATTATCAAGGACAGACATATTGTGTGTATATTTTTCGGTTGATGATAGCTTATACAGAACGAAAATAACTCCTTCTATACGTGTATCCTTTATCACCAAACTCAACCACCTACCTAAAAGTTTATAACACTATATATGCTAATGGTACTTAACGTGTAACAGAATTAATTACCATTGAAATAAAGGATTTTAGCAGGTGTTGTTATATTTCTAGTAATGGTATTGTGTTTCATCATCATTACCATATTGCAATGAAATTGTATTTTCATTAAATTTCAAGTATTGCACGAAATTGCATTTAATGTTGTTGTTAAATATAGCAGGTGAAAAGGTATGATGACATAAAACAATAAAAGAATCTAAATTTTAGAGGGTGTACAATTTTATTTGAATACAAAGAAGAAGAAGAAAAGTTTGTAATACACAGAATTTTTTAGGGACGTTCACTTACGAGTATAAAAAAAAAGTGGGCAAACTTAACCCACACTTTCCTTACTATTCTATTTTTGTTAATTTTGAAACGGAATTCAGAAAGTCTATTTTGTAGAGTAAAGGAAAATGTGCGGTGAAAACTTCTCTACCATGCGATACAAAACTTGGAATAAATTAATATGCAAATGAGAAAAATTTAATACTTGAATGAAGGCAAAAAGAAAAACGAAAATAGGGTGGAAATTGAAAAAAAAAAAACATACAACGGTTGATTGCAAAAATTCAAATTGTAATTTTTTTGTTAATTACAGTTGATGAAACTTGGTGAGAATCGAAAGTTTTCTTTTTGTTATTATTTGAAAAAGTTTGAAGTACTTTTAAAACATTTTTGATGAAATTCACTTAAAGTTTATTCAAGAAAAAAGTAATTATAAGTATAAGATTTACCATTTCAACACAGTAAAGTTTATTCAACTTTTCAGCTTAAATTCTTACACATATGTACATATAAACACCTTACATATATATATTATATTTTAGTTCTATAAACAAAACAAATAAAAACAAACCATCATCTTGTCTCATATTTGAGTAACGGAATATTAATTTCGAATATTTTCATTTCCTTATTAACCACCAGACGATAAGATGTCTAGCATCTGTTAGCCCACATTTTGATTTTTGTTTTTTGCCATACATACATATATCCTAACTACCCACCGGCCTAAAATTGAAGCGCTTCCAAAAGAAGCGCATTGGAAGCGCTTCTTCGTCATAGTTTTTAGGAGCTCTTTTGAAGCTCTTATAATTTGTACTGTATTACATCACTGTGTATTGCTTTACTGTATTAATTTGCTGTGTACTAAATACGCAATTATGAATTTGTTTTACTAGGCAGATGTGAGACGCTATAAAAGATATTACGAAATAGTCTCATTCCTTTGTGTAAATTAGTTACAGTGAAGTTCTTGAAAATAATGTATATATAAATTTTAAAAAAATTAAAAAAATAGAAAAAGTGTATTAAAAATATTCGAGGTAAGTAATTTAACATTTTTATTATTTATAAAATATCAATATATAAAATATAATAACATAATAATATGTATACTAGATAATTAAATAAATTTATTATCATTTGGATTTTGATTACAGATGCAGTAAAGAATAAGGAATTTGGATACAGAGACTGAAAAATCAATGAGAGTTGGTCTAAGTGCTGTAAGAAATCGTTTTTATATAAAAAAAAATTTCAAGCAAAAACAAATTTATTAATGTATTTATATTATAAGTTAAAAAATAAATATTGATTTTAAAAAGAATAAGAAGCATTTTATTAATTAAAAAAAAACACCACAGAAATTCTAGAAAAGCTTTAAAAGCATCTAAAAATGTGAAGTGCTTCTAAAACGCTTCCATCTGAAGCGCTTCTGAAGCGCTTCTATGGAAGCAAAAATGAAGCGCTGCCTTCTGCGGACATCCAATGTTAAAAAAGAAATGAAGAAGGATACAAAGAGGAAGCGCTTACTGCATCAAAAGAAGCGCTGAAACAGCGATGTTTCAGCGCTCCTTTAGCCGCTGGGTAGATTTTCATCTCCACATGTGGTATGAATAAAACTCACATACATACACACAAAAAAGACAGAACATATTTAATAATTTTACGTGTCGGAAAGTTTTTCTCTTTAATAAAAAATGAAATAAGGAAAAAAAAAACTAGAAAAAGTTGCCTAGAATCAGAAATAATGTCGTTGAGTCAAATGCTGAGCAGACAAATAAAATTGGAACGAAAATATCATATAAGGATACTTTATCCACAATGGCACAAACATAAAATATAACGTTTTTTTTTTTTCTTATGGTAAATTTAAGCTTCATACAACATTATCTTTATTTGAAATTTACAAAGAAAAAGGTCTATTTTCATTCATTTCTCTCTTGATCCTTTTCTTTTTATTCCTATTTTATCATTTTATGTACCAGATGATAATGAAATTGTTTTCCAAGTGTGATAAAGGAGCTTCATACATGGGCCATATGGTTTATCAGATAAGTTTTCGAAGAGTAAAAAACAACGACACAATGAGTAGCGAAATTGTTGTGTTGGTTTTATAATTGGATAGAAGCAAAAAAACTAAGGGATATTTTACAAAGAATAATGAAAGTCGGTTCGAAGGGGTTGAGGTTGATGAGAATGACAAAAAAAAACTAATTCAAGTTTTGTAGAAAAAAGTTTGAGAAAAATGAGTATGAAAGAATTGCAGATTAAAGGAAAATTCTTCATCTTCGATTACTTTTTTTTTTTTTGAATTATTCTGAAAACAGAACATTGTCAATTTAGAAAAATTTAAGTAACTTTTGTAAAAGAAGAAGAAAAAAAGGAAAAGGAAACTTCCTGATTAGTTTTCGATGTTTTTTTTTGTTTCTTCCTTTTTGTCGATTTTGTGTTTTTCTTTTCATTG
Organism: Bombylius discolor; assembly: GCA_939192795.1. Lineage (NCBI taxonomy): Eukaryota > Metazoa > Arthropoda > Insecta > Diptera > Bombyliidae > Bombylius > Bombylius discolor. The sequence continues at coordinate 48,643,468 of OW584240.1, read as the reverse complement.
TTTTCTTATTTTTATTTGTTTTTTTTTTTTTCTCTATTATTTTTGAGGAAACTTACAAATTTTATGTACAAGAAAAAATTTCCAATCAATTGAAAATTCATTTATTTATTTTTTTTTTTTTCTTTAGAAAATAATAAAAAAATGTAAACCAAGAAATCGATTTTAAATTTTCTTCAAATTACACAATTTACTTTCTGTTTTAAATTTAAAGAACTTTTGCTACTGATGTGTTTTAAAAAAAAATATCTCACTCAGACAAAACAATCTTTCAATTTTTGGACCTTGTTAAATTAACTAGTTATTCATGGTTAAATTGAAGTGTTTTTTATTTCTCAAGAAAGGTAAATTAGATGGAAAGTATTTGAATATTTCTTACCTTAGAATAATTCTTGAATTTTGCTATATAAAATTATAAAATAAATTTTTCACGCACTAAAAGGTAACGAAGCATAAAAGATTAAGGAAACAATAAATTATGAAAATAAATTAATTTCTTGGTAGTTATAGTTATGGCAAGTTACAATAAATTTGAGGTATAAGCTATAAGGTATAAGGTCATATGTTGCTTTGGGTGGAATATTTTTACTTCCAAATATCATACATTATATACGTATATGTATGTATGTACATCACATATTTATATTCATTAATCATTTCTTATATTTCTGTACTCTATAGAATTTTTTTGTTCTCTTGCAGATTCGGTTAATTCAAATTAATGTGAAAAATAAAAAGTGAATTTTTTTTTTTCTGAAAATTTAAAATAAAAAAACATTGTATTATAATTACCCTAAAATCAATCATGTTATTGATCACACAATTATTCACCCCTTATTAATTTTTTTAAAAAATTCAAAATAATCTGACAGAAATAAAATTAATTCCATGTCAGTTAATCAAAATATGTTTTTTTTTTTCTTTCATATTTTTAATTATGGATTTTTTTCTGTTATATTTCATAAAATTTTCCGACATATTTAAAATTATTATTAATGAATAACATCGAATGTCACACATCAGTTCGCATGTTAAATACAACACATAAAATGCATTGGAAATACACTACGTAAACGTAACACAAATAAACTGTCAATCGTTCAAAATGATAACATCAGAAAATATTTTTATAAATGTCAAGAAATTTTTTTTATGATATTGAAATAAATTTTATTTGAAACAAGCTAAAATAAATAATAATTCAAGTGTAACAATAAAAATTTTCAAAAAAAAAAAGGGGTTCCTCATTGTGAATTCATTTTATGAGGACGGTGACAAATTTTGGTGGCCTTTCACTCTTTCACCGCTCATTACGTAATATTTATTCAAGTTTCATTTCTACCCTTTATCTATCATCAAACACGAATTTTTAATTGTTGATTGGTAACTCGTATCGTAATAATCTGTCACAAAATAATGTGTTACGGAAGCGCGTCGTATCTAATTGATGTCAATTTCTTCTATCATACATTGTACACATATGTCGTAAACGAGAATGAATGTGTATTCAAATTTGTTGATTATGTTGGTATCATTATGTAGAATTTTTATAAAATCCCTAAATTCAAGTTTAAAGGTATCCTTTGTTTTCCAGGATATTTATTATAGTATAGATACAATATGAACAATCATAATTTATTATTAAACATGTGCTTAGACGGTCAACAAATGACATTGCAAATAAATGAACTGATAAACCTCTAAGGGACGAGGAGCGTATGTTTGTAAATTTGTCAATAAATAACATACGTAATATATTTAACACAATTTATAAACACGTAAGTGTTGTGTATTGGAATATTTTTAATGAAATAAACCAAACATCTCCATATTTCACCTTTCTTTGAAATTTTAAATACAGAAAATTTAACTTTGAATAATATCAAATTAATCAACATTGTTGCACTTGAAATCAACCAAACTTAAAGGATGAAAAATTCAAACAAATATTTTCGAAAATTTTTGATTTTTATGATAAATTCTTTAAAACAAAAATTTTGTATCACCAACCAGATACTTTCAAAACAAAAGTACGATAAAAACTGATTTGAAAAATCTAAAATTAAAAATTTGAAAAGATGAACTCAAATGAAATTATACTCAAAACGTAAACTGCACTATCGACAATTTTTCAAAAGAACAAAATATGTATGTATGGTACTTTTGTATTAGTGTACAAAAAGTTGATATTTTTTACTTCTCAATTTTTGCTATAACAAGAAAAATGAGAGACTAGCTATTCAAATTCAAATAAGTTCAAATGAAATATCTTTTGATGTTCTGATTCTAACAAAATTTTTCGTGAAAGTGTGATATGGAGTTCAACACAATGAGTCCTTTTTTCATCCTTTCTATGCAATTAACTAACATTTTCGTTGAACTACATTAACAGTGTTGATGACTTTGACTCTAAGAAAAGTTTAACATTTCATAAAAATTCTGTTTTGACGTTCAACTTTATTTTAACGCGCTGAGAAATTGATGAGTAAATAAGGCGAAAAAAGTAATAAGAGATTCTCTTACCGATATCACTCAATCATTAATATTTAATATTTAGTTTTTGAATATTTTTTTAATTTTTATTTTCAAGTATTTAGAAAAAATACTTTAATAAAAAAATGTGTAATCTGTGGACTATGACTAAAAAAGACTAACGCTTTTAATAACTTTTTCTTACCTTTCTACTATTCCAAGTTAATGTAATGTTTTTAAGGTGTTACGATAGACTTCACTTCAATAAGAACCGATTTCTAAAAAAAAAGCAAAAAAAGATTAACATTAATTAGTAATGAAATAATTAACACAAAAAAGAAAATATACATTTTTTTTATTGTATTTTGACAAGAAATTTGATTTTATGACAAACAGTTTCCGGGAATTGTTTTAAATTTAACGTATAAGATTAAAAGATACCTTCTCTAGGTTTTATAAATCTTTTAATAAATTTCAAATTTCCCGTAGAACAAAAATAAGTATCTTTTAATGTTTTATAAATTTCTGACATAAAGTAAAAAAGTATTATCTATTTCATTTTATATTCCAGTAATTTTTTCTGATTAAATTGAAAATCTAAATACACATCGTAAATGATGGTAGATAAGTTTAAACATTTCAAATTTTTTAAAAAAAGGGAGAAGAATTAAAATGTTGTATTTGATGTCTCATGTTTTTTTCAGTTTGTGTAATTATTTAAAGAAAAAAATTAAATTAAATTAAAAAAAGAACCATTTCCTAGTTTAATTTTTTATTACGTTTTTTAATGACCTTTCTTCACTTTTACACCGGTGTATAAACTTTTTTCCTTTAAATATCATAAATTAAATAATTTAACAAGGCGTTTTTGTTGACCTTTCTTTATCTATTTGAAAGTAAATTCGATAGAAAATCTGATAATTGTACAAAAGGTTCAACAGTTTAAAGTGCACTGAAATTTCATCTGTCAATCAATCTAATTACTCCAAAACACTTTTTTATACTTAACTTTCCTTCTGTGATTTCTTACACAAAAGTTTAAAGATTTTTTTTTTTAAAAAATTTTTTTTTTGCTTATTTTTTTATTCGGCAAACTACAAAAACCAAAACTGTTTATGAAAATACCACCTGGTGAGTGTTAAATATTGTTAAGTGTTCTTATAGAATTTTTTGTTTTATTTTTTGTTCGTGTTTATTCCGATAAAATTCATTGAATAAGCTCATTAAAAGTTATTTTTTATGAGCTAATAATTGTTTAATTTCTTCTTTTTTTTTCCTGAAGTGTACTTTAAAACAAAAAACATATTTAATAGTGTGACGGCAACTTAAAAAAGAACTACACTCATATAATTTCTTTTAAAGAACTTATAAAAAAAAAACATTTTTATTGACAATTTTAAGTATCTTAACACACATGTGCAGTATTTACACCATAATTTGTAGTTAAATTTACAGATTTATTTGTTTTTAATTAAACAATGACTACTTTGTAAATTTATGAATAATTTAAATAACATAACAGAAAAAAAAAGGAAATATAAATAAATAATAATAACATACTGCTACTGTTTACATATTTTCTGATGTTATTTTATCAATAAAATATCATCATCATAATCATCATTATAATTATCATTTTATTACTATATATCGTATCTTTTGTTAATGAATTATTCAATTAACACAAGAATAACACAGTCGGGGGTATTTTATCAATTATATTCATATAACTTAAAATATATATATATATAGGTACAAGTACATAATAACGATTTACCTTTGAGGCATATTTAAACAAAATGTCAAATTCATCTTCATTAAATTATTTAAAAACACCTACGATCATAAAAGTAAAAAAAAATTCAAAAATGTTTAAACTTTAAAGAGCAACAAGATATTATATTACAGTACGACAATGTACAGTACTTTAAATTGTATTTAAGAAATTTTTGCAGATTTTTAAAGAAGCGTCTTTTTTTGAGTTGACGCGTTTCCATCAGCAGACTCCGTTCTGAACAAAACATCTCCTTTAAAATTTGGCAAAATTTGTATTAGAAAAAGAAATTTCTATTGGAAAAAAATTAGATGCTTTCGCTTTGTTTTTTTAGGAAAAAAAATTAAAATTAATAAGTATGTCCGTTCACAAATGCGTGTAATTAAACCAAATAATTATTTCCTAATTCAATTTCCTTATTCAAATTACTAATCTACGATAACAAATCCTAAGACGCATAATGAATGTGATGTAATAAAGAAAAATTGTGTTCCTTATACGGAAATAATATTATTTCAAAAAAGGAATTTTTTTCTACCAACGCAACGTAAAAAAAAAAAAAGAATACTACTTAAAATAAATTTGAATATTTTTATTTAACGAACATTTGTTTCGTCCTTTACATATTTTCTTTTTCTCATTTTGCAAATTTAATATGTCGCCTTTCCTTAACATTTTCTCCACGCAAAAGACCCATAATTTCAACAGGAATTGTTCATTTTTCATTTCCTATTTACTTTCGTAATGGTGTTTTGTGAAATATTTGTTTTCCGCAAAGACAAAAATTTTATATTTATTTTATTTTTTTCTTGTTTGGCAATTTTTGTTTAGTTTTTTTTAAAAAAAAGGACATTTGCACGCATCGTTTTTATAACAGTCAAATGAAGTTTAGTTTATGATTCTCGTACATGTGAAAAATAATTTATTTTTGAATAAAAATAGGAAGTAAAATGCGAAAAAAACAAAACCTTTAGAAAATATATATTTTTTTTAATTAAAGAAGACTTGTAGATATGAAAGCTCGATGAATTTTAAAAAGAATGCCATATTTTTTTAGCTACTTTTTTTATAATTAATCACATTTCACATAAATTTTTAATTAAAGCATTTCTCATTATTGCACTTGTGATAATTGCAAAACATATGTGTAAGATATTCATTTATTGCAATTATAAACGCAATGTGTGACTTGTAAACAAGTTTTTATCTATAGGCTATATACATTTGGTGATAATTTGAAAAATTGTTTCATAATTAAAAATTGAATTTTACATAATATGTATCACCCACCTTATTAGGAAAACTGCACTAGCACAAAAACCAACAGTGTGTGAATTTTATCATACATAGAAAAATTATTCATAATTTACATGTAGGCGATAAAGTTGTTTTTTTTTTTAGTTTGACACAAAAATGTTAAAAAAAAACTTGATTTATTTTCAAAAAAGTTGTTTTATAAATATCATTTGTATATGATTAATGAATTCCAAATGCATTACATACTCGAATTATAGATACATTGCTGACTACAGATATCTGTTTACAAATTACCTACTTATTGTTTTTAAATTATGTATATCGTATGACACATTTTTTTTATAATCTAAAAACTTTGAAAATTAAATGAAGAATTTATACTTTTACGCAACACACAAACACATACAAAATAAATTATTTAAAATTAATTAGTCATACACTCATGTATATCAATTTCACACTCTCAATTTTATTGATATCACTTGCAAAAAAAAAAAACAATTTTCAAAAAAACACCTGAATAATTGATTTTTTATTTTCATTTTGCTTTCCAGAGCTTTTGATTTATATACGAAACTACATATATTCATTTTAATATAATGAATCATTTCTTATGCCAATCATGTGCTTGAGATACTCTTAAAAACATAATATCAAAAAGTTTGCTTTGAAATATTTCAAACCCTCAGAAAAAACAAAAAAAATATTATTTATTATTCATAAAATTTACGAACAAAAAATATTCTTTTCTGATTGAAAACCATTTCTTTTGAAAAAAATTAATTCAACATTTTTTTAGCAAGTCATCGAATTCAACAATACAAAAAATTAATCATCATCATCCTCTTGCTACAAATGACTGATTATTATTATTTTTATAATCATAAAATATCAGACTGTATTGTATTTCTTTTGTTGAATTAAAAATTATTTAAACTGATGCATCAATTAAGATACTTTTTTATAATTTTTTTCTCTCTTTTTTTTTTTTTCAATAAAATTCAATAAACTAACAAATTATGGATATTTTATTTTTCAATTAGAACATTTTTTTTTTATTTCGAATTTTGAAACTGTCATGTTATGAGATAAATGTCGAAATTAATAAATTGGTTATTTTTTTTTTAAAAAAAAATTTTAAATAATAAAAAAATATTTTTTTTTTCAAATAATATATGAGTTATGCATTCATATAGTATTTTTCTTTTAAAGTAATGATGGATTGATTTGTTTTAATAACATTTGACATTCTGTCGTTTCATTTGATGACATTTGTGAAATTAATCTTTTTGAGTTTCCAAAATAAATAGTATAGCCAATTACTCTATTTATTTTTTAATAAAAATTATATTTTGTGTGAAAAGGGATTAAAAAGATCCATCATTCAAATTATAATTAATATTGATGAACTCATACAAAAATTAAACCAATATATGAATTATTTTTTTTCCATAAGATACAATTTTTTCGAGGAGTTTTAAAGATAATTTTTCTAAGAAATATTATATGGCTTCTATTTTAATTGAAATATTCGTAAATATAATTCTACATACTATACTTAGGCTTTGAACAACCGTTGAAAAATTAGGAAAATATTTACAAAATAATTGCCATCTTCTACAAGTAGAATTTCTTACAAGAATCCAAAGGTTAAAGTTTCAATTTAAATTAAAAAGTGCCCTTGCATATTTTCAATTTGATCACTTACAAAAAAAAACTATTCATCAATCATTACAAAAGACAATTTTTTTTTATCCACGACATTATTAAATATTATTATCATAAACTTAGTCACGATTATCGATGGATGGTGTCATTTTTTTCCAGATTACACATTTATTATTTACCGGTCATACCGGTAGCTTAAATCGTGAGATATTTAATGACAATAAAATAAATTGCAATTTAATAAAATTACTGCTGCAATGCCAAAAAAAAAATATATATATAATGTATATAAATATAAAAAAGTACTGACACAACATTGCAGTTCATGACACTGTTTTCAAAAATTAAAAAAAAAATTAAAAATTAATGAAAATATTTACCTTGACAGAAGATTGATTTTTAATTTTATTTAATTGACAGATGATATTTATTCTATAGCTCTTTTTTTTTGTATTTTACATTATTATAACAGTTAAACAGTATATAAGTTCCAATTTTCATGATAAGCGACAAATCTTGTAAATTATCTTTCATGAGTCTTCTTCTTTTTATCCTAAAAATTCTTTCGATCCAGTTATTTTGATTACAAAGTAAAAAACTTTATTAAAATTTTAATTGAAATTCATTATTTTCCTTAATTTTCATTCACTTCATCTTGCTATTAATAATTTAAAACTATAGGAAATTAATTAATCTACTTATTTTGAAAATAAAAAGGATTAAAGAAGAAAAAAAAACCAATCTTAAAACATTCTTCCTTATTTAAAAAGATGTATACAAACAATGCAACTATGTTTTCTATCACAAACTATAAAAATAATATGATAAGCGCACAAGATACTTTATGTATCTTATTTTAAACATTACGAAAAAAAAAAAAAAACTAAGTAGCTAATATAAATTCAATATTTTAGTATTAAGAAAAGATACTGTCTATGTACAGGAAGGCAAAAAGGAATTTAATGAGAAACTGATAAAGTAAGAAATTATTGAAAAGTTATAATAGAAAAGTACCTGTAAATGCACTTTACGGCAATTAACGTTCAAATTAATTGCACTACCATGTTTTTTATAATATATAATAAAAACTAAGTGTCTGAAATGATCTATAATACAATATAATGAAAAGAAAATAAAAAACAACTAACAAAAATTCTCTATGAACGTGCCTGTAATATTCAATTAAATTTTAATTACAAAAAAAAAAGTAAGAAAAAAAGGAGAAACTTTAAGAGCATATATCTAAAGATTTTCCATGGAATATTTCATCAAATTCAAGATTTCTTCGATATTATTAAAATTTCTCAGGTTGTTTTTGTTGTTCTTTTCTTTCACTTGACTTGTATTATATTTTTTTGTTCAATCTTGGAAATACTTTAAAATGGATTTTACTCATTCAACAAATTAGTTACAAGTGATAAAATGTTGATTTTACATTGCAGTATGATAACTCATCACATGTATGACTTATTATTGCATAAAACATTCATAATTAATTTGAAAAATATGCGTGAGGTCTTATCTTGTAGTTGACGATTTATGAAATGACATGAGTTAAAACTAGTGATAAATTCATGAGATTTTTTTTATATTAATTAGCATTTGAATTACTTGTACTTGGTGTTTAGTAAAACAGATGACTCTAGTTCAATATACCTACATTATCAGCCTGATTTTGCATATACGAGTATATGTAAATGATAAATTTCATCTGAATAGGCCTCTTACTTATTCCTTTCTGTATCTGTTTTGATAATAAATATTACATTCACGTTAACAATTACTTTACAAAATCTTGTTTACAATGTGGCAAAAGTAAATTATTGCAACAGGATGTCAGCTGATTTGACATGAAGTATGAGTTTTGGCTTCTGAATACATGTATGTATGTAGTTCATTCAATTCAAACAACAATATTTTGTAGACCATGAAGTAAAATAAATGAAAAATTTAAATATCAGCACCCGATATCGCATTTGAAAGAATCACAGTACTTTATAAATAAAATGAGAAAAAATTTTAAATTAGATTATACATGCATTATACAGACTTTCCAGATATCACGAAAAAAACATTTTATAAAGTCAGTCGAATTCATAATATTGCAACATTTTATGTCTACATACAGTTATGATTATTACTTAAATTTCAAAAATAATAAATAATAAATTGAAAATTTTTTCCTATCATGCAAATATGTATTGCGTGTAAGTATGTGGTCTGTTTCATAGTATATATCATTTAACATTCAGTAAAATGAAATTGAATTTCAATTTAAACAACTTTTCATTTGAAAACTCACAGGTTCATCAATTTGCATGTACAAGAAATGTTTCAATTTGATTTTTCACCTGTTTTTTGATTAAATTGTGTATATACTCCGTACACCGACTTTGTGTTTGAGTTCATTGAACGATATTTTCACAACTAATTTTTCTTTTTTTCATTCTTACATATACTGTGTGTATCAAGTCCAACGTACAAGTAATAAAAATGATTAAGTGTTTTGTTATATGGCACCTCGAAGCAAAATAAACCAGAAATTAAAAGTTTTTACAATTTATCATCGTGTCAGAAAAATGAAACTTTGTTAATATACATGCGAAACGAAGGTGGAAAAAAAAAAAGCTTTGAAGAAAAAAATCAATCACAACTTACGGCTACTTTAAATATTACAAAGGATGTGAAAAAATATTCGCATAATGGTTGACAAGATACATACAATTTTTTCTGCTTTAAAAGTAAAAATCTCAAAAATCATGTCAATAAAGTAATTTCATCCAGACACTCAAAATATTGTAATTACAGATGTAAAAGAGAATTTTTTTTTCAGAATGAAATATTATTTTTAATTTTTCAAAAGCTCAAAAGTTGAATTTCATGTAACCTAAACGAGTCTTAATTTTAAAAAAAGCTCAAAGGATTTTTTATTTGAAAAAAATTTAATACTTCAAAGATGATTGTTGCAAACACCAATACAAATTATTATGTTTTCATATTTCTATTCTGAAAAAAAAAATTGTCTATCTTTCAATTTTTTTAAATTATTTTTTCTAAAGAAAGGTGTTGGTATTTCAGAGAAAGATTTCAAAAGGAACTCAAAGTGTAAAACGAAAATGTTAGAATTGCAAAACTTTTTTAGCTATTGTATAAAAAAGGCTTTAACTACAGAAATTAATTCAAATATCTTATTTACCACTTTTAGATATAAATTATATTTTCATCTAAGTACATTCATTTGTAGTATATAAAGACATTAAACCATATTTGAAATTATGCATTTTTTTTCCTATTTTGTGAAATAATGTGCAAAAAAGGCTTTTAATTTCTACACAGTTTTATTGAATGTCTAGCAAGCCGACAAAATAAATGACAAGACCATGAAGCAGAATAATTAGGAGGATAACGTAGTGCAATGACATATGAAAAAAAAACAATGACGATAATGCGATAAAATTCAATAATTCAGCTTTCAACACATAACAGCACATTTAATTCAATATTCCACGAAATAAAAGTTTATTTATTCCATCAAACAATGATTTTTCTTTAGTATATATGTACATATGTATGTGTGTAGCAGGAATACAAGAAGACACCATATCACATGAAAAATTAAAAAGCAGAAAAAAATGAACAAAAGAGTTTTAATCATTACAGGCAACAAAATGTCATCAGCATTAAATATTGATGATAGCATCACTATAAGAAAGATACGTAATATAAGGAATTCCTTTCACATATGCGTGAGGAGTTGCAATCAGCCAAATGAAGACAAGCAAAAAAAAAGCATCGAAAAAATATTACAAAACTAAAGAATAAAGATTTTCAAAACGCATAAGATTCGATTAAAAATATTTTCCAAAAGAAATTTTCATTCTTTAGTGTTGATGATGATGATGATGGCTTGTTTTAATCGTGAGCAAAATACATTTTAGCCATTTAAGAATTAAAGAAGATTTTTTGTTGTTGTTTTTTTAAGTAAGAATAAAAATTATGAGCTAAAACGGAAGAAAATCACGATTCTGTGATTTCTTGTGGATAGATAAAAAATGATGACTTTCAAAGGTGTCATTTACGCCGTTTATTTAAGGTTAAGGGCAAAAAAGGGTCATCAAGAACATGAATCAGGAAATTATAAACTAAAAATAAAACAAAAAAAAAACCTTGAAAGTGATAATGAATCTGCGAATACTTGAAACAAATGAATTCATAAGTAAGATATTAACAAAAAAGGGATTTCATATACAACAAATGATATGGTATTCGATTTTTGATATTCTCAACGCTTTATTTGAGTCCAAAATTAACATCATCAATTCTGAAAATTGTGTTTAATAAATTCTCTAAAATCATATCATACAACTCAGTGAAATCCATTCAATCTGTTATGGAATGAGTACAAAAGACGAATATTCGATTAGGGAGATCAAAAAAAAAAATTAAAACAAAATAAAAATAAATTGATGGCAAACGCATTGGTTTCATCTTTCATGAGATTCATCTTAGGGGTTCTATTTCTTTTTTTTAAACGATTTTCTTTCAAGATATCCATGTCACGTGTCACTCAAATTAATTTTGTTTTTGTTTATTCAGACTCCTCTAATATTTTGTAATTTCAGAAATAAATTATAATTTTTAATGGAGATTTTGTTTTGTTTTTTTTGTTTTGTTTTTTTTTTTTTTGAATATCCCATTTTATTATCTTTATTTATTTTTCTGTTCACCATGGATAATGATGCGATTCTTCATTGTAAAATGCATTAATGAATCCAATTTCAACTAAATAAACAGAAAATCTTAAAAAAATTTGATATTATTCAAATGGAAGCTAATTAGAAATTAAAAAAACAATAATTTTGTATTTTTTTTTTTTCTATCTTTCAGAGACATTTGAATAAATAAAAAAAAATTTAACACACGCTCGTTTCAGGTTCATAGCACTTAAAGAAAAATTTAAAAGCCCTGATGATTCTAGATAATTTTCCGTGGGTCCCAAAATTTTTAAAAGTGTGTGTGTTTTTTTTTTATGTTATCCCACTTCACTTTCATTATACGTGAAATTCTAAAGTATCTTTAATTGTTTGACTTGAAATTGAAAAGCTCAAAATTATATTTTTTCAAAAAAATATTCCTTCATTGTCCGTTCGCTTTAATTAAAATTTCAAATAAATTAAAGAAACTCAAGTATTATACAATAAACAAGAGTGTCGTTACTACAATTTTCTAGACAAAAAAAAATATTGAATTCCCAACTTATTCTCCATTTTTTTTTATAAATTTTAAATTCAAAATGTGACCTATTTAAGTATTCACCATGCAAACATCGTACTACAACTAAGACAGAAAAAAAATACAAAAAAAAAAAAACTTTTCTGTATTAAATTTTATATTTTGAAAAAATTAATCACGTTTTTTCTGCAGAAAAGTTAAATTAAAAACTTTTACATTAGCGTATACAACCCTACTGTATTTTTTTTCTCTCCTTTTTTTCCAGTATCCTTGTAAAATACTTGTTGCATATATTTTTTTTTTGTTTCAAAGTAAAATCCTTCTAAATTAAAATTAACTTAGGATACCCAAGAAAAAAAATTACAAATTGAATTAAAAAGCTTTTTCAGAATTTTTAAAATTAAATCCAAGCAACGATAACAACAACAACAAAATTCATTTTAAGCAAATTTTGTTAAAGTTTACATACATAAATATTCGCATATTGTGTAACTTAAATTTTTTATTACACCCTTTTTTCATCTTTTTTATTTGTTTGCTACCCAGTTAACACCTAAGGACACTCATTAATTTATGTCAGAATTTTATCTGTCTATCATCTCTGGACCTTTACTGGAATTTCAATATGACCATTTTTTTTTTTTTTGTTTTTTGTATCTTTTTAGGAACTTGAAAAAAAAAGAACGTATGTATACTTATGTATTTGCAAATAATGATATTATTTGTGATATGTATAATACTCATGTAAGGATTGTAAAGATGTTATCTTTTACCTCATCATCTCACTTTTTTTTTTCATGTAGGAAGAAAAAAATGTCAAAAAAAAAGAGGTGCTTAAAGGCAAAACATTTTGATTGGCTAGACATGATATTTTTTTTTTGAGGTTAAAAAGTTGTATGTTGTAGAAGCCTAAAGGTACTATCATTTTCATTTTTTTTTTGTTTTTTTGTTTTTTTTAAATTATAATTTCAATCTCAACGGATGAAAAAATATTCATTTGAATTGTTGTTGATGACACAAAACACAACAAAATAACTACTGTTTTTTTTTTGTGTAATCTGAAAATTTTAACCACATTTTGATTACTGTCATAAAAATAATCACATAAAAACCGATCATAAAAATCATGGATTAATTGAGATAATTTCTGGATGTCACAATTTTTTTTAATTTTTTTTAATTTTTTGTATCCCTTTAGTATCGATTTATAATTGAGAGGGCGTAATGTGTTGTTTGTTTTTGTTCCTTTTTTTTTTTTTTTTTTTGTGATAATAAAAAGAATTAAAAAATTTATGTTTATGTTGTTTGAAAAATAAAGTGTTTGTTTTATTTATTTTTGGTGTATGAGATTTTATTTTGAATTTTAATGATTTTTTATTAGCGGTAAAAAAATAATTTTACAAATTTATGATGATTATTTTAATTGATAAAATTTATTGTTTAAAAAACAAACGATATTTAAAATTTTAATTGTCTTCAGTACCACCCTTTAAATCTTAAAAGTCATAAAAAATATAATTTTAAGATAAAATTTATTTAATTATTTATTTTCTTAACAAAACCAAAGTTTCACATACAATATGACTGCAAAATTCTATAAAATAAACCATTTTAGCTCTTGAAAATTATTTATTTACACAAAACTCTACAAAATTGAAATTGATACTGCAAAATTCAAAATGTATAATGATATCTGCAGTATCAGTAAATTTTTCTTTTTATCTATACATACATTGTTGGGTTGTTATTATGAAGTACATGGTCTTGTATTATTTTTGTTATTATTGTTGCATGCTTTTATTTGTTATTTTCAATGCACTTGAACGATCTTTCAATTAAAATCATTTTATAAAATTGTGATCGAATTATTAAACAATTACGACAATAAATTGTCTGATTGAATGACGAACTAAGAGAGCAAATACACATACAAACATATACCTAAATACAAAGGACATGAAAAATATATAATCAATTTTTATATAGCATTGCATTGGGTTAAATGCACAAAAGTATACCCATTCGTTGTGTTTCGTGTATATTGCAATGAACCTGAAATAATTTAATTTATTGAATTGCAAAATATTTACGGTCATATTTAATTGTGAATTATATCGATATTATTTGACAGTTATTCGAGTAATGATTTTTGTAATTTAAAAAGAGAAAAAAAAAACATAATTACAAAAAAAAAAAGAAATAATAAAAATAAATAAGTATAAAGCAAAAGTGGAATAAAGAATTTCCGACAATTATACGTTTAACTACGTTAAAAATGTTAAGATTAACAAAAATAAATCACATATGATGCTGCATTTTTTTCAAAGATTTTGTTTTTTTTTTTTGTTTTTTTGGTTTTTTGTAAAAGAATTTTCTGTTGTAAATGTTACTTTAAAATCATATAATAGGTCTCCTGTGGTTTTATAGATGCCAATTATGTTAAATAATTCACATCAATTTCATCCGGTTCATGTTTTATAGAATGATGGTTGCTTTTTGACTACCTTTTATGTCAAAACTTGAAAGAATCTACTTTGTGATGAGGTAGAATTATGAATTATTGAAAAATAATAATTTCATGATGGAGTTTTGTAAAAAAAAAAACAAAAAGCGTACATTTATTTTAAAATCGACTTCAAAAGAACTAAGAAGTTAAAAAATAATAGTAGGGTAAAAAAAAATAATGATTTCTGAGAATTCTTTGAAGGTTACTAGAACAAAAATTCCAACCCTTTTTTTTTTCATCTTTTATCCAGCAACTTTGTTTTATTTCCATTCTAATTTTTTATTTTTCATTTTTACATACTTTTTTAATGAATATTATACTTGCTTCCTTACAAATTTATGGCTTAACACTGTATATTTCACATTATTTTCACAATAATAATTGAAGGCCTTTTACAGTTAGTTACAAAAACAAAAATCATCAGAAGTACAAAATGGTTACATTTTTTTTCTTTCACTTTTCCGAAAAGTTACCACATAAACAGTATTACTTAATTTAAAGTAACACCTGTCATTATTTATCAATTTTCAAAAACCTTAACCAACAAATTTAAGATACATTTTTTTTTTTCTCCTCGAAAATAAGGTTGTCTCTCTACTTTTAATAAATTAAATTGTTGTCTATACACACGAAAATTGCCCCAAGATAAACAAAGTACAAGATCATAACAACGAAAAGGTAAACTTGACTAATCGTCGTGTATACAAAACATAAAACAATATCTTTGTTTATTTCAATTTGTTAATACATAAAATAAAAAAGAACCATCTTTGGTGGAGGAGTGGAAGAATATAAACTTACGATCCATGACAATAGTGATTTTCTTTTCCGTTGTTTTTTGATACTTGTAACTTTCATGGATTTTGGATCATATATTCCATGTCTTTTTTAAAAAAAAAAAAGAGTAGAAATAAATTAGTATTTAAGAAATTAGACATGAAAAGGTCAGAAGGAGATTTGTACATTTTGGCAGTCTGAAAAACAAAAATTATGAAATGAAATAAATTAAAAAATTTTGGAAAAAAGGCTTAAAAATTCGTAAATTTCTTTTGGAATTGGTTATGGCCTTTGGGCTAAATCATGAAATACATTTCAAATTTTGCGTAAAAGGTGGATCACTAAAACAATTTACGATTTATTTATTTTTTTTTTTAAATATTTTTCCCCAGTCTTTTAGTATCTGACCAAATGGTAAAATTATTATTGCATAAGAAGGAGGAGTCACAATGAATACTTGTCAGGATAATTATGTATTTACTGTTTGTAAACGTGTGTGGTCATCAAATTTTAAATGTTAAAATTTTAAAATTCCGTTATTTTCTTCAAATTAAATTAAATCACTGTTAAACTTCAAGTTAATAATGATGAAACATTTAATTGTTCGAAGGACATCATCATTAAACTTTCTTCCACGGACATTTTTCCTTTTAACTCTTTTTTGCTTTTTTTTTGTTTTTTTGTTTTTTTTGTTTCTTACAATATTTTATTTAATTTCACATGGAAATCAAGTAATTACAATAAAATTGCTTCAATCAAATAAAAAGCACAATATTAAATTCAATGTAGTCAGACACTTGCAACAAAAATTATACTTCCATTAAGTACCACAGCAAAAGGTAATTACATGATGTTCATTCTGTGAAAGTGAATTATTGCTTCCGGTCATTGAAATCTCTTTCTTGAACTTCGTCTCAAATGATCATTTTGTTGTGATAAGATTACCAAGAAAACGACCAACAAATTGAAGAATAAAAGAAGAAGAATAAGTGAAAAAGTAATAAAATGTGACCATCATGCAAATTTCAAAGAACATTTTGTAAATGTGAATTGCATTTTCAATTGAGAAACAGTCAACATTGACAATTATTTATGTATTACGTGCACATTTTATAATTTATTTTGACACACACACAAATTCCTTTTGTAACGTTTAATTTTATTTAAAAAAAAAAAAACAAGGGTAGGATAAATTTATTACAAGACAATAAAAGTGTATGAAATTCATTTAAAAATAAATTTGTGTCGATTGAAACTTGAAATGGAGCAAAAGAAACTTCATGGATTATTTTCTAGAAGAGCCAGTTTCGTTGTATTTTTTTTTTTTTGTATTAAAGCATCGTCATTATTGCGATTAAGAAAATCAAAAGACAAAACACATTAATCATTGAGATCAAAACATTATTATCATTTTACAATTTTCCTTGTCGTTAATGTCATCTCTTCATTTTGGTGGATAGGTGGAAAACAGAAAAGACATTTTTTTTTTCACGCACTTTATCCATGGAACGATTTTACATTGTGATAGGAAAAAATATTATGAATCTAATAAGGTATCCTCTGATAACTTTATGACTCTTCATTAGATTTACAGTTGAAAGTTTAAAATTGCCAATGAAGTTTAAAAAAAAATCTTTATGAAAGCTATTTTCTATTATTTGTTTCCGAATCAATGAATTATTTCGAATTTTTAAATTAAATTTTCACAAAAACTAATTTTCAAAAGAAGCACCTAAACTTAATTTAAATTTAATAGTTTGTAAACCCACATAAGCTCCATAAAAAAAGAACAAAAATTATTATTCATTAGAACATCAATGTTATTCAACAAAATACAAAAGTCCTTTCATTCTAAATAAAACCTATAAACTTAATTCATGCATAAAATTCAACTAATTAATGCTTACCGAACTAATTTTGTAAATTCAAACATAATCAATTCATAATAATAAACAGGTACATTTATAAATATAACAACAATACGATTGCATATCAATTTCACGTGAAACCGGATGTCCTTTGATAAAAAAAAATATATATTAAAGCCATACATTACATGAAAGCGTGTGCATTTCAAGTTAATACGCATACCTACTACATATATTAGTATGTAGGCAATTCACCTTTGTAATATGAATTCACCGATCACATATCAATCAATATAGATACTACACGCATTTATTTTTTTTAAATTTAAATCCTTTAATTTTCATTTCTCATTAAAATTTTTTTTTGTACATTAACGTAAAAATGCTTGAATATGCGTTTCACATTACAATTTGATATGCCAGCGCCATTGGTTTTTTTTTTTTAAATTTTTACTTATAAGTTCGCAAATATATTGAAAACAAAACTTTAACAAGAAGGCTTATTGTTTTATTTTACAAAATGGATACGCCTTATCATGTAAATATCTTGCATTCACACAAAAAAAAGAACCCTCTTCAAAATTCATTCATCTACTGAGGAGAGTAGTTTTTGCGTGCATTGAATGCAGAAAAAAGGGATGAAAAAATAATTTGGTTTTCAATAAGGATAATTACGATTTTAAATAAATTTGAAAATATAAATTTTAACGATGGATTATTTCAGAATTTCAAACATCAATTCTCATACTAGTGTTTAAAGAACCCATAATATACATTTTCAAAAATGTTTAAAATATCCTTTCAAATGAAAAGTTAAAGTTTTTCTATTTTGAAACATACACATAAAAAGGATTTTAAATCCTGTTTATCACAAATAATTTAAAGAAAGTAATTCAATGGAATAGAACCTTGATTACATTTCCTTTTTTTATTTTTTATTTCGTTGTGGTATTATTTTCTCTTCTATTTTTATCCTGTAATTTTTCTTTCAATGTTAAAAAAAAAGTAAAGAAAAAAAAGGAAAAGAGAAAAATAGATAATAATGAGGAAATTGTTGTTTTTTTTCAATTCTTCTTCCATTTTTTCCCTATTTTTTGCTGCTAAATTTAAAAAATGGTGAATGTACACGAATTTCAAATTTGGAAATTATGTTCATGTTCTTTTTTTCTTCAAGGAAATTTAAGTAAAATGTACATATTCCTTCAAACTGAAACAGTTCGTTTATTTTTTATTCAAGACAAAATTGGTAATGGCAAAATTAAGTAATTGAGTTCGAGCTTTTTAAATATTCCTCAACAAATTAATTATTAAATTGTCTTAGTTTGATTAAAGGATTTTTTCATTTGAATTCTGTTATTGCACATTAATAAAAAAAAAATCGGGATGAAAATTTTGTGGTATCTTTCTTCTCAGTAAAAACTTAGAGTTCGTATTTTTAGGTAAAATCTTCAATCTAAAAAACTTAAAGTTAAAAATGAATTTAAAGTAAACATTACTGTCGTCGGCGTATATACCATCAACAATTATTCATTCTTTGCGAAAAAAAAAAAATTACAATACCAAGTTACATTCATCTCGATTGAGATCTTATCACACACTTCCTAAATACAATTTCTCAGTTCGTTGTCTTGTTGTTATTTACTTTCTTCTTTTTCACTATTTTTTTTTTTTTGTTTTTTGTCTACGATTTGTTTTCATCATCAGTTATATTTTGTAATCTTCAATCTATCTTGGAAAAAGAAATACAAAATGATTTATGATGTATCGGTTTAATCTAAAACACTACAAGACTTGAATCTAAAATTTAATCATGAATATTTCTCTTGCTTTACAAGTAACACGTACTAGACAAATTTAATTTGAAATTTTAATATTTTTGAGGCGCCTTAACATTTTGTTCTATTGAGAAAAAAAAATAATAATAAAGTCAAAAAGTCGTAATTGAATAATTTTTCATAAATACAATGTTTTTTTTTTATTTTTCTAGAAATT
The DNA here is from genome assembly GCA_939192795.1 of Bombylius discolor. Lineage (NCBI taxonomy): Eukaryota > Metazoa > Arthropoda > Insecta > Diptera > Bombyliidae > Bombylius > Bombylius discolor. The sequence goes on along the minus strand of OW584240.1, from coordinate 48,623,925 downwards.
TAATAAAAAAATTACGAAGAAAAAATCTCAAAGGAGAAAAGAAAGAAGTTTCTTCGTCACGCATCTAAACAAAAATAATCAAAAACAAAGAAGAAGAAGAAAAAAATCACTGGAATTTTTGCACTAAAGTTTTCATATTATTTTAAAGTTTTTCTAATTTTTCACTTTGCAATATTTTTTTTTTGTAATTTTCATTCTCTGTAGATAAAAAAAAAATTTCCACTGAAGTTCAATGTCTATGAATTTATATTTTATTTGTATTTCTTTAACACAATTTAAATTATTCAAAAGGACTTCATATAACATGAAATACAAAAGTCAATATTTTAAATAGAAGAACAAAAAACAAAAAATAAACAAATGGAAAAGTCCTTGAAACATAAGAATAAAAACATAATATTTAACTTTCTTAAGGACTCAAAGGAGTAATTAAACATTTAGATACAGTTTTCAAGAGCAGTTTTAGTTTCGTTTTATGTATATTTGCATCTATACTTACATACATACATACGTACGTATGAATTTTAGGGACTTCTTATGTAATTTTCCAAAAAAATTTATTTTTAAATTTTCACTCTGCTTTATGTGCTTAATGTTTTTGTAATGATCCATTTTACTTCTTGTTTTTTTTTTTAAACTTTTTCTTTTCAATTTCAATAGAATCTTACATTTATCTAAAAGTTTAAGCAGCATATATTTTAAAGTATCTTTATCTTTTCTCAACTTCGAAAATAAGAAAAAAAAATAGAAACAAGAAAAAAAAGTAGAAAACGTTAAAAAAGAAAAAAGCTTTTATGTATTCAGAAAAGGTTGAATAATAATTTTATGTGTACATTTGCTTAAATATGCAAGTGACAATTTAAGGACTAATAAAATTTAAAAACAAAAGAAAAAAATATTATTTCTAAGAAAATACAATTTTTTACGTAAAATAGAACTTTTCTTTCAACCAAGGATTCTGAATTTTTTTTTAGTGGAATTGGTTTTAACAATAATATACGTATACATACATTCAAATTCTCACCCTAAGTAAATCGAGTTCAACACTTTTTACATTCAAATTCTTTATAACTTATCGAAAAAAAAATTATATAAAAAAAGGATGAACTTACATAACAATTTACAAATTAGTATCCTTCAGAAAAATTATATCAGGTAATCGTTCTCCTCAAAAGTGCTTGACCAACCTTAACGGTATCCTTTTTGTACTGTAATGGAAAACATTTTTTCTAAAATGAAATCCCAAAAAGAAAAAAGTAGTAAGAAATAAAAACACAAAATAAAATAATACGAAACTTAATTTAGAACAAAGAAAATCCTTTTTCTACTGTTTCTTTCTTTTTTGTTTTTTTTTTCATTTATTTAATGCATGAGTTCTTATGACAGGTAAACAACAAATCAATTTCATATAAAATAAAAGTTTCTTCAACAAAATAAAACTAACAAAAAGGGTTTGACTAGAGTCAATAACATTGGCGCCACCTGTCTGTTTTTCAATCAATTTTTATTGAATTCATTGTGAAAACAAAACAACAACAATATAAAAAATTTATTTTTAGAAATAAACTTGCTAATTAAATTTTTTCTCATATTTTCTAATTGAAAAAATTCGTAAAAAAATAAAACCAAAAAAATCTTAAGAATAAAAAAAAGAAATTCGGAAGCTCCAATGAATTATAAAAACTACTACAAAAAAGATCAAATTAATCCAAAGTGAAAGTATGTCCATATTCTTTGACCATAGAATAGAAAATCCAAACTAGAAAAATCTAAAAGCAATGAAATTAATTTTCTCATTGACATAAATCAAATCACTTTAATTTTTCTTCTTACCTTTTGTCTTTTCTCTTGTGTTGAAAAATTAAATCGAGAGGAAATTTAAAATATCAATCTTTTTCATTCTTTTTTATTTTCTTTTTATCAAATTTCATTTTCACAAAGAGATAATCAATTATTATTAAATCACTACTTTTCTCTCCCCCTATACAGTTTCATTCAAATTAACACAAATTACTTTTTTCACAAAATAAAATCTAAAATACATCAGGGAATCTTTGACAAGTGATTGATTATAACAACCGGTATTCATGTCATCGAACATCCCTTATTCATTTTTTTTTTTACTTTTTCTTTTTAATTTAAAAAGAAATTGTGTGTACATTCGTTTTGTGTAAATTGAAGCTAGTGTAAAATCAAGTGAGCTAAATAAGATTGATTGTCCGAAATTAGGACACTTTTTTCTTTTTCTTCTTCTTCTTCTGGGGGGTGAGTTTAGAATGGTGTTCATTCATTATTCAATTGTTTCTTAATGTTTTCATTTGTCTATTGTTTTCAATTTCCCTTTTCAAAAACAATAAGCAAAAAATTAAAAATATTTCTAAAGATATTTTTAAGCCTACCTACACCTATTTTTTTTCTTCATTTTTAAAAATTCGCAAATATTTCAAAAATTCCATTTCACGCATTGTCATCATCATTTCGAAATTTTAAAATTTGAATACGTAAAGTGCCAGATTATCATTTATGTCACATTAAGCAATCACAATTTTTCCCTTGTCGCTATTCCATGTGTGTCTATTGTGTAAAAAATAGCAATAAATAAATCAAAGAGGATGAAAAAAAAAAAAACAAATGATAAAAGAAAAATATTCATGGAGATTTAATAAAAGCAATTTAACGTTAAAAGGAAATACCTACTAAGTAGCAATTTCTAAATGAATATGATTCGATCCAATATCCTTTATACATGTATTATACTTTTATGTGTTCGGCAATATTTCACAATGTCTTTTTTTCTAGTGAAAGTAATTTCCACACATGTCTGTTCTAATTTAGATATTGTCAACTTTCTTCTTATCATCGACACATTCTTTTTTCAAAATACAAATATTTTAAATGTTCATGATTAATGCCACGTGACAAACATATAATCCATTTCCGCAAAATTTAAAAATCGTATCATCCTTGAGTAACGCAAAAAAAAATCTCTAAAAGAACTTGACGATGTCTTATCAACTAAACCCTCTTTATTTCACTATACAACACACAAATGATATGTACATATGTGTTCTTTTGTGGTATGCTTGATAAATTTTCTAACATTTAATTCGAAATTGACAACATTTCGTGTGAGAGAAAAAATGAATGGAATCGAAAAATTCTATTGAAATTTGGAGGAAAAAAAAAATTACAGAAAAATAACTCTGGTTTTTTTTTTTTCTTCTGAGGAAAAGATAAGGAAAATGTTAAAAATAAGATACTGTTGCTTTCTTCTCTACTTCGTCATATATAGGCGTTAACATGTTCAAAAATATTTCTTCCAAATATTTCCTTTTTTTTTATATATCTTTAATATATTTTTCATAATACTTTTAATATCCCACTTTTTATGTAAAAATTATGTTTTTTCAACACACATTTTCTTCGTGTCTGACTAACCTGAAAATTCTTTTACACAAAAATGCACAAGTGACACATAAATTTATTCACACAAGAAATAATCTATTTACCTAAAAAAATATGGTTTACAAATATTTAAGTTATTCAACAGTTTTTTTTTTATCACATTAACCACCACTGCATTGCAAGAATCCATTTGAAATTTACCTTCACAATTTTCACACTACATATGTAGTAGGTACCTACATGAAATATGTTTTTCTAAATACATTAAAATCACACTAAAACTTTTGGTATATGGGTGAAATATCAAAACTGAGGAAAACAACATTTTTTTTTTTTAAATTCTTCCGTAACAAATTTTATTTGCGTATCTACAAACTGACATGTTACATTTATCACAGATAACAAAATTTTTACAAAATTTAACTTAAGGCGATTTTAAATTCATACTACACGATGTGCTAATTTAAAACTATAATTTTTCCACTAACAATAAAATGTAAAATATCACCAAAAATGGAATAAGTAAAATACGTTCATCCATATACACACACACATTCTTTAAAAAAAATATGTATTCGAAAAAAACAAACACAATTTTAAGGACAAGAACAGGAAAAAAAAAGTGAATAAATGAGAAAAAAAATTAGGAAAAAATGTAAATTGCAATTCCTCTTGGCTATTAAAATATGTGTGGTCATAGCTTGTATTTTTATTCATTTTTAAATGCTTTAATTTTTTTTTTTTTTTTGCTTTTTTTTCGTTTTTTTTTTACAGATCCTTGCTGAGAGATATAAATATAATCTCTTATTCTGAAAATAATTTTGTCCTAGTTTTGAAAGCATGAAAAAAAAAACGATAACAAAAAGTACAAAAAAAAATTCTCTTTTTGCGATTTTTTTTTGCCCGTTCAGTTTTATCCTTAGGGAATAAATATAACTGATACGGACACAATTTTAAAAGTTTTTAATTCATATTTTCTGGTTATATGTATGAAATTTAACTTCCTGTTGCGCTGTTATACATAATAAATTTTTACACAAAAATTTAATATCTTTAAAAAACAAATTTAATAAATTTAATAAATTTAAAGCCAACAAAAAAATGAGTAATAAAACTGTAAAAAAATAAAAAAAATCGTGCTTGTTATTTAACACCCTAACACGAAAAGCAATCAAATACTCCTTCGTCCTCTAATGTTTTCTATTTTTTCTAAATTGTGTGATAAAAACACTAAATCCACCCCATATTTTTTTTCAGTATTTTAACTTCTTCTTTCTACTAAATTTTCATGTTTATTTCAATTTTTTATTTAAAAAATAAAAAAATTTTCAGTTCTTTTTTTTTTTTTTGTTAAACTTTGTCCTCGATATGAAACATTGCACTCGTTTACATAGACTTAAAAAAAAAATAAATAAAATAACGATTCTCTTAAAATGAATAAAACAAGAAATCAAATAAACGGATGACAAAGTGAGGAAAAAAAATTTGCATATAAACTGCAGAAATAAAAATAACAGCAAAAACAGAAAAAAAGGATATTTACATTGTATAGTATCATTCCACACATCATTATTTGTTTGTCTGGAACCTTTTAAGACCTCTTTTCAAATGAAAAAAAAAAGTCTGTATTCCTTCTGAAAACCGTAAAATATCAACAAAAGTAGAAAAATACAATTATTTTGTCGGCCGGAAGGATACAGAAATTGGAGAAAAATGCCTTTAAAATCCTCTATTATTCACTTTACAACAAAATACGTATACAAAACGATTGATATGTATGGGTGAACACTAAACGGTCCTATGTGGGTTTTACATTTAATTTGCATATAAATTGCGTATAACGATTTTTTTTTTTTACACAAGTTGATTCTTTAAAAAAATTATTCAATTATTCTAAATTGAAGTTTATGTTATTGATAGATTTCAATAAGTTCAGTTTTTGTTTTGTTTGTATTTAAAAAGTATTTAAATTACCATACAAAAGACACTGCATGGGGTGTTATTTGATAAACAAAATTAAGAAATTAGTTTTTCATTAGCTTGAACATCTTTTCGGTGTGTTTTTGGTAATTCTTTTACACCCCTTATTTCTACAAACTCCAGATTTTTTTTTTATTTTCTAAAAAATTTATTTCACAAATTTAAATTTACATATTGCAGCTATATTTTCCTCTATGATTTAATTTATTCTTTTCCTTTTTTTTTTTAATTTAATGTGTGGAATTTACTACTACCATTCTTCTACTTGGTAAAAAAAAAAAATGTCTTTCTCTTCTGAACCTATAAAAAGGAGATCTACAGCTCAGTCAATAAATCGTATGTCTGCAAAATAAAATAGGACACAAAATCTCATAAAAAAATCCTAAAAGAAAAAAAAATGAAAACCCCCAGATGATGCTTTATGGACTAGAAATTTGTCCTAATGATTAATTTTAATGGTTTTTTCCTAACATAAAAGCGAAATTTTAACTAAACCGCTATACCGAAATTTTCAATTTTTGTTTTTTTCATTTTTTTAAAGAGTCAGCTACTAAACGAATTTTTAAAATAAAAAAAGACCGTATAATAAATTTAATTTACGAGAAACAGTGATTTAAAGATGAAAAAAAAAAAAGATAAAAGAAAGTGATATCCTTTCAATTTTTTCTTTAATATAAATTAAGAAAATAAAATCCATTAACATTATTTATTCACCATGTTTTCAAAGATCAGCAAGAAAAATTAAATGAAATGCGGAAGTCTTATTTTATTACTTTTTTTTCTTCTTTTTTATTTTCTGTAAAAACAAAAGTTGGTTTTTCTCATCCTTTTTCATGTCCATCATTTCTTGTTTTTAAGAAAGAAGAATTTTTAATAAAAGTTATGTAATTTCTTGTTATATCCTTCAACTATACTTTTCAGAGAAAAAACAAAAATGTCAGAATACAAACACGTTTCGTGTAAATTAGAAGTTTTTATTAAACCACAAATTTTGCATAACAATGAAAAAAAATGTATTTCCTTCTCCTCACTTTGTTTTGTTACACAAAAAGAATAAACCCCATACAATTGTTTCAGCAAATCTCATTATTATCCTGATAGTCATCAACACCATTTTTTTATTGATATAAAAATTTTTGATGGTGGGCAATGAATTGTCTGTCTATGTTTCAAATAAATGAAGAAAAAAAAATGTGTCTAATCGAGTATTCAGAGTACCCTTTCCGGGATTTGTTGTTGTTTTATATTATCAGAAACGACGATAAAGGGGTGAATAAATTGAATGAAATATTTTTCATGTAATTTTTTTGTCTATATCCTTCTAACACTCAATAATAGAAGGAACGATATATTAAAATCACAGATGCTTTTCTTGAATACAATAAATTGTTAATGTTGTATTTGTCTGTTTCATTTTACGCACTCAATATTTTTTAAATCTTCTGGAATTTTACTTGACAGCTAGCATCGTTTTGCAAAAAGCCGACACACATTGGAATGTTCAAAACAATTTGAATCACAATGATGTCATGTTTAATAAACCAGAAAGGATTTTTGGTCATTTTTTTGTCAAATAAAAAATTTTTTTTCTGCTTGCCAATAAAAATTCTTTTCTGAAAATATTCAACACCGAAATTGAATGAGTTTTAATATTTTTTTTTTTTTAATAAAAAATTCAAGTTGAACAGTTTTCAAAGGATAATTACCCTTCTTTCACATTTTAAGTAAATACTGAGTAAGATTTTAAAAGAAGTTAAAGTTTGTTGCAAAAGTTTTCTATTGAAGATTCTGTCCATCAATTACAAAAGAAAAACTTAATAATAAGTTGTGTTAGATTTTGCAAACACATCATCAAAATTAAAAGAAAAATAGCTATATTTAGAAACTTTTTAAATTATCATTAATCATTCGACTATTCAAAGATATTTCATGTAAACCAATGAAACTTATGTGTGAAAAATTAAAAAAGTAGCTTAAGAAGAAATTTATTGTTTTTGGTTTTAGAACTTTAAAACAATTTTTAATTCAATATTTTAATTTTTTTTTTTTCCACTATTCATCGAAAAAAAATAACATTTATTTTTATCGAAAAAAATTTTTTTTCATACTTTGCTTAATTTTATCACTTTTTTTTCTCAATTGAAACGTAATGTTCCTTTATAGCAATTGAGACATTCCAAAATCTTTACAGGATCATAATTAATCACCAGGAACAAATTTAAAACTATTTGTTGTTTTTTTTTTTGCTAAAATACATGACACATACATTTATATATTATACTATATATGTATATATATTATTTCATCGACTCTAATAATATCTAATAAATTGATGCAATTTAGAATTCTAAAATAAAATAAATGCACAGACACATTTGAATTGTTATAAAATATCAAACATACGCTTTTTACTCAAACAAATCAATAAGGATAACAAATTATATAAACAAAATATCGAAATATATCCAAGATGTTTTACAATATGTATACACAAAAATTTTTGTTTGCACTCTCTTTCAATAAAAATGCCAAAATATAGGAACTTGGAAATTCCAAACAAAAAACAACAACAACAAAAAACACAGAAAACATAATTTATTTTGCATTCTTCGGTGCTTGTACCACCACCATCGCAGCGTATCAACTGTTTCCCTTCAGGATTGAATTGTTACTTCTTGAAATCATTTTTTTGCAGGTTTCTTAAAGAAAAATGTTACTTTTTTTATGTACATAGATGCTGACATTTACAAGTAGCACGTTTCAATAACGATTTTCTTTCAGAAACGATCCCATATGGTTATATTCAAAAATTCAATACACAATTGATATTGAATACATTTCAACTATAAAAAAAAATGATAAAAAAAAAATTCCATTTTCTTCAAAGACATTTTATTTTGTGTGCCACCCCACGCTTTATGCCTTAAAACGATTGTATCATTTTTTTTTTCTTCTGTAAATTTTAAAAAAATGTTTAAATATTTTTTAGTCATTTTTTTTTCATTTCTAAGCTTCAATAAAAAACAAAAGAAACGATGCCAATTGTGTATGTCATCATCAATTTTAAAAAAATAGGATACAAGAAGTAATTTAATGAAGAAAAAATCGACACTACTTGGCAACAACAAACCGATATTATCTTACATCACTTATCTTGAAAATATTTCTTTTAAATTTGAAAATTTTATCTTCCAAAATATTTTCGATTTTCTTCATCGACTTCTTCTTTTTCTTTTTTATTTTCTTTTAATTATGTTTCTATAAAGTTTTCAAAATAAATTTTGTGGTCAAAAAATAGAAAATGTAGTTTATTTTCTAATGATGAATGTTTACTTAACAAAGTGGTTTAATAATTTCTCAATTTTGTTTGTTTGTACTTAAGGCTTTTGCTTGATTACAATTTTGTTTTGTGTGGTTATGTGATAGTTATGTAAAATCATAGTACAAAAAAGATACACTATATGGTTCCTATAAGATGATGAATTTTCTAATCGATATCTGTATATCTCTCTATCATCAGCATCATACGGTACCAACAAAAGTATACTTGTGGTTTGCATATTTGGATTTATGAACTCACGTTGAACTTTTGATCGTATATATCACACGTGCAACGTGATGCAATGACTTGAATTTTCAATTTTCGTCTGGGAAGATGAGGTGGTATACAAAATAAATATCCTTCTAGGATTTGTGGTTATATAAAGGCCTCTTAATTTGGTTTTGTTTTTATGTGAAAGTTTATTGAGTTATCAAAATTTGAATTTGAAAAAAAAAAAAAAACAATAGTCAGAAATGTACAATTTTTTTTAGCAAAATAGAAATTCTATCTTTGTTTTTTAAATTCTCATAATGCCTTGTTTTATTTGTTCTTTGTTTTTACTCAAGTTAATATTCTGAATCTCTTATTCTCCAAAGAACTGAATTTTCTCGTTTATTTTTTTGTTTTTTCTTATCTTTTTTCTGTACTGGTTTTTAGTGATAAATTGAACAAAAAAACTATAAAATGAAAATGAACAAAATTAAACTTTCGATTCATTCATCAAAATATTCGTACTCGCACAAACACCTAATTGTTAATTTTTCTTTGTTTTTTTCTTTTTTTCTTCAAAATCAGGTTCTTGTTAATGTGATGAAAATTGAATTTTAGGAATCATTAATTCATTTCATGAATTCAGTGGAGATTAGTAATTTAGGTGGTATAGCAACACACAAAAAGTTCAACAATAACCACCTGTTGACCTTCAAATTGAATTTTGTTTGAATCCTCCAGGAATCAGAAAACAAAATACAACTAAAAATACTTTTTTATTGAAAATGTTTTTAAATCAATTTGAACTGCTTTCATACATTTGATTCTTTAAATTTTGTGTGTAAAATAAAAAAACTGGATAATGAATAATATTGTCTATACAAGCTGCTATATAGTTTCAAAAATATCTTGTTATTCTAATTTCTAATGTAAAGGCAAAGCTATTTTACAAAATACTTGAGAACTTATTATACACGTTAACGTATAACGTTAAATTAGACTTAGAAATAATTCATGAAATACGAAAAAAAAATCTACAAGAAAATATTAAACAAAATACGTACATATTCTGTTCTGTCAATTCTGTTAGAAGTCTTTAATCTTTAGCAAACACTAAAATAAAAATTAAACACGTGTGGGTGGTTTAAGCACGTGCTTAAAAGGATGTATAGTAATTTAATGTACTGAATTTAAATAGAAATGAATTTGAACCACTGCTTGATAACGCCTCTGTCAAAATAATCGTGATGGATGTGGCGGCATAATATCATAGATGATACTTTTTTTTTCTATCAAATAAAATCTAATCGAAAATTCATATCCATTCAAAATATGAATTTTTAATAGTTTTGTGATATTTATAAGCTCTCTTTAAGATCTTTTAAAAATGGAATTATATAAGGCGTCATGACTTATATTGATTTCCATACATTTAAAATTCAATACATAAAACATTCAAAACGTGGTTTTCTATTATATTCCTCAAGGGATTTCATAAGAACATGTACATATATGTATGTATCTACGTACATATGTATATGTACGTCATGATGAAAAATATTCATTGTATGAATAAAAAAATCATAGTTTTGTTGTTGTTTTTTTTTCTCTAGTGCATACGTCTTTGATATTTAACATTTTGAATTTAAATTAATTGAACTCATTTAGAACATGTTTAAAGTGGTATTAATCACACATATGAAAGGAAGGAAATGGATTTAATTTAAATTCAAAAAAAAAAAAAAAAAAAAATCACAAAATAAAGAATTTTTATTATTTTCAATTTTCGTGCAACATGTTGCGAAAAAAAAAACAACAGTAAATTAAAATAATCATATTGCACATTTCCGTATATTCTAGAAGACGCATGCTGTGTACAAATTTACGAGCAATGAAAAAAAATAATAAAATAAGTGACTATGATGACGTTATTTTTGATTAAAAATCATCTCCTGTAGAAGCCGTCCAGCAGTGATTATGTAGGATAATATTTTTTAAGCTACTTGGAAAACGCCAGGTGTAACACGATCTTCATATGTATGTACATATGTGAAATGTGTCTTACAAGATGTGTTTTATTTTTTTGTTTCAATGTTGCAATTGTTTATGTAAGAATTATTTTTGTTCTCTTGAAAACGAAGTAGCAAAAATAACAAAATCTAAGATTTCTGATGAACATTGTAATCATTTGCACCGTCATGAGAGGTTACAAAAAATACACATACATATGTATAAGGTTTGTCTTATAGGAAATATTTTCTTAGAATTTTCAAAGATTTATGATGACATTGTGGTATGTAATGTTAGATTAAAATCATTTTGTATATATTTTTTTCATTATTCTTATTTAATTTCTGGTGCTGTTGGATATTATGTATCTCTTGTATAAAGACATATTATATCTATCGTCTATTTCGCGCGTGACTATGGTTTTTTTTTTTTGTCTGTTAATCTTGTCGTTGTAAGTGTGAGTAATGGTCATGTTTAACAGTCAAAAATGTAACCCAAGACTAAAATAATAATTACTTTTTTTTTTAATTTTCAAAAAGTTCCGATTTCCAAATACCACCCATAACGGTTTTTTTTTCCACATTTTTCTTAGGTTAATTTAATTTTTACGCTTCATTTGTACAAATATTCGTCCTTTTTTTTCACATACATTATGTATAAACAGTTGTGTGATCATATACATAAATACAATAAACATGACATTTAAATCTTATATGTATGTATATGTACAACTGAATTTTAGTTATTTTAAATCACGCATCAGACATTATGTAAAGCATCATTTAATGCCATGCTTTAATAACATGTAATTCGAGATTATTGTACTTAATTTCATCATAAATCGTTTAAAAACACAACAAAATGTTAATTTTCATAAGTCACAGGATGTTATTTTTACGTTTTTATAATTAATTAATGATACTTTTAAGTTTTAAATGATACTTTAAAAAAATATACATATTTATCCAAATTAGACCATATTTTGATGCCCTCAAAAGACTGCATCTCAAGCACGTTGTCGAATGCATGATGAATTCTTTTGAAACATAAAATCAAATTTGTTCTACAAAATTTTAACATGGCAGCTGAAAAATATAAACGCAAGTCATATTTTTGTCTTCACATCGCTAAATAAATGACAAGCAGATTATTTTTGAAACCTTATAGTCCTTCACTCTTGTCCAAGGATTAATACGAATTGAAAAATTTTGGATTTATTTATGTGGACTTAAATGTAAATCAAGTAAATTACCTGTTAATCTGCCTGTAGCAAGCACATCATGATGAGGATACTGGTTGATGTCGGTGTTATGTTGATGATGGTAATTAAAAAGCACTGTAAAGAAAATTAAATTTAATTGTGACATGAACATTTTGAATGCGATTTTGATTATACGTATGCTTTTTTAAAATAAAACTTGAAAAAACTCAATTTTTTTTTCGAATCCGTCCCTCAAACCCCTTTTCTACTGAAGTTTTGGGTTTCTGTGACCGTATTCGATTCCTAAAAGCAGCTCGCTTTTAAAATCGTTTAAAAAAATTTATGAATAATTTTTCTGTCTTAATTTTCTCATTTTCGTTTAGTTGAATTTTTTTTTTTTTTTTTCATTCAAAACAAAGGGTCACTTTTTATGCTCAAATAATTTCTAGAATTATTTTATTTGATAATAACTGAAATGATATATCTTTGATAAAAGATAAACAATGTGCCTATTAATGTTTTTATTTCGTTTCTGCTTTTAAGTTAAAATTCATCTTGAACAGTTTATCATTTTTAGGGAATCTTTTTTCTCAATTAATAATTTCTAGTGTTAACTATGATGAGTTACTTGCTTTTCTATTCAAAATTCAAAAATAATTTATAGTGACCACCTTTAACTCAATTAAAGGGTCCCCTCATTTTTTTTTTTTTTTTTTTTTTAATTTCTCATTACAAAATAATTTAATACTCCGAATCTTTCATACAGGAAGTAATTATTTTGTACTATAAAAATGTAGTTCTACACCCTCCTCATTCCACATGCATGTTTTAAGAGAAAAGAAAACACAAAACATAATTTATTACTATAATTCCGCTATTAATTTTCTTGAAATTCGAATCTTTTTTAAATGCAAAAATTGCAACGAAATTTCTTGATAAAATCATAACAAAAATGTTTAAAAAAAAAAATCACATTTACATTTTCTGTTATTTAAATTTTTTTTTTTTAAAAAAAAGTCAGTTTTAAAATTTCAACCGAAAAACAAATAAGTTTACAAAAAAATTTTTCCTTCTTAAATTTCTTCTCAGTAATTGTTACTAGCAATTTTTTTATACCACAAAATGTCAATTTAACTGTTTATAATATGTATGTGTGTATTCTATACAATATGTGTGAACACTTTTATTTATTTACTCTTTTTTTATGAGAAAAAAAAAAAATCTTGATACTGTCAGGTAAACACAACTTTGACATTGATTAGTGACACCTATTTACCTAACAACCAACTTAATTGAAACCCGATATCATCGTGAGATTTTTCATTTTTTTTTTTAAATTTTTTAAAGGGAAAAAAATTGTATTCTTGTCACAAACAGAAAAAGATTCATATGAATATAATTTTATTTTTTCCGTTATATCTATGTTAAAAATTGTAAATGATATGCAAAACATACGTTAAGTATATAATCATCAGATGTCACATGATGTGTTCTAATGATGATACCTTGTTATTTATTTGGATTCATGTGATTGAATGTTTCATATGTGTTATATTTTTATTTTTTACGTCTTTTCTTTATAAACTTTTGTGGATTATAAGAGAAAAAATAAAATTTATAAAATTGTTTCTTTAGCACAATTGATCCTTTTTTTAACAATAAAAATCTCGTAACAAAAGAACATCTTTCAAAAATTGTATACAATATTTTGCTATTTTATAACTGTAGATTTTTTTTCCTAAATTACCAATTATTTTATTGTTACAGTAAAAAATTATTTTAAAAAAAGCTTCTGCCATAATAACATGTCATAAACATGATTTCTTGGTATCTTATTTAAAATGTTATAATCATGTCCAAACGAAGATTATTTTTATGTAAATAAGATTTGCATTTAAATCTGATGACAATATATCCTTTTACAACACAATTGTCAACACATTGTTGTGTGTTATGTACTTGAGTCATCATTAAATCTTCTTAAGAAGTGATTTATGAAAACATCATTGTTACTAAAAGTGGGCAATGTAATGCAGCGATAAGTAATACAAAAAACAAGAATGTCGTGAAATATGGTTAAAATGACACAAATCTTGAAATTTATCATAAAATAAGTGGGATATGTGCTTAGAATACTTAAAAACACTCATCCAAAGTCTTAAATGACATGATTTAGTCTTTGTTTTAAAACCTTAGAACGAAATAAAAGTATCGAAGACAAGAAAAACTTAATCGTTGTTAGTTTGTTTGAGGAACTTATCACAAAAATCGATAATTGAATTCGCCATTGAGTGCAGTAATTATTTCTCAGTTCAATTCAATTTTTTTTTTTAAATTTAACAATGGAAAAAAATCTAACATCTAATTTTTATCTAATTTTTTTAGACAATGAAACATTTTTTTTCTACAGTTTCTTCTTTAATTTCATTTTAGAAAAAAAAAAAAAAAAACAGTAAACTTGAGAAAACCAAATTTTTTTTCTATTCTGTAATTAGTTTCACTTGAAGGGTCACGTTACCGTCACTAATTGTCAATATCAAAGATATCAGATTATTTTTTTATATTTTTTTTTTTTTTCATTTCATGCTTTTGACTTGTGGCTAATTAAATACCCACTAGCAATAACATACATAATATTTTTGTTGTTATTTTATTTAATTATGTGCTTGTTTTTTCAATTTTCTGAAAAAATAATTATGTGTCAATTTCCTGGTAACCAGAAGACCTCCAAGGTAAACTGGTATGTAATTCTTTTTCAATTTGGATTCAAAAAAAAAATTATGTATGTATATATTTTAACCGTAATAATGTGTTATTATTAATGTAAAGAATGAAATGTAAAAATGAAATTTCAAAATTTTATTAGTACAGAAAATTTTCATATGTTGAAATTGAATTAGTAGTTTGCAAATCAATCTTCTAATAAGACTGTTGATAAGTCATTATGATGGGAAAATTAAAGTTTTACTATTTTGGCCTGTGAACATACATTGTAAATTTAATTTGAATATAATATTATGCTCATCTTTTTTTTTTGCATTTTTTCGAAACAGCATAAAGACTATTTGAAAATACTAGAAAGTTAACTTTTGTAGCAGAAAAAAATTGGCAAACTATAGATTAGAGAATGTATCAGAAGAACCAGAATTTTAAAATCTTAAAATTTCTTGTTTGAACAAAGAAAATCTAATAAAAATTTATTTAACAATTTTTTATCTATTTTTAAACATAACATATATTTTCTATGAATTCTTTAGTACTATCATTTTTTTTTTTCTAAATACCGAATATGTTTTCTAAACAACTTCTGTTCATTTTTTGCCAAACAATTCATATAACAATACCATCATAAATTTCATTGTTCCAAATCCATACAAAGCAAACATTTTTGAATTACAAAACTCATAAACTTTATTCATAATGTGTTTAATATTTTATGGATCAGATCGTGCATTATTGTTTCAACAATTTCTTTATTTATTTTTTTCTTTTTTTTTTTTGCCTGTTTATTATTTTTTTCATGTTGCAACGTTATTCATATTGTTTGTTTTTAACACCTACACACGACATTTTGTTTTCTTACGCTTCATGATCACGTTCATAATGTTTTTTTTTTTTTTCTATTTTTGATCATACTTTATATAATAACTTATTCTTTATGGAATTATCATCTTGTCAAAATTAAAATAACATGAAAAGATGCAAACAAAAAATCATATATTCAATAAAGAAATGTTTGTAGTAACAAAACTACCTTGACATTTTTTCTCTCTAAGGAATAGAAAAAAAAAGGAGATTTTTTTACATTAGAAAAACTTGCATGTGATTTCCTTATTTATCGTAAATTTTCATTCAATTAAGTCTTTTATTTACTTACTAGCACAGAAAGAAAAAAATATCAAACAAATTACAAAATCTCTCTTCAGTCAATATAAATTACATTACATCATGGAAGTCCTGTCTCTCGATAGAAATAAATACAGTATTCAACCCTTTTACGTTATCAATTTAAAGTGAAATTAATGATGTCACATCATGAATTCCATGAACATAAGTTTCTCTGTACTTGTGTTTTATTTTTATCCTTTTTCTTTGAATTTATTTTTTATTCGATTTTTATTCAATTTTTTTTTTTTTGTATTTTTTTATTCGATTATAGAAATGGGAAATAATGTACTCATTCGTATATTGTCCAATTTAAGTAAACGTGACATGAATATATTTTCTACTTTCAAACAAACAAAAAATCTGTCTGATAGATGAAATTTAGGACAAATGCCAAAATCTAAAACAAAAAATTAAAGGACTATTATAGGAACTGCAGCAAAAAAAAAGAAGAAAAAAAAGACAGATTAAAGCCACATAACATTACACAAAAGTAAAGTATTGTAATTTGTTTGTTATGCATTTTGTGAAATGTTTTTCAAGTACTAAAAGGACACAAAGAATGTTTAAAGTTGTCTTTTTTTTGTTGTTGTGGAAAATGCCAATTTATTTCTATTTTATTCAATCTTGTTTCAAGCTTTTATTTAAATTTCGAATTAACTGAACTAATTGTCTGTCGATTTGTGTTTTTTAATCAACCAAAAGAACAAAAAAAAAATTATAATTCAGAATTTTGCAAATAATTAATCCTTTTTAAATTATTTCTTCATTTTTCTAAATTCATTAATGCCAAGAACTTTTATCTTTCTTTAAACTAAGGTCATCATTATTCTTATCGTCAGTCTGAAGTTTTGAATGTATTTTGATTTTTTTTTTTAATCTTTTTACACGACTTATGCTTCCAATTAGGAATTTTTTGGCAAAAAATGTACATACATACATAAAATGGCTTATTATGAATTTATTATCGGGTATATATTTTTAAAAATTGTCTCCAATATGCAAAAGAAGCAAATTTAATTCACATTTTGATTGGCTAAACAAGATAAAATTAGAAGATTCTGGTAAAATTGTAACTTATTTAAAAAGAAAATATTTAAAGGATAACAGAAAAGGATTTATTGATGAATGTTTTGATATTTAAATTTTAGGGCTTTACGTGGACTTTTTAAACAAAATTTCGAGAAAAATAAATTTTACAGTGTTGCCAATTGAGTATCCCAGTAACTTTTTTTAAATTTATTTCAATTACCAAAAAATAGGACAAAAAAGCACCAGCATTCAATTTCAAAAATTCAACATTGAAGAAGATACAAGTACCTACACTTTTTGTGTGATTATAATCTTCAGTAAGCTAACCTTTAAAATTTAATTTAAAAAAAAAAAAGAAGAAATAATAATTTTCGTAGGTGATAGTTCAGCAACACAAAATTATGAAATTCAATTTAAAATGAAAAATATAAACACATTAAAACAAAATTACATTCATTCATTTGTTTTTCATCTTTTCACATCAATCAAATTCTATCAAATGCATAACACAAGCTTGTATTTGAATAAACCGCAAAAATCAATTTCATATGAATTTTCAATCTTTAATCATAAGTATAATTTTCTATGTAATTTGAATTTGTTCCAAGACACAGTTATTCACGAATTTCAAAATTCAAACAGGTTGAATGTATATAACCTCAAAAATTAAGTAAAAAAAAAATTGTAAAAATTCATTACAAATTACAACCAAAAAACTCATTTATACCATACCATGAGCAAAATCAAAACATTTGTTTTTTTATTATTGAAAAATCTAAGAAAATCTTTCATGATTTTAATATCTTAAATTTCTAAAAAGTTATCACGCAACTTTTTTTTTTTTTTTGAATGAAAATTTAATCAAATAACAAAAATTTTATGCATTCAATGACATTAAACATTTATTGAATTATGTATATGAATTTTTATGGTTTAAAAGGTTTTTAGTTTCGCCTGATAAAACAAAAGCTTTAACAAATTATATTCTCAAATATATTTTTACGTTTTATTTGAATTTCGTAATCTATGAAGTGAAAATATCTTTTATGATTCATGTATTAAACACTCAGATAAAAATACACATTCAGAAATTGTTAACGAACTTCAAAAAAACAAAAAAACAAAAAAACCAACTACAATAAATGTTAAAAACATTCTTTTAAAATTCATGTCTCATATGAGATTGATTCTTAAATCAAAACCAATATGTGATAGATAGATTGTAATTCATTGTTTATACATGAGATTCATGAAAACAATCAATAAAATTTTAAGTTTATATACATATATCGTAAATGAATTTCATTAAATCGATCATTTTAGATTAAATGAAATTGAAATATAAAAAATGAAAAAAAAAAACAAAAAACAAAAAAAAAATAAAAGGAATTTCTTTTTAGTTATGACATATTTTGATTAAAAAAGGATTTCAAATAACGTGTAGAGCATATTTTATTATAAAAATAACATTAATAAAAATGATTATATGACAATAAATTTGAATTGACGTTTAAATATACGTTATACTATAATAAATATAAAATTTATGTATACTACATAATTAACAAGACACATTTTTTATTTAAGATACAAATCTACAAAACTTAAGAAACTTATAAAACCACAATCACAAAAACTATCTATGTGATTGACTTTGGTTTGAAACCTTAACAAGATCATGACAATTGTATATACACACAAAATCATTATTATTAATTGTAAATTGAAATGTTCCAAATAAAATATTAAAATATTACTTAATTGAACAGCTGGTGCATGATTAAATCATTACTTTTATAAAGATTTCTTTGTAACTGATTATAAAATTATTTTTTTTTTTTCCAATTTACCATATACTCGTATTGTAAAACGATAATGAATAAAATTAAAAATATGGTATTTACCTTGAAATTTATGTATATGACATTGGACATACAACATTTTGTTCTGCTGTATATACATATCATTGAATTTATTAATTTATCAATTATTTATGAAATTCGATTTATTGTGATTACTTATTTGTAAATTGTCATTGGTAATTATAATTTTGATTTTAAACATACATATTATTAGATTGTGTTTAAGTGTATATAAAAAAAAACTTTAATTAGAGCAAATCAGATTGAACTGATTAATTAAATTGTTTTAGGTTTGTTTAAATGAAATTCATGAATCAGATAAATTTAATTATTTTATAAAGTTTATTAATTAAATTGAGCGGAATAAATTGAAAATAAAATAAAAATTCATGTACATTCTGTATTAAAATTAAAATAACATTTTGGGATTCGATAAAACCGAAACCTGATCTTGCTTATTCCAATTATAATTTCGATTATATAATTAATTTCAATTTTTTTACTAATTGAATTATTGTGTGAATTCTTAAAATTTTCTTTACGAACAGGAAAACTATCAAGCTACAATGTAGAATTTTTTTTTCGACAAGAACATGCAAGATATTGTTTAAAAAAAAAGGATCATTTAAATTCTTCTTCTTTTAAATTACGTTACTATAAACTTATTCACTTACTCCCAATGCTTTAAGTTATTCTTGTAGTCTCCACATTCAAACTAACAATTTGTTTTTTTTTTTTACATGAAAAATTTTCATATTATAATTTCAATTCAAATGAATGCAATACTTCAAATTATAATGCAAATTATCATGTTGTATGCGCATTTTAAATAATTATTTGCAATTAAAATTTTTTATCTACATACACTTTTTTAAAATTCTAGAAATTCATTTTTATTTTATGTTTTTTTTTTTCCTTTTTCAATTCTATAGATTTTTCCTTCTCTTCTTATTTTCTTTAAACAAAAAAAAAAAAAAATTCCATATTCAAAAAGTTAACGAACTAGAAAAATGAAAACTGCATCTCATCTACTTTCATTATCATTTAAAATGAAAATTTTTTTTTTTTTTTTTTTTTTTTAAAAAGTTTGTTACAGGAATAAAACTTTTCTCTTAAAAAAAAAAAGAGAAAATAAAAAAACACAAAATTGTAAAAAAGCAAATATGGGAATTAGTTTTTTCTATAAAAAAAAATCTATGAGAAAAGTGAAAATTTAAGTATGTATGTATGTTTTTCTATATTAATAAAGAAAAACAAACAAAATGTTACTGGAGTAACGTAAAAAAAAAATATTCGAAAAAGTAAAAGTAAAATTGTATCTTTTTCTTTCTCTTTTTTTTTTTTAAATGCATATCCTTTAGGATCTACTAATGCCTGATTTCTAAAAAAGTTTTACAAATGAATTACGACTGCAGACGCCATCATCATATTTCCTTCTCTTGCATTATAAATTCCCTTCCAATTGTTTTAAACAAAAGTGAAAAAATGTATTTTTTTTGTTGTTGTTCCTTATTTTTGCATCAAAATAAGAGCTCTCAGAAGGAGCAATTAAAATTGAACCTGAAATAAATATATGGAAACATAAATTCATATACATACATAAATGAAGGAATTCATATAACTGAAAGGGTTAAAATAATGATGTGATATACATCTTCTCAGTTTTCATCATCTTTTGTTTTATACATATTTGTTTTCGCTATTGTTTTATCCCCGTTTTCTCATTCTCATCTCCTCTTTCAATTTGTGCAACTATTGAATATGCACATAACGTTCTTAATTTGAATGATGCACTCGAGATAATAATTTTGTTTTTCTTTTTTGCTTTTTTCAAACTCTGATTTAAAAAGGATTTAAAAGTTGTTTTTTTTTATAAAGCTAGATAAAAACAGAAAAGAATGATTTCTTTATTATAAAGCAGGGAACCGTAAGAGTAAAAATCATGACAACATATTTTGGATTCGAAAAGAAAAAAAAGAAAAAGAAAACGTATGTATATAAGATGAGGCGGTCCTTTACAAAAAAAAATTTCAAAATATTTTTATTTCAAAACATTTTTTTAAGGGACAAATTTTAATTGTTTTTCATATAAAATCATGTGTACTACAAGAGGTAAAAAAAAAAAAAATATATGGCGCCAGTCAAACTGAAATATAAAACCTCAAATATAAAATTTCACAATAACCAAACAAAAATGGCAATGAAATTCTTGAAAACATAAAAAAAAAAAATTATAAACCAAAAAAAAAAAAATATTTATAAATGGAATGTCCTTTACATATGTACATGCAAAAAGAGAGAAAAAAAAAAGCTTTTTTATAATACTAACATTTAAAAAAAAAAAAAAAAAAAGGACTCACTTATTGGTTTATGATGCATAAATACCGCAGACAACAATAATACCATTTTAATGCTTTTTTTTTTTCAAATAAAAGCAATAAAAAAGTAAATAAAATTTTCATTAATGATTTTATTGTGAGTAGTAGAAAGGATATCCGGCATTAATGAATACAAAAAAAAAAAAAAAAAGAATCCAATTTTATTTAACTATTTAAATTTTTTTTTTTTTTTTTTTTTAAATTTACTCAATTAATTTCGATAAACTTTAATTATTCCAATTATGTATGTGCTTATTAAAATGATATTATTTTCTGTGGGTCTCAATTTATGTGGTTTTTGTTTTTTTAATTCATGATTTAAAAACCATTTTCAAGAACTTAATATAACAAAATATTGATAATTCTTAATTAAAATTCATCGGATCAAAAAAAAAAAAACAAAAAATGTAATTCAATTGTCATTTTGTATTTTTATTCAAATTAACAATAATTTATAATTTTTTAATGAAAAAACTATCAAAAGTCAATAATAATGATTTTTCATTGACAGATTACAATTAAAGTAATCGAATGTTAAGTCTAACTAAATATATTATGCTTACACAAACGCACGTATATGTATACATATTCAAATCTTGATATACGAGAGTAGATATGAGAGATTTTATGGATGTCAGATATGTGTACAATTTGCATTTAGTATATCTTATTACATGATATTGTAAAACGAATCAGACAGAAAAATGTTTACATTTTCACATTTAAATTAAATGAAATGAAAAATGCATTCAAACGTACACATTGTATATGAAATCTTTGATTGGAAATGAATTAAATGAAAATTGAAAAGACATTAAAAAAAAATAATAATACATAATAAAATTTTATATGATTTATTCAATTTGACAAACACAAAAAAAAAAAAAAAATTAAAATAAAAATTTAAGATGGCAATGATAAAATTTTGTGTGAATTTAGATTCTTATATAAAAAATTAAATGAACTATTTCATTTTAATTGAACTGAAATACAAAATGTAACAAATGCGCACTTCAAGTCCTGTCATGATCGAGTGAAAAATTCTAATCGACTAGATTTCTCTAACGATGGAATTATGAACTCTGGCCGCTGGCTAATATTGTGTGTGAATGTGAAATAAGAAATAAAAAGGAATAAAAATTTGTACTTACCTTACCGTATTATCTTTGAGTGTACAAAAACTTCTCCCTGGCGATGACGCAAGATCTTAGACACAAAGGACCTGCAAAAAAAAAAAAGAAGAAAAAAAAAACAAATCTTAATTTTAAAATTTATCTAAGAACTGTTTAGTTTAATTTAAGTATTTTATTTACAACTTTTATCCTTAGAAAGTCATTTTATTGTTTAATTACACGTTCTGATAAGCAATCGAGCATCCAGTATTGATATTTTAGTCACGATTCAAAAATTCAAATTATCGTTAATCAAAATATTAACAAGAATATTTATCATTTAGCAAAAAAATTAAAAAACTTCAAAAAAAAAAAAATATATATATATACACTACAAAGAATTTATTATTATTCCTGGAAATTAAGATGCAATACAAGTGAAACAATACATAATTAAAGTTTATTTGAATTCTTTGCAGTTAATATTCCGTTTCTATTTTTTAAATTACACTTCATTGAAATTTTGCAATATTTTCAACTTATTACGAAAAAGCAAAAAAAAAAAACAGAAAAATTTCCATTTAGAATTACAATTCACAATTTTAATAACCATTAACATGAAAATTATTAACCATAGTTTTTAGTTTATTTAAAAATAAAAATATAAAAAAAAACTTAAAAATAAAATAGTTCATTCACAACAATGAAGCTACAAATTCACACTAAAAAAAATTTCAATTACTACATAGATACAAGCAGTAACATATTTTTGTATTTTACAGCAACATTTCACGTATTTTATTACCACTTGAATATATTCACGTTCGTATTTACCACTTTTACAATATTCAATGAAGTCGTGTTAAAAATACAAATTATATTTTATTGAAAAAAAAAAATTCAGGAATATACGTGCGATATTTATTGAAATAATGCATCTTTAAGAAGAATTTTTTTTGTTTTTTTTTGTTTTGTTTTTTTTTTTTTTGAATTAAATCTCATAAATTAAACATTATTTAAACTATAATATGCAACCACATTCAACGTGGCTAATATTATAAATTTCATGGATTACTGGAAAATATCTAAATTCTAATTCGTATCAAAAAAAGAAATCTTATATATAAAATATAATCTGCTCAATAAGAAATCAGAAAAAATATATGCAATTCATATTGGCTTTGTGATCCTATTTTTAAAATAACCTTTTAAATCCTTTCAAAATTAAACAACATAATATCCTAAATGTAAATCGTGTTGAAATCCAATTTTCATTTAATATTCATATGTCCTTATTAAAAAATAACATTTTTTTTTTTTTAAACACACATTGTGATTCTTTTTTATCATAATTTTGTTTTTTGATTCGATATTATCCTTTATCTTCAAAAAAAAAAAATGAAATTTTAATAAGAAAC
This sequence comes from Bombylius discolor, assembly GCA_939192795.1. NCBI lineage: Eukaryota > Metazoa > Arthropoda > Insecta > Diptera > Bombyliidae > Bombylius > Bombylius discolor. The sequence continues at coordinate 48,600,110 of OW584240.1, read as the reverse complement.
ACATAGCACGTCTTTGTCATAAATAAATTATATCTTGACATATGATACACATTTTTGATGATACTTGATCCGATTTCAATTTAAATGCAGATCATCATCATCATATTCCGTTGTAATGATGATGATTCTATTTTTTTGTTTGTTTTTTGATGAATCAAATTGTCGATTTTATTAGAAACTAATCTTGATTTAAATTTTTATGAAATATCAATAAAATTAGTAGAATCCTTTTAAATCCTTCAAAATGAGAATTTTCTAAATTTAAAAATAAATCCTTGTAATAACAATCAACTATTCGTATATTTCAAATTTGGACCATGGATGACGAACACTAGGAAAAGTGATTATCCAAAAACATATAGAAAAAATAGAATAATTTCTAAACTAAATAATTGCTCATAATAAATTTGTATCTTTAGTTCAACACATAATTAACAAACATACAAAAGACCAGAAAGTATCTAATCATCACTATAAAACCAACAGAATCTCATCTTTCAAATATAGAAGACGAAATGCCTTGCATTTCAATTTAATTCAAAATCATCTTATGTTGCATTTATTATTTTTTTGCTGATAGCTCATGCAAAATTATTATAATATACATACATCAGACAGGTAAATTTATGAAATTTTATTTTTATCATTACAATTTTGATTGTGGCAGCGAAGCAACGTATACATATGTATATGTATGTAAATGTACATATTTATATGCACTTCTAGATATTTTTATAGCATTGCCGTCACAGTTCATATGTTAAATATTCTTCAACTCCTTCATATCTGTCAGTTTATTGTACAATTGTAAAGTACTTTGGCTGGCTTGCAAATATTTAATTCACGTATGTTTCGTTTCTTTTCTTTTTTTTTTTAAATTTTTTCTTTTATTAATTTTTTTTTTCCACTGCTACAAACTCTTTTACCTTAAAGCAAATTTTTATTAATAAAAATTCGTTTTATTTTTTTTTTTCTTCGAGTTTTTCCACGACCATGGTATTTAATTTATTAAAATGGTCTTCTCTAAAAATGATGATGAGATTCTGGGTTGGTACTTTAACAAAAGCTTTAAAAATACCGGCTACAGAAGTTTTTCGTATTTTTTTTATTTCCATTTTTCTTTATTTTACATATTTATGTATGTATGTACATATGTATGTATAAAAAAAATTGATAAATAATGACAGGTGTTACTTTTAAATTGAAAATTGTGAACGGCACATTACAAACATGATACATGATGCAAATGAGAGCAAAAAAAAAAAATGAAAAATGAAAAATATTTTACTTGAGTTGTTTGTTGAAACGTTTTGTATTTTTATGTAAATTTAAAATTTATGTTTATTGTATGAGATTTTTACTGTAATAAATATTTTAAAGAAAAAAAGAAAAAAAGTGTTTCATTGAATTTTAGTTTGAAGGTGAATTGAATACATTGAACAAAATATAAAAGGATTTATTGATAATTTTTTTTAAGGACTATTATTATTAATTAATCCATATTCAGATTATATGTTTGAATTTGTATCTTTTGTATTTTGAAAGTTGTAAAATATAAAACAGCATCTAAATAACAAGGATCTTTTGGCTCAATCCGTTACTTATTAAGAAATTCTTCAGGAACTACCACAAAAAATTTAAAAATAAAAATAAGCGTTTGTTTAATTTATTTCAGAATAAATTTCATTTCTCATTAAAGACATTAATTTAAAAAAAAAAAAAATTATTCAGTGGAAATTTTAATGCTGAAATAACGACGTCTTCGTCATAGCACCAACATATAATCATTTATGGGTTCATAAGTATATGCGATATTTTGATCATTTAATGAATATAATTCTATATAGTTTTTTTTTATTCAAATAAATATACATCTACACGTACAGATATAATTCAAGATTGTATAAAGCGCATAAGTTATAAAAATAGTACACGACTATTATATTTTAATATAGAACTCATCACTTAACGAGATATAGGAGAATTTTAAGTGAAATTTTGCATTAATTTGCAAGTCATTAAAGAACAAATTAAAATTATGGAAAGATATAATAAATTTAAAAGAGAATATTTTATGAAATTTTATGATTTGAAAAAATAAAAGACGATACTAATTGAATTTTATAATCTATTTTTTTTATTTTTTTATTCAAGTGTAAATTTTAAATTTAAGTAGGATCATAAATTTAAAAAAAAAAAAAAATTACCATTTTAGCACATTTTTATTTCTAGATTTTTTTTTTCTAGTATATTTAAACTTGAAACAATTAAGAATTATGACCATGAACGGTTAAAGATACAAAGAGACAATATTTGAAAAAAAAAAAATAATAATAATAACAATGATTCAATGAAATTAATTTCATCACGCACTCAACTATGTATCGGATCATGATTGCAGAGCAGGTTATCATTATCCTCATCATGTACAATACAAGTTTTTATAATAATTTCAAATTTCAAAGTTAAAATATTTTTGCAATGGAACTTTTTTTTTTTTGTTTTATTGTTTTTTTCTCTTCTTCTTCTTTTTTACCGTCCCATTTAAGTATAAAGATCCCTCTAAAGACGTTTTTAATCACCACATGAGCAAAAGTGTCATCAGTATCATCGGCATTTACTGTCGATACTATCAACAAAATAATAAAAAATTCTATTCACATAAATGTGAACACACGTTCAAGGATAAAGAGGCCCTACTTTAAAAACGATGATGGTATAAAATTAAAGATTCGTTTATATAATTTTTTGTCTCTCACGAAAAAAACAAGAAAAAAGAGTACTTTTTATGTGATGCCTATTTGTTGTGTCTTAAAACTTGATTGAAGATTTCTTTTAAAATTCATTTATTTTCTTATATTTTTATTTATTTTTTTTTTACTTTATAAAACATGATTTGATACTTTTTGGTATAGAAAACATAAAAACGTTAAACATAAACGCACTATAGCCATCATCATCACCTTTTAAAGGCTAAATAATGGCTTTGGAAAACAAAATAAATTCAAAAAAAAAAAAAAAAAAAAAAGATATACACCATCAGATATGCGCACAAATTAATGGTTAAAGTGTCGTGTACGTGCGTTACGGTTAAGGACAAAAATTATTATAAGGGCTCAATAACATGAAATCACAAAATTGCACAAACAAAAATAAACTAGAAGTTTTTACAATACCGTATAGAAAAATAAAACAAGTAAAATGGTGTGATGCACAATTTTATTATAAATCTGATTAAAAAAAAAAAAGGTTTCGCTTCAACCAGGATCATGAATAAAGATATCACCACAAATTTACACATTGTTCATAAATTATTATTTTTTCGATTTATCAGAACTTTTTTGTTGTTGTAACAGTTTTCACACTTTGAAATTTATTTTTTGCAAAATATTTTGTAAATAAAATGTAATTTTTTGTTTTATTTGTAATTCTGACTGGATTTTGAAGGACATTTTTTTTGTTTCTAAGAATCTTGTACGATGTCTGTCAACTACATTGTAGTCTTTTTAGTTTTTGTTCTTTTAGTTTTAGAGTTAACTTTAAGGGACAATAACCTTTCTTTTCTCATTAAAGTTCACCCACACTTTTATCTAGTCAATCTCTAAGAATCGAATTGCATGAAAGTAATATCACAGAGCAGAACTTATATTGTCATTGGTAATATCGTGCAAAGTTTTTCTATCTCATAAAATAATATCGATTAACATCAACACAATATTTATATATTCCGTTATTTTTAACCACCTACTCACATTCTTCATTTTTTTTTTTCTAATCCATTCAAAAGAATTTTTCTTGCACTATTAATGTGTGTTTAAAATAATTTCTTGAATATATGTATGTATGCAAGAAAAAATTATGCAATAACAAAGAAATTTAGTTGGATTGAGGAAATAATTTCTAAAAATTCTTTCTAACATTTATCAAACTCTTTTTCTATCTCTCTGTATAGTTTATTCTGCAATATTTTAAATTTGATCTCAATCCATCAAAGTATAGTTGGACAAAATTAGATTGATTAGTTTAAGTATTTTCCTAATATCCGGTTATACTTTTAACGATTGATATCATCAAATAGAAATCTTTAAATAACGTTTCAAAATAGCTTGAATCCAGTTTTAATGCGGAAAAATAGATAAATTTTTTTGCTCATATGTAACAAGATAGATCTCAATCTTTGGGTGGTCATTTTATTAGATTATTAATTTTGTTTTGTTCGTCTTTTTCGAAATTCGTTAAATATCTAAATAAAGGCTTGTAATCATATCTTTAAACTGTGATTTTTTTTTCACTTGCCACACTTAAATAATTTTTTCAAGTTCAAGTTTTTAATCGGATTAAAAATATGTATTTTACGCTTTGATTTACTTATTTAGATACTTTGAATATGCAAAAACAAAAAGCAGAAAAAAGAAAACTGGTTCACAATTTCATTTTATACGCAAATCACTTGGTGGTAACTTCAATTTTTTTTTTAAATATTTTATTAAGCTGAAATAAAAAGAGTTTTAAAAAATTCAGGAAAATATTAAAATATCTATCGTAGCTGTACTTCAAGAAGAACTTAATCTGTGAATTTTTTTTTAAAAAATTAACTGATCAAATTTTTTTATCTTGATACGCACCCAGTATAATTTAAATAAAAAAGATAATTAAATTTTCCTAAATTATTTTAATAATTTAATTCCAATGAATCCTTAACAAACATTATTAACTCTATCTTTCTGTGTTTCTTATAAACACATATGTATACAATATATGTACATATAATCTCATTAATATTCTATAAATAATTTGTTTGTTAATTTCAAGTAAATAATTCAAGAATTAAAATCCTTAAACGTTTATTATGATATCGCCTACAATCCTGTTTAACGGAGATAAAACACATTCATACATCACTTATTTAGATCCAAAAACATATATGTATGTACATACCATTATATAACATATATGTATGTACATTCATATGTACCTATTTTACACATTATACGTGATTATATGTTATATGTCTTTTGTCAATGACACAAAATCCCTATTAAAATATTTTCAAAATATCTTTAAACAATAAACATCATGACTTTGTTTGTGTATGTGTGTGGTGTTAACAAATCCTTCTTAAATCTCTCTCTCAATTTTCCATTATTGAATGAATTATTCACACCAACATCATTTTCATTCTAAAAAGGTAAAAGTGATATTTCAATTATAATATATTTATTCCATTTTACACATTTACAGTACAAAATTTTAAGCTTTAATGACTTTAATTAATTCAAAACACATAAACTAAAAATTAAAGATTAAAAGTAAAAGTTATCTATTTCGTATATCCTTGTGGTTTTTTTTTTTTGTGTTTTTTTTTTTGAGTGTTAGATACTGATAAATATCTTAGTTAACCTTAAATATTTTATAAAAGGATTTTAAAAGTATATATAGTATATAATGCAAATATTTTTCTTTGAGAATGTTTACAATTTGACAAAGTACTTATAGAGAGTTTATACCTTAATTTGTATCCTTTAGTTAGTTGTCTTTTTTATCCTTTTTTAAAATTTTTTTCAATCAAAAAATACTTGTAAATTTTCATATGATTTAATAAAAGAATAATCTCCAGACACTATTTTCAACTAAAAAAAACTAAAAATCCTAAAGGACCATAAGCTTTTACTCTCTGAGATATTCAATGGATTGTACAAAAATTACATTAAGGACACAGTATCCAGTCACTGACACAATTATTTTAAATTAGAACTTATTTTTCGTTTACTTTTCTTGCCTTTTGGGAAATTCTTTGTTTTTTTTTTTTTTTAACTCGATACGTTAAATTTTTCAGTTTTCCACTTAACATTATTCATCGCTATTCGAAGCTCTTCGAAATATAATGTTTATCTTCACATTTTCTATTTTTATTCCCAAATCAAATTAATTTCTCTTTTGTTTTCGAAATATAATAGAAAATTTGTTCTCATTACAAATTCTTAAAACGTTTTACTTCAAATAATGCCAATTTTTCGTTAGTTATTTAAGATAACAAAATGAATGGAAACTGCAGAAAATATGAATGAAATGTACTATTTAAAGTAAAAAATTTTTTATAAAAAACATAGACTTTTTAAATATGTTATCAAACTTCTATTTCTTTTTTTTTTGCACCAAAACTCTGAAACATCCTTTATTTTAAAAATTGTGAAACATTTTTAAAGACCCAGATATTTTTAAAATGATGTAGTAAATCATAAATTAAATTTTTTAAAGTTCTCAATTAAAATTTTTCTCTGAGAAAAAAATTATAAAAACATTTAAAGTTTGCGTGCCAAATATCTGACATTATTGCCAAATCAAAACATTAAAAATTCGAAATAAAAATATTTTCAACTTAAAAAATCGTGGTGAGTTGTTTCATTTTGAAATATTATGTGACATTTTAGATAGTAAGAAAAAGCGAAAATAAAACAACAATAAAATTGAAATATCTCAACCAAAAGAGATGAAAATATTTTTGTTATTTTTCAAAATAATTTTTAAAAAATTCGACATCTAAAAAAAAATCTATAATATTACAAAAATATGTCAATTTTTCTCAATGTTATCATATTGTTTTTCTATTTTTCTTTTTTTTTTTTTTTTGTCATTTTTTGCATAAAAAAAAACTCACGATTTTTTTGTCACTAACAAGCAATTTAAATGGCGCTATCTATCCATTGCTCACATAACAAAATAGCATAAAAAATCGTGACTAATATGTGACAATTGAATGATACCTTCAATATTTTACAATATTACGATGCAACTAAATAATTCATTGTAGTTACAAAGATATTTTTTTATTCGTTCTGTTTTTCACAAAAACGACACATTTTAAAAATAAAAAAAAAAAATTTTCATATTTTCAATATCATTAGAATACAATTTTTTGTTTCTTTTCAAATATTTCATGACTTTTATTTTCCAATATTGCAATAGCGTAAAATTTCATGATATTTGTAATTGAAATGAATTCCTTGATACAAAGAGAAAAAGTCATTGAACTTTTATCATCATCATTATCAGCATCGATAATTTCAGCTTACTTTTTTTTTTAAATAATAAAAAAAGAAAAACAATGTAAGAACAACAATAAAAATTTGCAAAGCAATTAAATAGAAGAAGAAGAAGAAAAAAAAAACAAAATTGCATTTAAAGTACACTTTTCATCCTTAATGCACGCAAAATCAACAAATTGTTTTGAAATGCATAATTTGTATGCTTCTTTTTTTTCATCTTCTACACTAAGTATCTTTTTTTGCATCTTTTTCAATGCAATTCATTTAAATCTCTTATAGAAATGTATTTTTTTTTTGTATCTTTCTTTGATAATCAAATTACAATTTTATACGCCAGTTTATCTATTTATTTGTTGTTGTTGTTTTTTTTTTTGTTTTTTGTTCTTTTGTTCTTCATTCTATTTGTTTGTTTGTTTGTTCAACTAAACATTAACAGATAAAATCATCATCATCATCATCATCGTCATTATCATTATTTAAACAATTCAATGTTTCTTTTTGTCATTGTTCGAAAAATGAATAAAATTTCAAAAAGCAAGAAGAAATAAAACAAAAAGTAGAAACAAGATAAACAGAATTTAACAAGTTTTTTAAATCAAATTACTAAATCACAATTTGTAAATATTTTTGCATAAATAAATTCATAAGATATTTTTATTGGTATTGTTTAACAGGATGAACTTTGAATGTTTAAATGAACTTTTAAAGTAAAAACAAAACAAAAATCTATAGAACCCTTAATAGCACGAATATTTAATCAAATTACAATGTTTTATATTTTGTTTTATTATTTTCTTAGAATTACTTGAATACTGCAACTTTCTCATTATTTTTATTTTTTTCTTAATTTCTTTAATTTTTATAACTGCAACAATTTTTTTTTTTGCTATGAACAAAAAATTAACAAATTAAAAAACAACAAAAAATTCTAGGTAAATCATCCACAAATGTGAGCATCTAATGTCCATTATACAATACATAATGCATATATCCTTTGTCAGTCTTAGAAGAAATTCAAATAAAACAACAAATAAAACAAATCTTATGGTTTAACAACAACAACAACAACAAAACTTAAAAGCATCATTTTTAATATTTAAAGAAATCCTTTTAACTAAATACATAAAAATAAAAATAATAGAAAAAGCCATGAAATAAACTTAACAAAACAAAAAGGAAGAAATCCATGAGAAATTTTTTTCTGTAAAAAATAAAATGTATCAGAATTCGTTTGTATTAATTTCATTCTCTATAGATATAAAATAAATACGAAAACAACATATATAGAGTTAACATTTTAAGATACAAAAAAAAAAATACATAAATAAAATTGTAATAATAATAAAAGCTGAAATGTATATACACACTACTTGAACGTGAAATACAATAAGACAATAATGAGTGAAAAGAAAAATTAGAACAAAAAATTAAATTTAAAAAATAAAAACAAAAAAACAAATGCCATCACTTAAAAGGATCATCATTTCAGGTCATATATACTTGTATCATGATTTTTTCTCTCTAGAAAAACAAAACAAAAATCTAATTATATCGATATATAGACTTTTAGTATGATATACATTTCATATAGAAGAATTTCGAAAGGATAAAAACTTTTTCTATATCACAATGAGTTTATATAAATTACATGTGGTGAGGATAATTATTAAGTTTTCTTCGTTTTCTTTAATTAAAAAATAAAATTTATATGAGAAAAAGAGAAAAAAATTAATTTAATTTTCTATATAAGGATAATTTGAGAAAAAGAATGACTTCAATATATCCTGACAAAAGCTTTCTTTAAAATCCTACATTATTATCCTTCTTTTTTTTTTTTTTTACTTGAAAAGTTGCAGCTCATTATTTATAACAGATTTACTTTAAATTGTAGAAAATTTCTACCTGTTTTTAAAACATCTTAATCATCTTCATAATAAGGATCACATACAGAATTGGAAATTGTGAAATTCTTTTTTCTGTTTAATCACTTCAATCACATCAAAATGAACATTATGTACACTCAATTTTCTGTAAAAATCACAAGCATACATAATTACTTTAGTCCACACCCATTTCAGCAAATTGCATTTGATTAGAAACAACAGATAAGAATTGCAGAAAAACGTTCTCTGTATTGACACCGCATAACTAAAATGTATTTAGAATTTTGCTAAAATCTTAAATCTTTACCAATAAATATTTTGTACATTATACTCAACACTCTTGTGTGATTACAACAATAATAATGCAACATATTTGTATATAATACAACATTCCAATAAATTTACTAAATGACATACAAAAAAAAAAAAAAAGTTTAAAAAATTACAGAAAAAGTCTTATGAAACTTGTATTTAAAGATGCTTAAAGTCTAAAAGTCTGATAAAAATTATAAAAGCAATAAGTAAATTAGTAAAGAACCAGTTTTATTAAATACATATCTGATACAACTGAACTTGTTTTAAAACACATAAACATCGACGAACCACAAGAATCTCATCTAAATCATATATTGTATGTTATATCATTGTGTAGGGGGTTTGGTGCAGTTTCTAATATCAGTATAAAAATTATAATTTTCTTTTTATTTTATTGTAAAAATATATATTTTTTTTAAAAATAAATCTGATTTAATACGAAACAAGAAAATATGTATTATATATATTCAAAAAAAAATTTGAGCCACTTGAAAAGTCACAAAATGAAGAATATTAAAAAAAAAAAGAAGAAGATGAAAACCCATGTTAAAAAGGTGAAAGCAAATATAATTCAAGCTCTTAAAATAATTAATGCATCGAATTAAATATATACGTATAAAAACCGAAGCATTAAAAATGTGATTTTACACGTTTTTTTTCTTTTGTGAACTAAGTACTTTAAATGAGGTTTCAAAATATTTAAAAAAAAGAAAAAAAGAGAAAAATTAAAAAATATTATAATAAAAAGCTTAACTTAAATAATAATAAAGGATTTTAAATGTTCAATGAATATACATAAAAATAAAATTTGAAGTGGTCGAAGCTTAAATTTAAAAAAAAAAAAAAAACAAAAATAAAATACTTAAACCAAAATTTATTTGGAGTATTTTTGTTATTATTTTATAGATTTTTTTTTTTTTTGAATGGTCTGTTGACATTGTTAATTCTAATTTATTATCAATGTTGGCTTGTTTTTTGTCATAAAAACGGATAAGTAGTTTTTTTTTTTTTCTTTTTTCAAATAATAATTCAACAAGTTGCTAATCGACAATTTAGGAATATTTTAAGAGCTTAGTGATTCATGATTTGAAGAAGTGTTTGTTGATTTTTTGAATGAAAATAATAAAATCATGTTTACTGACACCATAAAAAAAAAATAGTCCTTTTTTTATTTATTTATTTTTTTTTTTTTTTTGAAACAAACTTGTTTTTTTCAATAACAGTAGCCTTTCATCAAATGTAAAACACGTTTTTAAAATCCTTTATAATTTATTAAAACTTGTTCATTGACGGCATTTTTTTCAATGTCATTTCTTTCTAGATATTATCTTCGAAGAATTAACTAAAAATGATAGATTTCTTTGCAGTAATTTTTAATAATTATAAAATAGATTAAAATTTTCTTAAATAAACAAAAACAAACTGATGCCTTTTCATTTTGATAATAAGTGCGTTAGAGATTTAATTGAACTTGCTTAAAAGAAATAAAATCAAAAGCCGGCCATTTCTATGTTTAATTTTATGAAATACAAAAATTATTCTGTCTGTGATGATGGATCATCACTTGAAGTGACAATGTAATTTTCTTAAGAAGATGATGATGTATGAGGCAAACCTTCAATTAAAATTTTTAATGGCAATTTACCAATTCGATGATAGATTAGATTTTTCAACTTAAGAAAAGTCGAATTGATGACACAACATTTATCTTATCCTTATGTCATACAGCAAAGAGTAATTAACCAAACGATCAGCAATGTAGATTCTTCCTGTTCTCTATTCCTATGTTGTTGTTGTTTTTTTAAATTACTTTTCAGTGAAACATTTTGTTTCCTTCAGTAAAAAATCTTATTATAAATTTTTATTTCATCGATTTCCTGTTCATGATTTTTCACAATTTTCAGTAGCTTTTTAAACTATCGAATTTAAGCCTTTTTTCACATCGTTTGACTAATCATGTTTCTAATCGGATTTATATTGCAGAAAGCTAAAATATTGTCACCTCTATTCAAGCCTCGGTACACACATAACATGTTTGTATTCAAGGAACATGTTCAAGTTTTAATTCTAAAAATCATTAGAAACACAAACAACAATGACAAATTTAGTTAAAATTACCTACACAATCTATTCAACTCAACATTATTTTATCATATAGTAAGTTAGTGTATGTGTTTAGTGAGAATTTATTATGAGTTGAAAATGATGAATTCCACCTGAGATGAATAGCATATACTTGTACTTCAATTTCAATTTATATTATCTTGTTAATTAGAATATTGCATCACATACTTTCTCGGTAAATTGATTCATTGTCGTTGAAGATATTCAGCTTATATAATTAGGATAAAATTTCATATGAACCATTTTAATGAATGATGTATTAATTATATTTGAAATTCTTATGATATGAACATAATAAGAAAATACTAACACATAAAATAAATTAAATAGAAAATAAATTGGCTTGTACTTACGAGCTACACCAACATCCAGAAACATACATCGACGATGTGACGTTGCTAAAAATAAAATTAAAAAGAAATGATTAGATTCATGAAAAATATAAATAAAATAGTATAGAATCAATAAATAAAATGTTGGTCAATTTTTAATTTTAGCATACCTGTATTTACGCTGATTTCTACACCTTTCATAGGAACAGCATATAGAACATTCCTTTGAAAATGAAAATTTAATGGTTGTTTATTGCGTGGAAAGTAAAATATCGTGTGTAAAATAATACAAAGAGTATACATGATTTTCGGGGTGTTAAAGTTCTGCGGTAATGTACGAATATTCCTTAAGCTATTCTATATGGATATGGAGTACACAAACAAAGGTATTCTAAAATTAGCTAGTTTTTAAAATACACTTTATTTATCATTTATACTATCTGATATTTAATTTTCTTCTTCTTCTTCTTTATTTTTAGTAAGTATTATGTACGGCTGGATTTTACTGTAGCTCGTTTTTCATATTGTAGAGATGAAATTTTTCTTCATAAGTATTTTTAATATTTTGATAATTAGCTAATTAATTCCTTAAATATTTTTTTTTTGTCTTATCTGCTTTGCACTTTGTTTCTAAAAAATCATAGCATATTACACAATATAAAAAAATTAAATCCAAATAAAACACAAAAAGCCAAAAAAAATATTTAAAATTCAAATTAGCTTTTTGTGTTGATGAACCCTTTTTCAAATTCCAATTCCAATCTATATCATCCGATAAAACTTTTAGATCAACTTCGACTCCAACTTTAAGGTTTCACTTAAAATCGTATAAAGTCATAATGAAAAACTTTAAACATCTCTGAGAGAAAATTCAACTTCAAAAATTTTCAAAGAATTCATTCAAGAAAGCATAATTCCAGAAAGCTCTTGGAAGTTCATTTCAAAATGTATGCAATTTGATGCAATTCAAAATCAAGCGCCTCATAAAATCATCAATTTCATATCTGTGGTGAAGACATTCACATTACAAATACAATTTATAGATACTGTTGCGAATTGCAAATATAGTTTCATTTGAATCTTTTTCGATTTCCGTTTTTTTTTTTTCTTTCTTTTTTTTTTTTGCAATTAAATAGAATTGCACTTAAAAAACTTGTAATCCAGCTTAGTTTCATAATTTATTTTCAGATTGTTATTTGTGTACATTAAACATAGCTAACAAAGTAATGAGATTTTCAAATTGAAAAGATAAAGCAGATTGACAAAATTTTAATAAAACTGTCAAATAATTTTCACAACAATATATTGTTGTTGTTATTATTTTTAAAATTATGCAAAATTATTTTTATGCAAATAACCGTGTAATATTTATTTCATAAGATAACAAAAATTTCATGACTTGTTTGACCGTACGTTCATCTCTAAAACAAGATATTTCATGTGCATTGCATAGATTTTTTTTAATAAGATAGAAATGACAGGGTGTTCTTACTTGAAAAGAGTTAGTTTTGAAGGACAATTGATTTGAGTATCGTGTAAAAATTCAAAAAAATAAATAAATAAATAAATAAGGTTTCTGATTGACTTCATCACTATTTTAAATTGAACTCTATATAACATTTCTCTCATATATTCCACACTAACTCGAAGTATAATAAAAAGGGTTATGCTTTTGTGTTGATAAATTTATTTTTAGCGTAAATACAATAAAAGAAAGAAAAAAAAAAACAATTCATTTAAAATCACCTTGTGCAATGTATACATTGAATTTGCTAACTTTTGTTTAGATACCTTTCAAAGCTGAATTATTTTAACCTCATTGAACTTTTTAGGAAAGCAAGTAAACAATACTGTAAAATTAGGTGTAACACGATACGTGTAACATGTACACTATGGTTGGACATGACTTTTTGGTATTTTTCCCACCCCATAAAAACAATTGTGATGCTTATTGTATTTTAACTTTTTTTTTTTTGTGAATGACAAGCATTACTATTTCTGTACACATTTTTCTAAATGACTTTTTAACACATTTCAACTGACGCGTTGTTATCGCGCAATCGTCTCAAATCATTACACCATTAAAAAACATAAAACGTGCTACTAACATCCCACAATAATATGAAAACAAAAGAAATCCAATACACGTAAAAATATATTTTTCAAGTAGATTAAGTCGATTTATATGCGATAAAATGTCGGTATTTTAAATTAGATAATGATCATTTTATTCATTCATTACTTATTTTATTCTTCTTCTTTTTGTTTTTTTGTTTTAGTACTTGCAAAAAAATTTGACTTTTGCTCTCTATTTCACGTGACAATCGTTTTGTAAAGATTACATCATTATAACAAACATTAACATTTGAAATCTTTCAGAAAAAAAAGTAAAACGTATAGAAAAAAAAAAGATATTCAGTATCCGATTAATTGAATAACTTTATATAATAAAGAATGTGCATCTTAAATTGACCGTTTCATTAGATAAATTTTCAAAGTTTTCTCTTAAAGACTTCCGACTGAAGCCAGTTTCTTGTCTAAGGGATCACTATACAAAAATATACTCAAGAATGTTGTTACACAATGAAAATAATTTCCTATAATAAATTCTATAACAATATTTTTAGCCTGGTAAAAGTACGCAACAGATTTCAGAAGAAAAAAAATTTAAAAAAAAAAAAAAACGTGATCATATCATTTCACTTGACCTTAACAGAACACAGTATGTGCTCATTTTCAGAAAGATTTATGACCTTTTTAAATAGAAAAGTCTTCTTTCAGAAGTTTGTTCAGCATTACCGTTTGTGGTAAGAATGTTGAATGGTTGTTGATATCACATCAACTGTTTGATGGACAACATCAGGAAGAACAATATGTTTGTTTGTTGTTTAAACAAGCAAGCGATCTTTTATTTTGTTTTTTTACTTTTTTTGCTTTTTAGATACAAAATAATGTTTAATCTTTGAAAACGATCCTTTAGGACATTTTTATGTCGGTAGCCAACAATTTTATACTTTTTCTTCAACGGTTTTCAAACGTTTTTTTTTTGTTATTATTTTTTTGTTGATATTCATTTACAATGAAAAATGGACACATGCTGTCACTTCTTCATTCTATTTTATCTATTTCATTTTTTTTTTCCTTAACATACTCAATTTTATCTTTGCTTTACATTTAACTTGAATTACAACAAGTTTGTAAATTTTAGTATAGATTCTTTTACCTGTACTTTTTACGTTATTTCTTTATTTTTTGTGAACTTTCTTTATGCTCGTTTTTCTTCAAGTTTCATGTTCAAATGATCGAGATTTCAGTCGGTCACGAAATGTGAATTTAGTGTCCAATTTTTTTTATTTCTTTCTTTGTTTTGTTTTTTTTTTTTTTCATCTTTCAACAAACAAAACGTATCTACTTTTCTCTAATGCTTCACTAAGGAACCTCTTTTACGAAAAATAAATGATAATAAAATATATTTTTAATGTAAAATATACATAAAATGTAATTTTGTACAATGATCACTTGTATTAAGAGTAAAAAGATAGGTTTTTTTTTCTGTTGTAAAAAAAAAATGAAAATAAAAACACGGAAGAATCAACTTATATAGTGAAGTAGGCACCTACATATATATTTGCTGAAGGAAAGGTTAAATGTCCAAATCGACGAATATGAAAAATTTCCCGAAAAGAATCTTTTACAGTTATTTCTTGTGTTTTGTTGTTAAAAGATTTTTTTTTTTTCTGCCTTTTATATATTTTTTTTACAAGTTCTTCTAGCAATTTTATGTTGAAAGTTTTTTTTAAATATTTTATATATATATATTTTTTTTTCTAAAAATTATTATTGTTTATTATACACGGTTTGATTAGGTCTGATTACTTCGTGCAATTGACCGTTAATTTTTAAAATGATAATAAATTTAGAATTTTCTTCTTGATTATTAGAAAGTATGAAAAAATACCTATTATTTTTTAAAAGAGTTATTTTTATATTTGTTTATTTTATTTGCAATAAAAAATCATTAACTTTTGACACATAAAAATAATGAAAAATATTGTAAGACCAAATCTCATAAACTTCCCACCTGTATCCAAAATGTGTACGTAACGTTTTTTTCTTTCTTTTTCCAATTAAAAAAAATTTTATTTGAAATTCGATGCTTCTAAATGACATACCTACATATTCATTTTACAATAAAATTTAAATTTATTAGAACTCATTAACTATTTGATTCCGTTATTTAAAACAAAAACCAAGAGAAAAAAATGTTAATTTCAAATAAATACAAGTAGTAAATATATTTACGAGTATATATTCTCGTATCTTCTTCTAAACAGACATATGCATTATGTTCACATGATTAACTGCTATCACATTTCAGTCCTACAATTTGTGACTTTCTATTTTATTTTATTTTATTTATTTTTTTGTTGTTGTTTTTTTTTTCATTCAATTTTGGATTTTTTGGTTATTTTTTAACACAATTTTTACAAGATAACAGTGAATACTCGTTTTTTTAAATACTATACCTACTTTGTATTCAAGAAAAGATACATTTGACAAGCAAGATGTACACAAAATATATGTATATTTTTTGTGCTAGGTCAGCCCAGCATAAGATACTTTTTCAAAATTTACAAGAATTGTATTTTTTTTTTTCAACAATACTTTTTTGTTTTTTTTTTTTTTTATTTTAAGATTATTTTAAGAATTCTATTCTTATACATTTTTTTAACATGTATTGTAACATAAAACAATCAAATCATTTAAGTACATTTTAAGACATTATATTTATAGCAAAAAATTCTATTCACATTTCGATCATTATTTTTGCTTAGTACTTTATTTTATTTAAAAAATAGTGAAAATTAAAAAAACAAAGTTATTTTTCAAGATTATAATGCTGATCCTGTAGAAAGGATAACATTTTTGGAGTTCGACAAAATAATTCTAAACCACAAAAAATTAAATTTAACATTTAGTTCTCTCATTGTTACCTTACAGAATAATCCTCTTTAAGAACCTATTTTATTGCTTGTACCTTTCTTTTTTATAAACTTGATAAAGCTTTAAAAACTTTAATTTTTCATTCACATTTTTTTTTCTTTTAAATTTTGTGCTTCATTTTTTTTTTCTTCATCTCCACATTAAATTTTTCTTAATTGCAATAAAAAAAGCACATCATCAAAATTCAAACAAATCTTTCAATCAAAAAAAAAAAAAAAAAACAAAAAAAAATCATTAACTGAATAAGACATAAATTTCGTATTCTTTTAAAGTTTTTTATGGGACATTTTGTCATGTTACCATTTAGAATTATTTTTTTTTTTTTAGTATTTTTTTTCTGTTGTTCTTTCGCTTACCAAAAAAAAAATCTTTCATTATGCTTTATACCCTTATCACGAATTTATTTATACATACTTATTTCTTTTTTATTCGTTAAAAGATATCAAATTTCTTTTTCGATGTCATTTTTATGTGTTTGTATAACAATTTAAAAACAGCTGTAATTTATGTTAATTGCATGCATAAAAAAATTTTTATTATCAATTTTTGAAAATAAAATAAAAGGTAAAAAAAAATGCTCATAAAAAATAAAGAAGAAAAACAGGTGAATTTCGGTTGCAATATAATAAAAATTACTTTACAGTGAATAAAGAAAATAAAAATAATAAAATGAATGGAAAAAAAATTAGATATTAAATTTGAAATTAAATTTATAATGTTCAATGACGATGAATGATAAGTAGCAATGACATTAAGAGATTTTGATTTTTATGAGGTTTTTACACCTTTTTTTTTTTTATTTGATAAAGGTGAAAAGAATACTTTGTTTTCGGCTTTGATTTATAAAACAGAAAAAAAAAAAAAAGAAACTGAAATATCTTCTGAAATTTAATTGAATTATTTATAATAAAAAGCTGACCACAGTTTTTGCTTCGACTTAACTTTGAAATTTGTGAAACTCAAAATGTCTTGTTAATCGAATTCAATGAAAATATCACAGGTTCAGAATGTTTTGAACTCTTCAGTACTAAAAGAAATTTTCACTAACAAGTCATA
Source organism: Bombylius discolor (assembly GCA_939192795.1). Taxonomy (NCBI): domain Eukaryota; kingdom Metazoa; phylum Arthropoda; class Insecta; order Diptera; family Bombyliidae; genus Bombylius; species Bombylius discolor. The sequence goes on along the minus strand of OW584240.1, from coordinate 48,582,350 downwards.
ACGCTTCAAAGTAAAAGCAAAAAAAAAAAAAAACAAAAAGAATTTATCCTTGGCTAATACTGCTCCCATGCAAATCCTGCTACAAATCCTTAAAAATAAAATGAATTTAATGAACCAAAAATTTATGAGACTTTAACCCTTTTAGTTCATTTACTTTTGAAAAAAATTTATGTCATTATCACAACCATCACAATCCATCATATCTTAATTGCTACAAATTTACTTTTCAAAAGCACAGAAAAAAAAACACATTAAAATTTTTTTTGATTGACTAGACAAGATAGCATAAAAATAACGCTCCTAATAAATTCTACAAAAATTTTAAATATCGTCGAATATTTAAATTTTATCTTAGGATATTTGCGCATATCCTGACTAAAATTAATTTCTATTCAAAAAAAAAAAAAAAAAAAAGTGGAAAAAAAAAGAAAAATTATTTAATAAAAAGGTTTAGAAACTATTTACAACCTCATTAGGACCACACCTAAAGGCAAGTCCAGAATAAAATGTCTAATTTATTTTTATTAACTTACCTCGAAAAAAGAAAAAAAAAATAAAACAAAAACAAAATGTAAAACACCTTAAACCACATCAAACACCTTTGTAAATTTTTCTTCAACTACGATAATTTGTTGGTTGTTGTGTTTTAGCTTTAATGTGAATCATGGTTAATGTGGTTTATTTATTTTTTTACTTCCAATGCTTTTCACAATATTCCCATTTGAAGAGTATATACATATGTATATACATATTTCATAGGAAATACTTTAACAATATTAGAAGTGTGTACATATATGGATGTGAATATCACAAAAATTTTGACAATATAATTATCAAAAACATTCTGGAAGACTCCATGATTTTTTGGGATCATATTACTTTCAACATAATAGGAAATTTTTTCTTTTGCAAAATTTTAGAAAATATTTGCACGCATATTTCTTTCTATTTACAAAAAAAAAAAACATAAAACATTTAAAACATAAACTACAGAAGAAAGAAAAAAACTAAACTGAAAATTCAAAAATATATTTTATGATACACAATGTGTGGTTAAATTATGATCTCCTTTTTAGGACATCGTTTGTTGTTGTTGTTAATGCTGTTTTTGTATTTTAAAGTTTATTACTTAGTTTCAAGAATATTTATAATGTCTGTCATTGTTCCAACTAACTACATTTTTATATAAAGATAATTTTACATTGCATAAATAGGGTTTATGCTGTTTAATTTTGTATTGTAATAAATTTCAAGTAAAATACGGAAATTTCAAAACAATAATTTATATTTGAAGTCAAATTTGGTTACTTTTTCACCAGGAAAAGAAATACTTTTTTCCTTAATTCAAAAAAAAAAACCCTAGACAGATAAATTATCTTGCTCATATATTTACGAAAGATCTCTACGACGAGGCAATAAAAATTTCAAATATATTAAGAGATCATTTATTTCAATTTAGTTACCAATTAAAAACGATTAAATGCAATGTCATTTCAATTAAAAAAAAAAAAAAAAATTTTGCAAGAAAATTGCACTTTTTAACTTGTTCTGCTTTTTATTGCATAAAATTTTCGAAGTAAATTTCAAATTATTATAAATCAACTTTTGAATATTAAGATTTTTTTTTTTTAAATTAATTTATTTATTTATTTAGACATGAAAAATTTTTTGAATAATTGAAATTTTGCATTTTATTTATTTTTTAATATACTCCTACGCACAAGATACATTTTAGATGAGAAACAAATTTAAAACAACACAAAAAAAAAAAAAAAGTAAAAGTTACATTAAATTTTAAATAATGTTTTGTATAGATTTTTTAAATCAATGATACAACTTTAGATTGGATCAAATTTAATTATTTTTCCTCAATCATTCCGATATTATTGAAAAAAAAAAAAAAAAAACAAAACAAAAACAAAACATATTTTGCAAGCAAATCAAAACATATAAAAGGAATTCAATACCAAAAATGGTATGACGATAAACATAAAAACAACGACAACGAAAAATATTTTAAAATGGATTGTGGACTCTTATGTATTCTTGTCCAGTACATAATACATATGTATATAATTTTTTGTTGTTGTTGTTGTTGTTGTTGTAGTTTTTGTCTGTGAGAAAATTCGATATTTTTTGAAAGTAATATGTAAAAATTGTTTTAACATAATAATCAATATAAGTAACATGTATAAACGATTTAGATTGGAATAAAATGGATTGACATGTTCAAAATTTATGTGAACAAAAATTTGAAATTGGATCAAAATGAAAGTGAACATGCAAAATAGAAGAAAAATAAATAATTGAAGTATTATGTAACGGTTTCATTTTGAATTTTTTTTTTTTTTTTACATATAAATTTTAAGGAATAAACTGTGATTAGTCATAAATAATAATGTAATACGAGATTTTAAAAAATATATATATTTTATGTATTTTAAATCCTTATCGGGATTTTACACGTTTGAAATATGAGAAGAATTACATGATTCTTATAAAATCAACAGAACAAATATCCTAACTCTTACACGTTCAATAATTACATCATTATTATTCAACCTGCAAAACATTTTTAGCATACTTTAATTTATTTTTTATCAAAAATAATTTATTATAAAAAAATTCTCAAATCAAAAACTAAACAATTTCATAAAAATTCCTCACGTATATACAAAATAAAGGATTTTATTATATAATAATGTAATTTATTCAAATTATCGATGTCAAAGATAAATGACAATTTTAAATTTTTTATTGTTATTAAATTGACATCATCAGGTTTAAAACATTCCTAAAAGAAATGAAGATGTAGAAAAAAAAAAAAAATTAAATGACAGGACGAATGTTTATACATATAAAATATTATTTTGAATAATTATGATAGGGCGTATCCCTTGTCTTTCAATCACAATTGTTCATTTCAATTTCTGAAATAAATTATCACAAAAAAAAAAACATAATTTTCAATTCATCAGTTTATCCATATAATTATCATTTTATTCTGTCATTCTTCATTTCATTTTAATACGAAATTATTGTTATTTAGTTGATGGTTTATATTTCGTTTTTCATACCGCCATTGATTAATTAACACTTTATTTTGTTTTCCATTGTGATAAATTCAAGACAACAACAAAAAAAAAAAAAGAAGAACTTTTCTTGTCAAAGTTTTATGTCAATCAAAGAATTTAAAAGAAGAAAAAAAAAACGGAACAAAAAAATATAATTTAAACAAAAAAAGATTTTTTGTGTATGATAATTGTCACTGAAATGAATGAGTTGAAACATATACGGTGGAAAGACAATGATTTTTTCGTTGCAACCCACTCAAAATTTGTTGAAAAAAAAATTTGTGTTTTTTAAAAGAAAAAAGATTTGAAGTTCTTGGAAAAATAATTTTGTGCATGACTAACACTCATTGGTAGTATTTTTGAATAACGAATATTTTTTGTCCTTTGAAATCCTTCATAATTACTCTTTACTTTTAGATAACAATTCAGGAATATCATTTTTTACCTTTTGTTTAAAAAACAGGTTCAATAACCTAATTTTTTATTCTTATTTCAATTACCAGATTTTTCATCGAGAAAAAACTTTTTTAGTTGTAAAAAAAATCCTTAATTTTCTTGTTTATTTTTGTTTTTTTCTGAAGAGCATAATTCATAAACATTCATGCAAATTATTTTCCTTTTTTTTTATTTCTTACAAAAAAATAAACTTTTCAGTATTCTTCTTACTGTCAATGTCCTTTTTTTTGAAATTACATTAGAAAAAAATCACTCAATTCGAAATTAAGTATGAATTTCATTTACTCACTTACCAGTTTTTTTTTCTTGTATCACAAAAGTGAAAAATAAGTGGACAAATAATACCTTTCTTGATTTAAAACAACCCCCGAAAAGTTTTTGTTATTGTTGTTGTAAGGTTTTGATTATTTCACCAGAATGCTATTATGTATAATTTTGTTACCAACCAATTTACATGAGATATCCACCTGTCGTGTGTCATTGTCCTCTCTAAAGAACACAATTATGTAAAAATAGGAAGAACATAAACAAAAAACAAAAACTTTTCTTTCAATAGAATAAAAAAAAGTAGGAAAAAAACGCAAAAAAAAATGTCATTAAAAGGAAAATTTCTTTTTAAAAAAGGTGAAAATTCTTTTGATTTCATTGTTTACATGTTTGTATTTTTGTCATATATACACAGTAAAACTACTTTGCTTAAAATATGAGCAGAGAGTATCATTGTCATTGTCTTTTCAGAAGGAGTCTTCAAGTCATTAACCTTTAAAAAAAAAAAAACAAGAAGAACTTTTCAAATTACTTTATGACAGGTTTTTAACCGTGAAAATAAAAATAGAAAATAAAGTGAAAAAAGTGAAGAATTTTATTTTTACACAAAAAAAAAAAAAGTAATTGTCTTTCACACTTCCAGTCACATTTCAGGGGTTCATAAAAAAAAATCTAATATCCTTTTCACTTTAAATCATCAACACTTTTTGCATATCTAAGACTTTATTCTTTATTATTTCGCCTTTTTTATTAATAAAATAAATTTATTGTTTCAATTTTATAAATTTAATATTCAAAAATAATAAATTTTATTTATTTACTTATTTTTATTTTTTATTTTTTTGTTGTTGTTGTGTTTTTTTCCACACAACACAGTTTAACCAACCACAGATCAGTATTCTATATGAAACTTATATTGCCATTGGTGTAACATTATCTATGTATGATATAAAACAAAAGAGAAAATCTCTTTTATTTAATTCAATGCCCGGAAGATATATCCTTTTTAATTTTTTTTTTCTATTTTTTTTATAGATACATGATGATAAAAATACATACTACAATATCAAGAACAATATTCTAAGTATAAAAATGTACAATAGAATAAAATAAATAAACCAGAAAATGTGAATCAAATACAAAATCTGTATTCGCTATAAAAACAATATGTGACAAAGCAGTTAGAAAAATATTCTTTGTTTTTTTTTTTGTATCTTGAAAAAAAAAACAAAATTAAAATAATAAAATAAAAAGAATAATTCCGGAAGAATGGAGAAAAAAAATTGCATGTTTGCATGATTCTTAAGAAAATATTGTTTTATGTATTTGTACACTATCTTAAAACAAAACGCAAGCTAAAACAAAAACACAAAATAAAAGTATTTGAAATAAAAATCATAATTCACAAAATATATTTTTATTTTCTTGATTGTTTTGTTTTTTTTTATTCGTTTTCTTTCTTCGTTTTTTTTTTTTTTTGTGTTCTTTGGCTCTGTGAAAGTGCAAGAAGTCATACGTGTGAATATTTCATTTTTCTTTATTTTTTGCTTTAACAAGCAAGAAAAACACAATATCTTCACATAGCATTTTTCTTCTTTTTTTTTTTTTTTTTTTTTTATCGAAACATGGAAAAAGTAATGTTTAGATTGTAATCTGATTTTATGTGTATTAAAAAAAAAAATAATAACTATAAAATTTTATTGGTGAAGTGCACGTTCTTTTAAAAGAAAAATAGAAATAGTTTGTTTCAAGGGTTAACCTTTACAGTCAAGAATGGAGAAAGACTCTCTTGTAGGCAAAATACCTCTTTAGGTCTGTAGAGCTGTAAACGAAGAAGAGTCCTTGCTTTATTCATAAGATCAAATATTATATATATAGTGGATAGAAAGAGAAAACAATACAATACACCTTTAACTTAATCATTTTTCTGTACCAAATTTTACAAAGGGTTTCTATAAGTCCACAAAAAAAAAAAAAGTCAACATACAACATATTCTTACTGATTGAATGTTAAAATCAAAATTGTCTTTTTCAATTCAAACATTTTTTTAAAAATTAAAATCCTCTACACACACAGAAACATAAAAACATAAGTCATCCTATTATTTGTTTTTATTAATTTCTATCTTAAAATGCAGTATTTTTAAATTAATTGTGACATCAGATAAAAATCCTACAAATTACAATGCAGAAGAAAATTTATTTTAAGAATACACAAGAAAAAACAAAAAGGTCATCTTGAAATTCATTCCAATAAATTAACATCTGCTGCAGCATTAACATCTTCAGAGGAAAACAAACAAAAACCAAAAAAAAAAAAAAAAAGAATCTAAAAAAAAAGTTCTTGTTTTTTTTTTTAATTGAAAAAATAAAATTTCATGTATTTTCTCTACTTTGTACTGTACGCTAAAAATTTCAATATCATCACAAAATCATTCTATGATCTTTCTCTTGTTCTCTCTATAAAAAAAATAAAAATAAAAAAAAAAGATACATAAAAATGTGAAAAAACTTTATTAAAATACAAAGCACGCAATGTGTAAATTGAATTCTTGATTAAAATTATTCATTAAGTTGCATCATTATGTATTCTAATTAAATATAATGCATTCTTTAGTGATGTTTCAAATTGAATTTTTATGTTTTACTTTTTTTTTTTAAATATCTGCAGATGCTTCGTTTTGTATATTGTCAAATGAATTTGTATAGAAGAATTTTTGAAATTTTCTTTGCTTGTTTTACAAAATATTTTTATTTGAATAAAAAAAAAAAAAAACAAAAACTTTTGAAAATTCAAAAAATCAAAATAAATTAAATTGAATGCTTCATGATAACTAAATTTAACTTTGATTTTTCAAAATACAAACATAAAAAGATGCACTGCAGTGATCAAAGAAGACATATTCATGAAAAGACTTTTTGAAAAACAATTGTCCTTCAAAAACTAAGTGGCATCTAACCTAGAAATAAGCTTTAAATTAACGTTAATTAAAACTTTTTATGATTTTTTCTTTTTCAATAATCTAAATTTGAAATCCTTGAAAGAATTTCCTTAAGGATGAATTTAAAAGCTTGTACTCGTAAATTGAAGTAAATTTGAATTTTCTTTTAACGAAATCTTTCCAAGCATATCTTTGTTCTTTTAGGAATATTTTTATTTACCAGAAATAGAAGCAACAGAAAATTATTTTTATTTGTATTTGTGCAGCGAATCGTTATGAAAACTTCTTGTACTTGTTTTAACTTTTTTTTTTTTTTTGGTGCATTACCAACTTGTCTTTAGCGTTGCTAGGTTACAAAGATACTCAAAAGCTTATATTTTGTTAGTTTTTAATTTATGTATTTTTTAAGATCTTTTTTAGTAAGATCCTTTTTGAAAAGTTTACAAACGAAATTAAAAATTTTATAATTATACCTTCAACTTTTTTATATACATTTTTCAGTTTTTTTTTGTGTTATTCTACAAAGAAGATATATCTTTTGTCTTGCCTTTATCCTTGTACAAAAAACAAAATTCTACCAAAAGAAAAATTCCAAGTGGTCCAAAATCAAAAATCAATGAAATTAAATTAACAATTTTAACAAAAACAAAACCATAAAATTTTAGTGGATTTTTATTTTAATAAATAATTTCAATAAATCCTTTCTAATTCTTATTACCAAAAATCCTTGTGAGAAAATCAAAAAGCATACTTTAATACTAAAGAAATTTTTGTTTTTTGTTTGTTCTAAAAAAAAAATCGAATTATATATTAAATGATGTTTTACAAATTTCACATTCATATTTAATGAATCGGAAAAAATACATCTATCTAAAATACAATTGAAATGGTAGTGACCTTATCCTTCTCCAGGCTCCAAAGATGTTCAATACATTCAACACAAAATTTTATTCATTCACATTAAACAGAATGATTTTGTGAAATTGACAATAAACATGGATGAAATTTGATATTGCATATTTGGAAAATTGCAATCAATAAACTGTATTTGATATTTTGTGATATTATTTGCATTTATCTTTTCTATATGAATATAAGATATTCGCACAGATAAAATGATTTTGTTTTCTTGTAATCGAACATTGAAACATAAGAAATATTCAAAATGGAGCAAAATTTTATGGAAAATGTGTTATTTGTTAAATAAAAACAACTACACTTTTCATTCCCTTTTTATTTTAAAAAAGATTTTTATAGATTTTCAAAAGAATTATCTTCTCAAGCAAACCAGACAAATCTTTTATTTATTAGACCATTTTTTTTTCAAACAACATTTAGTTTTTACATTTTAAATTTTGTTATAAAAAAAAATATCCTTTTTTACTTCAATATAAAAAAATAAACCAATAAAATGATTTCATTTTCAGATAAATAAAAAAGATAGATAGATTATTGACATTCATTAAAAATTCATAGATGATGTATCATTTGACGTGTTTAAATTGATGATACATGTTATGATCACACCATAAGACAACTCTGACAGACATCAATCCAATCATAAGAAATAATAATGATAATGTCCATATTTTTATAGAAAAAGAATTCTTACTATCTAATCTTTTTTTTATTTTCTTATGTAATTTTTTTTTTCATATTTAATTTAATGGCGGTCGAAATGTCTTTATTTCTTCCTATGGATGCGACAAACAACAACTAGAAAAAGTTATAGCAAAAAAAAATTCCTGATTAGATTTTATTTCAGTTTTTTTTTTCATGTAATGTGCAATTTTTTTTTTTTTTTTCGTTCTTGTATAAATCTTATCTAGATGAACCAGTTTTTTGTAACATTATCATTGTAAATGTGTGAAATTTTTCTTTTAATCCAATTTTTTGTATTTTTTTTCATATAATATAATGTTATCAACCATAATTGTTGGCGTTAATGATGATGACATTTTAATTTTAGCAATCAGTGGAAAAATTCAAGATAAAAATTTAAGAGAAGAAAATTTTTTTATATTGTTTTGCTTAAAATACTTTTCAGGAAGATTCATAAGAAAAAGAGCTGGTAAAGATAAATAGTAGTGGTGTCTATCAATTCGATGAAAACATTTTGAGATTTTTTTTAAAAATCTCTTCTTAGGAGAGTGTTTAAGACAAACGACCAATGAGACTTACTATCAATCAAAGTCTATAAGATGAAAATCAAAATTTTAATTCAAAGTGTTTCATTTACAAAAAGATATCTCCCCCAACTACCAAAAAAAAAAAAAAACTGATACCAACAAAATAAAATCCTCTGACATAATCCGAAAATTCAATTTCGACTACAGGGTTAAAAACCCTCTTCATTTATTCGACCTTCCTCCTTATAAAATTAATGAAACGATTTTAATACGTGGAAACAAAAGGAAACCAAATGCATTGTAGATTTTCTTTTTTTATTTTACATTTTTTTTTTTAAATTCAAATTGCTACAAACGAATGTTTTTTTTTACATACATATTTTGTAATTTCTGTTCTGAATGATTCCTAATTATACCTTACAAAATATATAATTAAATAACACCGCACAAACTTTTAAATATTAAAATTATCAGTTAAAGTTTTCTTGAAAATTGATAAATAATGACAGGTGTTACATTAAAATAAATTACTTGACTACAACAAAATAAAAATAAAAAAAAAATAAAAAAAGAGAGCGAAAACGTACAAACTTTATTTTTAATCTTTTGGTTGTTGGTGAATAATTTAAAAAATTTCAAAATACATACTCTAACATATGATAAAATAAAAGTAAATTAAAAGGAATTACGACACAGAAACAAAAATAATAAAAATAAAAGATTTAAAAAAAAAATAAAATAAAAAAAAAAAACAAAATAAAATAAAGCTGATCTGCTTGATCTGAATCTACAATTTTGCAAGAAAAAAAACTAGTTTGTTTTTCTTCTTTTCTCTTTAATAAATGATATTCAAGATAAGATAATTATAAGATAAACATCATTTTTATATTGTAAATCATTTTAGCTTTAGCCACACATAGTAAAATATATAAATATAAAAAATACACGTTCACAGGATATATCAATATCAAATTTACATTTATTGTCTTTAACATTATTTTTAAATAACCAAAGTGTTAGACCACAGTGAATTTTACGTATTCCATTCACCGTTTAAAAAAAATCTCAATATATATGTATATATGTATATAATAAAAACACCATACATCCATACACATATCTTTATACTATTTGTGTACCTACATAATTTAATCATCATCATCATCGCTATCATTTTCTTCATCATCATCATCATCGTCGTCAATTACGTCCTGAATATTCTATTTAATTTAAATTGCAAAAACATTAGTACATTATTCCAAGAAAAAATAAAACAATAAAAAAAAATAAATCGAATTCTTCGTTTGTGTATTTGTGTGTGTGTGTGTGTGTGTTTTTGCAACATTGTGACAAAAAAAAAGAGAATTTTTCGTTTAATTTTAGTTTCTTTTTTTTTTTGTTGTAACATCTGTCCTCTTTTACATTTTATATGTATCTTTTCTGATATCAAATTTAGATAGAATTTCCTCCTTGTTTCTCTTCTTCTTATTTTTTCTTGCTTTTACTTTTATACTCAGAATAAAGTATGTACTTGAAACAAGTTACAGAAATAAAAAACAAAAATTATAAAACTTTATATAAAATGATTTCAATAAATTTAATCAAATATTATGCGTTTTGAATGTATCTAAAATACAAAAAAAAAAAAAAATATGTATCTTGTATTTAAAAAAGATTACATTTTATGTATATTTTGCACTCTAATGAAAAAAAAAATATCAATTACGTTTATAAAGCAGATGTTTATATTTTAATACAAATCATATATGCTATGTGCATATCATCTTGTATCTTTGTATCTATTAATAATGACGCTTACTTGTTGGTAAAAGATAAATTTTATTAATAATAATTTAAATACAAACAAGATTTTCATGTTTAAAAAAAAATTGTTTTTTTTTTTTTTTGTTTTCTTTCTGTTTCATAGATCAGATATAGATACATATATCTCGAGCATAGAATTAAATATCACAGTAAAAATTTTTATAATCTGTAACGTAATACATATTCTTTTTTTTTTTATTGATTCAAATATTTTTTCTAATAAAAATTATGTTTTAATATAAGATTATGATCTTAATAACCATTAGAATTATGCATATTAAATTTCTATAGTACGATACATTTTATTAAGGTTACAAATAAATTAAATCCTTTAAAAAAAAAAATCCTGTCGAGAAAAATAAGTGCATATACATAGTTGCATCTACACAGCACCTCTTTTTAGTTCAAGGCTTTTGGAACATTTATAACATCAAAATTGACCTTGATGGTGAATATAACAAGACAATGATGTTCATGTTAACATGACTTTTATCCATTCAATTAAAATATTTTAAATCAAGGTTCTTGTTTTTTTTTTTTTTATTTTCTACGCACCTTAAAAAATGTAATTTTTGTGATAAGCACAAAGTACATTATCCGTAACCGAATTTTTTCTTATTCTTATTTTTTTTTTTTTCTTAATCTTCTGGACGACTCTTATTGATTTTGATTCAGTATTTTTTCTTTTTTCTTTTTTCACTTATGTATGTGTTGTTACACTTTAATTGCATATTCACATTAAATTCAATTTACAATAATGTACTCTGAATACAAGGGACATACTAATAAAATATGCAAGTTGTTTTGTTTTTTTTTTTTTTTCGTTACACATCCTACAACCTTTAAGTGTAATTATTGTGTTTAAACTTGGTACAAACTATATATAGTTTTGTTGTTGTCATTGTTAATACGGTTAAATTCAGTAAATGTATGTAAAGATATAGCATAAAATAGGTGATGGAACTGCATCAGACGTAGGTACTTATCACAAGGTAACAAGATAAATTTTTTATAAATTTTGTATGGTCAACTTCTCTGTCAAGATACATTTTAAGTGAATAAAGTAATTTTTGTTTAAAAAAATCTTGAAGAGAAAAATAAAATACAACAATTTTCAATTTCACGTATGAGGAAAATTTTTTTTTCGAAAACAAAAAAAAAATAAATAATTCAAATTTTTGTTCATGTAGGTGGTCAGAGTAATCAATTTTTGTTAAAAGGTTTAAATGAATTTATCTTATTTTTTTAATGTAAAAAATTTATTGTATCAATATGAGCTTTTTTAATAACATTGTAAATAAAATGAGAAAGATAGAAGGTACAATGTAATTTTAATGATAAAAAGGTCTTAATAAATCCTTAATAATAAAAAAACCATAAGGCTTAAATCTCATTCAAACGACTCATACAGCTTTTTTTTTTTCATTCCAAAGATTTATGATAATTCTATATGTATCATTTATCTGAAAAATTAAAGAACAAAAAAATATCCTTTAGCTTTTACTAACACTTAATAAATTACTAATTGGTTACAAAGTATTCATTTTAGTTATTTTAAAATCACCTCAAGATGATTATTTGTAAATAAGTGATAAATCAATAAGTTTCAGGAATAAAATGAAATTTTAATGCTCTTTATAAGTAACACCCATATCAGACAAACTAATAAGACTTGTGTTTAAAATCGAGCTAAAAACTTAAAACAAAAAAAAAAACAGTTAATTATAAGTATCTGAGCCTTGACTTGAATTCCAAAACGAAATTTTTCGAACATCACACTTTCACATCTATTGTACACCTTTTGGGCATTTTATGTGAAATTTATTGTAAATACCCTAAATACACTTCGTGGTTTTATTTTTTCTTATTTGTGTGTGTGTGTGTGTTTTTTTTTTTTAAATTTTCACGCACTTTTATTACATTTATGTTTTTTATTGTTTTTTTTTTTTTTTTTTGATTTTTTACACAAAAATTGCATGAGAATCCGTTTAATAATTTTAACACCCATCTGACATGCAAGCATACACGTTTTTTTTCTTCTTCTTTCTATAATCTCTTATTCTGATCACATTAACTTGTACATGATGCTTGTTTTTTAAATTTAAAATTTGTACTTTTAACATTTTTTTTTTTTTTTTTTCATTTTACAAATATTTTATGGTTTTATCTTAATAAATTCACATATTAGGAATTTTATTTATTTCTTTTATACATTTTTTTTTTTCATTTTAATTCTTTCTTCTTTTTATTTTCTGGATTAATTTCAAAATATAATAAATTATAATTTATTCAGACATTCGATAGATTTTTAATAAAGATATTTTTGAATGATCATTTTTTTTTTTGTATTTTGTGTTTAAACTAAAAACAAGACATTTTAAACAAATACATTAAATTCTTCATGTACCATAAAAGGATATCATCCCACTTGTCTGAAATAATTTTTCGTTATTATATCAATAATATGAACCTTTATTTTTTTTTTTTTTTTGCAACACAAAAATTCTTTCAAGTTCAACAAAAATATTATGAAACTTGATTTTGCAATATAATCATTTTATGTGGTAATTATTTTAATAACTTTGTCGATATGTGTATTTATTTTATTTTTTTTTTTTTTTTTTTCTCAACGAAATGATCACAATTCACAGATAATTTCAATTAAAAGATCATTCAACCGCATATGATTTTTTAAAAACATTTTTTTTTCTCTCTCTCATTATGTTTTTTCAATATGAAAAAAAAAGGTCTCGTTTTAATGTACTCATTGCACATTACAAGTAAAATTATATTTTCACGATTCATGATTGCATAATGCATAACATATTTTGAAAAATCGTTTATTAATTACATCGGAGAGTAAAAATAAAATATGAATTTTACATGAACGCATTTTGAAGTGAAAAAAAAAAAAAAAAAAAAAGGTGGTATGAGTATGTGTTCACTATGAAAACGATATTAATGAAAAAACAAAAAGAATATACCATAAATATTTTATTTACAAATTTGTTCATATAATATACATAAGTACCTACATTCTCATTATTTTTCGTGTATATTGTACATAGTTGTTTTAATCGAAAATATGAATGAAGAAAAAAAAAACAGGATATTTACCAGTCATGACCAAAAAACAAAGCTAGATACAATCAATATATTATATGGAAATTGACAAGTGAATGCTGTTTTTAAATGAACTGTAAGATGCATTTTTTGAACGTATGTATGTTTTACATTATGAATATACATATATACTCATGGTCGTATATAGTCTGGAATTTCTAGTTTTGAAACTCAATAAATAAATTAATTGCAATCTTAAATTCAAATCGAAAATAATTATTGTTAAATAATAATGACTTAAAGATACATAAAATGATATATGTATATGAATGAGTTTTTTTTTTTTTGGTGTAAATTTTACAAGATATTCAAGTGGTGTTTTTGTTTTATCATGATAATCAACAATTAAAATATGTTTGACTAGATTTAACTCTACTTCAAATTGAAATAATTATGTACAAATATTAAAAATAATTAATTTAAATTTTAAAATAAAATTAAGAATACTGAATATCATATTATTGTAATTTCATATTTTTTTATAAACAAGGTCAATACTTAAAATTTCAACATATGTGGCAATCCTAAATTATCAAAACTTTTATTATTATTATGCGCATACGCATCGAAAAAAATATACAATTAAATAGTATTAGATTCATACTGTTTAAGGACATTTAAAAATGACGTTCAACTGAAGCTATGTATTACCATTGATCGTCCTCACATTCTTTGTCTTAGAAAAAATCTAAATATAATAAGCAAAAATACTTTACCATCAAAAACGATATTTTTTTTCCTACAATTAAAATAATTTCAAAATCAAGATATTGACTAAGTCGTACAGAAAAATGTATTTTATTTTATTAGTTTTCAAAACAAAAAACAATTCCCATAGGATGAAATCATCATGAAGTACTTGCTCTTTCAATTGTGTTAGTTAACAAAGAGTATGTACTCGTATAGAAAAATGCATTACAATTGTTTTTTTTCTCTCCCTTTTTTTATTTATTTACATAAAAACAATGACAAAACAAAGAAAGTTATCGTAATAATACTTTTAATGCAATGAAGATCTTATCCAATTTCATGTGAAATTTGCATATATCGCGAATCTTGCTGTTTTCTCTTTATTTATTTATTTTCTTTTGTTTTTTGTTTTTTTTTTTTGTTTTTTTGCTTTTTTGCTTTTTTGTATGATGATGATTTCCTTACAATATCGAATCGATACCGTCGCCATTGTCATCGTTGCCGTTCTCTATCAAGAAACCAACCAACCAGCAAAAGAATTTTAAACACACTTTGATTCATGACACTTACGAGTCTTCTGATATTAAAAAAAATAAAAAATAAAAAATAAAAAAAAAGACGGATGATTGTCAGAACTTTTTGCAATAAATTTAATAGTGAATTTATATTTAGTATTTTTAGCAAAACAAAAAATACTATATTTGTGTATGAAAAGGATATTATCAGTATTGTTCAGGGAATCGTGAAAAAAAAAACCCCCAACAACCAAACAAGTCAAAAAACTGTCATTCACTTTTAAATTAAATTAAAAACTTTTTATTTTAATTTTTTCATAAGCATCATTCGTTTTTTTCAGCACAAAAAACAAAAGTACAACACAATTCAGAGTTAATGATATTTGGACATTAATATTTTAATTAAATCCTTATTATTAAAATATTCAAATTATGTTTGACAGTATATACATACATATATTCATAATATATTAGCTGAGATTGTTATCGCCGCAAACACTAATCTCTAATGGTTTGAATTAATTATTTTATGTATGGAAGTCTCACACAATATAAACGCAAACAGTTTGCAAATTAAATGAATTCTTAATTATTCACGTTTAATCCACAAAGTGTACATAAATATTATGATAATGTACACAAAATTAAAAAGAGATAGAAAATAAGAGAAGAGAAATAGAGATAATCAATAAAAAATAGATATAAGGATTATGAGGTTTCATTTTAGAACCGTGGATTGAGGACAGTATTATCCTTCTGAAAGCCACACAAAAAACATTCTATTAAAAGGGATTTTAGTTGTGGTGTATTATCTTTTCCAACAGAATTTTTCTTTACATTGTTTAATACAATTTAAAAATTTAATATGCGAAAATGCAATAAATTAATTGCATTTAGTTAATTTAAATTAAAAATCTACACTATTCTCAGATGCAAATAAGAATATTATGTCCTTTATAAAGAATAGAAATTTGATACTAAAAGTACAAAAATTTAAATAAAGTAGCACAAGGTATCTACGTACTTTACGTGTTTTGTGTAATTCGCTTTTTTTTTTGTCAGTGTAAAAATAAAATGCAGTTATTTCTTATATCTTCTTATATCTTCTTATATCTTATATCTTCTTTTGATTACAACATTCTCACTATAAATTTATGAGCCTTGTCATCTTTTATAGATTACAAATATGAGATTTTTTTTTTTTTAAATTTTAATTTTCATTTATGTCAGTTACAACAATTCGCATTATATTATATCCGCAATATTATAGATGTTATACTTAAATTGATGATTCTTATAAACACACAAAAACAACAAAAAGCAAAAAACACAAAAAAATCACATATGTATGTACTTCTTCAAGAACATAGTACATGCATTTAAAACGCTCTGATTACACCCATAAAATTAATCTCATAAAGTTGATCGTAAAATTTAGAATTAATTGAGTTAATTTTATTCGCTGATGTTCTGTTTGTTTCTTACTTAGAAGAATTCTAAATCCTCCTAAAAAACACTATACACAATGTTTTTTTTCTTTTACATATGATGATATACAATTTGTGTACGTTATACAGTCGTTAATTTATGAAGGCGTCAATTTTCAAATAAAAAACAGTAAAAACACAAGGAAAAAGAAGAAATTTTATTTATTTTTTTTTTTTCACATACATACATACATACATACATAATGCTGAAAACAAGAAAGAAACAAAGAGAAACTGTTTGTTGTTGTTATTTTTACAACATATACCGAATATTTATTGCTACAATTTTATGAAGAAAATTTAGAAAATTACTTTGCAATAAAATTTTTCCATTACAATTACTATACAATCGTATACATATAAGCCAAAAACAAAGTGACTTTCGTATATATATTTTTTTTTTCTATTAGCGTACTCCAGTTATTTTTTGTTTAAAATTACAAATCCTTAAAAATTGTAATTGAAAAAGGAAAGTTAAAATATATTATAAGGATGCCATTTTTTTTTTCAAGTTGAATTAAGGATTATTCCTACTACGGTTGTACTATAATACTTACAACTCCGGTAGAGTATGAGTATCGTAGAAAAAAAACAAAAAAACAAAAAAAATTTTACAACCTTTACACGAAATCGTATAAGGATACTTGAAATTTTTCAAATAACGTTAATTCATCAACATCATGAACACTTCATTTTCATCATCAACATCATCATCATCATCATGATTTCCTTTTTGCATTACAATTTCAAGTAGTATTTCACTTTTCAAAGGTATTTTACTCAAACAGAGCCAATTTCTCATAACTGATGAATGCATCCACCAGGAAGATGTGCAATGAACCGTATAAAATCAAGGATTTAAAATTAGTTCCATTAAAATACAGAGAAACAAAAACAAAAAACGTTCTTGAACAAAAAAAATAATAATAATAATGTAAAAACAAGGAAAGTAATAAAGCTATAATTTTTTTTTTTATTCGTTTTTACTTTTATTTTGTGAAAATATGCTCTCTGAAGGACTCTATTGAAAATTATAATGAAAAATATTTTTCAATGAGTAATTTTTTTTAGTTTTATTTACTGCTAAAACTATGAAACCGAACTAATTTTCATTCGTTCAAATAAACTGAAAATATTTTCACATAAAAAAAAAAAAAAAAGATTTATTATTTCGATTTTGTTTAAATGAATAATAAGGACGAATGGAAAAAACAAAAAAGGAAAAAATAAGAAGTATGCTCATTTTAAAACTATTGAAATTCTCTGTACAACTTATTAATTTCACGATTCTATACATAAATAATTTTTGTTAAAAGTATATACACACACATATATGGTATAGATATATAGTATAGGGAATTGATATAGGACATTTGTATATTATTTTAAATTTAAATTACTGCATTATTAATGATCCTTACATAACGTATAGTAAATATATACTATAAAATACGTTTATATATACATCATGTTTTACAACTTACCACAAATCAGATAATATTATATATAAATTTACATAATATGTTTCTAATGATATGAAGCTTATGTGCGTGTTAAATAGTAGAATATACAAATATATGTATACATAAAATATATTATACAGAAATTGATGTATTTTTAATTAAATTTATGCTACAAAAGATAATAATGCTAAGTTACACACAATTGATATTATTAATCTATGTGGTTTAATTGTTATTTATACATTATCTTCATTTGATTAAGTTACTTATTTAATAATTCAAATTAGAAATTATTAGATTAGCTAGTTTTAGATATAAAATTATTATTAAATCTATCTAACAGGTGTGTATACAATACATATGGAGTTAATTTCAATCTGCCCACTGTCTAATTCAGCTAATCTTTTGAATGTACAAAGAAGATATTCACTTTATGGAAGTTTATACGCTGAATGAGAAAATTTAACTTGAATGTAAAAGCGCATCTAAACATTTTTCCAAAAACTTTTTTAAGTTTAAAGAAGCAAAATGACCTAGAAATAATATCTTTTCAAATTTCAGAACTGTTCATTGATTATTTGAAAAATTGTAACTAATTTTAGTAGACCATGCTCCAAATTTGACTATTGAATTACTGAAGATGAAAAAAATCAGCTATAAATAGGGTGGCTTTTTCAAAAACTGAAGAGTTAGCAAAGAGTTCAAATTATCTAAAGTAGATTACTTCTTTACAAAAAACACTCCATTGATCTTTCCTATATTCATTTGTTTTTTTTTACTTCTACCTTTTTTTTCCAAACTGTAACTAATTCGTTTTCCCCTCTTTTTTTTTTCTAAATTCTATTGCAAAACAAGCACATGCAATTAGCATAGCTTAAAGTTCAAAAATTCAACAAGACTTGTTAACATGCACTTTCAATATGTTAACTGTCCCTTATGATAGTGTTAACATACAACACATAATTCGAATGCCATTTAATATTATGCTCTCACCTTTAAACTCTAATCAAAACAGAATATTATGTACAAATATAAACTTACCTTCTATGTACCATTATTCTACAGCTCTATGAAAAGATTAACATGAATCTTTCTTCCCATATTACTTTTATATCTTCCGTATAATAATGATGAACTACAATAACAACAATAAAGTACAAAGCATTATTAAATCTATGCTATCGCATATCGATGATATGTATAAGGATTAAATTGCATTTTGATGTACAACGTATATTTGCTTTGAATACAAATTTTTAAATTTTTTTTTATTTTTATTTTTAATCAAACAAAAACTTCATACAAGAAAAATTTGTACAAAAAAGTGCAATATAACTGTAAAATCTTATGTGATGTGAATAATTTTTTTTACATAGAAAATGTGAAATGCATATTAAAAAAAAATTTTTTTCCTGTGCATAAATTCATTTGATTTGATTTTTTGTTTTTAAATTTTTTTAATCAACTTTTAATTTTTTTCTTTTTTTCATTATTATAAGATTTTATTGTTTTCAATTATCAAAAAGATCAAAAGAATACAATAATTGCAATTATATACAATTTGATGCCACTAAAACATATGGTATAGTTCATCTCACCTTTTGTGGGTTTTCATGTTTTTCGTTTTTCAATTTTTTTTTTTTTCTAATGATAAATCGTGTATATTGTGAAAGAAATTTTATACAACGACATTTCATGCAAATCAAGTTCATGATGATGATGCAAGACAAAATAAAGATGATATGTAAATTTTTTTATTTTTTTTTAATTTTTCAAATAACAATAATTTGAATTGAATAAATATTGGATTATTAAAGAATTGATAGAATTCGATTGACTTTTGAGAAAATGCTGAAGTGTCGTTTTTTTTTTTCGTGTTTCGTCCTTTAGTTTTGAATGATTGAATTTCAATAATAGTAAAACAGAAAAATAAATTAAGTATGTAATTGTTTTAAAGTTGTTAATCAATTAGAATTGTTTCGGTTTATACAGAATTTACATAAAAACAAAGCGTCCAAAGGACATAAAAAAATATATATATTTATATCAAATTCACAGGACGGTTACATTGCAAAACAACCAAAATTTAATAAACATTTCTATCCTACATTTTTGTTTTATATTTTATTCGTATTTTAATTTAATTTAATTTTTGTTTCTGTATTTTAAATTGTCATGAGAAAATAACTGATGGCATATTACAAAATTTGTTATTTCAATTTCAAAACTATACACTGATAAATGATATGTACATATGTATATGTATGTATGTGTTATGTGATACATTCATCAAAACAAAATAAACATAACAGAAATAAATTATATGAATAAATATTTATTTAAAGAGTTAATATATGAAAATTACACCTATTTTACTGAATATTCAAATAAAATTTACAATGTTCATAAATAAATTACAGGGTTAAAGCATGTGGTGGTGTTACAGCATGAAGGAGAAGGATGGTGCTGCTGTTTATAAGTATGAAATTTGAAAATTTACTTTAAAAAATCAATAACTTTAAACTTCAAGGAATACGTTAGTAAGTTAACGAATTCAACGTTAACTGTTTTTTTTTTTTTCAAATTTTTCAACAACAATGAGGGTAACAAAGAACAAAAATATACTTTTTTATCAAAATCTAGGGAATGTTTAGATAGTTCTCTAAATGTAGAATAAGTTCTTCATTCTAGTTTTTTACTGCATTTTTATTTTCCTGGCATTTAAATTAAATTTCAGAAGATCTCAGTACCAATTTCAGTTCTACCCGATTCTTATTAACTTCAGCTCACACTTGCAAATTTAAATTTAAATATATACAAAAACAATAAGATCTCGTTTGTATCAAAAAAATTCATTTTATCTACATTACAATCATATTCTTTAACTTCTCATACCGTTATAATCCGCGTATATTAAAATGCAATTTAAATATATGTATATATCTTATTATGTATAACGCTTACCAATATTCTCTTTAACACTTAACAGACCAGAATCTTATGAACAACTATGAAGAAAACAACAACAAAAATAATAATATATAAACTAAAAAGTCAAAATCCATTTTATAATAAGATAAATGACCGGACGCTATAATTTACTTTCACACAACATTGACTTTAGGGTGACTTTTTTTGTTATTTACCAGTTTTTATTTAAGTTTCTTAACACAAATCTAACCAAAGCAAAGTCATAAAATGTTATTTTCCAACAATGAAATACATACTCATGTTTATATACATATGTATGTATTTTAAATCACATATAGTTCAAAGAATTCTTTTACCCTAAAGTTAATTTTATAAAAAATAAAATTTTGCTTTAATATGTTGCATACATTATGATTAAATCGAATATACATACATTGTATGTACATGTATGTACATAAGTACATTATTAAAGATTTCGTTTTTTGTTTTTTCGTCTTTTTTGAATTTTTTTTTATTTTAAAAATTCAGACCTTATAGTTCATATACTATGATTGAAATGACATTGTTGTTCAATACGTGAAATTTTTTAAATGCAGAAAATAAAAACAATAACAAAAACAAAATAGTAATAGTAGTATGCCACATAGAACCCACAGAACCCAAGTAGAATAGCCTTGATATTAATTGTGTAATTTTTATTATTTTCTTAAAAAGGTAAAAAATACATCAAAAGGCGTGTATACAATATAAAAAAAAATTTTTAACGATTCATATGTCACACAAAGAATGTTTTTTTCTGTTTTTCGTTTTTCTTGGTTTTTTTTTTTTTTTTTTTGTTTTTTGTCATTAAAGGTAAATTTACTTGCACGTTAGTTTTTGACATAGAAGGTTACAATAAAGGTGAAAAACACAAAGAAAAATTCATAATAAGGTATATTTTTTGTTCTTTGACTTTAAGAAGTTGATTTTTTGTTTTGGTTTCACACAGCTTTGTTAAAAGTCTTTGATTTCTATAAAGGCAAACTTTTCCTTAAAAATTTATAGTTTCAAAGGCCTTATGAAAAATTAAAAAAAAATCGTTGAATAAAAAAAAAAAACTAACATTAAAAATTTATTTCAAAGTTAAAAATACTGTAATTTGATTAAAAAAATTATTAGGAGTTTCTTCAGTGGTCCATCTTGTATTTTGTCCTCAAAAATAGAGAAAACAAAAAAATTAACCCTACAGCTCTTACTTAAAATGGCGTGGGAAATGTCTTAAATTTTGTCATTGAACGAAAGACAAAGTCATTATAGCCCAATTTAATTGACGTTTATTTTTTTTTTTTTTTCAACTATTCTAAATAAAATAAAATTTTTGCAATAATATCCTTCAAATGCCCTTTAAGAAAAAAAAAAAAAAAAAAAGATAGACCTCACACGCATTAATTTCCTTTATAATGAAACTCATATAATTTCCAATTGAAATGCATCAACAAATGTAAAAACGTGATGAGACATCGCCACCTCTTTTAAATTGTTTTAATGATGTGTCATTAGATTTAAGAATTTATGCAAGAAAACAGGCGCCTTAGATCCGATATTACAAGAAAAGATAATGTATGAACGTACAATACATAAAAAAAAGATACTTAAAAACAAAAACTCTATGTAGATACAACTTTCTGATAAATTCGTTTTTTTTTTTTTTGGTCTTCTTTTTTTAAATTTTAATTCATGAAAATTTAATTCAATTGAATAACTTAAACATATACTGACCAATCGATATGTGAATTTTTTTAAAAATTAAACCAAAAAGTAAAAAGATAGTGAAAAAACAAAAATAACAAAACACTAAAAAGGGAATCGATCCGCTACCAACTAAATACACAACCCGTACATTTTTTTTGTTTTTTTTTTTTTTTTGTTTGAACGAACAAAAGAAAAAATACAAAATTTAATTGTACATTTTATTTCATTTAATTTTTGAATATAAAAGGTGCAATTAACAGTTTATGCAATTTATGTACCACAAAATGTATATAAAACAAGTCACGCTACATTGTGTGTTTTATATATTTTTTATAAAAGATTTTCTTTTGATATCACAGAATAAAATGCAATACAACATTCTTTGTTATAAATGGCACACTTCTTAAATGTTAAAAAAAAAAAAACATTTTTTGTTTTTTTTTTCTTGGTTTTGATAAATCTTTAAAATACACGAAATAATCCTTTTTTCAGTTATGTATTTTTTTTTCTTTTAATTGTGAATTTTAAAATACGGTAGTTCATTTAAAACAGAAGCCAAAAGCGAGAACAAATAGGAAGAAAGAAAAACAAAACTTGCGTGAAATAACAACCAATTAAACACAATTCGATAAAGTCATTTTTTTTTTTTTTAATTAAAAATAATTACAAGAAAATTATTTTATTCCAATCGTAATTATATTGTAAAGTGTTTCATTTTAATTTTCATTTATTAAATGAAAAATGTTTAAGAAAAACGATAAAAATATTTTATTTCTCTTTAATTGGAACCGTAAGGACAATCAACTTTTAAAAATTGTTTTTTTTTTTTTTTTTTTAATTCAAATTTTTAAATGAGAGTAAAATTTTATATGTATAGCAATTTTTTTTTCTCATTTAATCAAGAAATCTTACTGAATTTAACTTCCGTTCCAAAAAACCATTTCATTTATATTATGTTTCATTTTAATTCAGCTCTTTGAAAAGCTCAATAAACTCAAAAAGCACATGATATTGATGATAAGTACATATGTATGCTTTTTTTGTTTAAAGATAAAAGAAAACAAGTAACCGGTTTTTCACAAGGTAAAATGCATTTTTGTTTTTCCTTTCGGATTTTATGAAACAGAGAGCTGAATATTCTACCAGTTTAAACTTGAAAAGTCCAGCTGTTTTTCACTTCAAAAAAAATTTTCCATGCTTTCCCTTTTTTTTTTTTTTTGTTAGTTTCTTCTGTGCATCACGAATTTAAATAGAAATTTGGTGGGAGAATCTGTAATAGCTTCTTGTAATTAGTCTTTAAACTTATGCTTCAAAAAAAAAAAAAAAAAAAAATTATTCAGAATTTTAAAACAAAGAACTTTGAAAAAATTCGAAAAGAGTACCCTGAGCCCTGAAAATCGTTGATCAAAATGTTTCTGTGAGAGATATACATAATACATATGTAAATGTACTAAAAAGTGAGAATTCCTTCAGAAGAATTATTCTTTAAATTAAGAAGTAAATTCATTTGGTTTTAAAATACCTAAAGTACGGAAGATTCTAAAGGAACACAAATTATTTCTTAATTATCCTTTTTCTCATATTTCTGATGTTTTAACGAAAAAAAAAAAAAAAAAAATCAAATTTTAAGCAAATCCCTTTCCATTGTTTTCAAAAATCAATTACTAATTATTTTCGTTTATATTTTAATTTTGTTTTTTTTTGTTTTTTTTTTTTTTTTTCATGCCTGTCAACATGAAATAGGTCATTTCCGTTCTTTTTTTCTTTTTGTTTAGTTTGTTTTCATTCAATTTTTTCAACAAAAAAAAAAAAATTACTTTATTGTCACATTTTTCGTGTACAAAAAAAAAACAGTGATTATTATTACATTTTCATAACAACTTTTTTTCTGGCTTGTTAACACTTTCATTATAATATGTTAACCCTTTTTTTTCATCATCATCTTTCAATTTAATAATATGTAATATCATAATACAATTCAAACAACTTAATCATTAATAAATTCAATGACCAGGCATTTATTTTATTTATATAAAAAGTACGCTATTATCGTTTTTTTTTTCTTTACTTTTGTTTTGTTGAGAAAAAAAAAATTAATGAGAACTCAATTTCAAATTAAGAAGAAAAAAAAAAATAAACGATTAATGAAAATTCAAGAATGAAAAATAATTTAAAAAAAAAACACACATACACATACAAAAACCGTATATGACATGTGATGGACATAAAATTAATTATCGTTTCGGTTTTTTGTACCTGAAATATAATACTATAACAAAACAGCAACAGGTTTATTACAATCATATTTGTAACTTTTATTTTATTTTTTTTTTTTAAATTTTTTCATATTGTTTTTTATAATAGCTCGTTTTTGATTTAGTAAAGAATTTCATAATTATTTGTGAAAAGAATAATAAGAACAAAAAAATTCAGACGTATTGGTAGTAATATTAAATTATTATGACATGTCAAATTGTCACAGATAACGGAAGAAAAATATGAAGAAGAAAAAAAAAATCCGAGAATAAGAAACAAGAAAAGATTTTAAGAGGAAATTTTAATGTCTTGGGAAAATCTGAATGTAATTCTGTTTATATGTATATGAGAATTTCTATTTTCAATATATATATTTTTTTTATCATTAATTTTTTTCACACATCATTTTGTTTTTATTTACTATAGAATAAAAAGATTAGTCTTTCATCATAAAAATATGATTTTAATTATTTTTATGATATTAAATGAAATTTCTCATGTGAATTTTTCTTCATTAATGTTTCTTTTTTGTTATATTTTTTTTTGTTTTTTGTTTTTTTTTTTGTAAAATATGAGCTTCGAATAAAAGAGTTATAGGGTGCATGTTACACATAAAATTTTTCTATTCAAAATTCATATAAAACACAATCACAACTTAAGTCTCAATAAGAAATTTTCATAATATATTCTATTTATCAGGATACTTCATAAACTTTTCGAAGCCTAAAAATTCATTATTCATAAAGTTCAATTTTTTCAATTTGAAAGTTCGTTCGTCTAACCTATATAACCTATAACCTATAGAACCCCAAAGAGAAGTGATAAATTAATATTGTGCACTTATTGCTTTCATGTTTTTTTTTTTTCTTTCTAATCTTTGATATTTCACAAGAAAATATCTTTTCTCATAAACATAAACTCTAATAACAAAAAACCAATTTTAAAATCACATCAAAAGGTTATTTATTTGCAATTTTTAGTGAGGAAACTAACTTTTTCCAAAAATTTTCATTAAAAATTGTCGAATTTTATTTTTTTCTAATGGGAATAACACGTCATAATCACACTAACATAGTATGATAGTATAAAGAAAACTAATGTTATCATATATTCATAAATTTATTAAAATAATAAGTATAAAATATACTTAAAAATATTTTAGTTTACCACATCGTTATTAACACAGACGTTTTCCTTTACTTTTCTTCATTAAATTTTCCTCATGTATTTTTCTTCTTTTCTATCTTTTAAACTTTGAAAAATTTATTATAAATGAACGTGACCATTTAATTAAATCACTGATTAATGAAATTTTCATGCAAAATAATTTTCAAACTAAGAAATTTTCGAAGAAAAAAAAAAATAATTGTTTCATAAATTGCATTTTAATATTATAAAGTTATGAAATATTTCTGAAGGATTTTCAAAAAAAAAAAAAACAATAAAATTTTAAATAAAAATTTTAAATAACTAAAAATTCCTTTCAAAAAAAAACTATGTATAACTTTTTCATAATTAATTTTTTGACAATTAATTTGAAACACAAAAAGAAACTTTGATATTTTAAAATATATATATTTTTTTCTCTTATTTTTAATTGCAACAATGCAAAAACTATATTTCTACATCCTTATAAATAATAATTTTTATTTAAGAAACAAAAATAAAGAAATTATAAAACAAATTACTACGCAAACAAGTAAAAAGTTTTTAATATAGTTTCATGTTTGATGTGTAAATTTCCAACTTTTTAAAATGACATTACAAAAATATTTTTTTTTTTTTTTTTTTTTTTTTTTTTTTTGAAAATGAGTGAAAAAGTTTTATGAAAATTTATTTGAATTCAAAACTATGAAATTAATTGAATGGTAAATATTTGTGGGAATGCAAAATATGCAGAAGTTTTGATGTATAATAAAAGAAAAATAAACATATTAAGTAATTTAAAGTTTTTAAATTAGGTCAAATGAAGTAGAATAAATTCGCTTTCAGAGAAGAAAAAAGAAAAACGAAAAAAAGAAGAAAAATTTAAATTAAATTTGGAAAAAGACGAGAAACAAAAAAAGTAGAAAAAAAAATTCCATAAAAAACGTAAATTTTAAAATTCAAAGCACATAGTTTAGAGTTTGTGTAGGCAAAAGCTCTAGAAGAGCTCTAGAAGGTGACAGAAAGATAAAGAAGTTCCAAAGAGATAAAAACAAAAAATAAATAAATGGTAAAAGAACAACTACAAAAGAAATAACTTGAAAATTGTAAAAAAAATTTTGGTAAGAATGAAGCAGCGAAAGATAGAAAAATTAAAGTAAAAAGTAAGCTTTAAATCTTGAGTAAAAAAAAGATTCAATGTGGTAGGTATGAAAATTATCTATAGTCCTTTTTTATATATAAATTTTTTTAGAGGGGCCATCAACGCAATAGGCCTTCTTTCGGTTCTTTTGAAGCCTTATTAAAATATAAAAAATTATAATTAAAAGTAAATTCTATTGGAATAAAAGGTATGATGACATGAAACCTTAAACTATCACAAGAGTTTACATTTTATTCAATTTTTTTTTTTACTTTCAACATGTTGAAAAGGTCCTTCCCATATCTAAAGTATTTTTCTTTTTTTTTTTTAAATTTACTAAGAAAAAAAAATATCAAAACCATCTTCTTTTTTTTTGCAATTTTAAACTCTTTCCAAAAAAACATAATAAAATTAAATCCTCAAAAAAAATTTTGTTTTTCTTTTTTATGTTTTATCAATTTTTAGTTCATGAAATTTCTTACATAATTACAGTTTACCATATACTCATTATGTACATACATATATACATAAATAAAGTTAAATATTTTTACACAGTTACCCACTTAAATTGTAAAAGTTTTTCCTCTTCCTTATTAACACCCACTCTCATAAAACAGGTGATAAAAGACTTTTCGTTAACAAAAAACTTTTTTTTATTTATTTTAAAAATTCAATACACACATGCATAAACAATGAACATATATGTACATACGTATGTACATATGTACGTGAACGTGATATGTAAAATACATATAAACTTGTTGGAATATGTTTTTAGCAGAATTTCAAATCTTCATTAAACGACTATTAACATACCATCCATATGTGTTTATTTGTACATATGTATGTAAATAATAAAATATATAATATAAACAAGTACCTTCGATATAATTGCAATAAATAGCTCATAAAATTGTTTTACAAACTTTTGTTTAACATTTAATAGATTCTTATTATTATTACTGCTATTGTTGTTGTTTGTGTATATATGCATTGTTATTTTTATACTGTTAAGCATAAGCATTCATGCCATTCAACACAAAAGATTGTTAACCAATTAAACTTTTTCTTTAATATTTATTGTTTTATTTTTTTGTACGTACATATATACTTAATAAACATATGTTTTTTGTGTGTATTTTTATGTATTTAGAAAGTAATTATTATTTAAATGAGAATTTATTAGTTAAAACAAAAAGGAATTTTTATTTCAATTCAATTTTTTTTTTATTTGTTTTTTGTTTTTAATTCACTTTGACATTCCATTTCTTCTGCAATATTTTTTTCTTTTCTTTTTCTCTTATTTGTTTTTTTTTTGTTTTTTAAATTTATTTATTTAAAATCTTCAACTTAACATTTATAACTTACGTACCATATGTGTATAGCCTCTTCGTCCACCCATTTTTAAACAAACACCATTTTTATTGAACTACTGTCCACCGTTTGTGAAGAATAAAAAATACACACGATGAGTGTATTTATACTTCTTGGGACATCAGCTAACAAGAAAATTACACACGTACATCATCACAGTATGTCTTTACAAGAATAAGAAGCTGATGCACCAATATCAACAGAAGCAACTCAGAACTGTTACATTATACCTACGTGATAACGAAGAAGAAGAAAAAAAAAAGGTAAATAAAGCTCCTCAGAATCAAAAGTCAATATCAACAGAAAAAAAAAGTGCTTCAATGATGCCTCTTTAGAGTGTGATCTCAAACACTTTGTTAAATCAATATAACTAAAGTACACTATAATATTTTCATCTTGTATCTTTTTCTTCTTTTTTTTTTTTCACTTTTATGCCCTGTATGCAAACAAACTTTTATTGATTTTTATTGAAGCAATTGTGGTCTCATAATATTACCCTGAAGGGTCTGTAATGTTTTAGTTTCATTTTTTTCTTCTTTTAAAAAAAAAAAATCTTAAATTGTGTACTAAAACTTAAATATAAACCAAGCATACGAACCCTTTTGAAACGGTCAAAAAGCAAAATAAACAATTTCAGAACAAAAGAAATGACGAAGATTATGATGATGATGATGACTCCTGGAGACGCGATGCAATATTCACAGACAAGACATAAAATATTTTTATATCGTTTTTGAAAAAAAAAAAAAAAATTATAAAAAATAAAAATTCCATGATTTAAATGAAAACAAAATGAAAAAAAAAAATTTGAGATATTACGACAATGATCAAGACAAAAGTTTAAAATTCTTTAAAACAAAACAACAACATAAAAAATAATAATAAGAACCTCATCAACGGGTGGTTATTGTTCTAAAAAATACCATCTGTTTTTGATTTGCCACCATAGATGACCTTCTACAAACAAAGTCATAAAATATATTTTGTTGCACACTTAAAAACACCCTGCTTGATGTAGAGTATATACCAACAGCAGGCAGTATTCAACTACATTATTGTTCTTCATAATTTTTTTTTACTTTTTTTTTATTCTTGTTCTTCTTCTTAAATTTTCATTCATTGCAAATTTTCTTATGTCAGCATCGGATCTTATACACCAATCTAAAAACATGATTAAATATCGTGGGTCATAATGTGCATTCTTTTATATAGTGAAAGAAATTCTGAATACAAAAATAAAAACAAAAAAAGGTATGCACGACTGACCTCTGTTTTTTCTGTTACTTCTTCTTCTTCTTTTTTTCTTTTTTCAAATAAAATTATTTGAAAATAAAATTTAATACAAAATATTTTTGCATCATTTTCATAACCATAAAAATATGAATTAAAAACAACAACAACAACAAAAAATACTTAAGAAATTTGTGAAGATGAATTCATGGATCTTCTTTTTTCAAAATCAGCTGGAGTTTAAAAATGTACACAACAGAAAAAAAATACATATTATGTATGTAGGTATTATGCAGGAGCAGTAACATATCTCACTGTGAAATTAAGAGGAGATGAATTATGAATACGTAAGGAATTTAAAATAAAAGAAGAGGAGAAAAATCCTTTTTGTATAACGCAATTTTAAATTTACAAAACAAAAATAACACAAGATATTTTTCAAAATTGAAAATAATGAATAAAAGAGTTATTGAAAGAACTTACCAAGTTTATTTATTGAAATAAATTATGTTATGACATAATTAGTTAATTTATATACATACATACATACATATATATTTTTTGTTTTTATTTTAAATGAAAAAAAAAATCTCATAAAAAATAATTTTTCTGTTGCATCTTCAACAATTTGTATGATAAATAAAATTTTTTTTCTTTTGTAATTTATTTTATTTAAAGATTTTTGCATCTTTCATAAAAGATAACACCACTTAACTTTATGGTCGTATACAATTTTTAAAAACCACTTTTAATTTTTTTTTTTGGGATATTATTTAAAATTTTCTTCTTCTTTGTTAAGATTTTTCCTTTTTTTTTTTTTTTTTTTGCTTTAAAAATTTTTTCAATTTTTATTTAAATACAAAAAAAAAAAAAGAAACCACAAGAATCTTTTTCCATTCAAATGAAAAGAAAAAAAAACACACACACACATACACCTAAGTTGATTTTTAAGTAAAGTAAAAGTATTTATATTTATTCGCCTGAAGACTTTAAAGCATCATAAAGATAAGCTTTTTGGAATGTCCATTAAATATTTATGGAGTTGTACAATAATTTTTTTTTTTTCAGTTATAAGAATATGAAATGAAGATAAAAACAAAATAAGAATAAGCTAAAAATTATATATTTAAAAAAAAAAAAAAAGAAGAAGAAGATTTCTCTAATACGCGAAATATAAAATAAAATTTTATGTAGATGTAATGTTTGTTGTATGTAACAAAAGACAAAAATGAGGAACTTGAATCTCACAATTCTTAAAATGAAAATAGATTGTTTCTGTAAAACAAAAATATCATAAGAAAAAAATAAATATACCTACTTAAAAAATATACGGGAAAAGAAAAAAATAAATAATAAAAATGTATAGAAAAAATATCAGGTACAATAACCCCTTAACGACTTGATGATGATGATGATGAGAGTATAGTTGATTTTGATTCCCTAAAGATATGACTTGAAATACTTAAAACAAGAAGTAAAACGGATACAAAAAAAAAAATGTAAAATAAGAATAACAACACAAAAAATATTTATGGATGAACAATAAAACATGAGATATTTTTTTATAAAAAAAAAAAAAAAAAAAAAGTAAAAAAGGAAAAAAGAAAAAATTATAATGTCGTGATTTAAAAACACAAAATAGGGGATGTGTATTAAAAAAAGAAAAATCCTGGAAAAAAAAGCGCCATCTCTTACAGGGGAAGAATATTATTATTCTTATTTTTCTTCTTTTTTTTTTTTTTCTTTATTTGTATTCTTTTTTATTCTTTTTTTTTAATAATCTACTAAGGATGCTTATAATCCTAGGAGAGTTCGCATCCGTTCATTGTCTTATATTTTACTCTTCTCCTTTATTTTAACTTGCACAATAAAATCCTTCTATGAATTTTCTCCATATTTTTTTTTTTTGTCTTTTTTTTTTTTACTAAGAAATAACATAACATAAAGTCATGTACCCTTTTACAAATTAAACAGCTTTAAGAAGAAGGAGCAATATGTTATTCAAAAGATGTAAAAATATAAAAAAAAAAAAAAACAAAAAAAACAAGATATGGTAAAACATCAGTTCTTTTGGAATTTTTACTGAATTTTTTTTTTTTTTTTTTTGTCATGCAATTCATCCCTTATAACATTTTTATACGTAACATAAAAATAAAATATACATCTACACACACACACACACACACACATTGACAGATTAGTTCTTGATGATAAAATAAGTCGTTTGGTATTTGTATCTCAACTGGAAAAAAATTCTTAAAATACAAGATTGAAGTTCTCTTTAACAAAAAAAAAAAAAAAACACAAAAACAAAAAAAAGCAAAAAAAAATATTTAATACAATAATAAAACAAAACAGCTTTCGAGAAGAACGAGCAATTAAAAAATAAATAAATAAATAACGATGAAAACAAAAGAAAGAAGAAAAAAATTGGAATTTGGAATTTCAAGGAGTTCAATTAGCTCTTTTTGTAAAAGAAAAAGTGGATAAAATATAAAAGAAAATCACATTCTTGTGTACTTATCACTGATGACATCCTGAATTTTATGAATTTTTTTTTTTCCTTGATGATGCCAGTGTTTTTTTTTTTTTTTTTTTAATGTTTTATTTCAGAGATAATGCGAAATGTGATGAAAGATTATTTATATGCACCAACATACAAAATTTTAGTTTTGTATTCGAATGACATGCATTTAATGAATATCTGAAAAATTTTGTGATACATATGTTTGTTATCTTTTTTTGTTTTTCTTGTGAAGGCAAAAAAAAAAAAAAACAGGAAATAATGATTAAATTTGAAATAAAAAGCTCAACAGAATGACAGTGAATGAAAATAATACTACTGCTATGGTATGTATGTAGGTAGGTTCAATGTACGTTATGATGCCGTGGAAAAAAAAAAAAGACGAAAATGTATAATGAAAGATATTTTAGAAAAACAGAAAATTGCTCAAAGACTAGTTAGGATAGGAGGAGTTTCTAAACGGTTTTTAAAATCCTTAAGCTATTAATTATATTTTGAAAAATAATTTTTAAAGAATTTGAAAATTTTAATCGCTTTTCCCAAAGACAAGAAACATTTTTTTTTAATTTAATAATCTTCATTTAACATAAAGCTCAAAGTCTTTACAATCTTTTTATGTTCATTCTCTTACAAAAAATCCCTTTCTCATTATTATTCTACATTAAAATTCTAAATGAAAGTAGTTATTTAATAACATTATTTAGGTATACAATTAAAATTTCCATAACATGAAATTGTAAAAAAAAAATATTCTTTTATTTTTCTCAAGAAAAAAAAATTACAATCGAACGTTAAGATACAAACTAAAAAATTCAACAAGTGTTTTTTAGTTGTTTTTGTTTTATCTCTTCTTCTTCTTCTCAATTTAAATCTTTCAATTAATTCATATTTTTTCCGTTTATTTTGTTTCTATATTTCAAATCATAAATATTCCATTTACAATTTAAAACTACAATTTTATCTTGTAAAAGAGAAGAAAAAATAAAAAAAATAAAACAAAAACATACAAAAAAAAAAAAAAAAACTAAAAACACAACATTTTAATGGATATTCATAAAAGTATATATTGAAAATGTATCTGCAAATTTAAAATCTTTTTTTTTTTTTTTTTTGAACAGAAAAAAGATAGGAAATTGAATATCATTTTAAAACATTTTTTGATATAGTGTGTAATTTGAATCATGATTTCAGAAAATATCTAGGAAGTACACTTACATAGTACACGTTTTAAAGCAATTAATAATATCATAATTGCATAAAAGTACTACAAAAAAGTTAAAAAAAAAAAAAAAAAAAGTAAGAAGCCATAAGCAATAAACTGTGTTGTACCAGTATCATCGAACTACAATCGAATAAATTAAATCAAAACCGTAAAATGTAAAAGCAAAAATGAAGCAAAAAAAAAAAATAAAAAATAAAAATAAAATAAAGGAAAATGCTTCTCTCCTCAATATTCACCTGGCACAAAAGTTCTAAAGATATAATATACTTGAAGTACACATCGTTATATGATATGCCTCAGTTATGATGTTTTCCATTCGTGATTTTCATTCTAACAAGTTTGTAATAAAAAACAAAAATAAAAAAAAAAGAATTAAATTTAAAAATTCAAGTATTAAAATACTTTTTTCATAAGTAAAAGATGGTAAAGCAAATAAAGTGAAATACATCGCATTCATAAATTGAATTGGAACTTTTCAGATTCTTAAAATGAAAAATATTAAATTGAAAAAAAAAAAAAAAATTAAGAACATTCTGGTTTATCACATGCTGAAATTAATTTTTTTAAATTAAAAAAAAAAAAAAAATACTTTTCACTTAATATTAAATAATAATTCTAAACTCATTTACTTGTTAATTTACACCTTTTAAATGGCACGTACTGAAATTAAATTTAAACGAAAGAAAAAAAAATGTACGTACATACATATGTGTATAAGAAAATGAAATAATATTCTCAACACCTGAATTTAATTTTTTCGTTGCACTTTTATTTTTTTCTGTACACTTTCAGTGCATATCGAATTCATGATTCGTACAAAATCCTATTAAAAAATTAAAGTAGCGCATTAAATTAAATTTTACACCTGTGCATTATATATTGGTCACGTTTTTGAAAAAGAAGAAAAAAAAAAGAAAGTTACAGCAAAGAAAGAAAAACAAAACATTTTAAATTTAAAAGCAAAATCCTTTTGTAACCGACAGGGATGCTGTATAAGAAGATTTAATTTAATAATTTTTGTTACTAATTTTTTCTAGATTCTCCTTTACGTTCTTTTTGATTACAAAACATTTGTCTTTTTGATTCTGTATCACTCAGCCTCATAGTAACAAAATACTAGCAAAAATTAGCAAGAAAAAATTTAAAAATTTAAAAAAAAAGAAACCATCGAAATTATTTTAAATATTTCATGTGAGAAGGAAGTGGACATTTGGTCAGGATCAAACAATATTTTGTGGTCTAATAAAACGAAAAGAAAAAAATCCTGAATAAATAAAAAATAATTTCTAACTTCCGTTCTAATGAATTTTTATTTCAACAACTGTTTGCTTTTCAAATATTAAATTTTCTATAAAAAAAAAAAAATCTTTTTGTATGCTTTTTTAAAAACTTTAGTTTTAGTTTTCTAAATTTTTTTTCCGATATTAATTTCTCTTAAAAAAGAAAAACTAAATTTAGTTTTTTTCTGCAAAGCTTCCTATTTCATATTGTGTGATTTTTTTTTCCTCTAAATTTTATTCAACTTCCTGAAATTATATTTCCTAATGGTCAAACATTTAGAAAATCCTCTATTCAAACAAAAAAAAATAAATATTATTTTTGGAAATAAAATTAAATTTAAAAAAAATTTTTATTGTATGTATTTCAAAACTAAAGTCTTTCATTTGACTTTTTAGAGCTCTTTAAATTCTCCTAATTTCTCGTTTTTTTTTTAATAGAACAACTATTTGCTAAAAAAAATTATATAATTATGAAAATTCTAGATACAGTCATACTCATACGTAAAATAAATGTAAATAGCTACAATAAATGAATCCTTATATATGCATAAGGTACTCAACTCCTTCTATGAGTTTTTCTTGGTTATTCATGCATAAGTGTACATTATAGAGGAAAAAAATGAGAGTAATTATGTTTTTTTAAGAAAATCCTTTACAAATAAAAATGAAGTTTATTTTACTGATTTTCCTTTTTAAGTTCCGTTATAAAAGCACATAATATTCTTTTTTTTTTAAGTAAAAATTGTATCTAGATTTATTTTAAATTTTAAACGTCTATGTTTTCATTTAAAACAAGTCACCAAAAAACGTCTTAATTATTCATTCAAATTGAATTTTTTTCTAAAATATTATGAAATATTCACTAAATTAATTTAAAAACATTTTTAACGTGTAACTTTAATTTTTCTGTGAAATATTATTTTTTACTTTATAGGTTTTTTTCTATTAAGGTGCAGTTTAAAATGTATCATGTCTCTGGAAAAAAATAAAAATTCATAAATTTTGAACATTTGAAAAAGATAAATGGTTACAATTTAAATTCAATTTTTTAAATTAACTGTTTAACAAGACTGAATTGCTGGTTAAATTTATAAAATATTTCATTATGTCATGCAGAAAAAAACACTTCAACATATTTTGTGGTTTTAGTTTCACTAAACATCAGTTCGAAATCAGAAGTATCTAAGAGTGTGTATATACTTATTTATCGTGTTTTGGCTCTCTTGTGGTTATTTATTATTAATTTAGTATTATACATAACTATAAAACTACAGAAAATTCAATGCCTTAATGGACCTTTAAAGGATTTTGAAATTGAATGTTGAAAAGAAAAGCTTTAAAAAATAAAAGATACTTCATCAATTGGTTATTCAAGCAAAAAGATCTTAAAAGGAAAATTGCATTTTCAAGAGTATAATTTCTCCTATGTTCGATATAGCGAGTAACGAAAAGAAATTTTCAGTGAAATTGTGACCTTCAATAAGTCGATCGTTGACCCAAACCTTCTTAGGTGGGTTCAATCTTTAAAAAAATATCAATCTTTACCGATACTTTAAAATTAATGGAAATAACCTTAAAAGTAACTTAAACCCCAAAACAAAATGTCCAAACTGAGTATTGTTCATGTCATCATGTCACTTCTAACAAAATCTTCCAAACTACAC
The DNA here is from genome assembly GCA_939192795.1 of Bombylius discolor. Taxonomy (NCBI): domain Eukaryota; kingdom Metazoa; phylum Arthropoda; class Insecta; order Diptera; family Bombyliidae; genus Bombylius; species Bombylius discolor. The sequence continues at coordinate 48,545,881 of OW584240.1, read as the reverse complement.
AGACAGACATTACACAAAATTCACATTCTAAATTGAAATTCCCTTACAAGGAAATTAATGTACGTACTCATAATTTATTCATGCGTTCTGTACTGGACCATGATAACTTTTATCTACCTACTTACCTGATGATGCACTTAAATTGCATTTATTCCTCTCTAATGTAAAATTATAATCAAGATAATGATGATGACGATGACGTTGTTGATGATCACATAAAAATTGAAATGAAGAAAATTAAATTAAACCGCGACATAAGCATTTGATGTCTCTAATGAATGTTTGTCATCCATTTTAACGTTGTACCATTATAATAATAATAATAATCTGCTGCTGCATAAATGATGAGGTAGGTTGTTACAAGAAACATTGTGTTGTCTAAAAATTTATCCTTTTGTTTTTCTTGATTTTATAGTTTTTTTTTTTTTGTTGGTGTCTCCATCATGCTAACTAAACTATCTCATAAAAATTATTTTGTCTTGAAACATATTTTATTAGACAGACAGATTGCATGTGACAAGTCATTTTTATAATTTTTAATGTGGCACTAGCTATCATATTATACATAGGCAAGTTCACTGTATCTCAGTAGTTTATCTTCGTCACATATTTGCCGTTGTTGTTGTTGTTGTTGTTGTTGTTTAGGTGATAATTTTTGTGTTATATTTAAAAGTATATTATATGGTATACATATTAAATAAAAATTCGCCACACACATAGATACAAATTTTTCTTTCATCTTGAAAGATTTTATTTTTTTTGTTTTTAAACGTAAACGAGAATTAATAATGGTCTTTTCGTGTCAATTTCAAACAAAGCACATTACCTACCCACTTATTATATTATTGAAATTAAAAAGAAAAAGACAAAAAGTATAAGTTTAATTTTTTCTCATGTTTTACAAAATCCACTAAATTAAAATATAATTGAATAAACAAGATGTAATCAGATGAAATGATTCTGTTTTATTTTATCTTTAAATTCAGGAAAGTTAAGGTCTGTAATTAAATAACTTTTTTTTTGTTTTTTGCTTCATTTCTCTATTTGTTTCTTTAACATTAAAATCTTGACAGAAATTACCTTAAAAAGTTTATATCTCTTATATAATTTTTCCAATAAAAATACATTCATACACACATTATACAAGAATTCCCTTCGAATTAAGAACATTTTCTGTGTTCATTCATTTTTGGTATTTCTCATCAATTAAAATTCCATTAAATTCACAATAATACCTGTTATATGATTTTTTTTTTTCTGCTCTGAAAAGGCATCACATCATAAAAGTACATTTGAAATTTTATTATGTAGTTCATCAATTTAATTCAACAGAAAGGACTAAAAAAAAAAACGTGTATTAAATTGACAATGAAAATGTTGTTCAAAATTAAATCTTAGATACGTACGTGAGCCGAATTTCTTTCAATTACGATTGTGATAAAATTTTGTACATTATTATATTGCGTACACACAATGTCAAAAGGATTAAAAGTTAGATGACATTTAACAAGAAATATGTATGTATGTACGAGTATATAGGAATAATGTTAAATTGCCATTGTAATTTTAACAAAACGAAAAAGGACAACAAGAAAAGCATAAACCAGAAACTGATTTTGTAATGAACAAGGACTATGTATGAATGTTTTTCTCTTTTGTTAAAGCATTTCAAAATATAGACATAGGATTTTGTTGTTATTATGGAACAAAAAAAAAAAATAACTACTTTAATACTTAAATAAAATTCAAGCATAAAAAATAATTTCATCATTTATTTCTTCACATGAACTTTTATTATCCTGTAGAAATTTCTCATATGACCTAAATTAACGTTATCTTCTTACGTCCTTGTTTCATTCACATTGTAATCATTTTTATAGAATTTAGCTTCACAGTATAGTATATGAAAAAAATGAAGAAAAATAGGTATTATCAGTATCATTATTATTTTTTTTTTCTATTTTTATTCAACAAAAGAAAAAGGTCAAGCAGATTATAAGGTCATATCCTGATGATATTCTAAAATGTCTTCATTTTATGCAGATAATACAAACAAAAAAAATTGTTCTGAATACATGAATACAGACCTTTCAATTGCATTGCTTATCTTTTGTTATTAAAATATAAAGGATTCTCATTAGCTTTATCCCTGTAAACTTTTGTATTTTATGCAAGAAGATTAAGTTTTGGTAAAAATAATTGCACTAAAGGTCATTTTCATCGAACAGTATTAGTCTACAACAACAAACGATAGACAAATGATAAGAAAAGAGTGTATGTGTTTTTTTAACATCAAATGTTTAAAGTCCATGTTTTGAAGAGCTCCCAATCTTTTTTTAATCCATTAAAATTTATTGCTTTGACAAAATAAGTTTGGAATATGAAAAACAAAAAAAAATTGTGCGTTTAACTTCCACACATTTTGCAAACTGAAGTTGCAATATTTACAGAGTCACAGAGTATGCAATAAATATTAATTTTTTTTTTTCTCAAAGATAATTAAAACGTGATTAATAAAATTGTAAATTTTTGCAAAAAAAAAAAAATAACAACAAACAACTTGCAATAATTGGTCATGGTCAAAAAAACCAACAAAAAAATATTAATTTTCAATAAATTTTCGTTTATTGACAAGTGAATGCTTTTAAGTTTGTTTACAATTTTTTTATGAGTTAATTTTTATGCTTGTCATCGTATCTCCCATACGTTGTATTTTTAGAATTATTTAGATTTTTTTCTGTTTTTGTTGTCTTCATTTTATATGCCCCATAATCATTTACAATTTACATAGAAAAATCCATTCGACTTAACATTTTTTTTTTCTTTTTGTAATTTTTTTTTTTTTAAATTTTCAACACAAAATAAATTAATTGCATGATTATTAAAATTTTATTCGTTCAAATACAAAATAGAACATCGGTCGTTCCCATTTACAAACATCGTTGCATTTTTGTTTATTTACATTTTGTTTTTCTCTACGTTGATCAAAAAAAAAACAAAAAGTAATCATCGATTAATAGTCGTTTTGTGTCTTGTATGCAAATTACTTATAAAAACAACAACAACAACAAATTTAAAAGAAAAAAAAAAAAAGTACATAATATTTTTTTTCACTGTTTATTTTTCATGTTTATTTAATCGAACATATAATCGATAATTAAGAAAATGTTGCATAAATTTTTTGTATATAATTTTTTTGGATTTGAAAAAAAAACAAAAGAAAAAAAAAACAACAAAAAAAATTAATAGGTACATAAAATTTCAGTAGTTAACATTTTCAAAAAAAAAAAAAAAAAAAAAAAAAAAACTGCACATACAGATTATGTGTAATAAATTTGAATTTTTTATTTTGCACTGAAATTGTAAATTTATAAAACGGTATTTTGTTTATGTGAATAAGCTAAATTATTATTTTAAAATTTTTTGGTGGTTCGATAATTCGAAAAAAAAAATTAAAATGCTTTAAAAGAATAAATTTTTCAAGAATTTTTATTTTAAAATATCCGCACAACAAATGCAAAAAAGGATTTCGATCCATAGAGTTGAACAGTTTTCAGTGAAAAAAAAAATTTATTTTTAGGAATTGTCCTTAAAGCCAGAATCTCTTTTGTAATATAAAAAAATAAACACACAAAAATTTCAAACCATAATTTATCCAGTTCTTCGTGAAGGTCCTTTTTAAAGGTTTATTTTACAAAAAGTAAATCAAATGATTCTTTTAAAATACTTCATTAATTAAAGAGTTCAAAGAATTCTTAAAGTCTCAAGGGTTTTCTTTATCGATCGAAATAGGCTTAGAATCTCAAGTTAGTTTTTCTTTTTCAATCATTCCAATTAGAACAAAGGACACACTTCATTTGAATTGAAAAATTAAAAAAAAAAAACTGTAACGTTAACAAAAGTTTACACAAAGCCATTTGTATTAGTTGAAGTGTAAAATTGAAAATTTTTCAGTTTGTTATATAGTTTCCTTTTTGTTTTCCTGTTTTCGTTCTCTATAACATGTGACATTGACTGATGTGAAAAAAAAAACAATCTTCGATAAAACAATGATTTCATCCTTTTAAATTTGCAGTTTTTATGTTTTACAAGATTAAGAACCGTAACGATTTTTAATTGTTGCTCATAAATTTTTTTTTTTTTAACTTTAATTAAACGTTACGCAGCATCAATTCTTTCCTGAGCTTTTTTTTTTTTCTGTATTTGAGATAAAAAGAAATTGCTTTTTTTTATACTTTTTACTCCCTTTAATTATTTAATCTGTGTTGTTTTTTTTTTTCTTCTCAACATTTTCACGGTAATCAAATTAATTTAAGTTCATATCTCATAATCTGTTAAAACCAACAATTATCAGTAATAAAGATAATCTTCTTATGTATTTTACTCTAATTTTTTGAAAGACATTGAAAAATTAGTATACTCTCTCTGTATGAGATCTTTTGACCATCATACCACCATCAGATCAGAAAATCAAATTTTATAATTACTCAAGCATCCGGAAAATAAATCGTGTATCTTTTCAAAAATGATTATTATATACAATCATATGTGAAAGATATAAGTATGTGAATTGAGTTTGTTTTTTTTTTTTTTTTCCTTAAATCATGACACGAGTTAACAAAGTTTAGTTCATATTTGCACGAGAATAAACAATCTTTTTTAATCGAACAGATTTTACGCAGATTACATTGCAGATACACCAATCAGTAGCAACAAAAATGAAAAAAGAAACAAAAAACAAAAACAACAACCATAAACTGACTGTAATGTATCTGAAAAATCAGTGCTAAAATCATATAAATGAATTACAAATATTTTATTAGACCACCCAATGATTTTAAACAAACATTATAAATAAATGTCGTGTGTGCGTAATATTAAAAAAATTTCTTAAATATTTTTACAAAAAAAAAAAAAAAATGTAATGTAAGTAGTATGTATGTATAAAGGATCTGGATTTTCTTGTTTCAAATTGATTGAGTAGTATCTTTTTTTGTTTTTGTATGAGACAATTTTAAGATTTAATTAATTGACTTGACAGTTTGATTGAATATTTTTAATTTTGAAAATTATTACATGAATGTTGCAATTTAAAAAAAGGAAAAAAATAAAAGAAAGAATTTTTCTTTAAATACTTGCCATAATTTAGATTTATTTTTTTCTTTCAATTTTATTTTAAACACAAAATTAATTCATAACATAAATATCACAAATAATAATCGTTTATCTGGGGTCATGGTTGTTCTACATATATTTTTTTGAAAATATATATTTCATTGAAAATAGCTCAATAAATATACTTTTTAAGTATTTAAGATACAAAATTTAAAAAAAAAATAAGTATCTTTTTACTATATAAAGTAAAAAAATTTTATTTAAAGACAAATTACTTAACAATACATAACGTACCAATAGTCCTCGTATAGACAATAGATAATATTGCCGAAAGAAATATGGTAAATGACTTCATTCCATTGTGTATCCGTTTTTATAAAATACTTGAACAGATAGTAGTCAATTATTCTTTAGTGTATATATGTACATATATATTCTTTTTTTTTTTTTTGTGTAGAACTAAAGAATTATCTATCACAGACATTTTTACTTGTATGAACAAAACTTTATCATGCTTAACTGCTATAAATGACCAACTGAAGGATTGTTGAATAGAATGAATTGCGTTTATACTGTATAGATTGTATATTTTTATAAAAAATAGTGGGTGGGTGTGTTACATTACTATTTAAACACACAATTTCAATTGTATGAAACAGCGCGGTCTAACTTAAAAAGAATTAACATTTAAATATTTGAATTCTTATACTTTAAACATACGAGTATATACGACATGGTACTTTAAGGAAAAAAACAAAAAACAAAATAGAAAAAAAAATTGTAATAAGAAAGGTTATTTATTGTGTAGGCCAAGTAAAATGCATTTAAATTTTATCTAGATTACTATTTTACCACAATAATGCTTTGTTATTAGTTAAAATAAGTATTATTGCGCAAAAAAAAAAAAAACTACAAAAGCAATTAAAGGTTTGAGTTATATAGAAAAGTAATCAAATATTTAATAACATGTGGACTTTAATATACACAAGTTGACACATTTTTAGAGGCGCTTAATGTTGGACAAATACAATTTTATGACTTTCCTTTGTTTTGCCTTTTCTTTTTTTTTTTTTTCAATTACGTCAATTTTATTTGCCTAAGATTAATTTTGCTCAAGGTAAATTCTCTAATGGAAATGAAAAATAGGTTAAACAAATGGGCAAAGTTAGTGTCAATATTTTCTCTAAAACAAATACAAAAACAAAATACGATAGCAAATTAAAAGCAAAAGAAATTGTTGCTTTTGCAACTGTTTGACTTAACATTTTTGTTGTTTTTTTTTATACATTTTCAATCAGTTTCACACTTTCAATAAAATCTGTTTTGCCTACTAAACAGAATTCTTAACGAATCAGTTGATTCATTAATTTATTCCTTTAATCAAAAATTCTTCTGCTCGTTACAAGTTTCAATCACTAAGTCAATCTTTATTTTTTGTTTAAATTTAAAGACACAATCAGAATAAAAATCTTTTCAAAATTTTTTCCAATTTTTCTTCTTTTTTTTTTGCTTTCAAAGCAAAACAAAAAATGGAAGATCTTTAAACGAAATATTGAAATTTTTCAAGTAAAAATTTCTGACATTACCAGTATGTTGCTGCTTTTTTCTGGTTTGCTAGAGAAGACTCTAGCACCTGTCACTTCATTAACACTTTTATGCAACATGCAACATTACAAAGTAACAAAATTCTGCAACATTGTTACATTTTTATTTTTTCTTATAAAGTATTAATCTGTTTACTCATTATAAACCAAATTGTCCGGCCTTTTTTTTTTTATCTGTTCATGGGATCATTTTTAGTGAAACCGAAGGCAAAAAAAAAAAATTAAAAAGTGAACTTAGCATTTTTCACTCTCAGTAATTGGCGTTAAAATGCTTTAACCAAAGAAGATTACCAATGAAATGTTGTAAAATAATGAAACATTATAACAACTATAATAACAAAATTCAATATAAATACAATATGCCAACGTCCTTGATGTGATGTAGAAAATCAAAAAGTATCAATAACCACCGCATTAACAAGATCACTTATCCGAATACAACAGAACAGACACTTCATTCTTTTTTCTTTCTTTGTGATACAGGTAGATAGATATTGAACAGATACATTAGGAACATGAGTATCCATATTATGAATAATATCGCTTTTAAAAAATATCTGTGTTCTGTGTAATAGAATAATTCAACAATGAACACATAGTATGATAATCTGAATGTATCTGACTGATGTATCATTTATTATTAGTTTTTTTTTTTCTTTGTTAATCAATTGAATAAAAGGCGCTTATGCGTATTATAAGACATCACACCGTACTGCGATCAATAGTCTGATGATTCTTAAGTATCCCCCGAACTAAACTAACTGAATATACATTCATATGAGAAACCAATTTAATATTAAAACAACATTTTGTAAAACGGATGGAAATTCATTGATCATCAAAAAAGTCCAATGAATCTTATATAAAATCTGTATATACATAATATGTACAACGTTATATGATGATTATGATGATGCTGTGCTCTGTATGTAATGTTTTATGTAAGATTATGTTCATTGTGTGTGATCTGATTGGTAATAAATCATACACTCCGATAGGCAAAATAGAAACATTATGATTATCATGATGCACTTTTATAAGATTTCAGATTTTATTTCATAGTTCAAAAACGACCGAATAGTTATGATGATGATGATCATCATCATCATTACAAGAACATGCGGTTCTAAAGTATCTTTTGAATGTATCTTGATTCTGTCTATGTGTAGATATACAAAAGGATGATAATTTAACGTGTACAATTAGCACAAATTGCATTATAAAAATCACTTGACAGATTGAAGTTTACGTTTCTTTTCATGTTAACAAGGAAGTGATTCAAGAAAAGATATCTTCTTGATGCATGCAGTGAAGAACACTGTACCTGTATCTCTATGTATATGTATATGATGCTTTTGTGTATATAATATTCTAACTATGAAAAAGAAAAATTTCAATTAATCGATCTTTTAAATTTGTATATTATTAGGAACATTGTATGTCTATGTTAAAATAAATGACTTGAGACAGCATAAAAAACATATTCAAGTTCTAGACTCAAAGAATCTTCATGTGTCTCTGTTTTTTTTTTTTTCTTATTTTCTTCTTTTCTATGTTTAGATATTTTTCTTCCTTTATAAACAATATTTCCGTTATTTTTTTTCTTTTTTTTTTCTTTTGCTAGATTTTTATTATACGACTTAAATAAATTTCATGTAAACTTTTTTTTTTTTGTTTATCATTGTTATTGACGCCCAAACAATTTTATGATTTTATTTCTTTTATTTTTTTTTTTTTTTCGTAACAGTTAACATGAGAAATTCTAAGGAAACCTTTGCAATATCTATTTTTGGGTATCGTCATTATATTATACAGCGATATCTGTCCACATAATGTCAAATTATCTACATGACATTCTGTTGTATAGAATGAAACTCATAAACGTGAAATTGCGTTATACAGAAGCTATGAAAACTCATCCTTCATGCCAAATCATTTAACATCCTGTTGTAATAATTCACCATAGCCCACGTTGCGTTGCTAACAAGCGAATTTGTGATATCTTAAAAGGGAAAAAAGACACAATTATTATATTAACATTTACAGGGCGTACTTTTAAGGTATCTATACGTATTGAAATTTTATTTTAAAGCACGATGAAGATGACTGAATTTTACCTGTTTTAAATACCTAATACCTACTAAACATCAAGGATATGATATTCTCAAGGACAATTTTCTAAAATTTGATTAAACTCCCTGTTCTTCAAATGAAATTTCAAAATTTAAAACATTTCCACTAAAAATTGTCATACATCTGTCACTTACATTTATCATAACACAACTCTGTCATTCTACAAATCATCAACATCAAACGCATGAGGAGACCTCACGCATAATTTTTTAATGTATGTCACAAAATGCACATAAAATCTAAAAAAAAAAAAGAAAAAGAAAAACATAATTTCATCAAAAATATCATTAGACATCAAAAACAAAACATGAGAAAAACATGATGAATTATTTTACAGAATTCAAATTTTTTATCTATGAAAAATTTTAAAATCGATTCGACAAAAGTAAAACTTTTAATCTCATTTTACACAGAAGCTCATTCTAAAAATTAATAAAACTATGTAATTATCATTAAAATAAATGTAAGTACTTAATTTTGCATATTCTCTCCTCTATTTGGAATTTTTTTTTTTTTTTTGCTACTTGTATTTAATTTTTATTACAAAAAACCTACATGTTCCTTTAAGATAAAAACATTTCACATTTTTCTAATCTCTATGCATTTAAATTTTATTTGTGCAAAAAAGTAAAAATAAAAAAAAAATAATGTGTGTTCATAAATGATGTGATATTATCTTATTTTCTTTAAATAAATTTTTTTTTTTTGTTAAACTGTCCACCCCCACATGAATACCAACACATATACACACACATTGAATAGACAGTGAAACGCCACATTTAATGTATTAGTAGAACCGCCGCAGTAATAAACAGTAGCGCAATTAATTCAAAAAAGTGTAAGTTGTGCACTGTTTTAAGTGCATTCTCAGGTATTACACTAACTTTTTCTGTCACTTTTTTTTAATTTGTGCATAATATCTTTCTGTTTCTGCATTTATAATCTATTTTTCTACAATTCTCATATCTTGTAACTTTTATCAGTTTTTAGTTAGTTTCCTTGGTTTTATTTTCTCTATTTACCAAATACTCGTCTATCTTGTCGACACTTTGAAAGTGACTTCCATATGTTATGCGGCAACATACAAAAGTTTGTGCCTAAACATTATAAGTAAAACGTAACTACGATATTTTCTTTTCTATTCAAGTTTTTCTTATCGCAAAATTTTAATTCATGAACAACGTTAGTATTCCTTCTGTGTTTTTTTTTTCTTCTATTTATTTTCATTTCTCATCTTTTAAAACTGAAATCCTGAAATGAGCTAAAATGAAATTTAATAGCAACAACATAATATAACAAACAATTTTAATTAAAATACACATATGTATAAGAAAAAACCAGATTCTTCTTTTGGAAATTTCATAAGAAAATTCATTTGTAAATTCACCACTAAAATGCATATAGGTATGCTTATGTACATATCCATATAAAAAGATACACAAGCAACATATGTTAATGTAGAATATGTAATGAAATTTACAATACGTTACATGCCAACTGGCATAGTTAATGCATTTTATAAGTAATAGAGAACATTTTTAGACTCTTTAAGGCATATTTATCAGTATCAGTAAGGAATAAAAACCACAGAAGAAAAAAAAATTTTTTTGTGTACTTTTCAACATTGGAGTTCAAAAATTCACAAATATTTTGTATCTTTCGTGTGAGATAATTGTTTCAGTTTGAAACTTTTTTTTTTTTTTTTGAATACCTCAAATAAAATAAATGAGAAAATAATTAAATTGAAATATGGCATTTAAGGGAAATGTTCAAAAAGTGAATGTACTCGAAAGGTAAGAACTCTGATCAACTTTTAATTCACTTTTAATCATTTTAACTTGTATGCGAAAAAAAAAAAGATGCAATTAACACAATATACAATTCAAGTCACGCTTCACTGCTAAAATAAGTAAATTTTTAAGTGTATAGGTTGAATTTTGCCCTACCTTTTGAATTTTTTTTTAAATAAAAATTCTAACGGACACGAAGGACACATCAGAACAAAAAAAACTTTTATTTTTTGAAAATTAAAAATTATTTTTCAACAAATTTTATTTAACGACTTTCCATTCTACTCCACAGAAACATTGGACCATTATTTTTGTCTTAGGTAGTCTTGGTAATTTGTGACACACTTTCTAAGATATTTTAAAAGTATTACACTCTCAATTCCCTCGAACTTTTTCTTTATCTCAGTTATTTTTTTTACATTTTCAAAATGCATTCTACTTCACACCAGGTTTTTCTTGAAGGTACTTAAATTTATTTATTTTTTTTTCTTTTTCTTGTTCTATTTTATTATAAAAATATCTCACGATTTATTTAACCATCACGATACATCAGCTAAACTATGCAATGTGCTATGGCGGGTAATAGCTATATATGTAAGTGTACAAAAACTTAAAAAAAAAATCTTTTTACAGTTTCGATGATTTGAAATAATTTGTATGGTGATATTCTAATTTTTTTATTTTATTTATTGTTAAATGAAAAACCAAACAAACCAATAAATTACTTTGAACACCATTGTTTTGGTTCGAATTGCGCCAATTACCTTGAAAATAATGCATTTCCTTTTCAATAAGTTTCATTTCCGGAAGATGTACATACATTGACAACAATTTTTACGGTTGTAAATTAAATTGATTTTACTTTTTCTTTTTGTCTCATTTTAAAAAATAATGCACAAAAATTTATTAAAATTAAAATTTTTAAATTTCTTGAATAACTTGTTGCTGAATAAAAAAAAAAAACTAAATGACATTATAATTTTTAATTTTTTTTTTCAGCATTTCAATTTCCATTTATTTAAATGCATCCAGCAGCACTCTCAAAACTTCCATTTTCTTCTCATGTTAATGTAACAAAAGAGCTTTTCAAAATAAACAAAAGCTCCAAATTCAGCTGATGTTTCTTTTGAATTTCTTTTCTACAGAAATTATATTCTCAAACAGAAATTCTTTTCTTATGTTTCATTTTCATATCCCCCATTGGCCCCATGATTGAGAATTTGAGAATTTTCCAGTTTTTGTGCACCTCTCAAAACAACAACAGTATAACTCTAATACACATTTAAAAAATAGCTTTGATATTTTGCATTTTAGTAGCCGGTTTTTATCACGTTTTTTTTTTTAAAATAATTTTTATTAAATATCATGTGTTGTTTCATTATTTAATCGTTTCTTATAAAAGAAAATTTAAAAAAAAAAAAAGAAGAATTGTTTTCATGTGCTGAATTGCTGATTTACTCAATAATTTCCTTTATGAATGCAAAAATTTTAGTTATGTTCTCGAATTAAAAGTGGGAGGACAGCGATTCTTAACGATATGTGTTTGGTATTAGTTTTTGTTTTTTAAAAAAATTAAGAAATTTTTTTTGTTGAACGATTTTTTTTTTATGCAACATAAAAATTTGTGAAATTTTTCTTTTAGTATTCAAAAAAGGACTGTTTTTAGTGTAAAATAAACGAAGTGTCAATTTGACCTTAAAGGGTTATTACATGAAGCAAAACCATGATTTGTCGATAATGACTCCAGAAGGATCTTGAAAGAAAAAAAAACAAAAGTAGCCTAAAAGAAAGTAATAATTCTAAGGTATGAAAATTGAAAAGATGTGATATGCAACAACCAAATGTTAATGTACCGGGCTATTTGTTGTTATTGTTGTTAAACCGGTTAAAGTAAAATGCCTGCCGGGGACAACTTTACGTAAAAGGTGTGATGATGATGATGATGGGTTTTTAGTTTATTTTTGTACTTAAGAAAAAAAGTAGTGTTATGTATTATGCCGGGCTACAATTATTTTTTTGTATTTATTGTGAATTTGTTTTTTTTTTTTATTGAAGAAAATTACAATGAAAATTTCTAGAATTTGTAATTACAAGTGTAACCGTTAATTTTTAAGTGTTTTACATTTGAATAGAAAAAAATAAAGTGTAAAATGTAAATTTCTATAATTTTTGCACAATCAGTGGTAAGAAAGAATTTAGAAAAAGAAACTAAAAAAGTAGAAAAGAGTATCTTTTTGTTAAAATTATTTCATTCTTGTGATTTTATAGCTGCCTATGAAGTTAAAAATTAATAAATAAAAGAAAAAAAATACATAAAAAAGTTATTTAGCAACACTTACAAAAGTTAAAAGACCCTTAAAATTAAATGGATTTTGCTATGGCATTTAACAAGGTAAGAAAAAATCCTCTTCAAAATAAAAATAAAAATTCGATATAATTCCATTATTTTAATTTGAATGACAACTAATTTTTAACAAAGCTAAAAAACAGTTCACAAAAAAATAAAAAATAAAACCAAAAGCTGATTAAATAAACACCACACACCAGTTGTGTTACCTTCAAAACAAAAACGGGATACCTTCTAATTTTTTTTCTTGATTTTATTTCTTGACAATAAACTTATTGCTGATGCTATCAAATTTTAAAGACAAAATAAATATTATTTTCAATTCAAATAAAAAAAGGCAAAATAAAAATTAGGATAAAAAAAAAAGAGAACTTCGTGACTTGTGCAACAGCCATACTTCTGCATATTTCTTTGTATTATTTTTGATTTAAAATTCAAATTTTTTCAACAGTTCAATGTTTTGGTTTTTCTTCATTCAAATGCTTTAGATATCAGCTGCTCTACCTCAAAAACCCTTTTTCTTTTACAATTTTTTCCCCAATTATTTTGGTCTATTGCTCTTTGTATTGTCAACACTGCAACTGTCTTTAAGGTGCACATGTACAAAAATTTAAAAAAAAAAAAATGTATTAGAATACCAAACATTTTAGATCATTTCCTGATTTACGGCAAACGGTGGATTCATGCGCGATATACTTATAGTACATACATAAAAAGAGCAATGTGTATTTTTCCCAATTAGGTGTAGAAAATTTAAATTTAATTTAGGTTTTTTTTTTTCTCTTCTGTTTTTTAAACATGATGATCAATTTAAAATCACCTAAATAAATAAAAATAAAACGGACCACACATATACATACATAAACATTTGCATCCAGAAATAGAGATAAGCACAAAGTTTTTTTTTTATTTTCCGTATTTATTTTTATTTTTTTTTTAAATCCAAATTTAGTTAGCATTAAATACATGTTTTATATACATATTTAAATAAAATATCTGAAATGTTATTAAGTAGCTAAAGATACATGCTGAACTAAAGACAACGAAGACGACGACGTATATAGTGTTAATTTATTACTTGATCTTTTTAAGCTGCTACTTCTGGTTGCTTCTGTTACTGATGATGTTCCTGGTGTATCGAACTGATAATCACAGCTCACCGTCAATCAGTTAGAATGCTCTTTTTTTATATTATCTAATTTATTTTCTTTTTCCTTGGGTGACGATGAAGCCCGGAAGCAAATCTTAAAAAACTAGCACCTAGTTAAACATCATCAACAGAAATACACGACGAAGAAGAACTATCAAAGATGCTAATTATTTAACTTGCTTTTACATTTTTTTTCTCTTATTTTCCCTTTTTTTTTTTTTTAATTCAAATTCTTTTAAATGTCATGTTGTTTAATGTAAATTAAAATCCAGATCGAAATCTATATTTTCATCATCATCTTTAAAAAAAGGTCAATTGAAGTTAAAGTAAAATATTTAAAGAAAAAAATAAGTCAAAATAATTATTTGTAAACTCAAAAAAGGAAGAAAAAAAAAACAGTGAAAGAAAGATGAAGATCACACGTCAAGCATGAAAGATACTTTTAATGATGCACCAGATGTCGAATAAGCACATGTGTAATTACAAAATACACAAAAAAATGTTTGTTTTTAATTACTTATATTCTATTTTTAGAGGTCACAAACAAGGTATTTTAATTGTTAGAACGTTCATTTGAAGAAAATCAACATTTTCAATTTTTTTTTTACTTTCATTAAATTCTAAATGACGTGATCTTCGAAAAAAAACATCTTTTTTCTGTGATCTATTTGGTAATCGCCCACTGAGTTAATTTTTTATGTTAAATTGTAATTTTTTTAAAAATCACGTTAAATTAAGTAAAAGAGATCATCAAAAATAACAACAAAAAATATTAAAAAAAAAAAAAATTCAATATTCTCTAGATTGGCATTTTTATTGATTTGATTGTCAAAACAGAAATGAAAAAAACATTAATCCGGTTTAACGAATTTTTTTTTTTTATTGTTTTTATAAAAACAAAAACAAACAAAAAAAAATTAATGAATTGAATAAAACGTCTTTGTTTCATAAATAACTGATTATTTGATAAATAAATCGAAAGATCAATCGCAGATAACGTGCCAATTATAATTAATGGAGACTGTTGACACCTTAAAAAAAAAACAGATCAAAGTATGAAACAAAACAAACAAAAAAGAAGAAACAAATAACTTTAAAAGAGTACATGGAATTTGATACTGATTCTATTCTACTGTTGAATATGTTTTTGTTTTCTACTTAAATTTTTAATTTAGATTGAGACTAAAATTTAATAATTAGTTAACTGATTTAGTGATGAATTTTTAAAATATGATTTATAAGGCAATTTAAATTTTGTTCAAACTCGTTTCTTTTCTGTTGATAACAAAAATGGAGGATGACCAAGGTGAAGGTCATATGAAATTTCGGAATGAAATGAACTGAATGAACTAAGTAGAATGGACTGTTGAAGATTGAAAATTGAGGAATGTGAGGTGTTTTGCAGAAAAAACAGAATAGAATAGCAAAGTTATCTTCATTCACAAAACAAAAACCTTCTTTTTTCCTATTCCCTTCATTCGTCATAGGAACTTTTTATTAATAAATATTTCGAATCCAATAAAAAAGGATTCTTTTCACTTATTCATTGAATTATCTAACAACAATTCAATCTAATTGACTTTTTCAATAATATATCCCTTCATTTTGATTCATTTCCAATATAGTCTCATAAATAATTTAAAATAGATTTCAATTTTGAATGTCCTTTATGACCTCCTGCAAATATCATAATATTTTGTTAACAATGAACTTTTCAATTTTCAATATCAATAATTTCAAAAAATGAAATAAACGAACAAATTATATTTGAACAACAAAAATGACAAAGGACATAGTTACTATCATTATTATAGTTTTTTTTTTTTTTTTTGTTTTTCATCTAAACATGAAATTTTGTTCAATACTACATACCATCTAATTTAATCAATGCGTACACTTCAATTTAAATAATGATTTAGCAGGTGACAAATTTAATTTAATTTTCAATTCACTTTTTCGAATCAAAATATTCGAATACTTTATCAAATGAATCGGTACTGAAAGGTACAAAAAAGAAAATTTCGTTTAAATAATGATATTATGTATCGAATTCACGTATATTCATCATCGTTTTAGTTTCATGTATTATTTGTGTATTTTTCTTTCTCCTTTTCAAGGATAATTTATCATATATCATTTGAATAAAAACCGAAAGATTCAAAAAGTTCGCGTGTCATTCAAGCATTTTACCAAAACACAATTTATACATACATATGACGGCGATGATGATGATGATGATGATGATGCTCCACAGCAGCAATGCAGATACACACAATTCATTGTCGCAAATCATTAATCGGATGTATAATAGCATTCAAATCAATTAGCAAAATTCAAATGTACCTATAAAAACGATCGATCCCCATGTAGAGTAGTTTCCAACAGCGTGACTCTCCTTTTTTGTGAAAATAAATAGTATGTGTGTATCGACCTGATATGTTCACCGTTATGTACCTCTTAAAGTTTTTAAAGTGAATCCATGGGCGCCAATATATACCACCACACCCCAAAATCTACTTAAATCCGTAAACAATAAATAAATAAATACACAGTATATATGTATATATGTATGTATATATGTATGACTTATGTTCTTCTATTCATCCATACTTGGTCCTTCATTTCATCTACCATCGTCATCCAGCACCATCGCATCTTTTTTATTTCTTTTTAAACTTTATTTTATTATTGCTTAGTTTTTTTATATATTTTACTTTTTTAATACACACGTTGTTATTTTATATTTTATTTCGATAGTGAGATTTTAACGATATATTCATTCATTTCGCATGAAATTTCATGGAGCACCATGCTGTGAGATAAAAATCATCTTTCTCAGAATATGAATTCAATAAACGAGTGTTTTAATAGATAATATCTGATGGATATTATATTGGACTAACTATATTATTTATTTTTTTCTTACTTGAAGAGACTTAATATGGAAAATTTACAAAGGGTTTTACAATTTTTGTGTCCTCTTATCGTATCGTATCTTGGATAATAATCGAATAAAAAAAAAAAGTAGTAAGAAAAAAAATTTTGTCTTTCTGAATGAATTTAAAGGAAATGAAAGAAGTAGAAATTTTCCTTCTTTTTGAAATTCGCCACGTGTGATTTTTCAAAACTTTTAAAAATTATTACCACGAAAAATGAATTACGTATACTTTGTATAGATTTTAGTACGTACACGGATTTAGAAACAGGTGAAATGTGTTTCATATGAATGACAAATGAGATTAATTTTCTATTTAAAAGATTATTTTCATTTTGAAAATGTCAAATATAATGACATTTTAGATTCTTAACAAAATGATCATTCTTCAAGAATTTAAAGTATGAGATACTATGCTCCTGAAACCGATTCTTTTTAAATATTCTTAACTTTTTACATTCCAAAGTACTTCTTCCAGGCACACAGACAATATTTAGTATTGCTTGAGACTTGGGAAAAAGTTGAAGTACAAGAAAGTTTAAGATAGTTAAAAGTTTAAAAGAAAGGACTTACCAAACCTTATTATGCGTTTAGAGAAAAATGCCTCTATAGTTTTTCAATATCAAAATCAAGAATAATATTTAATCGTTGCCACAGTTTTGTATTCTAAAATGACCATTAAATTAAATAAATAGATTTTTTGGTCATTAAATTTGTTCAACTTAATAAGACTTCAACGAATTTCAAATCGCCTTCTCATCAAATTTAATGAGAGCCCAATTCAAATCTGTCAGAAGATTAACAAGATAAAAACACGACCACTGAACAAAAAAATTAATCATTTTTATTTCATTTATTTCCAAATTTTTTTAAGATTTTTATCAAATACTCAACTACATTTTCATTATTTCTTTTTTGTCACCTGTGAATCAAAATTTATAACATGTCATAGTCGAAATTATTCATTTTTTATAATCTCAATTATTTTTTACCATTTTCTTCACCTTCATAAATTTTTCATTTCAATTATACGATGAAAATTGTCACTTTAGAAGATAATGAAATGAATATTTTTTTTTTCTTCGTTACAAAATTTTCATAATGACTAACAAATTTTACCAAATAAATCATCATGAAGGTTAGAATGAAAAAATTTGAAAAAAGAAAAAGGAAAAAAAAAAATAGAAAACTCATACGCGACAATGACATTCCTCTCATTAACTTGAATTTTTTTTTTTTTTTTTGTGTTTTTGAAAATTATTTCATTCATGTTTTTCGCGCTCTATTTTTTTTTTTTAAATTCTATTATTTTAAATGTTTTAAACTTATTTTTCCCACTCTTCCTTCTTGCTAAAGAGTACATATGATGTCATTGAAACAGACCCAGTTAGTTGATGATGGTTTTTTTTTTTTTTTTTTTTTGTTCGAAGTAATAAATTAGGATTAAGTCTATCACCATCATCAGCATTTTATAAAATACTAAAATGATAATGATGAATTTTGTATGGGATTAAAGAAAAGACAACGACACATTCTCGTACATATACATATGTGTGTATTTAACATACATAACATAAAAACCATTAGAAGAAAAAATAAAAATTTATAATAATTATTCAATTTTCAAAATAAATGAATGTTATTCAATTTTTCATCTCATAAAAAAATTAATATGTATATATGTATGTTTTTTTTTTTGTTTTTACGTTATTTATTTCTGAGTCTCATGTGGGTGCTAAATGTATGTGATGAAGGAAATTCGTTATTTTTTTTTTCTTTCTGAATAAACTAAATATCCATCACACACATATTAAAGCCATGAAATATTAAAAATGAAATGAAGATGAAGAGAAAAGGAAAAATAAAACAAATAAAACATTAAATTGAAATGTGACCCAAGACAAATCAACGTTAAAATGTTGCCATTTATTTTGTATTGAAGAAAAAAAAAAAAAGATACAGTAAATTTTGAGGGATTATAGTAATGGATTTTTAAATAATTTAAATATTTAAATTATCAGGAAAAAAAAAGAGTTTAACTGGAACACAATTTTAAATGTGAAAAAATAAATGTTTAAACAGAGTAGATTCTTGGAAATCTTATTAAAGCAGAGCTTTTGTATTTGAAAAGAAAAAAAACGAGAAAATATAAATTTAAAATCCATCTGAATATTTTTTGTACTTAGTTTTATTTTTTGAGCTTTTTATCCGTAAAGACTAAATTAGAAGATTTTAAATAAGTAACCAGATTTTTTGAGAAAATTCAAATTTATATAAAAAATGAAATTCTTCGAATTTTCGAACAGAAAAACAAAGAAAAAATACAAAATAAGCACGAAATTAAAACACTTGAAATTTTTATTTAAATATAAATTTTATTCTAAAAACAAAATTTTCGTGGAATCTAGTCTCGTACTAACCTCAATCCTTTCACTCTAAAAATTTTGAAAATTTTCTTATAAAATCGTAATTTAAAAGCTAACGAATAAAACAGACACAATCGAAAACAAGATCAATTTCATTTTTTGAACTTTGAATTTTGAAAACATTTTTCATTATTTATTTATTTTTTTTTTTCTGAAATAAAAATTTTAATAATATGTTTTTCTGCATTCTTCCTATTACTTATCATTCATAATTCATAAATTTTACTTTTCAAATATTTTCTAGTACATGTATCTCCCTTTATCTACTCTCTTTTCCCCTTTTCCACCCCACCCACCTCCGCCGACATTGTGTGATTGTTGTTGTAACATAAATACCGCCCCATACTATATATCGTCATCATCCGACATTGGAATTTATATAATATTTTAAACTGAACGTGACCATTTAATTAAATTTTAAACTAAAAGTGCATGAGAAACAGAAAATGACTCTTGTTATAAACTTATTCTTCTTCTTCTTGTTTTTTTCCATTTGTTTTTTTTTTTCCTTTTATTTTATTTTAGTTTATTTTATTTGAAAAATGTTTTTTTTTTTTTGATAAACTTCCTAGTTGTTGTGTCCACAAAATATTGTACATATTGTTTATGATCTCTTTTCTAGCTTATTTTCGTTCTTTTTTTTTTTTTTTGTTTTACATTTTTCATAATATAAATTCATATTCAGATTTATTATAATTCTCTTGTTGTATAAAAGTTTTGATATTTCGTGCATGAATTTCATGAAAATACAAAATTTTTCTTTTGTAATGTTGAGCTAGTATTATAGAAAGAAGAAGAAGAAAAAAAAGAAGGGGGAAGAAGAATAAATGAAGAAAACGAATTTAAATCATAATTCTTAAAATGTGGACAATTTTTTGACTTTTTCAAACTAAGAAAATATGAAATATTTCGATTGTGTACCAAGAGATCATCAAATTATCATATTTTTAAAAAGACATAACTATAAATAAAAAAGAATATTTCCTGCAAAGGATATATGATAGAAATTTGATTTTTTTTAAAATAAGTTATTTTTAAAAAATATAAAATTAACGGAAAAAAACTAAATTTCACTTCAAGAATAGTACTATTATAATTCCTTTGTAATAAGGCATGAATTAAATAAAAGTTTAACCACAAATAAATGAACAATATTACTCATAAATATGTACGTTTATATGTATGCGCTATTTTATTACAATTAACAAAATCAACATTGTTTTTTTTTTATTTATTTATTTTTTTTTTTATTTTTTTTTTGTGTACATTGCCATTAAGTTCAAATTTTTTTTTCTACTTTCTTACATAACATTCGAAACCATTAAAAGTTTTCAATATCAGAAAAATAAAAAGTATGAAAGAACAAAAAAAAAAGTATTTTCTATGCACGCCCATTCAATAGAACAGGTAAACAAAAAATGAATAAATTCTTTTTTTTTTTTTCACCTGCACACCTTTCTTTTCTTTATTCTTTCTTTTTGTTGTAAGTTTTTTCTATTTAGAAAGTCAATAAAACTTTGAAAGTTTTTTTTTTTTTTTGAGAAAAGAAAATATGTTCAAGTTTCCTGTTAATAACTATAAATACCATTTTTAGTATAATTGCGATAAATGATTGTTAAAATGTTGTTCTTACAAAAACTCTATAATTTATTTCATGATTGTTTTTTTTTGCTTTTTGAACATGGATTTTTATTAGGTTGTTTTGTTTTGTAATTCGTTTTTATTTTTTATTCAGTATTATTTTATTTAAAAAAAAAGTGTACGAAATGCTGTGGAAAGGAAAATAAGGATAGAATTTAGAAATTTTAAAATCTTCTTCAGTTCTGGAGATCACTAACAGAAGAATTTCAGAAGAAAAATAAATTTCTTCAGGAAAATTCAGGAAGAAAAGTTACCAAAAGCCTACTAGTTTTTGTCTTCAAACAATTTAAAGAATAACAATTATTTATGAAAAGAAAAAATTCAGAAAAGCCAATAATTTTAAAAGATCCTTTAAATTTAAGTTACAACGAACCAATTAATTTAAAAATAATAAGCCCTCTCAAATTTTAGCCAACCCTCCATATTTTCTTCACATATCTCTTCTATATACTTTACACATTCTCAATTTAATAATGAGCTACTAAAGTTTAACAGAAAAAAAAAAGCAAAAGTTGATCCGTTTTTCAAATAACACATGGCAAACAAACAAGAAACAAGATCACCTTCATCCACACATTGCAGACTCTTGCGTTTTGGCTTTTTTTTTATTTCTTCACATTAACAAAAATTCCTCTCATGAATCTCGAATATCCTTTTAGCATAATATTTATCGTATCAATTGTGAAAAAATTAGTTCAACTTAATTTACAACATTACCAAATGACTAATTTTAAATCATTCATTCGTCCCATGCGTGTACAAAAAACTTTCAAAAAAAAACAACAAGTTCCCATTATTTTATTCTTGTAGAAATTTTTCTTCCTTCCTCCCTCCATTCCTTTACATTTCTTCTCTATATGTAATTTTTTATTTGTTTGCCATTTTTTTCTTCTACATACTTTAAATATAAATAAAAATGCAACAATGATGGTGGTAAACAGCAGTAGCAACAGCTCAATAGCTTTTTCTTGAAGTGCAACCTAAACACCATTTTAACCATCAACAAAAGAGCCTACCGAAAATGTGTAAATGCACTTTTCTTGCACGCATTCGCATGATTCTCATTCTCCAATTTCGTACTTACATACACATATATTTTGATCCCCTACTACTGGTTAACTGGTCTTTTTTATTGTTTCATATACTATCCTAAATCTTCCTAAGTATACTTGAATAACAGGCTGCTGTACCAGTATCACCTTTTCACGAAAAAAAAGGCCAAATAAAAACAAAAAGACAAAAAAAAACTTAAAATGTGAACCCTTTTAAAAACGGTCAACAACATTAAAAGAAAAAAATAAAGACCATAGGAGTATAGGACATGTTGTCGTCGTCGTCGTCATCGTCGTCTGTCTCGTCGTTTGCAATGGATTCTTTTACCTTTTGAATATCCTCTTTTGGCATTTCACATTCTTAAAGGAAAAAAAATTGAAAATAAAAAAAAAACATTGAAAAACTAGCTTTTGAAGCATGACGATCAGGAAGATTTAAGATATTCGACAAAATCAGCATCCAGTACGTTTATTACTCGGTACTCTTACATTACGTACACATGATGATCTCAAAGTGTGTATGTTTTTCAAAGATGATTGTTAAATTTGATTCTTCTAAGTACTTTTTTATATTTTGTTATTATGAAAAACTTTTACAGTTTAAAGAGGGTTTTACAGGATGTTCTAATTTAAAAAAAAAATTCCTTAGTCTTGAAATTTAAGAATCTTTTTTTATTTTTGCAAAATCTCAATGTAACACGACATTGTTAAATTTTTTTTCTGAAGTGAAAAGTTAGAAGACAGGTTTTCTAATTATACTTTAGTTCTGCTAATTCAAATACCCTGTACCGTATAACATTTTAAATTTAAAAGTACATATATAAAAGTAAATATAATAAAAATAAAGAAAATTCATTCAAGGTACTTAAACAGCAGCAACAGTTTTTTTATGTTGCAGAAACTCTCCTCCAGTATGTCAATGGCTTTTTATATATTATGTACCTACAGAGACATATCAACTTTTCCTTAAACAACAAAAAACAACAATAAGATTAAATACATTGCGCATGTGATAGATACTTATTTTTTGTTTCTTAAATGTTAAATATTTTTGTATTCGACGACCATTACTTATAAACTATATAAAATTGACCTCAGTCTTTGTTTTAGATGCTTTTTTACTCTGTTACATTAAAAAATAACATGCAAGTATGCATTTTCTTTACACACTTATTCTTGAATAGTAAAACAAAAACGAAAAACACATAAAATATTAGTAGGAAGAAAAAAAAAAGATACTCGATAGAATAAAATTAAAGCTGAAATAACCTCATCGTCTTCTTAAAAGAAAAAATAAAAATAATAAGAAAAAGAATTTCTTTAAAGTTAAATTCACTTTCCATTATAACTGATCTGTGTTGCTATTATTATTTTTTCCTTTTTTTTTTTTTTAATTTTTGCAAAACTAAAAGAGTTGAAATGCAGTTTATGTTACATTATTGCATGTCTTGAGATTCTTGAATCTGTAAATAATGCTGGTACAGAAAAAAAAAATAAAGAGTTTCTCTGCAGTGCAGAGCGTTCCTCTGTTGTTATTTAAGCTGGGCACGACCGCGAATTGATACTTATAAATATAAAATAAATAACAAACACATATGTATGATTTAAATATGTGTGTTATACATATATGAGTTTTTTGTATTGACTTAAGTGGCAGACACATTAACTAAATTTGATATGGATCAAAAGACGATAAGCGAACAGTGGAAAATATATGCTTTTTTTCATACATTTATATATGAGAGCGCAACTAAATGCAATTTTTTTTATGATGTTGATGAAGAATCAAGGTCGGATTTGAATAAATTTTCTTAAATATAATAGATGAGTATATATCTTGAAAACTTACTTAGTTTCACATTATATAAGTTTGTTTAGTAAAATATGAACTCAAAAGTAACATAAAAACAAGGTTGGGTTAATTTTTTATGTAGGTACTTAATGTATGTATAATCAAGTATAATCTAAAATTATGCATGGAATTTTTATAATTTGATAAGCTAATAAGATTTTTTTTTTTTGCTGAATATTTTGTATCAAGATTTTATTTTTGAAATATGATTCTTATTCCAAGTTTTTACTAAATTTAGTTTATTTTTCATTTCAGAATTTCAATTGGATTTTATTGAGAACGTCCTAAAATGTGAGTATTTATTTTTTTTTCCCTTAATTTATTTTTAAACAAAATGCTTGCAGCAAAAATGATACACGTTTTATTACTTTAAACTTTATATTGGCCTCTCACAGCAACGAAAATCACATCAATGACATCACCTCATCGTCATTTTAATCAGAAAATCAGTTCAATATATAAAAAGTATGTCTCACTTTAAAAAAGCAATAAAAAAAATTATTTTCAGTTCCTTAGAGAAAATAAACAAAATCTTTTTCCCACGTTCAATCACAAACAAAATGTCCTTTTACAAGGATTTTTACTTCAATATTAAATTCAATTTAAATTCTCCTTTTCTCAAAGTCAAAATTGAAGATTTTCTTTTTCAAATTTACTTTTTTTTTTTTATCTTTTTTTAGAATTTCTATAAAAAGAATACAAGATATCGTAAAATGATTTTCTTATAAAAATTTTAAGGATCTTCGAATGTATGTATATTTTTATCCGCGAGATACAAATATGTTAAGGTACTTGAACAGATTTTCTTTATCAAGTCAAAAGAATATCTCATGAGAATATATATGTATGTATGTACATATGTATCCTGTGCATAACGTAAATATCAAATCCATCTTCCTTTTGAAAAAAATATTTTTCTTTTAAATAAAACCTTTTCGTTTTCCTTCAAGAAAACAAAAATAAAACGTTTATATTTTTTAATTTTTGTGACAATATAATGTTAAGCAATATGCCACCATATACATATACATATGTATGTATTTATCATACTCCTCCAAAAATGATACTTTACATGATTTTTTGAGTATGTTTATGAAAAAAATGCGTGTTTATTAAAAAATTTCAACATTAGCAACAACAACAAAAAATTAAATCAAGTTTCTGAGATGAGAAGCAATTTTTATACATTTTATTTATCTTCTTTTCTTCTTTTTAATTAAAAAATGAAAAAAATCCAACTTCAAAATACAAAGATGTATGTATAAAAAATAAAAGAGAATAAAAATAAAAATTTACTTTAAATATGTATTCCTTGAAAGTTTATCTTTATGCCAAGGTAACCATCAATTATCATAATTCATTCTCTAATTCCATCATCCATTACCGCCAATCATTTTTATATTCTTTAGACTTAAAGTAGATATCAAATCACAAAATTACAGTCATAATATTATTTAATTATGATCCATTGAATACTTTAATTGAAAAGAAAAAATATATGTATATACTACATTTTTTTTTCTTTTAAAGATTTTATTCATAGATAAATTGCAGTTAAAAAAAAATTGCATCTAAGAGGATATAAAAAGAAGAAAAAAAAGCAAGATGTATATATATATTTTTTTTGAAATGAAAATAAAACGAAAATAAACAGGAAAAGGAAACCTTAAAGAAATTTTTCATAACAAGCAGATTAGCAGCATCAACACTAAAAGCAAAAACAACACAGACGACAACGTAATCTCTGTGGACCATTCTAAAAAAGCATTTATATGATGAACAATAATTTTTTTTTTGTATTTTCTTTGACCAAATCTCCTACGTTTTTTTATATATTGAACTTCACCTTAAAGTTGACTGACACTAAAATGCGACATCGATCAAAATGCTCAAAACCTGATCTTGATGACATATGTCAATAAATTGATCAGATAAATGATTCAAGTAATAAAAATATATAAAAAAGAAAGAAAGAAAAAAAAAGATAAAAAGAAGGTAAAAGTAATACTAATCTAAAAAAAATAAATAAATAAAATGAAATAAATAAGAGAGGACATACATTATTCGCAAGTTTTATGGTCAATTAATTATTAATAATAAATAATCGAACATTGGAGGATAATTTTCTTTCATTTTTCAATTACATTCTTATTCGTTGACCAAAAAGAAAAGAATAAATGTACAATTGAGTATAACAGAAAATAATACTTGTCCAAAAAAGGTTTATGTACTTAAAGTTGATTTGATGAAATTTCAAAATCTTTATCAATGCGATATTAAAACAATGAAAAAGATCATTATTTATCCT
This sequence comes from Bombylius discolor, assembly GCA_939192795.1. NCBI lineage: Eukaryota > Metazoa > Arthropoda > Insecta > Diptera > Bombyliidae > Bombylius > Bombylius discolor. Next base: position 48,519,528 of record OW584240.1, on the reverse strand, counting down.
TTTTTTCTCCTTACATTTTTTTTTTAATTTCCAAACAATTTTATAATGTTTTAAAAATTTATGATATCATTTTGTTCAGAACAAAGTGAATATTGCTGTTGTATAATTAGCATTTTTCGTTTTTATCTAATAAAAAATTTAATATGTCTTTGAATTTGTTTTATTATTATTTTTTTTTTTTCATTATGAAGATGGGCCCATACAGATTATATTTTGAATATAATACATGAAAGTTTGTATGTAGAATGTATTATTTGCCTTTGAGGATGATAACATGAGTCGAAAAGTACCTTTTAAGTTCGAGTGTGCTAATAATACAAAATAAAAAAAAAAAGCTCAAACAGCTGCTACCTACATATATCTAGTCTTTATACCTTAAAAGCATAAGGATAACAACGTTTTCCATTTATATAAGTATATTTTGTCTTAACACATACCATATATGGCTTACAGCCACCTCCTAAAATTTACCATTTTATTTCGTTCTTTTTTTTTTTTACTATTTTCCTGTACCTATGTGTGCTCATAATATGTGTACGCACAGCTTTGTAAATTGTTAAGTGGGAATTTTTTAGCGGAATCGCGATTATACAATAAGACCGACGTGCCAGAAGGGTTAAATTCAAAATGAAGAAGGATTTTTCTTTTCTTCTTTTTTTTTTGCAAATACTTTTATACAAACAAGACCGCTTTTCATTTGTATTACCTTCATATTCTTTATCATAGCCAACATATACATACATACATATGTGTTTTTTCATAAATATTTCATTTTTTAACTGTATGTTGAACGGATTATGAATTGTAAAGCATCGGAACTTTTTTAAAGTTCCATATAAAAAATGAAATCGATTTTTTTTTCTATTCCTTTCATATACGTAAAGGAAAATTTGCTTAAGTTGACTTTTCCAGGTAGACATTATTATTATTATTATAAAGTATCAAAGTTCATCTTTATATATCATACATATAATCCTTGTGACTTCAATTTATTTAAATGCCATCAGTTCAAAAAACGATATTCTGTAACAAAAACTTATTCATTTGTTATTGATGATGGTATCATATAATGTAAACTTACTATTGAAAGACTTACATTTCTTGTAAATAAAAGAGGGAGGATAAAGTATTTCACAAAAAAGAAAATATGAAAAACCTATTTTTATATTTCCTTACAAATCCGCATAAATCTTACGACCTTTCTTCATTCAATAAATTTTCCTTATACATACTACATTTTTCTTGCTGTAAAAAGACACCAAATTGCAAGATTTTCTTGCACATACACCGTGTGTGTGCCTTTTTTTTTTTTTTTTTGCTTTTCTTGTTGAGTCTTGTGACTCTTTAAATTACCATAACTTCTCAAATTTACCAAAGATTTTATTTCAAAAATAAAATAAAAAATAAATGTATAAGAACAAGCAATAAACTAAAAATGAACTATAAACGTTACCTGAATTGAGTTTCGATTGGAATATGAATAACATGGGATTGAATTTGTGTTATATTTTTGCAATGAGGTAACATATTCTAATATATTTGAAGTTCATTTTAATTTTATAGATTTCGATCGAATATTTTAAAATAAAAGGAAAAGAAAAAAACAAAAAGAGAGTACATATATAATATGTAAGTGCTGCTGCTTCAAAGATTAATGACAACCGATATTCAACTGGAGTACTCCGGTTCAATCCAAAATGTTGTGTATAGTATTCCTCTGTAGGGTGATAATCGTTCAAACTTGGAATGATGAAAACTATATTTTACATATTCATATGAGGTGGAACACATATGTGTATGTATGTACTTATGTACGTTCGAGTATGAGTAACGGCAGCAATAGTATATCATTTCATATTCATGCTGACATTATTTCGATATCATCATAGTGGTTTGGTGCAATGATATATTGAATTCTTTGAAAATATTGTGTGTACAAATATGAATAAATAAAGGTGTTTGGAATACATGAATGGAAAATTCTACTATAAAATATTGCACATCACATATGTACGTATACCAAAATGATATACCTTCGCATGTCTTTATAAGTGTAATGAGAATTTTAAGAAGGAGTGTATACACAAGCAAGCTTCTTATTATTTGAGTTATGATTATATTACAAATGTCATAAATTATTGAAATATGAACTGTACAAAATTTGCATGACAGAGTTCTTGATGACATTCTTTTAATATGAGTTCATCGTTCATTATCAAATTGTATCTAAATATTTCTTTATGTTTATTAAATATGTTTTAAAGCTTCAAATTCTAAATTCTTCAAATTACAAATATTTTTTGTGTGTTAAGGCATTTTTATTGTACACACAATAAAACAATCTTTATCAGTAATCTAAAACCTCTTATTTAGATATCGAAAACAATTTAATGTCCAGAGTTTAATCGTCAAAGTGTTGAAAAACATGAGAACATTTAAATATCGTTTAGACTAGAATAATTTGACCTTCCTTTTCAGTAACTGAACAAAAACTTTTTTTTTAAATTTATCGCATATTTTTTTAATACCCGAAATGCGTTATTCAATATTTGCAAGACCACCAACATCACAGAAAATTTTCATTTTATTTTTTTCTTCGACAGAAATTTGAGATGAATTTAATTAACTGAAAATACACAGACCCTCCTTTAAAAACAAACTTTTAAATTTTGAAACGATTATTCTCATGAACCTTTGGAAGACATTTAGACAGAAAACTATTCTTTGAGAAGTTATGAGTCAAAATACAATTTTAAAAAATGTCCTAAAATTTAAAAAATATTTATAACTCTTTTTTGAGATGTTTTAATTCATGAATTCATCTTTTTTCTCTTAAATATGCTTTTGCCTAATCATTTATTTCAAAATATTAAAATTAAATTGAATTTATTAGACCGGAAATTAAAATGCTTTGCTAGATTTTCTATGTACAAATGTGTAAGAATGTACTTCTTAAAAGAAGGATGAGAATAAAGGATGTGTGCCAAGGAATCTCACATTGTAAATTTACTTTGAAGAATAAGTTATTATTACTTGCTTAAAGCTATTTACATGTTTTGTAAAATTCATTTTACTTTAACTTCTGTGGAATCCTTTGCAAAGCTTTAAGAATTTAATTTTCTTTTTTAAAGTATAAAATAAGATATTAATAGGGCAGAAATCACACACACATGAACACTTCATTAAATTCTCCAAAAGTTATCCTTAAAATTAAAAAATTAAATTAGAAGAAACATATGGAATTGTCTGTCTGAGATTAAAAAATCCAATTGAATGAAATAACTGAATCAGAACCAGTTTCATCGTCTGTGCAATCTAAATTCAAATGAACCATCTACAGAACCTCATCTCAATTGTGTACTTTGTACATTCATAGCGTATTAATTTATAAAACTATAATCTCACATTCAAAAAGTATTGCATTTTGATTTTATAACTATGAATATTTAGGAATAAGAATTCATGTCTGAATTTAAATTCAAATCAGCAAAATCGAAGATCTTCTTACTTCCTTGCCTGTTTTGCTGTCAGATGGACGAACATAATCAACTCAATTCCATAGCAAGTTCAACAACAGCACAACACTAAATCGTGAGGGGGAGGTTTTGCTGTGAAGAGAAAGAGAGTTTCAGGTAACACACGGTATTAAAGTAATTAATAACATCATAATTGCATGAAGTAAACCGAAAGTACATGCCATTAGCTATTACCTAGGCCATAAAGGTGTATCAAAAACATCGAATCAAACTTTTAACATTGCCTTCTTGGTACCTATACCCGTTTGGTTTACGTTATGTGTTTCTGATGCACAAACTTACGTACATTGTACAGTGCCATGCTATCGTGATTCTTATTCTAACAATAAGTGGATTGGAGTTGGATTATATTGGCATCAAATGTATACCGTGGACGACGTATAGCCAAATGTAATACCAAAAACGTAATGGTATAACTTGAGTTATGATAAAGAGGTGAACTTTTTTTTCAATTTGGAAGAAAAAAAATCCAAGAAGAAAAGACATAAACACAAGAAAAAAAAATCTTAAAAGCAATATCTTAAAATAAAAAATTAAAAAACAAAAATTGCCATCTTAAAGGAGAAGAAACTTTAACTTGAACTCACAACAGGTTTTGCAACTTATCGGTCGAAAGCCTGGCTTAACCTAAGAAACAAGAGACATTTTGTTCTTTTTGCAAGCAATTCGCAATTCTGCAATGTTCCTTTTTTTCTCGTTGTTTTTTGTATTTTTTTTACTTTGATGCACTTAAGCTAAATTTATTTCACTTTCCGTCGTCGTAATCATCGTTATTTTGTTGTTGTACAATCTTCTTTATAAGGAATATTGTCATTTTTTCGTGTAATTTTTTGTAAGAAGTCTTATTAATCGAAAATTTAAGACCAGTCAAATCTAATTATCGCCACTGAATTGTACGTAATTGTTTTAAATTTTTTGTGTTTTGTTTTGGTTAAGCAGAATAAAAAATCAGCCATTGAATTTCAAGGGATTTAAAGTTTTTTTTTATGGTTGATGAAATCTGAGAAACTTGAAATGTTTTCTTCAAAGGAAAAAAATTACTTTTCCAAACAAAATAATGTGAAATATAAAAACCTTTTTTCTGAGTTTAACAAATTAATTTCTTCGAATGTTTAAAATCTTAAAATCTTTAAAATTTTGCAATTTTTCATCACACTGGACCAGTTTTTTGTAGAAATACAAAAGAACCGAAGGACTTGAAGAAGATATCTTATGAGAGTAAATAGAAACAGTAAGAAAAAAAGTAGAAAAATCAAATATTTTTCATGGAATGAAATAAACAATCAATATCAAGTAAAGCCCGCATCTATTTAACGACATGATAAGTATTTGCAAAAAGCATCAGCAATCAATCAATGAAGTGTGTGATTCTCCTTCAGTTTCAATACAACAACTTACATAACGCTTGAGGTAATCATTTACAATCAAAGCGTTTCGATTCATATACAATCTTCTGTCTAAATACGAAACAAAATCTCTTACGATTATCAAATAGGGGTAACTATACACATTCAATTGCCTGACTAGCTAATCACAAAGGACTTAATCTCGTTCTCATTCGTTTAATAAATGAGGGGCTTTTGAAAAAGATATCTATAAATAAGCACTACACAAGAATAAATGAGTTTCTTTATATTTCACAAAAGCAAAGAAAGAAAAATAAAAACAAAAAAACAAAATTGGAACAAGTCGATTAAAATAAATGAAAAAATTCTGTACAAGTAGGTACAATGAAATATTCAAAAAAGGAAAGTACTCCTTTGAGCTATTAAGTGAAAGTTTTTTTTTTTTTCAAATGTACAAGAACATCGTTTGAAAATGACACACTAAGAAGCTTTCTATATTCCTAATATGTACATTAGTTAGTTGAAAGTATTTTTTATCCTTCATAAAGCATAGATAAAAAAAACTTGCTTTCACTATCAAGTTATCCCTAAAGTTACTTATTTTACTTATAGTTTTGTAAATTTCTCTCAAAATGAAAGTTATTTACATTCTTTAATCACACACATGTGACATAGCAACATCTCTTTGTATAATGAAAGTGAATTTAATTTTCTTTGTAGCAAAAAAGGTAATCAAATTCAAATGTGAATATTTCCAGAGTGCAAATACTTTTGTATGACATGCACAAGGACTCAAACTACATAAAAGAACACTTGAAAAGTCTTAAATGTTAATTGAAGGATTTATTAAGCTCAACAGAAAAGTGCACACACACACACACACACACACACACACACACACATGTAGAAGTAGAACATGTCATTAATTTTCTTAAAGCAAGCAACAGCGGGTTAAGCATTCACAATTCAAGCGAAATGACAACTTGAATTGGTTTAATGGATTGCAGTAGATTCCTTTTTTGCAATTGTACGAATTTGTGTGTGTGCAAACATTCATTTTTGTTTTTCTGCAGCTGATATTTTTCTTGAAATGCCAACGTAACAAAAGAAATGAATATAATGTGAAAAACAAAACAAAAAAATAGAAATGAGAGTATACAAAAGGGTTATTGGCCGCTTAATACGTCATAGAGGGAGTCAAAATGATGGCTTGCGGCTCTAATAAGAGAAAAAATCTCATGATGTATCATCATCATCATTCTTGAAGTGGATTTATTTTAGGATGGTACATGTACGATGTTGAAATGAAAGTCTTTCTGATTCTTTTTTTTTTTTAATTATCGTTTTGTAGCTCCATTTTATTTATATTTTTATGAAAACAATTAGTTGTCAAGTTGTGTCATCAAAAAGTCAAAAATAGTTTTGAATGTTAATAAATTTTACACTCTATTGCTTGAAATAGGCCAGTCTCTGCACACGCAATGTCCACTTAATCATGTGAGTTTATTACTTTATGGATTATTTTATGCCAATCTTTTCAACTAAATTGGAATGTAATTTGATACTTTTTCGAGAAATAAATGATAATAAATAAAACAAACAATAACGTCTCTTTCTGTGTCCAATTTGCATTATCATTTTTTTAAATTTGTGACTACGTTAATGTAGAAGAATTTCAGAAGTCCATTTAAACTGCAATAACCCCACAGGAAGTCTACTTAATCATGTCTTATTTACCTGTTAATTAACAGGTTGCATACAAGCTCACATTCTCATTCACTTTTTTGCAATTGTTTCTGTACCATGTTCATCTGTCGCCTTATCGTTCTTATGTTAAACGCATTTAATGAGAAAAATTACATTCAAACTCATTAAAATCAACAGAATTTGTTTTGGACTTTTCAGCATTTCGAGTTGGCACAACAATTACGTTGCGAACACTTCTCTCACAAAAATCGCACAAAATTTTGATTTCGATTCAAACTGAAATATGTGTTGTTGCTGTTGCTAACTAACTTGCTTAACCATTGAATTAACGCTTACACCTGTACAAATCTCAGGTAAAATGTTCATCACTAAAATGGAATAAAGGTGAAAAAATTATATTATAAAAAATAATGAAAAAAAAAGAAGAGAGAATAAAAGAAAAGAATTTTATTTAAAATACATAATGTATACAAAATGAACTAGAGGATGTATCGTTGTAGTTTAGATAAGTTTTATAAGCTTCAGGCAAAATATGCATGGTTGTTTGCATACAGGTAGCATGAAGGAATTTGCGCTAAATGAATTTTACATTTTCATCAAATTGAATAAAAAATTAATATTGAAGTGAATAAGCTTGTAAAGGGCATACCACAAAAACAAAATAATATGGGGGCATTATATTGAAAAAAAATCAAGCAAGGTTATGTAAGGGAATCCAAAGACTTAAGAGCTAGTAAGTTTTTATATGTTTAAAGTGAAACGATTTAAAAAAAAATATATATCTACATGTATAAAATGCAGTTTATGAACTCTTCTTTTTTCTCATATTAATTTTTTTTTTTAATCTTTTTTCCATTCGACGTTATTTTTAATGTGTTTATAGTCGTCCATTTATAGTGATAATGGTTATGAAAACGACTTTTATACTTCATTTACTGAATATATCAACAAATAATGTCAAACAACTTCTAGTACATATATCATCACTGAATATGTAGCAAATATTTTGCTGCTGATCACATTGATATTTATTTAAATTTTTATTAACTTTTTCTTCTGCTATTCATTCCCTTTTCTTTTCAATTAAAAAAAAAAAAAAAAAAAGTGGTATGAAAGTATTTAACATATGGTAAAAAAAAAACCCATAATATTTTTTATTTGAATTTAACATGAACTATGAAGAATTTTTATGTTCGTTGCAAATGACCATGAATTATTAAAGAATAATTTTGAATAAATAAAATAGGTAAAAAAAATTATACAAAAACCTTAACAAAAAATTTAATCTAAGTGATTTCGAAATACTTTAGAAAAAATATAAAAATACAAAAATTTAATAATTTCTTAGAATAGAAGAGCACTATAGTAACACTAAATCGTATTATCCAGTAGCAAGCTTCTTTCAAACGGAAATTTTATGCTTTCAAGATAAAAGTTAAAAAACATTTGTGGTTTTAAAAATTTATGACCCTTGAATAGAAAAATAAGAATTAGCTAATGTATAAAAATTTTTTGTTTTTTTTTTTTTTGCTTCATTTACATAACTTTCGTTTATTTCTTATTAGCTTTTCTCGAAAAATGAAAATGAAAAAAAAAAAATTACAGAAAAATGAAATCCACAAAAAAAAAATCATTCAAGTTAAAGGAGGATTATTATTGTTGTGCCTTTCTTTCAATTTCAGAAGTAATAAAACTTTAATACGTTAATCTCTTAGATAAAAATCTTAAATCCTCTTGCGTGCTAATGAATGTGATTTTAAGCAAGCACAAATAAACGAAAAAGAAAAATTGAAAAAGCAAAAGAATATGAGTCCATTTTAATTTTTGCGAAAAATAAAGGAACAAAAAGAAGGAGGCATGCCTTCTTAAAAATGTTTTATGATCATTTATAGCTTGATTTTTTCTCTTTTATAATCTCTGCAAACTCAAATTATTTATGCGGTGATTTGGATATATTAAATAAAATGATAATCACGCATAAAAACATGCCTTAAAGTCATAAATACGCGCAAAAACAAAAAAGTATCTTTACCTTTTCTATCGCAGCAATTAAAAGTAAAAGAAATTAAAAAATAACAATTTCTATATTGCCTTTTACCTTTTTAAGTGTAATTTTATTTTGATTTTTGTTATTTTATTTTCTTAAAAAAAAAACACCTTCTTGTATAATAATTTGCAGATTAATAATACTGATTATGCATACTTTGTTGCAAATAACAACATAATGTTAATTTGTGTTTAAAAAAAACGTAATAAATAAATAAATAAAAGAAAAGAAGTAATACAAACGTTAAACTATGTGTATAATCTCAAAGGATTTCCATCTGGAACAATCTCTTTTATATTTTATGATTATGAAGTAGAATTGTTCTAGTAAATAAAAATGATAAAAGATAATTTATGTCTTCCACAATTTAAAATATCATTGTAGTACACAACATAATCCTCTCTAAAAAAAATATACTATTTTTCTTTGTATTCTTTTTTCATTTAGTTATTAAACAATTGACTGAAGAATTAATCCACAATGTGCAATGGAGACCTGTTTAGGAGGTCGGCGAAACAAACAAAAGCAACAACAGCCGCAAAGTCATCATCCTTCTCATCATTTACAACAGCAGTTTTCTGCTCAACCACACCACCACCATCAGCAACAACAACAACAACAGCAATTTCATCCTCATCATCACTATCACAATCAACAACAACAACAACAACAACAGCAACAACAACAGCAGCAAACACAACATTTTCATCAGAAATCAAGCCAACAGGAAAAATACAATCCAGCAGCAGATTTTATAATGCATCCTGGATTTTGTGCCTCTTCCACCGGATCAAATATCAGACATAACAATTATTCACCAGGCTCACATCAACCACCATTTCCACATTTTCCTCCACCACCAGACTATCCACCACCTGGTATGACATCTCTGACAATGAAACAAGTTAATCCGATAGCCGGAACAGCAGTCACACCCACAACTAGTGGCATTGGATTATGTTCTGGTATTACAAGTGGTGACAGTGGTGAAGGCAGTTTAAGTAGTAGTGGCGGTGGTACAAGAAGAAAAGTTCATCGATATCCAGATGATTTGGATAGTATTGAAGTATGTTTAGAACAAGAACCAATTTCAATGAAATCATTTAGAAACATGAATACAACAACAACAACAGCATCCGGGAATGTTGGGATGTCAAACAGCAATAGCAATCACGGAAACAATTTGGTTGAATCTCACGTAAGTCATCATGTTAATCCACTGGAAAATTTAAAATTTAATAAAAATTTTCAATTTTATTAACTTTTTACAGGTGAAATGGTCACGGAGTAACACATCAGCCAAAATAGATAAATTTTCTCAATCGGTAACATCTCCGACAACATCTGGTACTACTGCCAATGAAATATTACAACATATGCACCAGGACTATTCATATGCCTATTACGAACCAGGTGCCGCAATGCGACATTCCAATATTCCTCCACCGGAACAAACCGCAGGACCATCTCGTCCACCTCCTCCAAATTCAATACGTGCTCTTTTGTCTAAGGGCAAAAAGAACAAATTACTTGTATCACAATCTACGAGACAATCTTATCAGACACGATATGGAAGTGGAGGTGTTGCTGGTGGTGGCGTCGTTGGCGGCATAAAACAAGAAAACTTCTACGAAGAAATTGGTAGTGATGGTCGAAATGCAATAATTGCATCAATGATGCATCCTGCAGGTTCAATTAATCAAACAATGGTCGAAGAAGAATTACGTCGTGTACAAAATCGTCATCGTAAAATTTTAGGTGAACTTAATTTATCTGTCGAGGCGATGTTAATGCCTGAAACACCATCAAGTGGAAGTCCAACAGAAGAAGAACCAACAACAACAACAACAACAACAACAACAGCAGCAGCAGCAGCAAATAGTCGAAGTTCAAATAATTTAGATGAACTTATAAACACAGTGGGTCCAACTGATGAACTTTTATCACCAGTTAGTAGTACGACAAATCCAGGTTTTTGTGGTGATCTTGACAGTGGCTTTAGTGGTAGTAGTGGTGCTAGTTATATTGGTAGTTTACGTTATCATAAAACAAATGCAGCACTTTCAAATTTAATTAATACACGTAATAATAAATGTGCGCCCAGTGACAATGTGAATAATAGTGGTAGTAATAACAGTGGTGGTATTAGTAGTGGTGCCATTGGTTCATTTTATAACAATAGTTGTCGATCCTCACAACGTTCACATGATGAATCCGATACTCATGGTCTATTATCGCGTTCCTCCCACGCAAATACTAGCAAAACATTACGTTTCATTGATAAATCAAAATCTGTTGATGAATCATCATCATCAACAGCAATAGTAGCTCCAGTTGTAACAGAGTCAAAAGCAAGAAGCTTTTGGAATCGTAAAGGATGGAAAAATTTTCCGGGATTTTCAAGTACATCGAGCATAAATCAAACAGGAGTCGGTAAGTTCTATATCATTTAAACCGTTATACCTATTACATTTTTCTTCTTACTTTTTATTTTATTGCCATTCCTCTGTCTCAATGTGAAAAATGTCATTGGACTTTGAATCTTCTTCCTATTGTAAAAAAAATGCCAAAAATTCACGTACAGAAAAACCGTAAAGAATTTTTTTGTACAAATGATTCTTTAGTCGAATTTCTTTGTCGATAAAATAACTTCTTAAAAGAAATGGACGACAACATCCAAGACATTGCGCAAGTAAATGTTTCACATGTGATATTTTTATTGTTGTTTATTTTTTGTTGTTGTTATTATTGTAGATTTTTGTACATGATCTGCATAACAACGAAAAATATTAAAATAAAATTTGAAACACACAAAAAAAAAAAAAAAAGCGAAGAGTTAAGAAATGTTTCTTAGCACAACAGCAGCGCGTATTTCAAAACAAAGAAAATGAATAAAACTGTTGCAAAAAAAAATGAATACAAAACATAAGAAAAACAAAACAGAAAAAAGCATAAAACATAAAATTAAAGATTTTTACTCTGTACTAACTTAAAAGCGGCATCAATTGCAATTTCAATTCAAGAATTAAAAACAAAAAAACAGCAGCTTAACAAAAACTTAACTACTCTTCAATATCCTCTCAAAATATTCACCACACAAACAAAACAGTAAGTAAAAATGCAATTGAGAGATTGTTAATATTGCGCACGCCCTATCGAACTTTAAGATCGCATGCAACAGCAGATGCAAATTTTGCCTTGTTTTATTTATTTATTTATTTTTTTAAAGTATCTTTGTATCTTTTTATTTTTCGTTTTTATTTTTATTACACATAATTTTTTGCTGCAGCAGTTGAACAATTTCATACTACATATAAGAAAAATTCATTGTCGCTGCATACATAAAATGAAACATTGAAACTTGAAATTTATGTGTAAATATTCACCATAAAATTTTCTGTATGTTGTACCTATATGTAATGTATCGTTTTTTTTTTTTCTCTGTTTGCTTATAATAAATGCTTCAATAGCATATAACATTAAAATATAGATACATTCCTACATACTTATTGTATACATATTATTATTATGTACATATTGTCATCGTCATATATTTAACAAAAAAACCGTTAAAAGGAGCTTTTCAAGCATATCACGACGACCAATATAATCCAAACAAAACGTTATATTTTGTACGTGTCCAAAGATTTAAATAACAACAACAAAAAAATTAAGATTTATTTAAATTTTGTGAGTATGACGTTTACTACAAAATATCGCATTGCTTAAGAGAAAAATAAAGATTCTTTTTTTTTTCTTTGAAATTCAAAAAATTACATCACGCTGCGGTGTATATCTTATTTTGGGATCCATAAAGGAAGGGTCTCTTTAACATTTCTGGTTTTTTTTTTTTCTTTTAAATAAGTTTTTTGGCTGTTCGCAATAAAAAAATTAACATATCATAATTTTATTTAACTTCTATATAATTTAATATTATTTTTTTTTCTGCCGTTCGTATTTTTCCTTTAGGAAAAACATTTTTATTTTGACATTCGTTCACACATCGTTTTGTTATTCTTATTAAATAACTGGTAATAGTTTGTTTTTTGTTTTTTTTTTTTTTTGCTTTTTATTTTCAATTTTTGCATAAAACGAACAAAAAAAAAATTAAAAGAAGACAAATCACGAAAATAAAATACAGAAAAAAAAAATATTATTATTCAGAATTCTTCTTTAATTTTATTTCCCAAGAAAATCAAATTATAATAAATTAAAAATTTGTTCTGGTTTCTTTTCTCTTTTTTTTTTTCAAAAATAAAATAAGCAAAAAAAAATTAAATTAAAAATTATTTGGTCATTTTGCATGCAAAACATACCATAAAAATTGCAACATTGTTATTCGATGCATCAAAAACAAAATAAAAAAAGAATATATTGTATAATATTCAATATATTTGCCATGGGATATTTTATTGATATTTTTTTTCGTTTTGCTGATACTTTTTTTTTTTTTTAAAACCGAAAATATACATAAAAATTTTTGTTTAAAAATTAATTGACTTTAAAAATTGAAATTATTTGCAAAAATTAACATTTTCACATGTGACAAAAAAGTATTTTAAAATACTTAAATGAAATTATACCGCAGCAGGTCAATGTACTTTTTTAAATTTCATATTAAGAAGCTTTAAACTTTAAAATTTTATCTTTAAAAAAGACAAAAACAGAAAATTAATTTTTTACTAAGCATAAAAAAGGACTCTTTTGATAACAAAAACATGAAATAGTATCAATATCACATATATTTTATCTACACACAAAAGTGAAACTCAAATCTCATCATTCATACATTTGATATACATATAAAGACATATATAAGGATGTCCTTAATATCTACATCTAAATCTACATATGGGTATATCCTATAGTTTTTCTAGACTGTGTTGACATTTTAAGCTAACGCTTGTAACAATAGTTTTCATCTTCATGTAACTGACAATCTCACCTCAAAAACAATTCGTTTAATGATGAAACACTTACAAAAAAAAAAAAATAACTATACAAATATATATATATACTCACATACACAACAATCATCATGTTGTAGTACAAAATTTTCTATGCTATACAAACCTGATTTATGATACTCAGTCCTCTAATTTTATATATTTTTACTACAATATACATTTGCACAATTTACAAATTTATCAAAGTCAACATCATACAGACAATAATCATACATAAAATGTACAAAATTTCTGTGTGTATTTGTGTATTTTTACTATATTTTGTGTTTTTTTTTTTTTTTTTATTTTGTCTCTAGAGATAGCTGTCTTTTATTATGTTTGTCATATCATGCAATATTAAAATTAGCAGAAATTTTTCATTCTTTTCACAAATCTACAGTAAAATATAAATTTTATTTGGCTGTATTTACATACATACATACATACATATTATGTATGTACTACAGAAATGGTTGAAACTATAAATTTATTGTTTTACAAGATCCTTAAAAAAAAGTTCACTTTTCGTGGATGACAGGATAGTAATTTACAGGATTTAAATGAAAATTTTAATACATGAATTATTTTTTAAGATTTTTAAAAGTTTTTAAAATGAGAATTTTATTGAAAAAATAAATCGATACTAACCGTATGAAATTATGTGATTCCTGAAAATATAAGAATTTTGAGATGGTGGGTGCAAGTAAATACTAAGGATGAACTGCAATGAGTAGTATATGCTTTAGTAGACGTATCAACAGTTACACTTTAACATAATTAATTTGTGTCAATCTTCTAGCATCCTTGAAAACCATCAAATTAAAAACTCATATTTTTTTTTTTAAAAATAAATCTTATTTTATTTTTTAATATAATTTATTTCCTTTAAAACAAAAAAATACAAATTTTTTCTTAATTAATAAAATTTTGTTCTGTAGTCATTTGATTTGGTGATAAACTTTCTAATATCACGTTGTAATTCAATTTTTTTAGCTTCATTCACTAAATATCTTTGCATACAATAAATAAATAAACTAAGTCCAAATGCAAATAAATCATCATTATTTGTTAATTTTTGTTTTTTATGAAATTCTTCTTCTGGTAAATGATAAATTATAAAATTCAAAAATGCCAAAATAATTGAAAAAATTAATAAAATTGATCGATAATAAAATGCAATTAATATACAAATGAATAATTCAAAATAAAATATATTATTAATTTGAATTTGTTCAGGAAATAACATTTCAAGTGTTGTTCGAATTATTATAACAACAAAAGAAAGAAATAAAAAATCTTTCATAAATGAAAGTTTTATATTTATATCACATAATATTTCAGCATTTAAACATGCTATTGGAAAAATTAAATTTAAACGTTTCAAAGCTGTATGATATTCACGAATTTCTGGAATTGGTGCACTATCTGAAATAATTTTTGCACTGCTCATTGCAAAACAAAATATAAATGCAAATGAAGCAAAATAATAATCCATTAAAATTTGTAAAATTCCATAAACAGATGAAAAACCTAATATTATGTAACCCCAGCACATTTTTCATTGGTTTCTGTTGCTTATTGTTTTACCTAGAGAGAAAAAAAAGGATTAAATTGAAAGAAGAACATTGAAAAATTGTTATACCTATATGTACATATGTACCTTATAAATGTTTTTCTACCACGATTTTTTGTAATAGTTATTTATTATTTCAAATCTCAAATTTGTCACAATTATATGTATTGAAAAAATGACTGTTCAATGAATATGTCAGGAGTCAGGACTTTCTCGAAGTGAAAAGAACAAATTTAAAAAAAAAAAGAAATTATTTAAATATTTTTTCAAATTCCAAAATTTCTTCGAATCGCTTAAGATTTTTCAAAGTCAAAATCATATGTGTTTAATGACGGGTTACTCGGGTATTATTCTAAGCTTTTATTGTTAATAATTCTCCTATTAATTTGCTAACAATAAAAAGTGTGTTCAATGAAAAAAATGTGTTCAATGGAATCTCTCAGGTTTGTGCAGGAATTTGTTTTTTTTTTTTTGTTTCTTATTACTATACTTTTTAATCACTTATACGATTTCGATTAGATTATTATCTAACCGCATTGTTTACATCTCTGCTACTAGAACAAAACTATTCTTCAAGTTATTTAAATAATTTTGTAAAATTTAAATTACTATAACGACATAAATGTCAATATACGAAAATTCTCCGTTTAACTGCAACATTCTTTAAAAAAAAAACTATCTCAAATTGATTCGACATTCATTATCCGTTAAATACTAAATTTAGTATAAAATTAAAAAAATATTCATTTTCAGTTTTTTTTTTCCCACATGTTCGACTATACATACATATGTATGTTCACACATTTTGCGTATTCTTAACGTAAAAAAACATTATAAATTTTTTTAAAGGATTTTTTTTTCTTAAATAATTCTATATACCATACACATTCTGGTTACAAAGAATAAATTCATCTTTGTGTCGAATCAAATTAAAAGCTTACAATAAATTCATATAATTTATAACTTAAAGCCAAATGACTAGTTGATTGTAATTAATTAATTTTTTGTTGTTGTTGTTGCTTTTTTTGCTTTATTATTAATTTATTTTTCTTCTCGTTTCACATGTTATAATATCCTCTGGTAAATTTATGTATATTGTACACAGGATAATAATAGAATTATACTTACATAATGTATCTTTGGATAATCTTAGATGATTTTATTATTTTTCACAATCTGCATTTTGCTGGTATATATTACATAGTCTTGGTTGTATAACGATAATCTGATACCACTGCACACACCGTATTGCCATTGGAACTCTTGTTTTTTTTAAATTTTTTTTTATTCATTATTATACACGTAATGTGTGACATTTATGGAAGAAGAGATTGATTTTTTATACTCATGTGAGTGTGTGTATACAAAAAATATCTACATATGTATGTACATATATATTTACGTGTATTACATTCGTAAGTATATTTCAAAAGTTATTATCGATTTGTTAATTAATGTGTACTAGTATATACTACGATGCTACCCACATTCAATTCTACGTTAAAGATAACGTTATACAACGAAAATCTTTCAAGAATAAACCGCATATTCGATTGAATATAAATAAAAATTGTGACAGACATATGAGTACTAAATCATTATCCTTCCTTGTGCACTTACAGATTATCGATTATTTTATTACAAATTGAAAATACAAAATTGAATTTTAAATTGTAAAACTTTTGGTTTTTAAATATTGTTATTCAAAATGTCTGAAGGGTAAAAAAACAATGACCACCAACAAACCTGAGGAAATTTTGAAATATTTATTTACTGTTTTGTTTTCTATTTGAATTTCATTCATTTTCGTTTTTACAACTCCTAGAAGTATTTTAAATCTAGAGAATTATGTCCTTGAGTTGTTACATTAAAAAGCTTTTAAAGGTTATTAGGTCCTGTAGTCCTTTTCCTCTCTGGAACCTAGCATTAAAAAAATTAAAAATTAAAATATTCTTGACAGAACGGTCAAGATGAATTATATTAGCAAATTTTTCATAAAATAAATTTATACATTCGGCAATAATGCCAAAATATCATGACAGTTTTTGTTAGAAAATAGACTGAAAATGAAAAGATGTAAAAACAAAAAATATTAAGCACCCTGTTTTTGAAAAATATTGTCCTTGTTTCATTTTATTCACGGTTGAAACTTTTTACCTCTCATTGTCAAAAGCTTATGTAAAACGATTTGAAAATGTGGACTTTAAAAATATACAATTCACAAAATAACTTAAAAAATTAATCAAACGTTCTAATAACATTTTTGATGTTCTTACATTAAAAATAATTTTCAAATGTTATTTTATTTAAACAAAAAAAAAAAAAAAAAACTAACTGTACACACATTCTCTGAAATACCACAAAATGTTTATAAAATACATACATATGTATATTCAAAATTATTCATAATACCCCTGTACTAATACAAAATTACATAATTTATTATTTATTTCACTTCATTTTTCGTTTTTGTTTTTTTTAATAATCACACCACATGATAATATTAATTTTCATATTTTATCATAACAAAATTTTCATAATAAACAATTTAATATTGCATACACAAATTAATTGTAAAATTTTGATAGTGGCATTTAAATATAATTTATATACTCATTAGATTTAATGTGCAATTAAATTATAATAATATACGAGTATATAGTATTGAGGATTTTATAAATGTGTACATATTAGAAATTATATGTGAGTGCGTGTATATACACTCATACTCATACTCATTTTCAATTTATAATCATATGTATTAAATTATAAAGCATTAATTAAATATTGACCTTTAAAACCTTCTAAAACAAAACATCGAAAATCGACATTTTTGATGGAATAGATAAACCACGATATAAAATTTTATATGATTTTGATAACTTTTCATTAAATATCCTTTTTTTACAGAGATATACATACTATAATAATTTTATTATGCTATTTTGTATATATGACATACATACATATGTATATGTCTCTGATGTCATATTAAATTTTAATGATAAAAGTTACTTTATTACTCAAATTAAATTTACGTAAAAGATTAAAATTTTAAAATTAATTTTTTTTTTTTTTAAATGATTTTGTAGTTTTTAATTTGCTTTTAATTTGTACATCAAAAATTTGGATACTTTGTGTTTAAACATTTATAAAATAAAAACTTTTAAATTGAAAATGTTAATTTTAAAATTTTAATGAAAGACAAAATAATATTCTTTTCACTTTACAAAGAATTTTTTTAAATTTTTATAGTGCCACATTAGGGTTTAGGTTCCATGATCCTCTTCAAGGATAGTCTCAAATGTTATTTAAAAAAAAATAAAAACTTCCCTTTTCAGACAATTTTTATCCCTTAAAAAACCTTTTGTTGTTTAAAAAATTATGATGACACATTGACAGGCAGACAAATAAAAGTGGTCAATAAGACAAAAATAAAACAACAAAAGCAAAAATAATTTAAACTAATTAAAATTTATTAGAAAAACGTACAAACAGTAGCACTTTGGAAAAAAAAACATACATATATTCAAACCCCCTGAAAATATTTTAGTTTTTTTTTTTTATTACCCTTCTAAGTGTAATTAATCGTTATAAATTTTTCAAATGGACGTAATGAATCTCTTAAACGTATATACGTCACGTGTATTTAACTTTGAATGAATAAACATTTGAAAGAAAAAAAAACCACAAAAAGGTGCCAATTTCAAAATGGAATTCAAATTTTTTAATTAAATCATTCATCAACAGAGCGTACCGTCATCAACGTTTAACATTTTTTGTCCTTCAACTACATTTTTTTTTTATGATCCATATACAAATGCATTGCGTTGATTGAATTATTGCTAATTGATTTTGTTTCGTTCATTTGTTTTTTGTTTTTTTTCTTCTCTTATTCTGCTATATTTTTGTTTTATGTTGCTTATGCTATACCTAAAAACCACCTAGCTATTCCAAAAAAGGGGGACTACTAGTCACACAATCATATAGCGCCCAGACTTTAGAAAATATGTACTACATATTTTTTCGCGTTTATAATTTACGTTCCGGATATTTCAGTCAGTCAGAATGTCCATTTTTGTATGAATAGATTCTTTTATAATTTTATTCTTTTCATTTTTTATTCTTCGTTTTTTTCTTTAATTTTTTTTTTCAATCAATATTCAAAAGCTACTACTAAAAAAGGCATGGGTTTTGAAATTGAAACATGTTAAATCTCATGATCTCATCATGAATACCATGCCAAACAGCAACATGATGCAAAAATAGTTTGGTTTATTTGGTTTTTAGTATGAATACATAACACAGTGCATTGCTAGAGAGTTTGGCTTGACTTTTTTTTTTTTTAAATGGAGGCACCAGGAAAAGAAAACGAAATTGTAACAAATCAAAAAGAAGAAAAAACGACGAGGATAAACCTCCTCCAGACATATTTTAGTAAATTGTTATACTGTATTGAAGGAGCAGAGGATTATAAAGGAGTAGAAAAAACAAAATGCACATATAATATGAGAACATTCATCAATTCATTTTTGTAATTAAAAACGTGATGCCTAGAAATTGTATTTACACACGTTGCGCCTCAATTGCATTTTACTTCATTTTGATTTAGTTTCTGATTTTTTTTTTTTTATTTTTTTTTTTTTTTTTTTTTTTTTTTCCAAATAAAATTTGACTTTAATACACATTCTTCTATTTACACTTCATTGATTGTAATCTGTACGCGTTCGATTAAACCTCAGTGTGTATAACATAGAGGAAGACATGGTAAAGAAAAATCTGTCAGAAAAAATAATGAAAACTAATTGTGAAAAAGTGGGTGGTGGGTGGATAGTGAATGAGATTTTGTCTTTATTTTATTTTTATTTTTATGTGATGTTAAACATTTATTAAAATTCAGTAAAAATTTCAAAATTATGTAAATTATTTTTATATTCATACACACAAAGTAATCAGGAAATTTCATTTTTTTTACATTTTTGTTTCATTTAAATGTTACCTCTTACATAATGCACCTTCACTGAACTAGGTATGTATTTCCCTTTGCTGCTTTCCTCATATCATATTGCATTATACCCTGTACGAGATGTAAAACATTTTCAAGGATAAATAATTTTAATAATTTTTTTTGTTTATTTATTTTTTTTTCATATAAAAAACATCAGAACCAATTAGTGCAATTGATTGTATTATGTAAAATGTCTTTCAAAAAATTAATTGAAAGACAAGAGAGAAAAAAATAAACAAACAACAAAAATGTTGAATAAATGTTCAATTCAAAAACCAGCAACATATAGTCATAGCTACACCATAATATTCATATACAAAGCCATAATCTTAAATTAATGAATCGCAACAAAAATTAGTGTAAATTAATGTACGCCTTGCTTTGTACACCATTCAACCATAACGCCCGCCATTGTTCTCATTTCTGTTTTTTTTTTATTTTTTTTTTTTCAAATTCAATAAATATTTTCGATTATTGACAACTGTCGGTTTTTTTTTTCTTTATTAGTTTTGTTTTTCAAATGAAATTATTTCAATGCACTTTATATAATACCTGTGGCAAGTAAAAATATTATGCATGAATGAAAAATTTTTGTGTTTATTTTTTAAAAGGAAATCAACGCGAAATAAAACGAAAGAGCTCTATTAGAATTTCCTGCAACAAAACTATGTTTTTTTTTTTAAGTTTTTCCTTTTACGTATATGCTCTTCAACTTTTTAATTTCACTTTTTACAGAGAAAAGAAAACCATAAAAGTTGGATCTACAAAAAAAAAAAGTTGAATTTTACATAAATTTTTTTTTATTTTTTCCTTTTACCAAAAAAAAAAAAAAAATGAAATCTCATCAATGAATGCATATATGTATTACGCTTATTTTAGAAGACTCATTCAAGTATAAAAATTTCATAAAAACAAATATAATAGAAAAGTAAAAAAAAAACCTAAATTAAAATATGCATCCTACAAAACATATTCAAATTACAAGATTTTCCTTTTTCTTTCGATTTTATTTTTTTTATAATTTTTTTTTTGTCTATGCATTTTTCTTTTTTTCGTATATTACATCCTCCAGTCAGTTTTTTTGAACAAGTTACAAAAATAAAAATAAATAAAAATAAGGAAAAAATAAAAGTTAACAAAAAAAAGAAAAAAAAAACAAGCAAATTTCCATTAATGCACTTTCTTACTTTTCAAAAAAATCAAAAAAAAAAAAAAAAAAAAAAAAAAAAAAAAAGGAAGCAAGTAAAATTAAAAAAAAATAGAAAAGTTGAAAAAACAAAATAAAAAAATAAAGGAAAAAAATAGTAAAATAATAGGTAAAATGGGATTCAGTGTGGAATAACTTTTCCCATATATATGCATACATACATATGTATATATGATGCATTTATATGCAATTCCTTTCCAAATATTTAAAAACAAAAAATCTGTTGAATAATGTTTTTTTTACTCTGTTATTTTCAGAACATTTTTGATGATGTATTGTCATTATATATTGCTTTTTTCAACTCATCATCTAGTATTTTTTTTTTTTTTTTTTTTTTTTTTTTTTTTGAAGTATCTTCTTCACGTTTTCAGTGTTTCACGAATTTTATTTTATTTTTTATTTTTTTATTTTAAATTTTATCCTTGTATCCTGTCTTAATTAGAGCTCTCTTTTGCCAAAAATAAAAAATAAAAACAGAAATGTGTAAGGATTTTTACATAAGAATGGAGAGAACAAAAATTGTTAAAGGAAAAACAAAATAACGAACGAAACATTACATCAGACATAAGGCATTCATTAATATTCTTGTGAATAATTTTTGTTGCTGTGTGTTTTTTATTTTTATTTTATTTTTTTCGAATGAATGAAAAAAGGATATCATTTATAATTATATATACGAACACATATTTACTATATGGACTATCCGTATTACAATATGAAGCCAGTTTGTGTATCATGTCTTTAAATATTGTTTTTTTTTTTTTTTTTAAAAAAACGTATAATGCACGTTGTTTGTTTTATTGAATGTTTCTTTTACAATTCTGTTGGCATTTTTGTCATCATACAAATTTATATGTACAGGAAACGTGTGTATGTCAAATTAAAATTTTTGTCTGTTTATTTATTTTATACTATGTATATCGCTTTATTTATTTATTTTTATGTAATACATACACGAATACACATACATACACCAAAGCGAATAACAAAAAAGGAAAGAAAACTCTACGAGAAAATGTGAAATAAATAAGCAAAATATTTGAAGTTTCAAAAAAAAAATCATTTTGGTTGTTTTCCATGCATGTCTAAAATTTTATCACAATAAATTCATTTCCATTACATTATCCTTAGATGTTTTTCCGGATTTATATAAAAAAAAAAAAATTAAAAAATAAAAAATACACAGAAATGAAAGAAGGATAAATTTGGACTTAAATAAAATCTTAATTTTCAATTAGTTTTATTTTTTACAATTTAATTATTTTCCTTTGTTTATCAGTTATTCATTATGCTCATCGTTAAAATGCTAAATAATTTAAATTTCAATAAAAAACTGCAATTTAAAATATCAGAAAAAACAAAAGATTTTAAATCATTAAAAAAACTGTTTTTAACTTTTATGATCAACTAGGATTAATATAAAATTTTTTAATATGTTTTACGTGCAAAGTACAATTTATTAATATTCCTTTTACATATTTTTTATTTTATTTATGTATTACTTAAAATATTCTTAGCCTATATATTTTTTTTTTCCTACTTGTTTTCCATAAATTTTATCCTTTTTTTTTTCATATATAGAAATTTTATTTCATTTTATTAATTAATATTTGTTACGTGATAAACAATAATAATTTAAATTTACTGGTATTTTAAGTAAACAAAATAATTAGTAAAAGTACTCCCACAACACACTCTAACACTAGTAACGATAACAACAACAACAACAATATAAAAAAGAATATCTGGGGAATCCTTAGTGTTTTTTTTTTTTTAATTCTAGTTTTCTAATCTAAAAATATATTTATTAATTTATTTTACTTTTAGAAAGCAAACATGTAACAACGGCTATATGGTATAAAAAGCACGTATCCTTTTTTTTTTTTTTTTTGTAATTTACAACAGTACAAAGTACATATAATAAAAAAGGTGTATAGTTTGTTGTAATACACTGACCTAGTAAAACCCTATAATTTATTATTTTTTTTCTCGTTTTATAACTTTTTTTTTTTGATGGACGTTACTTACTGCTGCTGTTCGTTATTATTAACAGAATCATTTTTTTTTCCTCACTTTTTTTTTTTTTTTTGTATTATACTTAAAAAAATAAAATTTACTCGTTGCGTTAAAATAAATTGACCATTTTGCATTTTCATAAAAGCAATAAAGAAATACGAAAAAAAAAATCGATGTAAATAAAACATTTTTGAAAAAAAAAAAAAATAATCATATAACATAAAAGTTTATAAGTACGAATAAAAATATCGCATAAAATATTTATTTTATTTTAAACTTCATATGGTGTTTAACTTTTATGTAATGAACGTAAAACCTGTCAGTGGAGAGTTCTCATGTTTTTATTTTTTTTTTTTTTATTTTGTTTTTTTAAATGAAATATTAAATGTATCTGAAAACAAAACAAAAAATGTGAACAGTTTAAAAAGTTTTCTGATTGCAAAATTCACACTGTAATATTAATTAATTCTGTATCCTGTATTATTTGAAAATTAACTGAGTAGGGATACGGTTTAATAACATGGAAAAATAATTTTTTCTCATTGAAAGTTAACACTTCGTTTTATTTTAAATTATAGAGCCTCAAATAAATTTTAAGTATGAAAATGTTACATTTTTTGAATATTCAGAAAAATATGTTTCCGTAGGACTAGGAAGCTTAAGTTTGACCAGGATATTCCTTGAAGGGTCTAATGTTATATGAACTCTAAGTGTTAAAAATCCGCTCACTAGGCCAAAATTTATAGGGTAAAATACAAAACAAGTCATTATAAAATAGAATGAAATGTTAATTATGAAAAAGTAAATAAAAACAAAATGTAGAAATGAAAATCGTTTGTTTATTTAAATTTCGGTTGTTGTTTTTTTTACTTCTTTTTTTATTTTATTTAGTTTCTCTTAATAAATATTGTCCTTTTTTATGGAATGTATCGAAATTCATCATTACTTTGCATAGTTTCAGGCGCAACAAAAAATATAGAATAAATTTTTTTTTATTAAAAAAAATTTAAAAACAGAAAAATATCAATCCATCATATAACCGCTCAACCGCAACTTAAATTAATTAAAATAATTTATTCTTCTTTTTTTTTTCGTAGTTAATTTAATTAAATATTGCGTTATTGACAACGAACTTTTCTACTTGTTTTTTTTTTTGTTATTTTTGAACTAAATAATAATTATGACCACTAAATTTTGGTGTTATGTGTGTTGCATTATTTTTTTTTTCACTAAAATTTTAAAAATGTGAAACAGACAACATCATAAAGTTATTTTTTTTATATATTAATTATGTTAATTAACTATATTGAATTTAAATCAATAATATGATTGTCATTTTTATTTCATGTACTTGCACACATTTAAAAAAAAAACACACACACACAATTTTAATTATCAAGCAGAAAAAAAATAACGTGAAATTCATCAAAAATTCAACCAATTAAAATTTATTTAACTTTTTTTTTTTATTCTGAAAGGATCAAAGTTTTTTTTTTCTGTTGTTGTCAAAATAAAAATGAAAACAAGTGAAAAACGTAGAATGAAATAAAATCCTATAAATTATTTTATTAAATAATTTTCATCAATAACTCATTTTATATTGTAAATAATATATTAATGAAAAAAATTACAAAAACAAAAAGGACGAAATAACGATAACAAATCTTTATCACATGAAAATTGTTTTCTGTTTTACTTTTTTTTCTGGTACACCTTAATAAATAAAAATTGGCTATAAAAAGACAAACTATGAATAAAAAGACAAAAAAAAAAAAAACAACTTAAATAAATGTTTAAAATGTAAAACAAATAAGCCAACTGTAATTTATTTTTTTTTTATTTTTTTTTTTTTAAATTATCCTTCTTTTGTTTTGTGTGAAGTCAATAAACGAATAAACGATCCAAATGATTACAAAAAAAAAAAAAATGTATGAAATAATAAAAACAATTTGTTTTTGTAAAATATAACAATGACAATCATGATAATGACAAAAGGACTTTTATATTCTTTCTTTTTTTTTTGTATACGAACAGTAGGAGTTTATTTTTGTTGTGTAATTTGTACAAAAATGCACCGACTTGTCTTTTTTATTTTGCTTTTTTTCAGAATTTTAGTGCATGTATTTTGCGTTTTATGCAATTGCTTCGAAAAATTATCCTGAAAAAAAACTTTTGACAAATGGATTGGATATTATCTGACAAAATAAAAATTTCACAGTAAGAAAATAAGAACAAAATAAGCATATAGTGGGTGGGATGAGCCATTAAGAGTATGTGTGTTTTTGTAATATATGGCATGCATTAAAATAATGATCGAGTGCACTTCACACAGACACTACTATAGCATGTTGTACTTTATTTGATATTCAAGTTTTTTTAGACTCTAACAATATCCTCTATAAGTTCTGATTGACATTTAAAAAATCTATGTATCATTGTCCTTTTTTATTGAATTTAAATCCTTATAGAATTGTATTCTTTATTTTGGTATGTTAACATATAAGCTTTTTTTTTATTATGACAACATATACAAACTTACAAAGCACTTTTGATACATTTTTATTAGTGCACGAAAAGCAAATGAAAGGATTAAAAAGAAAAACGGTAATTGTTACAATATACAATCACAAAAATTCTCCTTTTTTTTTTTTTCGTTTTTGGCATCCTTTATCATTTCAAATTTCATATTGATTTTTTTCTTTTCTTTTTTTTTATTCGTTTTTACTTTTTGTATCCTCTTTTACTTAAATAGTTTTATTATTATATTATTATATTTTGAAAAGCTTGAACGATTCAATAGAAAAATTAGATGACAAAATTTTTGAAGTATTGTTACAAAAATATTGTAAACATACACACATTCTATATTTTTTTTCGAATTATGTTATTGTAAACAGAAAAAAAGGATGAAAGAGATTGTTTAAAAAAATAAATAAGTTGAATAGAATAAATTTTGTTTAAAAAAAAGGTGGGGTAGAAGAAGTGTATGAATGAGTTAAAAATATCACGGATTACATTCGTATATGTACATATGCATACATACAAACGACAATGAACAAAAAAATTATATAAGCTTATAAAATATGATTTATTGCTTTATAATGCAGTTTTTCTTTAACATCATCCTACAAAAAAGCAAAAGGAAATAAAAATAAAAATTTTAAAAAAAATTTTCTTGTGAAAATTTATTGTCTCTTTGTGAGTGTAAACTATTTCGATTTTCTACAACAAAAACAAAAACAAAAAAGAACACAAAAGAAAAATTGTTTTCTTTTGCTTTTGAAGAAGTAAAACAAAATGAAAACGATTCATAAAAGGATTTTATTCTCAAAGTAAAAATGATATAATAATGCATTTTATGTAACAAATGCACTTTATATTTTATCAAATCTTACAAAAAAAAAAAAATATAAATTGTTTACTTTGTTTTATTGTTGAAAAAAGAACGGTAAATATTATTTCCGAAGGATTTTCGAGTGAAATTCACAAATTTCAAGTTTCCTTTTTATTTCTCTCTTTTGTGATTTTTTCAAAAATATGATTTTTATGAAATTTAATACATTTCTATTTTAGTTTAATTTATTGTCAAGTTTCAAATTATTTGGTTAAAGGATATATTGAAAAAAAAAAATTTCTTAAATAATTTATATTGTTACGACATCGATATAAGGAATTAAGTGAAAAATGTCAAAATAAAGCTTATGTTGGCTTTTAAAAATAATGAAATACTCTCTGTAGAAAAAAACTATTTTGTAAAAGATACAAATTCTAATTGGTAATTATCACTAATATTTCAGATAAGGTAGAAATAATATTTTTAAAAATAAAATCATAGCCGTTAAAAAATAAATTTCACTTTGTTTTTTTCTTTCGTTGCTGAAAAGCGCCGACAGTGACAAAACTAACACTTGCGACACAAACGTAAACTAAATATTTTAGTAACCAAAGAACAAAACCTAAGAATGAAACTGATGTATGTATTTACTAAATTTCCTGGGATATTTTCTAGTAATTGTTTGTTGCACAATTTAAAAAAAAAACCCAAACAAATATCAAACGAAAATTCACCACTATTTTCGAAAGCAATTTCAATTCCGCAACTCACTAACTCATAATAAACTTTGTACAAAAACAAAAACTACTGAAGTAAAAAAAAGATAACAAATTCATTTCATACTGAGGTGATTATTTTGTCTGCCTATGGTGAATTTTCTTCAATAAAATTTTTTGAGCGCCTTTCCAACAAGAATACGAATGACAGACAGTTTGTGTTGATAGTCGCGCGCGATTTAATGTATAATTTTCTTGTTTTTTTTTAATTTTAACAAAGTGGACTTATTTTATTATCAAAATACAATTTTTTTTATTAATTTTTCATTATTGAATTTTTTGCTTGTGCTAAAATTATATCATCAATTTAATTAGAACTGCAATTATCACTGCAATTTTCTGTAGAAAAAAAAAGTAAAAGAGAACGAAAAAGTAATTTAAGAAGTTGGTTTCGTTTTTTTCTTTTGTAATTTTATATTTTGTGCTTGTATTTTTTAACAAAAAATATTTTTAAAATAATTCCAAAAATATATTTTTTTAATGTGTTCTATTGAAATTTTGCAACACGTTAGTGTGCAATTGGTGTTATATTGGAAAATAATTTTTAAAAAATATATTCAAATTTGAAGAAAACAAAAACCTAGTGGATTAACTTTAAAAAAAATTCTTGAAGGGATTATGAACGTGTGGATTATCATTTTTATAAAACAAAATAAAAAACAACAAAAAAATCAACAAAATGTTAAAATCAGCTATAGACGGGGCCCATAATGGTGTTATTCTGATTAAATGTAAGAAAACACAATTGAAAATTCATAATTTTTTTTTTAAATTTTAATTTTACTTTAATTTTTCAAAAAAAAAAAAAAACAGAATTTATTTTTATAGTTTTTCTTTTCGATTTCAATCTGTTCTCATAATTTTTTGTTTGGGATTTTGTCATGTATTTCCGTCTTTTATCTACAAAAAAAAAAATAATGAAAATAAAATCTAAGTATAACCAACACAAAAACAAAAAAAAATAAAACAAGAATTAAAATAAATTAAAACACACCGTTCATATAACATTCTTTCAGTTCAGTTTAATAAACATTTTGTGTTCGGCGATAATATTAACTCAATGAGATTTTCAAATGAAATTAAATCGAAATTTTTTACAGGGGCTTCTTTAGGAAATTTATTCTAATTTTCTTCACATTCATTGATCATACAGATAAATTTCATTTTGTAATTAATTTTTAATTCCAATTCTCGTCCTAGTAATCAAAAGATTTTTCTTTGAATTTTTAGTTTTAGGTTTGAATTCATCATTTGTCCAGTCATCTCATCCCTTTTCTGAGGACACCCGTACTGCGACTAATATCCCCAATTTTTCCAATGAATATTTTTTATCTGCCAGGAGAAATTCTGTAGAACATGTTCCACCGATTTTTTCTTACTTTTAATGCCTTTGCTTTAGGACTTTCATATCAAATTCTATTAACAAATAGTCTGAACTGAAATGAAGGCTATGGACTTTCTGATTTTCCTGGCACAGACTTTAGGAATTTATCAATTCACAAATTTTTCTCTTAAACACCCTGTATATTTATAGACTCTGCACCTCTGGAAAATTAAAATATTTTTGTTTTCATTTTTAATTTTTATTTTCTCTTTATATATTTAGATCCAGTCCGTGACTGTAAATTTAATTTAAATGTACATATGTACATACAACATAAACATTTGTGCATACAGTTAGCACCAATCTAACATATTGTGCTGTGTGTTTTAAATACATTTTTATTTTACTTTGTGATTTTACTTTTTCAAGTAAAATTGTCCCGGTCAGTTGGTTAATCTGAACCAGAACCAAACCCATATAGTAACACGCCTGCCAAGTATATTAGTAGACCCATTAATTCTTTAGAACACAAAATGAAAATAAACAACAATTGAAATGGGGCCTTATATGTTTTACTTTTTTTTTTTATTATTGAATTTTTTTCATTATTTTCAGTTTGATTATTTTAGAAACGTTTGTAGATTTACTTAGTAGATATTTTAGTCTTTTACTTTTTTATTAATTTTTGTTTTTTTTAGAAAGAAAAATTTTTATTTTATATCACTTTCATACACGACTCACTCCCAAAGAATGTTATTTTACCAGCAATTTATAATCATATATGTTTATCGAAAGGCTTATGTTATTTAAATACTTAAACAAAAATTTTTAATAAAAAATTATTTAAAACCTTATCGTTTGTCATAGGTTACGACTACAATGATAATGCATGATTTGAATATTTTTTCATAAATTTTATTTTCAAGGGTATTTTATGAAGTAACTCTGCTATAACTATGAAACGTAGACAGAAGGTTAAAGTACAATAATAAAATTTTTATTTCTAGAAAAAATTTAATTTCTTTTTTTTCCAAAAAAAGAAGAAAAATGTAACCTAAATTTTACTTCTTTCCGACACATATGTTTCCGATTTCCTCGGCAGTTTTTGTTTTTTTTTTTTTTTTTTTTTTTTTTTTGTCTAAGACTCACTTTTTCTATTCATGAAATCATGTCCTTCTTCATTTGAAAAATGCACACACATGTTGAAATACTACGATTTGTTATTAGTTTATTTATGGTTTTATGTGCATTTTAGTTCATCATAATTCTCTATAAAGAGAAGTTCAATAGGTAGATTTCGTTTTATTGATAAACGAGAAAAATTGTACAAAATATGGTTGGTGGTAAATTCATGTATATTTTACACCATATCATATCAGATTTCCATTTCAAAAAAAAAAAAAAAAAAAAAAAAAAGACAGATGTTCATTGCATTGTAAACTAATGAGCTAAACAAAATAATAATAAAAAGTGAAATAGAAAAAAAAATCTACAACAACGACAACGATTACTGTTAGGAAAGGTGCAAATTGTTCATAAAAACATCACTTCATCACACTTTTTTAGAGCCAATTTTCCAGCAAATTGGTACCTGTTTAAACTCAATAACAAGCTTAGGATTAGATATTAGCGCGCTTACTTAAGCAAGACAAAAAACAAAAAATAATAATAATAGTAATAGTAAGTAAGCATAAGGTACCTAACTTATTGGAAAATGCCAATAAACCAAAAAGACACAATAATAAAATATATAAAAAAAAAACACCGATTGTATACTTATAGCTTACTGTTACTGCAATTCGCTTATTTAAAAACAACAAAGTAGTGAGAAAAAAAGTTGATGAAATCTCTTCTTTTAAATTTTATAACAACACCATCATCATGTTTCTCCAATATTATAGTGGAACCGATGAGGAGCTCTTTTAACAAAAATGAAAATCAAAACAACAAAAAACAAAAGAAAAAGACATGAAATAAGGAACGTTTTTGGTATTAATTTTAAAGAGCTCTGGTTATTGTCATCAAATGAAGCCACCGCGCTTTTAAGTAGATTCGCAATAACACTAGCTAGCTAACTATAGTGACTGCACTATAAACTTTTGCTTTTTTATCTATTATTTCAGTTTTTTTTTTAACTATATTTTCTATTAAAAAAGATACGACAAAAATTTCAATATTATTGTAAAGTGTTAACTAACAAAATGTAGCCAGGTGCCATGCATGTTAATTATTCGCGGTCGATTCATCTAATATGGCTCTGTAATGTTATGTTTTGTTGCAACTATTATGTTCATCGAAATTACAAAAAGGAAAAAAAAAAGAATTATAAAAGGACCGAAACGTGACTTTACTTTAACTATTAAGTACGTATACTTATGTACTTACCTGCAACTTTTCAGCTATGTATATAAATAGTTTAGGCCTCGTATATTATCAAATAGTTTTTTTGATTCTTTGATCGATTTGAATCGAGTGTGCGGCGTCTAAAGAAAACATGTTAGTACCTACTTAAATAATGTGCCAAGAAAATAGGTACAGTTTTTTTTTTCTTCTACTTCTTGTAATAGAGAGCTTCATTTGTAAAGCAACACCTTAAACATCCAAAGTTTTAGAAGAAAAAGTAGAAAAAAAAAATTGAATGTTTTTAATTCTATCATATAAGAAAATACGAATAATGTTTTATTTTATAGTATTATACGGTACTATTTGTGATCACTGGGAATAACACTGATGCTGATGGCGCTTCTAATTGTTTGATGAAAAAAACCTAAAAAGATAGATTTTAAGTATATGCACACTACTAACTTAAAGGCTGCATCTAAACGGTTTCATTGTTGTCTTGTCCTCAATATGCAAATACCATTGGAGATTATACATTTTATGCTAAGCAAATACTTAATATTTTTTTTGTTTTTTGTTTTCGTCTTAACAAAACAAAAATATAACTATACTTAAAATTCACATTCAATGTGACTGCTTATCAATTTCTAAGATTTTTTTTTCTCTCTTAAAAGTATCTAAATTTTTCTTTTTTGCTTTTTATATTAAGTATATGAAAGACAACATATTTAGTATTTAGTCCTCTCAACCGTTAGGCAATTTTACTTGAGACTTTTTCGATTCGTTCTGTTGCAAATGACAATGAGAATTAGTTAAAGGCTAACCGCATCACATACTTAAAAAAAAAAGTATTAAATACTCACTTAACTAAACACTATGTAAAATAAGTATGTATTATAAAAAAATAAAGTGGCTGCATATTAATGTTGATGCAGATGCAGAACAGAATAGAAGAAGAAGAAAAAAATAAATTGAATTACCTTTAAGGTTTGGCCATTCTTTTAGATATCTTTTTGTGTCCATCGCCACCAAACTAGACATAGATCCATATAGTCAGCATAATATATTCTTATTTTAAAATACATACATATATTCATAGGTGAATGGCATGGCGACATAACGATGACGACTACAACAACAATATTATTAACAAAAAAAAACCAAAAAAATTAAAAAACGACTTTATGTCGCGAACAGCAGCGGCATTCTTAGCATTCAAGACACAAATGTTGACATTTTCCAGGTGGGAACAACGTTTACTTATTTACTTACTTATAATTTTTTTTTTTTCTTACCTTCCATAATAAAATGCAATCCGTATAATTTTCATGTATCATATACCAAAACAAAAATACAGAAAAAAAATTAACTTACTAAGTTTTTTTTTTTTCAAGTAAAGATACTTTACTTACTTTACTAACTATTTCACTTCATATAAGTAGGTACATACTTACATATATGGACTACTCTTTTTTTTTTCTTTCTTCTGTGCAGTTATGGTTGATTTTTGGTCTTTGAAAACGATGACCTTTGACAAAAGTCAACCAATTAATAGAAAAAAGCGTGACTTTATTTTAAAATGTTTAGCAGTTTTTCTTTTTCGTTTTTATCCTGAATCTGAGGAAAAAAAACAAATATTAGTTTAGTGTGATTTTCTTTTTCAACAAAAAAAAAAAAAAAAATTTTTGATTACACGATTAAAAATCTTGTATGAAAAATAAATTTAGATCGAATTTAAAGATTTTATGTAACAAAATTTATTGTTTAAAAAACATTTGTTATGTTAGAAACTTCAATGGATGATTTTTTAATCTATATTTTTTTTCTTTTTTGTTTTTGTTATTTTGGTTAAAAAACTAAAATTTTAATCCTTCAATAAGATTAAATTTGAATTGTTCTGGCGTTAAACTTTCTTTTACAATTTAAAAGAAAATTAAAATTAATTGAAAATATGTACATATACTTACATACAAAATACTTCAAGTATGTACATTTCAATATGTTGCTGTCCATCAAAAAAAAAATTTAAACAATTTTATAATGATAAATCTACAAACAACAAAAACTAACAAATGTTTAGTGGCGTCAGCAAAGTCATGTAATCATCATTATTCTCTATGATCATCTCATTTTTTTTTTTTTCATTGTACTCGTACTTATTATCAATTTAAACTCAAATTAAATTCAAATTTTTCAAAAAACAAAAATAATAATAATACTGTGGCATTGACCTAGTCTCTGTATTTGAAATTTAAATTTTTCTAAGCATCTTTTTCACATGTCCATAAAATTCATGTAGATGTACTTATTCTTTTGTTCCATATCAATATCCTATTTGGAACATCATCATCAATACAAATAATGATATGTGAACATTATTGTTATTATCAATTTTCAATTCACTTCACCTTCTATTATATTGTGCATAATAAAAATAATAAATCCAAATAAACAGAGCCGAGCCCTTTTTTCTTCTCCCCACATATGATGAACCACATCCCTGAAAAAAAAAAAAAAAAAAATTCATCGTCATCCATTGTAATTGCTGCTGACTCACCCAAGCCATTTATATATAAGAATGACAATAACTACATCAACTCCGTACAGAAAACGGCCATCGCCCGGTATATTAAACATTTTCATTTATTAGATTTATTGGAATTTTAAAATTGTTACATATACTTATGTAGTTTTTTTTTTTTTTACTTTATACTTATGTTACAAATATTTTGTAAACTATGCGCCACAAAAATGCTTTGAAGTTTGAAATATTGGATAGTTGTCGTCGTTGTCGTTGTTGTCGTGAAAAACAAAGCCCCAATTTAATATTTTTTTTTTCTTCATTTTTCCACATTCACCTTGAACTGCTGACAACATATGGTCATTACAACTAGCCCGTTGCTTTTGTGTAATACTTAAATATTATTAAATAATGTAATGTAATGTTACTCTATGTCTCTAAACTAATAGGCTACTGATTCTGTCTGATTATACCACCAAATAAAAATTCAGCTGCTGCCCGTCATCATGATCCTCCGTTCTCTTGTAATCAAGATATTTTTCTTGTTTTTCAAAATTACATAAAATACACCATAAATTGTACGCATAGGCAAATAAAATATTGACCGGCCCCATGACAAGGCGAAAAAAAAAAAAATAAAGAAGAAAAAAAAATGTGTGGAAAATATCAAAAACTTGATTGGAATGTCGGTCTCGTGCCAGCACCACCAAATGCATATTACCTACAATCTTATTCAACACTTTAATGAAATACAGTATGACCTCGGTAAACGCAACACTCGATATGCGCAACTCCTCGATAGATGCAACAGCAAAATTTTTACCATTGTTGACTCAGCAGATGCAACGCGCAAAATAATTTTGACTTGATAAATGCAACTTTCGAATTTTCTTTTTCTCAGTAAGACTTTTTTTTTCCTGTGTGTGCTCTTAATATTCATAGTTTTTTATACATTAATTATTCTGATGAAGCCGAATATGAAATTAGTAGCAGAGAATCCTCGAAAAAGATCAAAACTGATGATGCTATTAAGGGCATCAGTACATTTATTCAATGGGCAGAGGAGAATTCACTACAGCTTGAAGATATTATAAAATTGCAAAATATGAAACAAATAGCTGTTTTGAAAGAAGTAAACGGTTATAAAAAGCAAAGTAAAATTTCAAATTTTTTTGTAAAATATGCACAATATACAAATAAATAGTATATTATACGTTAATTTCATTACTCTTTTATTGACTCGATAGGTGCAATTCCTTGATATATGCAACCACCCTTGAACTCTATTAGTTGCGTTTACCGAGGTCGTACTGTAGTAGCAAAAAAAAAAAAATAAATAAATAAAAAAAAAACTAACATGCCATAATTTTTTAAATCTTAATATATTTTAATACTTAGAAAGATATGTACTTAACTTAAATGAGTTAAAATATCTAACATTAGTTGTTAAAAGTATCTTTTGATAGCTACTACAACATAACTTCTGTTGCTTTTGCTGCTAAATATTCTTGCCCTACCGCACCACCGCCTACCACAATTTAATTAATGGATCAAAATGTATAAATATGTAAATGGTTATATGTACGTATATACATATGTATGTAAATATGTGATGTGTGCATAATTTTCATATAAAATTGTGATGCAAGAATTTTTCTTGATTTTTCATCGATTTAGGTCAATTTAATGTAAACGTATGGCTTTTAATGAGGTAAATTTATTACAATATGGGCCGTTAATGACTCAAGGAATGTATCAACAACAACTACATCAACATTCACATAATCGCTATAGGACATACACAACAACAACAATTATATCATACCGACCGACCACATAGACTTTTTAAATGAAATGAGCATTTAGATAGATTGAAATGAATTTATCACCCGTCAAAAATAACTGCAATTGAGAACTTTTTAGCTACTTACTAAATTATTATTATATTTTGTTTTTTTTTTTAAATATTTTTATTTGATTGTTTGTTGTTGTTGTTGTTTTTGTCTTTTAAGCTATGAAAATGCAACATCACTGCAATATAACAGATGAAGATGATGTTGTTGTTGATGACGATTTTTGCTAATGTTGAAATGCATTATTGAGCGCATCCATGTTTATCAAAACAAAAATACTAAGAAAAATATAAAAATAAAAAGTAATTGAGTAGTTTGTTGTTTGGCAAAAAATAATCAAGTTAAAGTAGTAAAACATCTTAAAAAACAAAATTGAAATGAAATGCTAAAAGGCAAATGTAAGATAATTGGGATGCAATGTTCTTAATTGATGCAGATAATCTGTCTCCATTATGCACCTGTGTTTAACTTCTCTATAAGATTGTTTTTTTTGTTAATTTTTTTTTCTTTCTTAAACAAAGTTTTAGATAGTTTTTTACTTACATATACATACATACATTCTTGTAGTTGGCTGCACCATTACTGTTGAATGTTGGTGCTTTAGCGCATAATAAACAAGTTTTAGTTACAAATTTATTTCTTTGAAAATCTCACATCATAAGACTCTTATATGTAATTTGTTGTTTTTGTTGTTGTTGTTGTTTCTATTTATCTTAGATGTTTTTGTTTAGTGTGTAGGATAAGTAAAAACAAGGTGGAAAAAGATTGATTTTATAATTATAGGGTTCCAGAATAAGTAATCAGATTAACAGTGCTGTTTATATTATACATACAAATATACATAGCTTCTTTTCTTTTATATACAAAATGCAACTAAGTAACAGCATCAGTAGTAATAATTTTATGTTTTTATTAAAAAATTTAAAAAAAAAAAAGAAAGAAGAAGAAAAACCAAGAAAGATATAAATTTTTAAACTCTATTAAAATGAAATTCATGATTACGTACATTATTAAAGTGATTTTAAAAGCGTCATAAGACGACAAGTTTTAAGGTCATATTCAAATTTGTTGTTTTGATATTTTTAAGTAATTTTTAAAAGCATCATTCCAGGCAAATAACTGTTAATAGGGCAAAATAAAGACATAAATTTCAAAGGAATTTAGTTATTTAACTATTTATATATTTTTTTTTTTTCTTAAATCCCATCTCACCTAGTATATCATAGTTTTGAATAGTTCGATGACATTTTGTACTAATTTATGGAAATGCGCTATGGTATTTATATGATGGGAAAAAAATTGGGTCATTTCATATTTATAGGGAATTTCTTTGAAAGTGGGTACAGGCTTTTTCTAAGCTTATTTTAGTGATTAATATCTCAATCTTAAAATTAGGAAAACAATTTAAGTAGGTACATATTTAAAAATTAAGCAACCTGAATCAAATTCTAGAATTACTTTCGTGCTCATTTTGTGAGTACTTAATCAATAATATTTTCACTGGAACATAAAAGTGATTAAAAAAATTAATATTTCTTTTTCATTTCTTTAATTAAAAATTGATTATCACAAAATTTTATTGATGTCATTTTTATTCTGTAATTTAATTAAATTTAACCTCCAAGTCTAACTGATAAGTTTTGTTTTTATTTGAAAAAAAAAATGATAATAATAATAATAAAAAGATACTCCAATAAAGATACTGTCATTTTGGGATTGACATTTATTTTATACAAAAAAAGTCTCGCTGTAATACTTTTTTAATCAAAATTTCATATGTATTTTATTTTTTTATCAGTGGGAGGATGAACTTGAACATGACATGATATTTTACTGAATATAGGGGCGGAATTGGAAAAAAAAAAACGATGCAAAACATATAAGAGGAGTCTTGTTTCAGTTTTTTTTAAAATTTAATTTTTATTATCTTTTAAAAAAATTTAGCACACATCAATCGTTTTGTTACAAAACTTGAAATGTGTGTCTAAAAAAGGAAATAATGCCATGACCCATGGATAATTTTACAGAAACCTAAAAAAAATAATAAAAAAGTCATTGTGATGAGATGAATGTGATGATTACGCTTCATTGTTGAAAAATAAAAGTTTTTAGGCACCTGCAATAATGTATCTAATTTGACATTGGGGCCTTTCTCAAGGACGTTATGATTCAAAATTATGTTGTGATGTTATCTAAAATTTATTTTTTAATTTTGAGTATACCAAATTTTCCTTAAAAGGAAAAACGTTTTTGAAACCGCAACTTGATTCATGTTAACAAATCGTAACACTCGCTGTGATTTACGTGACATGCGTTACTTTTCACTAACAAGAATTCAACGTGTTTAAAGATTTTTCTATTTAAAAATTAAAAGTAGGTTATGGAACTAAAATTCCCATTTCAAAAATCTAGAAGATTTTGAGAACAAAAGCCTACAGAAATTCTTTTCTTATACGTGAAAGTTTTCAATATTACAGAATCAGATAATGAATGTGCTTTTAAGCAGTTTTCAATCAAAATTTGAATGAATTTTAATTTTAAAAACAACAAAACAAAAAAACAAAAAACAACGTCTTATTCAATAGGGAATTCATACTTAAAATCTCTTGTCTTTCTTTTTACATAATCAGAATTTAAATCGATTAATCGAAAGAAGAAAAAAAAGCAAAAATAAATTACTTAACGAAAATGTATTTCAATTTCACAAAAAAAGAAAAAACAAATAACAGAAAAACTTATATATCTATTCATTTAATTTAAAATTCGTTTCATTTAATTTTTCAATGAGATAACGTTATTTTGATGTTGTTTTTGGGTGTTCAAAAATTCCAAAATTAAAAAATTTATAAAAAAAAAAAAATGAACAAAAGAAACACAAAGAGAAGAGATACAAAAAATACACATGTTCACTGTACTTTTCATGCAAAAACAAAAATCCATCAATATTGAAATTAATTCAACATTTCTTTTCTTGTTGGTTTTTTTGTTCTTTGTTTTTCTTTCATTTCTTTATCGATAAAATAAATAATTGCAAGAAGACTTGAAATGTAATCAATTGATCAAAGAACCAGAACAAATTGTATAACCCTTTCTTGAGTATATATACTTAGTTTTTATAATATGTACAGATAGTCGTATGTAAGTAAGTAGTTATATTGTATTATGTAGTTAAAGTTACTTATCAAATGTCAAACATAGCACTTGTAATGTCGAAAAATGTTGAAAAACGTTACATTTTTCATTAATTTCGATCGATTCGTTGTCATTATCATCATCGTCGTCGTCGTCGTCATCATCATTCATCCATCTGTCTGAACTTTAGAATATACACAATACACACACCTTGTACTTACTTGTGTAATTTTTTTAATTTTTTTTTTTTTTTTTTTTTTTTTTTTTTTTTTTTTTTTTTTTTTTCAATTTTTATATAATTTCTTTTCATGTTCTTTGACTTTTAGTATGAATTCTTAAAACTTACCTATAACAATGTCAGCTTAATATAGCATTAATTTAAAAAGATATTGAACTGTGTTGTGTATTATTTTGTAACTATATAATGTACATAGATATATTCTTAATATATATATTATTTGTAATAAGTTAAATAGTACCCTTAAGGCACAGAAGTCAGTCAGTGCATGATTACATTAAATAAAAATTAAACAAAAAAAAAAAAAAAATAAATAAATAAAAATAAAAATAAATAAAATTTTTCTTGTTTGTATGGTTTATAAGAAAAGAAAAGAATATTACTTAAGTTATTGTATATTTAATATAACCGGATTTTTCTTATACTATATAAAATCTTTTAATATTATTATTGTCCGAGATGGAATCCTCCTCGGTCAAAGACTTCTTTTCTTATTATTTACTCTGTTATAAAAGAACAAGTACTTACAATTTTTATTTTTTTAAATATAAAGATACAAAAAGTATCTGTATCTAAGCATTATTATGTTACATATATTACCGCTGCAATAAACAGCAAACACAGCTGATCGTTGAATAAAGATCAGAAAAATGAAAAAAAGAAGAATTTTATTTTTTGTATGGTATATACTTATATTATTACATAAAAGCTACAATTATCGCAATGATGAATGACTTTTTGTTGTTTGATATCGCAAAGTATCTATATAACACATTTAACTTGGTATAAACAGCATCTTAAAGCATCAACTTTTTTCTTAGAAGAGTACTTATTTATTTATTTATTTTTTAAAAAATTTTTTTTTTAATCAAATTGATCCCCCAATGTGATGGAGCATTTTTTTATATACATACATATGCGCTTTTATTCATATATTTCAACGCCGCACTCTTCTCTTAACATTATTTAAGTATAAAAGAAAAAAATTTTTTTAAAGAAAATACATACATATGTAGGTATGTATGTTTCATAAAACGACCGTTTTCTTTTTGCACGTTCCAATAAAAAAAAAATTTCAAATTACCTTGCCATTTCACTGTTTGTATATGTATGTATGTGTGTTGTGTGCTATTTGACTTTTTAAAATATTTCAAAAATTTATTTCTTCTTTTTAAAGAAAAAAAAAAAAAAACTAACAACTGGAAGAGACTCTTCTTCTTTATTATCAATTTTTTATTTTTTTTTTATTATTAAATTTTATTTTAAATTATTACGAACATACAAGGTACATGAGTAATGTATGTCGAACAAGAACCGGACAAGCACAATATTTGCCAAAAAATAAAAAATAAAAATAAAAGAAATTATACATCATGATCTTGGGGAAATCAGGTATCAAAAAAATAATAATATCGCGAAAAAAAAAAAAAAAACTGAACAGTGAAAAAGACAAATGATATTAAAAAGAAAAATTGTTGTTTAACGAAAGAAATTATTGTTGTTTGTTAGTGCAACAGTTGCCAATTACTGCATTCTCCAAAGGAAAAAGAAACTGATGATGATGAGATGATTTTGGTTGATAGCAGAAATAAAGATAATTTTTAAGACCTTCAGAAGAAGAAAAAATTGCATATAACTCAACATAGTACACATATACATATATGTGTATATATACCTACATACATATATGGTATATTTAATATCTTGTATCTTTTAAAGAAGATACGTGTGGTATATGTGGTGAAACAATTCAATATATAATTTTTGGTAATTCGGCAATTTTTTTTTTCGTTTATATTTTTTTATGAGGAAGTAAGATGCTTACTGTATGCTATAAATTTGTTAAATGTGCAACATCTTGAATTTGAACTACATATATGTAGATACTATGTACGAGTATATACATAGTTATACTTATATACAATTTTTACTTCAAAATTTTTGAATTCATCGTTCAAAAAAAAGAAGAAAAAAAAAGAAACTCCTTGCTTGTATATCTTTAGAAAGAGAAAAGAATTTTGAAAATCTTAAATCTTGATTGAATCCGTTATGATCTTGTGATGATCTTCATCACTTTAAGTGGATTTTTTTTTTCTCCTCTTCTTCTTCTTTTTTATTTGATTTTTCAATACACCTTTAGGCAAATTACGGAATAAAATTTGAACATGAAAGAAATTTTTAAAAGAAATTGTAATATAAACCACAACAAGAAAGCAGAATGATTTTGATTCCATTATCCAAGTACTCGTTGTACTTTATAAAATTTTCATATAAACAAAAAAAAAAAAAACAAAGAACAAAATGAAATTTAAAAAAAAAAAAAGCAAAAATATTGTCTGTTGTTTAAACGAAACTCACGAATTCATTCATAACCATTTAAGGGTATCTATGGTTAAATTTTGTTGTTGTATGTATCTTTTGAAATATTTATTTGTTAACTTTTTTTTTTTTTTCATATTATATTCATTGAATGATTATAACAAATTTAACATTTTCACACGAATTACACGCCAATAATGAGACTCTTAACACAAAAAAAATAAATAAATAAATTTTTATAATAATTTTGTGTATATGTACATATTTTCTTCTTTTTTCAATTTTTTTTTTTTTTTTTTCAAATAAAAAAAATTGCTTGAAAAGTTAATTTTGTACTTTCTTGTGATTTTTCAATTCTTTTTAATTTAATTTTTATGTTTGAATGTGAAATATCTTTATGAAAATTTGAAAATTTTTCTACCTTAAAGGGTATTAAATTACAAAAATTTACAAATATTCAAGAATTCATATGTACTTTTTTTTTTTTTTTATAAATATCATAAAAGTGTTTTTCGTGATCAAATCAAAAAATAATATCGTAGGGTACACTTTTTAAATATACTTCATTTTATATAGTTAGTTACATATGTACATATTTTACTTATGTTTTAGGCATTTTATTACAGTATGGTACGAAAAATTTACAAAAATGTGCTTAAAGCAAGAAAATTATTAATGTTAATGTTGCATGTTTAATGAGAGAAATAAAAAAAAAAAAATATAAAAGAAAAAAACAATGCAAAAAAAAAAATTAAATATAAGAGAAAAAAAAAACAACTTATTTATCGCATCAAGGAAAAGTTTCTTAATAAAATTTTTCATGTAAAAACAAAAACAAAAAAAAAAAAAAAGCTTTATTATTAACTTGGAAGCCGTAAGGTGTGAAAAGGTAATTCTTTCGTACTCACAATCAGTTAATGATTGTATACGTTTTTTTTTTTTTATTTTAAATTATTTTTTTTATCTCTTTTTCTTCTTCATTATGTTGGGTTTATTTATTTTTTTTTTTTGTGTTCGCAAATTCAAAGTGAAAGATGATGGAGTGTTTATAATTCAATTAATTTTAGGTGGTTTTTTTTATATCAATTACTTATTATTAAAATTATGAATTTCTTTTATAATTCATTTAATTTGATTTTTAATTTTTCTCTTTTTCTTTTTTTTTTAAAATACATATATATTTTCTTTACTGTTTTTTTTTTTTGTTGTGTTTTATTAAACTTTACTTTGTTGGTTTGATTTTATTTAAAATGTAATAAAAAATATATTTTTTTTTTTTTTTCTGAATGAAACAATCCAATTGAAATTACTTACTCAGATTTTAGTTGATGTTAATGATACCAATAATTTTCTTAAGGCATCATCAGCAAAATACGTGCACCAATATAATAAAAACAAAAACAGACCTTTGGCAAAATTGAATCTTAAAATCATAAAAATTTAATTAAATAAATAATTAAAATAAAAATAAAACAAAATAAAATTTCCCTTTTAGTCATTTGATTTTCTAATTTTTAATTTGATTGTCGAATAAATTCTCGTTTTCCCTTAATTGCTTTAAGGTGTGAAATATTGTAATAATTAGGTTTTGTTTGGAGTTTTTTTCATGCAAAATGATTTGATTTAGAAAAATGTGTAATTATGATGAAAAAATGTTATTATTAAAAAGTTCAATGTCAAGGTTTAGAAGATGAATGGACAATAATGGAGACTAATTACTTAGATTATGGCAATTTTAAACATTAACTCTTTGATAGATATACGACTCTTTAATGTACATATATTGGAAAGCTTATTAATATAAACACATCTATAAAAGGTTTTTAGACTGTATTGTTTTCCCTTTAATTTTTTTTTTCTTGCTCAAAATAAATATTTAACCTCAATATTTTCTTTTTGTTGGTTTTCAATTTATACCCTCTCGTTTTTTTTTTTTCAAGTATTTTTGTCGCATGTTAATTTACTTACGAAATGTAAAATCTAAATTGACAACAATTTCGCTACAATAAACTATGTATTACGAAAGTGCAAAAAGATAAACAACCATCAACTTGAAATTATTACTTTATTATCTATAAAATGTAATAAAATTTAAATAAAATTAAAGAAAAAAAAAAAAACATTTAAACAAAAAATAAAGCTAGCTATATCGTGCCGAAAAGTTTTATTACAGTAAAGTCTTGAAATGATTTTGTGGATGTTACCTACATTTTGGCTTTGTAAAATGTACCTTTCACCGCGCACACCTGTTTAAATTTATTTAGGTTTATAAATTCAAAAAAAAAAAAAAAAAGGAACACTATTGCACAATTTTTATTATGAAAAAAAAAAAGCAACATTTAAGTGAAAAAGAAAACAAACTAATAAAAATTAATTTTTCACACTTAATTTTCTCTGAAGAAGAGAAAAAAAAATGAAATTATGCACTAAAAATTTTGTTACAAAATAAAAAAAATTTCATGCTTTCATTTTTGTTGTTGTAATATTCTGTTGTTTTTTTCTTTTTTTTTTTCTTCTTATTATTTTTTCGTTTTTAAAAATAAAAATGATTAAACAATCGATAAATTATGGCATTGTACTTTAAAAAAATAATTTTTTTTTGTTGGTATATTGCAATAATTATGTTATTGTTATTTGAATTGAAATACCGGTGTACCGTATTAACTTTTGCTTTCAAAAAGTACTTCTCTCGTAATATTTTTTTCTATATATGTATTTTGTAAAATAATTTTGATGGATAGTATTATTTTTGTTAGACAAAACATATAAACGATGAGGAAAAATTTTTTCTTTGTAAATTTTTATTACAAAATTTTTCTCGGAAAAATAACCGAATAAAATTATGTATTATACATGTATTTTTTTTTAAGTAATAAAAAATAAAATGATTATTGATTTTTCAATAATAAAATAAAAATAAAAATGGAACTCCTGCATATAATAACATACTTTAATATAGTGAAAACAGCTGAGTCGGTAATTAACATAATAACAAAATAAACAAAAAATTAACAAAAAAAAAAGTACATGACAATTTGTCGTCTATTTGAAAACTAGCACAAAACGATAATGCCTGAAACAATAACTATTTTCACTAGAAATTAAATGAAAAAAAAAATTTAAACAAACAAAAAACACATTAATATTAAACAAAGAAAATAATAATAACAAAACAATAATGATTTTATTTCAGAGAAGAAAAAAAAACAACACTACCTGAATCTGACTATTAAAGCAAAGAGAAAATAAAAATTTATAAAAGAAATACTATACACAGATCTGTTGTTATGATGATTTTTTTTTTTCGTAAAGTTCAACGTCATTTGGCATTCTATTGCACTTTCCTAAGAAAAATTACATGCATTACAAGAATAAAAACGAGTGAAAGAGATAACAGAACTTAG
The DNA here is from genome assembly GCA_939192795.1 of Bombylius discolor. Classification (NCBI taxonomy): domain Eukaryota; kingdom Metazoa; phylum Arthropoda; class Insecta; order Diptera; family Bombyliidae; genus Bombylius; species Bombylius discolor. The sequence continues at coordinate 48,474,901 of OW584240.1, read as the reverse complement.
AAAAACATAATAAAATACTATAGATACTTTTATACTATGAAAAACTATAAATTGAACCTTTTCATGAACCTGCAAGAAGTACACACTACACATTTCCAATAATATTTATCCAAAGAAGCAGCAACTCATAATGCTGCTGTTACTATACAATAATAACAACAACAAATCATGCAACATGCATGATTCAGCATCAACCAACTGGATCACATTGATCTTTAACAAAATTTTCAAAACGATCAAAAAAGATACTCTTGTAAACGAAAATAAAAACTCTTTTCATCTTCCATGTAATTACTGTAATTTATTTAGGATGTTTTCTATATGAGATTTTCTTAATTTACTCTTTTTTTCTTAATTCTTTGATTAGTTTTCTTTCATTTCCTCTTTTTAGTAAAAAGAATTAAAAATTTAAAAAAAAAATTAGCCGGTATTTTATTGTCATCCATTCTTATAATAGATACACGCATTTACACTCAAAAATGGAAACATAATATAGTATGTATATACCTACCTGTAGTTTATAACGTATTAAGAATTTTTTTCAGCTATTTTTTCTTTCCAAAACACACTGTATCATTATCAGTATGCATTTCTCTCTTCCAGTCAGATACTTCGGTTCAGAATTCAATCTTGTTTGTATTTTTTTGACTTTTTGTTTCTTAAATTCTCATTAGTACGTATATAATTGAATGCATAAAATATATAAATCAATTCGAGATAGACAAAATATTTTTGTTTTTAGATACTTTCAGGGGGTCGTTTTGTTGACTCTAAACTAATCCTACTTGAAAAGCAATTGAATATATTATAAATGAATAAATTTACCGATAAACAGACATGATAATCAAAAAAATAAAAACTTAACAATTTTTACATGCAAAATTATTTAAGTTCTTCGTTAACTCTAATAAATCTTTTGACCATAACCTAGATAAGCGTATAATGTGTATAAACATTGTAGAATTCTCAAAAAAATAAATATCTACATCAAAACTACAACATTTAGACAAGTTTTTTTCTTTGTTGTTTATCTTTAATTCAAATTTTTTGTAATCATTTATCATTAATGTCCTTCTAAATGTTGTCTTTCATTTATTTTCTTTTGCTCCTCCCTGTTGTTTCTTTTAATTTTTACGTTATGTTGTTAACAGATAAATTTTGTTTTTGCGTAAAGATATTTCCATGAAAATATTAAATGTATGTACCTACTTTTGATGATTTTTTTATAGGCGATAATTGAAATCGGAATTCGTTTTTTTTTTTTTTTTTTTTTTTTTTTTGGTTTTGTCATCCATTATTACATAGTATCTTAAATAATACATAATGTAAGCATCGAAATAACTCTTCAGTAAGAAAAATTCATAGTATTAAATTTTAATTTTTGCGCTTTATACATATGTGCAATTTTATGTGTGTTGTATAACAAAGATTCTCTCGAAATATTTTTAACGAAAATAAAGATATGAAAAATATTTTTAAAACATATACATATGTAACATATGTACTTAGTATCTAACAAGAAAATAAACAAAACCGAAAGTAGCTCTAAAAAAACAACAATTTAGTTGTCATGCTGAGTACGATATGTTGAACTTTAGACTCCAGCTGCAGGAGAAAATTGAAAATAGTTCTGTAGATTCGATAAGTCATTGAAAAATTCAATAAATTTTCCATTTTTCTTTTTATTTTTAGTTTGCAAAATGAAAATTAAAAAAAAAAAAACGAAGTACATTTGAATGTCATCGTACAATAAGAATGTTTTTTAAAATTATTTTTAGTATTGCATGATAGGAAAACAGAACTACATGTTATAAAAAAGAATATGAAATAAATACAGGATGGGTGACAAAAACATTACTTATATTCAAAAATTTCTACTTCTATTCTAAATTCTGAAATTCTGTACTCGTTATCGCAGTGCCTGTATAAAATCAATTTTATTTGTTTTTTCTCCTTTTTTAGAAATCTTTAGAATGCAAAAAAAAAAGTTTTTATGAGCACACCTACTTCCTCAGAAATATTAAAAAAAAAAAAAAAGAAATTATGATATCATCTTTTTGTTAAACCACCTTTTTTCTGTTCAAGTCCAGTATTTGTGTGTCCGGAATGACCTCATTACTAACACATTTCTTAACTTAATTTAAAAAATGATTTGATTGCAATCGATGATCTATAGAAAAAAAATATAAAATTTCCCAAGCATGAGGTTTACTTATTTATTTTTTTGTTTAGTCATTTCCATTATTCTGTCCACACATACTACACAGACACAAAACAAAAGCAAAAACATATAATAGTCGTTCAATCAATCTTTCTCTTGATGAAATAATAATTTCAATGCAACTCCAATATGAAGATATTTTTTTAATAAGTTGCAGAGCGATTTTGTACCTACAATACTTTACTTTTAATTTTTATTGTATTTTTTTTTAATATGAAATCTTTTATTATTCTTAATTTTTTTTTTTTTTTTGTTTGTTTGTTTGTTTGTACAAATGCATTTTATGTAACAAAATATCAATTTTTCAATGTCATTTTTTGAAAAGGAAGAGAACAAAAAAAAAGTATCTGAAAACAGGTTAAGCTCAAAAAGCAAGACAATAAAAAATATATATTCACATAATTGGAATCAAGAAAACAATAAAAAAAAAAAAAAAAAACAAGAGAAAAAAAACCAACATTACGTTATGTGACATAATAAATTTTGCATAAATTTATGAAAAATTTTTTAATATAAACATTTTTGTTTTGTTTTTTTGTTTGTTTTTAAATAAAACAAAACAAACACAATCAATTTCAATTTCTTTTTCAATAAACAATTCAAATAAAAAATTTGCTCGTTCTGAATTTAACAAAAGCGAAAGAAAAAAATATATTTTAAATTCAAAAATAAAAAGTAAAATTTAAATAAAATTTATTCAACATCTGTTTTTTGTTTATAGAAACCAAAAACCAAAACAGTGACTACTAAAATTGCACAATTGTGTCCAAAAATGTAAAACTAAAATAAGAAAAAATATATGAAAACATTAAAGGTACATTTTGATAAAACACACTTTTAGTTTTAGATTTTAAATAAAAAAAAATAAAAAAAAAAGCATTTTAACCAAAAAACATTTCAAATATATTTTACTATGTCATGATGTAAACTTTTTTTTATTTTGTCTTTGTTTTCACTGCTTTGCTATAATCGAAAACATGAAACAATTAAATTGAACGAATTACGACATAGGTAAATGAAATAAAAAGGTAACATTACGACGGATATGAATGGAAGTAGAAGAAAGGAAAACTTTTTCACAGATAGAACAAAAGCTGATTCTGATTAAAACAAAAACGTGAATTATGTTATATAGGTACAGCAGATACATATGGTAGGTACCTATAATTTTTTTTTTCTAGATTTTTAAAAAACAATAAAACCTAATATGTAAGTAAGTAGACAAGTTTACAATCTTATCCCACAATCCAATCCATTTGTATGGAAAAGATATCCCCACAAGAAGTAAAACAAAAAACCCATATAAAACGTGAAATCATAAGGTAATCACTTTTTCTTTTCTTTTCTTTTTTCTGCTGCATCTTGGTTTAGATTTTTTTTTTTTTTTTTTTTTTTCAAATCTTTTCTGCAAAAGTATAACATCTTCAAAACTTCTCTGTAAAGGTAACCTTTTACAAATCGTTCTTTGAAAAAAAAAAAAACCCGTCCATCATCGTGATAGAACCCATGTTAGACGAAGTGATCTTCTTGTTGGATTAAAATCACTAAAAGAAACCTTCATCGTCATCATCATCAAAAAAAGAAGAAAATTACTTAAGTATTCCAGATTCAGAACTATATGTACATATATATTCTACAACAATACATAATTTCAACTGTATTTGTGTGATATACGAAAAAAAAATTACAAAATTTTTGAACAGCACACACAGAATTCAAAAATTCTAAGAAATAAACCTTGCTTTAAAGGCATTTCTCGTAAATCTTTGTTTCTTTTATTTTGTTTTCAATTTTTTTTTTTTATTATTATTATTATTTTTTTTTTTTTTTTGATTTTCTTTTATCGAGTTTGCTTGTTCTAAGTCTTTGAACCTTCTCGAAGAATTAAATAAAAATAAAGGTTCATTATAATAGAGGAAGGGTCCACTTGTTGTAATAAAAACGAAACTAACAAGAAATACTCTTGGTTCGATTGTATTAAGAACTTTGAAATAAAAAATCTTAAAAAATAAACTACGTTCAAGAGAAAAAAAAAACATAAACACATTTGTGGAGAGAAAGATCTTTACAAAGGGCAAAAACAAACAACAAAAAAATTAAAACACACGTGGAAAAAAATTTAAGGTACATTTTGTTAATACATTTACATACTTACCTACCTTTTTTACTTCCACATTCATTTACCTTTATTCTTGCACTTTCGATAAATATTCTCTCTGTGTATATAGAGAATGAACATTATGTTTTTATAGGTGGGTTGGGAGCTCACATTTTATAATTGAAGATCGCGCAGTTTATATCTTTGCCTTTTTTTTATATTGTGGTACATAAAAAAGCATCATGACGGGAGGACACAAAAGAACACATAAATGAAAAAAAAAAAAAAAACCGTAAAATAAAATAAAAAGAGAAACTCCTTGGTAGGTAAAAAAAAAACCAACAACAACAACCACAACACTCTTTTCATTTTCATTTTTACCGCCAAATGTTCCTTGGAAGAAAATTTTATCGTTTGTCCTTTTTCTCTGAAAAATAAAGAAGTTAATAAAAAAAAAACAACACGGACGGTTCATTGACAATATAAATATGCTTGTTTATTGTAAAATTGTATAATATGTTTTCTTTTTTTGTTGTTTTGTAAACGTGTTTTATATGTTCTAATAGGAATCAGGTTCAGGTAAAAAATTTGCATTTTAATGTGAAATAAGGCAAAAAAGAAACAAGTTAAAGATTTAACAAAAAAGTTAAAAAAAACAAAAATACTAAAAATTGGTAATAAAACTGTGTTTGTATGGTTTAGATCATAAATCAAAATTAACAAGGTTTCAATTATAAAAACATATAATATGTAATTTTTTTTTTATGAATCATATAAAAATTCACATACTACACTACCTAGTTGTTCCTAATATTTTTTTTTAGGTGCATTTGAAATTCTAGTTGTAAAATTTAATTCAAAAATTATAAAAGCAAAGAAAAATCAAACAAATAAAACATGTAAGATAAGATATTTTACTTTGAACGAAAAAAATTGATTATTACTTATATACTAGAGAGGGCATTTAATGATTACTGTACAATTTTTCCAGAATTTATTGATGATTCTGCAAAAAAAAAAAAAATTATATAAAAATATGACATCATGTCTTATGACAATATCATATTTTCGTTTGAATTTTAAAAATAAATAATGACAATATTTCAGGTAAGTAAACTTGAAAAAAAACATATATAGAGTCTCTTGAACAATTTTTGGACACTTTTGGATAAGACAAGTGCTTTTTAAATACTTAAATTTAGTTTAAGATCGTTTTCTGTCAATTTATAACACACCATACTGCGTCATTTTTTAAATAAAATTGGCAATTTTTATGACAATTATTTGGTAATGTCATATTTGAATAAGTTTTAAGATGAATACTTGAACAATTTTCAGATTTCCTTGACATTTATGAGTTATCTCAAACGATAAATTAAGAAGCTGCGTTTTAAATGATAGTAAAAAGCATTTTGAAAATGTCAAGGAATCACATTAAATTCTAAAAAATAATATTTAACTCGTAATAAATTCCAAACTTTCCAATGAATATAGACGATCTATTGTACGAAAAGTTTAGTTTGTAAATGAAGCCTTATTTTCGAAGTTACATAAAAATTTACTTCTAAATTCCTTCGAAATTCGTTTTTTTTTATTTTTATTCTAAGGTCGTTGTACATAACTTCAAAGATCTTAAGACTATACCTGTCAAATTACATGAATTTACTAAACAGCTCGTGAAGAAAGTCAATTTTTTACCACAAAATCCACTTAAAATCAACGCAGTCTGGATCACAATTTTGCATAATTAGAATTACCTTGCGGTTGCTTAACGGCCTTAGGCTATTCGAGCAGACATATGTATGTATGTATGTACTTGCAATACACACTCTTATCCCTATCCTGTTAAATTCCAATTTTTTTTTCCATAATTAAATTTATATTTCGAATTCGAATTAATTTTCCTTAAATTTCCAAGAATATATAATTTTTCTATAGGTCAAAGCGTAACGAATTTTATAATTAAAAATTATTTTACCGCATATATATTGTACATTAATTTCCATTACATTTTTAATGAATACACATATGTACATACATACATACTTTATTAAAAGAAAAACCACTTAAAATTTTTAATAATTATTCCAACCCATTCAATAAGGAAGACAATAATTTTTCATATAAAAAAGCTTTCACTTAAAACATATCAGATTTTTAATCAAAAAATTAACATCGTCCTTATCATCTTAAATTATGTAGGTACGATTAATATGTATGTATGTATGAGCAATATAATTGTAATTTAAGGTACATTCTCTATATACATACATATATGCATATGCATATGAGAAGCCATATGAAAACGTGATACATTACACAGTTACTTTAGTTACTTACTTTTGTTTTTGTGTTTTTTTTTTTGTTAGTCTTATAAATTTTCTTTTATTTTCCGATCACATGCAATTATATGTACTTATAACAAAACAATTACAATTTATTTGTTGTATCTTTTTTTTTTTTTTTGCTTAAATTTTTAACATACTGTGAGGTATTTTTAGCTTTTTTTTTTAATTTTTTTTTTTTTTCGAAACTCAATTTAAACATTCAAATTGTTCATGTTTACGAGTTTTATCACCCAATTTTTCCCTAAAAATTGAGATTTCGAAGCATAATTATGCATCATTTACAAAATCATTTCGACAATAGTCGGTCAACTGAATAAAATTACAACTTCAATATTAAAGTATGTATGTATATATTATTCTCTTTCTATAAACAAAAAAAAAAAATAATAATAATAATAATAATAATACAGAGTGACTGTACATAAAGATGACAAGATTTTTTTTTGTTTTTTTGTCTTTTTGTTGTTTTTTTGTTTTTTTTTTGTTTTAAAATTTACATACTTGTCGGAAAAAAGTAAGGAAACACAGAAAAAGAAAAAAAACAAACAACATAAAAAACTAATTTTTCTTAACTTTCTGATTTTTCATTACCCTTTCATATTATACACGATATACCTATACATACAAACATATGTACATATGTATATGCCGTACTTTAACAAGTAAGAGTATTTAGGTTTAGGTACATGTTTTTATCACTAATGATCCAGAAAAATTGAAAATGAAAAGCAAATCAGAAAAACAAAAACGAGGAAAAAAAAAATGATATAAAAATGTATGAAGATGTTAAATTCCATTCAAGAAAAAAAAAATTGAAAGCTATATATAAATTAAGAAAAAAAAAAAAAGAAAAAAGAAAAAAGAAGAAAAATCTTACTTTCTTAAAGTCTTAAGACAGTTTTCATTTTGTTACCGTGTACAGAGAAAGTTTTAAGAATTTCAAACAAGCAAAACAACATGAAACAAGCAACAAAAATGAAAATGAAAAAAATATCAAAACAAAAAAAAAAAACAACACATAATAAATTCCATTTCTTCTTTCATTATTATCATCGGTCGTCTTCTTTTTAGTTTTTTTTTTAAATTTTTATTTTTGATTTTTTTCCTTAATTTTCATTGAGTTGTTTGACTTATAAGAGTGCATCCATAACAAATATGTTTTGTTTTTTTTTTTTTTTTTTTTTTTTTTTTTTTTTTTTTTTTTTTTTTTTTTTTTTTTTTTTTTTTTTTTTTTTTTTTTTTTTTTTTTTTTTTTTTTTTTTTTTTTTGGAGTGTGTATAACGTACCAGTATATCAATTTTTAAATATTATTACATACATGATTACCAGATTTTTCCCTTTGAATTCACCTTGTGTGTATAATTTTAGATTTTTAGTATTTTTCTTTTATTGTTAAAGAAAAATTAATATGAAGATATTTAAGAAAAAAAAAAAAACATGGAAATTACCGTTTTTTTAGTAAAATATTTTAATGTATGTAAGTAGTTGCTACTGCGCGTACATGTAAAATAAAATCTCATTGAATATGTTTAATTCTGCATATTTTAAGTATGTATAAAAATTTTGTACTCAATAAAAACTTGCATTTATACATTTTTTTATTATTTTTTTTTTTAAACATGCAATACCTATAACAACATCATAATCGATCAGTATATAAATTTTTTCATGAGAAAATATACTATGCGAACTTTTCACCATCATCATCATCATATCATCTGAATGTGCAAGAAAATGCAACACCGCAGAACGGTATCATAGTATACCAGTGCCAGTGCATATTTTATTTTACTGCTTTTTTCTTAATACATATTCAGATTTACCTATTATTTGTACCCGCAAAGATCAAGTAAACTTTCTGAACATTGTGTTCTTTATTCGCCCATTACCATCACTATTGGATCTGGGTACAATATATTCATCATATACATATCTTTTTTATAATAAGAAAAAAAATTTTTTTTTTAAATACGTATCTACACTTCAATATCGATAAATGTATCTGTGATATGATATTTACTGGTTATTGGTACCTTATCTTTCTCTGTAAAAGGAAAAGTAATCACGATAAATGCCATGACTGTGCTGAATATACTTTTTTTTTTTTTAAATACAACTGAAGCACAATATATCGTATCTTTTAGAAAGATATTTTATTTTGATACATGTATGCATGCTGCATCAATAATAACAATCAGGAAAATTATTATCGCCTTATATTGCATGCAATTGCAATGATCTAAAATATACATGAAACCCTGCAATCATATGTAATTTTTTTTTATTTTTACTTTTTCATCAATCCAATCCAATACCGACAAAAATGATATGAAGAACCCCATATTTACCACCGCGGATATAATATACTCGGTATATGGTACCATAATACATACATATGTATGTATGTATGTATGTTTTGTGCTCAATGTACTAAATTTACCTATAATGCATTATATTTTTTTTTTTTTATGTAATTTTGATTTCATACTCCCGTTATTTAGATTTATTGTTTTATAAAAAAAATTGCAACACTTCAAAAAATTTAATTTAACTCTCTGTGACTTTTATTATAAAAATCAACAAAAATTCACATTTGCTTTACAAATTATATTTGCTACTACTAAAATAAGTATAAGGAAATTTTAAGGAAAATAAATCTCTGGGGGCGATTAAAATTCATTATTATAAATTCTTTTTAATCTCAAAAACATTATTTAGCTTTATATTGTTTTTTTTTTTCCTTTGCTTTCGAGCATGTGGAATGATTTTAAAATTTTAATAATACACATATCAATCTTTGTTTTTTATTTTTTGTCTGATAAAATAACCCGCTCTCTGTATCTGTATCATCAGATACAAAAAGTATCTTTTAATATCATGTATATATGCATGTGTACTTATATTAAACTTTGGAATTTAAGTAATATGTATCTTTTTATTCTTGTTTTTTTTTTCTTATATCTTTTTGTGTCTCCTAACTTTATTTTATCTTGGGCAAAAAGACCCTTCCCCGGGATAAGATGCTTTATTTGCGGTTATTATTTGAAAAAAAAAAAAAAAATACATAAAATATAGATATATGTGTGTAACCACAAAAATGTCACTTACATGGATTCAAATTATACGTTATCGACCTTATAAACTTGCGCTTGTAGTACAAGTTTAGGCATCTTGAATTCTTCTTTATAATTTTGAATCATGTGTGTGTGTTTGTGTTTTTTTTTTCTGTGTACTTACTTTTTTTTGATCATCCATAATAAATAAAAATTGCATTTCATTGCATTTAAAATATATCGCTCTCCTCCCATATGATAAATATAATCAATGGTCGGTCTTCTTATCGTATGAAAAGAGAAATAAAAATGCTGTATGTTTTTTCTGAGATTCTTTTCTTTTCGTTGAGAAAAAAAAACGACAGGAAAAAAAATGAATCTTATTAAATCGTTTTATCGGTTTTTTATACTTTTAATCATTTTGAAAATGATGATTATTTTTATTACAATTTATGTCTAATCAGTCACACATCGTCATCATCTACATATGTACATACTTCAACACACAGCGCCAGCAGTATTATAATATTCAAAAGAATTTATTTTCATTATTATCAGAAAAACGCATTGCATTCACATTCTTCTTTAAAAAAAAAAAAAAAAAAAAAAAACTGAACCTAAAGATACTTTGCTTTTTATTCTTTCAAAATGCATTAAGGTTATCACTGTTACTCAAGAAAAATAAATATTCAAGATTCAAGAATTACTTATACATTTTTTTTCCTATAAAAATCATGACGAATTATTACTTGTATGAGTATTTCAAGGAAAATTAAAAAAGAGAAAGAATAAGTTCAAGAAAAAAAAAAGCGTTAATAATAATAAGGCCCACGTGCGTAATTTTTTGGAGATTAAATTGTTTAAAAAATTGAAAAGTTTGACATTATAGAACGCGTATATACATAATAATATATTTACCAGCCTACGTGGAACAATCGCATCCATCAATTGACAAAATACACTGGTTTATTTATGTTTTTGTTTTCTTATGAAAAAAATTTTAAAAAAAATCTTTTTTTGAGCTTCTTTTTTATTTTAATGTTCATTGAGTACCCAAAATTTCACACCCTATCCCCTGAAATTAAGATGAAAATCTAAGCGCGATGATATTATAGTTAAAAGGGCATATGTCAGATTATAGATGCATAATGCATCTAGTTCTAAAGATATTTTTTGTTCTGATCTTTTTTCTTTTCATTTAGATACTGTGTTTTTGTTTTATTTTTGTAGAAATTTCAATTAGACAAGATCACATTATGCATCTTTATCTTGAGAAGGGCTTAAAAGGAGATTTTTGACACATTAAAATGAATGACATTTTAAAAACTAAAAAAGAAAAAAAAAAACCAACCAAAGAATTAATTTCATTTTTTAACAAACGGAAATGAGTTCATGTGTAGGCCTGTAAAGCATATGTAACAATAAATTTAAAAGAATAAGAAAAAACAACAAACTTTGATCATAAAACGCATCTATTATGTTCAATGAAATTAATTTCATTTAAAATTGTTGACTTATTGAGTTCACATATTAATGTAAATTTAAAATAATAATTTTTTATTGACTGATATCTGGCTCAGAAAAAAAAAAAAGAACAGAACATTTTATAACTTTTTGAAAAAAAAAAAAAAATAATCATTTTTTTAATGTGATTATGAAAAAAAATAAAATTTATTACTTTTTTTTTAACTTCCTTTAATTTATTTGGAAGAGTGATTTCTTGAAAAAATGTGTTAACCGAATTTTTTGGAAAAACTTTAGGCCTTTTTTTCTTTTATTAGTAGCCAATTGACTTTTAGTTTGTAGTAGAAGCATATTCTTTTGGAAAATTAGTCCCCTAATTTTTCAAAGCTTAATTTTAAAAGAAATATTGTAATTGGAAGATCCATATTTTAGAAATGAGCAAATTTTACACCCTGAATTTTTCAATTCATATCGAGAACTTCTGACAATTGAATAAATTATTGCATAAAAAATTGGTATTTTGGAAGCATTATTTAAATTAAGCTTAAATGCTCATATAATTGCTTCAATTCTAAGTATCTACGCTCTTTTGGAACTTTAGGATGTGTTATATCAATGATGAACTTTTATGGATTAACATCATATATTGGTTGGAAAAATACAATCGATCGATTCAGCAAATTCAGGTATATTTTGTGTATGTCTTTGTGAAAATCTTTCTAAAATAAAAAAAAAATGCAATAAAATTCTTTATTCTGTTCTTCTCCAAAAAAAAAAAAAAGAGAGAGAAATTATTTATTGTAATTCATTTATAAAAAATAAGTACAAAATTTTTAAATTTTAATAAAAAACATCCGCTGTGGATTTTGATTCGATAATAAATTTTTGAAAATCACGTTTTAATTGCATTTTTTCAGTTTCATCAATTAAATATATTACCATAGCATAAATTAATAAAATCAATCCAATTGTATATAATTCATCATTTGTTATCAATGTATGTAAGTGTTCATCAAATGGTGATAGATAAAGTAAGAAATTTATATATGCTAAAATAAATGCACAAATTATCGCTATTGAACTATCATAAACTATAATAATTACACAAATACTTATTTTTAAGTAGAATACATTAATTGCATACATTGTATTAGATAACATATCATGAATACATGCTATAACCATAATTGGTATACCAATAAAATACATAAATACAGAAATTCTTTCATATGGAAAATTTACATGTTTCATTAATTCACCGGTAAAACATAAAATCGGAATAATCATGGTTAATTTTTTTAAAAATGTATATGTTTCAAGAATTATTAAAGATGATGCACTATATGAGATAATTTTAGCGGTGCTCATTGCAAAACTTAATATAAAAGCGAATGTTGCATATTCGAAATCCTTTAAAAATTCTAAAATTCCATAAATACATAAGATACTTAAAAATACATGAATCCAAGGCATTTTCTGTTCATTTATCATGCTGCTTTTATCTAAAAAAAAAAAAATATATTAGTTTAACTTGATAAAATAATTAGGAAAAAGTACATTGATACCTTTTTAAAATTTTGAAAATAGCGATATTTCAAATTTCAGAGTTTGCCAGCCAGCTATTTTGACAATTATACACTAAAACAAAATGGCATCCTATTTTCTGTATTTTTTTTTTTGATTGCTTTGGAAACGAAAACAAAAGATAAAATGAGTTTCCAATAAAATGTTACTTAAATTTACTTTTTAAGAAGATAATTGAAAATTTCAAAATGAAATTACTAAATTGATTTTATTGATCTTTTCACCCTTATGTACCTACATACACACATACGTAATATAAAACACACGTGATTTAAATCTAGTTTAATACTTTTTAAATGATTTTAAATTAAATTTTAAATTGGTGACCCTACTAAAATACTATAATTTTTCACAAAGTGGTCCATCGAAACAAATAAAACCTTAACTTTGACTTTTTTTTTCCTGTCGTTTTATTTTTCTTCATTTGTTTTATTTTTTTTTTTTTCTTCTCTTTTTTTAATGCATTTCGGTCAATCATGCTGGTACTTAATGCTGATTGATTTTTGTAGAAATTTAAATTTTAGCGTACACATACATGTACATTAAAGGTACTTAAAGTAATCTCAATCAATTTAACACAAAACACAATAACACCCACCCTTTTTAACGTTTTAACGAGACATTGACATATGATGAATGCCAACTAAAGGGTCAATTAACTTACATGTATGATCGGATGTTTCTTTATTCTTTCATTATTTACATAGTTTTTTTTTTTTTTTTTTTTTTTTTTTTGTGTCTATTTTAACTATTTGTTTATTTGACCATTGTTATACAATTTTATTGATGTTAGAATGCAAATTTTATTATATTCTCATCTACCACTTAACAAAAAAATGAAAAAAAAAATATACATATTTACATATATACATATATTACGATAATAAAACTCTTCAGAAATAATTTAAATTATTTCCTTAGCAAAAAATTTCATATACTTACATACATGCTCGTATTTTTGATATTGTGATGATATAGAACATTGTTTGTATTTTGTTTATTTATTTTATTATTTAAAAAAAACAAAAAAAAAAACAAGAAACGTAAAACAAATTTTTATTACTTTCTGTTAAGGAAATAATCGTTTAATGATTCATCGTCATAATCAAAGTAAAAACCAGAAATTCATTTTTTTTTCGTTTTTCTCTTCAAAGCTAAAAAAAAAAAAAAATTAATAAAAAATTTATGAATAAAAAAAAAATTCACATAACACGACTTTGTGCAACACCTTGAGAATAATATTTTTATCTCATTTAAAGTATAATGTGAGTAAATATTGAATCTTTGAAGTTTTACTGAAGTATCTCATTCAGACTTTTTTTTTTTTTTTTTTTTTTTGCAATATTAAAAATGTCATATGATGACCTTACAAATGAGTAAGATATTTATAAAGTCTTGTGATTTGTTTTCTACTTTTTTGTTTTTGCAAAAAGGCGACAACTCTTCTACAACAATTATAATTCCATGTTTGATGATGTTGAATGGTGCAACTTTTGTTGTATCTTCATTCATTAGTATAAGAAAATGGTGATATCACATCATTATTGCTGCAGAGTAACGTTATTATTATACTTGAAACAAAAAAAAAACAAAAAAACAAAAGATAAGTACTATACAATTTTAAACAGATGCTATATCAATGATGACTCATATTACTTCATTTGTTCATTGTCATTACATAATAATTTATATACATTTTTTTTTTAAATTTTTTTATTTTTTATTTTTTTTTTACTTTTTGTACACATTTTAATTGAATCCTAAAAAAGAATTAATTATCCATTATTACTGTCAAGTAAAATCTTGTCACGGTTTAACATACATGTCAACCAAAATGTATAAAAAGAAACAATAAGAAGAAAAAATGTATGTGTGTATGTACATATTATTTTAAAATATTTATTATGGATCTTTTTGGAGCCAGAGTAATGTTTAGTAATATTGCAATGCATTTCCAGATGATGGCCATCATATCAATCGATCGATCGATCGATCTATAGATTTGCCTTTTTTCTTAGGTTTTGTTTTTCATAATTTTATATTGCGAAGGTGTGATTGCAAACTGAAAAAACACATTTATGGTAACAACAAAAAAAAAATTAAATTAAAAAAAAATTTAAACAAAAAAAAAAAAAGATTTAAAAACTAAATTGTCATTTGTCACTATTTTTTATGTGTTTTCTTAAAATAGTTAACATACATATTACCTTATGTCATTATTCTTGCATTATTTTTATTGACCTTTTTTGTTGTTTAACAAACTTTGTTATTTATTTATTTTTTTTTTGTTCGGTTTTTGTTTTTTGTAAATGGTAGTCAATCGTATTGGTAAATTATGTTTTCAATACTTAATTATTATTTATCAATCGGTCATCAAAATTTTACCAAACAATAAACCATACACAAAAAATAATAGAATAATTTAAAAAGACACAGGTACTTAACCTACTTTTTTATTAAATGAAAATATCCAAAATTTAAATCAAATGAGTCTCCTGATTTGGTTTTTTTCAAAAAAATAAATAAATAATGGATTAAATAAGTTGTCTCATTTACTTACATGATTTAAAAAAAAAATCTGTATGAATCGATCAATCGAATTTGGTACCATTATAGATTCAATAGATTGATTTTGAGTGCTATTATTTTTATGATTGTTATTGTTGTTATATGATGTTATTGACATATGTAGCTATAACAGTAATGAGGTAACCGATTGTTTATAATGATGTTGATAATAGTCAAAGTACAGAAAAGTAGAAAAGTAACCGATTAGACATGAATTGTCAGAGTCGGAAAACAAAATTTAATCTTTATTTTTAGTAGTTTGTGCTACCGAAAAAAGCATACAATTTCAGGTTCCACTATAAATTCCTATTTTTCATTTTTATTATTTTCGAGCCAGTCAAAAAGTAGAATAGTAAATCCAGTCAGTATTAAAGAATACTCAATGAAAAAAAAGAAAAATAACTTTATTTAATGTTAATCGTAATCACCTGTGCAATAATCAATTTTTTATTTATTTATTTCTGTTCTTTTTTTTTTTAAATACAAAAGATTTTGTAAGGCCACTGATCAAGTCCACCTCTTCAATCACAATAATAAAAAAAAAACCGAGAAATAAAAGAGTAGTTGGCTTTGATTTTATTTTTTATTGTTTCCATTTGATGGATCCTCCTCCTCTGGCTCCTATGTTGTATTTCTGTATAGATTGATATTATGTGTTTTTTTGTTTTTATTATTCTAAGGAATTTACTATATACATAATCCTCATTTAATGACAACCAAACTCAAAAAGATACAAAAGTATCTTTATACTCTGTAGTACTTATGATTCATCTAAAATGAATGTGTTTTAAATTTACAAATGATTACTCAATGGATGGATGTTAACCAGGCATAATATTGTTTTTTTTTTTTATTTTTTTTTTATTTCTGTATTTATCAACTTCAACAGTAAGAAGAAAAAAAATTAAATGATATAAATTTGTTAGCATATTAACCTCTTCCACACCACTTTTACTGATGTGATTACTCCTGAAGGCATTTAACGCAAAATTTAAAACGGTTGTTCATTTGTTTTTTTCTCTTTTTTTTTTTTGCAAATTAGCTAAACCATATTTTTTTTGGTTTTATTTTCCAGAAGAAAAATAAAAAGTAATAAGAAAATAAAAACGGAAAAATGTAGATAATGAGAAGAAAAAAAAAAACAAAAAATGAATTTCGGAATTTTAAATTAAACAGGTGTTGAATACATACTTGTGAATTTTTACGTGATTTTTTCAATTGCTTCAGGTAGATTTGCAATCATTAGAAATTTTTTGTGTAAAACGTAACGAACGATTAAAGAGAAAAAAAAAAATAAAATAAAAAATGAAACAGCAAAAATTATGTGTTCAAATCATTCGCATAAATAAATTTACAAATTTTTCAATATGATTGTGATCATTTGTTGAATGCGGTTTATTATACAAAAATAAAAAAATACTGTGGGAGGTGAAAATTGAAATGTGTGTAAGTAAAAAAAAAAATTAAAAATGTACATCACATACATGATTTTTAAGATGCAAAACATGAATATTTTTATATATTTTGTTGTATTTTTTTTTATACATGTAATTTTCATGTTTTTTCGGGAGATTTATGTGTTTTAGAAAAAAAAAAAAAATTTTACAGCTTGCAAAAAAAAAATTTGTTTTCGGTTTTTTGATATAGGAATCTCTTAGATACATATTCGCTGTTTTTTTTTTAATTTTTTTTTTTTTTGTATTGAATAAATTTGAAATAAATGTAGTAGAGAAAGGTAGTTGCGGTTGTTTACATTTTTATGTACATTATCAGATTCAATGTTTAACAAAAATCCTATTACCACTTTCACATTAAAAGTGAATTTGCAAATTTTGTAACACTTTAAGAAAACAATCCAAAAAAAAAAAAAAAAACCATAAAAAAAACATTTCAAACAAAACCCGAAAAAAAATAATACTTTTGAGAAGATGAAATACCTACATACATTGTAAATTTCACTTGTAAATGCTTGTCATCAGAAATGTTTAGATATTTAATGTTTGATGATTTAATTAAATATTACTTATTGCAAAAAAAAAAACAAAAAAGAAAATAAAAAAAAAAAACAATTTAAAGAAAAGATTAACGTGTTTGCGCCTTCAAGTATTTGTTTGTTTTATTATCAAAATTTATTTGTTTTTATTGAATAATACATGTATTAATTTCGAAATATATTTTTCAGTTATTTGTTTTTTATTACTGTTATTCAAGGCTTAATAAAATCATAACAATAATGAAATTTCTTAAGATGAATAGTTATTTTGAAATCATAGAGATTTTTATGATAGAAAGTAATTTGAAAATTTAACCTATCCTTTAATCAAATTCGCAAACTATCACTGTTAATTTTTTTTATTGCAACTTAGGTGTGTTCATATTAAACGATAGGTGATTTCTATTTGTCACATTTTCGGGATCCGTAGAATGTTGCTTCAATGAAAACAGTATGATTTTCAAATTAAGAATTCCCCTCATAAGTATCATTCTATAGAATTTCGAAATTATGGTGGCAGTTAGAACACGTTTGAAACCGTCAAAAATTCAAATGTGATAATTCATTGTTATCCTGAATATTTTCAAATGAACAGATGGCCTTAACTTATCATAAATAACGTCAAATCCAATTTGACAGCGTATACAAAAATTATGAAGTTCATGTCAAAGTGAATAATTTTAATTTTATTCTCACTATTTGTCCAAATTTTTTGTTTCTCGTATTTTATTTTAATTACCAACAAAATCATGTGTTTTGGGAATATAGCTTTAATTGTGGCAGCAATTTATGGTTTGACAGAAAAAAATATCCGAATATCTCCATATTTAACATGTGCTTATGGCTTGGGACTTCTAAGTGGAATATCTGGTACAATTTTAATTATACTTTCCAAAGATGTTCAACTCAATAAAAATCATGCAATATATTTTAGACGAATTTATGAATTTACTTGTATTCTACAAGATTCATTTTCAATTTCATTATATAATTATTTTACATACAATCAAATTAGATGTTCCAGAAATATTAGTTATGTTTCGTTATTTATTGGTTCAATACCAATTTTTAGTAAATACATTTATCAAACAAATGACATGTATTTAACATATTTAGCTGGTGCTGCAAATTTTGGAATTTCATTATCTGGAGCATTCATAAAATTATGCGGTAATGGTATGGCTGGAAGTTTTGCATATTTATTTGCAAATCGTATACGTGTTCATTATGCATATAAAAAAGATTTTTTTGCTGATCAATGTGCACAATGTTTTTCAGCATTGAGTTTATATTTTTTGCAAAAATGTGCATCAAATGCATCTAGAGACAATTATTTAGAAAAACTTATAAGGCTTGTATTTCGTACAGAAAATTGCTAAAACAAGGACAAATGTTTAATTTTAATTTGAAGATATATTTTTGAAGAGAAACAACTTTAAAAGGTTCTTAAATGAATTCTTCATAATTTTTTTTTTTAAAACTAATCAGTTCATTCGTTTTTAATTTTTTCGTTAGAATGACCCTGACTTTGAAAATGTTTCTTCAGAATTTTAATTCTGCATTTAAGACTAATTAAGACAAAAAAAAAAGCGGCTCCACTATAACCATCAAATAAAACAGTAAGCGTTTGTAATGTAGAAAAAATTTAAAAAAAAACATCTTTATGATGAGAATGCGTCATTATATATCAGCCATTAGAATTTGTTAGTATAAAAACTTATGAATCTACCGACTTAATTGATTTTAATTAAGTTGAATGTATTTTTATATTTCCAAACAAACGATGATAAAAAAAATTATTAATATTTCCTGTTTTAAAATAAAAAAAGAAACCAAAAAAAAAACAAGCCAAAAAACATTTTTTTTTTTGGCAGTAGAAAAAAAAAAAACACTCGAAAAATCTTGTTTGACAACGGTGAGAATTTAAACTCAACAAAATAATCTTGTAAAACGGAAGAAACAAATAATGAACTAAAGGATTAAACAGGAAAAGTTATAAATTTTAAAATGGAATTTTTTTTTTTTTTTTTTTTGTGAGTAAAGCAGGAAAAATCAATTTTCATTTATTATTATGTTTCTCTTTTCAAATAAATTGTTTTAGAAATAATTCGCATAGAACGTAATTTTTTATTAGAAAACATAAATTCTTTGTTTTAAAATTTCAATTTTCTTTCATTTTCTTGTAGTAATTAATTTTACCAACAAATAATTGTGTATCAATAAACAATTTTAATTAAAAAAATTATTCTTTTCTTTCAGAAATTTTTTTCATTTATTTTCAGTTGATTTTTCAAATTTTTGTCTTATTTCATAAGAATGACCTTTTCAATCTTTACATTTTTTTTTCTTATTTTAAGACAAGACAACAGCTGACAGGGCATAAATTAACCAACAAAAACAAAAAAATTAAGTAAAAATATTGTTTCTTTATGATTTGATGTCATGAAGGACGTCAATGTGAACAATCATTTTAAAATGTTCAAAAAAAATGTGTTTTTTAATAAGACATTAAAATTAAAACAAAATAAAAAAACATACATTTGGAAAAATAAAAGTAAACGAGTTGATAATTTAGTTTATTTTTTCTAGATTTTTAGAAAAATTAAAAAAAAAAAAAAAATGTATAGTACCGAAAATAATGTACTGTAAGGTTCATTAATTGTATGGAATTTTTTGGAAAATTGCCAACGTTATTCGTTCCTGTTCATTCTATCATCAGTTCTCTAATAGTTCAATGACTCACACATTAAATAATATTATTTTAATTTTCATTTACAAATATTATAGTTTTTTTCTGGAAAATAGATTTTTTTTTTTTTTTTAAAGAAATGAAAAACATAAATATAATGGCTTTATTCCAAATGAACGTTTTGATAGAAAATTGTTGGCAAAACTAATAGGGAATATTTTTCTATTAAGAATTAGAAAAAATTTCGAAAGTTTGAAAAGAACACAAGTAAAAAATTGATTTTGAAAATGTTTCTAATTGAATTTTATAAAACAGGATCTTGAGCAAGGGAATAGTTTTGGAAAGAGCCTAGTCTGTAGAAGGAACGAAATAAATTAAAAAGAAAATTTCTAGTTTCGAGGGGCTAAACTACAAACCTGAACAGTACATGATCGACGCCAGAATATCTATGGAACTAGAATCAGTGTGTCGGATTGGAAAGGTCATTAATAATTTATTATAGTAAAAAAAATTTTCATCTCATAGTGAAGTACCATGCTTATTAATTTAAAAAAAAAAAAATATTAAACTGTCTATTCTAAATTTTTCTTAATGTTCAATTTGAATTAAGAACCTTAATTTTTCATATTCAAATGTTAATTACGACCTACACCTCATTATAACTTATTTTTTTGTTTTTTCCTCATTATAATCAATTACATTCAATTTTTCAAACATTCATAATTTTCAATTATTATTAATTTGTTGTTTCTATTCTTCAATTTATTTTTTATTTTTTATTTTTTGTATCTTTTGCCATAATTTTACAGTTATAATTTTCTATTTAAAATTTCATTAATAAAGAAAAAAAAAAACATATACATATCTTAATTAATAAAAATCAATTCAAAAAATTATAATTTGTTTTTTCTTAAAAAGAAATATCTTCTAACATTATTTTAATAATTCTTTTTAATAAAAAATAATAATTCATGAGAACAAAAAAAAATTTAAAAACACGCATTTATTAAAAATAAAAAATAAATGACTTTGGTCATGACATAGACAAAAGTTAAAATATTTAAATATTATTACATTGTTTTGTTTTATTACATATATAGAGGAAAATTTATAATTATTCATATGTAAGTTTATTTTTAAAATTGTATGTATATACACGAACTTCATCATAATAATCATAATCATTTCTTCTTTGTTCATAAATTTTTCATATTTTTGTTTATAATTAACGCATTAAAAATTGAATAGATACTACAATACGGGGCCGCATTATAATAATTTTACTTATATGTACATTTTATTTGTAAAAAATAATGTATCTATCTTAAATGCAAGGCAAATTATAATATTGTATATTATAGACATGCAATACAGTGAGAATATATGTATGTATGTACCTACATACATTGTTGCTGTTGTTGTTTAGTGCTGAACGAGCTTACAAGAATAAGTTGTATTGAATGACATACAAATATAATAATATAATAATAAATGACATACATGTAATTTTAATATGAGCTATGAAACTAATGAAGACATCATCATCATTATCACGATCAAATACGTATATATACAAAATGTTGAGTCCGTTTTTCATGTAATTGTGTGTGAGATATGATGATAAATAGATTCTTCAAAGAAAGAAAAAAACATTGAGTTTGTCATATTATCAAGATGATGATATTTACTTAAATTAATAATACAACATTTAAAAAAAAAAAAAGAAATGAATTTTAATTAATTAAAATTAATTTAAGTAAGTAAGTATTACAATAGCTGTAAAAATACAAGTTTGTAATAAAATTAAAGGGTGTTCCACAAAGAACAAAATGTTTGTGGAAAGGTTTTGGAATGACACTAATCTTTGGAAGAAGAAAACAAGTAAGTACATACGAGTATGTATACTTGAAATTCATTCAAAACTCAGTACTAATTGGGTCTTCGGAAGATTCCGAGAATCGCCACGTCAACCATACTTGAAATTCTGTACTTTAAAATTGTTGAAAATGTTTCTTTTTAGTTTTCCGAATCTTGACAGTACCAAATTGCATTTAACTGATATAGTCGCCTTCGGAACTTATTACACTTTTTTCGTAACTTCACTAATAGAAAAATCCAAAAACTGACATAATCTAAAATTTAAACAAAAAATGGAGAATATCGATATTTTCCGCAACTTCACCATGTATGACTTACAAGTTACATTACATGTTTTTCTAAATATTTACACTGTTGAAATTATTACTAGATAGCTTTAATCTATAATTATTCATTTTAAAAAAGATATCTTTTTTCTTTTTTTTTAATTACGATAATTTTTAAATGAAGAATGTTTTACTATTTGTAATTTATCTTTAAAAATATAGACCGTAAAAAGTATGTTTTATCGTTTTTTAACGCCCCTTTTGTTGCAATTATCCACTTTTTTTTTTTCTCGTGTTTTATTTTTTTTATTATTATTATTACAACCAATAAACACTAACTATGTTCAGTTATATAAAAGCTCTTTTTTTTTTAAGTACAAAGTACGTATTTAAAAATAAATCGAAAGAAAAAAAAAAGAATTTTATTTTCGCACTTTTTTTTTTGTAATTCATACCTCCTGCATATAGTTAGTAATGATTAAAAGACAGCACATAACATCATGCACGAATAATAAATGAGATAAATTTACTTTAAGAATAAATTAAAAAAATTTAAAAAAAAAATTGTAATTACAAAAATTAACAGACTAATTTTTTTTTTTTTTTTCACTTTTTAATTAAATTGTGGTTTTGTTAAATTTAATACTTATCTCTGTCGATGTTATAGGTATAGTAAGGGTAGTTTTAAGTACCAATCTCATTAAAAATACATTTTTTTTTCTTTTCATTTTTTTTTTTTTTTTGTTACTGTTGAAAATTTTAATTTATAAGAAATACCTTGTCGTGTGCATGCATCTTATGTGATGATTGTTAAAATGATGATGATCATTAATGCCATAAAAGATAGATAGATACACTCTACAGACAATAATTACTTATATAATAAGAGTATGTATTTTCATTTATGTTTCAACTTAACAGCTCAGTAGTTTTGCGTTATACTACTTATTAATAAAAAAACAGAGTAATAAGATAATAAGAAATTTAAAAAAAAAAACATTTACACTTGCTTTCATTAATGAGATGCTCATATAACTTGGTATATATGTATGTACATATGTATATTGTTGTATGTTGATTACACCGACAGAGAAACCTATAAAATTGAAGTTTAGCACGTCTTTTGACAAGATATAGTAATTTTTCACAGCATCATCGTGGCATCATAAAAAAAAACAAAACAAATGCATTACACAGAAACGCATAGCCAATATTATAAACGATACAAAACACAACATAAATGACCTTAGATAGGCGTCAAGTTGCCGCCACCATCATCATCATCATCCTCATCAGCATCTTATTTATTTTATATAACAAACTATTTGCAATACTCATTGACGCGTTTAACAACTTTTATTGAGTATTTTTAGTTTATAACAAAAATATTTTGTTTTTTTTTATAAAAAAAATTACCTCTCATTCAATTACAATAAATATCATTTTTCAAAAAAAAAAAAACAAAAAAGTCATATAAAATGACAGTAAATTGACGACATTTTAACTAGATTTTTTATGCGTCCGTTCAATCGTTATAACACAAAAATAATGCCGCACTGGCCGGTCGTTTTATTTTGATTTTTTTTTTTATTAGATTGATTTTTGTTTGTAATTCATTAAATTTAACGTACATTTATTGAAAGAAAAAAAATTATGTTAAAAATGCGGTTTAATAAAACACACCGCAACATAACATATTACAAATATAAATATATTTATAAAATACACGCGTAACGCGTAAGTATATATATAAGTAAATAAAAACTATTAAAAATATATCTGTGTATCTATCTATAAAATATATAATATAATATGTATGTACAAGATACTTCACAATTCATGTATTTTATGTTGTTGACCCAAATTAAAATGCGTGAAAAGTGATGTCGATTTTGCGTCCGTTTTTGTCAGATTCACTTGATTTATAATCATGCTAAGTGAATTTTATTATTATTATAGTTAAAGGTATTTTACTTTCTTATATTTTTACCTGTTTCAAGAAAAAGAAGAAATAAAAACAACAACAAAAAAAAAGACCTTGAATGAAAAGAGTGTTACTATATTTTGTTGCAAAAAAAAAAAAAAAAAAAATTATCAAAATAAATAAATAAAAATAATATGAAATTTTTCTTCAACATTTACAATATGTTTTTTAGGAAGTTAATATTATGCTGCAGTGTTTATTACAAAAACATAAAAGGTTTTGATAGATGTCTCAAAAAAAAAAAAAAAAAAAAAAAAAACATGTGAGCAATCATGAATCTGAAGTATCTGAATAAATAATTATGATAATAATAATAAAAGAATAAAAAAAAAAAAAGATTGTAATAATAAATATAATATATCATGAGGTCATATGTGTGAAACTGAAAAGTTGTAGAATTGGTTTAGCATCACCACATCACAATCCAAAATCCAGTTCATATATAAAAAAAAAATATTATTAAATAAGCACGACAACTTAATGGAATAAATTGCTTATATACGTATATGTACGTAGGTACATAAAATATACATATTTAAATATTACCTGTTAAGTAAATTAAATATAAAAAAAAAAATCTCGGAATGTGATAAAAATTAAGATTTTATTTGACTTTTAAATTGAATGAATTAACGAAATCAATTTACCTTTTTTATTAATTCGGATATCTGATAAATCTTGAATTTCAAGATGTTGTCTAATCGTAAAGTAATATTTAAAAAAACAAAAAATTCACGTTTACAGGTCATTAGGTCTTTAAAAAAAGAAGATCAGAAATATTTTGATGTTTAATGAATTAATTTAAAAACGCTTTAAAAATCAGATTTTTAGGGTAATGAAGCTGAAAATTATTTATTTTTTTATACCCTTCTATCTGAACAATTCTCATAATCAAATTTTTTATTATTTTTTTTTCAGCCCTTTTATTGCAAATATTTAAATAAATAAACAAACAAGTAAATCAAAAAAAGATTAATTTTTTAATACTTTTGTAACCCTATTATAAATGTAACTCAATTGTTTTTCTTTTATTTAGTTTTGTTTTTTGTTTTTTGTTTTTTGTTCTTGGTTCTCTCAAAAACCATAATACATAATTCATTTTTATTGTCAGTTATCCTGGTACTTAAATGCCATAGAGTACAATTGTATTTCAGTAATTGTTTATTTTTTTAAATAAAATTCAATTTAATAAATTTATGACCCTTTTTTTCTTGGTGTTGTTCAATGTGAAAAAACATCATTTTTTTTTTAAATATTCATATCCTTTCTAATGTGTTTTGCTGATTTTCCCCCAGGATCAAAATTAACCGCACGCGTCTGGAATTAAACCACACATTAGTTTCATAGTAAACAAAACTTAACCTAAAAAAAAAAAACTACGAAGGAAACCATTACACAAATAACGAAAAATTTTTATTTATTACTACAGAAAAAAAAAAAAATGTATCTAAAATGATTTTCCACTTTATAAATAAAAACCCTTCGTCTCTTCTAAATTAATCCCGTGCAATAAATGATTTATAGCACAACTTCAATTTTTTTTCTTCTTTTTGTTCTTTGTAATTTTATGGGTTTTTCAAATTTTCACTTCAACAGTTTAACTGAATTTTTTTTCTTTTTCAAAACAAACAAGAAATCATTATCGTCATCATGTTCAAAGGCAAAAAGGAAGTCAAATTTTATTAATATTAGTTTTTGGTAGTAAAATCATAAGGGACAAAATTCAAGAGAATTGAATGATGCTGCAAAAATACACACATTTAAATCCCGATCTTAATATCAAACAGCACACTGATACAATCAAATTGTAACCGACCAATTTAATTTTAATCAGTAAATTAAATGCAAAATCACAGAGACATATGCCAGAGTTATAAAATTCTATTAGAGTATTTTAACCAAACAAACAACATTATATGTTGACGAATAATGTTTTTTTTTCTCCTCCTCTTCTTGTTCTTATATATTTTAAATATTAAACTTCCTGTCAAAGAACATCTGCAGTTTGTTGTACTTTTACACATATGTACATACAAATATCGAAGAATTGGAATTTTTATTGGTATTTGTAAATTCATGATGAGGGTTCTTCTATACGTCCTTTTCAAAATGTATTGTAAATTCATAATTCCAAACAGTGATATTAGACTGTTCTTTTATAGAAAGTTTATTCAACAAAACAAATACAATCAAGAAAATCATACCAATGTAATAACACATGCATTTTAGATACTTACAACAGCACCTGCATATCTTATTACTGATATATCTTTTTTCCAGACATTTTAATGTTATCCGGATGCATTATCATTTTATATTGATAGAAATCTGATGAACTACATTTTAAAGCAGACGAACATCATTTAAGAAATTGGAAATTAAAAGAGAAATAATAACAACAACATGGTAGAATGTTATGTATGCACCTTCAACATTATTGGAGCAACACAAAGATAACATCAGATTGTTCTTTTTCCGGTTTTTGGTTTTTTTTTTTTTTGCATGTATTTAACAGAAAGTGCATTTCCAAGAATTAGAGAATTGCTTTTCGGAACTAAATTATACGGAACTTGCCAATAATAATATTTTTTTTTTTAATTATAAGAGGGAAACTCACTTAAAATTTTAAAGAAATAAGCACCTTTTTATCTGAATGAAATAAATAATTAAAATATGTCATCTTTTGTGGCCAAATGTTGTAAAGATTCTAGTTTGAATTAAACAAAAAAAAAATTTCAAAAGAAGAGTGCACTTGTATAAATTTTATTATACTTAATTAATTTAGGCCTTTCAAATCCCTAGGTGGCTTATAATTCAGACTAAAAAAATAAAAATAATATATTTAAAAAAAAAATCAAATACTTTTTTTTTATAATAAAATCTCAATTAAAATACTTTATTTTCAACAAAAAACAATTCATCAAAATATACAAACTTTAGAATGTCATACATAATTTTTTTTTTTATTTCCAAAATGGATTATATCGTATTGAAGCTTTCAAACAATACGCAAATATTACATAACCAACTCCACATACTGCTGAACCAACTTCTGTAGGATCAATATTTAATGTACTTCCAATAAATAAAGTTGGAAATGTTGCAAATATAAAACATCCAGTACCAGCTAATCCATAATAGCATGAATGTGTTGCTGCTACAAATAATGATATTAATAGTTGCAAAATAACTGTAGTATCATGTACATATTTATTTAATTTTGTTATATAACGATGTATTGGTGGTATCATACCCAAAATTAGTAATATTAAACCAATTAATTGAGGAAATTCATATTTTGATACTAGAATATATGAATTTAACCATGCCAATGCTAAACTTTGACTAGAACTTTCCATTAAATCATGTAAATTAACAAATTCTGCTTGATCTGCTATATGATATTTTAAATCTCTTATTAATCCGATAATTCCTTTTGCAAAACCAATAAAAAATGGTGCTGATACTAACATTGAATGCCTTGTTAATTCAAATTTTGGATTTACCACTTTAAATCCATATGCTGCACCAATACATAATATTACATTTCCATAATATAATACCATTTTGAATTATGTAGTTGTTGTATGATATTGATGAAAATTTTTACTTCATAAAAAATTACATAAAATTTTCACAATGTTTTAAAATTTTTCCATACGAGAATTTTTTTTTTTTTTTTAATTGAAAAAAGGACAAAAAAGACCAGTCAATTTCGTGAATTAAAAAATGACATAAATGAATTTATTTTGAAATAAAATTACAAAGTATACTTTTTAATTATCAAATCTTGTTTCAAAGTGTTTATTTATTTATTAGTTTTTTTTTTTTTTTGTTCAGAGACACGGAATGACAATTTTTCAAGCTTTTTTATTTTTAATAATCAATTTTCTAATAATTTTTTTTTTTTTTCAGGTAAGTACTAAAAAATTGGCTTATGTCTACGCAAAATACGGAGTAAGTAGAACTTTTTTTAAACGCTCATCTATATATGATTAAAAATACATTTTAATCTGACATCCCTTAGTAATAATTAATGATAACATTTAATGATAAAGTGAAGAAAGTATAAAATTCTGCTCGGCTTCTTAAGTAGTTTTGTATTCAAATACCTAGCAAATTCTTGACGCTTTCTATGCACAAATATCAACCATTTTTATTTTCCAATTTCAACCATATTTCGATTCGATCACGTCTCAGATATCCTCTGTATACGTGCTTATTCCTTTTTTTTTTTTTTTCTTTTTTTCACTTACCTCAAACAAATTGCCTAAAAAACACAAAACAAGAAATTATTATTATTATTTTTTTTTATTTTCAAAATTCATATTCCTACTATCATAATTTATCCAATATCTTATCTTACCCTTCATACATTTATGTTTTTCAAAATACGGAACAAGAATAATCATTAAAAGCATTATTTTTTACATTTTTTTTTTGTTTGTTTTATGTTTTTAAGTATCTGTAAGTGGGAAGCACAAAGGAAAAAATATGGTTTTTTCTTTCTACTTTTTTTTTTTTTTACTTTTGTTGGTCGTATCACAATCAAAAGACAAGCAACATTCATTCATTCAGTATGTTAGCCCTTATAGTTCATCTTGAAATTCTTAATAGTTTTATTCGAGTACGTAATAACTTACATATTTCTTTTACGTGTTTTATAGAAGGATGACTGTTAAAAATAAATGAATTTTCTTGTTTTTTCATTTAAACAAAAAAGAATAAATTTTTATTTTTTTCGATTATTCTTAACCTTCTTCTAGTAAACTTAATTCTGTTTTTTTTTTTCTGAAGATTTTTAAAAAAATGGAACAACAAAACACTTATTAATAGAGATAAGTATCTTTTCCTGTTATTCTCTACGATAACACATTAAGTAATAACGAATTAAATACAATTCTTGAAAATAAACAGATACACAAAAATTTTTTAAGTATAATTTGCTGAATATGATGTATTTTTTTCAAAAATATATATAGTACACCAATTGACATATTCTACAAGAAGCAACAGATACACTTTTTTTTCTTTTTTCATTTCTTCAAAGTATCGGTACGGTTGTTTTGTAGATGCAATGAACTGTTATAAGTTATCAGCACCTTAAGAAGTGATCACTTTTATAAAAAAAAAAAAAAAAAACCTCTTTAAAAAAAAAGCAAATAAAAATAACTAAAAATATAAAATCACATGTGCTCTAAATAGATTGTTATAGAGAAAAATCAATTTACATCGAACATAAATTAAAAGGACAGTTCAAAGTTTAATTGAATCGATTCGAAAATTCATTCAAATTATGCCCATTCAATTTTAAATATGTAGGCGTTGTTTTTTTTTCTTTTTCTTATTTATTATTTTTTTAATGAATTTGTGATTATATTGAATTATTATCGCTTCATTTCAATAAAATAACTTAATTTTGTGTTGTGTGTTATTGAATTTGAATTTATACACATGACCAACAGAAGAAAGAAAAAAAAAAAGCCAGACACACAGTGCGTTATGATTTTTTATGGGCTTGGGATGGACCTTTTTTATTCAATATTAAAATGAAAAAAAAAAAAAAACAAAAACAAAAAGAAATAAAAATGCTTTTTATTTGAATTGAAGGTGCGATTAAAGATAATTGAATGTTCAATTTAAAATATTCCCCATATAGTTTTCGGCTTTAAGTTCTTTTATCTTTTTGTTTTATTGTTTTTTATTTTTATTTTTATTTTGTATATGAGCTATGAAATGTATAATGCATAATGTATTAAAAAAAATATATAGGTACATATATTTATTCATATAATCATCATGTAATAAATATGTAAAAGAGAGTATATGTTTGTGTAGTATATTGTGATGGTAACATGATCATGAAAAATTGTTTTGTTAAATCGATATTTAAATTTCTAAAAGAATTTATGAGTTCTTTTACTTTTATTTTATTTTTCATTTTTATTTATGTATTTTTTTTATAATAAATCGATAAAAGGTATATAGTTTGAATTTTTGTTGAAATAAATTGATGAGATATGATTAGTATGTATTTGAAAAATAATGATAGAAATAAAAAAAGGATTCTCATTGTGAAACAAAATATTTGAAGACAAAAAAATTAGTCACAAAATAGTAAAAAAAAAAAAAAACCTCAAAACTCTGATGTAACTTTGAATATAAAGAAAAGGCTTCGTTTTCCAATCTCCTAATGCATCCAACTGGGTTGATTTGGTACATCAGGGTTTATCTTCTAAAAAAAAAAAAAAATTGTTGTTGTTTTCTTTCTCATACAGTGACAAGATACTTTTGGCGCCGTCTGATTTATTGTCAGAAATAACATGAACATGCGGTAACTATACCTCCTCAGCATGTCCAAGATAAATTCTAAAGTCCATCTAACTTTTTTAAAGAAAAAAAAAATATATTCCATTGTAACTGATGGTGCAGAAGGATCATAAAAAATATTTGCTGCCGAAAATCAACAACAAAATTTTAGAACATACATACGTATGTATATATATTTTAATGTATCTAAAAGGGATTAAAAAATGATATCTATTTGGCTTTTGCTTTTCAAAGATGTTTTGCATATGTTTTTATGCTTCCGAATTTTATGCGGTTTAAAAAAAAAAAGGAAAAAACAATTAATTTTTGACTTTGAAATTTAATATTATGCTGTCTGTCAAAATGTTCAAAGATACATATGTACATACATATTTTAATCTGGATTTGTTTTTATAATGAAAAACAAAAAGTTTTCAATTCAATCCAATCTAGACTTTTTTATTTTAAAAGGACTTAAAAAGAAACACTTTTAAAACACATATGTACATATAATTTATTTGTCAAAATTTTTTTTGCATTTCCGCAAAATATAATAAAGTATCTACTTATATCACTAAACCTAACTATAAAAGAAAAAACAAAACGTATCTAAACCTTTACACAAACTTTTGTTTTCATTTTAATTATCACAAATGATTTTGTTTTTATTTTTATTTTTTTTTTTCACTTCTTTTATGCTATACACGATTTCCAATGAACTGTTTTTAATTTACATTATGCTAATCTAAATTATTACAACAAATACATACATATGTATGTACATTATTTAATTTAAATAACAACGGCAAAAAGTCACATTGAATCTTTGTTATTTATAGAACATAATGATTTAAAATCAATATGAAAACTCTTAACAGTACACACAGAAAATTATTTACTCTTTATTGAACATTGAACAGAGGTAAGGGTAATTATTATTATTTTTTTTTTAAATTTTCTTTATGCCAATTAACTGAATATTGAGAAACAATTAGCAGATTTCAATGCTCGCCTCATTGATTTAAATATAGTGACGATGACTTTGACTACATTAAATCCGTGTTAAATGTATACACTGAACCAAAAAGGTTCATAATAATAATGTAATTGGTAATACTTACTATGAATTTTACATTATTTTTCAGCCAAAGAATGTTTTCATATATTCTATGAAACAAGTTTCCTTGAAATAGAGAATTTCAACAGTTTATGAAAAACTTCATTAATACTATGAATATAATCATAGTGTATTTTTTCTATGAAACTTTTCATTATATATATGAATATGAAATTAAACCCATTTTTATGAAATGTACATTGTATATATGAATGGAAACATAATAATAATAAAATTTGTTTTTGGTATCTATGAACAATATCATAATATTCATGTACGGTACATTTCTCTTCTTCTTCATTTTTTGATTAACCCCTTTCCCTTTTGTCCTCTTTTACTTCCATTTTTTTTTTTTTCTTCTCTCTTCCCCATTTCCAAAATTTGCCAATTCAAACTTTATTAAATATGATATAACAAAATTAAAAACAGAAAATATATCGTTGTAGCAAAAACTTTATTGTATTTAAAATATGTATTTGTACATATGTACATAAGTATTTATATGACATTCAGTTAAATAAAATAATTCAAAATAATGGACCCTATTATGTATTTCGATCAAAATTCAATCGAATCGAACAAATATTCACAATATTTTGTATAATTCTCAAACAAATTCTAATATAAGCTATAAGAATTTTATTTAAAATATCTAGTAATCTATGATTTTTGATATTTGTTCAACAATTCCATTCGATCAAAAAAAAAAGACATCGGAATATTTCCGATTGTAATCGAATAAAAAATGTAAAGTTATAGATCACAGGATATTTTAAATGAATACCACATAGCACATTTTAGCATTTGTTCGATAGAGACACAACATATTGTGAATATTCATTCGATTCGATTGAAATGTTATTTTAAACTCTATATCCCTCAAATAATATTGAAAGATAAGAATTATATTAACATTACTTGTAATTGTAACTATTACTCAACATCACTTTTCAATGAAGAAAAAGATGAGAATAATTGATACAAATTATAATAATGAATATTCACAATACCTATGTTGTGTCTCTATCGAACAAATGCTAAAATGTGCTATGTGGTATTCATTTAAAATATCCTGTGATCTATAACTTTACATTTTTTATTCGATTACAATCGGAAATATTCCGATGTCTTTTTTTTTTGATCGAATGGAATTGTTGAACAAATATCAAAAATCATAGATTACTAGATATTTTAAATAAAATTCTTATAGCTTATATTAGAATTTGTTTGAGAATTATACAAAATATTGTGAATATTTGTTCGATTCGATTGAATTTTGATCGAAATACATAATAGGGTCCATTATTATATTTTATAATTTTTTTAATTTTCTTTCAATAATTCAATTAGTACATTTACTTTTGAGAATTTTTCTTTAGATTTCATATCAAAAAAATAATTTTGAATAAAGTTCCAAAATGTTGTGGCTGGTTTGGGATATTGTAGGTTGAATAAATGAAAAGTTTTAAAACAAATGTCAACTGCTCGAATGAAACTTTTAAATGGATATTTTATGTCGTCGAAATAAACATAAATTTCTTTAATAGAACAGATACTATCCCCAACAGCAAGAATAAAAGGCTGAATATGTTCTTTTTTGGTTTTTATAAACCTTATTTCATCCTCCAATTCAGCTACTGATTTGGATAAAAGAAGAAATGCCACTTGAGAATCCGCTATGGTATACCGGATAACATTCTTTTTTCCATCCTGGTTTTTAATAACACTTCTTTGCCATGGAATAAAATATCCATGTAAAGCCCAAAGAAGGGCTGCATCTTTACTATCTGAAAATAAAAACATAAAAATTTGACTAGCATTTGGAATTCTAAATTGTAAAATATGTATATACACATAATGTAAGTCATCTCACATACTTTTGTTCATATCACCTTCATCAATTAGTTTTTGAACTAAACTTTTCAATTCTTTATTTTTCACACCTTCTTCTACTAGTTTTGCTAATAAGCCAAAACTCGAATCCCATTTGTCCAGTATAGACTTCGCTGAACGAAAACGTATAGTAAAGTCTATATCAATCTAAAAGAATTAAAGGTAAATATGTATACATACATATTTATTTTTCGTGATGAACATTTAATGTGTAATATATAAAACTTAATTGACCAAACGATAACCTAGCGGTTGTTTGTATTCAGGCCATTTTTGCATAATTGCTTCGGTTGAAATAGATTCCATAATGTCTGTAAGGCGGGACTGACTACAGGCTTTCCAAGCGCTATCGAACTCTTCAGAAGAGAGCTTGTCATGTTTTATAGATCTTATAATAAGCTCTGCGTCACACTCAGGCACTACAAATGTACACAAATTAAAATGAATTTAAAGATAGAAAAGAAAAATAATGTACCGAAATATTCTTCGTCCTTTCCAGCTTCTTCTGTTACTTTGTTGTGTGTTTTCAAACTCTTGCATAAACTCTTTAAATTACATACTTTGGTGTAAATTTTTCCTCTTTTGGATGTTCGATAAAATTCCTTTTAATTAAAAAAATATATAAATACAGTACATATAAAATATATTTTATACACTTTGAACAACGAATTCTAACGTAATATGTAAAAAATTGAAGTTAAAGAAAAAATACATACCAACTTTTCTGAAGGAAACCTGTCAAGAATTTCCTTTTCAAGCCTGTATGCAGAAGCAAGTGACAAATGTATGTTATTGTTATCAAAATATTGTGCTATCAAATTTATGAGTATATTCCTATGTTCTTCTTGAAACATTTTATTTTGTTCGTAGTACTCAGTTAACATTAGTCCTTTTTGAGATTCATTTAAAAGTCTTGACAAGCTTACAATACTTTCGTGAGTACCTTTTGGTGATTGTGCCTGAGGATAAGGTGATGAACGTGGTGATGAACGTGGTGATGAACGTGGAGATGAATGTAAAGATGGAAGTGGTGAAAAAGATGTTGGTTGTATATTATTTTGGACTTCATTGTGAAGCATATATCTCCTTTCGGAAGAAAATTCAATTGGCTGGTTAATTGATTCTCTCCACTTCTCTAAACAATATTCAAATAATATTTGTGTTCCTAAGTCGATGTTTCGAAATAACTTTTCTAAGTGACGTGTTTTTATTATTTTTTAAATTTATAGTAGCTATAATTATTATGTCTGTTTTATATACATAGGTACACTCCAAAGAATACACTTATTGAAAAAATTAATTATCTCTGAAATATGGAAAGAAAATGGAGAATAAACCCATCTTTGAAATCCTATGTATATAAAATCAATAAAATCTTTTGTATTGTACTTAAAATTTTCTTAATGTGAATTTCAAAATATATTTCGTTTTTAGAGTTTTTTTTAAAAAAAAGGGTCCAGGAAAAAATTGAAGTATAATAAATAAATTTATATAAAATAATGTTTTACATTGTTTTTATAATTTTAATTTTAAAAAAATTTGTTCACTCACAAAAACTATTTTCCACTATACACTTCAAACGATTAACTAACAATGAAGTTTAAAATTGAATGTAATAGAAACTGCATTGCACAAGTGTTTCATAATGTGTACGCATAACTGTTTACAACGGGATTTTTCCAAAATTTCATAGCATCTATGAATTTATTCATTAATACAATGAAAGTTAAGTGCACATATTATGATGATCAAAATATTCATAACATCTATGAATTTGTTCATTAATACAATGAAAGTTAAGTGCACATATTATGATGATCAAAATATTCATAACATCTATGAATTTGTTCATTAATACAATGAAAGTTAAGTGCACATATTATGATGATCAAAATATTCATAACATCTATGAATTTATTCATTGCTGAAGTACATAATCACTGTAGAATAAAATGGGAAAATGTTGCTTTAAAGATAGTTAGAATTTAATGAATCCGCATTCATTCTATGTATGAAAATTCATATTTCGTTACAGTTTCGGCTAATGTAATTTTCATCTTACCTATGAATTTTTCATACACGTAATGTATAATTTCACAATGAATGCCTTTCATTAATATAATGTACACTTTTATTTTCAGTGTAGTCAAGGCACAATGTTATTTATTTTTCTTTTCTTGTGTTTGTGTATGATTTTTATTTTATTTTTCAATTTAAAATTCAACTTAAACCACCAAAACCAATGTATCTTCCTTCACACCATCATCATTGGTAGTAAATTAAAAACATAAGATTTATTTAAATTTCCCATGCAAAATATGTGATAAAGTGTAAATTAGTAAAGCAAAATGTTGAGAATTGTTGTATTTGGCTCATAATATAACCGACGAAGGCGTCAAAATCAAATACAAAAGACAAAACAAAAAAAAAATAATAATAATAAGAATAAGATTATGTAGAAGGTTTTTCTTTTTGTTGTTGGTCTCTTTTGGTGGTTTTTTAAATAGTCTCTCAATGGATGATAAATGGCATGCAGTGACAATTAATAAAATTTTATTTTGAAAATAGACACACGGAAAATAAATTTTTTAGCTGGATGGGAAGTAAATTTTTAGCACTGCAAGGCATAGATAGAAACAACAGCGCTCTGAAGTCATCATCATCATCATCAGAGACAAATCCGTAAGCTTTCCATTGCTAATTTAAGAATCTTAAAGAATGTTTGTTGTATATTTTAAATTTTATGTATACATGCATGTTATTTTGTATTTCATTTTACTTTACCAATTGACTGGTTATGGTCTTTAGGGTCGATGCGTGTGTTCCCCAAGGCAAAATAAAACAAAACAATGATGATAATAATGACTGTGCCAATGATGCTGATGATATGATGGTCTAGTCGTTTTTAGGGTCTTCCTTTTCTCATTCGAATCTTTCCGTAACAAACATTAGCTGACCTCGACCCTTAACAGCACTTTTTAAGTGAGCCAAGACGACAACATCACTTGTATGCAATTTGTCGTCGTAGTCATCGTCATTCGTATATAATTTTCCTTTGAATACGTTATTTATGTCATGAAGCATTGTATACCATAGTTGATTTTATTATATTGCTCCATTATATGAGCTAAGCACTTATTGATGACATCTACTATGGCGGCTAGCGGCAATCATCATAATCATGAGAGGACCTTCTTTGCGCCTTATTACAATTACAATTTCCCATTTCATCTAATCGTCTGCATAAGATCGCTTTCCTCTCAAGATGCATCTTTCACGTTTATTGTTGTTGTTGTTGTTATTGCAATAACATTGTATGTGTTGCGATTGTATATTTTCTTTACTTTTTCCCAATATATGTGTGTATGTATATTGACGAAGGCGCTGAGATTGCTCATCATAAAAGGAAAATCTATCTATATCGACACCCGCATAAGTTAGCTTAGACAAATTAATGGAGAGCTACAACAGCGGCGACAATGACTTTTGATCTATGGGTACTCTGTATTGCTACAAACTATCCATACCATCACAATCTATGCATCGATCAGACGCCTCTCTAACGTTTCTTTGACATCTTTTCACCATCATCACCATCCATTGCGCGTGAATTGATTCAATTTTTGCAATTTGCAGATTCAGATATTTAGACGAGTTTTAGTATCTTTTCTTTTTTTCTTTATTTCTTCTTTTTTTTTTTTTTGTGGTAAACACATTGTGTGATTGCTTGAATTTAACTGGAATTCTATTTTAATTTTTTGTTTATTAGATTATTTTGAATTTTATAGAAATTGAAATTCACTTTTGAAGTGCACTGTCAAGGCTTTATCACTGACACGAACGACATGCCATTTTTATAAATCGAAAAAACGAAAACGAGAAACAAAAAATAAAATGAAAAAAATAAAGTACGATGGAAGGCCCCAGCTAGGCGTCTTAAGTGTGACCAATTGTGATAATTTGTCGCGTCATCTAAAACATTTTAAAAGTGAAGAAAAGAATTAAATGTGAATATTTTTTGCGATTGAAAGCAAAATAATAATAATATATACAATCGCATACTGTTTCCGTGACTTTAAGTTATGAAAGTCACGCTTGAATTGAAATGCCTTAATGAAAAAGAACTTGAAATGGAAATTAAATGAAATTGCAAAAAAATAAATGAACAGAAGAAAAAATAAAAGAAACTCACAACACACAGCATCAACAATATTATTGTCATTGTGATTAGCCATCTAGGAAGAATTTAAAGTATGCACAATTTCAATCTATGAATTTATCAGATTTTTTTTTTTTCTTTCGTTTTAAATACACACCATCCGTTAACTACGTGGTGCCGTTTGCATAGATTTTTCAATTGCACAAAAATATTTTTCCTAATTTAAAATTTACGACAAAACGTTGAATGAAATACAAATAAGGGAACTAAAGCCAACGAATAATGATACTGTCAAAGAAACTTCTTTTTTCATTTTTGAAAATTTTTCTAAACAGACATTTTTTATAAAAATGAAAAATTCATTTTAAGGAATTTATTCATGCGTTGTATAAGACTTTTGATCTTCTTCTTCCACTTTGGGGGTCATAGAAAATTTTTTGTATCATGAACAATTTTTTTTCTTCTTCAGTTTCTGTTAAGACAGGTGAATTTATGGTTACAATTTTTCATATGACAAACAATTTTCTAGAAAATGAAATTAAAATATGAGAAAAGTCAGATTCTCCAAAGATAAGAAAATGGATTTTGTTCTTTACCACAACAATAATGTTTTGTC
Source organism: Bombylius discolor (assembly GCA_939192795.1). Taxonomy (NCBI): domain Eukaryota; kingdom Metazoa; phylum Arthropoda; class Insecta; order Diptera; family Bombyliidae; genus Bombylius; species Bombylius discolor. Next base: position 48,436,661 of record OW584240.1, on the reverse strand, counting down.
ATTTGAAGGACCAATAAACTTCATGAGGCATTCACCTTTTAAAATAAATATGTCTTCAACGCGTTACTTTTACTTTATTTAATATGCGTGTACTCATATTGTACATTTTTGCTGGTTCGATTTCAATTGAGGTTTTTAATATGTGGGAGTTGTTACATCAAAGTAAAGATAAAAAAAAATATTCCAAGAAAAGTGAAATTATGGTTTTCTTTATATTTACAATTTCTCTTCAATTGAATTAAATTTCGTAGTACTTGAAAAAAAAGTAATTGTCAACATCCTTTAGAGCCCTTTAAAATCTCATCAAATTTTTTATGATGACATTTGGGCTTGAAAATTTGAATTTTTCCATTTTTAAGTGAGAAACAAAACTAAAAGTGAGTAAATAAGAATATAAATTAAATCGAAAGAAAAAACAAATGTTGTTGGGTAAATAAACCCAATGAGACGTATCAGTAAGTCTGTTTTTTTTTTTTGTGTATTTTGTGCGTTTGCTTCTGAGCTGCTGCCCTGAAAGATACATAAATTAACATTGCGTGTATAACGTGGATTTGTTCATACATACATACTCTAATTGTTCAGAAAACTTACATATTTTTCAACGTTCTTATTTAAAAAAAAAAAAACAATCCATTTTGTATGCGTTCATGTTAAATTTACTATATTTCTCCTGTTTTTACTTACTTACTTTGAATCTGTAAAACATTTTAACTAAATTAAACATCACATTACCCTAACTTCCGGAAAATTGAAATAAAAAAAATGTTCCGACAACAAAACAAGCATTATTTTATAATCATCACTATCATCATCTTCTTTTTCTCTGTGGACTGAATCAATAAACATAAACAAAAAAAATTTTTTTTTTTTTTGAGTGTTTTTACGGCTTTTTTACGTTTCTCCTTTTTTTGGGTATTTTTAGGGAGCGGCTAGACAATTAAATGATATGCAACAGAAGCATTTTCAAACATACTAAGAGTCCAAAATAAAATATAAGATGTTCTGGAAAAATTCATAGAAAATTTAATAAAGTGAAACGTAGAAGGAATACAATGTCATTGTGTGTTGATGACATTTTCAGGAGTTCCTTCAGCTAAAACAGCATTTAACAGTTGATTGCAGCCCTCTTGTCTGTTTACTTAATTTGTCGTATCAGTTACATTGAACTTTTTGTTTTGTTTTTGGGCCTGTTCTGTCAACATGTGGGTAGACAATCACACACAATTAAGAAATCTTCGTCCTTTCCGCTACACTTTTTTTTTTTATTTTTGTATGGTTTAATGTAGTCATCATTCACAGAAAAATGCTCCTCATTTTTTTCCAGATAAATTTCCAAAAACTTTTTTTTTTTATTTTAAAGGTTTTTTTTTTAATTTAAATTATCTCCCTTTTTACCCGAAAAAAATAAAATCTAAAACGAAAAGCTAATTACTCAGCAACATGTTAATGGACAATTTACTGTGACAATTAAAAGAGAAAACAATTTGAAAAAGATGAAGAACAAATTTTTAATTTTCCATGAACCAAACAAAAAGCAGAAAGTAAAAATTTGAGGATATTTTTAGATCAAACCAAAAAGGAAGGGAAATTCATGTATCTTTTGTAACAATTCTTTCAGACAAAAAAAAAAAAAAACTAAAAATAATACATGAAATCTAGTTCGCGTTTATGTTACACCTTCAACACAATTTCATTTTTTTAATATTATTTGTTGTTCACAAGGAAAAAAAAATTTTTTTTTATTTCAACAATATCAAAACTCAAAAATAATTGTAATAAAAATGATTTTTGTCATAAATTTATTTGTCACGACATTGCTTGCCACAGAAAAAAAAAAAAAAGTGAAGAAAAAAATAATTTAAAAGATATAACAACAAAAAATATATAAAATTTGAATTTTCAAAATAAAATTGCATATTTTGTCTCCTACCATGCAACCGTATTTAACTGTTAAGCTGCTGTTGTTGTTACATTCAAAATGTACACTTTATTATTTTAGAAAAAAAAAAAAAAAATGACAAAGAATATTTTTTTAAAAATAAAAAAGATAGTACATTTCATATACTATAACCTCCTTCAATAATATTTATCCCTTCAATAAATGCTACTTTAATAGTAACGATAAAAATTGTTTAAAAAACATAAAATAAAGGAATAAAAAAAAGATAAACACTTGTGATTTCACGTTTCTTTCAGCATCTCCTCCTCCTTTTCTTCCTCCTAGTGAATAAAATGAAATGGTACTTTGAATTTGATCTGTTGGCATCTTTTTATATATTTTCATATTTCTCTTTTTCTTTTTTTTTTCTTTTTGTTTTTTATTTAATATTTATTATTTATCTTTCAACAATAACACAATTTAGTTTAGTTAGTAGACTACAAGAACAACAACAACAACAACAGCAACAACCAGATATCATACAGTATAAAATACCGGAGGCAATCTGTACTGTAACAGATGCTAAATACATGTGTCGTATTCTGTATAGTTTCTATGTTTCAAAAAAAAAAAAAAAAAAAAAAAAAAAAAAACCAAAAAAATATATGTTGTGTATAAAATAAACATACCATATAGGTACTATGTAGAGCAGATCTAAGTAAAAATGATTGCTTTAAAAGAAAATATTAACATAAATAGGGGAGCTGCTAAACACACATCAAATAACAAAAAACTAAAATAATTTCAATAGTAACACAACAAAAGCCACAAATCAAAAATTATTATTGCACTTTTGTGTATATTGGCATGGTAATGCTAATGCAAAAATATGTAGCTATGCATTTATTTTTTTCGCTTATACTATGGAATTACACTTTAAATTGGAACAGTCAACAAATATGAAACATTTTGTCTCTCTTAGCAACAATATATTCAAAATGCTATGGCATAAAGTTTGAAAATACTAATAATTTCGAGCCTTAAGTGCGGTTATAGTTATGACTTTTGTTTAAAAGGCAAATTAATTTACATTTTTTGTTGTGTCTGAGAAAAAAAATCTCAACGTTATCAAAAAATTGTTTTAGAAATGAGAACTTATCTTTCTTAGTTTTCGGATAAAGGTGAATAAATTTGTATTTTCATATATGTACATATGTATGTAGATTGAAACGAACTCTCTAATAAATTAGAATTTTTTGTATAATTTTTTAAGTGTTGAAAGCATTTTTTTCTTGGGAAATTAAGTTACTAACTGCCTGATAGAATTTTTCAAAACTGAAAATATTCAAATAAGTGAGGAGCATAACACAAAATTATTTATAAAAAATCATATTTACTTTACTGTAGGTCAACGGATTCAAAGATTTTTTTTTTTTTATTCAAAATCTAAACAAAATTAAATCTGCATCCAATATAACAAGTATTAGGTGCTTCTGATTCTGAAGATCCAATAAAATGATACTATTGAATTATGATGAAAATTCCCTCCCAGAATATTAACTGAAAAATCGACAACAACAAAAAAAAAAGATACAAATTGACTTGTGTTATTGTATATATGTATGTATGTAAAAGATATAAACACCACAAGAGACAAAGTCGCGTCTTCTTTTGCTTTTCTTTTTTATTTTCATTTTCATTTTCTTGTTATCTCTTGGAGTTTTTTTTTTGTCTTATACATAGTATATATAAAATTTTTATCTAGAAAAGATGAATAAATAAAACTCTAATAATAATAAACGACAAAGATAACACATACAAGGAATAAGATTTAATTTAAGAAAAAAAAAAAATAAATAAATAAATAAAAAATAAATTAACAAACATCCATAACTAAACAGTTCATTGCACTCGCGACAATCTGTTGTACATATTTCAGGTACAATTTTTTTTTTGTTTTGTTTTTTTTTTTTTTACATGTATGAGAAAATTTTCTTTAGTACCATGAAATGAAGTTCGTAACATTAGTTTCTTCTGTAGATTTGTTGTGAATGAATTGCATCAGATGCATTATAACATAGGTATTACAAATGCAGCCCTACAAAAATTACATTTCATCACAACTAATGTATTAGGGATGAATATAAATAAATTGAAAATGTAAAAAACTATAGATACGTGTTACTCTTACATATTATATTATCTTTTTTTTATTTTTATTTTTCATCCATCAGATAGATATTTATTTTTTTTTTCTGCTGTTATTATTTTTCATTGGGGTAAAACGTAGAGTTTATTACAAGACCCAACAACTGACCAATGACCAATCTGCTGTGATCTTATACTGACGATCAATGCGCTTACTTATAAAATTCCTGTAAGACATCAGGAAACAAAAAAAAAAGGAAAATTGTCTACTGGATTTTTGGTTTTTTGCTTCGTTTTTTTTTTTTTTTTTTTTTTTGTGTTAAAGAGTCGATGTAGAAATAAATTGCACCTAACAGAAAAAAGAATAATAACAACAAACAGCAAATTACATTAATCGCAAAATTATTATGTACTTGTATTGGTTAATCCTACGCGTAACAGAGGTACTTTAGAATGAAAGATATTAGGTATCTCTCTACACCATGCTAACTGAGTTGTATATTTTTGCTTGTGAGATTACCTTATGTTCAAGATACGATGAAAAAAAAAAAAAAATAAACAAAATAATAATAACGAAAAATAAAATTAATCCTGACAGACAAATGGGTTGTATAAGAAATTATTACTTTGTATTCAAAAGATCAAAGAGAATAATTTTCATGATAGAGTTCTCGATATCTAGAATTTGAATTGAGGGACTAAAAAATGTTGCGTTCTTTGGAAAAAAACAAATGTAAAATAAAACCTTCGATATTCGAATATGTACATAATATATTCTATTTACGTTTTCTATGTAATGAATTTATTCTTCATTTGAATAAATTTATCAAGTCATACTGAATTAAGATGTTGGATTTAAAATATTTTTTTTCCTAGAAAATAATTATGTTTTTTTTTTTTCTTACATAAAAAGCTTATGAAGAATGACATAATAAATTTGAATAATAATTACTGTCGTTAGTTCTATACTCACAGTTCTTGAAATTTCTGCAAATACATTTTTAGAATTTTTTTTTTTCTGTTCTTAGAGAATATTTCATTTTTAATTTCTATATTGTTTCACATAATCCTGATTTCAAACTGTCTTTGACCTTGTGAACTCCTAAAATACTCCTTATTTACACTGTTACTAATTCAGTCTGTGAATTTTTCTTAAAATTTCAAATATTCCACTGAGACATTGGCCACAACTCATTTTTATTGATGGAAATTATTATTGTTTTCTCAGAAAAATATCAATTAAATTCAGTTCACGAATTGGAACTTCCCAATATTTTTAAATTCATTGAAGCATAACCAATAAAAAACCACTACTTTATGATGTAATTTCTATTCTCCCATAATAATTCTAAATACAGCCAGAATCCTTATAAATACCAAGAATTATGATAAACTAGACTCTCAGTCGCATCGCGATTATATCATATAATATTATTGAACTTTATCCTTATAATTATCAAATCTATGAAAAAGGATTGATTGGACTTTCATCTTTAATTCGAAAAGATCCGACTGATGTGATGATGATCAAGAAGGCGTTTCTCTGACATTTCATTGCTGTAGGTCCCTCCTTATATTGTTATTTAGTTTTTTTTTTTTTTTATTATTCTTTTTTTCCTATAAAAAAATATTATGTTCAGTTCTTTTCCTTTTGGCAGTGATGACTTTAAAGTCATATACTTAACTATATGAGCCATTTCACAAAATATAAATAGATATTTGCATTTATGATGATGATGATCATCATCATCATGAATGGTTTTGATTCAGTTTTTTTCAGGTGATGCATTGCACTTGTATATCCCTTCAATCATCTGTTGCTTATATTGTGATACTTGTTGCAATGTTGAAGGATTTTTTTTTTTTTTTTGCTTTTTTAATGTAAAACCTATATGAATTGCTTGCAGAAATGGATGACGGAAAAATGTATCTACAACGCTTTTATTTTCATCATCATCATCATTATTATTATTATCATCATTGGTGCGCATATTATAATTTGTACTTTGAGGATATTATAGCTTGTTTTTTTTTTTCCTTGTGATATTGTTGTAATGTAACAACAATTTTAATTTCAGATACAGACACATACATATGTATAAAAAATAAAAATTGTTATATCGTCGTGATCTTATTATCATTGCTTAAGGGTTTATTTGCATATAAAATGTATATAATATGAATATGTATATATGTATGTATGTATGTATGTATATGTGCATTTTTCAATCATATATTAAAAATATTTTCTTTTTACCACGTTTTTGTATTTTTTAATATTATACACTGACAAAATAATACATACCTATTTTGTACTTTATGTTACAAAAATTTTGAAAGTTAAAATACATGTTTTGAATGTTTTTTTCAAAGAAAAAAAAAACAGTAAAAATTCCTTTTTATTGTTATTATTATTGAACCTTACAGAAATTATCTGATAATTTAAATTATTGTTCAATATATTTATGATCGGCTTAATAACCCCTCTTCAGGAAATTTTAACAAAGCGACAAAAATAAATAAACGATTAAAAGACATTTGATTAAATTTCCTGTACTGATTGCATCTTTAAATTTTTTTTTATCTAAATCCTTTTCACTGTAATATCCTTTCTGTTTCACAGAAGCTTTCATTTTTGAAGTCTCAGTTTCGTTTCACCCTTATGAAAAAGCGATAAAATAACCTAGAATTGAAAAGATAAAAGAATTGTTAAAAGTGCATCATTGACGTCATAGTGGTGAAGCACTACGATTATGATGACGAAGTTCTAAAATACTGCATTATTTGCCCGAATGACCGGATATTCTGTTTTATTTCATTTTTGTATTATAACATTCAAAATGAAAAGGAAATGAAATGATGTGTGTAAAAAGCTTTCTTCTCAATTTTTGTTTACTTTTTAAAATTCAGGTGAATGTACGATGATGGATGAATTGAGGATACAGTAATAATGGCTGACCGGGTTTATTATACTATAGAACAAAAATCATAAAAACATTTACATAAATAACCTGTAGAACGTGGATTGTGTCTGAATAAAGCTGTTTATTCTATCGGCTTTTTCACATTTCTTTTTAAATAAGAGAAACAGTTCGAGCTTATTTTCTCTTAATTTATAAGTGTTACCGCAATAGTCTTCAGAAAATTTTCCTACAAAAACGAGAAATGAAAACCAAATCTACGAATCGAAATTTGTATTTTTTGTCAAAACTTTACAAATAAGTTACTTCATCATGTTGGAATCAACCTGTAAAGAAATTGCATGAAAAAGAGTTTCTGAGTTTTAATTTCTACCTTTCCTTTTTTTTTGTGAAAAATTTACTTCAGTCACACTGACTTTTAAGAGAATAATAAGTAATTTTCAAACTCTCTTAGCAAAGCTTTTTTTAAAAATATTTAAGAGAAAAAATTCATTTTGAAAATTTATTTTAATTTTCTCAAATTCATCCGAACCCGTATGATATTTTTCTAATCAATATTTAATTCAATAGAATACTTATAATTTTTTTTTTTTCAATAGAGTAAATTTCATATACACCGGATTCTTAAATGAATTAAACCGTATTCCATCGTACCCTCATCTCATACATTACTTTACAGTTTACACTCAGCTGATTTAAAAATTTTCACAGTATGTATGTTTGTTCATCAATAAAGATAGATTTTATTTTTGTTCGTTTTAATAACAAATTTTTTCATATACAAACTTTGTATAAGCAACAAGATACATATATTCAAACAAAATGCTTCATATGTTGTGTATAGCTTTTTTTAAATGAAAATGAACAAAATCATCAGTCGTTGAGTGTAGTTCCTCTTTGGAAGACAGTTTTTATATTTTAGCGGAATTAATTTGTGAAAAAATTAAAATTTTTTTGTTTTGCATAATTAAAATTTAAAAAAAAAATAAATAAATAATAATTGTAAATTTTAAGAAAAAAAAAAAGAAATTTTTTGTGTTGAATTTTCATGTGTTAGAAAGAAATTTCTTGATAAGAAAATTTTACCACATAAATTTGAAAAAAGAAATAAAATAAAGAAATCAAATAGACAAGTAAATAGTAAAAAAAAAAAAAGTGATAATAGTACTTGATAAAAAAAGAAAATTTATACAAGAGAAAAAAAATTGATAAGTAAATTACAAAGTTAAATTTATCTTGTATCTTATCACTTCTTGTTCATTACCAAAAAAAAAAAAAAATAAATAAATAAATAAATAATAAAAATAAATAAAAAATTAAAAGAAAAAAAAAAGAAGAAAGCAAAAGAAAATATTTGAATAAAAAAAAAATTTCATAACAGTTAAAATTGGTAAGAGATAAAAAAGATTGCAATAAAGTAATTTTGTGTGTAAGATAATAATTTTATCTTTTGGCATAATTTTTTTTTTTTCCTTATTACTTTTCTATTTATATGTATTCCACATTTCTATTGAGAAAAAAACAGTAATAATAATTTCAAAAAAAAAAGGTGCATATTGCTTTCTTGCATTTTAAAATTTAGATTTTATATGAGTGCAGTTAAACATATGGTATAAAAATAGATTAATCGTACATTTATCTGTATTCATCTTTCCTGACAGAATTGTTGAAAAATTGTAATTTTTTTTTATTTTACTAGTTTCTGTTTATCTTTTTACGAAAAAAAAAATAAATATATGTTTTAAAAAACCATTTGCCGGAAATTCGTGTTTGTAGTGATTTAATGAATTTCACGTGAAATTACGTGATTGTGTTCGTGAAGAAGAAGATAATACACACTATATAACAGTCATTATTGAATTATTCAAGCAGTGAAATAAAAACATAAAATTTAAATACAAAAAACAAAAATAATACCTTTTATTGTTGTATTTTTTTTATATTTTGTTTTTTTTTAGAAAAACAAAACCAGGAAAAAAAAAACGAAAACGAAAAAAAGGTGTGGTTTTACATGTGGGGGTTGATTCGGTTCAAAGTACATACATATACATATGTTTGATATAAACCTTTTATGATAACAAAACTACAGTGTTATATGCATGACATAAAAATTAAAGTATATCTTTTACTTAAAAATAAAAATAAACAGATAGTTTTATATCGCGTACCACACAGTTGGAAGTTTGAACATAGTATTGCTTTTCTCACTGCAAATATTCTCAACAAGAATACAGATTTTTCGAAAATTTTCTTTTTCCAATTTCTTAGAAAAACCTTGTCTTCTTTTACATGTTGAAAAAGAGGACGTGCCTGAAATTTTTAATAAGATTAAAAAAAAAAATAATAAATACATACACACCATTCAGGACTATAAATAAAAATTAACGTGAATTAAAAAAATATATACATATTCTGAAGCAAAGTAACATTCAAAAAATTCTGTTTAAAGTTCAACAAAATTCAAAAAGAAATCTATCTTAAATTCTAAACTGAACTCAAGTAATTCGAGAACTCTTCACAGAAGGAGCATCGATTAATTTGAAAATAAAAAAGATAAGAAAAAAAATCAATTTTTATAAAAAAAAATACTGAACATACTTATTTTTTTTTAAAGAGACCCTCTTCATTTTTTAAATTACACAAATTAATTTTGTTGTCTGTGAAACGGGCTGTTGTGCATTTTTGACACTCATCGACAGTAAAAATTTGACATGACAAGGGCGTAGTATTTTCTAATAAATTAAAAAATAAAAATGAAAATATGTGTTGGTGTTGCATTTGTTTAGTTTAGGTTTGTTTTAATATTGCGTGCAACAGAGTCAAAAAAAGGTCAAATAAATTAATTAATAACAATACATAATTATAAAATAAAAAGAAAAAAAAACAACAACAGTGACAGTGACAACATAAAACTCTTTAAATAAAGCTACTTTTTAACTGCTTAACTCATTAGGTGACTGTTAATTAACTCATTTTTATTATTATCATAAAAAATTGAAGAAAAAAAAACACTTGGTGTTGCCAGAAGTAATTAACTTCAACAGAAAACATTAATTAAGAAAGCGACAAAAAAAAAAAACAGCAAACATAACGCATCTTCTTTTAAGTATCATCAAATCAGGTGAATATTTTAATTTGTTTTTGTTTTTAAATACTTGATTATAAATTGCGTAAGTTTAAAAAAAAAAAAAAAAAATTTTAAATGTATAATGTCAACAACAATGACATTTTAAAAGCACACGTATACCAATTATACATACTTTGTACTCACCACTTTTTTTTTTCATCTTTCATAATTTTCATAATTTTCATTGTTACATAAAATACATATACTAAATTATAATAAGCCTATAAAAATGTATCACAAAATAAAAAGTTTTTTTTATGTTATTTTTGTTGTTATTGTTAGCTTTTCTTTTGTTGTCATTTTTTCTTTCGTCTTTTTTTGTGCTAACAACATAAGAACCTATTAAATAACAGAAAATTTTCAACTTGTGAGAATATCTTGGCTATGCAATAATATTTTCTTTAATTCTTAATGTAACAATCCAGCCATTTAGAATGTCAATAATATATTTGTTTGAGCATATACATATATGTACGATATATATGTATATAATATGTAGTTTATATTGTATATTAAAGACAAGATATACATATACACATTGAACTATTGTAATTTTTTGTAGAAACAATTTTAAGCATATCCAACTAGGCTAACACACTTGAATACTGAAATACTCTAAAAAAGAAAAAGAAAAAAACTTAGAAACACAAAAACTGATTCTACATTAGATACATTTTAAATAGCTCTTTATTTTATTCGCGGAATCTAATCTTTTTCACAAAGGTAGAAAACAAAATAAAAAAACACTCACGTGTAAATTGAGCTCCTAATTTATTTTACCTCGACATGAAAATACTTTTTTTTTATATTCAACGTAAGCTTTATTTGTTTTGTAAATTACACACTTCATGAAATACCTACACTTTAACAATCATTAAATTGAAATTCAAATGTTAACTCGGTGTGTTTTTATCATACAACAACAAACAGCTTCATTGTTTTAAAAAATGTATGCTTATTGCCCATAAACCCCCTAAAAATCAATAAAGTGTAACAAACGACGCCAATGGATTTATAATACACGAGAATTTAAATAAATTATTCGGCAACAAGAACTTTTGGACCCTTGTCAAAAAATAAAAAAAAAAAACAAACAAACAAAAACATTCGTGTTTATTTTTTTCGGTGTTTTTAATTTTGTTTTTTTTTTTAAATATGTATTTTTTGTTTTGCAAACAAAAATAACGAAAATCGGTTTTTAATGAAATTATTGATTGGATAATACACTTTGCGAATAAATCAATTGATTTTGCTTATATTTTTCTTATAGATCATGTGGTTAATTTACAAATTGTATTTTCGTGTTAGAATAAATACCTACATGTAATCACTGTTTTTGTTTTTCATATATGACGGAATTTTCTTAAATTAATAATAATGTATTATTAATGAATTTCGATTTGTTGATGACGATAACGAAAAAAATATTCAAGCAAATAATGATTAAAAAGTCTACTTGAGAAAACGAAAAAAAAAAAAAAAAAACAAGCGTTCATGTTAGCGTGGTTTCTCTTTTCAAATTTTGTATTTTGAATTTACTCAATTTAATATTTCTCTGTGTGAAATATTGCAATTTAAATTTTGTCACAGTTTATTAAACTGTTTTATGTCGCATATTAACAACAACAAAATAATAAATTTAAAAAAAATTTTTTTTTTTTGAGGGTGTTGGCGAAAAAAATTAAATTTCGTTTTGTTAAATTGATTTTGAATTTATGATAAGTTTTTAAATTACCAGCATCTCAAAACCAAATAAAAATTATAGGCTTGTAGCCTGACCTTTTGAATATTTTTGAGAGAAAAATAAGTATTTACATACTTATATAATAAAAAAAAAAATTAATAACAAGGGTAAATGTGCCACAATCTTCCAGTCTGACAATCCTAATCAGTTTGCTTCAATAAAAATATAATATACATAGTTAATGTCAATTTCAAATTATTTATAAAAAAAAATTATAAAAAAAGAAAATCACCATCATCTTTATAGTAACACTTACCCTACATTCTCGAAATTCCCAAAGAGTCTTTTGTATATTCCACAGATAAAATTTATTCAAATATTTGATTAAAAATTTTAATGACAATTACATAGTTTGTCTTTTGATGTAAAAATAAAAAATAAATTCTAGAAAAAAAAAACAAAAAAAAAATAATGAACGGTTGTGTAATTAAACACTATCTATCATCTGTGTTGATTTTATTAAAATGAAAAAAATCCACTATATCAATAAGAACAGATATACGAAAAAAAAATTCTGATGATTTCCTCTAATGTTCTTTTCCTCTATATTTACAAAATTTAATTCATTTTGATCGATAATAATAATTGTCATTTTCTGAACTATGATCAAATTTAATTACAATTATTTTGCAAAATTATTAACTAAAATGAGTAATTATTTTTTTTATAATATTTAACGTTTTTTTTCCTCTTCAAATTGTTCAAATTCCTTGAATTTTAATCATACTAATGGATTAATGTAATTAATTTAATTTAAAAAAAAAAAATAATAGTTTTCATCTGTATATCTTTATCTTATATTATTACTTTGTTGTGTAGATGTAATTGAAAATTGATTATATTATTAAAACGCAATAATTTTGTAATATTATAATATTGATAATAAAATTATTTTATAATTTAATCATCGACATATTTACGTACACGAACATATGTATGTATATGTATATCAAATACAAATATTCATGTTTATTAATCTTTGAACTTAACAATTGAAAATCAAAATTATTACTTTTAGTATGTACTTAATTTTATTAGGTTCGGGGTTTTTCATTTTGAAAAGTTAAATATTATTATTTAAATAATAAAGTCATGGTCGTTGTTTTTTTTTTTTATAATACATATTTTTTTTTTTTTTCATATTTGTTAACTTCTATGAACCTCACATTATAAGGAAATTATTAAAAAAAAAAGGTTTTTGTAGTAAAATTTTGAATAAATTCGTGGTCGATGGAATTAATTAATTATAAAGTGTGAGAGAAAAAATGTAAACAAAACATGAATATTGAATCTAATTAAAATATACATTTCTTCCTATTATACTTCTAATAAATTTTTTTTATTTTAATTCTATTAAATATTAATTTATGTGTTTTTATGACCTGATAAATAATTCTAGTGACACATTGATTAGAACAATAACAAAATTATTGAGTTATAGATCCGGATTAATGCACTGTATTTTGAAAAACCAAAACAAACAAAAAAGAAGTTTAATCAGTACAACAAAAATGTATAAATTAAGTAAAAAAATTTATTAGAAATAAAAAACCGTTAATCAGAGTTATTTTCTCGTGAAGATTAAGATTTGTATATTTTATTTTATAATGAAAATTTATTTCCAAACATAAGATTATTTTTATTTTGAAAATTAACATACAAAACAGAATCTGTGAAAAATAAGAATTCTTAATTTTAAATCAACCTGTTACAACTTCATTAATATTGTAATGAAAAGGTTTCATCTTCTACATAACATATAAAATTGCTACTTTTTGTTCTCTATTTTTTTGGTTTTTTTTTTTTTCGTTTTGGTGGCCTTATATTATTATTATTTCACTTTTCAATCATACATACATATATTCTTCATCACACTTGTCAGACAGAGTATTTCATTGAAATAGTAACTATACAAATGTGTTTTTTTATTTTTCGTCTTCTCTTTATTTCCAAAATGCCATAAGGCAAATAAATTACAGGTTGAACTTCACATATCATTAAATGAAGACAAAAAAAAAAAAAACCAATTGGATTGTAATATGAAAAGATACAGATTGTATGTATCTTTATTTTTTCTACTCGTTCTGTAATACATGTATCTCTATTTTTTACTTTACATTTTCCGATTGACTTATCTTTTTATTATTAGGTACAGTAAAAAATATTATTAAAAAACAACCAGAATATCTTTTTTTTTTTTCTTATTATTAACTACAGGTATCTCAGAAAAAAAAATATATTTATGTATTTTCTATATACGAGTATATTCAAAGAAGAAAAAAAAACTGTCAAGTCAACCCTTTTCTTTTTATAGTAAGAAAATTATGACATTAACATGTCACCATTAATCTTGTTTTGTAAAAATTATTCTTTTCTTTTTCCACATTTGAACCCAAAAACATAGAAAAGTAACGTTCTATTCAAGATGTTATAATATATAGGTAAATATCTATCATGTAAAAAATTAAGTATCTAACTAATGCAAATCAGTATCAAAAAAAAAATAATCATTAATTCAAAAAATACTTATTTATTCTAACAAAATAACAAAAATCTATCTAATAAGACAACTAAACTGACAGATTTTGACATGTTGCTGTGAAATATATAAAATATTGTACACTAAGATACATACTAATCATATGTACATATTCTTTTTTTAAATAATTTTCTTTCTATGCATAACTTCCGAGATCTTTAATAAAATGAGATTATTATATTACATTATAAATGATGAATAAAAATACTTATTAGCATCTTTCACACTAGTATGCAATGTATTTAAAATTATGTTGAATGGTACTACTCTGTTGATGATATTATCTGCTTATGTATCTTTAAAATGATATTTGAATTTTTTTGTATATATACCTAAAAAAGGAAAATTTCAGATTATATCTTTAAAGAACAAGATTTTAAAATGTGTGATATTTTGCATCTTTTCTCATCATACTTAAACTATCTAACCAACTAGCTTCCTTATTAAGAAGCAGAAAAGAAAAAAAATGAACAACCTGACAAAATGAACGGTATTCTTATTAAAAATATATAAATTTTCAATTGAGTTTGAAAAAAAACTTTTTCCTCAAAGTAAATTTGAAATGTAGTAGATAAATGGTAAAAAAAAAAACACACACACAAGAAAAAAAAAGTGTAAGAATTAATTGCTAGGCGTTAAATGTTGAATTTTCCATAATTTATAACGGTTTTTCTATTTTTTTTTTTCTTTCTAAATAGACCTATATGTACATACGTGTGTTATATTTCATAATATACATATTAAAATATATCTGATTTCATATGAATGAATTTTTATCACATAATTTTTAAGTATGTGTAAACAAACATAATAATAATTATATAGGAGTATTTCTTTTTTTTTTTTTTATTTAAGTACACTTTACACGTAACACTTACATTATATACCTGTCAGGTAAAATGTATATTTATGAGTGATATATTATATGTATTTGCATTCAAATAGCGTTTAATGCGTTTAATGAACGTTAACATAAAGAGAAAAACAACAACAACAAAAAAATTGGAATTTACCTATATGTTCTTTATATTTTTCATAAATTGTATATCTTTTATTTTGCAAACCAAATATCAGACATTGCGCGTTCTCGTAAAAAGAAAACATAATATACCCATAGCTTTTATTTATTGTTTGTTTTTTTTTTTGTCGATTTTAACCAGAACATAATTTTCTTTTTCTTAGTTTTTCTTCCATTCATTTTGTATTTTTTGATTTATTTACCTTTGAATAGAAGTAGAAAATAGAATAAATAAATAAAATTTGTATAAATACACAAAGGAGAGCGAAATGTAAAAAAACAAAAATTACAAAATCATAAAAATTCTTAGTACGCATTCGTTCATGCATTTTTTTTTTTTTTTTTGACCTCCTTAACGTTATTTCTTATACGTTTGAAAAATTATTAAAAAAATGAAAAAATTATATTTTAATATCAACATTGTTTCTAATGATAATGCAATGAGTGACTGATGAAAAATTTAATGAAAATCACATACAATGACAAAATCAATTCAAAATTTTCACATAAATTTATTTTGACAGTTAAGTCAATTAAGAATGAAAAAGAAAATTAAATTCACTTCCGATTAATTCACATCACAACATGACATTTTCGTCGTATTTTTTGTTTTTTTTTTTTTGTTTTTTTAATCATTTGGTTCATTAAATTTTATAATTTTTTTTTTTTTATCAAATCAACAAAGGTAAACCAGGCGACCGAACCTCCTTCCATCCCATATTTGATGATTCGGAAAATGTAAAAATAAGATGCGGAAAAAAAATATGTACACATTTATATTGCAGGTTTTAGATACATTCATTTGAAAAAAAAATATATTTATTTTTTACTTTAGAGAATAATAACAGATCAATTGATTAGTGCGTTACCTTTGCTCTCAGTTAGTATAAAATAATAATCTCATGTCAATATCGACGTTATGTTATTTTTTTTTTTTTTTGCTTTATTTTGCTTTATTTTTGATGCTTTGTTATAACGAAAAAAAAAGTGATCATAATAAAAAAATACCTTGTGCATTTGTAAAATTAGAAGGAAAAAAAAATATTAAACAACATCTTATGTCACATCGTATAATATTTATATTTTTAAATTATTATCGAAGAAAAAAAAAACATGTTAAAAAAAATGACATGAAAGCAAAAGCTTGAGATTTTTAGTTTTGCCAAAGTTAGAAACGATCACGTAGGGTGTTTCAAAATTGATGTAAAGTTTATTTTAAATTTTTCCAGTGAAAACTAAAGCTTAAAGTTTTCATATGAAATTTAGCGGAAAATATTGTCTTTAGATAAAAATACGTACGTACATACATATTTCATGTACATTATTCTACCTGTTTTTTTTTCTTCATCTCATTCCGATTTTCCGCTTTTCCTTTTTGTCTTGTTTAATTTTCTCTTGATTATTATTATAGTCTTTTCTACCTTTACTTTATGTTACCTTTTTATCTCTATTCTCCCTTTTACTCTCTTCGTGATCCTATTTTTGTATCCTTCCGTTTCTTTGGTTGTTCCTTTTTCAATTAATTCCCGGGACTTGAAATATTGCTGAAATCCTATCATCTAATTCTAATAAAAAATCATCCTGTACTCTAATCGTGTGCATCATTGATGTTCCGTCAAAGTAATTACATCCAACTTTGTCAAGGTTGAAATATTTTATTTTCAAAAACTTTGTTTCATTTTTTTTGTATCTGTTTTGTTTTACTTTCCTTTATAATTTTTTTTCTAAAAATACTATTGAAAAAACAAAGGTTGTTTTTAGAAGAAAAAAAAAATGATTTTTTTTTTTTGTCTCCAATTTATTGATTGACAACATAACAAATCGAGCTTTTGTCATTAATACTATGACATCTTTGTCTTGATTTTATAAATAGTACTTAATAATGATGATGATGATGATTTCAATATCTTTATGAGAAAACATTTTCAATAAAAACAAAGAGCAAAAAAGAATAAAACATCCAATTAGTATGAGAGCAAAAAAAAAATACTTTAAAGAAAAAAAAAACATCTTTTTTTTTTCAGTAATTTTGATTAATGTATCACAGACTCTTTTAACGCTCCAGTAAACTCTATTTTTTAAAATTTCATCTAAATAAAAAATAAAACGATGAAATTTAAATCACAAAATACGAAAAAAAACATCCTCTTTTGTCATTTAAATTTTATGTGACAATCAAAAGATATAATCATCATGATTGCAGTTTGGCGAAAACAAAAAAAAAAAAAAAAAAGAAAATGATGAAAATTATTTAAAATCAATTTGTCAATGTATTTTATAACAATTGAATGAATGTAGTGCTCACTGTTATATACATGTATATTTTTGCAATGATATGCTGCGAAAGTTAATTTCAACTCAAAAAACAGTTTCGAAAAAATTGATAATTTATTCAATTAAAAAAACAAAAATAAAACAAAATGATGTCATAATTTTGAAAACAGATTCTTTTATGTATTCCTGATTTCAATTGAAATTTGAATGATCCAATTGACAAATTTTACAAATTTCAAGTAGATAAGTCTTTTGATTTTTTTTTTTTATGAAATTGAAAAATATATAGGATTAAAAAACAAAAACATGAAATTTAGTTTGTTTTATGTAAAATTTAAAAATATACGTAAATCTTGGTTTTCTATTTTGTTTTGAATAAATAAGGTTAATGCAATGCTTTGAATCTTCAAAATTAAAATTTTTAATATTAATGAGACGACATCGATCAAAAGCATCAAAGTTTTACAAAAAGTAAAAACCGTTTAAAAGCATTTTAAGCAAATAATAAATATTTGCAAAACTTTTATTTTATTTTATTTTTATTTTTTTTTTTTTTCACATTCAAATTTTATTCTAATTTCATTGATGGATTTGACCTAAAAAACGAAATATTTATTTCATTAGAATTTTTCACAAACGTTAAATTGTAAAAGTATCACATTTCAAACGGAATCACCTAATTTTTTTTTTCCTTATCCACTTATATCAAATCTTTGTAATGAGTACAAGAGCTTAAAATGAAAACGAATTGAAGAAGAAAAAAAAAACATCAAGTAAATAAATATGTTTGTAATATAATTAACCATGATCCATCGTGGTATGGTGTGGTAATGTTACAATGACCTTTCTTTGAAAAAGAAAAAAAAAAAAACTTCTGACCGTCACATACCGCGTTTATTTACCTTACTTTTCTTTTACATGAATTATTTGTGCAAAAATAAAAAAGTGAAGAAGAAAAAAAAAAGTAATTTTTTCGCTTGTTATTTTTTTTTTTTATCAAATAACTTTACCCGACGACCCATAAGGAATTTTTCGCAACTAAAAGACCAACGAAAAGTTCAAAAAAAAAATATATAGGTACCTATGTATGTATATAATTCCACAATCGTCACACAATATTTGAATTTTCTTCTCACGTTTTAAACAACGAACGAATCATTTTTATTTGTTTTGTTAGTGTGGACTTTGACTTCTTTTCCACACTGGGAATTAATTCGCATTTTTCTTTTAATTCTTTCCATTTTAATTTTCTGTATATTTGTTGTTTTGTTTTTTTTTCATACATATTCTCATACACGTACCATAGACGTACTTTTATATACTGAAATTGAATTTAATAGCCTAAAATATGTGTATGTACAGACATCAAGTACCTAAAAAAAAATTTAATTTTATTTTCATTCTATTTAGTATTCACTTTTTTTTTTTGTCTTTTTTGAACTGGTAAAACATTCTTTATTCGGTATCTTTTAATGAGTCACGCAAATTTAATTTCAGTCAACGAACACTTAGAAAAAAAATATGCTGAATTAATGAAATGAAAAAAAAAAAAAAAACAAATTGTGTATTATAAAAGTAAAAGAAAAAATTATATTTTCATCTCTTTCTGTTTATGCTGTCATCATAATTTCAATTTTTTTTTTGCTTCTTTAAGAAAATCCTGATATAACAGATCCATAGATACTTTTTTTTTTAAAATTTCTCTTCCCCATTTAGTTTTTTTGATGAATTTTTATTTTTCATTTTTAATGTAATTTGGTTCTTGTTGATGGGTTAAGATTCTCATATTTCAAAATTAGCAACAAACAAGTTTTGCAATAATTTTAAAATTTGTTTTGTATTTTAATTTAAAAAAGACATCATAAAGGCGGGAATTAACTAAAGTAATCACGCAAGAAAAATGTGCAAAAAACAAGAAAAAATAAAAGATAATCCTTCAATTAAACGAGAGAAATGTAAAATATTAAAGTTGCTATTTTTAAAAATTTATTTTTGATTTTTTCTTAAAAATTCTATTTTTAATTTCGGTTAGTTAATTTAAGAAATGAAAGATTGCTGTGTCATTGAAAAATTGTTTTAAAAAAAATAAATTTTTATTTTGTTAGTCATGTACTGATTTTTTTTTTTTTTTTTTGCTTTTTTTTTGTTACGAATCTTCAGAACTGTTACAGTTACTTAAAGTTCAATTTTATAGAAAATTCTTTCGAGTAGAGAAATTCTATTTAGTATTCAGTGATTGCGTGACTATAAAAACTGAAACAAGTTCAAGTGTTGCTATTACGTAATTGTTTTAATTTATGTAATTTTCTTGTTTTTTTTCTGCTTTTCATTTATTTAATTGGATTCATTTGCATACAAAGGATAACAGTCCTTTTTATTTTCTGCTTTTTTCCTGTTTATTCTAGAATTTAATCATTGTTCACTTCTTGTAACCCTCTTCCTTTTGATTCCTTCAGGTTCATACCTTACATTCTTTTTTTTTTTTTGTATTTGTTTTTGCATTTTCTGCATTTAAAACAATATGTTATACTTCTCGATGCGCATTCAGTATTAAGAACTGCAGAAAGAAAAATTGAAAAATAATTCAAAAATCTTTGTTACTTGTATCGTATGTATTCTATTGGAAGGATATTTCCTTCATTGAATGAAAAGCGCGTATTTTGTGAAAAATAACTTCACGATGTGAGTTATTTTTTATGTATGCCTCCAAGGATTAATATTCTTTTTTTATTGTATCCATGAATTTCCCTACAGCCTACTTATATTTTTTTTTGTATTTCATCATGGTTAATTCTTAAGGTATTTTATTCAATCCAGCCCTCTTGAAAAGCTTCCATCTTTATTTTTCTTTGATGACTTTCCGTTTACTCCCCAATTTTATAATAATTGAATCTTATTTTTCCTTTCTTTCTTTAATTCCACTTTCTGTTATTATTGTCTTGTATATTTTTCATTATTTTTCATTTTCAGTTTATTTTTTCTTTCTTTCATCTTGTAAACTTCTTGAAGCCTTCAGACTGTCAGACCCATCATATTAGTCTTCATTGTATTTTTTTTTTTTTTTAAATAAATGGAACACCAAGAGCAAAATAATGATGAATTGTCCATTTTTAAAAGTCCTGTTAACCACACAAAAACACATTATTGATAGTTTTTTTTCTCTCTTATTTTTGCCATATAATTTAAGCACTTGAACAGGCGAATAACATAAATCAAACTAAAAAAAATAACGTTATATTTACTTTACTTATTTATTTTTTTTTTTTAATAATTATCGCGTGCTCAATATTTAATTCAATTTAATTTAATTCAATAAGTGAACAAACAAAAAATACATACCACCTCGTAATGAATTTAATTAGAATAAACTTGTGTTTTTTTTTACCGTACAAAAAAAGAACAAAAAGAATTAAAAAAAAAACACACAATTACATTAGTTATATGAGCAAAAATTTTCTACCACAATTAATTTTGTGGTTAACACTTTTACAAACAATATAATGACTTAAGCTTATAAGAAGCAGATAAAAAAAAAATTGTTATACGACAAAAACAACAAAATGTATCTATTATCTGTATTATAGTATCTTTTTTTTTTAATATCTTTACACTTATAACGTTTATTAATAAATAATAAATAATATTAATAATTCTATTTTCTATTTGACTTTTTTATAGGTCTATAACTTTGTTATTAAATTTTTGTTACTTTTTGTCTTTTTTTTTTTTTCGTTGATCATCTCATCATTATCAATATCTTTTTTTTGCTAATTTTAGTTGTTGTTGTTATTGTTGCTGTTTTTTAATATATTAAAGTATCTCTATATGTTGTTCTGAAATGTTGATCGTGTCTTAATAATAAGTATATTACCATTAATATACAAACCAATAATATATTTTTTTTTTTTTTTTCAAATATGTATATTATATAGTTTATTTTGCGGTTATTAGAAAATTGATTCAAACTTTCGATATCTTGCAATTTAATTTTGTTTAATATTGTACATAAACAGAATATTTATCCAACTAACCTGATGTTTAAAAAAAAAGGCTTTACTGTAGCGTTTATATAGTGTTTATAAATAACTCATTTAATAATAAAGATAAAATTGCGGTGGTTTAATAAATAAATAATAGAAAAATACAGAAGAAAATTTTTTTTTTATAAAGTATCTTTTCTTATTTACTTGTTTTTTTTTATTTTTTAATTAAAAATTGATCAGATTACATTCTTCTAATGTAACTTATACGTAGTAAATATGATGTACTGAAGATATCTTTATCTTCATTAATAAGATATTTTTTTTGTATCTGATATTAAAGATAAATATGTATATTAAAATTTTTTTTTTTTTTTTTTTTTTTAAATTTTATGATTGACGATGATTGCAAAATATTGAAAAAAATTATTATAGCAATATGAAGAAAGAAAGAAGATGAAAAGAAAAATTATAATAATAAAAATTTGTAATTGTTTTCTTTACATTTTTAACAACATGCAAAATAATTAAGTAACTGTTCTTTTTTTTTTTTTTTTTTTTCAAATCTTTTTTTATTTTCATTTAATTTTTTAAATCTCGCCCCGATGTTTCGTGTTAATCTTGGTGAAATCATTTTTTTTTTATTTTTCGCTATCGTAAATCTATCTGGTATTAAATTAATGATATTATTCGTCAAAAGATGATATGTACACGAAAGTCAAAAAAAAAAAAAAAATTTTGTATAATGTTAATGAATTTATTGTTTAGTCAATCAGTCAGTGGTAAATTAGTTTAACAAATTGCAAAAATCGATTTTCAAAGAAAAGAAGAAAAAGTACAACAAAGTACTAATAAAAATAAATAATAAACAATTTAACTTCCTGTTCAAGTATATGAATATTAGGTACTTATGTGTTATGTGTGATTTTTGTTTCTTATTTCATTTTTTTTATTCATAAATTCCGAAAGTATATTTTCTTAGTAACATAATTTCAAAATCAACTGAATGACGAAAAAAAAAAATTGTACAGTTTAAAAGTAAAATTTTAAAGAAAAGAAATTTTTGTACATTTTCACTTTCTATATGACGATTTTTTTTTTATTATTATTATTATTTTTTTTAATATCTTAACTAACCAAAAAATCTATGTTTTATAGTTAAGGTAACAATAAAATATGACATTTTTCTTGAACATGAATTTTTTTTTTCCTCTCTTCTACATATGATTATTATTTATTTTGAATTTTATTTGTTTTGTTTGTTTTTTTTTTTTATTTTTTTTATTAGTATTATTGAAAGGGAAAACAAATCAAAAATTAATTTTCTTAAGAAAATGAAAGAAAATAAAAATGTTTAGATATATACAAAAATTACCTACTATACATATAATTTTTTTATTTTATTAGATACAACTCTGTATCTGATGAATGTGTAATAATATGTCTTACATCTATATATATACAACTTATATATTAAAATTGTACTTTAGAAACATATAAAAATAACAAAAATTAAAAAAAAAAAAAAATTTATAAAAGAAAAAATGTATGTTTTTTTTTTTTGTGTTTTATAATCTTGTAAGTTCACACCTTCATATATTATTATGATCATAAATTAATTGAAAACTTTCATTACAAATGAACAAAAATATAAATGTCACCGTATTGAGTATCTGTATCTGTATCTTATAGTTTATTTTTTTCCTAATACTGCTAATACCTGGCTATATTTTTTTTTTTTTTAATAATTTTTTATTGATAAACACGTGTAAAAAAAATCATTCGAATGATACTAAATTTATTTTGACATACACAAGAAAGTGTATGTTTTTTTTTTTTTTCACTCTTTCTTTTTAATATGCCTTTTTTTTCAAACAAAAATTTCTTATAAAAAGATAACTTTTCATTTTTAATTTCCTTCCTTATGAGATATTTGTGGTATATATATCTATGATGTCCATCAGTGATATTTCCGAGAAAAACTACATACATTATATACATAACATTTTTTGACATTTAATATATTAATGTACCTCATATTTAAAAAAAAAAAAAAAAAACCTAATAATAAAATAAAATATCACATTCTTGAACAACAACAACAACAATCTTACATACATATATGCAACAAATTAATAATAATAATAAAATAACATCACTCAATTGTATGCATACCACCCAAAAACCATTAATCTGTCAAAGACCACAAAATACCGCAAAACACATCTAACTAATAAAAATAAATCTGAAAAAATATAGTTAATAAAGAAAAACAGATTTTTTTTTCTTCTCCACAAAAAAAAAGATATAAAAATTTGCATAATAAACACACTTCCTCTAATCCTAATAATTTATAAATAAATTTTAATAAAAACTAATTTTTTTCTTTTGTATATTGTTAATTTACAGCGTGTAGGTTAAATATAGCGAAAAAAGAGACCTTTAAAATGCGTTTAATTCTTTTTATTGATAATGAAAAAATAAAAAAAATATTTAAAAAAAAAAATCCAGATAATTAAATGTCGTACAAATCAAAGTATTATTATTATGATGATTTAAAATATGTAGACATGTGTTGACTTCTTTTTTTATGTGCTATTCATATAAATTCACAAAAAAAAAAAAATACATATATACATATATCACTTAAATCCACTCCACTTGATTGTCCATTAGATCCAATTAAATCAGCAGTAAATTAATCATTGAAATGTATCTAAATCGAATGAGGTTTTTTTTTTCATTTGTGTTTTTATTTTTTTTAATTTTTTTTTTTTTTCAATTTTCTATTAATCGACGTCAAAATAGTTGATAAGTTTGATGACCTTCTTACATTAAAGACGATGACGATTTGACAGATTCATTCATTTTATAATACGCCTTCTGTTCAATATCTCTATTCTGTATCTATTTTACTTCAATGTTTTTTTTTCTTATTCATTTTAAATCAATAACTTATCGCTTATTGAACTCTTTTAAGAAGTTCTATAATTGGTCGTTCTTATTTTTAGATTCATATTAAAATAAAAAAGTAAAACACAACTAAAACAAAATAGAGAAGAAAAAAACACACAACACATGAAAAAAAAAAAAGTCGACGAAGTGATAAAACTTAGTCAAATAGTCGCCATTACAGTTTTAATTTGATGAAAAGTATCTAATGTCTTAATAGTTTGTATTTATTTTGAAAATTTTGTATTATACATATTTGATTATTAAAGAACTATATTTTCTTAGGGCTCTTTCATATATTATTAAAACATTTATAAGATTCAAATCGGAAATGAGATAATTAGAACAAGATATAAAAAGCTTGTCTTACAAATTATTATTCTAAAGAAAAATCAAGTGTGGAAGAACCCTTAATATTTACTACATACATACATATTTCAAACACATATACTATTTCCTATCGATTAAAGACTAAACAAAAATTTTTTGAAGCGCCAATATCTTTTCAACAACTCATCATCATCATCAACATTTATTTTCTGAAGAAATTAATAAATAAATTGCTTATTTAGTGAGTCTCGTCTAACTAAACTGTTATGTTTTTCAGTTTATATTATACAAAATCAAATAAAATATTATAATCAAATTTAAAAATACGAATAAAAATAAAAAAATAGAATCGTTTTTTATTGACCTAGATAAGAAGACCTGAACCTAGTCATAGATACATGAAAAAAGATTGTGGTGGGACCATATTATAGGACCCATGAAGAACAAGAATAAAAATATAAAAGAAAAAAACAAAAAATATATATTTCATCTTGTACAAGTAAAGAAAAAAAAAACTTAAGATTTATTATCGCATTTGTAGATTTCTTTCAATGTTTTTATTTTGTTTTTTCTTATTAATTTTATTTTAATATAAAAAACGATCTCAAATAATAATCATAATAATTGTTAAGAACTTCGAGAACATATGTTTTTTTTTTTTCTTGTTGAATTTATGTTCTTTTTTTTTTATTAATGGGAAATAGAATATTAAAGAAAAAATTTTAAAGTAACTATCGAACTACGTGTATATGTTGCTTGTTTATTAAAATAATACGCGGCGGTATTTTATTTCATGTACTTGAAAGAGAAGTGTATAAATGTGATGGCCATTCATTTCCTTTTTTCTAAGAATCGGTTTCATATTTGTTTATAATAAATGATGGTGAATAACATGAAGGAAAATAAAAATAAAAAAAAACAAACAAAAAAAAAATGTTTAAGTAATTATTATAATAAAAATAACGACAATGACTTTATGTGCATATCAAATCATTTACATATGAAATTTTTAGTACCACATACGAGTAAATGTTTTTTTAATTTTTTTTAATTAGAATAAAAAGAGAAAGAGAGAGAAAAAAAAACGTCTTATCAAGCGTCATTTTGATAATTAAACAACAATGTATACTTTAGAATTTATAGCTATTTTGTAAACACAATTTTTTATTTATTTAAAAAAACCAAATAATTACTTTTAATTTAAGAATAAAATAATAAAAATTATCATAAACCATCAATTAAAAAGATGAAAAATAGAAAAATACATACATACATAATATGACCATTAAAATAAAATGTAAAATGAAATAAATACGCATTATTATAAAATTTTTATCATCATAAAATTGAAAGGAAATTATTATTTTTTCAGAATTCGAATTTTTTCTTCCATTTTTTTTTTTTTTTATATTTTTTTTATTTTTGGAGACAAAAAATACCACTCTTTTTTTTAACGACACTGAGGATTATGAAATTGTGCCAAAAGAAATGAGAAAAAAAAAATTGTTATATATGTATGTATAATAAATTAAATAACCAGAAATTGACCTTCAACTAAATATATATAATTTTTTTATTAGCAAAATAAAATCTGCAAAAAATATTCACCAAAAGTAGCAAAAAAGTAAAGTTTTTTTAATCAAACAAAATGAATTCCATAATTTACAAAGTTTTACGATCGAACGTTTTTTTTTTTTGTTGTTTTTATTGTATTTTTGATGTTTTGAACATTTTAAGAAAAATTATAACTACATATACATACTTTGTGTTACAAAGTCTTGAAAGAGGAAAAATTACCAAAATGAAAAGAAAAACAAAAACATTTTACATAAAAAACATCATGCAAGTGAAGAAAAAAAAAACTTTTTTGATAAATTAAGAAATAATGTTTTTATTTTATGCTTGAACTTTTTTTGTTTTTGTTTTATTAATTTAAAAAATTTTAATGATAGTACACAACATATTTCACATTATGAGTAAGTACTCATTCTCTGTTATTCATGCTCAATTTTATTAAGTATTTTTTTTTTTTTTTTTTGAAGGTGTTCTACACAATTAAAAAACAATTTTTAAATAAAAATTTTTCGAAAACAAAAACAAAAAATTGAAAGAAAAAAAAAATAAAAGAGTAATGATTAATTTTCAAAAAATTTTGAAAGTATATTATTTAATAGAGCTTGAATTATTTTTTCTTCAGAAAATGAGAACTTCATAAAATAATGAAAAAAAAAAATAATAATAATACAAAAATAAAACGTTTAGAAATTAATGATTTTTTGTGTGAATTTTAAATCATAAAATTTTCAAACGGAAAAAAAATATTAAAAAAGTCTTTTTTAACAAGGTTTTCTTAATCTTCAAAAATAAAAAAAACAAAATTTTTCAAATTGAAATAACAAAAATTCTCATTGAAATCCTTCATAATTCACCTCAAAAATCTCAAATTATCCATGTCACGTAAAAGTGAAAAAAAAAAAAAAACAAACAAAAATATTTTTTGAAATCTCACGATTATTAGAAAAAATGATTTTTTATTTGATAGTATGGTCCTTCGAATCAATTACCAATGCTGTTCAATTACAATAAAAAAAAAATTTTTTGGCATTTTTTTTTTGTACTGACTGACTTTCTTTTTGTTTTTCGTGCACGAAAAAAAAAAGTAAATAAAACCGTTTTAATTTTTTTTTGCTATCAAAATAATTTGAAACAAACAAAAAAATGGATTGCAATATAATCAAAGAAGTAAATCAATCATTAATAAAATATTTCTTGTTCGAAAGTTATAGAACACACCTACAATAAACTTCAGAAAACAAAAAAAAACAAAAAATAAATAATGAAAAATTATCCCATTCTTTATGTGCTGACAAAATCATAATTCTTCAATTACTTAAAACAAAGAAAAATGACTAATTGCTACAATTTAGATAAAATTCACGATACATACAAATTTTTTTCTTCTTTCAAATCATGTACAATGGACATAGACCTCAAAATCAGCGTTTAATCGGTATTAACCCTGAGGTTGACAATATTTTCTCTATATCTGTGACTTTGAGTCAATTTCGAATTTTAGAATTTTATTGTGTGTTCTGAGACCGTCACTGAAAGATTCTTTATTTTCAATTTTATTTTATTTTTTTCATTTATGTTACAAATGAATTTCGGTCTAGATGGTCCAGAAGACCTTGATCTATAATTTATCCAAAAAAATTTGTCGAATGGAAATTTTTTTTAAGACTTATAAAAGATAGAAAAATTTAATCAATGATGAGTGTATAGAGCACACTTTACAGAATATTTGTCGAAAAATTTTATGAATTTCGGTCAATGCTGACCTATAATTTTTTTTTTTTTTTTCAAAAAGAAAAAGTTATCAGAAATTTTATGTTGGTGTCACTTCAAGGAATATAAGATTGATATAGCTTCCAGGGTTAAAATAAGAATTGGCAAAAAATAAAACAAATAAAAAAATCGCTTAAAGCCGGACACGAATTTCATTTTGTATTTACAACTTGTTTCAATTTATTAAATAACACAGCACATACGTGATGCATTCTATCATGAATACATGTCATAATATATTATCAATTTAGGTTATCAAATAGGCAATCAAATTGTTATTTTTATGCTTTCAAATTAAATTAAAAAAAGAATAAAAAAAGAAAAAAAAAAGGGTAAAAGAAAAATTTATTCATTTATTTTTCTAACATTGACACTTTAAAATACCATAATTCACGATAGATATACCAGAAAATACGAGTATTGTATCCAACCTTGATAATATAAATTATTTTTAATGTATTTACATTTTAGCAAAAATAGATTAACAGAATGTACAAAAATATCTTTTTACAAGAGACGAAAAAAAAAAATAATTGTATGTATCCATTTTGAAAAACAAAAGCAGAAAAAAAAAAATCAACGAAAAAAGAAAATGGAACATTTTACCTTGAATTTTGATCGATTTATTAGAGTTATCTTGTACATGAAAGATATTTAATTTTAATATAATTCAATCATAAAAAAATGCTATTATATATATTTACACCTTTTTTTTTCTTTTTTTTTGTTTTCTACTCGTTGTTTTTTATTACAAATATTATATTTATTCAAGAAATATGAATATTATATATTTATAGAAACATTTTCCCATGAAAATTATTAAATCCACCCACACATATAATGCCTTCACCACCTTCACTTATGTTCTTTCTTTTTTTTTTTTTTTTTTTTTATATATTTTCTGAGATTTGCACAATTTTACGGCATAAAAACATATTAAATTCAATTTATATATAGTACTTTATGGTATGTAAATTACTTTATAATAATTTTATTTCAGTATTTCCATTGAATTTTTTTTTTCTTTCTTATTTTTTTTTCCTGTATTTTACACAATAATTTCTTTCCTTTCGTTGTTTCTTTTTTTTTTTTTTTTTTTTTGAATTTAATTTTAAAAGTGTCAGCTGTCAGTTTTCTACCTATTTAAGTGAAAACCATATTTAAAATATGAAAAAAAAAATAATAATAATAATAATAAGAGTATAGATACAACAAGCATTAATGAGAATAATAAATAAAAGTAAAATTAACCTGAATATGTCATATTTAAAGAAATTTCACATAGAAATGACCGATAAATTGTGCAATTTTTTGCGAAATAAAAATTTAAGAAAATTTTTTTTTTTAATGTAAAAATACAATTTATATTATTTAAATTCAAGTAAAAATTAGCATAGTAGCAACATTATTAAAAATGACATAAACAACACAATAAAATAAATAATAAGAAAAAAAAAAACAAACAGCAAAAACATTCAAAAAACATAAAACAACTTATTTTACATACATATGTTCATTTAATTTTCATAATATACTTATTAAAATTTTTTTTTTTTTTCATTTTATCATATTTGCATTGAAAAATTATTGCTTTCCTTATTTTCATTTTTCTTAATAAAAATTTTTCATGGTTTTTAAAAAAAAAAAAAAAAAAAAAAAAAAGATGAAAAATCGGGAAATTATTTGCGCTTGTTACGCTTGTCAATTATATAAGTTCTCTATACATAAAATGTTCATCATATATATATTTTTTTTATCTTTAATTTCATTTTACATGTACATAAGTATCTTGTATCTATACAACAAATTTTATTAATTTGATTTTTTTCTTTTCATTAAAATTTTTTTTATCTCCTGAAAAAAAAATAATAAAATAACTATTGTGTTGTATTGTTAAAGATTTTTTGATTTAAATCTCAGAAAGATTCGTTTATTTTTATTTTTTTTTTAATGACATTGTTGCAAAATGGCCAATATCGCGGTTTTTGATCATAAAAGAACACAAAATATAAAAAATAAAAAATAAATAAAAACCAAAAGTGGCATGCAACTATACTGAAACATCAAAGTGCATTCACTTTTTTTCCGGTTTCTATGTTCTGTGAAGAGTAAAGTTATAAGTAGATACATATGTATATTTTTTTTACTGTGGGCATAAAGGTCATCCCAGGTTGTTGTTTTTTTTTTAAATTTTATTTTATTTTTTTCTCTCAAATATTGTATAATCCAGCTACAAAATGTTATAATGTTTAGCTTCACTAAATGTTGTTACCGTTGTACATAAAAAAAAAACCATTATTGTAATTGTACACATATAATCTATAAATGTGTATGTATATGTCCTCTAAAAAAAAAAATAAAACATAAACGCACATGTCATTTAAATGCCTTAAAAAGCTAAAATTGTAGTATAAATAATTGCGTAGGGTGTTTTTTATGTATAAGAAAAAAAAAATAAAGTAGGTAAATATTCGATTTTTATGGAAAAAATTATAAAAATTTTCTAATTCAATCTACCGAAAAACATATTAGAAAGATGTATAATTTATAAAATTATCTGGTTAAATTCTTTTAATTAATTGACGATTGTGCATGATGGGAGTCTTTACTCAGACTTTGAAATTATGAATTTTGAGCCTGGATTTCGAAACTCATTCAGCTTATCATGTATCTCAAGTATCTCTCATCTCACATTACGTATACGAGTCGGGTATACCTCATTATTTTTAAAAACTGTTTCCGATATTAAATATCTGAGAAAATTTCTAAATTTTCTACAGAATCTACATACACTTTTTAGTAGTATGAAACGCCCTATACATTTAAATTATAAAAAAAAAAAAAGTATAGTTTAGTTAAAAAAATATATTTTGTCGGTTTTATTTTTGTTGGATTGGGGCTGATGTCCTCAGATATAGATAGAATTCCAAGATAATATTATTACAACATACACATAAGGTACCTTTTACATTTTTGAACTTACTGCATTTACTTAGAGAAATGTTCCGTATACTGTACATAATAAAACATAATATGAAGAAAATTCTCTATGTATCTTTATACCGACAACAGTTGTTGCTTCTGTTATAATATTTTAATAATGATGTTTATTTTTGGTTTTTTTCTTTTTTTTTTTCTGTAAGTTTTGAACTTTGTATTTTGTTTATTTTGAAAAACAAAAAAAAAAAAAAGATTTACAACATTGCTCAGGAACATATTGTATATATCACAAGGCACACAAATATAACAATTTCCGGTGTACCTAAAATAATTTACTTATAAGTCTATTCATTTACTTTTTAATGTATAATTTATGAACAATTCAAATATCAAAAAAAAAAAAAAACAATCATTTAAAAATAAAATAAAACCTCTTTCTTCGAAATTTCCTTTTTTATTTGACAATCATTTTTTTTTTCTTTTTTTGTAGTAATTTAAAATATTCTGTAATTAATTTTCTTTTCTTTTAATATTTCTCTATAATTAATTTCTACACAAAAAGAATAAATGAAATAAATAAAATATTTGAAAATTTGCAGTTATTACTTTGTTTTTCCTCAAAATTATAATGAAAATTATAAATTGTAAACAATAATTAAAATGTTAAATGAAAACATTAAAATATCGATTGATGTGCATAATTTTTTAAAAGAAAACGTGTAAATAATTTCTGTATTTACATGATTTTAAATTTCTTTTTTTTTTTTTTTTTTTATTCGAAAAAAATATAAACGCTAAAAATGACATGACAAATAAACAAATACGACAGCAATAATTGGTAAAATAAAATTCATAAAAGAATTTATAAAAAGATTTCCGAAACTCATCATTTCGAAAATATGTAAAAAAAAAATAAAAATAAAAAAATATACATACATACAATTTTTCGTATAAGTTTAATGCCTGTTCATTCACAAAGGAAATGCATCATTAATAAAAATTTTCTTATTTTTGGGAACATACAATTTTTTTAAAAATAAAATACACAAGAAAATCTTTTATTTTTGATATAGATACTTTCTTTTTATTTTTTTAAAAATATTCGAAAAACACATAATAAAAATTGTTTATATATGTCTCAAAATTATGTTGTCTGATGGAGGGAGGTGGTTGGTAGTGATGTTGTTTGATGAAACATTTTTGCACATTCTTTCATTGATGAGCTCGTGCAAAATTTGTATTTTATCTGGATCTAATCAATTTTTTATTATATTTGAAATTTATTAGTGGTATCTGCTGATCATCATTTTGCAATAAAATAACTAATCAATCTATTTTGTATCTATCTTTTATTTATTTTTTTCACATTTTTCATGATAGTTTTACTTTTATAAAATTCTGCAAAAGAAAATTTAAAAAAAAAATAAATAAAATAAAATAAAACATTAAAAAGAGTTTCAATATAAATATTTATCTAGATCATAAATACAAAAACATTTTAAAAAAATAATCGATTTAAATTTTTAAAAAAAAAATTGAACTAGATACAAAATAGATACAAAGCCATCAGGTCAAAAACTATACAATAATAAGACACTCTTGAATAAAAAAAAAACGTACAATTACGCGTAGCCGCGTAGTCGCATAGTCAGAAGATTATTTTATTAAACTTTTTTTTTTATTAAAAATTTTGCAGTTTTATTACACATATTGTTTGAATTCCGCGCGCGCAAGCATAAACTATATTCTTTTGATTCAATAAAATTAAAAAGAAGAAGAAGAAAAGAAAAACAAAAAACCGTAATATATGTGACGATGACCTCATTTTATTGAATCACCTTACACACTTTTTTACTTTGTTATACAAAATTATTTTGTAGTAACTAAGTATATAAGATATTTTAGCAACAGATACTTTTAACAATTTTTTTTTTTTCTGTTATGTGTTAATAGAAGAATTCATTTTTGTATTTTCTTTTATTAAGATTCATTCTTGTGGTATACCATAATCAAGAATAGCACAACACTACCACCACCACCATCATCTATCGTGTTCAGCATCAACAAGTAATGTGCCAAAACCACAAGAAAATAATTAAAACGATAAAAATAAAATAAAATTTTAAAAATAACAAAAATAAATAAAAACTTAAAAATAAAAAAATAAAAAAAGAATCTTTGTGTATAAAAATTTACGGAGGTTTGAAGTATCTATCGCATGATGTGTTCAATATATCTTATTTCATTTCTTTTCAAAAATTTTTATTTAATTTATTTTTATTTTATTTGAAGTAAAAATACAGGTATCATAATTTTTATTTGTAATTTTTTTTTTTTTTAAATACTTTGTACATGTTATTAATAGCTCACAACGTCTTTTGACTTTTTTGTTGTTTTTTTTTTTAAAGGTGCTTCCGATGCTCTTTTATACGTCTGACTAATTGATGTTGCAAAAAAAAAACAAAAAATAAAGAAAAGTAAAAGAACCATCAATTGAAACTAAAGAAAAAATATTATCTTTTAAAAGAGAAATAATCAAACAAAATATACTAAATTTTTTTTTTTTTTTAGTATGTATGTATTAAAAACATTCTGTCCATTCACATAAATCTTTCACCTTTTGATCAAAATCATTCGTAAAAAATAATTACCTTAAGTGCAAATGAATCATACTTATCTGATGGATTGTTGGAATTTGAAAGAATTCGTGTAAAAGTATTGACTTTTTTCTTTTGCTTTTTGCACTTTTCTTGAAGTTTTTTGACATATGTTCTTGAAATTCAAAAGAATTTAGTTTGACTTTTCGAATTTTCAAAATGAATTTTATTAATCATTTCTAAGAACACCGAAAACACTAATATTTGAATTTCTAACATAAGTTGTTAATGAATTATGAATTTTAGATCCAAATTTTGAATAGATTCGACTTCTAAAGTACATAATCCGATAAATAAATATCGGTTTTTAGGTTCCTTATAATTCATGTTCAATATTCTGGAACAGGGCTTTAATGGTAATTAGCTTTTATCAGTATCATAAAGCCGACAGTGTAAAACAACTTTTCATATAATGACCTTCTAAATGTACGTCCTCTAAATTAAATCCATAAGAACCTTTTACAAAATTACAAAAATCCTTTTACTTTTTTCTATATAAAAAAAAAAACATTATCAAGAACCTTACTAAACGAAGCATTCAATTTTAATTTCAACTTTGTATACGATAACAATTTTTTTTTTCCAATGTCTGTTCGCTATCATTTAATTCCTCGTTTACCTTTATATTTTGTGTAGATTATCACAGAACATAATTACAACATTACGTATATAACGTAACACCTACTTTATTCTTCTATAATACACACCATCATCATCATCATCATCATCATCATCAGTGAAGTGTTATGAGTAATCTTTGATATGAAATGAACAAAAAAAAAAAAAAAATTAAATAGAAAAAAAAATACACAGAGAAACCACCCGTGTAGATGACTAATCGAATTATTTAACATCCATATCAAACATTTGTTGTACTCGTTTTATCTTTATTGTAAGAATCTGTTAATGTTCATAAAAAAAAAAATTCTCAAAAAATCTATAAAAAAAACATTACATACTTGCTTTGTACAAATAAAATTACTTACATTTAGATAGACTTACAAAAACGATGTATGTATCTTTGGATTCATTTTTTTTTTTGTCTCTTCTTCTTCTTTTTAAACAATTATAATTGCGATAGAAATTTTTTACGATTTTTTTTTCAAGTTGAATGTTTTTATTAAAACAATAACAACAACAGCTAGAAATTCATATATGTAATAACAATCGTAATTACTATACACTTGTAAATATACAATTTTACCTTATATGCATTTAATATGGCCTCCATATGTAATTATTCTTCCTCGTTCCATAGGCCAATTTTGTAAATACCAAAAAAAAAAAAAAAATATATACATATATTTATAGAAAAAAAAAAATAGAAGAATAAAAATTGATGAATGAAAAATGAGTACAAGAAAAAAAGAAATTATTTATTCCACTTTTGTTGTAATTTAAAAGAATAAAAAGTGAGTACGTACAATGAGTATTAACGCATAATTAATGAAAACGAGATTCTATAAAGTGAAAACGATGATTTATCTTTTGTGTATGTACCTATGTATATCTCAAAAAGGAATCTAATTAAAAAAAAAAAAAGTAAATTACGTTACATTCAAGGTGATAATACTTTAATTAAATAAAAGGAAAAAATCATAATGATAAAATTTATGTTATTGCGTTTTAAATTACTAAGATACAAAGAGAATGCTTATAATTACAAGGACATAAAAATCTTTTCAAGTAATATTTTATAGAGGTTTAGTACATATGTAGTTGTTTTTAAACAGTTTCACTTTTCTATGTAATTAATATATTCATGTGTAAATTTATCCTTTTATTTCGAGAAAATTTTCCCAATTGTATACTCTTATAACTGAAATAACCCACATTATATTCATATATGGTACAGTTATTTCAAGAATTTTCGTGTAAAATTTTTAAATTTTTGTATGAACGCTAAATAGACGTAAGACTTTAAAATTTATATGAAAAACATCATTTAAAATTATCACTTTTTGTTTACGTTACATTTTCTAGGTTATTCTACAAAATCTTTTAAATCTACCAAGAATTTTTTTTTTTTTTTTCATTTTTAATTCCATTTAAATTCAATTCGGGACCTTTTTTTTTTTTCATTCAATTAATTAATAAAATTTTCATAAACAAAAACAATCTATTATATCCTTCCTCACAATATTGGGTTTTGTAATTTTGTTTTTTTTTTTTTTTTAATTAATTTCGTAACTGTACTATTCAAATAATTTTCACATGAAAAAAAAAAAAAAAATTTATAATAAAGGAATTTTATAAAACAGAGAAAAAAAAACTTTTTTATTTTTATTCAATTTAACTGTATTTTTCTTTTGAACTTCTTTTAAATGAGTGTTTTTTTTTTCTCCCATATTTTCCATAAAATAAAATAAATATTATACAATAATCTCATTCTACTATTCATAAATTTTTATTCTTACTGAAGGGCATTTTCTATACGTAATTTATACACAATACAGAAATGTTAAAGGTACACTTTTTTTTTCTTCTTCTTCTTCTTCTTCTTCTTCTTCTTCTTCATGTTCTTTTTTCACATGAAATTTATGTTTGCTAATTAGAATTTCATAACTTCATTATTTTCCCCAGTTACATAGCTCTATCCTTGTAAGTTTTTTTTTTTTCTATTTTTTTTTTTATTTTTACATAAGCAAAAAATAATTGTAATTTTATACCTTTAAACATTAAAAAAAATTAAAGTATATTTCTCTAATTTTCTCTTTTTTTTTTTCTTTCTATTTCCAGGTAAGTCGAATGAATATTTCATCATGTGCGCTGTCAGAAAATTATTTTACCAAAGTAAATTTGCAGGAAAAATAAAAAAACAAAAAAAAAAATAATAATGAAATATGAATTCATCAAAAACTTTATCATTTCATCGATAAAATCATAGTTTTTTTTATTTTTTATTCGAGATATTGAATTTATATGTATATATCATCGAAATAAATTATAATATCATATGTCCTTTTCGAAATACACATACAAAGATAACTTCATATATGTATGTATCTGTTATACAGTTGAATGGATGTTTGTATATCAGATATGTATTTCAGGTATTTTATTTATTTATTGGTTATTTATTTTTTTTTTTTTATTATTATTATTATATTTGCTACGAATAATATTTTGTATTTTAATAACTTGGGCGTGTAGAATATACAAAGAACATGCATATCTGCTTTTTTAATAAAATTATTCATCCATAAAATGTACACAGTTCAATATCATAATATGTATGTACACATATCATTTTATCTGTTGAATATATGATAGACACGTTTTATCAATTTCAAACAAGGATTATACATCAACACAAATTAAATTGATGTTGTTGTTCATCATCAATAAAAGCAAAATAGATATCAATATATTACGTAAAAAAAAAAAAGTACGACCAGAGTGCATTTATAAGCAAAACAAAAAATATAGGGTGCTTATAAGTATAATATATTTTCAAATGATTGGAATTTCAGAATTTAAAGAAGGAGAATTTTATGGGAAACTTTTTACAAAATCAAGGGATCAAAATAATTTCAAGAATTATCAAAGAAGAGTTAAGGGAAAATAGTTTTCAGATTTTTGTTCCACAATAATTAATGATCTGTTCGATTCAGGAAACTTTGGGGGGATAAAGTGGGACGTTTATTTTAATGAGAGTGTTATTCTTCCGAAGTTTGAAAAATTCAAAGTTTAGAATTCAAATTTACATCAAATTAGAAGCAACAATTACATACATATTTCCAGTTCTGGAATGTATTTTTTGAACAAAATCTACTCTAACAAGTATCGAATCCCCCCTGTAGATGTTTGCATTATAAAAATTTGGAAAAAATAAAGGTGAAAAAAATTAAATAAGGAAAATCCCATTAACAACAAATACGTATACATATACATATGTATTATTATACCGTAATATAAATTATATGAGAAATAAAACATCTGTTTATTTTTTTCTTATACGTGCGTCAATCATTCATATTATGTACTAATTTCAGTATATCTAGAATTTATTGTGTTCGTGACTTTATTGAAAAATTATAAAAATATACTATTGCATACCAAAGATATCGATACCAATATAAACTTGAAAAAAAAAAAGAAAACCATTAACAATCAATTTTATTTATTTTGAGAGAAAAAAAATTGAAATAAATGTATTTTGTTTACATTACAAATTATCAGACTGTTAAATTTAATTTTTTTTTTCAATACTTTAAAATAGAAATATAACTGATTTTTTTTTTTTTGTAGTAATAATTTTTTCTTTTTTTAGAAAAAAAAAACAGATCAGAATATTATGTATTTTATTTTTTATTTTTTTTTTTAAGTTTGTTGTCAAGTGTCCTACTTCAATCATAAATACCATACCTGTTAATATTTTACTATGTATTTAGTATACTATACGTTGTAATGTAATTGAATAAATCACGCGTAACAGTTATGATTATGAACAATAATTCATATGATAATTATTTATTTTTTATTTTTTTTTTTTTTTTACACAAACAACAACTTGAGTATAACAAAAATATAGGCCTTAAGAAGAGTGGGTCAAAAATTTATTCATTCATGTGTAAAATAGTTTAATAAATATAACATTTTTTTTTTTGTTTTTTTTTTTTTTGTTTTGTTATATTTCTTGTAGGAGAAATAATTTATCGTATTTGAAACTTTCATTATACATGCATATGAAATATTGTTCTTTAAATCAATTTAGTAAACATTCATTTTAAGAAACAGGCTTTTATTGAAAATATAAAAAAAAAAAAATCTAAAAGAAAAAAAAAAAAGAAAATATTAATTTGTCAGCAAACATTTTTATTAAACAAATTTGTAACTATCATATAGAAACAGGTAGCTTTTTTTAAACACACTTGTATCTATTTGAGTTTACTGATTACTTACAGGTGGATACTTACTTTGTCATAAAGTGAAAAGAACTATTAACAGAAAAAAAAAAAAATAAATAAAATGTTACATGTGTGTATGTGTAGGACACAATATACATATACATACATATTCGAAACATAATAATAAAATATGCAAATTTTTTCCAATATCCAGAAACAAAATAGGAAAAAATTAACATTTTAAGTGTAATAAATATCACATTTAATTCCAATCATGTTTCACATATGTATTATAATATTTAAAACTTTTTTCTCTCCTTCATTCTTCTTCCCTTCATCTTCTTCATCTTGTAAATGTCGTTTCTTTTCTACTATATTTATATTAATTTAAATTGTCAGCTTATAAGTTGAATGTCGTTTTTTTTTTCTGTATTTCAAATTCAAATTAGAAAAGATACTTTGAATGAATGATGAAAATTAAAAATGCAACAATATACTACATAGGTGATCTATTACACCCCTGTAGTCTCTCTCCATTCAAAAAAACAAAAATTCAAATTAAATTTTAATTCTATATTTTATTTGTAAATTTTTTATGTTGTTTTTTTTTTTCTAGCATACATATCTAATTAACATGAATATCGTATAAAATACTTGATTTTTCTTTTTTCTTTTTTGTAATTTTATTTTTTTGACAGTTAACAACCGTATCTCAAAATATGTAGCTTTTATTTAATGAACTACAACACTAACAACATAATACAACGATTCTTTTTTTTTTTTTTGTC
Source organism: Bombylius discolor (assembly GCA_939192795.1). Lineage (NCBI taxonomy): Eukaryota > Metazoa > Arthropoda > Insecta > Diptera > Bombyliidae > Bombylius > Bombylius discolor. Next base: position 48,397,169 of record OW584240.1, on the reverse strand, counting down.
TTGTTAATACAACTGCTACTCTATATGCTATATTACCTGTGTGTATCTGAGCTTGAGCTAAATGGTTTTTTTTTTAATTAAAAAATATTCAAAACATTCAAAATAAATAAAAAGTAATAAAAAAAAAAAAACAAAATAAGAATTAAAATACCAAACTTGATGAATTTTCTTCTTTAAAATTTATTAAAAGTAAAAATTAAAATTTTATGCAAATAAAATTATTAGGTTCGTTTTTTTTGCCTCTAAATCTAAAGCTTATGGTTTATACATACATATTATATATTATACGTTATTCAGATATTTGGATGCATGTTGAAAAAAACAATTATTCGAGAGGAAGATACATGTATGTGAAGAAGAAAAAAAAAACAGATGTAAAACGTAACGAATATGAATAACGATAGCAACAATCAAAATATTTTACAAATTAAGACATGCGGGATATTTATTGCTTTTATCCATTAAGTGAAGAAAAAAAAAAGCTAATAATAATGTTGATGAATCTTTAGGTAAAATCTTGAAGAAGTTAAAAAAAAACGAACGACAGATACAAAACATAACATATCATCATCATCATCATCAGAAGCATCTCTCACTGCATACCAGATATTTACTATTTATGATTATTTTTTTAATATAAAGTTCGATGAATGAAATACATCATTCGATTCCGATTTATGTATGAAAAATAAAATCAAAAAAAAAAAAAAAAAAAAAAAGAATGTTAACGAAGTAAGCCTGTTACAGAGGCCAAAACATCAAGCAAAAGAAGGCCGCCAGAGGCATCAAGCGAAATTTCTTTCTCCAATAATGTTGTTGTTGTTTTTTTTAAAAAAAATTATTTTTGTTTTTTTTTTTTTTTTAATTCGAACGAATGTTTCATTATTTGAGATTTTTATCACCGACAAATTTCTCATTTCTCTTCTATTAAATGTATCTTTTTTTTTTCATCTTTAAATTTTCTAATTTAATGTGCTGTTGCATCTTAATTTTCAACGAAAATTGATTGTAACAATAAAATAACACAAAAATACAACATAAACACACAAAACTGCATTTCAAAAAAAAAAAAAAAAAAAAAAAACATAATTTATCATTAGCATCATCCTCTTTCAAGATAGGTACCTAAGAAAAAGAAAAATTTAAGTTTAAGATTTTTTTTAAGTTGGGGGAGAACTCATAGGAATGATCCCGACGATAAAATCGAAATGACTTTATAGAGAACAAATACCCGAAAAATTTCAAAAATAATCGGTAATTTGGTATTTTTGAAAAATTTCAAAGAAAATATTCGAAATTTTTAACTGGATCGGGCAAAAAAAACTTAAAAATATGTCAACGCACTTACTTTTATTGACTTTTTGTTTTTTTTTTTTTCAAACGAACATATTGATGCTTAATTATAATTGATTGGGAACTCTCTTTGTCTTTATGAACATAGGAAAAATTCATCAAACAAAAGGAATGCATTTAAAAAAGAAATTCTCATTGACCAAAGTAATAATTTTTATTCTACTTATTTTTTTTAAGCATAGCAAAAGGCAATAATGATAATCATCATCATCATAAAAGTGGAAATAGACAATTTGTTGATTAGTTTGATAGGTCACATTAGTCAAATACAACGACCAAAACACAATTCGTATCTAAAGGAACGTTAGAGTGCTTGTTAAAGTAAAAGAATCAAGTTAAATACAAAAATTAGGTCAATCTAAAATGTATTTTAAATACAACACAACACATATAAAAAATAGGTTAGAATTTTTATATGATAACTTCCTCAACTATTCCATCAACGACAATTTATTTACTGAATTATAATAAACTCCTCTCTCTCTACGGTGTTCTGGTAGATACCAGTGTAGATTGTATGCTTAATTTTATTTAAGCTTTTATAAGCCAACAAGATGCCCGAAAAGTCGATCAATTTAATAGATTAGAATTTTTTCATTATTCTTCTTTTTGCCTTTTCTTTTTTTTAATATAATTTATTAGCATTTTTTTTCTCCTGTGTTTTTAGTTCATTTTGTGTCCATTTTGCATTAATTGTCGTAATAAATGATCAAACACATAATAAATTGACTGATTGCATTCATCAAAATGATTATTTATTGGATGTTGATGATGATCGACCTACCAAAACGAAAACAAAAAAATTTATAAAATGAGCTCAAATGATTATTGAAAAAAAAAAAAAAATGTTAGTTAAATTTATAGATTTTATTATTTATTATATACATATAAAATTTTCTGTGTCAAATTCTAAAATATCATCTGAAGTAGAAGAAGAAGAAGTAGAAAAAATATTGAGCACAAATTGGCGTCAGAGATACTGCACTTAAAAAGCGGTCGAAAACAAAATATAATAATGTGCGGCATTTTATTATTATTTAATTCAAATAATGTATTTAATTTTCTGTTTTTAAAAAAAAAAAAAAATAAAAAAAGATTTTAAGTACAATCTCAAAAGTAATTTACAAAAGTATCTGTTGAATGCGGTACGATACATTTATACATATGTTATCATTTTGGGACGACGACATGTCATTTTTGTTGCAATATCTATAACATAAAATTTATTGACCTATCCAAAGTCAATTTCCAATAATAGATGATGTTTTTAAAAATTGAGATAAAAGATATTTTATTGTAAATTGTTTGATTTAAAAGATTGAATCGTGTATCTTTGATTCTATGTATTTTTATTTTTATTTTTATGGTGATTTAATATAACGACAATAACGACGACGGCGGTCATATAATAATAGAACATTGCCACACATGATTTTAGAATGCGTCATCCATGCGTACCACATTAAAATTGAGGAGAATTTTCTATTATAAGTATTATTGCCAAAAGAAACATTCCAATATTGGGAATATTTTTATAAGAATATAATTGAGAAGATATAAAAATTCCTTTTCAGTGAAAAAAAAAAAAAAAGTAAGAAAGTAGGTCTATTTTAAGATTATTTTTCTTATAAATGGGAAAATAAGTAAGTTAATGTTAAGAATAATATTTTTTTTTTGATTATGATAAATATTTGGGAATTCAATTATCGTGTAATTTTATACTCGTGTTATACATATCAAGCTATCTAGCATGTTAAAACACACATGTTTCAAATTGATTCAATTCTTTCATTTCTATTTATCTTTCATTTTCCAATTTTTGGAGATAATTTTATTATGTTTACGTCATCGTAATTCAAATTGCTTGTATCATCTTGTATTGACTATGAAATATAATATGTATTGTACATTAAAATGTTTTTCTATAAATTGAAAATCTATAAAGAAAAGAAGGTTTAAAATTGTTTACTACATATAACATTGAAGGAACAGGATAAGAAAATTATAAATTCTTTAAATTTGTACTTCGTCCTTCGAAGGAAATATAATTTCAGTAACAAAGTTATTACTGATTTTAGCATATACATATTTACTTCTTTTTTATTTTGTTCAGAACTTGAATTTATCACAATCTTTTTCTATATAGATACAGAATTTTGAAAGCCTATACTATAGATATATTGCCTTATAATTCCCTATATACATATTAAATTAGAATTTCTTCTCTCCTTCGAATAACTTAATTACTTTTTTTTAAATTTATTTTTCATATTCACAATAAACTTCCGCTTTAATTTTCAGTTTCCATATTCACTTCCACAAGCTCAAAAAAAAAAAAAACTTCTGTTTTTTTTTTCTTTTCAATTTGGAACTTTATCATCACCATCGTCACAACACAAATATGTATATAGTTTATCTTGTGAATACAAGAAAGAAAAATTTCAAAATAATCCAATCATAATTGAATTTATTTATTTTTTTATTTTTTATTTTTTTTTTTTGTTCATTTTATTTTTATTTTATAAGCGCCACAGTTGCGCCAATTTTAACAAGAGAAAAAAAAAACATAACCAAAGTAATTTTCAATTTATAAAAAGACAAACAGCATAAAAAGATATTTCTTGTTTATTTTTTATTTATTTTTTTATGTACCTACATACATTGTATTATCGTTTACACACGCCATCAATTTTCAAGGTTTTAATATAATTTCTTGTCAAATACACACCGTATGACTTCAAAAAATAAAAAAATAAAATAATAATAATATCACAATAATTTCAATGGTATGTTCATCAGAATGTAAAACGATGATCTTTAAATATTTTTCTACAAGAAAAAAAATACGACCAAACATACACACATACATACATATATGTATGTAGGTATATATTTTTTATTTATGAAAAATTATACAGCTTGTTCACACTTTGAACGTAATGAAAATTATTTTTGAAAATTTAAATATTTTCATAATACATTATTACTTTTTTTTCTTATTATGTTATTTGACGATAAATGCTCTGATTTGAATTATTAAAAAAAAAAAAAAATCTTTTTTAATCAAAAAAGAAAAAAGAAGAAAACAAATCATGTTTTCATAAAATTATTCAAAAGATACTCTTATCCTTGAATTGTATTATCATTATTTACAATATCTACATAATTTAAAAAGTATCTTTTTCTTTTTATGAAAAAAAATATCTACAAATTTACACCCTTATTTGCTTATCAATTTTATTTTTTTCTTTTTTTTTTCTTAAAAAAAAAAAAATTTATGTAAATATTGTGTAAAGAAAATAAGTAATCAATACTTGAAAAATGTTCATAAGATATTATTTTATTATATTCTTAACCTTGAACTGAAAAACTTTAAGAAGAAAAACAAATGTTAAAAATTATCAAACAACGAAAAAAAGAAAAAGAAAAAAATAAAAAAAAGAAGGTAAAATAAAATATATGTATCTTAAATCTCTATAGATACAAAATAAGGCGGCATATAATAACAGCAAATAAAAATGCGAAAATTTTACGGTTGAGTACGTTAAGTAGTCGTTTTTTTTAATATCATTTCAATATCGTTACTTTATATAAAAAAATTTAAAAAAAAAAAAACAAAAAAAAAACAATAAAATAAAAAACAGTACAAAAAAGACATTGAAGAGGTAGTCAAAGCAAGCAAGAGCATCAGACTAAACATCATCATCATCGTCAACCATCCATGTAAAACGGATATAATTTTTTAAGAAATTAAAATTTGAAATAATCTGAATGAACAAAAAAAAAAAAAAAATACATACATACATAGTATTTAGTATTTACATGCCCAGATATTTATTCATGATGAAGGTAGCAGTAACAACAACACTTGTACTTGATGACTCTTAAATGTTGTATAATGAAATATCAATCATTAACATTAACAACATACATACATACATACATAATATGTATAATGACGATGATGATGATGAATTCCAAAAAATAACCAAACCCAAAAGATTGACACTTTATACATATAAAGCTTTTTGTGTTAATACATTAAGATGATATTCTTTTTGGTAATTTATATCTCTTTTCCTCTGTCTATTTCTTGAGAAAAGATTACCAGCATATCATCGTGGGTGGCATTTTCTTAAATAAATAAGAAAAAGAAATACGTTACATACACAAGTCAAGGTCTACAGCATCCTTCATCGACCATTATACTATTTACATTCTCTACATTCATTCTTAAACCACACTTAACCATCAGTGCCTTCAAATAAATAAATAAATTATATTCTTGAACCTAAAAAAACGATGGAAAACATTTTTTGTTAAAAGAAATAAGGAAAAAAAAATAAATTAAGGACCTCTGTTGAATTGTTTAAATTTAATTTCTTAACGTCAAAGAAAACATACAGAAGGATCCTTTAATCTTAATTCATTTTCTTGTCCCCGTTTCATTTTTTTTTTCTTTTCTTTTTTTTTTAATTTAAAACATTCAAATAAATTGATTAAATTTGGAATTGTTTTTCTTAAGTTCTTTGAAGAAGACAAAAAAAAAGTACCAAAACTTAAGAACATTCAAAAAACAATATAAAAATAATATGAACAGGAAAAAAGAAGAGGGGAAAAAAAGCGAACATAGTGTGTATATTGAATGACCATAAGCAAAGAAAAAAAATCATCAGAATTAAACAATAATCGTATACTAAGCAAAAGTGGCTAACTAAAATGAAAATAAAAAGAATTCAAAAAAAAAAAAATATAAAAAAAAATAACGTTGAATGGTTGAATGGTAAAAAATTATTGAAAGAACGAAACAAAAATACAAAATGAATTAAGATTCTGATGTTTGATGACGCCATCGAACGGATGATGATAGGGCCATGAAGGAGGATATTAGCCTCAATGAATTAATTTCACATAATATGAATATTCTGTTGAATATGCATGACAAAATATATGTACATATGTAAATAATATTTGAATAACAGGAAAAGGTGTTGATGAGAAGCACGTTTCTAGAAATATGCTAAACTACGATGTTTTACTTGCTGAGGCAAGAAATAAAAAAAAATATCAAAACAACACGTTCATATAGTATCCAATATTCAATGTATGTAATTACAAAAACAAAATATAGAAATACAGAAATTCAAGTGAATGAAAAATTCAAAGTAAAAAAATAACAGAAAAAAAAAATGATGGATTAGAATTAAAAACAATACAAAAAAGAAGAAGAAAAAATAAATAAAAAAAAAAGCCTTTTTCATTAACTTTATTGATTTGTACATCCTGAACGATCTCCATGTAAACAGAATTTAAAAAAAAAAATTGTTTTTTCAAAATGAAAGAATGTATGATTTCTTTTGAATATTATTTTTTTTTCAACAGTAAATAAAAAAAATTTAAATTAATTCAAAAGGGTACTAAAGAGCTTTCCCAAAGAGAAAAAAAAAGTAATATTTTATGTAAAATTTAAAAATGAATAGTTACCTGAGTAAAAGGATAATCGAAATTCTAATGCAAAAAAAAAAAATAGAATTAAATTACGACTGAAAAAATAAAATTACAAGGTATCCTGGAAAATGAAATTTTGTACCTTATTTTATTGATTTTCATTTGTAATCTAATTTATGTAAATAAAATTGTATCCTTTTTCTGTAATAAAACTTTCAGCTAAAATGTCGAACAAAAAACATACATATGTTGTCTGTCCTGTGATAAATTGAAAAATATATCTGAATTAATTCTTTAAATTGAATCTTGACTGCCTCATCGCTTTACTCTTTTGTTCTTGTAAGCCTTTTAAAATTTATTTAATTTGATAAAACGTTTGAAGATTTCAAATTTCAGACATGGAAAACAAAAGACAGAAAAAAAAGGAATTCTCAAAAGCATAAAATAATAAGTAATTTCCAATGATAATGAATTCAATTATGTGAAATGAAAGGCAAACTTTATGCAAATCCATAATAAAGTTAAATTTTATTATACTTTGAACTTGAAAACAGGATATAAAAAAAACGTTCAAAAAGGACGTGCGTTTTTTCAGGTGCTAAAGATGTAAAGAAATGTGTTCATATATGTATGTATTTTAAAATGAAACTATTGTAAAAAGCTTTTAAAAGGACATTAATTTGAATACGGAACAGGACAATAATTTAATTTTCTGTTTATTTTTATTTTTTTCTTTCCAACAGAAAACTTTAAAAGGGTTTTCAACTCACAATACAAAAAAAACTTAATTCATTTTAATTTAAAGCCATTATATAGAGAAGTACATGACCCATATTCTTTTTGTAGTTCAAGTCCTTTTTCTTTTTCTTTTTTACCACAATATATACTTACATACATATGTATGTGCCAGTAAAAGTAAAAAAAAAAAAAAGTTATGTGAATAAAAATGAAAGAAAAAAGAAAAGGAGAAAATTAATTTTTATTTAAAATTCATGAGAATTTACAATTTTTTCTGTTATTTATTTTTTTTTTTTTTTGTGGTATGTGTGTATAGTCCATTTACAAAAAAGGGCTTATATGCTTTTGTAAAAAAAAAAAAACAAAAAAAAAAATTAGAACATGATGATGACATGAATAGAGTGGTTTCTTTCAATAGGAAAAATGTTCTCAAAACCGTCATCATGTTAAATTTTTTTATACATCCGAAAAGTTTTTTTCTTTCTAAAAAAAAAAATAATTTGGGGTATTCTGGCAACTGAATTAAGATTTTTTTTTTTTCACAAAATAATATCTAACTAATTTTATATGAGAAAACAAAATAATACGACACATTTTCAAAAAAAAAAGCAAAAAAAAAAAAATGTTACGAAACAAAATAATTACTTAGTTCGTTTGTTTTTTGTCTTCTGTGCATTGAATGACAAAATTCTTCAATTCATAAGCCCAAAATCTGTTTTTTTTTTTTGTCTTCTATTAAATTAAATTTTAAGAAAAATGTTGAATAATTTTTAATTAATTTCTTTTTAATCTTTGTATCTGTGCGATCACATGAGATTCTTTCTAACTTGTCATATAATTCGATTACCCATATATAAACACAAAAGTCACAATAATTTTTTTTCTAAATTTTTATTTTAATTTGTTTTTTTTTCTGTTTTAAATTTTCTTTTTGGTGACAAAAACTTATTTAGAATGCAAGACGACGTTATTCAAATGTTTTATACTGGGACGTTACTTAAATGTTGTGTGTGTTAATCAAGAGTTTTATATCCGGTATTTTATTTCTTTTGATTTTTGTTTTTCTTCACTTCATTCCATTGGACATCTAATTAGAAGATTGTATCTTTTTTCTTTCATCTGGGAAATCATATTGTTTTTTTTTTTTGTACATTTCATCTGGTTTTACTTGTGTTATCTGTGTGTATTTCGAAATCTTTGTCTTTTTCTAGAGAATTACCAATTTGTTTGCTAGTTTTTCTTATTGCTGTTGTTGTTATTATTATTGTTTTTAGAGAAAATAGTGCTTTATTTAATTTTATTACTTGTGTTTTTTTATTTTTTATTTTTTATTAAACAATAACTTTGTTGTATATTATATATGTATGTCGCGTCTTACAATGTTTGTTGATGATGGTTAAATTTCTCATTTAATAAAAGTGAATAAATCATTTCAATTCTTTTACTTTATTTTCTTGTTACTTTTTTTCTTGTCTTTCTTTTATATATGTTTTTTTTTTTTTTTTTCAATGAATGATAAGATTTTCCCTTTGCATAACAAAAACAAAACAATATATGTAATATAAATTTACTTTGTTATTGATATGTTTTTTGTTGTTGTTGGAAAGTTAGTTAGTTAGTAATTTTATTATATTGAAAAAAAAAAAAAAAACATCAACCCATTTATATTGCAATGGGAAAAATTATATTCTCTCTTATCGGTATCACATAAATCACATCTCTTAAACATCAGCCCTCTTCTGTTGTTATTTTTCTGTACATAATGCACAAATTACATACACAAAAAAAAAAAAAAATCTCAATGAAAGAAAAAACAACCAAAATGTGATGGAGAACAAAACAAAAAAAAAATTAAACGATGAAGAAAAACAAAAGTATTATAAAAGTAAAAACAATTTCAACAAAAAAAAAAAAAAAATTGTACAATAAATTGAAATGAAAATGAAAACAAAAGAAATTAAACTATAAATACAACTCTCAAAATAATCGTAATAATAATAATATAACAAGGAATCCAAATTGTTTTATGCATATGAAAACTTTATTTTAAATTGAATTTTACCTGTCAACCTCCGCCCGATTCCTTTACCCTCCCTAACAGAAAAAAAAATAAATAAAAAACGCAATATAAAACTAGAAAACAATAATAAAATAAAAATTCAACCTGGTTCATATCAAAATCTTGATGCATTACTTTACGTACCTATATAAAAAGCAAAAGTTTTTTTTCTTCATTTTAAAGGTTGTTTTTGATTTGGTATTATTATTATTTTTTTTTCGAAGATTTTTATTTTCTTCATTTGCTAGATTTCCTGATATATTACAAAAGTCAAGTACTCTCTAGCTTTAGTGAATATTGAATATAACTACATACATACATAGATTATATTCATATTATATACTTTACTTATTGTATCAGCCTTTCATTAAATTGTGCACTTTCACCGCAAACACAGAAGAGAGAGAACAATAAACCACATTAAAAACGCAACAAATCTGGATGCTGTAGCAATAATAACAATAAAAAAAAATTGAAAAAAATAAAATAAAATAAAAACATAATGCGGTCGTCTATAATTTAATTTAATATTTTGTACCATATCATCGTCATCATCATCATCATCATCGTCTTTTATTTTTCTTCTCATAGTTTTAAAAATTAAAGAAAAAAAAAATAGTTAAAATATTAAAAAGAAAAATTTCTTGTTCATATTGTTGTTGACTCTACAGAAACTATAATATGATGACTACTTCCTCCACTATTGTAATTATTATTAACCAATATACGGTACATTAATATACATATATGTACATACATATATTGGTCTTATCACAGGGAACGCACATAAAAGTTATTAAACCTTTTTAGATTTTATATCATAGGAACCCTGATTTTATTATTGGGAAAATCAAGAATAAATGATCTCTGAATTATAATCTCTCATAACGTATGTACATATGTATGTATATTCAATCGTGCATATTTCAAGGTGGTATCGGTATACGGTATCAAATGTAAATTGAAACCAAATTTCCTTCTTTCATTCTTTATCATCATATTTGATCCATTCATCTTAGCTACCATCATCATCATATGTATTGTTACATATTCATATAAAATAATATATGTCTATATGTACTATGTAGATATGTACATACTCATAATTTACCATCAAGAAACCAGATTCAAATTTTCATTTATTTGATGAATAAGTGTCGACAAAAGGTGCTGACTGCCACCACCTGATTTAATTAACCTGGTCAGGTTGACATGCTTGAAGACGATGATGATGATGACGACGACAACGACGACGACTAGATGCTATTATATTCCATAAAATCAGGATGAAATGCATGGATGGATGGATGGATGGCTTGATTATAGTTCATTTATTGATGGCAAAACAATTGAAACCTTCAATAAGCCATTTCTGGTGTGGTATCTGGTATATTATTGATATACTATATGGTACTGAGGTTCTTTAAATATTTTTAGATACTCTTATATGCATATGTACATTCTAGTCACTTTATGCTATTGCCATTTCATTTGTTATTATAAATTTACTTTTGCTGCTGTTATCGCTATGGTGCTGCTTATTGCTTAACCATTAAGAAATTTATCTTGAAGGTTCACTGCTGATGTTGTTGTTGCAATATCGCGTTGTGATCTTTTCATTTATTATTCTTTTTTAAAGTAAATTTTAATTTTCTATTGTTGTTATAATGCATAAAATACCGCCAACGACGTGCATATATGCACATAATAAAATTCAATTTAAAAAAAAAAGAAAAATTAAGAAAAAAAATAACACCCGTGTATATGATTTTTCATGTTGACGCGCGTGAAAAGCCAGTTGAAGTAAATTTGAAAAAAAAAAAAAAGTGAATAAAAATTATGAGGTTTTTCTTATATATGTATTTTTTATGAGAAATTGTCTGGTTTCTCACAATAGTACTAAAAATGAAATAAAAAAAAATTCTGTAAAAGTAAGAACAAAACAAAAATTTATTTAGAAAAAAAATCAAGAAAATATAATAAAATACTGGCTTAGTTTAGCTTTTAAAGTGAAGCAAAAAAACACATCCATGTTATGAATTATATATTTTTTATTATGTCTAACACAGAAAAGTAATAAAAATGTGTTTATACTTATATTTTTCAATTTTATTTATTTATTTTTTTTTTTTAATATTAATTGAAAATAACTCGCTTTTGAGTACTTTAAAGCGTTCTAGAAAATAAGTAAATAATTTTTAAAAGGGGAAAAAATTGAAATAAAAATGATGGTGATTGTTTATGCAGGTATGTTGAATATAATGTGTGTTCCGTATTATATGAACTTTGCATTTTGTTATCAAAAAACATTTTTTTTTTCTTCTTACACTTTTTTACTTTTGTGGTTATTTGAAAATATAAATACATATATGAAAAAATATCTACATAGCCATTGAATTGAATATATGTATTTTGCTACTGTTCATTATGAATTTTTAAATATTTTCAAGAAAAAATTTAAATAAAAACAAGAAAGAAATAATAATCTAAAATCTGGGAGGTATTCTCAACAGAAAAGGTGAATGTCCCTTATTTGTGATAATTGGTATTTTTTTGGTTTTTCCATTTTACTACTTTTATTTGAAATAAAGTACGCTTTAAGCTTTATTCATGTATTGATCTTTTTTTTTTTTTGTAATCTACTCATTTTTTTTTATCCTAACCCCTTTTTTATAATCTACTAAAAGTTCAAATGATATGACCATCAACACTTCCTTTTTTTTCCCCCTTTAACTTCTAGCATCAATTTTTTGTTTTATATTCCTGTCGCCGTATAAATTTCAAATTATCCTTCTTTTTTATTTTCAACAAAAAATAATCGTCCTTGACTTCAAAACTCCTAAAATTTCAACAGAAAAGGGAATTATTATTTGCCAGCTAGTGCAAAACAGACGTAATGACTCTTTTTTTTTTTTTTTGCCTTTAGTCTAGATCTCAATTTTTAATCGATAATAAACTAGGTGCATAATGCTTCTCTAGTTCTAAATAATTAATTTATGTTGTTTTGTTCTCAAAAAGAAAAAATGGCCTCATTTTCATTTTTTTTTTTAAATGGTTTCATATATCACAAATATGTAACTATTAAAAAACATAGAAATTTAAATGATAGGTGAGAACAAAAACTTTAGAAAAAAAAATTATTAGTATGTATGTGTATTATGTTTTTGTCTTGTTTCTTTTAATAGTTTTTTTATTTATAAAAGAGGTCATAAAGTACACAAATAATAAAAAAAATGAATTCAAGTAAATAATTTATACATCAACGACTCCTAACAAAAAAAAAATACAAAAAAAAAACATGCAATTTGATATAAAGAATGGATCGATTATGACATGTAAGTAAAATTGAATACAAAATGAAATAAAAGAATAAAAATATAATTCTAGAACTTTCAATATATGTATGTACAAATGTGTGTATGGCACTTATAGTACAAGTCAGACACATTTATACATATAAAAAATCGATTGAACATAATACATCATATGTTGTGTAATTGACATTTATGACATCAATACGTAAGCACCTATGTACTTATACCGACATGAACAACAAAAATTATTATAAAGTGTAATTTAAAAAATTTTTTATGAACTCATATTTTATTTTATTGATCAGATTTCCTTTATATTTTATTTGAAAGGTTATTTTTTTTTTCTTGTATTCTTTTCTTCTTTGAAAAAAAAAAATAATTCTTGCCAAGTTCTTGTACTCGTGTCATAAAATTCCAAAAAGATACTTATCATTTTTTTTATGCGAATTTTAAAATAAAATTTTCGAAGAATTCAAGAAATTTCATCTTAAATAAAAAAAGGCGAAAAAAGAAAAGATTTTATCGCACCTTATGCACACCATCATTGATTGATTCATATTCAAATTATTTTTAAAGACACATCACATTTTTATTAACAATAATAAAAGCTATGTTCAAAGAAGGAAAAAAAGCACTTGAAAAGAACTCATTAAAAGTGAATTTTTTTTCTGGAATGCAGATTTTTCTTTATTATAGAATAATTTAAAAATTTAAAAAATAACTAAAAGGATTTTTGAAATAACCAACACCCTTCTTCAATAAATATTTTGCTACAAGCAACAAAAAAAAATATGACTACATAAAATCTCATCTTTACCACCATCAATGCCAATCTGTTTTTTTTTTTTTTTTTCATTTTTCAAGAATAAATTTACTTTTATGTAATGAATCTTCTTCCTCTCCCACCATCATAATCCATTCCTCATATATGTATCTATTCATCTTTTGTGTATCCACCACCGCAATTTATTCACCCATGTAATGAGATCGAATCGAAACTAATATCTCTTTTAACTTGAAACCCTTATTTATTATGTTCGCACTTTATATTTACCTGTTAGTTAGTTTAATTCACAAAAAAAAAAGATCCTGTTTTGATTACAAAACTTTTTGCATATATACAAATTGTCTAGCAGGTACTTAATTTAAAACAACCTCTTAACTTGTTCTTCTAGTTATTGGATCTATCCTATCTATGTAAAGTTTAGTGTACATATGGTTGTCGTTGCCGTCATTCAACGAAAAAAGTAAAGCAAAAAAAAAAAAAAAAAAAAAAATCTTCATTTTTCAAGTTGTTTTATGTTATACATATATGATTTGGCGACGTCAATCTCTTCAACTAACCACCTCAGTCACATAGTAAATAGATTTAAAAGAAAATGAAAAAAAGAAGGAAAAAAAAACAGTATTATCCATCGCTAACTAACCAACTAACAACTAACTTTTTAATAAAGTTCATAGATACTCATCGTGTTGTTATAATCCTTTTTATACATGTGATAAATGCATTTATTGCATTTTTATATATACATACATATATTTAGAAAATTTGAAGAACAACAATTTATATTCACCAACAAGGAACAGAAGCGAGCACATTTCAAATCCTCTGACATTCATTCTCTTCTATTCTGAAGTTTCATTATATTTTCATGATGATGACGATGATGATGGTTATCCATTGCATCGTTAGAATAGAACTTTAGTTGTTGGAAGAAAAAATTCCTTCCTACTGAGCTGTAATACATGTGCTACAATGGTGACCATGAATCTTCTTTAGGAGACACATAATTGCTGCATAAACTTTATATTCATTGCCACTATATCCACCGACTCCACCAACATTTTTTCCATTATTTTATTTATTTAAAAAAAAATAAAAAGAAGAAGAAAAAAATTGAAAACAGCTGGTGGTACAGAAAAAATATACTTTTGTATCTTCTAAATGATTATTTTGCGTACCTTCATCTTTATTAAATTCTTCATCCCGTCATCTCCTTATCCACCTACACAAACACTTGTTGATTGTTTAGTTGCAAACTGACTTTTATTTTTTTATATGTTTTTAGCATTAACAGGACTTAAACTTACGTTGAAATTCTAATGGTGCATTTAATATCTATCTATCTCTTGATTTCTTTCTTATTCTTTTTTTTTTCACTTTTGTCATGTATATTTTGTATCTTTCTTACCTTTCGACGGTTTCTCAACTGATGATAAAGATGATGGTAAAAATTCTAAAAGATGCGTTTAACTTTGATCAAAGTCATTATACCGAAACTGGTTCCTTTGAGCAATGAATATTACATACATAAATATGTACATATGTATATAGAAAATGTAGAATGTAACCTGAGCCAAATGGTAAGTGAATGATAATGACCAAATTGAGGATTGTGTCGTCTGGATAAGAAACAACAACAGCCGAAGATCATCTGAGAAAGAGAATGAATATTTTTGTTAGATTCTTGTACGTACAAGCTGGAATATCTGGTTTTTTTTGTGAATATTAAAAAAGTCAAAAATTCTTAAAAAATGAAAAGAAAAGATTCAAAAAAGCAGGTAAATCTCTTTTTCTTTTTTTTTTTTGTTATTTTTTCCAAACATAAAAATGATATCATTGATGCCATCATGTCATTAGAATTATCACTTTTACGTCTGATCTTGACTACATTTAATTTTTCAAACCAACTTAATATTCTTGATGAAAATTATACAAGAACAAATGATTTTGATTTACTTCGAAGATTTTAAAACAATTTGAAATACTTGTGATTCCAAATCAAATTTGAATATAAACATGGTAAATGAATAAAAATGGTCAAGAATTAAATCAATCAAAAATTCAACACATAGAAATTGTAGAAACTGAGATTTGTTTCGAACAAAAAAAAAAGGTGGTTCATTAAAAAATGAATCTATCATGCTGTTGAAGTATGAAAAGAATGAGTCACAATGAGACCTCATCAACCATGTAAATATTGTATGATGTTCCCCAGAGATTTATTTTACAGATCACAGGTAAATCGATATTCTTTTTATAAACGAGTAACAAGAACAACAAACCCAATTTTTTAGATTTTATGATTTATGAAGAATTTAAAATAACGATGGACCATCATCATCAATCTATATTCGGATCATTTCGTGAATGCATATGTGTTTTCTGTCTAAAATTAGAAATTTGAACTGATTTATAGTAGAATTCTGTTATTAAATTTGTTGTAACACAGATACAAAAACTGTGAACGAAATAAAAAAAAAAATAAAAAATTTTATATGAATTATAAAAATTTAATTCATAGAAACAAGATCGTAACGTGAACTGTGAAATATAAAAAATTTCATTAAATATTAATGACAATGAATTAAATCTTACAACGAAACAAACAAAAAAAAAAAACACAAAATATTACAAATTACAGTCACCAATATTCATGTCATTATCCATTTGATGTTTCCTTTTTTCCCATAATTTTATCACTGGCGGCGTCTCATTTAAAAAAATGAGAATCGTTTTCCCCGTGAATAAAATTCGTTTTTTCTGTCGTTTTTCTTTTCTAAAATTTACTAAATTACCTCTTATTAATCATTTATCTATCTTAAAATTTTATACATATGTATGTATCTTGTTTGTTTTTTTTTTTTTTGCTGACCATCTTTATCTAATCAGTTGAATGTGATGAAAAAAAAAATTTTTTTTTTTTTGCTTTTCGGAAGGTATTTAAAACTGAAATTTGTTATTTTGCTTTCAAGCTAATTTTTAGTAATTTCGTGATTATAATAATCCATAATCTTTATCAAAAATTTAAGTATCAGTTAAAATTTATGCTTATTTTTCTGTCTTCCACTGTTTAATTAGTTATCAATTTTAAATAATTTTTATCTAAAAAAAACTGAAGAAAAAAAATTTAAAAAAAAAAAAACTTTCAAAAAAACAAGGTGTTTTTTATTTAAAAAAATTAAAATTAACAACCAAAACTTAATGGGAGGATAATTAAATGATTTTTGATAAAACAAAAAACACGCATATTATAAAATTTTTCATAATTAATTGATGTGCGCATTCATATAATAGGAATCCACAAAAAAAAAAATCGATTAAAAAATTATATAAGATATTAAAATAGAAACAACAAACAACAAAAACATTTAAATAAGAAAACAAAAAAAATGAAAACTTTTGGAAAATTTTATTTTTGAAATATTTTCACTTTAAAGAAAAAATTTATTTTTGGTAAATTTTTCTTCAATAGCTTTGGAATTAGACATATTTCCAAGAACCGTCTTTTATTTGCCTAGTCGAAAAAAATATAATCAATATAAAACTCCTCAAGCAAAATTATCAATTACTCGTACTCACATCTGTAATCGGCATTAAATAAAATTAACAAATATACTTTTGAAAAAACAAAATATCCAAAAAAAAAAATTTTCTTTATTCTAATTAATTAATTATATTTAAAAAAAAATAATAATACAAATAAAAAGTAAAATAATAAACTTGAAAATAAATTATCGCATTTTTTTTAATAAATGTTTTATTTTTCTCTCAAATGATAAAAGTACTTTAAAAAATGAAAATAAAATAAAATAAGTTAACTGTTTTTCATTTTCAACATTTTCAGTACTTTTTCTAGAATTTCATTTGTTTGTTTTTTATTTTTAATGAGACATACGAACGAACCTTCATTTTTCCTGTCAACTGCCTATCAATTTAATCAAAAAACTTTTTATCTTTTGTTGTTGTTTTTTTTGTGAAAATACATACATATATACATATTTTTGAATTTTCCCTTTTACGAAATGGTTAAAATGAAAAAGAAGATAATAAATAAAAAAACAGAAATATCTAAACAATCAATTTTTGGAAAAATTCTTAAAGTGAAAAAAGAAATTACTGTCAAGGATAATAACGAATTTATGGGTAAGAAATTATTGAAATTAAATGATATATTTTCTGAGACATTTTCCATTCTCGATAAATTGGATGAGAGTAGTTGTTTTTTTTTTCCTATTTTTTTTTTTTAGAAGAAAAAAAAATGGCATTTTAAAAGGTTAAAATTCATGAAAAGTTCATGAAAATTTTATAAAGATGTAAATGTCAATATGATGATTAATTATTTTGTTATATATTTTTTTTTTTCATTTGCTATCTACTTTAATTTTTTTAAAAAATCTTTCAATTTACATGAACATTCAATTTTACAATATTTCAAATCGATGCATAGTAAAACGATGTAAACAAAATCAGTAGCTATAACGAAAATACAAAAATCCTTGAATGTTAAAGTTCATTTCCTTTTAATAAAAACAAAATTTTGTTACACATTTTTCATCTTTTCTGTCAATAATAAATTTAAAATGAAAAACTGTTTTTCTTTTTAATAACAGGAAACATGTTGTATATACATATAGTACATATAAACTTGGAAATGCTTATTTTCTTTGTGACTTTTATTGATTTTTTATTTGCTTTTATCAAAGAAAAATTTTAAGAAAATAAAATCGTTTTATTCTTTTTTAATTTGAATAAATTTTCTTGTTTAAGCTTAAATTCATCATGTGATTTAAATAAATTATTTTATTTTTTGTTTAAAATCAAACAACATACCCACAAAAAATTATGACATCATTTATGCTTCATATGTTAAGAATTACATTTTTTTTTTTTTTTGTTTTTATTTTTGGTTTTTATTTGTCTACAAACAAAATTTTAAAAATTAATTTTATCCGAAATATTAAAATAAGAATTAAAATTTTTTCTCTATGTAAAAGAGTTTTGTTGTGATTCATTTAAAATTTATAATTATTATTATTATTTTTTTTTATTTTCACATGGTACAAGACGTTTAATAAAAAATGTTGTAGAAATTTTGTCATGCTTATTAAAATTTTATGAAAAAGAAAAGAAAAAACAAAACGTTCATTAACTTCATTTTTAACCGTTTTGTGTGTAGGATTTAAAAAAAAAAAATAAACAAATATAAAAAAAAGGTACGCGTATAAGTTTGATATTTAAATTAAAAATTAAGTTTCATTCGAAAATCAAAAAGTAGAAAGAAAAAAAAAACAACAATTTTAGGTAAATTAAATCAAGTTATATATTTTTTTATATGTGTTTTCTATTTTTTTAATTTTATTTTATTTATTTTTCTTTTATTTCTTGTTTTATTATTATTTTTATTTTTTTATTTTTTCAATTAATAATAATTGAATGCATAAAATCGTCGTATCGCTTTTCATTTCTTAATTGTAAATTACGATTGCAAGTCTATTCAAATGACATTTCATAAATAAATAAATAAAAAATGAAAATTATAATAATTGCTAACGCTAAAATAAATAAAGAACAAAAACAACAACAACAAAAAAGTGTTAATAAATAGAAAGGTGATTCGTCATCACTTGACACCTTGTTTAAAATAATCACAATAAATGAGTAACAATAAAATAAAATAAGATTATACGTCGTACAAATCATATTACCTGGTATAAAAATTGCACCGAAGTACTATTTTATAACAATATATTAATAATAATAATAATAATGATAATAACAATAAAGACAGCTTTTTTAATAGAAAATAAAAATTACATCATCATTTTTTCACACTATTGCAAAGGTTTAATGCTTTAATGGTGCACTTTGCAAATAAAAACAAAACGAAAAAAAAATTAACTAAACAAAAGGAATTGAAAATTACACTAGTAACTTAGTTACTGACAAGATCAAATGAAATGAGAATAAAAAAAACAAGCATTTAAAAAGACTTTTTTGTTTTTTTTTTTTAAATATATATAAAAAAGTATATTTTTAGAAAAAAAAATTGGAAAAAATTAGAAAATGGGAAAAAAAAAATTAAATGCATAATGCAAATTAACTTACTTACGTAACATACATAAATGAAAAGAAAAAAAAAAGAATAATGAGATACATCATCAACGTTGTCATCGTGTATAATTTTAATTGCAACCCATTCATCATCATTGAGAAAAATTTACATAAAAAATGAAAATGTATCTTTTTAAATAAATGCAAAATCATGAAAAGATTATAAAAAAAAAAAAATCTGAGAAAAGAAAAGAAGATGAAAAAATAAAGAGAAAAAGAGAAAAGTATTTATGTATGTAAATTTTTCATCTATCTTTTCAAGTAATTTTTTTTCTTCTAGATTTTCTTTTTAATATCACGGAATAAAAAAAAACCTAATTTAAAATGAAAAATTATTTGTGCATTTATTATATGGTACGTTGTTATAATATCTTTGGTAGTTGATTAATTTATTAGTAATATACTGATTATTATCAATTACTTATTCACTATGCTAATAAAAAAGTATTATCAAAAACTGCTGTGATAATTACTTTATATGTATGTATGTATATAAAAGCGATAATTATATTAGCTGATATCGTGCGGTGATGGTGAACATACATATCTTCCAGACAACAACCGCATTGCACCTGTGAAACTATATAAGTTTTGCCACTTTATTTATTCATTTTTTTCTTTTTTTTTGTATTACATTTTATATTATAAAATCACGTATATTTCATTGATCATGACAAATTTCCAGATACCGTCATATCGTCATTATAATTACTCTCTTTACTTATATCACAAAAAAAAAAAAAAAACAAAAAAATGAAATTTGTGATACTGATAATTTGAAAAAAAAAATAAATAAATAGAAAAAATAAGTAAAGTCTTTATGAACACGCGCAGAGCACCAAAGTCAGTTAATAATGAATAATATTTGAAAATACAAATAAAAAAGTGTAATATATTTCTTCACCTGAAGGAAATTGAAAACCCTTGCTCTTGCACTATTTTTTTTTTTTCTACTGTAAAGATTGTTTATTACTTTAATATGTGTGAGTTTGTGGATTTTTATTTTTCTATAAGCCAGTTTTTAGATATAAACCACCGTGAATTCTTCATATATCGCATAATACATATAGATTTTCCTTATGGGATGCTGATATATGTACATATATATGTGTGTACTATATATGTAGATGTGTGGAAAATGTTTTGTAAAATTGTCATGTTTTATCTGTCTAGTCAAATATTATTATCTTTAACAATTTCTGGCGCAATATATTTATAAATTGATGTTGGTTTTAATATATCCAATTCCCCGACAGGTAAGCAATTAGTGAATTAATTTTTCATAAGATAACATATTAAACATAAATGTTGTGTTGTTTTTATGCACATAAACAAATCAAAAGAAAAAAAAAAAAAAAAAAAAAAAGTAGAAAAAGTTAACCATATTTTGATTTTTCATAGACAAATTAAAATTTTCGTTCATGGGCTAACTAAAAAATCTAAGTAATAACATGTTTTTTTTTATTCTTTTACTTTTTTAAAAGTATTTTTTTTTTTTAAATTACCATTTTCCATAAATGGTGTCTGTTTTCATCATCAAACTGACTGACTGGCACCGCCGCCAATTTAATTTTTTTGATTTAATTCATATAGTACATGATACACAAATTAACTGAAAGTCTTTCATTTATCTTTGATATTTTCAGATCAAATCATATGCATAATATATACAGGGTGATTATTTGAGAACTCAGAATAAACATGACTTTTCATTTTCATTTTTTTTTTGTTCTAAATTGATTGCCTCTGATTTTGGGAAATTCCATAGGAACTGGGAAATTTTAATTACACTAAAATTTCATGTACTGTGTAATTTTAGAATTCCCTAACTTCAGTTCTTTTAGATTGTACTTCAAATAATTCCAAGAAAATTCACTCATATATTTTTAATCGCCTTGTATCATACCAATTCATATGGACCTCCAGATACCTTTATTCAAATCGATTAAATTTTCATCGTAATTAAATTGTGCGATATAGGTACTTTAAATTCATATCATGTTATTTTGACTGACTATAAGGTTTGAGTATTGTGAAGTTTTTATTTTTTTATTTTGTATTTTACTAGTATTATTCTAAATTATTGTTAAATTAGTTATAGTTAGTTAAGTTAGATTAGTTTCGATCTATTGCATATTCATATCATGAAATTTATCATTGTGGGTGGAGGTGACTAATTATTCATTTGATTGAATCTACGAGTATAGTATATAAAATAAGATACATGTATGTATGTATATCAAACTGTAATAATATAATAATTAACCCACGATTACTGTTGTTATATAGAATATCGATTCAATAATTTAGTTTATATACTATAAGTTAATTATGTGAGAATTTATTTACACATCATGTCATTTTTTTTTTTATTAAATATTCATATTAGAATACAGATCACAGAGTACAGAGATTTGCAAACAAAAAAGTATCTTGAAATTTTATATGTTAGCTAACTTTTAAATCTTACAGTATCTATTCTAACGGTTATGACAATGTTTTGTAACTGACATATTGACTTTTTTTTTCATTTTGTATAAAAAGGGGTTAGTGTAAATTAATAAATAATATACATACGTTCATTATATATGTATAAAAAAAATTTTTTATCTAGAATTTATTTATTTTTATTAGATTAAATTACGATTGTTATTAAAGTTATTGAATTATAATTTGTATGCAATGATCAACGTTTAACAATTTCCTTTTTAAATAATTATCAATTTTATGCAAATTAATTTTTAATTGATTTATTTTACATTTTCTATACATATACGTTTAATTTTATGTCTTTGTTTCTATGCGAAAGGTCCATATGAGGAACTCCCATTTATACTTTGTATTTGTAGGTAGGTTTTATGATTCTATAAAAGATATAAAATTTCTATCACGTGAATAAGATACAAAAAATTTAAATGACAGATTTAAAGAACTTTTCAAGGACATTTTGTACAACAGTTTTCTATTATTATTTTTATTCTTGAAAATAGACAAGTATTTGTATTAAATATTTCAGGTTCGGGTAGGTTGTATTTTTTACCAGTAAAAAAAAATATCTACACAACGAAAAAAAAAAAAATAAAAAATAACATTTTACATCTTTTTCCTTGTAATTTTTCTGTTTTCTATTTTTTCTCCCATTATCACCTCCACATCTTTATTTTATCATCAAAAAATATCTCTGTTTTTTTGTGTATTTTACCTGACAAATTCAATGACACAAACATTAATTTTTAATATCATTTAATAAGAAAAAACTTAGTATAATTTTTCAATGAATTTTTATTTTTAATACACATAATTGGAATTTCAACAGCACATTTATATCTCTGTTTTTTTTTCTTCTCATTGTCACAGAATCATGCATCCAATCAATGAACAAACTTATCTTTGTGCATCAATGTGCATCATTTTTTTTTTTTTTCCTGTTATGTTGTGGTGTAATTTAATGCAAACACCTACTCAGATAATGGGCCATAGTATCTTTATATATTATGGCTATCTATCTATCAAATATCTTCTTTTTCTTCTCTAAATTATACCGAACAAAAAAAAAATTTAAAAAAAAAAAGAAACAACAGCAATATTTTCTTGGCATTTATTCAACATTATTTAAAATGTTTACTTCCGGTTTATAGCGAAATAACAACGAAAAGAGAAAAAAAAAAAGTTCATTGCAGTTTACATCAGTTTATTAAGTACCTCTTTTACTATACATAACATTTTGTAATAAATAATCACCACCACCGCCGCCGCTGCTACATAGCTAGATTATTTCTATTTATCTTCTTAAAGATCTCGCCTCAAATATTATCTTTTGACACTGACATGAACAAATTGTTTTTTCAACACTCTGTTTTTTTCAATTCTTTCCTTCGACAAAAAAAAAACAAACTCTTCTTATATTGTTTGTATAATGCAATCAATAATCTCTCACATCAGTTAAATATTATAGTGGCTGCAAAATAATTAGGAAATGCATTATCAAAACCACAACACAAAAAACAAAACAAAAAAATTGTTTTATTTAAGTAATATAACAACATATATTTTATCTATTGACCATAATATTGCACAACAAAAACAACAACAAAATAACTATTATATATTTATCTTTTTTTTTTTAAATTAACAGAAAAGATACTCTCTATTTGCAAAAAAAAATAAACGATTTACTCAGCAGGAGATACACTTTTTTGCACATCCATTTAAATTTTTCAATGATAAATAAATTCTTATTTAAAATACGTAAAGTATCAAAAACAAAACAAAAGAAAAAGAAAAAACATGTTTTTTTCTTGTTCAAAAATTATTTCATTAAGATTCTCAATAAAATCCAATTTAAGTGATCCAAACAAATATAATTTATTTTGTTGGCACTTTAAAATACTATTTGTGGCATTTATGCGTCATCGAATAACTTTTTATACAAAATTGTTATTAAATATATCGTCAGAATCAGCATCACAATACGTGATTATCTTAAATATTTTTCGATATACTACTTATATATTTATTGCTGCCCAATAGATAATGTTACTTGATTCTGGATGATTGAAAGTATTCGAAAAAAAAAACAAAAAGATACATGGTATTTTCTAATTTTTATCTAAAAATAAATTCGAAGAAAAAAGATATGTATGAAAAAACAAAGAAAAAACGAAAAACAAAAGTGGAAGATTTTTTTTTAATCCAAAATAATCCCAATTAGTGTTAATTCTAAAGAAAGAAAAATTCTATGATATTTGTCATTCACCACCCTGTCCTTTTGTATATATGTACATACATATATAGGATCAAAAATGTGAAAACAATTCATGAAGAAAAAATACTTATATATTGTGATAAGGCAAACCAAACATCAAATTTTTCTTATATCATACTTAAAATTCATATGCCAAGAATTAAATTTTATGCTTTGTGAGAATTTAAAAGATAATCTTGTATTTTTGTTTTAAAATTACGACGACCTCACACTTCAATTTTATATACTCATATAATTTTTTATGGTAACACGAATCCTTTATTTATTTATTTTTTTTTTTTTTTTAAATGCTTATTTTAAAATTGTAATTTTGCCAACTTTATGTATGCAAGAGTATGAGAAAATAAAGAAGAAAAAAATTCAAATAAAGGGCCACATACATTCATATGTACAATATGACATGCAAAGATATCATCAATTGAAACAGATTCTTGTCGCCCCATGACATAATCACTCATAAAAATGACATACTTTATATGCAGAATGCATTATGCACTTGCACCATCAACAGTCTCTTACGGTTCAGTAGTTGATTTACCACCCAATACCCAAAGGATTTTCTGAATCTAAACCAATTTTCAGAAGTAATACAATGCAATTTCTTTTTACTGTATTTGTTATTGCTTTTATATATACGTACATATGTATGTATATAGTTTTTTGCCTTTGTTGCAATTTTATAAAAATATTTCTGCAATTCATTTCACATGAAATACCATCCATGCAGCTCTCTTTCTGTTACAATTTCTAATTTATCTGCGGTTCTGATGCCAGAAACCTGACGTCAGACAGTCGGTAATATATTTTATCTCTATATAACATAAGTTTCAGTTATATTGAGTCTGTGCACGTAAGATTACGAGATTCATTGCATCAATTGCATGAACTTTGAAGCAATTGAAATTGCATAGACTGAGGTATATAGTATACAGTGGTTTGAATTACAACCTTTTATTTCCTCATATATAAATTCCCTTTTTTTGTATCTTATTTTCTTTTTACTTTTTAACTTTCTTAGATATTAACTACATTTCTTTTGTAATTTTTCTTTATTTTTTTAATAAATAAAAAAACTTGTTTTGTTTTGTACCTGTTGTTCATCTTTCATATTGAATTTTATTATTTGTTTTTTTCCTATTTGACATAAGAGCCTGATTGGCGGGACATCTTTTTATACTAGGCTATCTGTTTCGAATGTACTTGTGAAAGGATCATCATTATCATCGATACCAGAAGTGCAATTACCTTATGGATGTAACTTCTGTTTATTTACTTTTGTTTTTATTTTTTTAATTTATAAAAACAAAAGTAAGAAAAAAAATAGAATAAAAACAAAATAAAAATCGAATAAATCAATAAATCTGTTGCTTTTGATGATGATGATGATGATGATGATGACAATGACATCAATAGGTAGTGAACTATTATAGTTATGCTAATGTCATCTAGTCAACTTAAGTTCCTGATCATCATTATATCAGGAACTTAACTTGCTAAAGTCATCAGTAAGCGCAAGTATAGTTCTGATGATAGAAAGACAAATAGATAAACTGGCACCGTCCTACGGTATTTTGTTTTCTTCTTCTTCACTTTTTTTTTTTGTACATTTTTCAATGATAAATTAGTAATCGATTCTACTAGATAAACATTATACGTACACAGTATTTTTGTAATGATAATCAAAGAAAACCGTGTACATGTTGTAGTTTTTCGAAATTATTATTTGTACAATTCTTGTACTCGTATATGCACACGCACTGTACACATATAAATTAGCAAAAAAGTCTAGAAAAAAAAAACATATATTGAAACAAAATAAAAATTAAAGGTAAATAAAGGCATCATTTTGTTAACTAGTAAAAATGAAAAAAAAAAACAACAATAACAATAATAACCTGTTGCTTACTTTATGTTGTATAAATATTTTCTCTGCAATATCATCGTTATAATAGCGATATTGATTTTCTGTTTACTTTTATTAAACTCACTGAAAAGTGCACACAGAGAATTCTAGGAAGTTTATTTTAACTTTCAATTCGTCAGTACCTCATAGAGTAAATATCTTATTATATTATCAAAAAAAAAAAAAAAAAAAAACAACAACAACAAAATATTGATAAGATTTTATTTTGAATTTAATTATTATTTCTAAGATTGAAATTTAATACCATTTTTGATTAAACATAGTCAAAACAATAATTTCCTAAGAAACACTATACGAAAACAATTCGAAATTTTAAAATCTTTTTGAACCCACTTTGGACAATTTTAGAACATTAAAAACGTCTCATAATAATCACTTATTTCCATTACATTCGATTTTTCAAATAAAAAATGTATTACTGTATTAAATTTAAACCCTTTTTTTTATTTTCAAATAACTTAAATCAAAATAAATTAAAATTCTACCAAAATTTTCAGTTCTGCAGAATCCGTAATCAATCTTCTATAACCGTCATTAATTAGAATTAAAAATAAAAAAATAAAAAAATTGCAAAGTATTCACATCACATTCATTTTCAAAAGAAACATGTTCATATTGTTTATCGCTTTAAGTTACAACTTGGGTGGCATAAAAAAAAAATATAAAAGTAATCTCTAATGTGATTCGAAACTCGCGCTAAATGTCAATCAGAAAATCATAAAGGAAACTTCCATCATCGTCATGATCGAATGTTTTTTTTTTTGCATGCATAAAAGAAAAATTGTTAGGAAAGTTCAATATTCATAATATTGTGTATATTTTAATAAGTATTGTATGTGAAGTAAGTAAATTAATTTGTCCAACATGATCATCATCATCATCATCATCATCATTGTGTCTCACCATAACAGAAAGGAAGTTATGCAATCTAATTTACAAACATTTACATAGACTTTTAATTTCTTCTTTTTTTTTCATTTTTCAAAAAGATGAAAGATTCAATTCACTTGTATAATTATTACTCGTATGTTTGATTGAAATCAACGTAAGCAATGTTGCAAAAACACGATTTTCTTAATGATCTTTTCATCATTATTCATTTTCATTATTAATACTTGAATTTATGAATATATTTTTTCGCATATTTCTTTTCCTTCATATACTCTGCTGACAGATAATCTTTTCAAAATCAAAAAAAAAAGTTATATTAAATGATAAGCGTGTGCGCGTTTATTTCATGATGATCCTTTTCACTTTAAGTTCATTTTACTCGCTATGCTTTTGTAATTCACGTAATATACATCACATATATAAGTAACATATAACATATATTACAAGAAAACAACATTCTTTCAAAATAACAATTTGTTTATGAAACTAATGGGAGCGGGTTAATTTTTTACCCACCCACCCACACACGTTAAAAAACTTGAAACATTAAAATTATCTGAATTGTGCACACAAAAAAACATAAAAAATAAAATGAAAAAACAAACAAATAAAAATTTTATAAATGATACAAAAGAAATCAACAAGAAAATGTTTTTTTTTTTATTTTTTAATTGAAGGTTTTCTATTACTACTTATCATTTTAATTTTTCCTTAACAATTCTTTATATTCTCTATGAGTCCTAGATTAAGTATGAGAACTAATACTGTCATAGAAGTAAAAGGAAGTCAAATCATGGCACTTTATCCGCCACCGTAGAATAAATTACCTAACGCCACTCGCCGTCACAATCTATATATCTATCAGAATCTTTTTATTATTATTTTTTTTTCTTTTGTCAACAATTTCTTGATGACGGTACTTTTTAATTTGTTTTTATTTTTTGTGTGGGTTCAAAATAGAGAAGAAAAAAAAACTTGTTTCACATATGTGAATGCAAATCAAAATCACATAGCATTTATCTACTATATGTGAAAAAGTATATAAAGCAAAAGCAAATAAAAAATTTTTGAATCTAAACAAGAAAACCAAGAAAACCGAGAAAAAAAATGTAGTTCTCTACTACTAATAGATACCTTGCAACATTTTTGTTGTTTAAAAATATCAATGATCTCTTGAAATAAAAAACAAAAAAACAAAAAAAACAAAAATAGGTAACATACATCAATAGTCATAATTCTTCATCTTCTATTTTATAAATTTTTTTTTTCTTCTAACAGTGAATTTTACCTATATGATTTGAGATTTTCAAACGGTTGTAAAACGATTTCGATGACTTTTTGATTAATGGCAGTCGGTAAATTAGAAGAAGTTTTGCACGTTTGTTTTTTTTTTTTATTCCAAAAGACATTCTCTCTCATTCAACAATGTTGCAAAAAAAAAAAAAAAATCTTATTTCTTGAAACGCACATAAATACTTTAGATGGATAGATACGTCCATACAATCACCAGATTGATCTTTTGAATTTAATTTGCAAAATTCCATCATCATAATATTCATCATCGTCCGTTTTGTCGTGCTCTAAATTGATTTTAAAATCTTACAGAGAAGAAAAAAAAAATTGAATAAAAAAGCATCATTAAGTAACTAAATAGCAAACACAGAAACACCAGATGCTGTGCTGCTGCAATATAAAATATATATTTTTTTTTATTTCTTGAAAAAAATAAAAACGTGGTTCTTTTCATTGCAAACGGATTACAACATAACATAAGAGTAAACAGATTATGTAGGTGTTTAAGCAGCACTATTTAACGAATTGAATTCACAAAATAAAAAATTGAAAGAAAAAAAAAAGAAACACATCAAATATAAATATTCGCGTTATATTGATGATGTTTATGACGATGATGATGGGAAAGGTGTGCAGAAAACAAGAATACTAAAAATCAAAAAAATAAAACACATTTAAAAACAAACAAAAAAAAAACTCGCTTTTCCAGAAATCAAAAAGGTGTTCAAGGTGAACTGTGTACACGTAATAATATATAACTGTGTGAGGTGTATTGATAGATTTTTTTTTTTTTTTTTTTAAATTTTTTTTTTTTTGTGAGTACTTTTAAGAGTTAAAAAAGTTGGTACTGTTACTACTTCATACTGCTGCTGGTGCTGTTACTGCGGCTTGAAATGTTTGAGTTAAGACCCTCAATCTGATCCATTCCTTTTCTTGAAATTTTCTTGATGGTATGTATATTATTATAGTGGTTTGGAATATAATATTGAAATCGTTGGTGTCGCGGTACCACCTTCTGTTATGCATATTGAATTACTTGCTTACTTACTTTGAACACATATTCGAATGTTGTGGGAAGATAAGTGATTGCCATGTCCAAGAGATGCAAAAAAAAAAAAAAACTGTATTTTAAAAGAACAAAACAATTTCTAGGTGTACAAAAAATACCAGCACTAGAAAAATTTTAAAATCAAAAAAAAAAAATTATAACAACAAAATATTACGTTTATAGAGTTTTGGGATAAAGACATGCATATGCAAACGACACATGAGTATTAGCTCTAAAACTTAATTCATGTGTGCCCACATATAATAAATCTTTTTACCTTATTCATTTTTTTTCTCTCAATTTTTTTAAAAGTTTTTTTTTTCTTTCTACAATAAGTAAATTGCATTCAAATCGAATTTTATACACAGTTAAATGTAATCAGACTATGACGTTTTTGTGACTGTTATCTCATATGTGTATACAATATAGCAGCCACAAAACACAAAACATTTTGAATTTGAATGAGAATTTTATTAGGTGAGAAAAAAAAAAATTATTTCTTTTTCTTTTATTTTATTTCAACTTAAAGTAGAATAAAGTATATTGTAAAGCCATTTATTTATGTTGTGTTACAATTTTATCTGAACAATATTACCACCCTCACCATAACCGTTACCATACCATGATTTCCATTATAAAAAGGAAAACAAAAATATAAAAATGAAAAAAAAATAATAAAAAAAAAACAATGTATCAAGGCTTTTATGTTCTGTATTTTATTTTGCATAGAATTTCAAAAAGAGCAAAAATATTTCTATAAAGGAAAATAAAAAAAAAAACAGAATAACACACACAAAAAAAAAAAAAAACAACGAAAAACATTATAATTTAAGCCTTTCAATAAATACAAGGAATTTAAAGTTAAAAAATTTCTCATAAATTCCTTTTTGTAAATTTAATATACAATTGAAATAGGTAACATTCCTTTGTATTCCAGATATGTAGATGTATGTACATACATATATATTATTATTTTAAATGGAATTTCAGGAAAGGCTGGTTGACTATACTATTACTATTTTTTTCTTCACTTTTGATTACCAAACCAAAACCAAAGAGGTGAAAAAGAATATTTTCCATTTAGCTGAATAAAATTTTCATGAAAAAAATGTGTTTTTATACAGAATTTTATTTTTTTTTTTTTTTTTTTTTTTTTTTTTTTTTTTTTTTTTTTTGAGAAAAAAATATTATAAATGATGGTCTAGAACTATGTTATTCATGACTATTATAAAGAAATTATAAGAATTTACTGAATAGAAGTATCATCTTTATTTATGTAACGTATTTATGCTGCTACTTTACTATATCTGTATACTTTTAGATACATTTTTTTATGTGGCATTCCATTCATCGTTTTACCATGAAATTATGAAGCTATACAATCTAAAAAAACATATAAAAAAGCTTTAATGTATAGTCTTTTATATAATTTACATTATATAAGATACCACTTTCAAAAGATAAATATTCTGTTAGATAAAATAAATAGAATTTTTATTAAACAAATTTTCTCTCATACTTTTGAATAATTTCAAATTTATTAAAATGAAATGTACTCGTAAATTAACTAGGAAATAACATGAACAGGTTGTGATAATGACAAGGAAACAATTTTCATTATTATGTTTTTAAGTAAATTAATTTCGTTTATGTAAATAATGTCCTTAAATATGAAAGGATATCATTTTTCGCTACATTTAATTACAGTGCACATATTTTCTTGTTTAATTTCTGTTTGTTGAATATCATATAATTTTTATATTTTTTTTCTTTCTTTGTTTTTCTTTCATTTATAGATGAGCCCAAATTAAATTCTGGTTCTTGGGAAGATCCATTGCCGATATCTTCAACAGTATCGGCAACAACTACCGTTACAACGGCGCAATTACATAATCCATCAATCAGACGTTCAGATCCTTTAAATTCTAGATCATCTTTTAACGGTCTTCATAATCAATTAATACTGCCATCAGGAATACATCATCATAGTAAGAGTAATAGCGGCGGCGTCGTAGGCGTCGGCGGCAGCATCATCCACCCTTCATTAGGTGGTGGCGGGGGTGTTGTTGGCATTATTGAAAATAATAGTAATAATTCAACAAAATCATCAAAAAGACTTGAACATACACCATCAGCTCGTACAACAAACAGTTCAGAGGATAGCTGGTGTTCAGAGAGATCCGAACACGATCTGAGTTCAGAGGACGAAGACGACGTAAGTGAACGCAGCGTGACGTCGACAACACAAAGGAACAGTCAATTACGTTCGACGTTCAATAAAGCAAAACAGCATTTGTCCTTTGACAAATGGCGGACAAGTGGAGGTGGAGGGGGAAACAGCGGAAATCATCATCAGCAACAGCAGACACAATCATCATCGTCTGGAGGAAGCAACAGTTCATCATCAACTACCACAACAATGCCAGCCGCCGCCCACCACCATCATCAGGATACTACAACACCCGGTGAATCACCGGGTGGTCGTCTCTCAAGATGGTTTTCAATTAGACGTGGTTCAACACATCAATATGATATCGGAGGACGAGAAGGACGTCATTCATCATCATCAGGAAGTATTGATGCTACTGATGCTACTGAACATTCATCACCAAAAGCCACAGTAACATCATCATCATCATCTTCAAGTGGGACAATCCTTGGGACTGGTTCCAAGATGCCTCAATTACCTGAGGTGAGTACCAGCAGAATATGTACATACATATTTACATATTAACAATGTGTCATTGAACTAATGTGTGTCATCATTATCATCATGTGCATTAACTATGTACTGCAATACTTTTGCATCGTAATGTGCGTTATGATGACAATGTTTATCTACCGTTTTTTAGTTATTTTAAATTTTGTTCTTTCATTGTCATAAAAATGATGAATAATGAATTATTTTCATTATTTTGTTATTATTTTTATTTTTCTTGTACGATGTATTTAAATATTTCTTTAACATTTTTACTTTTTCTTCTTGAATAACATAGAATGAGGACGATCCTACTCATGCGTTTGGCCTGGATCTTATGTTACCGCCTGGCAGCCGTGCTAATGGTACAGCAAGACCCCATAGTAGACTGATAACTCCAACGCTTCCACCAGCGCCTCCAGGTTTGTCTCAGCAACAACTT
This sequence comes from Bombylius discolor, assembly GCA_939192795.1. Classification (NCBI taxonomy): domain Eukaryota; kingdom Metazoa; phylum Arthropoda; class Insecta; order Diptera; family Bombyliidae; genus Bombylius; species Bombylius discolor. Next base: position 48,364,301 of record OW584240.1, on the reverse strand, counting down.
AAACGGCGACATATTGTTGCGGCTATTGTTCACAGTGAGAACTCTTATGTTGCCACACTTCAACGTCTAGTCAATGTGAGATTTTATTTTTATTTTGGTTTAATTTTATTTATTTTGTATTTTTTTAATTCTTCTCTTTTTTTTAAATGTGTTCCATTGTTTTTTTTTTTCTTTGATTTTCCAACTATAATTTCGCGATAATTAATTGCTACTTTTTATCATTGTAAATTCATCATAATTTTCCTTGACTTAATTTGCAAAAAATTATTATTTTTTTTGTTCGTAAAGGCAAATTATGATTTTGCTTTGTCAACAATCAGCTTCACTTTTATAATTTGCAAATATTTTCCAACCGGAAAATTATTATTTTGCCTTAATGAATTTTAAGGATTTTGAAATTTATTAGATCGTAAAAAATGGTTTTTGAAATTCATAAAATCAATTTAAAATAAACTTCATTGTGCTTTGTTTTCTTGTTTTTTTTTTATTTTATTATTATTTTATTTTTTAGTTTTTTAACACATAAAAATTTTAAAATGTTTACAAAGCCGTTGTTGTTACAGTCGTCCTCTATTTCTACTTAAACATGTTTTGAAAATAAATAATTGAGTTAAAAAAAAATGTATATTTTTTTTTAAATTTTTTATTGCAAAAATGTTTAATTAAATTTTATTGATATTATTTTTCTCTATTCGAATATTATAATAGGATTATAAAAAACCACTCGAAGAGAGCAGTCCACCAGTTTTAAGTAATACAAAAATTTCAACATTATTCCATCGTTTGCCAGATATTCTACAGTGTCATAAACTATTTCGTATTGCATTAGCTGATTGTGTACGTAATTGGGATCGTGATGAGAAATTAGGTGATGTATTTGTTGGAGCATTTAGTAAACCACAAGTATTAGAAGTTTATAGTGGTTTTATAAATAATTTCTCAGCTGCCATGGAATTAGCTAAAATGGAAGCAAAACGTAAATCAGCATTAGCTGATTTTTTTAAAGTTAAACAAATTAGTGCACATGATAGATTATCATTTTTTGGTTTAATGGTTAAACCTGTACAAAGATTTCCACAATTTATATTATTCCTACAGGATTTATTAAAATATACACCACAGGGACATCATGATCGTATGTCATTACAATTAGCATTAACACAATTAGAATCATTAGCTGAAATGTTAAATGAACGTAAACGTGAAGCTGAACAATATCAAGCATTTAAAGAAATGTTAGGACATATTAGTGGTACATTTAATACACGTTCATTAACATCAACTGCTGATGGTACAAGACAAAGATATTTATTACGAGAGGATAATGTTACACAAATGGAATTCAATCAATCAGGTTTTATTATAAAATCAAAACAAAGAAGATTACTTTTATTAAATGATAAAGTTATTTGTGTATCAGTTGCACCAAAACAATCACATGATTTTGGTGCACATGAAAAATTATCATTTAAATGGATGTATCCTGTAACGGATGTTGAAATTGTTGATAACAGTACATCAGCAACATTATCAAGAATACTAACAGCTGGTAAGTGGAGTCCGTATATCTTTTTATTTTTTTTTACTAATTTTTGCTTAGATTCTAAAAGTAAAAAAGATCATAAACATTAAAATGTGCTTCCAAAAGGATTTCAAACACTTCCAAACTGATTTGTACCTAATTTTCAATTTCCGCAACTCATTATTTCAAGAAGTTAAGCTTATTAAGTGAGTTCCACAACCAATTCCGTGAGTTCCATAACCTATTCTACGAAATGTGTGGTACAAAGTATATCCAAAATGTGATTGAATAAGTTGAAGTATTTCAGAACTAAATTATACAGCGTTAAATTGATTTTGGAACTACATACTTTTATTTCTTTGACGGATAATTAATTTTTCAAAAGATACAATCTACCAGAAACATTAAAATTAAATGCTATTCCGCATATACACTGTTAAAGAAAATTTATGTTTCAAAACCAATTTAAACAAATCCAAGTAATACGGAACTGAATTTCATCGTAATAAATTATTATTATTAGAATTGCGCAAATTTTTATTTTCTAATTTATAACTACTTTCTAATGAATTCATGTGAATGCAATAAACTTTACAGAATCTTTGAACAAAACAAATTATAATTATGTTTCGAAAAATTAACTAAATTTTATTTTGGAAAATCAATAAAATTTCCAATACTTTTGTTTATTATTATTTTCTATTTTTTTTTTCTTTCCTCAAATAAACAAAATCTTTTGACGCAATAAAAATTTTTGTATACGTAATACCTAAAATGTGAAAAAAAACAATGCTATGCATTTTAATTTTCTTGTCAAAACTTTTGGAACATTGTTTTGATTTTTATGATCTTTATTTTTTTTTTCAAATCTAAAAAAAGAAAACATAAATATTTTATACAAAATTGAAATTTATTATCTTAATACTTAGAAATTTTTCAAAAATTCAAGGAAAAATGTCTAAAAAATATTAATATTATTTTTTATTTATTTTGTAGTCTGCAAAAACTCAGACTTTTTTTTTCTGTTATGAATGTTTCCTTCTATTCTTGCCTCTAAATTTAACACGCCCACTTTAAATAATATTTTTCCTTATAGAACATAATATTATAATCTTCGTCGTATATTCTAGATCTCGGTAAATTTAATAATAAATTTTTTTTCTGTTTTAAGTATTTTATTTCTCATTTGAAATGTAAAAAAAAAATAAATAAACATTAAAATTCAATTAATTTTTTTTTTTTTTCCTTCTTTTTTGTTTCATTCTAAATTAAATTTTATTGTTAGATTTCATGATTTGGAACAATATCAGAAACAATTAAAAATCTTCACAATTACATTGTTTTTAGTCATCGTCATCTTTATAATACATTTACAAATACAATCAAAAGGAAACAATTATAAATATGTATCTAATCTTTCAGATATAATATACGAAAGATGTACATACATATATCAGATTTTTAGTTTTAGGCATGAGGCGCTTATCTGGCAAATCGCCATACATATACTTTTTTTTCTTATTATCTTTTCACATTAAATATTTCTGGTATACTCAACACAACATTTTTTTCCCTTTTCTTTTTAATGTTTTGCTGTTTTTTCTAATTTTCGTTACTTTTTTTTCTACAGAAACTAAAAATAAAAAAGTAAAATGTATCTGAAAAAAAAAAATATATTAATCTAAACACACAAAAAAAAAAAAAAATAACAACATTATAATCATCTTCACACCTAAAATTTAACGAATTATTTTTAATCTATAAATTTTCGAACGTGGTGTGGGACGGTAAAATTTAAAAAATATCTTCTATCTAATTTTTTTTTTTTGTGTATGTGTGTGTTCAGTTTTCGTTTGTATTGAAGGTTTCTAAATTCAGATAATCATAAAATTTTGTTTTTTTTTTAATCGAAGACCGACATTTTTATCGAACTAATAATAATATTTAATAATAATAACTAGGTTGAAGACTTATTTTTCTTCGGATGTATATGAATGTATGTATGTATATGATTATGAACTTCCTATGTTTACCTTGAACTTGTCAAAAAGATTTTAACAAGAAACAAAAAAAGATGTGTTGTTTCTTTTTTTTTTTTTTTTGTAAATATTTTTTTTTTTTGTTTAATTTTATTTAGCAGAAAATGAATAATATTTCAATTTGTAGATAAAACTATTATCTAAACAAAATAATTTTAGAAGAGAAAAACAATAATTAAATAAGATATTTTGTATCTGAAAGATACATACCATTTTGATTCTAATTCTAATATACGATCGTGTTTGTATGGCAATAGATCGTGGTGTTTGATTAAATTGCAACAAATTGTGAAATTTCTAACAATAACATTTTTGTTAATTGAAATTATTTTAAATTTATCCATTAAAAAAATTTCGTAGATTATGAATACAAGTTTTGTAAAGATACTTAAATCTTTCATTTTAACATAAGTGATCTCAAATTGCAATTTTATTGTTATTTTTAAAAATCGAATAAAAATTAGATTTTACTTTTGAGATTACAAAAATACAATTAAATTCTCTTATGTCTTGGTTGAATTTTTTTTTTTTCATGTTACATAAATCATTTTGTAATTTAAATTTTAAATTAATTTTTTAAATACATAATACATATGTGTCATAGAGGTAATTGATTTTTATCTTATGACAAGTTTTAGATACCTATATGAAAACTTTCTCGTCACAATTATTAGAATCACCTACTTATTCTACCTACTTATACAATATAATATATGTATGTATGTACATAATATGTATGTATGTGTCCTAATCTCTATATGTTTAAGTCCAAGTATGCGTAATCATTTATGAAGATATTGAAAAAGAAGAAGAATAAAATTTGTAATAAAGCCACGTGTCAGATAAAAAAGCTAAAAAAAATTTAAAAAAAAAAAAAAATTATCATACATATGTTTTTTTAGTTCATATTTATCTAATTTACATTAATTACGTTTCTCTATATTTATTTTTATTTTTTTTTTTTTTTATTATATTTAAGTAGCTATTTTTAAGATATTACGTTAAATTCAATGATTAAATCATTGTTTTGTTTACAAATTGAAATAGAATAACAGAAAATAATAATGAGAAAGTTAGTGCTTTTATTACAATTATTTAAAATAATTGGCAATATACATATGTATACATTAAAAAAAACATCCAAATTGGAACAATTATTATCTAAATTGCATTTTATAGAAAATAAATATTATAACTAATTAGAATTGATCGTTTTCAAGTTTATGTTTAATTATTTAAATTGTTCAATAGAATTTCTAGATAATTCAATGAAAAATTAATGATCATTGAAAACTGTTTGGTTGTTTATGAATATTTTAAAGATTTTTACGGTAAAACGAAGGTAATTTTTTTAATTTTTTTTAAATGGAAATATATTGTAAATTAATTACAATGAAGGATTTTTCAATTCGATTAGAATACTTAACACACAAAGAAATAAAAATGAGAGAGCTTGTTCGAGCTAGGAAATTGACTAATCTTCCAAAAAAAAAAAAAAAATGGAATATATTGAAACCTTCATCAAACTTCCAAAAGGAATAAAATTATTACACGTTTTTCTATACTTAGTTTGAGAATTTCTTGTCCTTGAAAAAAATCAACTCTTTAAATTTCAATTCATTCGCTAAATTTTTTTTACCAAATTTTTGTACTGGACTTTTTGTTTTGTGGAACTTTTCAAGTCTTAAGTCCTTCATGTTAGATTCGTAGTTTGAAATTTTTAAAAACTAATTGTTTTTTTAGAAAAAAGATATGAGTAAATTCAATTTAAAACTTTTTACAAATATTACAAATTCCAAAAATTCAAACAAATAAAAAACTAGAGCAATTTCTACACAAAAGCATAAGTAAAATTTTGTTTTTCTTCTTGAATTGTAAAATCAATAAAAACCATAAAATTAGGACAAATAATCATAAATTCAATATTTATAATAGAAAATTTTTCCTTCCTTTTTTTAACATTGAATTTTCAATGTTTTTTTTTTTTTAACTAGAAAATTTTTAATCAATGTTGTTTTTGTCTTTTTTTTTTCTTTTCTTAATCTAAATTAATTTCTTATTTGGGAAAATAACTCAATCAAAATTCTTTTGAAAGTGTTTCTTTCAATTAAATAAAAAAAAAGAAAGAAAAAAAAAATACCATAAAAACTAGAGCACTTGCACTTGTAATTTTTTGGATTTATAAAATACACATGATGTATGTCTCGGTTCCGGTCGGTCCCTTGTTTTCTCTATAGATACACTTGTATATATACATATATTTTATATATACATTTAAACAATTTATTTACTTTTTATATAAAATGAAATTATTTTTTTTTTTTTTTTATATATTTTATTATATTTTATTTTAAAGAAGTGAAACTTTTCAAGAAGAAATTTTCCTTTTTCGCATAAAATTGTATTACACACAATTTTTTTTTTTATATTTTATATATCATGGGAAATGTAATATAAAACAACAACAATAATGAAATTCAACGCAACATTGCTACAATGATATGACAATAATAATATAATCAATACGCGAAATTAAATGGTGAAAATCGCATACACAATACATTTATATATATCGTCTTTTATGTACCTATATATAATACATCATATGTAAGTTTGAAAAAAAATAAAAATAAAAATAAATAAAACCAGATCAAAGAAAAAGTGAATTCTCTTCAAATATAAAAAAAAAAAAATTATATTAAATATAGGGAAGTTTTAATAATATATACAAAAACAAAAAAAAAACATATATTCTCTGCATCAATGAAAATAAAAATGAAAATCTCATTGATCAATCAAAATATGATATGTGTAACAAAAGTACTACATTTAAAACAAAAACAAAAAAATATACTTATATACAAGTAGAAGTTGAGATACCACCAGCATCAGATCAACTCAGACCAGTCTTTTTTCTAAATCCTCTGATTTCAAGGTAAAATGATGTAGGTACCTACTTAATGTGTAATTACAGAAGAATTAGTACAAATTGAAATTCAATATAAATCTCACTCACTTTCTTTTTATTCAATAACAAAAAAAATAAATAAATAGCAATAATTTTTTTTTTCTCATCTTCTGTAATATTACTTTTGCACTTTAGAGATAATAGAAAAAAACCGCTCGCGTATTTGCGGATAATTGTAAAAAGGAAAAATTATTAAACACAAAACAAAATACTTAAAAAAAAAAAGGTGAAGAAAATAATAAGCATAAAAAGGAAAATTCTCTATATATATCTTATTATAAAGTGAATTTAATAGACTAAAAGATCAGATGACGGCTAATAAGTCACTGTGCATCATTGCCCATCAAAGGAAAATATAATAACAACAACAATAATAACAAGTAAAAGTATCTTTTGGATGATGATGATGATGATGATGAAAAAGAAGAAGAAGAAGAAGAAGTGAAAAAGCAAGTCCAAGTATTGAATAGAGGTTGCGGAAAATTCACAAGTTCAACAACAACAACAAAAACAAAATTTCAAAAACAACAAATCTATATAAGGCCTTAATGTTACTTGCTTTTGAAATTGCCTGGTTTTTTGTTTTGTTTTTTTTTTTCTTTTCTTTATTTTTTATTGTAGATTTTATTCTTCATGTTGTTGTTTTCTAATATTATTATATTCGTGAATGAAAGTAATTGAATCGTATGTAGAAGAGTGTAAGTATCGGATTGTCGCAGATAAGAAGGTATTCAAAGATCGATTACGCGAAATAATATAAAAATGATTGTTATATAGCGGATGCCGCCACCGCTGCAACAGATATTTTCTTTTCTTTTTCTTTGTTTTTTTTTTTAAAAAATTTTTTTTATTGCTTTTAAAGATAACAACATAGTACCAATATGCAATTTTAATAAAAGGCTCTATAAGATAAAAGGAAATTTTTTTTTTTTTTTTTTTTTTTTTGTGAGAAAAAAAGTGAATTTTTAAAGAAAAGATCTGAAAAAAAAAGCATCTATAAGATACACTTCTATGACTATGTATCTATGTATATAATATTTGCGTGTGTCATGCATGTACTCAAAAAACAAAAACCAAAAAAAAAAAAACAAAATATTTAAAAAAGGAGGAGTACTTTACTAACATCTTTTCTCATTATTATTATCATTAATATTTGGCCTCTATATATTCGTATATCTTTTTTTTTTTTTTTGTACATATCATGGTATCAAATATATACAAAGAGAAAAATTGATCCATGATTGCACCATCATCATCATTGAAAAGAAAGCGTAGTGAACCACCATTACTACACCATCAACCAGCATCCAGAAGAGTTGCACATTTTAATAGTGATCAAATAAGCTCGAATTGAAATCTATGAACAAAAAAAAAATACAATTTTTCTCTTTTTCTTCTTCTTGTTTTCTTGGCTTACAAAATGTAATACAATGCTCTTGTCTGGGAATATGGGAATCAGCCTTAAGGTATTACAGGGAATATTGAAATTTTTTTTTTTTTCATTTTCAAGTATTTAAAATCTTTCCCCAATGATCAAAATCTTATTACTTATATTGCTGTTATTATTATTGCGAATTTATATAGATTCTTCTATTTATTTGCCAATCACATACAATATATACGGCTCAACAGCTCAAGCAAAAATTGATGTGGAACAGATATTTTTACTTTATAACTGTCTTAAGATGTTGTCTTTTCTTTAATGTGTTCGTTTTCTTCTTTTTTTCGGTTTTTTTTTTTTTTTAAGTTTTCAATAGTTTTTTTTTTTTTTTTTGTAAGTTTTCTTTTATAAAAAATTCCCACAATTCAATCCTTGTTTTCTTTTAGAGTAAAAATTCATGAATCCATTGAGAAGAAAGGAGATTCAAGATTGTTGTTGTTACACACATTTTATTATCAAGATACTTTACGTAGTAGATTTTTCTATATTTAAAAGATTTTTTTGAACTTCATCGAAAATAAGTAAATGCATTTAAATTTTCACAACTCAAAAAAAAAAAAATGAGATCATATTTATATCTCACAAAACAAAAAGGAGTTGTATATTTTTTATGCAAAGACAAATATAAAAAAAAAAAAAGATTTAGAACAAGTTCACGGATCTATCTTCTAAGTTGTAATGCTACAACAGTTTAGTTTTTTTTTTTATTACTTTTATTGTTTTAAAAATAAGAAAAACAAAATAAAAATAAAATTTTATTACATGGGAGGTAAATTTATATACATATGTTTCACTTATTCAAATATTCAACGCATGTATTCTGTAACTAAAACAACAACAAAAAAAAAACAAAAAAAAAGTAATAATAGAAAAATTTATTTTGATGCATATACACATAAAGAGGGCGGTGGGTGGTAAATATTTCAAAAAATAATAAAAAAAAATAACGAAAAATACAAATTAGTATCCTCGTTCCACAATATAACCGTGACAGGCTGATATTTAGTGACAAGTCACGAGCAACTAAAGAACAATAATCAGATTATCATCCATACAGTATCTCTTTTATATCTTTTTGTAAATAAAAAATAAAAACAAAATATAAATATGTATACTCGTTCATATTGAAACTTCTATGAACAACTAAAAAAAAAAAAAATGAAATATAAATTCAGCATATACTTTTAACCCATAAGTAAAAAAGTTTATATAGTTTTAGCTAGTTTTATTTTATAAATAGATAAAAGAGTTAAAAAATAAAAAAATATATGTGCATGATGCTTAATAGATACTTGCACTGATTGAATGAATGAGTCAATGAGAAAAAAGGTCTAAAGGTGAATGTATTTTTTTTTTCTATCCAATTTTTTTTTTTATCTGAATTTTGTCTTTCTTTTTTTTTCGTGTTTTCTTTTTTAATTTATTTATTCTTTTTTTTTTCATTTGGACATTATGATTTTGTCTTTTATTTTTTTTTATTTATCTTTTATTTTTATTTTTTGTCTTTTAATAGAAAAAAAAATATATAAAAATTTATGGAAGGAAGAAAAAAAATGTATGCGGGTGTTAGATTTATTCTATGACACGGTCAGTTGACAACGATTATTATTTTTGTTGTTGTTGTTGTTGCCTTCGTATGATTTTTGGGGTTTGGTGGACCTGAAATATGTTTTTCGTGAATGACTCTGACTAATATTGAATTGAATGAATGAGCAAATAATGAAAAACAAAAAAAAAAAAGAAAACAACAATAATAATAAAAATAAAACTGAGAAAAAAATATCTAACAAATTGGGTCATTGTCTTTTGAACAACAAAAACAATACATAATAATAAAAACAATTCACATATACATATGTTTAAAAATATCTTTTTGAGAGACTTAATTTGTTGCATGTTTGATAATTGTTGAATATCATTTTGCCTCTGAAAATTATTTAGTACATAATTCTTTATTATTATTGTTTTTTTTTTCTTTGTTCAAGCTTTAATTATACATGACATTCGAGGATTTTGAATGAATTGACTTTTTATTATTTTTCTGTATCTTTTTGTTTTTTTTTTTTTATATTTTACATTTCTTTTCTTTTTCAATAAATTAGATAATATTATTGCATTCAATGAACAATTTTCAATTGTTATGGTAATTAATTCAAATATTCGTTGTTTAATGTTTAATTTTATTTCTGTTTTCTTTTTTGTTGTTTGTATATCTTTTATACAAAAGTTAAATTCAATTAAACTTTCTTGTGAATTATTTGTCACTGAGCCAAACTAATAAATTGTAACAATAAAGTGCACCAAACTCTACGTTATACATATACATACATATATGTATGTATGTATCTTCAATATATGCCTTAATTAATTTTTTTTTATTGAAATTCACACCAATTATAATGCAAATTAAATTTCTAATTTTCTTAAATGTTTTTTTTTATACGATCAATTTGAAAATTAACAAATAGAAAATCAGAACAATCTTTTTTTCTTGTATAAAGAAAGAAAGGTCACACAAATCAATGACATCATATTATAATTTTAATTTGTAATTTTCTTTTTTTTTGTGTTATTTTTTTTTTTTTTAGGTCTGAATCGTGGTGGAAGTTTAAAATCAAATAGCAGTTCATCAGGAATAATTGGAAGTGGTGGAGGTGGAGGTGGTGGTGGAAGTAATATTAGTGCCAATAGTACTATCGGTAGTAATAGTAGCAGCAGTAACAGTGATAATTTAGCAACAATATTAACAAATGGTGCAGATAATTTATGCAGTGAAATGAGTAATTTAATGCATGATTATGAAGTAATATCACGTATTAATGATTTAGTTGGTTCATTAAAAGGACATTATAAAGAAATTAATACAGATATAACACGTAATTTATTAAATACAATACAAACATCAATACAACGTAAAGATGAAGAAATGGCATGGGTTGATTCATGCTGTTTACAATTAATTACACGTAATAAATCTGGTAAAGAAGAAACATTTACATTCCAAACAGAAAATCCATCTGTTAAAAAGGAATGGATAACAGAATTACGTTTAGCACAATTAGCACATGATATTAATAATTCACCAGCATGGGAAGTACCTGAAAATGATCATCAAAAGCCATCAACAAAAATGCCATTATTTGTTAAAGCTCAGCCAGTTTATAAATCCCAGCATCAAACTGAAGTATGTCATACATTTTTTTATATACATACATACTTATGTACATATTTGCCATTTTGTAAAATTTTTTTATTTTCTATATTTTTAATTAATTTTCACTTTTTTTCTTCTTCTTTTTTTTTCCTTTCTTTTGGTGTCATCATCTTTAAACCAACAACAACAAAATAATAATAATAATAATAGGTTCGCTGCGGATGTTATTACACAATTACAAATGATACCAGAGTTGGTACAGCACGTCGACGCTTTAAACAACAAAATTATCTATGGGTATGCACAAGTGATGGTACAAGCAGTCATATTGCTGTATTTTCTCAGCATCATCAACAAGCTGGTAATTTAAAAGATGTCGGCTCATTTGATTTAGTTGAAACACAAGTGACAAGTATGGAATTTGTGAAAGGTTTAAATAATTGTAAAACAAAGGAAGAACATGAAAGTCTATTAGGTGATTTAATATGGATGGGAACAGATAGTCGAAGAATTCTCATATATTCAGCAAGAAATCCAGAACAAGAAGAACAATTAAATTATTGTTCAGTACCAGCTGTTGTTACAAAAATCCTTTATCATTTGGATTGTGTTTATGTTGCTCTTTCAAATGCAACACTTTTAATATTTCGACGTGCATTCGATGGTGTTTGGCTATTAAAAGAGCCACAAATAATTCAATTACCAACTTTAACAAATAGTCCACTATCAAGTATCCTACCAATAAATATGAGCATTTATGCTGGTTGTGGTAGTCGTGTTTATGTTTTAAATGCATTATCTGGTGAAATGCAAAAAAGTTTTGAAATTCAACATGGAAATTCACAACAAGTTAATTTAATGGCACATTCTGGTATTGGATTGTGGGTATCATTGAAAAATTCAAGTACAATTTGTTTATATCACACTGAGACATTCAAACATTTACAAGACATTAATATTGCTGCAAACGTACTTAGAGTTAAATCATCGAATAAGGATAGCGTGAATAATAATTCGATTTACGTGACTGCATTGATGGCTTGTAAAGGTCTTTTATGGGTTGGTACAAATGTTGGAATTGCAGTTACAATTCCATTACCAAGATTAGAAGGTGTTCCAGTAATAAGTGGCGGAATTGGTATTTCATGTCATGCACATTTCGGACCAATAACTTTCCTTTTACCATTGCTACCAAGAAATTATTCAACACCGAAACAACCACCAGTTGAACAACAAATTTTAGTCAATGACGAACATCCGCTAGAACAAAACAACGATAATTCAAAGAAGAGTAACCATGAAAATGATGATTCTACTGTGATTTTACGTAAAGATTTAGATGAATCAGTAACAAGTTCTGAACATGATTCACCTAAAACAAAATTGGATAAACAATGCTCTCTTGATCAAGCATTATCTGCCAAAATACGTGCTCAATTGAGTAGTCCAGCATTGAGACGTAAACGATATCGTGAATTGAGTGATATATCAAGAATGTCAAAAACATTACCACGTTGTTTGGGCTCAGCTGGATTCTTTTCAACATCAATAAATTCAAATACATCAACATTGAATCATTCTGAACATGGTTATTGTGATGTCTATGGCCTCTATGGGAAATTAATTTTCGTCAAAGAAGATTATGATGCTCAAGAGGGAACACAAGGAAATTTAATGGACATGATGTATGAATGTATGCGCCGATCTGATCCAGAATTAGCAGCAATACCAGGTAAAGTGAGTACACTTGATCGTCGCCTACGTATGAAAGCAAGTCGACCACGTTCACTTGATTTATCAAATTGGTCAGTTGATTCGAAATCATCAAGTCTATATACATCATCTGGTAGTGAAGAAAGTATGGGAATACGTTTATTTGGTGGTCGAAGTGTATCACGTAATAGCAGCAGTGCTAGTCATAAGACATCAGGAAATGGCAGCGATTTAGGTAATATTTCAGAAAATGGCACAATAACAGTTGATATACATTCAAATCCAAGTGATACATCGACACCAAAACATCATCTTCACCTTCAAGATTTATCATCTGCATCGAATGCATCATCATCAATTATGAATAATGACATGCCACCGCCACCACCTCCTGGACAGGCACCACACAGTGCTCCAGCTGAGAGAGCTTCATTGAAACCAATACTTCAGTCATCAATAAATGTACCTACAATTTCCACATCAAATTCTTTACATAATACAGTTACAGCAGCTGCTGCTGCTGCTGCTGTTGCTGCAACAACATTGAAAAAGAAACAAAAATCTGGTGCAAATAGTGGTAAAAATTCATTAAATGATGGACCACGAACTTTGATTACTTTGATGGGTGGACGAGGTTATTGGCGTCATGTCTGGTATACGAATTCACCAAGTGGAAGCTCAAAGAATCTATCTTCAGGAGGAACTATGTCAAGAGTCGCAAATTCAAATGATGCGCACATTGTTATTTGGGAGAAAAAATTGTAAGCTGTGCTGAAGAAAGGATAGACGGAGGGAGAGAGGCCTATATGAAATGAATTTTGTCCCGTGTTGGTGTTTTTTTTTACATAATTATTATTTTTTTATCATTTTATTGAAAAATATATTTTTTATTTTTATTAATTGTTTATCATTATTGAATCATAAGTTTTTTTTTTTTCTTGTTGAAACTGTATTTTTTAATTTTATTATTATTTTTCCTTCATCATTACTATGATTTTTTTTTTTTTTTTTTGTAAATAAATTTAGTACTAAAGGTTAAGTCTTATTAATTAATTAAAATAAATAATTAATGTGTCAGATAGCTTTTAAGTATATTTAGAAGAAGAAAAAGAAAAAAACACAATATGAGTTTATAATTTGCTCATAAAACTTGTACATTATTATTATTATTTTATTTTTATTAATACGTTTTTTTTTTTCATCATCTAAATACATTTTTTTTCAGATGATATAAATGAATCATAATTTTTTATATTATTGTAAGTAAAAAAAAAAAAACAAAAAAACAAAAAGGTGAAGTAATCTGCAAGTATAGGAGTGAGGTCATACTGTTAAGAGAGAAGGAGACTCAAGAATAATTTCTCATAACTTTTATCTTTTATTTTTTTCATCATTTCCTAATTACGGTTTTTTGGAATTAATTTTTCATAAGTTTCAGAAATTTTCCTGTGCATCTCGAATAATTTCGAAAATCAATTCCTACAGAATTAAATTAAAAGACTCAAATTGTGTTCACATGTCACTGTTCGAAATTTTAAAATAGATATTCGGACATTTTTTTTTTAAACTAGCGGAAAAATCAGGGACTATAAAACAAAAATCATTAATTTTCATAAATAACCAGAAAAAAAAAATTCTATTTCTAAAGCCAATTTCTCGATAAAGTCCAATAATTTTTGAGTATTTCTGTTTAAGATCGAAATGTTATTAGTTTTTCGAAATCAAAGCAATCCTAACTCGAATTTTTCGAAATTTCATAATCCATTTGGCATTCACACATCATTACTTTTCATCAATGAAATTAGGATATTTTTGAAATTTTTTTCACTATTAGTCCTTTTTGACAATTTTTCTTAATAAATCTAGGGACTAAGAAACCAATATTAATAAAACAAACAAATATATATGCACACAAAGTACTGATGCTCACTTTTTTTTTTTGTATGATTCTTCTTTGTAAAATACTTGTTTTTTTTTATTTTTGTTTTTTTTTTTTAAATTTCTTTTTTCTATAAATATTATTAACAATTTTTATAAAATTTAATGAAAAATTTAACATTTACAATACACGACGAAATAACAAATTTAGAAAAGAGAGTAAAATGTCGAACAAAAAAAAAAATAAATATTTTTAAAAATATATTATATACAAAATAGAATATTTAAAAAAAAAATAAAATAAAAAATAAAAAATATGTAATACATAATTTTTTTTTTTTCAAAACTTTCTTATAGTTTTTTTTTTCTTTTTGTAATTAATTAAAATTAAAAAAAAATATATTATATATAGATTATAAATAAAATATCATTAAAAATAATAAATAAAATAATTGTTATAATTTAATTTTTTAATTATAAAACTAAAAACAAAACAAAACAAAACAAAAAAAAAAGCATATTATTGATGAAAATAAAAAATAAAATAAAAAACTATCAAAATAACAAAACAAATCACATAATCATTTCCATCATCAAAAAACTAAAATTAAAAAAAAAAAATTAAATGTTAATGTTGTTAAAGTAAAAAATTTAAATTTAAAATAAAAAAAATCGAATAAACAACAACAATAAAATATTATTTAAAATTTCAAAATTCACACAACAAAAATAATGAAAAAATTATTTTTTTTTTGTAAGCAAAAAAAAAAGGAATTTTTTTTCTTTTCACAAAGCTTTTTTTTTTCTTTTTTTGTTTTTTCTTAAAAAGTTTCCTTAATTGTTTCTTTTTTTTAATTATTATTTTCTCTTCTAATTATTAAGTAAATAAAAAAAAAAATAAATAAATAACAAAAAAGGATAAAAAATTACAAATACAAGGAATAAAAAATTCAAATAATTGAAAATAAATATAAAAAAAATTTAATAATAATTAAAAAATTTAATTATAATGTTAATTATTATACTGTAGAATTTATTAAATAAAACAAACAAACAACAACAACAAAAAAATATAATAAAATTTATTGTATTTATAATTTTTATTCTTTATTATTATTATTATTTTTTTTTAAATTTAGATTTAAAAATATAAAACAGAGCTACAACAACAACAACAACAACAACAACAAGAAAATTATATATTGAAAAAAAAGAAATTTTACAATACGTTAAACACACATAAAAAGATAAATTCAAATTGAACAAGAAAAAAAAAATAAAACAAAATATCTGTCTTTATGTAGTTTTAACAGAAAAACCAACATCAAGGTACAACACACTTTTTTATTTTTTTTTATTTTTTGTAAATTAATGATTATTTTTAACTCTTTTTTTTTTTTGTTCTATTAAAATTTAAAGTTTAGTTTGTGTTTTGGTATAACTTGAATTTATTTCATTTAAATTTAATGTCCATTCAATTTTTAACTGAAATTTAACTTTTTTATTTTTAACTGAATTAAATTTTTTCTGTTCTTTTTTTTTTAAAAAAAAATTTTAAAAAACCAGTGAATTTTCAATTTTTTTCTCATATGTATATAAAAAAAATATATATATATATATATATTTTATTATTGAATAAAATTGGCTAAAGAAAATATGAATAAAAAAATATTTTATTTTTATTTTTAAAAAAGGAGAAATTTATCAAAAGGTTTTTTTTTTTTAAAAAAAAAAATATAAAAAAAAATGTTAAAATATTATTGAAATCTAAATTAGAAAAAATAAGTTTTGGTTTTTCATTTTTCTATATACCTACATATAAAAAAAAAATTTAGTTTTTTAAATAAAATAAATTATGATAAAAAATATTTGAGAAAAAAAAAATTTATATTAAAAAAAAACACACAATCAGTGTGAAAAGGAAAAATAACATTTTGAACAAAAAACGATTAAAAAACAAAATAAAATTTTTATCATGAAAATGAATTTATTAAAAAAAAAAAAATTATAAAGTGTATAACAAACAAAAAAATAAATATATTATGATATAAAAATTAAAAAAAAAAAAATGGTACTGATGAATAATTACATGCTGACAGAAATATATATATAATTATTAAAAAAATGTATTTAAAGTTGTTTTCTTTTTATATTTTCTCAAAATCCCTAGTCAAATTAAAATATTTCGATTTTGCCGTTATGAATCTTTCTAGCAAGTTCTTAGAGATTAAATAAAGACGACAAAAGTATAAATGTCTGTAAGGTTTTGCAGGATTCTCAAAAATAAAATAAACTACCTGAAAATTGGGAACTATTTGAAGATGTGAGAATATTGCAAAAGATTTAATCAGATTCAAAAATATCCAAAAGTGGTTCTTCTTTATCATGTTAGTCACTGTAAAATACAAAATTCAAATTTTATAGCGATAAAAAGCCTCCCAAAGTTTTCCAATGGCCAAAAGCTCCAATGTGTGGATTTTAAACCGTCATATGTTATTCCACAAAAGTTAATAAAACATTTGTTAAAAAAAAAAAAAGCTGCTCCCCAAAGAAAAACATTCAGGTTTAATTTTCTACTGCCGTATTCACTAACACAAAACTGCGAATAATATTCAGTGCAGTTATTTTTTTCAATCAAAAAAATATATTTCTTGTTTTAATTACAATTTAATTTCCAAATGAATTTGGATCATATATTTCATTAACAGAACACAAAGATTTATAATATGAATTTTTACCTGTTGTACATTTTGAAGCTGATTTACTACCACTTATATAAATTGGATAATTAATTATATTCGAAACGGCATAATTGCATGCAAATAAATAAGTTGTTGCAGTTCGTTTTTTACCACTATTTGGACTTATCATGTCTTTAAAGGTTTTTAGGCAAGCACAACCAACTTTGAAATTTTTATCTGCAACCATTACAGTAAAATGTCCATAATGATCATCACTTAAGGAAAAAAAAAACAAAAAGAGTAAACAAAAATTTAGTTTTTTTTTTGGAAAAATCTTGTTTTCCAACTAAATTCAAAATTATAACTCACTTTGAACTTTTTGGCATTCGAAATTTATTAATTATATTCATATTTGCAATTTTATATTCATTGAACCAATTTTGTATACTACTTAAAATAGCTTCTTTTGATTTTACAGCAGGATAACCGCTCCAATAAGCTAAATTTTGTCCAGAATAATTAAAATCATCCGTATTATGACAATCATCATGTTCAAATTTACATGTTTTCACATTTAATTCAGCCAAATATGCTAATTCATCGTCCCAAGTCTTAAAACGAGAAACAGAAAATTAACGTTTTTTTTTTTTTTGAAAATTTTCAAAAGAATTTACATTTTCACTTTTTTTTTACCATTGTGGCCATTCGAACTGCTGGTGTATATCCTGGAACTTGTCCTGATGCTACTTGATTCCGATATGAATTATGAACATCAACAATAACATCCTTTAAACTAGATAAATCAAGGATTTCACTATTAGGTGAACAATCACGTGAAATTTTCTTAGAATTAGAAATAAAAAAAAATTTAATTAAATTAAATTCAAAATATTTAAAATTCAATACACACTCCATCATTATCACAAGCGATATGCTTTCCGAGAGTTTCACAAAGTTCTTCTGCACAATAGTCCTTTGTAATTGCAACGGTAT
The DNA here is from genome assembly GCA_939192795.1 of Bombylius discolor. NCBI lineage: Eukaryota > Metazoa > Arthropoda > Insecta > Diptera > Bombyliidae > Bombylius > Bombylius discolor. The sequence goes on along the minus strand of OW584240.1, from coordinate 48,345,912 downwards.
TTTTCAGGTAACAAAAACAAATAAAAAATAAAACTGAAATTATAATTTTCAACATTTTTTTTTTTTTTTCAGAATTCTATGGCTTCTAACAATGAATTTACAATTTTAACTACTCTTTGTAATTTTAAAAATTGTGTAAATTTTAATCAAAAAAAGCATCAATTCCAGAAAAAAAAGGTAAAAAAAAAACAAAAGAAAGATAAGGTAGATAAATTAATAGAAGATAACAAAATTGTTTAATTAAATAATAATAAAATCTATGAGTAATTTTGATTAAAAAGTCATTTCCGGTTGAAATGATAAAATTGAAATTTTTGCAATGTTTACTTTAATAATAAAAAAATCATTAGGAGCAATTTACATTACGCTTATGGTAGGTTTTTGAATGGTGGTTAAGGACAGTAAAAAAAATTCTGGAAATATTTAGAAAAATCCGAATATGATAGTAGAAAAATTTTCTTATCTTCAGAAAATAGTAAAATGATGTCAGTCTAATGTGAAATTTTTTTTCGAAAATTTTTTCAAACTTTTGTTTTTTTTGATTAAAATTCATTAAAAGTGGGTCAAATGTGTTAAAATTTTTTTTTGTTTGTTTTCTAAATTTTTCGCACTCAATCTAATAACATGAATAGTTCATTTACTTTATTGTTTCAGATTATGTCAGTATTCGCGTCACATTATCAATTTATTTAATGAAAGCTGCCGTCAAAAAATGACATAGCGATTATTACTACTATTTTTTTTTTTTTTTTTGTCATAAATTTTTTCAAAAAGGCCTCTTAATCTTGAATTTCTGATGCACGTTATCAAAACGTGTAATATTGATATGCCTAATTTACAAAATCACATTTATTGCAGATACTTTTTTTTCCTTAATTCCAGAATGTATTGATAATTTTTTTTTTTTCACTCAAGACTTTTAGTCTAAATAAACAAGGCAAAATAAGAACATAATTATGAATGGCTTCGTATAGTATAGCAATTTAAATAAGAATTTTTGGAAATTATTTTTCCCATCATTTTACTTGTCATAAAAGTCATAAATTATTATTTAATCATCAGGTGATAAATTCATTTTATCAAAATATTTTTTTCTAGAATATTCATCGAATACCCTAAATTGATGAATTTAGCCTTAGAATGCAAAAACCACAGGGTTTTTTATTTTTTCTTAATATTTTTTATTTAAATTGGATTTTTTTTTTCTGTTCAAAAGAAAAAAAATTGAATATATCATTTATGTGAATGTGACTAATATGGGTCTCTTAAAGAATGTACAAAAAATGGAGAAAAAAATTATTTATTGATGTAGATCATGAAAAAATATTATAAATTAAATTATTTTTACACATAATATGTACATATGTGTATTACTTGTTGAATAAACTACACACAAAAATTACAAAAATTTACCATCACTGCAATATCTTGTATCTTTAATTTCCATGGGGGACGAGAAGTACTTGTACATGTGCATTTCGAAATTCTCATACATTAAAAATTTTCAATTTTTGTATTGTCTTTTACATATTTTTTATTAATACATATTATAATGGTGCCTGCGTTTACGCAATTTACTTCATCTAAATTCTTGGTATATTGTCGAACCTAGTGTTTAATATATTAAAAGGAGTTTTTTTTTTTTTTGCATTATTACAGCGAATTTTATACAAGGCTATACATAAAGTAACTTGCTTGGACGTATCAACTTATGCTAATGTTGATTTGATGATGGATATTATAATAAACTGGTTAGGAAATTACAAGTTTTCTGGACGGTTTTTTTTTTTTTTTTTTTTTTTTTTTGCTATAATGACTTAGTCGATCATACCATATTTGTCTGAAGTAATCGATCAAAAGGAGTTCATAAGCCTTTACATAGAACAGGGTGATCTCCATCATATGCTAGATAATGATCCTTATTTGACTATTAATTTGACATTTGATCTCTAAGTTCTGGCTTAAATTTTCAGCAGTCTTTTCTATTGCCTCAATTTTTTTTTTCTTTTCGATTAAGTTTGTTGTTTCTTATTGTATGTGTTACCGTTTAAGAACCTACTTAAACATTTTTTTGAAATTTAGCTTGAAAAATCCTAAATCTTAATCTCAGTGAACAAATAGTCTTAGATAAATTATTGCACGATGCTTTTACATGAATTCTAAGTTATTAAGAACACCTTCTAAAAAAAAATAATGCATTTTTAAGACTCTTTTAAACATAATAATACGGTTTTTATGTTTTTTTTTTTGTTTTGTTGTTGAAGTTGTATGGCCTTCTTTTAAAATAAAAAACTGACTTGCACAAATACACAATTATCTTTCAGTAGATACGATTTTTATATGTTATACAAAAAAAAAAAAAAAAAATACTGAGAAAATAAATAATATTACTTTGCAAATATTTTTCTTTTTTCTCTCAATTAAAATGATATGACCTCAAGCAACTGTAAGATAAATTCGTTTTCTCATTGGTTAATTTTCTGGGCTCGTCACACTTGTCGTCGTAATTTTTTTAAGACAAAAATAAGCAAACAACATGAATTAAAATATATAATAGTATATTTTTTATCTCAAATACATTGAACATTTTTCTAATGTATCTTTACAGTACAGTATCTACATACTTCTATTTAAAAAAAAAAAGTATCTACTACATCGAAAGATGTGATAAGAATTTGATAACAAAACAAATATGTATAAACACAAAACAACTTTTTTTTCTCTTTTGAATAATACATTCATGATTTTGCAAAAAAAAAATTTAAAAAAAAAATTTATTATAAGTATCTTGGTTTGGTGCTATTATATTCTGAACAACTTTCATTATTTTTAAAATAGATACAATATAAAATATAGTATGTATATCTACTCTTGTTGTTTATGATAATATTTTTATTTACTGTTTGAATTTAGACGGAAATGTTTTTGTTTTTTTATTTTTTTAAATATATTTATTTTTTTTTTTACATGTGTGTAAATTTCCTTTCACTCCCCCTAACTTTCTATTTAACTGTTTGTTATCCGAAAAAAGAAGAAAAATAAATTAATTGTAATTCTAAAATGGTATACGAAGAAAAAATCATACGATTTTTGTTTACTATAAACCAATGAGTGAGTTCTGAAAAATAATATGAAAAAAAAAAATTTATGTTTATAAAAATTGTTTTTTTATTGACAAGTACGAAAAAAATAATAGCTATCAAATCAAAGACCTGAATCTTCGATGTAAATCAAAATTTAATCATGAATATGACGTTTACACATATTTCATTTGATATCAGCCTTTTATTTAAATGATGTTTATTGTTTTTCAAATATAATATGTAATAACGTCATTTTAATGGTGAAATTACAAACAAAATTACAACTAATTTTTTTAATTTTTTTTTTTTTTAAATTTCTTTTTTGACGGAGATAAGATGCGTGTTTTAAGTTGTTTTTGTTGATAAAAAAAAAAACACATTCTAAATAAAATCAAAATTAATCTTTTTTATTACACGTTCCATATAATATGATTAAATAACATAATTGAGAGTGACATACATGTACATGTATGCATGTATTTAATCTTTCAAATTTGGTCATTGTTCTGTTGATTAACGAACATCCAGAAATTTTCTATCTTATTACATTCATGCAATTATTTTGTTTTTTTTTTCAAGGTCTTGGTTATAAAAGTTTTTTACTTCTTATTAAATCAATTCCAAGAATTATTATGTTGTGAGATACATATGCCTTATACGTAACAAGCAGGTTGCGCAAATTATGATAAAAACATACAAAAAATAAACAAATAATGTTTTTTTTTTTTTTGGGGGCTCGTTCATGAAAAGATATGTACATATGTACGTGTGATAATTAAAGATAGAAAGGGAAAACCAAAAAATCGAACGATATACATTATAGTTTGTTTTTTTCGGAAGCTTCCATTTGTATAGGTAGGTGATGATTGGTGGTACATCGACTAAACAAGAAAACAAAACAACAGAATAATTCGAATAAGTTTTAAACATGTTTTAAAAATAACGTGAAAAAAAAAATCTATAAAAATAAATCAGACATTTAAAATAAGTAAAAACCGAAAAAAAATAAAACAGAAATCATGTGGGTGGGCTACCAAATTTTTAATTTTAAATTTTTATTGTATATGAGAACCAGTTTTCTTTCATAAAAAAAAGAATGCATATGCAAACAAATTTCTCATGAAAAAGAAAAAATATATATAAAACCATGACCTTGACGAAAAACCGGAAAATTATATTTTTTTGTCACACTAAAAAAAAAAAAATTTGTTCTGAAAAAAATATATTCGCGCTTTTAGGAACCAAATAACTGGCGAATAAGTCAAGCAGTTTATTTTAAATTTACTTCATGAGATGAAAACAGATAATTGAAAAACCAGAAAATGTATAAGAAACATAAGAAAAATGACTTAATTATTATAAAAAAAAAACAATTGTGTTCATATGCATAGGTGTTTGTTACTCCACTTTTTTTTCCCTAAGAAACTAGATATTCCAGCCACTTGTTTAAATAAAAATAATTAAAGAAACCGAAACATCAAACCAAGAGAAATAATTAAAATTCTAATTAATTAAATTAAGAAGAAGGAAACTACTTGTTCTTAGAATCAATATTCTATACGTAAATGAAAAATCAGGAAACCAATATGTAATTTTTTTCCGTGTATCCTTCAACTTTTCAAGCTTGTTATAAAGTGTTATCGCTCTCTAATTCAATTCTTCTCTTATAGTTTTTTTTTGCAATTTTCTATCAATAAATCAAATATAGTATAATTAAAAAAATTTCCATTTACCTTATTAAATCAGAGATGTTAAAATACAATTCAAAAATCTGATGTAATTGTTTAACTAAAATCTATCATCCAATAATTTCTTTTAATCTGTGTAATTTCCACGTTTCCACATAAAATTCAATGGAAAAAGAAGATGCATATTAATTTTGAATTTAATTCTTTTAAAAAAATTTCAAATTTAACCCTTTTTTTTAGAAAAAAATACCGATAAGCACATCATATAGAAATTTTTAATAACAAAAAAAAAAAAATTAAATTTAAAAAAATTATTTTTTTCCTTTGAAAAAAAAAAAAAAAAAATCTCATAATTCATTTGAGAAGATAAGATTTTCATTTTTTTTTTATGGTTTAATTTCCTTTAAAAATTACGTTATATGGATTTTTGTTATTTTTTAGAAAAAAAAAAAATCATAATTTATTGTTATTGCGATACAGATACTTTAAGTATATCGCACAAATATTCATGTTTTCTATGACGTATTATTTTTGTTTTTTCATGTAATGGTAAAATGTAAATGAAATACAAAAAAAAAAAATTACATAGAGTACGTATGTCATTGATCTAGTAACAAAATTAACTTGATATTCATGTATCTATAAATTTTATTATCACAAATATAAAAAAAAAATGATTATTATTTTTGCAAAATATAAAAGATAATAATGAAAAATTTTCTATTTATTTACACGTGATTATACACATGAGAAAATTTTTTTTGATTTTTATTGTTGTTGTATTCCATTTGTGTATAATATCATAAATGTAAATATTTATGAGATGTTTTTATATTTTGTATATGAAAAATGTTTGTCGTAAATTTATTTGTTTTTACCTAACAACAGAAAATATATTACTTTCAATCACGTAGAAATAATTGTGATAAACTTATTTGTTATTATTAAAATCGATTGTATAGCCTTCGTAATTAATTGGAAATAAAAAATTATGTTGAATTTGTAAACAAAGTATTTATAGGTAATGATTAGAAAAGAAAAAAGAGGAAACTCAATATACTCATTCAAAAGATAAAATTAGACAAAATCCTTAAGATAATCCTTTTTTTTAGTTAGTTAGAATCCTTTTCTTGAAAATTTTTCTTTAAGGTTTAAAACTTCTAGATTTTTTTAATTTGATTTTCTTAACATCCTTTATAGCGTGTTACACTTCAAATTATTTCAATTTAAACCTAAAAAAAAAAATGATTGCGTACTCAAAGGATTCAGTATATGAATCCTAAAATAAACAAGTTCTATAGACAATTTTTAGAATTGAACAAATTGTGTTCATGATAATCAATATCTGGCAACGCTTAAAGATCTCTCAATAAAATTGTATCTTTTTATCAATATCTTTTTTTTTTTAATTTACAACCACCTTATCAATATATATGATTATATAGTTTCAAGAAATAACACTTGTTAATGTTAAATAACAGTTTTTTTTTTATTCTTTGCTCCATTCTCAAATCTCGAAATACAGTCTACAGATACATTAAATATAACTACATACTTTGAAATCTTTGAATGAGTATTGAGTATCAGTTAAGTAACATCCAGTTTTTTTTTAAATCTTCAATTTAACATTATCATCACCAGAAAAATATACTCTCTCATCGTTTCGGCCACTACTCACTATCATCATCGCATCACCAAAAAGCCGGCTTCCACTGTTAAACTTCCATTAATATATTCCTTCTTATCAATATAATACTGATAATGCGTATTCATATACAGTTATTGTTACTGCTACACTGACTCTTTTAAGAAAATCTAAGACTACTGTATCTTCTATCTTGGTATTTATTAAAAAGATACTTTTTTTTTTCTTCTTCATTTACTGTTTTATTATTGTATTTCTTTTATACCTATAATTCACATAACACTACTAAAGAATTTTTTTTTTAAATTTTTTTACAAAGGTATTTTTTTTTTAAACAGCTTCAAGCCTCATATACACATAAATATGAGCACTCAAATGAAATTCAAGTTAGTTTTACATCAGCTATCAAATGAAATAGGCGTTTATTATTTACTGAAAATATTAAGTTTGATTTTTATTCAAAAAAAAAAACAAATAAAGAATATTTTTCAAAATATATATTTTTTATTCAATTTCGTGATTTATTTTTTGGAATTATTTTAAAATTGAAATAAATAAGATTTGACGTGATTAATATCATTAAAATATTTCTTATAAAAAATTTATTCATTTAATATTTCGCAAAATTTTCGAAAAAAATTTAAGTGTTTTTTGCATAATTTTGAAATTTTTTTTTCAAAAATAAAATAAAATTGAATATTTTTAGTTTTTTTTTAATAAGAACTTGTTGAATAAGAATATCGAAAGGTGTGTTTTTTTTTTCGTAAAATTAGAAATTCAATTTAATTTAAAAAAAAAAAAAAATAAATAAAAATAAAAAAAGTGCATTTTATAAAATATCAATTTTTTTTGTACATGCTACGAAGAAGGAAAAAAGTGTGATATTTATATCGACGAAAATAACTTTTTCATAAATATTTTGTTTATAAAATAGAATTAAAAGTTTAAAAAAAAAAATAAAAAATAAAATTAAATTAAAATAAAAATAATTTTGGATCTGTGATACGTTATAGAAAAATTTTTTTTATTTCTATTTTTATTTTGTAATTTAATTTAAAATACTATACCAATAAATAATCTTGAGTTGGATATAAAATAACAAAACAACCAACAATGGTCTTGGGAACCAAGGTAAAATATATAATTTAGAATTTAATTAAATACATAATATATCAAATTTTAATTGGAATAATATTTAATTATGAAGATACTTTATCAAATTGAAATTTTCCATTAAAGATAATTCTAAGGAATTATTTAAAAAAAAACTATTTATATTTTCTACAAAAATTAAGATTGATATAATTTATGAAAAAGTCAAAAATATTATTTAATTTTTCCTTTCTTTTTACTTTCAATTGATAAAGATTATTCTGGAAAATTTTTATTGGAGTTTTAAACTTTAGACTTAAAGCTTTAACATTTCTTTATAAATGGTTATTTATTCAGATTGTTTTTTTTTTGTATTATTTGTTTTGAAATTAAAAAAATATATTTAAACAATTTCTGTTACCAGTATTTTGAAGGTTTTTATGTGAGTAGGAAAAAAAAAAACGTGGCAAAATTCAAAAAAAAATAAAATAGGTTTTGTGTTTAGAAAGAATGGAAAAATACATTGAACATTGAAAAATAAAAATACATGGCTCCTGTTTTTATTTATTTAATCCATTTTTATTTTTTTTTTTCGTGATCATTTCTGAAGAATATTAATTATAAATTAATTGAAAATTAATCAAAGTGAATTTTGCAAAATGCATTAATTTAAAAAATAAGTAAATTTTTTTTTTAAATAAAAATTGAAAAGAAAAATTAAAAAATAATTCAAAATAAAATTATCAATTTAATTTCAATTAATTTCGTGTCAAGTTTTCATTAAAAAACGTTAAAAAAAAAAATGAAATAATTAGAAAATTAGAATGATAGCTTGAAAAATAAACAAAATGTGTACACACATTGATTTCAAAAATAAAAATAAAAAACTACGTACCTTAGTATATTATTGTAAAAAAAAAAAAACAACAAAAAATATGTTTTTATAAATTTTGTTCTATGCGTTCAAATAATTTTTATTTACTTGATTTGTGTTTTGAAAATTTTTGTCAATTAAATGAAACAATTTTCATTATGAAAATTCTCTCATGTATGAGACTATGCGAATATATATAATTTTTAAAATTCGGTTATAATTGATTTAATCCAGAAACAGAAATAAATAGAGAATTTGATTGAAAATATTTTGAAAAATAAACAATTTTTTTCTCAGCTTATTATTTCGAATTTTTTTTTTTTTTTTATTAAAAAATATTGCTAACTTTTTGCTTATTCTTTTTTAAAGATTAAAATTAAAAAAACGAAATTAATACAAAATAATTATTTTTTAATGCTAGAGCATCGATTAATTCCTTTTTTTTTTTTTTTCAAAATTATTCTAATCTTTTTTTCGTTTCCAGTATGAAAATTACAAAACATTCCGTAAATCTGTCCTTTTTTATCTCCATTATCAATTAAAATGCTCAGATTCATGTACATACATACATACAAAAATTTTAAATTAGCAATCATAATTTTGTATAAATTACTTAATTTCATAGATAAGAAAAAACAATTCCATATCGGAATGAAAATGATCTCTTATGTCAATCAGGAAAACGTGTATTTATTTTAAAAAATTCATAAAAATTATTATAATTGTCGAAATGAATTTTTTTAAAAGAAAATTGTCTTAGAATTTGTATAAAAATTTGAATAAATAAAAAAAAATTCACAAAAAAAATTAAATTTGTTAATTGATTACGTGAAAAGTAGGTCACAATATAAATCTTAATTAATTGACTGACACGTTTTAGTCTCACTTTAAACAAAATCAAAAATTGTTATAATTTGAAAATACATATAATATGATAGTTTCCGTTACACGTTTCTAAATAACAAAAATATGTAGTCATTTTTATCTTATGCAATTTCTCAATAGATTAGCATTATATTTTTTAAAGCTTCATTCCAAACAAACACACAAAACATCATTTTTTTTTTTTTATACAAAATAAAAATGCATATGCTCGAAATTTGAAATTATGTTGCATCAGACAATTTGAAAAAAAAAAAAAAAAACACTTTAGAAAATGATAATATTTGAAAAAAAAAAATTAATAAAAAAATTTTCATAATTTATCAATAAAATTTTTAAATCTAGTCAATTCAAAAGTCAATAAAAAAAAAAAACATATTTTTAAAAAAATGAGAAAAAAAAACAATTTGAGACAAGACAAACACAAACTGTTTTGAATTTTTTTTGTTTTTTTGTTTTTAACATTTCTGTTTTAACGTTTTAAGGTTAAATTTTTTTTTTTAAGCTAAAATTTTAAAGAATTTAGCTAAATTAATTTTATTTAAGCCGAAAAAAAAAAATAATTTTTGGCAAATATTTATCGAAAATCTTAAAAAATCAAAACGAAAAAGTCATTCAACTTAGAAAAAACAATTAAATATATAATTCTAATTTTTTTTTTTTTTTTTTTTTTGCTAATTTTATATATAAAATTTTCATATGAAACAAAAACTTCATTTTTCTATGAATAAATTCAATTTAAAAATAGTACGCATTTTTTTTTCAAAAAAAATTCGAACCATATAACTAACATAAAATTCGGTCTAAAAGTATTTGAAATTTAAATTATAATTTTAAATAAAACTACATTTTTTTTTCGAATAAAATTAATTTATACATTTAAAAATTTTAATGTGATAATGAAAGTGACCATAATTATAATGTTTCTGTATTCTCTCTTATATTCAAAAATAAATGGAAGTCAAAAATAATTTGATTCCGTAGTTTTTTTTTTTTTCCATATCCTATTTTGTATTTTATTTGAAAATTTTTTTATATAAAATGAAATTTTTTATAATTAAAAATTTAAAAAAAAAAAAAAAAAATAAAGAATAAAATTGTAAAAGAACTTCGTATTAAATGATTGGTGGTAAAAGTACAAAGTATGAAAAATTTAATGACGACATTTTTAACAGGTTATTTGAAAAAAAAAAAATAAATAAATAAAAGCTAAGTATCTACATACAATAAAATTATTGTAATAGGTACTAAATCGTATACTACGATGTCAAATATTACGTATAATTTATTTTAAAACGCAATTTTTATAAATTTAATTTAATGCGTTTTCAATGACATCGAACCGCATCGGTCAATTTATTATTTCATGTATTAGGTACTTTTGAATACCTGTAATTTATTATCGACGTGGTCTTCTATCTTTTTTAATACGTTGTTGATCACTTTCACCCTAATTGCAATCGATAATAAATGTAATAAAGACATAAAATACATGAAATTTTAATAAATATACAAGTTAAAAGTTAGTTTTATTGATGTTAAAAAAGAAAAAAAAAATAAATAAATTAGAACATGTGTGACCTCAAAATGATTTTATAATTTAAAACTTTTTGTTCATTTTTTTTGTTTTTTTTTGTTTTTTGTCTTTGTCTTGAATTTGATTTGATATGAAATATAAATAAAGTGAACCTCATTAGAAAAACGTTTTTTTTTTTTATGTAAATTTCTTGAATGAATGAACATCATTAATCCTTGAACAGAATAAAATTTTTTTGCTTTTATTTTTTTTTTATTGCAAAATTTTATGTGTGAATAAATTTAAAAAAATGGTTTTTGAATGCATTAATGTTTTAGAAATAAAAATTTAATTTTACTTTTTATTAACTTTCTTTTTTTTTTTTTTTTAATTTAAAATTTATACAATTTTTTTATTATTTTTTTCGAACAGGAACTTTGTCGACGAGTTTTACGAAATCAGCATAAACTTCGTCGTATTATACAACAACAGATCAGATTATGTAGTAATGTATCACAACAGCCAAAATTTGATGATACAAGTCTTGTTGATGATAATGCAGCAACATCACCAACAATTACAACATCAATTCCAGTACAATATGCAGCATCAATAACCCATAAAAAAGTAGAACATGATCCTGATGTTGGACAATTATTTTTTGTAAGTTTAAAAAAAAAAAAATTCATGTTTTTTATAATTTAACAAAAAAAAAATTTTTTTTTCAAATTTTCTTTTTAGGCTTCAAATCTCAGTGTACGATTAGCATCACCACATCAATTACAACCAAAACCTGATATTGAAGATTTATCATTTGGAAAATGTTTCACAGATCATATGTTAAAAGTTTTCTATCATAAAACATTAGGTGGTTGGCAAAGACCAGAAATTACACCGTTAGAAAGTTTAGTGATACATCCTGCAGCTAAAGTTTTACATTATGCCGTAGAGGTAATTAATCCTTAAATTAATTTTTTCTTTTCGACTTTCCTCTTCAACAAAAATTCATTATTCTTCTTCAATTGAAAAAAAAAATTCTAATCTCAGCCTTGCAAGTATCAAATTACACTCAACAATAAAATGAAAAAAAAAAAAACACACATTCTTTTTTTGCATTTACATTTTCTTCTTTAAACGTGACTGTTACGTTTTAAGGTCAAATAAGTTTATAAAATTCGTTTAATTAATTAAGCATTATCATTCAATATTCATATAATTTTTTTTTTTTGTTCACTATTTTTCTGTTTCGTTGCAATTTTCAAATATTAATTTTTATTATCGAATAATTATAATGAATTTGCATTATTTGAATCATTTTTTATAATTCTGAAAAAAAAAAAAAATCGGATGAAAAAAAAAAGAAAACATAAATTTTCAAAAGTCATCATATTTACAGAAATTTTTTCTGCAAATCATTTCACAAATTATTATTAAAAATAAAATTAATCGTGAAATTTTAAATTTTCAAGGATAAAATTTACTTTCAATGGTTTAGAAATTTCAGTTCATTAGACTGAACCGATAGAACTTGTATTAAGGAAGAGATTTCGTATATATGTATCTAGAATGAATTAATCATTTTAATTATACTGAACCTCATAGCAATTAATTGAAATCACAATTTCTTTTCAATCTTCCAGAGGGTGGGCTTCAGCCTTCAGAAATAATATTTAAAAAATTATCATAAATTTTCTAAAATTCTTATCAAGCATTTCATTTGTTTTTTTTTAAAAAAAGAAAACAATTATGTCATTCAAATTCAATAAGGAGGAAAAATTTTTAATAAACGATGATTTTTTTTAAATTTAAACAATAAAAATGATTCAGCACTATCTTCAACAACAACAAAAAAAATCACAAAAATAATCGACCAATTTTATCTGGTAAACATTTCACTTAAAAACAAAATAGAACTGGTAAAATACCAATCATATTAAAAAAATTTAACCTTTTATATTAAAATTCCATATGAATTTCTGATAACCCCCGAAATAAAGAAAGTTTTACAATAATTCATATTAATATACATACAGTAGATGATAAATAACTAGATTAAATTAAATCAAAACATACATACATATATGTATATTAATTAAATTTATTGAAATTATTTCATCAATAAAATTTTTATTATTTTTAAAAATAACTGACCACTTACTCACAATATTCAATTCTTATTCATTTATTTTTTTTTTTTTACTGTAAAGTATTTTTCTCTTTCTATCTTTTTTTTTTTTTAAATTATAATTATCAGTTACTATGTGCAATAATGAAATAAACAAATTTGTTTTTTTTTTTTTTTGTTTTTCAATTATTAAGTATATTTTGTATTTTTATTCAAATTAAAAATATTTAAAATAAAAATCTTTTTTTTTTTTTTTTGCTTATCTTGTACGTGATTTGTGTGTATATGCCTTTATCCCTGATTATGATTATTTAAAAAAATTAAAAAAGTAAAAAACAAAAATATAATTCTAGATTATCCTTATGTTTCTATATTAAAAACTAAAATTGAAAAAAATATCCTCATTATCACATTTTATACATGATTACGTATGCATTTTAAAATTAGTTACAAGATATTTAAAAAAAAAAATTAATAAATAATCAAAATGACTTCATAAAATAATGATAAGAATAGACAAGAAAAAACAACACGTTAATCATAAGATTTTTTAAATAAAATACATAATTCATAATCTATCGTTAACCTAATAAATAAAATTTATTTAAAAATTTCAAAATAAAATTTTAGGTGAAACAAATAATAAAAATAATTATTAATTACATGTGTAAAAAAAAAAAAAATTGCACACACGAATTTGATTATCGATAAATATATACTTTCATCAAATAAAAAAAATAATTTCAAAAAAAAAAAAAACAAATAAATAAATAATAAAAATTATTATAATTAAAAATATTAAATTTATTATCTCAATCAACCATGACTGCAATTTATAATTCCTATTTTTCATATTTTTTTATACATTCAATATTATTTCTCTTTTGCTTAATTTTATATTTTTCAAAATACTTATTTCTTATATAGGTACTCGTATGTATGTAGAATGTGTGTGAAAAAAGGTTATCATTTGAGGATTACGTTTATCACCTGTTTTTCATTTTTTATTTTTCTTCTTAAATACATCATATTCTTTACGTCATTTAATTATTCGAGAATTTGTTATTTAATTTTTTCGTGATTTAGAAAAACAACTTTTTTTTTTTTTAATTTAAAATATAATTTTCTCAAGTTTTTTTTTTTTTTTAATTTTTATGCGATAATAGGCATCCTTCCTTTTATGGTTTCTTTAAACTTTTTTTTTTTTTTTTTTAGAAAAGAAGAAATTATTGATAACATTTTAATAAACAAAATAAATGACTTTTGTAAATTTTCTGTTTATCATGTGGAAATTTTGAAATTCATCAAAAATTTTTCATTGTGTTTATTTTTTAAAGAAATGAAAATTTTGAAAATAAATCATTTTGCTTAATTTTATTTTAATTTTAAATTTCAACGTTTTTTTTTTTTTTTTGTAATTTTTAAACAGTTATTCGAAGGTATGAAAGCATATAGAGGTGTTGATGGCCGAATACGATTATTCCGTCCTGATTTGAATATGAATCGTATGAATCATTCAGCAAAACGTTCTGGTTTACCAACATTTGAAGGTGATGAATTTGTAAAATGTTTACAAAGACTGATATCCATTGATCAAGAATGGGTACCACATGCAGAGACTGCTAGTTTATATATTAGACCAACATTAATTGGAATCGATGTAAGTTTAAAAATAAATAAAATTAAAAAACAAAAAAAAAAAATGAAACCCCCAAAGGCTCAATTACAATGGGATCGATTCTGTCTTCCGGTTTTCATTTAGACTGGTTTTCCTATCTATCATATAAATATCACTACTGCCCTACGACAAGAATCGTAATTTTCATTGTAAATGTCTGTGAATATCTATCTCTTCATACATGCGATTTCAAATTATTATTAATTTCGAAAATTAATTAATTTTTTTTTTTTTTTGTTACAGCCAACATTAGGTGTTGCGTCATCAGATTCAGCACTTTTATATACAATTTTAAGTCCAGTTGGTAGTTATTTTAAAGGTGAAACATCAGGTGCAATATCATTATTAGCTGATCCACGATTTGTTAGGTAAATTTTGAATTTATTTTATTGAAGTCTCATTTTTTTTGTTATTGGATAATTCTCATTAGCTGTGAGATTATTATTTTAATCTTAATTTTACTTTTTTTTTTAAATTAATTTTAGAGCATGGCCAGGAGGTGTTGGTGATCGTAAACTTGGTTCAAATTATGCACCAACAATTTATGTACAAAAAGAAGCAAAACTTAAAGGACTTAATCAAGTTTTATGGTTGTATGGTGAAGATCATCAATTAACAGAAGTTGGTACAATGAATATTTTTATGTTTTTCATAAACGATAAAGGAGGTTCGTATCTCTTACAAAAAAAAAAATTGAAAAAAAAAAAAATTAAAAGAAAAATACTTAAACAATTTTTTTAATTTTATTAATTACAGAAAAAGAATTGAGAACACCACCACTTAATGGTCTTATCCTTCCTGGTGTTACCAGAGATTCAATACTTACCTTAGCACGTCAAATGGGTGAATTTCAAGTACGGGAAGATATATTGACAATGCCAATGATCTGTAAACTTCTTGAAGAAGGACGGGTTAGTAGAGAATTTGAAATTAATTACTCCTATTTAATTTTGAAAATCATTAACTTAAAAATATTTTTTGTTTATTTTTGATAATTTTAGATGCTAGAACTTTTTGGTGCTGGTACAGCATGTGTTGTAACTCCTATGAACCGAATTAATTATTTAGGACAAAATTTATTCATTCCAACAATGGAACAAGAGAAACCAATGTGGGAAAGAATAAAAACAGCATTAACAGATATTCAATATGGAAAAATTGATCATCCGTGGTCTGTTGTGATTGATTAACAGGAACCTTTAGAAAAGACATTAATTTTCAACAATTCGTATTTTCTTTCTATCATCATAATAATAAAGTTCTACTGAAAAGAAAAATTTAGCAGTTTAATCCCATGATAATTTTATCCTAAAGGATTACCGGCATTCCGACAGAATGAAGACTCATATGAGATAAACTGCCAATTTGATTTACATCCTTACATTCATCTTGCTTCTAGCTTTTATCTAACTTTATTATTTTGCATTTGTTTATTATTTATTTAATTTTATATTTTTCTTTTTTTTTTTCTTAGTTTTGAATTCCTATATTTATTTAAAATTAGAGTATATTTTTTTAATTTTTCATGGTGTTTAAATAACGAATATTCCAATTAAAATAAATTCAAAATTGTTAAGTGCCTTAGAAATTTTAAGACTTGAAAAAAAAACAAACATGTTTTCAATCGATTCACAATCATTGGAATTTAGAAAAAAAAATAAAAACCGAAATTATTTTGCTAGAAATTGTAATTTGTATCTAATTTGACTTTTTTTTTTTTTTTTTTTGTGTAAGATTTTTTATATAAATATTTTAATTTTTTGTAATTATTATTAAATTTTATTTTTAAAGAAAAAAATTTACCTTATTACATTTTATGTATAGGACAGAGAAAAAATCAAAAGAAAAAAAATAATAATAAGGTGTCGTACTCAGTCAAAAGTGCATTTATATTTTTATAAGTAAATTATAGGATATAAAAATTGGAATGTATATGTATGTACATATATGTATAATATTTTAAGTAATACATTTCAAAGAAGAAGAAAAAAAAAATTATATTAAAAAATTTTATTGCTGTGAATTCGAATAAAAGAAAACAATAATACAAAATATTTTTTATTACATACATACATATTTTGCTATACACATAGTATACGAGAATAGTTTATTTTTAATTATAGAAAAAGGAAAAAACAAATTCATCTGTATTACTTTTGATATTATACAATAAAAGTGAAATAGTTTTTTTTTAAAAAAAAAAAAAAGAAAAAAAATATATATTTCTAATTTTTGTTTATTTTTATTTAATGGCTCCTAACCGGTGAAATTTTGAACATACATTTTTTCAATGGATTTCTGAATATGAATTTTGCAAGAAAAATGATTATTCACAGTAATGTCCGTCAAGAAAATTAAGACCTAGTGAAAAAAAATTTATATCTAAGTCCTTTGAAGGGAATCATGAACGCAGCATTTTGAAACCTTAAGCCTTGAAGCAGAGAAAATTGAACAATAACAGAAACTCTGGAAACAGCATGATAGGCGCAATGTGAATATCAAGAGAGAAAAATATTGCATATTTATGGGGATACTTTTAAATCGATTTAATTTAATTATTCGATAATTTTAATATTACGCTTAATAATTCGCCTATCAAATCTGAATCTTGAAAATTAAATTGTATTTGTGATTTTTTTTACTAACACATACATAAGTATTTATTATACATTTATTTATAAATAAAAAACTGAGAAGCGAAAAATTGTTCGTATAGCTATGTAGTTCTATGTACTCATATCTCTTATTTTATCCAAAATACAAAATTAACAC
This sequence comes from Bombylius discolor, assembly GCA_939192795.1. Taxonomy (NCBI): domain Eukaryota; kingdom Metazoa; phylum Arthropoda; class Insecta; order Diptera; family Bombyliidae; genus Bombylius; species Bombylius discolor. Next base: position 48,328,557 of record OW584240.1, on the reverse strand, counting down.
CAGTTAATTTCCATTACGCTAACATTACTCATAATCGTTGCTTTAATTGTTTGTTTTTTTTTTGTCTTTTACATATGTACATAGATTCTTACTGAATTTTATTTATCAAAATTTAAATATTTAACAACTGCATTTACTAAACAAATAACAATCTTCTCATGAATTGAGTTGCCAGACACTCATAAATATTTTTATTCAATTTTAAGCTAATTAAATTAAAAATTGTAGGAGGTTTGAGTATTCTTCATCAATGATTTAGGTGGTAACTGAGAACAGCAAACGACATGGCATTCGGTAGCTCAGTGGTTAGAGCATTTCTCCGGCAAAGAAAAGGTTCCGTGGTTCGATTCCCGGCCGAGTCGAATGTCGTTTTTTCATGTTTTTCAGTTACTACAAAATAAATTAAGTATGCTATGAAAATTATTAATCAATAATTCAAAAAATTTAAAAAGAAACCAAACAAACAAAAAATTTTTCAAATTAAATTTAAAACTTCGGAACCATGGTGGAATGTGGAATGAATAATAATTCGGACCCTCCTTTTTTTTTTTTAATTTATTTTTTTTTTGGTTTCATATTTTTCACGTTATGATACGTTTACGAATTAATGAAATAAATTTAAAAACTAAATTTAAAATTTAAAAATTTAAGGAATTTAATTATTTTTGTATAAACGGCAACATCGTTCCAGCTCCACTAATTCATCATAAAGCTTTTCTCCTATTTAAAGCTTTTCAATTTGATTTTCGGAGCTAGTTGCATAGTGAGTTTCAAGTGATTTACGTGTGGGGTTATCTTTTGCTTGATATTTCAATATTTTTATTGTTAACCATTTTTTTTCTATCGTAATAATAATTAATAATTTCATTGGCTCATCAAGGTTGTTGTCGTTTTTTACATAATCGTCGTTGTTTATAACATTTTTTATCAAAAACGATTAAAATCAAAAATTAAATTGTCTTGTACTATATTGTTTTTTTTTAAACAAACCTCTTTCCGATAAGAAAATAAATTCGTTTTTGGAAAAGGGAAGAGGGAATGAACTGGAACTGTCAAAAGTTTGTTATCAAAAAACAAACAAAAAAAAAACTAATTCAATAGAACTTTGTTTTTATTTTTTATTTTCACAACAATTATTGTTTTTATCATTTAAAAAAATCTGATCTGAATTTTTATAAATATTAATTAATTAATAATCAATAATTCATTGGTGCTATTTTGTAACAAATAACAAAAGAGGGAAAAAGAAAAAGATAAACATTCCGGTTTAAAATTATTTTACACGTCTGTCTCAGTATTAATTTTTGTTGTAGTTTATAGAAAACGTAAATTTGTTTTTTTTTTTTTTTTCAAGAATTTTCAGTTGTTTGTTTTAATTGTTGATAAATCTGTGAAAAATTTTAAAGTTTTGTATATTGTACAATATTTACCTTTTCTTTTTTGTCTTTGAACAATGGCAAAAATGAATGGAGAAGAGATCAATGTTTCAACAGATAAAGCTTGTGAGCATGGTAATATAAATTGCAATAGTAATCATGTGACTTGTAAAAAATCAGGGACAAAGAATTCAACATCTGCAACAGAATGTAATTCACCAGATGATGTACCATTTGTTCCAATAACAGTTGATGAAAATAACATAATGGGAGGTGCAAAAGAAATTCTAAAAGCAATTCGACCAGAATGGAATCTTGACGCTGTTGAATACAAGGTAAGACTTTTTTTTCTTTTTCGGACTAATAATTGCGAGCACCTATTTTTAGCATTTTTCAGATTTTCATTCACTTTAATCATTATTTTTATATTTGTACATTCACCAAATTTATACTTTTTCTTTCGCTATCACCAACTTGTTAAGCTTAAAAACCTTATCAATATTTAATTCTCATTATTTTATATTTTATAATTTTGAAATTGTCAACGAGTAGCTACAACCTACACAATCATTGAGTACTTAGTATATTCAAAATTAGCCAATTTAAAAAAATAAAAATGTTAAAAAAATGATTACAAAGTATTCAAATACAGATAAGAGATAACAACAATAACAGACAGACAATAAAAGATATTTAAATATTTTTTTTAAAAATCTTCTACAATAAATTTTAATTTTATCTCTGTCATAAAAAAAAAAATTAATTATAAAAGCAAGCATTATACGATAATAAAAGTTGCCAAAAAAAAAAACAATTTTTATTTCAATGTACAGAAAATGTTTTTTTCAACAATTGCAAATCAAAACGTAGAAGATGGCAATGACATGTAAGATGAATGATGAGATTAATTAATAAATAGAATATAATTTTAAAAAATATATTGCTAAGTACATATATTTAAAAAGCTTGACTATCTACAGATAAGATTACTTCTTTTTATTAAAATAAATTTTAATTTTTATGCTTTCATTTAGTCTTTCTAAATATTTTTGTTTATTTTTTCAAAAAGATGAATCTTAAGAAATTGAGTGTAGGTAATTATTAATTTAAATAATTTTTATTTGATAAATGAAAACTAAATATTAAATAGAATTCACTTTCAATTAGAAACTAAGATAATTCTTATTTAATTGAGGCACTCCTACATTTCTCTGAAATTTTTCGCATTCACAGATATGATACTTAATCAACCAGTTAAAGGGTAACAAATTTTCCACGTGTAGTAAATTCTATATTCAATAAATCTTTTTATGTTCATGTACACCCACCCTACATTTTCATTGTCATGATTGTTCAAATTTTAGATTACTTATATGGGTCTCATGTTCCGGTCATTAAATTACCTTAAATATTTGTTTTGTTTCAAAAAGTGTAACACAAAAATAAAAAACGTAAACACAATTCATCAAAATGGTAATTTTCATTTCATATCACATTATTTTATTATTTTATTAAAATAAATTTAATAATTTCAGAATGGTGTGGTTTTGTTGATATATAGTACATACATATTCGATTAAAATAACTCTCATGTAATCATTCATTTGAAAAATCTCGTTATTTATTACGTGCATCGCAATTTAATAGACAAAAAAAAAATAACAGAAACTAAATTGTTTTAATAATATATTCTAAAAAAAACAATTTTTAATAAAAAATAAATTTTTTTTTGTTTAATTTAAAATAAAATCAGTTATTCACAGACGGTATTACAAATAAATTGATTGGTTGCTTTCATCAAGAAAATATGATAACAACAAATGATTCTTCAGATAATGTTTTACCTAATTTTAATGAATGTGATACAAAAAATGTAGTATTAATACGTATTTATGGCAATAAAACAGATTTATTAATTGATCGTAAAGCAGAAACAAGAAATATTAAATTATTACATACATACGGTTTTGCACCATCATTATATGCAACATTCAACAATGGTTTGTGTTATGAATTTGTTCCAGGTTATACATTAACACCAGAAACTGTTATGTTATCAAAAATATGGAAATTAATAGCACGTCGTATGGCTGAAATGCACAAAGTTACTGATGAAACAAATAAAAATCGTGAACCAATGTTAGCACATAAATCTGTACAATTTTTAAATTTAATACCAGATCAATTTAGTGATCCAAAAAAACATAAAATGTAAGTAAAAATTGAAGAGTCATAAATTATAATTCAGCTCTGCTGAAATATTGAACAAATCAATGGAGCTGAATTGCAATTTAATTCCTAAACTAAATGTATTAAGCTTGTAAACTCTTACAATTTTCCAACTGAATATGAGTTCAGCCAAGAAAAAATTATTAAAATAAAATCTTTTTAATTGTAAATTATTTTTTTTTCTCTCAATTTTTTTTTCAGAGTTAAAGACATGTTTTTACCTGTACAAAAACTTCGTGATGAATTTGAATTTTTATATGGTCGTTTAAAAAAATTAAATAGCCCTATAGTATTTTCACATAATGATCTTTTATTGGGAAATGTAATTTATACAGAATCTAAAAATCGTGTTACATTTATTGATTATGAATATGCTGATTGTAATTTTCAAGCATTCGATATTGGAAATCATTTTGCTGAATTTGCTGGTATTGATGGTGTTGATTATTCACGTTATCCATCAAAAGAATATCAATTGGAATGGTTAAATGAATATTTAAAATATTATTTAAATGTTGATAAAGTTGATTCAAAAGATATTCAACGTTTATATGTTCAAGTAAATCAATTTGCTTTAGCATCACATTTCTTTTGGGCTATTTGGGCTTTAATACAAGCTGAACATTCAACAATTGAATTTGATTTTGCTGAGTAAGTAGAAAAAAAATAAATGACATGAATGATTTTAAGCATATTCAGCTGAAGGAAAATTCTGTAAATTGTATTTCCCGTTTATTAAATTTTAATTTATTAATTTTTTCTAGGTTTGCAAAAATTCGTTATGGAGAATATCTTGCAAAACGTGATCAATTTTTATCTTTAAAATATGAATAAAGAACAAAACAAAAAAGGAAAAAAAATGGTGCTGAATCAAATATAAACTAACATACTACATCACATTATCAGAGATACCGAAAATTAATTCAATTTTTTATAAATTTTTATCATTTAGATAATTACATTCCAATTTTTTTCAAAAATATTTACGGCCAATTAATTATTTAATTTTTTGTTTTTTTTTGTTTTGAATTATTTTTAATTAGGAATAAAATTTTGACCAAAGTTTTTATAAGTCACAAAAGAAATTGTTGGAAATTTTAATTATTTGTTGGGATGCATTTTAGTTTTTATTTTAATTTTTTGATTTTTTAAGTTTTGTTATTGAATTATCAAATTAATAATATTGTATAAATAGTTGAGAAATTTTATTTTTAATAAAAGCAAAATAAGTTTTTCAAAAAAAAACCACCTATTTTTGTCTTTTAAAAAGATTCTTTTCATTGCAAAGGTAGACTGTATTTTTAAAATGCTATGACATAAAAAATACCGTAATTAAATATTTGTTGATTTAAAATAAAAATTTATTAAAAAATTTTCTTACCAATTAAAATTATTTCTCTTTACATCTTAAAATCTAGTAAATGCAATTTGAACAGCCTTAAAAATTTGACTTTTAAAACACAGCTAACGAAAACTGGACATTAATTCAGTCTCAATTTTCTTATAAATGCAAATTAAATAAGCCAGAAAATTCAAGCTTTATCATTCAAGAAGAAAAAATGTTGGATTTTCGAGATAATTTTTCCATAAATTTGAAAATTTCGCCATTGTAACACCATCAATCACACGATGATCAGCTGACCAACTTATACACATTATATGAGCCTTTATAAGTTCACCACTCTCGTTGAATCGTGGAACAAGCTGAAAGAAATTTTCAAAATTTAAATAAGAAAATTAATAAATTCATAAACAAAAAAATCACCTTAGTTTTACCCATAGCACCGATTGCTACCTGTGGTGGTAATATGCAAGGATGTGTGTATGTTCCTCCAAGCTAAAATATAAAAAAATTAATAAAGAAACATTCAATGGTTTTTCATAAATAAGTTTCTAAATTACAATTCCAATATTTGACAATGAAAATGTTCCATCTGCAAAATCTTCTGGTTTTAAACTACCACTTCGAGCTCTTTCCATTAAATCTTGTAAATCTTTAGCAATTTGTAAAACTGATTTATTTTGACAATTTTTAACATTTGGCACAACTAACCCATCAGGTGTATCAATTGCTACACTAATATTGTGTGAACATTTATGTATGACACTTTCATTCTCTAAATTCAATGAACTGTTTAAGATAGGATATTGATTAAGAGCTAAAGATGCTGCTTTTATACAAAACGGCATAAAAGTTAATTTTGGGAAACCTCGTTTAATTGATTCTGTTAACAAGTCATTCCTTAATTTAATGAGATTTGTCATATCAACTTCATCGCTATAAGCAAAATGAGGGATTTTCTGTTAAAAAAATTAAAAAGATAGAAGTTTGAATAAAAATTCACGTTTGTAGTAAAAGTATTAAAATTACCAAGGACTCAGACATTGATTTCAGCATAGCTTTTCGAATTCCTTTCAAAGGTTCTATTCTATTGGATGTAGATTGAGGCATTTCTTTTTTCCCTTGTATCAGTGTTGGGTGAGGTTTATTTGTTCCAACTGGAATTTCCCCTAAATATTCGAGAACATCTCCTTTTAACACTCTTCCTAATTTACCAGTTGCTGTTACTTTTGATAGATCAACTTTATTTTCCATTGCAATTCGACGAACTGCTGGTGTAGCTAAAACTTTAACTCGAGATAGAATTTCCTCTGCCCCATTAGCATCTGAAGAAGAAGGATTAGAATTTTCTATCTTTTGTGATTCTTTACTTTCTACTTTAGAAGAATCTTTTACAGTTATTTCAGCATCTGAATCGCTACTTTCATTTTCTTCATCATCTTCAACATCAAAATCAATCAATGGTTTTCCAACATGTGCAGTTTCATCAATTTTATGATAAATTTTTACTATTTTACCATCATAACGACTAGTTATTGTTACCGATGCTTTATCAGATTGAACTTCACATAAATTTTCAAATTGTTCAACAACGTCACCTTCTTTAATAAACCTGAAAGAAGAAAAATAAAAGTAGAATTTTGCAAGACAAAAAATATCCAGCTGTGAAAAGGAAATAGTGAGAAAAAAAATTACCATTCTTTAATTGTAACTTCCCTGATACCTTCACCAATATCACTTAAATTAAATGAAACGATTTTTTCTAAATGGGGGCTCAAATGAAAACTTCGAAATGTTGTGAGGTGGTATGAAATCTGAAATAAAATAAATTAGAAGGAATTTCTTTTTTTTTTTAAAAAAAAAAAAAGGAAATTAAGTGAAAAAAGTGATTCGAAAAATTTAAAAAGGCTCTTTTTATGTATTCAATTTCCTTAAGTAAACATATTAGGTGTCACTTTATTGGGCTGGGAAAAAACTGCTTTTAATCATAAATTCATAAATTTTTATGATTAAAAAATCAAAAAATATCTATTCCAAACAGCTGAGAAAATAACAACTTCCATTCATTATTATAAATTTATCATATACTTTCGATTAAAATTTAAAAGTTCACTCTGTTCATTCTTATCACACGACCTCCCAGTTCCTTCAGCTTCAACAAAACACGTTGATTCCAACACACTGAACAAACTCACGCAAGTTTTAATGACACCACATATAATCATATCATCGTTATCATACGTACAAAACCATAAATCATCTGGTTTTGTGTTATACATATATTTTTTTTTTCAGTATGTATTCTTATTTACTCTTATTTTGTGTTTATTTCTGTGAGAATTTTTTTAAAAAAATAATAATAATTTACTATCTTTAATGATTCGTAAAATATCGGAAAAATTCAATTGTGACGTAAAAAGAAATTTTATTCTTTAAATTTTTAGAATAATTTTAAAAAATTTCTATACATAACTTTCACTTAAATAATTATTTAAAAGTAACTAAAATTTATTCATAATAATTCGAACATACTTGTGGTTTATTTAATTGCAATTTAAACGATTTCTGTTTTAAAATGCATTGACGAAATATATATGAACTGTTTTTAATTAATAAAGATGCCATATTTTTTTTTTCTTAATAAAAATTTATAAAATAAGAAAACATTTAAAATAATCTTTAAAAAAAAAAATTAAACTTGATCTACTTTAGGAAAATTTTAACAAAATAAACACGACAATATATTTAAAAAAAAAAAATAAATATAAGAAAACACAACGGTAGATGTTCAACAAATAAACTCGACTGTTATTCGAGTGGTCGCCGACTTTGTGACGGCAATTACTGATTCGATTAACTTTAAAGTTTAAAATAAAGCTAACGATCAATTTTTAGTCTTGTCTTTTTTGCATTAATGATTAAATAAATATTTTAAAAATTCGCTTTTACAGTAGAATGGAATCAATGGAATACATTATTGATTGAATATAGAATTAGGAAACGTATCCTCTGAATCTTTATATTAGCTGATTGTAAATTTAAATGAAGCATAATTAATTAATTTGTGCTTAAAAGAGACTACTTACCAAGAACCAGCAACCCATAATAACCAGTTAGCATCAAACATTAGGCTCACTCAATCTTGCCATTATAAGTGAGTTCGTTCACCTAGTGACAACCTGTGGTTTACAATCTATGTAAAATCAAGCTACAATGTACTTTATCAAATTCCAGTTATAAAGCCTGTTTGTACTCTTCTTTACGCTATAATTAATTTTATTTTTTTATTTTCCCACAACTACTACCTCCTGTTTCTTGGTGCTTGTCGTAGTTTTGCGTTGTTATAGTTTATTTTTTAGGCTTTATACATTTATACAGAATGTGAATACAAATAAGATAAGCTATAATTGAAAATATTTTTATATTAGCTGAGTCTTATTGTGTTAGGAGAGCTAGCTTAAAAAGTAAATAAAACGTTTAAAAAAGTCTTATTTATTTATTAAAAGTTAATTTTAGTTTACCTTCAAATAATTTTCACATTATGCGAAGTAAATTATTTTATTACAAATTATTATTACAAAAGAATCGAAGAAGAAACTAGAGAACAGATTTATGAAAAATTTTAAAATATAAAAAAATTTTTATCATTACAGCAACAAAAGCACAAATTTTGCAAAATTTAATTTAAAAACAAATGTAATTTTTTTTCAAAATGTTTTTTTTTAAATTTTTTTATTTTATTTTGACATTTCTTGCCTTCTTTGTAGAATTTTCGTTAAAACAAAATGTCAAAAATCGACTTTACTTACTGAAATTTGAAGGTTAAGGACGACGGAACGAGAAACTGAAATTGGGATTTTAGAAGTATTTGAATTTAACTATTCAAAAGCAGTATTAAAAAATTTGTTAAAGTACTTATAAAAGTAATTAAAGGTAATTTATATTTACTCTCTAAAAAAAACAATCAAATAAATCACGAAACTTTATTTTTCATTAATTCGGAAATCTGATTTCATAAGAAACTTCGTTTGATTAATCATCATTGGCATGTATTTATATACATATGTATATATAAATTCTTTTTTGTATTTTAGAATCATGGGAAATGCATCAGTTAAAGAAACGGTTCAAGCAGCATCTGCAGCACCAGAAGCCTCGGGTGAAAAGAAAAAATTGAAACCATGCTGTGCATGCCCAGAAACTAAAAAGGCTCGAGATCAATGGTAAATCGTAGTTTCATAGTGTACAGATGATTTCAAAATTTAGATTCTTACTATTATTTTTGTTTTTTTCAATTTCAGTATAATTGAAAATGGTGAAGAAAATTGTGGTTCTTTGATAGAAGCGCACAAAAAATGTATGCGTGATATGGGATTTAATATCTGAAAAGAAGCCAAAGAATAAATGAATATAAAAAAAAAAAAAATTTCTTTAATAAGATGATCCATGTACATACACAAAATTTTAGAAATGTAGAAATATTTATCTGTTAGAATAAATAAAATAAAAATGAAATTGTTAAGTTTCTAATTCGTAACTCAAATGATTTATTTTTAATTTTTCAATTTTCTGTGGTTTCTAATAAGTTTCGAGCTTTCCTGAAAATATAATTCTCTTAACAATTATATGTCCAATCATAAATACTAGAAAATACCAATAATTTCTTTTAATAAACATTTTTATTTATCAAATTTCTCTAAATTTTCCCACTCAACAATTTGCCAAGATAATTCATTTTTTGCGTTATAATAAACAAAAGTACATTTTTTCTTAACCATCACAGATAATCGACATTTAGCAATAATTTCTATTGGATTTACTGATGAGTCATCTAAAACAATGACAATATGTGAAGCATGAAACATAAGTGGATCTCCAGGATAGATAATAAAATCTGCACCAAAACTTTCACCAGATGTTATATATTTGCCTTTTTCCCAAAAGAATTTGAATGTTTCATACTTTAAATAATTCTCAATTTTCAATTTGGTCACTGAACCCTCTGAAAATAAATTTGTTTGAAATAAAATTCTTAAGATTCATACTTTCAAATCTTACCATGCTGTAAAATGTGTTTACAAGGAATTTCTAATAAGGCATTTTCTTTGTTAAACTTAAAATTATCTTCAAATTCATTCAAAATATCATTCTCTGTTAAATTAGGATCTACAAGGTAAAATCGGTAAAAAAAAAAAATTTTAAATATTTAAATATTGAAATTAATCATTCTTTTTCTCAACTGTTTGTTTTCTTAATTTTTCCAGCCAAAATCTTTTGAATATGCTTTTTAGTTTGTTCAAGTTTTTCTTCTTTCATAAATTCTTCTTGTTTTAGAATGCTATTATCAAGAGATTCTTTGTATTTTTCAATTTCAGAATCAGTTGGTGGTTTCAGCAGACTTGAAGTTTTATTCAATAAAATTGCATGTCCTTTTTCTAACAGTAATTGAGTTTCGTATTGATTTAATTGAGCCGGAAGACCTAAAAATTGTATATAATTTTTTTTAAATTATAAGAATTTTCAAGCAGATTGTGTCTTATCTTACCATTTATTCCTGGAGTCCATCCGTGAGCATTACAGGTTCCAACAAGAGAACCGATTATCCGGAATTCTGTTCTAAGTTTCATGTAATCTGAATTGAAAAGATTTCTTTTAAATATTTGTAAATTGAAGTAGAGCTCATTTACTTACCGTCAATATCAAATACATATCCTGTCCCATTAAGATAAGTTAAATAAATAGGATTTTCAATTTGATCCATTTCACAATTTCACATGAAGACACAAGACACCAATACCAACACGCCGACACGAGATTGTTTTGCTGTGAATTGGTCCTTAGTCGTATGCGGCTAATGGCTATTCTTACTCCTAAACACACCCTGCACTATAAAGGGAGATTCGAAAAGCTCAAACTTTTAGCTATGAAGTTAGCACCATTTCAAGAAAAAAAAGTCTCATGTGAAAAAAATCAGCAATTTGCATGTTTGTTTTGTTTTCAACGAACAAAAACAAAACGTCAAAACAATGAAATTAAATTTTATTCGCACGTGGAAACATTGATTTCTGAAATCGCCAGAATTTTATAAATTTATCAAAATAAATTATTTAATATTTGTGAATGAAATGTCACGGTTAATTATTAAAAATTTACCAAAAACTGTAATTTAATATAAAAATTATTTAAAATAAAAACTTTTGCCTTACTAATCCTTAATTTCTTTCCAGATTACTGAAGATAAACTTCGGGATCATTTTGGAAAAAAAGGTGTAATAACTGATATTCAACTTAAATACACTAAAGAAGGTGTTTTTAGACAATTTGCATTTGTTGGCTATCAGAGTGAAGATGAAGCACAATCAGCATTAAAATATTTCAATAATTCTTGTATACAAACAAATCGTATTAAAGTTGAAAAATGTGTTCCATTGGGTACTGAAGATAAACCAAAAGTATGGAGTAAACATTCAAAAGATAGTACAGCTTATAAAAAGATTCATGGAATTGATAAAATTGAAGAAGAAGAAAATGCAAAAGAAAAAGAAGAATCTAAAAAAAATAAAAAAAATGTAATCGATGAAATTGTTGGCGATCATAAAAATAATCCAGAATTTCAGGAATTTATGCAAGCACATACAAAACATCGAACATTATGGGACAATGATGAAGCAATGGTATCTAAAGATTTCGTTAACATAGAAGAAAATGATTCAACAGAATGTCCTGGAAAATTTCTAAAAATTCATAAATCAAAAATTACAAAAAATCAAGGTGAAAATGAAGGAAATTCAGAAAAAGAAAATGACAAAATGGTTGATTCTGAAGCAATTTTAGATACAGAAAATCAAAACAATGAAGAACAAGAATCTACAGAAAAATTAGCTGAAAAAGAAATTAGCGATTTAGAATACATGAAATCGTTAAAAAAGAAAAACAAAAAATCCGAAATTGTTCCAAAGTATGAAGATAAGCCTGATTTATTCACAATTAAAATTCATAATTTGCCATATCAATTGAAACGTTCGGATATTCAGAAATTTTTTAAACCATTAAAACCATTTTCAATTCGTTTACCAACAAATGTTCATGGATTTTGTTATGTTGGTTTCAAAACTGAAAAAGAATTCAAAAAAGCTATGCTCAAAGATAAAAGTTTTATTAAAAAGAAACAAGTATTCTTTTCAGATTTTACAGAAAAGAATAAAATTACAAAAAATAAAAAATACACAGATGATGAAGTGAAAGACGAAAATTTAATTAAAAATCCTAAATGGCTAAAACAAGAAGAAAATATCAAAAATGAAGAAGACATTTCGGAATCAGGAAAAATATTCTTCCGTAATTTATCATATACAACAACTGAAGATGATTTACAGAAAATTTTTGAAAAATATGGTCCAATTGCTGAAATTAATTTACCTATTGATCCTTTAACAAGAAAAATAAAAGGTTTTGGAACAATTACATTTGTATTGCCAGAACATGCTGTAACCGCTTTCAATGAACTAGATGGTACAACATTTCAAGGACGTTTATTACATTTAATTCCGGGAAAATCAAATGATAATCAAAATAATGAAGATGATAACAGTTCAAATTTTAAAGCTAAAAAAGCTTCAAATTTAAAAAAATCAGCAAATCAATCACACAACTGGAATACACTGTTTATGGGAACTAATGCTGTAGCAAATGTTTTAGCAAAAAGATTGGACACAACTAAAGAAGCGGTAAAATTTTAATAAATCATTGCTAAAATCCTTCTTTTTTTTCTTAATTGTTTTAAAAATATTTTCAGATATTCGATGAAAGTGGTGACTATAGTGCTGCTGTTCGACTCGCTTTAGGAGAAACTGAAATTGTTTTAGAAATGAAAAAATTCCTTGAAGAAAATAATGTTCAATTAAATGTTTTCAATTCAGTGCCATTGAAACGTTCAAAAACAATTATATTAGCTAAAAATCTTCCAGATGAAACAACTGTTGCTGAATTAAGGCCTTTATTTGAAAAATTTGGACTAATTGGAAGATTCCTATTACCACCAAGCGGTATAACAGCACTTATAGAATTTTTAGATCCATCAGAGGCAAGAAAAGCTTTTAAAAAATTGGCATATAGTAAATTTAAAAATTTACCATTATATTTGGAATGGGCACCAGAAAATACATTCAAAACGGCATATGATCCAACAAATAATAATGGAAATGGTACAGGTACAGACGAAAAAACAACGACGACTGTGGAGGATGAAAAAAAAGAAAAATCTAAGGATGGTAAAAATAAGAAAAAATCACAAAAAGAAGTTGAATCTGAAGACAAGAGTGCAACAACTGATGAAGATTTTAAGGAAGAGAATTTAAAAGACAAACAACAAAAACCAGAGCTAAGTGAAAATAATAATAATGATGATGATGATGGCGATGGCGAAGAGAATGATAAAAATGAACCTCCTGAACCCGATACAACAATATTCTTAAAAAATTTAAATTTCAAAACAACAGAAAGTGCAATTCGACAACATTTCAAACACCTAGGTTCAATTCATATGATTCAAATTGCAAAGAAGAGAAACAGTACGGCATTAGGTTATGGCTTTATACAATTTAAAAAAAGACAAACTGCACAGAAAGCATTAAAACAAATGCAATTTACGACAATTGATGGGAATCAAGTCGAATTGAAACGTAGTGATCGTGTTTTACAGTAAGTCTAAGAAAATTTTTAACAATTTAATTTTATACTCAATAATTTTCAATTTTTAGAGAACAAGTGAAATTTACTCCCAACAAAAAAGCAATACAAACAAAACAAACTGGTACAAAAATTCTAGTTAAAAATATTCCATTCCAGGCGAAACCAAGTGAGGTTGAGAAATTATTCAAGTATGCAATTTCAAAAATTATAAAAACAAAATTTTACATATTAAAATATTTTTTATTTTTATTTTTTAAGAACTTTTGGTGAATTACGTTCAGTTCGTCTACCAAAAAAAATGACACCTGGAGAAAGTACACATCGTGGTTTCGGTTTTGTTGATTTTATCACAAAAAGTGATGCAAAAAAAGCATTTGAAGCTTTATGCCAAAGTACTCATTTATATGGTAGAAGATTAGTTTTAGAATGGGCAGAAACAACAGATGATGATGTTGGTGAATTACGAAAAAGAACAGCCGAACATTTTACTGGTAATTCACAAATTGGTGTTAAAAAAAGTCGAAAAGCTATTTTCGATTTAAATAAAATTAGTGATGTTCAAGAGGAAAAAAATGAAGAATAAAATGAATTTTACAGAAAGAAAAAATAACAAAATAAAGTATTTTCTTTTCCATAAGAGAAATTTACATGAAATTATGTTTTAAAAAATTTAAAATTTCAAAAGGTGTAAGGAAATACGTTAGGCCATTGGAAAGATTACGTAGAACAATCCGTTCTTTTATGAATGTACACTTTGTGAAGAAGAAAAAAATGGAGCCTTGGAGAAATTTATGTTTTTTTTGGTACATTGAAAATTATCAACCCTTAAAATTTTGGGCAACTTACTTTAAATTTTAATTATTTTTTGTTTGTTTTGAAAGTGAAAACATTTTCTAAATGTTGTGTATTTCTATTTTAATAAATTTTTATTTTATAATTGTAAAATATTGCAAAAGTACAAAAAATGATTATATTTTGTATTTTATCCTTGTTCCAATATTAAATAACTTACATTATCATTTTTATTATTAGTGTCTAATTTTAATGCAATTTTTTTTGTTTTTTTTTTCAATATAATTTCAATTATTTAGCCAATAAGTATACAAAAACTTTTTATTTTTTTCTTCAAAAATCTCTTGTTTATAAAATGCGTTCTATAATTTTTATTTTTCCTTAAATTTTCTCAATATTTTTAACATTTTCTCGAGTGAGTAATAATTTATTATTTTTTTTTTCTTTTTAATTTTGGTCTTTTTTCAATAACAATATAAATTTGAATTGCTTAAATGTTTTGTTTTTCTCAAATGTACTGATTAATATTACAAAATTGCATTTCACACGGTGTGATTAAAAAATATAATAATTGCGTCATGTTAATTATTTAGTATAAAAGCTAAATAAATTTTATATTAATTTTGTTTTTTTGTACGCAATTTTGTTTTACTAATTAATTAAATGTTGTTTAGTGTGTGTATATAGTATGTATTATATTAATTTCTACTAAAAAATTTAATCCATTAAATTATTTTTTATCTCGTGATAAATCCATCTAAACAATTATTTAAAAATAAATATTTTACGATCTATTAAAAAAATAAAATGTAGTTGTACTGAAAATTCTAAAAATAGCACTACTTTGGAAGCAAAATGAAAAATTATTCACGTAAATAAAAATAAAATCCATGCACAAATTAAAATAATTTCTATCTATTCACTCTTCATTGTCTACAAGATTACCAAGTTTTCTTTCGAAAGCTAATCATTGAAAAAAATAATAACTAAGAAATTAGGAAATAAAAGCCTCAATTCATTTCTGCCTTAGATTGAGAATAAATTACATAATTTTCCAAGATCTTATGACATTTTGATTCAGCAGGAATCCATCAATGTATTTGCAATTTTTTTGTTTGCTTTAATTTAACGAAGTCACTTCCCAAAACTCAAAGTCAATTCCCAAGTTTTATCATTGTCTTTAAGTTTCCATAATAAATTGTAACAAAAGTTACTCTTCCAAATTTTATCTTTATCTCCATGGTAATTTAAACAGAAATTCTAGAAAAATAATTCTTTCTGTGCTTTTAAGCAAACATGCTTCATATGTACCAAACAAAAAAAAAAAAAAAAAAAAAAAGTAGAAAACTGAAAAAACAAAAAAAAGGACAAACCGTTAAAAACCCACAATAAAATTTAAAAAGAAAACAAAAAAATAAACACAAATTATAATTTTTAAAAATAAAAATATAATTCTTTCATTTTCTTTTTTTTTTTTTTATAAAATACAAAATAAAAATGGAAAAAATTTTTTTTAATATTATTTAACTAAAATAAATTATAAACAAATAATATACAAATTGTTGTTTTTTTTTCTTCATCATTCTCTTCCATGAATTCTTTCAGATTGCTTTTACATTTTTTTTTTTTTTACAAAACGCCATTTGCCATTATTTTTTAAGTTTTTTTTTTAAAAAAATTTTCATTTTTAATTACAAAATTGTTTTCACGTAAAAATTTCAACGAATTATTAAAATGCACGTAACGTATAATTAAAATATAAAAAAATTCAAATTAAAAAAAAAAATAATAAATCATTTTAAGGTAAAAAATAAAATAAAAAAAAAATTAAAATAAGAAATTTATAAACAAGTTACATAGTAATATTGAATACATATACATTACATAAGTATTTATGATTTTATGTTTTTATTTTTTTCTTTATAATATTATGTAATATTTTGTATTTACAATTATGTTTCTATTTTGTAATTTCTTTATTTTATAAAATTTTAGAATTGTATTGTTTTTTTGTTTGTTATTATTTTAATAAATTTTTGTTTTTGTAAATACTTAATAAAGTGAGAAAAGAAAACCGTTATAGATTTATATAAATCGTCTGTATTGTGTTAATTTTAATTAATTGATTGATTGATTTTTTATATTTTTTGATATTGTTGGTTTATTATTATAATTTTTTTTTTCTTTTAATGAAAATATATTATCTTTAATATTTTTTTTTAAAAATTTTTTAATGTTTTATTTATTTTTCATAATTATTTGTTAAATAATTTGTTGTTGAGCGTATTGATTAAATGCAATAATACGCTGTTGCTTGAACCACTAGTCTTTTTTAATACGTGCTTGTAAGAAACAATACAAGATACCAGCTTGTGCCATAACATCAACTGTACTTGATGCTAATAAATCTTTTTGTTTTGTATTTGTTTGTCCAGGTCGTAATAATGTTGGACCAAATACCATTGCTAAATTGTGCAAAGACATTTTATTTTCACTTTCTTGTTGATGTACTCTGTGAAAAAATTTTAAAAAATTAATGTACTTAAATCTAGAATAAGGAATTAGGATTTTCTTTTTTGTTTTTTGGCTTACCTTATTAAATGATCCAATATATGTAAAATAGATGATTTATTTGATTGTGGTAATTCTTCAAATATAATCATTAATGCTTTTATTCTAGCTGTTTCATTTATATTACTAAATTGATTAAATGTTTCAAAAAATTTTGGATATAATGCATCTGTGAATAATGCCTCTGGTAATTCTCTTAAGTACGATTTTAAAATTCCTGTAACTGAATGAATATCAACTTCTTTTAATAATTGTTCAGCCTCATAAGCATCTGGAAAAAAAAGTAAAATAGAAAGCAAATTAGTAATGAAATACATTTATTTTTTGTTTGTTTTAAAAAATTTTTTCTATCAATTTTTTACTTGTTTCAAATGATTTTTTAAGTTTTGCTAAATCTGAAGCTGATCCACTAACACGATAAATTCCAACTTCTCCCATACCACGTCTTTCAACTTCACGTATACAAGCGCTTATTATGAATGGAATGTCACGTTTTTCACGCCTATAAAGGATAACAAACAAACGACAAAATTCAAAAAATTATCAATATTTTAAGTTCAAAAAATACTCACTTCAATACTTGATTCATTTTTGCACCAAATAATGCTCCTGGTTTTGATGTTGGTACACGACGTAATGTTACTTCACCAGGAACAAAACGTAAACTTGTATTTAATGTAATTATATCAGTCATTTTGATTGCTTTATTTAGTGGTGCTTCTTGTAGCCATGTTCGACTTAACTGCGAAATTTTTTAAATTTAAAAATAAATAAATAAATAAAAAATTAAACATCCCCAAAAACAATCAATCTTTATCAATTTACCTTCAAAATATGTTTTGCTTTTAGTACTGGACGATCCTGATGAGCCTCATATAATAATATTCTTATATTTTCACTTCCTTCTAATTCTAATACAAAACTTTCATTCCATAATGGACTAGTACTACGACATACCATTTTTGTTTTAGCTTTACGAAAATAATGACCATAAGAATCAACTTCAATACAAATATACATATCAGCTGGATGTTCTAATCCAGTTAAACCTTGTACAGTGAAATGTAAATCACCGACTAAAAGGCTCTCATCATGACGATTACGCATCAAATAGGAACCCATTTCAGTCTTAATACGGCTTTGCATTGCAAAAACGAATGCTTGTATTTCTAATGCATTTATTGTATGCGCTCCAGGAATATTACAAGATTGCTAAATGATTTTAAATTCAAAAGATTAAATAAAAAATCAAATACACATACACACGTATACAAAACATTTACCTGTAATGAAATAATCGATTCAATCCATTGTGTCCTTTCAAAATCTGAACTTAAGAAGAATGTTATTGTTTTATTTGCTGACTTATTACCAATTCTAAATACCAAATTTGGTGATGCTAAAACCAATTGTGCTTCTAATTCAGCTAATTTTCTACGATGTTTATCACCAATACGTAAACCATTCGATTTTGGTTTTTTATCATCTTTTTCTTCCATTAAAATTTGATCTCTAACCGTACATGCTTGTGATTTTAATTGTAATATATTAGCTGGACTTGATTCTTTTAATTCAGTTGTTGTATCCTCTTCAAATACTAAAACATCTTTTAATGGTATAAACCATTTTAATTCTAAATCAAAACGATCACGTCCTGGTTTATATTTGGCACATGCAATAACATCATTAAATAAAAATAAATGTCGTAATTTACGATGTCCATCGACTAATTCAACAATAAATGAATTTTTAACCATACGACGTAAATTTTTATTTGATTCACTTGGTAAACGTTGACTAACAACATTAAATTGTTTTAAAAATACATGAATTGTTTTTTGAGCTTGTCTTAATGTTTGATGATCTGGATGTGTTGGTGGTGTCTCATTTAATAAATCATTAAAAACTAATGCATTTATTTGAACTCTTGCAACTGGTTTATGTAATAAATCTTCTAATGTTAATGATTGTTCATTTTGTAAATTTAATATTATTGTTGATACAATTTTTTTAAATTGTGGATTATTTGATGAACATTTTTTAACAGTATCAATTGCTTGACCATAATTATGTAAAAATGAACTATATAAATCAACAATATCAGCAAGACGTTTAAATGCATCGCCAACAAATATATCACCAGTTTCATTTTGTTGTAATTTCCCTTTTAAATCATTTATAAATTCTGTATGAGCTGCATGAAGTTCATCAATTTTAAAAAATATTGTATTCTCTTCATCTTCTTTTATCACAGGCTGAGATGTACCTAATGTTGCATGAATTGCTTTTTTATACTTAAAAATAACAAAAAATGAAAAATTACCAAATTATTTACAAAAAGAATCCTTGAAAAAATTTTTAAATTACTTACTTGCATCATTTTATTTAAACATTCAACATATATTGTTTCACTTTGTATAATACTGCTGAGAATTGAACGAATTTTTGTTCCTCGTAAGTTTCCAGATATCTGAAAGGAGAAAAAAAAATTAAACATTCAATCATGAAATTTTCTACAATGAATCAATTAAAACGAAAAAGCGTTGAAAATACAACAAAACTAAGGTATAAAAAAAAAGTATCTTGTGACACAATTATTATCCAAATATCTTATTAAGTTAAACATTCTGATAAATGTTAGATTTAGATATCATGAAAGATATCGTGTTACATGCAAAAAAATTATTATTACTATCAAGTAGGAAGTTTTTAATTGTTTAAGCACCAAAGTATTTCAATTTAAAAAAAAATAATAATAATAATTAAATTACTTTTGTTCCACTCAATAATTTTTTTGATTACAATAATCTGGTGAATTCTTTTACATCGTTGAGTAACATTTACATTGTAGATTCCTAATTAATTATTATTTTTTAGGTGTTACTTTTTTTTCAAAATGGGGTGATTAAAGAATCATTATTAAACCAATTTAAAAAAAAAAAACTGATCACCAAAACTGATATCTTAAAAATTTTTGGTTACACGAAATATCTAATTCAAAATTTTTAATGTGGAAGAAAAAAAATTAATTGAAAGCCAAAATTTAAAATTCAGAACATAAAATAGAAGAAGATTTTCTAAGTTCTAATGGTAAGTTTACACAACAGGTGTTTTCGAAAATGTAATGATGCTGCCATGAAACACAATTCAGCTTAAAATCTCATTACAGCAGCATCACTGCATTTTCGAAAACACCATTTTTGAAATCTGGAAAACAAAGTCTCATGTCGTGTAAAATTACCATAAGGTTTTGTTGATAAGAAAATTGGTGATATTGATCTTCCGATATTCTTTATTTTGAAATTTCGTTAAAAAAAAATAATAAATGGAAAAACGAAAAATTAAATTTTATAACAAAAACATTCTAGAACATATTTTCAATATCTGTGAATTATTACACCACAATAATATCGCATTAGTTATGCTTATCAGAATGCCTACAAATAACCATTAAACATTTTATCTATTATTCATTATTTTTATTTTTTTATTTATTTTTTTCTTTTTCTACTTTATAACATGTTTCTTTTTATCTGTATATTTTGCTATCATCGTTATGACTTAATAAACATTTTTTTTCTCTCCTGATAATGTACATCACAGTAAAATAATAACAAAAATAATAGTCAAAGAACCGTGCCCAATGTACATATACATATTTCTTTATATAATTATATATATATATATATATATATATACATACATATATAAAATTACCCTTCATATACGCGATAAATTTACATGAAATTCATCAAAGCAACTACTCAAAGTTGGAGTCATAACAGTAATATTATGTGCTTAATAATTGTATCTTTTTATTATGTATCTAAAAAAAAAAAAACATAAAATAAAGCAAATACAAAAGTTTTAATAACAAGCATTTGCAAATAAAATAAGCAAGTAAAGTACATATACATATATACCGGTAATATCACAACTTGAATACGAAATTAGACAGGTGACTACTTCTAATATTATTCATAATGTGCAATGTTGTGTAGTAAGTATAGTTAATATATTTTTTTTATTCTTTTGATGAAATACTTACTACCCACACATAATTATAATTTGCTCACACAACAAATATTATAATATTATAATGTGACAGAGAGGGAGGGATTTTTATTACTTTGCTAATGTTTATCTAATTCTAGACCATATCACATTTATGTGTGATATGAAAAAACCAAAGAAATATATACATAGAAATAGAAAATATAATCATTAGACGAATTAATAAAAAAATAATAATTAGCTATTTACATTTATAACAATATTACAATCACCACATGTCGAACAACAACAAATTTCTAAACAAAAAACAGGCAAAAAATGCCCGCATGAAAAAAAAATCTAAGGAGCCATGATTTTCAACGATAGAGAAAATTTTCATATAAAAAAGGATCCACCCAAAAAAAATGATATTCCAATCAGTCTGACTGTAGCTTAAAAATCACATCATTTATTATTTTCTTCGGGTATTTTTCCCTTTTTTTTTAAATTTATTCAAACTCACCTTTCGTAAGGTTCCTGGTGTTTGTTGTGATGCCTGTTCATCGTGTGAAATTGCTCTCATTAATGCTGGTGCGTCACATTCACCATCACTATCAATTGAACTAGATCGAGTTTCATTACTTTGTCTGAAACAAAAAAAAAAACATAGAGAAAATATGACAAAAAACTTGCAAAAATTTTGGGAATTTTTTTATGCATTATTTAAATTTTTTTTAAATTTTTCTAAAAAAAAAAAACAATCTACAAAAGAAATTACAAACATATATCTATCTATCTATGGAGTCGTTGATACTTACTGCAAAAAATAATCAATATTAACATAATTTGAACTACGTCCTGGTGATTCTGGTTCTAATACACTTGTTTGACTGCTCATATGACTTCTAGGGTGTGCTGGCATAGGTAATGTACTTCCAGCTGTTGATAAATCATCACGACTTGATGTTGAACCTGTACCACCTGGTTTTATATATACATATTCACCATCACCATTATCCATTGGTACTGTATCATAATATGGTTCATTTTCAAGTGTTTGAATTGCTTTCGTACTATCTGAACTAAGTGATGAAATTGATTCATAACTTTTAATCTAAACGAAAAGACACAAGAATACACAAAAAGAAAAATAAATCAAAATAAACAAGATAAAATGAATTTAATTAACACAAATCAAGCAGCACAATTATAACTTTTACGTAAAAGGAAACCAGAAGAAAAGCAAGAGAAAAAAAATTACATACTTGATTTGCTGTTAGTTAAAATTTTATTATTTGTGTTACTCACGATTTCTGATATATTTCCTTGTGATGCTAATGATTCTTTTGAGCCAACACTCTGTAAACTTGTATCATTTATTTTACCATCTTTTTTACCTAAACTTCCAGTTGGACTATCGGTACCATGTCTTGCATTATTGAATTTATTTAAACTTCCTGTTGGTGAAATGCCCAAATTTGAATTTGTTGTTACTGTTGTTGTTGTTGTCGTCTTTCCCAAGCTTCCAGTTGGACTTTGATTGATACCTGTTACACCGGTAGCCTTCATTGCTGACTCTGCTGTACGTTTTGTTTTCTCAAGACTTTCAGATTTTCCTATTTTACGACCAAATTCTTCAGTTAAATCAGCATTATTTTTTAATATTTTATTCATTTCTGGTGTTGTCTTACGGTTAGCTGCTAATGATTTAGCATCCAATGAATCTGATGATTTTTGACGTAATATATCTGATGGTTTTATATTACGTTCAAGGGAATTTGATGATAAACTATCTGTAGATGCAGTTGAAATACCAGTACCATCACGTTTTGTAATTGAAGTTATAGTTGATGATGGTGATGATGATGTTGTTGATGTAGTTGATGTAATGGCAGATACAGTAGCAGCAGCATTTGGTACTGTAGGTGGTTCCACACGACGTACATACTTTGGAGGCGGTCTATAATTGTATAAGTGTGTAAATTATTAGAAATAAATAGTACACATAAGAAAAAATAAATAAATATCATGTAAAATATCTTAAATCTTAAATAAAAAACAATGTAATGCAAAAGAATTTGCAAATTTCATCAGTACAAAGAGATTTTTTTTAATAAATTCAACAAATGATATGTAATTTTTTCAATTAGATACTTATATCTTTTTATTAAATACATATGTACATACATAGCTTTACACTATGCACAGTTATAAAGTGCTTAACAATATAAATTCAATTTGTATTTAATTAATTTTAAAAATACGTGTGTAATATATGATATGTATACATACATCTCCTACATACATTTACATTCAATTAACATACATAATAAAGAATTTTTTATTGTGTATATCAATAATAAATATACAATATGATGATATGATAGAGGCACAAAGAATTAAAATTAAAATGCAAATAAAAAAAATAAAGAGGAATACAAAAAAAAAAAAAAAGGTCGGTTGAACGTAAGTCGCAAATTTAATTAACGTATAATAATAATTTAAATCGTTATTCAATGCCACATTTTCAAAAGAAATGATGACTCGTGCAAAAATTTAAAAAAGAAAAAAAAAATGAGGTACAACTTAAGAATAGATACTTTGTTTTGTTCGGCTGTTTGCTTGTTTTTTTTTTCGTATTACATTTTTATACCAACGGTTTTTACATTATTATTATTTTCTTCTTCTTATAATTTTCCTTAAGCTATAAATAAATTTCTATTATGTCAATAGTTTTTCTTTAGATACAAAAGATGAATATAAGAAAATAGGAAGGAAAAAATTAAAAATGAAAAAAAAAAAAAACTTGAAAGGAAATCTTCACAATAAAAGGGGGTTCACAACGGTAAACAAAGAAAGGAAAAAATATGTATAAAATATCCTTTAAAACTATACACATGTGTGGATATAACCTTGTAATATTATGTAAGTTTTATGAAAATGTGTGTAATGGGCCAAGGTTTTTACATTTCAAATGATTTACATAAAATAAGAATTTTTTTTTGTGTTCTTCTATTCATAAGAGGAAAATTTGAAAGCTTTTAAAAGAAAAGAAAAAAAAAATGTTGATAATAACAGTTAATGATAATGTTACCGTATCATATTTAAAATGATAGGGTTGAAGATTGTTTTAGAAATAAAGGAACTTTTTTTTTCATTTATTTTTTGTATCTTTTTCTCTATTAAATAAAAAAATTAATTTAAAAAAATTCGAAAATGCCTATTATAGTACAAAAATTTATCTGTATTTTTTAATTAAGACGATTATCCGAATACTAAAGTAGGGTTTCATATAATAGTTTTCATTTGTTATTATTTGTGACATTTTCTTTTGTTAGATTTTTACATTCAATTAGTTTATCATTCTACATTAAATTCACATTGAGTTTATTGATCTAAATTCCTAGAATTTAAAATTTATACATATAAAGGGGTGGTGGTGTAAACAATATAAGAAAATTGACTCCAATTTAAAATTTGCATTTTACATTTGAAATTAATGTTGATTATCAAAAATCTACTGACTCTTTTACCATTTATCATATACATACATCGTAAGTTTTTTTTTTCCCTTAAAAACAAAAACTAAATCTCATAAAATTCTATTCTTGAATATTAAATCGACATCATTATATTAGATTATTCTTTATGTAATCCATTATGAACCAAAAAAATGTATAATTTTATTCCTTACACGTGTTTCAAACCATTCAAGCTTAAATAAATTTTTTATTCAATTTATAAATTCACCTGTGTACTACTACAGTGATACAGATTGCTAATATATGTGTAACTGCTAAAATAATTTCCCTTAAGAATTTATCTTTCAACCTTGAAAGCTATGGAAAGAATGAAAAGAAGAAGAATAAAAAACGGCAAGATTATTATCCTTTTATTTTGAATTTCCTTACACCTTTTGAATATATTATGAGTACAACGTATCCATCAACTCAATCTCATCCACTCTATGTATATTTCTTTGAAAAAGAAAAAAAAAACTGTATGTATTAGGTGAGGTATCCATCATTCTCAATCTTTCTCACCTTTTTCCTCCATGTTAATTTACCTTTATGTATTTTTGTTTCCTTTTTATTTCTTTTGATTTTTACATTAATGTTATTTTGTTGGTATATTTATGTTTGCATAATAACATGTACACCACCCTAGAAACAGAAACTTTAAAAAACAATTTATATCTGATGAAGTTGATATAGTATCTATGTATGCAAAAATATAGATATATAAAATGAATGAAATTAAAATAAATCCTAAACTTAAACGAAATAAATTTGCTTTATTGCATATTTCACAGCTATAAAAGATGCAGAAGCAAGAAAAATGAATAACTGAATAAAAAAAACTTTGAAAAAAAAAGTGTATTAAAAGACAGAAAAACATTAAAATAAATCGTTCGAATGAACATTTAAATAGTAATTTTTACTTTTTATTTATCTTATGTATTTTTTCCTTCTACAAATTTTCGAAATATAATTCGTGAAAAAAACCTATGTTGTAATATGAGAATGTTTAATATTGGAGTAAATCTCAATTGTGAGTACAAACTAAAAACTAATAAATTTCAAACATTTCGGAAAAAATTAAAAAAACGCATTGTAGGTTGTAGTAAGTAAAAAAAAAGTCAATTGGATAACAACAATATTGGCTTTAGCGGTGTTAAAATGGAAGTGTCAAAATGAATTAACGACGAACAAACTATTAATGTAGGACATCAGAAAAAAAAAAGAGTAGATAGTTTAAGTATACATAAATATGGCGAACATTTCTATAAAGTGCTGATATTGTAAGTTTGTTATTAATACGAAAAAGAAAAGATAAAACACAAAAAGTCCAGTTTAAATATTATCTGCAAAGTCTACCTGGAATCTAATAATCTACTAAAAGTAGAGTACAAGAATAATAAAAGAAAAAAGGAGTAAAATTAGCTAAACTTATATTAAGCGGCTTAAACACAGGGTACATATTTTCTTATTTGAAGAACTTTTTTTTTTGTTCTATTTTTTGGAACTATAGATCAGAAAAAGTTAAAGTTTTCTTTAATAGATCACCTAATCAGCCAAAAAGGCTAAGGACCTATAACAGCTTCATTTCAAAACACTGTTCCAATGCTCAAAATTTTTCAAAAATTAAAATAGACTCAGAAAATATAGGCAGAAAAATATTACTGCTTGAAATTTTGTACATATGTATGTAGTTATATATTGTAAGTTTTTTATGAAAAGGATCAATCTTCTTTTTCAAATACATTCGAGAATCATTAGTGAAAAAATTTGAAAATCATCCTGTGTTTCAATGTTATATCAAGCGAACACATATCACATTACAAAATTTTAATATTATAAAACTGTAATAAAACCATATTTTAAATATAAATATACATATTTAATATTTTTCAATTATTTCATTGAATGAATGTAGGTACCCTACATGCTATTCAAAATTAAACATAAAAAGACTGACAATCTGATTTAAATATTGCTGCATTTTAAAACCAGTTCTCCTTTTAAATATTATTATTATTTTTTTTTTTTTGTTGTTCAATTATATAAACTAGTTGTTAATCTAAAATTTTACTTCAATATATTAGAAGATACATAGATAAAAAATTTGTTCATAATATTATAACGTTTACAAAAAAAAAAAAATATTGACAATATTGTTAGTAATTTTAAGACTACACAGTAAATGCATAATATGTAAATACAGATGTATCTAAAGATACAATTGCATTGGGAACATAATAATAATAATCATAAATATTATTTTTGCATAAACATAAAAATGATATTAAAACCATTAGATCCGGTCAATATAATACGGGAAAAAAAACACATCACAGCAGGAAAATTGAAATTAAGTATGGAAGTAATAAAGTTTATAATAGAAGTATTTTACTTGAAGTTTTTTCTTTTTTTCTCAATTTTAAAAACACTTATTTTCATTATAGATACTTTAAAGTTTCAAGTAAATATTTATTTTAATAATTATCCATCATTTCTTTACATTTAATAAGTTTCATTTCCATGCTTTAATAATAAACAATTTTTCTTTTAATATGATATCGTATCTAAATATTCAATCTAACTATATGTATAAATATATATTTTTTTTCATCGATAATATCAATTGAAATTTAGATATAAAAAGAATAATAACATTAATAATAATAATTTAAGCTTGTAAAAATATTTTTAATCATAATTTTTAATAAATTTTCATTTAGAGCGGTCTGTCTCATAAAAAATTGTTATACATGAATAAAGATGAAAATATATAAAAATATCTATGTACTTATGTAAGTGATATGTTATACTCATATGATTATATATTGATATTACATCTAGTCTATCTAGTTTGTGATATTTGCTTATATGCTTAAACATATTTTCTAGTTCTAGAGAATAAGAAAAAATATCAGGAAAAAAATATAGATGAAGCAAAAATTGAATCTATTTATGGAGCTGATGGTGATGGACCACCGCTGACATGTTATATATATATATGTAATAATGTATCTTGTGTATACTCTACATATATCTACATATATACGTAAATTTCATGTTGCATATATGCATAATGTAATATCATAATAACCTCTCCTGCTGTTGCTGTTTGTTATTAGAGTCTTGTATGCTGAGGTAATTCAAACAAGAAAAATATTATTCAATTTAAAAAAAAAATTTCTCTCTTAATCTGATATAAAATTTATTTTACTATCAGTTTACATATTTACATACAAGGATAAGTGTACACATGTATATGTTATGTACATATGTATATCAAAGTGTACTTGCATTTAAACTAGTTATATCTCATTACCCGTTCTCCCGAAAAATAAATTAAAAAAAAAAAGGAAAACGGTTTATGAATAGAACTTTCACCCTTCTATCTTCTCACAACATTTTCATCCTACAAATTTCTGCATATGACTTTAGATTGCCAAAGAAATAATTAAACAAAAATAAATAAAAAATTAAATTTCATATAGATTTAAAATCACCATAAACCATTATATTTTGCACGTATATGAACATCATAAACCCAGCCAAGAACAGAATTTAGAATATCATGCCATTCCTTGTGAAGATATCATAATGGTGGCCTGTTCTTGTCAGATTCAGATTCAGATTTTTTTTTTTTTTGTCACATATACATTTTTTTAGATACTTTGTATCTGAATCTGATAAAAATGATGAGATGTTTGTTATTCTACTACTATATGTTCATACATAAATTTGAAATTGAATAAAAATGCATGCATATCCGTCCGTTGTCGTCATCATTGTTGTCGTTTGTTTTCTGTTTCTGTTTCTGATAATTTGCAGATTTGGGGCAAGTATTTTTATTGAGCTCAAAAATAAGGAAGTATCTATATATACACATAGTACATATAATGTACATAACTCAAAAGTACACCGACATATATTATCTCATATTCATTTTTTTTTTTTTTTTAATTTTATTTTTATAATTTTTGCATTTATTTTTTTGTTTTGGTATTTTAATGTGTGCGCATATATGCATCGGTAACAAACATCACTTCACATAAAAGTATTTTTATAAAAAAGACTAAAAAGAGGATACAATTAGAAATGTTCAAATATAGACGACGACAATTATTATTTTAATGTTGAATATTTAACTAATTTTATAAAAGTATCTATAAATAATAAAGAAGGAAAAAGAAAATTTGCAGTATCGAAAGAAAATCTTATTTAAATATGCATCATCATCATCATCATCATCATCATCATCATCATCACCGTCGTTATTATAATTTTTTTGTTTTGTTCGATGAAAAAATTTTTCATTTCTCTTATATAATTAGAGTTATATATGTATTTCTAACACTAATAGTGCTTCTAAAATCATAATAAGAACACAGAAAAAAAAATAAATAAACAGAACTTAACAAGTACATATCTGTTGGCGGCCGGTTAAAAAGAAAACTTTGAGGTAAAGAAGAAAAAAAGAAATATTTTGCAGACATTTGTATTAATATTTAATTTAGAGCAAACATTTTGTGAGTACATAAATACAAAAAAAAATTTTTTTTTCACTATTTTTCTTTTGATTTGTGTGTTTTGATGATGACTAAATTTACCATAAAATATAAATTTACATATTTTTAGTCATATATGTATGTATACAATATTAAAAATTCATTTATTTTTTTTAATCATTTGCAAATCGAATTAAGGTCATATTTTATGGATTTTTAGTTTCTCATAACATAACACTAAAAATGTTTAATATGTTGCATAAATATAAAGTGAAAAAAAAATGGTTTTTTTTTCTCTTGAATTTTTCATAAAATTACGATTTTTGTAACATAAATCTTAAAAGTGGAATATAAAATGGTTGAGAGAAAAAAAAAAATGTTGACATAAAAATTATGAGAAATTGAGTCGTGTAAAAAGATTTGTTTAACGTTTATATAATACATTCAATTATGAATTGATTAATGATGATACATTGTGAGAAATTTAACAGTATTTAATTTATGACACAATCACTTATCTGCTTCTTTTCTTGTTAAATGTCTTCATAATTTCGTTCTCACAAAAAAAAAAAAAAAAAAAGTGAATAAAAAAGTTTTTTTCTTTAAATATCGATTTTTTCTTAGTCAAGATTTTTAATCTTTTTTAGATTAGAATTTAATACTTGGGAGAAAAATTTTTTTAAAACATCCTTGAATTAAAATTTAATCCTACTAAATATTAAAAGATTTTTTGGTATTAAATGATCCGAAATTTATTTTCTAATTTTTTTTCAATAAACTTTTAAGAAGGAAATTTTAATACATACATACTTGAAATGATTAATTTTGAATCCTACAGGTTATAAACTTTAACTCACTTGGGATTAAATTTTAGCACAAATTATAATTTTCAAGTTTTTTGTTTTGTATTTGTTTCTTTAATTTTTTATTGATGGAAAAAAATTGAATGTAATTTTACATTCAAACCGTGAACTTATTTTTGTAAAATAAAGATTTAAGAAAAAAAAAAAAGATTAAAAGTCAATTGAAATATTTCAAAACAAAAGTTCATTTTTCATCTGTTCTTTTTATGAAAAACACATAAAGTTTTGAAACAAACAAAAAAATTCTCTTCCTATTATAAATAAATTGTTTTCTAAATCAAATGACAAAAATCTCTACAATTCATTTAGAACTTTTGTAAATACAATAAAACATAGAATGAAACTTTTCTCTAAAATACACTTAATATGTTCTATGTTATATTGTTTCATTTAAGTTCATTGAACTCAATTCTTATCAATTAATATTGACTATTTGATATTGATGAACATACATATAATATTAGTTTCATATATGCACTATTATTATACCTATCATGTATACCACCCTTTCGACCCACATTTTCATTTCAAATTTCAACATAATTTTTTTTTATCTTCATGTATAAAAACAATTCATTTTTTCCAATGTTCTCATATGTGTACGTGTGTATTATCATATATACGAGTATTATAATGTGTAAATAGAACCCATATAGATGAGTATATAGACTACAATATGTTACAATATAATTCCTTCCTTTAAAAAAGGAACAATATAAATTTTCAATTTTTTTTTTCTCCTTTCATATTTTGTTGTCTCAAAGTTTTCAATTTATTGTTTTGAGTGTTTTGATGGTTTTTTTTATCAAAAAGAACAAAACAAAATTAAATGTTGACAACGAATTGAATTCGAAATACAAAACAAACAAATAAAAAAATATACATATATATATTTTAACGAACAAAATACGAAAAACAATAATTGTATGTTGTATTGTTTATTTGTAAGTGAAACTTTTGATACTATATTCTCTTTATTATGACAATAATACAACTATGATTATACGATATACTACATAAAGTAACTATTTTATAAAAGATACACCGCATCGTAATTCAGTTAGTATATAAGAACAAGCAGTTTTTAGATGTACATACATACGTATGTATATTTTTTATTTTACATATAGAAATGTTTCTAAGTTTCCTTCCTTTCCTTTTTATTAGAAGGTAAAATAACAATTTTTTGTTTTACTATTTTGCCGGATATTTTAACAAAAATACTCAAAAATGAAAAAAAACAACATAACGATTATTCAAACTTGATGTTCTTATACATTTCTATTCATAATTAGATATAGGTAAATAGTATCTCTTAAAATACAAACAATAAATTTACAAAAACAATTCACTCATTATTTTTTTATTTTATTTTTAGTTTCATTTGTTGTTTAAGGAAAAAGTTTAATTGGATTTCTTGTAATATCTTGATTGCATTGCAATGTTCTTTTCGAGTTTATAAAACATAAATGATTTTTAAATGAACATAACATGTTTAAAATACAATACAATATCGCTAGCAGCAGCCAACACCCTAAACGTACGTACATACATAACATATCATAATATATGAATTCATATAGACTACACTATAAAAAGCTATGACTAAACATATTTTAAAATTCATAAAGTTGTTAAAAACTTGTTCAAATAAAACACAATAATTGGAAAAAGCTGACTAAAGTTTTTTTAATTCTATGAGAATATTTTATATTTTCGAAATGAATAAAAGGATAAAAGTTTACTTTTGAAAATTTAAAAGGAACAAATATCTATTAAATATGGAAATTTATTTACAAATATTAAACTCTTGTGAGCTAAGATAATTTTAGTTTTGATTTTAGAAAGATTGAGTTGTGTTTTTTTTTTTTTTTGATTAAATTTGAAAAACGTGTTGTAAATATTCGTTTCCTTTCTAAGTAATAAAATTCTACTCAACAATATTTTGGATTTTGCTAAAATTTAAGCAATTACAACAATTTTTTATCAATACTATCAAATGACATTTTGGCTATGGTTTTTCTTAAAAAGTTTGTTACTGAATAATTTTAGAATAATAGAAATCTGTACACTAGAGTTAAAGTATAGGGTGTTTTCTAATCTCATGTGTGTTTAATAGTTTTGGTTTCAATTATGAAAAGTCGTACAAAAATTACTGAAACTTGTTCTTTTCGTTCTCTAACTCAAATTTTAGTTCCAGAATGTCCCTTAATAAAATTAACAAATACAATTCCAATGAAATACCAATTTCCTCGGTTAATTTTCAAAACTAATTAAGAAATATATTCTGAAAATCTCCAATAAACTGATATCTCTTACATGCATTATTTATCCATGGCAAATACGCATATTCTTAACAAAAGATAAATATCTCAATTGACTTTCCAATTAAACTATGTGTATCATAAAATTTCAAAAACAGAATTACTTCATTGAAAAAAAAAAAATAAATAAAAAAAAATAATAATAATAAAAATAAATTGCAAGTCCTTTATGCAAAATAACTTATTCAATTGCAAATAAGATAAGTGACTCAATTTGGAAACAATAATAATACAATTTTATTTGTGTATCTTTTTTTAGATAAAATAAATAAACTTTTATATCAATTTTTCATAAACAAAACTTATTATCTTTGATCAATGCCAAGTTTATTTGTTTTATTTGACTTTTATATTTTTCATATTTTCATTGTAATTTAATTCTTGAAATATATTTTTTTTGTATCTAGAATTTTTTGTACTTTTATTGTACGTGTTTATAGAAAATTATACACTGAAAATATTATTAAAAAGTTTTTTGTTCTGCTTGTTATTCCGTTCAATTATTATTTTTTTCATTTGAAATATCACAAATAGTTTGTTAAATGATAAAAAACATAAAAAGTAACTATAGCAAAATAAAAATTACAAAAACAAGTATGCATCCAATCAAATGGAATAATGTTCATCATCAGTTTAGTTTAACAATAAATGTAAATTATTATTCTTTTATTGTAAAAACATATTCATTGAAAAATGCAAAAAAGAAATATACATATATTACTTTTTTGTCTTGTTTTTCATGTAACTTCTCCCTTCTCAATAATATTTTTTTCTAATTTTTATATTAAGAGCATAAAGTAATCAGAATTCTGACTATCTTTATCATTTCATTTCAAAGATACAATATACAACACAAAAAACATATAAAATGTTAGTTAACATGAACACAACAACTACAAAAAAATAATCAAACAAAAATAGGCAAACTTTGTTGTATAAAATAAAAAAATAAAATGCTTTCTTTACACTTTTTTTTTTTAAACTTTTTCATCATTAAGAATTTAAATCTCGTTTTCATTTTCACATTTTTGTCATTCAAAAGATACAAAACAAAAATATTTTTGTTAACAATAGTATAGAGTACACAAGTGACAACAGTAACAGTATTGTATTCATCAGTTATTTGTCTTCATTTACACCCTCGACATACATTTTCTCTTTTTTCATATGAAAAATGACGATGATGTTGAAAAAAAAAAAAAAATAGAAAAGAAAATTATTTACTTTTGCCACTTCTAAAACTCTTTACAATTTCTTCTTTTTTTTAAACTTTTATTTTTAGTTATTTAGTTTAGTATAAACTGTAAATCATATTTTCTGTTTTCTGTGTATAGCTATTTTTAGTTTCCGTTTTAGTTAAGATTTTTTTTTATGTGTACTGTTATCAGTGTACAATGTTGTCATAACACGTAAAGAAATAAGTTGAAAAAAAAAAAGTTTTCACTTAAATGTTTCTAAAGATAAAATTTTATTTATATAGGAGTTTTTATTTTATTTCTACTCTTTTTTTGGTGTACAGTAATAAAATAAAGAAAAAAACAATAATAATAATCATTGACATTGAGAGGAGAAAATTTTATTTTATTTTTTTCGTATGTATTTACCTGAGCTGAATACACTAATTAGTTTGTATTTATGAAAATGATTCAAGCTTAAAATTCATCAAATAAAGATACTACATACTACTAAAGGTACTTTGTTTTTTGTGAATTTTTGAATTGTGATTATAGTTTTAATGATGAAATTTGGAAAACATTTTTTTAAATACAGAATTTTAATTACAAAATATTTAATTTCAAGTAGATACATTTTAATTTTGAATTCCTCTAATTAACTAGAAATTCTTTATAGATAATTTTCTATTGAAAAATGCTAAAGGAAGAAATTGTAAAAAAAAATGGTTTAAACGTTTAAAATTTTGCACAAACTTTTTTCTATCATAAAATTAGGTCATTTCTCTGATGACAGCCTCAGAATTGCATTCCTCATGAAATTACAGGAAAACGTAATCAAAGCTTAAGTAGGTTATGGCTCACTTAGAACTGCAGTGCCATAGAAAAAAATTGATTTTCAAAAATAATCTTTTATTTACCATGTGGTCACTATCTCTGCAGCTGACCGGCTCTTTTTAGAATAAGGAACTAGGCAAAGGAATGATTATTTTCCTCTCTAAAGAGGAAATATATCGATTGTCATGATTGGGAATATGTTCCGATTCTTAAACGAAAAAGATGGTTGTAGTCGATGTATTTTACCCTCGAATATATAATTTCCGTTAGATCCAAAACATCCATCTTGGTAGCAATTTGGTCTTCGGAGATCGTCACTAACCAACTTCATGTTCAGTATATTGTTCTCCAATATATGTACATATGAACATATACTTAGGAAATTTCATTTTTCAATTAATTTCCTCGGAATCATTCGATTGAACAAATTCAAAAATAAACCACATTAAAAATCGTTTAGAAAAAAATTTTTCATTATTCATTTCTGAAAATATCAATTAATATTTTTCAAAGTTTTAGCAACTTTTGAAAATCAATTAATTATTTCTCCATAGAAATTTGCCACTTTCAATGATTCAGAGCGTAAACTTAAACAAGTCTTAAAAATCTTTTAAAGAAAAAAAAAGATTTTATAGTAATTATTAATAAAAATTACACGTTATGAAATAGAATTTCATTTTTCATACATTTTTTCCTTTTCAATGATACGCCTTTTTTTTTAAACAACATTTTTAGGTAAAATTAATTCACTTTCTGTTTTTTTAGAGTATTTTTTTTTTCAACTTTTATTGTTGTGAAATCTATTTATGAAAAAATTGAATGAAATACTTTAGAAACATTTAGTTCAATAATTAAAGATCAAGTTCGGAAGTAAATTTTATTAAGTAAATTATTATTTTTAATTTATGTTTTTCTCCCTTCTACATTACCATAAATTACATAATCCCAATGAAAACTATTAATGCTTGACAAAATTTTTTGTATAAATATTATATATGTTAATTATTTTTTCGTTCCCCTTTGTTTACCAAAAAAAAAAAAAAAAAACTAAAAGCATTTCCTTCTTAATATTTTTTTCTTCATTGTTTAGTATGTGTGTGCGTTTAATATTTTGACCTAAATTTCTTGTTATTTGACAGAAAATAAAAACTAAACATCATCTAACAAAGCAAAAATAAAAAATAATCAATCGATTTTAATAACTTTTTGTTAGACTAACAGTTTTATAGATATTTTTCGATGACAGCCAAGCAATTAACTTAATTGCAATCTGACAACGAAAATGTCTAAAATGTTTCAAAAAGGAAATTAAGGAAATTGTTTGGAACTTCTACTTCTGAAAACAAAAATTTGTGTGTGTAAATCTGCAAAAATCTTTTAATTTGCTTTTTCTTTTCAGGTCAATTGTATGGAATAAGATCTTATCAAAAAAATTTTATGGCCTACACACAAAAAAAAAGTCCATAATTTACACATCTTGCTCCCATTTTTTTTTTTTTTAAATAATTAATTATTTAATTAAAAGAAAAACAACAAGAACTTCACACTATCTCATATACTTAATGCGTGCACTCTATTTATCAAAACCACTCCACATCAAACATAATTATGTTGTTAATTTAAAAAAAATGATAAATTGTTTGAAGGTGGTAGATAGGTGTACAGTAATGTGGTCAAGTATAAAAATCGATTCATAAATAAATCATATGTATTCGTTTTAAAAAAAATAAAAAAAAACTCAAGAAAACAAAAGCAACATGTATGTAATTAAAAACTCCAATGTAACATGTTTTTCTAAACATCATTTTTCATAACACCTACTTACATTTTTAAGGTGCGGGTTAATATCCTATCTAATTTTGTTGTTGCTGCTGTTTTTTTTTTTTCTTCTCTAAATTATAAAATATGCTAAATTATTATAATAACGTATTTTTTCTTTAGATAGTTTAGACCGTTAGATACCGGAATTTCTTCCCTTTCTCTTTCAATTAAAAATAATACTTTTGGACTACAAGTTTTTTAAAACGTAAATCATTTATTTGAATTTCATAATGAATTATTTTGTTTTTGTTTTTTTTGTATCTATAGCAGCATTAGTTGAACAGAAAGTTTAAAGTTTCAGTTTCATATAAAAATTATGTTGTTGTTTTTTTTTTTTTTTTTTTTTTTTTTTGTATCTAAAGATACATTAACATACACAATGCTAATAATAATCAAAATAATAACAAAATATTTATGAACTGGACTGGTTTTAGATAGGCTAGCTAAATAATCAGACGACTGAGTGAATTTTTTTGTTTTTATTTTTAGTTTTTAAATATACAAACAGTAATCGTTATAAATGAAAATATAACAATAACACAAGTACTTAGCTTTATTATAAAAAAAAAAAAAAATTAATAATAATACAAGTACATATCATAAATGTATTCAGTATGAAAAATATTATGTTAAATAATGACCATCACGTAGCAGCATACATTTTTAATATACATATGTTATGAAATTTAATGTTATTTTCATTTTCATTTTGCTTGCTTCATATTCACACAATATGCTCTATGTGCACATATGTTTATCTTATGTTATACCTATGTTTTTTTTTTTTCATATCATGTTTTTATAATGAAAAAAATATATATATGTTATATGTACATAAATATATTTTTGTTTTATTTTTAACACATTAGCAGTTTTCTACCACATACCTAAAAAATTAGTTTAAAAGTTGTATACTCGTACATACATATATATGTACAATGTACATATGTATATGAAAATGCAGTCACACTCTGGAGACATACCCACATTTTAAAAACAACATAGAAAAAAAAAGTTATAATAACAACTTTCACCTTGTTTTTTTTTTTTTTTTGTATTTAAAATGATCGTTAACTTGAATATTATATTATAGACTACATAATGACTGAAGCCAGAAAAATCATAATAATAATAGTTAATGTTTTTAATGATAATAATGGTAATAAATGAAAATATAATTTTTATGAATGATTTTATTTCATTTCAAATTGACTCTATTTTAATATAGACAAAAAAAAAATGTAATTAATAAATGCGCTTGGTATTTAATTAGAAATGAATTTTATGTTAACTAATAAAATTTATTTTTGGAAAAAATTATTATTATTTTTATTGTAAGTGCAATTCGAGGTTAACAAATTAGTTTTTCTTTTCTTAAAAATTTCAATTTTTTTAAAATTTAATTCAATGTGTCTTTTCATACCTGGGCACAAAATTTTTTTCCACAAAAAAATGTATGATATGATATGATTGGAATGATTAAACTTTGAAAAAAGAAAAATGAGTGGGATTCTATTTTCTAAACTCTAAAAATATATAAATTAGCAAAAAAAAACTAATTAAACCGTAAACAAAGGGTCTTCTCCTACACACCAACTGCCTTTGCATATGACTTATTTAAAACGCTTATAAAAATTCCGATATAACCTTTTATAGGAACCTTTAGTACCTCTAGTACCTCTAGTACCTTTAGTACCATATTTCCTTACACTCAAATCCTCAAACTCATACTTTTGTCAAATTGATAAAAATTTTTAGCCTGTCTGTACCCGGTTATTCCAATTATCATAAGTTGAAAAGTTAATGGTCATGTATACAAACATTTTGAAAAAACACAGATGATGATACTGAAAATTTTTCTCTTGTACCAAGTTCATATTTTTCTACATTTTCACTATAAAAAGAAAAATAATAATTTATACATTTTTAAGTATTTATTGTATTTCTGATATTGTTAAAATATGATAAAAATTTTACTTCTGTTCAACAATAAATATGAGAAAATATGTATGTTGGGTACATAAATAATTTTTTAGAAGTTACAAACATATATTCAGAGATGCTGTTGTATCTACATGAATAATAATTTACCATGAAACAACTCGTAATAAAAAATTTATATCTTAAATTATGGTAATTTAAAATTTAATGCAACATTCATTTTAGGAATGTTTTTTGTTTTTTTGTTTTTAGTTAAATGACATAATTTGCAATTTCAACCAGAAAAAATAAGTACTCAAACCTCTTGATTATAATTGAACATTTTTTTTTTCTTCTATTTTGTAATTAAACTATGTATTGTGATTCGATAGTACATATTTAAATTACTTTTATATAATTTTATTCCAAGAAGAAAAAAATATAATTGATATTAAATAAACAATGTTTCATTTTTGAATTATGTTCATTGTAAAAATTTTTTTTATTTATTATTGGCATCAGTTCACTGAATTGCATTTTTTATTTTTCATTTATTATTTTTTTCTTTTCTTCTATGTGTTTCATCACTAATTGTGTGTATGTTTTTTTCATTTTACATGTTATACATATGTATGTATTTTTATATCTGACGGTGTCATTATATTATTTCATGATCAACAAAAAAAAAAAATGAATAAGTATTTAATCGATTTCATATCCATTTTTACAATTGAACATTAAGAAAAACAAGTATAAAACACCTTTTGGTGTGTATAATCTCACATATACATACATATATGTAATGCAATTAAAAAATAACAACACGAAAAAAAAAAAAACAAAACAAAACTATTTTACCCCGGAATCGATCAAATTCAAATAAATACATAGTAATAATGAATAACAAGTTTTATTATTTTTTAACGTAGGCATTATGAATGCAAGGTAAGAAAATGTTTTTTAAAAAAAAAAAAAATAAAATCAACAATTCAATTTGTATCGCATGGACGCGCTTCAGGAGAAAGTTTTTTTTTTATGCTATGTAGATAGTTGGGCTGGTATAACATGCGTCTGTTTAAAATGCGTACGCGCTTCAATGACCGCCAACGCAAAAATAAAACAAAAACAACAATTATAATTTTTCTGACTTTTTCAATGATAAGAAACATCTAAATTTTTTTTTTTCGTTTTTTGTTAACCATACCTTTAAATATTTCAGATAATTTATAAAATGGTACCAAAATATCGACAATTTCAGTTAACCATTCGAGAAAAAAAAAATGAAACCAAAAAAACAAAAACATCAATTAAATACAAATGATATTCCACCTATTGCGATGCTATAGCAACAATCTGTATTTTTAAACTGTTTAACGATTGTGTTTGAACATTAATTTAAGTATTCGTTACAAATTTGAATTAATTCATCGCTAAATTAAAAAAAATGGGCGATGAAAAGCATAAATAAAACATGCATATTTTAGTAAGTGTTATTAAGGCACGCACATACAATGTAGATAGTTAATGTTTTTATTTTGGAAGTTTTTATATCCTTTTATTTCCTTTTTACAGATAATGAAAAATTTATGTATTTAAAAGAGGATGCCAAAATACAGCAAAATGAAGCATCTCAACTATCCTATTAAATTTTAATGGATCCTGTAGTGGTATTGTTAATTTTTGGAAAAATTAGAATAGTTAGCGTCATGCTTGTCCTCTAGATTGCAAATTGTATGGTAGACTGATTCTCTTATACATATGTACAAAGTATTTTTGAGAAAACTTTCTAGCTTTTAGACTGTGTGTCAAGTCAAACAGCATCCACTATATAATATTTGAAAAAAGAAAAAGGCTAAGCCTTAATTCACCCTAATCTGTTTTAGAATACCCTGTCTATATACTGTATTAAATGGAATATCATGTAAAGTTGTGACATTTTTTTCATGTGACTTATTAAACGATGAGTCAAAAAATATTTTTCTCGACTTAATAAATCAATTATTCAACGATAATAACGAACGACAATAAAACTCTTTTTTCTTTTTTTCTTTTTTTAATGAAAAAACAACAATAATTACGATTGTTGTAATGTAAGTACTCTTGTTTGATTAAATTCCTGTGAAATAATTCAAATGTATCGGTTATAGATGACCACTTCATGACTATTTAAATATTTTCTTTTTCACATTCATCAGTTCATCACTTTCCACACTATTCATTCTCTCTATCAATTTTCTTTTAACTTCCCCATCAATTGTAAAATGTAATTTTTTTTTCTTCTTGACATTGATGTTATGCAAGAAAAAAAAAGTAACAAATCAAATGAAATTGATATTAAAATAATTATGTATGTATGTAATTGCTTAGTTGTTGAACAATATGAATTTGAGCTCTTTTTTTAAAACATAAACATTATAAATTGTGGCGATAACATAATGGTTAAAAATTGTTATATGTTCATCATGGCTATAATCATGATGATGATGATGACGACGATGATGATGATGATGATCATTAAAAAAAATGATGAATTTGATTACAATGGTATATTGCTTACGTTGAACTTTCGCTTTTCAAATTTATTATTATTATCATAATTATTTTATAAATTCAAACTTTTATATTTTGTATATAACTCATACTTTAGTATTTGATAGTTTTTACTCTTTTTTTTTTCAAATAAGAAAGAAAGTGTGACGAACTTTTAAATTTACAGTTAAAATGAAAATGAATGGAAAAATTTTTATTTATTGATAACAATTTTTTTTTTCATTCAAAAAATTTGAAATTGTAATAAAAAAAAAAATACATACATATATGTATAAATAAATAAAATATACACCAGTTTATTATGATGGGTTATGTTATTTGTTTAATTAAAAAAAAAAAAAAGTGAAATAATTATAATCATAAATATTCAATGTTAGAAAAACAAAAAACACACAGATTTTCATTTCAACAGAAAGTTTTCCACTTTTCTCTGTAGGAGATCGTATATATTAATTTTACATCAAATTACATTTTTCTTGTTTTCTTTTTTTTTTTACACAATTAAAAATAAATTATCACTGTTTTACACAATTTTTTTCGCAATTTTGATTTGAAAAGTGCAAAAATAAAGGAAAATTTTTAAAACAATCATAATTACAATCTAAATGAAAATAATAAAAATAATATTAAGAACTTGAGAAAGAAAGAAAAATTTTCTGAACAAAGTTTTTTTTTTTTTTGCATAAATTCTAAGACGAGTACCAAAGTTACGTGATATTTTTTGCACAATTTCATTTTTTCATCCTTTTTATTATTTTTTAAAATTCTTGTTCAACTGAAGAGAAAAATTTTAGTTTTTAAAGGCTTGAAAAAATACTTTTTTTCCCTTATTTTTTCAATTTTTTTTCCCCGCAGTGCAATTGCTTTTTTTCACTTTGAATTGCTGCAATTTAAAATCTCGACATCTCTGGAATTTTTATGCATTTCATACAAAACAGTTTATGTACGTGAACTTAAATTTTTTTTTTTTTTTTTTTTAGTTTTGGTTCAACTTTTTAATTTTTTATTAATTCACAAGAAAATAAAAGAAGAAGAAAAAAAAATTATTCTGCAAAATATTGGAAATTCTTTTGAATTTTGCAGTTTTTCAATTTAATTTTCTTTTTTGTTTTTCATTTTTTTGATTGTTGTTGTTGTTGATCTTTTTTTGTATTTAGAGAACAAATGAAAAAGTTTTTCTTGAAAATTATTCTACCAAAAATAGCTTCCATTGAATTTCCTGCTTTATTTTCTTATTCTTCTTAATAAATATTTAACTTTTGAATTGATTAAATTTGCATTTTAATCGAATTTAAAATTTTGCTATGAGAATGCAGATTAAAAAAAAAAACAAAATAAAAGAAAAAACTTTTAAATTCAAAATATTTTTTGATCTGTATTCTCATTTTAATGCGGTAAATCTCAAAAGCTACTTTTGAAAATTAATTTATTATTTTAATTTATGTTTGTACATTTATGTATTTAAAGAAATTTATCCAAAGTAGAAATATTTAGAAATAAAAATTAATTTTGTTTTATTATAAAAAAAAAAAAAATAATTAAAATAAATAAATACAAATTTATTACAGAATTTAAAAATGTGTTAAATTTATTAAAAATGCGAAGTCA
Organism: Bombylius discolor; assembly: GCA_939192795.1. NCBI lineage: Eukaryota > Metazoa > Arthropoda > Insecta > Diptera > Bombyliidae > Bombylius > Bombylius discolor. Next base: position 48,286,448 of record OW584240.1, on the reverse strand, counting down.
TTGAAAATAAATTTATTTTTTTTTTGTATTATTTTTGAATTGCATTCCTATGAAATCTAATAAAGACAAAAAAAAAAAATAAATAAACATTTCTCGTCTTTTAAATATAAAATTTGCGACAATTTGTCTATCGTTAACCCATGCCAAATTATTTTGATATTTCGTTTGAAAATAATAAATTAATTGATTTTTTGTTATATGTACATTTATTTTGAAAAAGTAAAACCTATTGAACAGAAATAAATCAAAAAAAATTCATGTCTAAAAAAAAAAAGAGAAAATCAACAAAAATTCACATTTACATAATCGTCATCGTATTTCTACTCGTTTATATCAAATACTCAAACTAAATGGAGCAGCATAATACAAAATCAATTTTCCTCGATTACATTGAAGTGTACCTACTATGGAATTGACACCTTTTATGTCGGTATATTTTTTTTAATCAAACGCTCAATGTTTATATACAATACTTACGGTAACATGTTTTATTTTTTTATTTATTTTTTATTTTTCGTTTTACATACGAGTACCTATATATTTTTTTTTTTTTTGAAATTTTTAACAAGCATTCAACAGGAATATTTGTTTTCTTTTCTATGCTTATTTTTCATTCAGGTAATATAAGGTATAGCTTTGTATTCAGATTTTATATACATATATGTAAATCGTTTTTTAATGTAAAAAGTCTGTATAACGTGTGTGATAAACCCAAAGAAATAATATTAATGTAAATGTATATAAAGCATACAGATTACAGTTAAGGTAAACATTACCTATACCTTGGTTTACTTTTTTATTGGTTTATTGTTATTTTTTCTCATCCTCACAACAACAACAAAAATAATTTCAATTTCATTTTTCGCTTCAATTCATTTTCTATTTATGTATATGCCAGAGACAGAAAAGATATTGTAATATTAAAATTGGAGCTCTTGTTGTAATTGAATTAGACCAACATAAATACAATAAATAGAATAGATAATTGAACATCATACTTGGCCTTCATCGACCTAACCACCTACCTAAATTTATTTATTTTTTCTGTTATATTCTATCATTGATTTATACTTTAATCGTTCCGATTTTATGTGTAATTTTTACATAGATACAATAAGATTTTTTTTTTTTTTTTAAATATTATTCATAATTTTATCATCACGTCTGTGTTTTTTTTTTTCAATGTGAGAAGTTTATTTTTAAAATTCTGTCAACACTTTATCTCATTTTATCAAAAACTTGAGTTAATTGAAAACTTCAAGTCCTTTCAGTGTTATTTACAACAGACAGACATTTTGAAAAATAAGATGGAAAGATTTACTTTAGAAAAAAAAAAACAGGAAAAAAGTGAAGTGAACTATTGTTATGAAAATTTGTATTTCGAAATTGAATCTCTCATTTACGTATATACATATATGTATGTGACATGTTTCACTATACATATTCATATTCATTTCAGCTAAATAATATAAATCTAAAGATATCTAAATACATACACATGTGCAAAAATATCTGAATATATTTTAGATGTCCAAGAGATATTTCAATAGTTATATATGTAAGTATACATACATGTCCAATATTTCCTGTTAAAACAAAATACTTTCATGTTACTGGTCAAAATAAATATTTGACTGATACATATTGTGGTGTTAACAGCAAAATGTACTTTTTATTTATTTTATTTTTTTTTATTTTTCGTTTGTTTGTTAGAATAGATACGTCCACCATATTCATAGAATATGTTACCTTTGTCCACATGGACATGGAAAAGGTAATTCTAGTTAAATGAAGATTCATCACACGTTTTAGATTATTTGATGTCCGTCAGATAAAAAACAAACAAACGAAAAAAAAAATCACATTATTTTGAAGTCCAATATCAAAATACACAAACATAAAAAATGGAAAAGAAAAAAAAACGAAATAAAAAAGTAATGATTATATAAACGAATAAAGAATGATATCATTTTTGGGTATCATATTTTTGCTGACAAACGTCATTTCATTTTATTTTTTTTATTTTTTTTTTCTATTTTATTTATGTAGATTTTTTGTTTGTTTGAAGTTTTGAAATGTTTTTTCTATACAACAAAAAAATTAAATTGAATCTTGCAGAGGATGATGATACGATGCGAAGTGTTAAATAGAAATTTGCATTTAAATGAACAATTTTATTGTATTACACTAAAACTGTGGATTTTTTTTTTTTTGCAAAAAATACAAAAGATAAACACGAGAATAAATTTCATATATGTAGCTACTTTAAAACTTTGAAAATTGTTTATAAATTCAAAAAAAAAAACAAATCTTTTATCTCAAATTTCCACACATCAGTTTTCTGTTGGTTACTTTTCTAGACATTATGACGCATTTATTTGCACTTTAAATACAATTTAAGTATACTTTCATTTTCATTTTAGGAAGGAAGTTCCAAAAAGTTTTTCGCTCCTTGCTTTTTTTCTATATTTTATTTTCAAAATTTAAAAGACAGAAGAAAAACTAAGAATTTTAAATGAAAAATATCATTAAAAAGCAAATTGTACCATTTTTCTGTACAAAAGGAAATAATAACTATGTCCGTGACTAGTATGTGGTGGAATTTAGAAAAAAAAAATTTGCAATATTTTCTAGATATTACACAGGATATGTGTTAAAACTCAATTTATATGCTGAGTCTAGAGTCTAGACTATACGACAAACTTTCTCCATAATTCATTATGATTTTTTTTTTTCATTTCACTCTGATGAAAAAAAAAAATCAAAATAAAAATAAAATCGGAATAAAAAAAAACTTTTATTTCTTCTTGTAAGTGCCTTTATGTGTTATTCATTCTAAGACCAATGGCCGTTAACTAATCACGTTATGAATTCATACATAAATAATTTTAGTTGTACATACAGCGTTTTTGATTTCCTTTTTAAATTAAAAATATTTTTTTTAAAATTTTTTTTTTCAAATGCATTTTTTTTTAGTTATTCTTTAACAAATTCACAACAAAGAGACCATTCACCTCCTCATCATCATCAATATCGTCATCATCATCATGATATTAAGAAAGTTGATGCATTCGAGTCATGCCTGATCAATTGGCTGACGAACTTCATATTTAAAAAAAAAGTTTTATAGAAAAAAATTAAAAAAGTGATGAAAAACAATATATGCAAACAGGATAGAGAATCAGAATATGTTATATTCGATATATAGTTAGTTATATGTATTTAGTTACATTATAATATTCCTCATTTCATAGTATGTACAAGCAAAATGAAATTTCAACTAAGTCAAGTCTCAAATCATCCACCCACAATCATAGGCTTGCCAACATTTTTAACAACACATGAACTTTTTTTTTCTTTTTTTTTCTTAAAATCTGTACACAGTTATATTTGATTTTTCCTTTTCATTCTTCTATTGTGTACATAAATATATACATACATATATTATATTTGCTTAGCGATATTGCATAAATTCAAAATGCAATAGAAATTTGCAAAGAAAATCAGGGAGAGTGAGTGGAATAGTCAAAAGGAGGTATGTATGTATTTTTTTTTTTTTGTTTCTTCTGTACAATCTACTTTGAAAGCCTTGTACGGCTTTATATCGTCTGGAGTTTTTAAAAGTAATTAAAGAAAATAAAAGAAAAAAAGAATTTTTTTAGGAGTTATCGTAGAAGATTATAATATTACGAATGTATATAAGCAGTTAGATGTGTCTTATAAAAATATTAAATATATACTTTACAATCATTATTATGTTGCTAAATACAATAAAAGAAAGAAATTAAAATATCATTTCTCTATTGCAACTAGCTTTATTGTCCGACCTCTTACATATGAACAATATTATCAGTCGTCATATCATCATATCAACACACCACACATTGTAAGTATTTAAATATTTCTATTAATGACAATTAAAGGCAACCAACCCATAATTAGCCAATTTTGACGTTAAAAAGATTCTGAAAAAAAAATTAAAAATAAAGTTACAAATACCAAAGAGAGAAAGGTGGAATATCCTCAAGACCGAATTACCAAAAAAAAACCACACTCAAATATGTTTAATAGGATCACAATCAAATTGCGTGAAATTTTAAGAGCTCTGTGATGTTTTTGGCACTGAAACCATCCGAATCCATTTGATAAAATTCTGAACTGAGGAATTCGGGTTGGACCCCTTATTTTAACGTGTTTGAAAGTTAAAAAGAAAATCTCATATACAATTCCATATATAAATATTTAAGTTATAACTAAGGAAACTTGTTTAAAATTTTTTTTTCAAGTTACTTTTAATATAAACGTTTAAAAATTGCATATGGTATTCTAAATGAGCATTTTGTTTATTGAAGTTTTGTTGCATTTTGCATTTATAATATTTCTTTTATATTATATTTGTTGAGTCAAAGTGTATAAATAAATACAAAAAAAAAAAATAATAATAAGTACATATTAAATTTCAATACAAAGAAGAGGTCATTATAAAAAAGTATCTACATATATAAAAGAAGAAAAAAAAGTCAAACTTTTTCTTTGTTACTTTTAAAAAAGGGTTCATAAAATTAACACAACGCAGGAAATATCGACAAACGAATTTATATTCATTTTTACTGGTGCACACCACAAATTGTTTCATATTTTGTAATACAATATCGATATATCCTTTTTGGTTTTTAAATAAAAAATATTCAAAAGAAAAAGCCAAATGATAAAAATATTCTGAAAAAAATAATAAATTTTCATGTACGCAGTGCTTGCACTCTCTATGATAAACGTGGTAAACAAGTGAATGACCCTCTCATTATCTGCTTACTTGGTTGGATGAATTTTGTTGTGACATATATGTACATATGTACCTATATCTATAGAAAAAGCCAGGTGCAAATAATTACCACTACATACTGCCTAAATAATCATTTTTATTTATCCATATGACATGGAGATATTTTTTTAAATGACAAAAAAAAAAAGAAGATAAATGCCATTCACATTATACTTTATTTCTCAAACAACTAAAAATATTTTAAATGAAATAAAAGTTGCATTTCCTCTTAGAAATTATTTAGTTATCATTTTCATGGAGTAGAGTACCCTTGTTTTCTACAATCATTTATTAATTAATTTAGATACAATTATGACATTTTCAAAAGAGAATACATCATCATAACACGAAATAAAAATACAATAAAATTAAATAAATTTGTCACAACTGTAATAAATTATAATTTATATAAAATGTCCAATTTTTATGATTTTTAACAAATAAAGAACCTTCAACATTAAGCAATTAATCAATGTTTGAGTATAATTAAACCAGTTTAACTCAAGCGAAATCAAGATTGAGAAAAATACTATAACCATGTTGAAATTGAATCTGATTTGTTCATTAAATAAAAAACAAATAAAAGTATAATATTAATAATAATGTCAATTTGTAGTTGTTGTGCCATCATTATAAAAAAACAGAATCAAGTCATCAGACATCTTTAATATAATTGTTGAACGTTGTTACTTTACTTTTTCTATGAAAATAAAGTAACAGACAATATGAATAGATGAGATTTCATCTTATACTCAAAAATGAAATGGCATGAACCATATTACGGCTATTAACAAGGACTTGGTATGTATACCAAGTAAATAATAAAAAATATACTGAAGAAAAAAAAATATAAAGAAAAACATATGTATGTGTATAATTAAAAATTTACCTTGGTGGTACTTTTTTCTTTGCATCTAAATTGCTAGTGGTGGTTGTTGTATTCTGTTGCTGTTGAAATGCCGCCATAGCAGAAGATATTGTTGATGATGGTGATGATGTACTCATAGCCGGTGACATTGGGGGAGCTGAAGGTTCTACATTATTACTGGTCTTTCTTTCAAAGCTGCTCAAAGTAATCACTTCACTTTCACTTGAATGCCGTTCACGTTCCCGTTGTTCTCGTTCATCATCTTTATCATTATTTATGTTTTCTTCACCACCAGCTGCTGTTACAGTAGATGATGTTAACCCTTCTATTCTAGAATTCTCTCCATTATCCCCAATACCGGTTGTTGTTGTTGTCGATGATGTTGATTGAGCATGTTTTACAGGTGTCACTTTTGTTTCTTTTACCTCAATTACCGTTACAAAATGTGAGGGTTGCTGTTGTTGTTTCTGGTCTATTGTAGATGATGTTATTGTTGTTTTATTGTCTTGATTATCGACAGTACCACAATTAATATTATTATTATTATTATTATTATTATTATTATTACTACTACTACTACAACTACTACTATTAGTGTTACTGCTGTTGCTATTATTGATTATATTTTTCTTTGCTGTATCTTCTATGTCTTTTCTACGGTGTAAAGTCAATTCATTGATACATTGTTGAAGTGCACCATTCTTTTGAATTTGTATATTTTTAAAATCCTTTTCAGTACCAGCATCCTTATCTTCATGTTCATCATTTGATTCACTTGTATTTGAACAACCACCACCTCCATTACTACCATTTGTAGTATAACTTGAATATTTGTTGCTATCACGATCTGTTTTATTTGTTGTATTCCCTTCACCAGATAAACGTAGAAGACCGCTCTGTATAAAAGGATAAAATAAAAACAAAAAAATTATAATAAGGCAAAAGAGAAAAAGGAAAAAAAAACCTAAAACATGAATAAAAAATTTTTAATTTAGCTTTACTCATTTTTTTTTTTTTTTTTGAAAAACAGAAAAAATTCGTAAGACTAAAAAAAAACCAATGATTAAATTCATGATTGCAAAATACATTGATGACGCTATAAAAACGACCACGGTCGAAACGTCCTACTCATTTTTAATCAATGTACTTGAACTTTTGCACATTTTACAATTCAACTTATTGAATATTTAATTTTTTTAATATTAATATTAAAAAAAATCAAGATTGCTGAGATACATTAATCACAATTTATTTGTAATTTGTCAAAAAATTATCCCTTTTTTTTATGACAAAAAATAAATAAAAAGACGTATAAAAATCTATCGTATTAAAAAAAAAAATTGTACACGCATTTACATTTATATGTGTGTATGTGTGTTTTGAAGGGATAAAAACAATTTAAAGAAAAAACAAAATATAATTAAAATCGAATTTATTAATAATTGATAATTCGACTTGAAAAGGGAAAAAATTAAGTTCTTTTTTAATTGTTTAATTCGTGGAATATCTTTTAGTTATAATAAGCATCAATTTCAATGGCAAGTTTTAAGTTTGTTAATTGTTTATTTAAAATTACTGAATTGGTAAGAAAATGTGTAAAATTAATTAAATATATTTATGAACAGCAGGATTCAATTATTTTATTTCTAGATACTAATTATAGCTATAGCCTCAATGTATAGTGGGTGTCACGATAAAAGTTTCTTTGTACTGGGTACAATATTTGCTTACTTATTAATAACAGTATCTACTATTGGAGGTAAATATAAATTTTTTTTATGAAATTTAACGGTATACCTAATAATTGTTCTTTCGTTTTTTTTTTATAGCATATATAATGAAATCAGTACCAGATAGACAATTTTCACTTATAATTTTTAGTATAGGTGTTATACTTGTTATTACAGCTGGAGCAATTATAATTAATGAATTTAAAGATATTAATATTGATATTGCACAGAAAAATGTCGCTGCAGGATCATTATTAGTTGTATTAGGTGCATTTTTTCTATTTGAGATAATAATGCTTGTTATTGATGGTTGATAAAAAAAAACAATACAAAGAAATGAAATTACCTGTAAAAGATAATTGATTTTGGTACAAATTGAAATAAGATTGTCATATGCATCTTTTTTTTAAAAAAAAATAATAAATTTTATATGTGCATCTAAAATAAAGATATTGGAAATATTTTAACATATTTAATTGTAGTTTTCTATTATTTTATTTCTTTATCCTTTATTGAATTTGTCTTTTCTTAACACACACACACAAACAAATCTTCATGGCAGTACTGAATTTTCAAAAAATCCCTTTACTATCATCACCATGACAATTTTATTGAAGAACATTTACAAGACAAATCAATTAAGAAGTTAGCAAATTTTCTTAATTGAAATACCATTATAAAAAAATATCTTTGAATATTATTGAAAGATTTTTGTAAACAAAAAAAAAACAGTCTTTCCATAGCTTTTTTGTTTTTAAATTAAAAAAAAGCGTTTCTGATTGCAAAAATAAAATAAAACTAATCAAGACAGATTTTGATTAATATGTCAACGAAAACATCAAAAATTAATTAACAAACATAAAAGTAAAATTTTTAAATGTATTTACAAATTTTCTTTGGTTGAAAAAAAAAAATTTATAAAAACCTTTTGGAAAAAGAAAAAAAATATGAAATGCTATGTAGTTGTACATCGATTATTGTGTATATATTTATTAAAAATATTCGAAATAGTAAGTTTATTTCACAAAAAAAAAAAAAGGAAAAGGATTAACAAAAATAAATTTAACGCATAAAGTTTTTCTTCATTTTTTAGATTATATTGACTTTTGTAGTAGACCTATATCGTGAATGCCGTTCTGTAGAATTTATTGTAAATGGAGTTATTTTTACTTATGCATTATTAATTTGTATTTCGTTAACAAGTAAGTTTTTTTTACCGTAAAAATCAGATTATCCTTGTAATGATTTTTTTTTTCTAGCATTACTTAAAGAATTACCTGTAAACAGTATGCTCAACACAATAGTATATTGTATAGGTTATGTATCATCTATGGTTGCTGGATCTTTAATTATTAAAGAAAATGAATTAATTGAATTTCATGATGAAAAAATTAATTTCATTACCGGAGTTTTACTAATAATATTATCAATAATTTTTCTTTGTGAAATTATGTTGATTCAAATTTGGGCAATCTGAAATTCTTACGTGTAATTTGTAATGCATTATCAAATTATTTCAGGTATGTAAATTTTATTGTTTTTGACAAGTTTAGATAAATTCTGACTAGTTTGAAAATTCATTGAACATTCAAAATAATTTGCTAATTATTTTCAGTGGATAACTTCTGATTCTGACAGTCATTGAAAGGGGCCTTTTATGTAGTCAGTCGGCTATGCCATATTAACAAATTTATTTTGAACATGTCAAAATATCATTTGGTTCGTCAAAAATAAAAATAAAAAATTTCTTTATTCATTATTTGAAAATTTATTCACTGAAAAATATGTTCTCACTATCACAATCTGTACAGCCTTCTTTACCTGGACTAGCTCTGAAAATTATTGAACTTGTAAAATGAATAAATTTTTAATTAAAAAAAAAATATAAATAACTTATTTCTTTTGAAATCTTCAGATACTGCTAGGAGTCACAGTGTTCTTGTTCAGTGAATGTCATTACATGAATTTTTATATTTCGGGAACAATTTTTGCTTATTTATATATTTTTATAATTTTAATTACAGGTAAATTAAAATTAAATTTATTAATAAATTTTTCACATTTTTTCGTTTTTTTTTAGGATCAATTGCTGGTACTCTTGCACAAAAACATTTTGCATTTATTATTCATTTTCTTGGTGTTGTTCTTTTAGCATCATCTGGTGCATACATAATTGAAGAATATTTAAATGGTCAGACTCAAGTTGATAAAAAATCATTTATAAGTGCAATATTATTGATTATATTAGCATTTTTAGCATTTTGTGAGGTTTTGCTAATTTTATTCAATAAATCGTCGTATGTCCGTCAGTAAAATAAAATTTTCAATATATGTAATCGTAATCTACAAATTTACAATAATTATAGATAACATTTGAATTTGTATTTTTTAAATTTACCCATTTGTAAATTTGAGTAGATTTCCTATAAAAAAAAACCATAAGTAAGTATTTAAATTTAATGTTTTAATAAAACATGATTTTGCTTAAGCATTCACAAGTTTAATTACGATTTTTTTTTTGCTAGTACTTTTGAAATTAATATAAATAAATATTACGTGACCATGCAAAAATCTTCAAATGGGCAATAATTATGATAAATTGCACCACTTATATGATAAATTAGTTATGATATTTGAGAACATGAAAAAAAAAATCCTAGCTCGCATATTATAAAACACGTAATGCATTGAAAAAAGGGTGTTTTTTATGTAAATTTTTCTCGATTTAATGGAATGAAAATTCTAATTTTACTTTAAAACTAGAACAACGAAAGAAATACATAATTCTATTGACACCGACTAATGTCATTTTTTGTTGAATAAGTTCTATCTAGAATCTTTGGGTAAATATTATTTCGCGAATAAAGATTTGGGTGTGGAAAGAAAGTATAGATATGTTTACTTTCAAACAAAATTGATATTCTACTGAGAATTTTATTATCTATATGCAGTGATAGCTGCATTAAATTTTGTTAAAAATTTATATCTTAGAATCTCCCCTATTTTTTTTTTTTTGCGAAATACTTTCTGAAAAAAATGCAGCAAAGTTCTAAAATTCTCCTAAAGGATATTTTTGAATTATCATGCCTTTAAAATAAAATAAATATACAAGAATATGAATTACATAACAAACAATATCTAAGTATTCTTATTTATTCAATCAAAATAAAAGACTAAGATGAGTCATTTCAAGTGAATTTCATGCGTATTACCTACTTCCACGCCCTAGCACAAAATGATAACATAAATATTATTCAAAGAAAGTATTTTTTTGTTTCTTTCAATTTTAAAATAATATTCTAAATAAATAATTCAATACTTATATAATTTTGAACCTCACTTTCTCAAAAGTGTTCTAAATAATTTTTTAGAAGAAAAAAAAGTAGACCGAATTCAAGAATTTTCTTTTCTAAATAAATAAAAAGCAGTAAAAGCACAATTTCTTAATTCAGCCAGACATAAAAGTAATTTTTCATTCCATCAAATATTAAAAATCATTGAAACTTCAGTATTTATATACTTTCAAAATATTTACTTAAAAGAAAAATTAAAAAAAAAAAAAATTACTTAACTAGATTGCTTATTTAGTTGACTCATCGTGGTCATACATATAATACATTTACTACATTACTTCGATAAAAATAGATAAAAATACAATTCAACATTCATTTTATTTTTATTTTTTTAATAAGTATTTTTTTACCTTTAACAATTACAAACACACGTACATATGTACATACAAATTATTTCACATCATTCATATAGGTATTATATGAATTACTTATATACCGGAGCTTGAAAAAAATTCATTGGATAACAAATATGTATGTATGTATACGAAAGAATATTTATTATGTTGTATAGTTGATTGTACAATATAAGTAACATTCACTTTTTTAATTTTTATTTTAAAATATTTTTTTTTTCTCTACAAAGATATATAAGTAAATAATGAATGTATTTTTGTATAGTGACAAGTATAGTACATTTTGTACATGTATCTATAAATTTTTATTGAAAATATATAAAAATTATATTTATCGCTGAAACAAATTGTTTATTTGTAGTTTTTAACTCGTTCCAGTCACTGACTTAAAACTAACAAAAACCTGATAAGAATATAAAATTATATTTACAATATAACATACATATGTACATATATTCTTATTTATTTATTTATTCATCTTCTTTTTAGTTTTTTTATTTATTTTTGTTTTTTTATTTTTAAATTTATTATGATAAGAATTCGTGATAAATACAAAAAAAAAAAATACAAATACCATTGAATACGCGTATGTATAATATATAAGCTGTGAAATAAAAAATATGAAATAAAAATTCGAAATGAGAATAAAATACAAAGTATGTATGTAATATCAAATAAATATTCATTCGATATGATTCCGGAAATTATGGTTAGTTGTTTTGAATAAGAAAAAAAAAATCTAATAAAAACATACAAAATGTTTGTAAAATTGAACAACATTTTATAGCCATGGCAATCTAACATCTAACTTATATTATTTTCAACTTATACACGTATAAATTTACACCTACTCACCCTTTTACTCCATTTTTTTATTTTTCGTGTAATTGAAGACATATTTCGTTCACAAATTTCTAATATGTAATGTACGTTATAATTAATACACCTTTATTTTAAATCTTTTTGAAAAACTTTGAATGTCACGTTTTCATACTTCTTTTTTCTTCAATTGTATCTCTTCCCTTTTTTATTTTCACATTAAATGATGTTGCAAAATGAACATTTTATCATACAAAAAATTCCATTGATTTGCAAAATTTACAATTTTCTTTTGTTTATAAAAAATTTTCAAAAGAAAAAGCTCTTATTGTACAACCGAATAGCAAACTTATAAAAGAAAAACTGTTTGAAAGGACAGATTTCTTACTTACTTAAAAAATAAGAATAAGCACGACTTTTTTTACGTGTTTTAAAATAAAAATTGAAAAAAATAAAATTTACTGTTTTTTTATTATTTGTTATCTTATCTCAGATTCTCGACTAGGTACATACTTTTACAAATTTATATTTAATTCATTGAGCTACTATTTAAACGCGAGTAACGTACCTATATCAGTATGTGACAATGGTGATAAAGGTGTGAAAATATACCAATAAATTATTTGAATAACTGAGTAAGGCATACAAATAAAAGATTTTTATTTACTGATTAACAAAATTTCAAATTATAACTCCCTGCATCCCTTCCTATTTATTCATTTTTTTAATAATTTTAATTGCATTCTCTTATAAAATAATCAAAAAAGTGTTTAACTCCTTTTTTTTAATAATAGTATGAGAGCAAAATTGTATATTATTAAAATTTCATATCAACACTCGCATTCATTCTAAAAAAATCATCCGCTAATTAATTTTGTGCTTACAGTTGTAAGTACATATACACTTTTCTTTCCAATAAAAAATATGTTCACCTCGAAGTAAGGACATAAAATTTAGAAATTTTTTGAAGGATCTTCTATTAATTACTTGTACCTTTAGTTTACAAAATGGAAAAGACAAATCAAAAAAAAAAATAAATTTTTTTTCCTTGTAATTAAAACGTCACCGCTCGCCTCCCCCTAAACATTAACGAATGTCAAAAACAGAAAATAAGTATTTGAATTTCACTTTGTCTGGAAAACAAATTTACCTACATTGATTCGAACATTAAGGCCACAATAATGATTTGTTAAGTACTTACGTTAAAGTTAATATAAAAGCAATTATTTAGTTTACTGTAAATTCGTAAATAATTACTTAAGTAATAATGAAACTATTAATAAAATAAGATTACAAAAAAAAAATCTAGGTTTTAAAGATCAAATTTCAGAGCTTTTTTACGTTAATGTTGACTTTTCTTTTCTTTCCTTTTTTAACAACAAAATCATATGATTTTTAATGTTACATAAATTATAAATCACTAACCGGTTATGAAACATAACTACCTGAGCAATAATATACATATGTATATTATTGATGGGGGAAGCCATAGTATGAAATATTAGAAAAAAATGTGCAATAGACACGTGAAATTTTTTTTATTACAATTTCTCTAGTTTTTTAACAACAAAATTGAATAAATGAAAAGTAATAAATTTTTTATTTTATAATAACTTTACTTAAAAATAATTGAATCTCCGTATAAAGAAAGTTCCATAAAAAAGATTCTGTAAAACAAGTCAGAAAATAGAAAATCTATCGTAACATTTTCAATTCTGTGATTTTCTTTTAAATTGAACGTAGATAATGGGTGGCACTTAGAGACGAATTTATAAGTTTGATTTTAACAAACCTACCTATGACCCAAAATTGGTTTTTGCTAATGACACCTATTAATTTGCATTTTTATTTTTCAAGTTGTTATGAGCAAGGCATATGCATACATACATCCTCCAGTACCTATTTAATTTTTAAAAATATTCGAGAAGAATGAATATTTTTTAATTGGAATTTTTTCTTCTGTTTAATGTGTGTATCATGTTTCTAAGAATTTTTTTCTTTAGTTTTTATAACATTTTTGCATGTTAAAATTAAAACCACTAAAAATACATCGCTACCTGCATAAATACAAGCATACACATAAGTAATCATGATTATACATACCACCTATATTTATTTTGCAAAATCGAGTCATTTGGCAAGTATAGGTATTATCATTTTAAAAAAAGTAATAAAAAACAACTTTTAACTCACCTCTTCAGTTTGCTTATTATCTTCAGTAACACCTTCCTGAAGGCAAGCAGGTGGTATTACACTAGAATTATTTGCATTACCAGCACCAAAACCTGATGTTATACCAGATTGTTGTTGTGTTGATGATGTTGTGGCTGCTTCAAATAATGTTGTTGGATCACCGCCAGCTTCTCGTAATTTTTCAACATCAGAAAGAAGTCTTTCAAGGTATTCAACATAAAGTGTTTCCTGTTCTAATTCTTTTGTTAATTCTTGAATTTTTTGTTTATGCCTTTGTAAACTAGCACGTACATCTTGTTCCCATGCATCCGATAAGGAACTCTGTGGAAATCTTTGTACCCAAAGTCGTTGAAAATCCCCAAAAACACTCATATTTTATTTTCTTATTAATTTTTCCTTTAATAATATTCTAATGTGAATTTGAAAAATGTTAAATTAAATATTTTATTGTCGTACTGTTTTAAGTAACCAACACCGAATAAATTCTTGGAACTTCAACTAATCAATCACTTCTCAATAATTTATTTATATTTATTCTTTCTCTTATTTTTACCTCAATTCACTTTTGTCGCCAGCCGATATTTTTTATTTTCTTAAACAATATAGGTACATATTTTTTTTACTTTACTTAAATAAAAATACCACCTTTCATTACAAAAAACAAAACAGTAATATAATTACCCACCCGCGACCGCACTTTTGCGGCCCATAAACAAATACTTCATGTATTTTCACAACGGCGACGTACACAATCGCAATACAACTTTTCCTCTCTTGCTTGTCATAATACAATTCAATTCAAACGTCAAGAAAATTTTCTTCCTATGCTGAATTTTTTTTACTTTAACTTTTCACTTTTACCATATCTATTTTTTCCTTTTATTATTATTTTCACACAATATATTTTTTTTTTCAAATATTTTTAATGAAATTATTTTTTTCAAAACTCAAACACAAATTTTAATTACTTTTACTTTGTTTTAATTTAATTAATTTATCACGACGTCTAGACAATATAATTCACTCAAAACTTTTGGTGAAAAAAATTACCTACTTGTTAAAAAAATCAACTAACACTTCTCCCAGCAAGTTCCACCCGACGAATGCCTTTAATTTTTCAAGCAAACTTCAAAAAGCCTCTACTAAAGTTTAAATTCAAACGAAGTTAGTTACAATTACAAACCAAAGACGCAACATTACAACAGATTGAAAATAATTAAGTTAACGTTGCATTTCGGAATATTTTGGTAACTACATGTCAGTCATGACTCATAAGAAAAAAACATATAACAAGCCGAAATGTACAAAAATAATAATTATAACACTCATTGAAATAAAAAAGTATGTAGGTGCTTTACATTTGAGAAAAATTTCACTTGATACTTTTTTTTTAAATATTTCATTCAAAAAATATTTTTCGGAGTATTTTTATCAGAATGAAGAAAAATGTAGTAAAATTTTAATTTTCTGAAAGTCAGAATTTTCGTTGGTTACACTGGAACACATAAACGTCAAACGTCGCGTCAAAAGAAACGAAATTCAAATTTTAAAAAGTAAAAAAAAAACGGTGTATTTTTTGTAGCATTTTGTGTTCTGTTCGTCTTGTGTTTGTTGCCGTTTTCGTTTTTTTTTTGTTAGTTCAATTTTTTGAGTTTTATCTAGTGTTGTTTTTAATTAATTTTGCATAATTATCATAAAACATATTCTCATCATTTTGTAATTAAATTAACAAACAAAATTCAAGAATCATGGATGGCTCAAACTGGAAGCGGATTCTCCTGCACTGGGTACGTTATTTCTTTTTCTCACATACATGTAATTACTGTTATTTGTTAATAGTTTTTATATCGAAATAATCTCTATTATTATTTAATATTAGACGAATCGTTCTGGTCTTTATGAGCGCTTTTATTATAATTTAGAACAAACAGATATTGAAGAATTTTTTCAAAAATACATAGAACGTCTTTCAGATAAAGAAGACAAAAATATTGAACTTATAACATTTCTAAAAGGTATTTATCAATTGAATAGAAAATATTTTCTATACACTTAATGCCGGTATTTATAACAGTTACTTATTAAATTGTTTTTCCAATTTTTTTTTTTAATTATTTTCACAGAACAATATCCAGAATTTGAATTGAATCTTGATGATGATAATCATTTAAGTACATCTGATTATATGTATATTTATTCAATTTTATTACATTATTGTTGTGTTAAAAATCCAGAAAAATATTTTCATAAAATTTGTGAAAATTTACAAGAACAATTTCAAATAGTAATTGCTTCATTTTTTAAAGAATTATTAAATAAAAATTTAACAAAATCAAATTTACGTCATGCAATTGCTAAAGCAACACCAAAAACAGTATTACAATTTCCAGTAAATGAAAGTCCAGCTAGAACGCCAAGAAATATTAAGGAATCACCTCCAACACCAAAAACCTCATTACTTGAAGAAAATAAAAAAGAATTGAATTTACTAAAGGTACCTACATACTTAGAAAATAATTAAATATAAAATTTTTTTTTAATTAGAATGAAGTTGTAAATACATGATTCTCAACTTATTATTCTTCACAGGCTTTGTTAGAAACTGAAAGATATGAAAAGGGATTTTTGGAAGTACAAATTAAACAATATGATGATAAAATAAATAAATTAAGTAAGTGAAGAAATGTGATTTGAAATTGAGAATAAAACTAGTGTTTTTGTAATATTTTTTTTAGACCAAGAACAAAAGGATCTTATTACAAAAATTCAAGAATTAAGAAATGAATTATTGCGTCAAAATACGGAAAATTCATCACCCGTTAAGAATATGGAAGATGAACAGGTAAGCATTCTATTAAGTTGAGTTTTTGTTTACTCCAACAAAATGGCTTTTTGAATGAATTTCCCTAATTAAAATTTAAATTTAAAAGTTTAAAAGAGTTTTATTTAAAAAGAAAAAAAAATTTATTTACATTCAAATGTTTGATCTTTTGACTTTTCAATTAAGTATTCTTTTATTATTTCCAAGAGTCAGACTCTCCAAATTAATAATTGAGATTGAATTTCTGGTTCATTATTAAACGACGTAAACCAAAAATTTGAAAAAAATACTGTACATAGTTCAAAAGTAGATTTTTTGTTTTTTATTTAAATCAAGTAACATTTTGAATATCAATTTTGAAAACAAAACTTTTAGTTTTCTAAAAATATTTTTAGGAAATCTAATGTTAAAAAAGATACGACTTTTTTTTTTTTTGTATCTTTATATCTTTATATTTTTTTATAGGTAATTTATTTTTTTTTTGTTTTTTTTTTTCAATTAATTTTTTTAAGATTAAAAAAAGATTAAGAAAAGAAATATCAGAGAAAGAAGAAACAATTTATGCATTAAAATTAAATATTGCACAACTTGAAGAAGAAAAGGATTTAAGTAGAGAGAAGGTAAGTTGCCTAATAATATCTCTTTAATAATTATTTTTCTGTAGTAAATTTAAAAAAAATATATATAAATAAATAAAAAATAAGTTTTTTAAATTTAAAAAATATGAAATTTGGTAAAGAATAAGAACTTAGTTCACTTTATTCAAATTTGTTCCTAAATTATTCGTAATTAAGTACTCATGTAAATAAGAGCTCATACAGATATAAAGTGAAGCTGATCTGGTTTTGGTTTCTCGTTTTAAATTCGATCTCGTACTATGAAAAACAATTCAATATCGTTCGAAAACAATTTCGAATAGTTTTTCGTAATAAAATTAATGTCACACTTAATTAGCTTCGCTTTCTGTCTTCTGTGTTCTGAGATTCTTAAATATATTGAAGTGGAAATCCTTCAAAAATAAGGGTAGGGGGCGATGGTGTGTACTACTCTTAAGGATAAAGAGTTTTAAATTATTTAAAGTACATTTTTTGTTTAATTCAAACAGCTTTTGTACGCACAACAACAAGTCATGACATGTTTACAGAACATCAAAGACATGGATAAAATGATAAATGATTTAAAAGTCGAGCTTGAGGTGAGAATCTAATAAAAAATTTAGTTAATCACTTTTTTTTTTTTTAATCTAAATATTTTTATTTTTTGTACAGATGAAAAACGAACAAATCGTAATTCTTACAGAAACAAAAAGTGAACTAGAACAATTTATAAAAGAAATTCGTTCAAATAATAGTTATCCCAATGAAATGAATACATCAGCTGAATGTCTAGATATATCATTTAATCGTAGCAGTTCAGGTAGTGTAAGTAGTACTGAAAATTTAGGATGTTCAGTTATTGATATTCAGTTACGTGAAAAAGAGAATGAAAATCGTGTATTACGAGAACATATTGAAAAAATGAATTTAGATCATTCAAAACTTGTAAAACATATTCGTGATTTAATGATAAAACATTCAAATGTATTCGAAATATGTAATGAAAATTTAATTGCAAATGAAGAAGGTGATGTAACAGAAACATTTATTGTATTTGAAAATTATGTTGAAAAATTAGCAAAAAATTATTTAAATTTAATTAATACATCACATGTATTACAAGAAGAAATTGATAATTTAAATTTACAAAATAAAAATGTAAATGATAAAGTTAATAATTTAGAAGAATTATTAACAGTTTCTGAAAAACGTATTAAAGAATTTTTAAAAGATAAAGTCAATATGACAAAAGAACAACATAATTTAAAACAAACATATGATGAATGTTTAAGTAATTTAAATGATGAAATCAATCAAAAGAAAACAATTATTGAATCAGTAGAAAAATTAACAAATGCTTTTGATGAATTAAAAAATAAAAAACATATTGAAAAAGAAGAATTTTTAAAAGAAATTGAAATAAAAGATAAATTAATTGAAGAAAATTCATTATATATTTTAAATATTGAAAAACAAATAAAAGAACATAATGAAAAATTATCATTAATTAAAACACAAAATAATGATTTACAAAAAGATAAATTAAAACTTAATGAAATAATTGAAAATTTAAAATTAGACATGAAACAAACACAAAATGTTATTCAAGAATTAATTGATTCTAATAAAGATTTACAAAATTGTATAAGAACTATGGAGAATAGTTCAAAACATATGGCTGAAGAAATTGAAAAAATGGTTAAAGATGATGATATTAAAGAGAATACAATTAAATTATTAGCATCTGAATTAAGTACAAGTGATGATCGTAATACAATTTTAAATAAAAAAATTGAATATTTACAAAAAAATGAAAATAGTTTAGTTCATGAATTACAACAAAATAATTCTAAAATTGAATTATTAGAACAATCAATTAAAATATTAAATAATAAAAAAGGTAAAACTGAAAAAGAATTTGATAAATATCGTCAAAGTAAAAAAGAAATAATACTTAAAATGGAAAGAGAAAATACAGAATTTCGTAATGAAATTGAAAAATATCGTGAAATGAATGATAATGCAAAATGTAATATGGAAAAATCAATTGAAAAAATTCAATTATTAGAAAGAACAATTGAAGATCTTAAAAAAGATAATGATACATTAACAAATAAAATGTGTAATAAAGATAAAGAATATGAAAATTTAAAATCACAAATTGAAATTATAAAAACCGATAAAAATACAATTATTGAAGAATTGCAAAAAAATAAAAATGAATTAATTCAAAAAATTGAATTACTTGAAGAGAATAATAAAATATTTGATCGTGAAATTGGTTTACTTGTTATGAAAATGGAAAATGGTAATGATGGTGATAATAAATCGTTTGATGATATCTCAAATGCTGCATTAAAAAAATTAAAAGATAATTTAAATTATTTACTTAATGAGAATGCAACATTAAAAAAAGAAGTTAATAACCTGCAAGAGAATGTTAAAAATTTATCAGAAGAAATGAATAAATTACGATCATTGAATAATGTAATAATTGAAAAAGATCAAAAATTGAATAAATTAGATGAAGAATTTAAATTAAAAAATCAATCATTTGAAAAAGAAAAAAATAATTTAAATGAAAAAATCTCTGAACTTCAAATAACAATTAGAAATCTTGAAAAAAATTATACAAATTTGAAAGGAATTAATTTAGAATTGGAAAATCGATCAATTCAATTGAATAATGAACTGCAACAGAAAAATAAAGATAATGCAGAATTTTCTAGTAATATTAATTCATTACAATGTGAAATTAATCGATTATCCAATGAATTAAAAGAATCTGTAAAAAAACTTGAAACTAAAACAGAACAATTAAATGAAATTAAAAAACAAAAAGATGAAATTATTAAAAAACTCAATGAAAAAATAATCATTTATGAAAAATCTGAACAAAATAATGAAATTATTTCAAAAAGTCATATTGAAAAAATTCAAATTCTACAAAACGAACAAAAAGAATTATTTCAAAAAATTGATGAACAAACAGAGTCCTTAAATGAGAAAACTAATAGAATTCATGATTTAGAAAATATTGAAAAATCATTAAGAGAAGAAATTGAAAAACTTAAAAAAGAATTGAATGATTTGAATACAGAAAAAATACAAATTCAAGATAAACTACAAACATGTAAAATTACTGTTACTGAAGCACATGAGAAACTGCAAGAATATGAAAATGAACACATAAAAGAATTAAATATGTACAAACAAAAGTTGGAAGAAGCTGAATTGAAATCAAAAGAATCTATTAAGAAATTAGAAAAGGAAAAATGTTCAGTTTTAGAAGAATTAAAAGAAACTAAAGATAAAGTGGATGCACTTGAATCGAATATATCATCTTTCATTGAACAAACTGCATCTTTAAAAACTGAACAAGAAGAATTGAATAAGCAAAATAATTCATTAAAAAGCGAACTTTCTCCAGTAACAGAAAAATATAAGAAATCTCAGAAAACAATTATTGAAAATGAAGAAGAGATTTCTAAATTTAAAAGTCATGTACAAGAATTAGAAAATGCAATTAGTGTATTAGAAAAAGATATTACAGAAAAACAAAAAAATTATGAAGAACTTCAAGTAGAGTTTGATTCTTTTAAAAATGAAAATTATCAACAAAAACTTAAATCTGATGATATAATTAATAACTTGAATGAACGTCTCGAAAAAGTATCAATTCAATTGGATCAATCACAAGCACAAATAAAAACTACCGAAAAAGAAAATGAAACAATCACAGAAAATACCGAAAAAATACAAAAAATTATAGAAAATTTGAAAAAAGATAATTTAAAAATTAATAATGATTATGAAAATTTAAAACAAAAATACACTGAATTACAATTACTTAATGATGAATTACGTATGAAAAATCAAAATATTAAAAGTGAAAATAATATTGCACAAGAGGAATTTACAAAATATCAAATTGTAAATACTGAACTTAATGAAAAAATTGAAATTATTGAAAATGATAATCAAGAATTACAAAATAAATTTAATAAATTATCAAATGATTATGAGAAAATATTTGATGAATTAAATAATATTAAAACAGAAAATGAAATATTAAATCAAACAAATTCAACATTAATTTCAGATATAACAAAATTAACAGAAATTTTAAATGTTGATAGAAATAATTTAATAGTAAAATGTGAAAAAATATCAGATTATGAAATGGATAATGAAAATTTAAAATCAATTATTGAAAATTTACGTATACAATTAAATAATGCACATGATAATAATGAAAAATATATTGATAATATATCAAAATTAACATTACGTATTGAAATATTATCAAATGAAAATGAAATATTAAAAAATGAAATAATTACATTAAAAACTGATATAAATGATTTACAATCAAAACAACATAATTTAGAAACTGATAATATTAATTCATTGGCTAATTTAAAAGAATTACAATTACGTGAAATTGAAATAATTGATGAAAATTCACAATCACAAAAAGAATTAAAAGAACAAATATTTGATTTAGAAAATTTATTAAATGAAAAAGATAAAAAAATACAAAAATATGAAGAAAATAATTCAGATAAATATCATGAAATTGAAATAAAAACAAAATTAATAAATGAATTAACAATAAAATTAAATGAATTTGAAAATAATTATAAACATGAAAAAATTTTTAATGAAAAATTACAAAATGATGTTGAAATATTACGTGCAAAATTAATTAAAAATCGTCAAGTATTAGAAGAGAAAGAACATGAATGGTCAAATGAAAAGAAAACATTAATTGAAACTGTTGAAACAGCTGAAAATCGTATTAAGGATAATCGTTTAGAATTGGAAGGAAAATTAGAAAAAATGAAAACGAAAATGGTGAGTAATTTAATTGTTTTATTTTTTTAAATATTTTCAAAGACATCACATTTTAAATTTAAAAAAAAAAAAAGAAAAAAATATAAATTTAAGAATTTGTTATGGTGAATTTACAAATTTCTGAGGTGTTGAATATGATTTTATAATTTTTATTATATTACTATTACTTATAACATATATATATATATATAACGGTACTTTGTGTAACACTAAAAAGTGACTAAAATTCTTGTTTTTCATATCAGATTTGAATTCCGTAATCCTACGATGTTGAAGTTTGCTTTGTTTTTTTGAATTTTAAGAATAATTTAGAGGTACATTTTTTTTTTTTTGTTAAACAAAGTTTACAGCTTTATGAAATACAAAAACAAAAATTTGTTTGAGCTTATAGTCAACACCTCAGTGTGTGTATTGCATGCATTTTATGTTAAACGATATTTTAAGATTGCTGTGCAATCAATGTTTCACTATTTTTGGAATACAAAAAATTAAAAAATCGAAAAATAAAAACAAACTTGAATTTTCAAAAATTCTGAAATTTAAACTGTACCAATTTAATTTTAAATTATTCCTTGTGCCAAACTAAAAAGGAAATATACTACTTTATCTAAATTTTTGCTTTCTAAACATTTCAACTTGGCACTTGGTGTTAGTATGTAGTAATTTATTTTTTTTTATACTTTACCTTTAAAATTTTGCTTTATTTTCTATTTTTACGTATTTAAAATTTTTTCTTTTATATTTTTTGCACACTTTTCTTTTAAAATTTTCTATTTAAATTTTTAGTTAATAATTTTTATTTTATTTTCTCCTTTCCTTTTCCTTTTATATAATTTTCTATACATTAAAAAAAAAAAAATAATAATAATAATTGAAGACTCAATGTGGTTTATTTCCATTTGAAAATATCTTAAAGGATATACAAATAACTTCAAAAGAAGAAAAATTAAAATTATTAACACAATCAATAATTCATTCTGAAAATTTAATATCAACAACAACAATAACAACAACATCAAGAAATACATCATTACCATCATCATCATTATCATCATCATTATTTAGTTGGAAACATCGTTTTTTCAATTATATTAAATTTCCAGCTGCAATAATTGTATTTAATTTATTACTTGCAATATTTGTTAAATATTCTTTATCACAAAATGATCTTGAAATTGTTATAAAAAATAGTGTGCCAAAAGTATATTAGAAAAAAAAAAAAAAACCAAGATGAATTATGTACCATTTTTTTTTTTTAAATCTTGTAAATTTTTTTGTGTGATTTGTAAATTTGTACTTATTATATTTATAAAAAAAAAAGTATTTGTAGTGTAAATATGTTTAGTAGATAAAAAATAGGGTAAATTTGGAGAAAAATTATTTGTTTATTAAGAGTATTATTATATTTTAAATAGGTAGGAGAAAAAACGAAACAGTATTCTCTTTTTTTTTCTTTCTAGAATATTTTTTTTTCTTTTGTTAATCTATTTTTAATATAATAGTATTACTATAATTCTGTGATGTCTATCGGAAATAAAATATATATATTTTGTTAAATTTTAATTGTTTAAATTTTTTTTCTTTTTAAATTCTAATTTTCTTCTTTTTTTAAAAAAAAAAATCTCTTTTATAAAACGTATATGCAAATAATGATTAACAATCGTAGAAGACTTTATATAATGATGAAGTAGCAAAAATCAAAACTAAACATGATCGTGAAATTGAGAAATTAAAACATGATATTGAAGTACTTAAATCACAGGTAAGATGAATTTATAAATTTAATTTAAAAAAAAAAAATTAGAAGTATAGGGAAGAAGTATTTGAAGTAGGAATCTTGAATGGAGTTCTAAATAGATCCCTAGAAAGCCAAACAAATAAAAGTCGTAAGATTTAATATTTTTAATCTTACAATTTTATAATTTATTAATTTATGTATTTTAATTTTAAAAATCTGTATCGGCATAGTGATAAAAAGTACCGGCCTAAAATCTCTGTACACTATGCATAACAAAATAATTGTCATTTTCTATACGAATCGATACTCGTCAAACAAAAGCCAACTCACGTGACAACGACTAGATCAGAAGGACCTGTTAGTAGATTTTAAATCTAGAATAAAAAATAAACGGTACATTTCGACGAAAAAAAAAATATAAAAAAATACCTCTACTAAGCACGAATTCTTCAAAAGTCAAACTACTTATTTCGAAAACTGATTCATATGATTTTTAAAGGTTGATTTGAGACTAAAATATCTTCAGAGAAAATCACTAATAACTTTCTTATTTTGACTTTTTTTTATGACAAAATATGCTTCATTACTAAAAGAACATAGTTCTGTTTCTAAACAATTTCATTCATTTCAATTTAACTAAAAAATAAAAGCTTACTAACTCATTAATGTTCTTTTTTTTTTCTCTGTTATTGAGGGTTCTAAAATTTGGTTTAATTTAATTTACAATTTATTTTTACGTTTTTATTTAATTAGTTTTTAATTTTTTATAATTGTTTTTAGAATCAAAAATATGAAAATCATACACAATTTTTGACAAAGCAATTATATCAATTAAATGAAAAAAATGCAAATTTACAAAAGCATAATAAATTAATGGAGACAAGATTAAAAGATTATGAATCATTTACACCATTATCGAAAAATTTAGATAAACGAAATTTCTTAGCATCAACACAAGGTTTAAATTCAAATCTTCAAATGGAAGATGAAGAAGGTGAATTATTTAATAATACATATTTAACTGATTTGAAAACAGGAAGAATTTCACCAACATTTGGAAGGGATTCAATAAGGTAAAACAAATTCAGTTATTTTATTTGAAATTTTACAATTTATTTGTCTTTTTTTTATTTTCGTATTTCAGTGTTGACGAATTAAAATATAGAAATTCATTAGCACCACCACATTTAAGAAGTACGTATTTGGCACAATATGCTGAACATGATCTTCCAGAGGATGATATTAAAGTACGAAATAGAAATTTTTCAATGATTTTTTCACCTTAACTGGATTATTTTGATTTTTTTTTTTTTTGATATATTTTTTTAGGATGGCGTCCCAAATAATTTTGATGACAGTTTAAGTTCATTATTACAAACTGGTCAAAGAAAAAAATTAAGTGGTACAACATTATATAAGAAACCAGGTCCACCAACGCCTAGTAAGAACGCTGGACGTCTATCTCTTGGTGGTAATGGTGGTGGTGGTGGTAGTAGTGGTTTTAATGATAATCCAAGTCATCCAAGAGAAATTTTAAAAGAATTTCATGATATTGGAAATGTTAAAAAAACAACTCCAAATAAATTTCGATTATTTTCAGGGACAAAATCATCAAAAGATGAAGTAAGTACACACAAGCATTATTTTAATTGTCTTTTGTTTTTCTTGTTTTTGTGGTTTCTCAATTTTTTTTTTAAACAAAGTATTTCATACTTTTTTTTTAAATCTAGCTAAATTTCACTGAAACTCCTTAATTTAAGAATTTTTGGTATTACATTTTGAATAAATTCATGCAAAAAAAATATAAAAATAAGAATACTTGTATGTAAATCGTTTCTGTTGATTCTGTCTGTGATTTGTTTTCCTATTTGTTAATTGTATTTTTTTACATATTTCGGATACATTTTTTTTACATTTTTTGCTTATTGGTTTACAACTAACACATACACATATTTTTCATTATCATGTTTTACACATATTATCACATATAGTCATTATCTGAGCCAGTTCGAATATTACGTGAAAGAAAAAAATCAATTACAATTAAAAACGGTGCATTTACATCGACACCACGTAAAAGTAAAGCACATTATGATCAACGTCGACAATTAGATTTATTTTTAAATTGTACATATCGAAATTCAACAGATAGTGAAAGTACAAGACCAGATGATATTGAACATGATTCAGATGAAGTATTTGATATGAAAATACCAGTTGGAAAAGAATTTAAAAAATTAACTCCAGAATTATTTACGAAATGGCGTCAAACAAATATACAATCAACAACAACAACAGAAAGTTGTACAACATCTGAATCAAATTCACCATGTGTAAAAGATGAAGAGAAACCTAATCGTTTTAAAGATCGTCGAATTTCGGTCTATTCAAGAGGTAGTATAATTTCAGGATCAAAATTACACAGTAATGTTATTCGTAATCAAATGCGAAATCGTGCTAAATATCAACGTTGTATTACATTTAATAGATATCGAAAATCCTTAACTGAAATATCATTACGTAAATCCTTATTAAATCGAAAAAAATCAACATCATCACCTCCGTTAACAAATGAATTGAAATTATTAAAACAACAACAAAAACAACATAAATCCATTGAAAATGTTTGCGATAATAAAGAAATCATTCTTCATTCTATAGATACAACAAATAAAACAGATTTAAATAGTGATTATTTAAAAAATTGCCGTTTTGAAGAATTAATAAAAAATAAAGAATCAAGTGCACCATTCGAAGTTGCCGATTTGAATTTAATGTCAACGGTATCATCAAATATAACAGATGGTTTAAAAAGTAATTGTACAACAACAATAAATACAACGAATGCTTCATCAAAAAATACAGTTTATGCTGGAAGTATTATAATTAATCGTAAAATACCTCATGTTAATGTACAAATAGCACGTAAAATATCATTATATTTTGGTTCAACAAATGGTAGAGGTGTTATACTTTTAGCTGGACAAACAATATCTATTATGGATTTAATTGTTTTATGGAATCGCATGAGCTTTCTAACAAAATTTGTACTTATTATATTATTTTTTGCTTTTATTTTACATATTTATTTTTTACTGTAAAATTTTTATCAAATAAAAAAAAAAAAAATATGAAAAAAAAATATTTTTTATAGATATTTTTGTTTTTTCATATGTAAAATTAATTCATATCTTTTTTCTATGTTTTTTCATTCTTTTTGAAATTTTGTTTAATTTTCTTTTGTAACAAAAAAAAAAAAATAAATGTAATACCAAAAATTTTAATTTTATCTTTAATTTTAATTAGAAACCATAATTGAGGATCTAGCATTTTTTCAAAATTCCTTAATTATTTTTTTTATCGAAACTTCATTAAAATAAAATCAATACATAAATTTTTTTTTTATTATTATTTCAGAATACTCCACCAAAACGACGACTGAGTAATTTATTCAAGAAAAAATCATGAAAATGAATTTTTTTTTAAATTTTTTATTTTTCCAATTTTAAATTTCATTTGATTTTTATTGTGGTTTTTTTTTTTATAAATAACAGAGTTCTTTATTTTTTAACTCTGTTTATCTATTTTCTCGAATATCCTTTTTGGAAATGTACAAATTTAAAAATTTTTTTTTTTTTTATTTGAGGAATAAGTATTTTAATCAGTATATAAAAATTTTAATCTTGCTTTGAAGATATTTACTTTTAATTTTTGAGTTTTTGCAATTTTAGATTTAAAAAAAAAAAAGGATTTTAATATATGTATGTATTGATTATTTTGTTCAAAATAAACGCAAATAAAAAAATATATATTTTATCTTAAATATCTTTTATTTACAAATAAAATTGGAGATAATCTTTAAAAAGGAAAATTTTTTAAAAATGTGGTCTGCTTATTCCGGTAGATTTTACCAAAAATTAGCAGTATTTGGCTAGGTTTTCACGAAATTCTGTCTATCCATCTTCTGATTTAATGAGAAAACGTTCAAATTTTATTAAAAATAATCTTCTTTCTGTGGATTTTTGATTTTCTTCCCTTTGTTACTTTTCAACGAAATTTTTCATGAGATGTTGGTAAGAATAATAGGTTTTCTTTGTTTAATTGCAAATAAAATTCTTGAGATGTTTTTATACTATTTTCTTATAAAATCATTTAATTGAAATTATTTTGGTATCCTTTCTTTTAGTCGCAATAAAAAAAAATGCATATTTATATAAAATTCAATGAATCAGCATTATTATTTCTATTGTAAAGCGTGTTTACATATTTTAATAAACTAATCTAATAAAAAATTTGCATTAAAAATAATGTAATTCATTTGAATTACAATAATGCAATGTTTATTTTTTTGTTTTTGTTTTTGATAAATAATAAAATACTTGGTGTGATAAACAGGAAATTATAATTTTTTTTTTTTTCATAAATTAATTGTAACAAACAAATACAAAATTAAAGTAAGAATTATATTTGACGTATAAAAAAGGAATTGCGTTTGATTTTTAATTGAAAATGTCTTACTAATAATTTCTATTTAAGAACAATTCTTACATTTTTATACAAAGTAGAATTTTTTTTCGTATTATTTATTCACTCTAGAATTTGATATTTTGTACTTTACTAAAATAGAATTTTGAATATTTGAAGGAACTACTTGTATAGATTTTAAAGAGGGGTTATGTTATATAATAAGAAAATCATGTGTATAACGTGTAAACGGTTCTTCACCTTGTCTGTTTTAAAGAATTTTTTTATATTGAAATTGAACTAATTTTATGCACATTTAAAAGAGCAAAAAATTCTTCTAAATAAATCGAAAAAAGGATAACCATGTTATTTTTAAAAATCATACCATATTTTCATAGTATGGTATTTATTTTATATTTTGTAAATCTTGATATCTTACTTTTCTCTATAAAACAAATATGTGTATATGAAAATTTGCAAGTCAGTTTCAATAAAATATGCAAAACTTGTTTATAGTTGTTATAAAATATGTGAATTTTTCTGGCTCTTCCAACAAAATATTATTATTTTTTTTTAATATAATCAAAACAACTTTATTTTATAGTATCACCTGGTGTTATTTTGATTTAAGTAGATACATTTGTACTAAATACAAATACATAAACATTTAAGTAAAATAGGAATATTTTTAAAAAAAAAATGATAAGGTGATTCTCAAAAACAATATCACCATAGTAGGAAATTTCGAAATTTAATTGAATTCGTAACAACGTACAATTCCACTTTAAAACTCATTGGTGAATGTCACCATTCTATGGAAAACGAAAGATCTGCGACAAAAGTCTAAGAAATTGAAAGACTATTTATGAGTTAAAAAATAATAAAATTTCTCATTTTATATCCTACATATCCTATGACCTTAGCACCTTTAAATAACTTTTCAAAGGATCTTTTAGAGTAGAAAAAGTAAAATTAAAGATTATTCTTTTCCACTTAAACTTTTATCCGCATGTTTGTGATTATTATTATTCTTATGATATGAACAATCCTTGTGCTTTATCTGTTGAAAAAATTTTGTGAATTTTTTGATTTCTAATCGCATTTTTTTTATTATTTTTTATAATTTCTCCACAAACAGATCACACTTTTTTTTTAAAAACTCCCTGTACATTATTCTTTTATAAAATAAACTGCGTAAAAATCTTGAAATTCTTTCTAATGAAATCTAAAAACAATATTGAAAATTAGATGAATAGATCTACAAAAAATCAAATGTATCTAAAAATATGATGATCATCTTTAAATAAAATCACTAAAAAGTGATTAAGGATCGAACATTTTAAAAGAAAAATTACTAAAAATTTGTATAAAAAAATCTTTTTTCAGTTGGTATAATGAATAAATGTTCAATATTTATAAATGTATATAACATAT
Organism: Bombylius discolor; assembly: GCA_939192795.1. NCBI lineage: Eukaryota > Metazoa > Arthropoda > Insecta > Diptera > Bombyliidae > Bombylius > Bombylius discolor. The sequence goes on along the minus strand of OW584240.1, from coordinate 48,256,400 downwards.
TCAAGAAATTAATAGTTATAAAAATGTTAATTAAATTACTGATGTCGATTTTATATTGAACACTGATCGTATAACATCAAATAAACCAATAACCTGTTACTATTATTGTTGTTGTTGCTGTTGATGGAATAAAAATGTCGTTATTTAAAAAATTATATATACATTTGAATATTGATTTTTTTTTTTTTATAAAGAAAATATTATTGTAAATCTAAAACAACAAGTATAATATTTTTTTTGTATATAAATTCAAATTCGATCTCATATAAAGTCCATCGATTCAAAATGCAGATTAGTTTAAAACTGAATTAAGTCCGATAAAGTTTAAAAAAGTTATTTTGGTGTAAATTTTTTTTTTTTTTCAATATAAAAATATTTCATCATTCCTGTTTTTAACGTATTGTTATCAAATGTAAAAATAAAAATACATACAATTTTTCTCCTGAATGTGTAAAAAAAAGATTATTTTTTTTTTTTGTAGAAAAAATGATTTTTTAAAAATTATAATAAAATTTTATTAAATAAAATGTTTGTGTAAAAAAAAAAGTAATTTTTATAAAAACAGAAAGAAAAAACTATTAAACTACAAGAAGATTGTAGAAGGATTTTAAAAATTGAATAAAAGTTTTATCTATATTTTGTGATTTTTAAAAGAAGAAGAAAAAAATAAAAATCTTGTGTGATTATGCAAACTGATGATCATAAGGATATAAATAAAAATCTTTATAAAAATAAATTAAGAACTGAATGGAATGTTCAAGTATCAGAATTAGCAAAAAATACACATAATAAAATACGACATGTTGTTGAAGGATTAAAACTTGAACCGAATCCTGAAAAGCCTATGATACCATTGTCAATTGGTGAGTATTTCATAAACTTTTTCTTTAAAAAAAAAAACCAAAAACTAAAAATAAAATAATGTTTCAAATTTAGGACAAGAGAAAACAAGTTATAGATTATTTTTAAAATTTTTTAATTAAAAAGCTGATTAAATCATGAAATATTCATAATTGCCCTTCGTTTAAAAATTTTTTACATTTAAATGTCAAAATTGTTTAAATTGTAAATTTTAAAAATTTTAAATTTTTGTTAGAAAAAAAATTAGGTAAAATATTAATGGTCAAAATTTTAATAAGGTCCTAAAAAATTTTTGTTCATGATTTTTTTTTTTTTTAATTATTTATAAAATGATTTACTGTAACAGTTCTTAGTCCTTTTGCAGTTCATGGTCCAGTGTCCTTTAGAATTCAAAATAGAAAAGACTATATTAACTTTTTAAGTACACTTTTCAAAAAGAAACAAGAAAATGAAAGTTAAAAAAAATTAAAGTAAAAGGAGATAATTTCGAATGAATTGAAATCTAATAATTTTGAAACTTAAAATATGTATAAAGAACCGTTACAAGATTTTTAAAAATTACAATTTTTTGATATGCAATATCCTTCGAATATTTCATCATTTCAAATCAAATTTTATTACTAAAATTAAAAACATGAAACCATTAATTGTCTAGCCAGATGAGTCAAATATATGATTTTCGCAAATCAAAATATTTTTTTTGATTCCATTTAACCTCAAAATTAATAGAAATATTATGAGGGTAAGATTTTGTATACTGATCAATTTATAAACATATTTCTCGTATAGTTGTCATGTAAAAATTTCATATTTATGAAAAATATTTAAAACTGGTTTATTAATTTAAATTTGCATAGATTAAATATGTTATACATATTCAATTCAAGCTACATCAAAAAATATATTTTATATATAGAAAAAATTAAACTTGAAAAAAAAAAAATTATATTAAAAATTTTATAGCTGCGCGTGTCACTATTCAAATAATTTTTGTAGAAAATTAATTTGAAATTTTGAAATAAAGAAAACGAATAACAATTTTTTTTCTATTTCTAGAATTTACTAAATAATATTCATCTGAAAAAAAAGGATAACATTCCTATTTTATTTGTTTTTGTTTTTTTCTATGTAAAGCTCAATATTTCATGATTTCTGGTAATTTTCCATGCGATGATATACACGTATATACCTCAACTTTTATTATTTTACCTATAAAACGTACAATTACCTCAAAAAAGATAAAGAAGTTGTCAATCAAGATTTAAAATGGTGAAAAATTTAAAAAAAATTGTGGCCAAAAAAAAATTTTTTTTTTTTCAAATCTCGAATAGAAAATTATCAAAAATGAAACATTATTGTCTTATAATTGATATTAAATTTAAAAAAACAAACATCACGAGGAGACTCCAATAGAATAGACTTGGTGGTGTACATACATACAAACTGGTCAAGAAACTTATAAATATGTATTTATTGTCTACCTTTCTTAAAATGATAATGATAAACATGTTTAGATCGTTTTCTGGAAAATCGCGTATATGTATTTATTATGAAGGTGATCAAGAACATGTTTAAAAATGTGTTGTTTTTTTTTTCATTGTAAAATATGTTTATGCATAAAATAGATTTTATAAAATATAAATATTCGCAATCGGAGAACATATCGATAACATTCATACGTCATAGGAGACACACCTCCAAAGAAAAACAATCATATTATGTTTATCCAAATAAACGAAATAAATTAATGTTTTTTTAATGATTTTTGTGTTTATTAAATTGTTTATTTTTTATTTTCCTTTTTACGTTTTAAAAATTTTGTTTTTATTTTATGGGAAAATTTAAAAAGGAGATTTTTATTGAACATGCTTCGTTTTTCAATTTTCATTTCGTTTTATTCAAAAAATTTCCTGAATTTTAAAATTGCCTTTAGGATGCGTTCTAGGTGCTTTTCGTTAAATAACTTGATTTAACTGCCAGGATTCAGATAGCTTTTGAAAATCCATCAGTTATTCTAAGAAAGAAAAACCATTAACTTCATTATTTTTGTTATGATTTTTCCTTATTAAAAAATTAATTTTATTTTATTTTTCATTTATTACAGGTGATCCAACTATATTTGGAAATTTACGAACATCAGATGAAGCTATTGAAGCTATTAAAAAAATAATAAATGAAGGACAATATAATGGTTATAGTCATTCATGCGGTTATGAAGAAGCACGTAAAGCTGTTGCAAAATATGTTAAACATCAGGGTGAGGTAACAGCTGATGATATAATATTATGTAGTGGATGTTCATCATCATTAGATATATGTATCACAGCATTAGCTGAAAAAGGTCAAAATATTTTAATACCAAGACCTGGTTTTTCATTATATAAAACATTAGCTGAAGGATTAGGTATTGAATGTCGTTCATATAATTTATTACCAGAACGTAAATGGGAAGCTGATTTAAAACAATTAGAAAATTTAATTGATGAAAATACAGCAGCAATTATTGTTACAAATCCAAGCAATCCATGTGGAAGTGTATTTAATCGGAAACATTTACAAAAAATTATTGATATTGCTGAAAGGCATTTTGTACCAATTATAGCGGATGAGGTATGTTAATAAAGTTATTTTTTAATCCTTATTATTTTAATTTTTTAATCATTTTTTTTTTAGATTTATGAACATTTCGTTTTTCATGGTACTGAACATGTGGCTGTGAGTTCATTATCAAAATCTGTACCAGTTTTATCATGCGGTGGCCTAACAAAACGTTTTCTAGTCCCAGGTTGGAGAATGGGATGGATCGTTATACATGATCGTAATAATGTATTAAAAGATATTGTTAAAGGAATTAAAAATTTAACAACACGTATATTAGGTTCAAATACTTTAATACAAGCTGCGTTACCTGATATTCTAGAGAAGACACCACAGAGTTATTTTGATGATGTTATTGATATTTTATATGTATGTAAATAATGATAATTTTTTTCTAATGTAAGTAATTAATTGAAACTCTCTTTATTTTTATTTTAGAAAAATGCACTGTCGGCATATGATATACTTAAAGAAATTCGAGGTCTTAAACCTGTTATGCCATCAGGTGCAATGTATATGATGATTGGAATTGATATTGATAATTTTCCCGAATATCCGACTGAATTACATTTTGTACAGGAATTAGTTAAAGAGCAAAGTGTTTTCTGTTTACCTGGTAATTGTTTTGATTATCCAAATTATATGAGAATTGTATTAACTGTACCAGAAGAAATGTTACGTGAAGCATGTTCAAGAATAGCTGAATTTTGTGAAAAACATTATAAACGTGATGATAGAATTATTGAAAGTGGTCTATTATTGAATGCTGTGGATATTAATTAAGGTAGTAATTAAGTGAGTTAGAATTTTAAGTTGTAGGTACATTACTTTTTTTTGAAAATATTTCTGAAAATAATTAGCATTTAATTTTAATATAATAATTAATAAGTCATTAATCACAGATTATTATATTTCATTTGCTGAAATTTATTCTATAATAAATTAAAATTTGTTTTAAAAAAAAAAATTTAGCAATGCTTTTCCTTTTCCCAGTTATTTCACTGTTGTCACTGTTCCCCAATCTTTAGCATCCTCTGCCATGCCCACAACACAAGGTCAAAACTAGAGAACGCGGGATGACTTTTGTCTCCCTTGGGGTTCGGGGTTCGTAATGAGAAAACACCTTGAAACACAATTTGATGAATGAATGAGTCATTTAGTATTAACAGTCGACAGACCTTTACCGCGAGTGAAATTGAAGTTAAAAAATAAAACTCAATTGTTTTTAAAGATTTTTTAAAATATTGTTCGATTTTGATAAATATTCTCCAGAAGCTCTAGAACAGGTCACAGAGGTTTTGATCAAACATGGATTACCAATTGAAACTTATGCAAAAGATGAATTGTTTGTTGAGAGACGCAAAAAAGAGATGCAATTGACCATTGAAAGAAAAAGCGGTCTAGATGTTTCTAATCCGAAGCACGGTAAAGTTGATCCACAGAATCAACCACATGTTGGTGGGAACACATGGGCAGTTGTTGAGTTGTGGAGAGGTTGAGGAACAGTGATAAAGTTAATCATTACTGTGATTTAGAGAAATTTTTTAAAAAAAAGTAATTTTTACATGTTGAAATGTAGTTATTGTTTGTTTTCTACTTTTTCTGTTCGATGAATTGTTTTAAATAATTTTGTTATTGCATTTTCAATAAAATTGAATGTAAAAGAAAACTGGACAAATAAAATATTTTTTATAGAAATTCTTTTTTTCTTTCGAATTTTTAAATTTTTATTTAAATAAATTTTAATTTTTTAACACATAATAAATTCTTTAAATTGTACACAACATATTGTTCTTCTTCTTCCTTGTTGATACAGAAAAATGAAACAAAATAACAATAAAATTCATTATTACTAAGAATAAAAAATAAATTTACATAAATTCTTGTCATCATTTTAACTAGAAAAATGCTCATTATAATAATACGTTTTTGACTTACATACGTAAATGAAAATTGGCACAACATTCAGTCTTACATAAAACAAAATCTACGTTTACATTTCATTTAAAATCTAATTATTCAATTAAATCACAGTCGATAATGAAAAAAAAATATCTTCATGATTTCAAATTTACCATTTCCTCCTTCATTACTTTTTTTTACTCATTACGACTGATTCGATTGAATAAATACCCAACCATCTTCTTGTTGATCAGGTGGTTCATCAGGTGTTGATGGTTTTGAATTGGCTGAATGTGACATTTGTTGTTCGTCAGTTTCATTATTACTAATTCCCTGAGCCGCTCTAAGTTGTTCTAATTGCATTTTCAAATCTTTATATAAACCTAATAATTCTTCCTAAAAAAAAATTATAATTAAATTTCAGTTAGTAAAATTTTAAATTTATTTAAAAAAAAAGAAAACTTACTTTTTCCATATGTTTCTTAATTAATGCTAATTTTTCTTGTTTCTCTTCTGGATCCATTGCGGCTAATATTTTTTCTTTACGATCTGTTGCATAATATAATTCTGTGTCAACACGTAAATATTCTTTGGCTAATTTTTGATGTTCATGATATATTTCTTGTGATAATTGTGAATTTGGATCTGGTGTTTCGGGTTGTAATTCAGGATCTAACATTAAATGTAATGCTTTTTCAGTATCCTCACCAACACCAAGTGTTGCATTTAATGTATCATCATCATTATCGATACTACCAGCTTCATCTTCATCTGGTATATCAGCAGGTTTCTTTTCAGTGACCGTTAAACGTTCTTTACCTTCACTTTTTGCTAAAAAAAAAAATAAAAAACAAGAAAAACTAATTAATAAATTTAAAGGAATTTTAAATGTTTCAATTTGTAAAGGAAAAAAAAATTTAAAAAAAATATATTTTCCAAATCACCAAGAACATCCAAGACATTTTTGTTTTCAAATGAACAGGAATTTAGTCATTGTGGATTCAAATTGGAAAAATTTGAAAAAAGAGGACTTTTTATACACGAAAAAAATGGAAGAAAAAACAGATTATAAACCGCTAGAAAAATTAATTCCTAAAATTAGAAAACCCAACACCATAAAATTTTCATTTATTTATATGATAAGCCAGATGTTGGGAAAATAGACCTTTAAGATTTTTTTATAGTCATTCAAAATTATCAGGAATGAAGCCATTTTTTATAAATACCTAATGAACAGCTTATATAAAATTGAACATAAACGTTATTCCCTTTACCTCATCTTGATATAATTAACTATTCAAAGTGCAAGGAATATTCCACAAATTTTTGAACAAAAAACAAAACTATGGCCTTTCACATGAACAAACATGAATTAATTACTTTTTTTTATGTAAAAAAAAGCCCAAATTAAAACTATGAATGACTTTCGTAGAATATTCTTTACACCATGTTAACGATGCAATCTTTTAGGATTAGTAAATTATTATAATTTTCTGCTCATAAACATTTTTTTAGTTTTATTTTTAAAAAAATTATACAAGAAAAAAATTAAAAAAAAAAAAAAAAATTCATACTGTAAACAATCCAGCAACTGTGTACGCTATTTTGATTTGATAATATCGTTGTTGTGTCACACATCCTGTAACTGCAAGGTTCAAATATTTATTTCATATCTTACACTTATTTAAAAAAAAAAACAATTGATAATAATTTTAAATATGAAAAAAAAAATGTGTTTTGGTTTCCGCACAATTTTCATTATTCATTAAAATTAATTAATTTTTTTAATCATTGAAACTTTTCATGAATTAGTCTATTTTTTTTAAAATCCAATCTTGTAATCCTTTTCCAAGGACATAAATTTCTATAATTAAAATCTTATTTGTCTAAAAGAAAATTTATTTTTCACAAAAATTTCCTAAAAACTAAAAAAAAAAAACTCGTTATTGTTTTTTTTTTTCTTTTCCTTTTTTTATGTGGCAGTTTGTATGCAAATTTAAATGAAAAATCAAAATTTGATTTTAAAAATAATTATGTTTGCCAATCACTTTTAATTTGTTGTTGTTTTTTTTTTCTTTACTTAAAATTTTATGTATGACAAGGAAAACAAACATTTATGCTACTCATGCATTAAATAACACATTATTAGAAATGAAATGTCGTACATATCTTCTTTTATTTTTGCTTTTTTATTCAAGCAGAACTTTCTTAATTTCATTTAATTTTCTTCTTATACATGAAATGTTCAATCTAACAATACAAAAATTGTTCTTATTTGTTTGTTGCTACAATTTAAAATTGAAAAATATTTCATACTTTAGAACCTTCTATTTAAATAATTTTTTAAAATAAATGAACTTATGTAATGTGAATTTATACAACATAATTTTAATTTTTTTTTCAAGATTAAAGTGCGAAAACCAAATCATATCTAAAATTATTATAATTAATAATTAAAATGGATTATTTTAATTTAAAATAATGCTCGATCATGATGATGATGATGGCTCACATTAATTTTTTTTCTAATCTATTTTCTTTTTCCCTTTTTTAATTTTGATTTTTGTTTTTTTTTTTTTTTAAAAAAAACAAATTCAATAAATTACATAATTTTTTTTAAAAACTGTACTATAATTTTGAAAACAAAAAAAATAAAATAAAATAAATAACTGTTTTATTTTTTGATAATTTTTGACAAAAAATTTAAAAAAAAAATATGTATCTTAATTGCTTGTTTTGATATGTTTGATGATTATTATAAATTGATCAAAAAATATAAACAAAATAAAACTCGCCACCGCTTTTCTTTTAAATTTTTTTTGTTTAAAAAAAACAAAAAAAAAACAAAAAAAAATATATATTTATATACAAAATTAATTTTTATCCGTTTTTATTTTACAAAAAAAATAAATAATTCAATGAATACGACACGAACACGATTAATATCTGCAGGAGACTAAAAAATTGAGAAAATTTATATTTTAAAAGATGATTATCATGATGATGATGATGAGGAGGATGAATTTTCTTATTTTCTTTCTTTTCGTGTTTTGTTTTGTTTTTTTTTTTTTTTATTTAAATTAATTTTTATTTTTGTATTTTTTGTTTTTTATTTAATGATGAATTGAGTACAAAGCTACTGTGGCTACCGTAATGTCTATGATCGTTAGACATCGTTGAGAAAATTTTTAAATTCTCAGAAAATTACTAATTAAATGAAAACTTAGAACAAATAAATTTACGTAATTGATTGTCTGTGAAATAACAAACCAGAAGCAATTGTACGAGTATCTTCGTATATAGTATATTATATATACATTATCATGTGTATATATAGCCATAGCGTACATTCATACATACATACATATGTATGTATAAATTTTAAAAGAGAAAATTTATTTTAAATTAGTTTTGTAGAGAGATAAAAAAAAAACAAGCAATTATGTACGTCGTACGAGTATGTATTTTTATATCTAAAATCTGAAGAAAAATTAAGAACAGTTAATAAAAATAAAATTTATAATTTAGATAATTTTGAAATTCGTTTAAACTTTAACAAAAAAAAAAAATCATTTTAACAATATTGAACATTTTCTGAAAGAAGAAAAATGTTAAGGATTTTGATATAATTTAGATTGTCCACCATTGTCAAAAAAAAAAAAAAAAAAAAAAATATTAAAAATTAGATTTGAAAAACGATTGGAAAAACTGTACTTAACTATTTTCGAAGAATTTAACGAGACTTAAACTTTCTTTTTTGAAATAAAAGGAAAACAAAACGTACAATAAAAATTTAAAAATAGGATTTTTTAAACAAATGTACTGGTGGATTCACCTTACCATCTTGAGAAAGGAGTTTTAATCCTTTAAAATTAGAATGAATAAAATAAAATAAAAAAAAGTTTAAAAAACGTGTGTAAGCTTTTTTTTTCTAATGCACTCAACTAAAATTTATTGTTTTTTTTTTTTTTTTGTCTTCTTAATCTTATTTCTATTTCATAAGCGAAATTTCAAGTTTGAAAACATAAAAAATTCTTAAATTTTTAATACTTTCCGACAGATAATCATTAAATTTTAAATAAAATTTTATATTTTTCATTTTATTTTTTTGTTATTGTTGTTGTAGTTTTTTTTTTTTTTTCGAATGAAAATATGAAAAATTTATTAATCATATATTTTAAATAATATTGTTGATTTGTGTTGACAGAAAAGTGATTGTGACAAATTAATGTCAAACATATGTTGTATAGAAATTAATTATATCATATTATTATTATCATATAGAAAATATTTATATACAAAGACAAAAAGAAAAAAGGAACACATGCATGTAGGTCAAATAATTTTATTTCAGGAAATAAAAATCTTTCAACATTTCTAAATTTACAGTTTCTACAGAAGAAGATAAATTTCACGTATCATGTCATATTTCCCTTTTTTTTCTTTTTTTTTTTCAATAACTCAATGTCACATAAAAAGTATTTTTTAGGATGTTATCCTTGTTTAAAATTAAATAAAGTTAATATTATTGATTAACATTATAATAAGAAAAAATTGTATTCCTGATTTCAAAAATGGAAAAAAAAGTTTGATACATAATCCTTGTCTGAGTACATTCGAACGAGACCATCTCAACTATATTATCCTTTTTGTCGTCGAAGGGAACTATACTTTCGTAATTCATTTATTTACTTCGAAGTCTGATCTTTGAGGAAATCGATCACAACTACTATGAATTTCATCCTTTTAGAAAAGTATAGCTCAGTTTTTAGTCTTGAAAGCACTCAGAACAGAAAACACAATTTTTGTCCTCTAGCTAAATTCTAAATGAATGTATTCACATCAAAGAGATTCTAGTTGAAAAAAGAATTCCCCAAGGATATTTAATCGCACGCAAAAGATGCTCATAAATTTTCTTCATAAAATACGATCATAAAAAATTTTTTTTGTTGTTTAAATTTTAAAAATTATTTACAGGAATTATCATTATTGATAATGATCATCATTAAAACGATTATGCAAAAAAAAAAAAAAAAAATTATGGTCTAAAGTAAAACATTTATTTGGCATGCAACATAAAATTTTCAATATTTTTTTTTTAATGTTTCAAGATCAAGGAATGTGCAAATTAAAAGAAAATTCGCGTATATGATAAATATCGCATAAAATAAAGAAATACTTAAAAGAAAGAAAAAAAAAAATAATTATTTGCCATCAAAACACATAAAATGACTCATAATCATTAAATTTTTAGATTTTTTCTTTTAATTAATTTTTTTTTTCTTTATTATAAGAGGAGCTGAAGCACACTCATGTAAATTATATTTTTGATTTATAAATATGATCTTTTAATTAAAAACAAAAATTATACACATGTACATTGTACGTACACAGTAGATTCAGTATACATAACGAAAATTTTCATTAGATATTTTTTGAGCAAAAAAAAAAAAAATGTAAATAAATAAACAAATAAATATTACAAGGAAATTGTACTATAGTCACGATTGAGCACTAATAAAAAGCATTATTGCGTGAAAATGTTGCTATGTGTGTTTTTGTTATTAATTATTTTTTTTATTATTTAAGTTGCAAAAAAAAAAATATATATATATCATGATGCCAATTTATTAATTGAAAAATTATTATTACTGAGGTCAGTAATCGCATCAAATATAAAGTTTTTTATTTTTTTTTTTCATATTTTTTGGTTTTTTTCAGTTTTTACTAACGTGTGGGCATATTTTACCCCATTTTATTATTATTATTATTGTTTTAATTTTTAAATTTAAAAATACTACACGACCTAAAAAGAAAAAAAAAAAATTTTTAAATAAATTTTTGTAAAAATGAAAAAAATTGCAATTTTATTTCATGTATTTTTTGTTTTTTTGCGTGTGTGATTCCCCAGTTTTTTTTATTTTTTTTTTTTAATAGCTGTTTTATTACTCGTTAAATTAAAATTGATCGACATGAAACTAATTAATCAAATTTGTAATTAGTTGTAAAACATTACAAGAAAATTAGTTTGTGTAATTTTTAAAAGATAATTTGTATAAAAATAATTTAAAAAAAATATATATATCTTATTTTCTTAAATTTATCACGTTTTAGTCCAGTTTAAATTAAATAAAATTCCTGAGATCATAAAGTTTATTTATAAAAAAAATGCATATATGCTATGCAATATAATATTACAGATGCTGTTTATTAGAAAAGATTTCCATTTCATTGATTTTATTCAATCATTTTCTGTAAATTTCAATTAATTTCTGATGTATTCGATTACTATTTTGTTTTTCATATATCACGTACCATAAATTTACTGAATCTGTTCTATTTCATTTTTTCTTGAGAGACAAAACAACTATAAGTATATAATTAATAAAATACCCAGAAAATGAAATATTGCGGCAATTCTCAATTCATATACAAAACACACATGAAAAAAACAGAAGAAAATATTTCTTCGGATTTTAAATTTTCTTCTACTGACAAATTTTAAACTTCCGCTTTGATATTGCGGCTTTGTTTGTTTGTTTTTATGTATTTTTAATTTTTTTTTCTTATTTTACTTTTTTTTATATTTTTTTCTTTTCTTTTTTAAAGAAAAACGAAAAGATGAGTCATTTGTTCAGGGAATATACATATATATTTTTTTGTCTTAATTTTCTTGAAAGAAAAAATAATCTAGTGGAAAATTTAATAATTTTGAAATGTAATTTTTTGAATTTAAGATTCACGAATTAAAATTTATTCCAGAAAATTAGTAAAAAATAAGTTTTAAGAAAAATTAAAATTTCTTTTTCTCTTTATTCTTGTAAAATTTTTGAGAAAGAAAAAAAAAAAAGAATTTTCTTAAGTCTTTACATGATTTCGAATTTTGAATCATCATCATTATGAAATACAATATAAAAATGTGCCAACTTATCGTATTAAAATTTGAATAAAAACGTTTTTTTTTTTTTTTTTTTGTGTTATTTCGCCTTTTTTAATGTGTTTCAAAAATTTAAATAAATTTTTCAAGTCAAAATATATTACAACTTTTTTTTTTTTTTTTAAATTATTTAAAAATTTTAATTATTTATGACATTTCATATTTGTAGTGAAAAAAAAAAAAAAAAGATTGTATCTCATGAATTATCTAATAAATTTTTTGTCAAATTCTATTTTTAAAAAGTAGAATAAAATTATCATGAAAAATTTTAATTTGAAATGCAATATTTCAAATTTTTTTTAAAAATTTTTTAGAATTTTTAAAGAAAAACATGAATAGTTTTTAAAAATAAGAAATTAAATTTTAAACAAGCAAAATATACAATTAATAACAACCAATGCGTTTGAATAGCTGCTTTAACAAGTTACTCAAAAACAAAAACAAAAAGCCTCTAAAGGTCGTGGACAAACCTAAAAATGAAGCATAGCCTGGCATTATGTAGCTTCTATTATGTCCAAAATTAGAAACTTTAAACAATTTTTCAATAACTAAATATGTATGTACTAAATTTAAAAGAAGAAGAAAAAACTGCGGAAACTCCAATAAATAACGTAATACTTTTTGTATTTCGATTGCACGATTAAATCCTGCACCATAATGTATTTAATGATTCATTTTTCGGAATCCCCACGGTTGAAATTTTGATTGTTTAAAATTCGATTAACCTATTTTTTTTTTCTCGTAATTTTTGTTTATTAATGATTAAAAGGAAACATTGCCAAATTGTCGATTGAGATTTTCGACAAGAATTATTTAAAAATTGACCTTATTTCATTTGTGTATACAAAAAAAAAATCATCTAATTTGTTAATTTCTCAATAATTTATAAAATATTTTTGATAAAATGAATTGAAATTGAAACTTTTCATAAAAGAAAATTTATTATAAAAATCATCACCTAAAGTTTTTTGATCAAAATCTAAAATATTAGTCAGAAGAAAGAAAAAAAAGTACCTATCTGTATTTGTTTTTCTTTTAACAAGAATCATGTATGTATCTTGTTTTTGTTATAATTTTCCTTTAAAAAAAAAAATACAAAAAAAAAAACTAAAATAACGAAAACAGAGAAAACAAAAACTCATTCTGAAATTAAAAAAAAAAAAGAGAAAAAAAAATGAAAAATGAAAAGAAAATCACGGAAAATCAAAAATATCTTAACTCTGAATGAGTCATTCGTTTTTCATTAGCTATTTTTTTGTGTATACATATACTTATAGTATAGGTATGTAATATAATTTTTTACATACACATATTTTTATATACAAGATACAACACAACAGAAATAATAATGTTGTTATATTTTTCTGTTTCTCATCCTATTCCCTCTCTATTTTTATATATTTTAAAAATTTATTACATATGTACATATATAATTTTTTTTTTCAACATGTATTTTTAGATACAGTGAATTATCAAAAATCAAGTTACACTTTACCAAAAAAAATCTTATGAAATTTTCAAAATACAATTTTATTTGTAATACTATCATAAATGAATTATTACACAGCCATAAGCCTTTATCGAGCATCTTGTATTTTTTACAGTTATACAATATTTCATTTTTAAATTGAATTTACATATTTTCATTTCATAATTTAATTTGTAAAATATTTTTACAAGTATGCAGCATTTTTGAATATAAAACAATAATGATTATTTGTTTTTATTCATGGTAGAATTTCATGTAAAAATAAACTTATGAACTCGTTGTGTGTCAGTTTTTAAAGTAATATAAAAGCTAATGACCTTTAAAATGATGAAAAATTATTTTATTTTCATATATTTTTCTTTTCTGAATGCAATATTTTTACTACAAAAAAAAAAAAAAAAAATACATACATAAATAGAAAAATTATTAATGATTTAAATGTTTAAGAGAAAAATTATATATAAATTTTGAATGTACATAATGTGTACGGAAAAAAAGAGTTTTGAAAACAAAAGTTAGTGTAGGTATGTATGTAAATCAAAAATTACCACTTTCTCCTTGACTTGAAAAAGAAAATTTAGATTTTTTTTTTTTTTTTTTTGTTAAACTAGGAACATAAATTTTAATTGTATTTTTATAATATTGGTTTGTCTTTATTTGTTTTGTCGGAAATATAATTTTCTTTTCTTTTTTTTAAGTTTTAGCGAATACGCACGTTTTTTCATTTTTTTTTTTTTAGAAACAAAAAATTCAATTGTTTAGAAAGATTTTATTTATTGTTTTAAATGAAACAGTTAAGCTGAAAAGTAAAAAAAAATAAAAACACATGAATGAGAAAGAATTAAATTAGGTATTTAAAATTTTTTAATGAGTTGAAAAACTTTTCAAAGAAAAGTTTGATCTGGAAAAGACAAAATTAGAACAGAAATTATGCGAATCAAAATATATATGTATATATTTTTTTTTTACTTTGAAGTGAGAATTTTTTTTTTATTTTCAAAACATTTTATTTTATGAATTATAAAAGATCAAAGAATTCGAATTCTTCACTTTAGAAATTTCAGAATTTCACTTTTAAATGCGATTTTGATGTTCAAAAATAAAAATTGGATTTGAAAAGATTTAAAAAATAGTTTGATTTCCGATTTTTAAATTTGGGAAAGTATTTTCAAAAAAAAAAAAGTGCATTTTCTCAAATATTTATTTCAATTTTAAAAACATAACAATTTTAATTTTTAATTTAAAAACTTTGAAATCCACGGAGCAAAAAAAAAAAAAGAAAATAAGGAAGAAAATCTTCAAAAAATATTTTAAAAATTTAGCAAATACAAAATTTAAAAAAGCAAAAAAAAAAATATAATGGATCTTGGCGCCGTATATTTTGACTTGGAATTAATTTAATGTTTACAAAATAAACAATAATTTCTTTTCATTTCGCAACTAAAATAATCTGTCGTCTAATAAACCTAAATTCACAAAAGTTGACGAAACAAATAAAAATCCAGAAAGAAAAAAATAGTCTAAATTAAATCACCAATAAAATATTTATTTGAAACGAAAAATTTAACAAAGTTAAGAGATAGACGACAATGTTTTTTGTCATTTGAAAAAAATTTTTTTTTTTTTTTTGGAGGTAAATTTAAGAAGTTTTCTGCCAGAAAAATTACTAAACTGAAAAAAAAAAAACAGAAGAGTTTATTGAACTTTCAATTCAGAAAATTTATCAAAAACAAAAAAAAGTTCAACATTATGACACATCTGTCGTCTTGTTGCTGCCTGCCCACCTAAGTGTATGATTCAAAATTCCTTTTAAGATTTTACACTTTGAATTTTCTTTCTCTTGTTTTTATTTTACCTCAAAATGTTTATTATTTTATTTTTACCCCTCCCATCAA
Organism: Bombylius discolor; assembly: GCA_939192795.1. Taxonomy (NCBI): domain Eukaryota; kingdom Metazoa; phylum Arthropoda; class Insecta; order Diptera; family Bombyliidae; genus Bombylius; species Bombylius discolor. Next base: position 48,240,718 of record OW584240.1, on the reverse strand, counting down.
ATGGTCGACTAGCCGTCGAAGCTGATCAGTGATCACATGAAAAAATAAAAAAAAGATTGAAAGTACACGTGGCCATATAAATGTTTATATTTTAAAATTTGGCATATTGACACTATACGATAAATTATTTGGACGTTTCCAATTCTTTTTTTTTTTTTCTAATATTTAATATTTGCCAGCACTTTTCCATATTTTTTGTTTTTTTTTGTGAAAATTTTGAAATTTAAAACAAAGAAATTTTGGCATAAATTTTAAATTTCTATCATTTTAAATTAACAGACGTCATTTAAATTTATATAGACAAAAAATAAAAGGTTAAATGATTAATTCTAAAAACTCATAAATAAATAAAAATCATTTATTTATTTTAATTAATGATTTAACGTGAAAGATATAAATTAAATAAAAAATCGTTTTTTAAATCTTTTTTTTTCTTTCTTTCAAATGAAAATTAATACAACCGAAAAATTGCATTTGGATTTAAATTTTTAGTTATATGACTTTTTATGCGTTTTTTTAATTAAAAAAATAATATAAGGCTTTTTTTTTAATGAAACAAGAACAAAATATCAGTAAAAATTAAGAATTTCTAAATAAAAATAACAGTAAATAATCAATTATTAAGATTTCAAAACTGAATTCATCTAGAAATTACCTATTGAGAATTGAAGTGAAATTTAACTTATGAAATTTATTTTTCATTATTTTCTAATTTCAGCAAAATTCAATAAAAATTACTATAAAAAAGTTGTAAGCGATATCCTGAGGGAGGATTCTACATTATTGAAGAAAAACTGATATTTGAAAGTATTCTCTATAACATCTTCTTCAGAAATTAAAAATATCAAACTTTTAAAAATTATCCTTGTACACTTTTCGATCAATTTTAATTACCAAATTTAAAAATTTAAATTTCGATTATGTAAAAAAAAAAACTACATAAACACTTTATTTAGTAATAATTTTTTCGCAATTTTTTATTTTTAAATTTTAAATTACCCGTCATTTTTTGTTGAACAGTTTGATTCCGATGATAATATCTAAAATTATTTAAAAATAAAAATAATAATTAAAAAAAAAAAAACACTATTAAAACGATTTTTAGTTTTCTTTTATCGATTTTATCTATTTTTTATAAATTTAGTCATTTAGAAAACAACAAATTTTTTAACATCTAAATAATTTTTCCGAATGTATTGAAAAATAGAAAAAAATGTTAATCCTCTTTTTTGAATCACAACCACTTTTCGAATAAAACAATTCGTTTCAAACTGACTGACGACACAACATATTTGCTAGAATAATTAGCAAAAGTGAATCCTTTGGCTTTTTTTTTCTAATGATACATAAAAATTTGATCTCAATTAGAAAAAAACTTTTATTTATTTATTTTTTTTTTCTTTTATTTTTTGGTTGTCATCATACTCTAAACTTTAAAAGAATAAATAAATTTATTATGATGTACAAAGCGTTTTTTTTTATTCTTTTCTGTTTCATCTTTGTCTCGTGCCAAACGTTTCAAAAAAAAAAAAATTATTGCAAATTTGCTGAATACTTTAATTATTTGTTTTTTTATTTTATTTTATTATTTTTTAATTTAATGATAAACAAAATAATTGAATGTTAATTTTTTTTTCTGTAAGATTGTGACAAATTTTCTTGACGCATTATTTAATTTTCTTTCATTTTTTTTTTTCTTCTTTGTATTTTATTTATGAATATCATTCCTCTCATCATTAAAAACGTTTTATAGTTATTCAAAATTTTCACATAAGGTGACATAAATTTTTCTTGACAATTAACAGTATGCTGTTTCAATCTTATTCTTTTTTTTTTATATTATTATTATTAAATCCCTCTTGTAACCGCTTATTAATAATTAACGTGTACTTTGTATGCAAACAAAAAAAATAAATAAATAAATAAATAATAATTAGAATGAAATAACAAATCATTTAATTTTTTTGGCAAATGTTATAATAGATTTTAAATGAGATCATGATTTACTATTGAATTTCATAGCATAAATATACAAAAATGTGTTCTTGTGGTATTTTATGGTGCATATAGGCAGTACCTATTTTTAAAATATGTATGTAGAGATTCTCTTAATTCGATATACAACTTGTTAACATTTTGGTATTTATAATATGCTATTTAATGATGATACAATGATGAGTCATAGATACATGTGCTGTTGTTTCTATAAATGCGTCTATAAAATTTCAAATAGATATAATTATTGTTCCCCATTTAATTTTTCTGTATTCAAAATAGAATCAACGAGATGAAAATGACATTGCGTTTAGATATATGCAATAATACAGGGAGTTTCAATTCAAAAAAGAAATTTTAAAAAAGAAAACAAGGATGAAAAATTTTAAAAAATTATGAAATTTTTTAGATTAATTTTTCATTTAAAAAAATAATTTTTTAAGAATTTTTGTGATTTTGCTGCATGAGAAAAAAGAAATTCAAATAAAAATTTCTAACTACAATATTTTGTTTGAAACTTGTTAAACATCCTCACATGTGTTATTTCTGATATTTTATCAATTAATTCCTGTGTAGGTAAAAATAAAATCAAAACAAATTAATTAGTTAAATGTCTATTTAAATAATGACATAATGGCAAGCAATGTCACATTGATTGAATTCTTTTGTACAACAAATATTATTATAATTATATTAACATTTGAAAAATTTGTTTTATTTCAAAAAAAAAAAAAAAAAATTTATTTCAATACGCAGTTGAGTTAAAATTCTCTTAAAATTCTTAATAACATAGATCATTTGGCATTTTTTAAGCTCTATGGCTATTTATTCTTGAAAGGCGATGATTACTCATAAAAGAAAATCGCCAAAGTTGTTCAAAAGAAAAAAATATACTCTACACAACAACAACAAAAAAACAGAAAAGAAAAAAAAATTCATTATGAATGCAATTGCAATTTATGAAGAAACAAATTATTGTAAACACAAACACTTTGTGTGTAAACAATTATATTAAAATATTTAAATATATAAATGTAAGAATTAAAATAAATACAAAACTTGAAACGAAAATGAAAAAAAAAAATAGAGTATAATTAAATAAAAAATTCTCTAAAATGATTCATAGAAAATACAGTTGATGTTGATTTTGTAAAAAAAAAAATCATTTTCTTTTAAAATAAAATTCCCGGCAAATATGAGTAGTAAAAAAAGAAAGATTAAAAAACATTAAAAAACTATCGCGAAATAAAAAATAAAAAAAGAGACATTTATTTATTTGTTTGTTCTAATTGTAGTGGTTGAAAATTTTATTTTTAGAAATTTTTATTCTTGAGAAATATAAATGTATAAATATACGACTTTTATTATTATTTTTTTTTAGATCCTGTTTAAAAAAATATATACATATATATAATTTATTGGAAAATATTCGTAAATAGGACAATAATAACGTCATGCAGTCTGAAATGAAAATATTTTCATTTTATCTTTTGTAAATTAAATAAAATACAAAAAAAAAATAAAAAAAATAAATATAAGAAAAAATTAATACTTTTAAAATTGGAGATAAAATGTAAATTTAATTTGAATAATTCAGTTTCGACGAGTAAAAATATCTTGAAGTAATTCTATTTACTTTTTTATTTTTATAACCAAAAGATAAAAAAAAAACCTATTTATGAAATATTCTTGAAAAATCTGAAAAAAAAATATACAAAATTTTAACTGCAAAAAATTTAAGACTTAAAAATTTTTTATAATATTTTAGAAATCGATTTCATAAAAAAAAGGCAATATTTTGAAAGCTAATCTGCCATTGGTTGTTATTTTTCATTCATACGAATTTTTAATGGTACATTGTCCATACCTAATTTATTCAATTTTTTTTTTTTCATGTTCAGCAAGTGTCTTTATCTTGTGGAAGACCATACACTATATTTTGATTCCGAAATACAATTGCTTGTTCAAATTAGGAATCAGAAAAATATTCGTTTTTATTCTTTACTTAATTAAAAATAAAAATTTAATTATTTTTGTACTTACAAATATTTTCAAAAATCTTTCTATAATCGTGTTGTTTTAATTCCCAAGCGTTCTAAGAAGAAAAAAATTTGAAAAATAATAATAATTAGTAAAGAGAACTTACAAAACAAAAATATTTTCACTTACAGGATCTACTTGAATTGATAGTGGCTCCAATGGAATATGTTGATTTTTTAACATTCCATTACGAATTTCATTTGATCTGATTGAATTTATTTTAAATTCTAAATTTGAATTTAATTTTGAATTTTCATTTGTTGAATTATCATTGATATTTTCATTGATAGTACATTTATTTTGATCAATTTGAAATTTTGATTCAACTTCAGATGATAAAGTTTCTAATTCATCACCTTTGAATATTGGTGATTTTAAATTTGTTTCAACACTACTTGTTGTTGCAGTTGTTGTTGTTGTTGCTGTTGTTACATGCTGATTTATTGCATGATTTAAATGTGTTACATGTTCAAAATTTGTTGGTGTTACTGATGATGTGTTATTTGATGACAAATTTTTTAAACATAATCTATTGTTATTACAACTAGATTGCGATTGTTTTTCTTCAGAATCATTTGTATCTTGTTGTTGCTAAAAGAACGAAAAAAAAGTAAATTTAATAAACCCACTTTTCAATTGAAAGGTTACCTCATGAGGACTCTCATAATCAAGAGGCTCATCAGAACCAGGAAAATAATCACAAAACACTTTCATTATATCAACAACATGTCTCATTGCTGGCCGATTTTCTGGTTGTTGATCCCAACAAGCAATCATTAATTTTTCTAATGGTTTTGGGCAGCCTTCTATCAGTGGTGGTCGATGACCTTTAAAAATAAATTTAAAACAAATAAATTTTAATTCTGTGAAAACTAGAGTTTAAAAACAATCTTCATTATCATACCTTGATTAACATACCACATTATCGAAAGTGCTAAACCAAAATCTTTATATGGTTGTTCTCTTGTAATTATTTGCCATAAAATTATTGACCAACTAAAAACATCACATTTCTCTGTATATGATGATCCCCTAAATACCTAAATATGTATTGCATAAAAAAGAATTCAACTTTTATTTGCGATTAAAAAAAAATTACTTCTGGTGCCATCCATGCAGCACTTCCTTTATTATTTGTCATCAATGTTGATTTATCTGCAACTGTTCCAAAATCACAAATTTTTAAATTTCTACCTTGATTAACTAATAATAAATTTAATGGTTTTAAATCACGATGTATTAATGGTTTTGGACGCATTCCATGTAAATATGCAACACCTTCAGCACATTGTCGTGCCCAACTCATTGCATGTGCTGCTGAATAATATGGTTTTGCACTACCATGTAAAAAACTATGTAATGAACCACCTTCAGCATATTCCATTACTAAATAAATACGTGAATATGCTATTGATACTCCATATAATGCAATTATATTTGGATGTACAACACGTGATAATTGTTTTACCTTAAAAAGACAAAAAAAAAAAAAAAGAATCGTATAATCTATAAATCTAAAATTATTAATTTGTAAATAAAAACCTCTGTTTCAATTGCTTTTGGATCAGCTTCAAATTCAAATCCTTTAACGGCAACGAATTGATTTTGCCAACGTGCTTTGTATACTGTTCCATATGAACCTCTTCCAACAACCTGAAGGTAGAAATAAGCATAAATTGTATTAAAATTCAGAATACAATAATAGTCTTATAAACTTGTTTACAAAAACTTAAAAATGTTAAACGTTAACAATTCGTATGTAAGAGTATGTACAAAATTCTTTGTTGTTTTATTTTTGTTGTCAAGAATTTGGGAATTCCAAATATACACAATCACAATATTTAAATTACTGATTAGTTTTTTTTTTAATTCAATAAATCGCACAAACAAAAAAACGATAACTAAAAAAAAAATAAATCAAACTTAGAACGAAGTAACATCGAACTGATAAAAATTTCAATTCTCCAATTAAAGTACAAAATAACCTCAAAATTCTTTTACATAACAGTACGTAAATAAATATTAATTTTAATCAAATATTATTAATTTGTTTATTTATAAACAATATTCAATATTTAATAATTAATAATAATTAAAAAATAAATATAATTACCGAAAAGTCTTCGATTTCGACAAAATCTATCTCACGTAGATAAGGTATTTCTTGCTTTTGTTTTTCCATTTGTCTAAATGTTCATTAAAATGTCATATTTTTTTCACTTTTTCAATATATAAATATATTATTAATTAATTATTTAAATCAAATTACAGAGAAATTAAATATTTATAATGAAAAATTCACAAGTTAAAAGCAAAATATAAATTGAAATCAAATATGGATCAGCTAGTAGTCCACTTATAGTAGTCGAACAAATGTCAAATTGTATGAAAACACATACATTTGCAAATGTGTTGTCAAAAAATTGACCAACAAAAAGTACTGCCAAATACGACAAACAGGACATTTCTCACTGTTACTCACTCTTTGCACATTAGGTGGTTAAACCAGTTATTTTGCGCTGGTTGTAACAATAATGGTATCATTTTTTCCAAAATGGTATAATAAGAATCATCCAAAATAATTTTAGCTTCACGGGTGTAATACACTCACATTCTCGTTACAACTGGTCGTGCCACCTTCAGATGTAGTTTGAGCAGTTGTAAAAACAGGTTTTATAACCGGTTTGCGTCGTTGTTGCAACAACCTAATGTGTACAGTACAGGCTCATTCTTAATTAAATTATTTTTTGGTCCATTTAATGCAAAGTACTTTCGACAATTTTTTTTGCGAGATAGATCATGGGAGTGATTTATTTTGTTTTGCGAATGATACGGATTCAGCCCATTAGTAAATGCTTAAAATGAAAACAAACTCAGTTTATTTTTTCTATAAAAAATATTTTATTTGTCCAGTTTTTTTTTACATTCAATTTTATTGAAAATGCAATAACAAAATGATTTAAAACAATTCATCGAACAGAAAAAGTACAAAACAAACAATAACTACATTTCAACATGTAAAAATTACTTTTTTTTAAAAAATTTCTCTAAATCACAGTAATGATGAACTTTATCACTGTTCCTCAACCTCTCCACAACTTCTTCACTGCCACAACCCCACAACTAGAGATTTACTAATTTCTAATTTTACTAATTACTAATAACAAAATATTTTTTAAAGTAGTGATGATGTGAAGATTTGCTTTAAAATTTGAGGTAACATATTTAAATCCATACAAACATAACTGTGCGCGGCCGGCATTTTTGAATTTATTCTGCATGAAAAAAAAAGAATTTAATATGAAATCATTGAAAGACACAATCTATCAAAGTATGTACTTACATATCAGCCTCCTTTGCAAGACTTCCTATAAAAATCACATAACCTTGAACCTTTGGTTCACCTTTCATTATTGCCTTGGCTAATTCTTTAGGTTGTATGCCATATCGTGACAAATTTGCATCACTTAAGACAATTACAAGTGAATCTTCATTATCTTCTTCTTTCAGTAATGATTCAATGGCATTTTCAGTTGCTGGAAGTGTATGATCACCTGGCCAACAAAATTGTGAATGTGCATGCATCATTTTAATTGTTTCTAAACGTTCTTTGTCATCTTTTGGTGGATTTTTTGCAATCACAAAAGGAATGTTATAACCTTCACCGCTATGTCCAATAATATCATAAACAATTTTTGATTCGTATCCTTCGAATGCTTCCATTATCATAACGACAGCTTCTAGTTCTCTATCAAGTCGACCATCGTAGCCGTTGAATCTGAAAAAAAAAACCGTTGCTGTTTTAAAAATATTAAAATCTCGCTTTCCTCTTTTATTACCTGTACATTGATCCTGAAACATCAACGACTAATTTCAATCTTTTTGGCTTCTCATGAACTTGATCTGCCCATGGATTTGCATCTATTCTCTTCCTGTAAATGTTCTTTTCACCTGTAATTCCTTCAATAAGTCTCCTATCGTCAAGCTCTCCTGACGTTTGATACGACTGCCATTGTCGTTCTTTATTCTTAGTTTGTAAGGCATCCAAAATCGCTTTTAATTGCTGGACTTGTTTCCTATTTGGTTGACTGTATTCCGCATAAATTTTATGCTCATGTGGTGACATTTTAATTTCTTTCAATCTTTTCTCAAATGCCTCACGATTCATTTTTCTTGCAGCCTCTTTTACTGCTTCTGGAATGTTAGCTTTTTCTTCGTCGGATAATTGATGGATTTGATGACCAGCATCTAATCTATAAGGACCACCTTTTCCACCCAGACCTGCCGTATCTCTTCCACCAGTACCACCCGCCCATGTGTTCCCACCAACATGTGGTTGATTCTGTGGATCAACTTTACCGTGCTTCGGATTAGAAACATCTAGACCGCTTTTTCTTTCAATGGTCAATTGCATCTCTTTTTTGCGTCTCTCAACAAACAATTCATCTTTTGCATAAGTTTCAATTGGTAATCCATGTTTGATCAAAACCTCTGTGACCTGTTCTAGAGCTTCTGGAGAATATTTATCAAAATCGAGCACATTACCAATTAATTCTGACATTGATTCATTAGGAAATTTTTCTAAATGTTTAACAATGTTAACAACTTCACGAGTTGAGTACGGATAATTTAAAATTCCTTCATCAGCCATCGTTCGTAGTTCACCAAAAGCATTTACAAGAGTTGCTAACGTCTTTTTAGGCACTGACGGTCCATATTGTTGTAATAAAAATATTTCAGAATCTGGTGATGGATTATCAACCGCATGACAACTGAATACATCACCCAATGATGCAAAGAAATCATTTCCAAGGAACGGGAAACCTGGCCGATTAGCCAAACACACTATTCGGAAATTTTCATGTGTTTCAATTATTTCCTGATCTTGAAACGAGTTATCAAATTTCATTCCATTTGGAACAATTTTTCTACCATCTGAAAGCGTCATTTCACCATTTTCTACCAGAGTTCTTAGAATACATGTTACATTCACTGGAGCTTTATCAACTTCATCAATCACAAGGACATGACCGTTTTTAACGGCTTTCACTAGAGGACTATCCTCATAAACAACCATTCCGTCCTTGAGTGAAGCTTGCACTGTCAGACTATGAACTGTCGTATCACGATGAAGTTGTAAATACTCACGAGGTTTGTTCATTAATTGAAGCAGCTTGTCAATTAGTTTGTTTTTACCAACACCTTGATTACCCACTAAGAGAATATTTTCACCAATGAGGAAGTCCTGGAAATCATTATTTTAAAGATATTTTTAAATTTTTAAATTTTACACTTCATTCTTACCTGCAAGAGCTTTTCCAACAACTCAATATGTTGTGGCATTTCATAGAAAAGTGTACTTGGTACTTTCGTTTCTGCATCTGTGTTTTCAATTTTCATTTTTGTTCCACCAATTTTTAAAATACCATCCTTCACTTCAATTGATCTTCTTGATTTACCATTTTCTGATGGTTTATAAATTTTAGCTTTTTGCATTGCATTTTCTAAAGCAGTTCGAGCTAATGGTGGTAGAAATTTAGCAAGGAATGTATTTTGAGTGATATCATAAAGTGAATTTGTTGAACTATCATCTGTTGGAGGATAAACAGACATTCGATGTGCAATTTTTAAAAGTTGTCGAGTTGATAAAGTCTTTGAAAGATTTTCAACTATGGGATCATTTGATTCTCGTAAAATGTGAGATAAATCAATTACTCTATGTATTCGATCATCAATGTTTCCATAGAGTTCTTTAATTATTTCAAATTCTTCACTTTGATGTAAAGGACGTACTTCAAGGAATAAAAATAAACTTAGAATTTCTGGTGTAAGCCAATTTTTTGATGAAATCACATTAGGATTAGAAGGCTCTGCAAGAGCAATTATTCTAAAAGAATTATGAATTTTGAAAATTCCCTTTGACTTCAATTGTTCCGGTGTGAATCCGTTTGTCAAGAGATCATTATATCGGTCCTCACGCAAGAGAATATTACCATCGCATAATTGAATTTCTCGATCATGAATTAATCTGGAGAAGAAAAAGATTTTTAAAAAATGTGAAAATGTGAAATAATCTCATTTTTTTTACCGTTGTAAAATTGTAACGGTACTTTTATGTAAACGATTAATTCCATCTAAAACTGCAACACTACCATTTTTTGCAGCTCTAATCAACGGTGAATCCTTCCAAACAGTATCACCATCAATCGTTGTAATTCTTTGTTGAATTAAATCACGTGATGTCATATCCTCGTAAAGCACAATCGGTTCAATTGATTGATCTAACATTTTGACTAGTTGATTAACAAGTGTTGATTTACCTACACCTTTGGAACCTTAAAAAAAATATTCAAAATAAAATCATTTCACACGCTCGAAAACAAAAAGTCAAAAGTCAAACCTATTAAACATAAATCTCCTACTGCATACAATTGCAGCATTTTAGCCAACAAGTTCTTCTGATGATTCAATTTAATGAATTTGTCATCTTTTAATTTTGATGATGATCTATTTCCACATGGTATTGTGATATCTTTTTTATTAATTGAAAAATCTTTGAAACCATTTGAATTTTCTTTTTTAATTTCAATTTCACTCGCGGTAAAGGTCTGTCGACTGTTAATACTAAATGACTCAAGTAATGTGTTAATTTGTTCAATTTTCTCCTTTTTTAGTGTGCTCTTGTAGGGATATGCGAATGAGATTGCATCATGAACTGATATTTCAGGGTTGTTATTCTGAAAAAAATAAATTTATAAGCTTTTAATTTTTTTAATTTAAAATTCAAATAATTTACCATTATTTTAACAATTAAATTCAAATTATCAACAGGAAAATCTGGTAAACTCGATGATGAATCTGAGTTTAAAATGGCCAATCCGAATGATAAGACCTTTGTTATATCATCTTTGGGTACATTAGGTGACAATTCAATTAAATTTGATAAAATTTCCTTGAAAAAAAAAAAGAGTTAAGTTAAACTTATTTTTCTTGAAAAATAATTCAAATTTACTTCATATGAAAAGTGAGAAATATTTCTTGCTTGAAATCTGGACCGTAGTGGTGGATCAAGTGGTGTTCCTTTGTATTTAGTTGTTGGTAAACCAAGAGCTATAATACGAAATTCTTCTGAAACTCTAATTAGACCCCATTTATCGAGTTCTTCCTGCTTGTGTGTCTATTCAAAACGTTTAAATTTAATTAAGTTGAAAAAATCTTTGAAGAAATCCAATTGAATTACCTCAAGAAGTTTATCATATCTTTCCGGTGACATTAGAAATTTTCCATTTTCTAAATGCATTTCACGATTTTCTAATAAATTATTTAAAATTGGTAAAACATTTCTTTCAGCATGTTCGACACCATCCAAAATTAGGACACGCCCGTTAATTGCAGCACGAACAGCATTCTAAAATTATTTAAAATGATTTTAGAAAAAAGAAATTATTTTAAAATCCACATCGAACCAACCTGATCATGATAAACAGCAGCCCTATTTTCAATTTCACGTCTTTGTTTCAAATCACTTTCTGTTGTATCTCTGCTGAGAGCAACATATTCAACTTCACGCTGAGTCAGCTCAAGATATTGCATTGCCAAATTTCGTCTTAATGACCCTGGATAACCAATAAGAAACATATCCTGTTTCAAATTATCTTTTTGTGTCATCCACCGCAAATGATGAAGTGTAGATTGAGTCAATTTTATTGTGCCATTTTGTTCTGTTGGAACTGTAATTTAAAAAAAAAAATTAAAAACAAAAAAGATTAATTGAAAATTCTTTATTTACCATATTTTCGTGGAACTAGTTCAGGATTTTTTGGAGTTTTTAATTGCCTAATTACATCACCAATTATTAATTGACCTTCGATCTTTTCAGTTTTTGAATGAAAAAATCTGATTTTTCGTCTTGTTTTCATGAAATTATTAAAAATTCTTAATCTCTGTAGTGAGTACGAGGACATTAATACCATTTTAATAAAATATTTTTGGTCCAAATCCAATTAAAACTAAGAAATCCACTAAATCCAGTGACCAGTCACCAGCGTACACAAAGCAATTTTGAATTTACTTGTGAATGTGAAATTTTGACATTAGAAAACATATGCTTTCCCGCATATGCAAAACAGCTGTTTGAACACATGGTTTTGATGATGACTTATTATGTCGTTTAAAAGAAGAAGACAGAAATATAACAGAGAATACAGATAGAAAATAAACAAAAACCATTCATGTGTGTGTTTTTATTTATTTTTAATTTTTTTTTAAATTTCAATTTAATTTTTTTGGAAATGATTTTTTGTAAATTTTAGAATCTTCTTTTATTTAATTCTCCCGTTTTATTATAAACGTAGAAATGAATAAAGTGGTATGCAGAAAGTACCCTTTTCCTTCAAAATGCAGGAAAGCCCTGACGAATTTGAAAACTATAAAAGACTTAAAGGTGGAGCCGGAGAGGTATAGTGAACTAACTCCCGAGTCCCAACTCCCAAGAAAATTGAAGGAGTTGAAGTTCCTTGACCTTGTAACAAACACTATATTTTTCACACCATGCATCTGAGCTGTAACTGTAATCACACACATTTTACAGATAAGTTTTTTGAATTTCAATGTCAAAAGTAGGAGCAATTCATGTTCTTTTTTTTGTCTAGAAATTGGAATAAACTCCAGTAGATTTTAATTATGAAAATTTATTCATAATTTTCAGTTATAACGGATTAGTAAATGCGGTGGTTAAATATTTTTATAGTTAATTTAACCTTTATTTTTAAAACTACGTTTTTAAAAAAAATTTTTTTTTTTTTTAAATGACTACCTATTTTGATTGTGGTTGACATCTTAGTCATCATTAAAAATTTCCTATCAATTTTTAAATTAATTTATAAAATAAAATGGACTTTCAATACAAATTACATAGATATGTATTAATATTCATATATTCCAAATTCATAGATAATCCAGAAATTGAACGTTTATAATGATTCAAAAGATAATTATACTCATTTACTTAAAAAAAATAAAATAAAACAAGACTCATGAAAGGATTATTTCTTTTAAAATATGTTTTGTAATGTTTTTTTTTTTTGACTAATGAAAGAGAAAAACATTACCTATAAAATTTGTTCTTAAATATTTTCCACACACTAAAAAAATTATGAATTACCTACATAATTAACTTCTAATCAAAAGTATTGTTTAAAAAACACAACGTTAAAAAAATATCAAGGATACGAGAAAAAAACTACTCGTATTTCAAAATAAACGTACAATTCTATTCTATTGTTAAATTCTTTTATTAATATGCCATATACTTTTGGTTTGAAAATACATAATATGTATAAACCAAAATAAAATATATGTATGTATAATTTGATATGTGGCGTTATCATTCCGAATATCAACAAGAGAATTGTTTTATTTTTTATTTTTAAATGTAAATCTCTGTCAAATGTAAAACCTCAGAGTTAAAGATTTTTTTTGTTTTGCTTTATCTTTTAATTTTAATTTGGTGGGAATTTACTGATAAGTAGGTATACATTGAAAAAGAGATCTAGATAAAAAAAAATATAAGCTAAAAACTAATATGTGAGAACTGAGAACATGTTGTCATTATTTTTCTTTATTTTTTTTTATTTTTGTAAAAATTACCGGAAATCTCATAATTTAGAAAAATTTCATGAAACACAGATGATCAATTTGAATATTTGAAAAAAAAAAAAAAGAAAAAAAAAATATGAATGTAATGAATAAAAATAAACTTAATGGAAATTGTTGTTGTTAAGGGAAAAAAATAATATCACGATTCAAGTAGCAAAAGAGTGATATCAAAAATAACATGTAGAGAAATGTTTGCACTTGTTTAATTATTCCTTAAATTTTATTTTTAAATTAGAATTTGAAAAGTAGATTTTTAAAAAACAATTTTTTTTAGAATAATAATAGAAGTGGCTACTTAATGCAATATTCAAAAGCTTTATAGAATTTAAAAATTTTTTTTTTACATTAAGCTTACTGGAAGCACCTTATAATAGGGTGTATAATTTTTCTTGAATTTTCCTTGGTTAAATATATTTTTTTTTAGAAATTAAGAAACTTCATTTTGAATTTTTCTTTATTCATTTATAATTTCCCCAGTTTAAGAAATTGGGCGGGGTGATAATTTTGACATCCTTTCATCTTATAATGGGTAATATGGTATGTTGCTATTGAAAAAATTGATTTTAAGTGATAATCAAAATTGAGGGTCAAGGGCATTGAATACATTTTTAAAAAGCCTAAAAAAAAAACAACAGACTAAATTGTCCAGACACTGTCATAAATGTGAAAACCAAAATCTGTAAAATCTAAGACATTTTTCTACAAAACTGAAAAAGTTGAATATTTTTATGACTTTATACCTTGTTACTTTCCAAAAACAACCCAGTTTTTTAATTTATTATTAAAAGCTTAACAATTTTAAAATATAAATTAAAAATTTTAAAAATTTCATTCAAACACTTTGGCAACACTTTATTCCTTTTAAACTCCTCCTTTTGGTTAAAAATTTAACCAATTAAAAATAATAAATTTTATTGCGCAAGGCAAGGTTCAATTATGCTTCAACTTTTCCTTTTAACGGTTGCATAAATCTTCAACCTTATTTTTTCTTATTTTATCACACGAAATAAAAATGTATCTTACGTTACAAATTAAAAAAAGAACAAAAAAAAAACCAACAAACAGTATCTTAAGCTATCGAATGGGATGTACAAATAAATCATTTGATTTATTTCTAGGGACTGCCCAATTCCTTAAATATCATCAGCATTTTTTTTTATTGGGATGTGCAAAACAATCAGTATCTATAGAGTAAAAAAAAATAATTATGTACCTACTTTTAATTTTGCATTTCAAATAAATGTCAAAAGATCTTGTAATTTGCATCTTAAGAAACTGAAATTCTATCAAAGAAAAAATAATTTTTTCCATTTAACTAAGTACTCAACACATGATGGGGAAAACCTGTTATTGTTATTGTAGGAGGCCCTACTAAAAAATTAAAAATTTTTAAAACAAAATATGGGGGCAGTCCAGAAATTGACGACAGTATAGTTTTTGACCGACTCGCGTTAACACCTGTTGTGTTGTTCTTCACATTGTTTTCGAGACAAAAGAGAAAAAAAAGCTTTTATTTCGTTTAAAAACTTTTTAAAAATATTTAAATTTTTAAAAAAATTAAATTTAAAAAAAAAAGTAGTAAAATTTTTGTTTTTTTTTGTACCTATTTGAAAAGAAAAAATTAAACGATGTTCGGCTAAACTTTATAATTTTTTTTTTCATAAAATAAATAAAAGCTAAATTTTATTGAATACCGCGAATCTGTATGTGACGTCACGCGAAAACGTGGTTTTTTTCTCATTTCTTAACAAAGTTTCATTTTCACGTATCGTATATTTTTTTTTTTACAATTTACCTGATTTTGTGGGAATTCTTCTTACACATAAAATTGTCTTGTTGAAAAGTTTTCTCAATGAAACTTACCGGTATTATGTTATGTTATAGGTAATTCTATAGTGACGTTAAAAAAGTTTTTAATTTTTATTTTAAAATAAAGTTAAAATTTAAAAAAAAAACGAATAGGTATAATGTGAACGAGTGACATAAATTATTTTATTAAATAAATTTGATTGCTTAATAAAAATAAATTTCTTAAATAAATATAAAAATAGAAAATCGATTTGTTAAAAAAAAGCTAATTATAGGTACCTACAATAATTATGCAAATTTTATTTCAAAAGTGACTAATAATGTCGTGATTATTTTTTAAGCTAGTGTTTCAGAGTGAATATATGTAGGTACCCCGTAGACCGATTTGTATTATGTGTTTACATTATTATTAATTAAAAACGAGATTTGTCTATAAAATATTTCAAAAAAAAGAAAATATTGATCATAAAATATTAAAATAAGTTATTATTAATCAATGGGAAAAGCCGTTATTATAATATGTAATAATATACCAATGAGTTATCTTTGATTTTTTTTTGCGGATAAATTGATGATCTATAAAAGAATTTCCGATTTAAAATAATCTATACTAAAAAAAAATAAATAAGATCAGTTGGTGAAATTTTTGTGAATTATTTTTTCTGTTATCCTTGAAAAAAAAGTTTATTACATTGGAAATATTAATATTTGAAAAATTTGTTTCTTCAGTCATCTGTTATATGTATTTGTGATTATTTTTTTCAAAGAAAATTGTTAGAATAAAAACCGTCAAAATAGCTCCAAAAAATAATATATCATCATCTCGAATGCATCTGCCGAGTGGTACAGCAACGGCAGTTTATACTGGATCAACTGCTGGAACAATAACAACTGATTGGAATACAACAAATTCATATAAGGGGGGCATGTTGGAGCCCCCCAATAATACAACAAATAGTTCTTCACCACCAGGATCTGGTACAGGATCACATGATCTATGGTGGACAGAACGTTTAGTATTAGAAGCACAACAAGAATATCCTGGAGAATTAGGTAATAAAAAAAAAATCTAAATAAATAATCGAGAAATTATGTAAATTTAAATTTATAATTCTGAGAAAATGTTCATATTTACCGTGATTAATTTTTTTTTCTAAATCATACGTTTTTATTTAAAGTAAAATTTCAAAAAAAAAACAAAATCCTGCGCTCCGGAAATTGTTATGAAATAAAAAAGAAAACGTTTTAGAATAAGAATTTCCTGAATTCAAATGGAGATAATAAAATGATGACATCGAAATGAGATAATTCTAAAAGTGTCAAATAAAATTTATCTTAGAGATTTTAATTTAAATCTATATTGACTTTAAAATTTTTTTTTTTTTTAGTTTTTGAATAAAGTTAAAATTCTCCAAGAATGTGTGTTTATTTTGAGTAAATTGTGAATCAATATGCTCTTGAAATTTACATTAAAATCATCAATTAATTTTTTGGAAAATTCTATAGAATTCCCAATCGCTCAAATTATTGTTAAGTAAAGTCCTTAATTAAAAAGTAACATATTTTTTAGATTGATAAAATATTTTGTCACAATTTTAGAAAGTAGACTGCATAACAGCAAGTAAAGTTGTTATTAATGTCTCAATTGATATTTTTCCATTAATCACCTTCAAGTAAAACAATAAACATAATCCAACAAACACTTGTGGGGGATTTTTTCCAATTTTCTAAGTTTCGAAGGTCAACCTAAATTTGAATATGCAACACAGAACATGTTTAAGTTTCACATTTTTTTCATTAAAAATTAAATCTTATAAAAGTAAACAAATAAATTAAATATTTTCGAGTATAAATTTTTTTTTTTTTTTTTTTTGAAACGATAAATTTATAAAAACGATAATATGAATTTTAATTTAGAAAACTTAAAGTATAGGTACTTGCAAATATTTACTTAAGGAGACAGGACTTTTATTATTACCGGTATTGAAAATACATAATTAACTCTGAGAAAACGGATTACAAATTTTTCTAGTCCCGCACAGTGTGTTTTGTATTTTTAAAAGGAAATTCGAAAAAAAAAAATTGAAATAAAATATAATAATAACCCGACCTTGAAATCTATCCGCTTTAGTTTTAGTTCATTCTTTTGAATTTGATTGATATGCAAATAAATGACATACAATATAATTATACATACAAAATGTTCAAGTTTACACTTCATTTCTGGCAACAGGGATCAATATTTACCAAATACGTATATACATATATATATTTTATTTATGTATGCTCAAAAGCGTACCAAAATTATATTATTAGGTACATGAATTGAAAACTTGATTTTTATTACTATAGGGTTTCATGTTATCAATACTTATTTTTTTCAATAAACAAAAAAAAAACGTTAACAATAAAAAATTCACCTATAACTTTTGTTTTTTTATTATACAAAAGGTTACTGTCTCTG
Organism: Bombylius discolor; assembly: GCA_939192795.1. Taxonomy (NCBI): domain Eukaryota; kingdom Metazoa; phylum Arthropoda; class Insecta; order Diptera; family Bombyliidae; genus Bombylius; species Bombylius discolor. The sequence goes on along the minus strand of OW584240.1, from coordinate 48,222,753 downwards.
CAAGAATCTTACATACAAAGAATAAACCTTCAAAAAAACGTAGAGAAATTTTAGTAGAAAAAAAATTACTGTTATGATATTTGAAGTGTAACAAATCTGAGTGATGATATCCCTTTAAAAAAATTCATACGTTATTTGATACCGACAATGTTTTTTCTTTTTATTTCATTTTTGATATGTTGAATGATGCCTCATATTTTTAAGTCCTTCAAAGGGAGCTTGAAGTTTCACTTCGCAAAAAAAAAAATATCTTTTTCTTAAATTTTTTTTTGAATTCATGACTTCATGAAATTAATTCACACGCGTCTTCACAAAGTTGGTGTACGTATGCATCGATGCGTAATGTCTGTGATTTAAATTTATTTTTCATTTGATATCTACTTAATTTTTTTTTTGTTTTTGAAAAAATTATTTTCCACTTTTGCACAATTTTTAACGAATTTTATCAAAATTTTTATTATGTGGTGTCGTGTAACTGTTTTTTTTTGTTGTTGTCTAAATTATTTTTTAATTATTGTTTTATTTTTGGTTTTTTGAATTTCAGTTCGAACAGGAAGTCCTTATTTCTTATGTTCAGCATTACCAAATCATTGGCGTTCAAATAAAACACTTCCTGTTGCATTTAAAGTTGTTGCATTAGTTGATGTTGGTGATGGTACAATTGTAACAATACGAGCTGGTAATGATGAAAATTATTGTGCAGAATTAAGAAATTGTACAGCAGTTATGAAAAATCAAGTAGCAAAATTTAATGATTTACGTTTTGTTGGACGCAGTGGGAGAGGTGAGTATGTTAATTTTTTTTTAATTTGAAATTTAATTAAAAATATTTCAATTATTTCCTATGAAAATTATTTCAAACCAAGTTGATTGATTTGTATGCTACCTGAATTATAGTGTTCCCACAATATTTTTTTAAATCCCAAAAATATCCTTTAAGGTCACCTTAGAAGTTGTACCCTAAAGAACTCTTGCTCTAATTCTTGTGGTTAGAATCATGTTACACAGTGGTGGTGGTGTTTTTTGCACTCTTTAGTCCTTGAATGTGAAAGCTAACGTTCAATAAAGTTTGTACGTATGTCACATGTTTGTGTTTGAAAAAAAAAAAACTTAACTTCATCCTCGAAATTATTTCACTAATTTTAACAAATTTAAATAATTTTTTCTTCAAAAGTTGGCTTTTGCTTGAAATATTCTTTATTCATTCTGACAAAAAATTCAAAAAAAAAAAAAAAATCCATTTTTATGAGTTCAATTATTTGTGCTTAAGCATGTGGCTTAAAGGCGAACATGCGTTCTACTTTTGCTTATCAATTTCACATTTGTTGTAAATAAATGCAAGTTAAATGCACTTGCACGCAATCAATAAAATAGCAACTGTGACGATGGATGCAAAATATACTTTGTAATATGAGTTTAATGACGGTATGTATGTATGTTTGCATGCAATTTAGAAATTCAAAATTATGAATTTAGTCATTTAAAACAGATGTAGCAGAAAAAAAAAATATATTTTGCTCTAATTTTAAAATTATTATTTTTTGAGTTTAATTAAAAATTGTAAGAATTTTTGTAACAAAATTTCTATATACTTCGGCTACTGTCGATGCGCGATACAGGAAAAGAAACAATCGCAGTAAATCATTTTTAAGATACATTTTGAACTGATAAATCTTGAAGTTCATCAAACTCAAAATATAAAATTGATGTGCACAATAAACATTAGAAAACCGTAATTTTTTTTTTTCTTTTTTCGTTTGTTTTTTTTTTTTTTATTTTTAATTTTTTGTCTTCATGGTACTTTCGTTCAAAATAGTAAATTACCATTAAAATGACGTATGATGTGCTCATAATTCTCATTATTCGTACAAATATAAATTATGAACAAACTTTTAAATTTAATAAAAAAGAGTTAAAAGTTTGAAACTGAAAAGAAATAAAGGAAAAAAAAAGTGTTGTATTCATAAACACACATACATGTTATCATTTACTTTTTTTTTTGTACCATTTTCGGATCACTTTGAAGCACATCATCTCATTTTGATTTTTCGTCTAATGATCAAAAATTTTTTATGAAAAGGCTATGTGTAAAAAGATAAATGATCACAATCAATACGATGAAAGAATTCGCCTGACACGCGCCATAAATAAGTTCATTTTCTTTGTTTGATGCTGGGATGCATATTTACCTACATACATATGTATGTATGTACATATGTAGGTATCTATATGTGTATCTTATTATAATTTAGGCACAGATAATTTTTATATAATGCCTAATATCTTAATATACTCATACTGATATACCTATGTATTAATGTTATTAAAAAAAAAAGGGTTATTTGTATCGTATACCATATACGTTTTATTTATAAATGAATTATTTTCTCTGTTACGAGGATTATAATTAATTACGTGACGTTTTTTTTTCCTTCTTTTTTGGAGGTCATCTGCCTTTTTCTTCTTAGATACTATGATGATGTTTGATCTCTTTATCTTGATGTACTGGAATTTTTATTGTAAAAACAAAAAATTTCCTTTGTGAAAATTTCTTATAATTTTTTATTTTTATGCTTTTGAATCTGAAATGTATTTAACACTCTCATTTTATTGATTTATTTAGTTTGATTATTGTATATGAATACAAAAGTGTCTACGTACGTGTTTTTTCTTATGATGAGGAGGAGGAGTAGGAGTGTTGTTCATTTTTGTAGACATACAATACCTAATTTACTTATAATTAGAGTTTAAAGCTATAATTTAAACAAAATTCTTGTAAAAGAAAAAAGCATAAATTTAAAAAAAAAAATTCATTTGAGACAATTAGCTACTAGGTTTGACGTAATTGTTTATTTACTTGGAAAGTTTTTTCTATTATTGAAGAAAAAATTTAAATTCTTAAGTAAAAAGATTTCAGAAAACCAAATTACTTACCTGATTTTGTTAAAAAACAAAAAAAAGAATTATTTTTTAACTTGAGTTTCAGTAGATTTTTGCTAAAGAAAATAAATTTTAAAATAATTTTATTTAATTGCTTTCTTTAAATTTTTCAAATTTTCATCCTTAACACAAAAATCTAAAAAACTTTCTAAATTTTAATTTAGTCATTTCCACAATTTTTTAATAACTCTATTTAGGAAATGAATTAATTTTAGCTTTTTAATTTATTCATGGTAAATAAATGTGTATAAATATACATAATATATGTATGAACACATACTTATTGGTGTGGTTTTAATGGCTCACTATACACAGCCAAAACTTTTATTTTATGAATTTCATATGATATCACAGGAATAATACATATGTATGTATACCTAATGCATAGATATAGATTCATAGTATTTTTTAGATAGAATTTGGTTTGTTTGCATATTTATATTTTTATTATTAGTATCCTTATAGGCACGTGGATCAAATATGCCAACGACAAACGTTACTCTCCATTACCATATTTAATAAACATAACACACAACAGTCAAAAATTGTTGTTTTCCTGCTGCTGGTGTCCTGATGATGCTGTTGCTATTTAGTATGCTTACATTATAAATATCCTTGTTTCATATAATTCTATCTACATAAGTATGTATACTCGCGTATATACATATGTCCCATAATTGTTGGTATAAGTTTCGGATCGTTAAATGCACACGAAAAAAGTATCCGTACATCCTCATTCTCATCCTATTTTTTTAATAGGAGGATTCTTTATTTTGTTTATTATATCAACTGGTCATCTAGCATATCATCCACAATCTCTTTATTTATATAATTTTGCTGTTTTTTTTTGTTTTTTTTTGTTTTTTTTTGTTTTCTGTTAAATTGTTTAATTTACATAGTTCTACATGTTGTACATACAGATGTATGAGCACATATTCAATATAGGTAAACTCGTTTGTGTGTACTATTAAATTGAGAATATTATATGGTCATTTTACTAACATTATCCCATTTTACACTATTTTTAGTTGTTGTTTTTGTTTTTGTAACGTTTTATTTATCCCAACAACCAAGGACATATGTTGAGGCTGGCCATGATTCGTGGTCACCAACCGTTCAATGAATTGTTAACTGCAGGCTTAAATATTTCAGTAAATTAGCTGATTGTGTGTTGTAAAAGTAAATTTTTTCGTTTATTTTTTTTTTACTAAAAAAAAAACTTAATAAGATATTTATTTTATTATCAGTTTATTATTTTTTTTATTTGTGTTTATTTGTTTTTAAATATTTAATGTGATCAATTAAATGATTTTTAATGTACATGAAAAATAATAAAATATATATGGTAATATTGCAATTGCTTTGTATATATAGTACATATGCCTACATTATGTAAATGTGTATGTATGCATGTATATATTTTTATGTAATGTTATTATAATTTCAATTTGATGTAATAAATAGTTTAATGTGGCATTTTTGGCTTAATTATAAATTTATATTTTTTAAATGAAAAATTATGTTTCTGTTTCATTTTTTTTTATTTCAAAATTTAAAATTTTGAGTACCTTATTTATTTAAAGTGCTGGGATTTAGAATTAAGGATCAAAAGCAATTTATTGTAAATTTTGTAAGCAAATTTGAATTTGAAAAGAAAAAGCTGAATATGTAGTTGTTATAGTTAACCGTTTTCTTTAAACTAAGCTAGAAAAATTTCTAATTAAATGAAGTCCTTTTTTTTCAGGATATTTTATAGAAAAATATTACAATAAATTCGCGAAATGGTTGAATTTTACTAATTTAAAATATACATTCTGTAAAATGAAAAAAAAAAAATTCCTGTCAGACTTTTTATTATAAAATTAGAATTTTAAAAAAATTGTTATTTCAGAAAGTATCTTTGTCAAAAATTTAATTGAGTATCTCTACAGCACATTTATATACTTCATTGATACTTTTGTAAATTGTCTTTATGAATAGACAGGTCATTCTACACCCATTTAATAATAATTGCACATACCTAAAATACATTTTATCATATGTTATGTGACACATAATTTATTTTACTATAGGCTTTTAAACTTACAGAAAAAATAATTCTACAATGTACACCTTTTGTACACCTGATGTGAAGTATCGTATATTGATCATTATTACAATATTGTTCATCACACTTTTAAATGTTTTATTGAAATTCTATCATCATATACAAAAGATTACTATGAAAAGCTATTGTATATTTTGTCTAGGACTTTAATCATAACATTGAATCAATTTCTTTTGCCTAAAAATGAATTATGAATTGATAAATTTCATTAATGTCATTCTTACAATATTCATTCATTTTATCGTCATCTATTAGATTTTAAAGAAATTGAGTCATTTATCGGCATCATTTAACAAAGAAGTTTAAGTTAATAATGTCATGAACATCGAAATTGGCTTTAATAATGCCAGTAACAGTTTTTCTTCTCTTCATTCTACATAAAATTTTCTTAACCCTTTATTGTATAGGAATTCTGTCATGACACAAATTTGTACAATATTTTCGCAATTGGTTATCACATTTACATTTTTATTTTTAAAATTTTTTTAAAGCCTTTTTTAACGTCGATGAGAATTTACAGGGTTAAACAAATACTTTTCTTCTATAAGCTCCTGACGGATTAAATTCCATTTGACTTTGTATTTTGTATTATAATCCTGTGTAATCAGCATTCCGTCAAGATGCCTCCTAAAAATCGAATACACGCAGTTTCAAAGAAAGAATTTTTAAAGATTTTTAAAGTAAAACAAGGAATCATAATTTTCATTATTGACTTTAATGATTTTTTACGTGATCGTTTAACACATAAAATTTTTTGAAGAGCTTCATTTCAGGTGCTACTGCTATTGTTGCTCCTAAAAATACCAACTATTGAAATTCCACTATTAGCATGCTTTACTAGCATTTTTTCTTCTTGTTTTCATCACTTCTCCTTACCGTAGGATTAACGAATTTTTAATGGAATTGAAGCTGAATTGAATGTTAGTTCATAATGACGTCGGGTAGCTATATAATAATGATGAAGATGATGGTAAATTGTGAAAAGTGAGTGTAACAACATAAGCACCCAAATGTCAGTACCAACAGCAGCATATGTACGTATAATCGGTCTTTTGCATTCAAAATGATTATTAATCATTAAATAAATCTAATTTACTTTAGACAGATGACAGCCGAAATTATGTTTCGCACATAATAACTATTAAGTGTGTCTTAGATGCCCCTTCTTGATAAACTTTTGCAATTTTTTTCTTCTTTCAATTTTTTTCTTCTTAATAATAAGATTTCTCGACAATGATGACGACGATGACCTATCTGATATGTAATAGTTTGTTTTTAATAGTTTTTTTCAGGTGTACACTTGAATTATGTATTTTATGTGTACCTGTATTTTTATGGTCTATCTACTTGTATTATGAGTGAAAAAAAAAATCTGTAAATTTAATGATTGAACAAAGTTACAACTAACTGGTTTGTTTTCATCATTGAAGTGTATGAATTTTTGAAGGCGGACTTTCGGAATTCATAAATGATAAAGTATAATGATCAGCTATTATCTGTAGTCGATATTACGTTTTGCGGTTGCTACTGTTCTTAGATAATAATATAAGATGATTGAAGTAGAATATAGGTACATAAGGTACCAGATATATAGTCTATGGTCTAGCTACATAGGTACACCTTTTTATAGATTAAAATAGAAAATCGATTGTAAATGAATTCTATTGAAAATTGAAAATATGATGCATGTAAATATTTTTTTTATGAAAAATTCTGTCTCAAGAACAGATAAATTGAATTCATGTGACCCTTTGGTTTCAATAATTCGTTTTATCCTTTTAACTTTTTCTATTCTTGATGTCCTGATTTATGTGTAAATAAAGATTTTTCAATTATTTAAATATTTTTATTATACGCCTACAATACACTAAGCTTTTGTTAGATCCTTAATTGAATTTTTTCATTGAAATGTCCAGAAAGAGATCATGTGCTTATTGCTTCCTACAAAAAGTGGAGATTTTTTAAGTAAATTTTTCAAGACTTACTCTCACTTACTCTTTGACTTTTATCAATTGAGTGAAATGAGAACATCATTTTATTTTTTTTTTACAATATTCGCGAAATTTTTTAATAGAAAAAGGGACTAAATTTTTCTAATTGTCCTTTTATCCTCCTGATCTTTAAAAATAATCCAATTTTCAATTAAATCTCATGTCATTTATCACGTCATTGTTTGTTGCTGTTTTAGTCGGTTGATTTTACATCATTGAAAGCTAATTTTATCCTACTGTGAGCATTTAAATGACCTCAAAGTTAATATTTCAATACAATTTTTTTTTTTTTTTTTGAATTAAAAAATTGAACATTTGTTACAAATGTAAATGTCAGTTGACTTCAAATAAAATTAATCTGCTTTGTTTTCTCTTCCTTTTTTTTTTTAATGAGGTGATATTTTTTGTTTTTGAAATTCTGTTTTGTTTTAAAAAATAATCTGTGCTTTTATCTTTTTATTTTGATTATAATATGCTTTATCTTGTCGTTTTTTTTTGTTCAAATAATTTTCTACGCTTGATTTTTTATTCACGGATGCCCGATTGTCATCGTTACATACATTGTTGTTATTGTATGAAACATCATTCATTAAATTGATAGCTTTACAAATAGAATTCAGGTTTATGTTTGCGGTGACCGAATGAGTGAATTTGTATCCTGCTCCTGTTTTATTATTATTATTTTTTTTTTAAAATACATATTCGTGCTTATATGTTATTTTGTGCATTACATACTTACACATATTGAATTTGTTAAACGGTTTATTTGCAAAAAAAAAAAAGAAGAAAACTCATTTCATTTCTGATGATGATGCTGATTCTGTGATTGTGCGAATTTGAATCTCTGATTTAACAATATTTAAGTTTTTTTTTTTTTTTTGAATTTTTATTTTTTAAAATCTGTTTTCTATTTTATATCACTACATTCAATGTTTTCTGTATTTCTGGCCCCACAATGCCACAAATCGGGTTTGTTTTTGCTTTGAGACTGAGGTTTTGCGGTTAACTTTTGAGGCTTGTTTATGTAGTGTATGTATGTACACTATATACATACATATATTAACATTTGAAAAGGAAAAAGGACATACCAAATAATAAAAAAGAAAAAACAAATATTATTTTAAATATAAACGTTGTTCGTTTTTTTGTTGTTGTTTTTGTTTTGTGTTCTTGTCAAAGAAGCTCATCATTTAAAAACGTGTATCATAAATGAAAATGAAGAGAAATTTTTACAGTTAGTGGTACAAATTTTAAAAAATATGTATATGTACATATATATCATCATAAAGTTTATTAAGTCCTTAGTTTTTTTTTTTCTGTTGTTTTTTGATTGTGAGTTTATAAATAATATTTTTGTGTAAATGAAGTTTAAAAATAAAATCAATTCTGTTTTAATGAGATTTAATCTGCTTTTTATTTTTTAATTTAGTTTTTTGTTTGTTTGTTTGTTTTTTTTTCTCAACAAAAGGATAATGGTTGTTTAGTTTGTTTTAAGAGTGTGGAGTTTCAGAACTTAATTATTAGTGTTTTTTTTTTCTTAAATGAATTAAGACAATAAGACTTTGAAAAAATATAAAAATAGAATTTGTAAAAAAAAAGTAATAAATTTTAACCATTATTACATTGTTTAATTAAAATTATTTGCAAATTTACTTAAAAAAAAATCGACTTTGTCATAAAATTCAATGACAATAAAACAATGTATACAATTTCTAATTTTAATTTTTTATTTATTCATAAAAAATATTAAAAACAAAAGGAAAACTACTTATAAACAATAAATCTACATAACTTACCTTGTAATTATTAACAGATCATAAAATTCATTTATTTGTTTCGTAAATCAATCATTCGAATATGTACAATATCCACGCCTGTATTTTTCTCTTATTTTTTTTTTTTTGCTTTCGAAAAAAAAACCTCCCATACAATGTATTTATTGTAAATAAATGCAACAAAATAAAATTTAAATTGATGTATCCTTGCATATTTTCTCCCTGCGATAAAATACTCGTACATCAAAGATCACACCTGAAAAATATAAGTAAAAAATAAAATACATCTAAACGGCAATTTTAATGATTTTTGAAATGACTTAAAACAAAACAACAACAACAAATATGTAATATGTACACTTAAATACATATGTATATTGTTTTTATGATATTATTGTTTTCTGTCAAAGTAAAAGTGTTGATATAATTTGTTGTTAGAATAAAAAAAAAAATAATTGTGTGTATGCAATTAAAATAATACTAAAATCATAAGTTTTTCAAGTTTGTAGCTCAATCGTAAATCATTTTCATAATATTTTTGATAGATTTTTTTGTAGTTGTTGTTGTTGTTTTTACTGGTAGGTATCTAATTTAAATTAATTTTCGTAAATTTTTCTTTTATGAATGTTTAAAAATCATTCATTTATTATTTTTATTTAATAGAATTTTGGCAGTTTATTGCAATATTTAAATTATTATGCTTTTAAGAAGGTGAAGAAATTTTCATGTGAAAAAAATGATTTTTTTTTTGTATTTTAGACAGGAATTTTGTTTTTGATTATTTTATTTCTAGTTTTTGGCTCTGAAAGAATGTTAGAATGTCTCATTCGAATGTTTCTTTGTATTTTTATTTACAATATGTACAATATTATGAAGTTTAGGTAGTAATTTAAAGTTTAAGTTGTTAAAGTTTTTTCAATTTATTAGAAATAATTTACTGAAAAAGAGGCTTGGTAAACACAAAACCGTTTCCTTTTTAAAACACTTCTGCTTTGTGATGATTAGTGACGAAAATGAAGAGAAGGCAATTTTCTTGTACGAAAAATTGTCCTTTATTTAATACATCTAAGCTTCGAAATTAAATTCGAAAATCTTTTTTTTTATTTTTAATTGCTTGAAACCTCAATCTTAAATGAATTAAATTTTAACTTTCTTTTAATTTTTTATTTTTAGGTAAAAGCTTCACATTAACTATCACAGTATCAACAAGTCCACCACAAGTGACAACATATAGTAAAGCAATTAAAGTTACAGTAGATGGTCCTCGAGAGCCAAGATCAAAAACGAGTAAGTGAATTGAAAATGAATGCATCATAATTTCATTCATCCTTACACGTATAAAACATATAATAATGACCTCAAATGTAGAACAGAAAATTTCCAATACAAAGTTGCATTTCGTTTGTATATATACCTTTATATTCCTTTATATACATTTATGTACATATGTATGTACATTGTCTTGAAAATTGACTAATTATAAACAAAAAACCACAAACACATATTGTCGATATAAGTACATCACATGCAATATAACCCTTATATTAAAATTTAAAGGTATAGAATAGAAATTATTCAGGTGTTGAATAATTTGTTTTTCTTCTTATTATTAATTTTTTCTTTCTCGAATACATATGTTTTGTATTTCTTAAAAATTTCATGCAATCGATTTAAAAATTAAAAACAAGAAGAAGAAGAATAAAAAAAAGAAATATTAAAGTCAAATTTCTTGACACGAAATGAGTATAAAAAAGGTTTTACTAAATTATTATCTTTTATTCTTTAATCGAACGAAAGAAAAAAACGGAACGTAAAATATATTTACGTACCTATGTATGTGTTTTTTTTTTTTTTTTCAAAATACAAAATAATACAGAAATGATTAAAAAATGAAATTAAAATGGTTTAAAAGAAAGACAAAAAGATACATCAGACAGATGGTTTACAAATTATGTCATATATTGACAATAACTATATCAAATGAATGTATTTCAGAGGCATTTAATACATGTGTATTTACATACGTATGTATAAAGATTCAATCATGTTGCTTTTGTGTGTTTTGTACAATTAATTATTTTTCTTTAATTTTTCATTTATGTTATCACAAAACAAAATTTTATAATTTTTTTCTCATTTTTTATTAAAGATGAATTTCATAAAAGAAGTGTTGAAATGAAAATAAATTGTTTTGAGAAGAAAAAAAACTATTGAATTTAATGCCAGAAGGATATGAACCAAGTAATATACGTTTACATTTGTTTTCGTGAGACTTTTGAAAATTCACGAAAAGTTAGCTTTTCAATAAATTTCAATTTACTCTTTTGTTTCATCTTCAAACTGATGAACTTCCTGAAAATTTCATAGGAATCTTTTGTCACCTTTTTTCCACCCTCGCAAATATTTTAAATTAGAAAGAAAAAAAAGTAACAAGAAATCCCACATTGACTTAAGGTAGAATAGAAATCCATTTGAACAAGATAATTTTTTTTATAAGGAAACCTTTCAGGATTATCATTTACTTTTACGTAGAGAGAAAACATTTTCAGTAATGTTCCACATAATTTTTTAAAATAACGATTAATTAATCAATTAGCTCAATTAATAATGTCTTTCCTTAGATTTCTATAGTAGATATTTAAATTTTAAATTTTTAAATTTTTAGATTCTTGCACGCTTTAAAAATATGTAACTGTACGTATGAAATGAAATTTTTAAGAAAAAAAAGCTTAAATATATAAATAGATACCTTACATTACAGACCATTTTATTATATACATATGTATGTATATCTTTTACTATAACATTCATCCCTTCATGAAAAAGATAATATTTTTAATGCTAACAAAGGACATTTGTTGCTTGGAGAGTATATGCATCAAAAAAGGATAAACGTGCAAATAACGATACAGATGCATAAAATGGATTTCAAAATGCTATTCGAAACGATAATGTTATCTCATATACTTACCTTGCATTTACATCTGTATGTATGTATGAAAATAAATGTATGTATTGAAATAAATATGAATATACTCGTATATAGGTATACAAAATAACGATTGTACTTACATAGATTGTTGTGAAAATAAACAGCTTCAATGATATTTTCACGTATTAAAATAGTATCTAAATAAACCAAACGTTATATGACATTACATTAAATGCAGCGTAAAAGGAAAATAAACGGTGCTTGAATATTTACATTGTGTATGTCTCTTACATATGTACTTTTATTATAACTAACATTTTTTTTTCTGATCCTTCTAATATAATGTTTTAGAGACAACAACATCTGTTACTGATTTAACCTAATTAATCGCGAAATGACATTTTTAGATGTAAAGAAATTATTTTGTTACGCTTTTTTATAATGAAAAATATACTTACTATATACACATTAAAATTTACGTACTAAAAACGTATGTTGTGAATTGAGAACTAGGAAATATAATATTTTTCGGACTATACGAGTATAATATGTTTAACATGAAATGTTTTCAATATTTTTTAATGCGAGATATATCTTTTGAAATTTTATATGAGTGAGCTAGAAAATTTTAAAATAAAAATACAGAAAGTGTTCTGTAAAACATAGAAATTTATAACTAAAGAGAACTTGTCAAGCTTATCATGTTATCTAATTAAAAACTAATAAATTTTTTTCTTTTTCGAAAAAGATAAAATAGTATAGTATACATATTAAATTTGATTTAACAGTTTTTTCTTGTAATACTACAGGTCCAACCGGATCACATCAATTTCGAGCTTTAGGTTTAGGACAAAGACCATTTTTAGATGCGCCATTTTCAACTCATTTTCGTGAATTGGAGACATTACGACGTAAAGCTCCAGTATCATCATTAGGACCATTAGGTAGTAATCATTCATCATCAAATAGTACAATTAATTCTGACTGCCATGAATATAAATTAAATGCTCCACAAATTCAAGGTGAGTGATAATAATTAATAATTAAACATTTTTTTTTCCAGTGAAATTAAAATAAGGACTTTGTATTTGTTTTTTCGTGAGTCCTTGAAAAATTTTTCTGTTGAAAAATTGAAAAGAAATTCACTTTAAAGTTTCTTTCCTTAAATTTTCAAGTCACTTGAAATAGTTCTTCAACTTTTAGTTTATCGTTTACAAAAAAATTTCACTTCTGCTATACACAAAATAATACTAGAATTTTTTTTTTACATTTTTTAAACAAGAATTAAAATTCAATGTTAGCTAGTATGTTTTTTTTAATGCCAAATTTTATAGTTTTAATCTGTTAGTCTTATACTTTCACATATATGTATTTGCATACAAAAAAAAAATCTATTTATTGCAAATATCAAACCACAAGTGATAACTCTTATCACCTTCATTAATTTTAAAAAATATACTTTTTTTTTTTAAACGTTTTATAGCAACAACAGTATGTTTATACTAAATTAAAGTGTTATTAAATGATGGAAAATTTATGTATTTATCTATATGCATATATGTATATACTCGTACATACACCAATATCAGTATTATATATAGGAAAACCACAAAAATTCTCCGGAAAAAGTTGACCAACTTTTTTTTTTTAAACCACCTTGAAAGAGAGGAATCCAACCATTTACAAAATTCTCAACCACCATGGAAAACCATCATAAACCACAGATAGAAAGAGAAAGAGAGATACAAAAAAAAAAAAAATGATAATAATAACAGTTGATAATAATAATATACAGCACAATTTTTTAACCAAAAATTGATTAGTTTCCATAAATAATAGGCTGATAATTTTTTTTTTTTGCTAGTTAACGAATGATATACTATGGATTTTTTTTTAATGGGAAAAAAATCGCTTGTTAATAATTTTATATAAACCATATTCGAAAATTTATAGATTTAAAAAAAAAATATTTTGTTTACATAAGATTTACTTAATGTCGTGAAAAAAATAAGCTAAAATTGATTGTAAAAAAAACACTATAAAGCAGCTACTTGTTTGCAATCCATTTTACTCTAACTCTATAATACATACGCAAAAATTATTTCCTTTCTATCAATGATACTACATGACTTTTGAAAATTTATTTCCTGAATAAGGACAAAATAAAATAAATGATTGAACAATGTTAGATATATCAACGTATGACGACTCAACATACATACATATGTATATGCCTTCTGCTGCTTTTATATGTATGGGTTTTTCTATTATTATATATATGTACATATATATTATCACCATCATCATCATATTGTAATTATGTATATTTTTTGACTATTCAAAATCATTTTATTATATATTTTATGTACATTTATAACCTACTAGTTGAGCTGATTAGTGGCTACAAACTTTTGTGACACATCAATGATTTGTTAAGCGCGTATAATATGCATTCAATTTTATATTACATATAGCCACTGGGTATAGAAGAAAAAACCGCTAATTAAAATCCTTTTTTATGAAATTGATATATAAAAATAATTAATAATTTTGTTGATAAAATAATTTCAATTTTTGATATACATAAACAATTCTCTTGTTTTTTTTTTTAATGTTTTTAATAAAACATTATCAACACATCAATGTTTTTCACAGAAAATTTCAAATCGATTACATAATTTTAATGTAATTTGCTTTAGAATGGGAAATTGATTATACTTAGTTTCGTTCAAAAACTAAACAAATCAATTTATCTTGTTTATTATTTGCTATTTTCAATTCGAAAACAAATATCCCTTTTGACTCTCACATTGGCCATATCCTTAAAAGGCTATGGAATATTTTTTAAATTTATTTTTATAAGCAATAAATATTTCAACCTTAAAACAATTATTTCATCGTCATAAACTAATTTTTATGCTTAATATAATTTATTCAAATTATAGTACATATTGAATATTGACCATAAAGGTGAAAAATCATTATCTCTGACATTCTAAATTACAAGAAGTCATCACTTCTGTGCACTTCCGAACTTCTTTCCTTTTTTTTCCTCCAGTATATTTTTTAAATTCACTATACGTATAAAATAATAAAGAAACAGAAGCAACAGTTACAATTACCACTTATCATCTCATCATAATCATTCAAGAGAACTCTGTAATTTGTTTATAAAGTAGCTTTAGTTCAAGAATTTCATCAACTGTAATTCTTTGTTTTTTTTTTCTTTCTGTTTTGCCAATATTATATTCTACTTCTACAATTGTTTAGTACATGAAAATTTCATACAAAATATACATATATCCAACTTGAATGGATCACGTACAATATGAAAACTACATCTGGTATATTATGATGATTCAATGGTCCAGAACACAAAGTTCATGTATTCTTATGATGATGAACTTGTTTTGTTAATATCATTATCATCATTACAGATATATTACAGAAGAGATATATGTAC
The DNA here is from genome assembly GCA_939192795.1 of Bombylius discolor. NCBI lineage: Eukaryota > Metazoa > Arthropoda > Insecta > Diptera > Bombyliidae > Bombylius > Bombylius discolor. The sequence goes on along the minus strand of OW584240.1, from coordinate 48,207,545 downwards.
TTGTAAATCTATACTTTAGTTTTAAAATTTGTATAAAATTCGTGTAATTTACCGACAATATATATATTTTTTTTTTCTTCGTTTATTTTATTTATTCATGAGTTGAATTCTTGTTTTCAATTTCAATTCAAGATTTCTCTCTCATCATACACACATACTATATATATATATAACTACCTATATCTCTTCAATATGTCATTAAATTAACTTCTGACTTGAAATCAGATTCATATTAACCTGAAACAAATCATTATTGAATGTCTGAAACATGTAATCAATTTTTACTCACATACTTTGTTTATTTTTTTTATATGTACGAGCAAATCGTGAGTATATCAAATGTAAGGCTATGATGAGTGTTATTTTTGATTCTTGATTCCTGCAAAATATATATGTATGATCATTAATTTTTATATTACAACACTGTGTACCTATATGTGTGTAGTTTTTTTTTTTTTAAATTATTTTTGCGAAAATATCCTTTATGAAATATACATTAACGTACATGTACGTCATTCGAAAAAGATTAATGGAAATAGTGGAAACGGATTTATAAAAAAAAAATTAGTGTCGATAAACTTGTTGATTTTATGTAGCGCTACCAAACAATATACTCTTGCGGTTTCACACCCAACAAAATCACATCAAAATGATTTTATGGTAGCTAAACTTATAAAAAAAAATAAAGATATATCATCCTATATACTTTTTTTTTTATTTAAAACAAAATTGAAATAAAAGTAAAAAGAAAAAAAAATTAAGAAAGATATTTCATTCGTATATAAAAACACGTAGTTTCTTAACGTGTTAGGATGTGGTTTCATTTAATAATATGCGCTACGAATTTTCAAAAACGATATTATTGATTTTGAAAATTCTTCAGAAGGATAATTCAAAGTTTAGGAATTTCATTATCAATTTCTTGTATAGATTATAAATTGTGAGTCTAAAATTTTGAATATGTGTCATTGAAACAAAAGGGTATTTCGAAAACACTTACCCTGAAAATGTATCTTCTTTTTTTTTTCATCGATAATAATTGTTCTTTAAATATAACTCTATGTTTGGAGAAATAATATAAAATACACAATCTGTAACTAATTAATAAAAAGTATCATTTTTAATCTCATTAATTACATTTTTGATAAAATTACATATCTGCTTTTATAATCAGGATAACGATTTTTTATTTAATAAATTATTTATTTTTTGTATCATTTTTATTTATTTATTAATCTTTTTAAATTTTTAAAATAATATTTAAAATCAGATTTTTCCTTTTTTATTTTTTTATTTTGAGCGTATAATTAAAAATGTAATTAATTTTTAATTATTGATTGCATAAATAAAATGAAAGTTAACAAATAAAAAAAATAATTATTTCATCAACAAAATTATAAAAGTAAAATAAATGACCAAATATGTTGACATATTATGTACACATATGTACATACCTATGCATAAGCATTTAAAGTAAATAAAAACACACATAATTTCAATTGAAAATTAATTAGCTACCCAGAATTCAGGAAATGACAAGCAATTTAAAACAGAATTCACATTTATAGACCAGGTAATCATAACTTAATTACATATTCCACTATAAAATAATGCGTGCGTATTTTACATATGTATATATGTATGTACATTGTACATATACATACGATATATGAATATTAAAAAATAAAAGGACATTATACGATGGTAAATTTATTATACTATATGAACTGAAAATAGATGAAAATATAAAAAATATATACATACATATGTACACACATAGGTATTCACATACTTATGTCATAACATTGAATTATCATTTATGAATTAATGTGAAAATTTACTAACTGTTTCAAATTATGTTTTATTAATTAATATTCAGTTATTGATTGAAAAATTATCATCACCATCATCATATTTACATATTTATCATTCCAATGTACAACTTAATATACCTACATATATTGTACATACAAAATGCAACTACATATACGAGTACATACATACTTTCACATAACAAATAAAAACCGATTAATTTCTATTAAATTTTGCATCAATTTTATTTGAATAGATTGTATATGTTTCTTTATTTTTGTATGAAAATTTATAAATAAATAATCATCACAAAAAGGTATTTGTACATACATATACGTATAAAGCTATATTCGTAGTCATATGTATAAAAAGAAAATACACGCAATGTTAAAAGTCAAACGGTGTGATTGAATACAGATTGGAAATCACCTGTTGTTTATAAAAATGCATTGTTCAAATAAAATGCAATTTTCTCACAATGTTTTTTTTTCTGCAATGAATTTTTGCTTTGTAAAAAAAAAAAAAAAAGAGAAATTATTACATACAATGTATGTTTGTATGTACTTAAATATTCACATATACTATTCAAAGTTTAATTCCAGGTGAGAAAGGTTTGATGGATATGATAAAAGTAATTTAAAGAAAATTATAGGCATACTAAATTCGTTTTCCTATACCACACCGGATGTTGTATCAATTGAAAATATTGTAATTTGTATACAAAAACAACAGTTTTTAATGTGCTATATTTGATGATGATGATGTGAGGATAATTTACATGTTCTTTGATCTTTTTTTAAATATGTATTCGGTATTGTTTCTGAGTCCTGATCTGATTGTTTTTGAATGTGTAGAAGAGATTATTTAGATGTAAATTTTTAAACACTGTCTCCTTTAGATGGAAATTAATTTATCAAATTGAGAAGAATTGAAAGAATTTGTTGTCCAAAAAATTTGAAAGCTCAAAATCACATACTTTCGAAATTCCCTCAATTAAAGTAATCCTTTTGCTCATTCAAAATCTTTTAAGAATCAAGATATAGAGATCCATCAAATTAGGTTACTGAAAAGGTAAGATACTGATCTGACCTCAAAAATATTTTAAAAAATTACAATGTACAAAATGTAAATTCTACTCAGATGTTGAACTCGTGACATTGACCACATTAGGCTTTTTTATATACGACTCACCTATTGTTTTATACTAAAATTTAATTAAATAAAAATTAAAAAAATAATTATTCCAATGTATTATTCAAAATAACTTACCAGTTTTAAAAACCACCTTTGAATGAAGCCATTCAATAACAGTAATTAAAATCAAAATACTAATACAGATACAGATACACAATAATTTTATATAAAATTGTATTCATATCATATTTTCTGTAACATCTGCAAAGAAAAAAACTGAAAAAAAAACCAAAGTAAAAAAAAATATATAAGTACAATTAATAAACTAATGACAATACCATAACTAATTTACTGGCGTATGCAAGAAGTAAGAACACAATCATATAATCATCATTTCTATAAATGATTTTACCTGATAGATTCTTCTTGAACAGAAACTATAAAAGATCAACTGAAGATGCCACCCTAGAAGATATAAAAATAAAAAATTTAAAAAAATATATATATGATGGAGCATCTTCTGCAGAAATTAACCAGACTTATGCATATCATTTGACACATAAATATGACTTCTTTGAGTTATTTACGTCGTTTCTAGTATACGTAATTTGATATTTATTAACTCCACACGTTGGATGTAAAGAAAAGTAGCTCGTGTAAGTAAAAAGTTAATAAAAAAAATTTAAAAATAAAATGAAAATTGAAAAAAAAAAAAAGTAAAGAAGATAAATAGAAATGAATAGGTATTTTCAAAACAAGGATAATAATTAATAAAATATTTTAAAATTTATTTATATATTTCGTTAGAAATTCTTCAATTCATTAAATTATGAATCCTTTCTGTATAGACAGACACTCATCTTCAAATCATCTTTTAAAAAAAAAATTTTTTTCAACTGTTTCAAATTCTTGCTGTTTATTATATTTGATACAATTTTTTGATATAAATTTATAAAAAAAATCTATATTCTTTGATTTTTATTTAAATTGAATATCTTCTAATTAGACACACACACACATACACACCTATACACACATGCATAAAATATATAAAATATAAAAGAAAATTGTGATAGAAATGTTATTTAACAAATCTAATGAAAGCATAAAATTTTCCTACAGGGATAATTAATCTAAATATGCGAGTGATGAAACAGTTGGGGGTTCATCTGATATTATGTACTTTCAATGTTATAAGAAATACACCTCTTCGATAAAATGACAAGGATATTTCAATTAATGTATTTATGTATGTATGTATACAACATGAATATTTGAAATTGATGAATAAATCGCAGAAATTTATTAAAGATGTTGTTGATGAATTTTTATATACATACTAGCAAAATTTAACGATGTAAAATATTTTTGACTTTCTTATCAACAAAAGAGATGTTCGTATGATGATGACGATGAAGATGATGGCTTAAAAATGCTGTGGGAGTAAATTGAAATGTCTCACATATTTGAATAAAAAAAAAAATAAATAAATAAATAACAAAAAGTCATTAAAAAATTATGAAGAAAAAAAAATTATTATTATGCTGAAAACTGTTTTGTACATATTTTTAAAAATTTTTTGACAAAGGATCAAATACGGTACATGACATATTTTCTTTATTAATTATCCTTGAAGAAAATAGGCACGTGGGATTTATAAGATTTCATGTGAACTAATTTTCAATGTTCTATTGATTAGGTTTTTTTTTTCTTTATTTTAATATATGATTTTTATTGAATCTTAATTTTGTGTTGACATCAATCAAAGTGATTTTTAAAAAATAAATGATTTAAATTCAATGTAAAAAGATTAATTTTTCAGTTGCAGACATTTTTTTTTTTTTGAAAATTCTTAGAACAAAAATCAATAAAATGGTAAATTAATTTTTTATAATAGCAGACAAATGAGTAAAGTTTTTTTCATGATTTCAGAAAAGATCATTTAAATTATTTTTTAGTTTTGTTTCCGTTAGAAAATCATCTTATACATTGTGAATTTCATTGAATTTTTATTCTGTTCTGCTCAGTTCCTGTGCTCATATAAAGCTTATGTGACCATTTCACTTCAATATATCTCAAAACTTTAAAATCTTGATCATCTTTAGATAAAAGAAAGTATTATAATTTATAATTATTCTTATTATATATTCACAGATAATTCTTGCGTAACAAAAACCGCGAGCATCCGCTTATTCCTGATCTGATCTCTTTTCTTTCGAAAAATTAATTTATACGCAACGAACGAATTCATTTTGAAACTTAAAGAAGAAAAAATCATGATTCTAAAAAATTCACGCAAAATCAAGAGAAATTTTTTCACCATAACATTTTTTTTTCTGTGTGTGTGTGTGTTTTTTTTTTTCTTAAAACTTTTATTAGGAAGTTGAATGAATTGCAAATTTGATTTATGCATTTTAAAACGTGCCAACATATCTTGTAGCCGAGTTGTAATTGAATACCTGAATGAGGCTAAAATAGCATAGAAAAAAATTATAATTTTTATTATAAAAAAAAAAGTTTTTTCTGTGCTCTAAAAAAAAATTATAAAATGAATTCAAAAAGAAAATAATCCTTCATCATATCAACATTATAAATTTACATATACATACACACATTTATTGCTCAACCTTAAGAAGTTTTGTATTTGTATTTTCCTATCACTTTTCGTAGTATAGTTTTTCTTAACTATATAAAGTAAAAATATTTTAAGAAAATCTACATTCTTTTTATGTACTTTTTTTTTATTATTATCGAACTCCTTGTGAACGTCGCCATCGTCAATTGAAAAAATTATTATTACAGATCCCCTCTTACCTTCTAATTTATCGCCACATACTTACTACATAGATATATGTATATATAAATAAATACATTCCGTTCATTACATACATACTTTATTTTACATAAGTATAAGCACAATATAATATTAAGAATTATTTTTCGCTTCAGCGATTGACGTGATGGATAATACGAGGCCGATGAAATTAATATCGCAGCTAAAATAATATAAAAAAAAATTGAAAAAATGTAATGAAAAATAAAACAAAATTATTATTTTTTTTCCAATCTTGTAAATATACACTCTAGTGAACTGATTAAGTTACCTGCGATACACTGTTTAAATAAGCAAAATGCAGAAAAAACAAATGCTATTTTCTTTAATTTTAATTTTTTTTTTTTAATGAAAAAATAAGGAATGCATTTTTCATTCAATTTTATCGTAATTAAAATTTCAATCAAAATACGATTCACCATTGAAATATTCAGGAAATTGAAAAAAAATCAAGTGAAGTTGAGAATAGACTTTTCAAAAATTCTAAAGTTCTAACAATTTGCAGTTTTTAGTTTCTATGCCTCAATATAATTCGTTTGAAGCATTCTTTATAGTTCTAAAGTCAATTTTTTTTTTTAATAGAGGAAAACAGGTCACGAAAAGAAAAAATTCTCGAATAAATTTTTATCATGAAAGATTCTTGAAAAAAAAAAATTCGTTAAAAGAAACAAGTTTTGCAGTACATTACTAAATGAAATATCTGTAAGATTTGTCAAAATTAGTTTAAATTAAAAATTCAATTTTTTAGAAAAAACAAAAGTCAACATCCTATTTTGACTTAAATTTACACGGAACTCATTAATATCAATCGAATAATTTAAAAATAAAAATTCGAAGAATGATGAAATTCTAGGTAAAGAAACAAAAGACAAGACTTATAAATTTCGAATCTGTATTTCTCTTTCTTTTCTAAAAATTGAAACTTCTTTCTTTCTTTTTTTTTTTTGAGGAAAATACAAGCATACAAGTATTCCACTTTTCTTGATTATTTTTCCTTTGAAAAATTATCTTTTTTCCAAAATTCTTTTTCGCTCGAGCTTTTTAAAAAAAAGGTGTCAAATTTTTTCTACAAATCGAAACACGCGATTAAGTACATGCGCCGTTTATGATCCTATTTTAGTAGTTTGTTTTAAAAGATTTTCATATTTTGCATGTTTTAAAGTTTTTTTTAAAAAAAAATCATGTTTTTAGACAAAACTTATCATCAGCTTTTTATCATTTTTAAATGCTTTTCACGAAACTAATTTAAAATGTTAAAAAAAAAAGAGATATTTATATAAAAAAAGCAAACATAATTTAATGTTTCACATTTTAGATGGATACACTTTATTCTTCAAAATTAAGTTTTTAATTTAAAATTTTTTTTATTAATTTTAACACCTAATTGTATCTTCTGGGAGTAATATACTTTCTGAACAAATTGAAAGGTCAATAAATTGTTTAAATTAAAATGTAAATTTGCATCAAATATCACAATTTTCAGTTATTTAAGGATTCAAGTAATTACATTTCCTGTAAATTTCACTTTGTTTGACATTGCCGCTATTGATTGCTCTGTCACTACTGCCATTGGTAATATACATTTCTGCCAACCGATATTCAATAATCTTTTGAGGTTCATGAAAATAATATAATTTCTTTTTTTAATAAACCGAATTTGAAAATTAAATTCATTTATTGAAAAAATAGTTCAAAAAAAAAAAAGGTTAAATTGATCGCGTGACTCCTAACAATGATGATTGGTATTATATAGATGCGGTCAAAAAATTACCGCATTTGGTGGACATGCCGCATTTGTTTGAATGTCAAGACAGAAAGAAAATTTAAAAAACAAAAAAAAAGAAACACAGAAACTGTAAAAACTACATGCATTTTAAGTTGATTACTGCTTCTGATCCTTTTATTGTTTACTGTTGTTTTGTTACTATTGAAGTGCATTAATTTTGTTGCATTTCATTTGTATAACATATTTTGTATTACATGCATGCTAAGGGCGTTTAAATCAGGTGCTATTTTCATCATTTGAAATTATACCTGTTCAATTCACACTTTCATGTCTTTAAAATAGGGATTAATTTTGGCGTTAGTACATAATGAATGCCTGAATGGAAACATTTTTAGAAATTTTTTAAGTTCATTATAACGGCAGAAATATGTCAAAATATTTATACCGAAGGATCAAAAGAATATATCGCATCAAAATATTTGAGTTCAAAAAATTAGTAAAATATTGTTGGAAGCGTGTGAACTGAAGTTTGAAGATGTAAATTTTTTGATTTTATAATTTTTAAAAACTAATAAGTAATATTTTAGTAAATAAATTAAAAAAGGTAAAGAAACTCTAAAAGTCCTTAATAATTTTGTACTGACAGATGAAAGAAAATAATGTTTGGTAGAAGAAGTTCGGGAATAAAGAAAAGAAATGTTGAAGAAGGTTCTTCTTTAGTTTTGATTACAAATAAGTAAGTAAAGCATAGGTCAAAAGTGTATTTTAAAAGGATGATTAATAAAGGACTTATTAAAAATAAATTTACATATGACTTATACAAAAGGAATGAAATAAAAATTAGTTGTTCGTGATAAAATAAGAAAAAATGTATTTTGGCGGTATGATATTTTTCGAAAGAATTTTTGTAATATCCTAATTTTTTAAATGCTGATTCAGAAAGACAAATATTAAGATATTCAGTGTGGTCTTAAATTACAATGTGACATATCTCCTATGATAAACACAAAGTAATTACAATGGCTTAATTTTAAACAAGCAAAACCTTGTCTTCGGAAAAGTCAAAAGGAACCATTTAATCCTAATTTATTTATAATTTAAAAAAAATTTCTTTATCATTATGATTATCTCTTCATCGTGTGATTAGAATGTGTTTTTTTTTTCTCGGCATTATTAAATTCTCATCAAACAGAATTTTCGGGTGGTCATCATCTATAAAACGTAAAACAGACTAGATGTGATTTTTTTTTTGTACAAAAAAAAGTTTGATTTTTTTATTATGATGATTTAAAAATAAAAACAAAAACAAAAATTGAATGACAAATTTATTAAATCTATTATAAAAAATTATTTTTATACACTACATACCACAAAATGACCTTCAACAGTAACAGTTTCATATATAAAATAGGTGAATACCAAAATTAATATTTCATAAACTTTTTTTCCTGTATTTGTTTGAACTTAATATATCAAGACGTTTTTTTTGTTGTTTTTGTTTTGTTGTTGTTGTTTTTTTTTTTTCATCCTATGTTCGCAACACAAAACTTGGAAAATCCATGTTTACTTTTTCATAAACTGTAAATCTTTATTTTATTAAATTGAAAATGATTAAAGTTATCTTCACCTCTTTTGTATCTTTTGTTTTTTTTAAGGTACCTAAAAATTACTTATATGTATATTGTATGATGAATTGAAAATGTATATGTACATACATAATATGTGAAACGCGATTGCACGCACGTATGATAAAGCAAAAAAATTATAACAAAAACAAACATTTCATTACTATGCAAGTCGCGTGTTATATATAAAGTAATGTTGAAAAAAAAAAAATAAACGCACATATAAAATAATCATTTAAATAATTGTACAAAAAAATTTATCATAATATACCAACAAGTATGTAAAATATCTTTAGAATGTGAACAGGTGAGACATCGTTTATTATTATTATTATTTATACCTGATGTGTAAAAATGGAATACTTTAAAAAAAAAAAAAAAAAAACAGATTATGAAGAAAAATACGAATTGGAAAATGATTGTCTAATTGTTTTTGTCAATTCTTCGAATTTTGAAAAAAAAAGACTTTATTAAAAGTACACAGACAAGTTTAAATGTAGCGAAAAACCATGAAAAAATCTACTACATATTTAAAAAAAGGTGGTAATCGCCAGTGACTCAACATGCGATTATGATGTTGATGATCAATAATTTTGATTGCCGGCACCAATTCAAAACACTTTGTCAATCGAAAGTTAAATTATAATGTGAAGATTTATTTATAAAAAGAAAAAAAAAAAAATTAAAAATTTTACAAAAGATATTTTGTGTTGTACTATTAGCGCTTCTACTAGGTGGTAAAAAAGAGATATTTTGCTGTTTTTTGTTTTATTTTTTTTTATTTTGCTTAATAAGGCGACCCACATAAAAATTATTTGATAATCGCGATCTTTTTTTTTTTTGTCTTTCTTTAATTTGTGTCAAAAGATAACTTCTTTTTTTTTCACAAATATTTTGATCAATAAAACAGGTAAAAAATATATACAGTAAATTTATATACATAAAATATACATAAAGACCACTATGATGACTACGATACGATCATGATGATCATCATAATCACCATATCATCATTATCCGGAAATGCTTTCGGCGACTAACAAGTATTTAATGTGTAAATTTAAAAAGATACACAACATGAATTGTTTTAACAGAAAAAAAATATGTTGATAATTTAAGACAAAAAATTGTGGCCACACAATTTGTTTAAATTCAATTTATGTACAATTTTAGAAGAAAAAAAAAAGGATCAAAATATTGAAGAAAAAAAATCAAAAACAAATTTCTTTTTAGATTTCGTAGGATAATCACACACGTATCAATGGCAAATTCAAATAAAATTAAAGTGTCGTCTTGATCAAATAGAGATAACTACCACCAGTAGGTTATATATCTAATAATAATTTTAAAGAAGCATCAATTTATGTATGATTGTGGTTAAAGTGGTTAAGGGATATTATAAACTATTTATGCCACCAAACATGAATTTTTTTGGATTTTTTTTTCTATCTAAAGCAAATTATCAAATTTTTTTTTATTCGTATATTCGAATTAGGAAGTTATGTAAAATTCATACGATTTCATCAATGAATTATTTCAAATGAATAGAAGAAAAATCAAGCTTGTACTATTTTACTGTTTAATGAAAGTATCATTTATAAAATTAACTCTTATTTAATTTTTTTTTTTCGATTTTTTGAATTATTTATTAAGTAATTAAATTTATTATTCATATTCAATTTTCATAAAACCACCAATAAATGTTGTATGAACTTTATCTACCACAAACCACTCAATTTGTTCATATCATCAAAGGATACTTCCTACAATTCTTGTATTTTGTTTTTGCGGCATTCTTGATTAAAATAAATCGAATCCTTTGTGTACATAAAAAGTCTTAACTTATTTATTTTCTAATTATATTCACTACATTTAAAATTTACAGTTTCCTTTGTTTTAACAATTAATTCCTTAACTTTCTAGAAAGTGCCGACGATAACAATATACCAACATCTTTCAAAAAGTATAGAAATTCTATAAAATTATATAGGTCTGCTGCAATAATTGACATCGATAAAATAATATCCTGGCGGTAATTACAAAGCGCTGTCAAATTAATATACTTTAATTGACTTTAATTTTCCTCATGCTGAAAGTTTTATTATTTTTATATCTGAAACAGTTATTTAACAAAAATTAATTAATTAATAATGAATAAAAAAAACAAGTACTTTTCACCAACGAAATTTATTAATTTTCTTTTGATTTTTTGTTGTTGTTTATTTGCAGAAAATAATTTAATGGGAGCTGCTGAATGGACAGGATATCAATCAAGTACAACAGCATCATCATATCCTGGTTATACATCACTTCAAACGAATGCACCACCATCATACACTTATGATACAACAAATGCAATGGTCGATCATCATTCAAATTATCATTTACCTACTGTTTTACCTGATATCCAACCATTTACATGTTCACCATCTGATTATCATCATACATCAACTGGTTCCCCAAGTACAATTGTTCCAACACAAGGACCAATTTGTAGTTCAACATATCCTTCATCAAAAGTTGAAGTTGAACCTTTAAATACAGCATATCCTTCATACAATAATTGGTCAAATGGTTATAATAATTATCAATATGGTACTTGTGCAACACAACCTCAATATCCTTCTCACCATACAACACCAACAATGGTTCTTTATCCTCAATTATATTCTACAGTTAATCAAAATCAAATTCATTTGCATCTTCATGGTACAGATAAAATTGAACAATATTTGGGACCAGATAATTCATTAACAATTAGTTCAATATCAAGTGGTCGTCCAGCAATTGAAATTGGTATTGGTACAACAGATCATGATATTAGTATTTTAGGAGGTGATAGTAGTGATGATCATAATCAACATCAGCAACATCAACATCAACAATCAGAAAATGACCAACAAGAACATCATCGAGAAGATGATGTTGTCGGTGATCCTGGAAGTGTTTGGAGACCTTACTGACTATATTATTGATGATTTAATTTAGATGATGAAGGGAATATTTTTTGAGAGGCTTTAAAATAGGATGTTTAAAAGAAAGAAGAAGAAAAACTAAAATTTATTTCATTGAATTATTTTTCAACTTTATTTTCTTTCAAATGCAAAACCACAGCAACATCAATTATACTTTATGCATTTGTCCTTTAAACATACATATATATTATATTAAAATACATAATTGTTCCTTGATGTACAAAAATAAAATTATAAAATTGTAAATTTGGAGAAAAAAAAACGATGAAAAAATTGAAAAATTCATTTTGAGACGATTTTCTTTTTTTAAGTGAAAAAAATTATTTTTTTTATTCAATTTAGTATATACACGGACACATACGCCATTCCTTTTTTTATTATTATTTTTTTCTTGAATAAGTTTTTGATTTTTTTTATTACATTTTTTTTTTATAATTATTAAAATAAAATTTGTAAAACCAGTGCATTGTTTAGATTAAATAGAATAAAATTGTTAAATATTATTATCTATTAATTATTAAAATAGATATTTGTATAAGAAAAAACGAAAATACTAGTGATTTAGGACTAAATGATAACATATCCTTTAATGTTTAAGAAAATCTATAAAAATTACATTTTTAATTGTAATGAGCTGTAAATAATTTATTTATATTGAAAACAAAATAATATTGAATAAAAAATCATTATTATGTCATTTGTAAAATGATGCTCTTGTAATTTATTTATTGTAGTGGGTGGTCATATCCTATCACTATGCATTATTTTAAATCACAGTTCTGGTACCTGAGAAAGGAAAAAAAAGGGTAAGACAAAAAGTAAATAATACTGTTCTGTCTGAGACTCCGTCTGAGGTATTGAAGTAAGATTGAAGTTTAAAAAAATGCATTTTTTACAATAATTTTAAATAATAAAAATTTAGGACACAAATAAGTAAAAAGGCCTACAAATACAGACTTCCCATATTTTTTACAAGCAAGAACATTCAACAAATACATTCAAAGAAAATTCAAATTACAAATTTAAATAAAATTAAAATTATTCAAAATTTGATTAGACATCGGTGACGTGTACTTTATTGGGTAAATGAAAATAAAAAACCACTACGCGTTTTAAGTGTTTCATTTTGTTGAATCATAGGCACATGAAACTTAAAATCATTTTGAATCATTTTTTCATTAACTCACAGGTTTTTCACCTAATTTTTCATTGATTGATTCATATACTTGTAGATAACAAGTTTATAGAATAATTACCAAAATCGGTTTTCAATTAAAATCAAGTTATTAATTTAGTTTTCTGTTGTTTTATTTCACACATGCTTTTAAAACTCTAATTAAAATAAAATTAGATTCGTGATAAAGTTCCAATTTAAAATAGAAATTAAAATAGACAGGACTAATGTTTTTCAAATTCGTTTCCTTTTTTTTAAATTAGCTCCTATTATGACTTTATGTACCTAAATTATAAGATACGAGTACTATGAGATAGATAGTGGTACATTTTTCAACAAATAAAAACTTTTTTATTCAGAAAATGAGAGTTTTTTTTAATAAAATCAAACTGTTAAGAAGCTTTTTCTAACACATTTGAAAAAATGGTTTTATCAAAAGACTCCACACGAATCATCTATTCAAAAGTACATATATAAAGATATTTTTTTAAGATATCCATAATAATTTCAAATTTTCTAATTCGAAATATGACACTTTTTTTCAATAATGTGTTTTTTTTTTTTTTTTATTATTCAGAAAATAAATAAAATTTCAACAAACAAACTTTTTTTTTTTTATTTTTTTGAAATCGTACGTGTTATTAGAAAAATGAATTAAAAATATTATTCATATGATAAATTTATTTGAAAATTTTCATTTATTATTATTATTGTAAATTTATCTCATCATTGGACCGAATAATTATTTATGACGTTTAAGACCAATATGATATCAGATTTATTATCAGTTGAAGGCTAACAAAATAATAAATTTATTAGAATCCGATTACAATTTCTTTAAAAAATAAAAAAATAAAAATATTTAATAAAAAATAATAAAGCAAATGGTAAAATTTAGCAACAACAATAACAACAACAAATTATAATAAATATAAAAATAATTATAATACATAATAATATAGTCACCTTGCGGTAAGGAGCTTTCTAATGAATTGACAATGCACACATATAATTCTAAATAATAAAAATATTTAAAAAAAAATAAATAAAAAAAAATTTTTAAATAAAAAAACAACAAGAAAATAAAATAGGTACCTACAATAATTAAATACAACTTAAAGTAAATCGAGTGACACAAATATGGATTACATTTAAAATTACATACGCTTTAGTACTTTTCGAATAACTGCTTTAACAATAAATAAACTGTATAATAATGTAAATTGAATAAATTTACAAATAGTAAATAAAATAAATAAGATTACATGTATTTTTTTTTTTCAATTCTACAATAATTCTTATAAGTATCTTCTTTCTGTAAAATATTATATGACAACAATGTTATCGTAAACGTATAAATAGGGGAATGATACCAATGATGAACCTCTACTACTTTGAATTTTCGTTACTTCTGGAGAAATGAATAAAATTCCTTTGTTATTACTACATTTGCAAATATCCTGACATAAAATTCAATTAGAAAATTGAAAGTTGGAGTGATATATCGCAAATGAAATAAGAAGTTCTTAACATTTGTGAAAGAAGGATATTTTTTTTTTTGTAGAATTTATAAAATCAGAGGTTTGTTACTGGTATCAGAGGAGAATTAGTTCGCTTTACTTGGCAATCTCATTTTTGTTGAGCTTTTTCTACCTTTTGGGTTTTGTGGTAATTTTTTTTTCATCAGTTATTAATAATCGAAAAAAATCTAAAAATTCCTTTAAGAGGAGCTCATTACTGCTCCCATTACCCCATTCAGATTCATGATATTGTTTTTAGTGAGACTAGTGAGAGTTAGAAGTTATTGTACCTATTTAAATTCTTTTTTTGATATTATTAACTTCCTTTTTTGAACTTTTAAACACCTTTTAACTTCTTTTTTTTTTTTAATTCCTTAAAACTACACTGAATGCATACAAAAATATTTCTAGATTTTCTGAATGTGCAAAGGAAAAAAAAAACAAAAAAAAAAGAACAAAATTATACCGGAGTTGTGGTTACTAATAAAACGCAAAAAAATATCGTTCCTCTGCGGTTATACATTTTCATACAACTGGGAAATATTATTATTATTATTATTATTCACTGTCATATTTATAGAAATGTATATAGGTACATATGTATTTTTGTACTAAAAAAAAACGTAAGGAATATATCTATTTAAAATCCATTAAACATTTCATTTCAGTGTCTGAAAGCTTAAACATAAACTTTATAGCACGTTAGTACGAGGATTCATGTGAATTTTGGGCAAAAATTAAAAAAATACATTTACATTTTGTTTTTTAGTGCACTAATAAATATTCCAAAACCTAATTTGTGTACATTATAAAAATCATTCCACAATTTCATATCACACACTTTAGAATATACATATATATTGACTGCATATACACATACATATATGTAAGTATTATACATAGTAACATATATCAATAACAAATTTTTATTTGAAAATCATAAAATTTAAATATTATGAACTGTAATATGGATATTGATGGATTTATGATCATCAACCATCATCAGTCGTCATTGAGAGACAAGAATATAACATTTAAACGATATGACAAACTAAATATACATATAAAAAAATATTATTATAAATATTATAACTGAATGTACATACATACATATATATAAACATTATCATTTGTAACAATAATACAGGGACAAATTTTATGATCGAAAGGATAATAATAGTGTGGTTTATAAAAATTGTATATTTGCAATGAAACAAAAAACAAAACAACAACAAAAAAAAAGTAATGTTTTAAAAAAGATTAAAAAAATATGTAAGAAGGAAAAAAATACAATACAAATGTTTGTGTATGTATACGTGTTAAATTTATTTAACTTTTTAAAGAATATATATAATTTTAATTGTTGCTAACGCATTTTTATTCTTTATAAAATGTTGTACGAATTTTTTCTTTTAAACAATTTCTGTAACCACAATCAATATTTGAAAGAAGAAAAAAAATGAAGAAAATGTTTTTTATGAACTAATTTTTTAAAAAATCTTTTTTTTTTTATTTCTGTTCAATATTTTATTTATTTTGAATGTATATTTTATTTTGTAACAGATAAATACATAATTCGTGTTTTTTTTTTATTTTCGTTCTTTTTCTTTTATATTATCAGAAATGTTATTGATTACATTAAAATACACATAAAATTCAAATTTATTATGATTATTTTTATTGAAATATCTTTTTTTTTTTGTAAGTTTTTCACTGCGTAACTTTAATTTAAGATTTTATTGTGACAAAAATATTTTTATGACTTAGAATTAAGAAATTCAAATAAAATTAAAGATCTTTAGTTTATTATTTGTTTTTGTCTTTCAATAGAATTCATTGTACAATCTCTTGTGATTTTGGATTGCTTTTATTTTAAAGTTGAAGTTCTGTAACTTCTTTATATTTTAGTATCCTTTGTTCAAATGTAATTGAAGTTTAATTTTTTTAATCCTAAAATTCCAGATCAATTGATTTGTTCATTTATTTAAAAATTTAAATTTCATCTAGCTTTGTCAAGTTAAATCAACAATATAAAAGATATTAAATTCCTATTTTTTACTTTACTATTTCAATTTCGTGATATAATGATTTCAAAATAAATTCATTTCAAAAAAGAACATAAGCGGAAATGAATTGAGAAATAACTTGATAAATTGTAACGGTTTTGAAAAAATAATTGTTGACGCTCTCTATGATTTAGAGTAATAATTATCTTTCGTGTCTACCGCCATTTTTAAAGAAATTACTCGAAAACAAATGTCACATTTCGAATTCGAAATTAAACGTCAAAAAACAACAAAAGCAAGAAAAATCAAAAGCACCATTTGTCACACCACGGAATTTTAGAATAAAGTGTTTTATTTTTAAAAAAATTTATTTAAAGTAAAGTAAAATCGTAAATATGACTACAGCAGCTAGACCAACTTTTGATCCAGCTCGTGGTGGTACTGGACGAGGTGAAAAAGATTTGAGTGCTCTTAGCAAACAATATTCTAGCCGAGATCTTCCAAGCCACACAAAATTAAAATACAGGTGAAATAAATAAAATATGAGAAAAAAAGTTGTAGGTAATAAATAATATTTTTTTTCTAATAAACAGAGAACAAGGACAAGGTACTTCTGAAGAACTTCGCAGCCGTGATTTCCGTAAAGAATTAGAAGAACGTGAACGTGAAGTAAGACCATCAAAGACTTTACCACCAATTGTCCGTAAAGCTATTGAAGCAAATAGTGCAAGTACTAGTGGCAGTAGCAGCAGCAAACGCCCAAAATTAGATCAGGTAAAAATTTATTTACACACTTGCTTTTAGTATTGTTATTATAATTTTATGTGTTGTTGTTAGATTCCAGCTCAAAATTTAGATGCTGATGATCCCATTGATCCAGACTCTTCAGAAGAAGAAGATTCAGATGATGATACTGAAGCACTTCTTGCTGAATTGAATAAAATCAAACAAGAAAGAGCTCAAGAAGCATTGATTAAAGAAAAAGAGAAAAAACAAGAAGAAGAACGTATTCGAATGGAAAATATCCTTTCTGGAAATCCTTTATTAAATTACAGTTCAAATGGAAAAAGTGATTTAAAAGTAAAAAGACGTTGGGATGATGATGTAGTGTTTAAGAATTGTGCTCGTACTGAACCTGAGAAAAAATCACATTTCATAAATGATTCATTACGTTCAGAATTTCATAAGAAATTTATGGAAAAATATATTAAATAGTGTGTATAATCTTTCATTTTATTTTCCAATAAATTTTGTAATTATAGTTAAAACAAATTGAATTTAATAAATAAGAATTGTGTTCTAAGTAATGTAAATCTTTTGTGTTTTTGTTTATAGGTGAAAAATCCTTTGTAAAGAACTATTACAAGAACATTGTTCCGATTGATCAGTGTTTACATGAACGTTATGTAATTCAAATCAGATTGAACTACTGTTCGACATTCAATGTATACGACAATTACAATTACTTTTTTTGTTTTTAATTTTTTTCTTCACTCGTATTTTTTTTTTGAGCTGATGAGTTGTGTACGCCTTTTAATTGATTTGTAATATGAACAAGTAATTTATTATTTTAAAATATAAATATAAAGTTAAATTTTTAAAAATAAAGAAATTTTTTGCAACAAGAAAGATGGACGGAGACGGAACATCAATTTTTGAAGGTGAGTTTGAGACTAGCTACTTAATTTTTGTGCGATATGAATTTTTATTTTCCAAAATTTCCAAAACTTTATTCTTATCAATAAATATATATACAGACAAACAAATTAATCGCTTTTTCAATACTTATTATTTATTGATGACAAAAAAAAAATTTTTTTTTTGAATAAATTTCTTGCTGATAAGTGATTTCGTCATTGTTTATTAGTTTTCGTAGACTTTTCTTTAAAGTGTTTTCTCTAATAAAAAGAAATTTCTTCATATTAAATTTAATTAAATTTAAAAAAAAAAGTATAAATTTTAGTGTTTGATTTTTCTAATGGGAAAAGAAAATTCAATTTGTTTATTACCAGATTATCCGTTTAAACGTAAGAAAATAAAAAAAATAATATCAATAAATTAAATACCTACATATTTTCTAATAAGTTTTCTATGTGTGCATTAGCTATGTACAAGTACATACATACGTTCAATTTAATTTAACAAAAAAATTCATTTCTCTTATGATAAATTTCAATTTTATACAATTACTGCAAAATAATAGGAAAATCGTTAATTTTATTTAAAAATTATAAAGCTACAATAATATTTGTAATCAATGTCCTCAATAACTAAATTAAAAATATATACAGTATTTAAAGATATTTCAATAGTCAACCAAGTTGATATGGAATTCAAGTCAGTAGGGCGTACAAAATCCAAGAAATGTCTTGTTTGTAGGTTTACTAAAAATATCATGTTTCACATTCACATAGAGCGGTTTTTCTTATGCAATTTTTCCATTCTTTGTTCTATATAATATTCTTTTACTATATCTATATTAGAGTAATTTTTTTTATATTATACGTTTTCATTTCTATGTTCTGACGTTCTGGTAAGAGCTAGGAAATTGATTATAATCCAATGAGGACAGCTATTGATTGGAATATGAATGGAAACCGAAAAAAAAAGAAAAATTATTTTCGCTTAAATAAACATTGAAAAAATTATTTATATGTACAAGTATGAATAGTAGATCACTTACGAGTATGTATATAATTACAGTAAACAAAGCTCCAAAGGTGTACTTTCATTTTCATTGTTTAGCTTGTTTATCAAAAAAATGTATTCAAAGGTAAATAGGCCTTATTTAATGACAATAATAATAACGTTCATTATTGAATGATACGCTTATGAATTTATTAATGCGATGGTTTATGTAATGTCGTATTTATCTTTTTAAAATTTCGAAATTTAAAACTAGTTTATAATTTTAACTCCTCACATAGAACTTGTTTTGTTTTTCTTTATTATTCAAATTTTCACTTGATTCTAAATTTACAGTATGTATTGAAAAGTTCTAACTGGGCGTATTCTAAACTCTTTGCCGAACAAATATTATAAAATATGATTCATAAACATATTACACGTTTGTATAAATAATAATAATAATTGTAATAATCTTATTTAAAGTGTTAATTTGAAACCGCATTTTTTACAATAGTATTCTTATCGATCAATTGTGTAAAATATTAAGTGATCGTTTTTCAAACTATTAAACTGTGATTTTATTAACTTAACAAATGAGTCATATAATCATATAAAAAAGTTCAATATTATTGTTTTTGTGTGCAATAAAATGCAAATTACTGTTGTTGGAAAAAAAACAACTAATATTAAAATTTTAAAAGTTCCTATCTATCATTAGCTTGTAGAAAGATTTAAAAATCTTGGAACATTATGATTCAAATTTAATCAAAATTTCATTGACGAATTACATTTTTAGCAGAACATAGATTTTCATAATATTTCTGAAAAAATAATTGTTAAGAATTTACAAAAATAATACAAATCACTGATATTAATTCCTTTTATCAATAGTTCTTCCAAATCATTTAAAACAACGCAATAATAACGAAGATTCAAAATAAAACCCTACACCCTTATACACTTAGTAATTGTAGTTCATCATCTTCTTAAAGTACTTCTTTAAAATTTTAATGATATGCTTTCATTTTATTTTAATACATCAAAAATTTTCATATCAAAAGTGCCATTATCAAATATTTTCTTTTAGCTAATTTAAATATTTACCTACTATTTTAAATTAAAAATTCTCCGTAATCCAAATATTTGTTTCTTTTTTTTTTCAAAGTTAAATTTTTCATCTTGCATGAAATCACTGAATATATTCATTTACGCTTTCATTTCATAATGAAAACGATGAAATAATTTCAATGTGATAAATCATCACAATGTTTAAAAACGATAAGAGTATTATCGAAAAAATAAATATAAAAATTCACAAATAAATAATTTTATAAATGATATTTTCATCATAAAATTTTACAGATGATAGATTTCGTCTTTTTTTCATCTAATTATGTATTGTGTATCTTACTACATGTATACTTTATTAATTAGTATTTGTTTATAAAATGTATAAAAATAAAGTGAAATGGCAAAAAACTAAAAATAACGATATTTTAATTATTTTTAAATTTAATAAAATATATATTAAAAAATGTTAGTGTAGTGGGTATGGATGGATGGAGTATGGGATGCAGTTATTGTCTATTAATGTATGTATATTTATATATTTTATTGATGTACATAGAAAATTACTAACGATACATATTT
Source organism: Bombylius discolor (assembly GCA_939192795.1). NCBI lineage: Eukaryota > Metazoa > Arthropoda > Insecta > Diptera > Bombyliidae > Bombylius > Bombylius discolor. The sequence goes on along the minus strand of OW584240.1, from coordinate 48,186,462 downwards.
TTTAAAAATAAAAATTTATATACGCATTATAAAAATATAAGGCATGTATGTATGTACACACAGGAAATTTTATTTCCTCCATATGTATATCAATCAGGTATTTTTTTAATATAAAATTCAATAATAATATCATCTCCTTTGAATTAATTAATTACTTGAACTTGTTCAAGGGCTTATTTTAAATTATCTCCCTTATTCGATACGTAAATACACCTACATAAAATATTTTATTGATTCCTTTCAATTTATTTTATTTGTGTACAAAATTTCACTCTCGTTGATTTTTTCTGGTTCATTAAATTGTTTTTTTTTTTTTTTTTTTTTTTTGTGCTTTAAATATCTAAAAGTGCTTATTTTATTTTCTTATATTTTAATTTTGCTAAATTTCAAATTTATTTTCTTCAAGAAATGTTCTATTTTTTTATATTGATTTATTTTAAAATTAAGAAAATATATATTTTCTTAAATTTTTGTTGACGAAAATAAATATTCTTTGAAAAAACAAAAAAGAGTTACCAGTAATTAACCACATCACCCTAGAGTCTCAGATGAAAGAAAAATGAAAGTGAAAATTATTTAAGTAACAACATTTAAAAAAAATAATAAAAAAAAAGACATGTATGAGCAAATTATATGAGGGCAATCAGGCGTATTAGAAAAGAATGTTTTGTACTTGATTATTGAGAGTACTTAAGATCTTATTTCGAAAGTTAATTTTTCTATTTCCTTTGAGAAAATTACTTTGATTTGTGATTTTTTCCATTTCCTTGGCACAACAACTCCTTGAGCCGTGACCGCCTTAAATTATCTTAGGTTTCGTGGTGATTTATTTTTCTATCATACATACTTAAAGTTTAAAGTGGAATGCGAACCACTTGTTGGTAAAGAACGAATTTATTCGTATGACAGCTGGACTGATATTTGTGTAGTTGATTTTTATGTACTTGCTTATGGACTATGGTCATATTTCAGTCAGTATCGATCTCTTATACCCAACTCAAATGAATTGGTACTCATTCAAAGCTGAGTGAACTTGACAGATTCGAACTCGAGACTCAGCACTCTACCGCTTCGGCCACTGACTGCCCCTGTTTTGTGATTTTAATCTTTCAAAAATTTCTTAATTTTTAGTCGTCTTACTTTTATTTTTCTCTTTTTTTTTCACAGGTGTTCTCAACGATCTATTCAATATTTTAAACGATAAAGATGAATCCGTTCGACAAGCAGTCGAATTATCTTTAATAAAAATTATTGAAAAACGACCAAATGAAGCACTTCTTGCTATAACTGAACACAAAATCAAACATCCAAAATTGAATGATCAAGCTGTATCAATCCTTTTACGGTAAAAAAAGGAGTTTTTTTTTTGAAAAATTTCATAAAATGAATTAATTTAAAATTTTTATATAGTGTTATTGAAAGTATAGCAGTATCTGGAATTGATGTAAATTATGAAACATTTAGCAGAGTTATAAATTTAACAATTGATGAATTAACAAAATCAAATGATCATAATCCGATTGTTCAGAAACCAGCATTAGAAATTTTAGTTGCAATTGGACGAAGTCATTGTGATATGGTACGTTAAAGTTTTTGAATATAGATTTTTTTTTTTTTAAAAAAAAAGGAATTTTTAATTTATAGGTAATGAGAGAATTGATATCATCAACAAAAGAAGGACATGTTCCTCATTTTATGATTATGAAATGTATGGGAACATTAGCAACAGCTAACGTTATGGGAATTGCACCATTTATTAAAATTGTCTTAGGAAGTATTCTACCAAATTTAAATTCAATAAAACAGGATCATATCAAACAAGCTCATGCATTTGGTAATTATTATTATTTTTTTTCGTAATTGAATAAAAGATAAAATAAAATAAAATTTATTTTTCTTTACTACGATACAGCTATTGGATGTTTTTGTGAAGCTCTTCTTGAAGGACCAACCGATGATAATTCATCTGAAATAGATGAATCTTGTTCAACAGAAATATCAGTTGCATATGATGTATTCATAAATCAATGGATTCATAGTCGTGAACCAAAAGTATGCATTGAAATATTACAAGCATTATCCAATATGTATCAATTATTACCAAAAGAACGCATACAAGAACAATCAATTAAAATAATATCAATTTTAATGAATTTATATCGTCGTTCAATTGATCGTAATGCAATAACACAATTTTTAGCATCTGTTATTAAAACAAATATAAAATATTATCCAAATTCAATGGATTCAATTTCAGATGCATTAATAACAACATTATTTGATTTAGTTTGTTGTTATCCAGATTATGAAAAACCACAAACAGTTAAAGGACATTATGAAGTATTACGTTGTTTTTATTTACTATCTGATATTTATTCAACAAAAATTATGGAAATGTTATTATTACATTTAAGAAATAATCATGAACGTGAACGTATTAAAGCATTATTAGTTTTAACACATTTAACAAATTCAACAAGTAATTGTATTGAAACAAAATTACAAGGTTTTTTAGAAGTATTAAAACAATTAATATTACAAGAGAAACAAATTAAAATGAAAATGACACTCTTGAAAACAATTGTTGCTTTTGCTCAAAAATCATTTATTAAAGATAAAGAATTTGTTTGGTTTATTGTTCGACATTCATGTAAATATAATAAAATTAATCAAGAATATGGTAATATTGATGAATATAATGATTTTGCTCAGGCATGTCAAAATTCTTTATATATGCTATCATCAACTGTTGGTACAATAGATGATTTATTAAAACGTGAATTACTCAATTATTTTTTACTTTTGGATTATACAGATATTTGTAGTATAATTATGAAATGTTTAGGAAGTTTATTTGCTAAAAATTCAAAAATTGAATTAGAAATTTCACAAACACCATCATCAACACCATCAAGTTCAAGTGGTGATAGTGATGAAGATGAAATTACAACATTATCAAGAAGTACTAAAACAATAATTCCAACACCTGAAGCAATTTTTGCACGTTGTATTGTATTAATGGGAAATTGTCATGAAATTCAAAGAATTTCAAATATATTACAATTTTTAAAATATTATTCAACAAATATTCAACAAGATTTAAATAAATTATGGGATCATAAAATTTCAAATTTATTATTAAGTAATGGTAAAGAAAAATTATATTTAGATAATTTATTTGCATATATAACTGAAACAATACAATTCTTTGATAATAATAATACAACAACAACAACAAAAAATGGTGAAAGTGGAAGTGGAAATGGTAGCGTTATTGGTAGTAAAAGTAAAGAATTTGCTGAAAAATTAATTCAAAAATTATCAGAACAATTAATTTTATATCCTTTACATACACCAACACATCATGAATTTTATATACCATTATTAAATATTGAAAGAGGTATGCTATTAAAAACAATCGGTTTATCATTATGTTATATAACTGATGAAAAAATTGTTGAAATGAAAATTGATTTAATTATAAATACAGCAAAAAATGAAAAATTAGAAAAACATCATCCAAATTCAGAATTTGAACATAAATTAGTTGATGCTGCTAAATCATTAGGTTTTTTATCAAAAAATCATTTAAAATTAATATTAAAAAAATTATCAAATTTAGCAAATATAAATTCGAAAAAACATTCAACAAGTTTTTTTAGTAATTTAAATTTTATGAAAGATACACATAAAGAAACTGAACATTATAAAATGAATTTATTAATATTTGAAACATATGGACATATTATTGAAAATGCAAATCCAATTGAATCACTTAAAGATATTGATGATACAATGATATATTTTTTAATAAAACAATTAATTGAATTTAAAGATCAAACAATGAAAAAAGTTATACTAACAACATTATTAAGTATATGTATACAATTTATTAAAAATAAAGATCTTACATATGAAATGAAATCACGTAATGAAATTTTAAAACAAATTCTAAATATACCAATTGAATCACCAAATTTTGATAATTTACCATTATATCCAACAATATTAAAATTAGCAACAAATCTATTAAAAATTGAATCTGATGATGATCATAAAAAATTAATTAAAACATCAGCAACATTATCAGCTAATACTGAATCATCATCATCATCATCATCAACAACAAAAAATGATTGTTTTACACCAACAAATAGTGATAATGTTCATAATTTGTTAAATATTGCATGTAAAAATTTCTTTTCATGTGCACAACATTTAAAAACAAAATTTGAATCACAAGATGATGATGAACGTAATAGCTATTTAGCACAATATTTAAATCAATCATTACCAGAATTAAATAATTTTGTTAAAATTATAATTGAAAATAATCCATCACCATCATGTTTAGATGATATTATATCAATATTAGAATATTGGATTAAAGATATAAATAGTGAAGTTAGAATATGTACTGGACATGTTATGAATAATTCATTAGAATGTTATATAAAATCAATGAAAATTGGTTGTGAAGCACCATCAAAATTTAATCAAACTGGACAAATGTTAGGAAAAATTGTACCAAGGTAATTTTTTGTTGTTTCTGTTTTTTTTTTTTCTGTATCTAATCTTCTTTTATTATTATTTTTTTTTGTAGATGTATCGATTCAAATGCAACAGTACGTCAAACATCTGTTGATATTTTACAAAAAATTCTAGAAATTGCTTGTATCTATGAAACATTGACAATAGCTGATTCAAATGTTGAATGGATTAAAGATTTAGAAAAAATTCGTGAACAAATAATAACAGATGATGCAAAAGAAATTTATCAAATTGCTGGTGATATTGCAAAAATAATTGCAAATCGTTTATCAAATTATCAATATTTACAATTTTGGTAAGTTTTAACTGTTTTGAATTGATAATTTAAGAATAATTAAGGGGGAAAAAAAAAACTACAAATGGCTCTTCTCGTTTCAGTAAAACACTTTTATATTCATTAAATGATCCTGAACAAAGTTCAGCAATTGGTGCATCAGTTGTTCTTAAATTCTTTATACAACAAAAAGGTGCTGAATTATTTCATGCAATTCCTGATTTAGTTAAAGAATGTTTACATGTAAGTTGAAATTAAAAAAAAAAAATAAATTATTCATTAATTAAATTTTAATTAAGGCAATTAAGAGTTGTGAAGTGACTAGAGCAAAATCTGGTATTCTAAAATCATTGGTTGCTCTAACAAAACATCATCCAAAACTTGTTTGTAATGAAATGCTGGCACAATCACTTCCTTTCAATGAGTAAAATGAAATTTTTTGTTATTATTTTTGTGAAATTATTTAAATCAATTGCTTATTGTTTTTACAGATCTGTTGTTGAATACTGGCAAACAGTTTGTATTGATCCTGAATTAACTGGAACAATTTTAGAGAATTTTTTGACAATTTTAACAGCATCGTGCCTTTATGAACCAAATGATAGTAGTAATGATGATGGTAGACAAAAAATTGCAACAACACAACCATTTGCAATATTTTGTGCATTAAAAGAAATTTTTCCATCAAAAGAAATTAATACCGTGAGTTAAATTTACACATTTTAATTAAAAATTCGTTTTTAGAAGAAAAAAATTATTTAATTTTAGGAATTAAAATACCGATTCCCAGAACTTTTTACAATGCTTCTAACATCATTAGCAACTTATACAAATCTTGCTCCACCGATGTTTAGTGCCAAATATGCAGCAACTATTACAGGAAATACAAAATCTACTAGTGATAATAAATCAAAATTTGGTTTTATACCAAATAAAGATGCTGTAAAAATGAATCCATGCCAAATTATATTTGATACATTTTATGCATTTTTAACAAATCTTGAAATGGAACAAATTGCAAATGTTTTACTTGTTTGTCCACATTTAACATCAAGCCCAGATTTAAGTAATTTCATTGAAATTCTAACACCTATGGCTGTTGCAATCGTAAATCAATTTACAATTTTATCAAGTACAATGAAACAAATTGTAACATCATTAAGTAAATATGTTTCTAGTCCATATGATGGGCAAAGAATTGCAGCTATTGGATTGTATTCACAGGTCAGTAGATGGTTTGAATTAATTAAGAATTTTTCAAATAACAAATCTTTGTTTTTTTTTTTTGTTTTGGATAGTTTGTACCTCTTAAACCTTGCGGAGAAATATCATCAGTTATTATGTTACATTTAAGTTCAGCATTAAGTGATCCAAATCCTGTTGTACGTGGACTATGTATACGTGGTTTAGCTTTTGTTGGAAATTTAACTGAACATGATATTGAAAAATATTCTGAAACAGCTATAACAGCTCTTTTGAAGGGAATCGATGACTACAATAGGTAAAATGGAAATTTAAATAATTTTTATTTCTATTTTAACTCGTTTTTTTCTTGTTTAATTCAGTGATTGCCTTATCAATATACCATTAGAAAGTAAACGTGGATTATCTCGAATTTTACAAACTTTACCAAAACAAAGGGTTGAATCATTCCATATATCATTAGCGATTAGAATTCGTCCATTTTTTGAAAATTCATCAACAGAAATTCGTGAAGCTGCAATTATATTATTTGGTGATTTATGTGAATCAAAGTTAGAAGTTATCTCATCATCTGATGGTAGTTTATCACCAACAACATGTTCATCAGAAGCATTACGTGAACAACTTTTTGCTAATTTCTTATCACTTTTATTACATTTAAATGAATCTGATCCAACAATTATTAGAGTAAGAATATTTATTAGAAATTTAAGATGATAAATTTAATTGATTTTTTTTTATTTTTTCAATTAGGCTTGTAAAGTGACACTTCGTAAAGTTTGTGCTTTATTAAATGCACCAAAAGTTAATGAAATGACACAAAGGCATTTATTAGAGCATGGACAATTAAATTACAACATATTTTTAGTTGATTTTGTTAAAGTTATTGTAAGTAGAATTCTTTGATGTTTGAAAGAAAAATAGAAGATATTTAAATTTAATTTGATTTCATTTTCAATTCGATTTCAGGGTTCAGAATTATCAGAACATATACAAGATTTCATTGAATCATGTATACCATTCTTAAAAAGTCACTGGAATGAAATCCGAGGAAATGCAGCAATCATAATTGGTAAGAAAAAGTTTTTTCTTCAAGTTTTTTAGAAATCTTTTGAGGTGTCATAAATCTTATCTAGAATATCATTCTAGAGTTACTTTGAAAGATTTCAAAATTTAAAAGATTTATTGTTTAATACTCTTGTTCTTCAGGTATTCTCAATAATTTCCTTCTAAATCACAGTCAACATACTGAACAAGTTGGTCATAAACTTGCATTATTATTAAAAGATGAAAATCCATCAGTTCGACTAAAGGCAGCTACAGCTTTAGGTTATTTCTTTGGAGATGTTTAAATTAAAAATATCAAAAAATTTATCATTGTTTGTAAAAGCCAAATATTAGAAGCGGTTTCATAATTTCTTTTTCAATTGAATAAATTTTGGAACAGCTTCATTACTTTTTTTCTCCCTTTTGTGTTGTTTTAAATGATTGCAATGTTTTAAAAATTCTTAAAGACCAAATATTCTCTCGGGACAAAATATGATATTCAAATTGGTTTCAGAGGAATTCACAATCGAACCGATTCCGAGTATACTAAAATAATATTTTGTTAAAATGCTATAAAGTTTATTATTTTTAAAAATTAATATATAAATCACTATACTCTATAATTATAATCAGTTTGTTAAGTGTTTGCGTTTAAAAAATAAGAAAAAAAAATATTTTGTTATTTATGTGATACGATTTATTTTATCATTGCATCTCGTAAATTTTCTACAATTAGAAATATCAAAATTAATCATTCATTTAGTGAAGTATTTTTTGAAAAGCTAAAAGAAACTGAAGGCATGCTGATAGCAGCCACAAAAGATTATTTCTTGAAAACTTGAAATTTAGCAGAAATTATTGAACGAATAAATATCACGTTCAAAAAAAATTTAAGAAATGAATTATTCATTGTCAATCGGAAAGAAAAATCATGTTATAATTGTGCTTATGCAAATTTTTATGTAATTTTATCTAAATTGAAATTTGTTTGGTATTTTTAATTTATCATAAAAAGTATAAAAAAGGATATATCGATGTAAAAAAAAATAATAATAAATGTGATAAAATTGTAAAAAAAAAAAAAAAAAAATGAAATAAAAAAAAAAGTTTATTAAATGTATTTACAAAATGAATTTCCTTATTATTTAAAATTTTAATTTCACATTTGAAGTTTTTTTTTAGTTTTTTAATTTTTTGTTTTAACAAAACGATTATTCATTTCTTTCACCTTTACATATTAATAAAAGGGAAATATTGAATTCGTCCACTTGACCATCCAATTGTTAATACACAATCAGAATTTCTACGATTTTTACTTTGAAAACAAATTTTACAAGGATATTCTGTTCCAATTCCAGTTAAAAAGCATGATGGAGAAATATTTAAATTTTGACGTTTAATCGATGTTGAAAATATTGCAACACATGAACTATCTTTAAAAATAATTGCTAAATACATTCCAGTTGGATCCCATGATAATGATTGTGGTATACCACCAATTTCACGTATTCCTAATTTTACTTTAGATAAATCAGCAATTGGTAAAGCTGTTTTTGGTATTGTTGAAGCTGTTGTTGAAAAAAACAAACGAAAAGTGAAAAATTAATTTAAAACAAAAAGGAAATTAAAAAATTATATTTTTAATTGCTTATATTTGTAGGTAGCTTTATACAAGGCAATCATAAGCTACCAGAATGCCTCACCTGGAGCATACCAAAAAAAAATATGAACTTCCAGATATTTTTTTTTCTTTTCTTTTGGCATTATTGTAATTTTCAAAACAATTCACTTGAAAATTTGAATCGAACAAAGTACATAATGCCATAAAAATTCAAAATTCCAATAAAATTTAAATTCTATGTTATACGTACTTGCAAATAATTGATCTTCAATAAATTGTAATTTATATAAAATTGGTTCTTCACTTGTTACAAAAAGTAAAAATGTACTACATGGTGACCATACAGCTGATTGAATAAATCCTTTTGAAATAATCCATCTTTCTGGTGTCCAATTTTTTGTTGTCCAAACACGAAAAACATTACCAATAGTTGCTGAAAAAAGATATGATCGATCTGGAGACCATCTTAATAATGAACATGGTGGTCCAACACGTTTTAATGGAGAATTTATTTGTTGATCAACATCCCATATTAGAATATCAGCATCACTTATACTTGCTGTAGCTAATAAACAACCATCAGGGCTCCATTCGACTGATGTAACTGGACAATGATTTGGACTAAAAAAAAATAAAAAATAATATAAGAAATAATTTAAGCTATTTGGACATTATCTTACTGTGTTAGATGAACAGTATGAGATAAAGTTCGAGCAATATGAATACTATGATCTGTTGACCATAAACAAACACCGTTTTGGCAGCCAACAGCTAGTTCACTAGCACTAAATGGACGCCATGCCATTGAAGAAATACATTTTTGATGTCCACTCTGTAAAACAAAGAAAAATTTGTAAAATTTGTAAAGAGAACAAACCCATTTACCTTTAAAATCGGTACAACAACTCCTGGTTCATCTGTGTAAATTCGAACATCATCACAAGTTGCTACAGCAATTTTAAAACAATTTGGATGCCATACAATACATCGTATATAACTAATTTGTAAATCTCGTGTTTCGGAAAATTTTGCAATTGCTTCTGGTCCTTGTTCTTCTAAATGTGGTATAAATTTTATTTTGATTTTGTTAAATGTATCAAGAGCTTGATGTAAATATTGTGCTAAGGAACTGATTAAAACACTAGATGATGCTGTTTGCGGACTTCGAGCTTCATTTAAGGCTTCATTAAATCCACTTTCAAAAAATGTTCGAATTATACGTTTCAATGCATTTTCACTTACTGGTATCATAACATTTTTGTATGAGTCCATCGATCTTAAAGCAGATGAAGTGAAAAGTTCTCGATTGATATTGATTTCAGGATAAAATTCAAGCTACAAGTTAGTTTACAAACAAGATTATAAATATCTAATGAACACGTTCAGTTTGTCGTTGAAAGGATAACTTACCACATATGAATTTCCAGTTATTTCTCTTATAGGGACTGTACACAGACGACAATCTTTTTCATATATTGGAACCGATCCTGCTGGAGAAACGCTAGAATTCGATAAAATTGATATCGTAGGACATTTTCCTCCCGTACCAAAACTTTGGAATGTTTCATAACTTTTTTGAAGTGGATTCGATACACTATGTAATGAAGACATTTTCGGAGAAAAATTCAAAAAATTGTAAACTAAAAATTAGGCTTATTTTAGATAAATTTTCACAAATAATAAGCAACACATTAACGATCAACGAACAATTTCAAATTACTTTGTATGCAATGTATAGCCGCCCATATGAGATATTTAATCGTAGTGACAGTTTTGAATTGAAACACGTTCAGAATATTCAAGTATTGCCATATCAAAAACAAATTGTTTAAAAAAGGGAAATTAGAAGGAAATTTTTTACTGGACTTGAATATCGGTATTGTTCACACAACGTACCGAATAAAAAATCGTTTTTTTAAACAAAATATGCAATGTATTTCTGAAAAATTTGGTATTTCTCTTCAAAATAACATGCTTCAAAAGAATTTTAAAAAAATTGTTGAAAAATTTGAAGAAAAAATTTTCGATTCACAAATTTGGGTGTTCAAAATAGGGTGTATGTTTTCCTACAGAGAACTTTATGAACAAACTAGAAAAACCGTTTTGTAAAGGAAAATTTGAAAATTGTATTGAAAAATGTTTAAAATGATTTTTAATTATTTTTACATAATTAATTTGTTCTTTATTAATTGAAAATAATTAGAAAGTTGAAAAATTTCTTAAATTGTAGAATTTCCTGCGTTAAGATTTTGAAATTTTGCATAGGAGAATAGGAAAATCATCTAACAACACTGGAAAATTTCCCTACATAATATCAAATTTTTTTCTGTCGAATGAAAATTTTCACCTTTTTGGTTCGAAATCGTTGAATGGTCGTCGTCGAGGACTACTGTTTGTATTTTTGTGTTTACTAAAAAAATAAAAATGCAAGATAAGCATTATTTTCTACTATTAAGAATACAAACGTAGGAGATAAGAATTATAAACAAAACAAAAAAATTCAAACAAAATTTTTGTTTACTTTCTTAAAGAATTTTTTTTTAATAATTGCAAAATAAAAGTGAAATTTAATCATCTACTTTAATTTTACCTTTAAAAAAAAGTGCATTTAAAAATAAAAATTATGAAAATTGATTTTATACATTAAAATTAAGTTAAAAAAAAAAAGTGAAAAAATAATTTAAAAAAAAGTAGAAAGCAGATTTGTTCTATTTTTGTTTGTAAAGTGCAACATCATGAATGAATCTATTTCTCATGCAAATGCATTATTAAATGGTTTAAATGATCTAAGATGCTGTGATAAATTACTCGATATTACTTTATTGGCAGAAGGTAGAGCATTTAAGGTAAGAAAAAAACAAAAATTAAAGAAAAAAAAATATTCCATTGAATAGAAATCATGAATTTTAGTACAAATTTTTAATTTTTACTTACTTCTTTTGTATCCAACAGGTAACATAATTTAAAAAAAAGTTTGATCAATAGAAAATAGTTAATGAGTTCAATGATATTTTGTTATAGTTATACAACATACGTGGGCATAGAAGATCATTGCAAGTTTTTTTTTTTCTATTTTTTTTTTCTAAATTAAGAAACAAAGAAAAAAGAAACAGGTTTCTAAATGCTGTTGCTCGCTCTTTAAATTTTAAATTTAGAGTACATACCTTGATACCTATATATTTTTCGTTATATTCATTATTCACGTATTTTTATGAAAGTCTAAAATTTATTATGTATACAAAAATAAGCAACTTCATGCATACCTGATGATTAAAAAAAATAAATCAGGTGATACATGGGTACAAATTTAGTATAAAAATTCATTTTCAATAAAATTGGATTTTTGATGACGAAAAACAAAGCTTTATTAAATTGTATGTACATAGATGGTTGGGTAGAAAAATTTATTTATATATGTACAAAAATTAGATTTATTTTGTTGATATTCAATTATTATAAGATTTTGATTAACTGGTTTTATTTTATTTTTTTTCTCAAAAAAAAAAAAAAAAAGATTCATTGTGATTAAAAGTAAGTTGTTTACAAAAAGCTCTTGTATCAACTCTCAAGGTTTTTACAAAACTAGTAGTCAGCAAGTCTGTAGGTTGACCAATTGAAAAAAATGTGATGAAAAAGAGATTTTTCCAGTTGTTGTTCATGTAGGTTCTAATGAAATTGCTAACTAAATAAGTAAAGTTGAGAAAATATTTTCAACACGTACTTGTTAGTTGTTTTAGAATGTTGTCTTTATAAACAAACCGGAAGATAATTTTTTTTTTTTTTTTTGGATTTGGGTTACTAATCTAGACTTGCGACACTATTTCTCTGTAATAAATAAGAATCGAAGATTAGATACAAATTTTTTTTTTTTGTATTTACCTACATATTTGACTTTTTTCTTTTAAACCAGTTGAGATGGATAAGTAATACCAAGCTTATATAAAAGGTCAGGAAATACTTAAGTAAATCTTTGAATACCTATTAAGGAAATCCAGTATGTGTTAATATGAATGGATTAGATTTTGATATATTATAAAGCATTGTTTCTAAGGAAAACGAAAAAAAAAAAAAAGAATTATGTAAACAATTTAAAAAATGTGTAAACATCGGGCAAGAATGGTCTTTTTTAAATAAAAAGTTGTTGATTTAATAATGAATGTTGATGTTTACTTGAAGTCATAGCTATTTATGGTACACATTATTGTATAATGTGGAAGAACTGTTGATTGGATGATAGAATTTGTATAAAAAGTTTAATGACTTAAATTATCACAGCCAAGCCTAAAATTATAAACTAAACAAATTTCTAAAATAGTGGAATTTATAGGGTATAATGAAACTTATAACAGTAGTGTTTTGTCCATTGGTCAAACATAAAATTCTTAGTGAGAATTTAAAAAAAAAAACAATAAATGGCAACCTTCAAACTTACATAATTCAAATATCATGAGATCTGATGAATTTGGCCACTTTAAGAGCTCCATCTGAGCTCTGTGGGTAAGTAAAAGTATAAGAAGTCTTTTTTTGTTCAATGTATTTAGAAGGATTAGAAAAAAAATGATGAGCCGTTACGTGATAGGTTCATTTGGAAGGTTGTCATTCTAAACAAGAAGTTGGTCTGAAAAAAACCTATTAAAAAAATGCTATTAGTACTTAATGTGACAGATTACCTATATTTAACAGCATTCAATTTTTTCTTTCTTTTTAAATTTGAGCTAAAATTTTAATCATTTTTTTTGCCTTCTATTTCAGGCACATCGTGCAGTATTGGCTGCATGCAGTGATTATTTTCGTGCTATGTTTACAGATCCAATGAAAGAAGCAAATCAAAGTGAAATATGTTTAAAAGGTGTTACAGCACGTGGAATTGAATTACTTATTAATTATGCATATACATCAAAATTAGAATTAAATCGTACTAATGTTCAAGATATATTATCAGCTGCAAGTCATGTACAAATTGATGCTGTTGTTGGTGCATGTTCAAATTATCTTGAAACCCAAATTGATCTTGAAAATTGTGTTGATATTGTAACAATAGCTGAAATGTATTCATTAGAAAAATTAAAACAGAAAACTTATCGTTTTATTTGTTCACGTTTAAAAGAATTTTCAAAAACATATGAAATAAATCGTTTAACATGGGAACAATTTGAACATTTATTAAGCTGTGATTATCCTGTTGATTGTTCTGAATTAACTATCCTACAAATTGTATTAAATTGGATATCATATCATTATAAAGATATTGATATAAAAATTTCACATAAATTATTTACACAAGTACGTTTTAATGAAATCAAACAAGATGAAATTGAACGTTCATTAAGACCATTCTATTCAAAATTTGGTACAAAAATATGTCAAAATGCGTTAAAATTAGCAACAGTACAAAGAAAAAATTCTGATCCAGATTCAGATTCATCTGGTATGAAAACATTTGCAACAACAACAACATCATCAATATCAAGTGGTGGTGAGAATGTTTTAACAAATTCACGTGGTATGGAATTAGCATTAGTTAAAATTGGTGGTTTTGGTATTGATGGAATAACAAATAAAATAACATATTATTTACCAAGTCGTAAAAAATGGCATAATTTAACAGTTATACCACATGTTGAACAATGTAATTATGGTACAGCTGTATTAGGAAATGATTTATATGTTGTTGGTGGATGTTATGATGTTTGTATGAGAGAATATATTCATCCATTTGGTTTTCGTTATTGTCCAACAAAAAATAAATGGAATACAATAGCTCCAATGCAAACAGATCGATGTAGATTTTCATTAAATGTTCTTGGCCATTATTTATATGCGGTTGGTGGTGCAAGTGAAGCAATCGATAATGATGATGTATGGCGTCAAGATGTACCAATATCGAATTGTGAACGTTATAATTCAAAAACAGATTTATGGGAATACATCACACCAATACCAGAAAATCGTACACAACATGCAGGTGCAATGCACAAATATTTTTTATACATATCAGGTAAATTAATTGTTTTTCAATTATTCAAAAATGAAATTTATAAATTAAGAATTTCATTTTATTTTTCATAGGTGGTCTTGATAGACATCGTGTACTATCCACATTATGGCGTTTTAATACATTTTATGAAAATTGGGAAGAGATGCCATCAATGTTAACACCACGTGCTGATCATGTTATGCTAGTTATTAAAGATAAATTGTATGTTTGTGGAGGTTGGAATGAAGAAATACCAACAGAGAATCGAAGACTGGTTGAAACTATTGATGTTTTTGATATATCACAAAATACATGGCAAATTGAAACAACAATACCAACACCAAAATATCATGCTGGTATTGTTGCAATAAATACAAAAATCTATGTTATTGGTGGTTTACATTCGGATGCTGTATTTGATCGTGCTTCATCAGCAATTCAATGTTATGATTTAGAAACAAAAGAATGGAGCCGTTTAGATAGATATCCACAAAATATTTGGGAATGTACTTGTGTAACACTTTATGTACCACGATGCAGAGAAGATATGGAAGTAATTTTTGATAGAGAAGAATCAACATAGAAAAAAAAAAATTATAAAAAAAAACAAACATATGTGTGCTATCTGCATCAAAATAATCTCTGCCACTTTAAACGACTACTTATAGCAAATTTAAAATAAGGAAAACTTTTTTTTAGACGAGAAGATTAATTTAATTTTTTAAATTTTCATTTTAGTTTGCTGTTTTTTTTTCTAAACTCCTTTTTTGTTTTGTTTTAGAATTAAATAGGGACATTGGTTGTGTTTTAATTATGTATTTAATTATTTTTTTTCCTACCCTCCATTATTATTTAATTGATATTTTTATACAATTTATATAAAAGAATTCTCAAGTGTTTGTTATGTAAGAAAAGTATTTTGTTTTATTTTTTCTTTTCTTTTAATTTTTAAATAATAAACTTATTTATCTATTTATGTAGATCATTGTTTTTATTTTCTTTCAAGCTATTTAAAATTAATTGCAAAAAATATTGGAAATTGTGAAAGAGGATATTATGGTAAGTGGTATCTAGATACGAAAAAGTGATAGTTGGAGACCATGGATACTTTCGCCTTCTACATATTGGGTGTTTACAAAAGATTTCCTTGTCTCCAGACACCATGCGCTTGTTTCAAAATCCTAGACTGTTGAGCAGCACACCATATGGTGAATCCTCAACCTTAGTATCAGGTTGTATTTATTGGTATTTTGTTCTGGTGATTATTGAAACATTGATATGAAGTTTTGGTGCGAAGGTTGTGCAACGAAACCAAAGTCTCCTGTCGTTTAAACTTACTAAAAGAATTTCTGGAATTGTTAGATAATTTTCAATTTGAGTAAGTTAAACAACTGAAAGATAAATTCAATAAAAATGTCTTAAAAAAGTTTGTTTTTGTTTGCGCATCTTGTACCTTTATTAATGAAATAAATAAACAAAAATTTACAAAATAATGAACATGTTTACAAAAATTTCATTCAAAATGAATTATACAAAAATTATAAAAAAAAAAAAAAATTTATCTAAACAAATTTAACATTTATTTCTATTTCTATTTTTTTTTTTTTTGTCAAAGAAAAAAAATATTCATTTTTCTTCCTTACAAATATTACAAAAAAGAAAAAAAAAATTAATGACGTTAATAAGAAAAATTAAAATTAAAAAAAAAAAATTATTATATAATACAAATATCACATAAATAAAAGACTAGAACCGAATTATTTTAATCTTATAGCTTTTTTTTTTCAGTTTTTTTCTGAGAAAAAAAAATAATAGAGAATGTAATAAAAGAAATTTAAGAAAAATAAAAAATATAAAATCTATAAAATGGTACACTTTGTGTATGTTATTTTTTTCTTTTTTTAAATACATACATATTTTTAATTAATAATAATAATAATAATAATTAGTAATTAATTTAATACATAATACAATTATTTTCTCTAATAATGAATATATATATCATACACATAATTAAATGCATAAAATAGAGAGTAAAAAGCAGCACGAAAAAGAAAACAAAAACGTATTATTTATATTTTTTTTGTTCTATTTTGGACAGATAAGAGAGTAAAATTAAATATTTAAAAATGTTAAAATTATTACACATACGTTTATGCACATGTTGTATTTTTTGTTTGTTTGTTTTTTGATTAAAATTTCTATGTATACATATATATGTATGTACTAATTTTTTCTTTATATTGAGTAAATAATTTATTTTTTTCTTTATGCTTAGTGAATTTATAATTAAATTTTTTTTTTTATTTCTCTTCAATTAAAATAGTATTTTTATGTCACCAAAATATCTTCAACTAGACCACTATCATTATTATCAAGTATTTTATTCACTTTAAGAAAATAATTTTCTCCCTGACTAGAATGTTGTGACTTTGAACTGGATGTCATTGTTTCTAATTCTTCTAAATCTTGACTTCGACGATAACTGTTTAGAAGAAATTTAAGAAAAAAAGAAAAAAAATTAGAAAATATTATAAAAGCAACAATTTAAATTTTCAAAGCATATTTAAAAAAAAAGAAATTTAATTTAAAT
The DNA here is from genome assembly GCA_939192795.1 of Bombylius discolor. NCBI lineage: Eukaryota > Metazoa > Arthropoda > Insecta > Diptera > Bombyliidae > Bombylius > Bombylius discolor. The sequence goes on along the minus strand of OW584240.1, from coordinate 48,169,196 downwards.
TTCAATTACCTGCTCACTGGTCGACTATAATTTGATAATGCTGGACTTGATCGATTATTACTTTCATTATCTTCTCCTGAATTATATAATTCACATTGACCTAAATAATCTGATGTTAAATATGGTGGAAGATCATTTTCATCATCATCTTGTGTTGGATCATCTTCTTGTCCTTGTTGTGATTCAACCATACTTAACCATTGTGCATTATGATTACGGAATTTTTCAAGCTAAAATTATAATTCAAGCACAATTATAATTTTCAATAATTAATAAATTTTATGCTTTTTTATTACCTTAATTCGTACAGCCCATTCAGAACTTGTTACTGCAATAATATCAAGACAATAATCACATACTTTTCGTATTTCAGCATTTTTGTCATGCATTAAATCTATCAAATATGCTGGTGATTCTGAAAATATAAAATTAAAAACTCATTAAAAATTCGTTTTTGTTTTTTTTCTTCTTGTTTTAAAATCTTAATATTACCTGTTTCTTTAATCAAATACATTCGTGTACTTTCATTTCTTAAAATTTGTTGAAATACAAAAACAATTTGTAATACAATTTCATCATCTTCTTGTTTAGCTTTTAATAATTCAATTAATGATATTATAACATTTGCTTTACATAATAACATTGCACATGATTCATCACATGCACATGTTCCTAAAAATATAACTGTATCTAATACAAGATCATCGGATTTTTTACCCGGTATTAATATATCTCTTATCCATGGTATTAAATTGAAATTTTGTAATATTTGTGAAAAATCTAAATCTGGTAATGATAAATTACCTAATATACCTAAACATTCAACAATGAATTCTTCTTCATTACATATTGTTATTACTTTTGATAAATCACCAACAAAATTAATAAAATTTGTACGTAATTGTTCATGTTGTGATATATTACGTAACATTTTCATTAATAATGCATCTTGATATTTAAATGCACGATCCATTAAATTATGTAAACGATTACGTTCAATCATAATTTGTGCATTACGTTTATTTAATGCTAAATTAATACATAATGCAATTAAATCTAAATCAACTTTCTTATTTAAATTTAATATTAAACAATCAGTTACTAATGGAATACATTCTGTATATGTGAACATTGATTTTACCTAAAAAGAAAGAAAAAAAAAAATAGGATAAAGAAGATTTGAAAATTTAAAAATAAAAATTATTTTTACCTTATCATCTAAACTAAAATGATATAAAATTTTTACAACAATTCCATGATGTTTTTCATCATTTAAAAATGTTACCAATTCAGGGAGAAAACCATTACGAATCATTTTAGATCTTAAATTACCATCAAATGATAAATTAAATATTAATTTTAATGTTACTTGTATTAAATCTGGATGACCACTTTGTAATAATCTTGGTAATTTTTCAATAACATTTAATTCATACATTTCATCTTTATTATCGCATACAATTGATAATTTTTTTAAAAATGTCACTATTAATATTAATAAATCAATATTTTGTCGATCTAATGATTTAATTAACATTTTAACGATATTTTTTTTACGCATTTTCTCTTCTAATTTAACATTTTCAGCAACATTTAATAATAAATAGAATGCAACACGTAATAATTGTTCTTGTTTTTTAGCAAATATTTTTAATTGTTTATTTAATCGATCATATTCTTCTTTTTTAACTTTTGGATCATTACGATTTAATGATTCTGAACTATTCGATTTATTATCGTTTGGTGATGATGCAGTCGATGATTTATCAGAAAGTTGTTCATGATAACTATTATTTAATATTTGACTTCTGACTAGAGATGATGATGATGATGTTATTGATGATGATAATGTTGATGACATATTACCATGAAAACTTGACCAATTACCAGATTTTGGTCTTTGTTTTAATTCTGGTATTCGACGACGAGGTGGTTCCATCTAAAAATTTGAAGAAAAAAAAAAAAAATATTGAAATTGTCTTAACAGTTAAACGGATTGTGATCTTCTTCTAGTGACAAACGACTTAAATTTAATACAATCACTTGATAAGATTACAATCAGCTCACAAAAAGGTCTTTAATCACTTACTTCTTTGGGTTTCTCTTCATTCATTATATCTAGAAAATCATCTGAACTATTATTCAATTTATCTTTACTACTTTGATTATCTTCTGTAGGATTTTTTCTAATATCCAATTCATTTCGCATATTTTCATAACGTCGCAGTTCATAATCAATTACATCCATACATAAGGAACCTATCTGTAAATGTAAAAAAGTTTTAGTTTTCATCCCTCCAAAAAATTATTATAATGTTTTTAATTTACTTTGTACTGCACAATCACAGGATGAAATTTGGTATAGGTGGAAAAGCAAAAGAATATATAAATTATATTTGTAGATAGATCAAGACTTTTTCTCCAATCTTCACGTAATACTCGTGATAATGCGCTTAATACAGCCTCTGAAAATAAGAGAAAAATAAATCATATGAACTTTTTCTAGTGTTTTAAATATTTTTTTTAATTAGGAGTACCATTTTTTTCTAATTCTTCTAAATTATCTGGATTTCTAGCAATTTTTAATATCAAAGATGAGCCTCTAATACGTTCGGTTAAATCTTCATATAATAATTCAACATATTCGTCAATATTTCGTATTGAAGCATCTGGAGGACTTAATTTACCACCCGTCGATGTTGTTATACGAGTAGAAGATGAAGACCTCTGACTATTATTATCTGCAATGTCTTGTTTTGTGACAAAAAAGAAAAAAAAAATAAATAAAAATAAGTTATTTAATTATGTCTTTATTTCATATTTACCACTGCCTGTATTATCTTTACGATTTTTTAAATAATAAATAATTTGTTCAACTTCCGATAATTGTGATCGATGTATTAGATCACATTTTTCAACAACTTCTCTTGCAAGTGCAGCTGGATCAGTTTTTGAATTTAATGATTTTAAACGTATTATCCTTTGACATTCCTTAAAAAATAGAGAGAAAGAGAGAAAAAAAAACAACACTAATTAACATAAAAATAATTTAATTCAATAATTTATTTACCTACATACTTTAAAAATTGTAGAATCGTATCTAATATTCATTATGAAAATTATTTAATTTATTATTTACTCTAGCCGACCATCGATTTTACTATTCAACAGACAGGAAAATCAATTAACACTTTTATTATTTTAGCTCGTTTTTTTTGTTTGTTTGTTGTTTTTCTTACAATATTTTGTTGGTAGTAACACAATAACAACAATACAATTCAAGAAATAAATAGGTAGCTAGATACCATAATATAGTATTTTTTTTTTTTCGTTTTTATGACTTTGAATACAGATTCATCATTATTTACTTCTTTTTCCACAAAACAATAACAACAAAAATCTTTAAAACATTAATTTTAAAGTAAATACATAAATAAAAAACACCTTGAAGGTCTACTGAATTTATAATTAATTAAATACCAAATACGGAAAGTTATGAAGTAAAACAAAAATATACGAAAAAATTGAGAAAAAAAAATGAAAACTTTTACGCAAGATTTAGTCATTTGGATGGCTGCTGACTCATATGTGCTATGTAATTTTTATTATGACGAGGAATACTTGAGATTTTTCTATCTTTTTTTTTTTTGAAGTTAAGACGAAATTTATAAATGAAATATGTTTGAAAAATCGATAAAATTTACTGTACACTTACTTAATCTAGGACTTACAGGACATATAAGGAACAAGTGTTAAATATCTGATTGTTTTTTTTTTCATTGAATTTGTTTTTGTTATTGATTAAATCTCATACATTTGCAACATACATACACAACTTTTTACACCTACCTTTTTTTCTTCAAGCATTGGATTATCAGGCTCACCAAAAACAGCAGCTTCTAATTGATAATTAACAATTAATGCTTTATCAGTTGGATGTGGTTCAATTGTTCCACCTTTCCATCTTCTGTAATTATAAAGATGAATAATAGAAAAGAAGAAAAAAAAAATGTATACATATATGATTTATCGATCCAATTGGAAATTGTGAAAATAAAAAATAATATTGATTTATAAAAAATAAAATAAAATTTTAAATATTAAACACACTTTTTAATATATTTAGCATCATCAGATTGCATTGTATATCCAGTTATTGCACTAATTATATAATAAATGTAGTGAATCGCAAATAAAAACAGTACGATGCCCGCAAATAAATTAAAGAAAATAGCTATCATACACTACACAAAGTGACGTTATTCGCCATATTTTGTTGTGTACTTTTTTTTTTTTTTTTGAAAGAGAAAAAAATTGATAGATAAGAAAGAAGAAAAACAACAACAACAAAAAATAGTAAAAAAGCCAAAGAGAGAACTTAGAAAAGCATTGTGTTTAAATCATGTCAAATTGAATTTGACTAATTTCAAATTTTAACATTGCCATTTTGGAGGGAATTTCAGGAAGTAGAGAATTAAATATATACATTTGAATTGAAATGAACGTTACAAATTGAAAATCAGTTATTTTAAAAAATTTGATTAAAAATATTTTCGTGTTATTTGTCAGTGATAGATTTATTTTTGAATATTTGTAACCGTTACTTTTTTGTACGTATTTAAAATATCTTGTATATTTTTTTTATTTCAAAACGTTTTTAATCAAGACTTAAATATCTTAAAAATGATTAGAAAAATAATGTAAATTATTATATGCCAAAAATAAAAAAAAATTGATTATCGACAAAATATAGGAAACTAAAAATTTTTTAAATTTATTTTAAAATTTTCTCTTCGAATGTAAACAAGAATATTAAAAAATAAATAAACAATCAAAACTAGATCAGTATTGTGTGTTCTAAATCAAAATATATTTTTATAACATACTTGTTCAATCATTTACTTGTTTTATTCATATTTTTGTTTTTATTTATTAGTACTATTTTATCTATCATTTTGTTGATAAGAGACCCAAATAAAAGTGAAGTTAAAATTTTTAGTTTAAATATTTTGTTTTTTTTGTATACATATTAAGTATGTATATAAACATTCATAGTGTACTTTGTATTAGATAGATGAATAACAATTTATATGTACTTTATTTATGTATACTTAAAACAAATATGTATACCGACATAAATATTAATTTATGTTTTGAGAAAAAGCTACAATAGTATGTATGTATATTAAATAATAGGTTTTTGATAATTTATTTAGATAATATGAGTAAATCTGAATCTTAGCTATAGAGAAAAAAAATTTTTTTTTTTCTTTTCAAATTTTGTTTATAAATATAAGATAAATATTTTTTGATAGATATATTTTTTTGTATCTATCGCACATATTATTCTGTTGTTAATGATTATAAATAGTGTTTGAGTATCTTAAATCCAAATTAATGAAAAACCATCATAATATATGTACATATACATTTGTGCGCAAAACAACGGCAAAAAAAAAAATTATAATAATAATAATATAATTTTAAAATGTAATAAAGTGTTAATGACGTCATAAATAAGAAGTATATATTATTATATTATTATCAGTTATTATATTTTTAAGCATATAATTTTATTATTTAAGTGAATAAGACAGGAAAACATACGATATAGCTAAATTGGTTCTATGTCGATGTCTATATCTATATATTTGTAAATGTAGTGTAAATATAAAATTTTATTATCATATGTGTACATACACATAAATGTATTCAACCCATTTATAAATGAGTTTAATTTATAAAACAAAGGCATACAGAAAAAAATATCTAATCAGACAAGAAACAGCAGTATTATAAATTCCAACTAATTGAATTTATTTATTATTATTGATATTTTTGAAGAGTGTTCAATTGGTTCAAAAATTCAATATAATTAAGTATTTTTTTTTTGTTGTTGTTTTTTTTTTATATAGATTTTGAGATTAGTATCAAATTTATTTAATTAATAAGTGAAATTTTTAATTAAAAAAAATCAGATTTTTCGTTAATAAAAAAAAACAATTAAAAGTATTTTAAAAAAAATGATGAATGGTATTAATGGTGGTGATAATGAAAATACAATGAATTATGTTATATTAGATTGTGATATTGGAACTGATGATGCTTGGGCATTATTTATGTTAATTAAAGCTGAACAAGTAAAAAATAATTTAAAAATTCTTGGTGTAACATGTGTTAATGGTAATACAACAGTACATAATGCTGCAAAAAATACACTTAGAGTATTGACTACTGTAAATCGAACTGATGTAAGTATGTATAAATAACTATGTAAATAATTTATTTTTCAAAATTTTTCTATACAATACATAGTACACAATTATTATTTGTATTATTTGGTATTATTATGTTTCATTTATGTAAAGTATTAAAATCTAATACATATGTAATGAGGAAATTTATGGTAACAAGAAGTCACGAAGATTGAAGAAAAAAACCATTAAAATAAAGCTTTAATGTAAATTTTAAAACAACTCCTGAAAATTTCACAATAAATAGGGAAAAAAATATTGTATTGTATCGAATTTATAAAATTTCATTGAGTCACATCAGAAGGAATTCTAGATTATCTCATTTTTGTTTTTTGTCTGTCAATAAACTATAGATTATTGCAATTCGTATATATCATCCATATGAGGTTATCTATTAACTATAAGGTATGATGACCGAGGCTTATCTGTTACAGTGTTACTACATATTGGGAAAATTTTATAATTTTTATTTTATTTTTTAATTAAAAAAATTCAATTTTATTCGAAAGTTTTTAATCATTTTTTCTTATTAATATTCGACAGCCAGTTTTCAGAAGTTGTACCAAATATTTATATTAAAAAATTTTTTTTTACACAATGTTTATTTAAATTATGGAATTTCCCCTTATGTTTTTGCTTTCATAATTTTTCATTCTAATTTAATACTTGTTTCATAATATTTACCTGTGTTATTATAATTCCAGATACCGGTATTTAAAGGTGCTTCAACACCACTTGTAAATAAAAACCAAAGTAAATCGGTTTTTCATGGAAGTGACGGTTTCGGTGACATTGAACATGACAAAGAAATCGATATTAGTTTAATACAAAAAATTCATGCGGTACAAGCTATGTATGATTTTGTATGCAAAGTAAGTAAGCATAATGTTTTTTTTTTCTAAAAAATTAATTTGCTAGGAAATATGTTTTTCTTTTTTCTTTTTTGGTCAACCAATAATTAATTTTGATTTTTTTTTCTTTCTTCTTTCAAATAGTATCCAAAACAGATATCATTCTTTTTAGTTGGTCCATTAACAAATTTTGCTCTATGTCTTAATTTGTATCCGGATTTTGTTGAAAAAATTAAAGATGTTTATATAATGGGAGGAAATTTAAGAGGTATAAAAGAATGTTCTGTATAGAAGAAAATATATAAGAAAATAAAATGAAATTATATTGAATGTTTGTGACAAAATTTAATTATAGCTGTTGGAAATGCTACAAGTGCTGCAGAATTTAATTTTTATACAGATCCAGAAGCTGCACATATTGTTCTTGATAGATTATTATGTCCAATAAAAATTCTACCATGGGAAGCATGTCATGTAGATTTTAACAAAGATAGTATTCCTTTGGTGAGTATAATATAAGAGTTAGGACATGCAAATTTATAAAAGAGATGGTATTTTTTTTTTCAAGTTTTTTTTTGCATATTAAAATTGCTTTCTTTTTAATTATATTATTCTCTTAGGAATGGAGATTTAATATTTTAGGTTCTGCAAATAATGCAATAACAAATTTAATGAATCCTGTTGAGAGAAATGTTTATATACCAAAAGGATTTGAAAGTTGGATGCCATGTGATGCAATTTTAATAGCATCATTTTTATTCCCAGATAAAATGATAAAGAAAACTTCATTTTGGCATGCAATGATTGAATTATATGGTATGCATACAAGAGGACAAGTTGTTTTAGATCATAAAAAGGATAAAGAAAAATTAGAAAATGTATGTTTCATTGAACAAGTATCTGTTGAAAATTTTAAAAATATTGCATTATGGACCGTAAATTATGATGGTATTAAAATGTCTTAGTTAAGTATTTAGATTTAAATTTATTTTGTATTTTTATATTTTGCTAACCTTTAATGTTTTTTTTTTGTCAATAATAATAATAATTTATTATTTAAAAAAAAAAAACATTATTTATTGAACAAAAATGCATTTAACAATCAATATTTGTTTATATAAAGATTATATATTAACTTTGTGATGCACATTTATTTTTCATTTTTTTTTTTAATTTAGATAAAATAAAATTAAATAGAAAATGTATTTTAAAAAATATTTTTTATCTTATTTTTCTCTTTTTAGATATTTTTTATTCAATTCTATCTAATTAATGAGTTTTACCTTTATTAAGAAATTTTGATTTTATGATGAAAGATTATATAATCAATAGTTTTTTATCATAAAATTTTATTCATCTTAATTTAAAATTTATTTTCTTATTTTTTATTTTTATTTTAGAAAATTCGTTTATCATGTATAGCATTAAATTACTTATTTAAAAAATAAAAAAAAAAAAAAAAAAAAAAAAAAATTGAACCAATTATTCAAAATAAATTTACTATGTAATAAAAAAAAAACAACTACAAATTAAATGAATAAATTTAATGAATGAACTTCTTCATCGATTTCAAAATTAAAAATAAATTAACGATAGATAATTAAATTTTTATTACTGGTAAAGCTAAAATTCAATTTGATTTTTATACAAAAAAACAAAAGAGCAATTAATGAAAATGGTACATGCAATTTATTTGGACCATCTCTTCAAAATCTTGGCAAAAACTTTTATAGATATAGTGAAAGCAAAATAACTACTATTACATTGTATTAGTAAGTTGAAAGCACTCAATTATAGAATAAAAAAAAAAAGGTTTTTATTAATGAAATTAAAGAATCGTATAAGAACAGGAAAAAAGGCATCAATGTCCTTTTAATTATCCTTTGAAACATTTCAATTAGGTATTCGTTCGTTTTTAATTCTATTTTTATTATTTAAAGTTTTATTTAAAGATAATTTTCAGTTTTTTACCCCCTTGTCTGTGTAGAAGCAAAAAAGATTTGTAATTTATTGTTTCTGTGTGGGTTCAATTAAAGCACTTATTTACCGTGTTACATATACCGTTATTTATATACGAAATATTCAATTAAATTAAATCTAGGGATACAATTGTATTTTTTGTAATTTCTATTTATCTTTTTATTTTATTATTTTTTTTTTTCAAAGAAGAGTTTATTTTCATTCAGAATTGATTTTAAAAAAAATATTTTAAGACTCTTGAAAAAAAAATCAAGACTTTATCCTTGTTATCCGTAAACCATTATCTTATTATATTCTTTCAATTTGTGTATCTTTCTCAACTGAACAAATACATAATCTTTCACGTGTTTATTTAGTTTCGTTTTAAAGTTGATTTTTTTTTAAAAGAAAATTTAAGCTTTTAATTCTTTTACAATTTTTTTTTATACATCACGTGTTTGATGTGAATTCTCAAGAGAAAAAAGGATGGAAAAAAGGATGATCGATTGAAAGAAATAAAAACTGAATAATGATTATTTATCGTAAATAAATGTTTTTTTTTTTTCCTGCTTAGTTTTGTATTTTGAAAGACGAAAAAATTTCACAAGTTGTCATCAAATTCTTGTACTGAAGCAAATTTTTATTTGATTGTTATTTCTTCTTGGATTTTTATTTTTTTGTCTTTTAGCTATGGTGCAGGATTATATTATGCGGATCCGGAATCAGAATGTTTATTCTGTTTCGTACGGACTTACTAAGCTTAAAAAAAGTTTTTAATACAAAACAATACCATAATTATTTGAAAATTATTTAAAAGTTTTTAAATTGAAAAATTAAATTCGTTTTCATGGCATATTAAATTTTATGTTTGTAGAGCGTAAAAAAAACAAAAGGCCATAAATGATGTTTATATAATTTGAAAATTTTTCGAATTTATGTAAAAATATTTTAGAAAAATTTGACTTTTAAATGCAATTAATATCGTGTGAAATACAGAAAAATATTGTTGTAAACTTGTAAAATGAACTTGATTTTTTTTTTTCTTTTTGAATGAAAGGATAAATAATTTCTATGATGAATTAAAAAGCTTTGAATTTTATTGTCGTTACGTAGAAATTGCATTAAAAAAGAAATAAATATATTAAGATTTACTTAAGTACTTTTTTCAAAAGGTAGAAAATCTTGAAATATTGTTTTTTTATGCCTGATAAATGAAAAATATTTTTTTAAAAAGCATGTAAGCCTTCTTATTTGTGGATAAAACTATCTTTATTTCATTTTGGAAACGTAGTTATTTAAAGTATAGAAAATAATTGTGTTTTTTCAACTGGAACTCTTGATAAATTAAATTGAAAGGACTTTAAAGCTGTTAAAGAAGCTCATGTTGATTAATAATTCATACAAAACAAAATTATTAGTTATTTATGTTGGATACACAAACACAAAATTATTATTATAACTTTTGTGACATTTTTCGTCTGGAAAAATTATCAACATTGAACAAAAATATTATACTAAAATCCTTTTATTAGGATTTGTTTCTATTCTGCTTTCTTAAAATTCTATATAAATCCCTGTAATATTGCAATTTATTTTCAGCACAGGACATTTCATATTAAAAATGTCCATTATATGTCACTTTTGTCTTCTCCAAATATTTTTTAAAGGATTTAAAAGGTAGATCCTTTGAATTTGATGCATGAAATAATATACACTTTATTGAGATATATGTATGTATGTAGGTCGACATAATAGTTATACAGAAAATAAAAATGCTTATAAAAGGATTTCGTAATTTTTAATTAAAACCTTATTACATTTAATTTAACAGTAAAATAATTTTATTTGTAAATTTTATTATTGTTTTAATTAATTTGAATTTTGTTCTTTATTTTAAAATTTTTGTAAATTGTAAAAAATGTTTTTCCAATTCATTTGGATTAGCACCTGAATAATTTGATAATTTTTCACCATTTTTAAAAAATATAAAAGTTGGTACACAACAAATATTATATGCGGAAACAATATCTGGTGATGTATCTACATCTATTTTAAAAATCATTGAATTTTTTGTTGAATGATTTGAAGCAAGTTCATTCAATTTTGGTAACATTAATTGACTTCGTCCACACCATGATGCTAAAAATGCAATTACTACTAATTTTTCTTGAGATACAGCATCATTAACTTTTAAAGATAATTCGCTTCTATTTTGAACCAAGAGAATTTTCTTATCATCTATTTCATCGACACTACTGATTGTTTCTTCCATTTGTAAAAAAAATATAATTAAATCAACTTAATTTAATGGAAAAGCACAATTTATTCGAATCTTTTTATACTGCTTATTATATTTTTTTAAACTTTTTCAAAATATTTTTCTTTTTGTAAAAAAAACAGCTAATATGTACATATGTGATTTAATTAAAATGACAAAAAAAAAAGAATAAAATTAAAAAGACAAAAATTAACACATTTTACAGCATGGTTTCACCTACTTTGATTCAATTTAAATTAATTAAAAATTTGGGTATTTTTGGAGTTCAACAAGATTCAAAAAATTTTGTAAAGGATAAAAAAAAATTAAAATTTACTTTTTTGGTATTTTTTTTTTATTAGCACAAATTTTGAAGAGGATATCTATAGAGGACAAATATGGAAAATAATAAAAAAAATTTCGTTTTTCCATTTATAAAAATTTGAACTTTTTATTTTCTCCAATATTCTATTTCCTTTTTAATTCTTTCTTTTAAACTTTAAAAATTGTCTTATTTTTCATTGTAATTTTCTTAGAAAAAAAAGAAAGAAGGAAACCCGAAACAAAATGTTAAATTATCACCATTAAACTAAAATTGAATATAATTTGAACATAATTTTCAATTTAAATGACTCATTAAGTTTCACAATAAGTTAGTTTTTTTTTTTTTTTTTTTTCAAGGGGAAAAAATGTACACACATTTACAATTCCGGAAAATTTAAATAAAACACAAAATAAAAAATTTATAAAATTTTCTTCCTTATTATTTATCACTTTTTTTTTGTTCTTCTTGAAAAACAATTTTCGTTTTGTGCGTCATTAAGTGGAAATTTTTTCAGTGATGAAAAAAAATTTAGGAATTTTTTGTATTAAATTTTCCACTTTATTACATTTTTTTAAAAAAGTTTTTGCTCATATATCAGTGGGATTTATATTTTTAGAGCCTTACTAGATTTAGATTGAATTAAATTTTATATAGTGTACAATTGTAAATAGATAAAATGAATTTCAAAAGATATAAAATTGTAAAATATAAAAACTTTGTTAAGTTTGAAAATGTTTAGAAATTTTTTATTTTTAATTTGTAAATTGAAAATTTTGTAATTTATTTCATGTTAAATTTCTCAAAAAAAAAAAATTGAATGTCTGCTTTGAAAAAATATATCATATTTCAATTTTCAATTGAACTGAAGTTTCTTGAAAGTAGAAAGAAAAATAAAAAATTTTATTTAAGCCATTTTAATTACATCTACTGATGTGACAGAAGTGAAGTGCACTTGTGTTTGTTATTGGTTTTCCATAATGTTTTTGTTATTTTTAAAAATCCATCAGTTATGTACAGCTGCACAGATTTTAATTAAAAATTTATTTCAGATAAAATTGGAATATGTGAAGAACATCAGGAATTTATAGAATTTTATATTAAATTAAAAATATTTGTTGTTAGTTTTTGTTAGCCATGATGACTGTTTGATAAAATTTTTATTTAAAAAGAAAAAATAAAAAATCAAAATTCCAATATCAGGACTTTTATTTTTTTCTATTTTTAATGTTCGATTTATAGAGAAAAACAAAAGTGAAAGTGTTGATGAAAAAAGGGATGCAGTTGAAAAAAAAAAAACCTAACCATTTTCGACAGTTTGTTCGAACACAAAAGAAAAATATTATTTCATAAATTTAACATTATTTGAGAGTTTAAAAGTGGTTCATTACGAAAAAAAAACAACTTCATTTCAAATGCATTAAATTCGTCTCCTTTATTTGAAAACAAAAAAAAAAAAAAAACAAAAACAATTTTAACCTATAAACGCTTGCACTTTGTTCACGAAAAAAAAAACTAAATTTTGAAATACAAGCAATTTCTGTTATACTTTACTGTCATATTTTTCTTTTATGCTTTTCACGTAATATTTTCTTTTTTATAGTTTTAAAAAAGAACAAAAGGTATTTATAAAATTCACATTTATTTTTATGGAATTAAATTATTGAGAGAAAAATTTAAAAGTTTCAAGGAAAATATTGCATAATGTTTTTTTAAATTTCTCAAGGGAAACATTTTCAATTTAAAATTCTTAAAGAAAAACAGAAACGCTTCGTAGTTTCTCATATTTGAAGAATGTACATATGCATATGTGTATGTAAATACGTGAATATGTAAATTTACAAAGAATAAAAATGTGCACGTATGAGAAATTATGGGAAAAAGTATATATGTATGTATACACATATAATAGAATATTATTTATATGTAAATGATATATAAAAAACTGTTAGCATAAAATAATCGGTTATAAGGTCTTTAAAAACATTGTTCTTTTTGTTTCTTCTGGAGGAAAAAAATAGCAAAACCATAAAAAATCCTTAAATATCTTATAAAAATATACTATATTTCATATCCTTTGTGTTTTATAAAACAACTCTGTGTGTAGTCTTTGGTTTAGTAATAGTAACTGTCATCATTTAAATTTTAATGGTCTTCATTAGAAGAAGGTTGAAGGCGTTTATTTGCTGATGAAGGACATTTTCTTTTCAAAATTGAAAATTTGGGTTTTTTGAAGCATGTGAAAGCCAGATTTGAAATTATGATATGATATTCCGCTTCACTCTTAGCTGGAGCATACGGATTTGGGCTTCTTATTTAATTTAAAATTGCATACATACATATATGTATTTAGTTATTATATTCTAAAAAAAAAATAAAGAAAAAAGTTTGACAAAACAAAGCTATTAAAAAATATGAGTCCAGAATTCTGAAACTGTTCGTTTACCTTTTAAGTAATTCTTATTTTGTTTTTATATCTCATAAGAAATTTATTTAAATATGCACATTTTATTTAATGGATTTCCATTTCATTTACATCTCTCGTATATATACATTCTAAATTCTAATGTTAATAACAATAAACGAGAAAAAATAAATTTACATGTTATAAACGATTTTTATGCGATTAAATGATAAAATTTAGGTTGAATAACCACATTTATTCAGAAATTTATAGACATTTTTCATTTTTCGTATCGAACATGAACGTATTGTTTTTCTTCTTCTTCAAAATTCATTTTCACATCAGCAATTTATTATTTTTATCCTTGTATTATTTTTTTTTAGACTAAAAAAGAAATTTAAAATTTTTAATGGACTATTTTTTCTTGAGATCATTTTACAGGAAAAAAAATTATACAAAATTGTCATTACTGTACTTTTGTTGTTTTATTAAAATTCTATTTGATGTTTAATTAACTTCTCTAGGATAAAATTCATCAATTAATTTTCTTTTTAAAAAATACATAAATTTTGGAACTTTTTCAATTTTATATGTAGTTTTGATAGTATTAAAATTTTGACGATCATCTACGTCAACCAGATAGCACATTATATCATGAACATAATCCTTTGATAATTCATTAATTTGACGCTTTAAATAAACACTTCCTCTATGAAAAGATGAATAAAAAATTACAATAATTGGTCTTGATTCATCAAAAATGATATTCCGAAGTTCTTCTTCAGTTATTAGAGTGGCCATTTTAATTTTACTTTTTATCTTCTAAATTTTGTCGTTTTTTTATAAGTTCAACAAAAATTGTCAAAAATTTAAAAAAAAAAAAATTTTTTCAATGGTCAAATGTAAAAAATACTCGAAAAAAATTTTTTTTCATATTTTTAAAACTTCATAGTGAGACTAGAATTGCGACTACGGCCCAAAAACTCTCAAAGATCTTTACCGATCATAAAAAACTTGTTCCACAGTTTCTAGAATTTCACAAGCGATTTAATGATTGATAGTCGCAAATCTGGTTCTTTTATAAGATTCAAGGTAAATTCGAAGAAAAATATAATTCTTTTTTGAAGTTTATCAGATTCCAAGTTTAGGACTACGATTTAATTTTAGCTCTGTTTAATGAAAGTAACAACGTTAAGGAATATTGTTTATTGTTTGACATTGACAGTTCTTTATACTTATATTCCGAACTCTTTTGAAAAACGAAATTTAGGGTATAACAATTTCTTGACAAATTATCTGACATCAACGTCAAATGAAATTTTCGGTAGCCAAAATGTTTATTTATTCTAAATTTCAAAATTATTGTAATTTATTTCTTTTTTTTTTTAATGGCCAAATACATAACAACCAAAAGAGAACTCTACAATGTAATTGATTATGAGCTAAGACCAGTAATTGTTGTTTTTGTGTCAGAAATTAACCATCGTTGTCCATATCTCTTACCAATAATTGAAAATCTTGCGAAACGATATTATCGAGATATTGTTGTATTAATTGTTAAAATGAAATGTTCAAGACGTTTAGCATATGAATTTAATCAATTTAATGTTGATTACACTCCAAAATTTATAATATTTCAAAATGGACGAATAATTGATGAATTCTATGGACTTCATTCTGGAAAATTGGAAGAAAAAATACAACAATTATTTAGTTGTCGAAGATGTAAAAACAAATATCAAGGTTATTTTGAGAAAAAATGATATGTAATGATTGAAAGTGATAGATTTTACAATTATTATCGCAATGTTAAATTTGATCCTCATTTGTGTTCAATTTAATTTAAAAGAATATTTTTAAAGTTGAGATTTTCAGATATGTATGTAAAATTTATAAATTCAAAAAATCAAGAAAATTGAGAAAAAAAATTCAAAACTTAATTAAATTTTTGCATTCAAATTCGCAAAATTATTTTTGCTTTGATTCTTTTTTCATTTCTTTACCGATTTACCAAAAATTGTATTTACCATGTTCTAAATTTAGCAAAATACTTTTGTGGGTTTTTCATAAACAAACATATTTGTTTTTGATTAAATCTATACATCTTGTACATTCAAAAAAAAAAAGATTCAAAAAAATAAATAAACTTAAATTAATATTTACTTATACGATTTCAGAAATTTCACAAAAAATATTTACAAAAAAAAAAAAAAAAAAAAAAGACAAAAACAAACAAATAAATTTTTTTTATTCTTAAAGCTTAAAATTTTTAAATATGTAATTTTATTTAAAGATTCAAAAGAAAAACAAACAAAAGTTCTTTATTTAAAGATAACAAAGATTTCTTCAGAATATTAATTTTTCCGGAAAACATTGAAGTTTTTCTTGAAAAAATAAAACTTTTCAAATATGAAAATTTTATTTATATTTTGCCTGAAATGTTTATATGTTGAAAAATTTTACCACAAAAAAAAAAAAAAAAAAAAAAAAAAAAAAAAAAAAAATTAATACGAACTTTCTCATTTTTTCTTTCTTGCTAATTCAATTTTTATTAAAATGTTTTAGTATTTCTTAAAAATTTCAAATTAGTAGATATAAATCTAAATGATTGTGTTTTATTCGTCCTATGAATTTGACGGGTAAGTAACATACAACATTTTAATCGAATATCTGAATTAAGAAATATATTTACGACTCTTAATTCACATAAAAGATTAAATCATTTTTTTTTTTAGGTTTTTGTTTCATTTGTATTTTTGCTTACAAATCTATTTCTGAATACAAAAATATTGTGGTAATCTCATTGTTAATTAATCAATTACAATCAATAAAATACAAGCATTGTGTTATTCTGTTATCGATTGATTGAAATCCCTAAATAATTTGTATTTTCTGTTTATTATTGTCAGAATTTAACAAAAAATCTAATGTGCAGAAAATTATTTATTTTTTTTTTTTTGTTTGTTTCATAAAACAAAGAGATAAATACAATACAGGAGTACAATAATATCTTCTGAAGTTTAAAATCTATCTAATTACAATTTAAATGACTTTAGAAGCCCAGAAATTTTTGAATTTCTATAGGAAAATTTTTTGGTAAATATTAATTATTTTCTATTTTGAACGAATATCAAATACTTTTTGAAAAACACTTTAAAATTAAAAGTCAGAGCATGTTAAATTATAAAAATTATGAAGACCGAATATAGAATATAAAAATTATTTCAACATTTTTTCCTATGTATGTACTCCAATTTATTTTATTTTTGTATACTTAAAAAGGATATCTTCAAAATTCAGTACAAAAATGTACAAGTAAAAGATATGTATGTAATATACTCGTTTCGATAACAACGTAATGCGTACAATAAATCCACCCTAAAAAATATTGTTAAATATACGAGATATCATTTTATAAACAATTCAAAATTTTTACATATCACATATATCAGTTTTAATATGCCATGGAAAACCAGAAAAAAAAAAAAATGAAGTAAAAAATGATTAAGTTAAAATAAACAAAGGTATTTTTATGGAAAATTGAAAAAAAAAAAACATTCTGAAAATATTTATATTGAATATTGAAACCGTGTATAAAAATCACTTCAAAATTTCACATTCATATTTATGGGTAATTTTATTTGTAAATAACGAAGAAAAAAAAAGGATAATAGAATCGTGACTTTTGCTTCATTGATTTTTTATGCTTTAAAAAGAAAAAAAATGGTACATGTGTATAATTTGATAAATTGTGATTTGTAAATGAAAAAAAAAAAAAACGAAGTCGTATCTAAAATACTACAGAATCAAAATTTTGAATAAGAGGTACATGTACGAGTATGTATGTACGTGTAAAATTTACTCAAAGGAAAAAACAAGATCAAATTATTTTTCTTTGTTTTTCTTTATAGAAAAAAAAAACACAGTAATTCTATTGAAATATAGAAAAATATCTAGATTTTTCTATTTCAAGTGAATTTTACTTGGTTTTAAAAAAAAAAACACTTGAAAGAAAATCATCTTATGTGAGATTTATTTATTTATTTATTTTTTTTTTTGTTATTTTAAAATGTCAAATGTTGCTTTATTCAACGAATTAGATGTAAAAAGAATGAAAATCTTTTTTTGCACTGAAGCTTCATTCTTCTCAATGATAATTCCACCTTTGAGTGTAAAAAACAAAAAAATATTTACAACAAAAAATATTTATCTTATTACAAAGAAAAAAAGTTTAAGAGCTGTTAAATTTCTGAGTGATTGTTTTTTTATTCAAAACGTGCAAATTACAACAAAAACAATTGTCAGGTTTTTATGAACCTTTTGAAATAGAAATTTGTTGAGTCTGAGAGTAAAATTTCGAAATTTTAAAGATTTTTATTTCGTTTAAAAATTATAAAGTCCTAGAGTGTGATTAGGAAATGCTAAAAATTATTTTGGAATACTCTGATGATTATTATTATTGTTCTGCTTTACTCTTGAGTAAAGCATACGACCTCTATAAGTTTTTTCTAATGAACTTTATTTGTTAGCTGTTATCTTAGCATCGTTCCATGAGTATCCTACTCTTTTTAATTTATTGCTTATTGTTTTTTTTTCATTTGTTCCTCGGGAGGCCTTACTTCGAATACCTTGCTATATGTTGTTATACTGGAGCGTAGCGTATGTTCAATCCACTTCCATTTTCTTTTTCTGATTTCTGTGAGCACAGTTTTCATACTTGCTTTCTCACACAGAGCTTGGAATTCGATGTGCGTTCCGACCAGAATATCTTCAGTATCCTCCGATCAAAATACGTATCTTATAACATTGCAACATAGAATTTGATGATCACATGATCTGATCTGATAATAAGAGAGTGTAATTATAAACTTGTTTAATTTTCTACATATGTACATACCTATATTAAATATAAAACTTTAACCTTAAAAAAGTTTTTATTAAAATAAACACTATATAATTGTTTGAAAAAAAAAATGAAAAATATGAAATTGTATTTACTAAAAATTTGTACAACAAAAAATATTAATTAAAAGTTTTTGTTGATGTAGTAAAATATACTGTTTTGTTTTGTAAATTAAATGTGGCTATGTTCAAAATTGAATTACTGTCTGACCTATACCCTATAAACTATATGAATCCAAAACTATATGTAATGGATTTTGAAGAAAAGTGTTTTTAAATATTTCAATACACAATTATATGTGTACATATATGTATTTGTAATTAAATTTTTTCAAATAACTTTTTCTTTTCGAAATCCTTGAGTTTTAAATATTTAGTAAAAATTATTATCAAACTTTCATATGCTCCACATGCTCCATATGAATTTTTAAATCAGCAGGAGATTCATTTAATACACTACATATTTCTGTATAATAATTTTCTGTACAATTAATTTAATTTCTCTGTTAATGTATGTAATCTTTTTTTTTCTAGTTTCAAAAGCGAATTATTTATTGCATTTTCTTAACAAAAAGGAAATAATTTTTATTTCATTATCTTTTCTAATTTTTTGTTCAATTATTTCCTAGAAAAACATATATAATAGTTTAACCCATAACCTTTTTTGTTGATAATTCATTTTCAGAAATTTCATTTGAACACCTAATTTTGGTTATGTAAATTAACCGTATTAACATAAGTACACAAAAATAATTTTCTATATGTTACCTTACTCATATTCCTAGTATTCTATTTTTTTTTTTTTTGGTTTTTTTTACACACATATTTATAACAAGTACAAATTTACATGAAAATTTGCAAAAAAATAAAATTTCTTCTTTTGTTGGAGTGTTCCAATTAACGTGAATGGAATATAAAAGTACACCCAAAAGGATGTCAAGAATAGTTAAAAAAAAAAAATAGAAAAAAGTTAAATTGTATGAATAAAGTAAATTAGCAATTTTAAATAAATTTGTTCAATGATTGTGTCTTACTTGTGTTGATATTTTTAACATTTGTTAGCATAAGGATAATTATTTCAAAAGAAATAAGAAATAATGTAATTTTGTGCTTTTTTTTTAAATTTCATTTTTAATTTAAATTTAAAATTAAAAAGCTTTTAAAAATTTTTTTTTTTAAGTTGTCTTTGAACCTAATTTTGTTTGACATAAAAAAGGATATAATTCATTATTTTAAGAATTTTTTGAAAATTTTTAAAAAATCATAAATTATCGCCTAAATAAAATTCTTCAAAGTTCTCACCTTTAAAAATTTTTCTCTACATTTTAAAACAAAAAAATAGTCACAAATAGAAAGTTTGAAGCGTTGAAGTTAAACAAAGGTAACAAGAAAATTTTGTAGCAGAAAATTAAAGGTGAATTTTTTATATGTAAATTTTTTTTACATTTTTAGGAATAATTTAAAAATGAACAAATGAACTTAATTCTTAGAAATTCACTGAAGTTCTAAAATTCATTTGAATAAGCTTTCAGTGAGAGAGAGTGAGAGTTCAAAATATTCACAGCAAGATAAATTGAAAAGCTTAAAAAAACCACCTGTTGATAAAATATGTTATATGTTCCATTATTGGCGCGAATAAATTCATTCTAAAGATGTCTGTTCATCTAAATGGTATGATACAGAATGAATTTGTTTTTTAAATGAAACTGTGTCAATGAATAAATTTCAAATTTTAATTGATTAACTTAAGTTAAAGAAATATTTTAAAATTCAATTAAAAAATAAAAAACAAAAAATACGGAATGAATTGTAAGAAAAAATTTAGATCAATTAAATTTGAAGGTTAAAGAAAGTCAAATTATACAAAACGAAAAATCTAATAATAATAATAAACACAAAATTAGAACAGAAGATAATTGAATAGAAAGAATTATATTTCAAAAATCTTTTTAAGTTCAAAGGAAAAAATCATTATATCAATTATAATAAAAATTAATTTTGATGCCTTTGTGTCATAATCATGAGAAAATTTTCAAAAGTGTTCAAAAAGGAAAAAATCTAATTACAAGGATACATACATACACATCATTTTCTTACTTCTTTGAAGAGAAAAAAAAACCCAATCTTCAATATTGCTCAGTAAAGATAAAATTTAATACAATAAAAATTATGTTGAGATTCAATTTTATTTACCATTTAGGTACTAAATTTACTTATTTCATCAAAATTTAAGAATCTTTTATATAATTTGTATATATGTACATACTCGTACATATACATAGTATATAAATGTATATACCTCTCTTGGAAACAAATAATATATACTTCCGTTTGTAAAACACACATATACATACTAACACTATTAGGTTTACATAAAATTCAACTTTAAGAAATATATCTTATTAGAAAAATTACTAAAATACCACAGCCAAAAATTTATTATAATCGTCGATTTAATTTTGTGTGCCAGAAATGATAAATTTTAGTAAAATTAACGATTTATATGAAAGGATGCGTACCGTGATTCAAGACGTAAATTACAAAAAAGGAAATTTTTTAGTAGGTGGAAAGGAAAACAAGATCTCTAATAAGGTTACTTTTTTTTATTTTTTTTTTTAAATTATTTGTTATAAAATAAAGGAAAATTGTATACAAAGTATTTGAAAGAAAAAGCGGATACAACAGTATTATAACGGTGTACCTTCATTTAGTGATGAAAAATAAAAATAGATAGATAGATAGAATTTCGAGATACAATAATGAAATCCATTTACATGAATGAATCTTTTTTAATAAAACGTAGTGCAAATCGAATAATTTCATTGAAAAAAAAAATCAAATATTTACGATTCTACTAAATTGTTTTCTTTTCAAAATTAAATCGTAAAGAACATGAAATTAAAAATGTTTTTATTGATCTTTTATTTTCTCCCTGTTATCATGTCAACACAAAATGAAATTTCAGCTAAAATGATAGATTCGAATGTATTTGGTACGCTTTATGAACAGAAAAAAATGTTTTTTAAAGCCTTATAGCAGAACGTTTTGTATTTTGTTGGTATACAGTTGAAATTCTAAGAACATTGAATAAGTTTTCAATACTTTTTCCTTTAAAACAAATTGAAAAAGGATTATTTGCGATATATCAGTTATTTTAACACATTTTTATCTCGAAACAATTTCAATGATTTTTATTTTCATAGTTCTTTTTTTTTTTGTTTTTCTAAAGACGTGCTAAATTAAAAATGTAATTTTTTTTTTCACATGAAAATATCTCGAAAAAGTGTGAAGTATATGTATAACAAGTTATTAACAAAACAAAAAATGAACAATTTCTGCTTCGTAAAGCGTAAAAAAATGTCATTATTTTATAATAGTGATATGTACATAGTTTGTCATAGTGTTAGAGTAATAAGGTAAAATGCAATTTTAAAGAAAAATTTTTTACCATGTTGAATTTGAACATAATTTAGATACATATTCAACTATTAAAAAAAAAAAACAATTCGATGCATTACAAGAAAAGATAAAAATTAGGTTATGTTGAAGGATAATTTTTTTACTTTTAAAATTTGTATGTGCGTGCTTTTTTTTCTTTCTTTAATAAATGGAATGAAATTCAAGAGTAGAATATAATACATAACATAGTTTTTTAATATTGTTTTTTTTTTTAGAGTCCTTACAAATAACTCTTTATTCAGAAATACATATAATACTTTTATTTTCTGCTATTCATTCAAAATGTTTTTCTGCATGTCAAGCATTAGGTTTTGTTTGTTTGTTGAAATGTTCGTTTAATTTATATATGTATAGGAAAATAAAACCTTTTTTATATGATTTACGTAGAGAAATAAAAAACTTTGTTAACCTAGTTTTATAAATTTTTTTTGAAAAAAAAAAATAAAAATAAAATAAAAATAAAATACATTTTTTTCTCAAAAGCTTTTTACGCATCCCGTTATAGATATGACACAAATTAAAAGTAATCTGAAGAAAAAATAAATAAAAGTAAATAATGTCAAGAAATTTGAAGAAATTGATTACTTTACTTCTAATAGGCTTTTCAATTAATCTATCTTAACCTAAATAATAAAATTTACATATATGTACATTGTACATACATACATACAATGTACATAGATAAAATCCGATATGAATAATACTTAGAATATTTTCAAATGTAATAATCTCATTTTATTAATTAAAATTGAAAGAAAACTCAATGGTTTTTTTATTCCAATTAATAATTAAATTTTTTTTTAATATTATTTTTGTAATAGGATTTTATCAAAAATTTCAATTATAATTTGGTGTATTTTCAGGAGTTTCAATTTTAATCAGATTATGTGACAAATGTAACGTATTATTTTCAAATTAGTTTTTTTTTTGTTTTAATTTTATTTTTAAAATAAATCAAATTTTCAACATAAAAAAACAAGAATAATCTAAATTGAAAAAATAAAATCATTCAAAAAAGAAGAAAACTGTCACAATAACAAAGGATTTAATTACATATGTATACATATTCCATTTCCATTTAAGATATATATTTTTGAAAATCATACCGATTTCTCATTTATAATTTTATCTAGTACAAGATACTTTTATACATCCAAGAACATATACATACATATTATGTATACATTTATATTTTTCAAGCAATTTTATTTAAAGCTTAAAGGTGTAAAGTAATCTATCTTATTGGATTTTATTATCATATATACATACATATGTACACACATACATATATCGTATAAGTAACATTCATTGTCAGAAGACATAACATCTTAAATTACACATTTTTCATATGGATTATTATCAGATCTGCAATATAAAGTAAAAAATGCAATTTCTTTAGAAATTTTTATCTGCAAGAAGATAAATGACCTCGTAATCTTATTAGTTTTATTGTTTTTGATTTTATTTATGAAATATAATAAAAATAAAATTAAAACAATGAACAAAATCTGAAAAAATATTTCGAAGGATTCGATTGCTTTCTGAAAAGCGAATATCTTCAACAATATGTAAACGCCTTTTTTTATACATTTTTATTTTATTTTTTCTTGTTAATCTGAATTTAAAATTAATTAATTTTATGAATATAGATAATCTTTATTTCTTTAGATCGCTTTAGATCTTTAGATTATTCTTACTCGCTTTGATTCTCAAGAAAATTATAATTAATTTTTAAAAAATGATAAGCTTTCAATTTATTCTTATGTAGGTTTTTCATTATACTCTTTCTTTATCAAAAAAAAAATATATATATATATTGGAATATATAAAGCACGTTTGACGCTTGCAAATGACAAATTCTATCAATAAGTTTTATAAATTTCTAATTCTTGAAAATGTCAACAAAATATTTCTGATTACAATTTTAATATACTCTTCAATTTGAAATTTTTCAAAATTGTCCTGAATAATACATAACTTACTTGTATGATTTTTCTATCAATATAAACGAAATAAAAAATTCCACGTGTCAGGTCTGTATAATTTTTTATTTTTTATATTTTTATAAGTTACTTTCTAGCGGAAAAAATTAAATAATATCCGTTTTTTATTTTTCTTCTTCTTTTTCAAGAAGTCATATACGAGTATTATACATTTGTATAATAAACAAAAAAAAAAAAAAAAATTTGAAAAAAAAAGAAAAAAAAAACTTTTAAAAAGTCAATTTATCGAAGAATTAATGGTCAAAGAATTTATTTTGCATTTTTTAAGTCGATGAATATTGAATTTCAAATATGAAAATAGCAAAACAAGAAAGATGACCTTTGAAAAAAAAAAATAACAGGAAAAAAACTTTACAGGATAGCATATTTTATTGACTTATTAAACGTGGAATATATACCAGTATGTCCTTTTAAAATTAAGTTTGTTTTTGTAAATTTGTAAAAAATATTCTCCATATAGCATTAAAGTTTCTGTAGAACCGAATATAGAAGTTAATTAAATACTACCAAAATGATATACTATAGAGAATACATAGATATTATCGTTGATCCATATTCTAACAGGATTAAGCTATTAAATTATATTAGAGATTTAAGATTAAATTTTCATCAAAATTCCCTTGACACTAAGTTTCGGTTAATCAATAAGTTCTTGTCATTTTAAAATCTATGAAAGTTGAAGCAAAATATTCTTGATTATATTTTTGCTTTTTCGCAAAAAAAGAAAAAAGAATATTTCTATCATAATTATTAATGAAAAAACTTTGAAACAATATAAAAGGAACATAAGAAAAAAAAAATTAAAAAATTTTATGTTATATTAGGAAGTATTCAAATTCAATTGACAAAGAATTTTTAATTTTAAATTCCACTGTAGTATACCTTCCTTTTTTCCAATAAAAGTTTTTTAAAGTTTATTAAATTTTTCCTTTATTACTTATTACGTTTTTTGAAAAACTTAATTCTAAGAAAATTTCCTTCATTATAAAGAAATGACAAATTCCTAATTAAATTTCAATTTTAACTTTTATCTGTAAATAAATTTTCCATAGCTGTATTTCCTTTTATTTTCTTTTAATTTTTAATCTTTTTAAGAAGAATTTTTTTCTAATAAAAAAAAATAAAAGATAAAAATGGTAAAAACCACAGATTCGTAGAATGAATCTATTTAATCTGTTTATCTTTAAAAAAAGAAGTTAGAAAAATTAAATATAAAGTTCTTTTGAAAAATAAAGGGATAAAATAAAAAATAAAAATAAAACCAACAAAAAATTTCATTGTAATCGTATTATTGTACTAAAATCTCATTATAACAACAGTTTTTTCCCATTTAAAAAGTTAAAAGCGTATAATGTAATGTATCAAGAATTTCTATTTCGGTGAACATACTTCTGCTTTTAAATATTTTAAATGTATGACACTGTGTTATTGGAAAATTTGAAAAAAAAAAATTACATTGTATTAATTTTCGAAAAATGCCCAAGAATTTTCCTTTAAGTTTTCTTCATAAAGGAACTGTATTAGTAAATTCCTTTTTTGAAAAAGGCCACAACTATTTTTGCTCAGCCATAGTAGCATGGAAACAAAAAAAGGACAATGAACAAAATTCGATGGATACAACGTAATTGAACACTGTAATACGCTTAACCTTATCCTGATTCCTGGAAAAACATATTTAACAAATTTTTTCACTATAGAATTTAAAGTTTATTTTACTTATTATAGTGTTCCAGTTGTTTCTCATTAGTATCTTTACCTCAGCCACTTCTATTTTCCTTTTTTGAACTCCTATATTAGTTCAAAGGTGTCTTAAAGTTTGCGGATTACGTTTTTTTAAAAATAACTTTTCCGTCTTTCTAAAAAATAATTTCGCTTATTTAATTATTTAAAAAAATACTCAATTTCGATTAAATTTTAAATGTTGTAATTAATTTTCTTTTTATCTTTACATTTTTTTGATATCAGATAATTAATTTTTTACTACATACGTAGTATATGATTGATGAAAAATAATGAACATCATCATCATGTGTTTTATTTCATTAATTCTTGCTAAGATAAATTAATGGCATGAGTGGTTTATTAAAAAAAAAAATAGTAATCATTTTCCAATGTGAATAAAAATGATTATTTCACTATTTCCGTATTAAATTTTTGCTGTGTTGTTAATTTATCGATTTATTACTACATTTTGTGGACAAATAGAAATTTGATTTCATAGTGGTTTTTTTTTTGTTCAATTAAAAATTATATTTTGTGGTTATTTGATTTTTGACTTTTTTGTGTGTATTATTTTTTCAAATAATGTTTTTCGATAATTTAATTATACATATATTACAGTATTGTTTTGTATTGTAATTATTTTTTAATTTTTGACCGAGACCGACTAACCATGTGTAGTAACTGAAAAACATGAAAAAACGACATTCGACTCGGCCGGGAATCGAACAACGGAACCTTTTCTTTGCCGGAGAAATGCTCTAACCACTGAGCTACCGAATGCCATGTCGTTTTGCTGTTATCAGTTACCACCTAAATCATTGATGAAGAATACTTAAACCTCCTACACATGTTTTAAAAAAAAATATATTTGTTTTGATAAAAAGTTCTACTTTTACTTTGTTTAAAAAACATTTCTCATATTTTCTGGTTTTGATGAAAAGTTCCGGATTCCAATGAAAATTTAATTAAAAGCTTTTTAAATTTTTTACCATAAAATTAAAATTAAATTTTTTCAACAACAAAAAGAAAAACTGACAATAAGAAAAGTTTTAATAAAAACTCATATTTTTTTCTTAAATTTATTTTTCTTATTATAACAAGATTTCACAATTCCCATGGTGAAATTTATTAAAATTATTAAAAAAAAAAAAACAAAAAATTCAATGAAACTCAAAAAATGGTAAATGGATAAAAAGTTTTTTAACTTCAAAATATTTTTATTTCAAATTTGTTTTTTTTTTTTTATTTATCCTCACTTCACTTTAATTTTATTTATCCTCAAAGAATCCTTGTATACTTTTTCAAATTAAATTTTATTATTTAAAAAAAAAAAAAAACTTGAAATAAATTTAAAATTTTTTGTTCCACTTTTTTATGTTTTTCCTTTTCCTATTTACTTTATTTTAATTTATTTTTTAATGTGTGTATTTGTGTGTGTTAAGAATACTTATTTATGAAAGTTTATAGCATTGTTTACAGCTAATAATATGCTAAAAGTATAGAACTTAAAGTGTTTCTATTTTCATAACATTTTCTACTTAACTATTTTAAGTACACTGTGTATAAGATTATGTTTCCATGTTTCAAATAAAACTAAGAAAATAGTTCATAAAATCTAACTACGATTCAAAATATCTTATTTCATTTTATTGCTTTTTTTTTTATCTTTTAATATACATAAATATACTCAATATTGTAAGATCATGTTTATATTAGAAAAATCCTTGATAAATAGTGAACTTATTATTTAGACGATGAAAGAAACTTTATTAGCTTATTTCTTGTTAATTTTGGTACTTAAATTAATTGCTACTAGCTTTTATACATTTTATATTATAATTTTCAACATGATTTACGTAATTTATCTTTCTTTATTAAATAGTAAGACAATCATTTAATTCTTAATACTTTGTAAGTACTTTCAGTACATTTTAATAGAGATAAAGATATTTTACAATTTAATCATATTTTTAAGCTAAAATTCAAAAAGATTTTTGGTTGGAAAATTGAATTTAAATTTTATAAAGAATGTTGAAGAATTCTTGAAAATTTTTATACAAAATATAAATAATTATGAAGGATCCTTGTTTTTACAGTTTTGATTTTTTGTTTGTCTTGTTAATTAAATTATAAATGGTCAGTCATTATAATATAATTGTAATTTTCATTAACAATTTATTAAATGATTATATGTATGTTGTTTATTTTTGTCATTACAATAGAATAAAAAATTTCAACAAATTTTCTATAAAAACAAGAAGAAAATCGTTAAGGATTTAATTTATTTCCTAAATCTTACTAAATTACTTGTTAAATTACATTCCTTATTTGATAAGTGAAATTTTTACACAGGATTACAGAGGATTTTTAATTGACTAAAATTAATATTTGTTGAATTCAAGATAAAAAATTAAGTAAACAGTTTCGAAAAAAATTATAAAAAGAGAAAGAAGAGCACACATAAAATAAATAAACAAATTAAAAGTAGAATTAAATAAAGTGAACTAATATGGAAATAAATAAGAGTTTCTAATTGAAACTAATTTTTATAGGCATCTAGAATGTCAAATAAAACAGGACTGTGCTTGTGTGGATTAAAAAAATGAAAATAAAAAAAAAATATATATGTATGTAAATAAAAAGCAGTCATAGAACATAAATTTATATATATTTGCTCTTTTGAGTGAAAATTCTTATAGAAAATGGATTTAAGAAGGATAATATAACATAGTTTTGATCTCATTGATTAATTCTGTAGAGCAAAAATATAATTTTGTGTATTTTTATTTCGTCTTCTGATTATTATTTTTAAGCTAAAATCATCAAAATGATTGTCAATTTATATTTATGCTTTTAGAAAATCAATAAAATTGTATAATAATCTTGAAAAAACAATAAGAAGAAAAAAAAATTTAATAATTTATATACGGTCAGCGGTACATTTGTTTTTTTTTTTTTTTGCATGAATTAATTTTTTCTTCTTCTTTTAAATACATAAATAATGATTGATTATGACAGAGACTGAAAAAAAAAATCATTTTATCATGAAGTTTTCCTTTTTTGCTTTTCAGAAAAAAAATTTATAACTTAATGACAATCATGAGCAATTTAATAAAAAATATTTTCAAATAGAAATTTTTCATTTAATTCAGTTTTTTTTTCCTTTTTTTTTCTAATTATTTTATTGTAAGAGTAAAAAAAATTCTTTGAAAAAAAAAATGCGATTTATTAAACTGGCTGAAATGTTTCTCATAGTAACCATCCATTTGTTCTTTACGATGTGTATTATTCCATTCAACTGTGTGTACAAAAAATTAATAGAACAGTAATGAAAAAATATTCAACAGAAGATTAATTTTGCAAATATATTGTATTTTTCAAGCGAAATGAATAAAGTTATTAAAAATATTTTACAAAAAAAAAAAAAAAAGTAAATTTTTCGCATACATTTTCTTTGTTTTGTGTGATAACTGTGCGATAGACTTTAATTTGATTATTCTGTTTTCCAAAAAATAATGAAAATTCATGGAATGTTTTTGTTTTTTAATTTTCTGTTTTCTTCGAACTTAATGAATGTTGATTATATAAAAATCTAAACTCAAAATGAAGAGCAAAAAAAAAAAAATCAGAAAACACAAGACAAAAGAATTATTTGGCTTGTGTAGCTGTTGTAATCAAGCATATCCTATAAAAATAATTACATAACTTTTCTTCTTGGTAATAATTTTGTAAATAAATAAAAAAATAGTAAAAGTACTTTTTAAAAAAAAGAAAAAAAAAAATAGTGAAATTTGCGACTTTGTGAATTATGTTCATTTTGAATATTTATGAATAATTCCCATTCTATTTTAATTTAGTACTTTTTTAATAAATTTCAAAAATATGTGGACTCCCATATAAGTTGTCATAATACTTTGCTATTTTTTCAAATAATAAAAATCTTCTGCTAGCAAAAAAAATTCATGATTATTATAATTTTGAGTTTATCATATTGCAACATAAATTTGACTCTGTGAGTTCAGGGTGAAGAAGTGGTGATTATTGAAACATTGAAAATAGAATTTAGTGGAAGTGGTGCACAACATGTTGAAGGTTTAAACAATTTCTTTTATTCAATTTAATTAAAAGTAAAAATTATTAAAAAAGTTGTTATTTAAAAAATAAAGATTTAAAAATGAAAAAAAAAAAAAAAAAACAAAAAAAATAAGAAAAATAAAACGCATTTAACAGTTAAGTACTTTGGTTCAGAAGTTTTCAATATATGCATATTTTATCAATATTTTGTTGTTGTACAATTTCAATTTTGTCTAAGAACTCTTGAAATCATTTTTTTTAGACAAATAATTCAATTTCAAAATGTCGTTACCATATTGTCATAGAAACATTAATCGAATTGAGAGTATAAGGTTAAAAGGACTTTAAAAAGAAAATAATTCTAGATTTTTTTCTCATATCATCTCATACAACTCCTACATGAATTTTTAATAAATATTTTACTATGCAAAATTTTTTTTTTTCAATCTTTTACAAATAAAAATTGTATTTTTCCAATTGAACGATAACGGTATATTTAAACTTGCATTGTTGATTAATTTTTCTGTTGAATAAATTTTTTGAAAATATCATGAACATACATCATCAAATATGAATGAATATCTTTTTGAAATTGAAATTTAATAATTTTTGAGAAAAAAAAAAATAATATGTATTAAAATTATTGCTAAATTTTTCCTTATATAAGAAAAAGTAAAAAATTCGACATTGAAAATTTTAATTGTAGTTTTATACGACATTACATTTTTTAAAAGACATTTTGTCTCGATTTTTTTTTTTTTAAAGTAAGGATCCTTAAATGTTTCATTATTTCTGAATAAGCTTTATTTTAACAAAAAAATCATATTTTCTTTTTGGCAATTTAAATTGTGACGGATGATTGATTATGAAAAATATTATGTATGTCAATCAAAAGTATGTGAAGAAAAATTTTCCTTATCTTTTGAAAAATTTTTCTTTGAAGATTAAATAAAATAATTTCAAAAAAAAATTAAATGTTTTAGGAAATAGACCAGAGAATGATGTTGAAAATTGAAAAAAGACAGATTGTAAAAACGATTTTCGAATTTCATTTTATATAAAATTACAATTTAGTGGAATTTTTTTTATATTCAATTTTTTTTATATAGCTTTAAGTTAATCATGTGTGAATTTTTAATGAATAAAAAGTTTTAACAAATCAAATTTATTGTTTTGATTTCTGACTATTAAAAAATTACACAAAATTATTTATAAGTATAATTTAATTGACACTGAATTTATTGATTTCTAATGAATTTATATTATTTAAAATTTTCAAATTTTTTCTATAAAATAATAATTGGGTAATTTTAATTTATGAAAAAAAAATTCAAAATAAATATTGGCTTTTGGGTTTTACAATAAATATATGGTTTATTAATTTTTTGAAAAAGAAAAATAACTGGATTTTTTATTGGTTTTAATAATTAAAATTTGATTTTAAACAAAAATTATTCAGAATAAAAATTGTTGGATGGTATAAATAAACAAATTAAATGGGTAATTAATTTCAATTCAAAATAATTAAATGTTCTTTTATTATTGTTTGGTAAATTTTAATTTTATTATTTTATTTTTTAATTTATTAATTTACTGAAACTGAATTTTCATATGTAAGACTAAAATATGTTGTAAATAATATTTTAAAAATTCTTATTTATTGTATGCATCATAATTACAATTTTATCAATAACTAATTCTATTCGAAAACTACATACATACATATATAATTTATTCAATAATTCGAAAAAATCTTCACACCAAATGTTCATATTCATGTAGAATGCATTCTAATTACACATTTCCTGAAAATTATACATACATACATACATACATGTTCTTAAATAATTAGTACATTGAAATTTAAAATACTAGGTATGTCAGGTGTACCTGTTAGTGTTACGTGATTTGAATTCATATTAATTTCAAATCAATAATAACAAAATTATTACGAACTTTAAAAACTTTATAATACATTAATAAATGAGGAACTATTGAAATAATTATTTGAAAAAAAAAACGAATTAAAACATGTACATATGTGGAAAAGTATCGAAAACAATAAATTGTCAAGTGTTTACAAACATACATAGTTTAGGAATAATATACCGGGAAAAAATGTACAATTTTCTAAAAGAAAATTTAAAAAAAACAAACTTAATACATTGCTTTTAAAAAATTCTTACAAGAAAATTACTTTTTTTATACAGTATAATTCTATAAAAATAAATCTCAGGATAATAATAAAAAAAAATTGAACATTGCTTGTACGTTTACTTATACAAGATATGAAAACAAATTTATTCAAGATATAAAAGACGTAATTTTTAAATTACTCATTGAAGGAATATACAAAAAACAAAATTGAATTAATTGAATTGTTCTAATTTATTCGAATGCTTTATAATAAAAATTCTTTGAAGGATTTTTTTTTTATTCAAATCTCTCGATAGTCATTTTTCATGGTATAAATTTTATAATTTTTTTTTATTTTTCAATTGAAATTATTATAAAAATATAAAAAGAAAAATAATTAAATTACAAGAATTTTTTTTTTTGAATAAACATTTTTCCAGTAAATTTCTCGCATAATATTTCAATTTTATTGCCGTAAATTTAAAATTTCTGATGAAAAATTAATCATAATACTGAATGATTTCCATGATTTTCATTTAAAAGTCTGAAATGTATCTAAGAAATTAAGTTTTAGAAAAAAGAAAAGGAACATTTTTCTGAAATTTATTTTCATCTTAAATTTTAATCAAAAACAAAAATTTAAAAAAAAAAAATTCACAAATCCCAAATGAACGTATAATTTATGTGAATGATTTTTATTAAATACAATTTTCTATATATTTTGTGTAATTATTTTAATTTAAAACTCTCAAATCAACCTGAAATAAAATTTAATATAATTTTTAGTATACCAGCATTATAATTTATTAAATTTTTAGTAGTAGTACCATATAAATATGTATGGGATTAAATATATGTATGTATATACATATATATATACATTTCTATATGCTCAAATTTCAATTTAACCCTTTGCTTTTGAATGAAAGCGTATTATCGTATACACTAATTAATTAAACGTATATTAATACAGAGTTTTATTACAAAATGTATGTGTATATATTTTACGTAGCATATTGTTGTTAATAATTATTTTTCTTTGTAACAGTTGAGAAGAATTTTTTTTATTTTTTTGGAGACGTTCTTTTGAAATACGTTAGAATAATAAAATTTTCAAAATGTGGAACATGTGTAGACTGGTAAACACTTAGTTTTACAAGAATAATCTTTAAATGAAAGTGAAAAAGCTAAAAATGTGATCAATAGGAAAAGTGCAGAAAATTTTAATGTTTTTTTAATTGCAAAGTAAGTACCGTAATAAAATAAATAAAAAAGTTTTCCAAGTATTTAAAGGGTTAAAGACGGCATATGAAACACATTTCGTGTTTGTTTAAATGCCTTAAAGTTTATAATGATACATGAAACATTTTTAAAATGCTTTTTATTGTTTCATTTTTTTTTTTTGTATTTTTTTTCCAGGTTTTAATTTAGATTCGAAAAGTTATAATTTACTTTTAGTTAATGTTATTTAATGAACTTTTATATTTCATTTTAATGTGCATTCTTTTAATGTTTCTCTATAGTAAAAATGAATATTTGAACTATTTTTACATGAAAACCACTATACACTAATTTACACAAAATTATAGTTCAGTAAAATAAATAAGATGTTAACAATTTATAAAATAAATAGTTTTGTAGACATGCAAATAATTAATGTTCTTGGTAGAATATTCTTCTTTATTAAATTAAAAAAACAGAAAAAAATACTTGACAAGATTCATGGATGCAATTATTTGTTCATTGTATAAAAAATATGTGTATTTCATTTTTAATCTTAATTTTCAGGATTAAAGATTAAAAGGTTAGGTATTTGAAATTTTAAATATTTTTTTGTAAAATTATAAAATAAAATTAATGTTTTCTCTTAACCATATAATACAAATTAATTATATGAATTAAAGAAATATTAAGTATATTTTATATTTAATCATTTAGTCTTTAAAAAATAACCGCTAACAAGTTTGAATTAGAAGGATCTTTCAAGAGTTTTTCACATATTAAAAATTGAGATATGTTAAAAAATTATTTTTCAAAAACATTTTTTCAAGACAGAATCTGCTTGTTGAAAAACATTTTCTTGATAATTTATTCTTTTATCAATTTAAAAAAAATCTGTATATTTTCTTTGTATAAACAAATCTTTTTGTGAAATTAAAACTTTCAAGACGAAAACACTTGAACAAATTTCATAATGTAATTGTTTGACAAAATAAAAAAGCCTTACAAGAATGAAACAAAACAAAAGAGTTCTCTTTAAAATTTTAAAGAAAATTTCTCATGTTTGAATCGTTTTATTACTTTGTGTTTCTGCTTAAAAAAGATATAATTTTAGATTTTATTCAAACAGTAAAAGCTACTGGAAATCTTTAAAACAAAACTGTTACAGCAAAATTTGTTTTTAATATAGTCTATGAGAATTGAGAACAACATTTATAATAATCTTTAATTTTATACCACTTTAAAAAGTTTCGTAGTTCCAGATACTTCATCTCAAACAGATAGGAAAATTATTTTTTTTACTTACAATTGAACAATGAACTCAATTCATCATTTTCCTATTGTTTTCAGTGAATTAGAGAAATATTTTTCTTCTGAAAAAAAAAATCTTAAAAATAATTTTCAGTTCTTTTCTTTTTAAAAATATAAGTCTATAATGAGAAAAATTTGAAAACTTTTATACTAGCCCAAGGCATATTAGGAATTTTCAATTATTTTTATAGATAATTTCTGAAAAATAAAAAAAAGTACCAAATGAAGTAGTCGTATTGTATTCGGTATTTCACTTTAATATTATTTTTTCCACACAAAATATTACTCCTTGTTTTAACTTTATTTGAATTTCTCTAACCCTTGAATTTTCAAATAAAGTTTGTTCACATCTGAACAAAAAGTAGAAAAATGAAATAAATAATGAATATTTTTTTATGGCCCCCTATTGTGATGATAAATCGCGGTTACATGATTAAGTGATGTAATTTATTTTAATATTTAAAACGGTTTAATTTAACATAATGATCCTGTCTAACATCCTAGACAAAATATTTTATTTTTTGAAAGTTTTTATTAGCTATCAAAATGACATTTCATTGAAAGAAGTAGACTTTATGTGGTATTTAATATTTTTTTTTTATTATTATTATTGAACAATAGATATTGATTTTATATTTCCAAAATAGCTCAATAAGTTCAACGAAAATTTAAAAAAAAAAATTACAAAGCCAAAAACAATAGAATTCGTTTTTATTTAAAATAAGCGAATGTGTAAAATAATCCTTCTGAACAAAATATAGATAAATTTACACACAAAAAATTGGTAGAATGTTTGATTTCTTCATTGTCATTTTTTTAATAAATTTTTAAAAGCCATTCTTTTCTGTGAAACCACTTCTATTTGTTGGCACGTGTTCATATCGTCACTGGATTTTAAATCTGATTTGGAGAAATTCAAAAAATAAAATCAATATAAAAAAGCTAATTCGGTCTAATGAATGTTATTACTAATTTGAAAAAAAAAAAAAACAAAACACAATAAATTAAATCGTCACAGAGCCACGAACAGTTATCCCTTTTATGGATTTTTTAACAAATGTTTTTAAAAAAAAAATTTTAAGCTTTTTGGACAAAAACAAGACAACGTATTTAATCTGCAAAAAAATATGATTCCTTTGCTTCTAATTTGTTAAGAGGTTCTTTTGTTGTATTTTTAAAAACTGGAATAAGCTTAATAATGAATCTATTCATTTATTTAAATGGAATAATATTTATTTGGAACAGTTCTTTTGTATCACAAATGAAAAGGATATGAGAGCAGTCGGTTTTTAATCCTAAAAAAAAAATTTTTTTTTCTCTCGTACTCATGTGCATCGTTCCATGAATTAAGATTTTGGTGAGGTTAAAAACTTTTGATACAAATGATTGCATGAAAGAATCTAAATTTATTATATAAAAAATTGACGTCATTTAAATTTTAACTTTGTGATAAATAAAAATTATAATCGGAGAAATTATTTTGTAAGAATAATTTAAAAGGTAAATTTGAACTGATTTTGAATCTTTTTACGGAACACAAAATGTTACTTCTAAATTTTTTTAAACAAAAAAAAAAAAAAAATTAATAATTTACTATTTTCAAATTTATAAAATTAAGTGAATGTATTTTTTGTATTAAATTTTCTTTACATTTTCTTGAATTTTTCTCCAACTTTTATTTTAACTTTTTTGAACTTTATTCTACAAAATTACCACATTTTCATTAAATTATTTAAATTTTGAAATATGAACGTTTGAGTATCGTTCTTTTTTCAACTTTTTTTCTCACATAAAGTAAATTTCAAAAGTTCTATTGAAAATTTTATCTCATATGTTCTAGAGAATGTCTTTTTTTTATATGTGTACCTCAGTTTAATTTTCAATAAAGTAAGTAAATAAATTTCAAACTTAAGTTTTTCAAATTATGGTAAGTGGTAAATTTTATGAAATTACAGTGAAATCTTTTTAAAGGAATCTTTAGCAAGTAAATGTTATTACAAAATTAAAGAGTTGAATGGAATTTTGTAAACTTACTTAATGAAAATGAAAATTTGTACATTAATTTAATACTATAGAAAAAAAGGAGGAAACTTTTAAAAATTTGTTCTATTCTCTGTTACCTGATCCTTTCCATTTACATACTTTAAAAATAAAATAGTTTTCTCTTGTTCAATTTCATTTATTTCTGATTAAATGAATGATAAACTTTATATATTTGTTTTTTTAAAAACGTAGGTACTACATTTCAGAATAATTTGGTTTTACAATTGAAAATTTTTTTATTTTTCAATAAAAAATGAAAATAAAATGAAAGTTTTAAGCATTTTAAAGGTAATTTCGTTAAACATCAAAAATGCTTATACATGATCTATATACTTCATTGCAGATACTTTTCACGCATGTATGTATGTATGTATAGTTTATACATACATATATGATTTGCAATTGTTTTATTTTTATTTAAAACCAATTTTCCAATTACTCACTGTTGCATGTAAATTTATTTTTTCCATACAAAATAATTAAACAAAAAACTAAGTATTGTTAGAATTTATAAATTTTCATTTCATATCGCTGAAATTCCATTCATGCGGTTTGTATTGTGCAGGATATCATTATTAGAGGATTTACCTTTATATTGAAAAGTGGATTACATTTTTTAATTATATACTGCAATGGATTGCAAGTACCGATAGCTTCAAGGCTACAAAATGTGAATTATTAATTTTGTTTTCACATAAAATAACATTCTTCACATGGTGAAATATAATGAAATGGGGTTTGTTTAAAAATTAATTTTATTAGTAAAACGTACTAAATATAAAATTATATGCATAGTTTTTTATTTAATTATTTTTACAAACATTTATTTACACAAAAATTGAATTACAAATAAAATTGCTAATTAAATAAAGTAAATGAAATACAATACAATGAAATGTTAAAAAGTATTTTCTTTTATTTTTGTCTCTTTTAAAAAGTCGTCTTTGGAGAGAATAACTCATGTAAAAAAATAAATAATGTTATGTAAATTTCCTGATTTAAGGACAATAGAAAGTATTTACTAACAAAGTTAAAAAAACAAATTGTCGGAACAAAAATTTTGAAAATTGAAAAAACGCTTTTTAGTAGAAAAAAAAAACCGTTGAAAAATAAACAAAATCATAATGGTTAATTAAAACTTTTCATGAGAATATACCTCAAACACCCATCTGTTTTTTTAATTTTTTTTTTTGTATAAATTTCATTTGATCTTTATCTTTTATAATTCGTATTTAATATATTTTTTTTATTTCAATTAACCCGCACTTTTAAATATTTAAATTCATTTAAAATCCGTTGTTTTCTTTTTAATTCAATTTCTTTAGAAAATTTAAAATCTTCTTTTTAATTAATGATTTTCTTTTATTTACAAATTAATAGCTAATTAAAATTTAATTGAAAATTATTTTTTTATAAAAATAATTTATAGAAGTAATTATTATGTAAAAATAAATTCATATTCAATTTTGTTCTAAAAGAGAAAAAAAAATAATTGTAGAGATACCAAATTAATTCCTGAAAATAGATTAGTTAAATATTATTTACTTTATACCTTTGATCCTTTGAATTTTTCATTAAAAAAACGTCCTTTTTTTCTTCAAAAAAAAAAAAAAATACGCTACAAGTTATTTAAATTATGTTTATGTTTTCTTAGACAGTATAACAACAACAAAAAAATAAAAAATAGAAAAACAAACAAATAATTAATTTTTATCGATATCTGTAGAGTAAACATAAGTTTTTGTTGTAAAAAAGGACTTTTTCTAACTTATGGAAATTATTCTCAATAAATTAACTCTTGAATAATTTACATAAATTTAAATAAAAAAAAAGAAAAAGTTGTACCACTATACTAGAGCACGATACTGCAATAATAAATTTAAAATTTAATATTGAGAAAATTGAGAAAATTTTTGCTATTGCTGCCAAAATGTGCATTTTTTATATACATACATACATAAATAAAAAAATGGTTGTCGTAATTGAAACTAAAATTTTTTTTAAACTGATTTCTTAAAATAGTAAAGTTTTTTTTTTTTCTATAAAATTCAATGGAGCTTTTCTTTTAACACATTTTTTATAGTAGGTACTTTCGAAATTCTTTTTCTGAAATTCTTCAAGTTGAATTTTATTCTGCTTATACTAATTTAAAATTTTTTTAAAGAAATATTCTTGTAATTTTCATACAAGGTCATACAAAATTTTTTTTACTAAATATCTTTAAAATTATTGATTCTTTTTTATTATGCGGACTCATCCTTCTGTTTCTTTTGTAAAAGTTAAAAATTTCTCAATTAAATACTTTCTTCTCATCAAGTGTAAATTAATTTTAAAATACTACAAAAATTATATCCTTAAAATTTAAATTATCCACTTTTATTTTGTTATATAACAGATACTTTTATTAAATGGAAATATACGATAAAATGAATTCTTTCAAGTTCTTTTTTATTCTTAAAGAATAATTTCTTTTTATCCTTTTTTTCTAAGTTCTTTTAAATATTTTGTACAAACGTCCTTACCAAATGCTTTAGTTTTCGCTCAATAAAGCATTACATCATTAAAAACCAAATTTAATTTTTATTATATTTGTGTGCTTCCTTAAGGATTTACTTCTTATTCAGTTTTATTTACAATTCCTTCAACACTGCATGTTTACATTTGATAATTGACGTCACAAAAATTCTGGAATTTAAAAAAATTATGATTAATTTAAGAATCTTTATAAATATATCAAGTTTTTATATTGTTAAATATCCTTGTAGACAAAGTGTAAACACACTATAACAGATTATTGACCTGATACTTACTATGTAACAAGAACAAGGACAACTTGTTGTGTTGTGGTGGATTTATAAAGCATTTCAAAATAAAAGAAGAACTAAAATACATTTTAAAAAGATACAAACAAACAAAAAAAAAAAACAATCCTTTAGGGTAATATTTTTTATTTATTTAGTTCTTATTTCTCCTATCAAGATTTTATTTGAGAATAAAAAGCAAACTTAACTGCAAAACGCAAAATGTATTGGTACACGGACAATAGTATATAAAATGGTATTATTTTGCTAACAAGAAAAAATACAAATTCGTATTTTAAATTTCTTGAGATTATGAAAATCTAATTATTTAAAAAAAAAAAAGTAATATGAACAATTTGTAAAATAGTATCTTATTAGTATTCTCAAAAGATTAATTTTATTCTCGATTTTTTTGTTGTTCTCTTTTCAGTTTTTCGATTAGATTATCTTGAAAATTTTGAAATTAAGTAAAAGGAAAAAAAAAACTTTTCATTTTATAATTAAAATTTTAATTGAAAAAAGATTCACAAGAATTTTTTTAGGACTTTTTCAGAGGAATTTCAATAAGTACGAGTACGAAAAAAGACCCAAACAGAAGAGCACAAACTACCCAATTTTAGTTTAATTGAGCAGAAAAAAGGAAAAGCACTTCAAATGAAAAAAAAAAAAATAATAATAAATTTATTTCTGGATGGGTAGCTCATTTTTAAATTTTAATTTCCTATTTTCAAATTCGAATAAAAAATTAATGAATTGCCTAATTACAGTTTGTTAATTAAAAATTGTTTGTGTTCGTAAATTAAATACTTCGAAAAACAATTTTCAATTAAAAATTATAAATTTATTACTTTACAATTTTTTTTTTTTTTTGGTCAAATTGAAAGTGTTTATTTATCACATTGTTTTTTATGATATCAACTCAAAAAGTTCAAATTAAACAAATATGGAAAAATACAAAAAAAAAAAACAAACTGATTAAATTTTTTATTTTAATTTTAAAGCAGAAAGAATCATGAATGAAAAAAAAAATATAGATAATAGAAGGTAAATGTAATTGTATTTTATATGAAATTTTCTTTTCGAAATTGTATAACAATTTTCCAGATAAGTTCATGTACTTCAAAGAAATATTTTTTTTATTTCATAAATTAAAAAGATAACAATTTATTTTTTCAACTGAATGAAATTTCTTTGTGAAAATATATATTTTTCTGTTAAATTGGAAAAAATATGAAATATAAATATTTCACAATTGGTTTTTTCATCTTTAACTCAATAGTTGTTATTTATTTTGAACATACACATGTACTCGTATATATGTAAATTGAAATTGAATTCGTTTTTTTTTGTATATTTTTTTGTCATGAGAAGATTCTTAAATGTAAATTATGTATGATATAGAGTTGTTTTTTTTTCAGATATTATTGGAAAATTTAATTTCTTTCAGAATATTTCTCAGTTTGTTTTGTGATCCTTCAAGAAAATAATAGATAAACATTTTATAGATCTTCAAAAAAATCTCGTAATCATAAATTAAAAAGCTTGTAGATCGACTATTTACTATTTTACGAATTATTTTTGTTTTTTATTTATGAAAATTATCCGTAGCTGGAAAATGTATTTAAAATTTAACGGAACAATGACGTAACAATAAGAACTTTTTAAATAAATCTCTTTAAAATATATGAATATGACATATTTTCAAAACAAGAAATTTTTTTTAAACCACATCCATTTTGTTTTTTGTTTTTTGTAAATAAAAAATATTCAAAGTACACAACATTTTATATATTTTTCTTTTTATAAAAATAATTCTACTATCTCACAGATACATTTAAAATCCATCCTGAAATTTATGTTTATTTTTTCAAAACAAAAGAAAAACAATTAGAGCCATAGTAATTGTATAGAAAGTTATAATATTAATTAAAACATAAACGTTATCCATATATACGCCCCCACATATACTTTCATTTGTTTTTAAATAAAATTCAAAAACATATAAATAAAATTATATTTTACGTTATCCTATGGTATATTCACATACATATGTATATGTACATATTGGTAGCATTATATGTATGTATAAAAAAATCCTTGACATTAGAGTGCATGAAAAGAATTAATATAATGCAAAATAATGATAATTAGAGATATATGAAAGTTAAAAAAAATCCATGGAAGTCCTTCGAATGTATGAAATATTTTTTTTTCCTATAGATAATATAAATTTTTTTTATAGTGAATTTCATTTGTACATAAGTCACATTTTTTTTAAATATCGTATTTAAACAAAAACAAAAGAGGTATACATAATTACCATTTGTTGAGATATGAAAATATCTTAAATCCTTTAAACCTTTTCCAAAAGGAGAAAAGTTAAAATTTAAATATATGCTTTTCAGTATACGTACTACTAATAGCTTTTTAATTTACAAAAAAAGTTATCTTGAATTGATTATTAAAATTTTTCTATATATTTTGTAAAACCTTTTCTACTAAAATTCATAGGAAAATTATTATGTATAATAAAATTCAATTAGAAAAGTTTATTTGAACATTTTTATTTTTTCTAGATAATTTTATTCTTCGAAGTACGTAATTATCTAACTTAAATTAAATTGAATTTGATTTATTCTTTTGTAATTTAAATTAAAAAAAAAAAGAGAAAATTATTGTAAAAAAAGTTCAATGTCAGAGATCATGAATTTACGTTCATCAATTTCTTGTTTTCAAAATTAATAATTAATATTTAATTTAATTTTATATCAAATGGAATGAAATGATTTTAAGCGGAAAAAAAGACTAACAATATTATAAAAACGCTATAAGTTTTTCTGCAGGAAAATAGTTATCAAAACAAGATTGATAGATTTATAAAAAAAATTTCATACTGAAAATAATTTTTTTTACGTTTACGAATCCAAAAAAAAAATAAATTTTGTTGTTTTTTTTTTTTATAAAAATTTTTTGTAGTAATTTTTTTTTTTTGATTGATGATTTTTAGTTTTAATGTGGGTGTATATTCCTCTATTTTTCGTACTAATTTTATTACATTTCTTTATTTTGTGTCAATTCATTGTTGAAAGTTTATGAAACTTTTTCATTGGAGAAAATGAAAATCATAAATGTTATTCATTGAAAATTTGAAGATATTCTTATTATAAAATGATTTGTCTTACGTCATTTGCTATTTGATAATTTTTTTAATGGTTTTATCATTTATATAGAAAAAAAAAATTAGAAGATTGATAACAGTAATTTTTTTTTTATAAATAAATTAAATAAGATTTTGTTTTTATTCTTATCAAGATTAAATATGAAGAAAAAAAATCAAAATTCGATGATATTATAAAATCTGTAGGGAAAGAGAAAATATTTCAGTTATAAAATTCATAAGAAATAAAAATAGAATTTATTGAAAATAAATAATTTTTTGATTATTTATACGGAAGTCACTTTACTTATAAGTGTTTTTAAATTTTTCTGTTTATACACTGAAAAAAAAAAAATTAAATTAAAATTTCAATTTTTTTAAAGATTAAAAGTCAAGAATTAAAAATTTGACGTGATTTTATATTCTTACTTACTAGTTCACATAAATCTAATCTCTTTTCATCAATTCATCATCAATTTCAAATGTAATGTAATATCCACAAAAACAATATCATATGAAGAAATATTTAACTGCAAATAATTTACAATAAAAAAAAGTTCGTAATCAAATATATATTCCGTACTTTCACTAAATTTTATTTCAAGAAAAAAAATTTCTGTAATTTGTTAAATAATTTTGAAAATTACTAAAAGATTTTTTTTGTTGTGTATAAATGAGACTGATTTACATTTAGTTACTTATCTATTCATTTATTCTATTTCCCTGATTATATTCCTTATTTTTTTTTTTTTGTTAAAAATTTAAATTTTCTTATCATGTTAATAAAATCATAAAATTTATTCAAATTTTTCTTGAAAAATTCAATTTTTCCCAAGACTAGTATTTTATACAAAATATCTTAATTTAAATATTTAGAAAAAATGTGTATTTATAGTATACTTGTTTTTTTTTTTCTCTTAAATAAAAAAGTTTCTTAAACACAATTTAATAAAATAATAAGTCCTTCAACTATCAAAAAAGATTTTATATACTTTCACCAGCTTTTACTCTCTTGTGTATTCTTCAATTATGATGAAGTGTATGGGATGAATTTATATTAACAATCAATCCAAAAAGTTTGAATAAATCATTCTAATTTTCAATCATCATTCAGAAATGATAAAATAAATTTTCATTTATAGATCATAAAAAAGACACCCAATACAATTTTATTGAAATTAATTTTTTTTTTTTTTTTTATTTCTCTTTTTCAAGAAAATGTAAAGAATATATCGGAAGTTCTATTTATAAGATTTTAATGGAATTTATTTTATTGGTATTTCATTTTTATCAACAGGTATTTTAATTTAATTTTATTTATATGGCGAAAACATTTATTTGGACACATTAAAATTGTTGCCTAAAGTGTTTGTTAAAATGATTTAAAGGATATTTTTGTAAGTGATTGACAAAAGAAAATAATTTAAATTAGTTTTTGAACTTTAAAAGATTATTAAATACTTTTTGTGTTATTTAATTGAAATCATTCTTTAGAAAATTGTAAAGAAATATAAGAAAAGGTTAAAAAATATTGTTTTCTGGGTTCTATCGACGTAGAAATGAAAAATCATTTTTATCGAAGTAATTGAATTTTAGTAGCTGTTCTGTTGATATTCAAAAAAAAAAGAGAAAGAATAACGCAAAATATGATACTTGAAAGGAATTTTCCAAAATACAAACCAAAAGTTTACAGAAAGCCTT
Organism: Bombylius discolor; assembly: GCA_939192795.1. NCBI lineage: Eukaryota > Metazoa > Arthropoda > Insecta > Diptera > Bombyliidae > Bombylius > Bombylius discolor. The sequence continues at coordinate 48,124,619 of OW584240.1, read as the reverse complement.
AGGTTTTACATTTTCTTTTTCCTTCTGGCAAAAAGTTGTGGAATTTAATTTTTTAATTTAAAATTATGGAAACTTCAATAAAAGATTTATTTTCCTGAAAATCAAAAGAATAATTAACTTTGAATAAAATAAATGAACTTTTCATATCCTTGAACTTTAAATATGTATATGTAGGTGTAGGTGTAAAATTTATAAGGAAATTTAGGCTTAAAGTATTTTGAAGATTCTTAAGTCAAACAAGAACAATTATTTCTATCCTTTGTTCATGGCTGTTCATTTTGTAAAGAACGTTATCAAATATAATTACTAAATGAAATAAATAAATAAATGTTCTTGATGTATTTTTCCAAAATATACATTCTAACTGCTGAGTAAATAATTACTTAGAAAAATCACTGGAAAAAAAAGTCTTCCATTAATTAAAATGAAGTTATTAGTCGAAGAAGCCTCTAACACTTTATCGAACAGGATAGAAAATGACAGTAAACACCTACACGTTGTATTTGCTTTTATCACCTTTTCGAACAGAACTAACAAATAGCATATTATTAACCTTTTATTCAATCTCACCTGAAAGTCACCTATTATCCTTTAATATAGTACGACATTCTATGTTATTTTTACTATACTTTACGAATTTATTTAACATACGATTTTTTTGTTATTACATGCTTCAGAAAATCACTAAAATACTTTCTGTAATTAAAAAGAATAATTAACTTTTTAACGTCACAATCAGACGACATGTGTGTACAATATATAATAATTAGAGCATATATGTATGTATGTGAAAAATTAATTGAATAAATAATTACAAAAACAGTACGAGTATGTAAACAGGAAGAAATCTTTGTCATTTAATTAGTTGCTTTTATCGTTAACAAACAAGGTAAGAAATTATTAAGGACATTTCCGATTTAATCATTTTTATAAGAAATTTTATCTTTTCTAGAAACAATTTGTATTTAATTGAAAAGGCAATAAAAAACTTCATTTATGTAGTATTTCGACAAATGTTAATTTGTTGTCTCTTTCTTTAAAAAATGCAAAAATTAATTCTTGAAATAAGGTGAAAAAAAAAAAAAAGTAAATCACGTTCAATTGTTAACAAGCGGAAACATATTGTTTTGCTTTTAAGCATGTTCTCATTCCGAATATTAAAATTTTATCAATAAAATAATAAATAATAATTTAATAATAAATTTATTAATAAAACATACAAATTTTTTTTAATAAAAAAAAAAAAAAAGCTTACAAAGTTAAGTACACAAAATTGAATGGTAATAATTTAGTTAGTATGAATAACGAATGATTTTTTTCCTTTTATTTTTTCTGTATACGTAATAATTTCCTGTAAACATGTGTCAACATTGATTTGCACGTGTGTGTGTGTTAAAAAAATAAAACAACTTTTTCGAATTATCTACTTCTTTTTCGAAAAAAAAAAGAGAAAATTCTTTAAAAACTGAAACAAATACGTGAATTGGTTTGAAAGTTTTACTGACGAAGAAAACATCATAATAGCTTTTTTAAAAAATTTCTTTGAAAAGCAATTTTAGAATGTGGGACTTATTTAAAATAAAAAAATATATGTACATATGTATGTCTTTCAAAATTGGAATCACAAAAAATGTAAAATAGTATTTTATATAGAATTTAACATAAAAAGGATTAACTGTCCACTATCTTCCTTTTGTAGTATCCTTTCAATTTCATTATTATAACACGGTAATTCGATTTTAAAATAAAATTTTTATTTTATTTGCATTAAAAAAAAAAATTCAAAGTATATAATAGGATTTTCTATGAAAAGAGGAAGTAATATAAATATCAAAAAGTTCAAATTTCTTTTGTCGTTGTAAACCTTGAATAAGAAGATAATGCTTGCATAATTAAATTCATTACATAATATTTTTAGATTTTTTTTTCTTCTAATTTATAATTATATACCATTTTCACAATTCTGACAATAATGGCTTAAATAAATGAAAGTAATGTCCTTTAATGATGAAAACGTGCTAGTATTTATTTTAAAAATATTTTTGATAACAATGTTCGAGTGTTTGAAATATACTTGTTTTTTATTTATTTTTTATTAAGTACTTAAATTAAGTGTAGAATTTATTTTATTTTCGTTTTATAAATCTGAAATGAGATTACTTAAAAAGGTTATAAGGGATTACAATTTACAGTTTATGTGCAATAATGCACATTTTTTGTGTTACAAGGACATACTACATAAATCGATCAAAAACTCATCATCGTTACCGACGTTACCATCAGTTCGAACTAATTTTTAAAAAAAGGTCACATACAAAAATAGTTCATATTTATTTGTTGTTTTTTTATCGATTTGAAAGAAAGCAGACATGATGAAATCATTTATCACTTTATAACTTTATGATTCACTTTTTAAAATAGAATCATTTTCACCTTTAACAGTGATTTGAAGATGTATCTATCTTAGGAAACCGATTAGGAACATTGGAAGACTTAGCTTTTTTCCAACAATATTCAATAGAAACAGTATACCAAGGACATTAGCATTTCTATTTTGTTTTGAAATTTTCCCAAGAGATGTTTTATTCACATAATAAAAGAATAAACTTGAAAAAAAAAAAATAGAAAAGAAATAACCTTTCATCTAAAATGAATTTCTAGTTCACATTTTATAAGATCCTTTTTCAATTTGAAGCTTAAGTATTATTCTCTATAGAACAGTATTTCATTCATTTTCAACCTATAAATGTCAAAAATTTCAATAAAATTACAGAAAAATTGAAGCGTTTCTCTTGGGGATTAGTTACATCATATTACTTTTGTGTGTTATTGTAAATAACAAAACACTTTCGTAATTCGAAGGTTGTAAATAATAGATAAATGATGAAAAGAAAAAATAATTTTACTAAAAACATATTTGATATTAAAGTTCAGAAAAAAAAAAAATATTTTCAGTATTTTTTTTCTTTTTATTAAAATAAATTTAAGAATTTAAAAATAATGAAAACTATTAAAAAAATATTGCATATTTTCTTCAAGTATTCTCCATTATTTTCAATGATGAAAAATGATTTTAAAATGACACCATATCATTTTATACGTATCATGAACTTATTTACTTTTTAAAAAAATTTACTCTTCACACACACTTATACTAACCTAGCTACATTTTAATACATATTAAATATTGACTTTTTATAAAATTTCTTTTTAGTTTTGTTTTAAGTTTTTTTAAAAACTAAAAATAAAAAATGAAAGATAAAACACAAAAATAAATTATAAAAGCACATCGATTTTATGAATTTTTAATTCCACATAATCACAAAGTTTATTTATATTTTACTTCAAGCATATACTTTTGGCGAAAATTTTCCAATACTACGAAAAAAAAAAAACATTATTTTATATTCTTTCTAAATTTTTTTTCTTTTAACTTGTGTAATAATTTAATTATTCTCTTTGAAAGGTCAACATGATGGTCATATTGGATGATGTGGACAAAGTAAATATTTAAAAAGAGATTTTATAAAACCGTAACAAAAAAAAAAACGCAAAGAAAGTTTTTTTTTTCACTTGTTAATGTAACATATTGCTTAAAATACATTTTTTTTTTTTTTATTATGGAAGATAAATTATTTAAAATTATTATTTTTATGAATTATTTCACGCCATATATGTAATTTACAGCTGCTTGGACAATAAATTAAAGCGAAAAAAAATATTTCCACAAAACATTTTTGAAAGTTTTTACTTTTATCGTTTATACAAAAGACATTTTCAGACTTTGATAGGACGTAGGCTTTATTTTTAAAATGATTTAGGTTCAATTTAAAAAAATAAAGATTATATATTCTTTTAATAAAATAAAAAATATGTATATTATATTATCCTTGAATATTTTGACAGAAATTATGCCATAAAAAAAAAAAAAACTTTTTGGAATACGTTAAATGACTCAAATATTATCTGTTTACTTCAATTTATAATCTTTTAAGTATCTGATTTAAAAAATTATTTAATAAAAATATTTTTTAAATGATTTATATAATATGCATTTTATAAATATTATAAATCGTTATAATGTAATATAAGAAATTCTTACGTATACTCCAGGACGGACATATTAAACGTAATTATAAATAATGTGGTAAAAAAATTATAATATTGAAGATTATAATTAATAATTAATTATCTTATAATTTTTTTAGTAAAAAAAAAATAACTTAATTCACACGCTCACGTCTCGAATACGCTCGTACGGTAAATGGAAAAAAAGCGTATGAGAATTTTTCATAATCAATCCAAGATGAATTTAAAAAGTTTTTCCTCGAAGGCAAAAATTATGGTTTTCAATAACTGAACAATTCAAAATGGAATTAATGAAAACGTAGAAATCGGTAAAAGAAAAATAAAATTTACATGGAAAGAGGATCTCAATTTTTTTTTTTCTGAAAAAAGAATATAATAGTAAAAAATAGCATGCTTTTCTTAAGTGATAAATTATATCATCTTACATTCATGTTTTTTTTCTAAATAATTTTTAATTTTTTAAAATTTGAACAAATTTTTCTTTATTTTCTTTTCCAAGAAATTCACCGAAAATTAAACCCTTTATTGATTAAATACAATCAATATGCACGAAATTTACCTGTGTTCTATACACGTGTTTAGAAAGCAAAAAAAATACATATATGTAGTTCAAATCATAAGAAAAAACCAACAAAGGATTATTATTTGACTTCTTACACGTGTTTTACTCGATATTTAGACAATTAAATATATTCTTTTGAAAACACAATAAAATATCTTATTGTATACGAGAATTCACATATTGAAAAACTACAAGTTTAAATAGAAAAGATCGTTATACTTTATCTGCTGTCTTTTTCCTTCCTATTTTAAACTCTATATTGTATTTGATACTTTAAAAATATCATTTGAATACTTTCAGTTTGTATTCATTATTTTTAAATTTTTATATAAAATATGAACAAAAGCAGAAAAAAAAAAAAAGGTATCAATGGTATTCACTTGTGTCGGACCCTTTTTAATTTCGTTTAGAACTTTTCCATTTGCGATAAGAAATTTAAATATGGTCTTTTATTTAATTTATTTTGAAAGCAAACAAGGTAATTATTATCTAAAAAATTAAAATTAAATAAAAAATAAAATAATTAATGATGGTATGTTATCTAAATTAAGATATTGAAGAGATATGTTACAAGGCATTTGAATATTTAAGAAATAAAAAAAAAAAATTAAACATATTAAATTCAATTTTGAAATAAAATTTAAATTTAAAACAGTTAATTTAGTTTTAAAGAAGTTCTGAATAAGTTGAAATGGACTTGAATTTTAAATTTTAAAAATTTATGAAGCTTCAAGAATTTTTTTTCATAAGCAATTACAAAAGATACATTTCGATAGAAATAGATATTGGATAATAAGAATATAAACCTTTAAAATTTTTTAAAAAGAATTAAATTTTCTTCTATAAAAACAAAAAACAAAAAATTCACAATCTAGATTTTCAGCTAGAAATTTTCTTTGAATCTATAAATTTGCTACTTTTAATCTTAACTTTTTTGTTGATTTCTCTTTTAATATGCTTGAAAAATAATAATTAAACTAAATTACAAAAACGGAAAAAGTATACAAGAAATAAAAAAGAACACGCATTTAAGTGTAAAACTCGCTACACTTACTTTGTGTGTCACATCATGCTTTTTCCTGGAAAATTCTTCTTTTTTTTTTCAACTACAAACTCCTCTGAAGGATATCTTTCTTCTTGACATCAAATTTTATAATAAAATTTTTACTTGAAAAAAAAGCTATTGTTTTAACATTTTTTTTTGACGCAATGACTTTTCATCAAATCCAATTTGACACACAGTATAAGCTCAAATTTTAGGAAAAACTTTAAAATAACGAAATAAAAAAAAATATATATATATATATACAAAGTACGCTATCATAGCTAAAATACTTTCCAATACAATTTACATAAAATAGTATAATATAAAGAAAAGGATATGCAATGATGTGTAAAAATGAAATACCTTTACTATAATAATAAAAATAATACATAATATTATATTGGAACATGTGAAGTCAATTTAATATGTATTTTAAATAAAACAAAAAAAAAAGCGAAATATTGAAGCGGAATAAAAAAAGATTCAAATATAAAATAATCGTTTATTAAAAGGTTTTAGACAAAAAAAAAAAAAGGATATTAAATTTGTTTTAAGCACTAGAGAAATTTTTGATACGTTCACTATGAAAGGAATAAATAGAGAATTTTCAATGAAAAAAAAAATGATACGTGTCATACCGATGAGACGTGATATAAAATTGAAAAGTTTCAGTCATGTGAAAACACATTTACATATTAATAAAATACAAAGACGAAATTCTTTATTTTTTCTACGTATTGTATCTCAAGACATTTATTTTTGAATGGTCTTTAGACATATTTAAGATTTCAACTACAAATTATTATTAATTTTCGGTTTGATTTTATGATTTTTTGTGTTTGCACGAATTCTTTAAAAAACATTAAAAGTTAATATACAATATGTACGTGACTCTTTCTATTTAATTTTATCGTTTCAAATTAAATTACTGTTATAACTTTTTAAAATATAAAAATTTGTTAAATTGCTTGTACTATGAAATTATCATATCAGACGAAATTTTCTGCCTCTTTTTTTTTTTTTCTCACATTTTGAATTTTGTATGTCTCGCCTTTTAATATAGCAATTATGAAATTTTTTTTTTTTTCGTCCTAAAAATGAGTGAAAATTATTTACACATGAAAACTTTTGAATTATGATTTTCTCAAATTTTTCATTAAAATTTTGTCTTTTTATTCATCATAACCACAAAAATTAAAATTTTAATACTCTAACAGACAAGAGGTTTATAAACTCAAAATTTATTAAACATTCTTGAACATGTATTAAAATTTATTAAATTAAATTTTTTTTTTTTTGGAATGCAAAAAAATTTTGAAAATTTAAATAAAATATTTTGTAGAAGAAATTTTCATTAAATGTTGTTTAGTATTAATTTTGATTCAATAAATAAGGAAATTTTGAAATAGGAAACTTTTCAATATATAGATTATGTATATTCAGTAAACAAAAAAAAAGTACTAGGAATTATAAATTTAAAATTTTACAATTAATTAATTAAAACTAGTGTAAGGTTCGCCTTATAATTTTTTATTATTTTAAAATTTACTAATTAAAAGAAATTAATATACTTGTTTTATTACAAAGAAATAAACACGTTTACATTAAGAAAATAATATAAGCTGCTAATGATGGTCTGATGATAACTACTCTCAGACTATCATTTTACAAAAAATGAAACTTATGATGAACGGTATGTTATGTACTTGCAAATAGTACATACGTACCGTACTCAGTATTATATATAATACATAGTACATAGAATAAAATATTGTTTATTGTGGAATTTTCTAGAAATTATAACAATTTAAATATGTTTTTGAGAATATAACATTTCATTTAATTTTCTCTTTTATGTTTAAGAAAAATGCCTACAGATCGGCCAACCTCACGAGGTAATCGCCCCGATTACATATCACTAATTGAAATTAATATGTGCATATGTTTCATACATTACAAAATATATAAAATATTTCTTAAAAATGTTAAATTTATCAAATCATATATAAGATCATTTGATTATTTTTTCCACAATAATTTAATTAAAATTTACATGATTTAATTTTTAGATTCTTTCCTTAAAACTTCATCTTTAATATTCCACACAAATCATATACAATGTTCATTTTAAATATTCCACAAAAATTATTATTATTATTTTTTTTTTTTTTTTTTTTTTTTCATTATATTATGGATACATGAAATTTCTTTTATTTATTACAGATACATAAAACTTTCTTTTATTTGTACATATATTCATATATGTTACATATACAATACATAATGTAAATACATAGTACATATGTTTTTTTTTTTTTTTTTTTTTGTTTTAATTGTTTTCTAGAAAATATATATTCTTTTTTTTTTCTTCTGTCAAAAATAAAATACTACTACGAATATATTCATAAGTATAACAAAATATTATTATTTAATTATTTATTTATTTATTTATTTTTTTTTTTTTTTTATTCATGTACCAAATCGATCTATTTCTTGATAGAATGGTTTCATATTACAGGGTGCACAAACACTTTTATACGGTTTACGGCTAAGTTGCAAACCTTCGATATCTTTGACGATGTATCTATCATTACTTAAAACTTTTTCCACCTCATATGGCCCTTTATATTTCGCAAATAATTTTTTATTTACCCCAGGCACATATGAAAAATTTTTCAACATAATATAATCGCCGACTTTATACTTTATAGGGTGTTTGTGACCTTTATCGTAATTTAACTTATTGTACGCTTGACATTTCTGAATATTCTGACAAGCTTGGTTTCTGATCGTGTTCAAATCTTCGCGCTTAATATCTGCCTGTTTCAAATATTCAAAGACTTTATCACAGAATTCTCCTTTCTGATTAATACCAAATAATAACATAGATGGAGAAAATCCTGTGCTTCGATTAACAGTATTATTTATAGAATATTCAACTTTTGCCAAATATCGATCCCAATCGGAAGTTGTTTCTGCATCACAAAATTTTGCAAGCATGGGGGTTAGTACTCTATTTACCCTTTCAACTTGACCATTACTTTGAGGACTCTGCGAAGCAATTTTCACATGTTTGACATTATTTGAACTAAGAAAATCTTTAAACTCTTCTGAGGTAAAACACGTACCTCGATCTGAAACAATTCGTGTAGGACGAGAATAAGTTTGAAAATATGATTCTAAACATGAAATAACCTCTTTAGTCTGAGTTGTTTTGACTGGATAAAGTCTCACAAATTTAGTAAAACCGTCAGTCACCAAAAATATATGTTGTTTCTTTGTCCTAGAATGAGAAAGAGGGCCGAAATGATCTATGTGAACAGTTTCGAAGGGAAGATTGCCTTTAGGGATACAATAAAGTTTTCCTTGCGTTTTTCCTGATTCAGGAGAAAAATAAATACATTTAAGACAAGTTTTAATGTATTCTTTTATTCGATTCTTCATATGAGGAAACCAATAAGTATGCAACAAGAATTCATAACACTTTTCAGCACCCATATGTCCCATTGCTTCATGGTGTGTTCGAATTACTTGTATAACCATGTGATTAGGTACATAAAATAAGATTTTATCATTGTATTTACGATAAATCAACCCATCAACCATTTCGTACGTTTTGCTTTCACTTTTTTCTAATTCTGAGGCAATCGCTATGATTTCAGGATCTTGTCGTTGAGCAGCAGCTAAAACAAACTCGAAGGATTCATCAACAACATATAAAATGTTAACTGCTCTGCTCAGGGCATCGGCATGAGACATTCTTTCACTTTTTCTGTGTTCCAATGTATATGTAAATTCTTGCATTTCCAAAGCCCATCTTGAAATTTTAGCATTGACAGTCTTTTTATTAAGTGTGAGCGATAACGCTTGACAATCTGTTACTATTTTAAACTGGATACCTATTAAATAGATTTTAAATCTTCTCAAAGCATACACGATTGCTAGAGCTTCGAGTTCAAAGCTATGAAGACGGCTTTCAGACTCTGTCGCGCGTTTTGAAAAATAGAATATTGGATGAAATTTCATATCTTTTTGTTTTTGCAGAAATATTGCACCAAATCCTACACTGCTGGCGTCGCAGTGCAGTTCTGTTTCGCCTTCAGGATTATAAATAGATAAAACAGGAGAATCGATCAATTTGGATTTCAAAAGCTCAAACGTTTTTAACTCTTGGGGACCAAAAACAAAAGGTACATCCTTACGAATTAAATCATAAAGTGATTTTGCAATCACGGCAAAATCCTTTATAAATTTACGAAAGTAAGATGAAAGACCAAGGAAACTATGAACGTCCTTTGTAGAGGATGGAATTGGAAATTGTTTTATTGCTTTTAAATGATCTTCACTAGGCCTAATTCCGTTTCCATTAATTTTGTAGCCAAGATACGTGATTTCCTCCATCAAAAAAGCACATTTATCTATTCTAAGTTCCAAAGAATTTTCACGTAATACATCACTAATTTCTTTCAAAGAACAAATATGGTCCTCAATGGTCTCTGTCGCAAGTAAAATGTCATCAAAAAAACATAGAACTTTACCAGATTGTATTAACTTGCCAAAAACGCGTTTCATAAATCGCTCAAAGATTGAGGGCGCATTTTTTAGGCCAAAGGGCATTCGCAAATATTCATATTGGCCCATGGGAGTTATAAACGAAGTGTATTTGACCGATTCGTCCGCTACTTTAACATGGTGAAAACCATTCTTTAAATCTAAAGTAGTGAAGAACTTTTTCTTTCTCAATCTATCTAAATGGTCCTCGATTAATGGTAAAGGATAGTTATCTCTGACAGTAACCTTGTTCAACTCACGATAGTCCACGCAAAGTCGAAGTTCACCATTCTTCTTCTTTACGAGAACTACAGGTGATGTGTACGGCGAGTTACTTTCACGAATAATACCTTTACTTATAAGGTCATCTAGAATTTTTTGCAAATAAACTTTATGACTAAACGGTAGCCTTCTTGGGCCACAATAAAAAGGATCATCTTTGGTCAATTTTATATGCATTTGAAAATCGTTAGAATTACCGGTTACTACATTTTTATCATAACACCAAGCTTGCCGAATAATATTTTCAATTTCCTTTTTAATCCGAAAAGGTAAATTTTCATTTATTTTTAAACTTAATTCAGTTAAATGAGAATTAGTACTTACGTTAATGTTTAAAATTTGATTGATGAAGTCATCGTCATTATTTTCAAAAATTCCTGGTGAATCAGCTGATCGATTTGGTACATGAATAGCATATGGTTCGTCATTTACAAATTGTTCCTCAATTAAATTTTTAAAGTTGCAATTTTTCTTTAAAACCATATTATTCTTTTGAATGAAATCGCGACCTAAAATTACAGAATGAAACATTGTATTATCTTTGACTACTAAAAGCTTTAAATTTATTAATGAATTTTCAAAATTTATTTTACTATCAATACATCCTATAACTACTAATGGACTACCATTAATTCCTGAATATGATTTATCTGTTGTTGAAGATGATACGATGAGATGAACAGGTACGTATTGCTGCTGTACAAAACTGACTGGGCTACCAGAATCTAGCAGGGTCATTAGTGTTGTACTGCATTCACTGTTGCTTTTGAAAAATTCATACTTTACCATACGTTCAAAATCGTTGCTATCAGCTGTTGTATTTAATGCTTCATTACAGTAATTTTGTAAATTATTTAAACTCAGAACGTTTTCAGTACAGGGTGTTTTATTCGCTTGGTTAATTTCTTTCTTTCTTTTAGGACAATATTTACTATAATGTCCAATTTCTTTACACTTAAAACATTTTATGTCGTTATTGATTGTTTTTTTTATGCTTTTTGCTTCTGACGAATCGGATTTTTTATTAAAAGATACATTTATATTAGAGTTCACTTTTAATTTTTCATATTTACGTATAGCAGATTTCAATTCGCTTATGCTATTAGCATTATGCAAAAGCATTTTATTCGTTTCAGTATCTTGAATACCGTTAATAATATAATGCATTAAATCTTCTTCATCGATAGCACCGGCTGATGCAATTTCTTGCATCGCAAGTACATACCGTTGAAAATTTTCTTCACGTCGTTTACGCCTATTTCTTAATTGATTGTGTAAATCTGCTTTAATAACATGCTTTTTAAATTCATTTTTTAATGCAAATTTTAGTTCATTCCACGTTTTTAAATTTACAGTTCTTAAAAATATCTTAGCAGTACCAGATACTAACCTTTTTCCAAAAATTAGTTTTGTCTTGTCATCAAACTGCATTGCCTCTGCTGATTCTTCAAAAAGCTCTAACCACCTCTCAACACAGAAGTTATCATCGCCGCTGAAACTTGGGACTGCATCCTCGATGTCTTTAAAACCGTAACTTGCTGACCTTGACGTGACCGCTGAATTTTCTAGATCAAATTCCATGATCTGCTTTTTTAATCTGGAAATTTCTTGCTTTTTGCTGACCAGTTCTCTCAATCGGTTGATTTCTTCATCAGGATTCTTGTCTTCAGCATTGTTGCTTTCTATTTCAGTTTCACGACCATCAAGATTCTCACCATTTTCTTCTTCCTCACTTTCACCATGTGCACCATCATTTTCTAGCTGGGGAATCAATTTAATTTTTTCCTCTTCAGAAAGATTTTGAACTGCTTCCTGAATACGAAGCTTCAAAACTGCCTTATTTCCAGAGGTTGTTAAATTTAATTTTTGTAGGGTACTTTTCAAGAGAATTAATGTCGCTCTATTCAAAAAAGTATCCCATGTACCATCAGCCATGTGGAAGCACAAATTTTACACGTGGGAAAATCACGAAAATTACAGAAAAACTTAATAATTCAATTTTCAGTTCTTTATTAATTATTAATTAATTATTTGTTAATAATTAATTTATTTTATATTAATTTCACAGTTCACACCACACCTGAGATTGTAAGGTTCGCCTTATAATTTTTTATTATTTTAAAATTTACTAATTAAAAGAAATTAATATACTTGTTTTATTACAAAGAAATAAACACGTTTACATTAAGAAAATAATATAAGCTGCTAATGATGGTCTGATGATAACTACTCTCAGACTATCATTTTACAAAAAATGAAACTTATGATGAACGGTATGTTATGTACTTGCAAATAGTACATACGTACCGTACTCAGTATTATATATAATACATAGTACATAGAATAAAATATTGTTTATTGTGGAATTTTCTAGAAATTATAACAATTTAAATATGTTTTTGAGAATATAACATTTCATTTAATTTTCTCTTTTATGTTTAAGAAAAATGCCTACACTAGTTTCTCACCTATTTTGACTTTTAGAATTTTATCAAAAGAACAATAATTATCTTTAACAACTAACGTTATAATTTCCACCCTTTTGTTTATATGCATAGATGTTATATGATTATATAAACTTTAAAACTTTCAGTATATGTATGTATATGTATATGTTGGTGTGGTAAATTATATAATTTTTTTTCTCTTTTTTCAATTACATAAATTAAAATTTTCATAAAATTACAGGTTGAAAGGGTAACATGTAAAGTCAGATAATTTTCGTATAACTGTATAATATCAATATTTTATCAGTTTCATTGAAATATACGTATTAAATGTGTCTTTTAATTAAAATATATATTTTTAATTTTCGGTATTTTTTTCTTGCTTTCATGGCAAATAAAATTTGAATTTTATGTAGGTACATATTTTGCTTCAAAAAAAAAAAAAAAAAAAAAAAAAAAATAGTTTCATATTTATTTCATCCAATTATCCTTTTTAATACATGAAAAAAACCTAAATTACATGGTATTCGATATTCTTCGATATAATTTCTTTTTAATTACATTAAATAATTGTTAATATCATAAAATACCAAACTTTATGACGAAAATTAAAATTTTTAATACGAAGTTATTTTTGTATTTTTTTTTTCAATTAATTTTACATTTCAATAATTTTGCAATTTTATAACTTTCTCTCGTTCTTAGTAACGAAAGCTTGTTTGTAAAATGAAGATATGCCATTTAGCCATTTACTTAGAAGTACTTAGTTCAATGAAGAATAACAAATATTGGAATTTGAATTTTAATTGAATCTACAAGAAATATTTTAAACGAAAAATAAAAAATATATTAAATTCTAAACAATTGTATTTCTATTGAATTTAATTTTAATTTTAGAAAAATCACTTGCTTGTTATTTGTATTTTCCATTTTTTTATGCGAAAAAAATTTGGGTAATTGGAATTCCAAACAACTTTTTGCAAAAAAAAAAAAAAAAAAAATCTTTTAAATCACAAACACCTTATATGTGATTAGAATTTCAAATGATCACAATTGTTATATGTTTGAATGCGTCAGTATATAGTATCGGGAAACAGGAGGCTTTATAAAAATAAAAAAAAATGAAAAAAGAAAAATTTTTTTTTTGTTTGTTTTTTTTTTTATGATACAATAGCTTATTGATTGAATACAAAACAGGATTCACAAACACACACAGATATCTCCTGTATTTAATTTTTTTAAAAAAAAGTAAATAAAAGAAAATAGAAAACTAAAGTATACCCAGGGTTATTCTAAGAGTTTTGAATTTATTAAAAATTTGAATGTGAAAATATTTTTTACAACGAAAAATAAGTTTTTTTTAAAAAAAAAAAAATTCAACATTTTTTCCTCAGTGGACAGCTTTTCAAAACTATGAACACAATAAACATTTTTCGATAAACATATCCCATATTTTATTCCAGTCAAAATATAAAATAAATTTTCACACGTAAACAAAAACAACGTTTTTTTTTTTTTTTCAATTCCTGTCACATGTCAAATAACAGAAAATTCACTCCTACAAATCCTATACACAATAGTAGGTATAATAAATGACCTTGTTTGAAAGAAAGTCTAATACATACAATATAGTATTCTATATGAAAAAATGGTCTAATATTTGTTTTTGTTGTTTTACTGGAATGATTTTTTTTTTCTAATACGCGACTTATTGAATAATAAAAAACAAAAATAGTCTGTTTTTTGTATTCAAATTTATTAGCAAATCATATTCTGTTTTTATTATTTTTTTTTGTAATGAATATCGTAAATTTGATTTTTCAACAAAAATAAATTTTCATGTTAACAAGACACACTGATAAAGTCAAATTTGACATGTATGTATGTCATAAAATCTCTTAAAAGTTTCATTTAAAAAAAAAACCAATTTAAAATGAAAATAGAATATAATCATGTGCTTGGATGTAGTGGGTTGCATTAGAAATCTTTAGTACTATTAATTAATTAAGAAAATTGGATTTGCAAAAAACTCTTTGAGAAAAAACAAACACATATGATTATTTATTTTTTTTTTGTTTTCAAATTTATAAACATGAACCACAAAAATTTATACAAAATTAAATTATGAGAAAAAAGTGTAGGAAAAGTGTAGGAAGGAGAAAATGTTATAAAAGTTCATTCATGTATTAAGTTTTTCATTAAAAAAAAAATTTTCACAATGAAAAGTTTTAAATTTAAATAAAAAATGCATAAGAATAAAAATTGAAATACAAAAAAAAAGAAAAAAAAAAATAAAATGAATAAAAATAAATTCCATAACCTACCTCACATTATAAAAGGATATTTGTGTGGTGCATATAGCATGCATAAATTTTGTTATTGTGTAGCTCTTATGTTAGTATGTTTTTAAAATTAAAAAGTTTTTCCATAAAATAAAAGGAAAAAAATTAATACATATATACATAATTTAAAATCCTTGAGGATATAATAATATATTCTTGAAAAAAATCTAATATCATTTTAAAGAATCACATTTCAAGTATACAAATGTAATGCTTATGTAAACCAATCTTATATCATTCATATAATATACTTACACACTGTGTATTTTGTAATAGTAATTCTCATCGTTTAAAATATAAATTATAATTCAAGATGAATAACAATAAATTTTTCATTCAGATAAAATGAATTTTTCTAAGTACAATATATTTATGTATATGTGCATTATGTATTATTGTTAGTAAATATTAAAAAAAAACAAACTGAAATATCTAGATATTTTTATTGTATAAACATTTTATACTTTGTTAAGTAGAAGATTTATTTTTTTTTCCATTATTATTTTCAGTTTATTTCTTATAATTTTTCATTTTAATGAGTATAAAGCTTTTTAACTTGTTAACAAAATTAATTTGAATAAATTTATAAAAAAAAATAAATAAAGATTTTCTATTAGGAAAATTTCAGTCGAATTAATTTTATTTATTCTTTAATTTGAAGATTTAACAAAACAAAAACAAAACTTTATATTTTATTAATGTTTCCTGCAAAAATCTAAAAAAACAAATTGTATTATTTCATTATTGTAAGAATTTTAAGAATTTAATTCAATATTTCTTAAGTATATCATACATACATTTTCGGTTCGTACAATTTTCTAGTTTTGAAATCAGAAGGTCAAACATTATCATTTTTCATTATAAACTCAAATATTTTTTTTTATTTTTGACTAATTTTCGAGAAAAATACAAAGTCTAACTTTTTTGCTATTTAGGGTTAAAAAAGTGAAAAATTTAAAACATTTTAAATGTATTTTTGGTTTTTTAGATTTCAATCTAAAACCTTTGACACATTACAGAGATAAATTTTGGTTTAAACTTGTATAATTTTGTCTGTTATTTTCATGATTAACGACATTCAAAATTCACTTCACTTAAATTTAAGTTAACTTGTTTGTCTAGTCGTTTGTGTCAATTAAATTATTTTATTTTATTTTTTTTTTCAATGTGTCAAGCCTTAAAATAATCTAGTATACGTCATCTGTAATATGTCGAAGGTATTATACCTACATAATTAATCAGTTTGAAAGTAGCCATGACCTATAAAAAAAAATTATAATAAATTTTTTCGGGTGTTTACACTCTAATCTTGTTAGTTTAAAAAATATTTTGTTAGAAAACGATGTTTTTTGAAGTCTAAAATTATTATCACTTTTAATATTAAATCGTTTATAATTAAAAAAATCTTTAAAATGATAATAAATAAAGTTGAAAGTATTTAATTTTGAAAAATAACTCATAACACTTCAAAAAATTATCCCAATTTAACACTTTTTTAGTTGAATTTTATTTGAAAGTTTTATCTTTTTCAAAAGTAATAAATTTTTAAATAATTGTGAATTTATAATTGAAATAAATTTGAATTACTTAAAAATTTTACAAAATTCTAAAATTGTTAATTTACTTTAAATAGATGTACAAAAATTCATAAGATAAAATTTATTAGCATTAAATTTTTAGTTGTAATTTTAAAACTTTTAAATTTCTGTTAAAAAAAAAAATAAAAAATAAAATAAAATAGAATTAATCATGCATTCATAAAAAGTAATGAAATTACGCTTCATTACTTTTTTTTTTTTTGTTGAATCCAAAAACAATAAACTTATGATAATTTTGTGTTTATGTTAATTAAAAACCATTTAAAAATTTTGTACGTCATAAATACATAAAATAATGATTAAGTACGGAAAATTATTTAAAATACAAAATAAAAACAATAAATTAAAAATTTAATGGATTCCATTTTCATAAATGTAAATAATAATTGTTTTCATTTTTCCAATGTTTTATCTTTCCAAACAATATATGTATTTTTCAGAATTTCTGTATAATCGTATTTTAATACGATTGTGATGAATATTTTTGATTAAATTCTTATTGTTCTTTAAACAAGTAGAACACCGGATAATTTAAAAATTTATTTAAAATGATAAATACGTCTCTTAATTTTCATAATTTTGCATAATTATTATTTATAGCTGTAAATATTTTAAATTTTTACGACTATTTTAGTTAAAAAATACTCTTAAGTTTATTCTTATGGAAAAAAAAAATATTTCACCATGAATTTATTAACAAAACAATAAAACAAAATTACACAAGAAAATGTATTTTTAATGTTAATTTGTTGAAGAATTTTGATAAATTTGCAAAATTAGTTAAAAATTAAAATATGCATAATTTTTTTTTTATTATATTTTTCTTCTTCTTATGCGTGAATAAATAAAAATTGTGTTTGCAATTTATAAAGAAAAGAAAATGATAAAAGAAGGAGCTGATTATGAATTGTTTTGTAGGACTTTCAAATATAGAAATAAAAAAATATGTATGGCGTATAAATTTGTAATTTAATAAAGGTAAATTTTCTTTTCTTTTACTGTGATCTATGACGTAAAAACTCAATTTACCAAAAAACCTGAAAGATTGATTTTTGTATTCTTATAAAAATAATTCGTTTTTTACTTTTTTCAATTTAGATATTATTCTCAAAAAAAAGGAATACACATCATTTTTGAAAGGACTTTTTTTCCCAAAACCAAATCACGTAGAAGAATTTTCTTTCTTGTTATACCTAACTCTTTATGATCTCCTAATTTCACATCAAAATTATACATAGAATTTATCTTTTTTGATCATATATCTATTTGGTGTTGTGTTTTACTTAAATTTCTTTTTTTTTTTCTAATCTTTTCCGTTCAATATTTTCTTCCAATAAATTTTACCAAACTTTGAATCTTAGATTTCTTAAATACGTCTAACGCTATACGGTAATTTTAAAGTTGTGATTTGAGGGTATTTTTAAACCTTTAATGTATGGAGATTCATATCATCATACATACCGAAAAAAAATTGTAACTTTAACTTCTTTAACAATTTAAATGTGCATATTAATATAAAAATGATTTTCTAACAGTAAAAATTTATTGTTCAAAAAATGTGTTAAAGTGAATTCTTTAAAATGAATTTAATTATTATCCTATACGTACAGTTAGTATGTATAAACAAGTATTCTTTTTCATTACAATCAACAATCAAATGAATTTTTGTACAAGAATGTTCATTCTGCGCAGATAAAATTCATCGAAAAGCTTTATTCATTCATAAATTTCAAAATTTCAGTGAATGAACACACAGTGGAAAAAAATAATCCATTCTTTCAATTTCATCCTTAAAGAAATATTTTGTTATTCAGTAATCAGTTTATTCTCGAGATTTGCATCGATATGTTGTGAAATCGAAATAGCGGGAAAATTGTAAAAGATAAAAATATTAAATGAAAATATTTCGGTTATTTTTGAAAAATAAAATTTCTGTGAGTGAATATTTAAAAATATTTTGTTAGTTTGTCGACGGTGTGAAAAATATTAAAAATTAAAAAAAAAATAAATAAAATAAAAAATAATAATAATGAAGTTTTTAATATGTGATATTGAATTAAGATATTTAATAAATATCGTAGATCGATTATTTTAAGAGAGGAAATTGTAAATCAAAAAAAAAAAATATATATATATCAAAGTATTCAAATAATAAGCAGAAAAATAGTGTAAAGATATTTTAGAGTTTTGAACACATTAAAAACAAAATTGAATACAAGAAAACTGATGACGAAAAATTAAACAAACAAAAAAAAAGTTAAAATCTCATTTTGAATATTTTTAGGAATTTGAATAAAAAAAAATTATAAAAAATGACTACTTTTGAACCAGATAATTTTTCATTAATTTTAAATGTAACAGAATTTCCAGAAATAGAACAAATTACACATACATTAACATCATCATTATTAACAACATCACCTTCTACAACAACTTCAACAACATGGTTACATAATGGAAGAATTCAAATTCCTTTTTACACAATAATACTTATGTTAGCTATTGTTGGAAATATGCTTGTTATATCAACACTTGTACAAAATCGTCGAATGCGTACAATTACAAATCTTTTCCTTTTAAATTTAGCTGTTTCTGATATTCTTTTAGGTGTACTTTGTATGCCATTTACATTAATTGGAACACTTTTAAGAGATTTTGTATTTGGTGAATTTCTATGTAAATTATTACCATTTTTACAAGGTAAGTTAATAAATTATTTATTTATTTAAATATTATTTATTTACATATTTTTATTTTTCATATACAACTTATTTAGATCAAAATAATTTATAATCATGAGAAAAAAATCATTCAAAAGATTTAAAAATTTCTGATTTCAAATTTACCATAAATCCTTAAACATAAATATTCGAAAATTTATTTTGCCATTTTTTAATAAAGTTAAAATATTTTCTATAAATTTTTTCACATTATTTTATGTCCTTTTTTTCCCATTCATCCATAAATCTAAAAAAAAACTTAGCGAATAATAATAATTCATGTAATAAGATTGTGAATTTAAGTATAAAATTTGGAAATAAAATGAGAAAAACGATTAAAGAAAAACAAACAAAGAAACAAGTCGGACAGTTTTATAAATTTCAAAATATGTGTTATTGTAATTTGTTTATCGAGAAATAAATAAACATTTACAGGGAATGTTTTTTTTCCAAGGTTAAAATAAGTTGGAAATCAATTTGATTGAATTCCTTATTTATTTTCCAAAACAATTATCAAGAATATAGAAAATTTAAACAAAAAAATATATTTGCAAAAATGTACATTTATACAATATTGTTCAACATCTTGTATGCAGAATGTAATTATAAAGATATGTATACTGATTTAGGTTCCAATTACACAATAATTTCAAGGATCTTAAAGGAATCATAAAATACGATAAATTTTAATTAAATTCACAGAATAATTAACTTGTAAAGCTCAAAATGTAGAGAGAAAAAAAATTCGAGTATATACATTTGACATTGATAACCGTGGAAACATTCCTTAGAAAACGACGTATATTTTTCTAAGAAATTATTGAACGTAATAATAAATTATTAAAAGCCTTTTATTCTGATTTTTTTATAAGATGAACTGACAAAACTATTTAATAGAAATTAGAAATAAAAAAAATAATAAATAGTAAGAAATGATAATAGAAAATAGATTAAACTATTCCAAAAACTTTATCAAGTATCTGTAATTAATTTATAAAAGTTACTCTCTAGTGATTTACTACATAGAACAACAAAACAAATACTTTAATTAGATGTGAATTGTTTTTTTTTCTCTTTTGATCAAATTATGATATTATTAATTATAGTAATTCAATAAAGTATTTTTTTTTTATTAAATATATTCTTTAAATGAGAGAATTTGTTACTTGAATTTAACAATAAAAATTCACTTAATTATCATTATTGATTAATGTCAATACAATAATTCAAATAACATTAAGTGTTTTTGAATATCAAACAATTATTCGATTATTCAAAAATTGTTTACTTTGTTGTAAAGTGACTTCAAAAATTATAATTGGATAAATCACAATTTCAAAATTCAGAATACAGGTTTTTGAAATTCGAAATACCCCTTTTCTTTTTGTAAAATTTGATAATGAAAATACATTTCACAAAGGGTTTTATTTTTACAAAAGAATTTTGCAGATGAAAAAATTTTCAAGAATCTTCAATTAACTGACAGCCAGACACAATTAAACTGATTTTTTATATAATTAATTTTTTTTTATATATTTATATTTCTCTCGTTCACAATTTAATTAATTAGGAATATTAAACAAAACAAAGATTAATTATTCATTTTTTATTTAAACTGAAAATATATCTCACTCAAATGAAAATATATTCTGCACTGCACATACCCCTACCACCGACCACTCTGTGTATATTACACACTTATAGAATAATGAACAAAAGATAAAACAAAAAATATTTTTTAATATAGACAAAGGACTAATTGTGTCAAGTCAAATGACATTTTAATTATAGTCTCTTTAAAAAGCATTTCAAAAATTAATCAAAAAATAAAAACAACAGATTTTCACATTGAAAAATCTCATTCATAAATTTTTTTTAAAAAGCGCGAAAAATCGTTATAAAATTTAAAATACTTTAAAAAAAATTGTTCAGAAAAATTAAATGAGGAACAATTTATGTATGTTGTTTTCTCAGGATAAAGTAAACATTTTAAATCATGTGTATTTTATTTTATTTATTTACTTAGAGCATATAACTTCGAAAAAGTTACTTGATTGACCTACATACATATATGTACATATGTAGTAGAAAAAAAAAAGTTAAATAAAAAATAAAATGGATTAATGAAGTTGTATTGCTCAAAAGGAAGTAAGAAAATGATAAAAAAAAAAATAAATAACAGGAGAATACTTTTTTTCCAAAATAAATTAGGTTAAAGAAACTATTTTATTTTTGAAATTTCTGAAATTTGACACGTAAAAGTTATAACGTAATATTTAATCTCTGATAAATATCACAATGGAAAAAGTTATATTTACAAAAAAAAAAATGTATCTTTTTTTTTAAGGATTTTTATTACTACATATGTAGTAGCTCTCTTTATTTACAATTTTTTCTTTTGTAATTTTAAAATTTTATTCTGTTGAAATCACTGAACTGCGAAAAGATAAATTTGTAAATAGAAAATCGTTTATTATTGTGTATTTATTTATTTTATTTTTTTGTGAAAAAGGATAATTCAAAAACTTGCTGATTGTAAAAAACTAATTTAATATATATCAAAAAATAAAGATTTTTTAAAAAATAAAATCACGTTCGTTTTGTAGAAAAACCTCTCTAAAATTTAAGACAAAGCTTTTATATTCATTTTAAGGATTTAGTTTAGTAGAGAGGATACTTCTACCCTTTAAAGTGGTACAAATTACCGTAATCTATAATAAATACAAAAAAAAAAATTTTCAAATAAAATTCTTATAAAAATTCGAAGTATTCTAACCTTTCAGATTTAATAAAATGTATTACAAGCACTCCGGGAAAAAAAGATCATGAAAGAAAATCTCTTTTCATTTCTAAATTTCAAATAAACAAAATAAAAGATATAATAAAATTGATAAAATAATGTACTTTTATTATTCTCTCGTGCAAAATTCCTTTTTTATATATAATTTTTTTATTCCATTATAGTTCTTGTATAATTTTTTTCTCTCATTAAAAAAGTCTTCAGTATTAATGTATACCTCATAGTGATTATGTAAAGCTTGATTATGTTTAACAGAAGTTTAAAAAAAAAAATTGCCCCTCTCTTTTTTTCTTGAAAAGGAACGTCATACACGGATCCTAAATTTCATTCTGGTTTGTCAAAAAACTTTTTGTGAGCTTTTCATAAATTTTGAGAATATTTTTTCAAAGTTCGAAAATTCGAAAATGATTCTATGAATTTCATAGTAAATGTTTTTTTTTTTTAATTTCAAAATATATTTTTCTATTAGTTTCGAAAAAATTATTTTTCAAAAAATTCTGAAAATTTTTGTTTTATAATTTCTTACACAGGTCAAATTTTCTTCCCGAAATTTCTAAGGAAAGTTCAACTATTTAGAAAATAATTTCACTACTTCATTTCGTTAACACAAAAATAAAAAAAAAATATAAAGATTATCCTTCAAATGTTTGTCATGTAAACGAAAAGTACATATTTTCATAAACGAATGCTACTAATCAACAATTTTATTACGAAAAGTTTTTATCAATATATTATATTTTTTGTTACTTAAAATACGTTTTTATATTTAACTTCTGCATGTTATGCATACAAATTTGACAGTTTTTTATAAACAAAGTTTTTCTATTAAAAATAATAAATAAATAAATAAGAAATGTGTCATCAAAGTATAAAAAATCGAAAAGAAAGAATCTTTAAAATTTTCAATTTCCAGAATCATCCTTTTTAAAATACAGTTTGATAATGAAAGAGGAAAACTTACAATGTTTTCTTTTTTTGCAAAAATTATAATACTTTTTATGTTTATTATTCGAATATACAATGTAGGACTCATTTTTAAATTCAACATGTTCATATTAGTAGTCCACACGAAGAATCCCACTTAGTTAATGGGTGGTTTATTGGTGTGATATTTAGATGTGTTCTCGAAGAACAAAAACGAAAAAAATGATGTCAAAACAAAGTATCGATGTTTTATTCAACCAGTTGTGAAAAATTAGGTGAGTACACAGTGAAGTAATGATTATTGAAACATCGAAATGAGATTTAGTGGATGTATACAACATGTTGAACATTGAAACAAGTCTGGATTTCGAAAAAATTTATTCAATAAATTTAAAAAGCAAACATTTGTCAAAAATAATAAACAAATTTCTTAAAAGCGCCTATTACAGTCAAATTTCTAATATAATTTAAATTTATGTCATGAATTTAAAGAGTTAATAGTAAAATTGACTTTAAAATTTAATAAGTCTAACAGAAAAAGCTCTTGTCATTTTCATTTACTAATCAACAATTAAATCATACAATTTAATTAATTACACTTAATCATATAGCTTAGCATTATCCATGTTGAACATAAAAACAATAACTATACAAATTCTGATGAAGTGCATGAATTTTTAAAAGCTGCCATCACATGAATATCTTATTTCAGGCATAAATGATGTGTTGTGTATATATTTCACTCTTTTATTTTTATTACAAAAGCCAATTATAATTTATTTTTATTAAATTCAAAAAATAGTACATTGTAATTTTTTTTACTTGACGTCTGGAAGAGTTTTGTTCAAATTTTATGCTTTTTTTTATTCAAAAATATTCATACGCATAATATGTAATATCTAATATTATATTTTATATCACTAGATACATTACACAAAATTATGTAAGTATATACATAATATGTATGTTATTCCTTCAAAAAAATTGAATCAACAATCAAATTAAATGAGACTTTATTTTATTCAAATACTTCTTAGAGAAATTTTTTGGAAATGTGGTATAATAGAAAATGTTTTGTATTTAGTTAAATATCTATGTGATATTTTTTTAAAAAGAGAATTCATGAACTAAATCAGAAATGTTCAGATTTTAATTTACATCAAAGAGGTATTCAAATTTTACATGAAGTATGTATACATAGTGTATGCTTTGATAACATGTACATACCTATTGTATAATTTTCTCTTTTTAGACACACAATGCAAAATAATTTACATTTTAAGATATTATTTAATTATGCCATTTAAAATGCATGAAATTCTTTAGAATAATAAGAAATATTATCTTTTACTTACATTACATATAACATTAAGTAAAAATATTTGAGATATTTTTCATTGAAATTCTAAAATTGACACAATTAATTAGTATACAAGAATAAACAGATATATTTTACTTTATAAACATTTTCAATGAATTTTTTTAAAATAGAATAAATTTGGTATTTTCAGCTGTAGGCATTTTAAGAACACAAAAAAAAATCAATTTTGATCCTTATTCAATAATATTAAATAACTAGTTCCTTGGTGACTTCATGAAATGTATTTGACAGTTTAATTTAATATTTCCTTCTTTTTTTTTAAATTTTAATCTTTGTTCCTTGAATACGAAAACACAAGAATTTTTTTTCAAGGATTCTTAGAAGTAGATTTTATAAAAATTTTATTGGAAAAAATGTATTCCGGAACTTTTTTTCGTTAAGAAAAAAATAACACAAGTAACGATTTTATTTATTTTTTTTTTTCAATATGATGATGCTATAGAATTTCAGAAGAATCCATCAGATATAAAATTCGTACAATAAAAAAGAGCCTACATATAAAAATTTTGAAATAAAATTAATAAAGGATTTTTTTTAAATTAATTTTAAAAATAACGTGGACAGTGTAGGTAGTAGAAAACTGAGTGCTGAAAAGAAAATACCCGACAAATTTTCAAAATTAAAAATTCAAAATATTCTCTAGATAAAAAAAATGTTCAATTATCCTTCAGCTTCATGTTCAATTCAGTTTAATATACTTGTACGTTCATTTTTATATTTTTTGGAGAAATAAATTAAAAGGATATAAAAAATACTGCAAAATCAGCAACTAATAAATCTTTCAAGTGAAATAAACTCAAATTTATGTATGTATGTTATTTTTTCTTTTTCATTCTTCCATTGTATACACGTTCTAAATAATTGAATAAACTTCCTTTTCTGTATGTAAATATAAATACAATAAGAATAAATTTATACACACTCTCTTTAATATAAAAATTTTCATAAAAATAACAAATAAGAAGAAAATAAAGCAAGTTGTTTTTTCTTGCGGAAGTTTATTTTTGTCCTTTAAAAAATTTAATAAATAAAAAAAATCAATAAGGAAATTAAAATTTCAATCTTTACAAGAAAAAAAAAAGGCAAAATTGTTTGCTGATAGATTATCATGGCATTTGAAATCCATAAAAAAAAATTATATTTAAAAAAAAAAAAAAAATTTGATAAATTATTCCCATAAAATTTTATCATTAAAAATATAAAATATGAATTAGAAGTCGAAGGGTAACAACCCGTGTAATTTGATTTTTTGTTATTTAAAAAAGCTAATAATATTAGGGTTTCGAAAATTTTAAGGATAACAAGGTTATATGATATTTTTTGTAAAGGAAAACATACATCATATGCCCAATTTAAAAAAAAAAAATAAACCTTTAAAAATAGCTTTGTTGAAAATTTCCAGAAATAATTAAAATATAAGCTTCTCGGTTAGTAGTTTTGTTTTTTTTTTTTTTTAAATAGAAGGTATTTAATTTCGCTCTCAATATCATAATTTTTTTATGAAAAATTAAAGTTAGACTTTCGAAATTTAAAAATAATGAAGAACAAAATTTTTAAAAGGACAATAAAAATTCCTAATCAAAAATTACAATCGAAAAAAAAAATCTAAAGACGCTTTTTCTTTTTCCTCACATGGATGAAAGAGAACATTAAAAAAATTTTATCTAAACATAAAAATACATAAATTATTTTTTCTGATAATATATATAAAATATAAAAAAAGATACAGACACAGATATAGACACAATAGTGATTTGATAATTATAAATCATACAACTGGAAAAATAAAATTAAAATTTGCAAAAAAAAAAATGAACTAATATAAATTTATAAACTCAAGGATTGTATCATGTCATGTGTATGCCTAATTATTATTATTTCACATTATATTTTTCTCTACACAAAAATTCCAAATTAATGGAACGATACACTTCAGTGCTTTAGAGAACGTTTTTAGGAATTAGAATTGGTGTATAGTGTGT
Source organism: Bombylius discolor (assembly GCA_939192795.1). NCBI lineage: Eukaryota > Metazoa > Arthropoda > Insecta > Diptera > Bombyliidae > Bombylius > Bombylius discolor. The sequence goes on along the minus strand of OW584240.1, from coordinate 48,097,896 downwards.
TGAACAATACATGTGTTTTCGAATAAATTAAATACATGTGATTTTTTTTGTTTGCTGCGAGAATAATGGATTTTCATTTTGAATAACATTGAGATTAAAATTTTTTATATGATTTATTTAATGATGATTTATATTAGAACGTATTTAAATTTAAAAAGACAATAAAAAGCTCAAACACATGGACTTTCTAATGGTATCTATTTTTATTTTTGATTTTATCCTTCTATTTTTTTTTCTTTCTATTGTTCTTGAAGAGGCATTCATCTGCTTTTATTTTTGCTGTTAAAAAAGGGTATTTCAAAAACACTTAAATGAAATTTTTTCTTCTAAAGATAAAATAAACATCTTAAATTTTATAAACCCTTGATGATTGAGGACACTTCAAGATTTATTGATTCCGAACATGATTCCTTTTAAGGTACATATTTGAGAAAAATTCATTAGACCGTTAAATTTATTTTTTTTTTAGTATTTTTTTATTTTTCATTTTTTTTTTTTTTTTAAATTTCAATTGAAGTTAAGGACGAAAAACTTACGCATAAAACTGACTATATTAGTAATAAAAAAAAGAGATCCTTTAAGAAATTTAACGAAAATTGAAAATCACATTTTTTATCATTGTGTACTTAAATCTATCAAAACTTATTATTATCTTGTCACAGATGGTTTTTGTTTGCAATTTAAATCAAATGTTCCTTTTTATTACGTGGTTTTCATTATTATCCTTAATAAATACGTTTTTTTTTTTTTGTTCTTTTGTTTTGTTAACGCGCATAAAATAATATATGAATCGATAGAAACACTTTCCACGCGTTTGTTTTTTTTCTTCATATTATGCTTGACATTTAAAAGAGAATGAAAAAAACCCCTTTTTATACCCCTTTGATAATTGTATAAATGATAATACATAAATATAAAATGCGTAACAGGATACTAATGAAAAAAAAATACCATGCCATTAAAAAATAATTTATTTTTTCAATAATTAAAATATCTAAAAGCTTTTTTATAGTCTTCAATATTTAAATTTAATTTATGATTTTTTCCATATTGAATTTTCCCATTCAACATAATACTGAACTATTGAAACTGTTAATTAAATCAAATATCATCATGATGTGCACTTGTAAAAGTTTATTGCAAATTTAAAATATTTTTTAAACTCAATTTAGAAAATTATCGCATAAATTTAACTTAAAATTGCACTTAAAATGGTTGTAGGTTTGCATTTAAAAAAAAAAAAAAAAACAGGTCATATTATTTACCATCAATTAAATTTTAAATCAATATATGATTTGTTTTCGAATCTGTTGAGTATATGATGAATGAATGAATATTTGAATCTGTTATTTCGAATTTATTTTAAACTTAAGGATATAAGATAACGAGAAAATACAAATGCAATAATATGACTTCGTAAATTTGTATTTTTGAACAAACAAAAAAATAAGAAATAAATTGATGTTGATTTTAAGTCAAAATTAAGTCTTTTCTTTTTGATTACTTACAAATTTTTTTATTGTTTTAATTAAGATTCTTTCAAATAAAACATCAAAATTTCAAAAACAATTCTAATATTTGAGAAAATAAGATATTTATTTAAATTTCTATTGTCACAATAATTTAATAGTAAAAGGCATGAAAATGTCGAATTTCTTCTGTACATCATGAATTTTCTTTTCCACACTTTTTTTTTTTTATTTGTTATAAATTAAATTAAATATGTGAGAACAGAATTGGTAATTTTTTCAGGTTTAAACCATTTTCGAAAGAGAAGGTCAAAAATACAATACAAAAAAAAAATTCACAAGTATTTTTCTTCCGAAAAGAAAAACAAATAAAACATCAACTTTTCTATTGTTTAATAAATTTATTTCATCTGTTTTTTTTTTTTCTTACTTGTATATAATTTCAGCATCATCAGTAGCTGTATCCTCATGGACATTAGTTGCGATATCTTGTGAACGATATTATGCTATATGTCATCCATTAAGATCAAGATCATGGCAAACATTACGTCATGCATACAAAATAATTGCAATAATTTGGATTAGTAGTTTAGTTTGTATGTCACCAATAGCTGTTCTAAGTCGTTTAATACCAACAAGTCAGGGTAAAAATTTTCAAATATAAAAATAAAATAAATAAATTTTAAGGTATTTTATTTTTTTCTTGATTATTATTTTTCAGGTTTAAGAAAATGCCGAGAACAATGGCCAGAAGATTCATATTATGAACGTTTATATAATTTATTTTTAGATTTAATACTTTTAGTATTTCCATTAATGGTACTTTGTGTTGCATATTTTTTGATAACACGTACATTATGGAAAGGTATAAGTACTGAGAAAATATCAAAAACTGAAAAAAATTCTTACAACATAAGTATGATGACATCATTGAAGCAATTACAAGAGGATAATGATTCAAGACAATTTGGTAAAAAGATTTTTTTCTTGTTTATCTGAAATTTCTTGAAAATAATTTTTACCAATCAATAAAAAATTCATATAGAAAAGTTTTTTTTTGTTTTTAATGAGAAAAAATACTCGATTCACATTCATAAATTCTAACAAAGAAATACCATAAAAAGTGAATTAATTAAAAAATAATTATAATTGTTTTTCTATAAAATTAATTTTTATGCTTATTCTGAATATTTTATTTTCTAGTGAAACCCACTACACTTTATTTGAAAAAATATTTATTGTTTATTTCAACAAACAAAATTGAAATATTAGAAATTCAAACAACAATGATACCCATTAGCTATTTGTTTTTTTTTTTTTTCAAGTTTACGAAGGTGGGTGTTAAATGATGTTTTATAAAAGTTTCACAATCCTTCTGCTTTGTTTGTTTAAAGCTTCCACACTCTGAATAAAAAAAGAAAATTTTAAAAATCTAAAGAATTAATAAGGTTAACATTTTTCTATTTTCTGAAATATGTTAAAAGCTTTTTGTGTTAGAATTTAAAGAATTTTTTTTAAGTTTATTTAAATACACGTTTTAATTAATTTTTTTTTTTTTTTTTCGTAATTTAAATTTCGTAATGATTAACTGTCTTTTTTGTTTACTTTTATATTATTTTATTGAAAAATAGAAATTTTAGAATTTTTAAAACAGATTCTAATAAAATTATTTCCTTAAAAAATGTCTACAAAATACACAAGTATACATATATTCAGTATAACAGGTAGAAGATACAGAGTAAAAACTTAAAAACGTTTCTTTTAAGGCATACATATTTGAAATTTGAAAATTCTTTGTTAAACTTACTACAATATATACCTGTGTAAAATAACTGTACAATTTAATTTTCAAAACTATTTAATTCGTTCCATAACAATGAACATTAATTATTTCAGTTAAAAATTCCTAAAGAATTCACATGAAATTAGAAAATATTTGTAAAAGAAACAATTTTCTGTGATATAATTAAAAATTCTTTTAAATTATCTACTTACTTGGAAAAAAAATTATTGAAGATTTCGTAAAAAAAGAGAATTTTTTTTTTTAAAAAAACATGTAAGAAGACAAGAATGTGTTTGAACTCGTGGGAAATTAAAAAATACCTAATTATTCTTTTTTATAAAAACGGGCAATTTATTTTCATAATACAATTCTTTCATCGTTAAAATAATACAGTTTAAAAATTACTAGAAATTTTCATGCTCAATAAATATACAAAAGGTGGAAAGGATAAGTCAATTTAAAGTGAAATCAGTAAAAATTTTTCGTTATTGAAAATGTGTTTCCAGATTCAAAAATATTATATTTTATGGAATTTTCTTTTTGAAAAGTAAAAACAATATAATTTAACAAAATAACAATTGTCTGGGGGCGTAAAAAGACATAAAATAATTTTCTGGTACAATATATGTATGTACTTGTAGGCCTTTCATGTTCATGTTTAGATTTTACAAAGGCCTAAGTATCTAAATTGTGAAAGATATGTTTTACCATATGTTAAATATGTGATAAATCCTTATGATGACACGTTTTTAAAGCAAAACAAAAAAAGAAAAAGGAAAATACATTGAATAAATTCCAACCTAAGAAGTAGAATCAGAGGAGAACACAACAAAATCGACATGGTTCAATGAACATTCGACATACATAAATAAAGAAAATAATGAAAAATTATCCTGAACAAATTATTCTTCTAAATGAAATTTTCCTCAATATTTCAATTAACTTTAAATAAAAAATAAACAAAGTAACTGTCAAGTATTTACATTATATTATTTTCAAAAACTCTTTTTAAAATGTTAGTTGCTTTATTTCATTTTTTTTTTTTTAAATTTATTAATTTTTATTTTGTTTGAGTATATTTTTAAATCTTAAAAAACACACCAAAAATAAATTCCCTACAGAAAATTTCAATATATACATTTTAGAAAAGAAAGATAAATTTTTCAAATATTTTAATAAAGGATAATTTCCAATACTAAGTGTCAATATTATAAATAATTTCTCTAATAATCTTTCAAAATTTATTTCATTTTCTTTTTTCTTTTATTTATTGAAAATTGAAAAATTGAATAAACTCATTCTAAACACATTGTCAAATAAATTTATTTTTTTTTTGCAATCACATAATAAATAAATCCTTTTAAAATATTTATGAATTAAATATGAAAAACTACCACTTCTTTTTTTTAGAAAAAAAAAATGTGAGAGATGGCATAAGGTTATAATGTACCATTAAGTGAAAGAATTTACATAATATTTTCATAAAAATATTTGTCAAAACACATGTGCTTTTTTTACATCAATTTTTCATTTTAACATGAAAATAAAATATGTCCTTCATCTTCCTAACGTTTACCCTTCTATTACTTCTATTCAAAATTAAACGAGGACATTTTTATTTATTTATCTTGATTTTTTTTCCTTTTTGTATCTTTTTTACGTGCACAACAAGTTGTAAAAAAAAAAAAACAAAACAAAGTAGATGGTATTTAAGAAATAAAAAATTATTTTTTTTACACTAATTCATAATTCTTTTTTGTATTAAACACGTAAAATTTAAGAATAATAAAACCTAATTTTCCATGGTAATATAAAAGAAAAAACCCTTTTTATATTTTCATTTTTGTCAGTTTTTAAATAAACGATATTGGTTTTTTTTTTCTCTGTTGATTCTATGAAATTTATTATGAAAAGAAAGCAAAAAAAGAACCTATTTTGAAAGAAAAAATATCTCTTTTGTAATCAAAAAATTAATTTTCTTGAACAAAAGAAGAAAAAAAATGAGAAAAACGTTATTGAAAAATATAACTTATAAATAGGACATTTTTAAAAAGATGAGAAACCATAAAACCAAATAAAAAATATTCATTTCATATTAAAATAATTATTTTATGTTTTAAAAGAAATTTACCTTTTTTTTTTTTTTTTAATCTTTTAACTTGTAAACTTACACTTTTACTTGACTTTTTAATTAATTAAATTAATTGATTTGATTACTTTTATTTTTATTTTTTTTAAACTTATTTTACATTTCAGATAGTGAAATTGTTCAAATTTATCCAGAAACACAATCATCAGTATTTCGTTCATCATTTATTGAACGTTCATTCAGTGATAATAAAATAATAAGAAATCATCAAAATGGTAATAATACATCATTATCTGGTTCAAAAAATATAAAACGTATCTCTTCATCAAATAAATTAAAACAATTTGATTCAACTTTACGAAGGTAAAAAAAAAAATATTAATAATAATAAATAAAAATTTATTTCATTGAAATTAGCTTTACGTAAATATTTTGAACACTTTTGCATTTTTAGTTGAATTTTTTTTTAAAATATTTATAAAATATGATATTTATTTTGAGAATAGAGAAATTATTTCAAATATTTGATTAAATTCGATAATATAAAACAATATAAAAATAAAGAGAGATAAAAATATTGTATATTAATTTATTGGAATTTATTTGAATAAATTGTGAAAAGTATTTTCTTCAGTCGAAATTTATTTTTAAAATTGATTGAATAACACTAGGAAACAAAATTTGTTTACAAAAAAAAAAAAAAACATAGGGAGCAACTTTATATATTTTTGCAATTCTCGTAGTGATTCAAAAAACAAAAGGTACGAATTTTAAACTGTGGATGTCTTTGTAAAAACAAAACATTTTTTCCCAAAAATTCTCCGTAATAATTTTTGATATTTTGATGAATAATAAAACTATTTAGAAAAGGATTTCCTAGACTAAAAAGTATGCCTGAAATTTGAAGAAATTTGATGGTAACGCAGGGGACATGAAAATATTAAATTTCAATATCTTTAAAAAGTGCAAACTGTAGTAATTATAAATAAACATAATTTATTTTATTTTTGTGAGTATTAATAAAGTATAGTTGGATGATTAAATAACACTTAGGAAATTTTTCGTCAGCCGCCTGCAAAAAAAAGTTTTATGTATTTATTTATTGGTTACATTACACATTTTAAATTGTTAAAAATTATTAAATAAAAATAAGACGAGTTTCGAAACTTTTATGTTTACGTATGTGAATATGTGACCAAGAAACATTCGAAATATTTTGTGTTTATCATGGTTGTCTGACCTGTGTTCCCTAGTGTAATTTTCAATTAAATAAATTTTTAGGAATTATTTGTAGAAATTTTTTGTTTTTTTTTTTTTTGAATGAAAATTTTTTAATAATCAAATTACATATTTCTATTTTCTTTTTTTCTTTTTTCTACAGAACAAATGTTGCAAAAAATCTACAAAATAAACAACGTGTTATAAAAATGCTTTTTGTTCTTGTATTAGAATTTTTTATATGTTGGACACCATTATATATAATAAATACAATTGCATTATTTAATCCATCATTAGTTTATCAAAATCTTGGTTATACAGCAATTAGTTTTTTTCAACTTTTAGCATATTCATCAAGTTGTTGTAATCCAATTACATATTGTTTTATGAATACTAATTTTCGTAAAGCATTTTTGGATACATTTAAAGGACTTAAATTACGTAAACGTTGCTCATTTAATAATAATAAAAATGATGATAATGATGTTGATAGTTTTAAAGTAACAATAAATCGATGTTAAAAAATATATATATATATATATGTACATGTATAAATAGTATTTTAAATTCTTATTTAAATTAAAAAATTCATATTTATATTGTATAACAATTAAATTATTAAATTAAGACTTTAGAGAAAAAAATGATCAAGAAGAAAATTTCAATTAAAATGGTAAACTAGTGATACAGTTAGACTGTTTATAAATTAAGATTTTAAATTTAAAAAAAAAGAGGAAAAAAAAAAGACACTTTAAAAAATTTATTGATAAGGAACAAACATTTAAAAAGTAAAAATAAAAATTAGAATTAAAATACTAATAATAGAAAAAAATAAAAGTTTAAAAATAAAATTAAATTTTAAATTAAAGCAACTGTGTTTTATATGAAATCACTGTCAAACACATTTAACAAAATTCCATAAATCATTTTATTTTTTTTTTTACTTTAAATTCATTTTTCCTTCTTGTTTTTACATTTTTTTTTTTTTTTTTTTTTGTATTATAGGAAAATCTTTGCATATCCTTCATGTCCGTAGGATAACAAAAAATTGGTAAAATATATTAAATTTAATTTATGCTTTTTAACAAAAACTCTGGTAAACTTTTGGAACTTATGAGTTGAAGTACATTTTTCTTACCCAGATTGATGAAAGTTTAGTGTTCTTATCAGTACGACTCATGCAGTTTATAACATTGTTGCCCCACACGAGCAGCCTCGAAGAATGAATAGAAGTCTGTTTGAATTTAAAAAAAAAAAAAAAAAAACAAACAAAAAAAAAATAAATAAATAAAACGATAAACTTTATTAGTAAAAAAAAAAAAAACTAACGTACCGTTGATAAAATTCTCGTTGTTTGTGTTCCTTCTTAATCAAAGAACAAAATGGTACAGGACACTCAGTCTCTATACAATGTTTAGCATGATAGCTACATACTATACTGAGTATTTTGAAACATTCATAATTATCTTTTGATGTTTGTTTGTAAAATAATATACGTTCAATGAATTTTTTTACATTTCGGCAAGATGGATAATAACAATTTATATTTTTGCATTGTTGTGCATGTATCAATGATTGAATGCAATTTTCAATTATTTTTAATTCAGGAGTTTTTTGTGAACTTTTTTCTTTATTTTTGATTAATGATAAATCACATTTTAAATTTATATTTAATTTTTTCATTTCATGTGGATGATAGACTTTTTCTACACAATCAGTACATAAATCGAAATCCTGTTAGAATAAAAATATAATTGAATTTTTTCGAAAGGAAGCGAGTGAATAAAATATATATTGTACACTTACTTTACATATTGTACAATGAAATGGATTTTCAATTAATGTAGCGCAATTATCACAAATGAAAGGCAATTTGACATTATGCAATTCATATAACATCCAAAGTGTACTAAATTTTGCACGACGTAACGATGAAAATTCATAATTATTATTTCGAGATAAATCTAAAAATGTATCACGATTATCCATCAAATCAAAATAAATTAAAGGATCTGGATCTTGAATTGGCTAATTATTTAAAAAAAAAAAAATTTTAAAAAATACAAATTAGTTAAGTACATTACTGTACAAAGTAAATAACGCTAATTTTATATGAAAATTAAATTTAAATTCTATTTATAAAATGAAAAATTACAAATTACCCCTAAATTGACTGCTGATTGGGATGAATGTAAATTAATCATAAAAATTATTTCCCTTGTTTTTCCTAAATTTTCTAGAATATTTTTATTCAAATCATCATCATTGGTTTCTTGTTGTTCATTTGATTCATTTTTATTTTCTTGATTATTGTTTTGTTCGCTTAATATTTTAATAATTACTTCAAATTCAGTTGATAAATAATCATTTTTAAAATATGGTAATTGTGTTACTGAAGATATCTCATTTTCAATAATATATTTATCGGAAAAAGTTTTAAAACTATATATCGCGTTTTGTCTAACACCTTCTTTTAATAAATTTTCATACCATTTTTTTAAACGTGATGATTTTGGTATTTTCTGATCTGGTGGATGACAATAAAATATAAAATCAATACCTTTTAATGGTGGACATGACCATATATGTGCCATTGTATATCCAAGATTTTTAACATAATTTAAATAACTTAATAGAATTTCATAATAAATATCTGTACGATATTTTTGTGGATTGAAAAATTTTACTGAATCTAAATATGAAATATAAACACGACGATTATTTGGTAATGGACATTCAGAATTATATTCTTGAACATCCATTCCAAAAAAGCATACATCAATGCCATCGATTTCTTGAAAAGCAAACAACATTTTTTTACGATATGGAAATTCTGATGGTAATTTACCAGTTTTAACGAAATTATTATGCATACCTGTTTGTACTTTAACAATTTCATCTGAACATAATACAACACGTATATAAACTTTATTATTTTCAATTTTTTTTTCTTTTAAAAAATTATTAACACGTGTTTCAATATAATTTCCTAATTTTGTTTTTGGTAAATATTTTGCTTTAAATTTATTTTCCATACGTTTTATATTTTTCTTTTTAAGGCAATTATCACATATAAAACCATCTGGCCACATTTTTTCTAAATACAACACACAAATTTGGTGTTGTTTTCTACCACATTCTAAACATTCAACAAATGATTCAAATTTATCACTATTTTTCATTTTTTTGAATTGAGTCTTTTCTATTTTTCTAAAAAGAAAATAAAAAACAAATTTAACTTAAAAGCTACATAAGAAATTTTTTAAAAATATTTTGAAAAAAAAAAAAAAAAATTAAATTAAATAATGTGTGATATGTGATGTAGTATCTATACGTAACTATATCCTCATAACTTTTTGAGTATTCAATATCAAATTTCAAATATTGGAAATAGCTACCACTAACTATACCAAATGAGACGTTATGAATAATAAAAATAATTTAAAAAAATTTAACTTACTTAATATTTAACCGTCCTAAACCACTTTCAATAATTGTAGTAATTTTTCCTTGTTCTTTTTTAAAACATTTTTTACAAAAAATATATATTTTAGAACTGATTTAACAAAATAGTGTAGATATGTATTATGTAGTGAAACGATGGTGAACACGTGTGAATAATAAATAAATATGTATTAAAAAAAAAATAAAAAAAAAAAAAGAGTAATAAGAAAAATTTCAAAATTTTAAAACATTAAAATATATTTTACTTACGAATTTTCATAACTGTAATATATGGCATTAGTTGAAATTTCACATTTTTTATTACTATCACATTGTAATTTTTGTAGCTTGAATTTATGTTTTTTACCGCAACAATAACCAAAACTTTGCATAACAGAATCAATCTCTTGTTCAAATATATTGGATAACTATAAATATCAGATTATTAAAATAATCCTTTTTTATCAATTCGAAAATACTTACTTTAGTACATTGTTGATATACAGCTGAATTCTTACTATTACATAACCATGCTTTACTAAACATAAACCAAACATCATTAATATATTCCCATGGATCTTCATACAATTCACACATTAATTTATATCGAATCGTAATTAAATCAATTGATTTTTTATCCTTTGCTTGTGATTTAATACATGTTCTAAAATAAATTGACTCTGGCTCTTGTGCTAATAGTTTATCTAATAACGTTAAAAGGGCATGTTTCATTTCTGTTGTGAAAACTGAAATAGAAAATTTATAATGTATGAAAACTTAAAAAAAAATTTAAATCCAGTTTGGCTATTCTCATTACCGTTCACATTTTTTTCCATACCAGACATCTGATTCTGCTCTTGTGGTACTTGATCATTATTTTCAATTTGTGTTCCTCTCAAGTCTTCAAACGAAGAAACTTCTTGGTTTTGTTGTTCTAGCATTATCTGATTCTCAGTTGCTAATGCAGATGCTGTGGCCGTATCAATTGCATTATAAAGATTTTCTTTCGCTTCCATATTTTGAGATGTTACTTCAGAAGAGGATGTTTCAATATCACCTGCTGACAAGTACTGTTTTCTTTTTCCAAATGGTAAACAAATATTGCAATTTGTTTCCTTACAAATTTTCCAATGAAATATTATCATTTTGGACGAACGACAATGAGGAAATTTACATTCTTTTATCTTACACTTTGCTAAATGTGAGAGAACTTTCTTCATTCTTTCACAATTAGCATCTGAGCACTTCACTAAGTTTTCAAAATTTTCCTTTTCATGTTGAATACATTTAGAAGCATGTAATAGAAACATTAGCTGTCTTCGAATTGCTGACTGTTTTAAAACTTGTTTTTGTTGTTGCATAATAACCGTATTTTTCTGTACTATTATTTTTTATTTTTTTATTTATTATTATGAAGGAGCAGGCCAAAATCCACACAGGATTATTGTAGTGAGTGCCAGTTGCCACAGAAGAAGAAGAATTTATTATAATGTGACCCCATGCCCACTGACTGTCTTTTTTGATTGACTTGACTAAATGAAAATGACTATAAGGCTTTTTAAAATGGCGATAAGTTTTTGTTGTTGTGAATTAAAAACATTAACCTCAAACTTCTATTTTTTGATTTTCTTATCGATTTATCGATTAAATTTTACTAATGTTCAATCAGTCTTTTTATAGTACTTTTAAGAAAAATTAATATTATTTAATTTTTCCTACATATTTTTTCACTAATTTTTGCAATAATAATAAAACAATGGCTCTATAGTAAAATTGTTTTCTTGTTTCAGTTGGCGGGAAAACATAAAGGAAAATATTTTTAAAAAATTCAAATTAGAAATTATATGAAAAGAATAAAAGGATAAAGGAAAAACGGATATGTTCTTTAAAAGCTAGTAATTAAAATAGATAAATTGTTAGAGAAATAAACCTGACGAACTTTATCCATTTTCCTTAAATCTATTTTGTTCTCAAACCTACATATACCATTTCAAGCGACCTCTATAGCATCAATTTTCTGTTATCTTATATCAGTTACACATTCCTTTATATATAAACTTAAATCTTCAACGGAAGATGGAACATGAGTAAGTAAAAGTTATTTATATTTTTTTGTTTTTTTCTTTTTGCAAGTGTCAATCGTTTCGTACCGCCTAAATTTTTTTTAAGGTTAAATTAAACAGGATAGAAAACATACGACGGGGACAATTAGCAGGTGTTTTGTGCTACTAATATTTTCCTAAAAATAGAAGAAGTCGCCTTCTTCTCTCGCGATTATTTTACTTTTTAAATATTTTGGTCATTGTATATAAAATATTATTATGCATAGTGCCAAGAGACCAGAGGTATGTAATTCCAATCCAAGTTCTCTACTGTGAGTGAACATTGTTTGCATTGGTGAAAAGAAAAAAGTTTGGGATGGCTTGGTAAGTTCATATTTCTTTCCTTTAAAATTTATTTTTTAATCTGAAATTTTATTTATTATTTGTTACACCCATCCAGATTTCAAAAAATCAGACTTCTTAGACATTAAAATTCTGAATTAAATTTTAAAGGAATAACATTAATGTTTAAGTGTTATGCGTTATCCACGTTCTACGTCAATTGAATCATTATCAATACATATAACTTCAAATTTTCCTGGTCAAAATTTTATGTACATTTATTCAATAACGTACATTTTTCATTACTATTTACCATCATCAAAAAACCAGACACATCTGTCTTTTATTAAAGCAAAATATCTTTACTGTGACTATTCTTAATAATCGTATTTTTGCTATAATTTAGTTTCAAACATCACAATGGTTGTATACTATTATATTGGGGAGAAAATAAAACAATCTTTAAGAAAATTCATTAAGTGCTCATTCAAAATCTCAAGTTGAGATACTCAAAGAAACTTTTCCAAAGGAAAACTCGTAAGAAATACAATTTTAATGTATTTTTCTTGTTATTATTTATGTCTGCACAGACGACTACAGACTGTGTTCTCACGTACGAAATTTTAATTTAAAATACATAAGTTAGAAACTTTTTTACTTTCTCAGAATTAGCGACATTTCCTTAATAATTTTAATTATATGTATCTTGCCTTTGTACATTCAGTTACACTGCTTAACTTTCAGAAATTTTAATAATAACGTGTACATGAATATATTCAATTCATCTTTTTATTTAAAACAAATTAAAATTGTTTTGCATAAGAACTTGTGCTAATTTTGTCATATACTTAAATAAAAAATGTTTTTCACTTTGATGGCAAACACTCAGACAGAATTAATTTTTTTTAAAAAACCATTATTTATGCATCTCTATTTTCTGTTCCTGTTGAGATTTAATTTAATTTTTGAATGATAAAATTGTTTTAATTTTAAATATATTTTTTTTTTAGAATTTGTCAATCAATTTCGAAACACTTATCAAATAAAATTTTTGAATTTACTTTATAATGGAAAAGAAAAATTTCTTCAAAAAGTCTTAAAATTATTTAAATTCATTGAACATCTTAATATGTACCTTCTAAGTAAATTTACAATAATGATTTTCAGGACTTCTAAGTTCATACATGATGTGGTTTACAAAACATGCTGTCTGTTGATGAGTGTGATGAGTTGAACCATGTTTGTAATTTGTTTGAACTTGTTGTTTCGAGTTTTTTTACTGCTGAATTTAAATTCAGCTTAAACTAGTCGAACTAGATAAATCGGAACAAAGTTTCAAGCTTTCATTTTAGAACTATCCTAAAAAAAACCTAGAACAGAAAAGGTTGTTATTTTAGTGAGATTAGGCATGAACACATTAGGTGGTTATAACAACGGACGCAAACCGGTTTTAAAACCTGTTTTTACAACTGCTCAAATTACATCTGAAGGTGGCACGACCAGTTGTAACGAGAGTGTGAGTGTATTACACCCGTGAAGCTAAAATTATTTTAGATGATTTCTTATTATTGAAAAAAATTATACCATTATTGTTACTCCAGCGCAAAATAACCGGTTTAACCACCTAATGTGTACAGGCAGATTGATTTCCATATTCGTCCAATTTTTTCTGTAGATCGAGAAGCAGGAACACCACTGAGCTGAGTCCCATACATTGAAGAAGTTTGATTAATAAACAGTTGAGTTAGTTAGGTATTCAAAAAAGAGAAGCTCCCGACTTCAGCATTTTTTGTGAAACTTCTCTGCTTTTATTTTTTGTAATGCCCAATTCTTAGAAAAAGATTAAAATATTCAGTAATATTTATATTTAAGAATAAATTATACTTTCATGATTATTTTTGAAAACATCAACCTAATCTTTATGTATATATATTTTTTCTCAAAATTCCAATCTCTAGTCATAAAACTACATATACCTACATAATCTGAAATTCAAATTATTTCGAATGCTTCATCGTAAATTTTACTTGAAGCTTTGCATCTCATATGCACTATTTTACCAAATTCAATTTCAAAATAGCATATACCCACATATATGACAATAATATGTATTAGTTTACTTCAATATACATATTTCCTAGGTACATGTACTCATAACTTACTCTTGTCTTTCATTTGAATGTACGTGCCTTCTAGAAAATTTTTAAGAGTGCTATAATAAATTCACAAGAATATCAACATATATATTTTAATACTTCCCTCAGGGAATTTAAATTTCATAAAAATTTATTTCGGATTCAAACAAGTTTAAAATTTTATCTTTATTCCTCTTATATCTTTTTATTCTCCATATTTTCTCTTAGACAGGAGTATTTGCTTTTTTCTATTCCAAATTGTACCTGCATACATCAAGTGAATATCGTACCTACGTATTTTTTTTCTTTTATGATTTCATGCAATAACAAAGTAAAAATAATTTTTCGAAAATACAAGAAACAAAAAAACAAAAAGAAGACAATTGAAAGTTGGTATCCAACAGATATTTATCTATTGTTATTATGGCGTTGATACAATATACAAAAATGGTAGAGAAAAACTGCAATGCTGATCTGCAAAATAGAAATTCATTGTACTGTGTCTTTACCTTGTTTGAATTGTTTTTTGAAAGAATTTTTTTTTTCAAAAATTTTCATTCTGATCATTGTTCTTCATAAAAAAAAAATAATGATAAAAAAGCATAAAAAATAAATTTAAATTAAAAAAAATATGTGTTACATTAAATCTACATTTTATTTTTAGATTTTATGATCATGAAAATGAATATTGTGTAAGAGTATATGATTTTTAATTAATTTTATAAAATAAGTCTATACAGTACAGGCAAGCATTAAAAGTTTATTGTACCTCCTGACTAAGTAAAATGTTTTCATGTTGTGAGATGTAATTAGGTATTGTATGTATGTATGTATCGTGTTTTTAATTAAAATCTGAAACATCAGGTGTTATTATTCAAAAATCTAGTAGATATGACTAATCTTTTACAAATGAATTAACATCTTTTTCAGATGCCAATGAAGAAGAATCCAACGAAAAAAATCTATTCGAAAAAGTTTATCTCAAAAGGGATCTTCAGGATGTTCATTACTTAAAAAAAATTTTTGTGTCCTTAAAAGCATATCTGAAAATTACGGCAAATCAATAAAGTGGTTCTTCTTTTTTCTTTTTTCTTTTTAGAGATAATGAACCCAATTTATATGTATGTATGTATATATTCTACATATTTCGTTCTAAAAAAGAAGAAAAGATTTCAATAAAACCAAAGTAATCAGAAAAGCAGCTATAATAGCTAACGTTTCAGTTCAGCATCAATGAGCACAGCATCAGGAGAGGGAAATAAAATCTCAAAATCCTAAATTTGCCCATAAAAGCAATATATTAATAATGTATACATGTAATGTATATATATTTATATACAGAAAAAAATATCATGTAGTAGGTATATTTTATACTATAGATAGGGTACTTTCATTTGGGATTATTATTATCATCATCATCATCAGTTTTTATACGGGTTCCGTTCGTTTATTTTGTGTTCATTGCTCTTCTCTGTTTTGTATTTCATTTTTATGAACGTTCGGTACATAGTGGTATGAGAAAGTTAGTTCATACTATGTTTTTATTACAACTAGGGTTTTCTTTCATTTTATATAACATTCCAAATACCTTGTAGCAATAAAATAAAGCAGAAAACCATTTCTGGTCGATACCATTTTTTTTTTATGGATGTTGATGATGATGATGATGATGGTGAATGGTGATGGTGTGTATATATAATTTCCAAAATCAAAACTTTGAATACTAGCTGCTTTTATATGGTGATATCGGAGAGATAGTTGTTATGTACACAGAAGTATATCTCTACACATAAATTTATTATATAAAAGGAAGTTTTTGGTTTTGTACATACAGACTGTACGTAAAAAAAAAAAGAAGTATGATTTTGAGGATGAAAAAGTGATTCTACATAATTTATTTATTCAACTTCGGGCTTTATCCTTCACAATGATGACGATGATGATGATGGAAATTTTTTTTTATTTTTCATTTTAGGGATTATAGAAAGTGTAGAGATGTGGATGGAATGAATAAAATTTTTATCTATTTTTTTCGAAAATTTGAATAGACACATTAACAGTAACAGAATCCTGCTGTGTTATACTGAGTGGAACAATTTGATCTGTTTTTTTTTTAATAATACATAATTGATAATGAAATTTTATATTGAAAAATGTGAATGGAATTTTAGCTTTCATTTCTCGTTTATTTTATTATTTTTAGCTAAAATGTAATAGAGTTTGTGTGAGATACACAAAAAATAGGTGTTATGAAAAAAAAACATACATACATATTTGAACTAACAATAGTGATGTTGATGATGATGATGATGATGATAATGCTGTTGGAATGAAATGTTATGTATGTGTAGGTAAAATGTATGGACTGTGGGATGTCGAGAGTTAGCAAGTAGCAACCCACTGTTAAAAGTCCCATGAACTATGCTATGTCGTTAAAATAAATTTGCTGAAGTGGAATTAAAATTAATTGTATGACTGGAACTTTAAAATAGCACTTACATATGTACATATGGATATTTATCATATAACAGAGAAGTATTGAGTAGATTAAAATTGCGCAACAAATAAAATTAATGAGGTTAAATATACAATGTAAGTAGAGTACATTGTGTGTTATGAATTGATTTAAGTAAGGCTTGGAGAAATTGTTAATAAAATGTAACAAATAAGGTTTTATGTTTCAAATAGAATATTTGCTTAAAAAAATTTAAAACTATAATAACGAATAGTTTTGAATTAAGAAAAATCGAAAATTCCTATAAGATGATTGTAATGATTATTTTTCCATTAAAACTTGATATTAATTATTTTAATGAAGTACATCTGCATTACATAAATAACAATAATACGTATACATAACAACAATAACAACAACAACAAGAGAAATAAGATCAAAAACGTAAAGATTGATTGCAGCATCTGCAGCTGACAGTTGACATTTTAACGTAAAATTAACGATAAATAATGAAGCAGAAAATAAATATAAACAAAAGATTTCTGTTTACAAGTGCTTACACTGTATAAAAAATAAAATATTAAAGCACAATTTAAATTTAATTTCTATAATTTTAAAAATTACAACACGTTTTAAATACAATTTTTATGTTAACAATAAACTGAAAAGTACAGGCCCTAAGATTGACCCTTTAGTTATTCCATAATAAAAAAAAATTTTTCAGTTAAATTAAAATTCGAAATTTAGTATTATAATTTTAATTCATGGTTTTATCATTCATATTACGAAAACTAAGCTCAAATTGAAAAATTATGATTATATTAATAATTGCTGTTGTTGTTACACAAAATGCCATCATATGATTAATTTCAAATGATGCAGAGCAGCATAGACGAGTTTTTGTTACAGCTTCTCTTAGAGAAATTTCTTCAATCTGAAAGCAAAAAAAAAAAAATTATTTACAAAATGGCGTTTTAATGTGTTTTTTTTTTAATCAAAATATTTAAAAAGAAAACTTTCCAATTTTAAAAAAAAAAACTCTCAACTCTCAAGAAGAAACTCAAAATTGATTGTAGTCTCCATAGCTAAAAAATTCTTTGAAAAATATGAAGACAAATATTTTCTGATTTAAAAATACTTAACAATGAACCCATAAAGTTATAAAAGTACTAGTGTTTTCAATTTTCCACTTTTAATTGGAAAAAAAATCTTTATTTGAAAAAATGTTGATGTGCACGTGTACAAGCGTTGTACGCTTAATAGTTTAGATTGAATTAATGGTTGCACAACGTACATATTTATTTTCCTTTTTTTTTAAAGAAAACTTTTGTGTTTTGACTGCATTTTGAAGTGCTGGATTATTTAAAATTACAAGGGAAAAAGCATTTGGTACGCATTTTCAAAACAGTTTTGTGTATGTATGTTCTTCAAAATAATGGAATAAAAGTTGGAAAAGTTATTGAATTTTTTTTTAAAATAATTAATTATAGTCTGAGTCTAGAACTGTTGTAAATTAGTTTCAAGTGATAATTTTCTGATTCAAAATATAGCTATATGAAATTTCTATAAAAAAGGTCTGGAAAAGTTAGAAATTTGTAAATTTATCATTCTGATTTCGATGATAACCCTCCCTAAGGAATCAGAAACAATATAAAATAATCCTAAAATTTTAATTTGGCCACTTGAAAACAACTAAATCTTATTCCTTATTTTTTTTTTTTTACTTCATATAAGATTTTTCCAACTTCTCTAAGCCAATTTAAGCACTGGTGTCTACTTTAATATCGAAGGAAAACCTATGTAATAGTAGTTTTCTTGTTTATAATACACGTAAATTGTGTATTAGGGAAGCATCTGATGTACAAAGTTAATTAGACAAAATAATAATAAAGATCATATAATGCACAGCTCATGAATAAGATACATACATTAACATTAAACTAAACGCAATGTCTCTGTTTTCTTATTTATTAAATCCACTTATACCAGGAATAATGTGTATTTCTTTTATAAATTATGAATTTGTTGTCTTAAATACAGTCTATCTAATTATAAAGAAAGTTTTAACAGCTGTGCAAATAAGAAAATGTAATTTAATTAGTAAATAAATAAAATTATTGTAAATATTATTTTTTTTTCTGTTTTTTACTTTCTAGTGTGTGTTTCAAAAAAAACATTTTTTTTTTAACTTGTTGTATAAAACAAATAAAATACTTACGTGTCTCTTTATACATTCAGGGTATTTTTCAGTTTTAAATCCCCATTTATTTACTTTATAAAATTTTTCAATTTCTTCTGAATTTAAATGACAAATATGAATAATCATAAAAATTTCCATAAACATACAAAATAAATAAATTATTTCCATAAATGTTATACTACAATTATATTTTTTACTATTTTTTATATCAAAACATTCTTTATAATAGAAGTAATATGAATATGTTATTAAAAATTTATAATTAATAATAATTGTACATAATATTTGTTTATTAAATATTTGATTACTTTTATATATTATATTAAATATATTTATTGATAAATTATCAATTATTTTTAAATATTTCATATAATTTGAAATTATATGATTTTTTGTTAAATACCAATTAATTTCTTTACCATAATAATAATAATTAAATAAAAAATCATTTTGTAATTTATATAATTCATTTGTTAATATTTTACACATATTATAATAAATAATATTTATTATAAATATTTTTATACCAATAATACCAACTGATATTAATGTAATATAATTAAAAGATGTCAATGTAATTAATAATATTATATTTGATGAAGTATCAGTATATACAAAAATATAATCAATAATTGTTATTAATATAATACATAATAATTTAATTATAATTAAAATAATTGAATTTATATCAAAAATTTTATAATTTTTATTAAATTTTTTCAAAATATTCATTAAATAAATAATTTTATTGAATAATTCTAAAATTTTATATCTTAATTTAAATTGTAATAAAATTAAAAGAAAAATACAAAAATAATTTATTATTGTTTGAAATAAGAATATAATATATATAATTGGATTTTGTAATATGATATATTCATTATATTCAATTATTTTTGAAATTGGAAAAATAATAACTATGAATAAATTCATGAAACAATGATAAATTAATGCACTTTTATTCATTTTAAATTTTAATTCATTTTGATCGTAAACGAATGGAATTGAACCGAACAATAGTAATAATAAATAACTAATTTTAAAACAAATATTTAAAAATTTACAAGATTTTTGAATCATTTTTTCACGTTTTTTTTTCTTAACTGGGAAAATAATATTTTTTTCATCAACAAATCAAAATAATCACAAATGCAAATGCTATAGATAAGAAATTCTATTCATTCTTTCAAATTTATTTTTCAATTGAATACATTAATGAAATTCTAACAATACATTAATATAATCCATTATTTAAAATGTTTACCAGATTATTTGATTTGATTATTGTTTATTCAGCAAGTTATATGTTAAGTGTTTATTTTCATAAATGTTTTTGCTAATTAAATTATGGAATAAAAAAAAGGGGGTCGTAAAATCACATTTTTGTTTATAAATAGGACTTTAATAAATTCAAATTATACATTAGGAAAATTTTATTAATGCATTGTGAAAGATTTATTATACAATTCAATTTATGTACTTATTATTATTTTTTTTAATGCATATTTAAAAAGCATTAATCAGATTAGAAAATAATGTAAGCTATAATTTAGTCATATGTAAATTGTTTCTTGAATTTATTCATAAATTAGAATTAGAATTTGGAAAAAAAATCACGTTTCGAAAAATAAAATAAAATTCTGGTGAATGCTATAACGAGTACAGTCAAATTTTTAATTTTCGATATTCGTTCGAAATTACGGGTGACTTATCAAAGCATTTATTTGTTTTTATGCGTGTTCACGTTTTTTGAATATCCAGTTCTAAAAGAACGAAAGCTCGCTTGCTTAAAAGCAAGGTTTTTTGACAGTTTGGACGATTAAATTGAGATCGCTTTGACAGACCTAACAGATTTATCCGAGAATCGGGGTGCTTTCCAGAATAGAAAATGTTCTTTTTTACAAGTTATGGAAGGGCATTCACATTCTTAACCAATAATTCGAAATACCATATCATATACCACCCATATCAAAAAAACGAATTCGACATCGAAAAATAAACCGAAAAAAACCTATTGTCATCAGTTCGATACGAAGTAATATTTGGTGAAATAAGCAACGAAAAAATTTAAAACCACATAAAAAAAATTTCAAGATATTTCAATAATTTTTTATTAATTCTGAACATTTTGACTACATAGCTTATTTTAAGGACGTTCAAGTTTCAGAAATAATTATGTATTTTTATTTTTAATAGGATTTGTTGTTACAAATGTTTTATTCAAGCAACTTTTTCAATTGAGAATGTAACATATAACAAAGATAATAAAATATCAAAATTACGATATATAATCTTACAAAATTGTAGATACATTATGAAATATTATTAGTATATCTTCAACATCTGTATATTCGTTCAAAATTTTCTCATTTACAAGCATTACATATTTTTGTAATAATGTAATCATTAACCACAAATTGTTAATTAAACTACATAAAGGCAAGGTTATTATTGTATAACAACAACAAAAGTAAATATTTAACATTTATGGCTACAAAACAACAACAAAACCGATTACATTTCGTAATGGACTTTAAGCTATTTGAAATTTATTTCATTTACAAGCATTTTCAAAATGAAAATTAAAAAAATTTACATATTTCACAGAATGGGACTCTTGAAATTATAAGTCAGATTTTAATTGTAAATTTTGCTTTTATTTGCTTTTTAAAGTGGTTTTTGTGGTTTTAATTAATTTTCAATAGTATTTTATGTTTTATTTTGGTTTTATGTTTAAAAAAATGAAATTAAAAATTCTTAGGGTTCGGTTAACAGCAATAACAACAAAAATAATTTTAAAACATATAAATAAAAACGTTTTGTCACGTAAACACAATTTTCGTAATGAATCATTTAGAATTTTCTTTAAAAATATAAAAATACAAAATTATATATTGATTTATGTTTTTTGCTGATGCAATCGAAATTTTATTGCAAAATTTATGACTGAATTAAAAAGCCATTTTTGATGAATCATCAGAACGTTCTTTATTTAAAATTGAACATATACGTAAGTGTATGAGTAATTGAAAATATTAACATATTCTATTTAAACAGAATAAGTACCATAGGAGTGAAAATGTGGTGAATACACTTTAAAAGACAAACAATTTATTTCAAGAAATAAATAAATTAAAATTTCCAGAATTTTTAAAAGATGAATAATTAAGCAAATCAGTAGAGCTATCTTTTGTTTTTTACGATCTGAAATTAATTAAGTTTTCGATTATATCTACAACAACAAAAAGTATGAGGAAGCTAATGGCTTTGAATTCCATTTCAAAAACTTGACCGCAAGGCTTATAATAGAGAAAAAAAATATTATACCATCCGAGCACGCCTTATTTCTTATCTATAACAAATTTCAAATTAAATTTTTTTTTAACATTCAATTCCGCTTGGAAACAAACAAACACAGTACTCGATGAGAAATAAAATAACCAGAACTCAGGGACATTATCAGCAAATTAAAAAAAAAAAAGTTATCAGTATAATTTTCACTTGAATATTCGTTTTTGACCTATTAAAAAATTATCTTGTTTAAATTATTATCTCTAACTGTAAAAATAAAATAAAAATTTTTTTTTAAAGGAAATTTTAAAAATTTTGAGCAATATTTATTAATTTTTTTAAAAAATTATTATTTGACTTACATGTTTACATCACTTACCCCCTCATAACTATATTCTTTCTTGATTAGTTAATGTATGTAAAAAGTTTTTACCAATTATGTGTGATTTTTCACAGATTTTCAATTTTTATTTTTTTCTTAATGATAAAAATCAAATCAATATTTTGAATCATGTAAGAAAAAAAATGTGTTAATTGACTTTCTAAGTTACTTTTATCGATGTTTTTAAAGAATCATTTGAAAAAATAATTTATATTTTTCACATAAAATAGTTAAGTATCACGTGATAATTTTTTTTCGTGTTAAGGAAGGCATTTTTACCTCAGACATAGAAAGTTCAAATGTCATAAGGTATAATTTATGTATCTTTATTACCTTTCTAAAAATATATAATTGTAAATAGCAATTAACTTATTTTAAGAAAGAAAAAAGGGCTTGAAATGTAATTAAGTATCCAAAACATATTTATTAACTGTCTATTTTGTTTTGATTTTTAAATAATTTATATGTTTTCTACTTTTCTTTTATTATTATTATTTTATTTTTCAAGAGGATAATAGTATTCAAAATTTAATAGGAACAAAGGTCAAAAAGCATTAATACAACAATGATCACAATTCAGCTGATGATCACGGTGTGCTGAATCTTAAATAATCACTTGATTTTTTAAAAATAACATTTCTAATTTTTAAATTGGATTCGGAACATAAATTTCGAAAATTTATTTGATAAATACTTGATCGTTTTTTCATAGCTGAATTTAAATAATTATTTTATTCAGCATTGTTGAAGAATGAAAAACTCTAATAAGTTGCGAAACAAAATAATTCAGCTCCATATTTATGACATCTTAAAAATTTTATATTAGCATTTGTTTTTGCACAATGATCTTTTCTTAAATCTTTCAGGTTTAATTGTTGTTTTGTTAAAAATCAAATGATATTGAGATTTAACAATTCAGCTCGTTTTTAAAACTACCGATTTTTTTATTTTTATGAATTTATTAATTAGGTACTAATTTTTTGGTAAACCAAATAAATCGTTTTAAAAAAGTATAACTAAAATTCAGCTATTAAAAAAGATTTTTTTCGTTTACCGTTATTTTCTGTTTGATATAAAGTTCTTATTTATTTTTAGGAAAGACTGAAAAATGTACAATTCGGATTCAGCAATGGTTATAAGCATTATAAATATAAAAACAACCACGGAATGATCTTTTAGAGAAAACAAAACATAAAGGAAAAATTAAAAGCGGAGTAAGTCGTAACTTTTAATTTAAAACAAAAAACGGGAAAGACATAATTAAAATGTCAAATTGTTTGGAATTTTTTCAATTCTACAAACTGTGTTCAATTTAAATTCTTTAAAAAATGTAAATTATTTATGCATTATAATGTAATTTTAAGCTACTTAAACTTTAAAGGAAAAAAAGACATGGATTTCAAGATTATAATCCATTAAAAGCACATTATAATGTTGTCTCTGTCTGACTAGTCACGATCTTTTTATCGAAATAAATAAGAGTCGTTGACTAGCCACAATCTTTTTATCGAGATAAGAGTCGTTTGTTTGAGTCGTCTACTTAATCATGTTATTCTTCTTGTTGTTCTTTTCAATTTCCGTACACGCATTCATTTCATGACACTAGGGTTTTTTTATTATATACATATAAAAAAAGAATCTTATAAATTATTCTTTGTTTAATATCTTACAATAAACTCTGTGTACAATGTTAAATGATATCAGAGAAGAAAAAAAAGTGCTATTAATTCAATACAAGCAACTCGAAAATCCCCACTACTTTTCATATAACAAATCAAATAATAATGATATGGAAAGGAAAACGAAACAACGAAGGAAATGATGATGATAAAAGCAATTTATTGTTGTAATGTATATTGTATAGCTATAGCAATGGATATATTTCATGATGAATCATTGGACATGATGGGAATAACAACAAAACTTGAAAGGTTTCCAACAAATATTAATATATTAAATAATCAGAAACCAAGTTGAAATATAAAATGCCAGTTGTTATGTTATTATAAATCGTATTTTACTTTAGCGACAGCTGCTCGTTGCTTATTTTGAATATCATTATATTGTACCACTTTCTATAAATTTTTTAGAAAAACCAGCATTGCATGATATCGATAGAATTTTAAACATTTACAACAATAAATATACATAGAAAATAAAAATTAATTACAACTACATACATATGTACACACATACATACATGTACTACATAGGTATATATGTATACATATTTTAATTACATATTCATTATCATGCTGTGAAAATATCGACCCAAATGACGATGACGACGTGACGGCGAAGCAAGTTAATTACTATGATGACTTTCATTAAAGGAAAACATTTTCATTTTGGTTATAAGGTGGTGTTAGATGAGTCGAAGAAAATAAAACGTAAAAAAAAATTATAATATTCATAAGAAATTCACTAACCAAAACGAATTTGTTATTTTTCGATTTAAAAAAATTCAAAAAGTAAAAGAAGAAGAAAAAAAGATTAAAAAAAAAACATTATTCTAATTTTTCGCTTCGATGATTTCGATCTGATTATTTTTTTTGTATCATCACGCAAGAGTTAAAAAGAATATTTTCGGTTTTATAAATCAACATTTTATCATGTATCACAGATACGTGCGATTTTCGAAATTGAATCAAATGTTGAATAAATATCCTCTATAATTTTATTCAGAAATAACGATAATAAATTTAAATTAAATTTGATTGATTCTCATTCTTTTTTCCAATTGAACTTTAGTCTTTGAATTTTTATTCAAATTAGTTCTAATTTATTTATTTATTTATTTTTTCTTTTATTTTTAAAACGTGAAACGTAATTTAAACCGGTTATTATTAAAATTTTCTACAATAAATTTATGAATTAAATTTTAATTGAGCTTAAAATCAAAAAGGTAGAAAGTTTTTTATTTGGAAGATTATAATTTATTAGTTTTTTTTGTTTTTTGTTTTCTATGAAATTTCAATTTATTGTAATTGTTTTTAAAAGTGAAAATCTAAAAGTAAATACATTCTTTGGGGTGAATTTAAAATTTTGATTATCTCAAAATAACCGAAAGCTATGTACATATTTTGTTTTATGTACTTGAACACTATAAGAATGAAAGATGATCAAACAAAAGGTAGATATAAAACAAGTCTTCTACTTTCTATACTTAATAAATATCCTGGCTAGAGGCAATATGTACTCTAGATAGTACTTTTATGTAGAAGAAATCGATCGTTAAGATAAGAAAACTTTAATCATACTAGTTCATTTTAAAATTGTCTATTATGAACGTGGTTTGCTTTTATTTGTAAGGTTTATCCATTGCCAAATATTAGTAAACGAAAAGATGTGAAACTTTTTATAGGAATTGTACAAGCTGAAATTTAGTTTTATATCCAATATTTATATTGTAACCATATGGTTACTCTTTTAACAGATATTGTAACCAAAAAGTTACACATTTAAAAAAACGTTATTTTTTAAATTGTACAATAACTAAAAATAACGAACTCAGAATTATTATGCATGAAAAATTACGAAAATATAAGAAATAAAATTTTATGCCAGAAATAACAAACATCATTTATTATTCAATGTGAGACCATATGGTCACAATTTATAATATAAGTATACAATTTTAATCTTAAAACCAAAAGTCCATTTTTATGGTATTATTAAATTTTTCAACAAATTTATCTTGACCTGGTTACAAATTTTACTGAACTATACGTATATATTTTAATCTTAAGAGATAATCTAGAAAATCTAATGTGTCAGTTTAGGAAGTACACTACATATCTGTTTATGAAAATAAAGAACTTTAAATTCATAAAAAATGTAGGTTATAGTTGTTAATTACCGTTACTTCGTTGTGAAAACCCATAAATAATTTGCACTTTTAATATACATATTTTGTTTATGTAATTATAATATTGAATAAGAAAATTTTCAAACGTAATATTCTCTTTAAAATCGACTTATGTAAATTTAAACTTAAATAAAAAATTTTTATTTTTCATTACAATTGATTATTTTAAATACAATTATCACATGAATATTAAACAGATAATTATAATTGGTAATATTTAAATTTAATATGCGTTTATTTCAATTTGTTCAATTTTAAAATTTTCAATACCATAGAAAGTAATTATTTATAAGAAATAAGTAAAATTAGTAAGTATGTATTTGAAATTTATTGAAATTAAACGAATACGTAGGTACATTGAATAATCGAATCAAAGAAGAAAAAGAAAAAGTTTTTAAAATTACTTTCAAATAGAGTACCTACACGTAATTAAGGTTACTTATTATTAAAATTCTATGAAATTTTAGTCACGAAACAATTATTTTTTTATGGTAATGTATTACATAGTTCTATTTTAGGTGTTCGACATTTTTTTTTATTATTATGACTACTTAAGAAATAAAAATGAGTCTAAATATAGGGTACTATACATGAAATAACGAAACATCTTGATTCAAAATTCATAAATCTTGTTTTGTTTTCAATAAAGAGAAACACCATAATACGATTGATGGACTAAAATTTGTAGTATAATTTAAATACCAGAAAATAAAAGTGTTTGCATTTTTTTCAAATAAACATTTCACAAATAAAAACAAGATAAGCTTAAAAGAAGAAATACAGTTTTATTACTTGATTATTTGCAGATTTAATTGATGACATTTATGAATTTGAAAATAACGAATAAACAAGAAAAATTAGATTAAGATTTCTATCTTATCTTGGACAAATGATCCCGAAGCTATATTTTTAATAAAATATCTTAAACCACCATGTAGTTGAAACAGTAAAAAATGTGTAAAATAAGTTGCTTGTATAAAGTGCCAAACTGTATCTAAATGGGACTTTCATTTTATAATAAAACAATGGTATGATAATAAGGCATTTAAAAAAAAAACGATGTTTTTTCCCAATAATTTAGAACTAAATTTCACAAAAGCATAAGTTTGAAGTGTCCTGAATGACTATAACTAAGATATTTTGAAACGCATAAAGAGTTCTTCATAGCCTTATCGAATAGTGTAAGGTAGCACGATTGATCAAAGAAATTTTGTTGGGTGATATGCAAAAGTATTTCCAAAACTCTTTCAGATTTTTTTTCGCTAGCTTGAACAAAGCCTATCTCTAATTCAACTTTTTTACATATACTATGTGCCACCCTGTATAAAAGGTTATTGTATCCAAAATTAATAAGAAAGATCAGAAGAGTCGACGTAAAAGCAATTAATATTGATAATGATAAAATTGATTAAAAATAATAAGAAATTATTATAAAGCATTAAAATATTTCAAACCACTTGAAGAATTCATATTGATATATGATTTAAGAGTTCCAAGATTAATTAATCAATCAAGAATATATTTTAAAGACTTCTCTTTAGAAAAAATAAGTGAAAAGAAATTTAATGTAAATTGTCTTGTGGCTGCGTGATACATTTATGTCGGTCAAACGTGATTAATTTTAAACGAAATTTTAAATGGAAATAAATACTTTCTTTACTTTATTTTTTTTTTTGAACTGTTCAATGAAATTAATATATAAGTTGATTTGCACGTTTAAAAAAAAACTAAAAATGTTTAGCAAATTGAAATTGCAGCGGAATACCGTTATAATTACTGTTGAATAATCATTAATCGTCTTAAAATTTTAAATAAGGTTTTTAAAAATTTTAAAAGTCGAAATTAATTTCAGTATGTTGAAATGTATTGAAGAATCCAAATATGATCTTCATAGTTTTCAGCTGCAAGAAAGTTGAGGTTATTTATACCCCAACTGAATTGAAATTCAGCTAATAAAAATTAAATAATCTAACGGTATATCGTGTTATTACGAATAATATTATAACTATAGTACATATCTTGCTTTTTATATATTCAGCAACTCGAAAAACGTGTCTGTGTATAGAAAAATAAAGATTCAAAGATTGTAATATGTAAAAAATTTCTTCTACCCTCAAAATTAATCAATAAAACCCAGAATTTTTATTCCACTTCTCTTTCTTTATTGTTTCCATGACCAAAACTCCACAATTTACACAATCAATTTGATTTATGCCTGACAACAGTGAAATTAATTGAAAAAGGTTGTAATTAAAGGATATTAAAAATATATGTCCAGAGGACAATCAATATCTATTTGTAATTGTGAAATACCACAAACACAATAATTTCTCATCTACATTTTATTAAAATATCCTTGAGGCGTTTAACAGAAAAAATAATTTGTTGTTTGTTTTGTTTTCTAAATTATTACCGAAAAAAATAATAAATTAAGTTTGGAAAATATTTTTTTATCGTTTAAAATTACATTCGATTAACCTCTCTTATCACGGTCAGTCAATTGATCAATTTACGTTTCTTATCGTTATCTTGTGAAATCTTATCTTTAAAAGTAGAAAAAAAAAATAATAATAATGCGACTGATAAGTTATAGAATATAATTTTTGTGCGCATTGAAATAATGAAATAATTATTAGATTATAAAATATTTTTCCTTATTTTTATTATCATTGTATTTTTTTTATTTTTAAATATCGAAAAAATTTCTAAAATCAAATCTTAGAATAATTTTGTATTTTTATTATAAATCAATTTTGCATGTAAAATGAAATTATAAATTACAGTTATACCATAGAAACTTCATTTAAAATTTAAATTGAATTTAAATATGATCATGCGCAAAAAAATGTATTTAAAATTGTTTTGACTCTATTACCAACATGAAGAAATTTGTTGGGGATCATAAATTTTCAATTAAGAGAGAAAAAAGATAAAATGAAAAACAAAAAAAAACATTGTAGAAGCATATAAATTTTTTTATTGATCATTTTTATAAAATAATTTTTTCTGAACGATCAATAAATTTTTTAATGTTTAATTTTTATATGAAAAATTCAATTTTATATTTTTCAATTAAACTGAAAAAATTTAATTTGTACTTTGATATCCTTGAATCTAAAAAAACAAAAAACTTCTGCAACTCATAAAAATCATTTTTATATTTTTTGTTTTCGCCTACGTGAAACTCAAATAAATCAATAAATTAGAAGAGCTCTTAAAAATCCCCACTACTACTCTTGAAAATTTTCAAAATGAAACGTATAAGATTTTTGTGTTATATTCAAGTAGTAAAGTCTACGTGACATTTTTGCTTTATCACATGAAAACGACTACCAGGCACCAACAGCAATAACAACGAAAAAACTCATTTTATCGGTTCATGAACCATTGCCAATTTAATTTCCACCAACAAAAATGAAAAATTACTGAGTCCGCATAGCTATAATTCTTTTTAGTATATTTCATACTGGTATATTTTATAATACATATAAAATATGTTATAAAGGAACATGTATCTATCATTTGGTACGTTTTTGAGCCAAACCCAACATTTTTATAGCTACATATAAGTACATTAATGTATTTAGTTTCCGTTCGTGTATATAACTAAAAACGACTACAAACATTATTTTTCAAAAGAAATATCTGAGTTTGTCATTATATAATGCTTAAAAGAAAATATGTATAATAAGAAGATAAAAACGACGAAATTCTGCTGCTGTTAAAACTTAAAATATCGATCTGAAAAAAGCATTAAAATTTATGGCTGAGTGGAATTCACAAAACCATAAAGGAGAACTCGAAAACTTTTTATTTTTCGTTTTTGTAATACAAAATTCGAAGAAGAAGAAGAAAAATGACAAAAAAGAAAAAAGAAAATATGTACACCTACTTTTAAATATGATAAAAGAAATATTTTTCCGACCTCTTTTTGTTTCTGTTACTTTGAAAATATTTTAAATTTTTTCTTTTAAAGATAAAATATTTTTAGTTCGACCCAAAAAAAGAAAAGAAGAAAAATATTAAAAAAAACCTGAAATTCGTTCGAGTGAAAAGAGAAAAAAAAGCTGTCAATATAAATAAATCTTGTGATTAATGATGATAAGGGCTTCAAAGCAGAAAAAAATACATATTTATTATAGATAGATTTTGAAAAGAAAAGGTCGTAATGATAACCTATTTTTTTATAGGTATACATACATATTATATACATACATAATATAGGTACCTAAAACACAGAAAGCTTACAAAAGCTTTTTATATTCTTATTTAAATTTTAATTTTTAAAATACATACAAAAAAAGGAATTCAAATAAATTTTTTTTTCTTTATGAAAAATGGGGAAAAACCATTACTTCTGTTAATGCTTATAAAATTTCCATTAAAATGTATATCTAAATAAAAGTACTATTTCGAAAAAACAGTCATCATTTTTATTGAAAAATTAAACACAATAAATTGTTTATACGCAGAATGTTTACATCATACACAATTGAAAAAAACAACATAAAAGAACGAAAACAAATATTTACGTAAGTTAAATTTAAAAAAATAAAATTAAATTAAATCAAACAAAGAAAATGTCTAGTTTATTTTCAAAGTATTATAATTAACCTCGATATAAATTTTACAGGAAAAATAAAAGAAGAGGGGCATGCTATTGTTGAAATGGTGAAAATCATCAACACATTATCATAAAAATGTGGGCAAAAATAGAGAGACGAGAATTCATAAAAGAAAAAGAAACAAAAATTACATTAGATCACATAAAAGTGTATAAAATAGCAGAATAACACCAAAAATAAAATGAACAAGTTTCAAATTAACAACAAGGTAGTTTATTTTGTAAAATACATTTATTATAGATACATATTTATACAGAACTATTATTTGTCTACCTACTTATAAAATTATACAATCTTTGAAATGAGAAAACTAAAAAAAAAAATATTGACATTTATAGCAACTTGCCTTAAAATATTTATATAAATAAGTACAGAATATTTGTATGAACAGAAAACAGTATTTAGCTCTTATACTCTGTTACATACATATATGTAAATCTATATTATAATCAACTTTCAAGGCTATAAAATTAATATGGGCATATTAATATCTATTCATAAGACACTATAGTATTATATTGTACATTATAGTTGTTATATATTTTATAGATATTAACACCTATGTTTTTTTCCATTTATAACAGATATTAAAATGTAAATATGTATATGTATATGTACATATATAGATAAAATTTGTTTGTGTATATACACGCTCAATTTTAATTATAGTTATTGCGCTTTCCATTGGAGCCGTGCTGTTTTCGGATTCGACATTGTCGGTGGGATGTTTAAATGGAATTCGATAAAAATGTTTTTTTTTTTTTTTTTTTTTTTTTTTTTTTTTTTTTTTTTGTGATTGTTTGCATAATCAAGCTTTAATAAATTACCATAAATTAAGTACATTTTTGTTTTTCACAAATAAATTTATAACAACAATATTATCATAGTGGTGTAATCACATTTTTAAATGATTTTTCTAAAAAGAGGGGGATTTGAATGGTTGAAATTGATTAAGCTTATGATTTAATTATTATGACTTTGATAAACTTTTGTTTTTGTTTCAAATAAGCCTTGTGCTTAATTAAACATGTAAATACATCTCTAACAATATAAATTCATTTACCTTTTTCTTTACCCTTTTTGATTTTATTTTGTAACTAAATTAATTGAATATTTGTGAAGAATAATAATTTTTTTGTTTTATTTTGCCTTCCTAAAAAAGCTTTTATCACGTATACAGAGTATCATAATTATGTCGAAGGTCAAATAAATAAAGCCCCTTACATCATCTTAATCAACCTGTTCTATTTAAATTGAAATTAAAATCAACACAACATAGGAATTAAATACGTGCATGTCCAATAGAATGAACAAAATTATATATGTATATGTAGATCCTTCAACATAAACATATAAAGATTCCTTATAGGAAAAACAAAACAACAACAACAAAATAATGACCCCCTATAAAAAAGGGATTCACAATTTCATTAGAAAAAAAATAAATAAATTTCCCAAAAATTCAAATCTAGGATCAAAGTTTATAAGTATATAATCCAAAAAAAGGATAATGAAAACAAAAAGAAGAATAATAACAAAAGAAAAACCTTAAAAATATCCCCCAAGCTTTTTATATGTATGTATGTATACCAATGTATATAGAAATGTATACCAAAAGAATATTTATATAATCCCACTTTTTTATGTAAAAAAACCACAAAAACAACAATATGTATATGTAAGATATCATCATGGTACACAATCATGAAGAATAAAAAAAAATATAAAAATACGAAAATAAAAGAATGAAAAATGAATAATAAAAAAAAAAAAAAAAAAAAAAAAAAAACAAATTATAACAAGTCACGAAACAGTAAATTAGAACAAAAAAGTTGAAGAAAAAAATAAAAAAAGGTTTCTCGATCCCCACTCCAATAAGTACCAACAGAGTTTCAGATACCGGATTTTCTACAACTCATTTGATTACAATTACAAAACATGATTATGTATACTTGTACATTCGAAAATATTATATTTATATTATAATACCTTGGTATACAGGAAAAAAAAAACAAGTTGAAAATGTAATAAAAAGCTGTACTATAAAAGATACACAATATGTATAATATAATGTATAACTACATATGGTACTGGTATACACATATAAAACTTGGCACCAATTTTGTATACATCAGTTTTACTATATGTATATGTATACATAATATTTTCTGTATCAAGATTTTCTATAGAGGTTATTATACATACGACGAATTTACGGTATAACTTCGTCGAAATGGTTGATTGCTGGTGCTGCTCATGCTGGTGAACGAACCATGGTATTTATATTTCGTCGTTTCCATATAATAAACCTATTGAATATTATATATATACAATACATATTATATGTCTTATCGTATATATATATATATATATATTATTTTGCTTTCTTCGAAACGAAGTTTTAGTGGTGGGAAAATATTCGAACATTTTTTGTTTTTTGTGTTTTCTGTAATACAGAAACAGAAAAACAGCCAGATAGCAGAATAGTAAAAGTAGTATAGAGAAAATTTCTTCATGAACACACGACATCAGCATCATCGAATCGGGTTGTCGTTTTTATTCAAGTAATCTAAATGTTGGCAACATAACGTTAAACAACGTGCAAAAGGAAACAGACGTTAAAGCATTTTCTTTTTATCTCAAAAAAGAAAAAAATATTCTTCTGTTTTTTTTATTGTTGAAAAAAAAAATACATTTTGTTTCGTTTTTTATCTTTTTTTTAAATTTGTCAGTACAGACAACATTAAAATATAACGAAGTTTCGTTTATCATTGTCATCATCATCATCATTACCTTCATCAACATTATTTTTAAATTATACCGGTGTAATAATACTGTGTGGTGATACTGTATGTATAGTGTATACTGAGTATTATTGTACAGTGAGCATTTCATTGAAACACAACAACTTTTTCTAAAGGTTTTTTTTTTATTAAAAGATTCACTCGAAGGCGACTCTTAATTCATTTATTTATTTTTACATTGTTTTTTTCTTATGAAACAGGTACGATATTATAATAAGGAAGATAATTTGTTTACAAAAAAAAAAAATTATAAATAAATTGTTTTGTTTACTTGTCTGTATTTATTTTGTATATATTTTGTGTATTTTTTTTTAAGAAAAATAAAATCAGTTTCTTCATTAATTGTAATGTAGATTTAAAATTAATTTGTAGAATGTTTTAAATGTCAATTATTACTTGAGATAATGTTTAGTGGATAAATTTAAAAAATAATAATAAATGTATTTTTTTTTATTGTTGCTAGGATAAAAAATTTTAATTTTGAAAAATAAGTGAAAGTACCTATCTACTTGTTTTTTGTATGATTATTATATTAAGATACTTTTAGTATTAAATAAATACATAAAAATAAAGTGTGAATTGTAATTTACAAAATACCTATTATAATCTTTAATGTAATCAAATAAAATTTACATTACAAAATACATCTGTTTATTACGTACATGATTATGTATTTACTATATGTATATGTACATACATACATATAAAAAGTAACAGATGAATAACAATAAATTCATTAGTTTGTTGATTGTGTCAAAATAAAAATGCTTTTAATAATAAATGACATCACAATTGAATTTCAAAAAAAAAAAAAATTTGAATTACAAATACATAATTTGAACAAACAAGAAGTAGTAATCCAAAGAATTTATATTTTATCCTTAAAGTATTTTCTTTTTTTTCCTTGTTTGTTTACTTTTTTTTTTTAGCTTGAATGTATTATGAATTTTGTTTATTTTCTGTTTTTACTTTTGAAATGTTTTTTTTTTTTTTAAAAAACACCGGTATTATGTAAACAATTATACTTCTGTAATATCTTTCACTTAACATCAATTTACAAATTTACGCGCCCTTTTTTCTAAATGCCACTATTACTCTTTTGTAATAGATTTTATTTTCTAAATAAGTGAAAAATTATGAAATATAAAAAAAAGGGAGGGGAGGTTTATATTTACTCTAACTTCAATATTTGATTATTTTAAAGATTAATTACATTGAACTTACACCTAAATGGAATTTGTATTCTGTTTAAGTATTTTTTTTTTAAACATGGGAATGTGCTTATCAATTATTTGAATTTAAATATTTATCACAAAATCCACCTGCTCGTTTATAAACATTTAAAACATTAAAACAACTATATAAGAATTTAATAGAGTAATTAAAACAATCGTTAAATTGATTTATAATTAAAATTCAAATTCAAAATAATTTATAGTATTAAATTTTTTCTGTTATTGTAATGTTCAAATTTAAGTAGTTATCATTTAATTAATTTCACAATACAATCATGTCTTTCACCTGCAGATGAACCACAATGATAAAAATTTTACAATATTGTACAATCATGATTTTCTTTTGCAGATGAACCACAATGACAACTGATGAAGAAACAAATTTTGGAGCTTTGGTAACGTCTCCTTCATCAACACCATTTCACATAGATTTTGATAATGATAAAGGTATGTACATATCCATATGTCTAATCTAATAATTAACTCTTTAAATTTTTATAAAAACACAGAAATTTGATTTTTGAATTTGAATCTTGAAATCAACATTTTTCTACAGAAGTCAAATAAATATTGAAAAAAGGAAAAAATAAAAAAACAATTATAATTCAAAGAGTTAATTAATACCTACATATAATGTTTGTTATTTTTAACTTCACTAAATTTAAGGAAGTATATTAGTTTGTTTTACATGTATCATTCGATTTTAACAAATTATTTATTTTTACAGAAAAACATTGACATGACCCGGTTTCATCAAAACTATGTATGTAAAATGTAAATGCAGCTGAAAAGATAACTGAACACATTCAGCAGTAATTTTGTCATCAAAAATATTACAAGTGATCCTTGTATGATTCAGTTTTATCATTTATTTGATACCAAATTATCATCTTATCAGTTCGAAAAATGACATTGATGCGATTATTTTTGTAGAATAAAAGTAATCGAAAACTGTAAAGAAAACCATTTTTTTACAATCAAAGATTTGTTTTTTCGAATTTGTTTTGTTTAAATTAGTTAGAAACTGAAAGATATAAAAAATGTTAGAGAATATGTACATAGTTTTGAAAAAGCCGGTCACAAAAAAAAATTTCTATTTGAAAAAATTTAACAAATATTCCAAAGCATGACTGTTTTTTCATTTGTATAATAAAATAAAAGTTTAAATCTAATTATAAAATCTAAAACAAGCTTTACTTGAAAAAAAAATTGTAATAAGAGAAAATTTTAAAAAATAACGGTACTTTTGATATTATATCTTTTGCACACGAACAAAAGTTGAATGATATGATCACGTGATGTAAACGGATGGTAACTCCATGGCAACAACGTTTCACCACACACTAGACAGTAACATTTATGAAGTTAATTTTCTTAATTTTATTTCCATATTTTCGGAAGTTACATTGTTTATAAGTTTCTTCGCCCCAATTTCCTAAATTATTTTTCTATACATATTTTTCGCAAGTTTAAAAATTCTAAAAATAAATCAATTAAAATTTTAATTGGCAAAATGTCAAAAAAAGTAGACGATTAACAATACGTGTATGTACACACTCATTAAATTTTTTTTTTAAATTGTGGTACAATTTTACCACATTAATCACGTTTTAAGAAGGAATATATACCACAAAATTCGGGAACAAATGGCATATTCTATGTTTTGCTGTGTGTATAGTATATTAATTTAAATTAATGTTCTTTTGATCTGTGGTATGCGATCACATGAATCGATTCTACTCATGTGGAAGAGATTCGAAAAAAAAAAAAAAATTTAAATTTTAGAACGTGAACATGTTGGAAAATAATTGGTGTAACATTATTTTAATTATTTTTTAATTGAACTAATTTTTTTAAAATGATCTCTTAAAAATTATTTGAGTTCCTAGGATTTCGAAATTGAATTCCGAAAATGTTGAGAAAAATCATAACAATTATTTTTCTAATATCTTTAAATATTTTTTTTTAAGTTTAATTAGAAAAAGTAATTTACAAAAATTAAAAAGTTTTATTAGGTTCTTTTGTTAAAAAAAAAATATAGAACAGAAAATGAAAAAAAAAATGAACTAATCTTTAAAACGTGCTAGAAAATCTCACGATTCCATGTGTCATAATTTTAATGCATAAACATGCAAACACGCAAACTAATGTTTTTATTTATTTTTTATTTTTTAATGTTAATATTTCGTGATAATTTTTCATACTTAAGACGTTCAAAAACAAAAATCATAAATAAGTTAATTTTTTTTTTCAGTTTGAAAAATGTAGAAAAAAAAAAGTAGATGCTGTTTGAAATTTGGAGTTATGAAATAATAATTTTGACTGCATGTAAGAATATCGATTCCTTGAATGTACTTTGTTGTTTTTTTCCCTTTTTTGATGTTGTTGTTTTATTGATCGTAATTGATATTTTCTTCGTGTGAATGTCGTAATTTATGTTTTTTTTTTTCTGAAAAAAAAAAAATTACATAAAAATTTTATCGTATTACTTTTTAACAATTACAAAAGCACAGAAATCGGTTCTTTGCACTTTACTTAATGCATGTGATTGCAAAACATAGAATGAAAAAACTGTATAACAGTGAAAGGGGGGAGTGTGTGGATGGTGAATGGTTTTAAGTAATTAAAAAAAAATATTCCAGACTTTAAAAGTACAGAGAATGAATGTTTCTATTTTAACTGAAGAGATTAATTTAATCACGTCACGTAGAACTTGTGTTATTAAATTTTAGTTTAGCTTTTGCTCGTAATTTTTAATTGCTCCTTCGGTATATAGATATTTTCTAGATGTAAATATATAATTAATCTCAATTTAAAATGTGAAAGGGTTAAACTACATAAAACCAAAAAAAAAGAACATTTTTCGATTTAAAACAAAAATTACATAAACTTTGTATTGGTTTTGAAAATTAATTTTTTTATTTGTCGTTTCTACATTTCTTTTTTTTTAAATTTAATTTATTTATTTATTTATTTTCCAATTTTTCATTTTATAACTTATTATAATGAGTTATAAAACTCTTATGTGTAATAAAAATTTCGATTATAATCATAAAACTTTATTATTATTTAACATTCTTGTAATAATAATTTTTCGAAAGGATATTAAGTATCTGAAAATCTTAAACTGCTGTTCATAAAGTTTTATTATATTTTTGATCTTAAAAAATAAAACCTTTTTCCTTTATAATTTTGCATCTTGCAAACATTAAATATTTTTAGTATTACTAGATTTAAGCAAGTTTTATGAAACTGCATCGAAAGTAAAAAGAAGAAAACAAAACAAACGACGATCGGCCATCAAAGCTTTTTTAATGGCCTTTAAATCTTGATATGTTGTTGTTGTTTTGTTACATTGTAACTTTAAATGAAACATTAAAGTTAAATTGTAACAAATATTCTGTATATGTATCCAATTAATTTGTCATTGACGTTTAACTTCAATTTTTTCTCATTTTAAAATATCATTATTCTAAAACTAAAATAGAGTTTTATTTTTGTTTTGTGTATATTTCGTGCCAAATTTGTTATTTTTTTTTTCTTCTTTTTATACAAAAACCATAATAAATGTTTTGTCATGTTTTCTTATTACTTTGTTTTTTCTTTCAAATTTAGTGTCATGACGTGTTTCCAACAAAACTATAAAAACAGAAAGAAAGAAAAAAACTGTTTGAAATGACATAATTCTAATATAACGAGGTTTTAGAGAAAAATGTTTTTTTTCCTCTTTCTTTTTTGAAAATGTAAAATATGCCAAGGGAGATTGTACATAATATACGATTAGATCTTTTCGAAATTTTTATTTTTATCATGACATGACATTTTGACAGTTAGTCAGTTAGAAAATTAGAACGAAAAAGATACACAATATCTAGAATTCTATAGATACATAGGTATTAAATGTATGTTTTTGAAGTTAGAAGTTAAAATTTAAGCAAAGAGAGAAAAAAAAATCAAAAACAACACAAAAAAACAGATTCTCAATTTAAAAATTTTCTGAAATCTGAAGTTTTATATCATAAATCCCCCCAAAATTTAATTCAGAAAACAAAAATAAATACAAAAGGAAGTTCAGTCACGTAAACAATTCACATTGTTCGAAATTATATTAAAAGAATGAAAGAGGGATTTTGAAATCTTAAGTCAGGTGTTGGTTTTTTTTTCCAGTTACCTTTTTTCTGTTTCTTATTTAAATTGTTTTTTTTTTTCGATTTCTCATTTTAATCCTTGAATAAAAATCTGATTCTCATTCATGTGGAATAAAAGTAAAGATTAACCTAAAAAAATTCAAAAACAATAATTGATTCATTGAAGTATATCGAATATCACATTTAAAAAATAAGAGTTAATCTTGAAGAAAAAAAAAAGTTGTCAACTTAAATTTTTTGCTCCAAAATGTTATTAGAGCTTGAAATTGTAAAATTTAATTTTTTGTCTCTCGCAGAAACAAATATATTTTTCTTTTATATTATTTACCTGTTTTTTTAGTACTTAATCTTTAAGAGCAATCTTTTTTCAAGTAGTAAAAGACAAGTACCAACTTTTCAACAATCAGTTAGTTTTTATCTTGACATAAAATTCATCTTAAAAGTAATAATTCCTTACTCTATCTAGTTTCAGATTTGCATTCGTATAATTGATTGTGTAAATTTTATCTTTTACATATTCAAATCATGACAAGAAAAAAAATAAGTGTAGGGGATCAAAATACCATAGATAAAAATGTGAAATGAATTCTTATTAAAGTTTAAAAAAGATTTATCTTCAAAATAAATTAAAGTTTTTTTTGTCTCTCTTTTTTAATTGAATAACGACATAATCGTATGTTTCTTCATT
Source organism: Bombylius discolor (assembly GCA_939192795.1). Lineage (NCBI taxonomy): Eukaryota > Metazoa > Arthropoda > Insecta > Diptera > Bombyliidae > Bombylius > Bombylius discolor. The sequence continues at coordinate 48,057,678 of OW584240.1, read as the reverse complement.
TAATCACTTTGTCTGTTGCAGACAACTTTATATAGAAAAAAATTCCAAAATATTTTATCGTAGATAATTTTTTATGCTTTTCGAAGTTGTATAAATTAAATCTTTAACGGCAACTTTTTGGAATCCATTGAAGTGGAAATAATTGATTTTCTTCGAAATGAAAAAACAAATCTGTAAACCAGATGACATGATTATACATATGTGAAATTAAGTTTAGGCTACATAATAAGCAGAACTAATAGAAGGATTCGAGTTTGTAAAAGGATCGTAATGTACTTAGAAGCCTAAAAGTATAAAAAAACTAGTCCATAAAAAAACTTGTTCGAATTCATACCTGCTTGAAATACATACACTTGAGTCTAAATTTTTTGTAGGTATTGGATAAAAATCCGTTTAAAAAACAGAGCAGCTTCAAGTTTTTCACAATTATTCTCCTAGCTAAGAATGAGAGAGAAAAAACGCCAAAAAATATAGAGAAAAGGTGCTAAAAGTTTTTACGGCACCACTAATAAATTCGAAAAATTTCCAAAAACCAATTATTCTATAAGCCATAAGTAAACGATAAAATTGAATTTTCAGTCTAAGTGTTTCAAGATGAGCCACTTCAGTTTTATTTTATTCAATTAAAATCCAAAAAACTAATTTTTGTTTTCGAAAAAAAAAATGGAGATTTAATTTTCACTTTTATTTCAGCTGTGAAATGTTGCTACCCTACAGACACGCTTAAATGAGATTTGTTAAGGAAATTCAGGCTCTTAATCCGAATATACCATCTGTTTTCCCAATTGCATTGAACCCGATCAGTTTTTTTTCTGTGTATACAAAATTGTATGAAATTTAATATCCTTAATGTGTGGCGACTGAATAGTTTCGAATGGAATGTCACGCCTACATACCTATATTCGACCCGATTTATTTATGAATTTTAAAATTTAGTTTTATATTACATCGATAACTGTCAAATAAAGTATGTTTTTTTTTTGAAGAATTTTGTAAATTGTAATGAAATCTGGTACCATATTGTTTAAATCGAAATTTAATAATTATTTACCATTCTAGGATATTTTCAAGTATTTCATTGGAAAATTTTAACGTAAAAAAGATTATTTAAAGGTTCGATTTAGTTTGAAATTTAAAAATGTTTTTATGTAAATTTAAATTAATTTTTTTTTCAAATTTTTTTTCTTTCGATTATTTGTCTCTATAGAAAGTTTTTCCAATTATTTTATAGAAATTATCAACATTTTTAAAATTTGACAACTCCTATCAATCATTATAATTTATGGTTTCGAATGGTAGCAGTATTTATTTAAAATTAATTTCAATAACAAAAAATTATAGTAAAAATTAAAATTAAAAAAAAAAGAAAAGATAAAATGACAGTAAATGGCAGATGTCTGTGTTATTATTTTGATAACATTTTGTAGACATCTGCCATAGTTTATCTGTTTGGTTTTTTTTTTTATATTTTTTTTCGAAAATTTCTGAATTCGATAAACATCGATATGTACGCATGTATGTATGTGTCTGAGAAGGAGGGGAAATTGAAAAAAAATTATACGAATATTTAAGTAAAAAATTTTAAGAATGTTTTGCCAAAGCAATTTGGCACTAATTTTCATTATAAACAGGACGTTCTTGAATAGTTATTTAAAATAAATGTTTTTTTTTCGTAAATTTTAGGCCAAGTCAAAAATGAAAAACAAAAAAAAAAAACAGTTGTTTACTTGTAAACTATTTAATTTTTCTGATTATGTCTTTTGTCTTACATTGTCATTTGTCAAAAGAAGAATGAATATCAAGGATAAAACTGTTTTTATTCAAATTAAACTTATAAATTTCAAATATTTTGGCAAAATTCCACCTAATTTTTTATTTCAAATCATAAAAATTAATTTATATTAAGGTTAAATCGATCTATCATGTTAGATAATATTGGAATTTTTGATTTATATTATTGTTTAATCTTGTGCAGTTAACAGTTAAAAATAATCTTCGATATTCCAAAAGAGGGAGGAAAATTTACGGATTACAATTCATGTGTGTGACTGATAATTTTTAACATGTAAAAATTGTTTATTATTTGGAGTTTATTCTAAGTGGAGATATTAAAAAAAATTTATGTGTATCATACGATATACATATGTACATACATATATATATATGTATACGTATAATCCATAATCCGGTTGTATGCATTGGAAAAAAGAAATTTTTTTTAATAATTCGAAGACTGAATAACTGGTATTTTTATCCAATAGACGTACGTTTTCTTCGCAACGACTATTTGAAAACACTAATGTCGAAAATTTCGATTCAATTTTTTATTTACGACAAAAAAGACCAAAGGTACATCGCCTACTGTGTCCGATGGAATTTCTATTATGTCATTCAGGTTTTATTAAATATGTGATCATTTGGGTGTCGCGTGATAATTATATCTGGTAAAGGTAATTCATAAAATATAGGTAGTAGTAAACATCATCCCTTTATTCTGAAACATTGTCATCAAATTGATCCTTTAAAGTCAGAATTTTTCCATTCAGGTGTGAAAGCATGCACTAAAAACGTTAGTATTTTCTCAACATTCCTCAAATCCAGTTGATTTCATTAAAATTTTAAATCATTAATCAAATTCCATAAAAAAAAAATATTTCATTCCGAGAATACTCTATTGTGAAATGTTTGAATTACATGAAAAATTCTCCCTACCATTTTTTCTTCAAATCATATATGTACTATGAAAATAAATAATTTACAAAAATAGATAAAGAAAAATTTTTGTAGTCAATTCAATTCAAGTATAACTAGTTTCACAACGTTTTTTTTTTTCTCACACAGGCTTGCCCATTATTTTTAGAGTTTATATCTTTGTTTCCTACCACTTGAAAGACATAAAGAACAGATGGTTTTTCAATGTTATATGTTATGTAGTACTGTTGTGTTGTATGCACAAATGTAATCCCACCTGAATAAAGAAGTTTTCTTACCTTTAAGGCAACGTGAGTTATTTCTTTTTGTATTTAAACAAATAAAAGAGAAAAAAAAAGTATTGTAATAATAAAAGTTGTACTAGTTATTTTCTGAGTTAGGTTTGCTTGCTTCGTTTGGGTTTATTTTCGGTTGTTGATGATTATCATCATCATGAAGAATTAAAAATTATTTATTACCATCATGCCCCCATATGTAATTGTTTTAGAAGGTTTTTTGAAATTCAAAGTAACTTTTAATGATAATTTATGTTGGTAGATAATTTAATTTAAAAAAAAAAAAAAGCTTCTACCTGGTGTTTTATAAAAAAAAGAAACAACAAGGTTTTTACTTGGAAAACCTTTCAGCATTGAAATTTTCGACAATAATCTAATTTCTTCTTTTCAAAATAAATTAAAAAAATATCTGATGATTAATATAGAAGGAATTTTTTTCGTAATTCTTATTTTCTCTGAAAAAAAAAGCACGATAATAAGATCAAAATATTTTCTAGAAAAGAAAAACCAGAGTTTCCTGTTGTGTAATTTATCTGTTGGAGATTTTTCCTTCAACGAAAAATTAAAAAAAAAACCGCATACAACAAAAACGGAAATGATTTATCAGTTAAATTAAAAATAATCTACAACATAATGCGCGGAATAAGAATAGAGATAAGAATAAAAATGTACATACAAACTTAATTTACCATATTAGTAGCAACATGACATTGTTTAATTAAAATATGTACATTAATTTTAAACCGGATGTTTTCGAATTGAATTCTCGAAAAACAATTTTAAAATGTTATCTAAATTCCAAAATTGAATACAAAAAATTTAAATGTTTGTTTTTATTTTTAATAAATGAAAAGTTAAGCAGGATGTAAATGATTATTCATCTTTGTATAAATCACTATAAAGTTACTCTTTAGAATTCTCATTAAAAGATAAAAATTAGCATGTTTCAAACATTAATGTGAAAATGGATTTTGTTTTTTGAATGATTTATTCTTTACGAAATACCTTAATGTATAAAGTATGAACGTGTAAAAATGATATTTTCTTCATGAAATTTTAAAGAAAGTAGATATGTATCTGTATTTAAATTTTCAAATGTATGTATGTACGCAATGTTTAGTACAGGAGATAAAAAAGAAAACGAATTAAAGAAATGTTATATGTAAGAAGTAATTTTAATAATTTGCTGAAACTCAATTGTAAAGCTTGTAAATACATTGTTTACAATGCGAAGACAAAATACAATGAATCAGTTTCGAATCTCTTTAAATTTCGTCAAAAAAATATTTTCGCTGTAATTCTGGTTATATTTGTGTCTTGAAAAAAAATCAAGTTTGAAATTTAACAAATTAAGAAAATTCACGTTCAGAATGAATCAGATTTAAGAACATTGAAGTTTTCGAAAATAAAAAATTCAACGGTAACTTTTTTTGAACATACAAAACAGTCGATCTAACGGAAAACTATTTTCGAAAAAAATTTGGATGGACCTTGAATTTTAGTGGATTATGAACCACAAAAGATCTGTGTGCAATTGTATAACTTAATGGACATAATCGTATTTTTCGAAATTTTTGTGTCCTCGAAACAGAATTAGAATTCATGTAAAAGTCATCTTATTTGACAATGTAGTTTTTTAACGGAAATTAATGTTTTATGAAATTATCAATGTCAAAACCAAATCCTTTATGAACGTGTATTTTACACCGGCTTATGAAGCTTCATGCTCCATGTAATGTTTAAATTTTGATATTAAGATTTTCACTAACAAAACAGAATTTATCAAATTTTATTTTTTTTTTAAAAAAAATCTAGGTAGAAATATAAATTTAAAAAACGTGTATAATTTATTTTCTAGATAAATTTGAAAAACAAATATTTTAATTTCAACATAAACATTGTTTTTTCAAAAAAAAAAAAAAAAAAAATACAAGCATCTTGATTATTTCAACATGCCATGCCGTAAATCATTATAATAACATTCGTTGCAGTCATCATCATTATAAATAGAAATTGAATGATTGATTGAAATCCCCTCTAGAAAATGAATCAATTAACATAAAAATTTTTCACGTATCAAAAACAAAAATCTCATTTCCATCAATAATAATTTAATCTGAAATTTTGCCAAAAAACTTTTACTTTATCATATACTTAGGTACAATAAAACTTTTGAAATCACAAAAAAAAATAAAAAATAAAAAAAAATAACAATCAGACACAAACTCTCTGCATTTGCAATATACTTTTGAAGTTTCTGTTCTTTTGTATATAAGAATAATACGTACAAAATACAACCATATCGAATAAAATTATTTCCAGATAACATTTTTACCTTTATTTTTCTGTTTTGCTTTATTTTTGTTCGTTAATCATCAGATTCAGAGATATCTGATTTTATCTTGTTCTCGTAAAGTTTTCTCCTTCAACACAAATATTCGAAAGTATGAGGTCATGTTTTTCAACTTTGAAAAAATTTATTTGGTTTTTTCGTAAATCCTTATTTTTTTTGTTTGTTTGTTTGTTTTTTTAAAATAAAAAGTTTTCAAAACACTCAACGAAAGAATTTAAAAATTTGAAAACCGGTTTCTGTGAAAAATATGTAAAAAAAAATATGTCTTCGATATTAAAGTAGGGTTTCTGTTTGAAATTTAATCGGACGAAAGATAAAAAAAAAGGTAAAACAAATTAATAGAAGAAGAATGAAAATAAAGATAAATAATTCCGGGTTTATTTTTTTCAGGTAAGGATATAAAAGGTACATAAATCAGCTAAAGGCTTTGGTTTTAAATTTCAATATCACATCGTTATTTTGTGTTTTGTTTGCGTTATATATTTTGTATGTCTTTCGTTTCGATCGTAATATCACATGACGTTGAAAAAAATTTATTACATTTTATCTTGCCATAATACTTTCAATATTTGCTTTTCTTATCGAATACCTACATGGAATTGAAAGATTTATATCAAACTTGTTTCCAATTTTTTTTTTTTTTTATTCTTCTTCAAATAGTCTTCAAAAGTAATAAATTTCTCGAGTTCAATAAAATTATGGCATAATATTTTCAATATGTACGCATTCAATTTATTATTTATATTGGAAAAACATTAACGAATTAAAGATATCGATCAAGAATTTCAAAAATATAATTATACGAATAGTATACTTACCTCAAGATACATACACTTAATTTTACTTTGTAATTTATTTTTAAATTGGAACTTCTTATAATTTTTCTTCATTTTCTTTCTTACAACGAACGCACATTGTAATTATTTATAAAGGTCAAAATGTGAATTCCAAAAAAAAAAAAAAAAAAAAAAAAACTAATAAATCAATAAAACACCGTGGAGTGAAACACACCTTCTTATAGAGAATTGCACATAAGTATTTTCGAATCAAGAAAATGGAAGGTTTTTTGTGTATTTTATTTATTTTCAATATCATTAATCTTGTTACAAAAATTTGAATATTTTATTTTTCTTGATTTCGTAATTATTACGAAAAACAAAATAGAGTTTCGAACGGAAGTAAAATAAACCTGAGAAAAATGAACAAAGAAAAAACTTGAAGAAAGAAATAAGAAAAAAAATTTTAATAATGAAACTTAATTAAGCATAATATTTTAAGTTAATTACAATTAATATTCATTTAATGTTCTTAATGTTCATGTTTTATGTTAAATTTCGAAATGGAAATGGAAATTAAAATCTAGATTAGAAGATATAATGGAAACCAAAAGCAGATATAATACTGCAGAGCGCAAACGATAATACTTAATGATTATGATTATAATGATGATGATGATTACGGTGAAGAAACTTTAATACTAGTTCATTGATACTATTCCATGATGGTGGGATATTTTAATATTAAATTATTTTAAAAAAGTATATCTTCATAAAGAGTATCTACATATAGCAAAAACCGTAGTAGAAATGATCATTAAAGCGGAACGAATATATGTATATACTTTAATGCAATCAACGAACGGTTCTATTTATAATTCTCTTTTACTTTTAATCTAATTTTGGCTCTTGTACTGTATATAATTTTTTTTTTACCGTATTATTATAGCAAAAATATAACGGAATAATTAAACAGTATTTCGTGTAAACATTTTATTGCATTAAAAAATATTTTTTGAAAGTTATTTTATTTTCATTCGTTTCAGATGCTTTTAAAGCATTCATTTTAATGCCTAAGAATAAACTGGTTTTAAGATGTAAAAGAAAATATGTAGCTTTTAATACTCCATAAAAAGTATTTGTCAATATAAAAAAGAAATTTAAGGACATAACCATAATAAAGATCGTTTACGAGCTAAATTTTCTGTATAGACATTTATAAATTTTCTTAATAATGTACATACTTCAACATATTATATTTTCTCTTGAATGTCAACTAATAAAAATTAAGGACACTTTTTTATTCATTTTTTAAAGCCGTTTCATCAGGGATCACAGAGGGTCTTTTCATTGTTTCGAGATGACGCAAGCGCATTCATTGTGTTAATGGTAAAATTTACATCCAAATTTAATGTACAATATTTATTTATTTACTCAAGGTGTCTTGAAATTTTCCAAATACATATTTAAAAATCAAATACAGCCTGAATTGTAATAACTACTTCAGGCTTTCCAAGATGGCTACAAATTTTATAAGGCCGTCTGGAGTTGTATTTCTAAAATAAAATTGTTTTATTCCCAATTTTCTATTAGCTAAGTAAGATTCGGATTTTCTGTTCAAAACAGAACTGTTTAGAAAAAATATAATAGCTAAATTTAAGATTCATTAAGATTCGTTAAGATTCATAGCAACTTAAGTGATCTTATAAAAATTTCACAAAATTCCTTAAAATGCGATAAGTTTTTCAGGCTTATTAAATATGCTATAAATTTATGATATGACTATTTGAGAAATTTTTGTGCGTCTAATATTGCACATTAAAAATATCTAGTTAAATTTGATACATGTTGCCATGAATACAGATTTCTAAAAATAATAATAATTAGGAAAAAGCAGATTGTTTTTACGATTCAAAGTGTCCAATTACAAGAAGTTTAATGACAGTTAAATGTTATCAATAAAATGTATAACGATCCTGACAGCGCTTAAAAACACATAAACTTAGAAAAATAATGTAAATTATTATTATTAGGGGAGAGTTTATTAGGGTAGAAGATGAATTCTTCATGGTTAAGTACATTCATTTTTATCTTGAATTTCTGTAGAATATAAAAAATTTACAGAATGTATCCACATTACAATTACCAAATGGTGAAATCTAATCCATCAATAAAATTGGATTTTCTACACTGCCCACACTTGTTTTGATTATTCGTCAGTATTATTATTATTATTATTATAATTTTTTTTTTGCAGTGATCGATTTAAATTTCCCAAAAAAAGCAATTTTTTCAAAAAACATTACGGTTTCGATTATCATGAAAATTATGATTAAGAAGAAATGTTTCGAAGAGTTAAAGCAAGTCATAGTACTTTAATAAACTCTTCCCTAGGAACCCCCATTCCAATATTGGGGATTATTTTATGAACACATATTGATTTTTTATGAAAATCTTTTCCAGTCAACACATGTGTTCCGTACACGTTTTCAATTATGAACATCAAGTTTCTTTCCTTGAAACTTATTTTTCATATTATAATTTACGAAACAGCTCTTGTATTAAGGATACAATTTAATATATGTGTATGTATACCATTTTCTTGATTCAGTGGAATGTAGGGTTTCCAGTAAGTAAATATACTTACTGCTTTTAACTTCAACAAAACCATACAAACAAGGGCTCTTTGATGATGTTATATTGCATTATTTTTCAATGAAACTCATAAATTTCAAATTATGTATGTAGAAAAAGCTGAAAAATCAAATCAATTTTGTTCTTTTAAGTTCCTGTTTCGTTCATTCTATGAATATTTCGGATGAGTGGTTTCGGAAGATAAATGTATTGCTATACCCTAAATATGGAAATTCCTAAGGTCTTCAAGTAAAAATAAAAGAATAACCATGGGCACTTTACTTACACATTCAGGACAACTGCAGACAACTTGAAAATACTTCATGAGTTTTTTAAATAAATTTTAATTAAAGCCCCTGGGACGAATATGAAAAATAATTCATGATCCTATTATTTTCGAAACGATGCCAAGAAAAAATATGAAAACTCAATACATAAATAATAACCTTAGTGTCAATTTTAAATTGTCGCCAATTAAATATGTATGTATATACATTTATTCGCTTATGCTATAATAAAATTAATTATTCCGTGAATACAATTCAAATTAATGTCAAGTATAAGGCGAGTTTAAATAAAATAACCTTAAAAGTGTAAAAAAAAATTTGGAAAATAAATTATGTGTCAATGCTTAGAGTCCTGAAAAATACTTTCATAAAATTTACATTAGCAACTCGAAAAAAAAATTTCTAAAATTATTTTATTTTCATTTGTTTTAAATTAGTAAATGTAATTAATATTAATTAAAATTTACATACAAATTTCAAAAATATTTTGCACACAGACAAACAAATCTGTCATCAATTTAAGAAAATCCCCCAAAACAGCATGATAAATTATTAAAAACTAATGGAAAACACTATAAATTTAAAAAATGATATACCTACATATGAATTAATTTATTTTTGTACATTATAGTTTTTCACTTTTTTTTTTTAAATTTAAAAACTCCAAAAAACAAGGATATTAAATTACCAGATATATACATATGTATGTATTTCAAATTTTTGAAAAATTATTATTTATGTATTTATGAAATTTATTTCCATGTTATAAATCTTTCAAAAATTTATTAATTTATTTTGAAAAATACTTTTTCAAATACATATGTAATTTAAAATTATGAGGACGAGGTACGTTTTTTTTATGTATGTATGTATTCCTATGATCCTTGAATGGAAGTCAATAATCCCCACTTACACATATATTCAAATCCCTTTTCCATTTCATGTTCTTTCAGGATTTGTTTAACAAAACCATTACACAAAATTTCAAATTAAGCTTTCATTGAATACTCTCAATTAGGAAACAAAAAAAATAATAGGTAGGTAGCTGTTGTACAAAATTAGTAGAATGAACCTTTTTTTTTATTATACATAAATTACATATTTTGAAAATTTCCAAATTGTTTTTTATTTCTTGTTAATTGATGATTTTTCATTTATCTTACCCTAATGAGAAAAAAAACACAAAAACAAAACACTGGAAATGCTATGTAATGCAGACTGAACAAGAAACAGTATTAACCCCTACAAAAATGATTAAAGAGTTGTGTATTAATAATTAGAATTATTCAAATAACAAATGAACATTTTTAAAAGATTAATGGGGAACAGTAGAAAAAAAATAATAATAAGAAACAATAGAGACAATTATTTCTTGTTTTTTGTTCTTCCGTTTCTTTTCTATAGAGAATTTCGAAATTTCCTTCTTAAAATTAATAATTTCATCAAATAACAGACAATTACATATTATATTGCTCAATACCACGACATTTCATCAGAACTATAAATTTATTTCCCTAAGGATGTATAGAGCATTTTATTCGTCCTTTTTACTTACTATTTAGCATTCCCAAAGGAGTTAACGCTTCAATATTGTATGTGGGGTTTTTTTTTTTTTTTTTTTCATTTTGAATTCAATATAATCACGTAATGTAGGTGTATGAAAAGTTTGTGAAATAACAGAATGCTATATAAATATGCCTTAAAAATCAATAATAATTAAATTGGATTAGATGTAAATTAAAAATTAAAATATCAGCAGGGTAAAAAGTTTCACAATTAAAAACACAAAGGACAGGAAAAACATAGGGAATCACTTTTAATTATTATAAATGCATGGAGAAAATACGTTGTCACAGAGCATGTGTTTTTCACAGATACATATTGCTTTCTTGTTTCTGAATTCAAAATGAACTAAAAAAGAATATTTAAATATTTTGAATAAGCTTTTTAAAGTTTGAAGATTCATTCAGTCTGGAATTTTGAAATTTTGTTTAGGAAAGAACAGCACATTATATACATATTTAAAATTTACACAAGAAATTCGAAAGTTTATTTATTCTTTTTGAAATTTTAAAATTTTACAATCCTTTAATCATTTAAGAGACTAAGCATTAAATTTAATATTTTCATAAAGTTTCAAAATAATTTAACTAAAAAGCACGTAAAGGTAGAAAGACAACTTTTTGAAAAACTAGTTCAATTTTTAAACTTTTCCACTTCCACTTTTTTTTTTTTGTCTTTTCAAAAAATCCCTTTTTAGTGTCTTTTCCATTTTTCCAACAAAAAAAAACTAAATGTCATGGGAGAATTAGAAAAGAAACAGGTCCGAAAAAAATCAAATGAAATAGAATACCCTAAATTTGATCTTTATTCAGGAAACTTTAGTTAATCTTAAATTTCAAAGGATTCTATTCCTTTTGTTTTTTCTTATCCTTCACTGAAAGGATATTTATAAAGTTCTTCTTATCATGAAATATTATTGTTGCTTTTTAATATACATACTTTAAATCCTTACAAAGTCCCTTAATGAGTATTATTTTTCTCTTTAACTAAAACGTATATGCACATATCTTTTCCGATTCCGATATCCTTTACGTTCAAGTTCTATTTTACAGTTAAATTATTAGGTATTGAATTTTGAATACAGCCTAGACGTATGGTGTTGGTGGTAGAAAAATCCAAAAAAATTCAAACATGTCCTTTTTTTAAATAACTTTATTTTAAAAAAATTAAATTAGAGGCTTTTAAAAATAGGGTTTCTTTTTGTCTCATTTGGAATATATGTCCTTTATTGAATATTTAATGTCCTTGTTATACAATAAAGTAGATTAAAAATTGAAAGAGGGGAAACTTCAAACCATGAATCATTTTTTTTATATCATAAGTTAGAGTATATATGTAGTCCTTTTTCCACTTCCTCATATTTATTTTTCAGATCAATTACATGTAATTATTACTGTTAACACAACATAATTTTAATTATGTTAATTTTGTGTTGAATATCGAACATAAATCAAATTAATATTTTCTTAAATAAATACATTTTCATCTTTTGATTAAAATTATTTTTTAAATTCAATTTCATTAGCATCCATAATGCAAAATCCACAATGAAGTTTCATCTTTGAAAATCAGAGTACAACGTCCTCTCACGACAACTCACTTTCTGAACATGAAATTGGAGTCTATGACATGAAAATAAATTTTTTATTACAAATAAATTTTCTTAACTGCAAAAATACAAAATTAATTAATTTGTGTTTCATTTGTAGTATACAAAGTCTAATGCTAATTCAATAAACCAGAGTAAAAAATCAATTGAAATATTACCCAATAATAATTTTTACTTTCATATGAAACTTGATTTAAAAAAAAAAAAATAAAAAATAAAAAATAAAGAAAAAAACGAAAAAGAAAATTTAAATATCGTCACACATTAAAAAATAATTGAAGTCGTTTAATTTTTGAATAATTGATTATGTGACCTTAAACGTAATAATTAAATTCGATAATTTCGTTTAGTCGTTAAAACTTAAAAGTTTTATTTCTTTAATTTTTTTTAAAAGCATTTGTAAGTGTTCTATTTTAAATATTTATAACTAATTTCTCATTTGTTGCTTTAAATGTATTTTTAAATTGGGTCAAGAATTATTTCTTGTTAAAATAAATTTATGTTCTAGAAAATTCGAAAAAAAAAAAATGAAATATTGCCCCCACATAACAAGTGTTAAATAATACAAAATATGCGATAATTTATTTAAGTGCAGTAGAATTCACCTCTCTTTTATTTAAATGTGCGAATCTAATTTAAAATAAAATCACTATAATTTAATAATTTAATTTAAAATTTTGGTTGGTGCGAAATTTGAATATTTGTTCAAATTTTTATCTCATATATTGATTTTAAACTTCTAAGTAAGTTTCGTAAGTTTTCGAATAGTTTTCAGAAAAAAGTCTTCGTTAAGTCATAATCCAGAATTCTAATCTGTTGAAAGTTGTTGGGTTAAATCATATTATACAATTATTTATGTTTTGGTTCAACAATTTTTCTATATTTCGAAAATTGAACTGTCGAGGTCATTTTGAAGTATATTCGTGAGATACGAAAAAAAAGAAAAATAACCGAAAGAAAATTTTTTTGCAAATGTAAACGATTATTGATGAAATTGTTAAAAAAAAAACAATTTAGACAAATCCCAGTGGATTTAGCCAAATAAAATATGACCTTGTCATTGTTAATAATGATTTTTTCAAAAATGCATGTTTGTGCAATAATTTGCAAAAGTTTAAAATCCAAAAAATAATTGAATGTCAAAAGTGAATAAAATTGAAATTGTAGTACAAAAATTGCACTTTCAAAAAAAAGTATTCAAAAAATAAAAAAAAAAGCTTGAAACCTTTTAAAGATTTGATTGACTTTTAATTGACCTTTACGGGGAATGTTGAAAAAAAAAAAACAAATTCAAAAAGAATGTACAAATGACGCAAGTGGAGAAAAAAAAAAGACTGAACATTATACCATGTAGCGTATTTAATTGCTCAACACACCATATTCAATCATAGTACATCGTTACGACAAACTTACAATATATAGCAAAGTAAGTAATTTATAATGGAAACTGGCTTTCTACAATTAAAGAGTTTTATTGAGAAAATAACATATGTTCTCATATATAAAATTCTCAACAATTTCTTATTATTATTTTTTGTTTTTGTTTTTTTATTAATGCGTCTTAAAATGGAAGAAGGCAACAAAATTGGGGCTAAGATTAATGAAATTGAAAAATTCCCAAATGTAATTTTTTTCAAATTAAAGAAAACACGAAAACGAACAACATACATATATTATGACATCTTAAAAAATGTTTTAATTATTTTCATATGGAAAATAAATAGACGAGTTAATTTGATATTTTAAAAACAAATTAAAATGTTGAAATATAAAACATATGTTGAATTTTTGAATTTTGTAGAAATACATATTATCGCGGAAATTCAAAAATTTGAAATTAAAAATCACGAATAGAATCACAGATGTGGAAAAAAATAATTAACAGTTGTTATGGAAATTAAAAAAGTATGTGTATAGGGTATACGAAATTTTATATTTATGAAGTGAATGTGTTATACGAGTATTTAAAATTTCAGAACTTGATCAATCATCAGAAAACTTTATTGAAATGAATTTATGAAATTTTTTTATTGCTGTACAAAGAGTTTTCTCGAACTCTTTGAAATCTAGCAAAACAACTTTTTTTTTTTTTTGGTTCAACTGACGAAAACAACATTTTTTAGACAACTCCAATTAAGTTTCAACAATATTGCAAAAAAAAATTTACTCCATACCAAATTTATAAAATCGCATCATTCCTGTTTCCTTTTTATTTTTTGTCATTCAATTCACTTTTAAAAATTTTAATTTTTTGCCCTTAGCAATAATTTCTTGATGCATCCTGTCTCTATTTATTTTTTTTTGTACCCAAATGTAATATGACATTTTAGAAATTCGAACATTTTATATCCAAAAGCAAAAACATTTACATTTATCCTGCAGATGATATTAACTCTAAAACGTAAAACTATATTGCTTTGGGCAAGTTAGAAAAAAAAACACATACACACAATTCAAAATTTAGGTTGTATTAAAGGATTTATTTTTTTTTTTTAAAAAGCAACAAAAAAATATTCTCGAAAGTTTGGAAAAACATAATGTTTTTTTTTTCAAATATAAACGATGGAATAAGTTTCTTTATATCCTACTTTATTAACTGCAGGATTAGAAATACTAAATGTACCACCCGCAATTTATCACTAAATATGTTTTATATTATCCAAAGGAAATAACATTATGTGGCAGTTGCTAATGAAATTTAAAGCTTAAAAATATGTGTTTATTAAAGAATAGAAATATTATAGTAAATTACATAAGTTAAATGTTAGAAATAATTTTTCTTTAATTGAAGATAGAATTAAAGTATTTACCTGATAAAACTTAGAAAAATTTATCAAATTTAAGAATGATTTTCTTGAAAAACAAAACTATTTTCCATATATAGAAGCTCTCTTAACAATTTAATTAATGTTTTTTCTCCAACATTAATAAAAATGTTCTTTAACGCTATTCCTCCCTTATTTTCAATGAATTTATACCCTTATAATAATATTCCATTTTAATTATATATGTATAATTCCGCAATCATTCGAATAATTCAATTTGAAAAAATATTACGTTGTTATAGTAATTTTCTTGATGAATTCAAAGAGGCAACAAAATAACAATGAAGTGTTTTGTTTGAAATTTGTATTTCACTTTGAGTACATAATTTCAAAAAAAAAAAAAAAAATGTTTTTCCACTTGTCTAATCTCAAAAACATGTATAATATTTTATGTTAGAAAAGAAAAAGACAGTTCAATATATAAATAAATTGCTTAGAATAAGATTAAGTGAATAGTATAGGAGTATGTAATTTTATTAGTCATAGGTTATAAATAAATTTTCTTATTAATAAATATTTTTTTGTTTTTTCAGATATTTCATCATTAAATTGTGAAGATTTATTTCCAAATCCACCAAAATATATTCCAGATACTGATCAATCATTATCAAATCATGATTTTAATCTTGAATGTGAAACATTTGCTGGATTTTCAGATGAAACAAGTAAACCAAGTCCAGGATTTTTATGTACTACACAAAATGATACAACATTATTAGATCATATTGAAGAAGATAATAGTTATAGTAATAGTCGTGATCATTTTCAAATAAATGGTGAAAATGATGAAAGTAATAATACACAGATTAGTATAAAATCAATATCAACAAATGATGATGAAAAAGAAAAAGAAAATATAAAAGAAAAAATTAAAGTAAAAAAATCAATTAATCGTAAAGATGAATTAAAAACAGATTTATTAAGTAAACAAAATCATTGTATTGAATTAGAATATAAAAATTCACCACGTATACAAATTATTTCTGATACAATTCTTAAAACTGGCTCAACTTTATTGCCAACATTATCACCATCATCAAAAGCAAGTATTTCACTACCATCACCTGCATTAAGTTTATCATCATATTATTCATCAGCTGAAAGTGTAACCTCAGAAACGGGTTCAAAGAAAAAAAAGAAGAAACACTGTCATGTATGTAATATACATTTTAAACATACGGTAGATCTTTTAAAACATGTAAGAACACATGTTTCGATACCCAATATCTTAATCACAAAATTAAATGAAAATAATGTCTACTACAAAGAATTCATGAAAAGACAAAAGCACACTCATGATGAGCCGGAAGTAGTTGAGAACAACAACAATAATAATAACAATAGTGGTGGTAGTTTAAAATTGAAATTAAAACTTTCTGGATCACAAAATTTTGAAGTTGTACCAATAGACAAAAAAAGTCCTCCTCCTTCTACACCACCACCTGAAGAGAAGCCGAAAAAATGTAATATTCATTTATTCGTTATTTATTTTGTCATAAATTCTAAAATGATTTTTTTTTCACTTTAGGTGGAATTCGAGTTCTGAAAGCGCAAGAAATAAAACTTAGCCCAACACACACATTAACTGTTCCTCCAATCGATGCAATGACGGCCATGTCACAAATGCCAATAAAACGATCTCCATCAGAAAATTCACTTGAAAGTCGTTATTTTGAATGTCCAACATTTGATGGTTTGGATCAATTTGCAGATGAAGTTCCTCAAGAAGCAGCCGATGATTTACTTAAAAAATTACTTGAGAACAATAATCATCAAATTTCTCAAGAAACAGACTGGTCAACCCCTACAAATGAATTTATATCAATCGACCGACTGGCACACATTTGTAGCGTTTGTAACAAAAACTTTCCCGATGGAGTTGGACTCTTCGAGCACAAAAGAATGACGGGACATGATTATAATAATCCAATGCATCCTCCACCACCTCCAAGTAAAAATCATATGAATATGCAACACATGAGTCAAATGGTTGGTTCGCGACATCCCGCATCCCTTCATCCACAACACTTGCAACAAATGAGTTCAAGTCAAAATTACTTACCTCGACATCCGTTCTCTGGACCTCCACCTCACCTTTCTGGCCAACATCATTCAGCACATCCCTCTCATCCTTCTCATCCTCAGCATCCTCAACATTTACAACATCCATCACAGCATCATCCATCACAACATCATCCTTCACAACATCCATCACAGCATCATCCTTCACAACATCCATCACAACACCATCATTCACAACATCCCTCACAGCATCCTTCACAACATCCTTCACAACATCCTTCACAGCATCCTTCACAGCATCCTTCACAACATCCTTCACAGCACCATCCTTCACAACACCCATCACTTCAGCATCCTTCACAACTTCCGTCACATGCTCACTTAATGGGAATGAGAACTGGATATCCGCCAGGATATCATCCTTCACAACAACAAAGATATCCAGTTCTGCCTCCAAATTATGCACAATCTCCGCAAATGGCTGTCAGGCGACCACCACCTTTATACAGAGCTCCAGCTCCACAAAGTGGCCCACCTGGAACCCCTCCATTCAATGATCTCGGTATTGGTCAAGATATCTTTTATCCTCCAAGTTCAAGTGGAATGATGAATGGTCCTTCTATGCCTCCTACAGGACCGTATCCAAATGGGCCAGGAAGTTTAGCAAGACCGCCAGTGTTTTTAAAAGCGAGACTTCAAAGAGCTATTCGTCCAAAATCACAAAGTCCAAACAGTTCTCCTTCACCACCGATAGTTATGTCACAACAACAAATTACAAGACCAAAATTTCTTTCGGGACCTGTTTTTAATGGTTCACCACTAGGACCTAATTCGCTTTTGGGAAACCCTCAGCTTAATCCACAATTAGGGAGAGATCCACAACTTAGTAAATCACAATTAGAAAGAGATCCTCGATGTAAACTACAATTGGGAAAAGATCCTCAACCTGCACAACTAGGAAGAGATCTTCAATCGAGTAATCAAAATGAATTTGAAGCTCCTCCACTTAAGAAAATTAAACGAGAACCTGTGGATGATTGTGAAATGATTTCATCGCAGCCACGTCTTGATGGTTTACCAATAATTCAAAGCGTACAAGGCGGTGCATCTGTATCACCTCCAAATTTATCAGATTCTTCAGATAAATCTAAAGATTTATTACAATTAAATGATCAAATTACACTAAGTGTGAAAAATAAAGATAAAAATCCAAAAGAGGTTGCTAATATGTTAGCAAATCGTGGAATTACAGTTACGCACAAACCGAAAAACGGTAATGCACAAGAAGATCCAGGTAAAAATGCACTTACACAAGAGGCTGTCCAAAAATTACAATTAAATAATTCAGTCAGTATTATTTCAAAAAAGAAAAATGAAAATAATGGTGGTGGTAATAACAATAGCAGTAATGAGAAAGATGAACCTACAAAACCATCATCATCATCTTCTTCATCGTCAACATCATCACCATCGTCATCATCTTCAAAGAATTTAGTTTTAGAATCACCGTTCATATCGTGTCCAATACCAGATTGTGATGAAAAATTCTTAACTCAAGAAAGTCTCAATAGACATACACAAAGAGGACATCGAATGAATAAAGTTAATTTGAAACCATTCCGATGCCGTATATGTCCAGCAATGTTTTCATCACAAGAAGGTTTAGATGATCATCAAAGACGAAATCATCGTATGATGAAAACATCAGCTGATGAACTTGGTATACCATTAATTGATTTAAGAAATGAACAAACAAAACAAAAGCTTGCTGCTCTCGGAATTATTAATTATATTCCATTGGTATCGAAAGGTGCAAATGGTTGTTTCGGTTTTCCAATTGTATCTGTACAAGGTGCAGCTAATCCCAATGTATGCAATGTATTAGGTTTAGGTATTAATTCACTTTTATCATTAGGTCCAATTAAACCAATACCAAGTAAGAAAAATGATTCATAAAAATCTTATTTTGTTTTTTTTTTATTTAAGGAAACAAAAATCAAAAATTCCTAAATTTCTAAAATGTATTTTACAAAATCAGAATAAAAAAAAATTTCTCCTTTTATTTTTTGAATAATTCTTGTTAATGTTAGATTTTAGATATTTCGTTTTTAATTTTTAAGAAAGAAAAAAAATACGGAAAATGTAAAACATTTTCTAATTTATGTAAATAATGGAACTGCTTTTTTTAAAAGAAATTAAATTAAATTTTAAATTTATAAATACTCAATTAAAGATAAACACAATTAAATGAAAATAAAGTAATTTAATTTAGTAATAAATTTCAATTGAAAAATAAAAATTCTAAGTAATGTGATTTTTTTTTAAACTTTAAAATTCAAAAATAAAATCATAATTAAAATAAATAAAATAATCATGAAAACAAAATACAATCTTCTAATTCAGTTGTTCTTTTTTTTTTTTTTTTCAATTTTATTATTTCAGCTTAGACTTGATAAATGAATAATCTTTCTCTCTAAATTCAATCCAACCGATTTTTCTGGGCTTAATTCTAATTTAATTTTGAGAATTCATAAAAAAAAATCTTACATAATTCATAGAAACTAAAATATAAATTCAAAGTTGAAAAAACAGTGAAATCCTTGAACTCAAAATTCCAAAAGAAAGTAAATTTTTAAAATAAATCAAAAATAGTCATTTTGAAATTTTTCTTTGTATTTTCTTTTTTTTTTTTTAAGTTATAGAAGATCGAAAAATTTCGATGATGATCTTTTTGAATTTTGAGAATATTGTTTAATAATTTTTGGTGTTGATTTTAAAGATAATTTCAAAATTTGTGGTGTTTGTTGAACATTTTTTGTTATATAGGTTTTTCGTGGTGTAACATAAAATTCTTTATCATGGTGTTGGAGTGAATGATGGAAATTATTTGATACTAAAACGAAGGAAAGAATATTTTCATAAAAAAATAAACTAAAATTTATTCTATGATAAAAAAAAATAAAAATAAATTACCTGAACTTGATAAAAGTGACTGTTGAGCACTACGAACAGAAAAAGATTTCAAAGAATGTTGTTGTTCAATTGGTTTATTCTTTGAATGAAGTGTTAAATTTGATGAAATAAAAGATCGTGAACCAAATGATGTTGAAGGTGCATGATTTGAATCTGTTAAATTAAAATTAGTTGTATTTTTAAAAATATTCTGAATATGTAATAGAAAATATTTTAACTAGAATGACCATCAAATGATATGTTCAAATTTTGCTTCTTATGCCTGTATTCTTCCATAAATTTTTGTCTCGCTTCTTGTCTTGCTTTATACCTGAAAAAAAAAAATTGTAAATAATTTGTTTTTCTTCGCTTTAAATATTTTTTGATTAATTTTCTTACATTTGTATTATTGTAAGTTTTCGTTTGTAATTTTCAACTTTTTCCGTTTCTTTTTTTAATTCTTGTAACATAAAATTACCTTTTTTTGCAATTTCACTTTTTGTAATTTTTATTTTTCTCATCATTGAAAATACATTTATATTACGTATTTCATAAATTCGTTGTTGTTCAGTTTGAAATTTAATTGCTTTTTGAAGATTTTCAATTAATATTTTAGTATTTTGAAAATAATATTTCACGTGATATGGCATTGAATCATTTATTAAAATTCCTCGAAACGGTTTTTTACACACACAACATGTATTTTGTATGCATGTTTGACAAAGTATATGAAAACAAGCAGTTATATAAAACTCTTGAGTTGAAGAATTTTTTGGTTTTGAACAATTATTACAAAATATCCAATTCATGTTTGTTTTTATCAAGAAAAATAGACACGAAAAAAATTGGATAATGCTTCAACGTAATCGGACAAATAATTTGAAAATTTATACAATAAAAATTAAATTTGATATTGAATATGAATAACTGAAAATACTTTTTACTTTATGAATTTCTGTAACGGTAAAATATTTAATATAAATTGTTTCAT
Organism: Bombylius discolor; assembly: GCA_939192795.1. NCBI lineage: Eukaryota > Metazoa > Arthropoda > Insecta > Diptera > Bombyliidae > Bombylius > Bombylius discolor. The sequence goes on along the minus strand of OW584240.1, from coordinate 48,036,679 downwards.
TCTTCTAATGGCGATACGCCGCTATTCATACTAACAAAATGGCGCTGTAGTAATTAAGATGCATTAGATTTTTTATTCTTTTTTAAAATTGAAAGAGGAATTTCTTCAGGATATTTATTTAAAAATATCATCATAGTCCTCCTGCGCTGTCACAGTAAAAAATATTTCAATAGTAACATTTTAATTTAAAAAACTACAAAAGAAAAATTTTCCTTTATTGATTTTACTGTTATGTACTTATAATTGTGAATTAAATTTACTTGAAATAATAAATAAAAAATTTTAATTTTGAAACCATATGAAAAATCCCACGTCAAACCAAAACGAGAGGAAATGGTAATAATTCATTTAGAGAAATAACAAATGAGCAACATAACCTAACAAAGTAAAGAAAACTCAAAGAACAACAACAGTAGAAACTAAAGTGTCAATTTTCAGTTTTAAATTATAAGTTTTTGAGGTTTTAAATTTAAAATATAAATTAAGTTTAATATTTTGCTTTATTAGTTCACTAAGAAAAACAAAGAACTTCCAATAAAGAATGATTCAATTGAAAGACAAGGATATATCAGCCGTCTTCTTGAAGCATAAAGAACTAGTTCACAACGCTTATTATAATAATGGAGAAAAATCTCCATTATATGAATTGAAAACAGCTCTTTTCAACTATGAATCTCGTTCTGAAAAAATCAAATCAAAAAATAGAAAAAGAAGACGTAAATCATTATCATTATCATCATCATCAAGCCAATTTCATACAAACATCGAATCGATGGAACAAATTAACAAATTACAAGAATTGGCAGACAAAATAATAAATAATTTAAAAGAAAAACGCATTTATCCAGATGCTGGCTTAAAATTTAGTGGTAATGATGATTTTCAATTTACAAATTATTTATTTCATGATCAAAACTTCCCAAAATTTAAAGGAGAAAATAATACATCGACATCAATACTTTACGAAATGAACAATCAAAAATATTTAATACCACCGAAAAGTAAATTTTTTAATTATGATATTCGTGAAATTGAATCAATTGAACCATCTTTAAATAAATTTGATTTAATTATAATTGATCCACCATGGAAAAATAAATATATTCGTCGAATTAAAAAAATTAAATTAGAATACGGCTATGAAATGTTAGAAAATGATACATTTGCTGAAATACCAATTAAAAATTTGATTAAAATGAATACTTTAGTTGGAATTTGGTGTACAAATTCACCAACACATCAAAAAGATATTATTGAAAAATTATTACCAGCATGGAATTTAAAATTATTTAAAAAATTATATTGGATTAAATTAAATCGTAATGGTGATTTAATTTGTAAATTTCATGATCCTGGACAAAAGCAACCATATGAAATTTTATTTGTTGCTGTATCAAATAATTTTGAAAAATCTGAAGATAATTTGATTTTAAATGATGTTGATTTTATTGTAAGTTCATCAAGTGTTATACATTCTCATAAGCCACCATTATTTGAAATTTTTCAAAAATATTTACCAGATAATCCAGAATGTTTAGAACTTTTTGCACGTTATTTGTATCCAAATTTTACATCAATTGGCTTAGAAGTACTTAAATTAATGGATATAAGATTATATAATTGTGTAAAAACAAGTCAAAGAAATAAGCCTGAAATAAAATCTTGGACATAATTTATGTGCTTAATTTTCCTTTAGGTATTCAATCTTAAAAAGAAAGTCGATTAGAACTACAATTTATTACAAATGGCTTTTAACTTTTCACTTTATTCTTTTTCAATTGTCTGTACAGTTCAACTGCTTTTGTTTGTTGATCTTCAATCATACGTCTCGTTGCGACAGGTAAATCTTTTCGTTTACCTTTTAAATCTACAGCATCAGATACTTTGCTTGTGGTAGACGTTTTAGAAATATTCGTTTTCACTTCATCTTCACTTACATCTTGATTATTTAAAATATTTTTCAACAATAAATTGTTCCTTTTTCCTGGCTAAAAAAAAAAGGAAAAACAATAAATTTTGATTTTAAATTGAGAATAAAAAATTCTACCCTTGGTACAGTTTCATCTTTTTGTGCTTTCCTTGGGAGTGTTAATTCTGGTGGTGCATGAACTGTTTCACCAAACTGTATAACGTCCCTTTTAAATTCTTTTATTTCATCAGCTTGTTTCTGTAAATCAAAATGAATGAGACAATTTTCATTTCAAATTAAAAAATCATTTTACCTGTTCTTTTTCTTCTTTTAAAACTTGTTTAATTAATTCCCTTGCAGTTTTTGGATCAATTTTTACTTTAACATTACTTTTAGCCACAACATTCTGATTTTTACGTTTCTTTCTCTGTTCTAAAATTTCATCAATTTCATTTTTTGGACGTTTTTCAATTTTTATTTCACCAGTTTTTGAATCACGTATTACATTAACACCATATTTCATCTCGTATTCAGATTCTTTTAATGATTCGGTTGTTATACGGTTAACACGTTTTAGATAATCCTTATCTGTTTCATTTGGAAGTTTTCTAATCGGTTTTATTTTATTCATGTCTAATCTGCTTTTTTTAGGTTTATCTTCATTTCCATCAGTATTTTTCTTAAATTTTTTAAATTTTCCACTTTTAACATCATTCTTTAATTTTATAAATTGTGCTAATTTATAGGACACATGTTGATCACGATCTGGAGGATTATTTATTTTATCTTTTATTCTGTAATATAGAATTTAGTTTTTGAATCAACAACATAACCCATCTTTGTGAATACTAATAAAAACTTACTTGGCTAATCTTTGTTCATTCTGTTTAATTGGATCCCTTATGCCATGGTGTTTACGTGCAGGAATTTTTCGTTTCATAATGAAAAATCAATTTATTTTAATTTTATTTTTAAAAATAAAATTTCTAAAGAATGTGCAGTATCTGGTTCACACTTATGATGACTTATCAGCTGGTTAATAAAAGTGACATTTATCGAAACCGTAGCAGTGATGGCATTGTTAAATAAACGAATTTAAATTCTATAGTTGAAAATTTATTTCTTTAAAATAATTTTTTCCTTTTGATTAAAAAATCCATTAGGTTCTTCAAATTTTCAATTTTTTATTGAAAGTCTGTAGCGTTTTTTACTAAAATAATTAGTAAAATTTATCACAATTTTTAATAAAATGTATTTATTTTTAATATTACAAATATGTATTCTGTTTATTACTATGGCAGCCCTAATACAATATTTCCTAATAAATTTCACCCAAAAATATCCTTTGTTGAGTATTGTTAGGTTGGTCGCGATCGAAAGTATCGAAACAGAAACCGAACCGAATACATATAAGCAAGTGATTAGTGAAGTGAACCTTTATAACCTTTTTCTAAAAACTTAAAAGTCAATAACACTTTTTTTGTTTTTGTATTTCATGTAAAAACTAGAAATTTCAAAAGTTACGAAATAATAGGGAAATATCATCTTGATAAGGTATTTATTTTTCTTATCAAAATTTAAAGTAAATATCATAAAATTTATATGAAATATTACCAAATCATATCTGTCCCGGAATTTCTGATTATCATTGTGAAGAAAACATTCCAAAAGTATTAACGTGCAATTAATTTTAATCGAAAATGACATCTAATTGCAAAGAAGAACGTATTCTAAAATCATGTATTGAACTGCCAATTGAAGAAAAAGTATTAATTGATGTTATTCAAAAGGCCAAAGATTGGGCAATTATGCATGGGGCGGCAATGAGATCAAAAGCAAATTTCAGTCCTGATTCATTAAATGTAAGTATATATACACGTACATAGATATTTTTTTATTCGCCCTCTTAGAAATATTTTAAGAAAATTTTATATATTATTTTTTAGTTTGCACCTTTCATTCTAACACCAAGCTCATTTCCAAGAAGAGAATTTAAAAAAGCCGTAGAATTGCAAACAATATTAAATGAATTAATGCACTGGGTTGCACATGATGATGAATTTCTACGTACAACATTATCATCAACGATAAAAGTTGATGAATTTACAGCAAATTTATTCAAGGTTTATGATTATGTATTAGAGAAGGGAATTAATCAGGTAAAAAAGTTTTATTATTGAAAAAAAAATTCTACATTTAATCATCCGTTGTAATTCTGTAGCAAAATTTATAATTTGTTTAAAATAGAGAGTATACTAGTTTACAATACGCGACTAAGTTTCTTATTATTAATTTCATAGTCTTTTTATTTTAAATTAATTTTTTAAGTATTGTAGAGAATTGTAGCCTATCGTCTTTTATACAAAATTCTTGTTTGTAAACTAGAACGCTCTCTGAAGATTATTGAAACTCATTAAATGTCTGTAATGAACATCACATTTCCACTAAAATTAAATAATTCCACACAAAATTGCAAAATAACAATTTATTAATGAATTCTTGTGAACGAAGAATATATGTATGTTTCACTTCATTCATTTTGCTACAGTGTAAATAAAAAATTCTACCCTTTTCTTTTTTCATTAATTAAACTTTAATAATTCATTCATTTTTTTTCTCTTATTCTTCACATATCAATTTAACCCAAAAACTATAAAAAAAAACAAATTTTTAATTAAAAACTTATTTAAAATCATAAAATATTTTTTCTCAAACAAAACAAAAAACAAACTAAAATCACAAAACAAAAACAAAGCCATTATCTTTGGGACTTCTTCGATCTGATTTGATGCTGGAAAGAAAATGCCCACCAGGAAAAACAGCAATTGCAAAAACATATTGTTGTTGGAAGCAAGTTGAAATAAATACGATTGCATCTGGTTTTGGCCATTTGGGACCCATTAGCAAAGAATTGCACAGGTGCATTTCTGCTTTTAATAATGTTTATTTTATTATTATTATTATTATTATTTTTTATTTATTATTAATAATTTTTTTTTAAATTTTGTATACAAAAAAAAAATCCATCAATTAAATTTGATTGCTTCTGAAATGAAAGGTTGGTAGAAGTAATTATCAAGTTTAAAGCAAAAACTAAAAGTTTAGAATGTTGTGATTTTTTTTTTTTCGATTAAAAGCAAAAGATATGAAAGATTTTTTCTATAACAAATTTTTGGCATGATTTTGAATTGCTTGCATGTTCAAAATGCTCATAATAAAATTGATTGATTTTATATTGATAATATCTTATGTATATGAAATATTCGAATGAATGATTGTTATGAATTTTTTTTTTCAATTATGTTTATGTTTCGTTATTTTTTTATTTTACATTTATTTGTTTTGCTATTGCTACTTTTTAGAAGCTATTCCAGAATTCAAATAGAAACTGAACAATTAAAATATTTTCTGAAATAGTTTCTTATTTGTATCGGAAAATTTTATGTTGCCTAATGCATTTATTTTTTCTAAATTAGCTTGTATCGCTTTAAATTATTCGAAAATACATTTTTTTTTAATAAAAACAACAAAAAAAACCAGAAAGCAAAAGTATTTGTTGAAAAAATTAAAATATTATTGAAACATTATTTTTTCCAGTACAATTTTTGAAATTAGATGAAATATTTTTTTTCGGCATTTTCTCATTTCACTTCATAAATAGTCATTTATTTTTATTTATTTTTTTTTTTTTCTAAATTAATTCATTACCCTACCCATTATAGTCGTGTTAAAATTTTTATCAATCATAAAATCATAAAAAAATATTATGCACAATTTTAAATAACAAATATCTCGAATTGTATCTTGCTAATTAACAAATTTCCTATTGATTCACAATTTTGAAATCAAAAGGTGTAAAAATAATTTATTGGGATTGAATTTAAAATTAATGTAAAAAAAAAATGATTAGGAAAGTAAATTAGAATATAAATGAAAACAGGAAAAACAAAAATAATTAAACAAAATACAATAATGAAAATAAAGTAAATGAATATGAACAATTTAAAAAAAAAAAAAAAAATTAATTTAAAAAAATGAATTATTACAGGAAAATCATTCTCTTGGTCTTCTTCGATCTGACTATATGGTTCATTGTCTAGCTGGTTGCACAATAAAACAGGTGGAAATCAACACAATTGCCTCTAGTTTTGCTGGTATTTCCACCAAAATGTTACCTCTTCAGAGGTATTTCTTTTTAAATTATAACTTTTTTTTTTTTAGTTTTTCTTTAAAATTTTAAAAAATATATATGGGGAATTCCATTTTGTAACGGGTGTGACATGCTGACTCTTAAATATTGAAAACTCGTAGAGCAATTGCACTCTGATTAAACTTGAATGTTCCTAATATGCCCTCTAGTGAAAGCAAACGACGGCTACGATAAAACAGAAAAATTCAAATATTCTTAATCAGAATCGTCATTTTAGTAGCGTAACGGGTGTGACGCTGAAGATTTTGAATTTCACGGATTTTCGTCTATTTCACTGAATATCATAAAATTTTCATATAAACAATTCTAAAAATTATTTTTAATTATACTGTAGAAACTTGAAAGAATCTTTTGGAAAAATTTGACGAGGAACAATGCAATACTTTTTTCATAATTAAAAAAAAGAAATGTAACGGGTGTGACATATTTTGTAACGGGTGTGACAGCGAAACGAATTTCTACTGATAAGTAGCAAACATTTTGTTTTTAATACTGTTCCTCATCGTGATATCGTAAATAATTTAAAACTAGATACACCAAAAATTGATATATACTTATCTCTACCAGCTTTATTAATATTAATTTTAAGGAAAAAAGTGGTCGATTTGCGTGGAATTCTCCATATACATATATCTATACATTGTACATACATATTATATAGAATATAACAGTAAAATTTCATAACAACACAAAATTATTTTAGATATAGGTATTATTTAATTTGCAATTACGTTTTTTTTTTATTAACATTTTCAATGTATGTATAATATTCCTTTGCACTAATTTGTTTTCTTAATGTTATATAAAAGCTTTATCACGCATTTGCATACATATGGATATAAATATGATTGCTTTTATTTAATCTTCATTTTATTACAAATGTATATATATATATTATTTATTAAAATACCTTTCTCATTTAAAATACTTGGATACAAATTGTTTTTAATGCACATAGAAATAATTGAATGCAATTTTTTTGTTTTTTAAAAATTAAAAATGTTTTTAATGTGTGAAAAGAGTTCTGGGATATGTGTTGATCTGAGAAATTCTAAAAAATTTAACTCTTTTGTCTTGTAAATACCTAACAATAATTTGAAGTAAATAATTTATGAATTCATGTTGATTTCATGTTAAAGAATTATGAAATTTTTGAGAAAAAGACAAAAGGATTGTAGACAGAAAAGTTAAAAAAAAATCACAAAAAATTATTAAATTATTGGTTTTCGAATGATTTTGTTGATTGATTCATGCATGATATTTTTTTTATTGCACGTTTTAATTTTATTTTATTTAAAAAAAAAAAAAAAACAAATCTTGGCAGCGGTTTAAGTGAAAAATTGGTGGGGTTTGTTACAAGAAACAATTTTTAAGTATACTTTTATTTTAGTATTTTAAATTTTATTATTGACAAAAACAAAAAAGATATTTTTTTCTTTTTTTTGTGCGTTCCAGTTATGTCTTGAAGGAATTAAATGAACAGGATAAATTAAAAGATGTAAGTGATACAGTTGTTTAAAAAATTTATTAATTAAATTTCAATTGAATTCTAATAAAATTACTTTTTAGTTACCTCAAAATGCAGCATTATCTGGTATATGTAAAGGAATGATAAAAGCATGGGAAATTGTTGATAATCCAAAAGGTGTAATTTTATTTATTATTGAAAATATTTCCTATAATATCTGTGATCAGGTAACAAATATAAAATCTATCTACATTCCTTAAATGAATATAATTGTTTTTTATTTTCATTTTAGAGATTTCATGAATTCGAAATAAGATCACTTAATCCAAAAATTCATGTTATACGTAAAACATTAACAGAAATTTATGAGCAGGGAAAATTAGATGAAAATAATAATTTGATTGTGTAAGGAAAAGAATTAAAGTTTTTTTATAATTTTTCATTTATTTTAAAAAAAAAAACTTTTTTTTTTGTAGAGATGAACATTCCGTAAATGTAGTTTATTTTCGTGCTGGATATGAACCTGGACATTATCCAACAGAAAATGAATGGCTTGCCAGAAAAATGATTGAAATATCAACAGCAATTAAATGCCCAACAATACAGTATCATTTAGCTGGTACAAAAAAAGTTCAACAAGCTTTAGCAACTCCTGGAATATTGAAAAGATTTTTAACTGACGAATCAAAAGTAAAATTTAAAAAAAAAATGTATGGAGATATTTAAGTTATTTTTATCTGGTTTTAGATTGAAGCTGTTCAAGAAATATTCACTGGACTTTATTCGTTGGATGACGATGAAAATGGTCGTTCTGCATTTGAAATGGCAATAAAAGATCCTGAAAGGTTAATATTTCATTTTATGTTTTTTTTATTTTTATTATTATTATTAATTAAATTAATGATTACAATTATTTTAGATTTGTTTTAAAACCACAAAGAGAGGGCGGGGGCAATAATATTTATGGTGTAGAAATTCGAGATTCCTTACAAGTAAGATTTTAAACAAAATAACTTTGTTATTATTTTTATATCTAATTTTTTTTTATTATTTAAAAATTTTTAGAAAATGAACCAAGAAGAACGCTCATCATGGATATTGATGGATAAAATAAATCCTCCAATATCAAGAGGCTATATGATACGTCCTGGTCAACCAGTACCACCACCAATTTCAGATCTTTTATCGGAATTAGGAATTTTTGGTGTTGTAATTGGTAACGGTAAAAAAATTATAATAAATTATCAGGCCGGACATATGTTACGAACAAAATTATCAACATCAAATGAAGGAGGTGTTGCTGCTGGTTCAGGTTCACTTGATAGTCCCTATTTGACTGATGATTGTTAACATATTATGTTATATGTATGTGTGTATACTCAAAAGATAAAAAAAAAAATTATTTCACATTTGCACAATTAATAATATTCAATGGAGTATTAAATATTTGTTTTTATATTTTTATTAGATATATATCTATTATTACTATAATTATTTTTGTATACGTACTGTGACGTATTTTATTATGTAAAAAATAGATATAGAAATACGTATAAGTTATGAAATAATCATGTAAAGGGGAACAATAACGAACAAAAGTATAAAATAAAATAAAATATTGAATTTTATTAAAAAACGGGAAAAGGAATAATATTTTTTTATTTTATTGAAATTTTCTATATTATTGAGTAAAAGATTTATATGTGGGCATAAGTACAGTATGTCTCAAAAAGTATTATTTTACAGCTCTATTAATATCTCTTCTACATACATTAGCTGGGCAGTTAAAGATTATAAAGAAAAACATTTGTCGACATATACTGTAATTTCGTCCACTATACATATTTCTGTGAAACTGAAATTACCTAATGACAATTAAAAATTTTACACCTCACATCACTGTTACGGTCGAAGTGAGTTTAGAAAAAAAAACGAGAACATACCCTAATCGGCCTAGTCACATGTTATCTTGACAGCTGTTAAACGTAACGTTAATTCAATTTAAAATAATCACAATTTCTTCGGTACTTCGTGTCCTGGTGTATAACATAAGAATAGACCAAATAAACACATTATTCTTCATCATACCAAATTTATTAATAAAATTTGAAGTAACTCTTAAAAGCAACATGAGACGAAAATCAATGCCTAGACAAAACACTTCAAGTGCTGGACCATCAACAAATAAACAAAAGCGAAGAAGAAGTGGACAATTAGCATTAATGGAGATTCGACGGTTTCAAAATTCAGTTGGTAAAAAATTAAATAATTGTTAAATATTGTAAGTTTTCCTATTTTAATATTTCACCAACAGATTTTTTAATTCCAAGATCATCATTTGCTAAATTATTACATGAAATTATACAAAACATTGCGGATACAGACATGCGTATTTCACTATTGGCAATACAAGCAATACAAGAATCAGCTGAATTATATTTGGTGCAGTTTTTTCAAGATGCTTACGCATGCACACTTCATCGCAGTCGTGTAACATTAAATATTAAAGACATGAGACTAGTTAGATTTTTAAGAGGACCATCTGATCCAGGAAATTCTTAAATATAAAATATTTATAACGCCTAAAAACTATGAAATAATTACCTTTGAAGTATTGATTTTTTTTTCTAAAACATTTGTTGTAACTGAATCTGTAAAAATATGTTTTTTTTTTTTTTCAATTTCATTTTTGAAATAAACTTCTTTATTAAATACTATTAATTGTGAATATGTATGTTAATAATTTTATTAAACTTAATTTTGCTAAAGAAGGGATGTGAATTTAATTTGAAAGCGGCTTGTTTAATTTAGTAGTAAATTTTTAGTACAAACATTATTTTGCTATTTCAATTGAAAAATAAATCACATCCCTTGATAATATCAATCAATTCAAGATTCAAGGGCTCGATGACGTTTTGTGACGTAAAATTATCCCAGTGCAATTCAGAATTTAGTTTTCGATGAAGTCTCAACACACAGCGTTTAATACCGCGACTGGAAGAAATGTGAGTGAATTATTTTATTATAAAAAAATAAATCCTTAAAAACAAAATAAGAATAGTTATTATTTATTTATTTATAATTTATTTTTATTGAAGTTTAATAAATTAGTGGTATTTAAATTTAATTTTTATTTTTCTGTTTCATTTGTAGTTAGTTGTAATTAGATGAAATTTCTTAGGAAATATTTAATTCATATTAGCTGTAGTTAATAAAGTGTGATTACCTATTTAGCTTTTCCGTTTATATGTAAAACTGGTAAAACTAAGGAAGAAATTCTTCATATCATTAGTTTTATTTTAAAAAAAAATCATTTCATTTTCATATAAATTTTTCATAACAGCTATTTGTTTCACATACTTAATAGGTGGAATGGTATCGAATGTGGTTAAGGACAAAATCAATAAAATTGTTGTATTGTCGTTGAAAATTATAGAGTTATCACTATAAAAGTAGCATTTTTCATTAGAAAAAATATTAAAGAAAAATTAAATTAAATTTTTCCATTTTTAATTTAAAATATTAATTTTAATCGCGAAAAAAAAAAGGAGAATAATGACACTGGCTGAGTGTACAAAAACCAAAGGATATTGGATAAATTTAGTGATTGGTGCAAAAGGAAAAAGGATCTTAAAATTTGGTGAATATCTGGATATATTTTTTTTCCTTCTTATTTTATACATAAAATGTATTTTTTTCTCTGTGTTTAATTGGATATTGGATAAAATCTGTGTACATTATGTTCTGACTTGTAACTGTCTGGCACGTTTTATTTTTTCTTTTTGATTTTATAAGTATAGGTATTCAAGGGTATTGTATGTCTGACTACTCAAAATTATATGTATGTATGTGATTTTGTGTATTGTAAAATTGAGTAAAAGGATGGTTTTTTAAATTAATTTTTTCTTGTTATTAATTTTATTCCTTGCGCGTGGATAAAATGCGAAAAAAGCTCTTTACTTCTGTAAAAATTTAACAATGTTGTTTTTGTATCTGTTTGTTGTTGATTATTTAATTAATACAAAAACAAAAAAACAACAACAAAAACTGGCAAAGTAGGGTAATGTATTGAAAATTCTTGAGGGATTTTCAAATAACATTAACATGTGATTAGTCACACGTGCTTGAAATTGGTTTCATATGAGCAACATTTTTCATTTTCAAATCAGACAACGAAATAAGCCCAAAATTCAGATTAATACAGGACAAAATTCAAATTTCTGATTTTATATTAAAGTTATTGTTAATTTTAAAGGCCTGTATATTTTATATAATAATTTGAAAATCTTGAAATTGAATTGTAAATGGAACGAATCTTTCATTATGATAACGATCAAATTCAATTTATTGTATGAAATGTAATTCGTAAACAAAAGTTAAAATTTTTCATTTTGTAGGTAATTTTTTTTTTAATTTTAAAGGCTCATTTTCAATCTTATACGCTTATAACTACATACCTTTTTATAATTATGAAATTCCAGTGCTGACGTCATGTAAACAATTATTCAATATTGTGCAATAGGTAAATAATTGTTGCATTTTATTTTATGCGACTCACTCATCATCATCACCCACTTTTTCCACTATGTAGGACGTATGTGTACACATACACGTAATATTGTACAATGTCTTATGTTAACTAGATCTAGAATACATGAAAGGTCAAAGGTCAATTCTAAATTAATAAAATAAAAATATGCAATTTTTCTTCAACTGATAACTTCTTTGAATAAATTGAATTTTTTTTTTTCAATTTTTAAAATGTTACATCATTTTTTTTTTCTAATTTTACAGAAAATACATTTTATGAACTCATGATTTTCTTACTTCTTTTTTTATTAATATTTAAATTTACCCACTTGATTAAATATTAAACAAACTAAAAATAATTTTCAATAAGAGAAAAAAATTAAAATAATTAACCATTTATCCAAAACTTTAAAAATTATACTGGTAAAGAAAATAGCAAACTGTGATTGGTAATTCAAAAAAAGTACTTCAACTGATTTCTTTTTTTTTTTTGTTTTTCGTTTTTAAACGTAGGTATATTTGTTTTAAATTTTAATTAAATTAAATAGAATATATATTGTTAAATAAAACAATAAAATTTCATTCAAGTGAATTTAACCATCCCCAACATATGGATTGTTTAAATTTTTCCACGTGAGAATATAAATTATTTCAGAAATCTTTATTCAGTCATATATAAGTTACATATTATATCCTTTATTATTTATTCATACATTTCATCCTTGTAGAAACACATTTTCATACAATCATAACATGTTCTACTTTTAAATTTAAAATATATAAACTCATTTCAACATGGTTGATATTGATTTTTCTTTTTCTAAAAAGAATTGTATTGAAATAAAAAAAAATATTTCCATATAACTAAATTCATTATAGAATAGAAAAAACCCATTAACATTTATTTCTAAAATATTTGGTTTCAATAAAAACCACAAAATTTTAAATAGAAAAAATATTATTGTTCTAGTTTAAAATTTCACAATGTTTGTATATTTTAGTTTTCTTAAAAATCTTAAAAAATTATAATTTAGCAATAATTTTTTTCTTCTTCTCTAAATAAAGTACCTGTTGCTTAAGGGAGAAAAAAAAGTGGTTGTATGCGTCGTCAGTATCGTGTCGTGTTTTGAATTTGAGCTTTATACATATAAGTACGTACTCACATGTATATATTTGAACCACCTTTGCATGCAATTTATAAATTTCGACCTTGAAAATGGAATAGAAAAAAAAAATAAAAAATAAAAAATTGCGGTATATGCAAAAAACATGAAAAATACGTGTGTATGTGAAAATATTAGTTACACTTATAAGTTTTTCCGATGAAGAAAAAATAGCAAAAAATAAAAAAAAAAAATGCTACACAACAATTTTCATGTGAAGATAGGTTTTACATTTCAATCAGTTTTAAAATTTTATACGTTTTATATGACACGAAATTAAATTTATTGTTTGAATTTAAACTGAGATTTTTTTAGTTTTTAATTATCTTTCGAAAAATATAGTGTTTGTTGTTTTTTCTACAATATTCAGTAAACAACAAAATTATGGATTAAATTTATTATTATTATTATTTTTTTTTTTTGCAATTTAATGAGAAATTAAAAAGAAAAAGAAGGAAAATGTTTATCTCAGTAGATGATTGTTGTGATGAAAAAAATTTGATAAATAAAAAATGTGTAGAAGAAATTCGATCAAATTGTTTAACAATAGCAAGAATTTTGGATGATGTCTTTCCAATAAAAGGTAATACTTAATATTTTATAGGTATTATACATTGAATTGATTCGATTTATTGAAAACTTACTTGTACAACATATGAATTATTTGCTAGTGCAAAAATTGTAAGTTTTTATATTTATTTTTGTATTTTCTTAAATACCAGACATTCTGACGCCTTTAATTTGCTAAACAAAAAATAATGAACAACTTCTGGCATTATTTTAAGATTTATAAACAATTTTTGTATGGTCATTTTATCTACTTTTTTGAGTTTTCAGATTGTTCTTATATTCTTATATGTACATATATTGTAATCAATATGTATGTTGAACTTGAATCATTTGTTATTAATTTTTTTTTTTTTTCATGGTAACACGAGAAATGCACATAAAAATATTTTAATAAATATGTAGTTATATTTTATTTTTATCACAATAAATCGTATGAAGTCGATTTGAATCGGAAATGAGAGAAAATCTGTTCACAAACATATCGCGGTCAGATGCTGATATGTATAATAAAATTGTGATTCGGTTTTAGTTTTTCTTAAATTATTTTCAAATTCAGGCGGTTATTTTTAATTAAATAGTACACGATTGCAATTAACTAAATTGATAAGTAAATTTTTTATTGTTCTCATTCGAAGTACGTTAAAGAAAAAATTAAAAATATATTTTTTTTATTGTGTAAAACTATTTCAAGAAAATTCAATCAAATCTAAAAAAAAAAAATTAAAAAAAGGAAGGCATTCCTATGTTTGGTATTTTAAATATGTGACGTGTTTTTGTTTTGCTATGCTTTTTCATATTTAAAAGAAAAAACGCTTTGATTTGCTTATCAAATTGTAGATATGTTTATTTTATTTATTTATTCTTTGTATGAATCATTTTATAACGAACTTTATGGCTTTTTTTTATTTTTATTTTTACAAATATTTGAAAAAACAAATAGTAAACTTATTTTCTCTTTTTCTTTTAGTTTGCAATCAAAATTGTCTTTTTTTAAAAAAAAAGTTTTAATATTTTGATTCTAAATTGATTATTTTTTTTAATTATAATTTATTTTTTCTTTTGGAATAATTTAAGAATATTATCGAAATTTAAAAATCTTGAAAATACATACATATATTAAAAGTATAATTTTTTGCCAACTTTCTCTTATTATTTTAATTATTTTTTCCGTTTTTTTCTTTTGCTTTTTTGTTTTTTTTAAATGTATTTAGATATAAACAGTATATACTTGTTAATGCCATTTATTAAAAATTTTTTTTAAAAAAAAAACCAAAAAAAAAAAAAAAAATGAACAAATAAACTACACGTGTAAATAATAAAACATATTTAAAAAATTTTAATTAGTGATTTTTTGGGTGAATTTTTATTTTGTGCTTATGTATTTAGCTAAGTGTTTTTCATTATAAACTGATTTAAAGAAAAAAAAAGAAAAAAAAGTACCTAAAATTTGCTTTTTAATTTATTTTTAAAATAGAAAAGCAATATCATAATTAAATTCTAGTTATTGCAGTGTGTTTAAATAAATATCTGAAAAACATCATTTTTATATTACATCTCATCATTGCCAACTTTAAATTATAAATAAAAAATGCGACGTCGAACAACTCGTAAGATATTCATAATTATTTTTTTTCTTTATTTTTTATTATTTTTTTTTTTATTTAAATTATTTTTTTATTAGTAAAATTTTGTATTTAAAAAAATATTGAGGTAGTTTATGGCAAATAAAAATGTCATTAAAATTAAAATTAAAAAATATTCTGCAGTAAAAATGAAGTATCTATCTTTTTATGTTTTTTTTTTTAAATATTTTTAATAATTTTTTAATTGAAAATTTATTATTTAGGTTTTAAATTATAAAAAAAAAGCTAAAGTTTAACTTTTAAATTATTCAGATCAATTTTAAAAGATGAAAAAGAGATTCCCTATTGTAAAATTTAATTTTTTTGTCTTCTTGGTTTCTGTTTTATGTAAAATTTAAAAATTTTGAGTTCAAGAAATTAATGAAATTTAATTCTATTCTACAATTTTTTATTGTTTATTGTTCTTGCCATTGTTATTGTGTTAGGATTGAGTGGAAACCCTTTAATCCCTTTATACTGAAAGAATTTTAAATTCTTGATTTTTTTTTATTGTGATACGTTTCATAATGTTATGTTCTTCTGTTAATTTTTATTTAATTTTAGGACTCGAAAATTTTTCATATTGAAATTGATAACACTAAATTCATGACCATCATCATGTTATTTAGAGTCTTTCGTCCATTAAATTATTATCATCTACAATGTTATTTTTCATTCAATGTCTGAATAAAAAAAAATTCTATTCAATTCGTACTGAAAAAAAAAAAAAAAATCATAAAATGTATCGCCGTTAAATTTGTATGAGAAAAAATTTCAATACTCATTCATTTTAATTTTTACCTACAATAAATTTGAAATTCAGTTGTAATTGCATGATGATTATAATCATAATTTTTTTTTTATTGCATTACTATATTTTATAAATGAACAAGTTTTTATTCGTTTTCATTGTAACAGTTAGCATTTTTTTTTTTGCAGTAAGTGAGAATAATTATTTTTTTACTGCTTTTTTTTTCTTTAATCAATTATTCTACAATTTTTTTTATATTATTGACAAGTTAGGTTTTTATTGAAAAATGAAAAAAAAAAATCAATTGAATACTACATACCTTTCTTCTATCTTGATTAATTTAATTGTGTTTTTTTTTTTCAAATTTGTTTTCTAATTAATTAATTAGGTTTTATTCTTAGATAATTTCAGTAGATCATGATTACGTGACAGACAGTTTATTTATTACTATATTATTGAAAATTTTATTTTTAAATTGTTAATTTGTATTTGTTCAATATTTGAAAATTATCGTATTGTGTTTTTTCATTTATCTATTATGTATATTACTTTAAAATGAAGAAAAAAATACTTTTCTCTCAAAATTTCATTGGAAAATTTAAAAAATTTACATATATGTACGTACTTATTAAAACATGTAGTCTATTCGTAAAAAAAAATAATTAAAATATTCATGTTCAAGGATAAAAAATTAGAAATAATTGACAAATTTAATAAATAAAATAATTTAAAATAAAATTCAAAGTTATTCTTTACAACTATTTTAAAAATTTTTACTGTTTAGAAGTTTAAACAAAAAAATTGCTATTTTTAAAAATTTATTGCCCAGTTGTAATACTACGTTGTGTAACGTAATCCATATTGAAAAATTACCTTGGAAAATTTAAAAAAAAAAATAAAAAATTTGTCTAAATATTTCAATTTTTAATCTTTTAAATAAATTTTTATTGAATATTGATCACGTATATTAATAATATCGATTAAATGGAATCATGTATGTCAAAAAATAAATTGTTTTAACTTAAGTATTGTTATCATCATCATCATAGTTCATTTTAAAATTTATTTTTAAAAAAAAAATTTTTATTATCATCCATTTTATTATTTATTTTACAAAAAAAAGTTATTGATATTATTTTGCAGATTGTCAAGATCAAAAGATAAATTTTTAAAAATAACGAATAAAGAAGAAAAAAACACCGAATTTGTTTTACGTGGAAATATAAAAAAGTATTTCGGATAATAAAGAGGGATAACAAACAACAATAAAAAATTTTATAAGTAAAATAAATTTTCTCAATTATCAACATTTTTTTTTACCTTTATATAATTTTTTTTTTCTTTTTTTTCAAATTATACGCGACATCATAAATGCAAGCCTAAAATCTTTATGATCCAAATTATAATTGTTGTTTGTATCTAAAAATATGTGATGAATATCGTTTGAACGTTCGACAGTCAAAATCTATACGATAATCGATAACTAATAATTTTTAAAAATTTAATAATGCCATATTAATTTTTTTATTTGATTTATGAGGTAGGTACTTTATTTAAATTTCAATTTTAATTTATAATAAATTTTCTACTTGTTTCATTAAAAAATAGGCCGTTATTAAATACTATCTAAAATTATGTAGATATATGTATATGTACATAACATACATATTATATGCTTCATATGATAGCATTGAAAAAAAAAAAAATGAATTAAAGAAAATTTGAAAAACGATGTTGTACATCAATAATATTTGTTCAAGTGCGATTCAAAATTTTTTCTAGCTTTTATTTACATTTTTAATTTTTTATTAGAAAAAATTTCAAAGAACAAAACTTATCAATGATTTTATTGACTTTTTTAACGAGGGTAATTACTGCAATTTGTTATTATTTTGAAAAATAAAGTTTAGAATCTTTTATAATTTTTTTTAATTAGGTACTTCTAAGAACGTTTTGAGAAGCATGAGAGAAAAAAAAAACATTTTTGCGGGAAATAAATTTTCCAAAATCAATAAATTCAAATTATTTTGTGAAAAATTAAATGTACCTTTTTGTACACATCTTATTAATCAATAATAATTCAATTAATTATAAATTAAATGTACACACTATATTCATTTTGCTTATATGATTCATAAAACTCTCCTGATTTATGTAATTTCATATCACGATCACGGATACTAAATGGGTGCACTGGTACTAGAAAAGCAATAAAATTAATATGTAACTTTTTTTAAAAAAATTTGTGATTGCACTTGAATTTTCTGTTGTTTTTTTTTTTTTTTTTGGTATTGTCTGGTTTGTTATTCCCAACCTATGCATATCTGGCAAAAAAATAATACAGAGAAAAAAACCTCAAAAAATTGCAATTCTAGAATTATCTTACGCTTTATAGAAATTATAATTTTTTTTAAAAGTTTTTTAGTCACCGAATTTACTTATGGACTTTGCAAAAATCATGAAAAATAATATTCATCGTGCGCCACATTGCATTGTGCCGCGTGAAATTACAAAACTGTATATTTAGTAGATTTATTTGAAAAAACAAAAAATTCAAACGTAAGCACATATTGCATAAATTATCAAATTAAGTAGAAAAAAAAAAAACCAAAAAAAGCCAAACAAATTATGTAGAAACATGGAATTATTTTACTTTGTATTTTAGTATCGAAAAATGTTCACATATTATTCAGCAAAAACCTCATTATTTATTTTAAAAAAAAATGTGTGTACGTATGTGACTATTTTTACATACTTAGATGCACTATCTATTTCTTTCTATTATGTTTTTTATGTATGAGAGTGCACTTCGTTGAAAAAATAAAATTTTAAATGAATAAAAGCAACTGTGCAAAATAAATAATAAACATTCGAAATAAAAGTGTATAATACAAACTTGAACTTGACAATTTACCCATTGGGTGGGTCGTTAAATACAATAATAGAAAAATAAAACTTATGGACACATAACAAACTATGTACATATATCTATATATTTTTGTTCATTTTATGATGTTATAAACATATGTACTAGCTAAGTAATTCATAAAAAGTTTACATGATTCATTTTTAAAATTCAATGGTTTATGACAGGAAGTCACTATTGAAACTAAGCTTCAGATAGTGCTGAATGCAGTTAATGAATTTGTAACGTTTTTTTTTTCT
This sequence comes from Bombylius discolor, assembly GCA_939192795.1. Lineage (NCBI taxonomy): Eukaryota > Metazoa > Arthropoda > Insecta > Diptera > Bombyliidae > Bombylius > Bombylius discolor. The sequence continues at coordinate 48,017,291 of OW584240.1, read as the reverse complement.
TTCTTCTTTTTATTCTCTTACAAAAGAAATTTTTAATGGCAATTTTGTAATGAAAAGTGAGGAAAATTTGAAAAAAAAATGGTTTACTTCTGTGTTTGATTTTTAAATGTTTTTTTTTTTTTTTTTTGTGGGAAATCTTTACATTAATTTAAATTTTTTATTTAACTTTAAAATTACACTGTCTTCTTCTTCGTTTTTAAATAAAAAGGACATTTTTAATTTAAATTTCGATTTTTTATACTCTCACAAAATTTTTCTGTGAATTATAATATTTTTTCTGATGTCCATTTTAATTTATTTTTTTTTTTATTCAAAATCATTGACCGTGAAAATAATAAATATTTGATGATTGATGAATACTGTTTGATATATTAAAATGAATACCTGTTGATTTTTATGTTTAGCAAGTAATACAGTTTTTTCTTTTTCATGTCTACATGTAATTAATATTCATATTAGTTAATGTAATAAATTAATGTATGAGTAATTGTACAAAATATTTAAATAAAATATTATAAAAATTATTTTTGTTGATAAATAGCGTGTAAATCACCTCATTAAAACAGTTAAAATAATTAACTATATTTATAAAAATTATGTGTGTCTGTATATGATTAAAAAATAATTAACAGATTGTTGAAAAATTTTTGGTTAATAATTAAATTAACATTTTTTTTTCATATATTTGATGGTTTTACTGATTAAATAAATTCATTGCTCTGAATATACATAGAATCTTCCTCTTTTTTAAGTGTTTTTTTTTTCTCGTTATCGTTTTTATTAAATGGAAATTTTTTTAAAAAAATTAATCATAAATAAACATCATTAAACAAATTAAATAGGAAATCATTTTTTTTTTTTAAATAACGATTTTTTTATTTAAAATATGACAATCTATCTATAAAAATTTTATGAATAAAAAAATATGAAAACAATGATGAATTATTTTTATCGAGAAAAATATGTCATAGTAATAAAATAATTAAAATTTAAAAAAATAATAATAATTTATATATGACAAATTTGGTACATATGAGTTCTTTAAATTAACAAAAAAGTACAATTTTTACGTGATCAAAATAAAAAAAATAAAAAAAAGTATGTTTCGTTCACACTTCTATTTAAATAGATACATATATATAAAAATAAAATTCAAATTTAAGATACAACTGCACTAACAGAACGTTCAAACAAATTTATATATTATTAAATTGATTGCTAAAAATAGAATCAATTTGAAATTTTTTGAATTGATAAAAATCTACATATATTTAATTTTAGAATTGTTTGCATTTATTTTATTTCGCTGCGTATTATGAAATTCAAAGTGTTAAAGCTGAAAAAAATGAAAAGAATTAAAAAGTATCTATCATATAAAATAATAATTTAGTCCAGCCAGACTGTCAAAAATACTTAAATAAACTCCCAAGTTGAATCTGATTTTGCGGTTTTTCTGTCTGAGACTCAGACGACTAACTAAGCTATCATTTTACACTTTTTAGATAAGAGAACGACTTTTTGTTTGATATTTTTCTTTTTTTTTTTATTATCCTTGTATTTATTTAATTTATACAACAGAGTATCACATTGCAATATCAAAAATCACATTGTCACGTGCTATAGAATTTCTTTTCTTGACAGTGTCGAATAACCAAATTTTTATGGCATTAGATGAATGAAATGAATAAAACCGACTAATTCTTGTAAAAAAAAAAAATGAAAAATTAGTTATTAAGATTCAAACTTACACGATTTAGTAGTCTAGTCAGCAGATTCAATAAACAAGAAGAAGGATCACAACAATTTTTTCTCTTAATTTAATAAAATCTGTTAGACTGTAGATTTTGATTTATTTGAACGTGAAAAGATAATAAATGTTTCAATAAACAATATTTTGTGGAGCTTATACATTATCTCAATATTTTAAGTTATATTTTGCTCTCCACAATTTCCGCTTCAAATACTCAAGTTTTTAAAAAATTTAAATTTTTCGAAACAATAGAATCACAAAAACTATTTCTAATACGTATTTGAAAAATCCTTCAAGCTGTTATAAGTGTCAAGGAAAACATATGACTATGATTTGTTAATTTAAAGTACCTACTTATTATTATTATTATTATTGTTCTATAATTTATCTTAAGTAGATTTTCTATTTTGCTAAACATTTCTCAGAAGTTTAATTTAAATTTTAAATTAATTTACGTAATTAATGGAATTTTAAAAATAATAAATATTTTTTTAAATTTATTTTACAAAAGTAGGAAAAAAGTTTAGAAATGCTTTCATATTTATTGTTTGCAATTATATTTTTAAATAATATATTCAGAATTTATAATACATAAAACGTGATCAGAATTTTTTTCAAAAAACGTAAATCATGTAATTTTTTTTTTATTAGAATAAGAGGAGACCAGAAGTATTGCAATGCCTCAAAGTAGTTATATATATGTATTTATCATAATTGAGTTTTTTTTTTTATACTATACTATAAAAGTAAAACAATGTCTCAAGTATATTTTACAATAAATTTCTGATAAAGAAAAAATATAATAAAATAAAAATTTACCTTTTTTTCATGGAAGTACATATGACAGGTAACTTTTGAAAGAAACAGACCAGAAAAATCCCCGTTCATTAGTGCGATCAATTTTTAAAATTAATTTCAATTCAACTAATACGACTTGGGTGGACAATAATACTATAAATATTTAATATCTAACTATTTTCTACCTAATCAATCAGTTATGATTAAAATTCATCGTGTAATTTTTTTTATCATTGCCTTTTTAAAATTCTCCAGAAAGCTTCAGGTTCAAGTTTTTTTTCTTCATAACTCAATCAATCTTAATAAAGGAATTTATTTGGGTTTTTCACCTTAGACTCTTTTTTACATTTTCTTTGACATGCGATCAATAAACTTCGTTTTGAAGCTTTCCAAAGGATCAGTGATTTTCTTGATTCTTTAAAAAAAAAATCCCAAACCCATGTATAAAAATAATGTATGTATAGTATGTATCTAATTTTTGTATTTTACTTTTCTGAAAGTATAGATAGGTACAAAGTTTTCGTGTATGATTGACGTCATTTTCATTTATGTTTCTTAGAAAAATTTTGTTTGAAGTAATAATGTGATGTTACTTCATTAATATTTTCTTATACGATATTGAAATGCTTAACATTTTGTTAATAAAATTGTTTTCAAATACAATATACATAAGTACTGTGAAGTTCACAGTTAAGTTATAGTCTCAGGTCTCAGCTAATAAATTTTATCATGAAACTTGAGTTGATTGTTGTAAATCTTGTTTTACGATTTGTGGTGTTATCTTCATTTCTGGTGTGATCGAACTAGATAAAGTATCGTAAAACAAAAAAAAAAGTAATAAGAAATAAAAACGCTGTTATCATACAAAAAACAAAAAAAAACCTTTTGTAAAGCTATAATTTTTCATTTGTATTACCTATCTATAGATATCTCAGTGTATACTTTAAAAAACATTTAAAAAAGAAAAAGGTAAAGTTTAGTAGATACAATATTATCGCGATCTCAATCGAAATCAGTCGCGTATTATATTTACTAGACAATGTCATATAAAACGGTTCAGTATGTGATATTAAAGCGGCCGGTAAAGACAAACTTTATTCATTAAAAGTTATTTTAGTTAGTAAAATTTTGATGTGATTTGTTTCTTTTTTTACAAGTTTTCAAATTTTATTATTTTTTGTAATAAAAATTTAGTTTTTTGTGAAAATTTTAAGTTTTAAATTTTCAATGTAATAAAAAAGATATTTTTTGTTTTTTTTTTCGTAAACGTTATATGAAAAATAAAATTTAAATTTTCTTTTTGTTACGTGATCGTATATACTTTTTTTTAAAAAATATTTTCGTTGTTATTTTAAATTAAAAATGAGATGAAAAGTGATAAAAAAAAAAGTGTATAAAATTTTACAAAAAAAAAAAAAGTGAGAAAGTGAACAAGAAAAAAAAAAAATATTAAAATATTTTATTTAAAGAAGCGAAAACAAAGTCAAAAATAATATTTGAGTACTTGGAAAAAATGTAATATTCATTATATAAAATAATTATAAAAATTTTGTTAAAGTGAAAAGAAAAAAATGTATACGTATGGGAAAAAATTATTTTGAAAAAAAAAAAAGAGTTGAAAGTGAAAGAGTTATAATTATATTTCTGAGCAAATTAATAAGAATCTAAAGGATAATACATTTTTTTAAAGGTTTTCTTTTTTTTAAGAAAAGTTTTAGCTATAAATATACACAACCCAAAAAAAAATATATTTCATATATAATTAGATACTACGTATATAGGATACTCATAATCTTAGTAGATAAACCTTTCGTTCTATCAATTACATATATTTTAATCAACTAACCTGATAATTTTTTTTTCAATTTTATTTATTTAATCGTTTGTTTTTTTTCTTCTTCTTTTTATAATGAAGAAATGACATTATTTCAACAACATGCAATTTAATCAACAATGTTTTGGTTACGCTTCATTTCAAATTTATTTCCATGGACTTGAATGGCCGAGTTTTTTATTTTACTGTTTTGTAAAATTGCATAACAATAATTTTTTCATTGCAATTTTTTTGTTAATTTTTGAATTAGTAAAATTTCAAATAAAATTTTTTTAATATTATCATAATATTTTCCCAAAAAAATGCTTATTCAATTAAAATGATTTTGTAAAATTATTTCGTAAAGTTGCAAATAATGTTGTGCGTGAAAAAAACATTTTGCAAAAAAAATAAAATAAATAAATAATAAGATTTTTTTGGTTTAAACATTTCAGATCATTTTTTTAAATAAAATGTCTAAGTTTTTTTTCGTAATTAAGTTTGATTGTATCTAATATTTAAAAAAAAAAACATTGACCGTGGAAAGTTTACGTTAGCAATACACTTTTTTTTGTTGTTGTTGCTAAAAATGTTTTAATGGAAATTTAATTATTTGAAATAAGAAACAATTTTCAAATAACTATTGAAACGTAAATAACAAGGCTAATTCACCACACTACTTTTTTTTTAAAAAAAAACTTATTTTAGAAAAATTTGAAGAAAAAAAAATCCTTCAACATTTACTTGGTAGACAGAATAATGAAATTAAAAAAAAATTTAATCTAATAGTTAGTTCTGTTTTATTATATAAAAAAAAAAAAGTTAAATTAAGTTTTTCGAAGTTTTTCTCACGCAATATACATAATTATATATTGGTCAAGGTTAAATTTTTTAATTCCTAAAAGTTAATGGAAAAAAACTAAAATAAATGTTCAGCTAAAAAGAATTTTATCATTTAAAATTTCGTTTTATTAGGATTTTTAAACTTTATCGTAATTTCGGATTTTAATATAAGCTGTAGAATTTTTTTTAATATTTGGAAAGTTTTTAATTTTTTGTTGAAATTATAAAAGTAAGAAAGTTTTTATGAGATTACCCTACAGATACTAAAAATACTGTTATACACGACTCGGGATTAGTTAACTAAACAAATTTGTAAATTGTAATTATCTTTGATTTTCAAATACCTAAGTAGCTTAAATTTTCAGAACGTATTTGTAGATTTATGATCCAACTGTGTGAAAATACTTTAGGTTACATAATACTTTATATTCTTTATAGATTTCCTGTTTTTCTTTGTCTTATATTTTTTTCTCTTTAACAAAAGGACAAGTTTTTTCTGCATACAAAGTTATATTTTCAAAAAGTTCTTGTTTTTAATTGTCTCATATCTGCGTCATCCTCATACCCATAATTCATACAAGACATAGGTATGTATGTAAATTCAATAATCGAGAAAAACTTGTAACCAGTTGACTAGTTAAATTTAAATTCATTATTTATTGAAAAAACACATATATGTTTTGTGTTACATCATTATTTTGCTCAATGTAATAAAGAAAAATCTAATTAGGCGCCAGCTAGTCTGTACAGAATGTTTACAATATATCAGAGTATCTAAATCTCATCAATTCCTCCTCATATTTTTTAACAGTTTTTTCCTTCATATTATTTTATCACTTTTTCGAAAAACAAAATAAACAGTTTTAACCTAAGACTTGATTTTATTTTTATCTTATTTTTTAATGTTTTGTGTCAATTTATTTGTATGTTTCATTAACAAGATATTTTTACTTCTATTCAAATTCGATGATTCGGCAAGATTATTATTATGCACAAAAAAAAATAAACTAACAAGAAAATTAAATATACATTCGATTTTTTTGGCTTTATAGACAGATGTATTAAAAAAAAATGATTTGACATGCACGATAATTAAGCGTTAAATTTATAAACATTCATGTTGTCTTTCTATAGTGGATGCTGACGAGAACAAGTTGAACAGGTGCGATAAAAGGTTTCATTTTTATTCAACTGATCATCATATTAACTGCTTTTTTTTTTTTAATTTTCAAAATGAGAAAAAATTAGTATAAAAATCTGAATATGAGATTCATAAACGATAAGGTGTTACTAAGCAGAAAAAAAGTTTTATTAATAAAAAATTAATTGAATGTAGATGAATTTTGTTTTTGCTTTTTGAATCAAATGAATGAGTCCAGTGAACTTGTTAAACCCTTTATTTTTGTTGCTGTTCCAAAAAAAAAAAGTCATGCTTATTAACTTTTTTTTAAAAAAATTATTGCTTTATAAAAATTGATAATGCGTAGCAAACTTAAAATTTTGATAGGCTGCTTAACATTTGTGAAGGACCCTTAAAAATCTGTTTGTTTCTTATTTTTCTCCTGTTTTCCTTAGAAAAGGTAATTGTACACAGTTCCAATATTTCCAAACTTCATCCATTACGTTTTGACGAGCCTAATAAATAAGTCTAGAAAGCTTGCCCTTGGTATCGGAGGGATTTACGACTGGACCACTAGACTTTCTTTGATTTTTTCTTCTATAGTTTTTGTAATTTATATTTTAAATGTTTTCCCAACAATTTAGACCTTTTTGAGCTTTCAAATTTTCGTATTAGACGTGTTAAATCAATTTTTGTAAGCCAACAAACAGTTGAAACAATCTCAACTGAAGCTATCATAAAAAAAGTCACAGTGAAATGGAATTTTAAAAACAGTTAAAAACTTTCGTAAATAACATATTTTGTCATTTTTTTCTTCTTGCTTACTTCTTCTTTTATAATAAAAAATAAGTGTGAGAATATTAACAAAATTACACAAATTAGTATTAAATTGACCATGGATTTTTATTAAATTCAAATAGGTAAATATTCGCTTTTATGCTTTGATGCTTGATGTTTTTTTTCATTGTGTTAATATTACTTTTTCAAAAAAAAAAAAAAACGTGCCATTATTAGAACAGCAAATAATTTGTTTGTCCAACATGAATGATTTTCAGTTTTTTTAAGATTTATTTAATTTATTTTTTTAAATCTTTTTTGTCAATATATAATTCTATAAAAAAAAATTTCTAGCCAAATAATATTGTGGGATTTAGGCACATGGTATATTAAAAAATAGGATCGTGTTTTTATTATATTTTTGCGATAGAATCGAACGAAATAAATTATTATATGCTTTATTTCCACATATTTATATGAAATTGAGATGAGCAAACACAGTAAAAATTTGTGGGATCGTAAAATTCCCCAGATCAAGAAAAAAAAAGGCATTTTTCCACAGAATTTATGAATTTTCTAAAATGTTCTTACACACTTTTATTGCCTTTCGAAAACCTTGAACTCTTTTATTTCAATTAATTTTTATTTCATTTCTTTTTAATTTCACAAAATCTTAAAAGAAAATTTCGCAATAGAAAACATATACAATTTTTTTTTTATTAATTTATTTTTATCATCACATTTGTTTTAGTATCTTTTGTTAAAAATTCTTTGTTATATGACATTGATTCAAAAGATGCGGGCACATTCTAAAATGTTTCGGTTCACACTAGAAACAATAAATAAATATTTTACATAATTAATTCAATAAAATGAAATACAAATAAAAATATAATAAAATAATAATGAACATCATTCATTTCACATATATGCATATATTGTAACAGCCAATTTAAATGTTTTAAATAATTATTCAAAGATTATACAATATAAACTCATCATTTTTTTTTTTTTTTGTTCTTTTATTTTATTTCTCTAAAAGTATGAGATAAGATTAAACAAATTTTTTATTTTGTATTTCTACATGTTATTTTATTTTTTTTTTTTTCAATTAATATTATCAGATATATCTAAAATTCGTTACACGTGAAAAAAAAACAGTTAAATTATTCCTATTTCCCAAAAAAGAAAAAAAAAATTATTTCACTTTTCGAAAAAAATTTAATTTACTTTTTATTAGCTTTAACATACATAAGTATATAATTCACTTTTTTTTCCCAAACTAACTTACTTTTTGAATAAATATTTTGTATATTTACTATGTAATAATATTTTACGGTTGATGTAATAATGTTGAAAAAAAATGATACATTACCAATATTACTACAATATCTTATTACAGTCTGTTTTAAAATTATTAGTCTGTTTCGTAACTTGGGCATTAATTTAGAGAAATAATAAATAGAAGCAATTTTGAATGTAATGTGTCCTCTTCTGTTTTAGTTTTTTTTATTTATTTTATAATTGGATTCTTTAAAATATAAAATCTTTATCGAAATCCTCGAAAGCCACAAATTTGAAAAAATCTAGTCAATGTATGACTCAATTAAATTCAGATATTTTTTGTCAATTTAAAAAACAATTCATTTTTATTTTAAAAATTCGATTTTTTTTGCAGACAGTACATATTTATTTAACTCAAACACTGTTTTGTATTGTATGTCGTCACAATATTAATATATTATGTATATATTTCAGCCTTGTGTATAAAAATATATTGAAAAAAAAAAAACTTTATTAATCAGACTTTTACCTACCGTATATTTTTTTTAGTTTACTGTTCATTTTATTTTTACATTTTTAAAATAATAATAATCAATATGTATGTGATTACACATGTATTACTGATAAAAATATATGTGTACAAGAAAATAAAAATCAAAGTAATATTAATTGTAATTGATTTAATGCGACAATAACCTTGTTAACAATAAATTGCTAGATATAATTTTATATTCTGTTGTTTAGAAAAGAAAAAAAAACAAAAACAAAAATTGTACGGCACTTTTCAATTGAAAAAAAAAAAAAATTATAAAAAATTAAAAACTACTTTACTGACTTTTAAAATCAATAGAAAAAACGGATATTTTAAACTGATTTTTTTTAAAAATCTTTTTCAGTACTCAAAAGAGTTTTATCTTTTTTTTTTTTTATTTGTAGATTTGATAAAAGATGACAGATGTGATAAGAGACAATATTCAATAAAAATTATTTTTGTATTTTTTTGCTAAGAAATAACATTTTATGTACATTTTGAAAATACTTATTTGAAGTGATTAAAAAACAAAACTATACAAGAGTTTATTTGTATATTTTTCACTTTAAAGAATAAAAACCGATTTTATAAAGTATATTCATATGTATGTACTTACTCACACATATACATACCTATGTATGAATGTAAATGTATACACATATGTTATTATGTGATCGAATGATTAAAATTTAGGAAAAAAATAATAATTAATTAAGAAAACGTGAAATTGATTAGATTGAGAATGAGAAGCATTAAAGGTCGATTTATATCTTATTTTTAATTTTTAAAAATTTTCGATAATTATAAATATGTATGTACATATTCAATTATTGCGGTTAAAAATTTTTTTTCTTTGATTTTTTTATAAGCATGGTTCAATTTTGTTAACAAAAAAAAGTGAAAATTTATTAAATCTTTATTGAAAAACAATCAGCAATAAAAAAAATAAAAAAAAAACCACTAATTAAGAAGTGTATTTGTAGTCTTTTTTACCTGTAAATTTTTTCTTTTTCGGTCAGTCCACCTGTCCATCTAACATTTAGATTGTAGATCTTGAAAAATTAATGTCCGTTACTTTTCTTATCAGTCATTTTTCAAATAAAAACTAATTTAACCTTAATACAAGGTCACGAGTTTTGTTTATTTGTTACTAATTTATTTTTGTATTTTTTCTATATAGAAAGTATCTAACAATATTTGGTGTTATGTAATTATTTGCAAATATTATGTATCTTGGTTGTTCTATAAAAATTAATATTTCAAGTTTCACTGAAAATAGTACAAGAACATAGTTCCAAATTGTTATAAAATGCATATTAGACAAAATTCATAATTTTTATTTTTTGTTCAAACTGCATTTCTTAGATTCTACACATTTTGTTGCTATACCGCAAAACAAATGTAGTCATGTATTTGATAATTTGTATATGTATGTATTTTATTTTTAACGATATACATACTTATCTACACTCCTTTATTTTTTTCTTCTTTTCTAAAAAAATCCTTTCATAATTTGAAAAAAGAAAAAAAAAATTGCAATATCTTATGAATACCAGCCATTCTTAATTTAAAATTATAAACTAACGCATGATCAATCATACTAAAATTATATTTTCGTGCATGCGTTAAATAATGTTTATAGAAAAAAAAAATCTTTTTTACGTAATCTTTATTAATTTTTATCATAGATTGAGTAGGATTAGAAAATTTTTTTTAATTATTGTTTTCATATTTTTTACATTACTGGTTGCCATATCTTAAAATAGAAAATAAAAAAATGAAAATTCACCTTATCAAAAAAAAAAAAAAAAATTATTTCGAGTGTTTTTTATGACGTTAGTAGAAAAAAATGTCGTGATTTTGAAAATCGATGTAATTATTTTCTAGGCACGTTCTCCAATTTACTTATTGAGCTCTTCATAATTATTATACTATTGTAGGGTAAAAGAGTTGATTTTCGGAAAAACATTATAAAACAGTTTTGTATGATTTTCATGTTAAATGTCTGAATGTTGAGTCTTGTAACCTACTTATGGTATATCTTTTTTTTTGTATGGAATATACTTATTGATGTATTGTTTGATTCAAGCAGTTAATCGCAGCATTTAAACTTCAAACATGTAATAAAATATTGTTTGATTAGTAGACTTTTTACTTTTTTGTTTTTTAATTGACTAATAGACAGAAGGACGAATCTAAAGAAATATATGAAAAATAATGTATGAAAAAAACTTTACAATATGTTGATCGTTTTTAATAATTATGTAAATTTTTTAGCGCCGCATAACTCATTAATTAGTCGTTCATTATAATATGTATGTGATAGCCTTTGACACTTTCAAACTGGTTAAATGTAAGTGCAGTATTTGAATAGAATTGAAAAGCATCATTATCATTTTTATTGTAATAAATTCAAATTAGATGAAAATTCATTTAAATACCGTTGATGTGATGTTGATGTCTATTCATACATATGTATGTATATGTCGTGTGCATCGGCAAGTCATTTTTTTTAAAAAGGAAATTTTTTTATATAATTTCTACTTTATTAAGTACTTACTAACTTTCTTTTTTTTTCATGTTATTGCTGCTTGTTAAAAGATATTTTTTCAATAAAAAAAAGGAAGTTACATATAGTACACGCGACATGTTAAATTTCTTTTTTCTTTTATTACCATCATCCAAAGTACAAAGTTTTTGTTTTTAAATTTATTTTTTTATTTTTTTTATTCAAAGAAATTAAGACATTAAAAAAATACAACTTAAAAATAATTTACAATATACTATGTATTATAATCGTTTACCATAGATACTCATCATCATTTACATTATCATTATTATTATTTATATTTGTTAGATAGAATTTACTTTACAACATTATATGTATGTATGTTATGTAATTTCTCGTGTAGAAAATAATTTTTTTTTTCTTGTTAAATTTCAAAAACAAGCTACTTTTTTAAATAACAGCCAAGTTGAAGATATGAAATGCAATATCTCATCTAAACTGAGAAAATATTTGTAAACATATGAACGTTTCATATATATTATGGTTTATAGAATACTTACACATTTTTATTATTGAGCGCTTTTTCCATTTATTTATTTTATTTTATAATATTTGAATTGATTACCGCTCAGCAGGAAATTAATTTGGAAATAATTTTGCGCGCATATAATGTACTTACATATACATATATTTTTCTAAGTGCATAGTTTTAGATAAAAAAATTAGTATCTATAGATACATGTTCATATTAAATTCGATTCAATTGTAAATATTGTGTAAAATATAAATATATGTACATATAAAAATATATGTATTGTGTGCATAAGGTAAATTTGTTGTAATAGAAATTACTACATGATGCAATAAGGGTACTATAAAGAAGATGAAAGCGGTGGATGATGATGATAGGTTTAATAACAGATCAAATCAATATTTATAAATTTATGTTAAGAAATATTGTTTATAATTTGTCACATGCCGCTATATTTTATATGTCATAAGCATTCTTGTTTTTAATTTTCTCTTAATTTTTTTATTTTATTTTTTTTTAAATTTTGTATGGACGATAGTTGGAATAATTACCTAGAGAAATCTATTGTTCTATCTTTGCACAAATAAAAAAGTTATTTTTTGTTTTTCATTTTCTATTAAATTTTGTCATGTGCCTTTATTTCTCAATTTCTGTTATGACATCAATCTAGAAAAGCTAATGACGCATATATACATATAATTGTTTTTTAATTATTATTATTTTTTTTTTTTTAATTTTAAATTGAAAGAATGGTGCACTTTGATACGAAACACCGTTCTGAAATACTCGTATATATGAATGGGAAAAAGAAAAAGGGTAGGTTTTTGAAAGCAAGAGTATGAAATTTATTGTTGATGAATATACATATGTACATATTGTATTTGTGCATTTAATTTTATAATTTTAAGAATATTCAAAAAAGTATTATTGTCATTTACCATTATTTTCTCTATCACTGTCTGGATCCATTTTTTTATGATACAAAAACGAAAATTAATAGGTGAAAAGTTTTTTATCCATATTTTAGAATTTTTAGTTCAAACAATTTATCCTTCTCGTCATGTACACTGCACTCTCAAGTTAAATATCAATATATTTTTGGAAAAAAAAAAACAATAATAATAACATTTCAGAAAAGAGTTCAAGAACAATTTATATGCATTTATACGCAATGGTAATAAATGAATATTAAATGTCTACTTGACTTGTTTTATGATGAAAAAAACGTGTGTTAAATTAAACACTTTAAGGCATTAAATTTTACTTAAAATTTTCAATTAAAATGCAATTGTTTTTAAACAAGAAAAAAAAAAAATAATGAAACGAATTACCTGTTCATGAAATTTTTAATTATAAGGGCTTTGGTTACAAATTTTGTAATATGTTTTTTTTTTTTTTTTTTTTTTTTTTGTGACCTTTTTCTGTGTACATATTTTAAAATATGTATTTGAATATGAATATGTATATAAAAATTTTGAAATTTATATATCACTTTTGTTTTGTTTAAATATTCTTTGTTTTTCGTATATTTCCAAAATTGAGAAAAAAAACGTTTTAAAGAAACAAAACAACAAAACCTTGTAATTGAAATATTTTGAAGCAAGAAATTATTTTGTATGTAATTTTTATATACTTTGGAAATTATACCACAATAAAATTTCATCATTAAATACATCATGAATAACAAAAAAATAAAAATATTATCTTTCTATCTGAATATAAATGTGAAATATATACAAAGGTGTTTTATTGTTTCCAAGAGGTCTTAAAAAAGTTTATTTGAACAATTTTTATATGGCTTGAGGTGACAAATTAAAAATATTTAAAGAAATTTCAAATTTTTATTTGTGTTGAATGTTGATATTACATATTAAGAATTGGTAGATAATATTTAGAATCAATCCTCTGTTCTCTTGTATCAATTTTCTAGATTAAAAAGAGAAAAAAAAAATAAATAAGTTAGTAAAATTTATTCTATTTCAAAAGCTTTTCATGTTTTAAGGAAAAACAAAAACGTTTTCTCAATATGTATATGCACATATGTATGTATGTGTAAGTTATTTAAATTTACACATGACATTTTATCTAAATTTATTGTAAAAAGTATTAAAATTGAAAATTCAAGCTTAATTACGAGATAATTAATTAAATTTGTTGTTCATTGTTTAAGTGTCAACTTCCTTTCAAAGGCTGATAAAATATGAAATAATTCTTCGTTTTTTTATCAATTTTTGAAAGAAAAAAAAACCTCCGTTAGACGTCAATTACTTAAATGAAAAATTGTTTATAAACAAAAACTAAATACATATTTCAAAAACAAAAAAAAAATACAAATAAAAAGGTAAAAAAAAAATAAATGGAAACAAATAAAAAAATATTTTTTTTTATGTTTTACAAATAAACATCAACAAACATAATTAACATGACTTTACACTTATTATTTGTACTTTATTATTATTACATGTAACATATGTTTTTATTTTTTTTTTATTTTTATCACAACAATCACAACAATCACAACAGGTACTCTTTACATACAATTAATCGAAAAACGTATATTGTAGAATATTGTAGGAGTATGAAATTTTTTTTTGTTCTTAAAAATTTTTTAGGCATGGAAATGATGTAGTTATTTATTTTAATTTTATTTTAAATGATTTTGTTTAATTTTACGAACAATATTTGCTCAGAAATAATAATTACTATTTTTTTTTTTTTTTTTTGAATTTTTAAAATAATTTGATAATTTTTTTTTTTCCAAAATACGTACATTATTTGTATTTTCTTTAAATTTTTGATTTCAAATTTTTTTTTTAAATCAAAAAAAATAAATAAAACAAAACCAAACAAAATTCTTGTTTTTTATTTATACCAAAAAAAAACTTCTTTTATTTTGTTACAGCCATTTCAACGGTCCGGTGACTAAAACAAAAAAAAACAAGCCAACAACCAAAAAAACAAAACACACATACGAAAATGTAAACTGTTCGCAGCACTATTTTTTTAACAAAACCTAAAAAAAAAAAAAATAAGGCTAAATATTTTTATTTTTCCAAATATTAAATTGGCAAAACACAATTTTATTTTATTTTTCAAATCCTAAATACCTACGTACAAAAAAAGCACACGAAAAACATCAGTATTTATTAAATTCCTCATTGATTTTTTTAAAAAAAATAAATTTTGTTTCTTAGAATGATAAAAAATATTTTAATGGCTAAAATCTTTGCTATTAATGTTGATAAATTGAGCCTTGGAAAATAAATTCAATAAAACAACACTGCTAATTTCAAAAAAAAAACGGTATTTTTTTTTTTTGTTAATTATTTTTTAAATTTAAAATAAACAAAAAATAAATCGGAGGCATTTTTTAAAAATAAAAATAAAAACATAAAGAAAAGGAAAAGTAATTAAATTATTTGTTTTTAAATTGAATTTCAATAATTCAAATTGCAATACTTATTTTGTTACAAAATTTTTCAAATTATAACCCAATAATTAATGGTTACGTATTATTCGAAATTTTTTAAAATTTTTAAACAACAACAACTAATACAGCACAATTCAATATTATTGTATAATTATAACAAAATTAAATAATAATAATAATAATATAAAAAAACAAACAACAATAGTCATGTATCCACAAAAAGAAGATATTGAAAAAAATTTAAATAATAATTTTTTAACTAATAATTATGATACAAAAACAACATCAATAGATACAACATTAAATAATAAAGATAATCCAACAGAAATTATAACAACAAATATTCTTGATACACAATTTACAAATAATTTAAAAAATAATGGAGTTACAGGACATAATTATCATACAACTGGTGATAAACATAAATTATTTACAATTTATGGAAATGGTGAGTTTTAATAATACAAAAAAAAAACCTTTGGTTGTCTTAAATTTTAAATTGTGTACTTTCAATTAAATTACGAAAAATTGTAATTAAACTTAAAATTTTTCTTGAATTCGAACTGTGAGATAAGCGTTAAGCCATAATTATGTATTATTATTTATTTTTTTCTGAAAGCTTACTGAATACATACAAACTTTTGTTCTAATTTGTGTAGAAATTCTCTTATGATAAAACTTGAAGGATATTCGATTCAATAATTATTTGTTTATAATTTTAAGAAGTACATAATTTAGAATTATTCTGAAAATGAAATTCTGAAGGAATTCTCTTTTAATTTACTTTATCCCACTTTTTTTGATTTAGTTTAATTATTTTCCAATTACATTTTTAATATTACACTTACAAATTTCCACACATTCGCCTGTTTTTTTTTTTCGTTTTTTTTTTTTTTTCAATTTAAATAGGATCTTACGATTAATTTATAATTAATTTTTCCTCACAGTTATGTAATAAATTATTTTGAAGCTATACATTAATTTTAAATTAAAAAAATATGTATTTAAAAAAAATTTTCGTCTTGTTTATTTTTTGTTTTACTTAATTCTTTAATTTACTTTAATGACAAATTAATTTATTAATGTGTTTAAATAAAAATACAAATTTTTTTTTATTTATATCAAATGCTACAACATAAAAAAAAATTTTTTTTATAATCACATTAAATAATTATTATGCCTAAATTTTTTTTTTCTTCTTTGTTAAAAATTTATTTATTATTTTTTTTTTTTACATTTTTAAGATATTTTATTTGTTATGCAATATGAATATATTATTATCAAATATTTATTTTGCACGAAATAAAATTTTATTGAGCTCTAATTTTAAAAACATATGTATGTATAGTTTCAAATAAAAGCAAATAAAACAAAAAAAAAAAAAAATGATTTATATTTATACAGACAAAGCCATATTTTATCACACATACCAAACTATGTTTGTCTACAGGTTATTATAGTTTTTTTTTTTTTTACTTCTTTTCTTTCATTATTGAATTTAAATTTTTATTTTATAATTCAACACAAGCTAATGAAAAAAAAAAACTAGCTATATATCAGTTTTTTTTAGTTTTGTGATTAATATGCTTTGCAAAGATGAACTATAAAAACAAAAACTTGAACTCAAAAATTTTGCACTCAATTCAAATTTCATTGAAAATGAAAAGTGTATAAAAAAAACAAACAGAAAAATAGTAAGAAAAAAAGCAAATACAGCTGAAAAATTTTTCAACTTTTTTGAGTATTTTTATTTTTAAAATTTTTGTTTTGGTTAAATGAAAACGTGATTTTAATGCAATTTTTAGACATCAATAGATTTTTTAAATATTTTCGAATGTTCATGTGACTTTGGTATATAAAGTGACATAGAACTTGTCATTGTCTTCAATAAAAAAAAACTTTAAAGTTTTAAAACTGCAAAAACGACTATTGTACGAAATATAAATTCAATATCTAACTCTTATTATTTCCTACTTTATCCTACAAAGTCTTTAATTCAAAAAAAAAAATATATATATATTAAAATTAAAAATGAAAAACCTCTTAAATAAATTTTTTAAATGCTTTTTTTTTACCTTTAATTTGAATTTTAATATAAAAATTAAAATAGAATTTTTTTATTGATCCATTAAGAGAACTGTAATGAAAAAAAAATATAAAGAAATCTTAAAAATAAACACGATTTGCATAAAACTGACACGAATTTATATCACTAAATGAAATTCGTTTAATGAATATTTTTTTTTTTCATTTTGAGCCCACAAAAAATTCTATAAATTGAAATTTTCCATCCCACTTTCTGTAATACAATTGAAATGTAGGAAGTTAAACTTTTAAAGGACATACATACGTACATATTATAGACACCTAAATATTTCCAATAACATATATTAAACTAGCTATCAACAACTTTATATTTCTATACGTATGTATATTGTACAGATACCTATACAACTTTATAAATTATTAATTTATGTACATTACATATAAATCATGTTTAAAGGATCACAAATGGGTTAATACACCCACTCGTTCGTGTAAAATTGTAAACAGAATAAAAATAAAATTTAAAGCAAAAAAAAAAAAACTATTTTTATCGACATTGAACTGATAGAAGAAGAAAAAAATTGAATTCAAGGATTTAACAAGAATTTTATCGATTTTATTTTACGAAGGAAAAATATGTACTTGTTTTTTTTTTTAATTTTTAAAAATATACAAACCAGACGGAAATCGTTATTTAGCATGTTAAATTCAACAGCTATACTTTACAGATTGCTGAATAAAAGATTATTTGCATGTAATATTTAAATTTTTCATATGACAAAATATAATTTATTTCTTGTAATGTATTATTATTAGATAATAGCTTATTAATTTTTAAATACTTCTTGATTTTTGCTTATTTATTATCTAAAATATTTAAAGAATTTATTTTGTATATTACGACATTTTTTTTCCTTGAGTAATATGTTTTTTTTTTGTTTTGCTTTTTAAAATTTTTGTTTTAGATACTGACAATGAGAAATTGTCAGGTTTACCGCATTCAACAACTGGTTCATTAAGTTCAATCATCACGACGTCCATAGCGTCATCAGAACCTGATCCAGGATCAGATAAAGCAGTGGCTGGTATCGGTGGTGATGGTAATGGTGGAGGTGGTGGAAATGGTTCAGATGAAAAAATAGCATTAAATCGGCCGGGTATTAAACAGGAACCATGGTGGCATATAACGCTTCAAGTATCAATACCATTTTTTATAGCTGGTATCGGTACAATTGGAGCTGGTATTATATTAGGAAGAGTACAGGTTAGTCTATATTTGTTTTTAAATTTATTTATTTTTTTTTTTCAAATCAAAACAAAACTTTTTACTAGGTTATTTTCCACGCACCATTACAACAAAAAACTTGTTACTATTGAATTTAATAATTTTTTTTTTAAAGTTTATATGTAGATGTAACAGGCATGATTTTAGAAAAAAGAATCTAGTATTTATAAATACCAGACTTGAAACCATTAATTAAAAGTCGTATTGAAACAAAAAATTTTTTTGCAACTCATAAATTTTTTATCTTATACTCGTATTCAGTTCAATTTTAAATAAGAAAAAAACATCTTTAGGTGTTAATTATACTAAAAAATGATATATGATATTTTCAGGCAATTTTTTTATTATGTAAAATTCCAAAATATTTGATTTAATTAAGAAAATTCTATAGAAAATAACAAAAGCACATATACAAAACTTACGATGTAAGTAAATGCGTACGGTTAATTTTTTTTTCTTCTTTAATTTTCAAAACTAATTGTCTTTTGATTAGTTTTTAATGAATTCATTTTTTTTTTTAATTGTCCAACCGACAACAAATTTGTATCTACACACTAATATGTGGTTTTATGACAATATTAATAATTATAATCAATTGAAAATTATAAAAACAAAAATTGTTACAATACATGACATCTAATAAAATTTTAAATGAATACGTACATTTAACATACTTTATATTACACGTGATATAATAATTATTTACTTTTTTAATTGCTATGCAACTAATTTTTGTTGCATTATCAGTATATATTTTTTTAAAATTTTTTCTTTGCTACTTTTCTATGATGTCAATTGAAAAATATGAGAAAAAAAATTACAACCAGAAAAAACAATTTAAGAAATTGAAGTTCACAAATCATTAGAATGATTCACTTGTAGAGATTTTTTTGTTTGTTCATAAATCAGAATAGACATTTAAATTAATCAATAAAATAATTATTCATTCTTTCTTTTTTAATTAATTATTTTTTTTTTTTTAACACAATTATTTTGTTTAAAAAAAAAACTTTTCTTGTTGTTTCAAAATGGGAAAAAATATTTTTTGTGATTGCGTATAACAAATTGTTGAAACAGTGTGAAGGAAATGCATCGAAAAAAAATGTAATTTAATTTGTTTAAACATTGCTGATAAATTTAAATTGATCTAAAACATCAAAATGTTCATCAATATTACAAAACAAAAAAAAAAAAACATACGAGTACATATTTATTATTCTTATATTTATTTAACAAATATACAGTAATTAACACACAATTGTTATGCGTATAAAAGGTGATAATTACAATATATTATTCTTGTTTTTATTTTCTTTATTTAGGCTTTTTGTTCATTTTTTATTGAACATCTATAAAAAAACCGAGAGAGACAGAGGAAAAAAAACAAACAATAAATATTTCAGTTATTTTTTAATTGATAATTAAAAAATTCAATTATATAGAATTTATGATAATTATGTTATATAACATTTTTTTTTTTTTTTTTGCAATATGTTTCCGATTCTATTTGATAATAAAACAAGTGTTAAAGAAAATTTTATTAGATCATTGGTCGTTTAAAATGCCAAATGTTACATTCAAGTTCTCCGAATTATAGGGGAATTCATATTTCTATTAATTTTTTCTATATAAAAATAATTTAGAAATGTAGTTTATTGTAATTTTCTAGAATTGCTCTGTAATTGACCTATATTTTCCAGACGGGTTTTTCCTTTATTTCACAAATACACAGTTTTTTTTTCGTATTAAGAAAAAAATGAAAGTTAAATTGCAAAAAGAAAAAAAAATTCACCTAGATTTTCATAGATGTAGTAGGGAGAGGCCATATGTTGTTGCGATACCTTAAACAAAACCCTAATTGATAGTTTTGAGAAATTTTTTTCAAATTTTTGTTCGAAATTCAAAGTTTAAAATTTAAAAAAAAAAACTAGAATAATATTTTATTTATTTATTTATTTTTTTTTTTTAATTTCAGGATTGGATTGTTTTTAAAGAGGTCTCAGAATTATTTATTTTAGTACCATCATTATTGGGTTTAAAAGGAAATTTAGATATGTGTCTAGCATCACGTCTATCAACACAAGCTAATTTAGGTAATATGTCATCGAAACGTGAAATATTAAAAATGGTTGTTGGTAATATAGCTTTAGTACAAGTCCAGGCAATTGTAGCATCATTTATTGTAGCAGCATTTGCAATAAGTGTTGGTGCTGCATTAGAAAAAACATTTGATTATGTTCATGTTATGTTAATAATAACATCTGCCATGTTTACAGCAACATCATCATGTTTTGTTTTAGGTAAATTTTATATGATTTTTTGAAAAAATTTTGAAATTCAAAGATTAAAATTTATTGGTTTTTTTGTTGTTGTTGTTTCTTTTTGTAAATTATAGATTTCGTATTAGTGGCTGTGATATTAATTTCAAAAAAATACAGAATGAATCCTGATAATTTAGCAACACCATTAGCAGCATCAATTGGTGATGTTGTTTCAATTAGTTTACTTTCATTTATTGCATCACTACTATATGAGAACATTAGTAAGTAAAACAAAAAAATTAGGATTAAAGGGTTTTATCTTTTTAATTAAGATTACAATATACTTGAAATATCCTTTTATTTATTTATAGTAAAAACTCATCTATGGGTTATTTTTGTTGTCATTGGTTTATACCTCATTATGTTACCAGTGTGGATTACAGTAGTTATTCGTAATAAGTATACACGTCCTGTTTTAACATCAGGCTGGATACCAGTCATATCAGCCTTATTCATTAGTGGGTGAGTATTTATTATTTTTTAGTGTTTTTTTTTTCTTTTCAATTTGAAAAATTTCAATAAATTGTATTTTGTATTTTTTCATAATTCTAAAATTTTATTTTTCTCTAATTATTAATATTTTCTTGCGACCAACGTATGACACGATTTTTATTGTACAATCTGAAATATAATCTATTCAATTGCAAGTGAATTGCGTCATACACAAAAACAAAAATAATCTTAATAACAAAATAAGAGTTGATTAAATTTTTTCGGTTCTATTTTCTTTTGTGCGATTTTTTTTCTCACCTTTAAGTCATAACATTTTTTTTCTTTAAAATTTTACAATCTTCGCAAATAATACGAAAAAAAAAAGATCGTAAAACAAAAGTTATCGACATATATCTCATTTCACTTGAAAATTATACAGAAATTAATTTTGATAAGAATTTTTTAATTTTTTACCTCATTTAAAATTAAAAGAATATTGCGAAATAAAAAACAGTAAAAAAAAAAAGCATAATTAAAATTTGAGATTAAACGCATAAAGTAAATGTAAAAAATGAAGAAAAAAAACCGAAACTTTAAAATTTCTTATCTTAATCATATTTCAATCAATCATTTTTTGAAAAGTTTTTAAAACTTTTTTTTTAAAATTTTTTTCTGTCTTTTTTTTTAAATTTCCTTGAACTCATTAGAAAGACTTTTACCACAATGTTAAAGATTGTAAAATTTATATATACATACATATTCAAATTTATTTACTTAAAATGTTATCTCAGATAAGAATAATTTGCACGTGAAAAAAAAATCTTATTACTTTTTTTTTAGAAATTTTATTCCATAAACACAACATAAGATAATGTCACTTGAAAAATTAATAATATTTATTTATCTATAAGAATGCTAATATTAAAAATTCATATCCATATGTATAATAAACTATATGTTCTTTAAAAGAAAGGAAAGGTAAAAAAATTTATAATTTGCGGGACTTCAAACAACTTTTATTGGTTTTGGACTTCTTCAAAAGAAAAGATTCATTTTCTGATTTCATAATTTTTATTCAAATATTTTTCTTAATTAAAAAAAAATTTTTTTTTTTTATATTTTCAGAATGGGTGGCCTTGTATTAGATTATGCTGTAGGAGTATTTGAAGGATTTGTTGTTTTCCAACCGATTATAAATGGTATCGGTGGTAATTTAGTTTCAGTACAAGCAAGTAAAATTTCAACAATGTTACACCAAAGCTCAATAATTGGTATTATACCACCACATACAAAAATATTAGAATTACCATGGAGGGCATTATTAAATGGAGGTAAATGATTAAATTTAAAATTTAAAAAAAAAATCAATTAAATAAAATTTTTTTCTTATATTTCTTTTAAATTTTTTACAGTTCCGTATGCAAAAACTGCACGTATTCTAATATGTTTGTCAATTCCTGGTCAAATTGTATTCGTATATGCAGCAGATTTTATTCATATGTCTAAATCAACTGTTCATATATCATTTGTATTATCATATTTAACTGTGAGCTTAGTTCAGGTGAGTAACAATTTATTTATTTATTTATTTTTTTTTTCAATTAGAAACACTTTATTAATTTTCAAAATAAAAGAACATGTCATTTATATTGAAGTACTTTCTATTGTTTTTTTTTTTCTTTGTACATTTTTTACGCGCAATTTAATATAATATTTTTTTTCATTAAAGAAAAAAAATTAATTTTATTGTATTAGGTTCTTATCAACAATCTTATCAGTCAATTTAATTTTTTTTTTTTTTTAAATGAAAAAATGAAATACAAAAAAAAATGTATATAATTTTTCTATCGTGCAAAAAATGAATGAAAAAAAAAGAAAATTAAAATTAGAAAAAAAAAAAAAACATGAAATAAACTATAAAAATGAATAACCAGACATATTTTAGTTGTTAATTTTAAATAGAATCTCAACATTTTAATAATGAATGATGACTACCTCAACTTGAACTATGATTTATATTGATTATTTATCGATTAATTTTACTATTATTTGATTTTATTATTATTTCAATATAATAATAACGGAAATGTGAAATAAAAACTATATACGTAAATATAATAAAATGTTGATAAATGCATTACATACATATAATAAAAATATTTTTAGTATGTAATTTACAGGTGAAAAACAAATATATCATGTAGAAAAAAAATGAAAATAATTAAAAATTAAAAGAGGTGTAAAAATGCTCTAGTCACACTTTACAATAATAAAATTCTTGTTAATGACATTTTTTTTTTCGTTTATTTGTGTATTTTTGTTAAATGAGATCACGTTTTCAAAACAGACTATCATTATTAAAATTTTCTATTTTCTATTTTGTTTGTTTTTTTTTTTCACGTTATTTAGAATCAATAACATGATAATAATAATTGACCTCCTGTTTTCACTATCTCATCAGTTTTATCTTTATTATTAAGTATCTCTCAAATATATAATTCTCTAGTATTACTTTTTATTTTTTTGTAATGTAAATTTTTCATTATAGAATTCCATGTTTATTGTAATTCTTTAGAAAGAGTTATCATATAATTAAATTAGTTTACAATTTTGTTTTTTTGTTGTTGTTGTGAATTATTATGAAAATTCCATTGTAAGAGCTCTTAAAATAGTGTTTATTTTTTAATTTACGATTATTATTTCTTTGAATTTTCATTTTATTGTTATTATTTTTTTTTTTCTTTAAACAATTTTTGAAAATTTTTTATTTTAATTTTTTTCAGGTGATGTTACTGTTATATATCGCTCATATTATTATTCATGCAATGTGGAAATGGAAAGTTGATCCAGATAATTCAGCAATACCATATTTAACAGCATTAGGTGACCTTCTTGGTTCTAGTCTTTTAGCTGTAGCATTTTTATTTTTACAATCGATTGGAAGAGAGTATGCAGCTAATGTTGAAGAACTTCAATCAAAACAATTAATGCCAAATTAAAAAAAAATGCTTTAAAATACATACACTATGCAACACACTACACACACATACACATACATTATCTGCATACGTATACGAGTACATAATTTAAAAACAAAAAATTACAACTTTAAAAAAGAAAACTCTTTTAATAAAATAATTGTATTGTATGTGAAATAATTGATAAAACAATAATTAAATTATAGTAAATTGTTGTTAGAATTTAAAAACAAAGAAAAAACAAAAAAAAAATTAAGAGTTTACACCAACAATAATTTAATTAGAATAGTAAAGAAAAAAAATCAGAAAAATAATTAAAAAAAAAAAACAATAATATTTTAGGCATTAATAATTGTATTAAAGAAACAAAAAATCAAAAAAATAATTATTTTTATTGAGAAAATAATTAAATTAAGAACAAAATGCGTTTCAAAAATAAAATTCTTAGAATAAATTATCTAATTAATCAAATTTGAAAAAAAAAAAAAAAAACAAAAATAACAACTAAAAAAAAAGGAAAGAAGAAATGAAAACTTTGAATGGTACTTAAAGATAAATTTTTAATGATAAAATTTTAGTTGAAATTTCAAAATTAATTTTATAAATTAAAAACTACTTTAAAATTTCAATATTTTATGAAAATTTCAAATACCTATGTAGTTTTTTATTTTCATTTTAAAAAACGAAATAATTTGAATAACAGTCTTTTTTCAAATTTATTTTTGAAGGCAATGTTTTAAAGTTTAAACAAAAAAAAAAAAAAAATAACAAAAATGTATTGAATGTAATAATTTATATTTTTAAGGAGAAAGAAAAAATGAAAAAAAAAAAAAAAAAACCAAGGATATGTCGTTTTTATTTAAATGTTAATATTAAAAGTTTCATTAATTTTCATTTATGTATTAAAGCCACAGAGAGGCAATGTATTTTTTTTTTCTTTTTTTTTTTTTTTTGATTTCTTATTTTCCAACTTTTGTTTTTTCCTTTCATTTTTTTAATTTTTATTTTAAATAACGAGTAAATTTTCGATGTTCTTTTTGCATGTATTATCCTGAAATTATTTTTTAGAATAAAATTTTTATAAATACAGCAAAAGAACTGAAAATATACTGTATTTCTTTTATTCTGAGTCTTTCCTTTTTTTCATATTTTATTTCTTGTGATCTACGTCTTTATTTCTATGTCATCATCGATTGTTTTTAAATATAATTAAAAACAATTTAACAATAAAAATATTTAAAAAAAAAAAATAAATAAATAATTGTAAAAAAAAATTCCTAGTATTATTATTATTTTATTATTTTGTTTTTGTAAAATATGTAATTGTAATTACTTTTTTTTTTGTATAAAGTTTAAAATATTATTTGTAATTATTGTTTTTAGTATTAAAAAAAAAAAGTCTATTAAACAAAAAATAATAATTTTTTTTTTTTTGTACTTTTAAGTATGCAATTTTTTTTTTAATGTTTGAAAAAAAAAATTGATATTTAGAAAGAAAAAAAATGTCCTGATGGTTGTTATTGTTAAAAATTTGATTTGTTTGAAAGCAAAATGTATCGATTTATATAATTTGTTTTTTTTTTTTTTTTCACTTATAGTTTTAGTTTTTTTTTGTTTATTTTGAAATTTGCACCCGCTAACGAAGTAATTTTGCATTAATTTTTTCTGATCTCTAGGTAATTTTAATGGTGTAGTGCAATTTTCAAAATAAATTCGGGTGGAATTTTAAACAATGAATGCCAAGAAATGTGTAAACGAAAGTATTAATAAAACAAAACAAAAAAAAAAAACATAAACAATAAAATAAATTGTATATAAAAATTACTATATACTGAATTCCTATGTAAGAATACAAAAATAAGCCAACATTTTTTGTTACCATTTTTTTTTTAAATTGTTTTTATTTTTTTTTTTGTTGCCGATCTAAAGTGAAAAAAAAAACAAATGTAAGTAAATAAATAAAACAAAAAATTTTTTTCAGTTGAAATCTATCTTAATTTTTTTTTATTTATTTGAAGAAAAAAGTTTATATCCATAAGAAAAAAAGTATTTGGAATTGGGGGAATATTTTTGTTTATAAAAACAAGTCATATCGTTCAAAAAAAATTTTTTTTAAAATTTATGTGTGTTTGCTTGTGTATTTCATTTTTGACTAAAATTGTTTATGATATTTGTAAATGAATGAAGAAGACAAAAATATTTAAACTAATTATGAAAGTCAATATTTATTATTTACAAAAGAAAACAAATATTTTTTGGAGGGAAATTTTTTTTTTTTCTAATTTCATAATAATTACATATCTGAGAAAAGTTTTTGTTTTTGTTTTTTCTTTCGACAGAATTTCTGGTTAAATTATATGAATTTAAATTATTTGTCTATAGAATGTTCTTTAGAATTATGAAAATCTGTGTAATTGGATTTTTTAAAGAGATAAATTCATGCTATGATTTAATGCAATGTTTACATATTTGAATTCTAAAATAAGAGAATTTCTCTCTCCAAATTAGGAATTAGGAAACCTAAATAAGCAAGAAATCTCAATCAAGTCTTCAATTTTATGGAGTAAAATAAATAAAAAAACATAAAATGACAATATAAAAAATTACATTTTATTTATTTTTCAACTAACAATTATAATATGTAATTACTGACTACAACAATAATATTTAAGAAACTAAAATCATATATTATTTTTTATTTTTTCATAACAAATTCACATATGAGCAAAGAAAAAAATAAAAACAATTATGTACATCAAAATTCTATGAAACGTCCAATTAATCATTCGCAAAACAATAAAAAATTTCAATATTTTACACACTGATTTTTATTCAATGGTTTATGTTCATTACATTCTCTAAAAAATTTATACAGACTAGCAGCAGACTAGCTTCTGTTTTGTACTCCTAAAACTAAATATATTCCATATTTACAACCATTTTGGTTTTGTTTTAAATAAAATTTAAAAATGAGAAACAAAAAAAATATATTAAACTAAAATAATCTAATTTCATAATGTTTTAGTACGTTTACTGTCAACATCAGGAACATCTGATAATTCATTATTCAATTCGAATTGTGAATTATATTTTTTATAATTGTACTTATAAAAGAAATGTTTACTATATTCAAATGTTGATATCATGATTGCACATGCTGGTGCAACTTTAGCTAAACGTGGCATTATACCAGCATATAAACCTTTTATACCATGTGCTGTATAAATTTCTTTCATTCGTTTAAATGTATTACCTAGAATTAGTTTTGATGGTTTATCTAAAAAAACAAAAGAAAAAACAAAAAAAAGTAAGTTGTTTTTAAAATTAAAAATAAAATATACAAGAAACTAATTAATCTAACCTGTATAAATCACCTTTTCGCCTACTTCAATTTGTTGATGCGTTTTAATGACATCGAATGGTGTTGTTATGAAGGCAGCAATCTGTATTTGAAAAAAAAAAAAAAGTAAAATAAAACAAGATACCAAATTTGGAAACTCATTTGATATAATTTAAGTACATACAGAACCAGATATAGCTCCGGCCATAAAACTAAATCCAAATGTTGGATCAATCACAGAGAATGATTTTTTTATGTGTTCATAACATGTCCAGTAAATTGCTATAAATTTAAAAAAAAAAAAAATCAGTAAAAAAGTAGAAAATTACATTGGAAAGTTCATTTTTCTCTTACAAACCTGAAAATGGGACATCTCGATACAAAGTTGACGATAAACCTTTCCATAAACCAAATACACCTTCATTTCCAACTAATATTTTGAGAGCTTGAAGTACCTCTATAAAATATTTGATAAAATTCAAAAATATCATTCTACCAGAAAAATAAAATCTAATAAACAAAATTATATTTACCAAAATAATTAAGTTTTTGTGATTGCATTTTTGTACGAATCATTTCTAATGGACAAACAACAGTTACAGCTAATATTCGTGCTGTTGCACCAGCAAATAATGGTGTATAAAATGGCATTGGTGCTGTATATATTGAACCATAATTTTTTTTACCAACAATATAATCGTAATATAAATTTTTATATCGTGTTTTAAATTGTTCATAAGCAACAAAATATATTACTGTAGCCGGTAATGCTAAAACTAATGTTGGACCTAAACCAGACCATAAAGCTCCAACACCTTCATATCGACTTATTTTAATCATTGCATCCTTGACAAAAAAAAAAAAAATTCAATTAATAATTGTTTAAATATAATTAAAATTAACTTACGATAGTTCCGTTGAAATGAATTGTTTTCTGTGCATTAAATTGATTCATATTTGGACCACATGGACATAAATGTTCCATCAAACCATTACAATATAAAAAACATCTATTTGAAAGTAATGATTTCTGTTGTACTTGAAGACGTGTTTTAATGACATCTAAAGGAGTCACTGTAAAATAAGAAACGACATGAGATACACCGGAAATGTAATCGTGTAAATTGATTATGCAACATGATATTTATTTATGTTGTATGTACATACATATTTGTAAGGGCACAAAATATGTACTTACTTGTAAGGGAAGTAATTAAAGCACCAGTAACGGCTGATGTCATTTGTTGATAAGGTGTTATTCGAAAACGAGGATCATTCAACATTCCTGACGATGTTTGTTTATCCTTTTTATGTGGTTTAGAAAAAATTATATCCTTTTTTGCTGAATCCATTTTACACATAGCCCTCAAAACTATTTTTTTTTTTGGTGTAAAAAATAAGTAAAACTTGGAAGGATGTGTTTTTAAAAAGTTATTTTTTTAAACATCAATTTTTCGTTCCATTTCTTAAAAAGCACTAATTTCTCCTTGAAAGAAATAAACAAAAATTACTTTTAGTTTAAAAATAAGAACAATAATGTCAATAATTAAAAGGTTAAAATCATTTGACATTTCTCAGTCGGTTTTGTTTTTTAAATTAGAATTGAAAATTCCACCGCGTTTACATCACATCTCAACTCATTTTCAAATTACAGTTCGAGTTTCATTAAAATGCATTGGAAGTGGAATTAAATTTCGAAAATGATTTGAATGTGATCCAAATTTGAACAAAAGAAAGGAAAACGTCAAAAATTCAAAACCACATATCATCAGTCATCATTATTATCTCGTTGTTTCCAAGTTGATAAGTAAAAAATAAGTGGTCCTTGTCGCAAGTCGTTGTCAGAAATTATTTTTACCGGTTTAGAAAAAAAGGGGCGGTTTTTTTTTCTTCAATATTTTATACTAAGTAACGTAAATAGTCATGATATTTTTAAAATTTTTATTAATTTTATTAGCAAGTGTTTCAGTATTTGGTGATGATTCGGAAATTATTGTGGAAACATATTCCGTAGAACTTTCAACAGATACTTTTAAAAATGCAATTGAGGAAAACAATCATTTTGTTATGTTTTTTGCACCATGGTAAGTAAAATTTTAATTAAATTAATTCCCTGATTGCTTAAAAATTATACAACAAAGCTCTTTGTCCTGTTTTGTATCTATTTTTGGAGCATTTTATTTTAAATATTAATAAAATATACGTGTACAAAGATCTTTGTCTTGTTTCAAAATTATAAATAAAAAAAAAATAAGTAGAACGCCAAATATTAGTATATTAATCAGTTTCTTGTTTTTGTAAATTCATTGTTCAGATTTTGTTTTATGAATCATTTGTCGAAGAAGCCTTTTAAGCTCATAATTTCATTTAGTTTACTTAATTTTTGTTGGTGTATTTTAAAATAATGCAAAGCTGATTGTTGTTAGCTATCTAATCAGCTAAATTTATATTCTTTCTTTTTCTTATCGCCTACGTGTACATTGGCCACTTTTTATTTATTACTTTTTTTTATTTTTGTTCTTAGTTAAATTAATTTGATTATATTGAAATGATACTTGTGCATGAGACAATTTATTTGATAAGAAAAAAAAAATTGATTTTATTTTCGCATTTTACATAGGTGTGGGTACTGTAAAAGACTACATCCATTATGGGAACAATTAGCTGAAATAATGAATGTTAAAGATGAACCTCGAGTAATTATAGCAAAAGTAGATTGTACACAACATCAAGACTTATGTACTAAGAATGAAATAACAGGTTTGTTGAAATTATAGAAATGAAATTCTAAGAGTAAAATTTCTATGAAACAATAATCTTTCATTTAATTTAAAGGATATCCTACGTTAAAATTCTTCAAATTAGGATCAAATGAAGCAGTTAAATTTAAAGGTACTCGAGATTTACCAACAATCACTGAATTCATTCAGGATCAACTTGGAGATAAAGATGTAAAAAAAAAACAATTATTGTTTGTTTTTTTTCTTCTTTTTTATAAGTATCTTTTATTTTATAGCTTGGTGAAAGTTCAGAAATACTACTTCCAACAAGCAAACTAAGTGAATTAACTGATGATACATTTGCTAAGCATGTAGCTATAGGAAAACATTTCGTAAAATTTTATGCACCATGGTGTAGTCATTGTCAGGTAAATATTAAAAATTGAATTGAAATTACTAAGAATTTAATTTTATATTGCTTTTCTACAGAAATTGGCACCTACATGGGAAGATCTTGCAAAATCTTTAGAATATGATGAATCAGTAAAAATTTCAAAAATTGATTGTACGATATACAAACCAATTTGTCAAGATTTTGAAGTTAAAGTGAGTTCTATTTGAGTTTTTTTTATTTTCGCCATAGAGATTGTAAAAATTTTTGATTTTAGGGTTATCCAACACTGTTATGGATTGAAGATGGAAAAAAAGTTGAAAAATACTCAGGACCTCGCAATTTAGATGATTTAAAATTGTATGTAGATAAAAAATCAAAAGGTTTATCTGATGAAGAAATTGAGAAGAAAATTGAAGAAGAAGAAAAAACAGAAGGTGATTCTTCAAGTGTAGTACAATTAACTGGTGATAGTTTTCAACATGGGATCGAGAAAGGAGTATCATTTGTTAAATTTTATGCTCCATGGTATAAACATTTGGCTTTAAATTTTTTGTTCTCGTTAAAAGCATTAAATTATATATTTTAGGTGTGGACATTGTCAAAAATTAAGTCCTGTTTGGGATCAATTAGCTGTTAAAATGATTGGTAAAGCAGGAGTTAAAATAGCAAAAGTTGATTGTACATTATCACAAAATAAAGATTTATGTGCTGATCAACAAGTTGAAGGTTATCCAACATTATTTATTTATAAAAATGGTGAAAAATTAGAAGAATATGTTGGTAGTCGACAATTAGATGATTTATATTCATTCACAACAAGATTTACAGAACAACATGATGAATTATAAAAGAAAAAATTTAATCAAATTTCCATTTATAAATTCCTTGTCTTCGTTTTCATGTGTGAAATCTGTATTATCTAAGTAAGAAATGAAAAAAAAGATTATTACATTGTAAAGGTTAATTTTTAATTATATATAGAAATACCAGAAAAAGAAAGAAGAAATTGAATTAATTGTTTATTAAGAATGTACTAGTTTCTATTTGAATGAATACTTTTTTCTTTTCCAAATTGTTTAAATAAGGTAAATAATACATAACTTTATTTTATATTTTCTGATATGTTACACGTGTATTACAATGAAATGTTTTCTTTTATTTTATTTTCTTTTTTAATATTTTGAAATTTTGTAGAAAAATAGAGAACGTATGAATAAATTTAAGATATAAAAATTTTTAAAGTAAGTTGGTGGTTTTTGTTAAAAAATATTCTAAATTTATTTATTTAAGATTAAAAACACTATTTTTTTGTTGTTATTTAGTGCGTATACATACATATATTTACCATGAATGAATGATTCATATCAGATCAGGTTTAATTTTTGAACTCATTTAAACACCTAATTTGAATTGAACCCAAATTATTTCAAATACGTTTTATTTTTCAATCTAAAAATATCATGATTATTGTGATCGAAATTCAAAATTCGTACAGCAAGTTTACTAGTTTAGATAACAGCCGCACAGCACGCACATTGCACAACTGACAACAGCAGCTGAGCAGCAACAACCATTGGATGGAATGGAACATACAACTTCACAAAGAAACAAGATGGGGACAGTTTTGACGTTTTGACAGTCGATTCGATTCATCCCCGATTCTCTACAATAAATAATAATTGTTCGTAGATAGTAGATAATTTCTTATTTTTATCTAATAATCGTCAATATTGTTATTAAATTCCGATTTATTAATATTTTTTATTTCCAACATTTAAAAATGTGTTCCAATTGTAACTTATTGTGCACAAATTAAAATCAAACAGTTGAAATTAACAATTTATAAAATGGTTTTAATGGAGATTAAAATTGTTGAATAAAAAAAAAATAAGAGAAAATTCTAAAATCAATAAAATATCAACGTTTTCAAAAGTTTGTAGTTTTAAAAGTAAGTAATTTTTAATTTTAAATTTATCGAAGTATAAAATTCAGATATTTTTCCATAGTAGACAAATTTTGTGAATAGGATTAACAGGTAAAAGTTTCATCTGTTATCATGGATTCGGAATCGAGCCAAGATTCTAGTGTAGTAGAGGTTTGTATTCCTCATATACCTTACCTTGAAATTTTTCAAAATTTCCTTTTTTTTAAAAAAAAAAAAATGTTTCAGATGAACAATTCAGAAAGTGTTTTACATAAAATTGCAAACTTATATGCTGAACAATTAATGTCTGATATATGTTTAGTTGTTGGTAATAATCGTTATCCAGCACATCGTGTTATATTATGTGCCAGCAGTGAAGTATTTCAAGTAATGCTTATGAATCCAGAATGGAATGAATGCCGTAAATCAGTTATTGAATTAAAAGAAGAACCATGCTGTTCAATGGTTTTTCCACAATTTTTAAAATACTTATATGTTGGACAAATTCGCGTTTCAATACAAACTGTAATGCCTATGTTAGCTTTAGCAGATAAATATAATATTAATGTAAGTGTATTATTATTATTATTATTTTTTTTTTTTAAATTTAAACATTTAAAAAAATGATATATTGAAAATTTTTGTTTTAGGATTTAGTATTACTTTGTGTTGATTATATGCTAAAACATATTGCAAAAGCAGCAACACAAGGTTATTTAGTATCATGGTTGCAATATACAATAGCTTTTAGTCCATATCATCAAGAATTAACATTAGCATTAAAACGTTTTTTAAAATGGAATTTAAAAATTATAGCCGAATCAAAAGATTATTCTGATTTGGATGTTCAAATAATGGCATTATTGTTACAACAAAATGATTTAGTTGTTCAAAATGAATTTGAACTGTTTGGGTAAGAATTTTTAAAGGATTTTCTAATTCAGGTTTTTTTTAAATTTTTTTTTTATTTACGTTTGTAAAAATGATTATTTTTCGTATTCAGATTCTTAGAAAAGTGGTTACAACTTCAAAATGAAAAATTAGATAACGAAGGGAATTTATCTGATGAAGAAAAAGCACGAATTTTTAGACAATTAATTGAACAAACAGTTATGCATATTAGATTTTCAATGATGACACCACGTGAATTAGCTCAGTTATTATTAAATCCAATTGTAGCACATCATAAAGAATTTATGGTAAATCGTATGGCAATTGGAATGAGTTATCATTCAGGTAAATTAAAATTAAATTATTGAGAAAAATAAAACAAAAGACGATTTAATTTAAAATGTTTTTTATTTTTAATTTTTTGTTTTAGGCCAAGAAGATAGAATAGTTGAAATTCGACGCTCTGAAATTGGTTCATTACAATTTACACCAAGACTTTATACAAGTGATATATGGAGCTCAAATATATTTGTTAAAGAATTTGATAAAACTCCAGATTTTTTTAATTATGTATCATATTTCTTTTCACAAAGAAGTTTAGCTGAAAAGGAAGAAGGTAAGTGAAAAGATAATCATAATTTTAAAGTATTTTTTTTAATGATATTATAAGCCAATTGTGAATTTTATCAAACTTAATTGCGAGAAGAGATAAGAGAAAAGTTGATTTGATTACTTTCATATTTATAGATGCATCAGTTACTTGGGAAATTGAATTTTTTCCAAGAGGTGTTAAATATAATCGTGCAAAAATGGTTTGGGGTGAAGATATACCTGAATGCGTTCTAAGAATAGTCAGATTACGGGTAACATGTAAAGAAAATTTTAGAAGAGAAGAAAGATTTAAGGTAAATAATTTGTTTTTAGGTTATTTCAGATTTTTTTAAATTATCTTTAAAAGTTTTTTTTTACTTTTTATGAAGTTTGCCACTTTTTAAACTGATTTTTTCTTCTTTATTTATTGTTTTTGTTTTTAACAGGTTGCTGTTCTTGTACATGGAATCCAAAATAAAATTCCACATATTTTAAATGTACACGAAAGAACAGAATATTTTTCAGATTCATATCGTGTTCTTAATATTGATGGTTTGTTACCGTATGATGAATCAAAATTAACACCATATCTAGTTGGTGTCGATAGAAGTTGTATTTGTTTACAAGTAATAATTGCTCCAATGGGACCATTTACATGCCATTTGTCACCACAATTTGATTTTAAATAGTAATCCCATTCGAATTTTTTTATTTTTATTTTATTAATTTATACTTTAATTTAAATTTATTATTTTTTTTTTTTCTTCTCTTTTTTGTTATATTTTTTCATTCATGAAATTACTACATATTCATCTCATATATATATTTTTTTTTTGTTGCGAAAATATCAATTATACATATATATAAAATAATAATATTAATTAATAGAAACGATTTTGTATAGAAATTAAAGTTAAAATTTATTAAAAAAAAACAAAAAAAAAAAGATTTTGTCTATTTAAACCTAAAATAACAATACATACCTATTATTTTTTTTTTATCATTTGGTTTTTCAAGTTCAATTAATTTCTTTTGCTATTTTAATGAAGTTTTTTTACTCGAAAAGTGTTAAATTTTAAACAATTGTTGAATCACGAATTGATCACGTTGAAGTATTGTTTACTTAATTTAATTCTTTAAATAATCGAAATAAAAAATAAATTGTGTTTCTATTTACTACATTTCTAAAAATTATTTAAAAACATGTGAAACACATTTAAAAAAAAAAAAAAAAAAAAAATATGAAGTTGTTTTTCCTGTAGCATTGTATTTTTCGTTTTTTTGGTAATGAAGGCTTTTATGAAAAATTATGCTTAAAATAAAAGTAAGTTTTGCAGCAAAATTTTTCACATCTCTGCAATATTTTTAATTTTTTTTTTAATCAATAAAGAAAAATAATTTTTCATTAATTTTAATAATTATTCACAAGCTCCATTACATTTTCATATTTTGATGGTGTTTTCAAAATAATAACTGCTGTATAATTTAATATAATTTTATTAAGTACTATTTATGGACACCGTTTTTAACCGTTTGAGATCAATTAGTGATTTTTTGTTATTAAAATCAATCTGATCGATCATCAATAATTTATTATTCTCTATAAAGGACCAATTAAAAAATAAATTAAACTTGTACATGAGCATGATCTTTTTTACTTTTTGAAATATAATTTGTAACACCCTGTGCATTAACATCATTATATTCTTTCAAATGAAATGAGTGATGATTTCAATGACTATTTTTTTTGTAATACCTATTTATATTTAAAAATTATGTTTTTTGATGTGTGTACACTAAATATAATGACAGAAAGACAAGATGATAATGATTATGATGATGATTATGACATGGAATTTTCTCACAGCCCTTTTGAATTTATTTATTTTTATTTATGTTCTGTTATGCTTTTTTTTTTTTTTGTGCCCTCTTTTTCTTCTGATTGGGAAGTTTATTATATGTATATTATGCAGAAAACTTAACGAAAAAAATTAATAAATAAAGAAAATAAGCAAAAAATTTACCATAGCAAAAACAAATTAACAATAATAAAAAATACAAAAAAATATGCAAGAACAGATAACAGGAAGTTTTTCAAAAGAATACTTATTATATTATATGTGTAATATTCAGATAACATGAAAATATACATATAAATGATAATGATGATGACGATGATGATAGTTTTTGCTTTCTTTTAAAATAATTAATATGAGAATACAGATTTATCTTATAAAAACTAACAAACATAAAATAATTGTATACAAATTAATTTAAACACATCTCAGATTTATATCTACAAAAAAAAAAAAAAAAATTAACTGCCACATGTTTTATAAAAGAAAAAAAAGATTAAAAAAATCGTACACATGCATATGAAATAAAATAATTTAAAATAAGAAAAAAAAAATCCATTTGATCTTTTTAAAGGAGTTTATTTTAAATTATTTGTTATGAAATATTTATTCAATTTATTCAAAAATATTCTTAAAAAAGATCAAAATTTTAAAGAAAAGTAAAATTTATGTTGGTTTTTTTTGTCTTTTTCGTTTATTTAAAATTTTGTTTTTTTTTTCTTGTTTTTGCGATTTTATTTAAATTGTTCATGAAATGGTTTGTTGTTTTGAGAAAAACAAATTCCTGTTGATGTCATTTATTTACAAAATTATTCTAAACAATGAAATGTGGTTTTTTCTCTGTTGTTTTCTTTTAATCTGTTTATTAATTATTATTTCTTTTTAATAATACATATTTTAGTAAACTTATATATATACATATGTATGTATCTATATATGTAGGTACATTAAAAGTATATATGTATTTTTATACGCATGTATATACATATATATGTATGTATATTTAATCATGTTAATGCTGCTGTTAAAGTAAGCCAAAGTCATTTAACGGAATCCATAAATGTATTAAATTAATTCACTCATCATATTCACTCATGTATAATATAAAGATAGATTCAGTGTAAATTTTTATCTATTTTTATATAGTACACAAATAATAACAGCACATAATAATATTCATCATATAATATGTATACCTTAAATTAACGATTTCTAGGTAAGATATATAACGTACATATATTTATATTATTTGTATCTATTTTACTTCATGTTTAATTCTAATCACCGTAAATATCTTTAAATATTTAAACATATTTTTATTGCATACATCAGGTAATAAAACACACTATTTTTAATTTGTTCTTTTTTCTTATTTTCTCTTATTATTATTATTATTTTTTTTGAATCTTATATATGTATGTATGAATACAAATATGTACTTATTTAGGTACATATATTATCAGATACAGTGAGTATATATGTATGTACATATATGTATGTATAGTTAAATAATTAAAGATATTTATCTACTCATATTTTTTTTTTTAAATATCATTATTATCTTAAGATATCACATAATTTGAATTTTAAATCAGATTGTGAAATTTCATTTCAATTTTAAAATTTGTATCTGAAGGAGGTGATAAAAGGGATTCTTGTGTGATTGTTTTACTTTTTTTTTCTTCTTTTTTTTTTTTTTTTATATTTTTGTGTAATAACTTTTAACGTTATTTATTTTTTAACTAATAAATGGATAATTTAGGATTTTCTGATGATATAGAACAACAAAAAAGTAAGTTCTGTTTAAAATATGAAAAAAAAAACGTCATGAAGAAGTTATTTAAATTAATTTTATTTTTTGTCTTCAAATTAAAAATTTTTTTTTTTTTTAAATAAAACAGAAAATAATAAAAATGTTGAAAATTATCAACAAAAAATTTACACATATAATGAAGCAATTGAAATAGTCGGATATGGTAAATTTCATCGAATATTATTAATTGTTTGTGGTTTTTGTATGATGGCTGTAATGACAGAAATAATGGGTATAAGTTTATTAATACCAATTGCAAAATGTGATTTAAAACTTACATTAAATGAACAAAGTATATTTGCATCATCAGGATTTTTAGGTGTTGTTGCCAGTTCACATGCAATGGGTTTTCTATCAGATACATGGGGGCGTTTAAAAGTTCTAAAATTATCATTATTGATTGCTTCAATATGTTCAATAACATCGGCATTTTCATATAATGTATGGATGTTGATTGTATTACGATTTTTAGTTGGTTTCTTTATATCAAGTTGTCAGGCGTGTAATTACAGTTATTTAGGTGAATTTCATAGTAGTAAAACAAGAACACAAGGTGTTACATTATTATCAACATTTATTCCATTGGCGCTTATTTATATTCCAGGTAAATTGATAAGAAATTAAGATAAAAATTTATTGTTGGTTTTTGTTTTGTTTTAATTTTCAAAAGGACTCCTAGTAAAAATTTAATTTATACAGGAATTGCTGCAGTTGTTCTACCGTTAAAACTCAATTGGTATGTTTTTGGAATAGAATTCAAATCATGGCGTATTTTGATTTTATCCAATGCAATTCCTGGAATTATTGCTCTGTTTTCGTTACCATTTTTTCCTGAAAGTCCACGTTATCTTCTTGTTCAAGGACGAAAAGAAGAAGCAATAAAAGCTCTTCAATTGGTTTATTCAAGTAATACTGGAGCATTACCAGATGATTATCCTGTTAAAGATTTATCAACACAAATAAGTGGATCAAATTTAAGTAATGTTAAAACAATTTGTGATGGTTTAAAATTAATGTGGAATCAAACAGTTCCGTTATTTTACAAAGAAAGAATATGGAATACATTGAACTTTCTAATACATTCATTTCTTATATTTGGAGTAGCTCAAGGGTTATTCATGTGGTAAAAATTTTTTTTTAAATTTTTGTTTTGTTTTCAAAGATTCCATTTATTAAATTTCAAAATCGAATAGGTTTCCTGGAATTTTGAGTAGAATTATTGAAAGTTATAATGAAAGTATTCCAATTTGTCAGGCGATTTCGAAAATTCCATTAGAAATTCTAAATACAACACAATCATCAATTGAAGAAACTGATAATCAAAATTGTTTTATGAAAATCGATATATTCATGTATGAAGTACTTATAGCAATGGGATGTTTTTACACAGTGATCTATTTATTTTTTTCATTTACAATCAATTGTATTGGTAAAAAAAGACTTTTAAGTAAGTTTAAAAAGAAGTCTAAAATGCTATTTTTCAATCAATTGAAATTTTGTGAAATTTTTTTTTTATAGTATCATGGATGTTAGTTGCTGGATGCTGTGCAATATCATTACCTTTTTCAAAAGGATTTTATTTGAATGTTGCATTATTAACATTAATGATGGCTGTCGGAAATTGTGCTGGTATTGTGAATACAATTGCAATGGAATTCTTTCCAACAAATATAAATGCAATGGCAATGTGCCTTTTAGTTATGGTAGGCCGTTTAGGTTCATCAAGTGGTAGCAGTATAATTGGTATTGCACTTGTATATAATTGTAATATGCTCTTCTATGGTACTGGAGCCATAATTTTCTTATTAGTATGTTTGGCATCATTATTACCAGTAAATAAGACATCATAATAAATATAGTTTATAATTTTTAATTTTAAATATCATTATTATTTTTTTTTATAAAATAAGATTTTAGTTAAATTTATCAATAGATAATTATTACAAATTTTTGTTCCTAATTGTCGAATTACATACCAAAAATATTTAAAAAAAATAATTCAAGAAAGAAGTAAAAAAAAGAAATTGAAAATTCATTAGAATTGCGTTTTATTTCCTTCCTATATTTAAGAAAACCACAATAAAAATATGATAAGAAAAAAAAAAGAAATAAATGTTAAACGTCGTATCGTTTAGTTAATAAATTATGTAGAAAATCTTAATCAACAAAAGTTAAATGTGCCATAAAAGCTTACATAATTTGATAATAGTTTTTGACTAGTCATCGTTGTACGTTCATACATACGTCGACAATTAATGTAATAGTTTGCTTTGCCTTTTTTTTTCTTTGTACATAACAGATCGTATGGTCATTAACATCGAGCATCTTTAAAAGGTTTGGGAACAGATAAAAGATATCTATATATACAAATCTCATCTTATATTAACAATCTAATATTGAGTTACAGCAGGAGTCAAATCAATTATGAAGAAATAAAAGTACCTACTAAATCTTAAAAGATGAAAAAAAAAAACAAAATTTATTTAAAGTTAAGACATTCATATTATTATCTGTATTTTGTAATTGTACTGACATTTTTCATGTTATCTTTTGTTTTCTCTCTCTTTATTGATATAGGTAATATATAATCGTCATAAATTATCTAAACTAATTAGGTACCTTTACTTTTATATTAAATCTTGACTTGACTTACACCTTTCGTTACATGAATGATAAAAAATTATTATTAATATAAATTTTGTTAGTACATTTATTTAGAGATAATAATATAATGTGAAGTATAAATTTTATCTTTTGAAATATACACTATAGATTGTATACTGTGAACCAAAGTTCGAAAACATTTTTTTTTTTTAATTACATGTTTGAATTAAGAAATTTTGAGTATGTGAAGATTGTTAATACTGGAAATTAATTTTATAGTTAAAATTCGACAAAAAAATTACAAGAATTTATTTAGATTTATGGAATATTTGAATGTTTTTTGAATTTCTAACAGTTGTACTTTCCTTTTCTTAGGTTATTTATATGACGTACATTGTTAGTATTATTAAAAGTTTTTAAGAATCATAATTTTAAAATTTTTTTTGTAGGTAAAAAAAAAAACACTTAATACACAATAACTGATCATTCTAACAGCTTAAAAGCGCGTAGCATTTACTTAAATAAATTTTTTAAATAATAAAATTTGTCATGTTAATTTTGAATAGTTAATTAAATATGCATTTCCGCTTTCCATTGAACTAATTCATTATTTATTTTTTTTTAAATATTTTCATTATTAATTTTTTGTACATTATTAAATTAAACTTTTCTTGATGTTTTTTTTTTATTCGTTACGCTTTTGATTTGTATATAAGGCATAGTAGTGTATTAATTAATGTGTATGTACGTATAATATATATTAAAAGTGTGTATTTTAATTTAATTTTTAACCTATATTTCAAAAAAAAAAAAAAATTATACATCATATCCGTGAACTTTATTGGATCATGCAATTTAATGAAAATCATGATATCAATTTACTATTATCAGTCAATGTTATTGAGTTACATTGTAAAAAAGAAATGTTTATGTGTAAATTAATCAAAAAGCAAAAAAGATAGAAAGAAATTTATAATTGAAGGTTCATTTAACGCTCATATTTCATAAATTACATATACATGTATTCTATGTAGAAAGTATATTTATAATAATAAAAGAAGACTAAATGGTATGGTTTAGTCGGTATCTTGAAATGCAACATTTATCGATGATTACTCAAAAAAAATTATAATTTCTTTTAATGTACAACAGTAATTTGAAATCAATGATGAAAACAATTGTATAGCGGTTGGTTAGTGTACATAAAATAAAAGATTAAAAAAAAAAACAAAATAGAAAAAGAAATTAATAAGAATTATAGACAAAAGTTTTTACTTATTAAAAATTCAGAAATCAAAAAAAAAAAAAAAAAAAAAAAATGTGTAAATACAGGTGATATATAAAATATCCATGTATTCACTTATAGTATCAACATTCGCATAGATTTTGCCAAAAAGCGCCTTCTCATTATTATGTATTTATAAAAATATAGATATATAAGATTTCTTCTTTTTTTAAAAAAAAATAACAGATACAAATTGGTAAGCATGTTAAAAGATAATAATGATGATGTTTTCAACAGGAAATAATTTTCTAATGTACACAAAAATTTAAAATTAAACAAAAAAAAATAAAGAAGAGTCGGAATTCAGTTATACAATTTTCTTGCTAAATAGTATGTTGTACAGCATATGAATTAGATTTAGAAAAAAAAAAAAAAAGAATAAACAAGAAAAATTAAACAAGAATTATTTTATATGAAGATCACACCACACGCTATAAACCTCAAAATCATCTCTTTAAGATACATTTCGAAAAGATGATGTAAACTATTGGTAAATGAATACTTATTGGCTAGAGTAAGTAATTAGGTTTATGGTTGAACATGATTTAAAGTTAGAGAAAACAAAAAAAAAATATAACCAAGAAATGAATTATTATAAATTAAATAAAGCGTGTGTATCTGTATATGTATTTCTAACAAGAGAATGAAGCTGAACGAATGAATGATTTAAAAATAAATTTATTTATTTTTGCAACTCATGTTTATATGGTCTAAAAGTATCTGGACTCATAAAATACATATGTACATAACAACAAGATTGCGTTTATTTTGTTATGTTTTTTTAAATTCTTTTTTATTGTTGTTGTTGTTGTTTAAATTTTATTATTTATTTTTTAAATACAATCTAATCATTATCATCATATTTCACATAAAACTGGATCCTAATAAATATCTTTTTAAAATACTTGAAAAACCGTAATGTTCAAACAATATCGGATGGGAGGTCTTTATGAATTTTATTAATACGGTTTGCGTATGATGATTCCGATATTATCTCATTTATTTTAATATTTGCAGTGTTATAATTGCTTTTGGCTATTTAGGTTTTTTTTCTTGCAAAAATGAAAAAAAAAAAAAAGAAATTTAATTGCAATTTATGCTAAAATATCACTTTTTTCTATGTTAAGAAAATAAAGTTGAAAATAAATGATGTGATAATTTCGTTGTGGAATAGATCATTGAAGATAATTTTCTTGTTGAAAATAAAAAGTAATAATTTAAACACTGAGGGGGAGCGTTATCAATAGCACCACTGTACCATATTTATGTATTTTCTTTCTTTTTTCTATAATTTAAGCAAAAAGAATATCTTTGAATGACCTTATGTCGTCTAGGCTTGAAAGTTTTCTTTAATGCCAGTTCAATTTTGTGAAATATAACAGAAAAAGTGTGAAAAACTTAAGCAAAGAATAAAAATTACTGCTAATGAAGATTTTTTTTTTGATTTTTGTAAATTTAAAAAGTCCGATTCATAAAAGAATTGACTAAAAATTATTGTCGATCTAGAAGGTGAATATCTTACGATTAAAATTATGAAATTCATAACAGTTTTGATAGTATTAAAAAAAAAAAAAAGATTAATCTTTCACAAAAATTTATAAAACCTGAAATCAACTTCTATATAAAATTTTAATTATGTAAATTGCTAATTTTTTCCTCCTCATTCTTCTTTATTTGAAATTTCTAGAAAAGTTAGCTATTTTTCAAATTATAAAGTATCAACTTAAGTTTATGAAGACATAAAAAGAAAATTGAAAGAAAAAAAAAATTCATTGTAGAAAAAAAATGTTCTTGCATTTAATGAAATTTCCTTTTTCCCACATTTCCCACTTTTATAATATGTAAGTACACACATCATATTACTATGATTCTTGCTCTATTGCAATTTTAGCACATTTATATTTTTCTTTCTTTTAAACAGTTTTGCTGTTTTTTTTTATCGGACTTGTATGTATTATACATAATGTATCTATAAACAAAATACATAGAACGACTTATTGGTGGCGGTGATGTATCATCATATCATCATCATCATCGTCATAGAGCATCTCATATCATAAGGACTATTTCAAAGTATCTTTATAGTTAAACGTTTTATCCATTTATGGTAGTAAATTTACTTCCATTTATTTTATGAGGAAGAATAAATTTTTATTTCATTATTTTCAATGTTTTTTTTTTGTCTCTTTTTCAATTCAAAGAATAAAAAGGCACTTTGGCTGTTATTTAAAAAAAAAATCGCATCATTACACGTTAAATGCACAAAGAAAATCAATGCAGTTCAAGTTTTATTGTATTAAAAATGTAATTTTTGTATGCCATCATCATCATCATGACCATTGGTATCTATCCATCACATTTTTGAATTATACGGTGATTACATTGTATAGTATTATCTTGTAATAGGAATACCGAAATCAATTCTTTAAAAAAAATAAAAAACAAAGATTTTAGTTTTTCTTGTCATAGCAGGATACGACATTGAATTCATCAAATTATATTCTGATGATGAGAATGGTACAAAAAATATAATCAGAAAAGGAACTTTATAGAATGTAATAATCATTACAATGACAATTGGTGTATCTATAAAAAAAAAAACAAAACACAATATGTAAGTATATGTATCTAAACAATATAATCTAAACATCATGTACATGTAATGTACCAT
Organism: Bombylius discolor; assembly: GCA_939192795.1. NCBI lineage: Eukaryota > Metazoa > Arthropoda > Insecta > Diptera > Bombyliidae > Bombylius > Bombylius discolor. The sequence goes on along the minus strand of OW584240.1, from coordinate 47,972,752 downwards.
GGGAACCATTTTATGGATTTGCTAACACATTTGATAACCGTTTGATGAATTATTGTTGTATTATATTCAATTTTATTTGTATATTTTTTTTAATGTTTTTCTTTTTAAACTTGGTAATATATGCGAACATATTTGTAACTTTGAATAAAAATATACAAAATGTATACATTTAAGAAAAATGAAAAATTCATTAGATTAACTAGGATGATGATGATCATCATCATGGTGACACGATGCTCGATAGTGTTCTTGAAGGAAGACTTGAATAAATCGGAATTTTGTTGTTGTTATAAAGTGTAGAAAAAAGTTGATGATTTATGCCGTTCAGTTTAACCAGGGTGTTCTGTGAGAATTAAAAATTAATTATAAATTTTATGGGACTTTTAATAAATGCGGCTAGAAAAAACAAAATATTTTCATGTACTGCACCTATTTCTAAAAAAAAAAAAAAAACTCATTGTAGAGTTATCGACCTTTATGTAATTGAGGCTCTACTAGAAGTTCTGATAATAATTGGGCAAAAAAAAAAAAAAAAAAAAAAAATGGTTTACAAGCACACTATCTTACGATAGAAACTCTAAGAAAAAAAAGAGCATCAAATTCGTTTTGGTTTTTATTGGTATATTTTGAAAATTTTTAATGTATATTAAATCTTTTTAAAAATTAAAAAATAAGTTCAGTACAAATAACACTTCTTTAATTGCGCTTCTATATATTCATCTTTTTATAACCATAAAGTAAACACAATTTTTATGCCATAAAAGAACTTAAAATGTAAACTTTTTTTTCTCATTTTTTGTTGTTAAAGATAGATACTTTTAAAGCCTGTTTATATATAAAATAAAATACACAAAACAGAATATACTTAAAGAAGAAAAAAAAGAGTGCTGTAATAAAAAAAAAAAAAAAAAGAAATACGAAATAATAATATTTTTTCTTTAGAACATTGTTTGTTAAAGGTGCGTTTAAACCGTAAATAGAATGTAAATAAACTAATAGTTTTATGTTAACTGCAATAATATAGCTGCATCTTAGTTTAAGAGGAGTAGTTGTTGCAGAAGTACCAATAACAGAGCATCTATATAGTCTCTGTCCCATTTCTTTTATTTTATTTTACCTTTATTTTTCTTCATTTTTTTTTTTTTCATTTTTCTATAAAAATATGTTTTTTATTGTCTAGTCATATAGCGGAAAAAAATAATTTCTTCGAACAGTCACGTACATATACTATATATATATACATACATATGTATAGATACATTCATAGCTGATTTTGTATATATTTTAACAAAGTAAGCACGATTATTATTATTATTCCAGTAAAAGAACAGAAGCTAAAAAGTATTACTGATGGATAAAATGCATATCTATAGTATATCGAATCGTATTTTGTGCATATTTTAAAAACAAATGTTGATACACATTGAAGTTTTCAACTCTATATGCATATTGATATAGTATATAGAAATATCTTATGATTATCATTATGATGAAATATGTACTTATTTGTTTTGTTACACATCTTTAAAATAGTAGAAGCAAATATTATTCAAAAAAACAATTTTTTTGCCATTGATTAGATCATGACACATTTCTATAGAACTTAATTTTTCGTTTATATTTGAATTCGAAAAGATATCCTTTTATGTCTTCTAGAAACAATTCTAAAAATATTTAAAAAAAAAAAAAAAAAAATGTGCTAAAATATAAGCACGTAGCAACCTGTAAGAAAGTTAAAATCGTGTATTATTTACTTGTCTTATAGGTATTTAAGTAGGTGGTGTATTGCAAACGTTTTCACAGGTGTATCTATTAAATTGAAAAAAAAAAAATTTCCATATGCATACACATTTACAATATTTTTGTATATATGCATGTTCATGTGATTAAACTTTGTTCTGTTAATGATATTTATCGTGTCTACTAAAAAAAAAAAGAAAGAGGGAGAGAAATAAAAAAAATTAAAAAAAAAAAAAAATAAATTTTCTAATGTTTTTTCTTTCTTATACATTTGAAACGTGTTATCATTTTGTTTGAACTTGGGCGTTGAGTGACAAAAGCTTTTTCTTTTGTTATTGTTCAATTTTTTTTTCTATTCATTCTTTTCTATTATAAATTTTTTTCATTTCGCATACAAAACACTTTGTTTTATTTTAATTTTTTTTCTTCCTTAGTATAATTTTTTTTTCTCTTGAAAAATACACCTAATTTACATTATTTGTAATACATAATTAGATCATCTAATGAAGTCTACTTTTACATATGCTTAATACACACAGATTTACATATAAAGAATGAACAAAACAATTATGTATGTAAAAAAAAAATTAACCCGAAATAAGAATACAAGGTGTGTACTTTTTTAAAAACATTTTCGTGCTAACCAATATCTAGTCTAGACATAATGACGATATGCAAGAAAATGACGTTGATTAGGTTACATGTTATCTATCATGAAGGTGTCAAAATGAAATTTAGATCATATAACACAACAAGAAAAGAATTATTAAATAGTTTGAAAAGTTAAAATAGGAAAGAAAAAAAAAATAAAAAACCCAACATGTTACATTATTTATAATAAATAAATAATGCAATACGAGAAGGTGAATTTATTAACTTTTACGTTTATGTATGTAAATAAGTAATAAAATTTCATTTTACACTAATTTAATTTATTCTTTATTCTTATGTTTTCTGATGTTGTAGAAATTATGTCTTAATACTACAAAATGGTAGAAAAATATGACATAAGAATATTAAGTAAATATTACTTCTACATATGATAATTAGATGAAAAATATAAAAGTAATAAAATGTGCAAAAAGATAAAAAATAAAAAATAAAAAAATAAAAAAAATTGGGAGAAAATTTTGCAATTTAACACTTTTTTACCACAGGGGTCAATTTTAGAACCGTTGCTGTCGCATTTTAAATTTTTTTTTTGTTTTTTTGTTTCTAATATGTTTTAGTTTTATTTTTTTGTTTATTTATTTGTTTTATTTAGTTTTATTTACTTTTCATATACATATGTATAATGAAATTTATTGCTGTAACATAATTTCATATTAATTCAAAATATTTAATTTATTTTATAGTTTTGCGCTTGAAATGATAACTGTTAGATCCAACTTTTTTGTTTGTTTAAAAAAAAGCAAATGAAATTTTCTAAAACAATATAAATTTTATTTATTTGAAATTTAAAAAATTGCGGTTGGTATTGGAAATTCTACAGCATTTTATATAAATACAAATTTTTTTTTTTTATTTTCCATTTTTACTTTAATTCTGAAAAACATCTAATATGTAATTAAGTTTATAACAATTTAAAAATTTAAATGTAACAATTAAAAATCCGTTGATTACATTTAAATTTTATGAGTTATAAATTTTTTCAGATTTTTTTATTTGTTTTTTTTCTTTTCTTTTTTAATCCAACATTGATTTATTTTCTTTTAATATTTTGTGTTATATTTATATTATTAATGTAATTGTGGTTTTCTGTTTTTATTAATTTTTTTAAGCTAATTAGAAAAATGTACAAAAGAGAGTATTTTTTTTAGTAATTAATAAAATAAATGAATATTCTTTTGCACAAAGTTATGAATAAAAGTGTACATCTACATATACGAGTATGTACATATGTATGTATAGTAAAATAAAAGTAAGCATACATATAAATTAATGTATGGCAAAATGTAAACCCTTGAAAGATAAAAAATAAAGCAAAAGATTGAAATGTGAGAAAAGTATAAATTAAATTAAGCACATTGAAAAAAAAAAATAACATAAAATAAAAGAAAATTAATAATAATAATAACTGAGAATTTAATTTTTCTTTACATAAGCAATTAATTTGTGGCATCAAAATTGCTCATTTGCCGATTGTATCTACATGTGCATATGCATATACATGTCGATGCATATATAATATAAAAGGCTAATTAAAAAGAAATATTAGCTGTTATATTATTACAAGACTGTTAAAATATTTTTTTTATATGCGAAATGAGTGTAAGATAGAATCAAAAAAAAAAAAAAAAAAAAAAAAAAAAGTATATACGGTTGCCGTGGTAAATGATGGTAAGTATTTTGTGAATAAATTGTGAAAATAATAATAATTACGTAATTCTTAAAAATAATTTAAATTCTCATTAAAAAATTTTGCGCTTAATGTAAAGAAATGAAAATTCCTTTTAGGTAAATGATGAAAGGCATATCATCTAATTACTACTTTCATACACAAAATAATATTAAAGTTAAAATTTTTACTAAGTATTTGAATGAAAAGTAAATTAATGAATACCAATTTTAACAACTGTTGATAGGAAAAAAAAATGTGAAAAAGCAATTAACAGACAAAAATTTAATTTAAATTGAAATTTTAGTTTTTAATTTAAAAAAAAAAAAATTCCTTGGAAAGATCCTCAGTGGTTAATTTAAATGAAATAGAAAAATTCTACAATATTTCGAATAAGATACTTGATTATCATAAAAGGTTTAATAAATTGGTCACATTCAATTTGACTGAATAAGAATTATATATCATAGTTGATATTCCTATGCTTTATTCAAAAAATAGGTTACACATGCATCAATATGTGTGATATGAATTAATAATATTTTTTTTGAATATTATAATAAGAGGACATGTTTAGTATGGATCAAATATAAAATACGTATTTTTTCGTGAATATATTATATTATTCAAATTGTATAAATTTAAAGTGTAAAGGGAACAAATATAAATTTAATCATCATCATGAAGAAAAAACAAAAATTACTTAAAATTCTACTCGCTAGAATTTTAGACGGTACATTACAAAATAAAACAAGAAAATAAAATAAAAACCAACATTTTTTTCTTCTTCTTATAAATAATCAAGTGTGTGCAAAAAGATGCAAATGTTAACACAAAATATAAATTAAAGTTATTTACTTATATAAAATTGCATTTATATTTCTTTATTTATTTACTAGTACAAGAGTACAGATGTATTTAGCATAAAATTAAGTCAAAGAAGTAAAATATAAAAAAAACAAAAAAAACTTTCTAAGGAATAAAGTACGAAATTTTTCATTTCGTTCAAGTTTGTATTGCAACTTGTAATAGATAAAATAAGTATCTGAACTATAAGAAATATTAAGATTGTTTTAAATGATGTTTGATAAAGACAAAATCGAAAAAAAAATAAGAAAAAAAAAAACATAAGCATTTCATTGTAAGTAGGTATAAGCAAAAGAAAAGTAACAGAAAATCTCTTCTTTCTAGAAGAGAGTTCACTTATACTTGTTGGTTTAATGGTGTATAGTAAATAAACTTGATGGTATATATTTTGAAAGAGGTGGTGAGGAAAAGTGTGTGAAGAAGAAAATCTACAATTTGAAAATGTGAACTAAAAGGAAAAATTATTTGAATTGAACTAAAAAATAACAAAACCAAAAAAAAAAAAAAAGAAGATATATAGTATATACAAAATAAATATAAAAAGAAGATGTTGTTGTTATGAAAAACGGGTAAAATAAACAGTAATATTGTATGTGGAAAAGTAGAATAGTCGCTGAAGCAACAAGCTGAAGTTGAAGCTGAATTGTTGCTATTGAAAAAATTCTACTATACTACCATTAACAGCTACCTTACCATCAAACTATGCGTTGCAATCTGTTGTATTTCAGTATAATAATAACTCAAATCATATAATATGTATGAAAATAATAAAAAAACGTAGCATTATCAAGCAATAATAGCACAGTTGAAGCAGTTTTCATATATAAAAACTTTGCACATACACAAAAATTCGAATAAAATCAAATCCAGCACCGGCACACTAAACCTATACCATACTATAGTACCATCATCGATAGCTCCAACTTCTTCTTATTCATTTTCTTCTTGTTAAATATCTTATGGCATTGCTACACGTTCAAGTTCAAGTGTATATATGGAATTCATCTCCATCTATATACTACCTTGATTTTGTGGTGGATGACTGAGAAAAAGTTCAAAGCAAGTTAATTTTTTTCTTTTTTGTTGTTGTGTGTTTTTGTTTTTGTACTTATTTCTTTGGTAATACAAAAACGGGAGGAACTGAAGAACTCTTTTGCACCTTGCTAAGATATTTTACATTTGACGATCGCTTGACCAACACGTGTCAATTGAATTTTCGCTTTAAACTTGAAAAATTTTAACATAATATAGAAGAAAAAAAAAGAAGAATAAAATAAAAGAGAGTTCCGTGAATTGTGAATTTCTCATACAAAAAAAAAATTTTTTTTTCTTGTTTTGTTTTATTTTAATTTTTTTTTTTTAAATTTTTTTTGCAAAGTGATACTTTTTATAGTTTTTTGTTTTATTTTTTTTTAATCAAATAAATTATTTTTGAAGAATTTTAAAGAAAAGGTGAGATTTTTGAACATGAAAAAAACGAAAAAAAAAAATAGTTGTGGTGAACAGATAAAATCATTTTTAATAGAAAAATTAATCACCATTATCACATTAAAATAAAGTAAAAAATAAAAAATGAATAAAAAGAAAGATTTGTTGTTTTGTGGATACTAGCTCGTTAAATGACACATTTTTAAAGAGAAAGAAAAATTTATTAAATACCTCTCTATTTTATTTTAATTTTAAATGTGTTTTTAAAATTTATTTTATAATTTATTATTATTTGATTTATTTAAAATAAATTGAATTAAATATGTGTTTTTTTTTTTTTTTTTTAAATTAGAGAAAAAGAAAAGAGTTTATCTGTACAACGAGTACATGAAATGTAGATTTGATTTATGATATTTCTTGTTTCTTATTTGTATATATGCTAATTTTTTTTTGTCATTTAGAAAATAAAAACAACAATTGAAAAAATAACTTAATGACTTGGAATGATGAATTTTGTTTTTTTTTTTAATGTGAAAATTAAATGTTAATGTGCGAAAAATTTAGAATTTATGTGCGGAATTAATTTAACGTAAATAATTTTTATGTGTTAAAGGAAATTTTTATTTATTTTCTTTTAGACATACTTTTTGCATAAATATTAATTAAAAATAAATATTAAAAAACAAATAAAATATGTATATACCAATATAAAATAAAATATAGACAGAAGAAATTACATTTTGATAATATCTAATTTATTTCATTTATTCATTAGAAATTAAAATAAGGCAATCATTTTTATTGATATATTTTATTCATGTATATCAGATATTAGATATATGTATTTTAATTTCTATAAAAAGTGGAAAAATTAAAATTTAAAATAAAAAAGTAGAAAAACAAATATATTTTTTCAATTTGGGGCCAGTTATTTTCTCTATGCCAGATATTATTTGTTTTACCTCTAAATAATGATGATGATGATGATGATGATGGTACATATTGATTGCACGTTAAATGCAATACAGAAAACATAATATATATGTATGTATATTATATATATATATATGTACGTACATATACATAGAAATAAATAAATTACAATTGCGGCGCATTCCATATTTTTCAACCCTGTTTTTTGTATTCCATTATAAAATATCACAAGTTGAAATCGCAAATCCGCGCAAAAGATTTAACACACAGGTTTTTTTTTTCTTGTTTCTTTATTTTTTTTTTTCAACAAGAAAAAAACCTGGTTACCGCGATCGCATAGTATATTCTAGGAAATATACTTACTGATGATATGTTTTTTTTTTCAACTTTTTTTTTTCTTAAATGTATACAGTTTAGTTTTATTAAGTATAAAAAGTTATAGAGATATTTGCACATTATATATTGAAAAGTATACATACTATATAACAACTTTAGCAAAGTGAAACTGTAAATATAACGAAAACATATTTTAAAAAGATATAACTTGAAGAAAAAGAGATATTTTCAAAATAGTTAGCTTATACGTATGAGGACGTGGTTTTATCAATAAAGTTTAAATCAATATGTTTGTTTTTGTGAACAGTAATTTTTCAAGATTTCCTATTCGTAAATTAATAATTTAGACATTTCGGTTTTCTTTTGTTAAATTTTTTTTTTTTAATTTAATTTATTGTATTTTTTAATTAACAATTTAATGTTTGTTATTTACTAGAAAAAACAAAAGATTTAAGCGAGAAACATTATTTACATATTGCAATTTATAATTGAGTTATTTTTCTTTTTTGATCCTTTTTTTAATCAATGAGAATACTTTTAAAAAATAAATTTAAAAACCTTTCAATAATTTGAAAGGAAAAAAAAAAAAAACGAAAAATACAAATAAAAACAGAAGATTTAAGCAAGAAACTTGTTCGTTGTAATTTCAAATAATATTCATTTCTTTCGGTATCATTTTGGTTAAAAGTAGGTTAAATTTCATCCTGTTATATAATTAAAAAATAACTTAATTTTTTTTTCAAAGCGAGAATAAAAGCAAGAAGAAAAAAAAAAAAGATAAAACAAAAGATTTAAACACGAAACTTTTGATGAATATCTAATTTTTATTATCGCTCTTATCATTTTAATGAAATTACTATTTTAAAACGTAATAAGAGTACAAAACGAATGTACATGGTGTGTGTATAATTGAATTCAAAAGAAAAGAAAAAAAATGTAAAGCAATAACAATTTACAATGAATAAACGGTACAAGAAATCGCTTTAAATGTAGTAGCATCAACAACAAAAATAACAAAAACAACAACAATAAAATAATATAAAAATAAACCAACAACAAAATAATAATTTTTAAACATATAATGTAGTATTATTTGAATTTATAACAACGATATTGAATTGTAATGCGCTTATTTCTACTTTTTACGATACAAAAATTAATTATACACGATAATAATCGCATTTTATGAAAATGGTTGCCTTATTATTAACTTTTATATTCTTCAGTATTTTTTTTTTTTTCATTTTTTTTTTTTTTAACGATAAACGGTGCGATATAAAACTGAGATTATATATTTATTTTTCTTGTGTTGAATTTAAAGAAGATATTACTTTAAAAGAATGTGTGTATTTTTAAAATAATTTTTTATTGAAATTGTTTTTAATAAAATACATAACTTTTTAAATTTTTTTTTTTTTTTCTAATTACTTTTTAACAGTGAAAATTTGTACATTTTCTAAATAAAATGTTCTAAAGAATACGTTTTAAGAGATTATTTATACAGTGTATTAAATTTGTGTAACAAATTTCAAATGTTGAACATAAACTCAGAAAGAAATATAAAAATTTAACATATATAAATTTTTTTTTTTTGTCGTAAAAAAAAGAAAAACTTGCTGAGAAGAAAATAAGTAATATATAAAATAGTTAAATAAATAACAACAATTTTACATCATTTTTGCAGCATTGACAATATCATTTTCAATACTTGTTTTTCATTATCGGAACATTTTTTGAATTGGATCTGAGAATTATACATATTGAAGATAACAACGAGAAAAATAATTATTGATTTCCCTTTTTGCCGAGATAAGGTAATTATAATATATTTTTTTATTATTTTATTTTTATTTTATAATGCGTTATTCATAAAAAAAAAATTATTGAATTATCGTTAAAATATAAGAAAAAGTATTTTTTTAACTTTATTTTATATTTTCTTACATTTATTACAAATAATTTTCTTTTATGTCAAGTTTAAATTTGCTTCCGGATTATACCGGTTAGAGGAAAATGCCGTTTTGTATTTTTTTAAAAAAAAGTTTTTATTTTTTTTCATCTTTTAGTTTTTATGATTTTTATGTTTTTTTTTTTTTGTAAATTTTTTAATTTCAACTTATTCATTTTCTTTTTATAGTATATATTTGTATGACATACTTTCGTTTTTACTTTCTTGCTGTTTTTGCAATGCATATTACAATTTTAGAGTGTGAAATTTGTTGATAAATATTTTTAAAAAAAATGAAGAAAAAAAAAAGAAAAAAGAAAAATACTTCACCTGTTTTGGTAATAAGGAATTTTTTGTTAATTGATAAAAAAAAAACGAACCCAAATTAAGTTTGAATTATATTTCATGAAAGGAAAAAGAAATGTAATCTAATTACACACATGAACCAAAATATAACTATAAAAGAAACATAAATTTTGTATATCACATAATTGCGACTGTTGTATACGAGACAGGAAATGAATAATGATAATAGAGTGGTAAAATCACACCTTTTTTTTTTTTAAAGCAAAAATTTTAACTTAAAGTTCGAGATGACACGCATATTTATACATTTATCAAAATCAAAAATTGTAATTGTATTTGAAAATTTTTCGATTAATTTTTAACATAGAATACACATAAGTATTTTTGAAAAGAATCACAATAGGCATAAAATTGAATCTAATCACACTTTCTTAAGAAAACCTTTAATATTTTTAATGCAGCACGTATTGTCAAAAATAGTAATTAAATATAAATGACTATTAATTGAATAAAATTATATTCCATTAGATTTATAATATTTTCTAATTAAAAAGTTTTAAAAGTGTTAAAATTATACACTGCAATACATGTCGTTTAATTTCTCTTAATTGTTCATTATTTTATTTTCTATTATTATTGAACTTTTATAGTTTTTCCAATGTCGCTGAAGGCAAGATTAATTGTTAATAAATTGAGAATAATTAATACCTCAAACTAATGTAATTTTCTAATAATAAAAATATAGTTATTCTTGTATACCTAATTGCTATAAACAAAGTATAATAATATAGTATCTATAATTGGAAATTTATAGTTGTGCGCATTGTGTTAGCTATACATGGCGCATAATTTTCTTTTTATACTTATTTATTATATATGTATCTATATATATGTACGTATATATATTTTTAGAAGATTTATAGTAATAATTCAAAAGCGAAATTTTCAAGTAAAAGGAGGTCATTTAAAGACAGAAAAAAAAGTTGAATATTTACTCGTACTCTCATATAGAATTAAGTGTAAAAAGAGATCATAATTTAAAACATTTAAATCTCAATTAGATTCCAACTCAACACATGTAATATGAAAAAAACAAAAAAAAAAAAAAGATACAACTTACACTTACTTTTTTTTTAAATTTTTATTTTGTTGAATAGCTAATGTCGTTAAAACTTGGTCAATTTGGAAATTAAAGTTAGTCTTTTTTTTTTTTTTTTTTACTTTTAAATTAGTTAATTTGATGAAGATAGTGAAATTTTTTGTATAAATGAAATTGTTAAAAGAAAAGAAAAAAAAAACAACTCATTACAAGCAGTAGCAAAATAAAGTAAGTAAATGTTAAATTAAGACTACATATATCAGGTAATTATACTTATAAGTAATATAGCATGTGTCTAAAAAAATTACTGAATGATGGTTTGTAATAAAAATTATATTGATGAGTTTCAAGAAGAATAGCGTTATTTTTAGTTATTCATCATCGAAATTAGATTAAATTAATATATGATGCACGTTAAAATAATAAAGTAAATTAATGATTGACATTATTTAAAGATATGAGCTTTTTCGAATGTATTCCAATACGATGAGATGAAAATTTGAAATCTTTATTACAGAAAAATGATAAAATAATATGCTCTTCAAAAAAATGTTTTAGAAATTACAAATCGTAGTTGTCTTTAAACTCATATATTTTATAGGTAAAAATCAAAAGATTTAAGCAAGTAACCTGATGTGATTATTTATTTTAAATTTTATTTTCTAATTTGTTATTTTGTACGTATTTTTTCAATGACAATATATTTAGAAATTTATAAGAGTAAAATTATTCAAATATTTTGATCTAGTTAAAAAATACTAACGAAATCTGAGTTATGAGTGATTAAGTATCAAATCACATGCGTTTTTAAATAAAAAATATACAAAAAGGTATACTTAATTCTCTTTTTTATTGTGATAACAGTTTTGAAGTCAATTTGTTTGTTATATATTGCGTGTAATTCTTGTCAACAATAGCATAGCACTCGTCATCTAAATTTTTAACAACTTTAATTTACGAAAAAAATATAATAATAAGATTTCTGTTGTGTTACTCAAATATTTTCATTTCGTGTAAACGCGAATACAAAATTTTAGTTTTACTTTAGATACGCATGAAATACTTTTGTTTTTTTAACCGCCTTACTATACTTTTTTTTTTTTTTTTGATTTTGTGCCCTTTAACGTCACAGTTTTATCGGTTGAGTGAATCTAACGGATTTTATTAAACTACAAAAATACAAATGCATTTTGTACTGATGACATGATTCTTTGCTTCTTTTTTTTTTCTCTCTTTAAACTATAAATGAATAAAAATAAGCCAATATACAATTTTGTTTTTTTCTTCTTCTTCGAAATGTACTTGAAAAAAAAAAATAATAAATTGAAATTTTTTTTTCTTTGTTATTTTTAAATTTTGTTCATGTTTTTCATATACAATTTTTTATGAATAGTATGTGGAAAATTCCTATTAGATACATACTTTATTAATCATGTATAAAAATAGATTCAATTTAAATAGTAGATAGTCGAGAAATTGTATGTTAGCACAAGTGGTCAAAGATGTAAAGTCATGCAAATTTTTTTCTTTTATTCTTCTTAAATTAAAGTCTTTGAAATTAGATGTTGTCTGTTTTTTATTTTCTCGTTTTTTTTTTATTTTGAATTTTAGAATGAAAATTACATTTAATGATCAGTTTTATTTTACTTAAGGGGACAATGTATTTGATAAAGATATATGAATATTTTATGAAGAATTTAAGAAAAGAAAAAAATTTTTAAGTAGTGTAAGTTGAAAAATAATTCAGATTCTGTCTATGTATGTGAAATTTTTTATTTAATTAAAAGGATGATGTTAGATTTTCAATATAATGATGGTTTTTTTTTTTTTTTTTGTAAAAAATTTGCCGCATTTGTTCAAAGATGCGATATATCATTCTATTTATTAGATCTTCAAGAATTTCAAAACTTAATGACTTTGATCATGAACTTTCATTTATAATGTATTGTTTTTAAAGATGATTGTCTATTGATAAAATATTTACTGGTTAGTTTTCGTACTGTATTTCACCGGCTTTCATTTGTAAATTTGATTTATAAATAACCTTAACATTGTAAAATTTCTATTTAATATATCTAACAGAGAAAAAAAAAGTAGATATTAAAAATAAAATTCACATACCTGTACGAATTATTGTGGTACATGTACTTGAAGTATGCGGTGTTTTATGCGGTTTTGTGGTGTATACAAACATTCAGTTTTAAATTTATAAAATATAGCTATGTACATATATACTTGTATATAAAAGTATATGTATGTATGGTAGGTATATTGTCGTGTGCATATTTTCAAAATTAACTTGCTGTTGTTTCATGTTGTAAGAGACTACCGCATGCTTAATGACCATGAAAGAGGCATCAAGACTTCAAAAGAGGTTTGGTTTGTTGGGATGCATTGCATGTATCACGATGCCAAATGATGATGATGATGATGATGAGGATATGGAATAGGTTCAAGTGGTGGGTGAAAAGGAAGGTTAGGTGGCAGCTGCAGCAGCTGTTACAGCAAAGCACAAGCTACAATGGATTAGGTAATGGTGCGGCATCGGTGCCGGTGGTAGCAAAGGCATGTAAATATATATAAATATATGTATGTGTAGCAAGTACTCGTATTAATGGTGGTGACGGTGTGTTGCTGCTGGCTGAATTGTACCGTATTAAATTTTATGCGAAGTATTGCACACCTTCTGATGAGTATCGATCATATGAAGGTATTGTGTACACACACATAACTTATACGTATTTATACGAAAAAAAAAAGATAAAAGAAAAACGGCAAAGCTATATACAATGCAACTGAAGCATGAGTACAATAATAATAATAAGTACATTCATTTGCGGTGAGAGATTGACTAGAGGAATTATTAACCAAATAAGTAACTAACTAGGTATATAACTATGAAACAAATGTAGGTTCTATGGTCTTAAACATGATACGGTTCTTATACGTATTTAGCTTCTAGACACGTTTTTCATTTGAAAAACAAAAAAAAAACAAAAATAATAATGCAAAAACAAGAGAATAATATATAAAACACTATTTAATGTAACACATGATATTATAATTTAATTAGGTTGTTATATGTCAGATTGAAGAATTAAGCAATTTAATGAAGAAAAAGCCTTTCAAGTTATATTAATGTATAGAAATTGCAGATCGTGTATGTTTTTAAGTTTTTTTTTTCTGCTTGTTTTGTAGTTAGGGCATAAAAAAAATTAATTTCAAATGTAGTGTTTATGAATTTTTTTGTTTTGGTTTTTGCTTTTTATGTATTACGAGTATGTGGATTTTGTAAATTGTTTTTAATTAAAAACAAATGTTTATTTAGTGTATTATAACTGACTAAATATAAATACCATATTATTATATGAAAAATTTATGAAACGTGATTCAATAAAAACTTTATTTTACGAACTATTAGAATGTAATTTTTTAGCTATTTAATTAGTTTCATTTATTTTATGAAAATAATGATTTTTTATTTCAATAATGAAGAATAATGTATACTCGTTTGTATATTTGAAATTTCTGTATATACATCATATATGTAAGTATATAATAGTAAAAAAAAAAATTACACAAAGATTTTCTCTTTTGTCTTTCTATCAATTTTCATAAGAAATGATTTTTCATATTTTAAAATCAAAACATATAATTTGAATATTGGCAATTGTCTGCCTGATAGTGCCTGATATACACATAAACATACATACATATATAAATATTTTTAAATTCATTTCACATTTTATAAATAACGAACTATAAATATAAGTAGTACACATCAGATTCTTTGAATTCATCATGTATGTTAAAATTTAAGAAATGTGATTGAAATTGATTGCCTCAAGATATTTTTAAATTTTTTTCAAAAAGTTAATGTAGCGAAAGAAAAAATGTTGAAGAATTTCTTGATATTTTGTATAAAACACATGCTGAAGATTTATAAGGATTTTGATGAATATTTTGAAGAAAAAAAGCAAAAAAAAAAAGAACCAAAACGAGATCATATGTATATATTAATATGATGGGTTGGTATTTCAAATTTTTTTTATATATTATATATATATGTACTTGTAATGTGGGCTAAAAGCCAGCATCTTCTACTTATTTGTTTATTTGTTTTTTTATTTCTCTCCTTTTTTAAATTGAAAATTGATGAACTAGATAGCACTAAAGAGAGGTGAGGGAGGGGAGAATAAACAAGAAATTCCTTTTCATTTCCCAGGGAATTTTTTTGTTTTTTTGTTTTATTTTTTTTTATTGCAAATTTCTGTAAAACCCACGTGCATGTAAGAAATGTTTGTAATTTACATTTCTCATAGGAATTTATTTGTGTAGGTTCTTGAGAAAATATTATTCAAATTATGTCTTTCTTTAAGAAAAAATATGCTTGTAATGTACTTATGTATGTATGAAATTTTTTTTACCTACATACATATATTACATATATGCGATAAATAATACTGATAAAGCGGATTAGTTAATTTACGTGAAGGGGTCATAACTTTATTACGGGATATATTAATTCATCAGTTTGTATGTATATAACAACTAAACAAGAAATGTCAAAATCAGTCATCATATCATTGCAAAATTCTTAATATTATAAGGGTACTTATAAGACAACAAAAAGTATACGTATATACATATGTATGTAGGTATGTTGTATTCGTGCAGATATGCATTATTAGTCCTCATCATATGTTGCAAATGGAATTTTATCAAGATTTCAATGATGGGATTCAATGGTATCCCTGATGATGTTCAAGTATGTAGTATATACTACATATTTTAATATGTATGTGTGTAATGTATATATGTTTGTATAGAAACATGAAATTCATAAAGCAGAAAATCAGGTTCACATTCAGTTCAGACAAGCAGCCTCATTAAGTTTTATAACATCAGGCAGGGTAAAATGAATCGTGAAAAACACGAAAAACACGAAGGATTCTTTGATTATTATTATTTTTTTCATTAGTTTGCATCAGAAACAAGTTTTTTACATATGCGGCAATTTGTGATATGTGCATAAAACATATCAGTATATGCATACATGGTGCCTCCCTATATAGGTATGTAATATATATATGTACGTTTATTATATTGTAAAATACGTGTACATGTTGACTAATGGTTGTTAGTTAATGTCATGACAGGTGTAAATGCCCTTATACAATAATAGATTGGAATTTTTTTCAATTGATATACACATACATTGGTGTATATAAGTATGTAATATGTAAACTAAATTAAAATGTCTAAAAAAAATTACATTAAATCGTATTTGCATCATATGAAAATGTTCTATATTTTTCCTGTATTTTTATTTATTCATTTTTTTAAAAGTTTAATTTTATTCAAAATAAATATTTTTTATACATTTAATTTAAATTATTTACCCTTTCTTAAAATTCATCTCTTTTTAAATATTAAACACAATGACTTAACGGATTAATACATGCATCATATAAATGAAAACAAAAGATTTAGGCGCGAAACTTTCTCGATATTATTTTCAAAAAAAATTATTATTTTTTTATTCATTGATTGAATCATAAATTTTATGTTATTGTTATTCATTTAAAAATTGAGTAGGATAAATATCTACAAGTTAATATTATTATATTTATTATTACCATCATAAATAATTATAAAATAAATAAAAAATATAAAAAAATGTTTCGATTAAGTATATACAAAACAAAACGTACCGCACACAACCACTGATGTTATAAATTATAATCAATAAAAATGTGGTAAATCATGAAGTATTATAGACATCATCATCATCATAATCGGAAATTCTTTTTAACATTATAACAACAGCCGCATTTTTTATTCTGTTAATTTAACAAATAACGAAAACTCGGTCATGTATGTTAGCATTTGTATTGGTTTTAGCATTGGTGTGGTCCATAAACCATTTTTTTTTTCTTTCAATGTTTCTTTTTTTCTCGTATTTTCTTTTATTGATTATGAATTTTAATAAATTTATACCTTTACTTGATACTCGAAAAAAATAAATGAGAACAGTAAATTTCTTGTTATTTTATATTTATTTTGTGTTGAATTTGTTTTATTTTTCTTATTTTAGTGAAAAAAAAATCACTGTTATTAAAAAAATTTATTTAAAAGAAAGAGAAAAAAAAATAAATTACATATAAATTTTTTTTTTATTACTTTCTTTTATAAAAGAAATAAATTGTTTTAATTTTAAAGATAGATCGATTTTAGAGTAATTACATCGAGTTTTGTACGGTTAAATTACTGATATTGTTGATCAATTATATCTGTAATTTGTACACGATACACTTTTACGTAAAATACACAAACTTTTTTTTTCGTTGTTTTCTTTAAGAAGAAAGTATGTATACTTCATTTTGTTTTTTAAACGATAGGTGGGTTTTACACGTAGAACGCACGTGTAAAAAATTTCATGTGAAAAAAATATCCGGTATACTATATACATAATATGTATGTATTTCCATATCTATGAAAAAATAGAGGATTGCAAGTACATAAAAAAATGTACTTTATAAAGCTAATTGTCATTCGAAAATTCTTACAAATATGTATGTATGTATGTATATGACAATATGTATATTATAACCAAAAAATTAGGTGAAAGAATGTGAATTGCTTAAAAAATTCCCATATTTTCTTACCGTTTGAATGATGATATAAAAAAAAATCGTATAAAATAAGAATTGACTTTTTTTTTTCTACTTCATGTTAAATCTGCATATTAAACAAAAGTTCATATGAAAACAAAATTGGGTGTAATGTGGTTTCCTTCTATTTTTTTATCTGGTTATAGAGTTTATATTTTAAAATAAAATTACTTTGTTATCATATTTAATGGCAATAATATGACATAGGTACATATGTACATAAGATATCATATCTAAATGCAAAATAAAAAAATAAAAAAAAAAATAAAAAAAAATTAAAAAAAATATTTTATTATGTTTATTTATTGAAAAATCTTTCACTATTTCATATGCATTTGTAAATTTTAACAAAATGATGATGAAATTTTTGCTAACAACTCATTATCATGATAAACAGGTGAAAAGAATTTTTTTTTTAAATGTATCTGATATGTACTATATACATACATATGTTTCATATCTTTTTTAATATCATTAAACTAAAAAAAGTGATAAATAATTCATTTCAAATGGACCATGATTTTAATTTATTGAAAACAGTATGCAAAAAGTAGCAAAAAGTATTTGCATTTAAAAGCGTTATATTATACCGCAACATACAATGTCCTATATCTATAATTCAATATTTTTGCAAATGTAATTTTTAAAATTCTTGATAACATTAATGATTATAATTTGAGAGCGCACATTGAAAATGCTATGTACAACAACAAAAAATCTTTTCCATTTTAATTCCAATTATATACTGTTATTGTTGTTGGTGTTGTTAATGTGTTGCTTGCTAGTGCTACTACTCTTGTTTTATTTTAAGATTAGTGTTGAATTATCATGAATAAGCATTAATAGTTTGGGCGTAATTTTTTTTTTAAAGTTCAGTTGTTTTTTTTTTCATCATTTCTGTGTATGTCCAAAATATATAATTATCTTATAATCTGGTATAAAATGGTAAAATAATGGAATTTGAAATAGAGCAGAACTTTTAACATTATAATTTTATTATTATCTTATATTATGTGTACTTGTACATACATATGTACATATGTATGTACATAGTTGCTTTTTAAGTACCCTAACTAAATAACATACAATATTAGTTAAGAAAATTATTTTCAATTACTTATCGTTTTCACTTGTTTAAAAAATAAATACATAATTTCATATAAACCACATATAAAATATATAGTACATATCGAAAAAGATATGAATGGTATGTTGTGTGAGTATGTGCTTTTTTTCAAATATTTTTCTTGTTACTGAAAATGCCACTAGTATATATGTATGTATGGTTTGTTGCGATACTGCTAAAATGATGATGATACTGTTGTTGTTGTTATTGTTGTTGTTCTTGTATACATATTAAAACGGTAATTGTGTAGTTTCAATTAGAAAAAAAACTTGATTCATAATAAATTTCATTGATTTTAGAGCATTTTATAAAAATAAATTTGTGATTTAGAAAAATAAAAAAAAAACAAAAATACCAGTATCTAATTTTCGATATAAAATTATGTATAGAAAATAGATCACAACAACACAGGTAAAAGCGAAAAAAAAAACACAAAGTGTATACATATGCAGATCAGGTGGAGCTATCTAGGAATATCATCATCATCATAATCGTCGTCATCGTCTTAATAGATGTATAGTATGTAGGTACTTGTTTTTGGAATGTATGAAATGAAATGGACAATATTTGTTGTTGATCGCTTAAAACTTGACAGAATAATTTTGTTTTAGAAAATATAAAGAAGAAGAAAAAAATTCCAAAAATCATTTAATGATTAAAAAGAATCTATAGTACGAGATCAATTTTCTTTTATGCTGTCAATCCGTAACCATTTTGTTTATTTTTTTTTAATGCTTTTTCTATATATTTTGTACTTGTTGTCTTTTAACTATAAAAATTGTAGCATTTTTGCTAATGATGCTTTGATGTGATGTGCGTACATTAATTCCAACATTTTTTTTTCGAATCTTCATTAGAAATGATTAGCTGTTGTTTAGATACTTCTTCTTTTTTTATATTTTTATTTATTTATATATTTTTTTTTTTTTTGCTACTTTTTCAAACTATTTTATATTATGAATTACTGTAAATACTGTTAATGTGACATTTTCTACCTACCGTAAAGTGTTTAATATGCAATTCATAACGACATACATATCATTGTATGGTGGACAGTACATCAGTGAAATATCATCCTATTGATGTAATGCACCTTTTTTTTTCTTTTTTTCTTTTTTTTTTTTAACATACAAAACAGTTTAGTGCATCTATTACGTGTTAATAACATTCCTTATTAACATTTTATATGTACACTTAATCACTCATAGAATAGTGATGATGATGATGGAGATATACGCGTTCGTATCTCATTTATTGTATATTCGATATCTTGTATTCATGCACTTTTTAAATTTAACCTGCAATGGCAATTCTTCAGAATTATCATCATCATTGCCTATCACATCATATCATATCTTTGTCATCATCATCATCATCATCATCATCATCATCATCATCATCATCATTTTCTTCAACTTTTAACTTATATTTTACTAAACGCATTCCCAGGAGAGTTTGTTTATATTGTGTACTAGCTTATTCCATATTGAACCAGTAAAGTATCAGAAATATTTAAGGGTAAAAAAAAATCTCTATATATCTTGTGGAGATGAAATAAAAAAGGTGGAATATTACTTTAAATGGTATTATTCGAAGTAGAAACGTTAGAAAGTTATCAAGATAGTAGATCAAGAAAAAAAAACGCAGTTAAGTACAAGAAGAAGGTGAAGAAGAAATAATAGCTATAATAGCGACGACAAAGAAAACAAATAGTTTCAGAAGAATAAATGAGTAAATATGAATGACCCTGTTAAAAGTCCATAGGTATTGAACTTTGCACTATTACTTTTTTTTCCTAAAAACACACATATTCAATGCAGATATTACAAAAACAAACGAAAATATATTAAATTCCCACTATAATGGTAACATTGAGATACATTTTCACTTATGATTTTTTTTAAAATAATTCTGTAGTAACTTGACAGAGACATATAACTTCAACTTTTTAATTCATTTATCATTATTTGCAACAAAAATTGTCATTATCATTGCTGTCATAAACGAGCTTGAAATTCTTTAATTTTTACCTTCGAGTTTTCGTTGATCTTCTGCAACTACTGTTGGTCAACTTGTAATACAGTTTCGCATTCTTCATTCACATTCCAATGTATTTTTCAATCAAGATATAAAAAAAATGCACAACATGTGAAAACGACAATGATATCTTTTAGTAGTTTTCAATTTTCGTTTTTTTTTAATTTTTTTTATAACATTTTATTTTTGTTATTGTTGCATACCTTAAAAACAAAAAGATTTATATGAAAATATTGATGTATATAAAGTATGTAGATAGTTTTTTAGAATCATAGAATTTCAACCAGGTCTAAGAATCTGGTCTTTATAGAATCCAGATAATTGTTGATATCATATGGAGAGTACATATATATAATATATCTTGTATCTTGCTGCAGCCTGCTGTTTTGCTACTTTCTTGGTTTACAAACATATGTATATACTATTTAAAACAAAAATGAAAGATTATGTGTTTGAATTTTTCATTTTATACTTGATGCAAAACAACAGAAGTTTATATAATGCTATCATTATAGCCTCATATGAAGATGATGATGTTGATGACGATTTTAATGGCATCTTAAGAGAAAAAAAAAATTTTTTTTTTTTTCTCCTCCAACAAAAACTTTCAGAAGTTATTACGATGCAATAACTAGCATCGCTACTATATAGTCTCAATAATATTGATCAATATGCCATAAGATATTATTTTTTGTTTTTATTGAAATTTTTTTCAATCATTTTATTGGAATCTGAATCTTATAGGCTCAAGTAATACTTCAATCTACTGTACACTTATATAGTTAATATTATTATTATTATGATGATGATGATGATGACGATAATGTTATGTAGTGTTTGTGGTATGTGTAAATACCTTTTCTTTTTTCTATGATGATGTGCACGATCCAAAAGAAAAGTGTCTTTTGATGGGTAAAACAAAAAAGCATAATATAAAATGGATTATAAGGAAACAATTTATCATATAGTATACGAGTATATATATATATGTATGTAGAATAAAAATATTATAGATTTTAATGTATTAATAAGCTATAAGCTTAAGATCGTAATTCCAATGAAAATGTAATAGGCAAAAAATGTAAACAAAAAAAAAAAAAAAAAATCAAAATGAAGGCAAAAAAAAACTTGATTAACCATGCTGGATAAATACTAATATGCTGATACAGTAAAAGAAGTCGTCATCAGATATGCAACAGTGAAATACATAATGATTTATTTTTATCGGATATGCTAAAAGTGTTCTCTTATTAAAAACTCTATAAAAATGTATAAAATATATTACGTATATACCAGATGGGATAATTTTTATCCATTTTCGAGCATTTATTATAAAATAATATCAGAAATTTTATATAAATAACGATGATGGTGATGTATTTTTTTTAAATAGTATGTATATGTATGTATGTATGTATGTATGTGTATATATTAAATATAATATAAACAAGAAAAGAATTTTTTACCTCTAATTGTGACATTTTATGTCAAAACAAATATGGTAAAATGTTAAAGTCTTAAATAGTCATTGAACACTATCATTAGGCTAAAAAGGATATTTTATATGTGTATTTCTTGATAAAATCATATCATCATATGTACAAAGTAGTTCATAATACATAATCATAATACGGATTATTATTTTTATTATGTGTAATTGGTATGCTACATACATATATTCAATATGTAAGTCTTTATTTATTTTATTTTTTTTTTTCTTATTTTTTGTTTTTTACATAAAGATGACATAATATGCGATTTTTCAAGAAAAAAAAAAAAAAAGAAATCTTGAGAAAACATGAAATTTCTAGATGAAATTTGAAAATGGGAAGATCAGATTTGTAAGAAACAACAACAACAAAAAATCTGGAAAAGTTATGCAAGTAATGCGGTTGTATGTTATCTAAAAACACGTTAAAGTCAATAAACCTAAGTGATAGAAAAAATGACTTCTTTTTTTTTTTTTTTTGTTCTAAGTTTTAACCAAGTTTTTAATGTATCGAATTTTGATAAACCATATTTCTTGAGAACCTATTAAATTTAAAAAAAAAAACCAGCTACATTCAACGGTTTCAATTCACATTTAATTTTTAAAATTAATAAATTTTTTTTTGTCTTGAAATAAATTAAATAATGACATGATTTTTAAAATGTTGAATCTTTTTTCTTGGTTCCCATGGATGAAATAGCAAAAATTTCACAACAAATCATTAATAGCCTACTTTTTTTCTTTTTTACTTTTTTTAATTTTTTGCAAACTTTTTTTTTTTTTTAAATTTAATTTTGAAAATAAATTTATCGTCGGTATTTTATTTTTTTCTCTATAAAAATATTTTAATCATGTTGGAGTGTGTGAATAGCGGAATATCACCTATGTATATGTAAGTAAGTTTATTTTAGATTTTTGTTTTTTATATTGAGAATAAAGAAAAAAGTAGAATGAGAAAAAAAAATCACATATGAATAGAAAAAACCAATTATCATTATCATTTTATGATTTATGACATCATTTAATAATAATTTGTATATTATAATTCGTATATATGTATGTTGTATTAATGTCAGATATTTTTTATGTGAACAAGAAAAATATATGTACATGTACATACATATATCGGGAACACACATGTTGTAAAATTTATTATTATTAATTTAAACAAATTTCAAAACATCATAATATCAAAGATAAATTCATTGATAAACGATCAACATCATTATATCTACAAATTGAATGAATGAATATGCCAACTAACTGATAGGAAGTATGAAAAGATAAAAAATAAAATGCTAACATACCAGACATTTAGATACTAAGAAGTATATTTAATATCTATATTCTATCTTGTAATATCTCATTATACAAAAAAAGCAACAACAAAAAAAAAACATCTTTTAGCACGTAAATAAATGATCGTGTCAATAACATAACTATCATTCATCATAACCATTCATCAATATTAATTTCAATTTATTGAAGATTCAAATATTTTTTTTTCTCTTTTTATATCTTTTCTAAAAACAAGAAAAGAAAAAAAAAACAACACACTAAAATAGATAGCAAAAGAAGATATCATCTTAGAGTTAAAAGTTTATTTGCAAAAATTTTTATCGCAAAAATTTGTGTTTGTAAGTTATTTTTTTCAAATTGTGTATTCAAGAATAACTTGGCCTAAAATAAAAATAAAAAAAAAAAACATGAAAACACACGAGTATGTACATAATTTTGAAAAAGAAAAGATTTATCTTTTTATTTTATTATTATTATTATTATTTTAAAATTAATGATAAAATATAACTATGTCATAAGATATCATCATAAATTATATTTTAATTTATTTATTTATATATTTTTTTAGTCAAGAAAAAATAAAGAATAAAGATTGTGTCGCATAAAATCACATCACTGCTTAAATGAATCTAAATATGACGATTGTGATAGAAATTCATGATGAATTTATGAAAATACTTAATTTCGTGTCAACTTCATTTAAAAACAAAAAAAAAAAAATAAATAAATAAATAAAAAAAGATGCCAACACCAACATCTTTTTATTTAGATTGAGGTAAATAAAAAAAACAGTATGATTGGTATCTTAACTGAAAAAGAAAAAAAATATCTACAATAATGAATGAATCGATCGATACCGTTCGGTATAGTGATGGAATGCAAATTGGGCTTACAGTTAACTTTTTGATGACTACATACAACAAAATTATGTATAATGATATGATGTTGATGATGATGATGATGTGATTTAATAATAATGTGATGGCGTTGAGTGCAAAAGAGCAAATATTTCTTAATTAACATATTATATCTAAAGATTTTATTTTTAGTTATTTATATATATTTTTTTTTTTTTTGATTTTTGTTTATTCTTTAAATTTAAACGTAACTGAAATTTTTACACGAATTTATCTATTCATGTGAAATGAATTAAAGAAAGTGTATACATAAAGAAAAAAATATGCAGATTTGCGTTGATGCGTATAAATTTCATATGTTAAATTTCGTCACACCCTTCTATAGAAAATTTGTGCCATTTATTTATTTATTTTTTTTTTTTTTGGCTATAGGTCATAAACACGATTGTGTGAAAATAAGATTTAATTATATGATCATTCTATAGTGAATGCAAATTACAATACAATGACGTGATTTTATTTATTACATTGTTCAATATATTTTTAATTTAATTTTTAAAGACAATAAAAACCACAATGAATTCAATTTTAAAAAATAATTAATTTTTTTTTTCTCTTATAGATTACGGGAAGACGGAAGCTCCATAATGTGGAGTTCACATAAAGGTCCCACAAGATTGTGGGACCTTAGGATAAGTTTTTTATTTATTATTTATTATATGGTAAGTTTGTTGTTCTTTTGTTTTTTTTTTTTCAATACTTTAATCTTTACTTGTATTTAAAAAAAATTAATTATTTCAAAATATTTAATTGCAAATAAACAGCGCATACTGCATACATGCTTTTATAGAAAAAAAAAATGAAAAACTTTCCATATAATTTCTAGTTTAATTTAGTAAAAGCTGATTCAGTAATTTGAAACTTAAAGTGTGCCATCATGTCTACAAGATAACTAGTGTATCCTCTATTATTTGTTTGATCACGAAAGTATAAAAGATATCTGTTGCTTTTTTGTTTTCTTCTCTCTTTGTGTATTTTCATATCTTTTTCATCTTATTGAGTGTCCACAATCAAAAGACAATCATTAAAATGCATTTAAAATGCATAAAATATTCACTATTGCACATTATTTTATGCTTTCATGCTTTTTAATGCGTGTATTGTATTTACGCACACAATGTTCATTTTTATTGTTTTTTTTTTAATTCTTCTTGTTTTCCAAATGCGTTAAACTTTTAAACATCATGAGATTTTCGTTTTGCACCACTTTTCTTTGTATCTTTCTGTTGATATCTGATTTGTGCAATATAACACCAAACATTTTTTTTTTTGTTATATATTTTTGTTTTTGTTTTTTAAATCAACAAGGAATTAACCAAGTGCAATTTAAGCATAGAATGTAATCTTCTTGTTTCTCTACCGCAATGATGATGATAATGGTTACTGGATCTATGGATTATTTATGATAAATACATATGTATGATTTTGATCTAAGATGCGCATAATTTTATATATAACAAAGGAGATATTTTATATACAAACATATTCTTTTTGATATATTGTAAAGTTGCATGTGTTGTACTATAAAAAGAAAAGAAGATTACATTACATTTAATTAGCTGATGATGTATAATTTTTAAAAAATTAACTCGCAAACATAAAGCACAAAATAACATTTATAAATGCATCAGTGTTCGTACATACTTATTACATGCAATGTATATAATGGCATATTGAATATATACTTCTTCGTATTTTTTTTAATCTTTCCTGCTTAAACTAAATTGTAACTTAACACGGTACAATAATTTTTATTTGATTATTAATTTTTTTCTATTATTTCTATTTTTTTTTTCCTTAAAGATGGAAAAATTAAAGAGAAAGAGGAGGAATAATAATGAAGAAATTAATAATTATATATATTGTTGATGTAGAGTATTCTTTTGAACAAGTGAAAATCAAGTATCTATTTATATATATGTATTTTTTTTTCATTAATTATAAATCGTATACACATATTAAAAATAATAATTATATTAATTTATTTTAATTTTAATATGCAATTAGAAATGAAATAGTTCATAAAATGTTAAATATGAGTATAAACTTGGAATTTATTAAGCGTATACAGAATTAAAATTAGAAAATATTAAAAGATAATTATGATTAATTTTTCAATTTATAGAATTTATAAAGTTATTAAATAGTTATTTTTTATTTTCTACAAAATAATAGATTTAAAAATCATTATTTATGTATATCTTGGTTTTTTTCTTCAATAATAAGAGTATTTTTTATTCAATACATTGAACATATTCAATTTTCCTCAAGTCTTACTTTAGACACTTACTCTCAAAAGTAATTTTTCAACATTTTTTTCCCTTTCATGTATTAAAATAAATGAAAAAAATTAATATATGTACATATGTATACTCGCACATGAACAACAACATCCTATGTTATATTCGTGTTATTTTTATAATAATAAAAGTTTCCGTGTCTGATATTATTGAATTCATAATATCCATAGGATGTAGTTTTTCAATATATTAAAATGAAAATACCTTAAGCATTTAAGTTAAAGTCAAAGCTCACACACAATTCACATAAAATATGTTTTTATGAAATCACATAAAATTCGATTGATTGATAAATACACCTGCTTAAGAATGGACACACATACATATAAGGTGAAGGTTATATCCATAAAAAGATATCATTGACGATATAGCTTATAGATAAGTTATCAACGAGGACAAAATATGATATTGAATTAAAATTTAAAATTGATTGAATTTAAAAGTTTTGCTGAGTTTATCACTATTATTTCTTCTTCTTCTTTTTTTTAAAATAATAATAATAATGATTTTTATGTATGTTTGTTTTTTTCTTTTAGCTTTGCTATTTTTCTCCACTGTTGCTGTTTTTTGTTTTTTTTTAAATTTTTCATAATAAATTTTTGTTATTTGTTTAGAGATATACATATGTATGTACATAGAGGCTTACATATGTAGTTAGGAAAAATTGATGTCGCATAACATATTGCTAGCAACCTGTTGCTATTGCAGTTTTCAGTGCATGAATCTTGTTTTTTATGTTTTATTATTTTCACTCTATATGCTTTTGTGCTTATGATGCGATACTACTCCATTTGACTGGTTTGTCTCCAAGAATCATAAATCCGTTATTATGACGAGTCGATCGTCATCAAAGATATTTTATTGAATTTTTATTTTTATTATTTTTTCAAAAAAAAAAAAAAAAAATTCTTTTTGTATTTTTGGTTTTTTTCTTTTGTTGTTTTTTCATTTTGTATATTCACAATTTTCTTATAGTAAAAAAAATAATTTGTACATTATATACATATATGTACATTTAATTTAATGTACACATAATTTAAATGCATATAAAATTTACTTGATTTAGTGAGAAATTATTTAATTTTTTATTTTTGCGAAAAAAAAAACCATTTTGAAAAAAAAATGAGACAAGATATAAGATAGAATATGAAATGTATATATGTATGTATGTCCATATAAATATCTTGTATATACATACATATATGTACATATATGTATGTACAATATTTGTGTATAAAGATTGAGTGTATCACGTACAACATCAAGAAAATTATGTATCCGGTGGTAAACGAATGTAATAATAATTTTTTTTTTTTGTTTCGGTAAATTCTCGCACAAGATAAGCAGGTGTAAATTACAGTAAAAGAAACAAAAAAAATTATAGTAATATATCCTTTTCTTTTATTTTTATTTTCATGTATATATTACTGATGAAAAATTATTGATTTTCCGGGTACATATTGTAAAGAAAAATCAATTAAAAATGACCATGCATTCGAATTTCACATACGTATTCTAACCATTTTTTTTTTTAGATTTGAATTATGGTTGAACTTTGATTATTATCAATGAATAATATACAATATGAAGAAAAAAAAGCGAACTGTAAAATTTTAACAGGCTTCTTTAGTTTCAAATTAATTTTCATTTTTGTACAAATAGTTGTGAAAATATATGGAAAAGTGTTTCAAAAATAAATGATTACAGATTTATTTTATTTGAAATTTTTAAGTTTTTATTCAATTTTATTATTATTATTTTTTTTTTTTTTGTTCTATTTTCAGATAAGTTTAGTTTTAGCTGGTAGTAATGAAATATGGCCATTAGAAAGGCCAGAAGGTATGCCAACAATAGTATCATTAGAAGTAATGTGTGGTAAAGATCATATGGATGTACATTTAACATTTTCACATCCATTCGAAGGTATTGTTAGTTCAAAGGGTAAGTGTACAATGGATTTATCATACTGTTAAGAATTTTCTATGAAAATAATTTTTTTTTAACACAAATAATGTATCGAGTGACCCAAAGAAATAGTTTTGATCATTTCTTAAGTAAATTTCAAATTTTCATTGTTGGACAAATATTATTGAAAAAAAATAATTGGAAAACAACAGTTAAATATTTATTTTTTAACACTTTTTTCTTGTATAGGCCAACATAGTGATCCTAGATGTGTATATGTACCACCATCAACTGGTAAAACATTTTTCTCATTTCGAATATCATATTCACATTGTGGCACTAAACCAGATCTTCATGGACAATTTTACGAGAATACGGTATGTATAGATTAATAGTTTTTTTTTTTTTTTTTGGAATTATTAAAATGTGAATCTTGAAATTTTTTAAGGAAAAAAAAAACGTAAAATTTTTAAATAATAATAATAACATAACCGTTATATAAACACCGAATTTCCATCAGAAAAAGGAAAAAAATACCAGATCGAAGATAACAGATAAGAATTTATTGGCTCAAATTATACCTGAATGATTTTAATACGTTGCGATTATCTTTAAAATTTCTTGGTTTTTTGTTGTTGTATTGCTCTGTTCTCAAAGAATGATTTGATGATATGCGAAATGTATTCATTGTACTCTTTTTATACATACATACATATATTATCAATGTTTAAAAAACACAATTCTTTTATTTCTTGAATATGCGATTTTTGCATTCTTCTTTTATTATTACAAATTTTAAAATTTACTTTTTCATATATTTTTTTTTTTTGAGATCGAAATAAAAAAAACAAAAACACCATAAGCTTTGTAATTGAACATTGATCAGTGTTGATGTTAAGTGTTCTTAATAAATGGTTCACCATCTTAAAGCTCATCCACCTGACCGCGATTTATTCATTTTCTTTTTGTTATATTTTTATTTTAAATATTTATGTTGAATATTAAACGTGTCCAGAATTATGTTTTTGTTTTCTCCTAAAAGAAACATTAATCTTTAAAAAGTTATAAAAAACCAAAAATCAAAAAACAATTCAGGTATATTACGAAAATTTATGAAATAAAGAAAAATATACATTTTTGCCACCATCAATGATTTGTGTAATAAAGTTAAAGAGCAATTGACTTTAAAAATAAGTAATAATTACATTTAAAACAAAAACATAAAATATAATATGCCCAGAAAGTGATGGAATAAATATACTTTATCTTCCACAATAGCCATCACCATTATGCCATCATCATGATCATCTTTTGTGGTTAAAAATGTTTGATCCTTAATTTTTTTTTTTTTTTTTTTTGTTGTTGATTTTTTTTGATTTTTTCTTTTCGGTTTCATAAAATTTTAACTGATGTTTTTTTTTTTTTTTTTTTTTTTTGAGATTTAAATACATAATACAAACAAAATTTTCATAAAATAAGAAAATTTATATTCACGATTTTTAAATAAATTTTCGGATATAACACTTTGTTTTTTTTTTCTGTGAGACCCTAAAAAAGCATCAGAGGTGATCATTTTATGAAATTATAAGATGTTTGTATTTATTTCGTATTATTAATATTATAATAATTATTATTGTACATTTATTGTTCCTGATTGTTTTTTGTATGTGTTTTTTTTTCATATTCTGAATTTCAGGTTGTTGTGCAGTATGATAAAGATCTACTTGAAGTATGGGATGAAGCAAAACGTTTACGTTGCGAATGGTTTAACGATTATGAAAAAACTGCATCGAAACCACCAATGGTGATTGCTGATCTGGATGTAATTCAACTTGATTTCAGAGGTAAATCATCATTAAATTAACAAATTTTTAAATTACATTAACTTTTTTTTTTTTCAATTAATTTTTTGTGTCCTAAAAAAGTCACGTAGAACGTATCAGATTCAAGATTTTCTTTCAATTTTTTTTTTTTTTTTTTCATATTCACAATTAAACTATTCTAGGTGATAATGTCGATTGTTGGATGGAAATTCAACATGGTAAAGGACCATGGGCTCCACCAGTCAGTGGTATTGTTCCGCTTGGTTCAACTTTGACTTTAGTGGTGGCCATAAATGATTACCGTGGTATGTGAAGAATTTTGTTTTAGTTTTCTTTCTTTTTTATTTTTTCTAGTCTCATATTAATCCTTTTTTCTTTATTTAGGTGAATTTGATATGCGTGTCAAATCTTGTGTTGCTTCAGATGGTGCTGGACATGTTATAAAATTATCTGATGAATTTGGTTGTGTATTGCGACCGAAAATGATATCACGATTTTTAAAAGCACGTGCACCTGATGAACGAGCAACTGTTATTACATATGCATTCTTTCATGCATTTAAATTTCCAGATGCATTAAGTGTTCATATTAAATGTAAAGTAGAAATATGTCGTCACGGTTGCTTAGATCATTGCCAGTTGACGGGAAATGCAAACGAAAGAAAGGATAATCTCATCGGAAGTTCAAATAATGATATAAATGGTGAATTACATGACGATGTCGAACGTGACCATGATATTTACTATGATGATATCATACATAATCGTAAACAATTGAATACAATAAATGATGGCATAGCAAATATGTTGGGAAATTTACATAAAAGTCAGAAACCACCAGCACAAAATTCAAATCTTCCACCACGACCAGTTCATGAAGAAGAAGATGAATTGGATTTGGATTCACTTTTCGCCAATGAAGATCCGGCTGATGCTGAAATGTTAAAGGAACAATATATGGAATTAAAAATGAAAAAAGACGATAAATTCCCACATGGTCCAAGACTATTTGAAGCACAAAAGAGAATGGGAATACCTGTTGCTGGACCAAGATCTTTAGATCCAGATGATGAGATCCGACCAATATATCGTCCAGAAATTGAGATGAGTGCGAATAAAACAAGTGCATCAACAGTAATGCAACAACGTCGGCGACGTTCAGTTGTTGTATCAGATAGGAAAGCACGTAGTGCTGATGTTGGTGTTAGTGGATTGTATGAAGTTATATCAGAGGCAGATTTAGCTTTTAGTCCAGATTCAAAACAAGAAGCGGTTACAGTATTTCAGGGTAAAATAAGTGAGGAAGTCGTTTATGGAATCTGTATGCCAGTACCAGGATTCAGTATACTATTCATAGTCGTCATTTCGGCAACGATTGTCTCAGCTTTAATAGCTGGTTCATTACTGTATCGGTATCAATTGCAAAAGGAAGCAATTGAGAAACAAATACCACTTCCACCTGGATCATTTGCCTCTTGGATGACCTTAAGATTGTTCCGTTTGAGACAACAGCAACAAGAAGAACAACAACAGCGTCAAAATCAACATTCTTCTGGACATCATCAGCATCCTAATCAACATCGTTCTCATCATCAACAACAACAACAACAACAACAACAACAACAACAACAACAACAACAGCAACAACAACAACAACAGCAGTCATCAGATAGTAGTACGAGTGAAACACCGCAATGACAAAAGGAAATTTTTACAAAATAATAAATGCATAATATACCCAACGTAATACAGACGACGACACATTATGACGCATGATATACGTTTAAATAAATGACTGATTTTTTATTTCCCGGGCAGAATTGCAATAAGAATTTTCACCTTTTTGTTTTTTTTTTTTTTTAAATTTAATTTAACAGATGAGAATGAAGAACTTGAGAAAATTAACCACATTCATCATTGAAAAAAAAAAAAAAACATTGAATGAGAGAAACAAATGT
Source organism: Bombylius discolor (assembly GCA_939192795.1). Lineage (NCBI taxonomy): Eukaryota > Metazoa > Arthropoda > Insecta > Diptera > Bombyliidae > Bombylius > Bombylius discolor. The sequence goes on along the minus strand of OW584240.1, from coordinate 47,940,230 downwards.
GTTTGTAATTCATATAAAATAAACACTTCTTGGAAATTGGAAATTCTTTGTACACAACACACAATACACATAAACACAAGTTTTATTCATATCGGTGCTAAACGGTGCATTTCTTTACATATACACATTTTTTTACATCTTTCTTTTAAAGTATCTCACATTTAAAAAAAACAAAAAAAAAAAGAGAAAGCTTTCATGATCTATACGATTTTCATATTATTTTTTTCTTTTTTTTTTTCTTTAAAAAAATATTTATTTATGAAATTGATTTTTTCAATTTTGTATTTAAAAAAAAAAAAAAAATAAAATAAATAAAAAAGTATATATGTACTCATACACAAAATTCATGTATTGAATCTTATACCTGAGATGCGATACACTTGTCTATATAAGAAGCTCGTAAAACAATTTAAAAAAAAAAAGAGAAAAAAAAAAACAAGTAAACTCATTTGTCAATTGAGTCATTTCATTTATTATTATTTATTTATATTTTAAGAGAAATAAAAAATAAAAATTATAAGATAAAATAAAAAGAAATAAGAAAAATGGTATTTTTTAAACTTTTTGTTACAAAATTGAATGCAGTATAAATTTTGGTTTTAAAGCTAGTTGAATATCCTTGAACCTCACTTAGATGTTGAGACTGGTTTGAGATTGAAATTTAGTAGAGTTTGTGAAAAAAGGAATCTAATATTTGGAGTCTTATTAAAAAAAGGATTTAGATTGTACAATATATACTGAAATTAAAAATAAAAAACGTAACATTAAATTCCTCGCTTGGAATAAATATAGAGCCTTTTCATTAACAATAGATTGATTTTCATTCTTGAAAATGCTTATAATTACATTTCAAAAACTTGTATAAACAAATTAATTTTGTAAATGTGTTTTTAAAGGATTTCTTTGTTCGAATTTAGTCCTATTTTTCCAATTTTTGCCATTTCTATTGTATTTAAAAAGACATCATTTATGACCATTAATTTTCATTTCTATATTGAAAATATTTTCAAGCCTAAAAATATGCAAACATTCAATAAAACAGTAAAGACACAGGGTAACCAGAACAAACAATAATTTATTAAAAGATTAATGGATTTAGAATTAGTTATGGCAACTATGATGGATTGGTACAAAATGATAATTAGCTATAATTACATATTGCAATAAATTGAAAATTTTTCTGGTATTTATTCAATTGAAAAACAAAAAATGAAAAACCACCAATTAAAGCTTACTAAATTTTATTTTATTTCACTTAAATAATTCTTTTACAAAATTTACAAATAGCACTCTGTCAAAGTATTTATCATTCATTCATGTCCATTCAAACTTAAAAATAAATATCTTGAAAAAATAAATTAATAAAGTTTTCAGTAAATAAATAAATATAACTTAACAAAAATAAATTTTTAGAATAAATGAACAATTTATAAAATATAAGAAAAAAAAATAAAATAATTAAAAACATAAATAAAATTTAATCAATTAAAAAATTTTTTTTTTTTTGAATTAATTGTGGCAACGATTTGTTTTTCTTAATTAAAATAAATTTTTTTAAATTAAAAAAATTTAACAAAAACTTTTAAAACATAAATTCAACAAATATTTGTTTTTTTTTCCTTTTTTTTAACTAAAAAATTTGTTTAACAATTAAAATTAATTTAAAAAAATTTATAAAACAAAAAAAAAAAATTTTAAATTTTAAATTTCCTTTTCTATTTGGGTTTTTTTTTTTGAAATGTTCGTGTGTTTGTTTTGTTATTTAAAATTAAAAATTAAATAAATAAATTGTGTTATAAATTACGTATTATATAGAATTCTTAACAAATTACTGTTATTATGGCTCCCAGACCTCAACCAATATAAATAAATTACTAAAATAATTTATGTATAATAAAAAAAAAAAAAAACTATTTGCTTTGTAATATCTAAAAATTAAAAACAATTAAATAAATTAAAAATAAATAAAATAAAAGTAAAAACAAAAAAGAAACACATAATATATAATTAAATAATAAAACAATAATAATTAAATAAAATTAAAATAATTTTGCCGATTGGCATACATTTTCTTCAAGTGAAAAAATTCATTATAAATTAAATAATAAATATTTTTAAATAACTAAAAATAATTTCTTATAATTAAATTATATGTATGATGTATGACTAATTATTGTTATTTCTTTTTTTAAAAAATTTTATTAATTGCAATATCTGGTTTATCTGAAATTTTTGATTTATTTTTCTAAATACTTCAATGTGTTGAACTTGTAAAATCAATTAATTGTTATTTTTAATTATCTTTGCTTCACATATATTACATATGTTATGTTTAAAAAAAAAATTATTGGGTTATAGCACGAAGAGTAATAAGGTTTTGTTTTGCTTTCAAACTAATGAGAAATTCATTGAATTTTGATATTTGTCACAAAAATAATGAATAAAAGGCTCATTACTGCCAATATTACCCTATATTATTATTATTATTATTACAGTCTTATAATAATTCTATACTTGTTTTTTTAAATCTTACTTTAGTTGAAATTATTGTTGTAATTTTAGCGAATAAAATACACGTATACGTCAAAAGAAGTGTTAAAATCATATTTCAGAAAAAAATATTTTACTTTAAGGTGTCCAAAAATGAAGACAACTTGCTTTTTAAAATCAATATAAAATTTTTTTTTAGACTTTCGGACATTCAATTAAAATATAATTAGTGTGTATTATTACAAAAAGCCAAAGGCACCAAATTAGAGCATTTTGGTTTTTTTTCATTATAACTAATTGAAATTAGTTTTGTTTTTTTATCTATACATACATATTTTTTTTTTATTTTCAGAAAAATAACAGAAAGTTCGTTGTGTTGATAATTTTGATTTTATTATAGTTTGAACTCAATTTTTATTTCTAGTATTTTTTTGCTTTTGTTTTTTGTTTAAATTACTTTTTTTTTTAATTTGAAAAAGATATCTAATGATTCCTAAAATTTCTATGAAATAATACGCTTTTTTGGCAAAGTTTTATGTCCTTCTTGAATGGCAACTGCTGTAGCAGCAGCAACAGCATGATGTTGTAATCGTGCTGCTAATTGAGGATTTGTAAAAGCAACGGCACATTCTTTTTCGGAGAATGTGAAAGGTCGTAATCGAATATACAAAAAAGCTGATATAAGACATGATATTACTAAAATACCTAATAAGACAATTAAAGTGGCAGCAAATCCAGGTGTTGTCATACAAATTAGTCCATCATCTCTGCCTGGAATAACAATTGTAGCTTGTGTTGCATTTGATTGTTCATCAATCGGGAATGTTAAATCACCAGATGATACAACTTTTATGATACGATTCAAACCAATTTCTTTTTCAGGATCAACAGCACGAGTTCGTCTTCTTCTTTCATCTCGTGGTTTTCCAAGACCATGTAAGTATGATTCAATTGCAAGTGGTGGAGGTGGTGGTGGACCATATTGTGATTCAGGACCAACTTGAAGATGATGGACATCAATTAAATTTGGATCGGAACATTGATCAGGGCATTGATATCGACAAATTTGAATTGTACATTGGAAATGAACTTCCATAGAATCTGGAAATTTAAAAGCTTGGAAATGAGCATAAGATAGAACTGACGCACTAGCACCGAAATTCTTTATCTTTGTGAATCGAGACATGAGTTTTGGTCTCGTAACACAACCCCTCTGATCAACTAGTTGTATGGGAGCTCTTTTACCATCGTGTGCCATACAATTTCTAACAAGCATATCAAATTTGGAGTCATCATCTTTGATTGCAAGAACCATTGTCATAGTTTGACCAATTTTCACCAAACCAGATACTTCAGATGCCCATGGACCTTTACCAACTTGAATTTGCATCCAACAACCTACATTATCACCAGCAAAATCTGCTCTCACTACATCCAACATATCAACTGGGAATGGTCTAAATGTTACACTTTTCTCATATTGATCATGCCATGTGCATCGAAGTTTTCTTGCCTGATCCCAAACTTCTTGAACTTGAGGATCATATTGAATGACAATAATATTTTCAAAATATGTTCCTGAATTTGTACCATACAATCCATTTTCTGTATTTCCTGCAGTACCACAAGAATGTAAACCAATATCAAATGTTGCGGAAGATCTTCCCAGTCCAGCTGGTAAATGTACACAGTTTATGTTACTGTAATGTCCTTTAGAAAATACAATTCCAAAGAATGGTTTATCAAATTGTAAAAATACTTTCATTCCATGTTTTTCACATTTAACATCCAATGAAATAATTTTCGGCATATCTTGTACTGGAGATGCCCAAATTTCATTTGATAATGTAGAAGGTGAATGATTTAAATCGGTTTGTTGATGTCCTGGTAATGGAGGTGGTGGTCCATGGTATGCAGATTGTGGTAGAGGTGGAGGACCAAATGGTTGACCGAGAGCCAAAGGAAGATTTTGGGCACCTAAAAAAATAAAGAATTTTTAAAATACTATTTTTTTTTTTGAAATTAAAAAAAAACTACCTCTTGATGGTCCCGGCCCTGGAGGATGTAAATGACCAGATGGTGAACTATCTTGATCAACTGTTTCTAATGCAACTTGATCTGAATCCTTTTCATTATGTTCCGATATTTCATCAGCCGTAATTGCTTTAACAACTTCAACATCTTCAGCAACGACAATCTATAATATGATAAATTCATGATAAGTATAAAATAAGAGTGAAAGCAAAATAGAAAAAAAAAAGTTATTGTCCTGAATCAATGTTACATTAAAATTACTATAAATGATGAATTAAATTTTCTAAGAAATTCTTTCATTATCATCATCATATAAAAATAAATAAATGAATATATCCCGTAGCCCTAATTTAACCATTAATGGTCATTCAATTTACGCAGGTTTTGGAACGCGGATAAATCCGTGATAAAGTATAAAATCCACGTTATATATGTATATATTGTTTGTTATACATATGAAATAACCAATATAGATATAGGTATACCCTGTAAATGTGTATTTTTATATTTTTTAAAAAAGAATCGAAATAATAATAATAATAATAAAAAAACTTGAATACTTTGATATATCCATATAATACATTAAATTACAGAAATAAAGATTCAGATGCAGATATAGATTTAATATTATCATTGACATAAGATAGAATATACATCATCAAAAACAGATCGTATATAATATTTTATTAAAGGATCACCTCTATTTGGTCTTGTTAGTCTACTTTAATAGTTATATTTGCCATAGTACAACAATTTTCAATATTATATAGGTAATAAAAATTGTGTTGTGTGATACAAAATATACATAACGCGATTAGAAGTTGAAGGAGACAAGATTTTAGCATTGACATCAATTCTAGACAAGTCTTTATGCTGTTATTTTTCTTTTTATTTTTATTTATTTTATGTTACTGTTGCTGTGCTGCTGCTTGATTTTATTTTGTTTTCATTTTTTAAATTTAATGTCTTTTTGCTTGTGGTCATTCGTATTTCAGGCGATCGAACTTTGAAAAGTATCAATAAAAATATAAATTAAAAAAAAAAAAGCAAAAAAAAAAAAAAAGAAAGAAAAGAAAACAAGAAGGAAAAGAGAAATGACACAGAAAACGCAAATTCTGGTATATATCATCAGATATATAAAATTATTACACAAGTTTGTATTTTTATATCACCAATAAATAAATAAGAAAAAAAAAACATTATATTATTGAAGTAATATGGTGCGTGCTTTTAACAATTCAATTGGTATATAATCACATATCAGTAAAAAAAAATGGAAGAACATGTAACCTGTATTTTTATGTAAACTGATTAAGCGTGTTGTATTTTAGATTGTTTTTTATGTGATTTTTCAACTTTTCTATGAATTCTTTTAAAATATATAAGGTATGTATGTATAACTGAATGCTTGAGCCTCGAGGACATAAAATATCATTTATTCGGTTATTTTTCAAGGATTAAAGCTTTATTGGAATATGTATCTGTATAACGCTACGATGATCGTCATGTTAAAAGTACCCTATAAAAATTATATGAAGATTATTTTTCATTACACTGATCAGCCGAATAAATAGTCTTTTTTTAAATTTATACGTTCGTAAGTCTGGTATATGCATATACGCTTAAACATTTGCTTCAATAAATTAGTTTTTTATTTCTAAGTCGAGACAAAGTCATAATTCTATAGTTTCACATAGATTCCAAACCACAAATCGACTTTAGTTGGTTGGTTAACGTGACGATTTTCGAAATCTTCCAAAAAACCCAATTCACTAAGATCATTGAAAAGGAGTTCCCCATTGCCTGGAATCTTGCTCTAGCAATTGCCGTTGACAGTTGAAGAAATATTGGGTGAGGGTTTCTCTCTCATTAACTTCCCTGCAGGATGCAGCTACTGTAATTAGTATTGAAGGGGATACCCATTTTCTATGCGACAAATCGACTTTAGATTCAAATTTTATCATTCATGATTGCACCATCAAAAAAGATTATCGATCGGTTTGATCATACATACGTATGTATATTGAAATATGAATTTTTCTCTAATATAATCAATTTATTGTTTTTGACCACCAATATGACATGACATACGTAACAATTTTTATCTTTATGATGTATTCGTACATACATAAATTTAAGATATACATGATGTACTCGTATATTATGTGAACGACTTATGGACTTCCGTTTGAGACATACTGTACTAGAATTTATAGGTGACCATCATCATCATTATTATCAATGTATGTAGTGAAAAAAAAGTATGAAGAAACAACAAATTTCTGCGTATAGAGTACATTACACTTTTTTCTTTTTCTTCTTTTTCATTACAATCAATATCAGACTGGTTTACTTTTTGTCCATATATAAGAATATAGGCTCTGTTGGATCAGTTGCACGAATGTCAATTACCTTTATGACCGCGTCCATTTCTTGGATTACCAGTTTATAAAAAATTTTAATACATTTATGTTGATCATTTTCGTTTCATACATTATTATATTGTGTATATATGTGATAATATGGCCTTCTGTAATATGTGGTTAAAATAGTGAAGTGATGCAGTTTTGTTGTAAATTAAATAAAACTAGACTTAAAATACGCGAAAAAAAAAAAAAAAAATCCATCATGTATTTTAAATATTAAAAGAGCTTATTTCATTTTTTTTTCAATCACCTTATAAGAAAATATCACATATCCTCCAAACCAACAAATCCTCAATCCTTCTTCAGATTGAATTTTTTTTCTTCTTTTTTTTTTATGAGATTTTACTTGTTGCATGTAATTACTTATTACTAGATGAGAGAGTTTGAATGTATGTATGTATATATAATATGTAGAGACCAGTATCAGACGATTTTAATAAATTACTCAATTTAAAGATTTTAATTTGTTATGTTTCACGTATTTAACTTGGATAGTTATCGAAGTCATATTATATTTTTAATCGTTGTCTTCGTTGCCATTATCGTTTGTATAGTCCTCTTTTTAAGATTTTTTTCTCTCTTTTTTACTATTTTTTTTTTTATTCTTTATTATGTCTCAGGTACATACACACACATAGGTATGATTATTCTTGTTAATTTTATAATAAATGTATATCACAAAGATACAACTTTACATACAGATATTTTTGATTAGCTAAAACTATACAAAATGTGATATTTAGACACATATATAGATTTGTTAAAGATTATATTTTAAAAACATGATTTTACAATTGATTTTAAAATAATAATTCATTTTTGTACACAACATAACTGTCATTTATAAATACAAAATGTACGACGATAGATACATAATATATGTATGTATATGATATGATTACCATGTATCTAATTTAAAATTACAAGTATTTTACCTTGAAGCAATTTTTGAGAAAACATTGTATTTTTTAGTTAATCGATTACATGCAATTTTGGAATTTCAATTGAAACATTGTACCTATTTCCGCTAAAGATTCGTATGAGGCTCATTATTAAGAGTATTTGAGTACGGTTGATATACAATTTTCATTGTGAAATAGTTCTTATGTGATTTCTAGAATTCATTCTTTTTATTTTTTTAAAATAAAAATTTATTAACTTAGCAATCTTAGCATACACGCAAACATGACAACAAAAATTAACTAAATAAACAAATAAATGAATATAATCACGATATATTTTTTGAGACCAAAACTTTCTCATTTTTCATTAAGTATTTTTTTTTTCTTTATAATATTTTTTTTTTTTTTTCATTTTCTTGTCATGGTATTCTCATAACTTTTCTTTGCACGTTTAAGCATTTTTTTTTTGTTTTTTTGCTTTTTTTTTACAATTCTTTTAATAAAATATTCTGTGAACGAAACATATGATGTGCATTTAAGATGCAATTTTTAAATCACATAAATAAACTTCATCGTATCTTCTTCAATGTAACAATCTTTTTTTATTATTATTATTTTTTTATTTAATTTTTTTAAGATTAAAAAATCACATTGAATGTGGTAGATAAAACGGCACACTTTTACTTCCTTCCTTATGATGTTCATGCTTGCAATGATAATGGTACCTACTTAATAGAGTTAAGACTAAATATATGTATGTATATGTATGATCGAATCACGGTGACTTCTTGTAAACTTTAAAAAAATAAAAGAAATAAAAAAATTTATAAAAAGGCAAAGAGACAAAATAAATTGTTAAAAACAAACATTTGAAAAGCCACCATATACATATACATATACCGCAAAAAAAAAAAAAATGATAATATTATGATTGTGCCATTATCAGACAACAACTGTTGTACCAGCACTTTCTACATCTTATGTTTATTACTTGATGCTTCTGCTGACCATCTTAATATTCTTTGATAGTTTGTATAATGGAGTTGTAAAAAAAAAAATTAAATTAAACAAAATGATAAATTGACTCATTCATAGATTTTTTTTCTTCTTTTGAATTTATTTAAATAAATTGTTTATTTATCATTTATGAATTACCACAGATAAAAGATAAATAAATTTCATTTAATTTTAAGAACAAATTTTTGCATAATATAAGAAATTTATATTTTGCAACAGTTGGATTCCATCCACCTACAAATGCAATGTACTCATTAATTAAGTAAATGAGAAAAAACCATAGGGGTTACTTACAAAAGATATTTTAACTTTGACTTTCTCATTTTGAATGTATAAAAAATTATTTATTTATTTGAATTTTTTGTATTTTTGTGGAAATTTACAGAAAAAGGAATATTTTTTTATTAAAGCTGCAAGACCATAAATCTAAATAATTTGAAGAAGAAAAACTATAAGACCTTACAAAAGGGATTTGGAATGTCATCTTTTTATTTAAAAAAAAAAATTTGTCATTTTTTTAAAATATTGTTAATAATTTTATACATTTGTTCACTGTATTTAATTTAAATTTTTGTTCATAGCAATGACATTTTTTTCCTTATTTACGTGTTACTTTTTTTTCTTAAATTATTTATTATTTAACCTGCTGTAATGAGTTCCGTTTTCGCGTATAAGTATCTCTTGTAAATCTACCTAATTCTTCATCATTATCATTATTATCATCATAATTATTGTAAACTTTGTATATGTACGTAATGAATTTTGTGACCTCTTTATTTATTAAGTTATACATACACAAAGTACATAATATACATGAAAAAAATTGCATATTTAAAACTTAAAAGTCAATGAAAAATTGTGTAATTCTTTTATATTTACCGCTTTTTTAATTACACAACATAATTCATGATTTCATTATTATTTTCCAAGAACCCAAAAAAAAAAAAATTTTGCTTTTATTTTTAAATTTTGCAAAAAATAAAAATAATAAACAAAAATTTTAACAAGATGTATGACATATAATTTGATTTTTGAAAAAAAAAAAAGATACTTTTCATTAAAAAAAAATGTAATTAATAAGTAAACGCATTGTATACAATTGAGGTCTTAATTCAAAATTCTTGCTTTCAATTACTTTCAATCTGATCGAACTCCTATACATAAAATACTTGTTGTTGGACTATATTTAAATATTTCAACTCTTATTCATACTTTAGATTCGTGAAATTTTCATTAAAATATTCGCACAAATGAAATAGAACGTCAGTGATATGTCAGCAACAGTTTATGTGTTGAAAAGAAAATATTACAAACAAAAAAAAAATCGAATTTTAATTTTTTTTTTTAAAAAATGACCCATTTTTTTCTTCTTCTTCACCTTTAATTAAATTCACAAAAGATGAAAAGAAGGATAAAATGAAGAAGTATTCCTTTTTAGGATTTTTGAGATCAAAGAAACAAAAATCAAAAAGCAAAAACAAAACAGAAATTTAAAAAAAAAATCAACACAGAAAATGAGAAAAAAAAACAACAAACAAACAAACAAATAATTCGCACTGATTAACCTCATTAAGTCGATAAAAATTCACAGATTTGAAGATTCATTCACCGTGTATTTGTGTCCATTTGATTATATACAGACATTGCGATTTATTTAACCTGTATTCATTGATTGTGCACTTAAGTTTAAAAAACCAAAGTCAACCAGTTTTTCTCTTTCCATTTATAAAAAAATTTATTTTATTTTGTTCGTTTTTTTTTTCCAAGACTTTCTGACGTTTTTCTTATAAGAAACTCTTGTTGGTCATATTATTGATGCTGGATATTGCTTCATGTTGTATCTATATATCTTTGGCTTGGTCTGTTGTCGCGATCACGGCAAAAAAATTTCAATTATAATGTTTGTCCTAAGAATTCAAAAGAGAAAGTCAGAATAAAAGTTTACTAATTGATGAGAACTTTCCATATGGTGAATGATGACGATGAAGAAGAAGAAGATGAAAAGACGACAAACGACAAATATAAATATCTAAATTACAATTACAAATGCATTGCGTTAAACGTGGTGCTGTAATAAGTTATAAATTAGTTATTTTGTGCAAGAAATGGTTGAATTAAATGTCTTCTTGCAAGATGCTGCTTTCTTTAACACATGATTTTTTTATGTAAATGTATTTTTATAAAGTTAATGATTAAATTAAACGGTCAAATTTTTCAAATTTACAATATATCCTTAGTATCCATAATTATTAGTCTTCGACTTATCTTGAATGAATGTACAATTATTTCAAATATTGAATGAATCCGATTATTGAAATTCAAAAATTTCGGAATAGAAAATAAATTAAATAATAAAATGTAAAAACGCAGGTGTATGTGTACATATTTTATGAAACTAAAGAATATTAAAGGCCCTGATAACGTTTGACTAATATTCATTAAACCAAAACCACAAAATTTCAAAGACAAAAATGCTCATATTAATATGAATTTTAAATTTGGTATTGACTGTTAACAGGTGGTGTGATTACGACGATGTACTTCTTTACTTTTTTATTTATTTTAATTTTTTGATACGATTGTGGGAAATAAGGTGTGGGCCACCTATCATAAACATCATATATTTTAACAAAAGAGAAATGAATGAAAAAGAATTGGTGGTAATTTTGTTGTTGTACATAAAACTGTTGTTTTTTATGGCCCGGAGTCATTGAAATTCCTCGGCTCATAAAGACGACAAAGCATACAATTTAAGTTCCTCCATCATTATCAAGCGACCAGTTAAATGATGATATATGTAGTATATTGACCATTACTTTTCTCAGAAAAAAAAAGATGCATTTTGTATATCCGTGTATTAATGCATATGATCACATATTATATTGGATGGAGATGTACGCATTTTACAAGTTATTATTAAACTGAATGATGGTGTGCTACAAGTCAGACATCAAATCAAAGACCATAGTCGACAGAAGACGGTCGTGTAATGCATTTTTTTGTTGTTTCTTTTACATTTTACCACATTTTACATAGTTAAACCCATTTATGTATGCAATATATAATTGTAAGTGTATACAGACACAATTCAATTCATTCTCGATAAACCCGATGCAAAAGTATCAAAATCAGGTCACATTAACCTGTCTCTAGGTAAATGGGTCAAGCGTGAACTACGTCACTTGCGAGTTTCTTCTTCTTCTTCTTCTTCTTCTTCTTCTTCTTCTTCTCCTTCATCACCTTTATATACATATGTATGTACATATGTACATTGTACATTCTTGAATATTTTCTCTTTATATCTGCAAACTCGAATGATGAACGAAGAAAGCAGTTAAACAGTATTAGCATCAGCAGCTCCACCGGGCTGAGGTGGTGTGGCCATTGGATGCTGTATTTGTCGCTATTGATCGTTGACGAGTCAGACCAATAGACTACAACAGAACAGACTGCTGTTGCTGCTGATAGTATGTATTTTTGTACATATGTACTAAGCTTCTGGCTAACATAAAATTTTATTTTACTTTTTCGTTATTGTCGCAAAAAATTGATAATGAAACTTTTGCTGATGATGATGATGATGATGCTGTTGAAGCAGCTGTAAACAACAATTCAACAATCTAGGTAGACACTTAACACTGCAGACATTATTATACCTATGCATGGTGCAATACATAAAGAGAGATCATGTTGAGCATTTTACCAACAATCGTCACCTCTTTCACTGCAATTTTCATCCATTTTAAATATGTATATTGGATCAAAAGGAGCATGCGAAACGCAAGAAAAGATGTAATATAAGCCAGCAGTAGCATCAGCCAATATATATGTATGTACATGTACATATAAGAAGAAAGGTGAAAAAATGCAATACAATTTCCACTAAACAACTCGGTTTTTAGTTTACTGGTTGGTTTAGTTAATATTTTCAGAATCGATAAACATATAAAGAATGTGTGTAAAATGCTCTTACAATCATTATGATCATTTTCCGGCTGTTATATATGTAATATACATACATTTAAATATAGATATATTAAAATTATTATAATAAATACACACTTGCGTGTGGTAATATAAGAAGATTTAAAGTCATAATGAGATTGGCCGATGATATGATACCCAACCGCTTTTATAGCATCAAGTTCACTTTAATATATTTGCTTTGATGATAGCCGCAATTGGTTTGGAGTTACTATTTATTTTTTATTTTTATTTTCATTTAGCACTTTTTGTTGTATTTTTCTTCACATGTTACCATCGACTGTCAAGAAAGTTGGAGGTCAAATGATATTTTTATGATGATTTTCCTTTTCCCTACTTTTTTTTTTTTTTTTTTTGTATTTGTATAAAAAATATTCCTTTTTTTTTTTCATTTTTTATTTTGTTCTCTTTTACTTGCAATTTTCCTTACATTTTAAATGCAATAATAATTTAAATGCCATTTTTGATTAAAAATTTCATTAATAAAAAAAAAATGAAATACAAGTCACATGGTGTGCTCAATTATGATTATGAATTTATCAAACTGCATGAATTCAAAATTTGTTTTCTTTTTTTTATTCATACTTTTTCATTATTGAGAGGGAAAAAAAATCGTGTGGTGCGTGTGTATTATTTTTTAATTACTTGGATAAATTATTATATGAATCCCAATTATAATAATTAATAAATTTATTGAATTCGTTTATTGAACATGAAAACTGTGAGATTGTACACGAAAAGTGAAAAAATAACTCAAAAAAAAAGAAAAAAAAAAAAGAAAAGAAAAGTGAAGAAAACATCTACTGAAAATTATTCAGATTTTTTAGAACAAAGAACGTAGAGAAATTTTTTAGTACAAATAATAAACTTACCTGAATCGAAAGTAAAAGTAAAACTAGAAACCACGGTTGTGTTCTGTACCTCATCATTTTCATGTTTTTAAATTGATGTTTATATAATGATTGCGGCCTGAAAATTATAAGAAAGTAAAATTATAAAGAATTATAACGGAAATATATAATTTCTTTTATAATTGAGTTATTAATTATTTTTTAATTGCAACTAGGTTTGACTTGAACTCTATAGGTCATGAAAACAAATATGCTGTGAGTTAATCTGATGGTTTTACAATTTGATTTTTTTTGCCACTTTTCAAGTTTTGTTTTGAAAAAATTGTTTTGAGGTATTTATTCGAAAGTATCGTATATTAATTTTAATGGATAATAAATATTTTCACTTGCTAGTGCTATTTGGTTGAAATTAAAAATTTTGGGAAGAAGCTGTTTAAAAATGGAAAAAATGGGTGTTTTGTAAAAATTCTTATAACAAAGGGCTATAGGATATCGTAGGATGAAGATTGCAATTTAAAGCCGAAACTATCAGAAGCTAATAATAAAATTCGAAAAATACTGAATATCCTTTCAGAATATACATTCTAAAAAAAAAATTCATTGTAAATTTCAGACGACTATAAAAATTTTTAGTTTAGTTTTGTAATATTTTCAAATTTGTAGGTTTTGTTTAGGTTCCAATCATTTTGGTATGAAAAATAAAAAACAGTATCATTATAATTTCGACGAAAAATAATTTTAATTAAAGAAACTAAATATTTATATGTCATCTTCATTTATAATTAAATTATTCGCATTTAGACGAAAATGTTCAGGTAAATTAAATGCAATATAATTTTATTATCATTAATGGAGGTGCTTTTATTTAAACGATTTTACAATACATAACTAGAAAAAGAATTTCCTAAGACATTATTTAGTTTTGCGTATTTAACTAAAAATCAAAGAAAAAATTTTAATTAACTTGAACTCACTCCCATATTATCGTTCTTGCTATATGTACGTTAAATTTTATTTAATTAGATACTATCACAAAACCGTGTATCTTTTCATCGTCATCATCATTATAGATAAAATTAAATTACTCGAAAGCAATTCATATTATAGAGAGGTGAATTATATTTATTTATTTTCTTAATGAAAAACTAGATTTTTAATTATCAATATAATCGAAATTTATTACTTTCAAGACACACTATGTTAAATTCAAATTATTATATGTAAATACATACATATGTGGATATTTTGTGTTTACTATATTATACCATCTTTTGCATTGAAATATGAAATAAATTTATTAAAATTGTAAGATCGTTAGGTTTGGTTTTTTTTTCTTTCAAATATATAAACGTGCAATGAATTCAATAATTTTCTTAAAATACATTTAATAACTAATTGCCTATCAAAGAAAGTATGTATGTATATCCAAATGTAATAATTTTTCTGTTTATGTTTGTACATTTTTTTTTTGTTGCTTTTTTTTTGTGTTATTCTTTTTTATTGTAAAACAAATAAAATTTTCTATATTTTATTTTATAATTGAAATCATAAAGATAATAAAATCAATTCATGGCATAGTCTTTTATGCTTTTTTTTATTTATTTTTTTTTATTACACGAACTTTTTTATTAGCACATAATCAGTTTTTTTTTTTTGCTTTTTTATATCAATTTAAGTTTGATAAAAAAAATGGGCAAATAGTCAGTAGTATAACAGGTGTGTTTTATGTTTAAATTTAAACAGAAATTTATTCTCATTCATTAAAAAAAAAAAAAAATTTTAAATACAATTTTATTGTTTATATATTTTATCAACATTTCTGAGAAGAAAAAAAATTATTGCAAAAGAATTTTTTTTTTTTTACAAAAAAAAGTGTTGTATAAATAGAAATAGATAGCAAGTGTAAATGACCTAATTTTTATATCAAATTACCTAGAATTAAAAATAGCGAAAATACAATGAATTAATATGCAAATATCAGGACAAAAAATGTGTAAATTTTTTTTTGTGTTTCAAATTATTTCGCAAGATAAATTGTATGTTTTGTTGTTTTATTTTGTTTTATTACGTTTGCATCATTTAAAAAATATTTCTACAATAAACATAAAATATTTTTGCACTTTTTGTTGCAATATCTGGAGAAAAGCAAAATATTTTAAAAAATGTGAAGAAAAAAAAGACAAGTGGAAACAAGATTTTTTTTTCTTTTTTCTTCATAACTTCCATTTAACTATACCTGACCTATATAAAATTATCTTCTTTGGAAAAAGTGAGAACAAAAGATTTTTATCTAATGATGTTATACACATTCATACCGCTACATTATAAACAATAATTCTATGGATTGTTAAAATAAAAAAGAAAAAAATAATAATAATATCATAAATGTAAACTATCGCAATATCTAATAAAATAAAATGTCTTATATGTCGTCTTATTACAAGGGAAAAATAAAAAATTTATCACGACATTATGAAGGTATATGTATTGTGTAATGAAAATTGTTTGAAAAGTTGTTTCCTACTTCTTTTTTTTTTTGTTTCAAAAAAAAAATTTTTTTCATAACCATAATAACTCATGATAATAGAAATTATAAAAAGAAATTCATGAATTCTTGCACAAAAAAAAATTTTTTCGCGTGCAAATTATATGTGATAATATATTTCTTTTGTTTTTATATTTTAGTTAATACACTTTATGTATACGACTCTAAAGCAATAAATATTATGGGTGGTGTACCACCTAATAAATACATATCATATAAGATTTATTCATGGGAAATATTATACAAGATTTGACCTAGTGAACGATATATTTGAAAATATTTACGTATGTACTGTATAAAGTAAAAAAAAATAAAAAAATTTGCATAATATGCAATGAATTTGAATAAAGTAGAATTTTAGTACATATGTAAAAATTATTAATACTGAGGAGTCTAATAAATACTTTATTTTTCTAAAAAGAGTATAACAATGTTGATTCTTAAAACAACTATCTAAACATTAAACAAAAAAAAAACATCAAATTGAAACTAGAGTTAAGTTTCGTGCTTAAATCTTTTGTTTTTATCTGTTTGTACAAATTTGAAAAATAATAAAAAATGTTTAATAAAATTGCATGAAATATTACCTAAAAATATTTTAAATTTTTAGCAAACAAACAAAAAAAATTATATACTAGGTATATCCAGTTTTTTTTTCGATATTCCAAAACTAAATCCAATAACACTAGATTTTAATATCCTTTTCTTATATTGTAAATATTTATGTATATGACACTTTATATGAAATGTAGGTCATTTATAAAGAAAAAACAACAACAATAATTATTTAGCACACATTATTATAAAATTTATCATAGCTTCCAAGTTAAATTAAGATTCATATATTATATTTAAATAATTTTTTTTTTTTTTAAATTTTAAATTACACTTTAATTACAATTGTAATTAATTTTTTTTTTTTTTTCGCTAAAAAAACACTTTCAATATTTTTTTCTTGAATGCACAACAGTTGAAAAATACAAATAATTTTTTTTATAATTAAGATTATTCTCTTTTTACTTTTCAAAGAATTTTATAAAAAATATGAAGAAAAAACACCATTCATGAATGAAAATTTGAAAAGAAATAAATTTAAAAGAAAAAAAAGTTAAAAAGTAAAAACTTCAAATGTTTTTTTATGTTTCGTTTTTATTTATTTATTTATTTTTTTTTTTGGTTTTTTTATGTGATCACCGCGTCTTATCCGTACCGTGGCTAATACAAGAATGGTAAATACACCTGTTTTCTTTCAGCGTTATACTTCATCTTTACGCGGAAAAATTGTCGATTACACTCTTTTTATTTTATGTTTTACTTACTTTACTTATTTCATATGTACTTACTTCAAATATGTATTTAAAAATATTTTGTTTTACTTTATTTTAAGATTTGCTTTTTATTTTTATTTTTATATTTTTAAAGCGCATGTACTTTAATGATGCTTACTTAAACGATTCTTCTTACTTCATTTATCGTTTGCCGTATATCTTTTATGCTTATAAATGATACGATGAATGTGATGATGATGATTTAACTTCTTTCTGATGTTACCTATAACCACCTATAACACAACAACAAACACAGTCAATATATGTATGTTCAATAGTCATTTATTGGTCGTACTTTAACTTTCCGGATGGAGGTCTTTATCGCGGTATAGTAGCTATAATAATGTCATTGCAACAATATTCTTGTTTCGTTAATGTTGTTTGTTATTTTTTTTTTTTTTTTTTTTTTTTTTTTTTTTTTTTTTTTTTTTGTCATTTTGTTTGCTGACATTTTAGGATCCTGAATATTAGCAAAAATATCTTTTCTATGTTATGCTCATGGAATCTTCATTATAACGAATGTAATATACATACATATTTGTGCTTTGGTATGAAATATAATTTTTCCAAATTACATTAATCAACTTATTTTCTTTATTTTCTATTTTTTAATAAGAAGGTAATTGGACAATAGTTTTCCATTTCAGAAAATATTATGACAAATTTCACGTGCTAATG
Source organism: Bombylius discolor (assembly GCA_939192795.1). Classification (NCBI taxonomy): domain Eukaryota; kingdom Metazoa; phylum Arthropoda; class Insecta; order Diptera; family Bombyliidae; genus Bombylius; species Bombylius discolor. The sequence goes on along the minus strand of OW584240.1, from coordinate 47,921,975 downwards.
AATCTTCTATGTACTTATTTTTTTTCACTTTTTAATTCGAAAAAAATAATTGAGTTCATAAATCTTTGACCTAATAGAAATTGAATTTTGAAATTCCAAAAAAAATAAAACATACAAGTACAAACATACAAAACAACAAAATTCACAGCTAACCATAAGTCCATTCAAAAACTTTTTATTTTAAAATTAAATATAGTATCTTAAGAAAAATGTACTCAAAATATGTATGTATTTTTTTTTTTTTTTTCATATACACAGAACTCTTTCATACTTATTTCATCTGTTAAAAGTGTTATAAGTAATAAAAGATCATACAGAGTTAAGAGTCTATACAGTTTTCATGGGTCCAGGTGAGATGATTACTATACTATATATTCATCGTTTATAGTCTTCGTTGTTAAATCGTTATTTGCAAAGATCAACGATATTTCACTTGTTATAAAGCTTTCCATTTATTTCTTGTTTGGGTTTCGTCAATATTAACGATCCATTGATTTAAACATACCACATACCACATATCACATACTGATACTATATAACCAACCAACATCATTTCTGGTATAAAGCATAAAATTCTTGTTGCGTAAGGGAAAGGCCTTTCATTTATATCAAAAGTGTATACATATGTATATATATAAACATATATGTATAAATTTTTGTATATTTTTCATCGTTATTCGTTATTTTATGCCATTTTATCCGTCTGATTTAGGTCATTCAATAATTGTTGTTGTCATTCATCGATAAAAATACCAGTAACAACATACAAGAAATAAATATGTCAGCTTTTTAGTAGAAGTTCAAGGTTAAATTGATAAATTATTCTATTTTTTTTTTTCACTCATTTCATTTTATTTTATTATAATGATCATCATTATCATCATCATCATCATCTCATATCTACATAAGTAGAAAATATTCATTTATTCTAATGAAATGTTTAAAAAGATAAACAAGGCGTTTAATGTGTTGTAGAAATTCACTAATTTCACTTTTTATTCTTGAAAAGAAAAAAAAAGTAATAAAGTTTCACTGATGTATACATTTTTTTTTAAAATTTATATACATAAATCGATATATCAAATCAATTGTTTCTTATATTTTTAGCACTATGCATGAATACTCTTGAGAGAAAGATCAAAAGTTCATGTTGAATATATTTAACGAAGAATTCTATTATGGTTAAATTGTAAATGTTAACGATGAAAAAACAATTTGTAAGAAAACCTTAGTAAGAAAATTTTCTCTTCATATGGTAAATTAAATTTAATGTATGTTATCTATTTATGTACATATATGTAAAAAAATCACCTTTTTACTCAACATATCATATTTCATTTATTTCACATGTTATATATGCAATTATATCGTTTATAAATATAAAGATAAAATCGCATAATTTAAACGTAGTTATGGAGTTCTACCATCAGATTACGATATACTTTCCATTATTGTTTTCGGCGGTATTATAATCTTTCTTTAAAAAAAAATAAAATAAAACTTTTTTACCAACTATAATATTTTATAATTGTGCAGTATCTTAAACTGGGTGGAGAATTGTATTCACTTTATACAAAAGAAAAACAAGAATAAGGTGTTCAATGATCTACCGTGCACAAGTTTATTATATTGATGCCCACCTACTTAATAGCAGTCTACATCTACTAAATACATCATTTTACAATTTATCTCAAATGAATCTCTATTGAATTCAGCATAATAGATGTGAATCTTTCTATAAATTGTGATCTTAATCGAAAAATGATTTGATCTATAAATATATACAATGGTTGATGTGTATATGATTTAAAATCCTTTTTTTTATAATACTACAAATACAATATTATATTGAATGAATTGCATTAAACCAACTAACGAATTATTATTTTGAGTGTATAGTATATGAAGTTTATTAGATATGCAATAGATACTTTGTAGAAGAATATCGTCATTATAAATAAATTTTGCATTTTATTCAATGCTAAAATATTTCCATTTCAATTTAAATTATATTTTGATATGCCATTACCAATTGTATGTAGATCAGTGTTATGCATCATTATAATACATCATTGATTTCCATGTGCGTAATCAAGATTTATATTATAGAGATCTAGAGTTAAATAATGAAATATAGCTTAAGTATATTATTTTTTAAATACATAGTATTTACAAATGCATTTTATATAATCTATCTAGTTTTATTTTTATTTTTGGTGCCCTGATAATTTAAGATATATTTAAAAGGATATTAACAGTTGAAATCGTAATATCATCAGTAAATCAAAAAAAAATTAGTGTTTTCTATTCTTTTTTTCTCTAGTGACTATTTTTTATGTGAACAATGTCGTAGTTTTAAATGTAAACATATCTTTCATTCCAATTGCATTATTATAGAGACTTGAACTAATTTTAATTAAATCACTACATGCTATTACTGCATAAGAAGTACATATGTAGGTATATTATGTTTGTATTATGTGTATTATGCGACTTCTTGTAATTAAGTCTAACTAAACTAAAACATCAGTTGTATTTTTCATGTTACATACAACTTTGTATTTTATTTTATTTAATAAAATTTACGTTTCCAGCAGAAACAGATTGTCCAAAGAAGATAAAATATTGTATACTATATCCAAAAAAAAAAATGAAAAAAAAAACAAAAAAAAAAAAAATAGATAAAAAATAAAAAATAACACAAAATTTTTATATATACGTACATACTTGTATAAATTTTTATCTTTGGTCATATCATGTATAGCAAAAATAAATGATATGTTACGATAGTTGCGTAGTCGTATCTCGTTATGTTGCATATTTTATGTTGTTATTTTATCATGTGTGTAATGAACATATACAACATATTGTAAAAACGGATTTCTTACACATATTGTTTAATATCAGATTATGTTACACATTACATTTTTTTCATATATGTAATTTCTTTCTATGAGTTAAAAAAACACATAATATAACAACTTGTACGTACAACACATTTTTTCTTCAAATAAATTTAAAAAATAAAAAACCCATTCATGTAGGCATTAGACAAAATTTATAATAAACTGGAATTTTAAAAACAATGTTAATAATTTTAAATTAAATATCAATTGAATATATGTATATTGATTTCATTTTAAAATTTAGATTTTTTGATTATTTATGTTGTGTTAATATAAAATATATAATAAAATATAAAATAATTGTTTTCCAGAATAATTACTAAGTAGATGGAATAAACTAATAAACGTTTCGAACTAATCATCAGCTCTCCAATTCCATTGGTTTAAATAACGATTCCAGGATCTACTCATCCTGAACTACAAATCTAAGTACATATTCCACTCATAGAAATTTTTTTTTTTTTCCAGATTTCGTCTCCCATTATTGTCTACCAATTTTTCCCAACTCATCATAAAACTAATAAAATAATTTTATGAAAAATCTTGCATGAAAACAATATATCCCTGTTGATTTTCATTCACATTCTTGCTTGCATTTTCGTCGAATATCTGTTATAAAAGATAATATTGTCAATAGCAGAAGTATATACATATGTACATCTACATACATCTGGTATATGAATATACTAACTAAAGAGAAATGTATATTTATAATGTAAGTTCTTGTATTTTCATATGTATGTGAAATGATAAAATTGCATACTAACGCGTTTAGACCTCTTAACCTATATTTATCATACTGTTTGTGTAAATATGTATACATATATTTTCATATATGTATGTATATCTTTGAAGCATATTATATATTAAACTGACAAGATGCGAATGCATATATACTGCAATTAACATAATATAAACTTTACTTTCTTAATATACTTCTTTTTCTGTGACTTTGGTCAAAGAACGTAAAATAACACATTCATCCATGTTTGCACATATCATACATGCATACTTGTACGTATACGTATTAAAAAGAAGAAGAATTTAGTAAAAAAAAAGACTCATCATTAAATTGTGGAACATCACCACTTGTAAAAAAATTCAAGTATTTAAGAAAACAGCATTAATGAATAAAAATAATAAGAAGAAGAAAAAGTAAAGAAGTCCAATTATATTAAGATGAAAAAAAGTAAATACCAATGTAATAAGTTGTGTAAGTTGTCCACAGTTTGTCTAGTCTGATTTCCATTTTGTTTAAGTATAAGTTCAAATTGATCAAAGGTGATAATGAAAAAAATTGAACTGCATCTTATAGATTGAGATCATCTTCAATCCATTGAAGAAAAAAAAAATAATTAGTAATTGATAAGATTTTCAAGATTTTTGTTTGAATCAATTTTCTACAATTCTTCTTAGAACGAGAACAAAAAGGATGAAAGAATGAAAGAATTAAATAAAAAGCTTAATAATGTTTGTATGAAATTTTTGTAAAAACAAAATCCCTTCGAAACATCCAGTGAATTTTTATTACTAATTATTGAAAAAAAAAACCGTGTTTAATAAGAGGCCACAAATTCACTTTTCCTTTAATATTATTCATCCATTCAAAAAGTTAATGTACTTAATTCATCATTATTTCACTTTTTTAATAATTTTTGTTTTCCTTTTTACTTGTTGTACGTATTTTAAACGAAAATTTAAAAAGTGTAAAAATTTGATAATTTCTCTTTTTTCTTGTGAAGTAAAAAATAAACAACAACAACAACAACAAAAAAACATTAATTAAATGTATAAACTAAATTACTTATATTCATTATATATCTTAAAATTTGCGAAAAAAATAAATATTAATCTTTAAATTATCAATTTCTTTTCCTCACGAGAAGAAAAAAATTAATAAGTTTCACTTAATTATCTTTAATATGTTTATATTATTTTTTATTCTTTTACACCTTGTTTTTGTTTTTCTTATGAATTTTTCTTCTTCCTGGGTAAAACAATAATTATGTATTAAAATTGCCGCACCTAATTAATTTTTACACATTGCAAGTTTTTTTTTTTTTTTTTTAATATTTTCATTCAATGTTTATATTTTCTTAAAATTATAATAAGCCATTAATTGTTATTATTGCAACGAATCAACAGTAATCAAAATTAATTAAATTAATTGAATAGGTGAACCGCAAAAATATGCGTTATAATTTTTTCTTCCTGTATATGTTTTCTTTTTATCTACTTTTTTCTTAAAAATTTTAATTAATCAATGAAAAAAAAAACACACAACTTTCAATTTTATTAAATGTTGTATTTATTGTAAACTAAAATTTATAATGAATTATGAACTTTTCAATAAACTTTTTAATCTCAACTATGAATCATAAGATTTTCGATTTTATTTATATTTTTTTTTTTTCATCTGATGAGAGATCTTACCGAAATATTTAAGTAAAGGAAAGAAGAAAAAAATAGTAATTTATAAGTTTATTATGATGATGATTAGGTGATTGAAAGTTAGGGAATACATATGTAGGTACATATGAGTATATAAGATAAAATTCATTGTGATTGAGTTAAAGTGATGTATCATTAACGAAGTAATTTTTTATATGATCACAGCATGGTCAACCATAAAAGGTGTAAAGTAATTACTAGGTAGTTATATAGTAAACAGAAATCCATTCATATATTTGATGTATTATAAACCCAAAAAATATATATGATTTTATGTCACATAGGGTATACCAAACGAACAGGCAGCTTAACTCTTAACAACTTCTTGTAATCGAAAAAATTTTTTTGATGCATACCTTATGTGTGCCTCGTTGCTGTTGGTCAGGTGTGAAAAGAAAATCCAAAAAAAATTTTTTTTTTTGTTTATCACTGACGATCCCATATGTAGAAAATTCATGAAATTTGATGATTATCTCTCAATTATGATGGAATTGTGAAAATGAATTTTAAAAAATTACTTGTTATATCTTTTCCCGAAAATTTTTATTGATTCCTATTAAGAAGAAAAGGAAAAAAACGTTGGAAAAAATGTCAAATATAGACGGTAAAATGTTTAGATTATTTCGAATGATTATGATAATAACGATAATTTGAAAATTGATGATGAATATAACTGTCTATAAAATACAATATAATTTCAATTATCTTGTTAAGATGAAATACATATGTATGTATATGTATATGTATATATTATTTGTCAATAAATAATATACATTCTGTGATTAGATGTAATCATAACGCACAAATGCTTGTAAATGCATCAATTTTGTTTTATATTTTTTTATTTTGTATTTGTGTGGTAAATATAATTATAATACGTACATATTTTTCGGTATTTGTATGTCATATCATCAATTTAAAATACGATTTATGTGATATTGATATGATGAGCTGATGATGATGATGATGCTGTTGTTGTTGATGATTAAAGGAGAAAAAAAAACGCATATCGAAAGCAAAAGAAATGTTACATGGTTGTTGTTTTTTTTTTTTAAGTATCTAGTACATTAAACTATTAAACAAGGTTGAAATAGAAATTGAAGAAATTAAAATATTTGTTTATTAATTTTTTGTAAGCAATGAGAATCACTACTTTAATTGAATAAATATATATATAAGTAGATAAATATATGTATATGTATAGATAAAATATTTACAATATTTTTTTAAGAACAACAAACATGCAATGAATGTCAAGAGAAATTGTTTTTGACGGATTCATGTTAAAAATTTTATTGGAATGTTTGTTATAATATGCATTTTTCAAATTGTATTAATGATGAGGAATTATCATCATCATCTTCATCATCATCATAATCATTATTATCCTCATCTTCAGCATCAAGATATTCAAGATACTTTATCTACGTTAAATATACATCAATAATGATAATAAAAATCTATCAATATTCTACCGATTAGATGCTTTTGTACAAAAAAAAAAAAAAAAAAAAGATTCATGTCACTTTAAAAATGCTTAAGTAAAATAATTTATAAACTTCCTGTATAAGAAATTAATATTTTTTTCTTCTGTGATATTATACTTGGACACAAATAGTTTGTCATACAACATTTAAAATCAATACGCTTAGATTTCCATTTTGTGTTGGTGTATCGTTTTATAAAATATGAAAAAATGAAATGGAAAAGACCTAAAAAAATTATAAAATATTTCTTAAAGTTTAAAAGATACAAAATTAATTTTTCGATGATAGAATATACTCTCTATCTTATATTGGCGAAAACTTTTGAATGAAAAATATTTTTGTTGTTTTCATTTTCACATTTTTGTTTTTTTTTCCTTCTTAATTTCTACTTTTTTTTTCTTTTTTGCATTTTTTAACTGGTGTTTTTTTTTGTTTTTTTGCAAAAATTAATCAGAGAAAGTACTTGATTGATGGATATGTCATTAGTTATACATCGAAATATATAAATATGAATATGAATATGTACAACAGGTATGTGATAAATAAGTGTTATGTTAACATATAGCATAACGGCAACAAGAAAGAAAAATTTTTCGGCATAAAAACAAAAAAACAAAACAAAAAAAAAATTGTTTTTTGAATTATGTTGGGGGCGTGGTAATTATGGAAATAATTGCAGAAAATAAGGGATTTATAAAATAATAGATTCATTGTAGTAAAACAAAAAATGTATTTGATTTTGAATTTTATCTGTGTTGTACGTCTATCAATCAAATTCGATTTCAAAAGCTGTTTGCAATTCGTTGAAGATTTTAGTAAAAAAAAATTTTTTAGCTTGAGGTTAATTTTGTCGTTAACCTACATATTTTTTCAAATATCAAAACGATAAATTCACTTGTTATTTATCTCTCTCAATCTCCAATTTTTTTTTCAATTTCTCGTTTAGTATATTCAACTGAATTTTAAGCTTATTAACTATACATACATCATCTCAATGATACCCTTTCTTATTGTATTAATCCATACAAAATTAAATAATTTCTAATTAAAACACATCATAGAATTATCATATAGAACTTATTTTTATTTCTTAACATTTAATAAACATCGATTATACAATTATAAAACTCTTCGTAGATTGTTTATTTATTCGTTCTTTATTTATATTCTGTATCTTAAGTACTTAAATTCCAGCAAACAAGTATCTTTCATGTTTCAGAATATATATAGTTATAAATTTTTATTTTCATATTAGTTATGTACTATATGTATGTATAGTATAGGTATAGTCCCTTTTTTCTTTTTCTTTTCTTCGGTCGTTATTAATAGATACATGAGCAAGTCTGAGATACATATAAACATCAGAACTTATAGAACTTCAAAATATTCTTTATATGACTTTTTCATGTGAGTGCAAGTAAAGTTGAACTTTAGAGAATCTAAAGTACTATTTCATTTGTATACTTACACTTCTAATAAATAGTATCTACTATAAATTGTACAATATAATATAATATTTTATATTAAAAATAAAAGAGAAAAGTCACGACAATTTACAACAAACACAAATTAAAATTAGATGTTTTATTTACATATAGAAATAATATATTGTGATGAAAACATTTCTAAGGAATTTCAGTCATAAACCACACATTTAAAATAATAATAATTAAAAAAAAAAAATAAGAGCTGAAAAAAAAAATGATTACAGAAACGGAAACTATTTTTGATAAAAATTTATTACAAAAACAACAACAACAACGCAAACAAGATTTTATAAAATTTTATGATGAAAGATATAAAAAATATCTTAAAATTTTGCATAAAATAATTTTTTGTGTAGTCTGTGCGAGTGAAATTATAATAAACGTATGAATAAAATTTGCAAAGAAATTTTATTGAAAAAAAAATATTCAAATAATATTTTGTTAGTGAAAAAAAAGTTTAAGGAATTTAAATAAAGAAGAAGAAAAAAATAACAACAGTAAAACATAAAATGGGATTGAAAAAAAACGATATTTTTATTTTACTGATTATGATAATTATGACACTTAAAATGGCCTCAACTTGGATGTATGGATATTCTTCATTAAGGAGAACTGATTTAAAACAAAATTGTCCTCAGGTATATTATTTTATTGTTGTAGAAAAATAAATTCCATTATTATTTATTTTAAATGTGACAAATTATAGGTGAAAACAAAAATGCGATCATTAACTTCTTGAAAATCTAGTTAAACACAATAATTTTGAGAAGCATTAAAAATAAGAATTTTGATTAAAATAAAATCAATTACATATTCGGTAAAAGTTTTGTCCTCGATTTTGAGATTTTAAAAAATTTACTTCACAAAAACAACAAAAAACATGTGTTGTAATTGAATTATGTATTTTCATTTAATTAATTTTAATTTATTCACACAAATTAAATTCTTCAATTTTTTTCTTGTATGCCAAATAATAGACGACACAATTGAGAAGAGACAGAAATGAAAATATTCAAGTTGAAAAAAAAAACGATGAAGAAGAAAAATGTTTTGTTGTTTTTTTTTTTGCAAAATGACAAAACTCTCTTCACTTTGGTATGAAATTTCATTTTGTTCCAGTAAAAAAATTGTAAAATCCACCAGAAAGTTAAAATATCACTGTGGATAATGGATGATCATCAAACTATCATCATTATCGTCACCTGTTAGTATGATATGTAATGGAAATATTTAAAAAAAAAAACAACAACAAAATAATGTCAAACTCGAACCGTATTAATTGCCATTTACCACTCAATTTAAAAAAAAAAAATTAAAAAAATAAAGTGGAAAAAAAGCATAAAATACTTTTTTTTTTCCATACAATAATAAAAATTTGATCCGTGCAATACCATTATAAAGAGCTCTTTAAGAATTTATAAGTGGTAGATACATTTTACAAGAAAAAAAAAAAAGAAGTGTATCTTTTTAATTTAAAGATCAATAAATGGTTTATAATATCGCACATGTCAGTATTTAATGTGTGATTATAAGTAAAGTAGGTAAAGGTGATGATTGTTGATGATGATGATATTTGATGGACATTATTGGGTATACACAATATATATACAATTTTTATTTTTTTATTTTTATTTTAATATTATTATTTTTCTTTTATCTCCTAATATTATCCAGACATCGATATCGTTGTTATATTGTGATTAAAATACAAAGTAGTATGCTAGTTGAATTTTTATATTCATTCAAATCTTTTCTATTTTCTTCTTTTTTCCTATTCTTCTTTTAAAAAATTGTGATTTTAAATATATTTTTTTTTTAAAAGATAAATAGGTACATAAAAGCTATTAGAGTAAATTGTTGCCAACTCCCAAATACAGGTGTGTCATAGACATCTGAATAATAGTCTCGTGTAACACATAAAATAATGGTTGATAAAATAAATATACGTTATTTAGTGAAAAAAAAAAAAAAGTAAAACGAATAAAAAAGTTAGTTCATTTGCAATTTTTGCACTTTCAAAAAAAATGCGTACATATACATACCTATATGAACGCATTTTATGTTGAGTATATTGAATTTATTTTCTATTCAAATGAATTGTAAAGAAAAAGAAAACCAAAAAGAAATAAAAATGCGTTTTTCTGGTCACATTATAAGAACATAAATGCCAATCAGTACAAATATTTCAATTTTTAATTTTGTATTTTACAGAAAAAAAAAAAAAGTGGTCTTTTATTTTCTTTATTTTTAACAAAATGCAAATATATGCATAAAATGAAACTTTTCTTTATTTATTTTCTATGACTTTTGTGCCAGTATCATCATCATCATTATTATTGTCATTTTTTTAAAATTCAAAAAACGTGCAAATACCACAAATGGGTTCATAATAGTGTCATCGACATAGTGTAACAAAATTTAAAAAAAATAATAAAAAATAAAAATATGTTGACTATTGCGGATAGATGGACGATATGTAGATTGAATAATGGATACTACTTGAAAATCCTTACGTGTTCTTGCACATTGTCATACTAATCTGAATTACTACAAATATTTTGCTGTTCTTTTTTTGTTTTATTTTTTGTTACTAAGGAAAAATAAAACCAAAATACTTTTTATACTTTTCTCTTTTATAATAACTTTCTTATTCATTATTCATTTATTTTTATTTATTTATTTTTTTTTTTTCAAATAATTGTACAAAAATTTATATTTACATTTCAGGTGAAGGCCATACGAAATTTTGATTTAAATTCAATGTTAGGTTTTTGGTATGTGGTCCAATATTATGCATCTTCAGAAGAATTACCTGAATATGCATGCATGAGGAGTATTTTTACTATCTCAGAAGAAGATCATCACGTAAGTTTAAGTATAATATAAAACATAAAATAATAAAAATAAAAAAAAATAAAAAATTAAATATTTCTCATACAAACATAGAATACAAAAATAAATATAAATAATTGAAATTATTTTAAGTAAACAGTAAGTTTATTTGTGTTTTGATTTTTTAAAATTTCACTTGAAAAATTTTCTAAAATGTGAAAAAGTGATATAAATTATTTACATTTTTTGTTTTTGTTATGGAAATTTTGAAAGAAGGAAAAAGTGAGAAGAAAATTTGAGTAACTTTCTAGAACGTCATTTTTTAAATTTATTTTATTTTAAAATTAAAATTCCGTTGATAAAATCAGTCAAAAAAATTTATCAAATTTGCTCAGATACTTAGAAAAATTAAGTGAATAAGATGGCTAATTTCAATTCTAACAAATGTTTTGCTATTCGACAACATTAAAAAGAAGGAAGGTTCAGACTCCAGAGATAGGTTAAGATCTCGAGGATACTATAACAATTCAGATGAAACTAGCCGGTTTAAAGTTTTTGAAAACTGAAAACAAAGTGTTTTTAAAAACTATTAAAAAAAGCAGAAATATTTTCCAGTCATTGCTTTCTTAAAAATCTTCAAACACTTTTGAAAATTCCCTTATCAATTTTTATTTTTTTTTATTTTAAAAGAATTTTCAAGTATCTGCAACCTGTCTGACTGATTTAAAATAAATACTTATTCGAGAACAATTTGAATGATTCCGCCTCTTTTTAATTTAAAATTTTTTAAATTTCCATAATATATGTACTTAAATATGTACATATGTGTGTAATATACATATACATATGTATGTATGATAAAAAGTTGCATTTTAAAAAAAAATTTTTTTATTACTTTTATTTTATTTACTTTTTTATTTTTATAAACTGGATTTATGAAAATCATTTATTCGAATAAAATTTTCATTACTAGTTAATTTTAATCCAATTTTTATATTTTATTTAAACTTTAATTTAATACCTTTATTATTATTGTATATGCTGCACAATAAATGATCATTATATATTGAAACCGTTGATTCATGTCTTCATAATAAAATTTCAACAACATTTTATTTTTTAAAGGTAAAAAAAAAATAAATAAATAAATAAATAATAAAATAAAATAAAATAAAAATATCTCAACAATTTCGTGATATTTGAATTAAAAATTGAAAAAAAAAACGAACAAAAGATAAATAATATAGATTTATATAAATCAAAGACAAGATCAACTTTCGTAAAGGCCCACTTCCCAATTTACCAAAAGAAAAAAAAAAGATATGTATGTATGTATGTACTACATATACATACATATATATATGTATATATTTTTAACTACGTTCTTTATACCGATTGATGTTGTTGGTAGTTTGTTTTTTTTTCCTGAAATTTTGGTCAAATCACCATTTCATTTCTCTTCAAAAATAAAATAAAAATTCGATCTGTTTATGTTATAGGTGCACTTTAAAGTTTAAGAGAAAAAAAAACATTTTCTTTTTTTTTTCTTCAAAACTTCCGCAATAGGTATATTAGTTAGGAGACGTACCTGTAGTAACATACATAATATTATTCATCGAATTTGACCATGATCATCGTCATTATCATCATTCAATATGAAAAGAGCATAATAATTGCCCAGATTCTTTATTTAAAGTAAAAAAAAAAAAGAAATTAAAAAAACAAAAAACAAATTTTTGCCAGTCAGTCAATGAGTTAGTCGGTTAGTAAAACTGGGGACAGGTATGATGATGATTAAAATGTGAAATACATATAAACAACGGACAGAAAAATCATCAATGATAATAACGACGATGATGATGAAAAATTGAAGTTTGACGAAGGAAATCAAATAATTTAGATCACGTTCATTGAGATTCATCATATAGAGAGTAATTCCGATTCAAAGATACAACTTTTCTAAATAATTATTACGATGTGGTCAATGAGCCCAAACCCAAAATTTTGTTTTATTTTTAAATTTTATCATTTTCTTTGTGAGTGTGTCATACATTTTGAATACTTGTTATATAGGTATACGTGCAGATACTTTTTTTGACAGGTATTTTTTTTTACGTGCATTTCATTTCACTTCATTTTACGTACTTTTTTAAATCTTATTTTTGAAAACTATATGAGTTCGTGTTATTATTGAAGTGTTATAAATATGCGGTTAGTTTTTTTTTTTTTTTTTTTTTTGATGCTGTAAGAAAAACCTATGTGTATCTTTAGAACCTTCGCGTGCATGGATGACATTAATTTAGGTCATTAAAACACACACAGATCATCATCAAAAGGGTATTAAACGGCTTGTGCAGAGACATATCACCTATACAATATCTGAGGGACCGGGGGGTGGTCATTACAACCACAAAATGTTTCGCACATTTATAAAATGTAATGCCTGGTGGGTCAAAAAAGAAAATATGAAGAAAAAATACAAGAAATTAATATGTTGTACAACAAGAGATCAACCATAAAAGTATCCATAATAAAAAAATAATTTAAAGAAATTTTTTTTAAAGAAAGATAAAAGAAAGAAAAATTTTGTAAATCCATCGTCGTCATCATAAATCATGCGATACTCAATCATAATGTGAGAAAGTCAATCTCCCACGCATTTATTTTTACCTTTATGAATTCTTATGATATATTTGGTTTTCTTCAAATTTTATTATTATTCTTTTTCTTTTTCTTTTGTTAATTGATTGTTTTTTTTTTAGTTTTGAAAAATTTTACTTTCATATAATTGCTGTTGATGCTGATTTTGATCTTTTCATGCTATAGAATAATTCGACATCGCGGTTATTTCCGCGATTGTTTTTTTTTCTTCTTAATAATTCAAATCACTTTCAATAAAGATTGTTTCCGTTATTTTAAATTAAAATTGAAAGTCTTGTTTTTAAAAAAAAATGTAAATTCATTGTTTTTTTTTTAAATATATTGTAAATTAAATTTTCTTAATTGTGTATTTTTTTAAATTTGTTATTTTTTTTTTATTTTTTTTTTCTTTCCTTTTATATAGATAACAATGAATTTCACTTATATTTATGCTGAAGATCCACTTCGTGAACAATTACAAGGAAATATAACATGGTTTATACCAAATTTTAATACACCAGCACATTGGATTCATTCAGAAGATATATGTAAGTTATTTGTCACATATTTGACATCAATACATTAATTCTCATTTAATCATTGTTGTTAGTTGAATGGTCAGTTGTTGTAAAGTGCGATTTATACTTAATCAATTTTTTTTTATTTTCTAAATAGTGTTTGATTTGATATTGAGAATAGTTTTAGTGATACAACAGTGTAGGTACGAAAATTATCCAACTCAATGGTATTAAAAGATATGAAATGAAAATTTTTTCTAGGAATTGGAATCTTGATTAGTATTATTAGTACATATAGAGCTTTTATCAAAAATTAATGCATTCTTAGAAAACAGTTTCAAATAGCTAAATAGGTACATATAATAAAAAAAATTTTTATCTTGTTATAACACCTGTCATGATATAATAATTTCGTGTGAAACATAGATTGTATGTTTTTTGTAACAGCATCAGTTATTTGAAATAGATAAATTTCTTGGTAACGTACAGTCAAAAATTTAGTCACTATTTATATGGTATCTACTGTATTATGCATATCATTTGTAAAATGCAAAAACTTACTTCACAGGCTTTAAGTTACATGTTTGTTTTTTTTTTTTTTAAAGTATCTACAATTAATTTTTACATTTTAATTTGCATATTATGATAGTCATGTATGACAAGATAAGCAAATGCATTTCTTCTTTAATAAGTTGCATCGATTATATTTATGGTAATTGTTTTTATATCTAATGCATTTGTATCTTTTTTCTCTTTTTTTTTGTTTGTTTTTTTAATAGATGAGGGTATCTACAATACATATGTTATTGACACTGATTATAATTCATGGGCATTATTAATGCATTGTGCTGAAAAAACAAAATCACCAAGATACTTATCAGCTCTTCTTCTTTCTAGAGAATCAATATTAAGTACAAATGTTGTAAATTTTCTCAGGTAAGTACCTACATAATATTTATATTAAATTATTATTATAATAATGATATAGGTACCTCTATCTTTCTTGATATTATCTATAATTTTTCATTTATTATTATTTTTGTTTTCTTTCTTTTTATATATTATAGAGAAAAACTTCCACGTTATGATATTGATTTGTCATTTATGTTTTCAATTAATCAAACTGATTGTGATAATTTAAATCAAACCAATTCAACATCATCATTATCATCATCAATGAATGATATGACTTCATATTCGTTATTTAATGGTGAAAGTATAAATATTAATAATAAGAAAAATCCAATTAAATTAATACCAAAATCATTAACATAAAAATTATTACAATCATTATTATTAAAGTCCGAGATTTACAGTAAGTTATTAATTTTATTACTTACTTAATTCTGAAACGTACGTGAACTAAATTGTACTTTTTCTTTAAAAAAATATCATGAAATTTATTAAAATTCAAATATAAAATATAGGGTTTATTTTTACTTTTTATATATATATTTTTTTTTCTTTTGTGAATAAAGAATAAAATTGAATTCAATTTGTATTTAATTAAGTTTTTTCTTTTTTAAAATAATGAAACAGAAAAGATTTGAAAAGAATTTATGGTAACCAGGATATACCTTCCTCATAACTGAATTTTAAACTATCAGTTAAAATACTTATAAAAAAAAAAAAATTAAAATAATTTAGAGATATTTCTGTTATATCTTTCTGCCTCCTTTTTTCTATTTCTTTTTTAAATTTTGAATTTGATTTTGCATTAATACTCATTTATGTTTTCTTTATATCTAGTAACTATAAGAAACATTTCAAAACACATTCAAAAATGAATTTTGGTCCATGAAATATTTTCAAATTTATGTCAAAATTTTAACGAATTTTTTAAATACAAAAAATTTTAAATTTCAAATAAACAAAGAAAATAAAAGCTTGTTGCTTTACTTTGTCGCGAAATTTTCGCTTCTCTATAAAACGACCTCTGGTATTGAACATCACTAATAATTCACTAAAAAAAACGCGAACCGATATCTTCGAGATAATTCATAATCATATGTTATTGAGATAAAACAGTGCTGCTCAGAAAATGCAGTGTTCTGATTAAACATTGTAGTTAGGTAATGCAGTTCATTACATCTTATTCTTTTTAGTACAATTTTCACATGATGTTGATGCCAGAAATTTAGTACAATCATAAAATTTATATGATTATTATGGTGTGTAAAAATAAAGTAGAAAGGTGAAATTAAATGTATAAAACAATGAGAGAGAAATTTAATTTAAAATTCTAAAAAATCACAAATTTTACATTTCTATAGTATTTTGATACTTAAAGTGTGTAAAAAAACATTAAAAATGTAAATTATCGTATGAAAAGTACATAAAAAATGATTCTCATGAAATGTGTTTGTGTGGTGAAATTTGATAAAAAAAATTGATTATTAAAATTTAAAAATTTTCTAATTATTATACATTATATTTCTAATTTCTTTTACTTTCTAATCATAAAATTTAAAATTAAAGTGTATATTGATAATTTGATAATAAAATCTGTTTTATATTTCTATGCAAGTGGTAAGTGACATATGTATGTACATATGTACGTGGTGTGTTATATGTTCATTTTTATTTTCTTATTTTATTTTTTAATTTTTATTTTTGACATTTACACATTTACTCACATATAACATTTTTATGCATCTATAATCTATAGCACAATGATTATGATTTTTCAATGAAAATTATACAAATTTCCATGGAATCAGCACATTCCACTGAAATATCTTATTGAGTTCAAATTTTATATATTATTTTCATCAAAATTCTTCGTCAATAGACAAATTTTTATTTCCCGCCCTCAAGGTTGTTTGTAAACAGGAATGTTTTATTTTCTTTTTTTTTTTAAATCTAATTTTTTTCTATAGTTAAAAAGTCTGTAGTCACAATTTTTTTTTCTTCTTTTTTTCAAGACAAAAATATAAATAAAAACAACAAAAAAATGGCTCGTTGGGGTAAAAATTTAGTGGTACCTCTTGAATCCTTAATTAAAGAAAAGGAGAATACAAATCGTCCTATAGCAGCAAGATCGGCTGGAACTGTTGGTAAATGGGGTAAAATGGGTTTCACATCGATTCGAACATATGCATTCAAAGCAGCTGCAGTAGCTGGAGTTAGTCCATCAGAGGCCATACCAGAAAATAATGATGTTCAGAATAACAGTCAATCAAGTGATCTACCAAAACCGAAAAAATTCTTCAAAAGTCGAAATGCTTCTGTTGATATGATTCGAACACAAATTCAACATTTACCAAGAGCACCGCCATCACCTATCCGAGATGTTTCACCAAAAAAAGAACAACAAGTTATAAAAATAAAAATTATAAAGCCAAAACATGAAAGAAAGAAATCTACATCCTCGGATAAAGGATCAAAACCGAAAAAGAAAAAAGAAGGAAAAAAAATGAAACCAGAAGCTCCTCCTTCTCGAGTAACATCACGCCAACGAAAAGTTGTTAATTATAAAGAAGACGATGAGGATGAAAGAAGTCAAACACCATTAAAAGATATAATCTCTGCCGTTCCTGCTGCCTTAACTAATAGTATGATGTCTTCAGAGGAAGAACAAAATAATCAATTAAACACATCAAATGAAACTAGTGGAGAATATGATGGAGAAATTGGAGAAGAGGAGGAAGAAGTTGAACCTGAAATTGAATCAGAACATGAAGCTGAAGCAGTAATGGAACCGCCACCAGTTACTCCTTCAAAACAACAAAATCCTGACCATCCTCCGATTGTTCTACGAATATCAAAGGTAAGACAAAAATTTAATTTATATTTGATTCAAATACATAACATGTGTATTAATTCATCTTGAAGGGAACATCTCGTCTTATAAGTACTGATAGTGAAGAAGTAATAAACTCACCAGTTCAGCAATCTCCTGCTGTTGAACAGCAACAACAAACATCAGTGATTGCCTCCACTGAGGAGTTATTGTCCGTACTTTCCGGAGAACCAATACAAAAACAACAAATAGAAGAAGAATTAAGCATAAAAACGAATGAAGAAGATCAGTCCGTCAATACAACAAAAGAACCAGAAGTTAATAACATTGATGAATTAAGGGTATCTCCGAATGCCGCTGAAAATCAAAAATATGAAAGTTTAAAAATTGTAATCAAAACGGATGCATTGAAAAATGCATTTATTAGTGAGAAACCAGAAAAGAAGGGTAAAAGTAGAAAACATAAAAAAGTCACAACAGCAGCTGCATCAACTGCTGCTTTGAAGAAAACACCTTCTCCAAAACCTCCTTCAGAAAATCGAACATTGATGTCACCACCTCCGGCTTCAGAAAAAGATTTTGATTCTCAAAGTTCAATTTTGGGTAGTGTTTCATCGAAGGGTACAAATCAATTTCCTGCTGTAATTGCAGAAGACAGTTGTGTCATACGAAGTCATGGTTCAAGTGATGTTACAAGTGATTTAGAGACAAGCCAACATAGTTCTTTAGTTGCTCCACCATCTGATATTGAATCACGATTAGAATCAATGATGGACTGTGACGATGATCTTCCACCGTTAGAAGGTGTAGAAGATTCAGCAGCAATATTTTGTAAAAATGACAATAAATTAATGCACATTCGAGAGGAACCTTTGAAAGAGGATATTCTAAAAGTTTTAACAGAGGATGGTACAGAAGAAGTACAGAAGTCGTTGAATAAAAAAGAAAAGAAAACGGAGGTAAAAGAACAACAAAAGGACGATGAAATTAACAAATCACCATCTGAAGACGTGATTTCTACAAGAAGAATGACAAGATCGAGAAGAGGAAAAGTTGAAACTGAAAGTGAACAACCTATTACTGAAACACCTGTTGCTCTTGCAAAAGAAAAATCTCCAAATAAGAGTGGAAGAGTTACTAGAAATAAGAATAATGGAAATCTTAAGGTAAATATAGGAGCTTTTGTTATAAAATCTGTCTTTAATTTAATTATTATTATTTTTTCCTGTTCTCAGAATAATTCAACAGTGCCGCCTCCAACAAGAAGCTATGCTCGAAAACGAAAAAATGTTCAATCAGCATCACCACTTGCACCACCGCCTCCTCCTCCTCCTCCTCCTCCTCCTCTAGAGCCAGAACAAAATAAAGAAAAGGAAAATGATGATTTCACAGTTGATCTTTCTGATGCTTCTTCCACAATTCAAACGAATAATAAATATGAAGAAACGGGCACAAAAATCGAACAGGAAGCACAAGACAAAAATGAAACTACAACATTCTTGGAAACTCCGCCGAAAATTTTAGAAAAATCGGAAGAAAAAGAGTACAAAATTAAAAATAAATTAAAAAGAACTTGGTATGAACGTGATTCGAAAAAAACTAGAGGTGAAGAAGGAAAAACTGATGAGCCAGTGGCAAAGAAATTCAATAGCAGGGGAAGAAATAATGAAGAAACAATGGCAAGGAATAATAATAATAATAAAAACGGTGAACAGACCATTGAAAACGGAGAAACAATTGATGATGATTTATCACCGTTACGGTTAACAAATTCTTCTTTAAGCGTTGGCAATGATGATGAGAAACCAAGTGTAAAACTTGTTATATCGAAAAAGAAAGGTAGCATATTTAAAAGTCGAGCATTAGTCAGTGATCAAGGTGGCGATGGTCACACAACAAAAAAACGTGCTGTTTACAAACATACTTGGGATGATGATAAAGAGAAATCAAGTTGTTCTGGAAATACACCAACACCATCAGATAGCGGAGGAGATACACTATTCGAAGATGATTTTAGTAATGATACGGCAACTATAACAAAATTTTCATCACGGATAACACGACAAAATATTGTAAACTCAGGAGGTAATAATGATAAATTTAGTGTTGGTGATGATATTGATAATGAAAATGGTGTAACAAAAGTGAAATGTGATCGTAAAGCAAAAGATTATTACACAGTCGTAAGAAATGTTAAAACAGCACATCAAATTCAAGAAATTGGTGAATATCAAGAAATGAAAGATGATGTCGATTACATTTTAGATGCCTTACAACCGCACAATCCAATATCAACACGTTGTTTATCTGCCTTACAATTAGCAACAAAATGTTTAATACCAGCATTTCGTATGCATGTTAGAGCCCATGGAACTGTTGGAAAATTTTTTAAAGCATTGAAAGATGCTAAAAATGATTTAAGTTTAGGTTTATGTACAGCAACAATAATGTTTGCATTAGCACAAGATACATTAAATGTTGATTTAGATCGTGACTCATTAGAATTAATGATAAATCTTTTAGAAATTGATTCAAAAACTAAGAAAAAAGATTCAACATTATCATCAATACCAACAACACCAACAACAGCAACAACAACACAAACAATAAATTTATCAACAGATTCTGAAGAAAATACAATTTATGAAAGAAATAAACAAAAAGTACGTGAATTATGTGAAGAAATAAAAAATCAAGGTAAAGCATTACATTTAAATTTAGATACAATAACAGTTGGTACATTATCTATGGAAACATTATTATCATTAACATCAAAAAAAGCTGGTGAATGGTTTAAAGAAGAATTACGTGAATTAGGTGGTTTAGAACATATCATAAAAACAATATGCGATTGTTGTTATCAAATAACAGATTATGTTGTTAATTGGACAGAATATTTATTAGATAAATTACGTACAATTGAACGTTGTTTACGTGTATTAGAGAATGTATCACAACAAAATGAAATTAATCAAAAATATATATTATCATATAATAATGGTTATGCATTAGATACATTATTTAAATTATATAAATTATGTGACAGTGAAATAGCCTTATATCCAACAAATGATCAAACACCAAAAGATAATCCTGGTGTTGTATTACGTGAAACATTAGTACCAACATTAAAAGTTTTAATTAATTTAACACATCCATTTGATACAAAAGCAATTGGTAGTTCATTATTAGGACAACGTCAAGGTATATTTGATACAAGTTTTCATATATTATTACAAGCACCAAATTATGTACCAGAACGTTGTATATTCGAATTAAGTATTTTGGTAAGTAATTCATTACTTATATTTTTATTTTTCTACTTTTTTCACGAACTTGAGTAGAAATTTTCTAAAAATTCATCTTTTGTTTTTTTTTCTTCTTTCAGGTTTTATTATTACTCATTAATTTAACAATGTACACAATTCCAAATAGACAATTAATTATGAAATCACATGCACCATCAGATTTTGGTAATCGTTTTGATAAAGTTCCTGCAATTAAAGCATTAATTGAATATTTTTATCGATGTCAGGAACAAGCACTGTAAGATTTTATTTTTTTTTTTTCTTATATTCTTTTTTAAATTTTTTCATTTTTTGTATTATTTTTTTTTTTCAGATTGGCAGAACAAAATACGGATGAAATTCTTGAAAATCCTGAAAGTAATAAAAAGAAACCTCAATCACAAGAGGAAATGGATGAGACTGTTACTAAATGTAAGTTCATTAAAAGATTAAGTGATGGTATGGTTTAAATTAATTTTTTTGTTTTGTTTTCATAGTATTACAAAAAGCCGGACATCATATGGAGCACACATTACAAGCAAGTTATGCTGGTATCTTAATTGGTCATTTAATATCAGGAAATTCAGAGAATGAAACTATAATACGATCATATCTTCGGAATAATAAATTTGAAGATATTGTCAGTGTATTAAAGAAATATTATACATTTATGGATCTGACTGCAAGTGTAAGTGTACCAACACCAAATTTTTTTTTTTTCCACAAATGTATTTTTTAATTTTTGTATTTTTACATAACAGTCTGAAGCAACAGTGGTTTCACATATAAAATCAACAAAAAATCTAATTGATAATTTTGTAAAATGTGATGCTGAAACAACAACACATTCCAATAACGATAATGATGATATTGGTGGCATTAGTGGCAATATCAATGAAAATCATCATAATCATCATCATTATAATCAATCAAATAATAGCAGTACTAATTTAGATAATTCACAACAGCAGCTACCTTCATCATCTTCACAAAGTTCTTCCATTTCAACACGAAGTGCAACACGATATTATAAATCATACAGTGGTCATCAAAGGTAAATAAAATACAACAAAACAAAAGACCTTAAGATGCAAAACATAATTTCTATTTTGAAAATTTTTGACTTTGTTTAAGTTTGTTAAATTGATCGAAAAATTGATGTAAAATTTGAAATTTATATGACTGGCGGGCGGATATGTAATTTTTTTAAAAATTTATTTATTTTATATTTTTTTTATGGCTGAATTTAAATTCAGTTCTCTTTAAGATCAAACAAGAAAATTAACACTGTTCAGCCAAGTATTGTTTCATTTTCACAGTCACACCGAATTCAATTTGAATGGAAACAAAATTTGAAAATTACAAGTTTTTTTTGTTGTTGATATTTTAATGCTTAAAAAAATTGTATTTTTCCTTTTTATACTGAATAATTTTATTATTTATTTATGGGAAGTTTTTAAGAAATTTTTATTTTATACATTCGATGTTTTTTTTTTATAAATAATTTATTAATAAGTAAAAAATGTTTATTTTATTTTTTCTTCCTTTTTGATATTTTTACTTATTAATTTTTTAATCACTTTTTATGTGCATAATATTTAATTTATTATTAAGCGTAAATATTTTACCTTAATTCTATTATTAATTTTTTTTTTTAAATTACATTAGTGCAAGTGTGACAAATTTAATTTTAATTATTTTGAAAATCAAAATTTTAGCAGAAAATTTACAAAATTTTTACTTGAACAAAATCGTTTTAAAATCAGTATGTAAAAAAATTTCTTATTATCCTGTATATAATTTGTGTTGTAGAGAAAACGGTCAAAATGAATTTCAAATAAAAATCTTTTCAGGTTTTTTTTAAAAAAGAAACATTTTTAATTTATTTATGATTTTTTTAAAAAACAATTTTTCGATGATAATTTCTACATTTCTCAATAAAATATTTGTTCTTTTCTATTTTTCTTGATTCAAATTATTTTCTATGAAAAAAATGTACAATAAATTTAAAAGAAAAAATTATATATTTAATAAGTGATTAGCTTTATTTCTTTAAATGTAAAATAAATAAAGCATACAAAGAACAAATAAAATAAAATCAATAAAAAAGTAAAATAAATCGAAAAAAAAAAAATTTATATAAAATCAAGTGACCAAGAGAAAAAAAAAATGTAAATGTTTAAGGCTTATTATTAAGAAAAAAACAATATTTCTGTGGGAATACAGATGAAACAAATCAATTTCTAAAAACAACATTATTTCTATTGTAATAATTTTGTGTGTAAGAATTTAGAACAGAAGAAGAAAAAAAAACATTAAGAAAAATATGAATTTTCAAAGTAAATTTAAAATTAGGGTTTATGTGGATGAAAGATTAGAGAAGAAGATAAGTTAAGGGAAAGAAAAAAACAAACAAAATAAAAAAAAAATTAATAGAAAAATATAAGTAAAAAGCAACAAAAAAAAAAAAGAAACTTTAATGATAATTAATTTTAGTTTAGGATATATTACCAATGTAAATATTTAATTAAAAAAAAATATTTGTTGTTTAAAAATAATAAAAAATCATATAAGAAAATATTTAATATAAAAAAAAGAAAGTTTTATTGAAAGAAAAAAAATTTTAATTTCTGTGGTGTCACGGGAAAAGTAGCATAAGTCAATTTTTAGCCAATATGAGTTAATAATGCAAAATAATAAAGTAAAATGAACCTTTTACAGTGATGCAATTATTATTTTCAAAAATTCTGTGAAAAATAGTAGTTAATTTCTATCAAAATATCACAAAAATTCATTTAGACACACTTCATTAAAAACACTTTAAATCGCTCTATTGAAAAATGATAAAAATTGACTTGTGTTACCTTTTCTTGACACCACAGGTTTTACAGAAGTATGGCGAAAAAGACCCAAATGAACATGAAAATTGAAAGCAGAGGACGAAGAGTAAAAAACAAAATCCAAGACTAGGCCTAAAGAATAATTCAAAGATAAACATTTCTATAATTCATTCATTTAATTACAATTTTAAAATAATTACATTGCTGATTTTTAAGTTCTTCACTTTATAAAAGTGACAAACACTTCTTCTATAAATTAAAAGAAAAAAAAATCCTCTTCTTCTTTCCACAATATCACTGATTACCCAATTTGTTTTTTTGTTTTTTTTTTCATTAATTGCTATTAAATTGAAACAAATCTAATGATAAATCTAAAAGTTCTGGCGGTTGTGTTTCTTTAATTGAAACTGCTTCAACAGCATTATCACTGGCATGATCATAATGCATAACTGATGATGTAGTCGTTTGATGATGATGATGATTATGTGGATGATGATGTAAAGCATTATCCATAATATGATTACCACCTGTTAAATTTTTAATACCTTCTTCCATTAAATCATTAACTGTTCTTAATAGACTATCATCTGATGTGATCATATTCAATTTTGCATCAACTATTGTATCATCAAGTGATATACTTAAATTGTAATCGAGTCGTGGTGGTCCTGTTGATTGTACATCAATCAAATTTGAATTTTCATTTTCAACTGCTGATTGAGGATCTGGTGGTGAATCGATTTCATCAGCATTAATACAATAATGTCCTTCTGGTATTCCTAATACTTTTGATATACGTGAATTAACAAAATGCATGCCTGATGTATTTTGAACTAAACGTGAACTACGTGATTGTAATTGTTCAACTAAGTCAGAAATTTCATTTAGGAATATATCAGCACGATTTTCGGATGCTACACAAGATGATGGTAGCTTAATTTTTTCAACTAGAAATTTATATAAAGTCATCTCAGTAAAAAATTTTTGATAAAGTTCACGAGTTTTGGTGATGTTATGATCGGGATATGCCTTATAGTGATGTTTTATTCGTTTCCCGAGAAATATTTTATTGCACACTTTACACTGGTATTCCGATGGAATGTTACGTTCCCTTCGTACTTTCGGATTACAATCTTGGATTAAAGTTTTAGGTTCATCCTTAACGGTATCGATGAATGTATAATCTTTATCTTTAATTTTATCTCGAATTTCAGCAATTGGAGTTTTCTCGTTTGATATTTCGTTATTAATGTTCACGGAAACCTTGAAATCTCCTTGAATATGAGTTGGGAATTTTGAAAGACGACCGTAGCGTGTTTTCACCATAACGACAGAAGAACTTTGTTCTTGTTGTATTGGTAATGCTTTTGGTGATGGTGTTTGATTTCTAGGTAGTTTCCTTGGACGACCACGGCGTGATATTGATTTTTTTAAAGGACAGGTAGGAAAAGAAAATGGAGCAGTCTTATTTGATTCTTGTGAAAATTGTGGTAAAGGGCAGTCTTTTATAAAAGGAGTATTGGACGTTAACAAGGAATTATAAGTACAACCATTGGGATTTCTTAAATCACCAAATTCTTCTGGGAACAATAAACGATATTTGAAGTGTTTTTTGTTTGAAGAGTTCTTGTAGCTAATTTTATTCTGTTCTCTGAAAAAAAAATTAGTGAATTGAAAGAATATTTTTTGTTCGAAAACTTACTTTTTGATTGTAAAATTCTCTAGCTTTCCATTTTTGAAATTAATAATGTTACGTGCAAACGTGTTCAATTCATCTGGCGAATGTGGTGTTGTTGTTGAGACAGAAGATGCTTCATTTGTTACTGTTGGATTAAATGAAAGCTTTTCTGAAGGAACAGGAGGTAATACTGAAGAATTTGGTGGTGAATACGAAATAATCTCATCAAAATCAGTTTCTTCGACATAATTTTTTTGAAATTCTTCTAAAGTGATCACTTTTCCACATACATCGTTCGTTAATAAGCACAC
Organism: Bombylius discolor; assembly: GCA_939192795.1. Lineage (NCBI taxonomy): Eukaryota > Metazoa > Arthropoda > Insecta > Diptera > Bombyliidae > Bombylius > Bombylius discolor. The sequence goes on along the minus strand of OW584240.1, from coordinate 47,895,796 downwards.
ATTGGTAAATTTTTGATTTTCTAAATTTACATCGATCTTTTTTTCTCCAGTACAATATAATTTTCGATAAACTCCTGATTTGATCATAGGTGAAAAGATTGGTTTCAAATCATTGTTATGACAAAAGAAGAGTTTATGTTGCTTTTCTGTGATGTGTTGCTGTTGTTGTTGCTTTGATTTTGTTAATTGCTTATGACGAACCCTTCGAATACATTTCAAATTTGAAGAAACTGAATCAGTGGAGTTTGTAGACCGAAAATAATTTTCTTGGTGCTTATTGAAAACATTATTTTTAACAATATTGCTTTTAGGAAAATGAGGATCATAATTTATTTGACTAGAAGACGTTGGAAAATTGTTGCTATTTGTATTGTTCTCCTCGTTCGTTTTCTTATTTAGTAAGAACACACATTTATTGTATACATTTATTGTTCCAACTTTCGGATCTTTGTCCTTATTTTCATTGTTAAAACTTAAATTTGATAAAATATCCTCATCAAAAAAATTCATGTTATCATTTAAATTTAAATTTGCATCAAGATATGCGTTTTGGTGAAAATTAACGGTACCTCCTTGTACTTTATTTGGCACAATTGATGAATTTGTTGATTCTACATTAAAGTTGGAGTTATCTAGAAAATTCTTCAAAGTAAAACATTAAAAAAAGTTTTTAGAGAAACGGAAAAACAATTAACTTACTTTATTAAGGATTGATGGAACAGCAGCATCTTTACAGAAGTTGTTTATATTTAACGATAGAGACATTTTAAGCAGGATTTCGAACTATCTCATTTTTGTTTTTATTTTAGACAATTTGAGGTCTCTAAGTAGACCTGGACCGAAGAATATTAATAAATAATTCAGTGTTTTGATTTTGAAGAATTTACTACGTCTTCCGTAACCTACTTTTAAATTTTGACAGTTCATCGGCTAATGACAAGTTACAGAAAAACTATCAAAACATGAGGAGTGGTGTGGTGGGAAAGTTTCAAGGTTACTAGGTTAGGAAGAATAGTCCAAAAGGTAAATAAAATTACATCCCTTTTATTTTAACAATTTAATTCATTTTCTACATCTTATTTGAATTTTTTCTTGTATTGTTTAATTTACAAAATAAAGGAATACATTAAATGCTGAATCCTCCCTCACATTTTACCGCTTTTTTGTGCCATTGCCATTGCATTTTCATTAGCCAGCATTTGAAATTCTTGAAATCTCTGTGATATTCTTTGATTCATTTTTAAGTATTTTTCCATACAATTTAAAGAACAACGTTCCTAAAAATAGAAAAATCAAAAACCCACCTAAGTTAAAGGTAAACATTTGAATCCTTTCTTTATGATTCTTACTTCATCTGATTTTACTGTTCTTGATGTGAAATCCTTTATGCAATCCGTAAAACACAATTCAGATAATTTGTTGTAAGATAATAAAAATTCATGAAACTGAAATTTATAAAATAAAGTTTTTTAGTTGTATTCTGATAGAAAAAACATTAAAATTTCACATACTGTTTTCATTTGATCTTTGTCCAGTGAATCCAGCGATATTGTTCCACTCATTTTGTTGTTTTTGTTTAATTATATTAAATAAATATTGAAATATTTCTAAATAATTAAAAATTTTCTTTTTCCTATCGCCTTAACTTTTATATTTTGAGGTTATGTTTGTTTAATGTTTTGAATAAGCTGAAAAGTGATTATTGTGAATGAAAGACAACTTTTCAGAATTCTGAAATTCAAAAGTAGATGACATTAACAAATCGAGCTTTTGTATAATTAATGACCGTTTTTTTTTCAAATTTCATGTTGAGATGCTTTGTTTTTGTTACTTTTTTTTCAGTCTCAAAATTTTGTTGTTGTCTAAATTCTGATTTTTAAGAAAATTTATTTTACTACTGAAAATGTAGTTTATAATGTAATGTTGAAATAATTTTCCCTAATGAAGCCTTTATTTTCCTTTTTTTCTTTTAAACTTTTTTTCTATTAACCTTATTTTGATTTTATTTTTATATTTCACACAAAGAAAAAAATAATAAACGTTTTAATTAACAACAATTACAAGAGATTAAGTAGAATAAAAAACTAACCATGTAAAAACCAGAAAATTCCGGAATTAATACATTACACGAATGAGATACAATCCACTATAACTTCATTTGTTTTTCTTAAGACACCCAAGGAAAGTAGACAAGATAAAAAAAATGTTGAAAATAACAGATTTTCACTTCTATCTTTTTTTTTCTGCTATATACGATTATCACCCACTTAATTCACATCAGTTGAAGGACGAAACATTTATTCTTATACATATATAAACGTTGATGGAATAATAAAGTGTTGTATTTATTTTTGTTGTTGTTATATTTGGTTGGTTGCTTGGTAGGTGAATCGTTTGACCTTTATTTTCTTGATACTAAGGAGTTTTTAAAAAAGACGGAAAGGTATACTGGGAGAAGAAAAAAATAATGTTGGGAAAAATTTTCACACAGGAATGAGTAAACTACAGCAAAAGGAAAAAAAAAAGGAATAAAATAAAAGAGAAAATAATTCGACAAAGTGATAAAAGATTATCCAATTTTCTTGTTGGTTGTTCTTATATTTTTTTCTCAGTTTTAATTTTCTGTTGATGTGGTTGAAATGAAGAAAACAAAACAGTTATGAGCACGTGCTTGGGAAATTATATGAAGAAATAAAAAATTCAATGTTTACATTTAACTTTTATTTTTATTTTATATTTTCTCAGTAATTCATTATACTCATTTTGTGATTCTGAAATTTCATACATAATTAAGATATCTTGTGGTTTATGATGATTATTTACAGGATACAGGATATGTACGATGAAACAGATTATTAGGAGATAAAATACGAGTTACTTTTTTTTTTCAGCACAATTAAACAGGATAATTATTAAAGGTACATTATTTTTTTTTCCGCTGTAATTTTTGTTTAAATATTCTATTATCATTTTAAAGGATTAATTACCGTTATATTTTCATTTAATTTGTATTTTTATACCAATACCAAAGCAAAGCTAAATTAAATATATCTTTTTTTTAATTTCCAATTTAGAAAATTAGCTTGTCCATCGTAACAAGGACTATGCTCCTTTTTTTTTCTTCAATGGAGTAAATGTAAAATTATCATATACATCCTCTCAGTTAATTTGCATAAAATTATTACATCATGTGCGACTATTAAACATGCGTATCTACGTGATTTGATTTCAAAATTAAAATCATCATTTTGATAAAAAAAATTTTATACAGCTAAGTGGCACCAGTAGCGTAATACACGAACATAACCCATAAATCGTATCAAATCAAGAATTATTGTGCCATTTATATAAATGAGACAGCACAAAATTATTTCAAATTATTTAAGGACATTCTTTACCCCATTTATACATGAAAATGGCTATATTTTTTATTGACCATCACATTGAATAAATAACTGTAATATTTTTTTGGTGTGTAATAGAATTTTCCATAGAAATTTTATTCAAAATTCCATAGTAACAAAATATCACGTTAAAAAAGCAGGAGTTTTAAAACTTTAAGGTGAAACTTTTCAAAATAGTAGTATGATTTTTTTTTAAATCAAAGTAGAGCTGTATTTTAAAAGATAAAAACTATTTAATAAAATTTCCACTATCTGTCGATTTTAATTTCCAGAAAAGCACACTTTTCTCAATATTTTTTTTAAATTGTAGGCGCGTTTTTTAATTTTTTTCTCAATATCAAAATACCTTTTGTTCAAAATTAAAAAGTTTCACATGATTCTCATCCTATTTTCATATCCTGTTTTTGTATATTCATATGTATGTATGTATGTATAAAAACTCATAATATTTTTCATTGTGTGTAAATTTGATGCCTTTATTGAATTCGTGACTAAATTACTTGAGTTTATGTACATAAAAACGAACAAATAAATAAAATAAATATTAAAAAAACTAAGTGAAAATATTTATATACAACTATGTATATATAATATGTACATACATATGTATGTACATATATTTTGTGCAATCAAAAAATATATCAAAATAAAGATTACATGTCAGAAATACAGAAAATTATTTTTGTTTGATTATACATACTCAAAATTTTATATTGTTTCTTTTTTTGTCATTTTTTTTTATTCAATTCAATGTCTATAAACAAACAAATAATAGCTGTGTGTGTAGTGATAAAAAAACGTGTGTGCGATTATGATGAATTGTAATATAAAACATCGTTTTTATCGCACATCATGTGACATACATATGTATAACAGAAATAGAAATACGTACATGTATGTATATGTAATAACTATATAGAGAGAAGATTATAAGATACTTATTTTATCCTATATACAGTAATATAAAATTTTCATGATAAATTTTGACGGTTATAAAACAATAGAAAATTTTATTGTGTGTCACTCTATTATGGAAAACTATTTTCTGAAAGGTTTTAATACGGTATCATTGAAGAAAAAAGAATACCACATGTGTCTGTTTTAATTGATTGAATTAATAAAACATAATTTTCATTTTATTATATTGTCGTTATTGTTTTGATATCCTTGAAGATAAAATTAATAAAATTATACTGCAAATTTTGAATTTTACAATTCCTAAAACTAGGCTGAATTTATACTATTCATTCCATTTTATAATGACAAATTTGTTCTCGTCTATTATTTGTTTTTTTTTTTTTTTTAAATTTAAATTACCATAATAAGTACAAATACTAATATATATGTATGTATATGTATCTACGTTATATACTTTTGTTTTAAACCTAAATAAATTATTTTCATTGTTTATTTTTATATATTTTTTTTCTCTCATTTATAAATTTCACACAAATCAAATTCCCATGTATTTTTAAGTTATTAAATTAAAGAATATATAAAATTAATATTTTTTAATTAAAATAACAATGAATAAAATACACAGCATTTGTTGTATTGATTACAATATTTACAGGTGTTTAATTGGTTACACAAAAATAAATTACACTTACTGTACCATAGGGATGCTCTATATGCATACGTACACATTACAATCGAGGTGTCTATTCTCATACTTTTTATTTTCATCTCCTCATAAATGAAACCTCAAATAATGAAAGCACGTTACTCTAATAAAATTGAAATTACTTTCTAATATAAAAACAAATACATATGTATATACACACACACATTTATATCATGAAACAGTAAAAACTAACTAAATCGATTGTACCATTTGAGTATTCCAAAGCCGTAAAAACCTAATTAATTGAAGTCCATTAACATTGGATACCATCTGCGTATCTGATTGCCATTAAAAGGTTGTAATTGTAACATTTAGAGAATATATGTACATAGTGTTTGTATAATAGTGGTACGGTATATAGTCGATGGTATACTAATAAACATTGCTTGTTTACTAATAAAATTCCACAAAGAAAAAGGTTATCATTCCTTGTGTAAACATACCAAAAATATGAGTTACATTGTACAGATACAGTTGAGGTGAGAAAATATGTATTGTACATAGCTACATATACTGGAAAATAATGAGGAGGAGTTCAAGTTTTCTATTTCGTGGAGGTATTGTAACTGTAAAGTAAATCACTTACAGGATGTATAAGGAAGAATAGACCATCTGAGAATGATTTAATCATATTAACGAGATGAGAATCTTTAACAGTTTTTAACGCAACAGTTACGAATGAGTTGATTAGGTGATGGTACTATTTGAATTTCAAAGTTTTTAAATTCTAGATATTCAATAACATTGAATTTTTAGTTTTAATTTTTCTAGAAAAACCATAACACAATTCAACTGAATAAAAAAATTATTGAATAGAAAAGTTACGATAAACTTTGACAGGTAACATAGAAAAATTCTTATTCTTTTTTTTTTATTTACTTTTTTACTTTTTATTTTTTATTTTTAGAAAACGTGTGTAAAAATTTTGATGCAAATCCAAAAAGTGGAATACCTACTTTTTTTTTTTGGAAATACAATAGAGAAACTGATAACAAACCTAACAAAACGACAGCAATACTTCGTCTTTTGTTATTTGCTTCCTGTGAAGACAACAAAAGGAAAATATGGAAATGTGTGTATGAGACTTAAAAAAAATATATCCTTACTATATAAATTTTGTTGAAAAGAATCAAAAAATAGATAAATTTATCAATTTACAATAATTCAATAATAACCACAATAAGATGTTGAAAAGGAAGAGAAAAGGATTCTATATTCACACAAAACCATAAGACATTGTGTCAGATAAAAATTGTCACTTGATAAAAATTTGAAGAAGAAAATAAGTGAAATATGAGAAAATTATAAAAACGGTTCGTTTTTATGGTGAAGGACTTGTAATGTGGTAAGTTGGGTAAGTCACATATACCTAAAAGCTGTACTCCTTTTTTTCTCTGCCTTTCTAATTTGAAATGAAATTTTTTTGCCATTCAATTGGAATGAATTGAAAAATAAAACTTTTATGTTTTTCCTTTGGAAAAAAAAACTTTCACGATAATAAAATACGTAAATTTTATTTTCTGATTTGGTTTTTTTTTTTCATTACGTTATTTTTTTCTAACTCTTGTCTCTCATGTGTTGAAAGTTTAATAACTTTTTAAAATTACTTTGTGGGTGATGTAAATAACGAAAGAGTAAGAAAAAAAGTTGTAATCGCTAAAGGGTATCTTTAAAAGACAGGTCAGTTTCAGCAGTAAGTATATGCGAAAAAGGAAAGAATAACAAAACGAAGAAAAAATACTAAAAAGAGAGTTGGAAAACTTTTATTTATTTGAATTTTTTTTCCTGTTTTAAATTTTTTTTTTTTCAAATTTAGAAAGAAAAAGAAGTTATAAAAAAATTATGGGAAAAAGAAGTGGAGTCGATGAGTAAAGAAAAACAAAATTAAATATTTTTCACTTCATTTCATTTTTTTTTAAATTGTTGTTAAAATTTGATTTTTTTCCGTTTCTATTAGGATAATGTTTTCCAACTGTTTTTTTTTTTCAAAATGTAGTGATTTTTTTTATTGAATAAATTTCCACTTCTAAACAATTTTTTGAATACTTAAAAAATGGAACTTATGTATGTGAAGTGGTGTTGAATTGTAGAAAGGATCTCTTGAAGGACTATCAAGTATTTTTGAAGGATTAAAAAAAAAAACAAATGAATTTGTAAACTAAAATTGAAGCTCTTGATTGAAGTGGGTACGTCGTTTTCGAATTTTTCTTTTACTCTCATATTTTAAACAAGAAAAAATTATATAAACAAGAATCTCGAAACTGATCTGTATAAAAACTGAAAACACAAAATTTTTTTATTATATGTATGAATGTAAATTAAGAAGACAAAAATAGAAATTAAAAAATATTAACAAAAACAAAATTTAAAATAAAGTAAAGAAAAAAAATTAAAAATATAATCTTTTAATGGAAAAAATTTCAAACATAATGTGGACAGGACATTTTTAAATCTTTTTCACATTTGTTCTATTGTTTTTTTTTAATTTTAAGCTCCACCATTGGTTAAATAGTTGTTGAAAGCTTAAATTTGGTGGTATGGCTACAATCCTAGAACGACTTTTTCAATATGCGGTCATGGCGGTTATATAAAAAACTTTTTCAGTCTAAAGTGCTTTTGCAATGCATTTTTATGATATAAGAGTATGTACATACATACAAATGTCTCATGAATAAGAGTTTTTTTTTTATAATTATGTATTTTTTTTTGTTTTTTTTTTTTCTGTTTTAACATGACAAATTTTTAAATGATTTCTTGTGTAATTTTAATGTTTTAAGAAGTTTTTCAAAAAGTCTTCTGCCATAAAAAAAAATAAAAACAAAATTTTTAAAAAAAAGAAAAATTCAGCAAGTTATCTTGTTATGTTCTTAAAAACAGAAATATGCAATTTTCGTAAATACTCGCAAATTTAAGCTTTGTTTTTCTGAAATTTTTAAAACAATTTTTCACTATCCCTTAAATAGAAAATCATTTATATTTGTAAATAAATATTTCATGATACTGTTATCTTCTCCAAAAAAAAAAACAACAATTGTTTCAATATATTGTAATTTTGGCACGTGTTGTATTTAAATTTTTCTACAGAATTATAAGCTTAAAGTTTGTAGAAGAAAGTAAACGAAGAGTAATCAACTTTCACTTTTGTTGAAAAAAAAAAATAACAATCAATAAAAAATATTTACTTTGTTTGGCACAAACTTGATAAAGACTTTCTATGTATGAAAACAAAAATAAAATATGAAAGCTCATTTTTGGAAACCTTTATCATAAAATTTATTTCCTTTAAATTATCCAAAAAAATTCACGATTTTTTAATCAAGATTTATCAATCAAAATCAATTAACCTCATTATGTATTCTTAAGTCTTAACTAATATAGAAACAAAGTAAAAAAAAGTGGAAAAAATTCTTAAAATTATCTTTAAAATTTTACATACTTAAAAAAACATAAATAAATAAAGTAATTTATAAATGATTTATTCTCCAATATTCCACACTTATCCTCCATTTAATTGATTTTATATTGAATCATCAGTTCCACATTATGCTTCAATAAATTGTGAGGTCTTGATTTCTTTGTGTGAGAACGAGAAAATTGAAAGGAAACCATAAATCAGAATCTGTTGACTGCATGTCTCAGTCTTTCCTTGAACACAAACACACACACACATTCTGCATGTGGTAAAACTATTATGAATTTATACATTATATCAAAAGATTAACTTTTAGATTTCCAATAATGAAGAAAAGGATATGGTACAAAATCAATTTCGAGATATAAATAAAAGGACAAAGGTAAATCTATGTATATTGGTTTGTAGGCATTTATTCATTCCTTTTTGACAGACTCATTTCTATCATTCTACTAACCAATGTGGTCAAAGGATTCTAAATAGATTTAAAAGTTTAACCTTATACATATACCTCAAACCATTAAATAAAAACCTCTGCTTTTCCATACATTTAATATGATAAAAAAAAAGATATTTAAACACATTGATACATACATATATTCATCTACATACTTATAACCTTAACAAGTTTGTAAGGATTTAAACGTGTAATACAATTAGACACAGTAGACATACTTCTTGTTGGTTTATAAAATTAAATGTGTACTTTATGTTAGGGGGTTATAAGTAATTTGAACATTTAACCATTACATTGTGTAAATTCAATTATATACAAGGTAAATTTAATGAAAATAACATTTTTAAAAAATTATCATAAAAGTCGGTTAATAGTTTTCAGAAGATATAAAAAAGGACAAAATAACTTTATTGATTTTTTTTCTATTAATTAAAAGGACTAGATTTATGTGACGGAAGAGAAGAGTGGAAGTATTCTTTTATGTAGACCTTTTTTTTTATGAAAACAGGAAATAGGAAATTAAATTAATTTATTGAAGTACGAAAACATTCAAAAACTGGCTATCAAACACTTTTAGTCAAATAATAAATTTTCTTGTTAGACGATGTCCTTAAAAGAGACATTTGAAAATGAGTATAAATGACCTATAACATATACATTTAATGTAATGAATGATACAGCATCTCATGTAAAAGAAAAATGATACATTAACAAAAGGACACACATTATAGTTGTACATTTTGTTATTTTTATAAAATTTGATGATAAAGTAAATCATTTATAAAAATTGCATTTTACAAAGAAATACCATTATTTAGTTAGTTAAATATACGACAATGATAATGAGTCCTTTTTGTAAATAATATATTCTAAGATTTTTTTTCTTGCTTTTCAAGTTTTGTTTTGTCCTTACGGAGTCCGGATGTAAGTATTTATATAATACAAACAAAAATAAAGACATTGTGCCGACCTTGTGTTATTTTTGTGAAGTGAAAGATATTCTTTTGCAATATACTATATGTTTCTGATGATGATAATTTCGAAAGTTTCAGATAATTTTCTCTGAATTTGTTTTTAAATTCTGAGAAGCTTAAATTGTTTTTAAAAATTTCTTTTTTTTATTTCAAAAAGTTCATTGAATCGCTTGAATGAATGAATAAAAAACTAGAAAATAGAATCAGCTGCATTTAACTGAGATTTTTCTATTTCAAATATTTAAAATAAAATAAAGAAAAAGTCGAAAAGGGAAAAAAGTAATTTTGAATTTATTACAAAATCGATAATTCTTTTGTTCATGTAAAAATGTATGTGAAATGTTGTAAAAACTTTCCTATAGAAACTTTTCACAGATGGTATATAATTTTTTTTTTTTTTTGTGTGTAAATCACGTGTCCTACAACTTTATAACATTTCAGAAATACACACAGGATACCTTATTTCCTTTACGTTTTCGTTTTTTAAAAGTTTTGAAATTATTGAAATTATTTGAACGTTTGTGTTATTTGTATTTTTGTTTTCCTAGAAGATTTCAGAGAGCTTCTAACCTGTTGAACGAAACTGCAATTATAGCTCAATGTCTTACCAATCTCCCTACTCTTTTTGTGCCAAAACTTTTTCTATACCTTTTTTTTTTTTTTTTTTCTTCAAAATAAAAAAAGTAATAAAAAAGTAAAAAGAATAAATCCTGGACCCAAAATCGAAAACAAAAATAAATTTTCAATTGAAAAGTAGGTCGTACATGAACGACAACAACTCTCTACGTCTAATGTCAATTTTGATAAATGGAAAAGACAGGTAAATTTTTGTACCGATGCCAATATAAAAGTTAACGCAAATTGTTAATGATGGACATAGTTCATACAATGCAATACTGCAGTGTAAAGTTATTTCAATTGAATTTTCATTATGTTCTGCAGATACAAGGAATTAAATGAAAAATGATTGAAAAATTTCGTTTATTCGTTTTACGTTATCGAACTAATTTTTTTTTCTCGCTACTGTGTCACAAAAATGATCAAACAATACTTAATCATTTATGTCCTTTTAAATTTATTAATTTTGATTTTTTACTGGTTTTTTTTTTTACATAATATGCTCGTACATAGATATGACGCAATTTGATTTTAATTGTAACAATGAAAAATTCTATTTTCAAATTTGACAGAAAATTATAAATTCTCTTGTGAATTGTAAAATTTAATAAAATTATTTAACGATTCAAAATATAATTTAAAAACTTATATGTGTAATTTATTCAGGATATGTGTATGTAATCTGATTAAATCTTTTTGTTGTTCTGTTTTAACTTTAATTTAAATAAAATTTAACCTGAGTGTTAATTCAATTGTTCATGTATACGTAGCATACACACATATGTAAATACATATATGTATCTATAGTTACATTTATAAGTTCTTTACTTCTTTTTAAACTTTTAACAAACTTTTCTAAATTATTTATAAAAGTGATGCTTTCATCAACATATATATGTATGTACAAATCTATTGTTTCATGTGATTCAAGAAGAAGAAAAACTACGCTCCTAAATTTTGTATAATCCGTTAAGGATGAAACTGTGATGATGATATCCTTTATTTTAAATATTTTTCACTTATATTTCATCGAAAAAAAAAAAAAAAAAAATTTAACAAAATAAGAAGACTAAGTATTGAATTAAATAATAAAATGTGTGTGTATATGGTGTGGTAATTATATCCTTGTTGTAACTGTAAAACACTATTATGATATCAACATCTTCTGTTACACTTTACTGTTTTATAATCGGATGAAAAAAATTTTTTTTTTGTTTTTTTTTGTACAATATATTTGAAATTTGCCATATCATGCGATATGTTTGTTATTTTTCATTTTATTTTTTGGTATCAATTTTATTAGTGATTCATGCAAATTTCCGTCTAAAAAGAAGACTCTAACTTTTTTGTTGTTCTTTGTTTTTAAATGTGCTTTTCATGCGAACATGCGAATTCAATTAATTTATGAAAAACACTAAAATCTTCAATTTTATTTAAAGAAAGTTTAAAAAAAAGATATGATGGTATGTGTGTGTGATGATGAAGAAGAACAAGGATCTAGAAAAAAAAATGATGATTAATTGCTAAAATGTTCTCTTGTATTTTATTTTATTGTGTTATGAAAAAGTTCACGTCAGTATTAAATTATAAAAGGTACAAATTCTAATTGAACTTATTAGTAGAATAGAATTTTAAATAAAATTTTAGACAATTTATTTCTATTTTTAGGTGATGATTATGTTTACATGAATTGAAAAAGAGGATATATAGAGGAAAATATATGTACATATCTGTTATGAAAATTTGAGAAAAGAATTTAAAAAAAAAAACGACAAGGTATGACATGACTTAATTTATAAAATTCATTTTTTTTCTTTTTTGAATAACAAAATTAAAATACAGTTTTGTTTCTGTCTAACAAATAAAATTCTAAGGATTCTGAAGAATCGTATTTCTATGTTATAAAAAGTAAAAAAAAAAAAAAACACCACGAACGCTATTTAAAGTTTTTTTCTGTCGTGTTATTGCTCTTTCGAAGAATGCCTTTTTTACTTGCAAACCAAAGAAACAAAGTTATACAAGAAAATCAACAACAAAACCTGAAATAGAAAACAAAAGGACAAAAACATTTTTTTTTTTTTTGCAAATGCTTAAATCTGATGTATTTTCCGCCTTACTTGAAAAATTTTCATTTTTCCTAAGGCAATTTATTATCTGCTTGACTAGAGAATAAACTAAATGAAAAATATTCTTGACATTCAGGAAATTTGGTATACGCGTGGTATATGAGCAACATCATCATGAAAAATAAGTGAAATAGAACCGATTTGTTGTTCGTATGAAATAAAAAAAACAAGGCAATTTAATTCTTTTTAAAAATAAAGAAATAAATTGTGGCATCTAACACCACTTTAAAGGAAAATTTATAAAAAAAAAAATATTTTATTTTCAAAACAAGAGGAATGAAAATTTTCAAGTTGTGAATGAAGATTGTTTTGTTGAGTGACTTTCTTCTGCGGAAAAGTTTCGTAAATTATTGGTTTCAATAGCGACTAATTCTAGTATCTTAGTGACGTGACTGTTTTTAATTTTTAAAAGAAATCAACGAACAGATTTTGAAAATTTAAATGGAAGACAAAAAATTAGTACAAAAATTATTAAAATTTAACTCAATTTTTTTTTTTTGATTGGCTTTGTTTTTTTTTCTATTTTCTAAATACATTGAATCCTGGGAAACTGCATCTGTTCATATTTCTATGATGCTTTTTTGGCACATAAAATTCAAATGAATTCTTTACATGGATGATATATAATAATTCGTCCTTTCACAAAGCTTTTATGAAATATTTAAAGTTTTCATTTTTTTCAAAAATTTGTACTTGATTTCTTACAAAAAATAAAATATATTTTCATTATCTAATTTCCATACATGCTCAATCATTTAATTTAATTTAATTTAAACGTGTGTGTATGTGTGTTATTTTTTAATTCATTCCGCTTTTTTTTTTTCAAGGGAAAAAAATGAAATCATAAAATAATTTATTTATGCTTTGTATACGTTTCTTTTATAATTTACAAAAATATACATATATTGCTGAGAATGCATTAATAGAGGAAACGGAAACTGTCATTTGCATTAACACTATTTTAAAGCCACAAAAAAAAATAATAATAATCTTCTAATGTTCTATTATAAGCTAACAGTAAAAATAACAGCAGTAAAAAGATATAAAAAAATGACATATACAAAAAGGAATTTCATTTTCCCATTTTCAAGGATAAGCATAACTTATCTACAATTTTTTCTCTTTTCTTCTTTTGTGGATAATTTTTTTTACGGACAAAAGAAAAACTTGCATTTAATTTTTGTTGTTCTTTTTTTTTTATTTTTTACTTCTGGTTTTTTAGATTTTTATAAAGCGTATGCATATGGCAAAAAAAAAATTGTAAAGAAACATCTTAAAGGAATAAAGAAAAAGCAATTTTTTATAAGAAAACGACACGAAATATATTTAAAGAAAAATAGATAATGGTTTTTTTCATTATAAAAGTGTATCATGAAATTAAAGTGTGCTTTTTTAAAGGATGAATTGTTATTACAAAATAAATTTAAACAAGGATAAAGTTCAATTTTTATTTAAAAAAAAAAAATAAATTCTTTTAAATTCATCTTTGCTCTTTAAAAAATTCATTTTTCTTCTAAATAATAAATTGAATTTCAAAAAAATGTCCTTAGGATTTGTAATAAAATTGAAAAAGTATAAAAATTGTTTTTGCATAAGTTTTACGTTTTTTCTTCTTACATTTTAATATCTGATTGTAAAATTTGTTTTTGTGAATGAAACTTCTCACAAAAACAAAAAAAAAAAAAAAAATAACTAAAGTTTTAAACAAAAATTTTTTTTATTTATATTTTTTTATTTCTTCACCTAATCTTCAATTATCCTGAGGTGATAAAACATATAAAATAAAATTCTTCAAAGTTATTAAAACTTTTCAAGGATCACTACGTACATTTTCGTAAAAAAATAAAATAAAAAATTCTAATTTTTTTTTCTTTGTTCAGTTGAAGAAATCAATATTTTTGTTTTTATGCATTTTTTGATTTCAAAAACTTCCCAGAAAAATTTTGGTTCAAAAGGACTTAATAAAACAAAATTCTCACATACATATTGTGCCTTAAAAAAATCTAATAAATTCATTGACTCTTTCACATTCACATTCCTTGCTTTCGACTGTTATAATTTTAAATTCCTAACAAATGAAAAAAAAAGAAAAACAACAACCATTTAAAAAATAAAAAAGAAATTTTGATACTTTTCCAAAAATATCCTGTAAATAAGTAATATTTCTTTTTTATGACTTAAATTTATTTTATCAAAAATTTTTTTCCAGTCGACCTCCAGCTGTGCTCACTTATTCTTTATGTTTGTTGTATAATTTTAGCTAATATGATAACCTTTGAAAACCCAGATTATAAGACCATGGGCTTTCTTGTTTTTTCCTTTTTTTTTGTTCATTTGTTAAAAATTGGCAACAAAATATAAAAGCCACAAGAAAAACTTTAATAACGTTCTTGTTTTTTTTTTTTTTTCATTGTAAAACCAATAAATTTTTAAATTAAATTATGATTTAATACAGTAAGGGGTAAAAAATTCCATGAAAATTGAATAACATAAGAAATCACGTAATGATGATACTACAATAAATTTTATGTTTTAATCAATTACAAAAGTAAAATTTTACGTGAATTGTACAAAGTTTTCTGTCTGTTTTGAGAACATTCTGTCGAAAAGTATAATTCTCATACAATATTTGTCTTTAGAGAATATTTTTATCATAATAAAAAAAATTGATAAATATATTAAATTTTACAATTATTAAAATTATTTTTATTATTATATCTCATACTGAATTTTAAAAAGGACTTTTAATTTTGTACCAAAAATACAATATAAAATAAAATTAAAAACAACAAAAAAGTTAATGGAAACATTTTAAATACAAGATTGCACTTTTTTGTAGATTTAAAAAAAAAACAGTTTTTGTTATTGTTATTTTTTTATGTTCTATGAAAACTTTTCTATTTGACTTTTATTTTTCTCCATTTAATTTTCCTTTTTATTTAATTTTATTTTTTGTTTTTTAGTTTTTTTTTTTTTGTTTTATGTTTTTGTTCATTTATTATCACACTTTAAGTACTTAAAAAAGCTAAAATGTATATACAACAGGCATATAGAGAAGACATAGTAGAATAAAATACTTTTTCAGATAGTGTGTTATGGTGGTTATTGTGGTCACAAAAAAAATTTTTTTTTTTTTTGTTACTTAAAATGTGTAATTTTCTTTCCCTTTTTTTATTTCCTCATACGAAAATATGACGTCAAACATATCCTTTAGAGAGAAATAAATAAATTGTATGTCTGGGGAAGAATTTTTAATATGACAAAAAAAAAAAATAAAAACAAAAATTAATAAAACTAAAAACAAAAAAAACAACAAAAAAAAATGTTTGAGATGGTATATATTTTTTTTCTTAATTTTTTTTTTGTATATGTTATTTAGGAAGTAAAATTTTCAAAGCAAACAAACTATGTAAATTATTTTTGTTCAAAGAAAAGTACGGAATTTAAAAATATTACTTTTGAAATTGTCATTTTCTTCATAAATTTTTATTTAATGATGTTTTAGGATAATTAAAAAAAAAATATCCTATATTTTAATTTTTATTTTATATATGTATGTATTCTTCGAAAATTCATATTAACAAGTTAATTGTTGTTGATACAAAATATCTTAATATTGTTTTCCTGCTAAATACATCTTGGTACCTTGTATTGTATTTTTAATTATTCATTCAAATCATATTGAATATTCGATGTCCTAACGAAGCCATCAGTTAAACTCATTACAATGATTAATATGTACTATGTAAATAAATCTATTCCTACAACTCTACACCATATACACGTACATACATTTCATGTATTTAAAGTTCAACATACTACATATGTATGTATATAGCTTCAGCTCTTTAATAAAGTAGCCGTTGTTAGTAATCAAATAATAGTTGCAACAAGGAATGACATTATGTACAGAGAATTGTGTTATTTGATAAAATCCTTGTATATTATATAAATTTTATAGATATTTCAATATCTGAATCTAGGTATAGATCAAAATATTTACAATGGCAGTACATCATATGTCCCAAATTATATATGTATTTTTGGTCTCATCATACACCCACCCATTGTGGATATACATGTGTAATTTGAGACACACTTTTGTGTATTACCTCATATTCATCGTTTGTTTTGCTATATAATAAGTATGTATGTATATATGTACTTACAACTCTAAAGTCTAAACTATCCTAAGAAACATTTTTATAAACATAATACATAATACACTTATGTATGTAAGTACATATCTTTACATAGAGATCATAGAATTATAAAAACATGTTGTAGATATATTAACGAATATCTATAATAAAACATAACGAATATTCTTTAATAGAAAATTTAAAATTTACATGACATTATTGAGGGTAAATATATATGTATGTATGTATTCGTATATATGTATTTAAACTTGTATAAGAAAGGACATACATATATTTATTGTTGTACAATAGAAAAGAAAATGATGATGATGATGTTGATGTTGTTAAATTAAATGGGTATATACATATATACATACATATAAGTTTGTATAAAAGAACGATGGGGTTGTCATTACATATAAATGCGGTTAACAACATAGAAATTCAAAATGAATATAATATTATGTTCATACATACATACATACATATATACATACATATTATATAGATGATGATCATCATTCAAGACAGAATATTGTATTATAGTACTCAAGAATCTTCATGTAATTGTTTCAAATTTTATGAAATTTTTAATTAAGAACATCTGAATTATTAAGATATAAGCAATTATGTTTATTTATTGATATATAAATACACGTATGTTTTAAAATATGAGCAATTTAAAAATAAAAATTATTCTTTAAAAAAAAAAAAAAAAAAAAAAAACTAAAGCCTTCTCTACCATTTAAAAATTCTTCTTAGAATTCAATGAAATAAAATTGAAGTATGATTTTTTCTTTTATTTGAAAATTAAATTTCTGTAATTACTAATAACTGTACACAACAGATACTCGTATATATGTAAACAGTTACAAACCATAAACCAGACTATTTCATACAATATTCTAGGACTTAATTGGTATTAATAATTAATTGTGGTGGTCTGTTAAAAAGGATAAAATTGTACTTAAAAATGTAATGCTGTAAAAACATAAAGTGAACTATTCTTTTTTATATTATTCGAAAAAATAAAAGAAAAAAATAAATAAATAAAAGGATATTTTAATGATGTACTTTCTTTTTTTTTTTTTTTTTTTTGTTCTTTTATTAGTGAAATAATAAACTTATGATCCATAAAATATTTAAGAATCAACACACAAAATGGTAATATTTTCCACCCATTGGGTGTTATTACTTAACATTTAATTTATAAGTCTGTTGTATATACATATGTGTGGCAAACAAAATACACATACATATACTTGAACAAACTCTGTGTATGATGAAAATAATTTTTTTTTTTTTTTCAGTATATACTTTAATTTTATAACTGTAACATAATAAAATAAGAAATAACGACGCAACGTAAAAGCTTAATAATAAAAATCTTCCTTTTTTTAAGTAAATGATAAAAGTCTAGTTCTTATAACAGATTTTTGTTAGGTATTTGTAATTTAAAAGTAGAATCCTTGAAAACTTGAAAGAAGAACGAAAACGAAAATTTGTTGTCATAAAGATTTTCAATTTTTGAAAATGAATTTTAAAAAATATTCTAGATTGAAAACTTTAACAAACCTTTTCTTAATCCTTCTTGATAATTCTAATTGTTTCAATGTAACATGTTATTAAATTTAAAGAAAGTTTCTTGAAAATCTAACTTTAATAAAATAATTCAAAAGACCTGACAACATATTTTGTAAATTAAATTTATGCTTAATTAATTCAGAACAGAGAACAAGTTAAAATATTTTACAAAATTCTAAATAAAAAATCAAGAATAACTAGAAAATTGCACATCTGTTGGTTTTGAAATTTTAGACGCGACATTGTTTATTGTTGTATCATTGCATTGGTAGCAGTTTTATGTTAATCCCAAAACAGTCAACAAATTATCATGATATTCTTTAACAGATTAACTTTAGAGGATATGACTCTGTCACCATCATCATTATATCATCACTTCTGTTATTTCTGTACTTTCTGTGATTTATACTTTTCACACAATTTCAAATGCTAAAACAATACGGAAACTGTTTTCTAAATTATAATATATTTCGAAATTCTCATAGTTTTACCACTTTCTTGTTCTTCTCTATCAACGATAAATATTATATTATAAGGTTTTCCCCTTCAAATTGCATTTTATCAATTTTGCAAACAAAAAAAGAAATTTATTCAAAACTTCAAATATATTTTCCCAAATATCTACTATTCATTAACTTCTCTAATCTTTGGAAAAAACAACAGATAATTTTTTGCAACAGTTGGTAAATGTGAACATCAGTGCATTAACAACTTCGATAACATCCTTAAATATTAACGATAACAAAAACTATAACAACAACAAAATATATAACAATGATAACAGTTATTTAGCTATTGCCTCTATACACTTTTTTTTCTCTCTTCTATTTCTTTTATTTTTCAAACTAAATTCCACTTTATAATGACAAGTAACAGATACTTACTTTACTTATATGTACATATTTGGAAAGGAAAAAAAAAGATACTATGAATACTCTGATGATGATAACGTGCACGTATACAACGGATGGATGCAAAAAATAAAAATAAAAAAGAAAAGCTACAAACTGCCTGAAAAGAAAATCTTCTACAGTTTATTTACTGAACAAATGATATGAATTTCCGACTTTGAAATAATGTTTTTGCTTTAGCATCAATAGGGATTCTCAAAAGAAACACAAAAATGAAACAAAACAAAACAGAAAAAAACTTTAATGTGTGAAAAAGTTTATTCATCTTTGAAGGATTTACAGAGGGATTTTAATTTTTTTTTTTATTTTTTTGTGGATAATATTTTCACATGTCATTCGTTTTGGCTTAGGTTTGCATTTTTAGTTAAAATTGTCTCATAAATTGTATATTTTAAGTAATGCCGCAAGATATGTGTTAGTATATAAAATGTACAACGACCCTCTTTTATTATAGTGTATTACGTATATTTTGTACATATGCGAATATGAAATGAAATTTAAATGTACGAATGATGTCGTAATAGACAATTTTATTAACTTGGTTAAATTTGTTGATTACATCAAAATTGAAATAAAAAGAAGGAAAATTTTAGAAACGGTGTTGATGATAAAGGTAATGTGATATGATTGAGAATTAGATAGGATTATCTGTTTTAAAAGAAGCAATTTAATTTTCAACCTCGTTTACGTTGTATGTGAATTAAAAGGACAATGAACTTTAAATGTTCACAATTATCTCTTCTAGAAAATTTTTTCGGCTTTTTATAATAATATATCATATTTTTCATACTAAACAGTCCCTATAGTATCCTTGTTTGCAAATATGAAATATGACCTGAAAGAACTTATTTATTCAACTTTCATGCACGGATATTGATACATAAAATCTAAACTAAAAAACTTTTATAGTTTTTTCAAAGTTGCTACCTAAAAACATATTTAAAAAAGCAAAAACACAAAAAACAAGGTAAAAAAAAAGTCAGTTTAAATATAAAATCGTCAAAACTTTGTAAGTTTTTCTTTTTAAAAACTTCAACAAGAAAAATTTCAAGTTACTTGTTTAAAACCTGAAGTTTATCTATAAACTGATGATGAAAAGTTTAATTTTCAATATTTAAAAGAAAAATATGAGGTTTTTTCATTTTATTATTATTTTTGTTTTTTTTTTTTCGTTATCGATTTTCCTTTCGACGTTTAATATTTTCCTCAGAAAAATTTTTTTTTTGTAAACCATCAGAGACCTCATTAAAATTAAATTAAGTGTAAAAATAGAACAACAATGACATAAAAACAAAAAAAAAAAAAAAAAAAAAAGAAGATACTTTTAAAGACAAAAGAAAATTGATTGCATTTAAATTGTCGAATATCAAATGATATAATTTTCTGTGTACTAAAATAGATAGTATATAAAAAATGCATAAAAAAAAAAATGAAAAGACTAGATAATTAACCTTTCATCTTTCTCAAGATGTCATCTTTAGAAAAGAGATTTAAATTAGCACAATGTTGTCTAAATGCACGACTTAACAACATAATTTTACTCTTTTAACATGCCAAATAAAATCAAAGTCGGCATGTAAAAAATTAAAACAAAAAGAATATGAATATGATTTAAAGATGAATAAATGTGTTTTGCAGACACACAATGAAGAACGAATAAAATTTTTAAGACAAAATAATCGATAAAAAAATTTTTTAAAAAATTTTTAAAAACATTTTTCTCTAATAAATGGTCTTACCACACTGACAAAAAAATATAATTTCATTTCTACTTGTTTTTCACTACTGAATCCTATTATCATCTTCATCATCATCATCAACACAATTGTCTCGTCGTCGATATGATCCTTGTAACTACCTTATGGTACCATACAAACAAATAAAAAATAACTAATGTAAACCTTATAATATTTTTATTTTTAATTTACTTCATATTTTTTTCTATTTAAAAAAAAATAATTTTGTTCTCTTAATGTTAAGGACGTGTTTTTCAGTAACCACAAATAAAATTCTATCCATGATAATGATAAAGGACTCAATGGGCAAAGACAACAACGTTGACGATACACTTTGTCAGTGTATTCACTTACTATTTTTATTTCTTTAGCTATATAACTTTATTATTAACTTCTGCTTGATGATGATGTCCTTGTCCTTGTACACATTGTGATGATGAAAATAAAAACTACGAAGAGGTTTTCTTCTAATAAAAAAAAGAAGAAAAGAAGAAAAAAAAATTTTTAAAAAAGAGCATCATCAGATATAATTATGACAAGTAAAACTTTTCATAAGAGTTGTTTTCTGTTTGTTTTGTTAAATGAAATGTAAATGGACAACATTAATGATGTTACGGAAGTTAATGTAGAATGATTAAGTAATTTTTTTTTCTTTTTAAATCGTAAATTGTTAAGAAAATGTTTGTAAAATAATTAAATGAAGAGGAAAATATTTATAAGGACAAGTTTTTTTTTTCTAAGTTTTTTTCATGTACTTTTTGTTTTATGTACGCAAAACAATTAAAATAAATCTAACGGAAGAAAAAATTGAAAAGAAAAATTAAATGTTTAAAAAAAATATTTGTCGTTTTAAAAGAGGAAAAAAAGGATTATGTATGCTGATGTCAGAGTTTGAAATTCTAATTCTTTATGAGAAGGTTGTATTGTATTGAAAGCGATGTTCATTTCCAACTATGATGGTAATAAAGTACTAAACTATGATTCAAAATTACTGGAATCTATACTTTGCTTGAAAAGATACCAAGACTAAGTGTCTCTATTTCATATTTTCGATTTAGTTTTTTTCATATTCGAGAACTCCAAATTTTTCGCCAACAAGGTCTTGACTGAGTATTTAGATTCAACACATATCCAGAATCCAGGTTATTTTCAGCATATCATTACTTTTAATAACAAATTTATGTTTATTTAAAAAATAAACAAAGAAATATTAAAATTAAATCATTCTGCATTAAAAAATTCTGTAGGCAAATAGTAAGGACTTTCTTTACTTGTATGTTTGAAAAAAAAAATTAAATATCCTTCATTTTTTCAAATAGAGCTTTTCTTCAAAAACAGCACTGTTTTTTGTACTCATATGTACATAACCAAAATAGAAAGAAAAAAAAATTTTGTTCTGAACACAAAATAATTCAAAATATTTATTACTAATTTTTGAAAATTCTTAAAATTCTGAACACGAACCAAAATATAAGTACACACATCTGTTACTACTTTTATTTTACCATTGTACATCCATTACATGTATTTCACACGCTCAAAAAACTTTTCATTCGTATTGTTCGTACATTCGAATTGATGTTTCATATATCCCTTTTTTATTTTCATATAATTTTTTTTTTGTTTGTACATACATTCAATATATGTACTTATGTATGTATATAACAAAATAATATACAGTTTCAGACATATCAATAATATGTATAGACAAGCAGATTCCAAATTACCCTCTTAAATATCGACAATAAGAAAAAAAAAAAACAATGTAATAATAACACAAATAGAAACGTCCTTCTCAATGTATGTAAGTATATGTCTTGTAAAAACTGGTAAAAACATCGGAAAAATTATATTGGTACAATGCCATTTTTATATGAATGTTTTACAAATATTCGTATCATATAAATTCTGTTAAAAAAAAAAAAATTGGGAAATTTTTTTTCACTAGTTATATGGGGAGGGAAAAAAATTTTCAAAAAAGTATTGAATTGGAAAATATTTTCGTTTAGTATCAGTTAAAAGATTTTATGGATTTTTTATGTTTCTCTTTTCTTTTTTTCTTTCTTTCTTTTCTCGTGATGCATAATACTTATGTATGTCTATAAAATGAGTAAACTTATTTTTCTACATAGTACCTATTCCTTTTTTTTTTTTTGAATAAAGATAGAATGGAAAATTATTATTACTATTATTTAAAGATATTTTATTTTAAATAAAATTTGTTGGAAAATAAAATCGATATTTTGTCTTTGGAAACAAGTTCTGGATCTGAAAGAGCTTGAAAAGAACGCATATTGCAAATTTATACCAGAATTGAAGTTTAGAAATTCTTTAAATTTTAATTTCTCTATTCCTTAAATGTCCTTTCCCATTATTATATCTTTTTTCTTTTCATTAACACTTGTTTATTTTATTTTTCTTCCTTTGAAAAGTTTTATTGAGAAAAATTCGAAAATCAGTCTTAAAAATTTCTAAAATATGCTAAGGAATTTTTTTAACTCTCATATTATTATATAAAAATTCTCGAGGATACCTCTACTTTTTGGGTTCTGTTTTAGCAATCTTCCTAGTGTCATCTTAGAAGACTGTCATAAGTAACATCCTTAATTCGATGTCTCCATATATAGTGATTTCAAACATATGCTTGAAGTTTACCTGCTTTACGTCCTCCGTAAGACAATTTATGTATCTTGAAAGGACTTCTTTAATTCTCTAACTATTTCCTTTTTATATATTCAGACTGAAGAAAAACGATAATAATGAGAATTGAAGGTATAAATTCAAATAGGAAATTCCTTAACGTTTTCTTTAAAATTTTTATAGAATAATTTAAATATTAAATAAAATTAAAATTAAAAGTTATATTATAAATGAATAGTAAATACCAGGATAATATTTAAGACTCCTCGAAGATATAGAACATAAATTTTTTGGCTAAAATCCAACTACCATACGTTAGAAAAGTACTTGATTATCCTTCTCTTCTAGAACAAAAAAAAACAATACTTTCAATAGTGAACTCGTGTTATTTTTTTGGCAAAAATAATGGTCATAATTAAAATGAAAATTCATATCCTTAAATGTAATCATTTGCAGATGGTCTTTGATTAAAATTAAATTTTTGTAAATACAATCAAGGATAATATATCTGTTTAATGAGAAAAATTTTATAGAAAATTTTACTATACACATTTACTAGATATCACTTTGTTGGAAACGGTCAAATTGTTATAAATTTATTTATTTTAATATAAAAGAATTTTATGAACCTTTAAAATTCTTGCAAATGCTTCTAATAAAATATTTACCTTCAAAATAAATTTTGTGAATATACCTGTACTTTTTTTTAAATTATTTTTCCCAAACATTATTTTTTATATCCACCGAAAAGCAAAAGAAAAATTGTACACACATTCAAACATGCATCAAAATCAAATAACTAAAAGCAGGAAAAAAAATGAAAAATTTTCATAAAAAAATATTTATTCATAGGAAAAATTATTATTTATCATAACATCTTTAAGATGTATGTAAATATTATTAAAACGAGTAGTTTTGCATTGAATCATGTTTTAAGTAAATATTGTATCTATTTTTTTTAGTTTTGGTTATTTTGTGTTCATGTAGGTGCATTTTTAGAATGAAATGATGATGGTGATGATGTACAATATATATGTACATATAAGGATCATAAACACTTCCTTTTCCTAATAACATACAATACGTTTAATATTTATAATGTAAACATTTTTGAATAATAAAAAAAGAGAAAAAAAAAACAATATAATATGCATCAGTAAAATATGTTACATATATGAAATAAGGATGAAATAAGGATAAAAATGATGATTTTCCATATATGCATTTTTCATGTTATTTATATTCTCTTGTAATTTTATTATTTTATTTTTATTTTTTTTTTCTTTATTCTTCTTCTTTTTGAACATCAATAACGATAAATCTTCGTTATTTTACACAACAGAAATCCATTAAAAAAGTTTATTTTTTTTCTTTTTCTTCTTCTTCTTCTTCTTCTTCTTCTTTTTTATCAAACATATGTATCTGCATTCATTCATAGGGTTGTTACTTGTTACAATTATGTACATTGTCCTTATTTTGAAAATTTCCTTAAAGAAAATATGTACATGAGAAAATTTATCATGTATTTATTGATAATTTGTTTTTTTCTTCGAAATCTCTTGTTTTCTTTTTTTTTTAAATTTATTTGAAAACAAAAACACGTTTATTCTGATTTTTAAAACTATTTTTATCATTTTTGTTTTTCTTTCCATTTCGTAAAATTAAAAATACAAGAGCAATTTTCATATTATTAAAAAATAGGCAATATTTTCAAATATTTTATCCTACTTAACAATTTATGTTTATTACTTTTTTTTTCTATATTGTTTTTTCCTTGTTTTTTCTGGTGCACCAAAAACCATAGATAAATATCCTAGAAGTGATTTTTTTCTTTTGCTGATAATCCTGATGATTTATCAATAATATTGTGCATATTAAAAAACAATCTCACGATATAAACTCGTAATCAATCATGCGATGACGTATTGCAAATATTAAAATACAATTTTTTTTTCAATATTAAAACAAAACAATGAGTTCGATTTATATCTAGACTCTTGAAAATAGACTATATATATTAAATTCGCTGATCATTCCATATTTGTTATACATTTCATATCTATTCTGTGGTTTTGATTTCAAATACCTACTTTATATGGGATTTTGATATTTAATTGTATGTACGAAGTCAGTATAAAAAATGAAAGTTAATATTAAAAAAAAATTGGAAAATAGAAAAAAATAAAAATAAAAATAAAAAAGTAGAAAAATATCTATCATGTATTTAAAAAATGAAATATGCAATGATTGCAAAATTGTAAAAAAAAATTTTAGAAAAAATTAATCAGAACTCAAGATTTGTAAAAACATTGAAAAAGAAAAACAAAATGTAAAAATTGTTCGGTATTAAATAATTGTGGTTTTTATTTTTCTCAAATTAAATTAAAACAAAAAATTCATTCAATCGTGAAAAATTACTTCAATCTGGTGCATAATTGCAAAAATTTCTTCGCTTGAGTAAAATGCATTAAATTTTCCTATTTTTTTGTTATCATCAAATTTTATCAATTAAAAAAAAATATATGAGGTAATTTAAAACAAACTAAACTCATTAGCGAAACCATCGCATTATTATCGCCAAAAACTTATAAGAATGAAATTTGTGTGTGAAATTAATTTAATGGAATTCACAAACGAATACTTCCTTTGTTATTCGCTATCCAAAGTTTTCAAGTTTCTCAGTTAGTTTTAATTTAAGTACTATTGTCCTTATTGGAAAAAAAACACAAAAGAATAAAAAGGAACTAATTATACAGAAAGCATTTCTTTTATCATTGTGCCAAGATTCATGGATTATTATCCTTCTGATATGAAAAAAGCATTGATAAAAAAAAACCTAGACTGGAGAATAAAAGATAGTGATGGTGTTGTATAGTAGATTTTCGATCAATATGAATTGATCTGTGAAAATTATCCAATTTAATATGAAGATTCAATTTAAATCTTTTTTTTTCTAGAAATTTAAGCTTTCATACAATTTTCATCACATGTATGCTTTTCTGACACTTTAAGTACATACTTACATATGTACATACATATACATGTTAAAGAAAATCAAAAATTCCATTACGTAAGCACTTAATTTACATTAATTTACGTTAAATTATCACCATATACATTTACGTGTCTTGAATATTCATAAACAGGAGAAAAAAAAAACCAAAAAATAATTTCTATTGATTCTAAAAGTCCTTATACCATAATAATTTATTTTGTATACAGAATATACAAAGTACACATAAACTATTTGAAATTATGAACACCGTACACTAGAAGAAAAAAATATATATACAACAAAAATTAAGGACATTCCCTAATAATTGCTTGTCTGACCAGCACTATAATTTCCAATAAACATGTACATAAGCTACACACATACTATATAAAAATAAAGACTTCCAACTTCATTAACTTAACTAAGTACATGAAATTGGATACTTTAACTGAATACTAATGATTTTCATGTATGTATGTATGTAATTTTCCAATCATAACTAAGAATTGAGATTTAATTCAGAAATAGATTTTCGTTGCTTTTATGTGTGATTTTCATTTTGACATTCGATTATTGTGTCAATTACCTCGAGAAGAAAAAAAACTCAATTTTTATGAAAAGGATTTATGAAAGAAAATCACTTGAAAAATAAATTTATGTATATATTAAATGAGCTTTTGTCATGATTTATTGGTGATTTATCAAGTTTTAAATGAAGTCATAGAAATTTATTTCCATTCTAAATTTAATATTAATTTTCAAATTAATTAATTTCAATATTAAAAATCTGATAATGAAACGCTATTTTCAATCAGAATCCTTAACCTACTTACGAGTATATGTTTCAGTTGCTTCCTTTATAAATTTCACTTTAAAAAGAACACAAAATTTTATACATAATTTTTTTTTATTAAACGCGATTAAAACTTCCTCATTTTTTTCCGCCTACATTATTTTCTTATTGAATTTTTTTTTATTCAATTTTGTCCTTTAAATTTAAAAATCCATAAATTTTTCACATAAAAGAACATCTGGAAATGATTGCTCAAGGATCATGGAATTTTCATTTCACACAGTAACTTTTGCCAATACATGGATATACATCGTATATCGTAAATACACACACACAAATCTATATCATATTCGTATGATATTCTATGTATGTATATCCTTTTCTCATACACTTATAATGAAGTCTTAAGTCGGAAATCACATTTTTACATGCCAAATTGGAAATTTGCCAAAAATCATCATTTTAAAAACTCACTTAATTCAAATGAAATTTTTTTTATGTTGACGTTTTTCTTTTGTTTTTTTTTGTTTTTTTTACTTTTCTTTTGTAGTTCAATGTTGTTTTTTTTACTTTATAACTATTTTTCATGAGTTGAAGCAAAGATTATTTAATTAAGGATTTAAATTGTATATAAAGAAAGAAAAAAATATTGCTTCACTGTAAGTTTGTATTGTATAACAAGAACACATAAAAGGATAAATGGATAAGAGAAGAATAGAAAAAAATGTGCATTTTTTTCTTTGAAATTAATTTACTAATTACAACAAATTTACATCGTGTAAAGATAAATTTATTAATCTTTATATTGTATTTTTAATAAAAACGTTGAATGAAATATTCTCCTTCCTTGTCTGCTTCTTATACTTTGTGTGTGACTAAAATTCTTTTAATTTGTAAATTAGATGATTTTTTTTTTTTTTGTTTCACACATTTTTACCACTTAATTTTATGTTTTAATCATATCGAAGTTTAATAGAAATAATTGAATTATACAAATCGAATTTGTATAAAGTACAGAGCAGTTATAGAATTTATATTGTCATTGCCTGTAGTGTTTATTAAATTTTTTAGATACAAAAATCAATGCCATTCAACATGTATGAAGTATCAAAATTCTTAGCTTTCAATGGAAAAACTTTCACGCTATTTTCATTTTGATAAATTTATTCCAAAGTGAATGATAAATATTTATTTTCTTTATGGTGTTTACTTTGTTACAGAATGAGGAGTAAGTATTAAATTAAAATCACTATTAAAACTACAAAGCTTTTGAAAATCCTTACATAAACATATGTATACGCCTGACATGTGCGTTTTAAGAGTGTATTCAGTGCTAAAAAATTTTCGATTTACTTTCGATTTTTAGTTTAGACTTCCTCATCATCCTCAATAAACTTGATTTTTTTTTCCAATACAAAATGTCAAACAAACAAATTTTTATGAAAAAAAAATTATTGATCATTTCTTTCGAAAACTATACAAATTTCAACAATGCAAGAGATTACATATCAGAAGCATCAGTTGCACTAGGATTTCACCTGAGGTGAAAGTTTCATATTTTTCTCATTCAAAATTTATACATTCATCGAATATTAAATAATAAATCATTTTCCGAAAACTCACAAGGGTATCATACAGTTATTGTTTTTGTTGTACATGAATAAAAAAATCTTTTTTTATTCACAAAAAACTTTTAAAAAATCGAATTTCAATATTTTTGTTGTTTTTTTGCTTTTGAATAGAAATTTATTTTGTAGCAAAGTTTAATCCAATAATAAAAAAATCTTTAAAAAATTCAATACAACGTAAAGTAGGAGTATAATTTTTTTCTGCTTTTTTGAAAGAAACCTCATTTTGAACAGCTTGTTTTAAAAAAAAAATATAAAAATATTATTTGCTTTCCAAGATATAATCGATAAAAAAGAGTCGAGACTCTTAATTTAATTATATTAAAATTTAGAAATCCTTTGTTCTTTTACGAAATGTATTTTTTGTCATAAAAAAAAAGGATATGAAGCTTTGACAGAAAGTTGGCAATTAAGCCTACATTAAATTTTTTTCCTTTAATTTACACAATTAAATTTGTCATAATACAATGAAATTTACATGAGTTAATAATTTACCATACTTTCAAAATATTCTATATGTTATAGCCCTTAAAAGGACTAAGCACATTTGTTGATTTCAAAGTTTTTTGACCTTCATCCTCGTTTATAGTATATATTAAAGAATGTATTTTTGATATTTTGAGTGTAGATACAATCGTTATCTTCTGCTAATGTCTGAGTATCTTGACAAGGATTGACACACATGTGACATAGGCACGTACAGAAAAATCAGACATGTCGAGTGTTTTGATTAAACGAAAAATTGCCTAAAAAAAGTGGTTATGTTACTTATGTATTTATTTCTTTCTATGTATATTTTGTTGTTTAATAATTGATTTCGATAAAAGCAAGAAAAAAAAATGTCATTTACAGATTTTTATATGAGAAAATAGTAAATAGTATTGATTTTATTTTAATCAAAAAGTTCAAGTGTTTGTGTATCGATTACTTTTTTGTTTTGCGTTATTTTTTTGATTCATTATTTTTTTAAATAAAAAAAAAATTAAATACTAAAATTGCTTGCTTACAACAGCCGTTATAGCCGTTCAAAATTTAAACAAAAGAAAGAAAAATAAATTAGAGTCACATTTGAAATCAATCATAAAAAAGGATACTTTTATTCCTTCTATTCGAATTCTATAGTTGCATTATCAAATTCAAAATATAAAAGAGAACAAAGACAAGCATAAGTTGAATCATGCTTTTACAATAAAATTAATTGCAATTAAATCTTGTTTTCCTTTTTATTCTTTCACTTCTTACACATTATCGAAATTAATTATATCCTTTCAAATTAAATTGATAGTTTACCAATTACTCAGCAAAAAAAAAAATCCCTTTTGATGTTAACATTAATCGATTTATTTTATTTTTAAAATTTAAATTTAATATATAGTACACCCTTCGATTTAAATCTTTTGATGAATTTTAAATATAAACGGAAGCAATTTTCTTATACTCAATTACAATAGCGGAAGAGAACTTAAGAACAACAAATTTAAATTAAAAAAAGGCTAATGCATTATTTTGGGATATAGATGACGGTTTATTTTTGAATTTCCTATTGTCATTAATTTTAATTTATGTTCCTATTGTTTTTTTTTTCACTTCATAATATAATTTTTTGCTTAATTCCAATTGTTTTTTTTTCGTTTCAAAAAATATTTTGACTGAAACACAGTCTGTCAATATTTCTCTTCGAAAATATGACTGAAAATTGTAAAATGATTTTTTTAATGAAATTCATAAATTTCATAATTCGTTAAGCAATGAAGAAGAAAAAAAAAGTTCATAAATTTTGTTTGAAAGCCTAAATGTTTTATTTTATTAGGTTTACTATATTATTTATGCTGAATTCTAGTTGGTTAAACTTACAAGAATGTTCTACGCATGATTGATATATGTTCTAATTTTATCAATTTTCTCCACGTGATATTAAATTTTTACTGGAGAATTGACACCTGTTGAATAAAAAACTGCTGAACCAGAAGAATATTTCTCCTTTGAACCTTTAATCTTCAGAGAAAAATATCTGAATTTTTGAAAACGTGAAAAATGTGATAAAATGGAAATGATGAAATGGAACAATTTTTTTCTAAACGCTACTGAATATGAAATTGTAGTAAAAATTCATCAAAAGGATTCAGTTCGATAGAAATCATGAAAATAGGTGGGTGTACGTGAAAAATTATTTGTGTATATAATTTTTACGTAAAATTCAAACGATTATTTGAGATTGAAATTCTTTATTTTTTTTTAAATTTCAAACTGGTTAAAGTTGATTTCGATTTAACTAAAAATTTTCACTTTTGTTCATCAATAATTCGAATAGTGAAATTGATTGTATTTAAAAGTCCTTGAAGGTGTCTAATTGGAAGCATCTTGAAAGTGTCTAAGGGAGCTTTTTTTTTACTCACTAAAATCCCAAAAATCTGGTTAAACCTTCAAAGTTAAATTCGAAATAAAAATTATTGCCATTAAAGTATGTAGAAAGTTGAAGTGACTTAAACATGACTTATTTTTCGAGCCACCTACTAACTAAACATGTTATCTATTTTGTGAATTAAATTAATACAATAAAAATTTTCCATTTATTATGAAAAAAAAATCTTCTATACATACTAACATTAAGTTTCATAAACCAACTTTCATAAAAGTTAAACTTGTCATAAATTCTCTACCTAATAAAGTGTTATCCTTTCTCTATCACTTATCGTCAAATTCACACTAACACTAACTTATTATTAAAAAAAATGTCCCGACACTTTTTTTTTCACTTTTTTTTTTCAGAACATTCATTTTTCTTCTACCTTAACACTATCTACTGCTAGGACATGTCCAGTTGAAGCTATTAATAGAGTTATATGAGTAACTGTTGGTTGCTTTTAACTCTTTCAAAGTTAATAAAGCACGTTTGAAGTGGAAATAAAATGAAAAGGGAAATTTCCTTTACTTTTTTTTTGTTTTTTTATCATTTTTAATCATATTTTTTTCCTGCTTTTTTGTTTTCTTTTAGATTTTCGTTTGAACGTTAACGGAAAATATAATATGCAGGATATGCTTTACAAATCATACCAGATTTTCGGAATAAAAAATAAAGTTTCGTGGCTTTTTAAAAAATTCAGTTGATAAAATAATTTCTGTTAAAACAAGAATAATAGGTAAAAAAAAAAAAAAAATAATAGTCCTTAAGAAAACTAATTCTTGTTCTTTATAAGTATTAAAGTTTAAAAAGAGGAAAACATAAAATTAAGATATAAAATTTAAACGCAAAACAAATTATATGTAAAATATCGACAAATGGTAAATGTTAAATCCTTTCCACAAATCTCTTAAGAATGAAAATTTATATCCTTTCTGAAAGAATGTTTTTTTTTCTCTTCCTTCTTCAATACTATTAACACAACCAAATCCTCTGGCCCTCCTGTTGAAAGATATTATTTAAGTAATAACCTAGATTTGTTTACTATGTCTACGGAATTCTGTTTATTTTACATTCAATACAGAAACTTTTATTATGCTGTATTTCGACATCTTATCACCATAAAAATAAATTTATACTAAAATATGTATTTGTATAAGAAATAAGGATACAAGTAATAGATTTTTGTCTTTATGAATAGTGATTTCTGTTTTATTAAAAATTTGTTTGAAAAATAGTAAAAAAAAATTTTTTTCTTTTTGCAATTTTCAATCATGTATACACGAGAAGAAATAAAAAGTCCATCACCTTCCATTTTCAAATATACAAAATCCCACATTAAATTTCAATCAAAAGTGTTAAACACGTAACGTACACACATTTTTGTTCTGATAACTTTGAATAATTTGAATCACGAATTCTGTCTTTTAGCTATTTTTTTTTTTGTTTTTTTTTTTTGTTGTAATTTCTACGTGCTGTATAGTTTCAAGTACTAGTTTTTAAAAAAAACTATGAAACAAAAGGAAGGGAAAGGAAACAAGCAAATACTCAGAATGTTTATAGTATTTTTTGAAAAATTAAAAAAAAGACGAAAGTATATATGAATACACACTGCCCTAAAACTTTTAGCATATTTTATACTTTCAAAATATTTTCTTCCTTTTTAACAACTTTTAAACTTACCTAATTAAATTGCAATGTAACACCACAATTAAATCTTTGAAAAAAAAAAAAAAAAAACCAAATACACATACACATACACACAAGAACTTTTAAATTATTATCACATATTTGCAGCTCTCAGTAACATAGAAAAACAGTTTTCTTTTTCATTGAAAATTTTCTATTTTCTATTCATAAGAATTTTCTTTTTTATGTACATTTTATTATTTTGATAGTCGTAATGCATCAAGTAAGCAAACTTTTTATGTGTTTTTTTACTGTTAGTTTAGTTTATTTGTTTGTTCTAATGAATATTTTAAAAGGATATTTTTGTTCTTGTATGTTTTACTACTCTTTTATCATGTTCTTTAAACGATACGAAAAAAATATCTTTCCTGTTACAGTAAAATATTTTTACTGTATTCATTTTAATTCTAATTAATTACAATAAAATAATAAATTATGAAAACAAAACTTATAGAGAGAAAAATTTTAGTCAGATGATTTTTAATTGAAAAAAAAAACATGATAAAATAATAGAAAAAATTTATTTCCTCATTAAGTTCTTTTTTTTTTCTTTTAACGAATTTAAATTACTTAGTTTATAAAATTTCAAGAGAAAAAAGAAGAAAAAAAAATCATAAGACAAATTTACAAAAAGAAGTATTTTTATTGTTCTGAAGTAATTATAAACAATTTTTCCATTTTTAATCCTTTATGTTTTTTTTATCCAGAACTTATGTAGGTACATAAACTAAATATGCAACTTAATTATTAAGGACTTTAGTAAATATGTAGAGTGTTTTCAAATTCTTCATATACATAGTTATACAATCAGTCATTAACTAGTGCGGAAAGCCACACAACTACTACACTTGACTTCATATTGACATTTTAGTCTTATGTTCCTTATGTTACATGTATACAAAATTTTAAGGATAAATAATTTCAAAAAAAAAAAAAAAAAAAAAGAATATTTCAATGACCATCATCCGATCCATTTAGAAATTCATGTTCATTAAATCCACATTGTAACCGAAACAAGGCAGTTTAAAGCATGTGTATATAGTATATTATGTAAAATATCTTTCTATACTGATATATTTATGCAAAAAAGGATTCATATAAATCTGTATTCTATTACACAAAAGGATTCACAACATCATAGTAATGAAGGCTTTTACAGAAAATGTACACAGATGTGCAAGCTTATGTTTTCCTTATATGTACTTTTACATACTGTTTAAGTTCATGTATATAATGTGCTGGTAAATTTCATTCAAACTTATGCACTCACATTCTGATGAAAATCCAGAAGTTTTTCTTGAATACAACAAAATTTAAAGGTACTTATTCACATGTGAACAAATGCATCATTCAAAACTTTTTGCTTTTAATTTTGTCTTCTTTTTTCCTTAATTTTTTTTTTTGTTCTATGTGAACGTTTTGTGTAATGCATGAAAGATGACAGACAGACAAAGTTAAAGAGTGTATACCGACCAATATTATTATGAATACGAAGAAGTATACCTGCAGATAATAGAGGTAACAGATTCTAGATTAATATACAACTCAACATATTTGATGTATATTGTTACTGCACATATAGTATAAATTGAAATTGGAACTTTTCTTCCATGTCCATCACATATACCCCAAAAATGTTCACGCTGTCTACTACACAACACTCATCAGGAATGAATGAATTGTATAGTTAGTTTTTTGATTTATGGTCTTCCAGTATGGAATCAGTCATTCAAGTATACACCAACGACACTGAATCAATTAGTTTGGAATCATCGTTTGGAACACTGATGTGCTTTCATATAGATCGAATGTCACGTAGTGAATTCAAAAACACCAATTAACTTTCAAATACTACTGTGTTAGAGCTAGAAATTAGAAAATAAAAATAAAAATAAAAAATAAAAAAAAACAAAGGCATAGTTTGGAAGTAAATTTTTCATTGTTATTGTTGCAATCTCAAAGAGGCTCAGTTTAAGTTATTTATTTATTTAAAAAAGTGTAACAAAGGATAAAGGATTATTTTTCGTTAACCTGAGAACTTTGTGGAAAATTAAGTTTATTTAAAAATAAGAAAATTGTTTTGGTTTTTTTTTTTTGAAGGAAGAAAAATAAAAGAATGGTTTAATGAAATAAAAATATACTTTTTGAAATTTTTTAATATAAAAAAAAGAAAATGTAGACAAAATTAAACATTGTCAATTTTAAAATCAAATAAACTGACATTTTTCCTATAATTAACATTCCTATGTCTCTCTATTACATATCTTGTTTTCTGTGCATTTTTTAATAAATTTTAAGTAGAAGAGTGAAATTTTTTCTCTATATTTTACGTAGAAACAAAACTTAAAAAATATAAATAAAAAACACTAAATACAGAAATTAAATTTATTCAGGAATTCGGTAGAAATATAAAATCAATAATCAACAACGAAAAAACAAAAGTTTTAGGAAAAAAATTAAATAATAATTTTTATTATTTTTTTTTTTTTATTTGAAAGAAACAACAATCCTTTTCATTATATAGAAGAAAAAAAAAGTTATTCTTTCTTTTGACTGACCTTTGTTTTCAATTTATAAAATTTTTTCCTTTTTGTTTTCCAAGAATAGAAAATTTGATTTATTTACATAAAAGTCAAAATAAAATTAAACATAAAAAAAATTTGGTTTTTGTTTCTTAAATATTCGAAACTTTAAGGATCTTTAATTTTAGTTTAAGAACAAAAAAAAGATACATACATTTTCATTGTTTTGAAACCTTTTTTTTTTTTTTCTCAGTATTTATCAAAATAATTGAGGCTACACCAAAATGAATGTGAATTATTTGAATAAATTTTATATCTTTGTAATTGTAAAAACGAAATAAATAAATGAATAGCCACAAGAATGTTAGCCTTTATTGTCTATATTAGAATTTTTGTCTGACTAAATAACTATGTATTCACTAGGAGAATTTATTGCATTATTTAAAAAATAATAATAATAACAATAATAAAACATGAAAGACTATAACTATAACTACACTAACTGACCTCCCATTGAGAATTAAAATTGTATTTAGGATACGTATAAAGCGAATTGACTACAAATTAAATACATATAACATATTTTCGTGAAATACGTATGTAAGGATGTAAATCTTCTTCTCTACATTATTTGTCTAATATTTTAATAGTTATTCATATACTCATCGTCTCTTACCATATACATACATATATGTATCATACATATGTACTATCAACATTATTTTAGACCATCCGTCGACATGGGACAGCTTTTTTTTGTTTCCTGAATGAAATCCTTTTCCATATATATTTTTTTTCTTTTGTTTTTGTATAAAATACTTTTGATATTATATACAAAGAAAGTTATACAAGTAATGTGTACTATCATACTTACATATTATTTCTACCCGCTCTGACAGCTTTATAAAAAAGGATAATGAATTATGTACTGTCGAGACGACCTTTTCTTAACTTCAAACTTCACTTTAAATATACAAGTATATTATATAAATGTGAGCTTCTGTTTATTACAAAATTTTATCATATAGTCTCAGTAAATTTATTCCTTGAACTAAAAAAAAAAAAATTACACTCATCCTATATAAATGCCATGATGTACTCTCTAATTAAGAAAATATAAATCAACTCTTGTTAGACTTTTTACCAGTAGTGAATTGTAATAATGCTATGAGCTATGATCCTTTTTCTTGTTTCTGAATAAATAAAATTTCATTTACGTATTCTTATACTTTCAGTTTACGTATTATAATTCTACGTTATCCATCTAGTACTGAAGTAGGGTGAGGTGGAATTATAGAATTTTTTTGAATACATATATTGTTTTTAGCAATAAAATTATAATTTTTTTAAATTAGATTATGCGATAAGTAGGATTTGTTTATTTTTTATCATCATCTGAAAGGACATTTAAAAACAATTAAAAGTTACACTCAAACCAGATTTCTGTTTAATTTTAATAAAATCGAAAAAAAAGAAGATAATAATAATAAAGCTGACTAACAATATCGAGTAAGAGTTGAAAACAATATCATTTGAATTTTATCTCTTTTCAGTACCATTTAAATAAACTTGGAACGAATTATCCTTTAAACATTT
Source organism: Bombylius discolor (assembly GCA_939192795.1). Classification (NCBI taxonomy): domain Eukaryota; kingdom Metazoa; phylum Arthropoda; class Insecta; order Diptera; family Bombyliidae; genus Bombylius; species Bombylius discolor. The sequence goes on along the minus strand of OW584240.1, from coordinate 47,858,544 downwards.
TTCATTTTTATTTCTTAAATTTCGCTCTGAAAGACTACACACCCACTCCCTCTTGAAAAAAGTACAAACATGAACAGACGACTAAATTGAAAAAATAAATAAAAATAAATACATATTAAATGTAAAATGTAAATATTACATGTTCGTAATATTATGCCTTTTGCATACATTATTACCGCGAATATGTAAAAAACAAACTTTATTTCATTCCAAAAAAAGTCAACCTTTTTACTCTTTTTAAGTTTATTTCGTTGTAAACCCTTGAATTTGAATTTTATATAAAAAAAAAACAATCTAGAAGCATATGTATGTATGTATATGTAAAGAAATAAAAAATAAAAAGAATCATTTATTTTAAACCAAACAAAAAGGACGAATGTAAGTTGATGAAGTTGATTAGGAGTTGGCAAAAATTCAATAAAAGAAAAACAAAAACAACAAATAGAAGAAAAGTCATTCAAAATGGCATGTGTATGAAAAAGTTTTTATACGCAAATAAAGAAAACAATCGTATACTCGTGTAACATAGAAAAAAGACTAAAAATTTGTAGACAAACTGTGCCTTCAGTAAATCAAGAAAAAAAAAATGAAAAAATTGTTTTAAATTTCACTTGAGTTGTACAATGAACAAATTTAATTCAAGAAGATTCCCAAATTCACCAAGTAAAAGTTAAAATCTCAAATTTTAACATGTATAATCTTTAAAATTATTAATCGATTTTATTTCCTGAATTTTACAATTTTATTACATTACAAACTTTCCAAAAAATATAAAATACCAAAAATTTTCCTTTTTTTTTTCTAAATTTATTTTTCAAAAACTCTCTTTTACATATACAAGAAATTTTATCAAAAAACAAAAATTGTCCAAGAAACAAAAACAAAAATCAAAAATTTACTCAGGATATAATTAAAAGTTTTAACTAAGATTTAACACAAAAATTTTCATATATAAAAGTTGAATGTAGGATAAAATGTGAAAGAAGAAAAAACAAGGATCAAATATAGTCAATTTTTTCTTTGTTTTTTTCCAGAATTAAGTTACAAAGCTTTTTCTGGTCTCTTTGTGTATGTTTTTGGTTTGATAACAACACCAAAGAAAAGTTTACTTTTTTTTCTTGTTTTTTTTTTTTAAATCTTTACTTTACAATCAACTTTTGTTAGTTTTTCATAATTGTCCGATATCATATTGACAAAAAACAAACAAAATTTTTCCGATAAAGTTACATATTGGGAAACTATACATATAAAGAAAGAACTTTAAATTTTACGATTTTACACATCCATTTTGTTCTTTTGTGAAATTTTTATCCTTATTATTTATTTTATTATGTGTGTATATGTATAAAGATATAATTTTTTCCAGAAATCTTTTCGAAAAAAAGAAAATTCTGAAGAAAAAACAAAAATGAACTTTCAATTACAATTATCATGGGTCATGACACACTATTTAACCTCGAGGAACAAAAAAAGAAAAAGAAAAAAGGAAAAAGTAATGTGTACTCGTAGTTGCGGAATCTTTTTAAAAATTTCATTTTAGAAAAAAAAAAATATATATATAAATGAAAATAAAATGTAGATAAATTCACACCATAAATTGAATTTATCTAGAATGATTTCCTTTTTTTTTTTGGCTTTTTTCCAAATGTTCAAATTTAATATCATTTTTTTATGCCTGATTTTTCACTGTAATATTGCTCCAACCAAAGTCTATATTATCCTTTAATATTTCTTTTTAAATGCTTATGCACTTTATCAAAATGCCTATGAATTACCACAACTAAACGACTTTCATTGTCCTATCATTCGTTCTTGTTAACTGTGTCGTCGTATATACTATCAAAAACTATTCTATGAATGAACATTAAAAAAATAAAATAAAAAAACAACATGTAGTTTAAGTTACATTTCTGGTATCAGAGAATACAAATTGAATCGATTTTGTATACTCGTATAGTTGAAAATGTTGGAAAAACTAAAAAAATGTATGTAAATCGTGTGAATTACTTTTAAATTGATTTTTGTTTTTTGTTTTTTTTTCTTTATATATTCGAGAATACAAGAAAATTGAATTTAAAAATCACTAACTTTAATATACTGAAATTTTGAAATTATATCTTTAAGAGAAAAATAAAGCTGAAATTATATTTTTCAATTGTTTTTCTTGTATTTTTAATTGTATAATATTTTCATTAATTCACCTGTTTTTGTTCCATTGAATTATCATACATGCTAGAAATAATAAATCCACAAAAATGTACAAAGTCAAGTTTAAAATTTAATTTGAAATCTTTCAATTTGAAAATTGATTATCACATTAAAATGTATATTGGAATCTTTGTTTCCTATCCTCTATAGAAATGTCTCAGTGTATTCTTTACATTCACATAAAAACCCTACTTTAACCCTTAAAATGTAGTAATTATCAAGAATATGATATACAAATAAATGTAATTTAAATATTAACTGTTATAATTAAATAATGAAAATGTCTAATTTCACTTATTACGTGTTTCGATTACGAAATTCGTTTTGGTGATAAAATGATATAACTCAGTTAATGAGAATTTCAGTATCATTGAATCAATAAATAATTTTACCGGTGTTTTAATACATTACTAGAATTACAAATTAATTTCGCAATTATTTTAGAAGGTAGTCGTCAATTAAAAGTCAATTGACAATTCAATGTCTGAAATCAAGCAACAACAAAAAAGTTAAGTAAGTAGTATGAAAACAAAGTGTTACCAAAATAAAAACACGATGAATACATATAAATTGAAAATTTCAAATTTTAATTTTTCTCACTACATGTATTCTTTGAAAATTGATTGGTAACCCTTTAAACCCACTGATATGAAAGCAGTATTTTAATTCAGTCTAAAATTAAAAATACCCTTTTTTCAGTCTGAAAATCACATACATACACATATGTATATATGACAAACAAATTTCAACATTTGTATTGTTTTCTTTGTAGATACTTCGCTAAAATTCATTTTCAATTTGTTGACACATTCTAATACATAAAAGCACATTACAAATTTATGTTGAAAATTTAATTTTCGAACCTTTAAATATATACTAAACTCCTAGCATCATACAAAATGTAGGAATAATTTTAAGATTTAATGGAATTAAATATTATCTGTGATTTGAATTTTCATGTATGTATGTATGTATACATATTCAAATGAAACGTAACTGACATAAAAACTTTTTCATCTACTCCACCCACATAATAAATTTTCTATTGTTAACAATGAAATTTGTAACTCTAGAAATCTTTAACAGGATTTATATGAAGTTTATTTACATTTTGCGAATATATTTCAAAATGAAATAAAACTAAGAGATTATCATTTTCCATGAAACAACTATTATATGATGTGAATTATTCGAATGAATTTATTGAAAATTTTATTGATATATCTGAAAATATAATCAAATGATTTAAAATCGATACAACAAAATTTAAATTTACATTTTAAAGAGACATTAAAAGGTTCTCGACTTATTTCTAATTTATTTACAAGATTTACTCAAAAATTAAAGAAATATATTTTTTTTATTTAAATTGAGATTTTTTAGTTTTTCATTTTTGTTGTTACAAACTTTATCTCATACACACACAAAATTTCTATCTTCTATATGATAATGCAACATCTGTTGAAATAGAATTTAACAAAATTTTCATAAGATAAATATCATAATTGTATTTCTTCAACAAATTCAAACTTTTAATTTGTACATACCTAAGTACATATACATAATACAAATCTAAATTCAAACTTTGTACAAAAGATACTTTCTGGAATCTTGTTTGGGTGAGTGATACCAGTGTTGAGTCTTCTAGGTTGAATTTTTTTTTTTTTTTTATGAAAAGGAAATACATTAAAATTTGGTAACTTGAACCAAAAAAATCTAAAAATTTTCCTATGGGTACTCATTACTGGTATCACTCCCCTAATTCTTTTAACCAAAAACTTTTTGTTTTTATTTTCATAATTTGTCATTTCAAACAAATTCAAAATATTATTACTGAGTGTAGATTACACAGAGATATTCTCAGAATCAATGTCATATTAAATTGCTTTTTAACACTCATTAAACGATCTCTGTACACAAAACTGGTCAATTTTATCTCGTATGTCATGAAAATTTCCTTTCCTGTCGTCAGTTATATTTTTGTTTGTTTGGTTATCCTGATAAAATAAAAAATTGAAATTTCATATTTTTGTGATTTTTTTTTTTCAATTACAATTTAATCTCATTTATTGACATTATCTATTACTTTGTTGAAGTAAAATTGAAAGTAAAAATAACGAAGAAATAATATAGTTGAAGGATACAATTGAACTTTAAAAGAAAGTTATAATATGTCTTTAAATTTGTAATTTAAAATGGATTATGTGATCGAAAAAAGGAAGTTATTGATTATATCAAAGTACTCAATTGATGAGTTAAGTTTTATAATTCAAGTGTAATTTATTTTTAACTTTTAAATGTTATTTATTTTATTTTTTATTTTTTTTATTTGAAAGAATATTTGTGTTGTTTTTTTTTTTCAAGTCATTTGTATTCATGAAATGTAAATTCTTTAGCATATTCAAAAATCTTTAGATCGTTTCTATTTTTCTTTATACCGCTACAAGTCTCTCGAGAATAATTTCTATAATCAGACAATTTTTGTTGTTGTTCTATTTGTCTCGTGAGATGAAAGGGCGTTCAAAAACATTTTTTGGTTTTTCTCTTCAATTGTTTAAAATCAAAAATGTAGGCTTTTTAACATCATTAAGGATTCTCTATCAGCATTCTGAATAAAAATCGAAATTTAAATTAACCTTGAAAGGATATTGAATCTATGTTGTTCGAATCTCTGCAGCAAAGCTAAAATTATCTGATTGCGACTGTATAGAAGCTGCTACAGATTATTTGTGCATTCTTGAATGACAAATATCCTTTTTATAGGATGATATAGATATATATTTACATATATTGTCTGTGCTTTTATTAAATATCATCATGGTCCTTTAAAATATAAACAAACAAAAAATAATATTCATATTCGATTTTTCCCTTTACGATAATGCGACTATGCGGATTCTGTAATTACATACATATGTATAAATTTTCATGAAAACTAACACACTCGTTGGCTTCACATAAATAAAAAAAGAAATATTTTTAAGTGACATATATATTACAAAAGCTGTGTACACACACCTACATATGTACGTACTACTATTTACGTATTAGTTTTCCAGCTTATATTTTTTAATATAATGAAAATTTTTTTTTTGTTCGACAATCAATAATAATTATGATTGAGATGTCCTTTTTGCATATTTATTCAAATAATGAAAACGAAAAATTGAAAATAATAATTAATTTTTTTAAAATAATTTCTCTTTTCAATTTAAAATATTTTTATTAAATAAAAATAAAGTTGAAATTCATCAACCTGTTGAATTAATTGAAAATGTTATCATATGTTAACAAAACAATTTTAATATCCTTTGTTTTTATTTTTTCTTTCCTTTTTTTCACGGATGCATTCATTTATTGTAAGCATGTTAATTGGTAATTTTTAATTATCATCTCGCAAATAAAATTATAATTTTTCATTTCTCAGCTTTTATAAATATCCACTCAAATGAAAAATGAAAATAAAGTGAAGGACGAAAGGATAATTCAACGGGATATGATATAAAATGATATTATAGTGAAACATTGTGAAATCCATAAAATAGCATGTTTTGAATTAATTGGTGTCAAATAGTTCCCATTCTCCTTCATTCATGCTACAAAATATAAATGAAATTTTTTACATATACACACAAACAAAAATATTTGATGAATTGTTCTTTTGAGACAAAAACATAATCATTCTTTGAATTTTTCATAAATGCCTTGACACCATTCATTTTGAAATGATAAATAAACAATCAAGCATCAAGAGTTCAAAGGATGCATTTTTGTGAAAATATCGTTTTTTTTTTTTTTTTTTTTTTTGTCAAAATAATACATGAACATTACATTTTTTTTATCATTATCATTCAACACTATTTTTCATATATGTATGTATCATTGAAAATTTTGTATTCGTCACCAAAGTGCCGTGCTCTCTTGTTATATAATCATAGTGTCGTAACAACTACTTTTGAACCGGAAAAAAAAAATGAATGTTATGATAATTCAATGATGCAAAAAGTTTTTATTTTATTTAGAAAACAACAATCTTGTATCCTGATAATATAGATTCCTGTTTTTCCTCTTTTTTATTTTTTAATCTTGTTTTTTTTTTGGTCTTTTATGAGTGTTTCGGAAAAATGAAATCGAATTTAACATTAGAAGTTCGCATATGCTTCCAGAACACGTTCTATGGAAAATTTGAGTCACGAAAACAATTTTGTGGATTAGTTGTTGTCTACCACACCACTTTTTTATTCAAAGTTGTTGTTGTATTGCTATTGCTGTTGTTGCACAACATTTTTTTTTTTTTCACAAGTTCATTTCATTCATTTTTTTCCTTTTATTTTAGTTTCTTTTTTTTTTTTTTTTTTGTGTGCTTTTTTTGTCCTAAAGCATCATCAGAGAATTGTCTTTTCTTTTATTGTATTTCCATTGTGCATACAAAACTGACGATTATTCTTGTGGTAAAAATTTGAATAAACAGCTTGTGGAAAATGAAATTTTTGTACACTGCATAAAAATGGTTCATTTTATTTTCTTGTTTTTAAAAACAAAAATTTTTAAAAAAAGTAAAAAAAAAATAGAAAAAAAAATTATACATGTAGGTATTGTATGAGAAATGATAAAAGGATATCAAAATCCTTCCCTTAAGAGAAAATAACAAGAAGCAAAACAAAAAAACAAAAAAAACAAGAAAAAGAACGACAGAAGAGTTTATATAATACAAGTAATTCAATATTTGTGACACGTTCTTTGAATTTACATATAAAAACTATCCGGAAATATTGCAAATCCTTTTATTACATGAAAATTGTTAAAAATAATAAATTTGATGAAAATTATTAGTTTTTTTTTGTTCTTCTCATTCTTAAAAGAAAATTGTAATACTTATTGTTAGTTTTTATTTATTTAAAAACGTGATTGAAATTTTAAAAAAACGAAATTGATAAATTAAAAGAATTTCATTAAATTTTATATAGAATGATGGAAATAAACGAATGAGAGAAAATTTTTATTTGGCTGTGACATGACAGTAAAAAAAAAAATAAACTTAAGTGCCATTGATGCGTCAACTTTTAACTTTTTTAAATGGCTCTATTTGAAAAAAAAAAGAAAAAAAAGAATTTAAAAAATTACAAAATTTTCACTGATATTAAATTCCATTCAGTGATATTTTCACAAAAAAACAAACTCTTTCAATTTAGTTGATTATTATTCTTGTGTTTTTTTTTTTTTTTTTTTTTTTTTTGTTTTTAGCACATTACAATTGTTGTCGATAAGGGATAAGTGCGGTTTAACTCAAAATAAAATGAAAATTTCCCAATTAACCTATATCATTACACAGTTAAACGGCATAAATTTAATTATGCATTCAATGGATAATTTTTAAATTTACCTCTATGTGATTTTATTTTTTTTATATAAAAACCATTTTCTTTAGAAAAAAAGGTTAAAATATTCTATTGAACTTCAATTGCACTTTGTGTATCGGACAGATTTTTATTTCAATGTATGTTCATCGTATTCAACACATGCAAAATTTTACAATAAACAGGAACCAGATTACCCCAATTTTTTTTTTAAAGTACTGTTCTTCCCTTTTTCCTTTTCTAAAGTAAAATCGGTATGACAGGAAAAATTTTTGTCTATTAAAGAAATTAAAAATTCTTTTGACAAGGAAAAAAAAACGTTGGTAAATCAAAAGGAAATTTTTACTGTTAACTGAATTTAATTTGATAATCTTATCGAATCTTATCTAATTTGATGATATTAAATTATAATCAAAGTCAATTCCAGAGAATGTCCTTTTTTAATAAAAGGAGATTATTAAAAAATATTATCGAGATCTAATCTATTTCATTTGAAAAAATCGATGTCATTTAATGTTAATGTTATGATAGAGAGGTATGTTGAATGTAAATTGTGACATGTGATATGAATTTCTTTTGATAAAAATGACCTTCTTTCTCTTCAGCAATTGAATTATGAACAAAGGCACGTTTTGGTGGTCTATATTCTTTTTAAGGACAAGAATATTAAAATTTTTAACGATATTAAAAAAAATATTACTTTTATAAAACTAAACTTATACTGAAATTAATTCAACTTAGTTGCCAAATTTGTAAAGGTTCATTTACTTTTTCAATTAAAAACCCCATCAAAAGATCGATATCTTTAAGTTTAGCCTAATCATGATCTAAAAACATAATGAATGGTAATTAATTTTTTTTTCTTACACTGTCAATATAAATTTATGTTCTACAGAAAATTAATGGGTTATCCATTATAAAATCGAAAAAAAACCCTAATTTTGGCGCCTTGATTCTGGAGTTCCTTTTTTTGGTAATTGATGTAGTTAAAATCAGCGAATTTCTTTTAAAAGAAAATGTTTTCAATTAAAAGAGAAAAATGTGAAAGATATCATATATTGTTAAAAGGCAATTAAAAATCAACTTTTCCTTTGTATTTTCCTAATATTAAAAAAAAACTATTAATACAATACTTATCATTCATAAGAAAATTTTTTTTTTCTTTAATATTAAAATTTTTCTTAAAATTTAATTAAGGATGATACACTGAAAACTTTGTCCCAGTTGGTTGAAGCAATAATTAATTTTGCGCATGATTATTTCTCATACCACATTCACTAAAATTCTAGGATAATTTCGTTGTTGTAATAACATGTGATTTTAATCTTATTCTCTAGTTCTCTCATAGAGTTTTTGTAATAATTTTTTTCGAAATTGCTGAATCCTTCAGTACAAAAATATTAAGTGCATTATTATTCTCATTTTCTCATCATTGAGAAATTTATATCATTGTGAAAAAAATGAAAATGAAATAAAGTCCGCTTTCCTTAGGAAATTTTTCAGTTTAAAATATAATTCTCAAGGAAAAAGTGTTGTGCCAGGAGTCCAGGAAAATTAATTTTCGTTTTAAGTGCCTTTAAATTCGAAAGAAGAATTTTTAAAGTTAATTTTTCGAATAAAAAATGTATTTTTTGTATAATTTTTTTCAATTTTAAATGATTAAGTATCCTTGAAAAATTGTGTAATCAGTTTATTTGCTTTAAAAACTACTTGTCTATTCAAAAAATGTGAAAAGAAAATGATATTTTTATTTTAATAATTTTTTTTTCTTATTCACAGAAGAATTTTTGGAATTTTCAAAACAAAAACTCACGTACTTACAAAAAGATCGTATATCTGTATTGCATCAAATGGACGTTTACTTAATATTCACTATTCATATCTTCAAAGTATTGTTTAAAAAAAAAAAGCAAAACAAACATTCAAAAAATATGGAAAAAATGGTAAACTTACACAAGAGGAAGTTTTAAACAAAAGAGGAAAATATTTCATCTAAAAAAAAATATTTTTTTATCTTTTCTAATGTAAAGCTCACCTGGAAAATTTGTGATAACACATTTACCTGGCTATTTTCAAGCATGGAAAAACATCATAAATATGTTTTTGAAGTGGAAAATAATATGGTACTTTAAATTCACACGAATTTCTAAGAAGAAAAAATCATGTTGGTCACAATTCATTTATACTTGTGCAATTTTAAAGTTGTTTGAAATATTGTTTTTCTTTAAAACAAATTTTTTTTTTTTTTTTCATTTTGATTAAGAAACTGAAACTTTAGTCTCAGTGACTCATATATTTCTTTTTTATTCAATAAACTCCTTTTTTTTTTGTACCATTAAATTAATAACAGAAAAAAAAATCCTCATCTTAACAAAAAAAACATTGTTATTTAACCCTTTTTCCTTAACATATTTATCATCAAACTATCGTTCAAAAAATTTTCCTCTTCAAAAACTTATAATGACAGACATAAATAACCTCATCGAAGTTTTCTACTTCCGATGAAAACTTTTATCATTGGCACTTCAGTTTTCGCTCGTATCAGTCGTTTCAAACGTTATTGTTATGCGAAATGTCTTAATTTTTTTTTTCTTTTTTTTTAGAAAAAATGAAGAAAAAAAACTTAAAAAAAATAGAGAGAAAAAAAAATAACATAAAAATAAAAACTGCATTAAACTTTTACATCATGAAAATTTTTTATACTTATAAAAGACAAATATTTCTCAGTTCAAAAAAAATTTGGAGGAAAAAGAAACAAAGCAAAATAAAATAGAAAAATGAATTCTTTAGAAAATACTTCACTCAAATAGAACGAAAAGTTTTTATTCATATTTAATAAAGAATGTCCTTTAATGACGTAGTATTAACAATGTAATTATTATGTAACGGTTTGTGAGCTGTTATTTTAAAAAAATAATTCATAACTTACGAAGAACCTTTGTCTAATTATCTTTACAAAGTTCTCAAAGCCTTTTTTTAGTATCTCAAGGATTCGACAGTCATCAATAATTAGGTGAAATTCCCACAAATTTTTATATATAAAAAAAAATTAATTAAATATTAAATTAAAAATATTTCTCAATTATAATATTTTTTAATTATTTTTATCCCACATACCTTTTAATTACTGATGTTAACTTTTAATCCTTTCATGCATGATCTCATGACAAATGAATGTAAAGTGTGAGTTTCAATTCACAATGGTACTTTTTTTTTAAAATTTTGAATATCTCACACATACAATTTTTTTCCAGTATTCAACAACTTCATAAATGCGTGAAAATTGTACTTTATACAACATAATGATTTTGAATTACTTTCGTCTCGGGTGATTTAATGGATTTTTTTTTTCATGGAATTGTTTATATGCATGAAACCCATCTGAAAGTATGAATGATATTTTTTAAATAAATATTTTGTTAAAATGTTTAATTTTGTTTAAAAAAAAATTGTATTTTTTTTATTAATAGATGGAATAACTTAATTTGTGAAATTTAAAGTTTTGAAGAAGACTTTTAAAGGCAACTCAAAATCAGCAAAAGGATTAACTAAGAACATTCATAGAATATACTTCTTATCCCTAGATCATCGTACAAATTACAAATTTAATATATTTTACAATAATGATTGACTGATTTGTAATCTAAAATCGAATAAATTTGAAGGATCATTAAAATGCCATGTACCTGAAATGTTTGCAATTTTATTTTCTCACCACTTACATTAAACTTTCTAACTAGTACAGAACAAAAATAAATTATTCAAACTTCAACAGGCCCATCAAAAATACATACATACATACATATATAATCACATCATCATATCTCTATTATTTGAAATCACATTACACACACATAATATCCTTTTTCAAGAATAATACAGGAGCTTCCAGTTTAAAATATAAGTATTTCAAATTACACGTACTACGATGCTGATAAATTTAGCATGTATGATAATACTTTTACACCATATTAGTACATCATTTCTTCACACTTTACCTTTTTTGTTGTTCAAATAATCCTCATATGTGTAGGTGTCTTTATCAAATAAACTACCACCTTATTATCTCTCCCCCATCACTTTATATTTATTTAATAATTTAGAGGCTTTAAAGTAGATTTTCATTCTGTGATGAGAACTAACTTTAGAATTTTAGGATATTCAGTTTAAATACGTTGAAATGCTTAATTAAAAATACGATATAGGGGGTTTACTATTAAAGTAATTCGTTTTTAAAATTATATTTTTTTGTTTTTTTCTCTCAAACGCAACAATTACACCATAAAAGTAAAAGTGTACTTTATTTCAATTTACAAACATGATTAACCCGGTTAATGTTTAAGGATTAACGTAATGTAAATGTTAAGTATACATTTCATTTTATGAATACAAAATGAAAATGGTTTTACTCATTTTATATAAAACTACAAAATAATAAAGATTTAATAAATTTATTTAATTAAATCAAAAAATAACTTTTTATACTTATTTTTTATTATTTTTTTTATTTTTTTTATTTCGAATAAAGAGAAGATCTAGTAAACTTGAACTACATTCTATGTATAAGGAGCAAAATATAAACAATTAAATTTTATTCAAATAACAAGTACAAGAGAAAAACTATAATATCATTCTAAAATTTCATCATATATCTTATTATTTACCATTTACAACATGTTATTAAATTTGAAATTCTTTAGTTAGTTATAAAATTTTGTATTTATTACTTGAATTTCGTATGTATTTTTGTTTTCATATAATATTTCACAATTAATACAAATAATCAAGTAAAAGACAACCAGTGAGAATGATATTCTTTTATTTTACTTTCTTCATAAATTTTATGTAAAATTTTCTGGTATGCAAATTGAAAATAAAGAATAAGTATTTTGCATTTTTTTCTGTACCACAAAATTTGTATAAAATTGTCTGTTGTATAAGAGTTTGAAATTAAGAATTCATATAAAATATAAAAAATTTGTCTGAAATGTTTTAATTAATTTCAAACATTTGTGTTTAAATGAAGAAAAAAAAACAGAAAGGATATTGATTCGAAGTAAAAGGAGAATATAACAACAAAAGTCGAGTAGAAACATACTCAGAGATTTGAAATAAATGTTTACGTCTATTTTTTAATTTAAGATTTAATTTAAAGATTTAAAATTATCCATTCCTTATTATTTTCACAAAATATCCCTGAATGTATCCTACCATAATATTAGGATTCTATCTCATAGTTTTTTATCAGCTAAATCTTTTTGAAAAACTTTTACGTATCAGATATAATTAAAAGTTTCAAACTGTTGAAATTTTTTACTGTAACAAAAATAAAAAAAAAACTAAAGAAACTACGAGTATAAACTTTTTGACAACAAAAATAAAATTCTTCTTTTGTGAACTACTACACAAGATTATGAAAGTCAATTCCAAGTTGAATCAAATGACAATATTTTCAATTGTTATTTTGATGCATTTTAAGAAATTTTCTTTAATTTTCAAAACAGATCGATAAAAAAGCATGTAAGACAGCTTAAAAGTGTACAATTTTTTGTTTTGTGTGATTCCTGTAGAACCTAAGAAATCGAAGCAAAAAGATATAAATGTAAAAAATGTTGAATAAAAAGCTCAAAGCAAACAACCAAAACAAAATTACATCCTTTAGGATTTTTTATATTTATTTTTAGACCTTAAAAAAAACCCATACCCTTCAAAATGAAGCATAATCATTTTCCCACAAGGACATACAATTACAGATCAAAAAACAAAAACGAAAGAAAAAAAAACATTTTTTTGGTCAACTTTCACACTTAAATGAAATAGTCTCTTGGGAATTTTAAACCGTTATACAACATGACCAATTTGTATACCATTTTAACAAAAAATATTCATAGAAGCTATTTACAAAAACTTTTTAAAGCAATTTACTATTATTCGACATCATTTGTCCGTAGACTCCTTTTTTTTATTCACAAAATGAAATAGGATAAGGATTTTATTTTCCGTAACAAATTTTTTTTTTTTTTTTTTCGTTTTTTTTTTTTTTTTTTTATATAAAATGACACTAATTTGTATCGAATTTCAATAAAATTTCTATTCTGTTAAAATTAAGTGGCAGACAAAATTTAAAACGAAAAAGGGTTTATGTTTCTCTTGTGAATACATCATTCTTAGGAAAATTAAAAATTTTTTCTCAAAACACAAAATTAATTTTATGCTTCAAAATTAGCTAATTCTCAATTGAAGTGTTTACTGAACCTTTAAAAACGATTTCACTTTTTCTTAAATCCTTGTCACATACAATTTCAATAAAAATCCTGAAAAGTAAACAAGAAATTTTTTTTTATTCATTACTTGTCCTCAAAAGTACTCAACAAATACAAGAAAAAATATTTTCTGTGCGTTGTTTTCGTTTTTTTATATTTTCATCATTATTTCATGTACGCACTTTTTATGTACCCGACATTTGTCAAAAGGAAGTGATAAAACGTCAAGAGAATAACAAATCCGTCTTCTAAATCTTAAATTATTCAAAGTAATTCGTTGTTGTTGTCACATAACTGTTTTAAAGTATATACTGTATAGATATATGTATGTACATATGTATTGTAAATGTCCTTTAGATTTTTCGTTATACATTAAAAGAAAAACTCCTACAAATATACACTTCATATTATCTGATTAAATTAAATGTGAGATCTAATTTTTCTTCTGGTCACGTTGAAATATGCTTTGTGTTATGTGCAAAGAATTTTATAACCTAATAAGTAACATTTTTTATGTGTTACACAAATTGTTTCAACAATATTTTTCGTTTATTTACTACTTGAATAAATCATAAGAATAAAAAATAAAAAAAAAAAAACTACGTATTTCGGGTAATTTATAAATAATTTTTTTTGTTTTATGGAGACAAATTCACGAAATTTATGATTTTTCATTTAATTTTAAGGGGTAGAAAAAATGTTTGACTATTGGGAAAAGTCAAAAAAATCTCTAGTAACCAATTCTTAGAAAAACAAAAGTCCACGGAGTTTTTCCCTATTCGGACTGTTGGTGGTATTTTATACGGTAGTCATATGACAAGTAGAACGAAGTCCTAAAAAATTGATACAATACGTGTTCTATAGAATTTTTGTGGGTAATTTTTTGTCATACGAAAAATAAATACATATAAACTTTTGTTACCAGGGATATTTGATTTGATTTTAGCATTTTTAATTATTTCTCAGTAATTGGTTTTAAGGACTAGTGTAATCCGATAAACTTTACCCATTGAACTCTAAGAAACTCTATTAATAAATCTCTGTTTTGTTCCTCTGATGACTCTTTTATAACTTTGTTGAAACAGGACATACAAGTTCGTTTGTAAATATGTTCAGTATCCCTGGTCAAAAACACGTATCATTTTCCACACATAAAACGCAATGTATTACTCAATATTTTTCAAAAATGCGTATACATACACATGTATATATGAAAATGTTATGCATTTATTTTAATTTTATTTTTAATATATATTTTTTTTAAGTTGTCGCTTTTATTGAATTCGTGACTAAATTGTTTGAATTTGTGTAAATATTTACTGTATTTTTTATTTCACAATCAAAATATCAAAATAGGAATACGTGTCAAAAATACGCTTTTTTAAAAAAAAAAAAAAATACACAAAATTAAAAGTGATGAAAGGATTTTTTAAAAATAAAATATTCAAACTGAGTACATATTAAAAAATTCAATAATTGCTGGAAGAATCAAATTAATTTCTACAGGACAATCCAAAGTACGTAAAAGAGCCTGATACGTAAAAAGGCATTTTGCCAGTATTGATAATTTCTCACCTCTTCTCAAAAAAAAACATTCAATACTTTACACTTCTTTTTTCTTAAAACCACAAACTATGCATCATTGATTCAATTTTAATAATCCTTTGATTTTTTTTTTGCTTTCAAAAATAATTATAAAAGTAAGTATATATTTATTATTAAAAAGGATGCAATATTGGCTTACAAAAAAAAAAAAAAAATACAATGATATGAAACAGGTGATAAAGTATAATTTGATAGGCGTAGAATAAATGGGTGAATCGAAGTATTTAACCCAAGGTATGATATGTAATTTTTTTATAACCTAAGTATTAATGGCACAACACATTGATCCCATAAAATTTAAATTACTTTCAATAAACATTTTGAAACGTGAACTTCATGAGACTTAAACACATTAAATGAAACCATCATCCGAACAAATATCCTGCAAGTCATAAAAAAAAAACACGTAATAAAAAACAAACAGGAAAAAAAAAGAGAAAATTCCTAATTAATTGGAATCCATTAACATTGTATACCATCTGCGCGTATATCTGATCTCCATTAAAAGATTGTAATTGCTAAGGATACCTATATATGTACATATGTATTTTGTGTAGTTCTATATTGTAATACAGAGTTAATTTGTTGGAACAAAATTGCCTTTAGTGTTATAATAAAAAATAAAAAGTTTCTGCACTGAATATGAACAAGGTTAAAATGTAACCTCAAATGAATTTGTTAAAACTTATTGAAGGGGTTTAAGGACGTGAGACTTAAATGTGGATATTAAAAAATGATTTTAATTGATTGTTATTATTGTTGTTATTTTATCTACATTGTACATATGTATATTACATGGGTAAACAAAATGTAATTTAAAATGCAATTATTATTAAATTTGTCGAAACAATTTAATTTAGAAAAGACAAAATAAAATTTGATGATGTAATTTAAGAAAATACTTCTACATCATTTCTAGCAATCTAAATAGAAATTATTTTAAAATTGTCTATAATTTTACTAAATAAATCGACAATTTAAATTTAATTTCAATATTTACATGAGTGTTGTGTCAGTATAAGCAATCACTTCCTTTTGGCCATCAATTAATATCCTTTTTTTCTTTTCTTTTTTTTTTGATAATAGGATTCATTTTCAAATTTATAATCTTTCAATACATTTAATACTAAACATCTTACATATAATATACATAACGTATTCATAATCACATTTCATACAAAAGTCTCTTGTTAAGTGATTTAATATCTTTCTTTAATATTATGTATTATATAAAGAAACTAAATATAGGCATTGTATGCATATAATAACATCATCACATCACATTTTAACCCTGAACCTCAATTTAAATTGCTGACAAGGATAAAACATATGTTGAAACAAAACTTAAATTTCTATTTTACATAAAACATCTATGCAATGTATTGTAATTATATTGAAATGTGATGAATAGGGTATTTCTTTGAACCACTAAAAATATTTCATCAATTAACAGATCCTTAAAAAAATAAAGTTAAAAATTATTCTAAATAGAAAATTTTCAAAAATCACATGTCGCATTCCATAATTACAATCTTTTAGTACATTCAATTAAAAATTAGATATTTTCTGTAAAAGTGGACATATTAAAAAAATTTCAGAATTGACTAATACACCCTATAGAAATTTAATATAGAATTCTGTTAGCACATATAAAACATGAGGAGTGCTGTTACACAAAAGTTTGATAAGATTAAATATTTGTAAATTAGATTTTCACATATCATACCCTATGACTAAATGAAAAATCTACTTCCTCATCTATTATTCAATTGTTACTCCAATGCATTAATTGAGAAATTTATCCTTGCATTCATGTATGTATATTCTTCATCGTCCTTCTAAAATATCTTTATTCAATTTTATTGGGTTATAAGTTCAAAATAACTCTACATATGTACTTACTATAGTTAAATCTTTTAAGTTTGTACACAAAGTTGTTTTTGAATTTAACTAAAATTTTCAAAAAACAATTTCTTAAAGCAATAATTGTTTAGTAGATTTTTTTGTGTTAAATATTTTGAAGGCATTATTCAATTTCTTTA
Organism: Bombylius discolor; assembly: GCA_939192795.1. Lineage (NCBI taxonomy): Eukaryota > Metazoa > Arthropoda > Insecta > Diptera > Bombyliidae > Bombylius > Bombylius discolor. Next base: position 47,841,069 of record OW584240.1, on the reverse strand, counting down.
TTGTTTTTCATTAACAATTACATTTCCGATAACTTTAATCATTTAAGATCGACCCCACTTACTCATCCTTTATTGATTAAAAAATCTTTAATGATTTTTCAAACACATAACAACAAAATCCTTCCATTTTTTTCCCGTTGTAATCAATTAGTCACAATTTTTTTCTTTCTCAGTCTCATCTTCTCATTACTTATTTTTTATTTTAGTTGCTTTTTTTTGTTTTTTTCTTGAAAAAAACATTTTTTTAAACATTTTACTTATTTTTTTTTATCGTTCTGCCTGTATGTTATAACAAATATAATACTCGTCTTTTAATCGTCATTCCTTAGAAGAAAAGTACCAAATAATTTCATGTAACAGATGGCATCATCTTTTTTTCCTCCTTTTAAAAAAAGTTTCAACAGTGGTCTGTAAATACAAGAAAAAAAATTAAGAAATCGATTTCATCATAAATTTTAGTCGAACATTTTCATTGAGATGCCAAAAAAATAGTAAAACAACAAAAACAAAACAAACAACAAAAAAAAAAAGCAGAGCAAAAAAAAGCCAAACAAATCGAGTATTATGTACTAAGCAACAGCTTGACGCAATGCGTTTCTAAAAGGACGAAAAAACATCCAGGTCTATTAGATTATGATGATGATGATGATGGCTGTTTAAATTGAGATTCTGGCTGGTAAAGGCCAAATACATACACATAGTACATACATAATACTTAAAACAAGGATATACATTACATTAGAGATTTATGACATTACTCAAACGATTTTTATATGAAAAAAAAAAAAATTATGAAAGGGTGGTATTTTAAACAACTGAAATCAATTTTTCACTAATCCTAAGAATTTTTTTTTTCCCGTAGTATTTTTAAAGTGAAATTTTTTCTCGTTATTTTGAAAACAAATTCCAATTTATTTTTCTGTGACTTTTAAATGTGAAACATGAGAATGTAATATTGTTAGAAAAAAAATAATAACAATAACAAAAACGTTTATATTTCTGAACAAATAGTATAATTTTTTATTATCCTTAAAAATGTCAAATTTTTGTCTCATACATCAGGGCATCATTAGACCTTTTTTGTATAGTATGCCTCATGAGAACTATTTTTTGTAACGAGACAATTTTTGTTTAACTTCTATTATTGAATGTCACAAGGGAATTACTTTACGATTTGTCCTTGTTTAGAAAAAAAATAATAATGCTTAAATATTTTCTTCTTATTTTCTCTTAGAACAGAATAGCCTCTAACACATTCTTAGCAAAAAAAAAATGGTTTTAGATTACAAAAAAAGCACAAAATAATTGATGATTTGTAACGGGTAATTTACATCATCCGCATCCATTCATCTAACCACTCTAAGAATCATTAAAACAATCATTTAGTTTGATGTCCTTGTAACGAATTTTTTGAGAAACACTAATTTTTTAATTATACAATTAAAAATTTTTATTTATTTTTTTTTTTTTAATAAATTTAAATTTATCTTTTTTTTTTTTCATAAATTTGTTATCTTTAGAACGGTTGGTTCTTATTATGTAATTGATGCATTTTTTAGCACACTTAAAATTTAAAGTATAACGTATTCATCTTACAAGAAAAAAGAAAAACGCGCGTGTAATTTTTTACATGTGTTACAGCATTTTTCATTTAAAAATAAAAAACCGATATCTGTTCTATTTAACTTTTTCTTTATTCACACCACCATAACCGAAACCAACCCATCAGGAAGAACGCAAGTTGTATAGAAAAAACAAAACTCCCAACGCACACACACATACACACACTCTACAGTGAATTGTATGAAAATGTATAGTTGATGAATTTGGGTTATTCTTTTCAACATTATCTCTCCGTATAATACATCCCTCAACCTTCATATTTAAACTTTTAAAGCATTTTAACCACTTTTAAAACTCAAAATTCGTTAGTATATTTAATGTGCGGCTTTTTTTTTATAAGGATACTGAGGAAAGAGTCAGAGTCAGTTGTCTGTGATTAAGTTTTTTTTTTGTATATCACAGCAGAGATTTGGATTTTTTTTTTCTTTTTAAATAAAAAATGAGAAAGGAAATAAAAATATTTGAAAAAAAAAGAAGAGAAAAAAAACAGAATGAAAATTTTTGTTGAAAAGAAATTTAAAGTGAATGAGTGAATAGAATTAATGAATCATCATCGTCATCTGGAGTTTAATAATAAAAGTCATAAAATCAAATTGTTCTACGCGAGACGTTATCATGAACAAAACCATCAGAAAAAAAAAAAAAAGGAATATAGAAAAGAATTCAATGAGTTGTTCATGCTCATGAAAAAAGATAATTGTGGAAGAAAATTTCAAATGTTATTATCCTTGTACATACATTAATAAATACCATGTGTACTATTATGAGTTTTAAAATAGCTATTGTTTATTAAACCAGAACACATACGGCAATAAAAACAAAATTAAGCAAATACAGTTAAAATCATCTGCATTCCTTTAAATTTTGTTACATTTACCTAAATATTTTAAAACAAAAAAAAATGTTAATAAAAAACGTATCACACACACAAAAAAAAATTGTCCATACACAAAATTATTATTATTTTTTTTTTTCGTAAGATAAACAATAAGGATTATAATACCAATGATTAATGAAGCTTCTTTCTTTTAATTTTCTTCTTTAAGTAACCCATAAAAAATTTAAAAAATTTTTTTTTTAGGAAATATCATTTCTTGATAAATGAATAAAATTCGTTATACAATCCTAAACAAATGATTCCTTCCCTCCCCCACTTTAAGAAGATAAAATGCTATTTTCTTCTGCCCATCCTGAAAACAAAAGATAATTTCCTTAATTAAAATGAAGATTTTCCATTTAATTAAGTTTTAAAAACAAAATTTAAAAAATTTTCATATGAAAAGATTGCTTTTTATGATTGCATTGCGTGTTTTTAATTGCCTTCAAAAGGGTTTTTATAAAATATAATCATATAAAATGTAAAATAAATGGCAAACAGTAAGTGGTTTTTATTTGACGTTTAAAAATTTTATTAAAAAAAAAAAAATTTTGTTTGAAATTTGTGATAATAATTTGCATACTTGTCCTGAAAATTCGAAATTCAAATATTTTTTTATTGCAATTTTTCTTTGGTTTTTTTCTAAATTAGTTTTTTTCTCAATGACAATTGTTCCATTATTGCATCTTCAATATTTCAAATTGAAATGCATCACAGTTAAAAAAAGAAAATATTTTAATATTTTTTTTGCATTTGGATTATTGGAAAATTTTTTAATATCAACGTTATAATGATAACGGGAAAATAAAAGAGAGAAAAAACATTGATAAATAAAGAGAAAACAAAATAAAAATTAATTTGAAATATTTCTTTTTGCTGAAATTGCATTTATATTTACAAGGACAATGGAAAATATGAAAACAATTGAAAAGTAATAAAAGGACTAATAAAAACAGGGTAATCCCTCTTTCAAAAAACATTTTTTATTTCGAATGTTTTCCATGATAAATTATGAATCAATAATAATTAGTTTTCAAAATTGTTTGTTTTTTGAGAAAACAGAATTAATTTCCACAAAAGTACGATATAATTTGGCTCTGAGGTCGGAAAAAATGTTTTCTTGATGTGGTCAATTTGAAAGAAAGGAGTTATGATTTTTTAATTTATAACAGCATGATCATTCTGTTACACTAATTTTCAATTTTTGAGGATGAATGAGAAAACCAGAGATAGAAGTGGTACAAGAACTGATACCAAATAATTTTTTTTTTATTTTTTGATTTGTAGTCTGGAAGAAAATGGAACCTTCTTTAATTTTTAATAAATAAAATTTAAAAAAAAATCTTATAAAAATCTAATAAAGAATTTTTATATATTTTCAAAAACAACAAAAAAAAAAAAATACATACATACACTCACACTTTTTTTTCACCATTATGTCATTCAATTTTATTTTTTAAATAACAAAAATTTATCCTACAGGTGACTCTAATGATTTTATCAATATTTCAAACTCATATAATAAATTCAAAAAATTTTCTAAATAATAATTTAAAACTTTTTTATTTTTAAATAAAACCTCCTTGTTTTTTTTTATGCATACAATATCCATTTTTTATATTGTATTTCTTTCTCAAAGATGCGTCATATAATATTTAAAAAACTCTAAATTTTTGTAAAATGTAACAGATGCCATGATTGTATAGATAAAAATTTACATAATTAATTACTTTTACACAAAAAGAAGAAAGAAAAGGAGAATTTAATTAAATTAAATAATTTTCTTCACATAAAAAAAAAATATATTATAAAGAAATTTTGAAAATTTTTTCAAATTTTAATTTCCATTTTTGTTCTTTCATACTTGCTTAGTATTTTCTTTTATGCTTAGCAACAAAAATTACTTATGTTTGTTAATTTTGAAAGAGAAAAACTAAAAAAAAAAAAATACAATATTTTACAATATATGATGAAAATGAGAACTTATAATTCATAAAAGAAATACGTATAATTAGTCTGTCAATTCTATTAGAATACCTTTTTTTTTTGTGAATGTGAAAATACTAAAAATAAAAAGGACTCTTCATGTATTATATAATATGAGAAAAGTGTTTCATTAAAGAATTTTATAAACTTGAAACATGTGCAAAATACGTAAAAAAAATTAACATTCATTTAATATACTTTTGCTCGTAAAATGTATATAACACAAAAAAAACAGAAGTTTTTAAAATGAAATATAACGTAAATTACTTGAATACTTTTATCATTCTTTTTTTTGAAAAGGAGAACAAAATGATACAAATGAAGTAAGTACTCTTAAGATTTTTTTTATGTACATTTTAATATACGATATTCGTGTGAGGATATTTAATTCTATTTTTGTTTTTTTTTTCTTTTTATCTCTTGTACAAAAAGGATTTTTTAATAAAATTTTATATATTTTCATGTGAAAATTTTGCTTTGTTCTACAAAAAGGATTATAAAATAGTGCTTAATTTGCATTTATTTTTGCAAAAAATTTATATTAGTTTTTTGGAAATAAAATGTACACCACATATTTCAACTATCGAGAGAAATATCTAATTGATTTATTAATTTCCATTTGAAAAAAATAAGCTGAATAATATTGCAGAAAAGCACTTCAAAATTATCCATTTTTACTTAACAAGAAAAAATTATACTATCCTTAAATAAAATTCTGTTACAATAAAACGATTTAAAATATTATTCTAGAAAAGTTTTATTTGAAAAAATCTTCTTTAATAAATTATAATTTTCCATTATCCTTAAATGCACTCTATTTTGTTGTTCTTTTTTTCCATGATCCTACTATTAAATGTCAAAGACAAAAGACAAAACCTGTCGCCCTCTTCTTGTTTTTTATTTGTTTTTTCTATTTTATCATTACTAAAAATTTGCTCCTCTGCACAATTTTCTACTTTATATCTTTTTGTTTTTTGTTTGTGATTCTTGCATATACGACCAAAATAACAACATCATGAATATTTCACACAGACAATTCATTCAAGCGAATAATAAATCGCCTTTAGAACTTTTACAAGTGGCTATATCATGAATACAATCTGAATATTATTTTTTTCTTTCTTTGCTATTTTTTTTTTCTTCCTATCTACCTACTTTCATTTTCATTTTATTTTTATTTACTTTCATTTTATTTTTTTCTCTCTCATTTGTTGTTTATGACTTTGTATTTATCTACCTACATACATACATATTTGTATGTACAATATTCACAACAGAACTTTAGAAATAAGCTGGTAAGCTTAACTAAACCACTTACTCAAGAATGCGGTTTTTAAAGGAGGTAAAAATAGCCAATATTGTCTAAAACTCTCATGAGACGATTTTATTCAAGTGTGAAGTTGACCATATTTTTGTCCTTTTATGTCCTTGATTGCATATTCCCCAAAGGAAAATACAGAGAAAAAAAATACAAATTTGTTTTCCCATTGTGAATAATACATGAAATTTTATTTTATTGTCCTTTGCAATATGATACTTGTCTTGAAAAAAAAAAAAGAAATAAAGGGAAAGTTTTTACAATAATTTTTTTTACCAAGAAAATGTCAAAAATAAAAATAAAATTTATAATTTTCTATTTTAAGAAGTTATTATTAAAGTTTGAAATATCACGCTCAAACAAACACGTTTTTCCAAAAACAAAAAAAAAACTTATTCATAGAATTTTTTCCTTTTTTGGTTCAAAGGTTACACAAGGAAACCCGCCACATTAGGAAAAAATTTTAGTTTTATTTTTAATTTTCAAGATAAAAATATTTCTTCACGTGCAGTCAATTTAACTGAATAATTAATTTCACTTTTTCAAATAACAATGAAAATAAATTTGAAACAATCAACGTCATCATCCTTTCATTCATTCTCAATGGATCCTTTTTGTTCTCGTATAAAATATAATTGAATTTATATGTTCTAATTTTGTATTATGTATGTTGTTGTTGTTGATTTACATCAAAGTTTTCTGTGTAAATCATGTGAAAAACTAAAATCAAAAACTTTATTTATAGAAAATCATGATATAATGAAAACTTAAAATTTTTTAGGAGAAATTAAAATAAAAAAATGATGAGAAAATAGAAATATTATAAAAATACCAGAAAATGTATGATACTATTGTTTTCCTGTTTTTGAAAGAACAATTATCCTTATATTTTGTTTTCAACAATAAAGTGAATAAAAGTACATTTTTAAGAAATTTTTAAATGATCCCTTGAATTTTTTTTTTTTTCTCAAAAAATTGAAAAATTCTAAACAGTTTGTATAAAAATAAATTCTTAAGAATCTTTTTCTACTTTTTGTTGACATTCCGTAATAAAATTTTAAAAAGACAATAAAAAACAAACAAAAAAATTCATATCATTTGTCAAAATTTATCATTATTTTTCTTCTGCATTGCAACTGCCATGAAAAAGACAGAATTATAAATTATTTTTCATGAACAGAAAAAAAAAAGTTAATAAATAAGTACATTCTCTTTTTAGCACAATATAAATGCTTTTTCAAAATGACAAAAAACATTTAAATTCACCTCGAAATAAATAATTTATCTTCATATCCATTTTTAGAATATCTCAAAAATCAAACCGCACACAAAATATCTTATTTTTCCATTCATGAGTTTTCGATTAAATTTAATATAAAATGTATTTGACAAGGTAATTAGTTCTTTAAAAGCTTGAATCATTTTTCACATAGAATTTTTTTTTCTTCTCAAAATGCAGTATTCTGTGCAATTCATTTTCTATTAATGCAACTATACAAAATGGTCAAATGGTGTGAAAACATAGCAATAATGAACCTTCAGTGAATCACATAAATCCCTGTTTTTCCTTTTAATTCTGATCTATCCAAATTGATGCGTAAATCTGAATCTTAACTAAATGATTTATGATAAATAAAAAATTTCATTTTTTTATTTCATTGTGAAAAATATTTTCAAATCTTTTTTTTTAACTTTTTTTTTTACTTTAAAGCTTCTGAATAAAAAAAAAATTTCCTTGTACATTCCTCTCATTAAATGTTTTTTTTTCTTTTTTTTTTTTAATTTTAATTATTGTAACTTAAACTGTCGAAACTATTTTATCAGATCAAATTTGAAAATTAAAACGAAAAAAAAATTGTTTACCATCAGAAAATATGCATACTCCTACTTCAATTTCACGTGAAGAAAATTATATGTTATACAAGCAAATATAGTGCAAATTGTATAGTCCTTTTACTTTTATGTGATAGATAAAAGTTTTCTATGGAAATTGTATTTAAAAACTTTTAATTGCTTCCTGGACAGACAAAATCTAGTATTCCTTGTGGATAGGATTTCAGTATACATTTTAGAAGATATCGAATTTATTTCAAAAATTTACAATTTCAAGAAGTTTTTTTTTTTTTTAACAAAATTTAAATGAGATTTTATAACTTGTGATAATATTTCATCGTGGAAATGAGTTTGTTTTAAATTTTATTATTGGACATTAAAAAAGTTTTAAAGAAAAAAAAATTGTGTTAAGTTTTTTGTTCTAGTAAAATACATATTTTTTAAATAATTTATTAGAAAATAATTATCAACAAATGAAATAGAAATGTATATATATTTTTTTTTAATTAATTTTTTTTATTTTCTTTTTCAGAGTGTTGCATGCAACACAAGCTTTGTTCATTTTTGAAAATAATTATGATAATTTTTTTTTGTTTACTTTTTTTATGTTTTATTTCAAATTCAAATTTACTTAACTTTGTTTTTCACATAATAAAATTGAGTACTTTCAGAATTCCAGCCTGAATTACAGTTAATGCTCTAAAAAACTTTACAAAATTTGAATATACGCAAATAAAAGGAACATTTGATAATCACAATCTACTATAATGAAAATTAATTTATTATTATTTTTAAAATTCACGAATTATGTTCTTACCTAAATGACAAAGATTTATCTCGAAAGATTCAATTTACATAGAATTTTTTAGTTTTAATTAAGTTTTTTTTTTCAATTTTTAAGACATTTAACTTTTCCAAAACCCATTTAAAATCGCTCATAATTTGAAAACCAATATTAAAAAGGTACAAAAATCACATCGCATGTAGATATGTATGTATGTGAAGGTATAGAATTTTTAAAAATTTACACATGCTGTCTCTTCTTATGAAAATCTTACTAATACACACACATGTACTATATACATATGTATATATATTTAATTTTTGACCTTTACATTATTGTGTGTTTTGGGGTTTTCTTTTTAACTATAATGTAAAATTTTAATGTAAGAAAAATTACTATAATTTTCAAAAATTCTACTTTTGAAAAATAAATAAAAACATATTTAATGTTTCCTGTTTACATTATGGTTTTTTTTTTAAGTATTCAATCAAACATAATCAAGGTAGTTGACATTTTATCAAGATCTTTATTTCCTTTTGATTTTTTATCCGAAAAATAAAAAAACAAATTAATAGATTAAATATTAATTTCTTTTTAAAAAAATTTCTTAAATTGGGCGTGCTTAAAATTATAATTCATAAATTTTAAAAGGATTTCATTAATTTCACAAAAAAAAAATAATTCACAAAATTTTTTCTTCCACTTTTCTTATAATTTTTTTATTTTTCGTTTTTTGTTTTTGCTTTTTGCCTTTGTTAATCTAAGAAAACATTTTTTTTTGTTTATTTTTACTTTTTTTTTCACACAAAGAAGATATTTTGAGCTGTCTTCTAGTTGGTTGGAGCTTTTTAACATTTATGCGCATGAACCTTCAACACTATCAACCACCACCATCAAGTTGATGGCTTCAACCTCCACCCAATCTATAATAAATTTATAATTCAATTTATTTCCGTTAACACGTGGTCTATAGTAAAATTTTCCTCTATATAACATTTGTGTCTCTAAAAATGAAATATTTTACATTTTGCTGAATCTATTTGTGAGTTATTCTTTAAAAATAAAATACTTGCGCATTTTATGTTTTTCATTAAGCTCTATTCACTCAAAATATAATTTCCTTTACAACAAAAAGGATGAAATTCAAATATTTGAGAATATTTTGGTATTTTTGAAACAAAATCGAAACTCTAAAGAGATAAAAACGAAAATATTTTTATTTTAAAGATGTTTTACTCATATGCATCCTTTCTAGAATTTTTTACCAGGATAAATAATATTACATTTCGAAATTTTTCAGTTTGATTTTGTCCGAGATGAAAATTGGATGTCTTGTGTAAAATATATAAAATTCATGTCGTGTTTTATTTTGAAGAAAATCAGAAAATAAAAAAAAACAAAAGTGTAGTTGAATAGTTTTTGAATTAAATTTCTGAAAAAAAAAAAATCAATTTAGAATTTTAATAAAACTACCGATTCTTTTCGACATTTTGAAGACTTTTTTAATATTTAAAATTTTAAAAATTTGTGATTTCTATTGATGGAAATTAATTTTAATAAAATTTGAAAGAAAAGTGATTATGATACAAAAAAAAATCCTAAATAAATAAAAGTGTTGTGAAAATGTACCGAATTAAATGAGTCGCAACAATTTAAAAAAAAAAATTAAAAATATAAATTGCAACTAAATTTAAAAATAAGTATTTGTTTTTTGTGTTTTAGTGTAAAAGTGTTACAAAAAAAATTTTTAAAAAAAATTTAACTTAAAATTTATATGGGTGAAGAATTTTTTTAAAGGATAAAATGCTGCTTTTAATATTACTAATTACTTTTTCTCAAGGTACAAACGGATAAATTTTTTAATTTAAAAATGTTTTAAAAATTTTTATTTCCATTAATTAAGCTTCATTAACTTACTTCACACAATAAAATTTAAATATGTGTGTATGTAACTTTTACTTACATGTTGTCCATGTACAAAGAACTCCTAACCTGCAATATGACTTTATTTCAACATTTTTCGAACAAGCAACATTTTATTTCGGATCAACAAAATATTTTATTATGTATTTAACCTTTTTTATTTATCCTGCTCAACATTGTCCTTTAATTTTTTTTCTTTGCTGCTTTTCTTTTTTTCCAAACTTTCTACCAATTTACTTCCATTCATAATGTATACACAAATTGACAAACACTTTTCAGACTTTCTTATTAATTTAATATTTTGTTGTCCATTTTATTTCTAATACATTATTATTTTCTATCTACGAAAGAGTTTAACCCATAAAATTAATAAAGCATATCCTTTCACCAACAACCAAAATAGAAAATATAATAAAAAAGTTTTAATATTACTGAATACTTTTTCTTTGTTTCTAAATTATGTCAAATATATCTAATATATGAACTTTTTACCGCATATACCGGCACTGTGTATTGTACTTAACAATTTAAAGTAAAATTTTTATTTTTTATTAGTAAAAATTATTTTCAGAGTAAGCAAATTTTTGAAAATGGAAAAAAAAAAGTTTTATCGAAAGACAAAGTATAATGTATCAAAACTATAATTTCGTAAAAATTTCAAATCCATAGCAACTACAAGACAAACAATTTTCCAAGAATGATCATGAAATAAAAAACAGAATTATTTAGTAGTTTAATTTAAAATTTTTTTTTTCAAAATTCACTTTTATTTTTCACTTTTGAAAATCAATTCTAAAAACTTTCTTTTTCAGTTCTATTGTTAATTTATTATTTGTTTCTAAATTGTTCTCAATGAAATCAATTTCAATTTGAAATTCAATGAAATTTTTTTTAAAAATTATTCCTCTCAAAAAAAAAAAAAAAAATTTTATTTTAAAAAACATAAAAAATTTAAATAAAAAACATTGTTTTTCCATTTGAATATATTTTCTATTCAAGACGTAATACAACATTCAAATATGAATGAATAATTATTTCATTGTAGTAGTTATAGCTATAACAACTTAAAATAGACGTTGAAAATTATAATGTTTTCCACTATGTCGTATGTTTTTTCATAGTATTTGCAATTTACAGCATACAAGTAGTTATATCATTCCTTCAAAAAAAAACAAAAACAAAAAAAAAAGAGTTAACTACCTATCCAATTGAAAATGAAAAGTTTTGATTTTAATTTTTTTTTTTTTGTTTTTTTTTGATAATTTTTTTTTAATATATGAAAAAATCAGACGAAAAAAAACGAATATATTTTGAATACGATTTTGTAAATGTATTGTTCGGTTACAAGGTATTTCAGAATTTTCTTTGAAACAGAAATTTAAGAAAATAATGTTATTGATTTTTTTATTCTATTTCTTTGCAAAAGACTTTTTTAAGACTTCATAATTTACGTTAAAATTTTCAAACAAAACGGATTAAAAAATCCTTTCTAATTTTTTTGGAACCTAAAATACAATAAATTATATTTATTCTTAATTATTCGTAAATTAAAAATTGAATAACCTGTAAAAGGCACTTCTACAAGAAGAAGTGAATTTTTTTTTAAAAGAAATTCTTTGTATTAATTCTTTGATTTTACCATGGATTACATTAGATTCTCGAAAGTGTTCTAAATGAGACCAATACTTTTTAGGTCCTTTTTCAATTCTTTTCCAGAAGTCATATTAATTTTTTTTATCATGCATTATATGTAAAACCAACAACAAGAAAAACATTTATTAATTAATACTATTATAAAAATTAACATTTACCAGTTATAAATCACCATGTATAAATAAACAGTGTTAAGAAAACTGTAATATGAATACAAAGCTATATAAAAATATACATAAATGTCATTATTTTCATTTATAAATAAATTTATATAAATATATGATTTTCTTTTAATGGCTTCAACACAGGAAATGCGATTTAATTTTTTTTTTTTTTCACTAAAATTTTCTTTATGACATCAAATAAATTTATTTTACCATTATTTGTATCGGAAATAACGTATAATAAAAATCTTTAAAAACCCAAAAGGAAAAAAAATCTCTCAATGAATTATTAAAAATGTTACTTAAGGTTTAGTGACATTTTTACTATACACAAGTATTTTCAGCAAAATTGCAGTAATATGTTTTTACGTAAATTTTATTTGTTTTCTTTTTTTTTTTTTAAATAAGTTAAATGAAATTTTCATATTTTATTTGAATTCTATAGAATAAGTAAACTGAAATAAAAATTTCTAAAAATATAATTGATTCATGTTTTAAAAAAAATTTGTTTGGCAAAAACAAAATTCGAATGAAATTAAATTGTTTTTCTTTGTAATCAATATTTGGGAAAAATTGTAAAGTAAAAAAAAAAGAACAAAATCAATTCCAATTTAAATAAATTTGTCACTTTCCAGGCTTTCAATACAAGAAATTTATTTTTTATTAAATTTAAAAAATTTTAAATGCATTCAACATAACAAATCGATGCATCAACATTATTCTGATATAATAATTTTTTATTTTCTCAATTTTTTTGTTCTAAATAAGTTCAACGAATGTTATATGTGAAGTCACGATCCTTTTGTATTTTCTTATTGCTTACCCAGATTTATTGTTAGAATAACCGAAATCATGTATAGACATCTAATGCACATATATATACACTACATACATACATACATATGTATGCAGTATGTGTACATATGATGATTTTTTTTTTCCAATTTCTTCCGACTTAATCTCATATTATGTGCACTATATGTGTATATACCTATATATATAATACATAATATATATGATGCATAGTTTAAATTTTTAAATTGTACACATTCATTATCACCCTTCATATACATTTATTGCTTTTATAAAATAAAATTTTTTTTATCTAAAATACTTGACTTGTGCCACTATGGTTGTCTTTGATGTCATCATATACATACATATGTATGTATATGTATACATAAGTACTTATAATGACAAAATTATGTCATAAAGTATACCAGAAAATCTAATTTTTTTTATCAAGAAATTTATGAAAGATGCATCTAATTGAATTTATTAAATTTTTATTACAATAGCTAATTTTTAAAGCAAAAAATATATATATATATATAGAACACTAAATAAAAACACTTAATTTTTTAAAACTTTTTCCAAAAAGTTTTTTAATCCAAAAATCATTTGAAAGCCAAATAACTTGGTCTTTCTATCTTTTTTTCAAAATATGTATATAATAAATTCGATAAAATTTTAATGACTTATCATTAACTTTTACAAAATAAATCTGAACTTACGAAATCTTTTTTTTTTCAACATCTTTCAACAACTTTCTTTTCTCAGGTAATTTGAAAAAATAAAAGTTTAATCCTTTCATTGAAAGTAAACCAAAAAAAAATTTAAAAAAACCTCGAGTGATTTTCTAATTTATTTTTTCTCTCAGACTTTTTTTTTTGAAAAATTTTAACCAGAAATAAATTTCAGGTATTTTACTTAAATTACAAACTTTTTTTTTTTTATTTCAACAAAGTTTATCCAAATATCTCGTGTCATCATCTTAAATGAATGAACGCTTTAATGCTGTTAAGTTTTTTTTTTACATTTTTTTGCCCAAAAGGACGTCAATAATGCACTTTCTGCACGACCAAAGATTGGTGTACATAAAAATATGATTTATGATTTAGTCTGGAATATTTCAAAAAATTTCGCAGTTATTAATGAATTGTGTGGAAACTTTAAAAAAAACCATAAAACAAGTGAATAATGCGGATATTCATAACACACACAGTTCATATATGAGAATGTGAAATTAAATTTTAAAAAAGGATTTACAAGAATGACCAACAAAATATGAATGTGCTTTTTTACAGTATTAAAAATGACATTTTTTCATTGATATGATGAATTTTTAAAAAGAAAAAGAATGAAAAATATTTCAAAACTCAAAAAAAGATTAATTTTGTTTTTAATATAATTTTTTTATAATTGCCAACGTTGACATTATGAATTTTGTTTTTTAAATTTTTAAATCTGTGTTTTATTGGTTTGACTGGTGAAATAAACATTTTTGGTAGAAAAAAAAACCAAAAGGATTTCTTATAGCTTTTTTTAAAAAAACTTAAAAATAAATTCATAGATAAAATCATTTATGCAATGAACTTCCAAATTCTGTTAAGTTTTTTCAATAAAAAGTTTTGAGGACATAGCTTGGAGTTTGTATAAAAAGTCATAATAAAAGCTTCCAATAAAATCATATATGTGCATATAATTTGTTCATTCAATAAATTTAGCTCTTATTATTCTGGACTTTCTTCCTTTCTCAAATTTTCTTATTAATTTTTCATTAAACAAACATGAAATTTTTCATCTTTTCGTATATATTTTTCAGTTTTATATGCATTTCAACCAGAATTTTCTGAACCTATAACAAATATATCGGTTGCAGTAGGAAGAGATGCAACATTTACGTGTCATGTACGACATTTGGGAGGATATCGTGTAAGTACTTAATAATATTTAATTTTGAATTAAAATGTGTAAATTGATTTTATCAATATACTATTATCTGATTGTTACAAATGGATTACATAAATTTAATGTAATTGATGTTTAAATTTGAATAATTTTTTTGATAATTTCAAGTGAAATTACATTGGATTAAATTTGTATATGTAATCTTTCATTATGCAATTTACTTCTTTTTTTTTATATATCTTTGTTTAAAATTTAACTTATTTCAAAAATTAAGTAAAATTTTCATTTCAACGAAAACATTATTAATTTAAATTATATTTTGCACCTGTTGCAAGCAATTAGATGCATTTTGTTTCAAATTCAATTTTTTTTTTCTCGTTTTTTGGTTTTAAACTTTCACAATATATTCGCTATTCTGTTATTTAATTTCATTTTACTGAATAAACTTATAGTTTTAACGGTAAAAAAAGTTTCGCGTAGCTCTTTTAGAGCATGTACAACATATGTAACTTAGTTTTTAATTTTTTTATATTTTTTCTTTCTGAATTTCAACTAAATACACATATACGAATAAATACACATACATATGTACATGCATCAAGCACATTTTTAATAACAAACTTTAGTTATGACGTGTGTGGTTGCACAAGCATTCATCTTATATTATATAAGATTTTATTTATTATATTAAGAAACTGACAGTATACCTTAAAAATTCAATTAAATGGCAATTTTTCACTTTAAATTACATAAATACTGGCACATAAAGTTAAAATTTCATCAGTATCACCGCATTTTATAGTGTGTTCTTAATGATGCGTACATGTTTCTTTTCCTTTTTTATTTTTCTTAAACATTAAATTAAAGTTTTATTTTATGTTTTATACTTCAAAAATTTATTTTACCTTTTTTTATAGATTCTCTTCTGTCCACCTCCATTTCAATGATATTTCACCAACCACCTACTTTTATCATTCATATTTTATATTTTTATTTATTTTAACATTTAACAAAATAAAAGAAAAAGCACTTAAAATATTATCCTTACAGGTCGGTTGGTTAAAGGCTGATACAAAAGCAATTCAAGCAATACACGAACATGTAATAACTCATAATCCACGTGTTAGTGTCACACATTCTGATCAAAATACATGGAATCTTCATATTAAATCTGTTACTGAAGAGGATCGAGGTGGTTATATGTGTCAACTGAATACAGATCCAATGAAAAGTCAGGTAGGCAAAAATCAACAAAAATTAATAAAATGAATGTATATAGTTGTGTTTATCATAGATTTGCAATGGTAATCCTTAAGAAAAAAGACTGAGTTACTTTTTGATGTTTTTGCAAAAACAAAAAATAATATATAGTACACACAAATCTACAATAACTTTTCTTTATTCTGTCTAAGGGATTTTGAAAGGATTTATAAAAGGACCTTTTATACTAACATCGAAAAGAAATGAAATCTCAGAAACTGTAATCACGTTTTTCATTGAAAGAAAAAAAAAGGATTTAAAAAAAAAAAATGTGGTGCCTCATTTTAAAGTCATTAACCTCTTACAACCTATAAATCTCTAGAAATTAAATTTCATTTCATTTAATTGAAAAATTTCTTTTGTATTTCCTTTGAGAATTGTTTTCTACTTTAAAAATAAATTACAATTTTAGATTGAACACATTCGTCTTTTGTTTTTATTATTTCTTGGTACGAGAATTTCAATAAGCTTATTTTTTTATTTTTTAATATGTTTAAGTAATAATTTTCTTGAATTTTTTTCTTCTTTTTTGTGTAACATCGTTTTTCACCTTGTTTTATGAGAATACAAAACAAAATGAGATCATAAAAATTTTCAAATCAAACTGAAATCCATGACAAGAATAAAAATTAAAAGCAACGTACACCAGCGTTTATAAGTATACGAGTATAGCTCAGTAAAAATATCAAAGACAGTCTTTTTTTTTATTAACACGTCATAAAGTATTTCATTTTCTTTATGAGATAGTTTTTATTCCTTTTCTTCATTTATTTTAACACTTCTATTTTTTTTTTGTTCTTGCTTTTTAAAGATTGGTTATTTGGATGTGGTCATTCCACCAGATTTTGTTCCCGAAGATACATCATCAGATGTTATTGTTCCAGAGGGTAGCTCCGTTAAACTAACATGTAGGTATGTATTATATGTTGTACATATTTCAATTTAGCTTACAAAACAATAAACATATGTGCCATTTATTGTTATTCTCTTACTCTATAATCTTCATCAACATCACATTACATTAGAATTCATTTCAAATAAGGACTTGTTTATAAAAAATGTACAAATTTTCGAAATTTTCGACGAATAAAATTTTCGAAAATGTGCATATGTACGTAGATGCCATTATGATATAAATAGCGAAGCTTGTTTACAAGTCCAGAGCTGGGCTTCTGATTTACACTTCTTTAAAAAAATAAAAATAAAAGCCTTAGAAGTCTTCAAATAAAAATTTTCTATGTATATTTCTCTTGAACAAGTCCTTACATTCCATTTTCAGAAAAAACAAATGGACAATCACAAAAATTACTTCACACTAATAAATATGTAGTTCAACTATAGAGAAAGGATAATGCCATACTTCCATTCACTGTACTTATATTCAACAAACATACAAATATAATATAATTCTGTTTAAATTGAGTCAAGAAAAATACTATTCGCACTCATCAACCATTTACCCTCACATCAAAGCTAGTTAAATACTATACTAAAGAATCAGTAAAAACAGGACATTTTCAGTTAAAAGCTATACATACTATTAATTCTCTAACTTCATATGAGCTTGCTCAAGGATTCCTTGAAGATACGTTCACATATGTTAAACGGAAATTTTTATTACCATTTTCTTCTGTCTTCTTAAACGTCATATACCATAAAAATGTTCTTCACTTTTACTACTTGGTAGTAAAACTTAAGTAAATGTTCATTTTCAGTAGTATTATTGTATTCGAATAGAACAAAAATAAAGTAGGAATTTGTGGCCAGACCCATAAATTAGAGACCAAGTTAAATAATACCCGAAGGAAGAAAAATGTAATTTTCTATATGTATATATGTACATACATTAAGTTTAAGTATATGCTAACAGTATTTTATGTGATAGTTCACGCTTCATTGTTTTATTGAAAGGATCATTTAGGATTCATTTTATTTACTTGAATATAGAATACACTAGATCAAATGAATGTACAGTATTTTTCTACATTGTCTATTAAATTTTCTTGATTTTTTTCTATTTTTTTTATTTTTCGTTCCTAAAGAATTAAACATATTTGATTTCTGATGATATTTGAAAAATGCTGAATATGTCCTTAGGAAAAAAGAAAAAGAAAACATATTAATCAATAATCCAAATTTTGGTTTAAAAAAAAAATAATAAATAATAATAATGAATAAATAAAAGTGCATTTCATCGAAGAGATTTAGCCAATTTTTTTTCCATTCAATTTTTTTTTAAATATCATTAATTGTCTCGAATAAATTTTTCTCATTCTGTATTACGAGAAGAAATAACCATGAAAATAAAATATACATATGTAAGAAAATTTTTCTTTTCAAGTTTAAAATTCTATTTTCTCCCACATAACTCATACGTGTCCAGTCAAAACTTTACCACAAATTTCAGAAATTTCTTTTTCTCTTGAAAAATACAAAAAAAAAAATTAAATTCAATTCAATTCATTTTTTTTAGAAAACTCTAAATTTTTAAAATTTCACAAAAAGAAACTTACAAGTATGTGAAAAATTTTTGCGTCGTTAAATGAACTAACTGATGAAACACATGAAATTTCATGAAGAACAATTAAATGAGAAAAATGATAAAAAAAAAAAATAAATAAATAAAGAAAAATCCTTTTGTACATTCGTTAGCACACATTTCATATTTCACTCAAAATTTTTTAGTTTGGTCATGCATACGTTTTGTTTTTTTTTTTTTATTTTTTTTTTTTCACATTGTGTTTCGTGCTTCTGTACAAGAACCTGGTACACTAATTTATAATCTCACTTAATCTTCTTTTGCAATGATTTTTTTCACAACTGTTTTTTTTTTTTTCAATTTATAAATTTCAGTTGAAACTTGAATGCTTTAAATTGACTTTAATTACTAGAAAAATTAAAATTTAATAAAAATAATTCGATAAATTTAAAAGTTTTCAACTGAAATATTCGTTTAGTTGTTTGTTAATTTAAAAAAAAAAAAGCTAAAAACCTATATCGATTCTTTAAAAAAAAAAAAAAAACCTTTAATTGAATTTTATCTTAATTTTATTTTCAGAGCTCGTGGATACCCAGAACCAATCGTCACATGGAGACGAGAAGATGGCAGCGAAATAATTTTAAAAGATAGTTTAGGAACAAAAACTTTAGGTAAAGTTTATGACTGAAATACACTTTTACACATAACAGTTCTTTTATTTAATCTACTTTATTTCCTGTTGTTTTTTTAATTTTTTCTATTATTCTCTAATTTCAGTCACATCATACCGTGGTGAAGTATTAAAATTAACAAAAATTTCACGTAGTGAAATGGGTTCATATCTCTGCATTGCATCAAATGGTATACCACCATCAGTATCAAAACGTATCTCACTTAGTATTCATTGTAAGTATTATATATGAACCAAATAAAAGGACACTAAAAAAAACAAACAACGCAAAAATACAAAAAAATATCATATATATTTCATTTATTTGTCCACTTTTTATAATCCTTATGGAAAAGTAGTAGTAGAGGAAAAAAATTTTCAAACATTCGAATAGTACACCTGAAAATTAGCATTTTGTCCAAGTTTTGTCTTCACAAGATTCACATTATCTAGAAAGCATCATACATGTTTAGAAAAAAAAATTACGTTAGGTATTTGGACTTTATGTTCATATTCACATGAATCCTGATGATGGTGATGATGATGATGATGATTTCTGTTGAATGTGTAAAATTCTACATGTGCTGATCCATAGTTAAAAAAAAAGAAGAATTTATGCTTTGCTTCAAAGATTTAAATAAACAATTTCTAGGTTATGTAGTTTAGCACATCCTGTCATGTATAAGAACAGATAAAAAATATTTATTTGCATATTTTTCTATTCAAGAGCAATTTTATATAGTTTCTACTAAAAAACACTTTCCTTTTTGCTTTTTCTCCATAGAATGCGATCTAAAATTTGTATATTTTTAAAGAAATTATAACAAATATATATGCAGTATATGCATAAAATGTTTTGTTTGTATGTAAAATCAACTTTAAAACAAATATTTTAATAAATTTCCGGAAATATTTTCACCCAAAAACATAATATATATATTTATTTTTTTTTTATTTATTTTTTTTTTTGCAAGAAATAAAAAATTTTCTAATATTTTTATTTTTCAAAAATTGAGGTTAGATTTTTCATAAGAATTTTCCGTTACATTTAATTTAAATTGTTTGTGTTTTTTTCTTTTTCAACATTTTTCATTTCCTATTTTTGAAGGCTGTATATGTATAAAATTTTATTTTAATATGGAAGTTTACTTTCCTGTGAAATAGTCTTTTATTTCCGTCTGTTCTACTTAAAATAATTAATTTGATTACGTAAATAAATAATAATTATATATTATAATTCTAAAAATTATATACATAATTAACGCTGTTGTTTGATTTATTTTAAAAATTAATTAGATTTCTTACAAGTGAAGGTTCTGAGAAAATAAAAATATGCAGGAAGTAAAAATTTATACTTTTGATTTATTTTTATAATTAAAATCGCAGGACAAAAAAATATTATAAATTAACAAAAAATTGAAGGCTCCATTTAATCCAAATTAATCCATCCAACATTCCTACTGTTCAAAAAAACCTTAAGCTCCAATAGTTCTAACTTATTCAAAATCTTCAAAATCCGAAAGAACTCTATAATTCAACTTATACCAAAAACAAAAAATATATTTATAATTTTATTTGATAAACTTTAAAAATAGCTCAACAACTTTCATCTCCACTTCCTTTTTCCTTTCTTCATCCGTTTATTTTTTTTTTCTCTCGTAATTCGCATTATTGCTCTAAATAATTTTTTGCAACAATTTTATTAACGTTCAAAAAACGTTCTCATAACCATGTTTTGTTCATTGTAAAACTAAAAATAATCAAAATAACATAAAAATTATGAAAAAAGAAGGAAACATTGATACCAAAAGAATAATAATAATACTAGAAAACTACATAAGTATCATACATAAAAAAAAAAAAATGAAACTTTTATCATTTGAATTGCACTCTCACAACAATTCTTCGATATCTCACAATTCAACACAAAAAATACCAAAAAGACTTTCCTGTCTGTATCTGTTAATGTACTGTGGCTCTATTTTATCTGTACATACTTTCATTTTTTGTTTTTTTTTTTTTTTTTTTTCATCTGTTTTTTGAATACTTTTTCAAAACTCATCATAACAGACATAAAAGTATAAGTAAGCTTGTTTTTTACTTTCTTGAAAAAGGGTTTTTTTTTAAATGAAACTGTATCATTACCATACTCTTGCTTGTTGTAAATACATAGATCGTTTCAATTGGCCTCTCTGCTTGATTCTAAAATGTACATGTATTTAAGAATTATATACATATAATATGTTTGTATACTATATTTAACAATCATCATAAAGAAAATATTTTCTTGAATTAAAAATATCCTAGAACATAAAAAATGTTTAAAATAAAAATAAAAATAAAACTTTTACATTGAAAACAATTTTACAGGAAAAATCATTGAAAGGAACTTAATTTGATTTTAAATATAATTCAATATTTTATAAAATAAATAAAATTTTAAAATGAAAGAGGATAAAGAACTTATAGCAATTATTTATTTAATTGCAGTAAATACGATAATTGGCTACAAAAAACAAATGTGCATTTAAAGGCGTCCTTTTTTTTTTTTTTTTTTTTTTTTCTTGATAATAATCTTTTGTTTTCAGAAAATAAATACAAAATACTTCTACTTTAATTTAGTGTCTGTATTTTTTCATTTATTTATAAATACCTATTCTTTTTTTTTCTTTTGACTGAAAATTTTATAGATCCTGCTTAATCTTTGTGTATAACAAAAAATTCCATTAATTTGTATTTCAAGTATTCTATTATGATACGTTTCATAGAAAATCTTACACATTTAATCAAATTTCAAATGTCCTTTTAATTTTCAACCGTATCATACTTGTATACATACAAATTTCAAATTTTAAAGTCTACAATCATTCATCAAGCTTTTATTATATCCTTCTATAAATTTTATCTTCTTTTTATTTGTATACATACTCTCCTGTTTATCATCAAAAATATAACATACAATAAGTATGATTGAAAAAAAAACACACACACACACAAACACATAGAAAATAAACCAAGCATGTGTCCTAACAATTTTCATTTCAATAAAATCAGAATAAATAGTTTGAAATTTTCAATGACCATCAACTGACCTATTCAACTAAACTTAATGAATTTGTGTTTATCTCTCTTCATTAAAAGCATATTGTTACTAACAAATCAAGCGGTTGATGATTTTGTATGGAAATGTTCTTTAGTAATTCTAAAAATGAAATCATTCAATCATACATATACTTTTTCATATGTTATATATATGCATAAAATCCAATGCATTTATCTACCAAATAGAATAAGGATTCGTTAAGGATTCTTAAAAGATATAAAATTATTTAAATGTATACTCTTCATGTGTGATGATGAATATGTATTACAATTTTTTTTTTTTTAATATAAAGTCAAATAAGTAATTTGTTCTGGAATTTTGTAGAATATTCAAAAAACAGAATTTAAAAAAAAATATGTATATCTAAGGTTATGTTAAGTGTTTTTATTATTTGAATACAAAAGACACACTAATTAAATATTGTAAATTTGAAATTACATAAAATCAAAAGTGGAATCTATTAAATTTTCATTTTGTATCTTATTTCTTAAAAAGTCCTTCAACATTTATTTTCAAGTATCTTTTTGATAAATAATAAAGCAATTAACAGTTAAAGGTAATAATGATTCAAAGAATCGAATAACAGTAGCTACCTTCTTTAACCTTCTGTTTTCTAAACATTGTAAATTTTCATTTTTTTCTCATAAAATTACTATTTCATATTTTATATGTAATTTTTTACACATATATTATATACATAAATAATTCATTTTAAATTCAATATTTATAACTGTAGTAAACAAAATTTTTTGATTTATGATTAATTTTTTTTCTTTTCTTTTTTTATTTCAGTTCATCCTGTCATTCAAGTACCAAATCAATTAGTTGGAGCACCACTTGGAACTGATGTCCAGATCGAATGTCACGTAGAAGCCTCACCAAAATCAATTAACTACTGGATTAAGGATACTGGTAAGTTTTAAAATCATCAATTTATTGTTGCAGTATTGAGATACATACATATGTACGTATAGGCATATTCTATATTGTTTTGTAGTTATACATACTGCATACGAAAATATACATATTGTGATAGTTTTTGTGTATTATGTTATTGTTATTCTATATACATACATACATATATGTATATGTAGATACGTTGTGTATTGTTATTATATCCGTACAAATATATATAAACTGAATATAAAATTTGCATATTTCCGATAAACGTGAATGAAAAGTGTGTTCAATTCATTTTTAAACGACTACATATTTTAAGCTTTTTTAAATAACGTATTCTCTTCACACATTATTTTATATGGTGTGTTCCATAAAAATTATTTTATGTTTTGTGCAGTAAAGATTTGTAATTTGTATGATTTTTTGAACACAGGATTAATAAAAACCAATTATTTAAAAAAAAAAAAATAGAGAAAGAATTTTAAAAAAGTGTTTTAAACTTCATACATCAAAATACTTCTTTCAGCCTTACAGACTTCTTAGTTCTAAAAATTTCAAACCATAAATTTTACGTGGTAGAATTGGCGCGGGCCGAAGAAGTAGTGTTCTGAAAATGGAGGTCTCGAATTCAGACCCACCCAAGTTTACTCGGCTTTGAATAAGTACTAAGTCATTTAAATTGGGTATAAATGTTCGTCATTGAAGTAGTAGATGATAAAAAATAAATTAAGTATCTTTATCTTTAATTTTTCCAACAATAATGATTATTTCCATAGAACATTCCTTATACACAATTTTATATGGTTTTTTATTTTTTCAATAATTTAATTTTTGTTATTAACACGCTCATATAGACAAACAAACGTTGTTTTTTTTTTTTTATAAAAAGAAAAAAAAAAGATAAAAACACTAGTATTTCAGGTTATTTTTTTCGCATAAAATTTTATCGAATTTTAACGAAAATGAAGTTTATTGTTTACTTTTTCATTCAATACTCATCTGCTATCATTTATTTTTGTTATCTTTCAATGTTATTTTATAAACAGTATCGAAAATGTATGATATTATTTTTTTCCTTTCTTCTTACTTTTATTTATATTATAGATTACATATTGTTACTAAACCAAAATAGCTATTTTATTTATAAAAATAAACAACAACACAACACAAAAAGGGAAACAAATTTCAGACTAACACAAAATTTATCCTTCACACAAAACAAAAAAAAAAACAAAACAAAACAAACAACACAAAGTCAATAAAATGTTTTTTTGTTTTTTTTTCTTTTATTCAACAGGTGAAATGATCGTCTCATCATCAAAATACAATGTCCAAGAGATATCAAAATCGATATATGAAACTCGTATGATGGTCACTGTACGAAAATTTCAAAAAGAGGATGTCGGTTCATATCGTTGTATTGCTAAAAATTCTTTAGGAGAAGTTGATAGTAGCATACGTTTATATGGTAATATACCTTTTATCTAAATACATTTCTAAAATACATTTACAAAATTATCATTTTTATATGCTTACAATGTTCTTTTTTCTTTTATTGTTTAACATAAAAATACAAATTTAACCTTTATCAAATTTTTTTTCTTCTAAATTATTCACAATCAGGAAATCTTCATTTAAACATACTTTGCCCTTTTTTTTTCATTTACATACAATTTTAGAAATACCTGGACCAAATCGAAAACAACAACCAAAATATGGTACAGAAACAAATGACATTCTTAAATATAAACAACAGCAAATCAATAACAAAGTGACATATCAGCCTGATGATGAAGACCAATACGGTTCTGCAGAAGATTTTGATGATTCAGATTTACCACCGAATGTGTATCAACATCAGCAACATAGGCCAACAAAACAGACATCAATTTTCGTTGAAGGAATAGGTGGTGGAGGAGGTGGAGGTGGTGTTGGTGGTAATATCAATAACAATAATATAAATGGTATCAGTAGTAGTTCTAGTGGCAATCGACATCATGGATCAATTGGTATGGATTTTGGTATAAATACAAGAAAACCACCTTTTTATATACCAGAATTAAGAGGTGCTGTGGCAGATAATGAAATCACATCATTTCAATCCTCATCAAATTTATTATTATGTTCTGGTGGTATAGTATTTGTAAATATATTTTTAAATATTCTGCTCACATCATAATAAAAAAAGAAAAAATATTGATAGTGTAATGATTTGTATGTAGGTGATTTTGTTATTAAATTGTATATGAAAAAAAAAATGTATGTAGAAATATGTATATGATAAATATTATCTTTATTAAGATTTTTTTTTTCTTTTTTCTGTTGATTTATGTTTTAGGATTTTTTATCGTTAATTTAGCAAATTAAATAGAAAGTAAATTCAGAGATGGTAATCAAGGAAAATAAAAAATTAAATATTACAATTTCGTATTCTTATATTTTGTGTTAAATATCGTTTTTTTTAAAAAAAAGAACAAA
The DNA here is from genome assembly GCA_939192795.1 of Bombylius discolor. NCBI lineage: Eukaryota > Metazoa > Arthropoda > Insecta > Diptera > Bombyliidae > Bombylius > Bombylius discolor. Next base: position 47,815,327 of record OW584240.1, on the reverse strand, counting down.
TTACATATTTCTAATTCAAAATTTAAATTGCATGTGTGATATAAAAAACTACTAATTAAAATTGAACTGTAACTACAGAATTCATTCTTTTAAAGGTGTCAATGCTACAATTCAATCTGTAATTTGAAATTGGTAAACTAAACTCATAATCTTACTAAATACCCCCCAAAATTTAAGGCCATTATATTATATTTTGACAAAAAATATATTTTGAATAATTTTTTAAATCATAGTATTTTTTTCAATATTTTATGAACTGTCACCTAATCATCAAAACTTATTAAATTTTACCTTTCATTAGAATACATTTTACCGATGAATGACTAAAAAATTTAAAGATAAATTTAACAGCCGGAAAAAAAAAAAATATTGATAACAAAAACAAAATAGAACAAACATAATAAAACATCATTTCAAAAAATACAATTCAATGACATTTCAACTATGATGACGGTCCTCATGAAAACATATTTTCCGTAATCAATTTTAATTAACTTACTCAAAACAAAAAATAAAATAAAGACAAAATAACAAAACTTTACAAAAAAAAGTTACTCTTACTCGCTTGCATATTATTAGATGTGAATGTAATACAACAATAAGACCATGAACGAAAAAAAAAAAAATCAATCAGAAAAATATATAGCTACATTTACATATGTATGTATTCATGAATAAAAGATACAAAGTAAAAATAAAAAGGATACTTTTTTTTTCATTTAAAAAAAAAAAATTAAAAAAAAAAAATTTTTCTTATAAGAAAAAATTAAATAATAATTAAATTCATTTTGATTGAATATCTTTTTTAAATTCTATTTTTATAAGTATTTTCTCTTTTACTTTATTTTCAAGGATAATATTGTTACAATATCCTATTTTCCATTTTCTATATTTCATTTATAAAATTCCTAATTAAGTAATTTACAATGTTGTATTGTGCTATTTCTTATGAAACTATAAAAGATTTTTATACTCTTTTCATTATCTGTATTTAATTTAATTCATTATCATTATGTTTTTCATACGAATTTGTAATTTCACTTAAACTAAAAATGTTCATTTTATTTTTTTGAATACAATATACATATATACATATTGTATAATACGTATATATATAATCTTAAAATGAATCAAATAAATTTTAAATGATCATTTTACTATAGTACAATTCATTTAATAACATTTTCAATTTAAAATTCTTATGTAAACCGCATTATTTAATCTTTTTATTTTTTTGTTATCATCATTCTACCACCCTATCTATAAATGACATACATATGTATGTATGTATGTACACCTAAAGCATAATAGAGCATTCAAATTTCAAATAATAAAATCTTTATCAAACAGAAAAAAAAAACCTACAAAAAAAATTTTACAAAATACAATCTCCTATTTCACATCATCACATCTCTATTATATGAAGTCATACTACACACATAATATCCTGTTTCGAGGATAATACATACGAGATTCCAGTTTAAAATCCTATAATGAAACTATACTTGCTTCAAGGATACATGATAATAGTTACGCAAGTGTTTCAAATTACATGTACGGTGTACAGTGATGAAGCTGGAAAAATATATACAAGTACATACACAATAATTTCAATACATATGTAGGTATAGTATGTATGATAATATTTTTAAAATCATTTAAGTACCTATATGTACAATACTCATTCCTAACTATCCTTGTTCTTCAAATAATCATTATGTAGGCATCTTAATCATGAATAAAAAAAAAAGAACTACTATAAACATTCCCTAATTGATAACAAAAGTAACACTTTCTATTTCAATTAAAACTTTCAGGCCTTAGAGTAAAGATTTAAATTTATTTGTATTTCATTTTGTAATGAGTTAACTTTGGGATATTAAATTTAAATATGTTTAAATGCTTAATTAAAAACACAATACAGGAAATTTATTATAAAAATAATTCCTTTTTAAAATTATGTTCTTCAAAACTCAACAATTATGTACATCATTAAAAGATAAAAAGCACACATGATTAAATCAGCTCATAATGTATGAGAATACATTCAATGTAAATTTTGAAAAATATGTTTTATTTTACTAGTAAAACACAAAAACAAATTTCTTCACATTAATTAAGGATAATTAATTGCATACGTAATATTTATTCAATTATTAATTTTTCAATAATTTTACAGAAAAGGACTTTTTGACATATTTTTTTCAAATAGCTAATTTTTTTTTCTCATGACTATTTTTTTCTTTGTTTTTTTTTTTTTTTTTTTTTTTTTTTTCAAATTAAATTGATTGCTAATCTTTTGATATTTCAATTAAAAGTAATAATTAAATAGTAATCATAACAATAAAATATTTAAAATAAAAATGAAAAAAAAAACCCAATAACAATAATATAGAATAATATGTAAATTAAAGCCAATTAAAGAGTGTTTAAATTATCATTTATTTATTCATTATTATTACTATTTCTGTATAAAATTTATATTATTATTACGTAAATTATTCATAGAAAATAATTAAAAACCAATTAAATTATAATAATAATTTAAAAAAAAAAAAAAAACAATAACAACAAAAACGCAAACAAATGAATACAAATAAATTCAAGTAAATTTAAATAAAAGTATAGAAAAAAGGAAAATTAATAAATAAAATGCAATAAAATTATGTGCCATTATTAGTGAGGTCAAAAATAATTATGTTTAAATAAGAGAACAATAAAGGAATAATTCAAATATGAAAATATAAAAAAAAAATAATAATAAAAAAAAATTATAATTATAAATAAAAACTTACAAACATAATACAATCAAGGACCTGGTATTTTTTTTTATTTGATTGAGAGATAGTCTTTTTAATATTTTTACAAAAAAAAAAAAAAATAATAATAATAATTTAGAAAAAACCAAGAATGATGATCTTGAATTAAAGAAAACAGAAAAAAAAACAAACAAATGTGAGCAGATAGAAATTAGACACGTTTTTAGTAAATTTACTTTTCTATTGAAATTTTTTGAAATATTGAAAAAAAAAAGAACAACAAGTTTCATACTTTTTATGTGAAATTCAAAAACTAATGAGAATATTGATGAGGATTTCTAAATCAAAATACATACATATAAATCAGTTTAATTTTTGAAAGAAAAAAAAATTTAAGGTACTTGAAAAACAAAAAAAAAACAAACAATTGTTAAAAATTTGCAATGACATTTTAATTACGTTTGAAAAATTTAAAATCTTTTGTAAATTTTAATACTTCAAAACCAAAATAATTATAATAATAATATTTTACTGTTAGTTTAAAAAAAAAAAAGTTATTAAAATTTCCACAAATCGAACACAAATTTACAAAACTCAATAAAAACATCAAATTCTGTAATTAAAAGACCCTTTCGAAAAAAAAAGGTTTTCTTTTTCTTGCGAGAGTGTGTGATTTTCGGAATTTTAGCTTAAAAACAAAATAAATAAATTATTGTGATTACAAAGAAATTTTTAAATAAACAATTAAAATTGATAAAAAAAAAATTGTTATATATCTAGAGTTTTTGCGCAATAAATCAAGCAAAATAATAAAAATAATAGCAAAAATATATGAAAAATTTAACAATAAAATCGAGAGAAAAAAAAATCGATATGTTATAATTGTATTAATTTTTAGATTTAAAATATAATAAGGATGTAATGCAAAAATAAAAATCTTTGTAGTTATGAATAAAATTTGTATATAAATATAAATACATTGTAAAAGGGAATATATTAATATAAAAAGTAAAAAAAAAAGGGTTCTGTTTCTAGTCCTTTCATGTATATTTATTACGAAATAAGCTGTATAATTGGAAAACAAAAAAAGGATAATAAATAATTAATATGAAAAATTTAAACATTTAATGACTTTTTTTTAATATTTTAATGAAAATTTGAAAAAGATTTAAATTAAGGAAAACCGAAAACGACATATCTACCAAAAATAATTGTTGAATTTTTTAGCATTCTTTTTTTAAACGAACACTGAACATACATATTGATTTCTAGCTATTTTTTGTTTTTTCATTTCAGAAAAGAAATTGAATCTTGCAAATTCATAAAAAATTGGTTCTCTCACCTCTGTTCTTTATTTTTAAATGCATTAAAATAAATAAAATAACTACACTTTCCCCACTTTTGAAATTTTTCAAAAATAAAAGCATAATTAGGTACTCTGAAATAATTATTTTAAAAAAAAATCATAAATAAATCATTAATTTTTCCTTTCTCGCTTTTCATTTATGCCAATGTCAACCCATTTCTTTTCTTCTTCTTCTTCTTCTTTATTTTAACTCTTTTTTTCTCCCGCAAACATTCCCCTTTAATTTAACAAAGGTCTTATTTGTTTGATACTTTCTTCCTTTCACAACATACGAGTACATATGCATGACAAACATTACTTCTCGGAAAATTATACATTAAAGAAAAGTTTAAGTTTATATACAAAAAAAAAGCTTTCTTTTTATTTCATTTTCTATATACTTTTCTTTTTGCATATAATAAAGATAACTGTAAAATTATCTTATATGCATTTAAATACGACAGCTTTTTATGATATAGGTACATACAAACATATACCAGATCTATGTACATATGTACATATAAAGTTTATATATTAACTGAAAATTTGTATTGTAATGTGTACAAAAATTCCAAAATCATGTTGTAAAAATAAAACATATTACAAAACAGAAAACTCGTAAAAGTTGTAACTGAAAATATATAAAAGGATGTAAAATATTATATAAAAAGGATAACGGTCGGTACATCTTTTATTTTATATATATAATACATAAATACATGTATCTACATTTCAATTGTCTGAGAAGTTTTAATATGCATATACAATAACGACATGCAAAGTGTAAGATTGGGGTAATTTCTACGATACAGCAATTGCTGGACGAGTTTTTTGCGTTTTGCTTTGAACTTGCTGCGTGATGTACTCTTGCATTTACACAGTCCAGCAATCATCCATACAGCAAAATGACAGATAATGCTTCTTCTTTAAAATTTTCTTTTGTTCGAATATTCTTATATTTACATTTAAATAAACGTTAAGTAATTTGAAAAAAAAAATTACTTAAAATATTGTTTTTTTATTTGAAAAATAAAAAATATAAAAAAATTATTTAATTTTAAAATTAAAAAAAGAATTTTATTCACCTATTTCAATGTTTCATCACTTTCGAAAAAAATAAATTTTTTTCACTTTTTGAATTTACTTTTTCTCTTTATAAAGTAACGATTTTTAATACTGCTTTCATAAAATCGAAGAAGAAATAAAGCAGAGTTGAAAAAATTACGAAAAAGGAATAGAGCAAATGTCAAATTGCTCGATGAAATTTTTGGTACACAAGTGATGTGCTACCCCTCAATTTGCCTCACCCCGATCACCAAGAAATCGTTGCTTGATGGTTGATGGATAGAGCAATTGACGTATCGTGGAAATTGCGTGATTGTGAATTATGTTTGTTGCATCATTATTATTTTTTTTTTTTTTCTTTAAATAAACATGATCAGTTTTTTGTTCACAAAAACCTTTTTATTTAAAAATTTCTTTGTTGTTTCTTAATTAATTTTAAATAGTTTTTCATATAATTTTTTCTTTTATTTTTTTTTTTTTCCGTAATAAGTGAAAACAGACAGCTTTTAAGATTTATGAGTTTTGTATATGCCTATATGGTATGTTAGATATGGATGTATTATTTGAAATGGTTTTGTAAATGTTGTTTTCGAATTTTGAAACTGGCTTGTTGAGAAAAAAATTATTTTGGACTTTACATGATATGATAATGATATCCAAATGTCCAGCATTGGTCCATAACCCATATACATAGTTCTATAACTCAAAAATATCCCTACGTTGTAAATGTTCTCCAATATCATATGGTATTGTGTTTATAATTTAACTGTTATATAGGAAAAAAAAAACCTTAACTGTTGTAGAATATCATGTATGAAAAGAAAAACAATGCATAAATTAATTTTGAAATTTTATACTATCTACTGGAATAGACAAAAGTAAAAATAACAATGCTTCTTAAATATGGATTATTTACCTGTGGAGGTAAAAAGTAACAATAAATTAATTGCCTAAAATGAACCGAAAACAAGAATAATAATCAAATTTTCTCCAGAGAAACACACATAAATTTGTACCAATAATTATTCCATTATTTTTTACCCTAAATTGCACTTTAAAAAATATCTCTACAGAAAAAAAAAGTTATATGCATTTTCCAAAAAAAAAAAAAAAATCTCACACCAACTATTATAAAAAAAAGAAGAAGAAGAAATACATACATAATGCGATATCTTTTCACTTCAGTAAAATGTTTTCTAAGAAAATATTTTTTCTTTTCAACTTTGAAAAAAAAAAACTGATGGATCGATAGAAAGATAGCTCTATAAATTTTTTTTTTATTTTAAATATAAAAAAAAAAACACGATGATAATAATGTGTATAAATAGTACAATTGAAAATGGAAAAATGTCTTAAAAATAACAAAATGAATCCGGCAGCAAAACAACATCTCAAGAAATCTAAAGTGAAACTATATTCTTTGTACACCAAATATACGAAATAAGAAAAATCTGAGAAATGTATATATTTGCAAAACAATGAATCAAATATAAAAAAAATACAAAATATTTTATCTTTAAAATCCATTTCTATAGCACACATACCACGCTATATAAACATATACATGATATACATACATAAATAATTTGCCCTTAGCTTGTATACATTCTACTTTTTATTTATATTTCTTACTTAGTTTCATTAATCGAAAACTGTCAGTATCAATTCGTTTTTGTGGTTTATTTATTCAAGAATTTCAATAGATCTTATATTAAACCATTTTTAGCACAATAAGTTCAATTTTATTATTGCTATTTTTTTTTATTTTTGTTTTTGTAACTTCTTTTTTCTTGAGATTTTAATATTTTTTTTAACGACCAAATGAAAATCCTTTAGAAAAGGATGATTAATTTAAACCGCCAAAGTCAAATTTTATTGTTACCGCCAGCTGTGTGTGTTAATTTTTCAAATTCATAAAACCAAAAATCAAAAAAAAAAAACATCTTTTTTTAATATCTATTGGGCGGCAAATAAAATATCTTGTGAAAAACAATTATATTAGCTTAAATTCAAATTTGTTTGTTTGTATAATTTTCAATCCACAGAAATTATTATAAAATTGTACAATATTCTAGTTAACCCTTTTATTATTTGTTTTTTCTTTTCTTTTTTTTTTCCTAATAAGTACAATATAAATGAAACAATGAAAACATTATTTTAAAAAAAAAATAACAACAACAATCACAAAAAAAGCCAGAAAAGAACAAAATTTCATTTAATATCTTTAACGCTATATCAAGAGCAAAAAATTAATAATGCTAAACAAATTCATGGTGGTTTCAATTAAAAATCCTTTTTTTTTTTTGTATGTATGTATGTACCATTTTGTGACCACCAGCTGGAAAATATTGTTTATCCCCCTCCCATAATAGGCAATTAGTTTATATTACAAATGAACACAATTCTTTAAATTCTTCTTGTTCTTCCGGTTTTCTCTTTAACTTTATTTAAATACAAAACAAGACAATGTTATTGTAAATTAAATAGTATCTATAGGAAGTGTAAAATACTTTTGGTCTTAAATTTGAAAAAAAAAAATAAATAAATAAATAAAACAAAAACAAAAATTTAAAAACTAAAATTAAAAGGAACAAAAGTAAAATGATGAATCCTTGGAATGTGAACACTTTTTATATATATGTATACATAAGTATGTACATAATAAGTATGTATGTACAGCATAATATTACATACACTAAACCAAAGTTTTTAATTACTATTTTAAAACTCTTTATATTTGTTTATTTGTAGTACGTATATAAAATTTAAGGACAACACAAAAGTGTTAGAACATAATAAAGTCGCTGTATAATAAAGTTAAAAATATCTTAAATAATTTTTTGGTTAAAAACAAAAATTTTAAATAATGAAAAATTAAGCACGCATAAAAAACATATAAATTGCTGCTTTTTATATTTTATAACATCATCAACGAAATACAAGAAAAATCTTTTTTTTTTTTTTAATTTTTTGTGTTTTTTTTTTTTGGAGGGGGAAATAATATGTATTTGGTTCAATAACCTTTAATCCTTTGGGAATTAAATATTTTTAAAAAGTGTAACATTTTCTTCTTACAATTTTAATTTTTGTTTTACTTTTTTTTTTGGTTTTTCTGAATATTTAATTTTTTTTTTTTTTTTTTTTTTTTAATAACATAATTTTCATTTTTAGACGTCATTTATGTCTATAAAAGTCAACATAAAAATATCCTTTTAAAATTGTTTACTTAATATTAAAAATGATATTATTTGTATGGTTTTTAGTATAAAATATTTTTATCACTTTTAATATAATCAAATTAAAAAAAAATAATAATAATAAAGAAAAAGTTTTTCAATGTTTCTAGGTCGAAACAATGATAAACAAAAAAAAAAATAATGAAAAAAAAATACAATGCAATGACGATTTTTATGTATTATTTCTTGTCTTATGTTGTGACTGTTAAAATGTAAAAAAAAAAAAAAAACAAGTAAATATCAGGTATGAGTAATGGGGTTGAAATCATTAACATAACATTGTAGGATATCATCTTTCATTAAATTTATATAACATTTTAATGATATAATCAAACAACATTACTTTGTTGATTTTAAAGATCAAAATTAAAGAGAATTTTTTTTAAAGTTGAGAAATGTAATTTGAAATTTATTATTTCAATTTTATGTTTGAGAAAAAAAAAATGAAATAAAATAAAACATTAATTTACACAAAAACATCGCTCATTTATTTCAACTTCATTTTATTATTCATTCAAACAATAATTTGACTTTTAAATAGCCAAAATGAGATACTAAGAATAATGACTCCAATGACCAAAATTTGACATTTTATTACAAATTTTTTGTAGTTAAATAGAAACATGCATTAATGTCGAATGGCAAAAAAAAAGCAACCAATAACACTACTATACTTAATATAAAATTTTTTAATAAACTCAACCTTCTATTTTTTTTTTTTTTTTTTTGGAAAATTGGATCAATAAATTCGTGAGAGAAAATGATGAAAAGTATCTCGACAGCTTTTACATAATTTTAAGGACCTTTGTTTTAAAGTTTACGATTCATGTTGGAATATCTCTACATTAGTATAATACTACAATATGTAAAAACAAGCCTATCCAGAAGGCTAAGAAGGCTGCTTTAATCACAACATCAAATGCAATAAATTTTAAATTACCAGTTTAAATAATCGATTCATCTATTTGAAAAATCTTCCCAAGTAAAATTTACACCTTCACATCATCTACAACATTAAATTTTAATTATTTTTTTGTTTTTTCTTTTGCATGAATTTATTTGAAAAATACAGCCGTTTATTGATTATTTTTTTCAATTCATTCTAAATTATTCCATCGAATTTTTCAAACTATTTTGTTTTGTCTACACATGAATATTTTTTCTAAACACCATTATCTAACCATAATCATTAGCAACTGTTGCTATGTCAACCTCAATAAATTCAGTAAATATATTGTAAAATATGTTATTTTTATTGTTTGTTCAATTTTTAACCTTTAAAGAATTTTACATTAACGCTTTCCTATTCTTGTATTTTATAATTATTTTTTAAAACAACATTTGCTGAAATTTTACTTTCCTAAAAAGGATCTTTCAAAAATTTACAATAAAATGGTAAGTAATACATACATACAAATATTTTTTAAATTTAAAAAGCATAAAATTGCTTAGTATGTACGTATGTATATAATATAATATGTTTGTATGTATGTGTACTATTTTTTATAATTTTCATTTAAGTAATTTATTAACAAAATTTGCAATGTTGTGAGGATTTTTCGTTGTTTTGAAAGTTGCAAAATATTAAAGCATTATAAAACTATCAAAGGGGATGAAGATAATATACACATGCTTTTTATTGTTGCAATGCAAAGGGTTTTTTTTTTTTTAATAATTTTTTGTTTGTTTTTTTTTTGTTTTTTTTTGTTTTTTTTTTTTTTTTTTGTAGACATTATGATGAATAATTTGCTGCTACTACATTGCAAAATATAACAATGTGCAATAAGTAACATCTGTTGCAAATTATTTTAAAAGCCGCCGTCGTCGTCGTCATCATCATCATCATCGAAAAATAGCGGCATTGAATCAAAAGTTTAAAAATTTTATATAACAAACTAGCCATATATGTATTTCAATATAAAAATAACAACAAAAACAAAAAAATATTATCCTCATAATTTATCTTTTCAATTTCACAATTTTAAATTGAATTTTAACACAAAAACAAAAAATTGTTCACAATTAATTTAATTCAAATAATTACATCGATCTTTTTGAACCTAAAAAAAAAAATAATAATCATTTTCAACAAAACTAAAAAAAATAATAAATTTTGTAAAATTATTTTCAAAGTATCTATCTATTCTTTCTTCTTTTTTTATATAGAAAAATTTCCATAATATGAATTGCAATTTTAAAAAACAAAAAAATGAGGAAATCTACAATCTATTCGAGATAAATCATTTTTATTGCACTAAAATGCCAATATCAGATAAAATTTAAAAATTAACTAAATCAAAATCATCATATTAATCAATATCGTCGTAGTACTTTTATTTTATCATTATTATTATTCAAATTTTATTTCTATAATATTTCGTTTTTTTTTATTTTTCTTATTGATTTTATATTTTATTTCATTTCAGCCACCAAAAAAGAAAGGAAAAAAAGCTGGAAGTGGTATGTAAAAGGATTCTTATACATTTGAGTACTTTACAAATTCCATAACAATAAAAAAACAAAAAAAAAGTATTATAAAAGAAAAATTGAAAAAATAAAAAAAACAATCAGAAAATGAGAAACTTTTTTTTTCTCCAAAAATATTTGAAAATTGAAATATTCAAATTTTATGCAGTTAATATCATAGTTAAAAATCAAATAAATATCTGTATATAGTTATATACATACAAACATACATATATGATGATACAGTACTCTATGAAATCTTCTTTTTTTATCTACTTTACCCTTATAATAAAAAAAAATGTAAACTTTTCACAGAAAATATAACAGCCACTTTAAATTATAATAACGAACGTACAGAAATAAACCATGGAAAATTATATTATATGCATTAATTTTTTCTTTTCTTTCATTTTTTTTTTATTATAGATATTGCACAAATAATAGACCAATTATAAATCATTTCCATGTCAATGAGATTTTTTGACACCACAAACCACAAATTATAACCATATAATACCGCATTTTAATATTAAATTTATTGATATTTTTTTTTTTTTAATTTGAAAAAAGAAAATAAATAAATAATAAAGTGCATTCATTATAAACCGCAGAATTACAGGATGAATTTAAAAGACAATATAATATTACGCGAAAAAAAAATTATGATTTTTATTATTGTTTAAAAATGATAAAGAACTATGGAAAATTGTATTTAAAAAAAAACTGAATAATATACTGGCTGCTATATGAGAAGGAAAAAAAAAGGATATGTCATCATCAAAAGCATGAATGCAAGTAAATTAAAGGCGACACTGAATTTGAAGTTCATCGTACCGTACCGATACATACATATACCTACATATGTATGTACATGTTCTATGGAATTTATAGTGTATACATAGTATTTGTATAGAGAAAAATATTTTATTTATCTTCTTGTTTTAATGTGAATGTGTATAATTCGGGATTTCATGATGAGGTTCATGGTCATTTACAAAAATTCATTGAAAATTGAGGTTCTTTCACTCATTTATTTTCCATCCGCATAATTCAGCTTCATAGCTCTAGAGAACAATGTTCTGATGATTTTATATTAAAATTATTTTATTGTCAAACTTTTAAACAATATAGTAGCTACATAAGTGCTGGCTTGAATGGTTCCATGATTTCATCTTTATTTAGTACCTATGTATATTAAAATTTTTACATTTAACAAAAATTTGATGTCAAAGTTTTGGTTATTTTTTTAATATGTAAATTTGAACAAAATACATAGTAGGTATCCCGTATCATATGATTGTTTTTTTTTTTTTTTTTTTTTTTTTTTGATTCTATGTAATAAAAAAATAATCTAGGACATAATAAAAGTAGTTTTTTTATAAATTTTCTTTTGTATCGAAAAAATATGTTTAGACTGCTAAAATCAGTGCTAAAATTCATGATTATTAACCATTTAACTAGTATGTTACCTTACATTGAATATTATTTTTCAAATATTAAATATGTATTACGATATTAAAAATATAGTTATATGCATATGTTAATACATATAGTAGTTATATCTTATATCTGTACTTTCATATAGCCCTCATCGATGGTGTTGACACATCTTCAATGACACGTGAACAGCTTGAAGCATTTGCTCATCGTTTAAAAAATGAAATGGAACGTGAACGTGAAGAACGTAATTTTTTTCAATTAGAACGTGATAAACTTCGTACATTTTGGGAAATAACTCGAGAAAAATTAGGTATAATTATTAATTAATAACTGCAAGAAAAAAAAGTAATAAGAAAAAATTAAAACATAAAATCATTTTTTTTTTTTTTGTAGAGGAAGCAGAAGCAATAATTCGTAATAAAGATAGAGAGATTGAAGAAACTAAAGAAATTGCTGAAATTGATGTTAAACATGTTATACAACAAATGAAACATTTACAATATGAAAATCAAGCAAAAATTGGTGAAATACGTGCTGAATCAATGACACAATTAAAATTAGCACAAGAAGATCATGTTTCACAAGAAGCTGAATTATTAAAGGATAAACGTGAATTACGACGTTTACTAAGAGAAAAAGAAGAAACATTTCAATTACAAATGCAACAATTGAATATGTCACATAGTTCTGAGACTAGGTAAGAAATTTTCTTCTTCTTTTTTTATAAGAAAAAAAATACATACATAAATGCAAGTACATACATTCTTACAAAAATAATTAATTATATGTGAAGAGACTTTTAAATTTTATTAAAAAGATAAATTCTTAAGAGTCCTTAATTAACAAATTAATTGTTCAAATATACCTTTTATATTTCAATTTAATTTTGTCTTTGTATGTAAGTATTTTTTACCTAAGAAAAAAAATTAATTTAATTGATACAAATTAAAAATTGATTAAAATTTAATTTAATTAAATATATGTACATATATGTATGTATGTATGTATATTCTATTTTAATTTTATTAACAGTAAATTGCAACAAAATTTTGAAAATGATATAAAAGAATTACGTGAATGGCAAGATGAAAAATTAAAAGATTATAAATATGATATGGATCTAAAACATAAATTAGAAATAAATGAAATAACAGAACGTAAAAATTTACAAATAAAAAAATTAATTGAAGAACATGATAGATCATTAAATGAAATAAAAAATTATTATAATGATATTATAACAAATAATTTATCATTAATAAGTTCATTAAAAGAACAAATGGAAGAATTACGTAAAAAATTTAAAAATGCAGAAAAACGTGCTAATGAAATATATATAGAAAATGAAAATCTTATTATACCATTAAAAAATACTCAAACAGAACTTGATGAATATAAAAAAAAATTAATACATTTTGAAAGAGATAAAGAACAATTGACACGTTTGAAATTAAAATTAAATCAATTAACAAAAAAAATAAATAATCAAAAATTTGAAATTGAAGCTTTATTAATGAGAAATGATACTCTAGTTGAAGAACGTAATCATTTAAAAAAACAATTTGAAGAAACAATTATGGAATTTCAACAGAAAACTGGTCTTAAAAATGTTTTACTTGAACATCGTTTAAAAATTCTACAAAATGAAGCTGAAACACGTGAAGTATTATTAAATGAAGCATTAATTGCAACTGGTACTGATCCACAACAATTAAGTACCAGAATTGATACTTTATTACAAGATAAAAATTCTCAAATAAATGATCTTCATTATGAATTATTAAAAATATGTAAATTATATAATGATCTATTAATGGTATGTCAGAAGAAATTTGATGAGAAAAAAATTTCCAAAGATGATTTAATGATGTTTGAACCATTACCAACTGATAATTATAAAGAAATAAAATTTGAAAAATATTGTATTTGAATTGAAAAGGAGAAAACTTTTAGAAATTTAGATAAAAATTATTCCTAAGATTATTATTATATTAAAAATAATTATTTTTAATAAAGAATTTTTTTTAAAACAATGATTCTTTTGCTACTGAATTAAAAAAATTTATATGGTATGTGGAACGAATAATTCTTAACAATATTTAAAAAAAGAGCCATCAAGAGTACATACATATGTATACTTCATACATTTAAGTGAAAGATTAAACTGTATATTAAATACATTTCGTTTTAAAATTACGTTGCATGATCCATGTATGCATATTGCACATTCAAATTTATTTAAATTCCATTCTACTCCAGACTCCAGAGTGAAGAGTCCAGCCCAGTCGTCCCAGCTACTTTCAGCCAGCCAGAGCCAGACTCCAGCAGCAGGTGAAGTTATCACTTATCAGTGTCTATATCACTAAAATATTAGAGACAATTATAATATCAATATTTCATTGGATTATAAAAATAAAATATCTACATATTTTTTTTAAATATGTCTGAATCAAATGAAATGGAAATTGCTATGTCTGCATTGGAAACTGCTTCAACAGTACTTGCAGGAACGGTGACCATATTGGCATATTGTAATGAACAGGTAAAAATATAGATTTTAGAAATTCTTTTAAATTTTAATTTTATCTAGATGCTGTGGAGCCTTATATCATAGCGATTTTAGTGGGCCTTGGTATCACTTTGTCAGTTATTCAACTAGCGATAAAGTTCGTCAAAAGCGATGTTGGCCGGAAGCTGCTTGAAAAGATCTCTGAGATGTTTAAAAAATGTAGATCATGATTTGATGTATGTGAAATTGTAAAGTAGGTACTTTCAACATATTACAGTTTGTAATTTTTAACTTGCAAGAATTTAATAAAAGTGAGTTAATTAAAAATTTTCAACTGTTTTCATTTACAATTTTTTCTTTTTCGATGGTTCATAATTTGTGTGGCTCAAATTTAGCTAAGACCTCATTGAATATGTGATGAATACATACCGAATCTACCAATTTATTTATTTATTTTTTTCAATAGTTTAGTGAAAAAGTTTTAAAGTTTGTGTCTGAAATTTTAGTTCTATGTTTATTATTAGATAGTAGCGTGAGGGGGTTGGTGACCATTCAAATGTTATTACTGATATTGTTCAACTGGAAATAAGGTAAGAACCTACATATGTAGTACACCTGTGTGTTGGTGTATGTACTGAACATTTTTTCCACTTTTCAAAATTTTTCAATTATTCCCAAATCATTTTCAAATTTAAGATGATGGTTAAATTTTATTTACCGAAATTGGTAAGTAGGTATACCTTGATGTTCTTAAGTGGAAAAAATGTTCAGTACATACACCAACACACAGGTGTACTACATATGTAGGTTCTTACCTTATTTCCAGTTGAACAATATCAGTAATAACATTTGAATGGTCACCAACCCCTTCACGCTACTATCTAATAATAAACATAGAACTAAAATTTCAGACACAAACTTTAAAACTTTTTCACTAAACTATTGAAAAAAATAAATAAATAAATTGGTAGATTCGGTATGTATTCATCACATATTCAATGAGGTCTTAGCTAAATTTGAGCCACACAAATTATGAACCATCGAAAAAGAAAAAATTGTAAATGAAAACAGTTGAAAATTTTTAATTAACTCACTTTTATTAAATTCTTGCAAGTTAAAAATTACAAACTGTAATATGTTGAAAGTACCTACTTTACAATTTCACATACATCAAATCATGATCTACATTTTTTAAACATCTCAGAGATCTTTTCAAGCAGCTTCCGGCCAACATCGCTTTTGACGAACTTTATCGCTAGTTGAATAACTGACAAAGTGATACCAAGGCACACTAAAATCGCTATGATATAAGGCTCCACAGCACCTAGATAAAATTGAAATTTAAAAAAATTTCTAAAATCTATGTTTTTACCTGTTCATTACAATATGTCAATATGGTCGCCGTTCCTGCAAGTACTTTAGAAGCAATTTCCAATGCAGACATAGCAATTTCCATTTCATTTGATTCAGACATATTTAAAAAAATATGTAGATATTTTATTACTATAATTCAATGAAATATTGATATTATAATTGTCTCTAATATTTTAGTGATATAGACACTGATAAGTGATAACTTCACCTGCTGCAGGACTCTTCACTCTTGATTTGGACTGGAGGAGTCTGGAGTCTGGAGTAGAATGGAATTTAAATAAATTTTAATGTGCAATATGCATACATGGATCATGCAACGTAATTTTAAAACGAATTTAAAACGAATTGTATTTGAAATAGATTTAGATTAGACAGGAGTTGCCAACCTTTTTATACCATGCGTCAATTTTTTGCACATACGAGTTCAGATGCTCAAGCTGTTTTTAAGTGTTTCAATTATTGTATGTAAAACAATAAATATTAACGCACACAAACATTAATTAAATTTTGAACACATATTTATGGCTTTTTATGGAAGTGATCCATATATGTATATAAGAAAAAAATTGTTATTTTACATAAAAACGAAAATACAAGGTTCAACTTTTCGTTAGTGAACAATTACTGAAGGGTGCATTCTCAACAATGTTTATAGACTTGAGAAATTATTAGGCAAATTTTTTTTCTTTTTTTAATTGTTTATTGAAATCTTTGAAAAAAAACTTCGCTAATTTCATTCCAAGCAATAATTATAATCATCCAATGCGCTACAAGTTGGCAGCCCCTGGTCTAGATAACATCGATATCCAGGAAATGAATCGTGGTTAAACTGAATTTGATCAAAATTGAAAAAATCAAATAATTGAGGGAAGTCCCTAATTAAAATAAACAAAGTTGAACCTTTACATTAAATTGTAACAACTTGGTCAGTTTAGCATGTTTCTATCATATTTAGCACAGCTTTTAATATCGTAGCTATTCGTAATTGTAAATATCGTAAAATGTTTTGACAGTTGACGAGTTGACAACTGATTTGCAGTGTTTTAAGTTTTTTGTTTTAGAAATTTTTATATTTAGAAAATGACTTCAATATTCGATCAATATAATATTAACACATTAAAACACAAAGACATTTCTTCACAATTATCAAGTAAAATAAATCATATACCTACTTAAAAATTTTTTGTATGTGCTTAAAAAATCTTGTAATTTTCTAGATCCGCCCAGTTCTGGATATGTAACATTTCGTACTAAAGAAGAATCACCAATTTTTACAAAACAAAAACTGAAATTGAATTTACCAGATGAAATTACACACATGATAGTCTCAAATAATTGGTTAGTTTGTTTAATGTCACAGCAAATTCTTTTAAGGCTTTTTCTACCAAGACCAGATAAACCAGATGGCAAGTATTCACTTGATTAACTAATTAAATTTCAAGCTAGAATATAAAGAATTGAAATTCATTCTTCAAATGTCATTGTAGAAGTTTTCTTGGATAAATATACGACTGGTTTTAATGTCTCAAAATTATTTCTTGATCCAACTGGTCATCATTTATTAATCGCATTATCACCAAAATCACCCAGTCAATCAGCTGAATTACTTTATTTGCATAATAAAACAAGTAAACCAAAACGTATTGATAAATTTAAAGATCATGAAATTACAGCAGTTGGTTTCAATTATGATAACACATCAGAATATACAACTGATTCAATTTTAATTGGTACAAATAAAGGATTAATATTTGAAACAGAATTTGGAATTGATAAAAATGAAAAAATGTTTCAAAGTAATTGGAAACAGGTATGTTAACTTCAATATAAAAATAAATAAATTAGAAACAAAAGAAGAAAAAAAACTTTTTAATACAAAATAAATTTTAATTAGCTTCCTGCTTACATTCCAACATTGTATGGAATGAGAGACATAGATGGATTGGTAAACAATCAATATAATATAAATTTTGATATTTTTCTTTAAATTTTAAATTATCCTGTTTTTTATTTAAAAAAAAAAAAAAAGTTAGTAATGATACTAAGATGCAAATTTATTTTTATAAAATAGGTGTTTGATATTGGTCGTGATAAACAATATCCAATAACTGGTCTAGAATTTTTTCGTGTACCAAATACTAGTCGTTATATTGTTTTGGCAACAACTGTAGATCGTTTATACAAATTTCAAGGAACTTTAAAACCAGATGAGAATCTCCAAGTAAGTACTCAAAATTTATTTTATTTAAAAAAAAAAAAACTTAGTAATAGCGGCAGCATATAAACTTTTCAAGACAAATTTAGTTAAATTAGACATTGCTTATCCAACATCAGAAACATTTATTTATTTATTTATTTATTAGAAAAAACTTTACAATTAATTTATAACTAATTTAACAAAAATTCAACAATTTTAAAGCGTGTCACTTATTGACTTAATAAATTTTATCATTTTAGGCTTAAATACATTCATTCTCATTTCATTCTTTAATTCATTCGGTAACTTATTATAAAAATCTATTCCTTTATGTATAAAGGAATAGATTTTTTTTTTCTCTGTGTACTACTATTCTATTGTACTACTCCAACTTTTTCTTCTTAAAGAATAAGAGTGTACATCTTTGACTTGAATAAGCGATTCTTTTAAATATGCTAGAACTAGATTATTTCTTATTTTATGTATAAAAATCATGGCATTATACATATGACCATAATAGTTTTGTCTTTAATTGTGAATTTTCGATCATATTATCAATAAAAAATGAATTCATTTTGTACTACTTTTACTTTTTAGAATATTTTCAGTGCATATTTGAATATTCCGGAACAAATTCAAAACTATGAAAAACTAGAAAATAATTCAAAATATTCAAGATTGTGTTTTAATTGCGACCTAAATCGTAAATATCCAACACAATTTGCATGTCTAACAGGATGTGAAATTTTATTTGGAAAGGTAATTGTCTAACATGATATTTTGCTTTTATTTAAATAATTTTTTTTTTTTTTAATTTTAGATTGATCAAAAAGCAGAAAATCCAGAATTTATTTCAAATAAACAAGAAATTATATTTCCATCAAATACAATATCACCAGAACAATTTATTTTAACAGAATTTCATGCATTACTTTTATATTCAGATCATATAACTGCAATATGCCTTTTAAATCAAGAAATAATTTATGAAGAATATTTCAATGAACAATATGGAAAACTTTTAGATATTATTAAAGATTCAATAACGGGAACAATTTATACATGTACATCAAAATTTATATTCCGTTATAAAATAACAAATGAAAAACGTAATGTATGGAAAATATATTTAGAAATGAATGAATTTGATTTAGCTGAAAAATATTCAAAAGATAATCCAGCATATTTAGATATTGTATTATGTAAAAAAGCAGAAATGTATTTTCAAAAAAATGAATATATAAAAAGTGCACAAATTTATTCAGAAACGCAAACAAGCTTTGAAAGAGTTTGTTTAAAATTTTTAGAATTAAATGATAAAAAACCATTAATGATATATTTAAAAAGTCGTTTAAATAAATTACGTGATATTGATAAAACACAAATAACAATGCTTATTGTATATATGGTTGAATTATATCTTTCTGAAATTGCAAAAAATGAAAATGATTTAATTAAAAAAAAAGATTTACAACGTGATTTTGATAATTTTATGTTATTATCACGTGTTGATGAATGTATTAAAGCAAATCGTTCAGTTATATATGATTTAATGGCAACACATGGTGATCAATATAATTTAAATAATTTAACAACAATAAATAAAGATTATGAATCTGTTATAAATCAATATATAAATCAATATAATTACAATGATGCTCTATTAATATTACGTAAACAAAATAAATCAGAATTATATTATAAATATTGTCCAATATTAATGGAAAAAATACCAAAAGAAACTATACAAACATTAATGATACAAGAAAAACGTTTACAACCAAAAAAATTATTACCAACATTAATTTGTTTATCAAGTAAAGAACATATTGAAGAAGTTATTAAATATTTAGAATTTTCTATTTATAAAATGTCCGTTACTGATGCTGCTATTCATAATTTTTTAATAAATTTATATGCAAAATATAAACCAGATAAATTAGAAATGTATTTAGAATCAGAAGGAAGAGATATAACATTAGTACATTATGATGTTCATTATGCATTACGAGTTTGTGAAGAATATCAAATTCAAACAGCTTGTGTATTTTTGCAATGTTTATTGGAATTATGGTATTCGGCAGTAGAATTAGCATTAACATTTGATTCAAAATTAGCACAGGAAACAGCATCGCAACCATCTGATACAGAATTAAAAAGAAAATTATGGTTAAAAATTGGTAAATATTATCTGTAAGAGAAAAGAGATGTTCATTAACAATAAAATTTTGATTTTATTTTTTTAGCTGAACATGAAATTAAAGGAAAAAATGATGTAAAAAAGGCTTTAGAATTATTGAAAGATTGTGAATTACTTCGTATTGAGGATTTGTTACCATTTTTTTCCGATTTTGAGAAAATTGATGATTTTAAAGAGGCAATTTGTGATGCTTTGAAGGTAAGAAATGGAAAATTTTAGTAATCATCAATCACTCTTTATTTAAATGCTTCTAAAATTAACTTATTTTTACTTTTGTAACATTTACCAACCATTTATTTAATTTTTATCTAATAGGATTACAATATGAAAATTCAAGAACAGCAAAGAGATATGGAAGAATCAGCAAAATCAGCTGAACGTGTTCGTAATGAACTGCAAACATTCCGTAATTCATCGATTCGTATCGCTGCACAAGAACCATGTTCAATATGCGAAATTTATTTACTTTTAAAGCCATTCTTTATATTCCCATGCGGTCATAAATTTCATAGTGATTGTCTTGAAAAACAAATAATTCCACTATTAAATTCAGAACAAAATCGTAAATTAAGTAGTTTAAAACATCAACTAGAAAATTTAGTAATGCAACCAACAGCAAATGAAAATATAAGTGGACAATTACAACAAAATATTATAACAAGAGAACAGATTAAAGCAGAAATTGAAAATATTTTGGCATCCGATTGTTTATATTGCGGTATAATGATTGAATCGATCGATCACCCGTTCATTGAAGACTGGGATCAAGTAAATGTTGATTGGCAATAAAAGTAAGAAATTCACGTTTCCCTAACTTTTAAATATACATGTATTTATTCTACTATAAAATAAAAAATATATTAATTCATTATGAAAATATTTTTCTTTTTATTAACAAAAAAATCGAATACAAAACCTTATTTTAGAGAAGACATAAAGGTACATAATTTTTTTAAAAAAAAAAATAGAAAATCAAGTCATGATATTAATCAACTATCTGTAAACTCAATTCACTAGTAACAAACTGTGCGACTGTACGAAAAACAGCTTCCTGAACAGCAACATTACCCATAAGCAATGGTACTAACATTGTAATATCTGTTGCATCAATTTGTCGAACAGCATTTTTTACACGTTCAACCAACTCTTCACGTTCTATTTGAGTTAAATCTTCCCTAATTATCTCACCAACAGATTTATAAGTACCTTTTGTCATAATCATTGCAGCCACTCCACCAACTGTTCCGCCAGCAGCAAGACCAACTAACGAAAAAAAATTTTAAAATTTTTTGCTAGCAAATAGGTAATTAATTCCTATATTTATTTTTCTTTATGATTTATGTTCAGCTGAGATCAAAGTCCTTTTTTTATATTTCCCACTAACCTGGACCTAGCAACAAACCCCCAATAAAACACGTAGCTGCACAAACAAGAGATCCTTTTCCAGCTTGTTTCATTGCAACTCTCATCTGCCGTTTATCGGTTAAGATTGAAATTGCATCACAAATTTCACGAGTATTAATCACCATTTTTGTGGCAGAACTCCAACGACGATGAATGCTTCAATTACTTTTAAAAAACAAATTTTGATATGAGTATAATATTAACGTTCACAAAATATAATTATTATAGGTAAAGTAAATAATGGAAAATTTCTAATTACTTACTTAGTTACTCAAATTCAACTTGTAGCGTAGCTATTATTCTGATATTTTGACATATAAATATGGAATATAGTATAGACGACAAACGACTTATACTGTAAAAACATTAGGTGGTTAAACCGGTCTTTTTGCGCTGTTACAATAATAATGGTATAATTTTTTTCCAACTTGGTATAATAAGAAATCAACTAAAATAATTTTAGCTTCACGGTGGTAATACACTCACACTCTCGTTACAATTAGTCATGCCGTCTTCAGATGTAATTTGAGCAGTTGTAGAAACTGGTTTTTAAACCGGGTTGCAAAAGTTCTTATAACCACCTAATGTGTTTATTTAATTTGTGCCAGATTTACGATATTAGGAATAGATCTTTAACAAATTTTGTACATAAAATAATAGAATTTCAATAACGATTGCATTTTTCATAACTCTAGTCTAGCACATTTTATATCGTATCTCTAAACTCTAAAGACAAAAATAATAAACTTCATCTTTCTTTACATTGAATTCAAATTTACGTCAATCCAAGAATTAAAAAATAAATTATATTTCTAATTTATTTACTTAAATTTTGTGTTAACATTTTATAAAAATGTCAATAAATTCTCGTCAAGTTTGCGATGCAATTGCAACGGTTGCAGATAAAAATCTACAAGTTGCTACAAAAGGTAGTATTCTTGTTGGAGCAATATGCGGTGCTGGAGGAGTGCTCTTAGGACCAGGTAATTATAGAAAAATAGAAAATTATTTTAAAATTACAATAGGTACATTTTAATTTAGTTGGTCTTGTTGTTGGTGGATTTCTTGGTGGGTTTTTTGCAATGAGTATGGCAATGGGTACATTCAGATCTGTCGGTGAGTTAATTACAAAAGGATTAACAGACGGACAACGTGAAGAACTTGCTCAGCGTGTAATGAATGTTGTTGGAAAAGGAGGACGCGATAATAATATAACCAACGTCGCTTCTCTGTTATTATTTATATATTCTAATCGTGAAATTCTACAAGAAGTTCTTAAAGTAATCTCAAACTTTTTTGGAGGTAAGTTGAAACAGAGGGCAATTACAAATTGAGAAGCATTTTTATCATGCTTAAATTTCAATTTTTTCATAACAAAACCACAAAATACTTTATAATAATATGTAGATACAACAAGAGATATAAAAAACGTAAAACATGTTAAATTCAATATTTCTAAATAAAAATGTATCATAAAAAAAAAAGAATTTATGTATTTATATATTTATATACATAGGTACCTATTTTACCTTATTCTTCTAATTATTTGTAAGTAGATCTACGATCTACTTGCTTTTAGGTCAATCTACTTATCTATTTACTATGGGCATGAACACATTAGGTGGTTATAACACTGGACGCAAACCAGTTTTACAACCTGTTTTTATAACTGCTCAAATTACATCTGAAGACGGCATGACCAGTTGTAACGAGAGTGTGAGTGTATTATCACCGTGAAGCTAAAATTATTTTAGATGATTTCTTATTATACCAAGTTAAAAAAAAATTATACCATTATTATTGCAACAGCGCAAAAAAACCGGTTTGACTAGTTCCGGTGACGGATTCAGCCCATTAGTAATTGTAGTAATTGTATCAACTGTTGAAAACAATTGAATCCAATTATTCACTCTGGTAACACAAGGTTTGACATTTCTTTGTGATAATTGGTAATGTTTTGAATGACAGAAGTTGTAAAATGAATGACTTTTCTTCTTTTGTACAAAGTGCAATTTTTTAATATTTGATAATAAATTTGTAATAAAAACTTGTAAAATTTGTTTTCATAATTGTGACAAATAGTGTTTAGAAGACACTATTAATTTCATAAGCACGTTCACGTTGTCTACAGCTACAATGGTTGAGCCGATATTTGATTACCAATTTAGATTGATATTAATTGGAGACTCCACTGTCGGAAAAAGTTCATTATTGAAATATTTCACAGACGGTAAATTTGCCGAGGTAAGAATTGTTTAAAATATAAATAAATAAATAAAACAATGTTTAATAAATTAAAATTTAAATATTTTATGATAGGAGTATAAAATAATAGAGAAATTGTAATGCTTATTGGCCTTTTTAATCATATCTATCTATTCAATTTTTATTTATTATGTGTTGTATATTTTTATTTTATTTTTGTTATCCAAAACGGAAATAAGTATGTATTTCTTTTTTTTTCTTTTTTTTTTCATTTTCCTTTTAATTATCTTCTTACATAAGATTACAAACTGTTGTATATTTTTGTAATTTGTATATTTATTTTCTTTTCTTGTTTCTGATTAAAATATTTACTCATGGTGCATTGAAATTTATTCTATTTAATATTTATATGATAAATTTATTTATTCTAAAATAAAATAATAATTTATCAACAAAAATAAGAGTTTTTCAACTTATTATAATACCTACTTAAGAAAACAATTTTCAATTATATATAAAAATGTTTGTGATATGCAATCAATTTCAAGACTACTTTTTTCATTGTTTATTAGAAAACAAATAACAAACCAATAAGACAAAAGAAAATCATAAGAATTCAATTCATTTACATATGTATACATACATATGTATGTATCTTATATTCATTCTATTCTGTATTAAATTATCTAATTAAATAGAAAATGTGAGAAAAATATAATGTAGATTATTTTATGTTTTCACAAATATGTAATTATTACATTTACAATTTTCATAGTCTATGTTAGTTTCTTTTTTAAATATTTAGTAAATTTTTCTTTTAAAAGATTTAATAATCGCTTTCACTTTTTATTTTTTTGAAATAGCTATCTGATCCAACAGTTGGTGTAGACTTTTTTGCAAGACTGATTGAAATGAAAGATGGTACACAAATAAAATTACAATTATGGGATACAGCTGGACAAGAACGTTTTCGTTCAATAACAAAATCATATTATAGAAATTCGGTAGGTGTATTATTGGTTTATGATATATGTAATTATGCTAGTTTTGAACATATACCATTATGGATGATGGAAGCACAACGTCATATTGAACCACATCGACCTGTATTCGCATTAGTTGGTTGTAAATTAGATCTAGTCAATTCTGGTGGACATCGTGAAGTTAATACAGAAGAAGCAAGAGCATTTGCTAAACAACATGGTTTACATTTTGTTGAAACATCAGCTCGAACTGGTGTTAATGTTGAAGAAGCATTTCGAATGGTTACACAAGAAGTATACTCAAGAATACGTTCTGGTGAATATAAAGTTGAAGATGGTTGGGATGGTATAAAAACTGGTTTTGCAAGACCAAATAGTCTTGATTTTAATTTAGTTGTAGCTGAACCAGAAAAATCATCATGTTGTTGATATGTTTACATTTAATTCAATTATTTTTTTTATTTTTTATTTTTTTTGGTTTTTTATAAAAGAAAAAGAAATAAACAAATAATTAAATATATCTATTAATAAAAAATATTATATTACAAATATTTAAAAAAAAAACGAAAGTTGGTTTTTAAAAAAAAAAACTATTTTTAGGAATAACGTATGTAATCCAAAAATGAATCAAAGTTTACGTTAATTACTTTATAATTTATTTTCTTTCTCTTTTAAAAATGTTATTAAACAACAAAGCATACATGCATGCATGTTAGTATTGTAATTTAAAAGACGTGAAATTGATCAATTTTCAAAACGATAACATTAAAAACCGCCCTTTTTTATTAATTAGAATAACATAAAATGATAATCGAATTTAATATATCGATCGGGTGATTACAAATTCAAAAATTAAATAAAATATTCTACGTAGGAATTATATTTTGTTTGCATATAAATTTTTTTTTTTTTTTATAAATAAAAATAGAGTTCACAAATTTAACGTAAGTAAACTAAAACATTTCGAGGAAAATATTAAAAATCGAACTAATAAATTTGTTTTAAACTATTTATTTGTATTGGGATTGAAAAATAAGAAGTGTTACGTATTGGAATATAGTAAAACTTTTTATGAATGCAAAATCGATTTCGGGAATTATTTTAGGAGATTGCTATTATTATCATCCAGTCAACATTAGAAAAAGTCAATATTATTATGGACATCATAAACTGTTAAAATGATTTTTGATTAGGCTGGTGGACCCACATACCGGACGCTGATTCAATAAAACGCATTATGGTAGAAGATGAATTTCATGTAAAGATTTGTAATAAACCTCCTTTCTTTCTTATTGAGAATTTTGCTAGAATAAATTTTTTAATAAACTAAAAGATCGAAAATAAATCAAATAATTGGTTGCATTCTATTTGTGTAATAAATACCTAAAATAACAACTATGTAAATATTTGTTCTCACTTTTTTTGTACAATAGTTTTTATGTAGATTTATTTCTAAAATATTTAATAATTACATATATTTAAAAAAAAAAACGGACAATATTGTTTTATTTTCTGCTATCTTATAAAAAAAAACAACCAAACTTTGACAAATAACGAAACTGTTAATAGAGTGAGAAATTAAGAAAAAACAACATATTTTTATTCTTATTTTGTTAAGCATTTTATTTTCTTTCTTTTTTTTATATTTTATTTAATAAAAAATATTATACAAATTATAATTAATATGCATTTTCTATTAACTTTTTTTGTTTTTCATAAAAAGGAAATAAAAAAGTAGGTACTTAAAAACTATGAACATAATATTAATTTTTAATTAGCAAATAAAACATACTTGATTTCAAGATATTACAAAACTAAACGAGAAATATAAAAAAAAAACAGTAAGTAAATTAAGGAAATTTAAATTTCTTTTTAAATGCTTGTATGACAAGAAACATGTTCTCTAAAATAGTAAATAAATCTCGATTTAATTTTCCCGTTTATTTCATTTTAATTTTATTTAATTCTTGTTGTTATTTGTTCATTTTATATACTAGGATCAATAAGAAATTCCACTATAAAAAAGTTATAAAACAAAACAATAGGAAAAATATTTAATTACGGACTAATACAAAACTTTTACACAATCATCAGTTACACTAGGAATTTTTTTTGTTTTCTTTTGTTATCCTTGTTTAAATTTTAATTAATTTTATTTTCAATTCTAAATTCTAAAATTCAGTTTAGTTGTTTTACTCATATAAAGATTTCATTTTATATTTTTTACTTTTTTTTTGTGTGTTATCATATTTAGACACCACGATTTCTTAAATCTTTAACCTTATAAATACGAACTAACCAATGTTCTGTTGTATATGCTTCTTCTAATACATCCAATTCAAAATCTTTATTACCAATTTCAGCACCACGTACGCGATCATAACCTGGTGGTTTACCACCTTCTGTATAAACCTGAATTTATGGTTAAAAAAAGAAAAAATAAACAAATTAAATGAAATAGAAATCAAAATAAAATTAAATCAGAAAAATTAAATATAAATTAAGGTTTTACCTGTCCAAAACGATAATAACACATTTTATACATCAAACAATTTAATAATACTGGTGAACCTTCTTTATCAACACGAAATTCACCGCTTGGTGCATAATAATCCCTTTCATTGATATGTGCTCCACGATCTGTACTACCACCAATACGTACCATCCATAAAAATTTATTAATATCATCAGATGAATAACCTGTTAAACCACCAAATATAACTAATACATAATCAACATCTAATTCACGCATTATTTCATATGCTTTTTCTTCAGTTGATGCCATTGCTTGTCCAACTCTTGATATGTGCGTATTATTCCATGTATTATTATCAACTAATATTGTACGATTTGCCATTGCAGTTATTTGATAACCATAATCCCACCAAGACATAACTCTTGCATCCTATCACGAACAAAAAAATATTTAATTTTAGATATTTTTTTTTTTTTTTCTTAATTTGTTTAAAAAATATTTAAAAATCAATATAATCAGAAATTTATTTTAGGAAATCATCTATGTATCATACTCTTCCTATCAAAAAAAAAAATAATTTTCATCATCCAAAATATCAAAATATTCAATCTACTCTTCCAACATTTTTTTTGTTGTTGAAAAAATAATTTAATTGTACTATTTTTTTTTTTTTACATAAATATTACTAACCTCTGGTGTATTCATTTTTAACCAATAATATGCTTCTCGAAAATCATCAAATATAATACGACCACCATCATGGGATCTCGCACTTAGTACTATACTAGGTGAACTATATGCTTCTGATGTTACCCACGTACAATGAAATGTATATGATATTAACATAACTGTAACTAATGCAACAAAACCTATTGCAACTTCACTTTTAACAGATGGTTGCTGTTCAAAACGACGATGTCTTTTATTTTCTACAGTTTTTTGTGGTGCATCAACACTTTTTATATATTTTGATAATAAATGTGAAACAGTTATACCAGATAGAATACACATAACTGGTGCTAAAACAAGCATCAAACGGACCATAACACCCTGTTTTTTATTTAAAAATAAAAATAATAATAATACAAAAAATTTAAATATTAATAATAATTACCGCAAAATAAATACTCGTTACACCATATAGAATTATGAAAATATTTGCATCAGATAATTTTGAAAAACAAAAATAGAGACCGGCTGGAAATAGGAATACTAAAATCTGTAAAAAATAATAATAATAAGGTATTCGATTAAAATATATACATGAATTGAGGAATATTTCTTTCAATTAAGAATAACAATTAAAAGAAATCAGAGATCAAAGTGTATTTGATTTTTTATCATTGTGACAATAAACATAAAATTCATGAAAAAAAAATCATAAATTTGTAATTTATTGCTTTCTTAACGCGCACTCATCTTAATTTTTTATCATCAGTTTTGGACATAAATATTCCGTCGAAATTGATATCAAAACAAAATTTGACTGATATCATACAGGGTGTTTTATAGAGCGTATGGCCTAACTAAGCAGACCTAGTTTGGCACATACGCTCCGTGAAGCAGCTTGTATAACTCTACAGTTTTTTTTTTTTTATTATAACCAACTTCGTCAGAATATAGAATTAAATTGTATTTTTTTATTTCATTAATTTTCTTTTTTTAATTAAAATAACTTACTTGTAAATCAAAATAAAATGAAGACCATGATGTTGGCTGATGTTCTGATACTGAAGCAATTATCGGTATATGATTCTTAGCATAAGATGGATCTAATAATGAATAAAATCTTCCAGTCCATGGTGATATTTTTCCAGTTATCGTTAAAAGTGTACCAATGATTACTGATAAAGTAAAAACAGTTGATACTAAAGTCCGAAAAAGTATTTCAAAATGTTCCTTTGACATTCTAGATCGAATATAATCAACAAATGCATGAATTTGACATAATCCAAAGACGCCTAAAGCCTGAAAAGGAACCAAATCAAGAGATTTATAAATAAAGTTTCAAAAACAATAAAAAAAAAATCTATTATCTTTTATTTTGGTTTTAAAGTTCAGAATTTTTAAAAGTATACTCATTTGTGTATCATACTCTTCCTATCAAATAAAAGTTTTCATCATTTTAGCTTATTTTACAAACTTTTTTTCTATTTAAATTGAAATGTAACGTACCAACATGTGTTCAGAACTTTGAATCGGTTGAAATCCAACAAATGCAATTTGCATTGATAAAATAGTTCCTAAACAATATAAAATGCTGTATGCGATATAAATTCGATGTGAAAATCTTCCAGTTACCATTAAAGTTAATACATGAAGAGGAATTAAATTAATTAAAAATACATAACCACCCCATGATGATACCTGTATATGTGACGAAAAAAATATTAAATCTTATTAATTTTTTTAAATATTTCTTTCGTCACCCACCATATAAAAATATGCTAATGCTGACATAATTGCCCAGAATATAGAACCACTTTTAACAGCTTTTATCCAAAAATAATATGTTAGCAACATACAAAATATTGCGATGCCTTCATTATCATATGAACCAGCTACAGAACGTGAAATATAACCAGGAACAATAGCAATCATTGCAGCGGCAACAAGACCAGCACCAGTGCTCTACAGTGTGAAAAAGTTTTTTTCCTTTATTTTAATTGTAATCTTTTAAATGTATTTGCACTACTTTTTCTCAAATATATAGCTAATTTTTTTTTTTAAATAGAAATTCTCATCTTACATGAACTTCTTTGGTCAAGAGGTATGTTACAATCGATGTTAATGATGAGAAAAACGGTGCAAGGAATACACAAACATTCCGGATATCAATTGTAATATTTAAAAGCCACATTAAACGATATAGTGTCGCTGAAGTAATCATCAATCCAGGGTATATAGTACCGCCAATGATTCTTCCTAAAGGATACCACGCCCGATCATCAAACCAATTATGAAAATTATAGAATCCTTGCTCGGCAAGGAAACGTGTTGTACGATAATTGAAATATGGATCGAATTCATGGATAACACTTTCAAATCGTAGGACGGAAAATAATCTGGTGGCAAAAGCTAAATTAAAAATTATAATTAAAAAAACAAAATTTTTGTTAGGTTATCTTAAAATGGGTGTAGACGACACAATGTGGTAATGATTTTAAATATACTTACAAAGTATCGCAGCGATCAATAAAATAGCCAATTTTATTAAATGTTCCTGCTTTTCCATATTTAATTTATTTAATTTTTGACTACTAGCTGACGTGTCCAATTTAATGCTCGATTTTGTACCCATTTTTATGCCTTTATAATTGATACAAATTGAAGATTACATAACTTTTATTAAATTTTTTAAATATTTTTCTATATTTATACAACTTTTTAAATGAAAATTTTTAATAAAAAATACTTTTCTCAGTTTTTTGATTATTTTTTCACCGGCCTCCTACATACTACGTCGCAAAGACGGCGTCGTGGCAGGGCAGACATTATTCTTCTTTTTACAGCTACAACTTTCCACTTCCAGGGCTGCCACATGAAAAATTTTTAAAATAGTTTTCCTTGCATTCACGTTTCTCATTTTATATTTTTATTGTACTTTTCAACTGCATTTTTACATACCAGACTATACTTTATGGTTTTTATCATCATATTTTATAAACCATGGAAGCCGAAAAAAACAAGAAACAAAAAACTAAATATTATCTCGATCATCTGACGTCACTTCACTAACCATATTCTGATACATATTATAAAGAAATAAAGGGAAATTTTAAATACCGCTATAGAAAACAAATAACAAATAATGACTTTAGTGATAATGTCATTTTTGTGTGATTTTTGGTAATGGTAATAGTTTACTTTCTGAAATCTGAAATCTGAATTAAAAATAAACACTTTTTAATAAGCAAACTTTTAAAACGGAAATGTTTAAAAACAGTGAAGTGTGTAGGACTTGTTCATTATCAGAAAATGAATTATTGCCAATTAGTGCAGTAATTGATAATGATACCCGTGTTGTAGATTGTTTCAAAGAATGCATGAAAATTGAAATCAATGAAAATGATAATCTACCACAAATGATTTGTTTAACATGCCTCGATCATATTTTAGAAGTTCGAAAATTCTATTTACAAATAATAAATGCTGAAAATTATTTTAAACAAAGAATTCAGACAGTAGACGTAGACTTGAATTCAATTACAACAAATGCAATAAAAAATGAATGCATTGAGATTGAACATACTATAAAAAAAGAATATTCTGAAGTTGAAGTACTAGAAGAAGATTTATTCGAATATGAAATTTCAGACATACAAAATCAAGAAAAAAATTCAATTGAAATAAAAAAAATTGATTTTCATTGTAAAAAATGTAACGAAACATTTAGTAAGTTGAAGTGTTTATTTATAAAAAAAAGTATTTTATTAAAAACATGTGATATTTTACAGAATATAAAAATAATTATAAACTTCATTTGAGACTGGATCATGTAGATGATGATGATGATAATACAACAAGTGACAAAGATGATTTAAAAAATTCAGATAAATCAGTAACGAAGGAATTAAAAACAAAATATCGATGTTCAATATGTGAATTCTCTTTTAGTGAGTAAAAATTTGATATTCTTATAGAATTGTTCTTACTACGACAGTTGTCTTACAATAAAATGTGTTTTCCTTATTTCAGAATATAGAACAAATTTTATAAGTCATATGAAACGACATAGATCTAGAAATGAAATTGGATGTAAATGTCCTCATTTAGGATGTGGTAAAGAATTTTATGAAGCCGAATCATTACATCAACATATCAAAAAACAACATACTGGGGACGATAACAGTTTATTATGTCCGATATGTGGTCAAACATTTCCAGGGAAAAAAGGATTTAAACGTCATATGGAAACACATAATATGAATAGAGTTCGAAAATATAAATGTGGATATTGTGGTAAATAAATATGATTCTAATTTATTATGTACACATGTATAGCAACAATATTTTATTTTAAAAAAATCAATAATTTCTTTTAGACAAAGCCTTTGCTGGTAAAATGCATTTAAAAAGTCACGAAAGGAAGCATACCGGTGAACGTCCATATAAATGTCCATATTGTGAGAAAAGTTTCAAACAAAGCAGTGTATTGAAAACTCATATAACATTACATACTGGTAAAACAATACAATGTCAAATTTGTGATAAGAAATTTAGTCGTAAAGGATTTTTGGCTGTTCATATGCGTTCACATACACAAGAACGTCCATACGTTTGTAATATATGTTCACAAAGTTATACACAAAAATGTCATTTACAATCACATATGAATGGACATACATTAGAACGTCAGTTTGCTTGTGATATTTGTGGTATGACATTCTTTAAGAGAGAAATATTAAGAGGGCATCGTTTCAAACATGCTCAGATTAAACCATATAAATGTCCACAATGTACTCTAGAAACAGCATCAAGTTACTGGTAAGATTATAAACAAACATAAATTTATTTAAATAAAACGTTCATTATGAAAAAGGTGGCAGGTGGATAGAAACTGAATGAACAATTACCATTTTCATGAGAAACGGTCCATTCATATGTAAATATTATAGTCTTTTCTTCTTGTTTTTTCCAATTTTGTTTTTAGGTTTCGTAAACATTTACAGCGAGCACATAATATTTTTGATGATATCAGAAAATACAAAAGAGATGTTGAAGGCATTTTGGAATCTTTAAAAAAATCACAAAATGTAACTGTAATTGCAAGTGAGGATGAAAATGTTGAAATAATAAATTAAGATCATAATGATGACGGAATGTATAAGATTTTATCAATTTTTTTTAATATATATAAGTTAAATAGAATGTAGTGAATAAATTCTCGAAGTCTTTCATTTAAAAATGCCTAATAAGAGTAGTTTCAGTTTGCATTGAAAAGAATTTAATTAAAATCGCAATTATTGTAAGACACCATTTTGTATGTAAATGAATAACTTCTTAAAACTAGAAATCTTGTTTCCTTGCAGAAGATTGATTATTGAAGTTACTGGAAAAATAAT
Source organism: Bombylius discolor (assembly GCA_939192795.1). Taxonomy (NCBI): domain Eukaryota; kingdom Metazoa; phylum Arthropoda; class Insecta; order Diptera; family Bombyliidae; genus Bombylius; species Bombylius discolor. The sequence goes on along the minus strand of OW584240.1, from coordinate 47,781,603 downwards.
TTTCAAATCTCAACGTTCAAAATTCAAAATGTCAACTTATCGCAAGGTGTCACTTTTAGCTGTCAACTTGTTCTTTTAGGTTATGTAGTAATTTTTATCAAACCTTTTTTAATTATTGTACGTCATATGACACTGGTTTCCAATCAGTTTAAAGTTTTTAATTTGTTTTTCTGTGTTTTTTTTTTGATGAAACGAAATAAAAACATAAAATGTTCGAAAATAATAAAGTTTGTAGGACTTGTTCATTAACAGAAAATGAATTATTGCCAATTAGTGCACTAATTGATAATGATACCCGTGTTGTAGATTGTTTCAAAGAATGCATGAAAATTGAAATCAATGAAGATGATAATCTACCACAAATGATTTGTTCAAAATGCCTTGATCATATTTTAGAAGTTCGAAAATTCTATTTACAAATAATTAATGCTGAAAATTATTTTAAACAAAGAATTCAGACAGTAGACGTAGACTTGAATTCAATTACAACAAATGCAATAAAAAATAAATCCATTGAAGATACTATAAAAAAAGAATATTCCGAAGTTAATGTACTAGAAGAAGATTTATTCGAATATGAAATTTCAGACATACAAAATCAAGGAAAAAATTCAATTGAAATAAAAAAAATTGATTTTCATTGTAAAAAATGTAACGAAACATTTAGTAAGTTGAAGTGTTTATTTATAAAAAAAAGTATTTTATTAAATATGTCTAAAAACATGTGATATTTTACAGAATATAGGAATAATTATAAACTTCATTTGAGACTGGATCATGTAGATGATGATGATGATAATACAACAAGTGACAAAGATGATTTAAAAAATTCAGATGAATCAGTAACGAAGGAATTAAAAACAAAAAATCGATGTTCAATATGTGAATTCTCTTTTAGTGAGTAAAAATTTGATATTCTTATAGAATTGTTCTTACTACGACAGTTGTCTTACAATAAAATGTGTTTTCCTTATTTCAGAATATAGAACAAATTTTATAAGTCATATGAAACGACACAGATCTAGAAATGAAATTTTATGTAAATGTCCTCATTTAGGATGTGATCAAGAATTTTATGAAGCCGAATCATTACATCAACATATCAAAAAACGACATAATGGAGACGATAACAGTTTATTATGCCAGATATGTGGTCAATCATTTTCAGGGAAAAAAGGATTTAAACGTCATATGGAAACACATGATATGAATAGAGTTCGAAAATATAAATGTGGATATTGTGGTAAATAAATATGATTCTAATTTATAAGTTACATATGTATAACAACAATATTCTATTTAGTAAAATTTAATAACTTCTTCTAGACAAAGCCTATCCTGGTAAGGTGCATTTAAAAAGACACGAAATGAAGCATACCGGTGAACGTCCATACAAATGTTCATATTGTGGAAAAAGTTTTGTACAAAGCAGTGTATTGAAAACTCATATAACATTACATACTGGTAAAACAATACAATGTCAAATTTGTGATAAGAAATTTAGTCGTAAAGGAATTTTAGCTGTTCATATGCGTTCACATACACAAGAACGTCCATACGTTTGTAATATTTGTCCACAAAGTTATACACAAAAATGTCATTTACAATCACATATGAATGGACATACATTAGAACGTCAGTTTGCTTGTGATATTTGTGGTATGACATTCTTTAAGAGAGAAATATTAAGAGGGCATCGTTTCAAACATGCTCAGATTAAACCATATAAATGTCCACAATGTACTCTAGAAACAGCATCAAGTGGCTGGTAAGATTATAAACAAACATAAATTTATTTAAATAAAACGTTCATTATGAAAAAGGTGGCAGGTGGATAGAAACTGAATGAACAATTACCATTTTCATGAGAAACGGTCCATTCATATGTAAATATTATAGTCTTTTCTTCTTGTTTTTTCCAATTTTGTTTTTAGGTTTCGTAAACATTTACAGCGAGCACATAATATTTTTGATGATATCAGAAAATACAAAAGAGATGTTGAAGGCATTTTGGAATCTTTAAAAAAATCACAAAATGTAACTGTAATTGCAAGTGAGGATGAAAATGTTGAAATAATAAATTAAGATCATAATGATGACGGAATGTATAAGATTTTATCAATTTTTTTTAATATATATAAGTTAAATAGAATGTAGTGAATAAATTCTCGAAGTCTTTCATTTAAAAATGCCTAATAAAAGTAGTTTCAGTTTGCATTGAAAAGAATTTAATTAAAATCGCAATTATTGTAAGACACCATTTTGTATGTAAATGAATAACTTCTTAAAACTAGAAATCTTGTTTCCTTGCAGAAGATTGATTATTGAAGTTACTGGAAAAATAATTTTCAAATCTCAACGTTCAAAATTCAAAATGTCAACTTATCGCAAGGTGTCACTTTTAGCTGTCAACTTGTTCTTTTAGGTTATGTAGTAATTTTTATCAAACCTTTTTTAATTATTGTACGTCATATGACACTGGTTTCCAATCAGTTTAAAGTTTTTAATTTGTTTTTCTGTGTTTTTTTTTTGATGAAACGAAATAAAAACATAAAATGTTCGAAAATAGTAAAGTGTGTAGGACTTGTTCATTAACAGAAAATGAATTATTGCCAATTAGTGCACTAATTGATAATGATACCCGTGTTGTAGATTGTTTCAAAGAATGCATGAAAATTGAAATCAATGAAGATGATAATCTACCACAAATGATTTGTTTAACATGCCTCGATCATATTTTAGAAGTTCGAAAATTCTATTTACAAATAATAAATGCTGAAAATTATTTTAAACAAATTCTTGAATGTAGTACTACGGAAATACAAGAAAAGATTGAAAATCTTGAAGCAACATCTGAAACCATAGAAGAAGAAAAAGTTGATAAGGAAGAGTATTCTGAAATTGTAGTATTAAGTTTAGAGTGCAATTATGAAAATAAAGATAGAAATAAGGATATAGATGAAGATGATGAAAATACAACTAAATATGAGAAAAGTCATCAAGTTGATGTCGAAAGACAAGAAGGTTTTAGGTGTAACAATTGCAATGATACATTTAGTAAGTATAAAAGTATTTTTTTTATGAATATTTTGTTTAAAAAAATATTTTATTATTTTTCTAGAGTATGAGAAAAACTTCAAACTTCATTTGAGATTAAATCATGGAATTGTTGAAGATGAAAGTGAAGAAAGCCAAACAATTAGTACTACTGAATATCAAAATGATAGTTATGAAAGACAAAGTAAATCTGAAACAGTAAATAAATCAAAAACAAAATATCGATGTCCAATTTGCAGTTATATTTTCAGTAAGTACAAAATTTTTAAACAATACATACATAGTTTTGATTTCTTGATTGTGAATTTTTTTTTACTGAAGGTATGAAGTTTAGGTGTGTTCTTCTCTGCCTTTACTTCACGTGCACAACACAATGAGGAGTCGAGTTTACATAAACCCTCTTTGTTTTGAATAAGATCTGCATCAAAACTAAATTGTAATTTTACCACTCTTCTATGTACATTTGTCAAATATACCTATATCTACTCTAGGTTTTCAGAAAAACGAATTTCTAGACTACCATACTTTGAACGTATTTTATCTCAGTTTAATTTTATTTGAGCCTGAAACTATCTACGTATGAATTTATGTCTAAACATCGTGAATATTTCATTAGTTGTTTTTTCCTTAAACTCTCAATTTGTTTTTTTTTTTTTTTTTTTTTTTTTTTTTGATTCAGCCTTCAAATCAAATCTTTCACGTCATATGAAACGTCGTCATCCAGATGTGGATTTTTGTACAATTAAAAATAATGTTGAATTTGATGTAACAATGGAACAAGATGATGATAAAAATTACAATAAATTCATAAAAAAGAAATCAGAACCAAAATTTCGATGTGAAGTTTGTGACCATAGTTTCAGTAAGTGAGTCGATAATAATGCATTTACAATGTCTGATGTATTCAATTTATAGTTCGATCGTAAAAAATTTCGTTATTGTTTTCGTTTTATTTTCTTGATCTTTTAGCGTTTAAATCAAATCTATTAAGACATAAACAACGTCGTCATAAATTACATACTGATACTGGATGTAAATGTCCTCATTTAGAATGTAATAAAATATTATTAAATGCTAAAACATTAAAAAGCCATTTAATTAAAACACATTCAGGAGGTGAAAATAGTATATTATGTCCAATATGTGGTAAAGAATTTACAAAAAATGTTGGATTAAGAAGACATTTAATTAGACATGAAAATCGTGAAAGAAATTTTATATGTAAATTTTGTGGTAAATATAAATGCCTTTTCTATGAAATTAAAATCATTACCACTTGAAAAATATATACATATGTACATACATATAAATATTTATTTTTATTCTATAGAAAAAGGATTTTTCACAAGTGAAGCATTAAAGGAACATGAACGTATTCATACTGGTGAACGTCCATATAAATGTTCATATTGTGGAAAAAGTTTTATACAAAGTGGTGCATTTAATACACATTTATTATTACATACTGGTAAAACAATACAATGTCAAATTTGTGATAAAAAATTTCCACGTAAAACATGTTTACGTGTTCATATGCGTACGCATACACAAGAACGTCCATATATTTGTAATATATGTTCTAAAGGTTTTGTACAAAGTTCACATTTGAAATGTCATATGGAAGGACATTCAACAGAACGTCAATATATATGTAATATTTGTAATGAAGGATTTCGTAGAAAACATTCATTACATATTCATCGTTATAAACATATACAAAAGAAACCATTTAAATGTCCTTTATGTTCATTAGAAACGGCATCATGTTTTTGGTAAGATTTGTTTTTATTAAGTTACATATTTAAAAATTAAACATTTCTATTTTTGATTTTTTTGTTGTTTTACTTTGTAGGTTTCGTAAACATTTACAACGATCACATAATATTTTTGATGATCCTTTAAAATATAAAAGAGATGTTAGCAAATTACTTTTACAATTGTCATTAGTTTCAGAGAAAATTGATAATAATTCAAGTTCAAAAGATGAATCTTTTAATGAAATTTATTTAGAGGATGAAACTTATAATGAAAATAATAAAGTTGATGAAGATGGTATTTAAATTTTTATAGAAATGTTCGTATATTTATTAAATTGAAATTTTGGAAAAAAATTGGGAAAGAAAAATAAAATAAAAGTATTATAGTATAGTTTAATTATTTGAATTCTAAGATCCTTTACTATATTTCAATGAGTTTTACTATGGTATGGTAGCTTGGTATGTTTGCTTATAAGAAGCAAGTCCACTCGGAAGCCTAAAGACCCATTGTGTTGTGACTACCCTTTGACTTGTCAGCGGGAATAAATTTGGCCTATTCTGAGTTCAGGTAAAATTTTACTATACTTTTAACCTTTTTGTTTATCGAATATCATTGCTTGATCTTTCCAAATGACGTTAATAAAGTATTATGAGTATTTGATGATTATTCAATAATTATAAAAAAATGAAAGCGAGTTCTATTGCAATTTATTCTAATTAACTTCGCTAAAGCTGAACTATAATAAGAAAAATTTGAAGAAAAATCCACCCACATCGATAACAGTTCTTTTTCTACATTATACGTATTCATATTAAATAAAAAACAAATAATTAAAATTTCAAAGAATATTTTATTATAAAAAAGGTTCGTTAAATCTCAATATAAGAATATTATCGAAAAAAATGATTTTTTCTTTAATTTTCTTTTTAATTTCACAGGTTTTAAAAATAATTTTAACGTGCATTTACAACGCCATCATGAAGACAATGATTATGAAAATATTGATAATGATAAAAATCTTCTTGAAATAAATTATGAAATTTATGATAATGATGCTTCTAATAATTTTCAATTTAAATCTAATGAAAATATGGAATCAACATTAACATCAGCATCATCATCAAGAAAGAGCAAATGTTCACAATGTGGTAGAAAATTTTCAACAAAAAAAGCAGTAGAAAGACATTTTCAAGCAATGCATGTTGTTAAAGACGTTTGTGTACTTTGTGGTGTAAAATTATCATCACAAAAGGATTTAGATGCTCATATAAAAAATGAGCATGAAGAAGAATATTTAACGATTAACAAAAATAAAACTGTTAAAAAGAAATATATTTGTCGATATTGTGGTAATTTACAAAATTTAGCTTTATTTTCTTTTTATAATTTTGTTTAAATTCATTTTTCTATTTTTGTTTCTTATTATGTAGATAAAGAATTTTTAACAAAAGAAAATTATATATCACATGAACGTATTCATACCGGTGAACGTCCATATAAATGTGTATATTGTCATAAAAGATTTATACAACGTAGTACATTATCTACACATATGACATTACATACAGGAGAAAAAAAAATAAAATGTTCAATATGTGATAAAAAATTTATACGTGAAGGTTTTTTAAAAGTACATATGCGTTCACATACAAATGAACGTCCATATTCATGTAAATATTGTAAACAAACATATGCACAAAAATGTCATTTAAAATCTCATATAAATAGTATTCATTTAAATGATAAACCATTTAAATGTGATTACTGTGATATGAAATTTAATCGTAAAGATATTTTACAAACACATTTATTTACACATATTGGTAAACCGTTTAAATGTCCTGTATGTTCAATAGAATCAGCATTATTATACAGGTATGAAATTTTCTTTTTTTTTTCTTTCTTTCTTCTTTTGAATTGAAAGTTACAACAATTTATGCATTTTTTTCTTCTTCAGATTTCGTAAACACCTTGTAGAAGTTCATGATATTCATGATGATCCACGTAATTTTAAACGTGATCCTACTTATGATCCAAATACGATTGTTGAAGAGATTAGTGATATTATGAATGGAGAAGATATTGAAATATTAGAAATTGATGATCCGAATTTTATGAATGAAATTAATTGCTAATTATAAATTTGTAAATTAAAAGAACTTGTGAAATAATTTTGAAACCTTGAAAATCGAAATATTGTTTTATTTTATTTTATTACTAGTTGATTACCAGTCGTTGCTCTGACACAAGGTCACTAATGGGCTGAATCCGCCACCGGAACTAGTCCCACTTTGTTTTGGAAACAAGGAAACACCTCACCCCCGATGTTCGTGCAACTATAGAGAAGTAAAAGATGGTAAATCTTTACTTCCTCCTGCAGAAGACACCTCACCGGAAAGTGCTTGGAAAAGGAATGAATTTTACCTATAGTGTAAAATCGCACGTTCACACAACCATTCAATGGGATATTTTCTAGTAGTTATAAGGATGTAATTACTATAGCCAAATTTAAAAGTGACCCTTACCTTCCAGTGTAGGGTAACTTTCACCATGTATTTTAAGCAGCAGCTCGTCAAAAAGCCCTGCCCAACCCAGCAGAGTTGTCGCCTTTGAAATGGGTCTTTTAATAGTTTATCTCCATACATACAACAATAAAACCGTATAATTGTCTAATTTGTTCTATGAAATTCATAAAATTATACCAGTAAGCTATTTTTTTTTTCTAAATAATTTTCAAAAACATAATAATCACTTCTTTTTTTTTCAGTTTTAAAAATCATTTAATTAAAATTCATGATAATTATGATGATCCTCGTAATAATATAACATAAAAGAATTAAATACATTGATCACATATGAAAATAATAAAATACTATCGCCTGAAATTGAGAAATCAGATTCTGAAAAAATATTAGAAAGATTCTAATCTAAATTTAAAAGAGATTAGAAAAAATATTTAAAAAATAATGAATTTGAATAGATGAAACGTGAAATCAAAAAATAACAAAATTAACAATTAGAAAAAAGATTGACTATTTTGAGAAAAATTTTCTTTTGTATTTTCTTAACTCAATTTTTAATAACAGAATTATTTAGTTGTATTTTTTATAATTTTTCTTTTAAATTAAATACGTACAAATACACTGAATAATCTATAATTTATGTTGTTCTTTTAAATGCTTTTTTAACCTGCAGAGGGAAAAAAATTGGAAAGTAATTCGCAAAAAATGAAATATTAAAATAAAATAAAAAACTTACTCTGTTTCATTCATTCAATATAAATTGTTTGTTCATGATGTTTTAGATTATGTTTTAATAAATCATTATATGTTGAAAATTCAATTTTACTGCATATTCTACATAAAAATGGTTTTAATTGATTTTCACAATCTTTTATATGTAATTTTAATTCAAATTGATTATTTAAATATTTATCACATATTTTACATTTATACGTATGCTCTCTTAGCATATGAGAACGATAATTTTTTCCATTTTCAAATTTTAAACAACAAATAACACATTCATAAATTAAATGATTTTGTTGAATTTTATCGTCATTATTTTCATTTTTGTTACGATTTTGCGATGATATGTAATACGGATGTTGTTGTTTTTGATTTTTAAGATGAATTTTCTTATGAAGAAATAAAGCTTGTGTAGTAAAAAATTTCTTCTTACATAGCCGACATGAAAATTGTTGATCTAATGATGATGATGATGATGATGATAGTGATGCTAGTTTTTCCATTGAATATTTTTCATTAATATTTTCTTCTTCTTCCAAATATTCAATATGATATTCTTCGTTGTTAATTGCTTTTACTATGTTTATTTTGACAGTATTTACAAACATTATTGTTAAAAAAAGATGAGATTAAAAATAAACTTGAACATGATTTATATTAAAAAATAGGAGCTTGTATTAAAAACCAAAAGTTTGTCAACAAACCTGTTTGTTGCTGTTTTAAAAATTCATCATCAACAGCAACGTTTTGCATTGACATTTCTTCTTGAGTAATTATAGTAATTTCTATTGGAATTTGTTCCTCAGTATTTTCTGTTTCAGGAATTTCATCTGAACAATCTGTATAACATATTACTGTATCATCCTCTGTTGTAGTCACATTTTCTAGAACTGATAACGAAAATATTATTAAATATTGTACCAAATATAAAAAACAAAGATTCGAAAAAAAATTTGAAATTACTTGCCTTTAATTTCTTCAATATTCTCTGATTTCCTTTCCTTTTCTATTATTTTTTTAAAACCTTGATCAGATTTATGACATAATTTAGAAAATTTAAAAAAATCTTCTAAAATTTTTGCACATGCATAACAGATTGCTTGTGGAAGATTATCATCTTCATTGATCCTGATTGATATACAAAACATAAATTTTTCTCCAAGAGTTATTTCATCTTCATCATTAACAAATAATTTTAATAAATTTTTTTTTTTATTGGAACAAGCTCGGCAAATCTTCGAAAAATTCATTATTTTGAACAAAAAAATTCGATGAAATTTCACAATGAAACGTTTACGAATTTACGATGTCGTCTTGTACTATACATATGTATATATGCCTTGTGGCTTATGCTATATGATGAATTTTACTAAACAAATAATCTTGTATATTTTATAAGTTTTATTCCTCAAAAATTTAGGAAATTATCATAATTTAAATTTTTAAAAGAAAATAAATAGTACTTTTCAAATTTTTAGTGTACTTTTGACATCTTGATTGTACTGGAAAATGCTTATACCAAACGTAGACTGTCAGTGTCTGTAAATTGATCAGTAAAGAAATTTTTTCTATCTTTTATTTCATTAAAATTTTTTAAAATTCACTAATTTGTATTATCTCTGTTTTAAACTAATTTTTACTTAAATATTTTGACTCTATAAGCTCTATATCCATTATCTCATAATAAAGTACATAAAAATTCATTTTCCGCCATATTTGATTTTCACCCACTCTGATTTTTTTCCAGACTTTTATGTCCATATTTGAATCAGACATTTATGTCTGCTGATTTTAAAATTAAGTCTAGTGTAGAGGCAGCATAAGCCATATATAAATATAACAACATAACATAATGCTATCGTAGTACTTTATTTATACCTTTATAGTAAACATAAATTAAACTTTATATGGATTAGTTTAATGATCGAACCTTAAGCTATTACTCCGGAACAGAAAATCAATAACTTTTGATTGATGGAATAATGTTTATGAGTATATATGTATGTATGTACTTATATAATAAGGTATAATTAATATTCGTAATATTAAAAAATTTCGTTTCGAATCTAAAAAAATGGATTATACAAAAATTTAAACAAACTTTCTTTTTTACAATCACTTATGTAATTTCTTATTTAAAAATACTTTAATTTTTATTAACGGTAATTGTGCGAATTGCTTTTAAATAAATTCTCAACAACTTTGCACGACACTGATTTTATTTTTTCAAATTTAATTAAAAAATCTCATTTTACAAACTACTTTTAAATACTTAGATTAATATATCTATTCTGGATTTATTTGTATCTTTTTACTGTTTGAAACTAAATCATTTCGTCTTGAATTTCATTAACTATTTCAACGTTTTCATCATCACATCCAATTATAATCATATTTTGAGATTCTTTTAATGCTTTCAGAGCACCTTCAACATCTCTTTTATATTTTTGAACATCATCAAAAATATTATGCGCTCGCTGTAAATGTTTACGAAACCTATAAAAATTAAATGAATAAATCATTTATTTCCTATTTAAACAATATATGTATATCTCACCAGTAAGTTGATGCTGTTTCTAAAGAGCATTCAGGACATTTATATGGCTTTATTTTTATATGACTGAAACGATGCCTTCGTAATAATTCTCTTTTAAGGAATGCCGTACCACAAATATCACAAGTAAAATTACGTTCTAACGTATGTAAATTCATGTGAGCTTGTAAGTGGCATTTATGCTTGTAACTTTGTGAACACACATTACAAACAAAAGGACGCTCTTGTGTATGTGAACGCATATGAACAGCTAAAAAACCTTTGCGTGTAAATCTCTTTTCACAAACTGGACACTGTAATGGTTTTCCAGTATGGTACATTACATGGGTTTTCAGTACACTGCTTGTTTTAAATCTTTTTTCACAATATGGACATTTATATGGACGTTCACCGGTATGCTTCCTTTCATGACTTTTTAAGTATTTATCAGAAAATAATTTACCTAGAAAATATTTATTTTTTATTTAATAATAAATTTTTTATAATATAAAATTTGAATTATTTACCGCAAAATCTACATTCAATTTTTCGAATTCGATTCATTTTGTGTGTTTCAACATGACGTTTGAATGCTTTTTTTTCTGTAAATGTTTGACCACATATAGGACATAATAAACTGTTATCTTCTCCAGTATGATATCTTTTGATATGTTGATGTAGCGATTCTGCTTCATAAAATTCTTGATCACATCCTGCATGTGGACATTTACATCCAATTTCATTTCTAGCTTTATGACGTTTCATGTGATTTATAAAATTCGTTCTAAATTCTGCAATAAATATTATTATAATTGGTTTATTTTAAATAAAACTGAAAATGTAATTATAAACATATAATAATAATAATGCATATTTACTAAAAGGAAAATCACATATTGAACATCGATATTTTGTTTTTAATTTTTCTGTCGAAGATTTATCTTGGTTTTCACTTTCATTTTTATTTACATTATCGTCTTTGTCAACTGTTGTAATATTTTCGTTGTGATCCAGTCTCAAATGAAGTTTATAATTTTTTTCATATTCTGTAAAATATTATTTTATAAATTATATGTACGCTATATTTGAATTTTTCATATTTTACTTACTAAATACTTCATTACAATGATTACAACAGAAGTCATTTTCATTTTTTTCAATAACAAAAATTTCTTGTTCCGTTACAGACGACGCCTCATATTCAATTAAGTCATCATTTAATTCCTCAGCTATTAAATATTCTTCTGATTTTGTTGTAGCTTCTTCAATAGATTCAATTTTTATTGTTGAATTTGTTGCAATTGATTTCGAATCTACACTGTCTACAGTCTGAATTCTTTGTTTAAAATAATTTTCAGCATTTATTATTTGTAAATAGAATTTTCGAACTTCTAAAATATGATCGAGGCATGTTAAACAAATCATTTGTGGTAGATTATCATCTTCATTGATTTCAATTTTCATACATTCATTGAAACAATCTACAACACTAATATCGTTTTCAATTATTGCATTAATTGGTAATAATTCAGTTCCTTTTGATAAACATGTTCTACACTCCTCGTCCTCTTCAAACATTTTTATTATTCAAAAACTTTTTTTCCACTAAATTTTAATCAAAGTCAAGTTTTGAATTTTAATAAAACCAAATTCTAATTCACTATATTTATGATTTATGAAAAACCTATATCCTCTACTTTGTTTGAATTCTGAAATTTGTGGTTATGTTTTTTTGTCATCTGACATTGACAGCAGAAGCATTGACGTTCAAGTAATCAAGTTTAATTATTTTATTCTATCTGAAAACACTTAAATTAAAAGCATTAAATTTTACAATAAAGAAAGAATTACTACCTGGTAGATTTCTTTAACACAGCTTTTTTATTTTCAATAAATTATTGTCATTCGAAAATCGAAGTAGACAGAGAGTTATATACAGAAAGTTTATTGAACAAACTTATTATATTGCCACTTGGAAATTATAAATTAGTAGCAGAAGTAGAAGTAGTAAGACAAATAAATACTTTATTAATTACTCCTAGTTTTTTTGTCTTGAGAAAAGTTTCAATTCTTCATAAACAACAGGAAATATAGTAAGTTTCAGACTTTTAATTGTATTAATAAAAATTATCATTTACAATTTTGAATTTTGCATTGAAAGATTTTTCTTGTATTGATTTTTGCTGGGTATACAAAGAAGTTATCTGAACTTATCAAATGGATTCAAAGAAAGCAAAAGAACTCTTGCGAAAGCATAAAAAACCTCGACCACCGTCAAGTTCTGAGAGCTCATCAAGTTCAGATTCGGATTCTGGATCATCAAGCTATTCAGGATCATCGAGCTCATCAAAAAAACCAATGAAACGTAAGCCTAAAAAAATGCGTATAAATCGTCGAATGAGCAGTTCATCGGATGAAGAAAGAGTCAGGAAACGTGAAAAACATGCTTGTCATAAAAAGTTAGAAGCAAAAAAGAATCATTTGAAAAGAAAATTGAAAGAAGCGAAAGCTAAAAAGAGAGCATTATCACCAGGTATGATTAAAAGGTTCCAAACTAAAAAAAAGAAAATAAGGTTTTTCCTGCATTTCAGGTGAAAAAAAGCATCACAGTTTATCTTTGAAGGAAAGGATTCGTGAAAAAGAACAACGTGAACGGGAAAGAGAAAGAGAACGCGAACGGGAAAAAGATCGTGAACGAGAAAAAGAAAGGGAAAAGTTACGTGTTAGAGAACGTGAACGTATGCGTAGTAGATCGCCACAGAAAAAAATTAAATCACGTTCACCAACAAAAATTTTAAGAGGACGGGATCCGAAACGTAAATCACCAATGGATAAGCATCATTTGTCATCACCCAGAGAAAAATTAATTTGTCAAATTCGAAGAGACCGGAGCCCATCCGATAGAAAGAAGGATATTAGACGACGTCATGATGATAGTCGAGAACGTGAGCGACGTGAACGAGAACGCGCAGAAAGAGAAGCAGCTCGTGACAAAGAACGAGCTGAAGCATTAGCTAGATGTCAAGAACGTCAAAGAGAACGAGAACGTTTGGCAAGAGAAAAGTTGCGACGAGAAAAGGAAAAGGATTACAAAGGTGATAGATTGTTACCTCGGCCAGCTGAACGAGAAATGGCAATTGCGGCAGCAAGAGCCAACAGTAGAGAAAGATCTCTTGAAAGAGAACCACATCGTTCGCATCCTCATTCCCATACCAGACCGTCTCGAGATCCAGCTTATGAACGAGGATACGAAAGAGAACGTGAATATGTGCCACATGAACATCGAGTTGAGAAAGATGATCGTCGAGAACACGATAGGGAATATTTATTACTTCGTCGCAGAGAAGTAGAAAGTCCTCCCGCACCGGTTCCTCATTATACAGAACGTGTGCGTGGAACAGAACGTGAAGTATATCCTGAAGATCAAAAATATGACAGGGAACATGGTTATTTACCACGTAATTATATTTCATCTCCTGCTGATCCCCATCGTCGTGAACAGAACTGGGAAAGAGAACATCGTGAAATACCACGTGAACGAGAAATTGATCATGGTAAAATATATTCTAATACTGAAAGACCGCCAGTTGGGTCTAGAGATTGGAAACCTCATGAGGAAGATTGGCATGTACCGAAGAAAGAACACCAATGGGAAGAAAAGTGGCCAAGAGGTGGAGAACCTCCTGAAGAAAGTTGGAATGAGGAAAAGGGTAACTTTCGGCCTCGGCAACAACATGAGTGGGAGGATCCTAGAATAAAACATGATGTACATCGAGAAGAACATCCACCTCCAAATCAGCAACATACCAATAGAAGATGGCCTCAAGAATGGAGAGGAAGACCAAATGAAGATCGACCAGTTCATCAGAGTCCAATGCAACCTAATTTTCATCATGGTGGGCCTAGTGCCGTTCCACCGCATCAAATAGACTATCCTCATCATGAGCGTCCTCATGAACCGACTATGTTCCGCAGACAACTTCCTCCAAAACCTCCTCTTATGCAGCCTCATATGCCGCCACATCCTGGCGTTTATCACGTCGTTCGTCCCCATTTTCCTCCAAAAAGACAAATGACATACATAAACCCAAACGTTTTAAACGCAACACATATTTCAAAACCTATCGCTAATACTCCGCAACCTCATACAACTCTAAATGTTACAGCAACGGTAACAAACACAACACAGCAGGCGCAGAGTCAAAATCAAGCAGCAATTGTTCAAACCGTTCCAACTACAACCACTCAATCAGCAACTATTGAGAAAGCAAAAAACTCTGGAACTGAAAATAAGACAAAAGACATTGTTTTAGATTCTACAGTCGGAGTAGTCAAAGAAAAGGAACTATCTACCAATCAAAAAACAGAAGAACCTATTCGAGATGATCTAAGTGAAATCAGTGATGATGCAGATGAAATTTTAAACAAAGATGAAGAAGCAAATAAAGCTGATAATGAAGAGAATTGGGATACAGATAGCAATGACGTTCCTGAAACAGAATCGAAGAAGGATGATGAAATATCTTCGAGTAGTGTTTCTGTTCCAGTGACCATTTCTACTACCACTGTCGTTACTGCTTTTGAAACTGGTGACGCTGGAAAGAAATCAGACGAATCTGTTATAGACGTTTCAATGGAAAATAAAGAAGAAATTAATAAAGCACAATCATCAATTTCAGCAGTTATGTCACAAGCTGAAGAATCTGTAAAATCGAATTCGACAGCAACAGAACAAGATGGAAAGGATTCAACAATGAATGAAGATATTTTAGATTTTGAAGAGATATCTGACGGTGAATTAGAAGAAGATGCAATACGAACAAAAAGTTTAGGTGATGCATTAGGCGTTGATTGGGCATCATTAGTAGAAGAATCAAAATTCAGACAGATTCCATTTGAAAAGCATACAACAGCTAAACAAAAATGGCAACCACATCGTGTAATTTTAGGTGTTGGTATTTCATTTAAATATGCTGGAGAAGAATTTGCTAAAAAATTAATTGATGATGCTAAAATGAAAATAAAAAAAGACGAACAAAATCATGATAATATTGCGAATAAAATAAAAGCTAAAGAAGAAGATATTGCAATAATCGATAATGATTTAATGATGGATGTAAAAATTCCAACAGACATTAAAACTGAAGTGAAAGATGAATCAATTAAAACGGCATTATCATCATCATCATCATCAATTTTAAATGCATTGGCATGTGTTCAAGCAACTGAATATAAAAAATTAGATGAAAAACAAAATCTTATATTTAATGCTTGTGGACAAAATAGTCGTGCATTAAGTGCACGTAAAGATCTTAAATTAAGACGGCAATTATGTGATTTACCAATTAAGGAAATTGGATTTCAGCGTTCAATTAGTAGTCATTTAAAAGAATTAGCATTAAAAGCATTTCAAAAAACATTAACAGAAGTTAATTAAAAAATATTACTTAAAATTAATAAAATTACTTTTTTTTCTAGTTAAGATATAAAAACAGTTTCAATTCAATGTTCTTTTTTCTGTCTATTTAATGTTAGATTAAAAAAAAAGGTAATAAAGGAATAAATAATTGAAAATTTTTTAAATTATTTCAATAATGTTCAAGATCTCTTATGATAAGTTTTCACGACAAGAGACAAGAGATATACGAAAAAAATGATACTCGTTTCAAAATTCAACATTGTTGAGCAGAGCATCACATCCTACGGTGAATCCACAGGTGGTTATTGAAACATTAAAATGAGGTTTTTTGGTAGAAAAATTGTGTAACCAGTTGAATTTTAAAACGAACGCATGGTATCTAGAGACCATGAAGTGTTTCCACAATATCTCCAAGTCTCCATAAACCTGGTGTCTGGAAACTAGAAGACTTCTGTTGTGTAAGTCCACCATTAAGTTAAATAATTTAAAATGAACTTTTTGAATTTACTGTAATTTGTGGGCGGATATCTCTTTATCAATTTCATCTGAATGAAATATTTACAAAAATTATTTTTCCTCTATCATCTTATATTTCGAAATTGAAAAGCAACAATAAGTTAATTAGAATTACAAGAAAAAGTTATTATGTGTTGACAAATTAGTTTATTTTTTTATTTACACAACTTAACAACCACAATTTTATCATTAATTATTATTATTATTTTTTAATTATTATTATTTAATTAATTAATCTTAACGTTCGTCTGTCACAGTTTAGTTATATTTTTCTCAATTGTTTTTTTTTTTACACTTCGGTAAAGAAAAAGGCTTCTTTTTCATTGCAACTTTTATTTTTTATTTTTTTTCAATTAAATCATAATTTTTTTTTTTAAATTTTATTCATTTATTATATTTTTCCTATTCTATATATTCTTTTTTTTATCTTTTTTTCCTTATTTATAACGACTTATAACAATAAAAACTCACTTTTATTTCTTTTTTTTTAAATGTTTTTTTTTTCCTTTAAATTTTTTAAATTCAAATTTTGTTTACTACTCAAAGAAAGTGTGTCTTGCAAAAACCAAAATCAATTTTTTTTTTTACTTTTCTTTTTTCATCTTAAAAATTTATGTTAAATTTCAATAGAATTTTTTTTTTTTTTTCAAATTTTTTAACATACCATTCATTAATTTTTACATAACGACGCGTGCACTCAAAAAAAAAAAAAAAAATTAAAAAGGAAAAAAAATTAGTTATACATACTATTAACTGTTGTTTATTATCTTAATTCAAAAAAAAAAAAAAAACTATATATATATATATATATTTTAATTTAATTTTTCTCTACTTTGTTGCTGCAATCAATTGTTAGTTTCAAATTCATAATTTACAAAAAAAAAAATTATAAAAAAGGAACTACATACTTCATATTTATACTTTTTTTTTTCTGAGAAAATTTCTTTTTTTTTTCCTCAATATTTCAATAATAAGGAGAGATGATTTGTGTATGTGTGTAAAATTATTTATTTTAGATGACATTATACAAAAATCTTTTATTTTATTTTTTCAATTATTTAAATTTTTTATAATTAAATTAATTTTACTTTTAAATATTAAAAAAAAAATTTATTTTAATTGATTTTTTTTTTATTTTAAATTTTCAAATTAGAAATTAATCAGAATGGCGACTAGGTAGGCAATTTTTTTTTTTTTTTTTTTTTTTGTTTTTAAATAAAATTATCATATGCAAAATCTATTTGGATAATTTGTAGACAATATGATATCTTTTATAAATCATTCAATTAATCATTTTAATGTTTTTTTGTTTTTTTTTTTTTTGTAAATTTAAAATACACCCTGCAATATATGTAATAACGATGTTCACATATTGAATTTTATTTAAAATAAAATTATTTTGTTTATTTAGAACTGTGTAAATAATAATAAAAAAAAAAAAAAAGATTTTTTAAGAAAAAATTTGAAACTGAAATTTTCTTTAATTAAAAATTGAATTTTTGAAGTTAATTAAAATTTTTTTTGTTTTCCAATATGAAAGACACAGACGATTTCATTATTATTAGATAAATTATTCATTGAAAAATTTTGATATAATTTGACAGAAAAGTAGAAGAAAATATGAAAGTAGAAATAATTTGAAATAATAAATATTATGTATGTATAAATTTTAACAGCATCTACTTTTCAATAAATTTTCAATTTTCAGTCTTATTTTTTTTTTTCTTCAAATTTATCCTTTCTTTTTCTTTAAAATAGAATTTCTCATTAATATTACCTTGCTCTTTTTTTTGTTCGTTTAGAAAAAATAGAATTTGAAAAAGAAATTTACTTCGATTTTTTCTCAATTTATTTTATTTCAATTAATTTTTAATTCCAACGAAATATTTTTTATGTTTTGTTTTTTTTCTTCTTAAATTTGAAAACGAAAAAAAAATGAGATAAAAATTCTTTAATTTTCGCCAAAAATTATTGTGTACAATCTTCGAGACTCTTTCAATTTTTTAATTATTATTATTTTTTATTTTTTTAAATAAATACATAAAAGTAGAATTAATAAAGACTTCAACATTTTCATCATATTTCCAAAAAAAAAACTAATTTTTTTTTTTCTAAGGATAAGAAAAATATTTGTTAGTAAATAAAACTACAATCGAACAAAAAAAAAAACTTCAAAATAAAGAACGTAATTAATTAAGAATTTGTTTTTAAAACAAAATTATTAAACTGACTAATGTATAAAATACAATTTATAATAAAATATACAATAAAAAAGGAAATTACTTTTTTTTTTTAAAACAACCTAATTTAATGCTTTACTTTTTATAATTCTCAATTGTTAAATTTAAAAATATTTATGTCCGCCTTTTTTTTTTTTTTTTTGTGTGTTACTTAATTTCTTTTCAAGTTCATTTCTTTTCTGTATCAACAGGTTTTACGTATTTATACTTTGAACGATCATGTTTTATGATTTTAATAATTTTTCCACTATGATTTTTTATTTTAGAATTTCTTTTTTCCGAGGAAACCATTATAATTGTTTTTTTATATTTTTGCATTTTTTTATCATTATCATTTACACAATAATTTTGACGAATATTTAAATTTTTATTATCAGTATTATTTTTTTCTGATTTTATTTGATCTGATAATGATGATGATTGTAAAAAAGAATTTTTATCATCATTATTATTCTTTTGTTGTTTTCTAATTAATTTATAACGTGTCTTTATAATATTCGCTAATTTATTATTATTATTACAATTTCTATTTTTATTTACAATAATTTGATTATTATGATTTTTTAAATTCAAATTTAAATACAACTTTCGTTGAGTAGTATTAGTATTTGTTGTTGTTGTTGATTTTAAAAATTTCGTTTTTGTTACAATATTATTAGGATGATTTTTAATTGATTTTTTTATTGAGTTTATTTTATTTGTAACAATAGGAGAAATTTTATTATTATTATTTATTATTGATTTTGCTGCTGGTGTTGATGTTATTGTTCTTGGTTCATTATCTAATGAATATGATGATGATGTTGATGGTAAATTGATTTTTTTATAAAATTTTTCATCATTTTTATTAAGTAAATCAATGAAAATTGATTTTTTGCGCGGTTCTATATTTATTTCAATATTTTTATTAGTATTTGTAATTATTTCATGTAAATTATTACCATTATTATTAATTATAGTATTATTTAATTTTTTATAGAATGAATTTTCTTCTCTGTTATAATTCATCAGTAAATTTTCGTCATTTGTCTGTTGTTCAGTTTGTTGTTGTTGTATTAATGTTTGTTTTGTCATATATGTAATTTCTTTTTCATTATTTTGATATTTAAATAATTGATCACTATCTTTTCTTTCTGTGTATTCATTGTCGTCATGTATTTTACCGTCATCATCACATCGTTCATAATTTGATGGTGAGAATAATGATGATGATGATGATGATGGTGATACTAATAATAATGATGTCTCAGTCGTCTGTTCTGCTTGTGACGTTAATGTCGTCAATGCTGTTCTTGTTGTTGTTGTTCCTGTTTTAGTTGATATTAAAATATTTTTATTTAAATTATAACTAGTAGTATTATTACTATTATCATTATGATTATTATTATTTATAATTTTAATCATATCTCCTTTATTTTGTTGTTGTTGTTGTTGTTGTTTTACTTTAAGCCATTGCCTTATCTGATGGCCTACCGTGGTTGTGTTCGACGTGGTCTCATTTTTCTTCGTGCTGCTTGAGCTGTTATAGCTGATGAAGCTGGTGTTGGTCTATTTATTTATTTATTTATTTAAAAAAAAAAGAATTTTAATTATTGTCTTAAGAATTTTGAAATTAGAAAAAATTTATATTGTAGGGTAAATGTAAATATATGTATATATTTTTCCTTGATTTAAGTACATATACTGAGTTGAAAGTGAGATCTGTTGGACAAAATATATCTTATTTTGAACTTTTACATTTACCCTATATATTTTCGAAAACATGATAGTTGCACGTGTAATTTTTAAAAAAATGAATAATATTTGAAATTTTCATATTTATAAGCTTATTAGTCTTTTTTAAATTGAAATTAATTAATTATTTTGAGTAATTATAATTAGTTTTTTTTTTGAGAAAATTTCAATTACATTCTATTTTTTTTTTAAATTTTTTCTTTAAATTTAAATTTAAATTTTCTGATAAATTGAGGAAAAAAAATATATATATGTAAATCTGAATAAAATGGAATTTTTAAAATCATGTGGTAGGTATATATGTATGTAACATAAATATTTATATTTGTAATAATTTTTAAAGAAATTTAGTACAAGATGCAAATTTTATGATACATTTAACAGAAAAAAAAAAAAATATTTCAACAAAATTCACAGATTCACACAGTGAGTAAATAAAAAATTTTAAAAAAATTATAAAAAAATAAATTCAATTGAAATTAGTAATGTACTTACGCAAAAATATTATTAGCTGCATTCATACCAGCAGCACTGAATTGAAAAGGCGCATTCGACGTGGTCTGCAAGTATATAAAAAAAATCAATTTTGTTTTTTTTTTTTGTTTTAAAAGAAAATTCACGTTTTTTTTTTGTTCTAATTTTAAATTTAAATTTTAAAAATTAACAAAAGAAATTATTTAAATGAATAATAATTAATTAAAAATGAATGTTGAAATAATAAAGTATAATTTCTTTCTTTTTTTTTTAAATATTTTTACTTTCAATTTGTAAAATATAAAGCAGACGCAAAACGAATGTGCGCACAATTCAAATTTTTTTTTTTTTTAATTTTTAAAATTATGTTGCGGACAAAGGACAATTAAATGAAAACAATTAACATTAAAAAAAATTTTTCTTTTAGCAAAACCTTTTATTATAAAATATATATGTACATAAATTTTATGAGATTTTATTACGTGCGAATTAATATGAAAAATCATAAAACAAAAATTGAATAAAATTTTTAGTAGTTTTTATTATATAAAATATTAAAAAAAAAAAATACCATGTTTAATTGAATTTTAAACAAAAAACCAAAAACATTTTTAAAAAATCTGTATTAAAAATTTTCATTTGAGTATAATCAAAATTTTGATGGATTTTAATATGACTTGGAATATATCTTTGAATAATTATCTAGAAATAGCTTCTTTTACTTAAGAACCTTAAAAATGAAGGTAGAATGTTGCGAATACAGTCACTTTCAATATATGTAACATATGCATTTTCTTTTCCTATTTTCAGAATAAATTCAACAACAAAAAAGTGATTTCAGGGAAAGACTTTTATTTCATTGAGAGAATTAGTAGGATTGATGAAATTATTTTTCATAGAATACCGAATTTTTTTTCCTTTGAATTGTTCAAAAGCTAATTTTTAAATAGCAAATAAAAAAAACGTAAAATCAGCATTTCTTTGCTTCAATCACAGTCCTTTGTGACTATCCTTAAATGATAAATATTGTTTATTATAAAATAATATATTGTTCAAAATCAATAGTTGGAGTTGAATAAATGAATATTTAGAAAATTCAGAAAATTATTTAAAGAAATAAAGAACTACTTTCACTGATAAAAGAATAAAATATGAAATTTCCGAATTTTTTAAAAGATTTTTATTAAGACCTTGTACCTATAATAATTCAAATATTATCAAAATAATTATTTAGCGGAAAAAAGAACTCTATCACATAAAATTTCTCATAAAAATCTTCACAATATTTTATTTATTATAAAATAAATCTAAAAATTTTTTAATATGTAAAATATGTTCCTTTACCGCTAAATTATAATTATTTTATTTTTGTTTAATTAGAAAAAAAAATTGTTATTCTTTGCATTCCAATAAAAATGCTTTAAATGAAAACTGCAAGCAAATAAAAATACAAAAGTTAATTAAATAGAAAATGAATATAAAATAATAAATCAATAAATAAAGAATGTAAAGCCAAAAACATAACTCGAAATAAAATACAATAAAAAAAAAAAAGTGAAAATTAATTAAAAATAAAATGAACAGAAAAAAACATAACTAAAAATTTATGAAATGAGAGACAAAACTAAAAAAATGTAGCGTTTTTTTTTTTTTAAATTTTCGTTCAAGGTAAAATAATCATGTACTTTACCTCAATACCACTAAAATTAAAAGACGGTTTCATTGGTACACCTCCAAATTGAAATGGTTGTGATGTCGTCTAATTATTTTTTTCAAATAATTTGTTTTAGACAATCACAAATGTTTTTTTTGTTTTGTTTTGTTTTTTGGTGTAGAAGATAGAAAGTATAAAAAACCAGTGAAAAAAAAGAGAAGAAAAAAAATAAATAAATAAGAAAATAATGATTTACTTTTACAAAGAATAATAAATAAATAAAAAAGAAGACGATATTTATAAGCGGTGAGTTATTTTTATATTAATTTTATTTTTTAAAACACTTTTTTTTTTTGCTTAGTATTTACAAAAAAATTAATTCAAAAATGTGAACTGAATACATACCTCTTGAGATCCGCTAAAATTGAATGATGGTGCGGAACTTGCTGAAAAAGCGAATGGTTGTTGCTGACTGTTATTATTATTATTATTATTTGCGCCAAATGTAAAAAGCCCCTATGATCAAAAATTTAAAGAATAATGATAAATATTTTCTATTTTAAAATTGAATTTATTTTTTAATACTTACTGAAGAAGAAGTACTTTGTGCTCCACTAAAATTAAAAGCTGGAGTTGATTCGGTTTTTTTTGCCAAATTACTATCACCAATGTTTCCAAAAGTACTACTACCAAAAGTTGGAGGTGCTCCTGCTGCTGCAGCTGTATTACCAAAAGTTGTATTGCCTGCTGTTCCAAAGCCAGTACCACCAAATGTTGGAGCTGCTGAACCGAATATCGATGTTCCAGCAGATGGATTACTTCCAAATGCTGGTATATTACTACTACTAGAAACTCCAGTACTATTATTACCAAATGGACTTAATGTTTGTTGCTGTTTACTTCCAAATGTAGGCTTTGTCTCTGATTTTTGTTGCTGTTGTTGTTGGGAACTATTTATTGTGGTGGCAGTAGGTGCTGAAAATGCAGAATTACTACCACTTCCAAACAGTGATGTTCCTTCTGAAGGTTTTTGTAATGATGATGCAGATCCAAATACGAAAGATGATGAAGCTTGTGTTGTTGTTGGTGTTGTAGTTTGATTCGAGCCAAATGTGAAAGGTTTATTTGTTGTTGTGGTTGAGGATACACTACCGAAAATTGATCCACCACTGTTCGTACTGTTATCTGTTTTTGGAGGAATTGATGAACCAAAAGTAAACAAATTGCTTGGTTGTTGTGAAACACCACTGCTTTGTAGTGAAGAATTATTATTCGAGGCACTACCACTAAAATTACTACCAAATATACTGCCAGTCTGCTGTTGTTGTCCTTGCTGCTGCGATTGTAATAAAGACGAAGCATTTCCAAATGTTGGATTCGATTGACTACCAAAAATTGACGTAGTAGATGTGGTTGCTACTGTTGTTGTAGGTAATGATCCGAAAATTGGAGTATTTGTTGTGGTATTCGTTGAAGTAACAGAAGTTCGTCCGTTATTTGTATTAGTTCCAGTTGCAGCAAAAGGTGAAGTTGTCACGGTTGAAGGTTTTCCAAAAGTGAATAAGGATGATGTGGTTACTGGTGTAGAAACCGAAGTTGAAATTGCAGTACTTTTTGGTGTTGCTGGAGCTCCAAATAATGGTTTATTTGGTTCAGTATCATTAGCAACGATTTTTTGAGCATTTGGTGAGCTGAATGCTGAAGTGAAAGCTGGTATTTTTGGTGGTGTAGAAGTTGCAGCACCGGTATTATCGGTAGTACCGAAACTGAAGTTCAATTTTTTGTTATTACCACCTTCTACGGCATTTTTATCAGTTTTATTCATGGAACTTTCACCAAACTTAAATAAATTCTTTTGTGAGGAGTCTGCAGTCGAATCTGGTTTTTGAGTAACAAAAGAAGTAGAGGAACTACCAAAAATTGTAGAAGTACTGCTAGATGATGATGCTGATCCTATTTTCGATTCACCTAAACTTGCTGGGGTACCAAAAATCGATTGTTTTGAAATTTCTGACTTTGATTCTGTTGCACTTTTGTCTTGTGGCTTATCAATTGATGAGCCTGCTGATGTTGCCGCTACAGGAGAACCAAATTTAAATGTTTTTCCTGTATTTGATTTTATATCATGATCATCTGGTTTGTTTATACCAAAAGTGAACGTCTTTTTTTCGGTAGTAGTGCTACTACTTTGAGTTGTCTCTTGTGTACCACTTTTTTGAGTCAATGCAGTACCAAATTTGAAATTACTGCTAGTGGATACATCTGGAACGTCTTTTCCACTGGCTGTTTCAAGTGTTGATGATGTTGGTTTGAAACCAAATGTTAAAGTTGGCTTACTAGTGATATTTTGCGATGTATTCAGTGTTGAAGAAGATACCATACTGCTACCAAAAGAAAATCCTGTTTTATTGCTACTATTTGTTTCAGTAGTTCCAACTTTATCCTTTTCACTGTTATTACTACTACTAGTTACTGTTGCTGTAGAATGTTCAGTGTCCTTTTTCTTCAAATCATCTTCCTTTTGTGCAGCATTAAAACCGAAACTAAATTTTGATGTTGTAGTAGCTCCAAATCCAAACAAATTTGGTTTTTGAAGATTACTATTATTTGATTTAGTAGAACCAGGTTTTTCTTGTTCACAACAAGCACATTTTGAACGAGTTTGTTCATTGCGTGTCATACACGCTGGACATTCCCATTTACTAGATTGCTGAACTATTAGGTTTTTGAAACCGGCATCTTGTTGTGTTGCTGACCCAGATGTTGATAATTTATTTGGCACTGATAATATTGATTGATTTGATGATGATGATGAAACTGAAAAGGATAATTTATCACCACTTTTACTACTACCTGGTTTTGATGCTTTACAAGCGGCACATTCATTCAACTCATTCTTATTTATTATCATACATTCTGAACATTCCCAACTATCAGCTTTTGGTTTAAACATATCACCGAAAGAATTTTTCACTACTGCCGATGAAACGGATGCAGTAATAGTATTGTTATTAGTAGATGTATTAATATCTTTTCTAGGTGTTTGACAAGCTGCGCATTTATCTAAATTATTATTGTTTGGAATCATACATATTTGACATTCCCATTGATTTTTAGGCATTTTGAATTGATCGCCAAAACCTTCTACAACTGTTGAATCAGTTTTCTTTGTTATTGTTGACGCTGATGATGCCGTTAAAGTCTGATCTTGTTTCTTTTTTAATACATCTAGTACACTTCCAGTTTTTAATTGTTGTGGTACTGCTGGTAGAGTAGATTTTGTTACTATTTCAACTTGTTGTGTTGGCTCGTCCATTTTTGATATTGGTGATTGGAATTTAAAGTTTTCAAAAGCAATTGAATGAGGTTTATTAATTGTGGCTGCTAATCCAGTTGTACTTGAATTAATACCTAAAGCAATTGGTTTACTGAAATTAAATTTATCTACTGACTCCACAGTATTTTGCTGATCTTTTAATGTAGAATTTTTTGCTGCTATTTCTAAAGGCATTGAAAATTTAAATTCATGTATCATATTAGGGGTACTACTGTTGCTCTTGCTGTAATTTCCAATACCAACTTGATTAGGTTCTTTAGGTGCTGTAGAAGCAATTATTGATTTATTATTATATGGGCTTTGTGAAGAAATAGTGTTTTTTGTCGTCGCTGTCTCTGTTGTATGTACTTTTGATATTGGCTGTGGTTGATTCTGATTAGATTTCGGTATTGTAATATCAATTTTAGGAACAGATTTCATAAATGGTAATGATATTTCTGGTAAATTTACTGGAGGTAAAGTTTCATCTTCATTGATGGCATTTCTTGCACTAGCATTTGAATGTCTTGTACTAGCTGTTATCCTACTTCGAATCTTACTAACATGTTTATTACTATTATTATTGCTACTGCTCGTACCAGGGCTAGCTAAATGTTGTTGTTGTTGTTGTTGTTGTTGTTGTTGTTGTTGTTGTGTTTCAAATGTAACAACACTAGTTACATTCGATGATAATTTATATTCTCCTCGTGTATTCAAATTTGATTTTGATAAATTTGCAATTTCACGTACTTTTTCAATATTATTTTGTAATTTTTTCATTTGCAATAGATTCGCCATCGATGGTACATGTAATTCATTTGTTGGTGGAGGTAATATATTAGATGCAGTTGCTGTTAATAATCTTGATGGTTTTGGTCTACTGTATGGAGTTGTGGGTGCACTCATACGAATCGCACGACTCTGTTTTAAGTCATCATCATTAAAACGTTTCTTATGATCAACCAATGATGATAGTGATGTTGGTAATTTAATAGTATTTGCCATTTTTTTGGCATCACTTAATGGTGTTGTAAATTGATTCATTAACTCTAAGATACGTTTCGCTGTATTTGAAATTGTTAAAACATCTCCGTCACTAGCAGTGGTGGTTGCTTGTGCCGCAGTTGTTGGTAAAGAAGCATTCGATGAGGACAGTGATGATAAACTTGATGATGGTCGTATTGATGTTGGAGTTCGAGAAATACGATAGGCTCCTGGTTGATTTAGAATTGATGATCCTGCTGAGAACGATGAATATTTACTATAGGCTGAAGCACCTCCATATGTTGTTCGACCTTTATAAAATGGTGAGGATATATTCAATAAACGACTATCACTTAATGCTGATGTACTGCCATATAATGATGCATTAAACGATTGACGGCGATTTAAACTATTCAATGATATTGTAGAACTGTTTAATGCTGTTTTAATATTCATATTTTTATCAGAAAATAATGATTTTTTCCCTTCTAAATGAGTATAGAAATTTAGACCAGCATTGTTATTACTTTCTGTTACTGTTGTATTTCGATTTGATAATGATTTTGATCCTATACCACCACTACCACCGACACCGGCATCAAATAACCTTGATGATTTCGATATTTTATGTCGTAGTCTTTGCTGCTGTAACAAATTACTTGAAGAATATTGACTATCACCACTTTCTGATTCAGTTGCATCTTCTCCCATTCTTCCTTGTATCACATTCGATGAAGCTTTACCATTTGTAAGCACCACTATATTTTCATCACTGTTTTCACGGCGACGTTTTCGTGTTATTGCCATGCCACTACTGCTACCACCACGACGGTCTCTACAACCACCAATTTCACTATTGTTCTCTTCACCATCAACACCTCTAGTTCCTCTTATTTCATCTTCATCATCTTCCTCCTCCTCTTCTTCTTCTCCAATTTCATCTTCATTAATATTTAAATTGCTTGTATTACGTTCAGTTGAACGACGTACATTTGACAAAGTTTGACGGCGTAATGATGGTGGTATATTGAGACTTCGTCTAGAACTAAATTTAACAAAAAAAAAATAAATAAATAAATAGATCAATAAAATAAAAATTAATCAATAATCACTTTTCAAAATAATCTTCTATTCTATTTTACCTTATTGTTCGATTACCCTCCCATACCACTTCATCATGCTCTGGTATAACTTCTAGAACATCCGTGTCTATTACATCTTCATCGTCCAAATAACGTGGTTCGTCTAAAATAACATTTAAAAGTGTATGATAATCTTCCAATGGACTTGACGAGAATATTGTTGTGTAACTTACCTGTTGAAGGATTTGAAAACATATAAGGTGGATCTTTATCCTTTTTCATTAAATTCAATTGTCTTCTACGATTTGAAAGTGTTGCTGAGGGTGTTGAGGTTGAAATAACATTACCTCGATTTCTCATAAATGATGATGATGATGAAGCCAAGTATGGGTTTGTGACCGAGTATTCCTGTTAAAGGAAGAAAATTACAAAACTAATAATCTAACAATTAAATTAATTTAAAATAAAAAGCGAATTTTTTTGGTAAATATTCTTCAAATATGCAGATAGGTTGACATAACCTCAAATTTTATACGGAAGAAATCGATTAAAAATTTTACCTCATTAATGTTCAATTTACTCTTTTTAGATGGTGGTAAACACATTTCTGGTTCATCATCAGTATTATCACCATCACCACCACCACCTCCTCCTCCTTCATCATCTGTGGATTCATCATCATCAACATCGATTTCGTCTAAATTATTTCTTTGATGCCTTCTATTTCTTGATCCTATATTTTCACTTTGCTGTTGCATTTCATCTCGACGTCTACGTAAACTACCATTACGATTACCACTTTCGTCTCCTCCACCAACTGGTGAAAACCACTTAGATAATGTTTGCGGCAAAATATTTGATACCCGTGAACGCATTTTTCCTATAATTGACTAAGGTATGGATAACAAGAAAAAAAAAAAAAAGAAGAAAAAAAAAACGCAGACATTTGAAACACGCTTTAAAACTAACAAAGATCATATCGATTTAAAATTTTACTTATTTCACTTTAAATTTATTAAACACTTTATTATTACATACTTTTAATTTTTATCAAATTTACTTTTTGTAATTTACTTACATTATTTGGATCATGATCTGAAATATTTAATTGATGCTGCTGCTGTTGATGCCCCCTCGGAGTTGTAGCATCATCTTCCGACATACTTCTTTTATTTTAATACTAAACGTCACTCCAGCGCGTATAATTTTTACTTATTTCTTCAAAAATTAATTACAAATCAATTCTTAATTTTATAAAAATTAACTATTTTAATACAAAAAAAAACTTCTTGGAAAAATTCTAGGCAATAAAAAAAAATTAAGAGTAAAACGAGAAAAAAAAAAAAAATTCCTTTACCCTCTATACAACTTAGGAAAGTTCAAAAATACATTTTTTTTCTATGCCTTTTTCTTCACAAAAAATTCACACTTTGCATTTAAAAAATTTCACTTGTTTTTCTGTAAATTATTTATTATGTTTATTGTAAATAATAAAAATAAAGTTTTAATTAACTTTAATTTCAATTTAATTAATATAGAATTCACTGTTTTTTTCCAAATTACTTTTTTTATAAAAATGATCACACGTTTGCGTGAGAGAAATGGCGGAAATTTTGTGTGTAAAAAAATTTTTTTTTTTTTTTTTGACTTATCATATAATACTTTTAATTACCGATAGACGCTGCTGTGAATCGTAAGAAGATAACCAGAAGTCTGAATTTACAAGAAATTCTTGCATACCAAATGTTCTTGCAACAAAATTGTTCGTATGGACCGAAAAAATCTGAAAGAAATTCCTGCTCTCCAGCTTGCAACGAGTCTTGCAACACTAACACATTTTAATTTAAGTTGAAAGTTTTGTTCCAAGAAATTTGATGTTTAAGTAAAAGCTATGGCGTCAATATGAATTTCTTTCTGATGGTGTTGAAGGGGCTTTTTTTAGTTGTGTCCAAGAATTAAGAAATCGGTTTGTGAGCTATTTTTTTTTTTTTTTTTTTTTAAAGTATAAAATTTTAATTTGAAAATTTCAAATAATTAGCAAAAATGAGTGAGGAAAAGAAATTGCTTTTTGAACTGTTACTTTTCTTGATTTTTCACAACAAATTTGATTACATGACAGAAAATGCCCACAACAAATTTTGTTCATACAAGCTGAAAAAATTTTGACAGCTTGAATGCAGGAAATGTTTCTTCGTCTATGGTAATTTTTCATATAGATGGCATTTAACATATGTGGCGGTAACTATACAAGTGGGGTAAGAACTAACAATAAATTTATCCGAGGTTTATCCGTTATGACAGTTAAAAATTTTCAAATGAAAATTGAAGGGTGAACCATAAAAGTTAGCTCGAATTTCCAAATTCTAATAATATATAACTTTGGTGAGTGAGTAGGAAATTTTAATTTTGTAAATATTCTAATAAAAATAAGTGTAATTGGATTTCTCAATTATTAATTCATGGTAAGTAAATCGCGATTTATATTTTCAATCCTATTTCTTGTATAAAGAAAAACAATCATTTTCTGTAAAATGAAAAAATCTTAATAATAGTTTCTTCATAAACACTTTATTAATACACATATACATATGTACATAATAGATTAATTTTTTTTTTCAAGTTTAATTAACAGCACATTTAGTTTTTTCAATTTCATCAGTTAATAATTTTTTTAATGTACATTCACCAGCTTCTAATTTATTTAAAATTTCAATAATTTCTTCACAATATCGTATTTTATTACGATAATCTTGTTCATTAAAATTTTCATTTTGATTATCTATTTTATTCATACCCCAAATAACACTTAATTTAGCTTCTAATGTTAATTGATTTGATTCTGGACAAATTTTTGGTATTCTTTCATTTATAAATTCAATTAATTCTTTAATATTTGATGAAATTATTTTTGAATTTATTGCATTTAATGAAAAATTTTGAATTTTTGTTACATGATTAATATCATAAATTTCATTACATTTCATGCATTTCCATAATTCTCCAACGCAATCATTTGGTATTACAATACCGAAACATCCATTTTTACGACAAAAAATTGCGCTCAAAAATGTACCATTTTCCTGTAATTATACAAACAGAAATTAAAAACAAAAAATTAAATAAATAAATAATATGAAATACAAAAAAAAAATTAAATATTGAATTGTTCTACATTATTTAATTTTATTATTCATCCAGATTTTAGTATTTCTTTCATTATTATTCAAATCCAATTCAATAAAAAAAAAATTTTAATTTACAACTTTATTTTTCCTTCACATATTTATACTTACAGTTGGATCACAACATCTTGAGCATATACAAGTGAATCCTTTTGTAACCGTTAGGAAAATATTACGTGAAATATTATTCCATAATAATAATGAATATGTTGTTGTTATTTCAGTATCTTTTGGTATAAATTTACATGCTTTCACTATAATTATATTATTTTCATTAAATTCATGTGCTGAATTTGGTGTACATTCATGATTCATAATTCCAGCTAAAGGATATAAACCACGTAATGAAATTTCATATGATTTTCTTTTACATAATGCTTCAAAAGCATTTGTATTTAAAACAGAAACAATACGATTAAAATATTCTAATGTTTCACGATCATTTGGAAATTCTTTAAAACATTTTGATGCTTTTAAAATTTCAGTTTTATATGATGGATCATTATTTGATTGTAATTCATATAATAAATCTTTTTCATTTTTATTTAAAAATAAACCACGAGCAATTGTTAATAATCTTAAACTATTTTGATTAATATTATCTGTATCAATTGGTTTCCATTCTTTATATAATTTACATTCACGTAAATGTTGTTCAGAACATGAACAATCTTTACAAACTGGTAATGAACATCCTTTTTCACAAACATTATTCACATTATCATCAAGTAATGTATAACATATTGTACATGTATTCAATTTTGTTCCTTTTTGACCTGTTGGTCCAATAATTAATGGTTTCTCATGAAATATTATTTCACCAGCTTGAATATCATTTTTTGCAAATACACCACGACCACTTAAATATGATTTTTTTATAAACCAATTACGTTTTTCAACTGTACTTTTATCATCATTTAAATGTAAATCAATTAATCGTGATAAATTTTCAATATTTTCCATAATTTTTCTGTTATTTTTTAATTTTCGTTTTCGTTTCGTTAAATTTTATTCAATGTTTACTAAATGACTGCCACCTTGAAACTGAAATGAAATTATTGAGAACTTGTAATAATTTCTACCTAGACTTTTAAAAGATTTTAGCTTTTTTAACTTATTTTTTACTTTATTGTTTTCAATAAGCAATATTCAATAAGCACCAAGAAATTCATATGTATTTGTTTGCGTTTAAAACATACATATATGAACGTTTAAGATAAGAGTATAGGATGATTGCCAAAAAAAAAAAAAAAGTTAAAATTCAATGAACAAGCTAATGCAACACAAAATTTTCGCATTATGAACATACATGATGCATCTAATGATGTAATTTGTAAAGGTATAATATCGTAGATACATTAATACTAAACTTATTCCACAATTTAATTGATGATATCGTGATACAATTGATTAATGAGATCTAACAAAACTATACACTGTGTGTATTATGTAAATTCTATTTTAGTATGTTGTTGTGTTTTTCAATGCTAAACTACAATTATGTTATTATGAAAATTCTTCTAAAATTTAATGTAATTAAACAAATTACACATTATGTACTTTATCATTTTAAACGACGACATTAAAATATCAACATACTAAAATATTTTAAATAATTTTCTGTCATTTATGTAAATTAACCCAGTTGATGTGTATACATATATAAATATTCAAAATAATTAATAAATAAAAAAAAAAGTAAAAATATATGGCAGAAACACCTTTAATTCCAATCTGCTTTAAATATATTTCTACTCATGCATATCTTTTATTTTAACTAAGAGTATACCGGCCGGTACGACAAAATTTATTTATGTATGTAGATCTAAATTCACTAAGTTATTAGTACTCTTAGACAGATGAACTAAAAAATAATTTTAATCAGATACATATGTTGTTTATGGTATGTTCCATGAAATTTATTTAAAAAATTTTATTTTAATTTTTTCAATTGATTTTGAAAACTTACAATAATTTTGGTGAAAATTGTGTCGTCAAATAATTTATAGAAATATGAAATATGTAGTTCAAAATTTTTATTTATATTGATTCTGTAACAAAATTGTTTAAAGTATATTTGTATGTAGGTATTTCCATATTTTAAAAATTTCAAACGATTCTTATGGAATTTCTCACATATGAGAAACATGTATGGTATTTGTACATAAATAAATTTTAATTTAATCAATCATCAAATATTTCATATTTATTTAGAGATTAAAATCTATCATATACAATTTCGAAGTGTAAAATGGAAAGGATAAAGTTATGAAAAATCATTAATTACTCGTATATACCACAAATAATAGAAGAAAAATATATTTTAAATATAAAATGAATATTAAGTGTAGAGTTGAATGAACAATCTATAAATATAAATTTTAAATTATTAACAGAATGTATTTCAAGAAAAGGAAATAGTTTCAATAAATAAAATTAAATAGTAAATGTACTAAATGCTCTTTTTAAAAAGCAACCGATTGATTTATTAATTTTTTTCTTTTATTTTTATATTTTTTTCTTTAAAAATAAAAACTGTTTACTCAATTTTGTGTATACTAGCACGATGTTATTTTTATAAAAATATATTTTGGATGCGATTGCGACAAATAATAAATAAATTTATATATTTTTTTTTTCATCTTTTAATGAATACTACTTATTTTCATTTTCATTTTTGATTATGTAGATAATCAAAACAATGAAAATACATCGAATCAACAAAATATTCTCATCTAGTTGTTTGATCAAATATAAAAATATATCCACCTACGTTTGTTTTTATTAATAATATTCAAAAAAAAAAAAAAAAAAAATTATCTTTATTTCTTGTAAGAATATTATTTTTATGCAAGGATGTTTTAACTTGAATTAAGCCTTTTAAAACTTATTTAACAGTCTCTCAATAATAAAAAAAAAAAGATTTCAGAATAAAACCAACATTTTGAGATTTTTTTTTTTTCAATTTTTATCTTATTTTGTTTTTTCATATAACAAACATAACAAAATTATAGTAATTTTAATTTAAATAAAACAAAAAATTAAAAAAAAATTTTGTAACAATTAACGTTATAGATAAGAAAATTAAGAAAATAAAATTAAAATTTATAACAAAAATTTAGATACTACATATACTTTAATATGGAATTACATATTTTTTTTACAAATTAAATTATTTTAATTATAATCATTTCCCTGTAATGGCGAACTTATTTCAAATTTTATACAAAAATTTACCTTACATCATTTTAACATAAAATTTAAAAAAAAATTTACTTATAATTAATTAATTACAATTAAATTATAAAAAATAAAAATGCAAATTTTCCTTTATTTTATTTTGTTTTTTCATTTCTTTTAAAGAAATATCATAGAAGACTTTTTCACTACCACAGTTTCCATCAAAAATGATTTCTCATTTACTTTTATTTTTCATTTATTAAAAAATGAAGAAGAAAAAAAATGACTTTCCAATATTTTTATTGTACTTACACACAAAATTTATTTAAAAAAATTATTTATCATTTTTTTTTTCATTTCTATTTTTCAATTATTATTACGTCCTTTTGTATACGCTGAGAATTTTAAAATATTTTAAATATTTACTTATTATTTTTAAATTATTATAATATGAAAAAATTTGTTTTTCTTTCTTATTTAAATAAAAACTATCTAGAAGAATATAGTATATATTTCGCTCTATATCTATAAGTATTTGATTTTTTTTTTTTAAATTAATTTTTTTTATTTGTTTTTGCTATCTAAAATATAATTTACCAACATTATTATTAAAAATTTCCCATTATATTTTATTTCCACTATAATTTTTTCGAATTTTCTATAAATATATTTTATTTTGTCTTTTTTTTTTTAAACTTTTGTTTATCCTTTTGTATTGTTATTTTTTATATGAAATGTTATATTCATTATTGTACTATGTAATAGAAACCTTTTGTCCTATTGTATTTATATTATTACTTTTTGTTACATTATTTAAAGCTGCATTTTTTTTGGCACGATATCTTTGCATTGGTGGAATGGCAAAAAGTATTAGGCCGCTAATTGCAACTGTTACACCAGCCAATAGAAAACCAGGTTCATATTGTTTTGTAATATCAAAAAGCCATCCTTTTTTTGAAGAAAAAAATACATATATATAAAATTAAAAATAATCAATAAAATTTTAATTATAGAAATTATAATTAAGAAGAAATCAATATTATGTATGTACCTGCAAATGGTGGTCCAATTAATGAGGCAATACCTTGGAAAAGTAAAAGTAGCCCAAAGGCATTTGTTAACTTATCAAGTCCTAATAAATCTACGAGAATGACGGATGTAAGACCGACATAGGCACCAATTGTAAATCCGAATACGGAGGCATAGATTGCGAATGTTGTAAAATCATAACAGAAAACTGAAAGGGCTGTAGCTGTAAATACAAAAAATAAAAATAAAAAAATGATAAAGATTTGACTTTTGTATTCTTAATTTTAAAATTAAAAATTAAATATCCTTACCTATTCCACATGTAGTTAAACAAATGTTATAAACTAATAAACGATTAATCCATGGTTTATCAGATATATAACCAAGTACAATACGACCAAATGTATTTGCAATACCAATTATTGATAATAAATAACTACCAGTTTGATTTGGTAAACCAAGTTTATCAACTTGTACTTTAATATAAATATATGGTATATTAAAACCAATACTTGTACAGAAATTTGATATAATGAACACAATAAAGATGATATCTCGGAATAATGAAAAATTCATCATTTCTGAAAATGTATCACTTGTTTCTTTTGAACATGGTACGCAACCACATGAATTTTCAATATCCTTAATGAAAAAAAAAAAAAAAAATTGAATTTAAATTAAATTAAAGATTTGAAAAATAATTTATATATAAAATTTATATTTACCTGATCTCCTCCATGTGTATTATTACCTAATGAACCGTAACGATTTGAATCTTTTGAAATTTTTGCTAAATCATTACGTGATTTATATTCTGGAATATTTAATAATGATCCTTGATATAATATATCAGGACGATACATTGTACCACTATTTGATATAGATTTTGATTCTTTAAATGTTTTACATCCATCAATATTATTAATTTGTGGTTGACTAACAGTTGCACGTATAATATCACTATTTTGGTCCTTAACAGAAGTTGCTGATATGAATTTTGTTCCATTTAAATATGTTGAATCAGTTATAGAATTCTAAGTATTAAGAAGAAAATTTAACAAAAATTAGGAAAAAAAAAACTATTTTTGATTACGTTATAGGTCATAGTTTATAACTTACATTATAAATATTTTCTCTAACATCATGTGATATACTATGTGATCTCGATAATTGAGAATCACTGCTACCATCATTTTGTATTTCTGTTTCATTAATTTCATCAATTTTAATATGTTGTTGGAATTGTGGTTGTTGATGATTATGATTATGATTTAAATTACCATTTAATGGTAATAATTCATTATAATTATTGGAATGTGGTTCATCATCGTTACATGTTATCATAACAAATCTTCGATTTATTTTTGAATTTTTTCTAATTTTCTTTTTTTTAGACTGTAATGGACGAAACATAATACCAAATATTATACAATTTAATATAATTGCTGATAAAATAATCATTGAATTACGCCATAAATATTCATTAACTAAATATTCAATAAATGGTGCAAAAACGAATGTACCTAAACCAGAACCACATACAGCAATACCAGTTGCTAATGAACGATATTTTTCAAAATACATTGTAACACTAACAATTGCTGGTAAATAAATTAGGCCAAAACCAATACCACATCCAATACCAATTGTTATTATTAAATATATAATATTTGGTGCAAATGCACTAATAAAAAAACATATTGAAGATATTATTGCACCGGCAATTGTTACATTACGACAACCATATCGATTAACAAATGATGATGATATGGGTCCTGAAAAAAAGTTTAAAAAAAAAATGTTACAATTTGCATATATCATTTATTTATTTATTCAAAAATAACAATTTTTTATTTCAATGTTTTTTTTTTTTTTTTTGCAAGCTATGCATAATTAATAAATCTCATCACTCAAAAAGTGAGTCAAAAAAATATATTTTAGGTTTTTTTAATGAGTTATGTACTACAAAGACCATAGAATATTTCATATGTTTAGAGATTTAATTTAAAAATTTTAGTTTTCCAAGAAATAATAGTTGAAGAAACTCGTGTAAATTTCAAGTTTAAAGCATATGTTTATTGGTTTGGTCTGTCCACATCAGCCTAAAAGAATCTCTATTCATATGCAAAATTCTGTACTCTTTGACTACATCATGTAAAATATTGTAATACGAAACAGAGAGAAACATATATCTGTAGGTGCATAGAAATCTACTGTATATTATGTATTATTATATGTGAATATGTGTATTTATATGTATATGTATTATTTACTGTATGCAATGTGTGAATTGTTTATAAATTGCTGACAATGATATTTTCGTTTAACCTTGGCATTATAAAAATTTAAATTTAGGATTTTTGTTCCACTTGTCAGCTTGCCACAAATTTATTACTACACCAATGAAGGTTTTCTTTCATATAAAAGAACATTGAAATAAGAATATCTTTTATGCAACTAAATAATTGTCTAGAATTATTTCTTTGAAAGAAAATAAAATAAAAAAAAAAACTCACCTGAACACAATGTCATACCAACAAGAATTGAAGCAACTGAAGATGTAATTGCATTACTTTCCTTAAATTCATGTAAAAGCTCATCCAAGTAAATACCAAATGAATACGTTATTCCATCGGCTGAAAAAAAGAAATAAAGTTTAAATAATTACATATTTTTAAAATTTAAATAAATTAAAAGGGAAATAAAAGGTTTTCTTTTTAATATTTGTGTTTCAAGAAAGAACGTAAGAAATGACTTTTTTTTAACATCTGAAAAGTAATTATTCACAGGGTTAATTGTGTTGGAAAAATTAAGAATTCATCCAGTAGATGATGGTCTTGAATTTAACAAAATAAAACCTTTTTTCTGCTTATTTAATTATTTTTATCTTCGACGTCTAATTATTTTATATGTTTGATTTCTGAATTAAGTAAACTGTGATAAATTTCAATTTAATTCTTATCCGAAAAATCATTCAAACAAAATTTAAATCAACAATTATTTATTTTTTCAAACTAAAAAAATTTAATTTTTGCTAATTAAAAAAAGTCAAAATTTCCCCAATTCTTTACCAAAAGAACATTATTCAGTTTTTTAATATGTTCATTAATTTTTTATTTTTTAATTGTATAATAAATAATTTAATTTTCAGAAGAAAAACCATACAAACCATGTCTTTAAGGCATTTAAGGTAAAGTTATAATTTAAAAATGAAATTAGTACCGTTTTTTTTTTTTATGCTTAAAATGATATAAAATTTAAAATAGGTAGGTAGTTCACGTGTATACCACGCTTAAAATTATTCTAAGAAAAATAAAATTTGATTAAAATATTTAAAAAAAAATAAAAAAATAAACGAAAACAAAAATTCGTAATGGAAATTTTTACCAAGGATAATAAAATATTTAAGTACTACCATATTTTCAATTTAGATGTTTTTCTTGATTTTATTTTCGATCTTAAATTAATTTTTTTTCTTTTTTTTGTTAGTTTATCTACTTATATATGTATGTATGTATGAAGATATAAAAATACAGGCTATTAATAAAATATTTTCTTTTCATCAATTTGAATCATTTTGAACGGTATATGATAGATGTAAAAGAAAATTTCTAAAAGGAAGTATAAAGCATGTTCATTTTTTTTTTCATTTTAATGTTATTTCTTACTTTCATTTACCTTCAAATATAAATGAAATTATATTTCCTTTTAGTTTCTGACTGATTGTTTCTATGCTATACAATCAAAACAAAAAAAAAAAAAATTTTTCCTAATAAATTACATTTATGAAATACTTATGTATGTATAATTTTACATATAGACAAGAATACATACATGTATACATAAATGTATATTGTGTGCTAAACTAGGTCACGGTTAAGGATATATCATCATTCATAATGTATGCAGCATTGTCTATAATACTTTTTGAATTTTAACATAAATCAGAATAAGAAAGGAAAAAAAAAACAAAGAAAAAGAAAATCGTGTACAAGGAAACACGAGGAAAAATTATTTTTTTGCCTTTCATTTGTAATCAATATTTATAGAATATCTTTATTTCGAATTTTTTATTACAAAAAATTTTTTTTTTAAAAGTCTCTTTGTTAGTTTTTTTTATTGCTTTTTCATTTGCTTTTGAATAATTCAAAAAGGCTGTCAATATACTTCTAGAAATATTGAAAGCATACTTCATCAATTCAGAAAGTCAACTTTTATGTGCACTTTTTTTTTTATACTTCTAGGAAAAAAAAAACAAAATGTGGGAAAATTTATTTAATGACAGCCAATTAACACAAATAAAAAAGTCTTTTTTTTTTTTTAAATTCTGATTAATATTCTCAATAATCACCATACGTGAGAAGTTAAAAAAAAAATAAAACAGAACAAAAAAAGTACAGTGTGACTATAAATAAGCGAACTTCAACAAAGTGAATTTTGATGTTTTTTTTTAAAGCTTAAATAACTTTATATAATTTAAATTTTAATTCAAAGACCTTCAACGGTTAGTATGTCAATTCTTTGTCAAATAAAAAGTTTTCTAACTCAAGAACATTCTTAAAAGTTTCAATGTTATTGTTTTTTTTTTTTTTTTTCATTTCAAAATCAACTTTTTCTTTTTTGTTTGTTTTGTAATTCAAATCCTAATTGATAATATCCTTTTAGTCAGAACCCTGTTTTGTAGTGTTTTTCTTTCCCAATTTGTATGATATTTTGAAATTTACATTTTAAAACTTTTTTATTCAAATTTATATTTTAGAACGTTGAAATGTAGGTAGAACTCGTTTTCTTATGGTGTCTCTTGAAAAACCAAAACTACTAAATTTCCAATACAAAAATGTATTCAGTATAATTATTTTTTTTTTCACACACTGTATAAAATTAAAAATAAACAAAAGAAAAAAGTGAAAATTAAATCAGTGATATTGACATGGAAAGGTAATTACATTACATTTCATTCAATCGTTTGTACACTGAATATGTCTTATTTAATTTTTATAATCGTATGGAATTTACAACAATAAAAAATATTCTCACTTGTACAATATAATGAAATCAATAACAAACAATAAAATTGCATTGTTCAATTTAATTTTAATTGAACTGAATCGATTCGAAGCGATGATTTGAAAATATAATTGAATTTTTCCATGTATACGACATGTTAATTTTTTATTCTTCATACATATGTATGTATATCTTGATGTTGTTGTTGTTGTTGTTACTTTCGTATTTTTATCGATTTGAAAATTGAGATGTATTTTTTTTCCAGATAATTAAACTTATGTTTTTACACTTTGATGTGTATTTCCTATATTTTAGTAATCAGGAAGTTAAATGCATCTTTTTTTTTTATAATTTATTTTAACTTTTGTTTTTATCCATTCAACGCAATGTTGTACTTTTGTCATCGAATATTGCATTTTTGTAATATTTTGTAAAAATCTTAAATTAAAAAATAAGAGATTATTTTTCATTTATTAACACTTTTTCTTTCAACACAATAGTTTATTCAAATTTCATTTTATTTATAAAAATGTGTGTATCTATATTTCTTTCAAAAAGCAAAATATAAAAAAATATACGAGAAAAATTTCATTTGATTTATGAAAATGTTCTGTTTTTACTGTTTAGATGGTATGAAAAGCGTTATGCGTGAAAAGCGAAATAAGCTTTCAACCGTGATTATTCAAGTTAAATAAAAAGAAAAGTATTTTCAAAAATAAAAATACGAAGATTTTTTATTACACTAGTATTTTAAAAAAAAAAATTTTTATATGTCATCCAATTGGAATATAAATGTGAATAAAATATCAGTTCAGCGAACTGTGTATTGGAAATATAATACTTATTATATGTATGTACATACATGTGTACCTACATACATAATATGGATATTAAGCTATATTTGTTTATTTTGTGAAAATGTAAATTGAAATTTTCTTTGTTTATTTATAAAATAAAAGATTTATGATGATATACTTGGACTTGCAAATTTTCTAAGAAATAAATAAAAATAAAATTTCTATATAACAAAAAAAAATGAAAAGTCGTTTTTTGTTCTGTCGAAAATACGTTTATTTTATTTATGTTTTTGTTAAATGTTTTCCCATGATGAATGACTTTTAACTTTTGCAAAACTTTACACAACAACAACAAAAAAAAAGAAAGGATAACATAAAATTCGAAAACGAACTGTTTGTGTGTCTTATTTTATGTATTTTATTTAATTTTTTATTTAACAAAGAAATTAAAATCTTTAACAAAAAGGTCAGTGTATCTTATGCGTGTAAAAAACAGAATGCAAACAAAATACACAAAAAATGTTTTAAAAGGATTTCTTTTGCCATTTCAAAAATAAAAAAATAATAAATAAAATATGGCAAAATTAAAAACTACGCTGATTTACGACGAACTTTCTCTTTTGAAGAACCAGAAATCTTTTTTTTTCCTTTTGTGAGGATTTATTTCTTAAATTCTTTACAATTTAAACATACATATAATAAAAGTTAAGAGTGTTATTTTTTTATTAAAAAATTAATAAAAAAACAAACTTAAACGAAGGTGAATTTCAGTATTAACAAAAGTTAAAGGATTAGTTGTCCTTGATCCATTTAAATACGTTTTTTTTTTAATAAAAAAGAAATGCTGTTTTAATCAGCCATTGAGGCTACATAATGCTATAACTTCGAACATTTTCACTTTTTTTTTTTTTTTTTTTGTAATACCAAACTTTTTAATAATTTTTTTTTTTCATTATAAAAGCTTTCTAAAATTATTTTTGAATAAAAAAGTTTTTGAATTTTAAATAACAAAGTCCATTAAAATTTTAAAAAGGATACAAAAAAAATTTCTTTTTTCACATATGTATTTGTAAATTTATTTTTCTTTTTTGTTACATGTTCAATGAAAAAAAAGGATTGCTACGTCACAACCAATTTCATTTATATTTTCACATTTTATTTAGGCTTTTGATAACCAATGAATTAAAATATGATTTAAGCATAATAAGAAAAAAAAAAAGAATAATGGCAAATTACTCATTTAATTAAAACTAAGTATA
This sequence comes from Bombylius discolor, assembly GCA_939192795.1. Classification (NCBI taxonomy): domain Eukaryota; kingdom Metazoa; phylum Arthropoda; class Insecta; order Diptera; family Bombyliidae; genus Bombylius; species Bombylius discolor. The sequence continues at coordinate 47,739,134 of OW584240.1, read as the reverse complement.
GTATACAAATATCTTTTAATTGTTATTAATGATCTTGAAGAAATCTTTGTACTTTCTACTTATAATTAAATAAAAAAAATTGTATCATTTAAGGAAGATAGAATTTTATATTATTTTTATAGAATGATGCATCATAATGAGCTGATACTGTTATTGTTGCTACATACTTCTGTACATATTACATACTATCTGTATGTGTTCTGTTTATTCATAAAAAAAAAGTTAAACATAAAAAAGATTTTATTTATTATTTTTTCGTGTTCTTGATTTATGTTACATGAAAAATTGTTTTTTTTATTCATTAAAAATTTATCACTTTACATACATGTATGACGGTAAAGCAATGTAATCAGAAAAGAATAATATGACAAATACATATGTATAAATCACATTACGTTTTTTTTTTAATTGTAAAGATAAGACACTATAATGAAATGTGCTTAAGAAAAACAAAATAAAAACAAACAAACACAAAATAAACTTTTATAGTAATTTTAAGTTCAAACTTTTAATTTTTTTTAATAACTATTTCAAAATCAAGTTTAGTCTACATTTAATGTTTACAGGTTATTATAGGGTGTAATAAAATAATAACAAAAAAAATCTTTTAAAAAATTTTTAAGTGTAATCCCGATCTTAACCGTTTTATTTGAATCCAAAGATCCAAGTGTTTATTCACCCTTTTGATAATATTTGTAATACATATACATTTTTCCATGGCGTCTGAATATTTAATTTAATATTTTATGAACTATATTTTTTATGAACTCAATTATAATTATTATATGATAATGATTAACGTATTTGTTGTGGTCGTACGTGCATATGATCTATAAGGTTATCATTTAAATTATATTGAAGAATTTTTTTTTTTTAATTTACCGAACTCTTATGATTTTTATTTTTTAAATAAAAAAAAAACTATATTTAATGAGTACTTTGTCGTGTATTGTTTTGTTCTGACACATTTATCATAAATTATAAAGGAAAAAAAAAAAGTTAATAGGAAACAAAATGTTTAAATTGTAACTAGACATTAAAGATATGTGTGAATATTATTTCACAAGAATTATGGATGATTTATTTGATTATATAACATTATTAAAGTTAATTAAATATTTCAGCTCTCCAGAAAGATTTATTTTTAATTCATTTGATTTTTTATTTTGTTAATTTTTAATTTTTACTTTAATCTAAAATATTATTCAAAATTTAGGTCAAGGGTTTGTTTTGGGTCAAAAAATTCCAGATATTCCAAGATTTTTCGTGGAAAATATCGTGTGATTATTCCACATGTCATTCTTAACTATATTGTTTTTGTAGCAACTTTACGGTTTAATGTTAAACCGAGATATTTTTTGACCAACTTTTAACAAAGTTATAGGAATGAATAACCACAAAATTTTTTATTCAAAAAATAAAATAAATCCTTAAAAGTTACATTTTTTTAAACCCCTTCCTCTAAAGTATTTAAAATTTCATTATCAATTCATTCTTCTGATAATTTAGAACATCCTCTTTATAATTTTTATACCCTTGACTAAAGTCATCGTACTCACAACAAAAAATTGACTCATTTCCTGATGTTAATGTTTTTGTTGATTATTTGGAATTTTTTTCTTAAAATAAGCATTATAATATAGGTTATAACGTTTTATAACCTTAATTGATTTATATGTACATACATACATATGTATATGTATATAATTATTAGATATTATATGGTACTAGGTACATATGTATGTATAAGGTATAGGTATGGAATTTAATTCATTGTCAGTGTCAAAGTTTGCTCCGCAACAGAAAAATTTGTCAGAAATATGTGATAATGTGTTGGAAAAATTTTTTTCAGATATATTTCATATCATTATCAGAATTTGAGTAAATGTGTATATATGTGTAATCTTTGTTTTTATTAATTATTTTACTTACAAAAATTAAAACAAAAAAACTTGAGGGAGGTTTCCAAAAAAAAAAAATCTTTAGATATGCACATATGTATGTTTATATAAAAGTCATATGAGTAATTTATAACAGTCTGTTATCAATTTAATATAAGTAAAAGTTTTTTTTTTCTTTTCAACTTTTTTTTGTTAGATGTTATTTTTATTTTAATCTGTTGATAAGAGCTTGGATTACATATTATTCATTATGGTTATTGTTTTGAAAAATTTAATTTTACATATAAAAGTGCTTAAACTGGTTTTGTTTTTGTTTTTTATTTTGTAAGAAATTCTCGTCAGCAAATGTTTTCGTAAAAGGTTTTCGTAGAACATATTCGGAAGAATTGTTTTTATTTAGAAAATAATAAACTACATACATACTCGTATATCTAATACTGGATTGAAAATAGTATTTTTCTCTTAGTGATTATACTGTTTTATTTTGTAGAAAATTGAATAATAAATAATTGAAAAATTAAAAAAACTAAATTATTTACGCAAGTGATTTGATAAAAATTAATATATAATCATGTGAAAAACAAACACTTATGTTTTTAATGACTACAATAACCTACAATGTACATATTTGTGGGTGTGTCAATAAACCACCATATTTAGTGTAACAAATATTAAAAAATTTAAATAAAAAATACTGAAAAGATCAAGAAAAAATAACTGACATGGAGATAATAGACGTGAAATAAAATAATAAAAATTTAATAACTTAACAACAATTTTGCCCAAAAAAAAAACAAAAACCTCCTGAGTATTGTTTGTTTCTGTGTGGTTTTTCGTTTACGATACTTTTTTTTTTATATATTTTTTTAAAAAATAAATTACTTAGAAAATTTCCAATAAATACTCACTAATTAAATGAATTAAAAATGAAGCAATTGCAACCATCCAACCCCATCCTCCATCTGGTGGTACAGGAATATCATCATCAGTATCATCTTGTGGACTAATATGATGACCATTGGAATTTGAACTTTTTCTACGTGCTGGTGGTCCATGAGCCATATTGAATTACTTATTACTTTTTAAATGTATAACAAAATAATTTTAATGTTGTACTTTAGTAATATATAGGTAATTAATTTATATTGGCTCGTTTTTATTTCTTTTCTAGTAATTTTATTTTTACTTTTTTCCCTTAATTGATTACAAAGCCTCTAATAAAAAATCACCTAACAATCTGTGGCATATATTTTCTTGTTGTTGTTTTTGTTGTTGTTGTTAATAATATTTTGAAATTCTTGCTACGATGATAATACTCTGGATAATTTTGTTGTTGCAAAAAATAATAATAATGATGATCAAGATGATTATGATAAATTATTAAATCAAAAATAATTGAAAAACAATAAAAAAAAATCCAATGATGATCGAAGTCGATGTAAAAATTTTTTATTGACATCGGAAATATTATTTTAAAAGTTATTTCCGTGTTTTATTTTTTCCTTTTTTTATCCAATAAATTACATTATGATTTCATTTTTTTGTATTTGTTTTTTAATTTGTCCTCTAAAAGTATATAAACCAATTATTTATAGTCACAGGACAAGTTGTTTCTGATAACAATGATATTGAATTTTCACAGGTAACATAAGATGTTTTTGTTCTAAAAAAAACAAAAAAAGTAAAAAAAAAAATAGAAAATTAAATTTATTACGTAGATTGCCTTATAGTAATTCTATTGCATTGAAAAATTATCATTAGAAATTTTTAAAAAGTATGTATGTACATATTTTGAAAACAGCAGAGCAACTAAATAATTTATTTTCTAAATAGCTAAGCTTTCCTTAGAATTTTCATAAAAATTTTAAAAGAAAATTAGATCTAAGTAAGAAATATATATAAAAAAAACAATTGTTTAAAAGTTAGAAAAAAATAATGATTTCCGAAAAAAGTTTTTTTCGAAAATTTTTCAAAAACTCTTTCGAACTTTTTGAACTTAAAAAAAGCAAATATTATAAAATTTTTTTTCACAAGTTTTTTATTTATTTGAAAGTTTTTTTAACAACAATTTATTTTCGAATTTTAAGATCTGTGTAATTCTTTTCTTTTTTTAAAAATTAAAATACGAGAATCCTTTGAGAACATCATATGAAAAACTTTACAATGTAGTAAATCAATAGAATGTGTGTACTGTTGTAAATTTACATTTTAAAGAACCGGTAATTTCAGTCCATTAAAATTAAAACAAAGTAAATATCTAAAAACTTGTATAAATAAATAATTTCAAACATACATTCACGTACACTCAAAACAATTCATTGAACATTAAATAAATTAATCACATTTACAATACTGCTACCCGTTTTGAAAGAGAATTCATTAAAAAATTATTCTACTCTAACATTACATATTAAACATTTTTTTTTAATTCAAAATAAAAATGAATTTTTCATTACAAAATAAACTTGACCGGAATTTTTTTTTCTACTTAAAAATTCACACAAAAACACTGTCTACTATATATTTTTTTTATTAATTTTGTATACTAAATCTATATATTTTTATATATGCGTCAATAGATTTATTATTCCTTTTTTTCTATTTAATTCTTGTTTCTATAATTTTTTTTTTCGATTAAAAATCATTCTAAAAATAAAATTTTTATAAAAAAAACGTATATCACATAAGTTTACTTAATGTGTTTAAAAAAAAATTGCTTGTTTATCTTTTAGAACGTTGTATTTTTTTGTTCTTAGATACTTTTTTTTTTTCATAAAAAATTCGTTTATCAGTATTTTTGTGCTGTTTTTCTATTAAAATATTTTTTCAACTTTTTGATAAATTTTTTTTATATAAAATTTTTTGTTGATAAATGAAAAATAAAAAATTACCTTTATCGAAAAAAAAAAACAAATTATATTTTAATTTTTCAAATAAACAACTTATAAAAATTAATGTGATAAAAGGCAATTAATTAACTGAATAAACTCATTTAAATGATTTGCAACACAAGTATTTAATGAATTTATAATTTTATCATAAAAACACAATATTAATTTTTTTTTTTTTTTTTTTTTTTTTTTTTTTTGAAAAAATTCCACACAATAATGCAAAACTGAATGAATAAATAATGTCAATTAATTCACAATTAAACAAATTTATCACTTAATTAGAATGTGATATCGATTTTAAATTCTAGTTATTGTTTATTGCAAAAATACCACATTTTGTTTTGTCTTCTATTCAAATTAAATATTTGTTTTGCTTTGAAAATTCAAAAAAAAAAAATAAAATTTTTTTAATAAAAATTTTTCTCATGAACAAAGCACATTATATGGCACATTATTGTAATATTTACGCATTTCCATTGTGTTTTGTAAAACCAAAATGTGTAAAAATTCAAAAGTTGAAAACACGCGACTCATAAATGGCTTTTTCTACAAAAAATAAACAGCTGGCTTATTTTTTGGCACGAATTATAGGCAATTAATTAGAATAAAGATACTTTTGTATCCAAATTTTTATTATTTCTTTAATTTTTGTTTTATTGTACTATTTGAATATTCTCAGTGTTGTGATCATTTTATGATTTACACTTATTCCAAATATACAAAGTTATTGTAACCCTTACGACAATTTCTAAATTTTAAATAATTTTTTGTCGGGTTTATTTATTTTTTAAACACTTCGGACATCAGATATTGTTCATATGAGATCGTCCGGTCGTAAATTTATTAAATTAAATTTTTACTAGCACTATTAAAAAATAATTTTTTTAAATAATAAGTAATCTCAAGCTCTACCAAAAGAAAACTGATTATGATTATGATGATTTTCTGTTTTCAAAACACATCCACAAAAAAAAAAAAGCAAAGAAAAGCACGTTGTTGATATTGAAATAAAACACTATGAAGCATATGAAAGCAATAACAACAACAACAATTTAATATATAATTAATATGAAAAATAAAAATTAAATGTAAGTACGTGATTATCAAAAGCACTCTACGACAAGCGGTCATCAGAAAAAAAAAATATTAAGTTAAATACAGAAAAGCTTTTTTTTTCTTCAACATATTAAATTAAAATGTCAAAGAAAAAATATTCATGAATTTAATAAAATAAAATTAAATAATTGCTTGATTAGTATTCTAACATATCCAGAAGAAAAAATTAATTAATAATGGAAAAAAAAGCTTTTGGATTTTCCAAATTCTTTGTTGTCAATGAATAATTTCACTTTTAATTAAAAATGTTTCAGATACTTTGTATAATATTGACAAGACTTGATGGTGGTTATATATAAGAAATATGAGATAACATTAGTGGCGCTAAATTAAATATATGTAAAATGTAAAATGTTACATTGTATGTAATTTCAATATTTTCATCAAGATCAATGTCTACTAAAAATATATTCCACAAATTATAAGGAAAAAAAAATAAAATATTTCTTGCCAAATTATATTCAACAATGAAAATAAAACAAACAAACGACAACAAAAAATAGACTTTCAATTACAAAACAATCTGACACTGAATCTTGTAAGTTTATCTAAATAGAGAAAAATACAACAAATATTCTCTATGAAATATTTTTAAAATGCTGTTAACCTTCAGATATAATGTATTCTGTTGTATAAAAACAAAAAACAAAAAACTTTATCGAGAAATATATAGTGTATTTCAAAAAAATTCATATGTATGTATAACTTTCGTTTTCACAACCGATTAATCATAGATATTTAATCGAAATGAATTTCCAATCAAATTTTAAACAGAAAAATTGTGTTTTTATATTTTCTTTTCAAAATCCTTTTCTATTCACCGGAAAATTAAAATCAAAACGCTTGAATTAACAGAAAATAAAATTAAAATAAATAAGTTGAAAGAAAATCTTCCAAGAAACAACTGAATAGAATTTAAAAAAAAAAAACTTGTAAGTCACCTAACAACCATCCCATTCTCCAACAATGTGTATGGAAACTTATTATTGTAAGATCTTTTGTACTTGAATTCTTGCATGTGATAAGTGATGACGTTTTCCAAATTTTCCAAATTAAAAAAGTTCAATATACGCGTACAAAGTGGTTCTTCACATAAAAATTATCAATTTAGGATTACAAAATAAAAAGTATACTTGAGATTGAAAATAATCAAAAAATTTTCAATGATCTCCTTGATAACTTCTCCTGGATATCTAATTCAAATAGTTATAGTCTTTGAAATACTTTTGGTCATGAATGCGTGTGGTAGTTATCACATAATAATAATGATAATAATAATAATTAGTGATATTCTTGCTTGATAACAGAATTTTTTAATGACGACCTGTAATTTTATACTTAAGATAAAAATGTGTACTATGAGCCTATCGATGTATTTTTAATATGAAAGATTATAAATAAATTTAATAGGTTACACAGTAAAGTAAATAAATACTCATAAACCACCACAACGACCATCACGATGGTGTGATGTATAGTGTCTACTTTCATTGATAAGATATCAGTATTCTATAGTATTGCAATTTTTTTATTATTTTTGTTTGCATGTGGAATTTTTCAAAGAATGTGATCTTGATTAAAAAACGAAAAAAATATATATATATATCAGATTAAGAAGAATATGTACATATTATATAATCAAACACGTGTATTTTATTTTTTGTGTAGTAAAAAAAATTCTTATTAAAATTTATTTTTTCACAAAACAAACAACCCAACGAATTTTAAATCGTTAGAAAATTTTCTAAGTTTTTAATTTTTTAATTTTGGCAATATATATTTTTTTTCGATTTATTTTTTCTTTTTTTCTACTCCTATAAAATATATTTTTTATTTTAAACAACGAAAAATTTTATTTCAATCAAAAATTTAAGAAAATAGCAATAAATTTTTGTTTTTAATTAAATTAGTTTAATTACAATAGAAATGAATAGTAAACATGTTTTGTTTTATTTTAATTGTGACTGTTAAGTGAACTATAAAAAGGACATTAATATATTTTGAATGGAATAATACATTTGATTGTGTGCTTTAAAAATAATTTAAAACTTGTAAAATATAAAAATTTTAAAAATTATAAAATATTTTTATACGATTTTTTATTAAATATTTAAAAGAAGATTTCTGTGAATATTTCAATTCCCATACTCATGACCCAGAAAAGAAAATAAAAAACCAAGGAGAAAGAAAAGTCATTCATTCAAGTTATTTTTATCCAGGTGGCTTGTTTCCGGACAATGTTCCTATGCCACGTACATAATATGAAGTATCTAGATTTTTTATTTCTTCCTTGATCTAAATTTAAGAAATTAAAAAATAAACTCATCTTTTCAAAGTGTCTTATTTTTCAAAATTTATTTCGTAATAAATCAAGTAAACTTCTAACATCACCGACTCTCTATCTTTTTATTTTTTTTTTATATATCATTTCACAAGGAATTTAATTTTTGAAACCTTGAAATATTAAATTAAGGAATACCAAGAAATAAACTAATAAATAGCTTGAATCATGACATTTTTTTAAAAAAAGGATTAAAATAATTTCTTATTTATTTTTTTTAATTGGCGAAACTAAAAATAATGATTTTAATTTGTTATATCATTTTACTGTTAAAGATAATTGCATAGGAAGAAAAGGATAAAAACAAGTCAGATAATCTTATACAAGATAGCATTCCAATTTCTACTTTAATCTTATGACCCTTTATATTGAATTATTTAATAATCATTCTTAAAGAAAAAAAAAAACAAGGATAAAAGTTCTATACAGATGTGGGATAGTAATTAAATTATATTTAGATTTAATTTTACTTTTCTCACGAATTTTAAATGAAATTTTAATTTATTTATTTTTTAATTACTTTTTACCTTATAACAAAAATTCAAAATTGAAATGCAAAAAAAAAAAAGTTTTTTTTTTTCTTTGTTAATTTGAAAAACGTATGTCATTTAAATAAAATTGAACATGATTTTTTGTAATTCATATTTGATTTCCATTTTTTATTAATCAAAATTGTTTAAATATAATTTTTGTGACACGTAATATATTATGTAATTTTGGTTTGCGTGACGTATTTAATTTTCAGATTTATCACTTTTTTTTTCTCTTGTTTTATTATATACATATTGTTAAGTCAAAAATATATATACATACATATGTACATATATAATTAGTTAAATAAGTCGATTAATAAAAAGGAAAATCAATATTTCCTGTATTAAATGCATTAAAAAACTCACTTTAACTACAAATATTTAATAATAAAAAAAAGCATTAAAATGCCGGAAATGAAAAAGAAAAAAAAATTACACATTCCGTAAAACGTATAAGTGATATCAAAATTACAAGTTTTATTAAGAAGACCAGTAAAATACTCTGTAATTATTATATTTTTTCTGATATATTGTATTTAATTACACCTTACACCAAACGTTTTAATTAAATTATATACGAGTACCGTTATATGAAGTAATTATATAGATTAAAATATGTTCTCAAAAGATATAATGAAAATTTGTAAGTACCGATGTAATTAAAAATTAATGATAAAATAATTTATAATTCATAATTGTGGTATACATTATTTCATTTTTTTCAATGACTTAGAAACAATTTAATAAAATTTACTTTTTGTGTGGTATTTTTCGAGACTTTAAGAAAATATTTTTTTTATTATAACTTTTAAATACGTTATCATAATTTTTTTTTTTTTTTTTTGTATATGTACAATAAAAACATAAAGGTGATTAGATTATCTTATATTATAATATAAATTATCTAAGAAAATTTCTATGAAAGTTTATAGAAAAAAAAAGATTTATGTTATTTAAGTTAATAAAATCTTGATATTTTGTATACACAAGTTTTTATAAAATAAATATTTAATTAACAACTTAAAATTTATTACAAGTTAAAGGTTTTTTTTTATACAAATGTTTTGTGCATAAATAGTATGAATACGTTTAAGTGAATCGTGTAAAATCAATTTAAAATTAAATTTTTTTTCAGGTGATTTATGTTTTAGTTATTTTATTAATTTGTAAATAAATGGAGTACCTTTTATGAAACTGGTTAAAGTGCTATCATCAACCATTCTATATCCTGCAAATGATTCGATTTTCGAAAAAATATCAGTAAAAAGGAAGCAAAATTTATTTTTTAATTAAATTATTTTCTAATGTACCAACATGGACGCTATCGTTAACAAATTGATTAATTTTAATTTTACTGAAAACTTTTAAAGTCCTGATTGCTATCGATATTTCAACAACATTCATTACAAATTACTTAATCCTTTCAATCTAATTTTTTGAAATGTTTATGTTAACGAAAAAAAAAAGGGTTTTCTTCTATAACTTTTTAAAGATAAGACTGATTTTTTCAATTGGTAAAACATAATTGAGTTTGATAAATTGTATTCAATTTTTAAAAAAAAATAATAATAATTTACGAAAGGTGTATAGTATACAATCTTGAACAAAAATTAAATAATATCAGATGACCCAGATATTTTAATCATTTTTATTATTTAATCAAACTCGCAAAAATTCGATAAATATAAATTGCAATAAATACTTTATTTGTAGTTTAATTATTACAATAAATGATCTTCGAATAAGGATAAAAAAATAAATCATGTGATCTGAGATAAAGAGTTTCTTAAATTAAAATACATTTTTATTAAACTAAACTAAAGTCACAAGCATGATATAACAAATTTAATTTTTCTTCCTCTAATAAAACACAAAAATAATTCCCAAAGGCTTCGACAAACTCAATAAAAATTTTTCAAATATTTTTTATTTATCAATAATATCCTTTAAAATCTCTAAAATCATGAAATTTATTTTGATATTTCTATGTACCTATAAGTATCTATTAAACCATATTTTTATTTTCAATAAAATACAAGAAACGTTTTAAAGTACCAATTTTCATTTTATCACATTTTAAAAATATTTTATAAATGAGATTTATATCTCATGTAAAAGTCATATTTTATATCACGTTTACAAATACATATGTGTTATTATTCTGATAAATTCAAAATAAACATCATAATACATTTTGTATCTTCTTATTTTTTTTCTTCTATAAATTCTCTTTTATCTTGAAGACAATGAATTTTTCTTGAATATCATTTTATGCAGAAAATATATAAATCTTAAGCAACTTTATTCAATTACCTTTTAAATATTTGAAAGGAAAAAAAATAGGAAGATAAAATTTCTTTGTTTCAATTTACAAAATTGAAAATCATTTTAACTGACATCATAATATTCTCATACTTGAATTTTCAGGATACATGTACTTTTTTTTATATATGTACTACAAAAATAAAGATCTATGTATTTTATCCTGTATTTAAATTTCTGATATACGAATATTTATCATCATCATTATTCTTGTTTTAATATATAAAATGTATATAGCGTGTATTTGTATGTGTGTATGTATTGTTTAAATACAATTTGCAATAAATAGATTATTGCTTTTATCATTTTTATGTTACATGTTCTTGATTAAAATTCTAATACATACTTTCTCATTGTTATTCTTGTGTAATATTTTATCATGAGTGTTTTTCATATTTATTATTCATTGATTTTGAATGTGAATATTAAAAAAATCCTTTTTTTGCCTTTCATTTTCCTGTTGTTTTATCGTATCGAATGTACATACATATATACATATTATATATTTTTTAATGTACGTAAATTTTATATCTAAGTGAATAATCTTTTGTTTTAAAACATGGAAAAAAGGGAAATACAAGGAATGATTTTTTTTTAAAGTTTGAACTATACAAAAAGGATATATTTTATATAAAGAAAAATTCAAATCAATTTAAAACAAAGTTTGTTTTTTAGTATTTAAAAATGTTTTGTTCTTTTGTTTTGTTTTCAAAAAAAAAAATATATCCTGTCGAAATCTGAAATGGAAAATTACAAAATAGCAACTTTTTTATTGAAAAAAAAAAGAACTCAAGAAGTACGAATATGTATATGTTTAAATGTTTTTACTAAAAGCAATTCAATTAGCATTAGTTACTATCCAAATTTAAGAGTAACACAATAATAAGCTTAATAGAATCCTTGTGAAATAAAATAGGATAACTATATAAAACAAATTACGTAACTGATTTTATTGTTGAAAAATGCTGTTTAAAGTTGTCGAAAACTTTTAGAATGAATCAAAAAATAGAAGAAAAAAAAATTTAATGAAAAAACTATGTACATACTTGGTTGAAAGCGTCCCATAACACAAGGAGAAAAAAAGAAAGTTTCTTTTATAACTATGAAAAAAAAGGATTTTTACTTTAAATCGTAAAACAACCAAGTATCAATAAAAAGAGAATTTTCATTGATTTTTTTTTTTATATCTTTATAAAAGGATAAAATAGTTTCATGAAATTCACAAAAGGTACTTTAAAGACCGGAAATCTGATACAAAACGGATATTTAATGGAATTTAATTTGAAAGTAAATGATAAAAAAAATGTTTATGAGTGAAAAAGTCTTTAAAAGTTTTATACATATACTGTCTAGTGTCTCTAGAATTACGTCATATTTTAATATCCGTCGGAAATTGAAATATTTCTTTATTAAAATCTTAGAATACAACATAGGCACATTTTAATTGAAAATTATGATATACTATGCTTTTAAAATTATATCCTTAATAGAATAAGTTACAAGTATAAAAAGCAATAAACCTTGCTAATTATGTTTCATAAAATATAAATTAAGACATTAAAATCAATTAAATGCAAATTTGTAATATATCAAAAACTTCTACATAATAAATTCATGTCTAGATCCTTTTTCAAAACTCTTTTTTTACTATTAAATTGAAAAAAAAATAGCAAATTATATTGTTAAATTATGTTTAAAAGATGCTCCTTTCTTAAGCTTTTGAAATTTTTTTTCTTTGTCACATTTTCTTTTGAGAATAAAGTTGTTATAAAAATTTATCTTGCAACATATAGTTGAAATGTTATACATAATTCTTATTAGTTCCATTCCATTGAGCTTCATTTTCAAATTGATTGCGTCTATTCATGATATTATAAGAAAATTGAGTGAATTTAACTTTTTTTTTGTTTTTTTGTATTTTTTTTTTTTGTATACAAAGTGAAATATTTTACCCCCACTCACCCAATTATCCTTTTCAAGAGAAAAAAAAAATTAAAAGTAAAAAATATCTAGAACACAAGTTGTATTTAATAAGACGTGTATGGACTATGGATTATAATTGATGCACGTTTTTAAAAACGAATTTCAATTGTAAATAGAAAAATGATTTTTTTTAAAGGATACTCACAACATTTTGAATACACTCAAAAGTTATAATAATTGTAATTCTGAAAATGATATAAAAATGTCATATGATATCCGTTTATAAAAAGTATATAACAATGATTCAATCACTTCGCACGTATCCTGTAACATTCACAATAATTTTCAACATTAAATGTACATACATATGTACGAACTACATACATATGTATATGTACAAACTACATACATATGTACGAGTATGTAGTTATTTTTTTTGCTTTTATATCCTTCAGATAATACATTAGTTAGCCGTTAAATTTTATCCGAGAAACAAAATATAAAGCTATTGTGTAAGAAGGATTTCAAGTGTAATATACATACATAAATACATATAATAATATAAACAGCTGATTTAATATAACTTAATGTCTTTATCACGTGGCTTTAATAGTCTTTAAGATTATAACTTTTTTTTTTTTTGATTGCCATGTGAAATTTTCATACTTTTTCATTTTATGTTTATCACGTATTTTGAGGAATTTCTTATGCTTTTTATTAGCTTTTTTCGTTCTCAGCTTTAATAATATTTTTAATTTTTATATGATTTATGTTTTTCGTAAAGATAATAAAAGCAGCTTATAATAAGATAATTAATTAAAAGCTTCTAAATTATGACACATAAATTTTAATACCAGGAAATTATTTATTTTCATGAAAATATATGTACATATGTATATAAAATGTAATCCTTAAAAATGTAGGTATCCCAAATATTTGTATAAAATGTTCATAGTACATTATAATATTTTATTTTAATGACAGGATACTTTTCATTTTTCTCTTCCTTTATACTCAATTTTCCTATCATTTCAACGTACATTTTAATAAATTTCATATGGAAATGTCAAATTTTTAATAAATAAAACAAAAGCGTGTGTGGAGTACATGAAAATTGTATTAGTAGGTGTAATATTCCTAGTAAATTTATTAAATAAAAAAAAAGTAAAAAAAGTACGAGAAAAAAACATTGAAAGTGAAAGTTATTTATGATCTCATGTGTGTCATGTGTGTAAATATACAAGAAGATATGTGATAGAAAGGTTAAAGGAGGTCAATAGTTCAAGTATTTGCTTGTCTGAATAATTCTAGAAAAATATTGAAATTTGAAATGAAAAACAAAATGTGGATTGAAAAGTTGATCATACGTTTTTGAAAAAAAATTATCATACAGAAAGAAAAAAATTTAAAAAAAACGCTTACCAATTTAGTGCCGACTTTAAAAATAAATAAAAAAAGCGAATGTTCTATGGAACTTTGGAAAACGAATATAAAAAAAGTAGTGAAATATTTTGTTTCTTCACATGTTTGTTCCTTCACATCAAAAATCTCCATAAAAAAGCAATAAAATTTTATTGTTGAACGCGATATACATGAATTTTTAATTGTTTCGTTAATTGGAACAACTAAACAATAATAAACAAAAAAATTTCATTCTAAAAATAGGCGCTAACAAAATACCGCAGTAAATTTAACTATAATGCTGTGCTAGTTTTTGAATACAATATGTAGTATATACAAGTAAAATTTACTGCAATATGATGATGGACATTGCGGTACATACATACCTACATATGTGAATGTACATACATACATATACGACTACTAACAATATTCTTCACTATAAAAAAAAAACTCAATAAGTATTTAGATCCTTTTTGTATTTTATTTCAAAGAGTTTCCTTACCTTTAACAAAGGTCATGGACACATAATCAATATTTTGAAACACTGTACAAAAACTGTTACAATGCTTTTTTCTTGTTCTTTTTTTCTTGTCTTTTTCGTGTATGTACTTCAATTTTTTGTTTTTTTTGAATTAATTTTTCTCTTGTCCTTTTTACTAATAATTTTTTTTATTTGAATCTTTTATCCTTAATCATTAAACATACTTGAATCACTAAATACACACAAATTTTCTAGTTAAATTTTTTTTTTTAAAAAAAAATTTTAATTCATAAAATTTCTAATTTACAAAAAAATAACTTTTTTATTTGAAATATATTTTGGTCTTGTACAGTATTATCCTATTTTTTTAAAGTTCCGTATTACATAAATTTTAAATCTTTTGATTTTATCGTTTAAAAAAATTATATAAATTTAAATTTAAGAAAAAAATAATTAAATGAAAAAAAAAAATTCCACACAAATATATAAATTTTATTTTTTTCAAAATTTTCTAAAATATAAATATTTATTATATTTCAATATCACATCCTTTCAAAATTAAAAAAATAAAATAAAAGGATACGGTTATGATTTGCTTGCTCCCCCTTTGGGGGAATATTGTTGACTGATTTTAGAATTTGATTTGCGCTAACATTTATGTATCCTATTTATATAAAAACAGTAGACCAGCAGCAGCTCAACATAATGATAGTAAAAAAGTTGTAGCTTTTTTCAAAAACAAAAAACACCCAATTTTGTTTAGTTTAGTCAGCAGTTAGAAAGTGTATGTACATATGAAGTGTACAATTGTCCTTGCTATTTATATATTTTAACCCTGTTTCACCCTATTTCTAATGTTTTTCGCTACTTCTGTAATAAAAATAAGTATAATTTATATTAGATAGCTTTATACATACATATGTATGTATATCGCACACACCTGATGAATATAAGATTTTTATTTTTTCTAAATTATAAATCTAAAAAAGAAAGAAAGAAAAAGAAAGAAGCACCAAATATTTATTCATAAAAAAAAATAAAAATTAAATAAATAAATAAAAATTATTTAAATATTGCGCAAGGTCAAAACAAGATTTTTGTATACACACAATCAGGAACAAAATATGAAAAATAAAATAAAAATCACATGGAAATAATCATTATCATACATATAATAATGTTTATGTAATTTTTGGATGCTGTGTACTAGAACAGGATACCATGGTTACATGACTGAAATTCCGTGTGTTGTGCGTTTTATGTTTAGCATTTTGTTTTCAATTATTTACAAACTCATTGAAGGAAAAGACAAAATTTACAAGAAATTTAAATAAATACAGAAAATATCAGTCCAGACAAACTTGAAAATGTTTGTATTTCTCTTTCTACTTTTTTTATTATTCCTTTTTTTCTACTTCAAAAGTCTTATTTTTCTTTTGAAAACTTACATTTTATTTAAATTTTCTTATTTCTCTACTTTATTTCCTTTAGTTCTCAAGATTTTCTCGTATTTTTTCAGGAAATTAGAAAAAAACTAAACCATTACGGACTTATCCTTTTTAATCCTCTTGCATAATCTTTTGTTGTTGTTGTTGTTGTTGGTAAATCTTGTTTAAATGTAACAGATTTTTTTTCTCGTTGCTAAAGAAAATAAAAGAAAAAGTTAATAAAATAATAAATTAATTTTTTTTTAGAAAACTTCAAAGAAAAAACACATTTTTTCAGGATTAGGTATGATGATGATAATTATGATAAGAATTCACAAACAATAGCCAATTATTTTTTCTTGTAGAATTTTTTTCTGAATTAATCGTACCAAGATGGATTTTGCGTTGGCGTTGCAAAAGCAGAATGTTTCGAAAAAGGCTAGAAAAGAAAGTGTCAATGAAAATTTTACATAAATTCTCATGGATTATAACTGGAAAAAAAAATAATATTTTAAATTTCTGTTTCAAGAATGAATTTTCACACACTCACATACTCTTTCTTGAATAGACTCTCATAGAGGAGATGGGAAATCACTGAAGAACAAATAGTAAAGGTACAAGGGCAATATATGTATACAAGGAAAGAAAACTTAACAGACATCAGTCTTTAAAAGCTCTTTAAACAATGAAAATTACTTCAGAAGAAAAAAAAAAACATAAAAAGAAATTACGTTTTCATGTTATTTTTTAAATTTTCTTTGTTATCCTGCGGTTTTTATTACCCACACAGTTGAACATGTAAGGAAAGAAAAACGTGATGGTTTTATTATTGAATTTTTTAAATATTTTTTTTTTATGGTTGAAGAAATAGACGGTTTGGAAAAATTGTGTTGTTTTGTTAATAAAATGAGGTTTTTATTGTAAATTTTAAATTTGAAAAAAAAAAGAACTGAAAAAAGAAAATTTGGAAATGTAAAAGACTGGATAGAAAGGCATGGGACAATGAAAAACTAAATTAAATAAGAGACTAAAAAATTGAATGATTCGTCGAGAAATTAATGATTTTTGCTAGACTCCATCCTTTGAACCGTAGGTTTGAATTAATTGAAAATTTCGGTTCCTAGAAAAAAGAATGGGAAGAAAATCATCTTGAATACATATATGTATATATATATATTTTTTTTTTTTGATAATCCTTATGAAATACTTAACACGAAGGAAGTTCCATATTTTTTTTAAGAAATTTTTTCATTACCAATTAATAAAATATTCCTTGTTTTTTCTTAAAGTTAATTACTGTTTGTGACATTAATATATTTCTTGTTATTCAATATCATCACAATAAAATTTTCCAACTAAATGTTTTTTTTTTAACGCAAAATATTAAAAATAAATTCAATATGAAATTTTCTCTTAATCCTGAATAAATTTTATTTTATATTCAGAAATATTTTATTGCTACTGAACTTTTGTTCTTCGTTTGTTTTTATACAAATATGTATTTATTAAAAGATCCTTTTTTCTTAATTCAACCCCATTCTTCAAATTTTTCATTCTTCAAATAAATATTATTTGTAGGTATCGAAATTAAAATTCTTAAATTAGTAAAGGCTTTCCTCTTCATTTGCTAACTGTCTTTAATATCATTCTGTTTGTTTTTTCTTGAATGGTTTTTGTAGAGTCAATATAATATGATATAAGCACAAAAAAAGAAGAAAAAGAATACCTCCCATTTACTTAATTAATTTTTTTTTCTTTTTTTTTTTTTTCAATAAACAAATTCGATTTTTGGTTTTTTGTCTACGTAATTACATGAAAATTACATTTTAGTTTAATCTTAATGTATATCAAGGTGGAGGATATATTGAGTATTTCAATCAAATAGGTACTTAATAAAAATCATTTTTGCACGTGCTACAGGACTAAAAAAAATAACGGAATTAAATTATTATATATCTATGTGTAGTTTGCTAGAAAAAACAACATAAATGGAAAAGAGGAAGGGTTTATAATTAAACATGATTGTTCGTTCATATTTGCTTCAAACTTTCATTAATACTTAATTTAAACAGATTTTATTTTATCTAATGATGTTAACATATAGAAAACGTGTTTGTATTTTCTGGGAATTAAATGCGATAATGTTATTTAGATGGAAAAACTTTTTAATTAAATTATATTTTAAGGTATTATTTCTGGATTCAAGATTAAATGGATAGTATTTAATTATGTATCAGTATCATTTTTTTCGTTTTTAGTTTTACTATTTTTAGAATTGAAATTAGAACTTTTGAGTTTAACTGAAAATTTGAATATCATTTTCGAATACAATTGACGGTTTATGTTTTATGTCAGTTTTTACAGTAAAAACATGAAAAGTTGACTACTTTTCCAAGTAGACCAATATACAAGAACCTATAAGCTTATCGTTTCATAACATAAATTTTTGTGTTATTCCCAATAAATGTGTACAAATTGAATTATAATGTATTATTTCTCTATGCGAACAGATCAATTCAGTAAGAATAAATCTAAAATTAAAGATTTTTTGAAAATAACATGTTAGCTTTTTTTTCTAAAATTATTATTTTGTAGTTTTAAAATTGCATAATGAAATTTTTAAATATGCCAAATGTAATTTAAAATTTTTTCACCAAAAGAATTAAAAAAAAACAAGAAAAGAACTAAATGTTTTACAAACAAAATTGATAGTCAACTTAGAAAGCTTTTACTGTATTATAAAATGAATATTCGAAATAAATTTCGAATTTATCTCCATTGTTTGATGTTTCACTTCACTTTACGTACTTTGTGAACAACAGCTGATTTTGCTAGTTTCTTTATTTTTTTCTGTCAAGGCTTCAAAAAATATAAATTTCATTTATAAAAATCTAAAATAAATTATATTTTTTGTTTTAAAAATAATTCAATATATAAAATAAGAATTTAACAAAAGGGAATTAAATTTATATAAAATTTCTAAAAAGTGTAAATAAACATAATAATAATAATGGGTCGAACATTTCTCGAACATATGGGTGGTTTGAAGTTGTTTTCGTGTAATGCTTGCGATGCAAATTTAACAAATAAAAGTGAATTAATTAGTACACGCTTTACTGGAGCCACAGGTAAAGTTATTATAATATTTGAAAAAAATCTTTCACCTTTGCCTTTGATGACTTTCATTGATACGTCATTTAGCTAACACAAAGTAACTTTTTGTTGTTTTATTTCATTTGTTTTTTTTTTCTTTTTTGGTTTGATCCGTTATCATATAACAGGCAGAGCATATTTGTTCAAACGTGTTGTAAATCTAACATACAGTAATGTACAGGATCGCGTTATGTTAACTGGACGTCATATGGTTCGTGACGTAATGTGTAAAAATTGTTCAGCCAAACTTGGATGGATGTATGAATTTGCAACAGATGAATCACAAAAGTAAAAAATTAATATCATTAATTTTTTTTTATATTTAGATAATAATTTTCTAATTTGTTTTTCAGATATAAAGAAGGACGTGTCATTTTAGAATATGCTTTAATATCAGAATCAGAAGGTTTTTCGGATCCTTATATCAGTCGAAATAGTTATCATGAGCATTAACACACATTTTTTTTTTATAGAAATTAATTAATTATAATTAGTAATTAAGAATTTATATATGATCGCTATCGCGTATCGCATCATTTATTTATAGTAATTATAGTTTAACAAAAATTAAACTTTTTTTTTTAGAGAATAATATTTATGCAACAAATATAAACAAAAGAGATGAAGATAATATTAATTAGATTCAAAACACTTTTTTTTTTTGTTTTATCTTTTTTTTAAGTAGGGAAAATGAAGATATTGTGCAAACATATATTATCACTTAAGAATTTTGAATAATCACAAAATAATATTTATTATTGAGGTCATTAGTTGTGATATTGAAAATAAGGGTCTTTACAAAAGTTTAAATTTGCTAAACAAATGATTCATATTTTATTGTGTCCATCACAATAAAGAGCATTTTCAAAAATATCTCGTGAACACTAGATGATTTTGAAAAAGAAAAAAAATTCGTTTAAAATCATAATTTCTGACAATATTCTGCCGTAAAACCGCATTTCAATTAAGGCTGAATTACTGATATTTTTTTGTTTTTCAAATAACGATCAACTGACTTTCAGTAATGAAAGACAAATAATTGTGTTCATTTGCTCAGTTCATTTAGTAATCGCTTCTGTAAAGGCCCATTACCTAATATATTTTGATCTGTGTTTGAAATTAGATTAACTAATTTTTTATTAAATACAAAAAAAAAAAAAAAAAAAAAAAACTAATTCATCATATTTACAATTTAAATGAGTGTATTTTACAGTACCAAGAAAAAAAAGTTTTTAATATTGTTCAAAGATAGTTTTCTAAATTGCTACTTTATTTTTCCTTTCATGAAAATTTTCAATATTTTTTTTTGAACAGAATTTCATTATATTGTGCAAAATTTTTTAAATAATTATAAATTTTTTATTTTTCAAAAAAAAAAAATGAAAATGAATATTTTTATTGTCGAAAAAATATTTTTAATTGAAGTTTTGTTATAATTTTTGCGAAAAATTTACCTTTATTATTTGTTTTTTACTTATGATCTTGAACTTTATATATACTTACCTATATGTACTTTTTTAAATGATTTGTATGTTTTTCTTTGTTTTTTCTCAGATATAAAAAAGAGAAAAAAGTGAAATAAATAAATTCTTTTCTCTGAACCTACAAATTTAAATTTTTAATTATTAAAAAACTTATTTCATAAAGAAAAATTAAAATAAACCGTTACTTAAGGAAGTTTTGTATGCTATTACAAAAAAGATGTAAAAAAAAGAAAACACGATATTTTGAAAATAAATTTCATTTTCCTCTAAAATTTAAAATATTCAGAAAAATTTTTAATTACATATGAAAGATTGATTTTGTTTTTCAATTAGATTTTGAAATTTCAAGTTTTTTAAATAACAAAGGAGCACATAATTCACACGCCCTTTTTTCCGTTGATCCATCCACAGAAGAGTAAGTTCATTGATTTGTTGATTTTATTTTAAACTCACCATTTTTACCACTCTTTATATGCCTTTCATCATCTCCATATTGTTTAGTAGTAATTCAAAAAACAAAGAAGAAAAAAAGAAGACACAAGTGTCGTGTGTGCTGAAAGACATTTTGGTCGAAGATGTGTTTTTTTTTTCTCGAAATGTTTTCAATTAAATATTCATAAATAATTAAATAAATTGCATAAATTAATTAAATAATTATAAATATAAATAAGTGTTAAGTGTTTAAATGTAAATACAATGGTTTATTTAATATTGATAGTGATAAAAATTGTCAAATACAAATTGAATGTGGATAAATAGATAGAGCCATAGAAGAGGACACACGACATTGCGGAGCGCGGCGGATTTCTGCTTTTTTTTGTATTTGGATAGAAAAGTAAAAAAAAAAAAGAAAATTAGAAGAAAAAAAGTACATATTTGTGAAAAGTATTAATGAAAAAAAAATACAACAAGAAAATTAAAATTAAAACAACAAAAATAACATGATTATTACAATGAATTTAATGTTTAAGTGAGTTTAAAAAAAAAAAGCAAGCAGGCTAATAAATAAATAAGCAGGGTGTAATAATTTTTTTTTAATTGCAATTTAGAGTTTAAAAAAAAAAAACAAATGAATATAACAAAACATTAAGAAAATAAAAAATAAAATTTCATACTATGTGCTTTTGAAAAAGAACAATCCATCATCACCGTCACCATTATCATCACCATTTATGAAAAATAAAATAAAATTTAAAATTGAGAATCAATGTTTCTCAAAAGAAAATAAAAAGAAAAAATATACTTTGTGAATAATGAATTGAAAAAAAAAACTAACTTTAAAAACAACTTTGAAAGAAAAATCAAAGAAAGTTTAAAAGAACATTTTAAAAAAGTATCTAAAACAGGAAAACAAAAATTTGTCTATTTATAAAAAGGAAATACTTTTACAAATTTTGTAACAAATTAACCGATAAGGGAAAAAAAAAAATTTTTTTTTAATAGGAAAAAAACGTAGGTTTTTCTTCTTACATCTATCTTCTTGTAGAAATATTAGATTATTGCACGTATCTATCTACTATTCTATTTGCCATAAATGTTCTATCCTATCCATCTACTTGTACAAAAGTAAAAAGAATTTTTTTTAAAGTTTTATTTTTTAAATTTAAAAAAAACCTTTCTTCTGGTATAAGCTTTATGTCGCTGCTCCTGATCATCATCATTATAGTCCTTTTTGTTTTTTTTTTTTGTATTTACACGTCCTTTTGTGTCGATATACATTAGTATATATATGTATATTATATTTATATAGGTATATGTGTATGTGTGTATTGAGGATAAAATAATAAAAAAATTGCAGTAAAAGATGGAGAAAAAAAAAGTACATATATACATAATATAATACACAATACCTAACATACATAATAATAAAATAAAAAAAGAGATTAACACATGAAAAGAAAATAATTTAAAATAATTGCATTTCTTTTTTTTTTTTTTTTTACTTTTTTCTTTTTGTTTTTTTGTTGTTTTTTATTAATAAGAAAATATTTGTTAACATTGTTGTTTTTGTTAATAATTGTAATGTGATGAGTACTTAAAAATTTTAATAACTAATTCAGTAGTGAATTTTACATATGTACTATTTTTTTTTTTCTATATTTTTGTTAGTAACTCTTTTTTTATTATTTTATTTTATTTTTATTTTTCAAATTGCTTTTTCAAGTGTAATTTTTTTTTTCAATTCTGCTGTTGATGAACACAACATGAACAAAATTAAATGTTTTTTTTTTTTTTTTTTTTTTTTGCAGAAACAAATTAATTAAATTCAAAAAAAAAATTAATTAGTGTTTAAAGAAAAAATTTAATTAAAATGGTGTCAAAAAGTAGACAAAGAATACACATAATTTTAAATAATTATGAATAAATATTTTTCAAAAAAAAAAATAATAATAATAATTTTCTCATCATTAGAATTAACATAGTGCAGTTTTGGTTGGTGTGAATTTCGTGCAAAAATGTGAAATTATAAAATCAAAATGAGATGTTTTAATTTTTATTTTCGTATTTTTTCTTTATTTTTTATTTGTAATTAGGTACTTAATTTAAATTTAATGTTTTTTAAATTGTTTTCACCTTTTTTTTTAAAATGTTTTCATGTTCTTTTAAATATATATTTGATTTTTGGTAAGTTTTTTTTTAAAAAAAAAAAAAGGATGATAAGAAAAGGAAATTCTATTACAATTCTGCACCAATATTATCCTACATTTAAAATATTAGAATAAAGGAAGAATCTCATGATTTGAAAAGAAAAAAAGAAGTAATAAAGGGGAAAAAAGAAATTACTATATGTATGTACCTACATACTAATATTTGTTTGAAAAGATGTAGGTACATTATCATCATCATCCATTGCCATATTAAATTCTGTGTATGATACAACATCAACAAAAAACAACAACAATAACGTTATGTAGAAAATTGGGGTGGTGCGCTTGTGAAAAATGAAAATGAAAAATTTTTCGAAATAAAAAAAAATAATAAATTTACCCCAAAGAAAATATTAAAGAAAAATAGAAAAAAATTAGAAAGAAATTAAAAAATCTCATTTTGACTTATCAATGTTTTTTTTTCTTCTTTGTTCTAAAAATTAATCACATAATAAAAAACTTTAGATAGGTGTACCTACCTATATTTTATTGCAAAATAATGATAAAAATCTACCAACTATATTTGTAAATTCTTAGCATACTTGTAAAAATTATAAATACAATGAAAACTTTTTTCGAGAAAATTTATAATGTAATACACAAAGTGCCCACAGAGAGAGTTTATTTAAAAAAAAAAAAATTAAAATAAAAGAAAAAAAAATGAAATAAATAAAAATAAAAATCAATTGGTTGATTTTCACAAGGCAATGAAAAATTTCTTACATTGATGTCAATTTAATTGATATGCGTCGATGAGGGGAATATTTTGTGTAAGTCAGTCACAAGAGTTAAGCACGAAAGCAACAACAGCAGCAGAATAATTTTTTTTTAAATTTTTTTTTTTTTTTTTTTTTTTTTTTTTTTTTTTTTTTTTTTTTTTTTTTTTTTTTTTACTTTATTATTATTTATAATATTTATTTGAAATGTTTTACATTCTATATATTCATCCCAATATCCACAATATCTTTTGGTTTAGGAGGTACACACTGTATAAGAAATAAAGAAAAGAGACGATAAGTTGTACGTGGTGCGCGAGGTACATGTTGTATGTTGTGTTATAGTCACTAGCAATCATCATTAAGTTCAGTTGATTCAGTTAGTAAGCAGGCAGATATTTAGTATACTTTATTTCTTATATTACTACGTACATACATACGTATACATACATATATGCACTTATATTTTTCATTAAACTATTTACCTCATATCGAAGTATACCTTTAAGTTATAAAATTCTCAAAATCTATAGGATATATGGATAATGATGATGATGAAGATGATGATAGTAATGAATAAAGTTAGCTTTCTGATATTGTTTTTACTTCTTTGACATCAGACTAAACTGACTAGGTAGTGAAGTTTAAATAATTATAAAACATAATTTCTATAAATCCATTTTTTAAAAGAAAAAAATAAAAATATTTTGTGTGCCTTTTTTCGATACAAAGGCTTCAGTGGTAAGCAGTGTAAGATGGAGCTGTTCTGCTCATGATGCTCTGCACACGGTTTTACCATTCAATTCCAATTTTATTTAATAGTTTGAAAAGTTGTTGAGTAGTACTCACTACTTACAATACTTTTACGTACTACTTATGAATCAAATGAATTGAAAATGAGTTCAAGAAGGTTTTTTAACATGTACCTACATACATATGTATATAAAAACTGTTGCTCAACTACCGAAGTCTAAAAAAATCATCTTAGCCAGTCAAGTCAGCCAACAGTCAATAGGTAGCCTGCTGTTACCTATTTGCTAAGTACTACTGTTGCTGCTAAAGCCAAAAAAAGAAAAAAATATACTCTATAATGTCCTATTAACTGTGTGTACACCATTATCATCATCATTATAACACTAAATTTGTATATATAACTATCTTTACCTATCTATGTTATGTAGCAAAGTCATTTATTAAATAATAGAAAAAAAAAATAATACCTATGCTTAAACAGATAAATTGACAATGAAAATATTACACACAAAAATACATTGTAGGTACATAATATGTACATTTATATGATGTACATACTTATTTTTTTGCTAACACTTGTACTGATAAAATTTACACAAAATATTTATTATCCGATTTATTTAGCTATACCTTCCTAACAAAATTCCTTTAAATCTCATAATTTCCATATGTTTGAGTGTAATTTTCCAAAAATAAATAAAAAACAACAATAACAAAAAAGAGAGAAAGAAAAATTATTTAAAGTTAATTAGCAGATTTTAATTTTATCTGATTTTGTGTATTTATTGCTGTTTTGTTTGAACTTTTTTTTTCTATATTTAATTTGTTGTTCTTCTCTCTTTAAAAATTCAATTATACGGTTAATAAAAATGAAGTAGCAAAAGCATTTTCATACACGCTTGCGTTAAAATGAAAGTTTTTCTCGTCATTTTTTTTTTTTTTGTATTTCTCTCATGTTCTTGTTTTCTTTTAGTATTTTTTTTTTTTAAAATGTTGTGTACATGGTTTTAGAATTGAATATATGTACTTATAATATTATATAGTTTTTGTTGTTGTTATATTTATTTTGTTAAATAAATCAAAATCATTATAATCGCTTTAAAATGCTTTTACAAATTGAACAGAAAAAAAAAAATTATATATTGTACATATGTAGGTATATACATTTTATGTGTGTAAATGTGTTTGTGAATATATGTAATATAAAAGACCATATTATGAAGAAAGAAACTAAAGGGGTGATATTTTTTTTTTTTTTTTTTTATTAAAAATAAAAATATTTTAAAAGAAAATAAAAAGAAGTGCAATTGTTATTGATCATGATAAAAACCACAAAAATAAATGTAGTATGTAATAAAAACTTTAAAGAAAAGATTCGAAAAAAAATACATAATAATAATAATAAAGAGAAAAGGAAATGTTATAAAAATTAGTGAATTTTTGTAAATGATCCATGTGCCAGAAAAAAAAAACAACAATAAAAACAGAAAATAATAAACAAAATTAAGGATAATTTAGTAAAAGTTAAAAAATAAATATCGAGTCTTAATTTAGATTATCGTAAACAAAACGGTGAATTTAAATAAAAATTATTATTTGTTAAAATTCTGTATAATTTATTTAAATACATTGTTAAATAATCCGGTTTCTTCTTAAATTAAATATACGGAAATTACAACATGATAGTGTTATTATTCCACGCGTTATTTGTTATTTTATTCCTCTTATCAGTTTCGAAGAAATAAGAACTTATCAATTTTGTAAATAATACACCTGTCTGCCTGTTGACTTTTCATGCTTTTTTAAATATTTTTTTCTTTATTCTCTTGCTTTTTTTTTTTAAAAAAATTGTATTTTTAAATCTATAAACTTTAAATGAAACACTTGTGAACAAACTGCACTATGATAATCGAAAACTATCTATAAATAAATTATATTAAAAAAAAAATTAAAAATAAGGAAAAAAATGACTGTTTTTATTATTTAAACAATAATGAAATGAAATTTTTTTTATTGATTTACTGAATTTTCACTTATTTTTTTATTTTTTTAATTTATTTTACAAAAAAAAAGGTAAACTGCATTAACAATGACAAGGTGCTGTTATTGTAATTTTAAATTATCATTAATATCAAATACGTTCAAATATAATGGAAACAGATGATTTTCAAGATTCAAGAAATATTGGACAGAATCAATTAATAAATCATCATCAGCAACAACAACAACATCATCAAAAACAGAAATTACAACGAAATATTGCTACAATAACAACAAATCATAATAATAATAATAACAACAGTAGTAACAGTAATAACAGCAACAATAATATAATAAGTAACAATTGTAATAATAACTTGAATAATAATAGTAACATAATAAATATAAAATTGCAACGACAGCATCAACAGCAACGTAATAGAAGGCGAGAAAGGGCTCAACGTATGCAGGCCGAACGTGATAATCGTGTTGTTAATGAAGACGGTGGTGGTTTTTCATCAGCAGTAACAGCAACAGTAACATCGGTAACAGATGAAGAAGAAACAACAACAGCAACGACAACAACAACAACAGCAACAACACTACATAATAATAATACTAGTAACGTTAATAATAATAACAGCAACAATAATAATAATTGCACAAGAACATCATCATCAATTAGATTAGAAAGTCCTGCATTAGCGACAGATTCAACAACATTAAAAATTAATAGTAATAATAATCAAAATAATAATAATCAAACAATTAGAAATAGAGTAGGTGGTGGAAATTCAGAATCAGAAGATGATGGAAGTGTTGATGATGATTTATTATCAACATCATCATCATCAACGATGTTACTGCCCAGAGATAAACCACCACCAAGACCACCACCACCTTCAATAAGACGTAAATCAGCTAAATTAACAACTTCATCACCAGTACTTGAAGAAGATATCATTGATGGTTTTGCAATACTTGCATTTAAAACATATGAAGATTTAGAGGTAATTAATTTTATTATTTTATTAGTTACATATTTTTCTTTTTTTTTAAAAAAAAAAAAAAAAAAAATGTTATTAAATTACTTTATTATATTCATGTTTTTTTCTTATTTTTTTTTAGTATGCAATAAAATACGCACAAAAAAGAAAAGTAAAACGTTTATCAGCACTTGAAGAATTAACATCAATTTATATTGAAGAGAAACCTCCAAAAATAGTGAGTACAACACAGTATCATCAAAATATTCATGAACGTGATAAGGATAATAGAGATCGTGAAAGAGAATGGAATAATTATCAAAACAATCATACAACAGTTGTAAATAAAACTCAAAATATTAATAATAATAATCATAATAACAATAGTAACAATAGTAATAGTAATAATACAAGTAATAATAATATAAATAACAGTAACAGTAATAATAGTAACAATAATAATGCGAATAGTCATGCCCAAAATAAAAATGTGATTGAACATACACCTCATGTAAGTTAAAATGCAAAAAACAAAAAAAAAAAGTATGATAGAAAATCAAATGAAATCGAAATTTTATTTTTAAAATAAAAAATTTTACATGAATTCTTCTGCTCAATTTGGACAGAAAAAATTTAATATCTATCGTTCAACAAGTCTTCTAAAATATTCACGAAGAAATAATAGTCGATTGAAATTATTAACATTTAGTTAGTTTAATAATCTGAAATTCAATCACGATAATATAAACAGATATTTTTTTCTGATTTAATGACTGAAAGCGACTAGTTTTTCAATATTAATTAATTTTAAAAAAATCTTTTCTTTACTACTTTCAAATTCTCAATTCAAATTTACTTTCGATCTAAATTTAAAACAATAACTAAAGTACATATTTTAAGAAATGATCAGAAAAAGTAAGGATAAAAAATTCTAATACAAAGTAATGTTCGCATTAATAATTAAAAAAACATACCTGTTAATTTACCGTTATGTTATCTAATCGATAATTTTGAATTGAAACCAAAAAAGTCAAAACAATTGTCAATTTGAGCTTCCGAGAAGAATAATGTTATTCGGTCTCCCAGAACTTTTAAAAAACAGAAGAATTCATAACTACCGTTACAATAATTGTTTTTTAAGTTTAAAATAAAAATATTAGAATAATTCACATTTTTTCTTGTTTTAGAATTCAATTACAATCGCTCAAGATGCTGGAACTTCAGATGATAGTGGTAGAGCATCAGAAAGGCTGACAACATCATCTGTAGCACCAAGAGATCCTGACAGCTCTAGAGATAGATTAAGTGATGTAAGTAAAAATCAACAACAACAAAAGCAAAAGATATTGAAAACTGGAAGTATGTGATTTTTTATTTATTTTAAAATCACTTTATTAAAGAATTCAATTGTAATGAAGTTATTAAAATAAAGTTATATGCTTCTAGTCTTTAGTAATGAATAAAAAAAAAAAAAACAGTTTTGAACAAACATTGTTTAATTAATTAAATTTTAATTTTCCAATTTATGTACGAATTACCTATAATAATTCCTTTTTTAATTTTTACAGGCAAGCAGTCGATGCAGTTCTGGCAAAGGATATATCGTAAGTATCATTTAATTTTTTTTCTTCTTAAATTTATTCATAGAGTATCAAGTATTAAAGTTTTTTTTTTTTTTTTTTGAAATTTACTAAAATTTATTTCTTTGTGATTTTGTTCTATTTTCAGTGTGATAGCGAAGGAGATGACGATAAGGTAAGTACTGTAGGCGGTAGCATTTAAAATGTTAAATATTTCAACACATATACAAAATCGGTGTCTGCCATTAAAGAAATAAAATAGAATGAAATATTAATTCATCTATTTATTAATGAATATGTTAATTTATATGCGAGACGTCTAAAAGAATAATTTACAGAAAATTTTCAAATGATCTCATATGTCAGATCTGTCTATAATTTTGATTGTTTTTTAAAATTAATTTTAAACACATAACACTTTTACTAGGTACATAATTTCTAATTTATTCAAATTTTTTTCTAAATTCATTTTCTTTAGACGAATATGTCTTTAAAAAATGAATTGGAAAATTTTTTGCATAAATAAGTATCTATATGCGTACATACTTTGCTAAATATTTAAAATCATCAATATTGAAGCCATATTATTTGTTATTTCAAAGTTGTTTTTTACGTATTTCCTAAACGAATTGAAGAAATTTAAAGTAAAACATTACAGTTATTTTAAATTAAAAAAATTTAAATTAAAATTTCATGGAAATTTGATAATAAAATGCAGACATTTTGTTGTTTGTTATCATTATCATTTTCTTGTTAGTGGCAAAGTATATAGGATTTGTTTGATCATACACAAATTAATATGCATAAAGTGTAAAACGATTTAAAAAAAAAATGCAATCAAACTACGATTGAACTATGTTCGATTGTTTGTATATTGGAAATTTGGAAGATGATGTACATCTGACATATTTGTACGGTATGTAACTTTTTTATGTAGTGGTCGGTCATTGTCATCGCGGTATTTTATTGAAGAAAGGGTTGAATGTTGAATCAAATAAAATCAAACTTAAATAATGTTCAATGACACAGTGAAGTCAATCGAAAAATTGAAATGAGTACAAATTATGAAAAAAAAAATTAAAAAACAGAATATTGAATATTGAATATTCGATTTTTTATAAGAAAGTGTAGCAAGAAAAAATTCTTATTAATATTCTTATGATTACTAAAAATAATCCAACCTACTTTTATTTCGTTTCACATGAACGGACGCCAATGGCATATTTTGTGTAGGTCATTGTTCTTATTTTGTAATCATACTTGTTGGAAGTTTGAATTATTTATAATGCATAACAGACAAAAACGTACAATTTACATTCAATGAACATTGAACAATTTCAAACATGTTTGAAGAGAGGTTCTCTTTCATTGATTATTTCTCATCATTCTCTTAGTTTTCCAATTGGAAAAATAATGAAATTTGCTAAAAAGAGAGAACATGTTTTCAATTTTACATTGTAGAACAAAATTCATTCTGCATAAAATTAGAAAGGAAATATATATGAATATGTACATATATAATATATATATGTGTGTATATTATGTGAAGTAGAATTAATTGAACTGAGCCATGAAACGAAGAAATGAAAGATTGGTGTTAAGAACAGTGTTGTTGAGAAGATCGGGATTTTTTTTACTACAGTTACATATTTTGAAATATTTATGGATTGTCATATTTTTCGGGATTAACGACGTAATGACGATATTTTTCATATATCTTGATCTAAAGAAATTTATTTAGTGAGCTTTTACATGGAGAAATTTCTTTTGACCAAGGATGAAATGAAATATTCAACTGATTAAAACGAAAATACACACTTCATAGAACGAAATTTCACATCATTTAACTGTTTATTGTATTTATTTAGAAGGATATACTGATTACGGAGCAAATTAAGGATTTGTTGTATTTTTTTATTGAGACCAGAAACTGAAATTGCTAAAGTTGATTGATTTAAAAAAAAAAAAAACAGAAAAAAGAACAGCTGCTATCACTACTATAAAAAATTCAGGTTTTTGAATTGAGCAATTGCAGTGGCATTTTATTTTAGAATTGAAATCACGTGAAAGTGAAACAAAATAGGGGCAATTCGAGAGAAAAATATTAATTTTTTGTATGAAGAAAAAGAAGAAGATATAAAAGAGAAAAACGAAAAAAGAAGATAAAGTAACGAACGAAGAAAAATTATAGTGTTTTTGTGTATATTTTTTTTGTTGTAAATTGTAGCATGAGAAGAGGAGTTAGTGTCGCCGATATATGGTATTTCGTGTTTGTCTCTCTCCTTCCTTTAATTCGCATTCCATTCCAGTTCCGACATATTGGATTGAATTTTTCATAGTAATTGCAGTGGATATTGTGTGTTTCTTGAAAAAATTAAACATTTTATAGATTTTTTAAATATTTTTTAAACAAATTACATTTAATTGTGTATAATAATTGAAAAAACATAAAGTAATATGTTTTAATTGAATTTTAAATGAAAATTTGTGGTGAAATTTGTGTATTTGAAAACATTAATTGAAAAATTCTTCATTCTTTATTCTTCATTTATCTGTTTTTTTTTCTTTCGATTTTTAATGTATGAAAAAATTTTTTTTTTGTTTTTTTTTTTTTCAATTTTGCTCGCTGATGCTTCTATAGCAGCAATAGCAATTTTTTTTTTTTTTTTTTAAAGTGCTTATTGTACGAGTACGTTGTGTACTTGCGACTTGCCCATATTATCATCCACATTCACATTCATTGCCGTCGTCGTTCGTCGAATATATACCTTTTTTAATTTTGTATCTTGTGTGTATTTTGTGTATCCATTGCTGCTGTTGCCGAACCGAATCAAAAAAAAAGTTTTTACATTCATCTATCCGCGATTTTAAATGCGATGGAGCAAGAAAAATTTTAAATTTTGGGATCCATAGTGGATTTTTAATATACATAGTAATTTTTTTTTTCAATTCGTTTGAATTCAAGTTTTTTAAAAGTTTAAAAGTGTGCAAAAATACTCAAATGCATAAAAAGATTTTTTCGTAATTGAATTTAAAAATTTTTTTTTTTCTATTTCTGTAAATAAAGTTGTAAATGACTTGTTTATTTGGAAAAAAAAAGAATTTTTTTTTTATTAATTCGAAAATAATTTTTATACAAGTAAAATGTGTCAAGTGATGTGCTAATTAGAGAAGGTACTATGCACGGTACGTACGGACGGTGTACATCTCATCATCACTAACTATCGCGAATTTTTAGTAGTGTTTCACTTCTTCTTTTTATGGATTCACATTTTTTAACCCCTCATTCAAAGTGCAATATACTCCATAATTTTTTTTTCTTTATTATTTTTTATTATTAATTTCGCTCAATTTAATTCTACAGTATTTGAAGAAACAAAGAAAAAATAATTTTTCAAATAAGATTTTCATAACTTTTTTTTTTTTACTATAGTTGAAGTGAACATAAATATCTTGGATACTCAAAAAACACATAAACATAATTCATTTAAGTGCAATAAAAGGCTTATAGCCATATTTAATATAAGTACTTTATAACTTTAAAATAATAATAATAATTTATAAGCATACACTTAATTAATTTATTGTGCCTAGCATAAAGTTTATAGACATTTTAGACAAATTCAAAATGTATTTTTAGGTTATGCTGCCTCTTCTATTGTTCTATTATTCGAATCCGTCGTTTTATTTTATTTTATTTTACTGTCTGCCCGTCTGGTAATGTTCTATATAGTATAGCCAACAACAGACACTTCAAATGTGGTGAACGTAACATACCTATATATAGTGTTTTTTTAAAAAAAAAAAAGGATCGATAACAACCCTTTTAAGATTTTTTATTTTTATGCTAAATTTTTACATCGAACTAAAAACAGGCATATAAAGTGATAAATTATAAAAAAAAAAGGATATATGTATGTATATTTTTTAAATATTCAACTTTAAATAGGAATTGTCCTCATTCTCATAATATAATAGGTAAAAACTAGTAACTGTATTTACTATTTTTTTTCCTCATTGTTTTAATACAAGTCAATGTACATATGTTGTGTATCATATTCACACATTTTCCGTCCTTTTAGTGTTCTTTTTTAATAACATAATATTCAAACTTTCCACTTGAATGATAAACGACATGAAAAAAAACAAGCAGTGAAAAACAAATCAGAAACATTAAAAAAACATGAATAAAAATGAGTCTCGTTAAAAAATTAAATTTACAAATGAGTGTAATAAAATATGAAGAACATAAAAAATAAAACAATAATAATGATGTTCAGTTGTTGTAATAGAATACAATTACAAAAAGGAAGTGACACATAAAAGAAAAGTAAAAGAATAAAAAAAAACTTGTGTGTTTGTATATGAAAAAAAAAAAAAAAACAATAGGAAACATTATCCACTTTGAGTTGTACTGTTGTACTCTTACATTCTTCGCGTACTTATTTATAAATAAGTGGTTTGTGTATTTTCTTCATTTACTTTTTTTCTTTAATTATCTGGGTAAAAGTGTCCTTCTGTTAAAAAGAAGGACATTTATGCTGCTACAACCATAGCGATCATAGTACGTGTGGAACCCTCTGAGAACCCGCAGGATTCTGCGGGACCACAGAGTCCTAAAAAACAACAGCACCAACAACAACATCAGCATACTCAACAACAATCCTCCTCATCGCAATCATCTTCAACCTCAACATCTTCTCAACAACAACAATCACCATTATCCCAATCTCCTGTTCAACAACAACAACAGCAGCAACAAATTGCATCACCGCAATCTCAAACCAGTTCAAATTCAAAGGTAATTCTTTCTGGATTTATGAAAAAAAAAACAGATGTTTTACTTGTAAAAGAATAATTAACAGGAATAAAGAAGAACGAAAAAAAATATGATTGACATTTAAAGTAAAGGTAAAGGTGCAGTACTTATTCACTTAAAACATGTATGTACCTACTTTTTTTTTTTTACTCAATAAATAAACTACATACCTCCAAAGGTGTTGATGGTAACTGCTGAGTGCTGACTGACTGGCTGTTCTTCCTGTTTTACTTGATTCCTTTTGAGGAACATTAACTTATTAACTAACTACTCAATTTTCATTCCAAATTTGTATTTCTTTAATTTGTGATTCAATTTGTCAGATACCTAATTTTTTGTTTTCTCTCTCTTAATTTTCAACGACAACTTTTTAACATGTAACAACGACTTTCTGTTTAAGTGGTCCTTTTTTGAAAAACTTGATCTGTACAATATTATAAGGAGACCCTCTTCACGTCTTTTTTTTTTTTTTAAATATATACTATACAGAAAATCCACTTAAATTTTCTACATACCACTTATTGTATTTCATAAGTATGTTCAGATATTTTGCTTGGTTAATTATTCGATAAATTTTTAATTGTATGTAAATTTTGTATAATTTTCAAATAATGTGTTTTTAATTAAAACAAAAAATAAATAAATAAATGTTTTCAATTGTTCATCAAATTGAAATGAAAATATGTATGTATTTCTATAATATGTATAATATATGAATGAAGACATTAAAATTAAATATTGATATTAAAATACAAATGAATAATAAATGATAATAATCGTATTACATTTTTGTTGTATCTACTTATAAATAATACAACATTTTAAATGAAACCATAATCAATATAAGTAGATACATATAGGTATATTTATCTACCTACATATGTACATATTTAACTAACTAATAAAATACAACATGTGAATACTTTGTAAAATATCAGTTACAAATTGGTATTAACAAACTAATCATAAAATCGATGATGTAATAATGTCAAAAACATTTTATATTATGACCATACATAGATGTGTATATATGTATATGTATATATAAATAAATAACTAATTCAAATATAACAACTAAAATGTGATTTGCAGTTTGCAATTACAATTGCAAGCAATTCACTTGAATTACCTTTTACTTTATTTAAAATCTTGTCGTTGAGTCGACAGGAATAAATCGACCGACACATAATAATAGCAACAACATTAATAATAATAACAACAACAACATCAATTTATATGGAAGAGAACAATTATTAGCAAACTTTACATGAATTTCATTAAATATACACAAAAACAAAAAGCAAGAAAAAAAAACATGAAACTTTTTTGTTGCTTTTATTATTAAGTTATAAGTTATTATTATACGTACTGTTGGGTGTCATTGATGATGGTGGTTGTGCTGCTAGTGCTGATGTATTGTTTCTGTTGCATTTGTCTGATTTAAAATTATAAAGACAATATAATATGTAATGTATTTATATATATAAGTATTTTGATATTGCATTACACATTATAAATATACATAAATCTATTATCTATGACTATAATATAAAATAACTTGTACTTACTTACTTATTCAGAAATTCTATATAAAGTTATACATCGAAACATGAAATGTGCTACTTTATAATGTGGTATGTCATATAGTAATATGGTAGATATGAAAATTGTATAGTATATTGTACAGTATACATAAGATATCAAAATTTGTTACCACCCAGATTTGTCGATGCATTTTCAAATTCTACATGTACAAAAGAAGAATAAATAAATAAGTAAAATATCTAAGTATAGTAGTTTATTAATGCGTATATACATATGTACATACATATATACAGTATACTGTTTGCTATTTAGCTTTTAAATTCATGTTGGACAAACTGTGTGTCTGTAATGTGATGTTGATGAAATTCCAATATGTATACTTGCATAGAATATAAAATTTATAAGAAAATTCATCTTAAATTCGTATAAGATTGTAAAGAGCTAAAGAAAGAAAAGATAGATCAACAGCATCAGTATTAAAAACAGTAGCCTTCAGTATTAATAAATCAGTAAATATGTGTAATACAAAACAAATTTTAGATGAGTACATAATAATCAGATACCATAGAAAAACATTCAAGTAAGGATAACATTTCAAAACCTGATCACACATCACATCATCATCATCATCATCATAAATATTCAAGATAGTGTGGCATTGGGCATCACAATTACCCATCAGAACAGAATATAAAGTTATATATTGTGGCCCATTGAAATTATTGTATATTGCACATATATTCGATTAAATTGAATTTTGAATTGTGCATCAGTTGGATATGATGACAATTGAGATCGATCGATCGATTGAGTTTCTTTACCTACCAACATACATACTTCGATCTATTATTGTGTAGATACTGTATAAATTTTTATATATATATATTTTTTTTACTTTTTCATATAAAAATAAACAACTCAGTATTCAAGCTGATTTTGATTCAGTAGCTATAATATAACATGAACACAAAAATAGTAGCAGTATGTATAGTAGCATCACAAAAATATAACATAACCAGTAGCAACAGTAAAGAAGAATTACAAACATTATATTCATTGTTATCATTCCCATATTGTTGTTATATTACATTGCATATTGATGTGACATATCAGTCGAGAGTACATTATGATGGAAAAAAAAAACATGCCACAAAGATATTATGGGATGAATATTGTTTGTTCATAGTTGGATGAAACTAAAACCTGAAGTACAAAGAATAAAAATTGAATGCAATAAAAAGGATAAAAAAAGAAAAAATATTGTATAAAAACAAGCACACATTTTCATATTCTCTTATTATATGTTATGTGTACATATTGTGAATAAAATTGCATAAAAGAATCACTTTACACAAAACTTGATTCGGAAATCCAACCAATAATATGGCTTGAAGCTAGTAAGGTCGCATCATCTTTATCTTTTTCAATGAAAACAAAAACAACAACAACTTATAACTAACTATAAGAAGATAACAAAAAAAGAAGAAGAAAAAAACAGAAAAAGATTTTTTTCCATAAAAAAGGAAAAATTTTTTATATAAAAGTATCGTTTCTGTTGAAATGCCATGGTATTCAAGAAATTTTCATTTTTTTCTGCAATATTTTTTATATGCAATCACATTTTTCTTTTATTTATTTACTTAACTTTTTTTCCCTTGCTTTTTGCTCTCTAGAGTTTTGTAAAACAAAAAAAAAAAAAAAAAAAAAGATTTTTTCTTCATTTTTCCAATAACAAACAAGATGACGATAAAAACGACAAAATAAGGATGAAGATGATAATAAAAATATGATGACGATCTGATGCATTTTACAATGTTATCATGGTATGTATACAAAAATACCATAAGGAAAAAAAAAAAAACAAAAACAGCAAGAAGTGATGATGAGATACTTTGAATCAAGGAATACACAAGAGAAAAGAATAAAATAGTTTTCCGAATTCATTTCTTGAATAATGTTATGTCGTTCTACATAATGCATGAAGTGGAAACGACAAATCCAACAAATCAAATTCAAAAAAAAAAAAAATGTTAAATAAAAAAAATTTTGCTTTTAAAATTTAAAAAAAAAGAGGAAAATTGATATGATAGCGCCTTTTAGTATGATGATAATATGAAAAGTGATGCACAGAGCATTTAGTATATCAACAAAACATGTATGTACTGGGATTCTTATACTGAATTGAATTGACTGAAATACTTATATAAAATCACCGGAATGTTTGGTATGGATCATTTCCTCAAAATTTTTAATACATGTTTGTATTACAAAAATTTCAAAAAAATAAATAAATAACTGAGTAAAGTGCAGAAGAGAATAATAATAATAAAAAAAAAAACATTGTACAATAAACCAAAAACATTCAACAGAAATGAGGAAAAAAAATGTGAATTTTTATTTTATTGTCGTTGCATATTTTGTAAATTTTTTACTATGTTGTTGCTTTATTTATTTATTTTTTAAATATTGGAAATGATAATAAAAAAGGATGTGAAGTATGCATGACATATTATTATGAAGAGAGAAAAAAAAAGTATGTAGAATTGATGGAATTCGTTATTTGTTGGATGTTTTTTTTTCTTTCTTTTAAATTAATTTAAAAGAAATGGAATGAAATGATAATGTTGTACAAACATATATGTACGTATATTGAATTTGATCTATTATACATAATTTTTCATCTGAAAGGGGAAGAAAAAAAAATTAAATAAAAATGTTTGCATTTTAAATAAATTTATTATAACAATTTTACATTTAAGATTTCTTGTGAAGTATATTTACAATAAAGACAGATAATAATCATCATCAATTGATTTTTCTTCTTCAAAGTAATCCTTTTTATAAAATGCATTCTGAAGATGATAGTAGAAGATATTCATGAAAGTGATTACTGAGAAAGGATTTCTGATATTAGATTTGTAGTTCTGTCTTTCCCTAAGAAACTATCTAGCTTTCTATAGTACCTTCCGTTAAAGAAGACTCTCGAGATATTGAATTTGTTGTGAACATT
This sequence comes from Bombylius discolor, assembly GCA_939192795.1. Taxonomy (NCBI): domain Eukaryota; kingdom Metazoa; phylum Arthropoda; class Insecta; order Diptera; family Bombyliidae; genus Bombylius; species Bombylius discolor. The sequence goes on along the minus strand of OW584240.1, from coordinate 47,700,121 downwards.
TTCATCATTTCCATTTATATAATATATACCCTCAAACTGCTTTCAAACAACACTTTTAGAATCTTCATCTTTTTTTTTCCTGTACTTGTTGAATAGTTGAAAAAGAACTAGAATTTTATTAACCTGCTACTACCTATCCTCACAATGCATTCAACCCATTCATGTCAGTTCAGGTCATTCATATAAATACTCCATGTACATACTTTTGAATTCTTAAACTTCTTTCAACATTGTTTTTATTAACAGTATCGAGGGACCCTATATAATAAAGAAGACACGCAATATAAATTTCACTTCAATAAATTCTCATTTTAACTGAAACGATGTCAAATATTTATAGATCCTGTACATACATATTTATAGCTTGTATTAAAAAATGTATATATTTTAAATTTAAAATGTTTGAATTTACCTATATCATTTCAACGATGTTTTTAGTATAAAATTACACAAATTATATATATCTTTTTTCCTTTTTTTGAAATATAAAATTTCTATGTAAACATGTTTACATTTTTTTTTTTTTATTAATAAAATAATTTTTATAAAATGCAATGACGATCTATCTTACAAAATAACTATCATTTCTTTTCGTTTTTTTTTTTCTTTTTCTACAAATATTTGTAATATTAATACAAGAATATGCGGTAAAATTATCAAATCAATATGCAAAAACGAAAGATAAAAAAAATGTAAAGAAAAATGCAAATATGTATGTTTTTCAATAAATAAGTATGTATAGAATTTTATAATGTATACAAAATATTTTATGCATATATTGTGAATAAAAAGGATCAAGTAAACGAATTGCATCAAACCATGTAAGGTTATTGCAAATACTTAATCTATAATAAAGTACATTTATATTGAATGTACATATGTACATCTACATAACATATTATAGCGTGTAAGAACATATTCAATTTAAAATGGAAATGGATAAAATTTTTCCTTTAGCCTAGGGTACAATAGTGATGATGTTATATAATCAGTTTTATACTTGCTAACTACTTACTATTTGTATAAGTAATAGAAGAATTGAACACAAGAAAATATACAAGACAAGAAGAAAAAGAAGAAAAATAAGAAATTGAATGTTTCTTGATGATGATGATGATCGTTTTTCTTATAACCTTGTTGTATATTCTATACCACGTACTACACGTACACGTAAAATATATCCTGAAGAGATATACACATTTGTACATATGTATACAATTATATATACATATATGTACTTAAGATTATAATATTATTATAGTAAAGAATTTTATATTTAAGTTAACTTAACTTATTTAACCAACAATAAGCAAACAAGATATAGGAAATATTTAGATTGATATCGCATGCAAAAATGAAATTACATCAATATTTAATGTGATAATAAAGGAATACTTAATACGTGTTGATTTAGTTAAATCTTTAAAAAAAAAACATTACATATATAAAAAAGAAAATTTAAATATATATACTTAGGTAGCTAGATATTACCTAAATAAAATTAATCTATTTAAAATGTACTCCTATATGACATGAATATGTGTGTACAAAGATAAAATGAATAAATTGGTGTTAATTTTTTCATTGTTAGTTGATAGAGTCTCTTACATATAAGGAGAGAATTATATTAAGTATTTAGTAAGTATCTATATTTTATTCCTTACATTTTATTGTATTTTATTTTATTTGAACATAAGATACACTTTTGTATTAGGTGGGTGTTGGTTTTATACACTGTTTTTTTTTTTTTTTTCCTTTTTGTATATGATATCAGCTGTTAATAGAGGAAAATATCAATTTTAAAATTTCTTCTTTGTATACATGCGTTATTTTATTATTATTATTATTATTTTATGTAAATAAGTTTTTATAGATTGAGTCATTTTATACTTACTTTAGATAATTTACATATTTATTTAAATTTTATCTGTTCAAAAAAGATTATTACAAATAGGTAAAAAAAAAAAAGAAAAAAAAATAATGGGAAACCATAAAATGTGGGAGTAAAAATATTGAAAGTGTTTTTTAGTGCAAAATGAAAAAAAAAAACTACTATAAATAAATAAAAGTGAATTTTATTGGGTAATACTACAAGTAAATTAAATATTATACATAATTTTTGTTTTTATTTGAATTTTTTTTTTCATATTTGTAAGACCGAAAACGTAAAATGAAAGATGATATAAGTATTTAACGCTTTTTACTAGATTTTTAAAAGCAAACAAGGTTTGGCCAACACATAAATAATGTAAAGAATTATAGAACATAGTAAAAAAAAAAAGGCAAAATGGTTTAGTAAAGTATCACAGATATCTAAAAGTATTAACAAGAAAAAAGCTTTAAATTCATTAAAATTTCTTTCAATATTTTTGTTTTTTTTTTTTTTTTCTTAAATAACTTTTCATTTGATTATGTATAGAGAGTAGAAGAAAAAAAAGGATTTAAAAATTAAATACTTTTATCTAACTTAAAATAATTATTATGAAAATACCAAAAATTATAAGATTATCATAATAATTTTTCCTTTTTTAAATTAAAATTCTCATACTTTGTTTTATAATCTTTTGAATGATACCCTTTCATTTTTGGTTTCCACCTAAAAATTAAAATTGGATTACAAATTAAAATATTATAAATATTAAATTTCTTAGAAAAGTGCTTACACGCTTTAAATAAAAATTGAAAGAAAAAAATAAAATAAAATAAATAAATGAGGGAGCAAGAAGAAATTTTTTCCCTTATCTAAATGACAGCAGGATTAGCATGTCAATGGGATATAAACAATTTCTTAAAGAATATTTTCCTTATGAAAAAGCATAAGTATTCAAGAAAAAAAAAAAAAAAAAAGTGAAAAATTGATATAATATAATTTTTGAAGGAAAAACTTTCTCGTATTTTCTTTTTTTCCCTCTTTTTTTTTCCTTCTATTTTTTTTTTTTTTTTTTTTTTTATTTTTTATTTGAAAACATTCAACAAAAAGTATATAAAGAAATAAGATTTTCAGATTTCCTTCTTTAATTATGGATTATAAGATTATACTTTCAAATATCATGAAAAATTAATTGAAAGAAAGAAAATGAAATGATGAATACTAAAAGTAGAAGTAGAAAAAATATTGCTTTTAAATTTGTCAAATATGTATTTAAAATGACTGAAGAAGAATAATCATACAAAAAGAAGAAAAAAAAATTGAAAATAAAAAAAAAGTAAAGAAAAAGAATTCAAAAAATCTTGTTGATGGTTGTGTGTAGTTATGTTGCAATTTAAAGGCAAAGCAAAAAAAAAAAAAATAAAAATCTATTTTAGAAAAGAAAACTGAATTAAATGAGAAGAAGAAGACGAAAAGGAGCAAGAAAAAAAATCGTTAAAGGATAAAGATGACGAGATTAATTAAAATACCATCATGCTTGACTAATAGCATTAACAAATTGAAGTAGCAAAAAGTTATGTGCAGTTATTAATATAAAAGAAAAACGATTTTATAGAATGATGAAGAAAATTATGTTATAGGGAAAAAGAAGAAAACATAAAGAAAAGAATAAAAGTATGTTTCAAGTATGAAAAGAAAAGAAAAAGGGATGAATGATGAAACCATCATCGCATTAAATCCTTTTCTGTGAGAACAGCAAAAAAAAAAAAATAATAATAATAATAAAAAAAACATTAGTAAAAGCTGCAGCCACAACATCAAGGATTCATGATAGAAATGTCAGCAAGCAAACAAGCTGACAGGCAAGCAGGCAGGCAAGGAAGCAAACAAGGCAACCAAGGATCTTGAAAATGACTTAATATGAGAGTGTTATGTTTCTTTAATGGGTAACTTACTCCTCTTATAATCAAAGCCGTTTTTTTTCTTCTTCATTTTGTATGTACAACTACCCTTCTCTTGGTAGAGCATTCAAGAAGAATAATTCACTTCCTAGTATTGCACTTCGGAAGTTTAACATCTATCCTATCCTATCGTTTGTTGTTTGTGTTTTTGTCGGTTTTTCATTTTATTCTATTTTCTTTTTCCTTTTCTGACAATGTTGATGATGGTGTTCATAATGTACTTGGGCGGAAAAGGTGATTATAAGAAAATTATTAAAATGGGTGAAATTTACACAGAGCTACAAAAAAAAAAAAAAAAAAAATTATAATAAAATGAAAAATAAAAAGTTTTATTCCAATAATGCTTGCTTTTTGCTAGTTAACTGCTTGCCTTTGTTGTACTTACATGAAATTGTATTGCTTCTACTGTTGCTTTGCTGCTGCTATGGTGAACCAAAAGGTATATTGAATATGTACTTAGGTATACATCTAATGATGATGATGACGATGATAATGACTATAAGTACAGCTGCGCTAAATATACACCATCATCAACATCATAGTCATCCATTTCATATCATGCAAAAAGTGACGACATTACTTGAGTTGTTAACGATGCATAGAGACGACGATGGTAACGGATTTTTTCGTTGTGGTGGATACATCACATGGATGGTTGGATGGTTGGAGTACGGCAAAAGCAATATACCCTAGCCTAGCACTAGCTTTTTATACTCTTGATTCTATAAACTAGAAGAAAATGGCTAACAAGAATGAATATATAAATAAAATGATTAAATATGTATACAAAAATGAAATTTAAAAGTACAAACAAGACTTAACTAATAAAAACAGAAGAAAAAAAATAATACAAATTGTATAGAAACTAAAGAGAAGTTATAAATTAGTAGAAATTGTTTTGTGGGTGGAACTGGGACAAGAATGAAGAGAATTTAAAGTTATGATGTCGTGGTTTTATTTTTTCTGTCTCCCTAGTGGAAATAAACATTATTTAATTTGAAATTAACTAACAACTAATTCTTCTTTTTTTTAGATTTGTGTTGTGTGTTTTGTTTTTTGTCGTTTCTTATTGTTTTTTTTTTTTAAATACTGTTTTTATTGTTTTTATGATGATGACATGAATTGGTTGTGTATATCGACCACTTAAAGTATGTAATTGATACATAAGAACATGTTATTATCTTCCAATTAACACGTTATTCAACAACTATCAGTTCATTATAACCATGTAGATATTCTTGAATATATGTACATATTTATTTACAATACTAAAAATATATAATGTAACAATCTGTGCACTAATAACTATAAGCTTAATATAAGTATGTATCTAGGGTAATAATAATAAGTAATAACAATATAATAATGATGATTAGTTGTATAAAAGCTATTTTATTATGTATACAAAATTAATAAACATATATTAAGTGTGTAGAGTCATACAATATAGAAAATATATTAGTTAAGTTGTATCACATTATAGGTAGTATTGTCTATAGATGGATAAAATATAGGTACAAAATATTAATTCTATAGAAGTCAACGTCAACGAATCACATCATTAATTCAAAGTGCTTTTTCAAATTAAATATACAACAATAAAAAACAAAACGAAAAAAAAAAGACCTTACTAACTAATTTTTTGTTTTATTGTTTTTTGTTTTTTGTTTTTAAATATTTTATTCTCCTTTTGGAATTATAAACCTGCGTAAAATTTTAATTAAGTGAATAGAAATAGAAATAACGACCGACTATGCATTATAGTTGCTGCTTTCAATGATAAATAATGACTCTCACAAATCACAAAAACAAAAAAACAAAAAAACAATTTTTTTTTTCTACAGATAGATGAGAGGTTTATTTTCAAAATTCATTAAAAATAATACTAAGTTTATTTAAGTTCCTCTAAATTCTAAATTGAAATTTTCAATTTTACCATTAGATATTGAATTTTGTTTGTTGGATTGAATTTGAAGAAGACAGAAAATTTAAAAATTTCACCAGAACACCAAAAGTAATTAATTTTTTTTAACTTTGTTCCAAAAATTATCAATTTCAATTGTTGTTTTTAACAAATTTTTCATTACGATATTTGACCTAAAATATTTATCACTAAAAATTGAAAATTTTGAAAATGGATGTCTTACATATCATCATCAAACGAATCATGTATGTATGGAGAATTTTATTTTGAAGAAAAAAAAATCAATAAAAATTTTTATAAAAACAGAGGAAAAAATTAGTTTTGATTGAATCTAAATTTAAAATTTGTTTTTTTTTTTTTTTTTTTTTTTTTTACCTCACAAAATTTTATTTTTATTAGACATGTGATGTATAGTTATCAAAGATGTTTCTTTTCAAAATATACCTGTACAAAAAACAAAAAATTCATGTCAAATAAAATTAGTACGATAATAAAAATGCAAAAAACACTAAATACAAAATTTTATGTCTAAATAACCTGAATTGACTATTAAATAACAATACTTGATTGCTTGCTATTAACAAAAAATTAAAAAACAAAAAGAAAAAAAAAGATTTTTAAAAGTATTTTTATTTTTATTAGTTTTTCAAAAGTTTTTTTCTACATAAAAAAAAATTTTTTTTTTTTTTCAATGGTTTTGTGTAAAATTTGTTGGCAAAAATTATAAAGATTTTAAAATTATTCCACATTTTTTAACATCACAATTTCATGATCATTGAAAAAAAAAATGAAAATAAAATAACGAGAAGAAAAAAAATAAAAACAAAACAAAAAATAAAAGAGGGAGGAAAATTATTTTTATAACTAAACGATGAGGAAAAAATCCTTCTAATTAATGATATTTAATTTTTAATTGTAAAAATAATCTTTTTTATTATTATTACACGAACTTACTAATTCTGTGTAGAGTTAATGTTTTTTTTTTGTTTTTGTTTTTATTTGTACATTGTTTAAATATTGTTTTTGTTTTACAATTTTCTGTGTATTTAACAATAATTAAATAATTTTCATGATAATCGGTTTAAATGAGAGGAAAAATTGTTTTTTTTTTCTTCATATTTTTTTAATGAACTGTTCCATGTTTTTATTATAAAATTTTTTTCTTTTGTGTTTTTTTTTACATTTCATGAAATGTAATTAAATATTGGAAAACATGCAAAATGATTATTGCTTACTTTTATAACACTCAGGCCAGCTTAGGTTCCCTTTGTTTGTTTGTTTTTTTTTTTTTTTTCAAATAAATTTAATACATATTTAGCTTATCAAGCGGAATTATAATCTTGCAAAAACAAAAAAGTGTTGTTACGTTTTTTTTTTAAATATTTTCAATGTACACTTCAAAAAACAATTTCAACCCGTTTATTTACAAAAAAAAAAAAAAAAAAATACTTGAGTAAAAAAAGTGATAAAATTATTTCATGTTTGTCGTTCATAAAAAATTTTTGTAAAATTTACGATTTAAAACATAAATTCAATTTGTAATGGTGTGTGATAGATATTTTCAAGAAATTAAATTAAATTATGTATTTTTAATCTTGAAAATCTTCAATAATTAATGATTTTCATAAAAATTATCATTTTTATTTAATTACAATTTTATTTGATTTGTGTTTAGCTATAATTTATGATTTTTTTTTCTTCTTTTTTTGTTCTCTATCTCTTTCTCTTTCTACTATGTTATTGTTGTTGCTTTTTGGATATTTAATTATTCTAAAAATTTACTGTGTGTGAAAGGTAATGAGTATTTAAGTAATCGAGATTAAAATCTTTTACATTTCATAAATAAATTGAAATTATACTTTGGAATGTACATTTTTATTTAATTTATGTAATTATTATTATTATTTCGTATCTATTGTACATATTTTTTTTTTACTGTTTTTTTATTTATTTTTTATTAATGAAACAGGTTTGTTTTAATGAGTATTTAATTGAAGTTTATTGAAATTATTTTCAATTGAATAAATATTTAAAATAATAATAATAATTTTTCAGATTTAATTGTCGCTATATCTATATAATGTTATTTCAAAAAAAAAAAAAAAAAGCTATGTAACTAAATTATTTATCAACATTTAAAATTGAGGGAAAACTGCTTAATTAGTTGGAAATTTTTTTTTATATTGAATAAATAATTTTATAAATACATACCTATAAACTGGATAGAAAATGATGATGAAAGTTTTAAAATATCTAAAGGAAAATACCAAGGAATATAATTAAAGTGAGAGGGAAATATTTCAAGTAAATATTTAGAATTGCTATCTGGAAAGTTTAAAAATACAGCTTGGTCGGATTGATTTTTTAATTGAAAAGATTATGTTTCACTCTAAAACTGTAAAGATAAGGAACAAAATTAAGGCTAAAAAGTGATTTATAAAAAATTTATTCGTTGTGGAAAAAAACATATTTCAAAGAAGAAAAAAAAGTTTTTAAAATTTTCTTAATTAAATTTGGTAAAGCCTTATAAATTTTGTACAGAAAAAGTAATGTTGAAGAAATGAGGGAATGTTTTGGTAATGAAGGGTAAATCTTACTACCTTTTTTTCTTTATAAAATTATTTTCGAAGTAATTAAAATAATGTTTATTTATTCAAAAAAAGTTATCGATTTTTTAAGTAATTTAATTAAAGGTCTATCATTTTTTTTTTTTTTTTTCATAATATTCCTTATTACAAATTTTCCTTCAACGTCCGCCTTAAGCAAACAAAAAACTAATTTCTTTCCTTTATACACTTGAAAAAAAAACATCTTTTTTAATTCAAATGTTAATAAATATAATATAGACCTCCTTGAAAACCGGAAATTTCTAAAAGTTAATTTAAGCTAATTAAATCTTCTAAAAAATTTAAATTATATTTCAATTAAAAAACAACGATTCTTTTTTATCATTATTACCTTCAATTAAAAGGTAAAAAATATTAAAAAAATAAATAAATAAAACAACTTTTTAAATTCCTTCACAAACTACCAATTAATTAATTATGCATTTTGATTTTAATCTTTTTATTAACTTTTTTTTTTTTTTTTATAAATGTCATGTCTAGTTTGTATTTTAAATTTGATTTTAATTAAAAGAGAAAAAAAAATGAAAAGAAAAAAAAAATAGATTTTCTCTTTTAATTTTCCAACAGTTATTTCATGTTGTCTTGTTGTTTGTTGTATTTTATTTCATTTCGTTCACATTTTATATTTATTTTCAATTTTTATCAATTTTCAAAGTGTGAAGCATAAGTTTACACACTAATTTACATCGATTAAAGTTTACAACAGATTGTCAGGTTATAAAAAATAAACTTAAAAAGAAGAAAAAAAAAACTAAAACTCTGTAGGAGACCATCATCATCATCATCATCTTTATGTGATGATGAAGGGAAACAAGAAGAAGAAAAGACAAGACGGTTACATTTATTATGAAGAAAATAAAATTTAAAAAAAAAAGATTTTTGTTGATGGAATGGATGATAGGACAGAAGAAAAAAAATTTTTTAATAAAAATGTTTTGAAGCGAGAAATTATTCTAGTTTGAACGTAATTTTGTGTCACTTTTAGTTATTTATTCCCCACCATCATCATCATCATGAAACATCAGCATCGTTTGTTGTTCCTGCTGTTGATGGCAACAACGAATCTTAAATCTTGAATCTTGTTGAATACTTTAACTCTATTGAAATTGACTGTTGATTGCTACTATCTACCGCTACTGAACTGAGCTGTTTCTGCTGCTACTTCTACTACTGGTACTGTGGGTCTCCTGAGTGATGATGGTGATGATAATGATGATAATGATGATGATGATTTTAGTATCCTCCTCTTAACCCCTTATTTTTGTTTCTCTTTAGATTTTCAAAGAAAACAATTTGCTTTTAGCTTTGGCTACTGCCTTTTACAACTTTGTCTTGCTTGAAACATGAAGAAGAAAATGATTTTCAAGTTAATTAACATTGGGAGACACTTTTCACTTTAACTAATTAATCATCTGCGTTTTTTTTTTTCTCCACTCTTTTTTTTTTTCCTCTTTTTATGATGTTTAATCTCAATTTGTGTTGTATATTTTTAATAGCCTTAGATAAAGTGTTGACATTAATTAGTAATTTTTTTTCTCGTTGAATAAAAAAACGATTATTAAAAAATATTTTTTTTTTCTTTATCGTAATTTCATCATGTAGAAAATATTTTTTATAATATATATTTTTTTTTTGTTTTTATTATTATGATTATTATTTATTAAAAAATGATTAATTAAAAATGAAAATAAAATTTTATAATTTGTTGTACATTTTTATTGATCAGTATTTTTATTAATAACTAGAGGGGTCATTTTTCTTGACTTTTTTTTTTCTATTTTTTTATAAGAAGAATTTATGTGAATTGAATAGTATTTAATAATTGTTAGTAAATTGATCGTTTTCAATTTATTTAAATTATCATTATTAATTTTTAAATTAATAAATAATAATCATAAAATTGTAACTAAAGAAAATTGAATTCATTTTTTTTCTTCCATTGTTGCCAGTTTTTTTTTTCTTCATAATTTTCATTTTGAAAAGAAAAGAAAAAGCATTTTTATTTCTTATTTTTTTCGTTTTTGTCATTTTAAAATTCATTTTATGTTTTTAATAAAAATGTCCTTTTTTAAAAGAAATACTAGGAAACTAGATTCATCATCATCAACGTACAAAACATTTTTTTAAAAAATTATTATTTTAAATGAGTTTTTTTTTTTTTTTTTTAATTTTTGCAGTTACTATAAAGTGCCTTTAAGGCAAAATATCTTAAGGCCAAAATATATAATTTCAAAAATAAGTATAAAAGAATAATAATATCTACAACATTTTATTTCTTATTCTCTTTTTTTTTTTACCTAACTTGTGCTTTTTATTATGATTTTTTTTTTCTTTTTATTTTACTATTATATTCCATGTTATATGTTTATTTTACTTATTTTGTTTTTTTTTTTTTTTTTTTTATCTACAAAAGAAATAAAATACCAACCTACATAAATGTGTTTCTACATAAATGCGAAATGGTCATAACGAGTTTTACTTGATCTGCGTTATATGTATGTACTTACAATTTATACTAAGTATATACATAATATGGCTAACTTTTCAACTTTTCATACTTTTTATGTTTTCGTAAAAAAATAAAATAAAATGAAATGAAAAGAAATAGATATTCCTCAATCCTTTAACGAATATAACCTTCTTAATAAATACTTATTCATCGTTATTGTGAGTACATACATATATGTATGCATATAAAATACTTAACTTACATTTATTTGATATGAATTGCCACTTCTTAAATAGTAAATAAATAAATATAAAGATTATCATCTTATAGTGAAGTCAAAAAAAAAAAAAAAAAAAAAAAAACAGTTATACCATCGACTAAGCTAATACAAGAAGAGTTTGTAAAATTGTAGCAGTAATGAATACACTGTGTCACAATTATGTTTTAATGGTTTTATTTATTTATTTATTTTTTCTTTTTCTTACATTTTATTATTAACTTAAAATAAATGGTTGATCATAACGTTTACTATTTCTCTACTGATTGCATGTCAATTCTACGCTTTAATTTTTCTTTCTTTACCCCTTTATGACAAATAATATGTCTATTTATTCACATTACTTACCTTACCTTATATTCAATGTAATATAATTAAAAATATTGCTAACTATTACCATTTTATGAAACTTGTGTGTGTGTGTGTGTGTTTTTTTTTTTTTATTTTCTTCTTTTTAATAACCCGTCAGTATACTTACATATTTAGTAAGCTACTTACATAGTTAACTGATACATGAAAATGTAAAAAAAAATTTGCAAGATTAATGGAAATATGGTTAAAAGCTATCGTGTACATTCAATTTCTTCTTTAGTTTTTATTTTTTTAAAGTTATATGTAGATATGTACATATTTGAAAAAAAGCCTCATAACAGTCAAGTTTTTAAGTTGAAAATTTGCATTTTAATTAATTGTCAATTATACCATGATTACAGCATTAATTAAGCAAATTTATTAGCTTTGACAGATCCGACTAGGCTTCTAATGGTTTTTAAAATATTATAATAATATACTTTATTTATTTATTTCATGAATATTTATAAAGAAAACTCTAATGACACATGTTTAAGTATGTCTACAATTAGAATTAAGAGTATATAAAAAATAGAGGAAAAATATAAATAATTAAAAAAAAAAAAAGATAAATGAGAAAATTAATACGTACATATAGTACATATAAATGAAAATTACAACTGGTGTGTAACATATACATACTTTATTTTTTGAGTGAAACATGATATGTTTGATTTAACACGAAACATGATTTTTTTAAAAAAGAAAAAACAAGTGTGTTGAAATTCAAATACAAAAAAAAAATAATAAAATAAATAACTGCATTGAAATTTCTTATACAATGTTTAAAACAATGTTGTTTTTTTTTTCTCACAGGGTTCTGATGGAGGTTCAGTGGTATTTGCATCAACACCAACACAAATTCCTAGCACAACACCAAGTCCGGCAACACCAAGAAAATCATTAGATTTTCCACAAACAGGATTGCCACTTAGTAATGGACCATTGGGATTGGGAGGAAGTGCCAGTCCGGTACCAGGCCCTCCTGGTCCAGGACCAGCTCCACCAGCACCATCACCGGCACCAGCGGCATTACCTCCACCAAGTTTGCCACCGCCTTATCAAACTCCAACGCAGGTAAATTATTTGAAATATAGAAATATAATTTAAATTTTGGAAATGTATACAAATGTTGTTTCTTAAAGGTGTCAAATGGTTCAATGACTACGCACTTAACACCAATTTCAACGCAGCCGCAGCAGACTGGCTCATTAAAGCCACTGCCACTGCCAACAGCAGCAAAAATTCCACCAAGCTGTACTAGTACTTCACCATTATCATCATCATTAAAACAATCTCCGCAAACTCCATCACCAACATTATCGGTAGCGGTAACAACGGCGACAGCAAAACAACCACAGCCATCGCCCGTTTCAGTAACGAGCTTAGTTGGTGGCACAACAACAACATTAGCAAATGGTTTCTCATCATCTATCCCCCCACCTTCCATAACGACATCACATCCAATATCAAGCTCTCGGGTGAGTGCATTGTCACCGCAACATCAACATCAATCGCATCAGCAACCGCTTCCGCCGCCAGTTTCACAAACGCAACAGTTACTACTACCGCCAACATCGACACTTGGCGTAAGCAGCAATAGTATAAATAGTTCCAACAATTTAGTACAACTACCGGCATCGCTGTCTGTGCCGATGCCTCAACCACCACCGGCGACAGCGCCGACAGCGCCACCAACTATAGCACAACATCCCGGCCTAGATAATTCAACATCAATAGCGGCAAACCGAACGAATAGTCCTGCTGTAGCAACAAGTGCTGTGTTATCAGCTTCTACACCTTCAATCAATGGAAGTAGTAGTAGTGCACCAAATCATACAACAAATGGAAGTAATATTGCGCCGACAGCCTATCGTACTCCTTATCCAAATTATCCTTTGTACACACCCTACAGTAATCTCCATCATAATCATAGTCCATATTTACCATCAGCTGTTCCATCACCGACAGCATCACCAAGGACAATTGATTCTAGGACAAATCGAGAATCTCCGCTTGTTGCTTCAAAGCCAGTTAGACCTTTAACTCCATCGAACAGTGGAGTAGCACCCCCACCAATTTTAGGGAACAATGGCATACCTTTGCCACCAGTTCAAACAACAACACATCAGTCACATCATCCTTCAGTTCATCAACCCGCTCAGTTGAACTTAAGTCATTCTCAATCCACGTCACAACATCCTCCTCCATCACACCCACAATCGACTCATTTATCGGGTACGACAGGTAGCAATAGTAGTAGTCTTTGTAATACGAACAGTAATAGTGGTCCACAACCAACAGTGCCGCCACCTTCAGGTCTCAGGGATCAGTCGCAGCCCCAATTGCCGCCACATTCTCAACATTCAACTGTGGCAGCTCCTCCATCTGTGATTTCAAGAACTCATTCACCGAGAGGACATAGTCCAAATCGGGAACGAGATAGTTACAGGTAAGGGCATAGAATTAATAGAATTTTTAATAAAGCCGATAAATATAAATAAAATAAAAACAAAATTTGTTTCGCAGTAGTAATATAAGCAGTCTCTCAAGATCTTCAACAACCCCGAATAATAGTGTGCCATACAGTAGCGCACAAACGGGTCCTTCACCTTCACAACAATATGGAAGTAGTTCGATGGGTGCGACTTCATCTCCTATACCACATTCATCAATTGGAAGCGGAATGGCTTCGTCTAGTCTCGCGTATTCGAAAAGTTCAATGTGGCCCAGGTAATTTAATAATTTTTTTTCTTCAATTAATTTAAACTCCTAATTTAAATACTTTTGCGTGATTTTCAAAATTTAGCAGTACAAGTTGCACGCAACTATCACCAGCTACTTCTAGCATAGTAACAAGACCAACACCTCCTCCAATAATTCCCGTGTCAGTTTCACCGCTTCAATCGTCGGTGTCATCACATTCAACATTTCAACCACCGTTGTTTGCGGCACCTTTACCACCGCCTGCAGTTAGTACAGCGACAACTGCACCTCATCCTTTTTCAGCGGAATCTCTTTTTCAGTCCAGTAAAAGTAAGAGGAGAAAATTTGTGTTTTAAATTTCATAAAATCTAATCGATTTCTAAATTTTTTAGGTGATCAAGCTGATCTACTTCGACGTGAATTGGATAGTCGTTTCTTAGATCGGTCTGGATTGGCTGTACCTCCTCCAACATATCTCAGACAAGAATTGCATCATCATCAACATCAGCATACCCATTTACATCAACATCAACCACTTCTGCCTACAGCTCCACCTGCACCCGCTCCCATGTTTGCTCCACCACTCTTTAAAGATATTCCAAAGATGGGCGCAGTAGATTCACCATTTTATAGAACTGGTCTGGGTATGCCAACATATCCTGGATATACACCAAGTTTATTACATCCTGGACTTGGGGGTCCGACACCATTTGTGCCTCCTAGCCATTTGCCATCATTCGCTCCAAAGGTAAGCTCTTACATTCTATCAATTTGACTGATTATGAAATCATTGTAAATGTGCTTTGCATGTTTCATCACAGTCTCTATGCACACATAAGATTTTGCTTTTATTTTATTTTTTGTCTTTTAAAAACATCCAAAAAAATTCTAACATTCATTATTGCTATATTCATTTGTTTCGCAGACACCAGTTCCCATCGTTGATCCCAATAAGTCTAAGCAAATGGTAGGTTTAAGTTCTTCATTTTTTCTTTTAATTTTTTTATTTTAACTTACAAATTCTTTCCTATTTTAACGATTCAGTGTTAAAAGTTTCAAGAATTCATTCTTTCATTTCTTTCAAAATTGAGAAGAAATTAAAAATTCCGTTCTCTAGTTAGAAGCTAACATAAAATTTAAATTCAATTAATGTGCGGTATTTTTAGTTTACATCAATTTATTGCTATCATATAACTTTCATCTAACTACACGAATTATATGAATGTGCTTTTTCCAGTCGCTGTAAAATCATAATCATTCATTTTTTATATTATTTAAAATTTTTATAGAAAACTGGCAGATGGAATGCGATGCATGTTCGAATAGCGTGGGAAATTTATTATCATCAAGCAAAACAGAATCCAGAAAAGACTGCAACAGCCCCAGCTCTTAGTGTTAAATCCTCACCATCATCTGCTGCATCTGTAACAGATATGTTAAGGCCTCCAACACATATGTTTCCACCATCGGCAGCAGCTGCAGCAGCCGCTGCAAATGCTGCTTTATCTAGGCCTCATGAGTTACCACCAACAGCATATCCTGGAGGATTACCTGGACGAACACCATTTGATACGACCCCACTATCAGCAGGCTTTCTCACTGCTCCAACTAGTCATTTAGGTAAAATAATATTTAAAAAAAAATGGAATTTGTCAATATTTGATTCCTTTTATTTTTCAATTTTACAATTATTAAATCCAGGAGGCACAATATCACCGTTTGGACGATATGGTGCACCAGCATTCAGTAATTCACCTTTTGCAGGGTTGTCACCATTTACTCGTGAAATTCCTATTGGAACTCCATTACATGATCCATGGAGAAGGTATTCATGTTCAATTAAAAATTAAAAGTGTTTCCAAAAAATTATATTTATAGTTCAATGCAAAGAAGTGTTGGGACATATCCGCCAGCTCCAGGGCAAAATGCGTGGCAAATGAAACCTGATCCAAGTTTAGATGCTGCACGAAGGGAAGCTGAGGAACGTGAACGGGAACGAGAAATTAGGGAAAGGGAACAAAGAGAACGAGAAAGACAAAGACGTGAACGTGAAGAACGTGAAAGACGTGAAAAAGAGGAGAAATTGAAACGAGAGCAACAAGAACGGGAACGTGAACGAGAAAGGGAAAGGGAAAGGGAACGTAAAGAACGAGAAAGGCGAGAAATAGAGCGAAGAGAACTTGAACGAGAAAGACTTCTACAACAACAACGATTGAATGAAAGCAATAAAATGGCTGCTGCAGCAGCGGCGGCTGCTAACAGTGTTCAACGAGATCGTTCTCCAATCAGAAATGGTACAGATGTAGAAGTCCGTGTAAAAGAGGAAATGCCACGAAAGGATGAAGCCGAATTACTAATGCGTACGGCAGCTGCAGCAGCAGCGGCGGCAGCAGATCCTCGGTATCATCCTTCATCAGCAGCTCTGGCAGCTGCTCAGGCAGCAGCAGCACATCATAATCATCAATTTATGACAAGTCGACATGGACATGTGCTGCCTCCTCCACCGCATTTATCTCGATCAATGATGCCTCCGTCAATGGCTGGGCCACCATTATCACATTTTCCCCCACCGGGACCACCAGGTTGGCCTTCAGCTTTAGATCCATATAGAGATCCCTATTCTATGCTACGATATAATCCATTAATGGAGGCAGCTTTTCGTGCTGAAGAAGAACGTGCAAAAGCTATGAGTATGTATGCCGCTCATTCAGCAGCGCATTTACGTGGAAAGGAACCAAGTCCTGTACCATCGTCTGTGATACCACAACAACAACCACAATCACATCATAGAATGCCTCCTGGTGCATTAAAACCACAAACACAGTCACATATGTCCGGACTTTCTGCTGTTTCAGTGGACATGCACAAAAAAGAAGACTCATCATCACAACGATGATAATTTGTCATTATTTTGATGGTAATTTCATTTTTTACAATTTTTGTTTGTTTTTTTTTAATGCTTTTGGCCCTAACTTATTTTTTTAAATTTCTGTGCTAAAGATAATTTTGTGTAAGAAATTAAATTTTATGGAAAAAATTATTATAAAAATGACCAAAAAAAAAAAGAAAGAAAAAAAACTGACAAAAAGAAATTAAAAAATCAAATATTTTTTGAATGCATCTGTAGGAGAAAATAAAATTTAACTCTAATTTAATTTAGAAAAAAAGAAGAAAAGTAATTGTAAAGTAATACGAAAGAATTTGTAAAATTATATTGCCTTCTCGCTTATTACGAAAATAATTTTCTTTTTTTTGTAAAAAAAAAAAAAAAAGTATATATGAAAATTTTATAGATTTATTGCCTCATTATTAGCACAACAACAATAACAACAAGAAAAATTCAAAACATAATGAGAGCAAATTAAATGAAACTTAGATTTGAAATGAGACTAGACTATATTGTAAAATGAATGAAAAATACAAAAAAAATGATATGATAGAATGAATGAGTAAAAAGAGAGAAAGAAAACGAGGACAAAAAGAAAAATTAAATAATATTTATGATTTGAAAGGTAACTGTACTTTTGTAGAAAGCAAAGCTTTTTATATATACATACATACATATAATTAAATTGATATTATTTCTGTGTAATTAAAAACAATGAAAAAAAAAACACTAGAAAATAAAAATCATTTTTAATTATTTAAATTTGTAAAAATATCGAAGAAGAAGAAAAAAAAATTGTAAAAACGATATTTTAAGTAGAAATTAAAAAAGGAAAAGAAAATAATAAGGAGTTACAAATAATGACCAAGAGAAAGATCGAATTAATGTTGGTATTTCTAAAATTAAAAACTTGCTTGAAAACAAATAAAAACAACAACAAAAAATTTTATTATTTTGAGTTGAATTTGCTTATTTAGAAAATTGCAAACATTTTTTCGATCATAATGCAAAAATGTGTATTTCCATAGAAAAACGGTATAGTATCAAAATTTACACAAAATATGAAAGAAAAAAAAAGGGTTGAATACCATTATTGTCTTAAATTAATAAAGAGTATTTTTTTTAAAAAAAGAAAAAAAATCTACATACTCATAATAAGTTACTTTTTTGTTTTAATAACGGTAAATTTTCATAATTTCAACATAATATTTGTTGTTACTTTTATGAATAATTTTCGAAAATGCCTAAAATGGAGCCAAAAGTTTAGGACATAGCTCTCACACACATTTTTTTTTTTTTTTTATTAATTTAAAACATTTCTTTTTTTTTATATATTTGAAATTCATAAATCATTATTAAAAACAGAAGGTATGAATATTTTTCTAATTGTTTAAAACTGTGCTTTTTTAGTGCCAATTTTAATTAAGAAAATAACAAATTAAAGGTTTCTGGCATTTGTTCCTTTTTTCTCAATTTTTCGTTTTATTCTTTTCTTTTCTTTTATTTAAAAAAATATATATATTCATATATTTGTGTAAATTAAGAAACAATAATGAAAAAACAAACTAAAATGATTTTTCCACATTGGAGAAAGTAGTACTGTTTGAAAATAAAAAAAAAAAAACAAAAAAACATTGAATATGAGCAAGAAAAAATTTAGAAGAAAAAAAATAATTTTTTTGACCAGATTATACAAATTTGTAAAAAAAAAACGTAACAGAAATAAGTAGAAAAACAATATGTAAAAAAAAAAAACAAATTTCCATAATTTAAAATAAAATAAAAATATGAAAAAAAAAAATTAAATTAAATACACGTTTGAGTTACTGAATGATGAAAAATAATACATAATTACGATCATAAATAATTATTGATCGGTAGGCTGTGCTAGTTCATTAATTTTGGCTTTTTATCTTCGAAATAAAAGAAAAAGAAAAAAAAAGGTTTCTCGAATTTTTAAATCAAAAAATTATACACACATATAATATCCATGAAATACAAAAATTATTTAGGAATGTGCCTACATACATTTTCATTGTTGTAGCTAAAGTCACAAAAAAAAATCTTTTTTTTTTAAAATCAGTATTATGTAAAATTTTAAAAATGTTGTGTTGTGTTTCCACAGTATTAAAATTCTGTTCCTTATTTATTACTATTATTTTGTTTTCTAAAATAAAAAAATAAAAAAAGATATCTCATTCTGTTCACATTTTTGGACGATTCTTAATAAAGTTAAATCAAATTTTGCTAATTTTGAATAAAAAGTAAATAAAAAATTCTAAAATATTATTGACAATTTTATACCAGTTGTTAAAGAATCGTCCTTTTGATTTCATTTTTTTTTTAAATTTAATAAATTCAGCTAATCAATTCCATAAGCTGAATACAAATACATGCAAAATGCAAAATTTATCAAAGTGATATAATTATTAATTATTCATTATTTTTTATTAAAATTTTTATTTTTATTTTTTGGAAAATTTAAAAAAAAAAAAAACCAATTCGTTCAGTACTCAAACGCGCCCTCCAACAAGACGGAATGGGTTGTTCAAACAATTTTTTGTGTAATTTTTATAAATGTGTATTTTTTAATTCTCTCATAAATTTAAAGTAAAAATATTTAAATAAAAATTAATATCATTATTTTTTAATTATTTTAAAATTAATACTTGTTGTTTTTTTTTGTTTTTCTTTCGTTATTTTAATTTTTTTCTTTTTCGCTTAATTAAATTTTTTAAAAAGATAAATATGAATAAATTAGAATTTAACATTGTCAAAAATGTGCAAAATTAACAAGTATTAATTTAAAAAAAAAATAATTAAAAAATAATAATAATAATAAAACATCATAGAAAACAAACAAAAAAAGTCCAAAGCCTGTCTAAAAAATTTATTAAAATAAAAAAAAAAAAAACCGCATAATCTGTGTAAGAAAACAAATAACAGATTTGAAAAAAAAACAAATTTAGTATCATTTTCTCTTTATGAATCTCATGTTATCACTATTTTTTATTTCTAATTGTGATAATTTCCAAATTGAAAAACAAAACTGAGAAAAAAAAATAATGTACGTAACTTTTATTTACGTACGAAAAGCACACACACACACACACAGCGTATAAGATAAATAAGAGTAATTTTTTTAAACACAAAAATGTGTTACTTTACTAACAAAAAGAAAAAACATAGTTAATATTTTGCAAAATTTAAATGTGTCGTACAAAACAGAAAAAATCAATAATAAGTGTGCTGTATTATATTTTCTTTTGTGGCTCTTATTATTCAACTTTTTATGATTATTAACAAAATAATTAGAAAGGTGCTAATAAAATAGACAAAATATGATTTAATTTAAACTCAAATGATTTTAAAAAATGAAGGCTTTATAGAAAAGTTCAAATTTTTCTTTTATTCTAAGTAGATAGAAAATTTTTTTAACAATTTATGTTGTGGGCTTCCAATTTAACTGTTTTGAAAGGAGAAACAAAAAATATAACGTAAAAAATAGAAGATTTTTTTTCAAATTAAGATTAAAGACACAGAAATGTTAATTATCTTCCTAGTAGGCTGACTTTAATGTCAAGTTTTACTGAAAATTTAATGCAATTTTTAATACTTTTATCTTAAATTGTACTCGAAAACAAATTGTACTGGTTAATTTTGAAAAATTACTTGATGAATTCGTTTTAGAGTCAATTTACAAATGAGCCTCAACTAATTTTTTTTTTTCGAACTTAATCAATTTACAATTCAAAAAAAATTTTTTTTTTGTTGTTGTTGAATGACAATGAATGATAACATTTTGTGGTGCTTTAAATGTAATAAGCGATTACTGGCCTTTTTAATATCAATTATTCAACAATCGTTCACTTTTTTAAAACTAACAAATATTTTAAAAATCACAACATTGTTATTGTTTTTTAAATAAAAAATGAAATTAAAAAAAAAAATAGCTTACAACATTTTCTTCGTTTTTTATTTGTGATCCAAAGATTTAATTTGACGCAATATTTCTTGAGATATTTCGTCTAATCATTATCAATTATTTAACATAAAAAACTGTTTCAAATTTAATTTACAGTGTTTGAAACAGTGTCAATTTTTCATCAAAACAATATAGTGTGCAATTAACAATTTAACTGCCAAAAAAAAAAAAGCCATAAAGAGCCTTCGTAAAATTTTTAATAAACGATTTCTTCTTTTTCCTCTTAAACAAGAATGCCACAAAAGAAAATATTATGTATTTTTTTAACATTAAAAAAAAAAATAATAATAACGCATAAAATCGAAAATTATTTACTAGTTAAGTCAACAAATTATTATTTTTTTTTTATATTTTAGATTTTAAAAAAATTATATATATTAAAATAAAATTAAAAATAAATGAAAATATACAAATAATTGAAAAAAAAAAAGATAAAATGAAGAGAAAAAAAAATTTGTAAATAGAAAAATAAAATTTAACTGAAAATAAGAGATAATAAAAACAAAAATCTATGTAATGTAATATGTAATTAAAAAAATTTTATTATAATTTAATTAAAATTAAAAAATAAAAAGAATTAGTAAATAAAACAACAACAACAAAAAAATAAACATTTAATAAAAAGAAGTAATTATGTGCAAGAATCGCATTAAGTAAATTATTTTATTAATGATGAAAAATGAAAATAGTTAAAAAAGAAAAAAAAAAGGATTCAAATAAAAAAAAATTTGTAAAATTAGGTTTACAAGAAAAAATTTATCAATAGAATTTAAAAAAAATTAAAAACAAAAAAAAAAGTATATATGTATAATAAAACAATAAAAACAAAAATAAAAGTAAACATTTTTATTTGTGAATTAGTGGATGAGAGAATGTAGAGAAAAAAGAAATAATTAAAAATAAAAGAAACGACATCAAAAAATTTTATAATTCATAAGAGTGTGATTTTTTTTTTGTTTTTTTTTTTTTAGTAATTTAAAAGAAAAAAGAAAGTCGAGAAAAAAAAATTCAATTTTAACTAAAAAAAAAAAAATTATTGTAATTTCAAATATGATTTCATAATGATTTTTAATGTGTAATTAAAATAATTAAAAAGAAAAATCCTTAAAAAAAAAACATTTTTTTTTTTAAATAAATTATGTTAGTTGTATTTTAATAGTAATTTTATTTTATTTTTGTTTTATTTTCTATTTCTCATTAAATTTAACATAGTTAAATAAATTTTTTTTTTCGTATATTATAAATAGTTTTTTTTATTGAATTTCTCATGTTTTTTTCTCTTTTTTCTAAATAATTATTTTCTTTCACAAAATAATCATTTCAAATTAAAAATCTTTATTGTGTTCGGTAAAATAAAATAAAAAGGGGTCCAGAATTTAGATAAACAAGAAATAAAAATTCATTTAGTACATTATACGAAAAATAAACATGGGTTATTGTTGAAAAAAAAACAATTCAATTAAACTAAATTTTTGAATAAGTTTAATTTTTGTAAGCCTTTTTGGAAAAATGGTACCAAATTCAATTTTTTTTTTTTTCAAAAATTCGTTGGTAAAAAATATCTGAAAATGTGTTTGATGAAAGTGAAAAGTTGTCCTTTGTTTGTTGAACACATTTCGTATCTATTGTATTTATGATTTTTAGAAACCCATCTACATATTTATTTTTATTTCAGTCAAACAGATTGCGTATTTGAAAAAAAAAATAATAATATTTTTCTATACAGGCATGGCGAAATACTCATTTAACAACATAAATTGTTTAAATGAAAAAGAAAAAAAAACAATGTTGTCAAATTTCAAAAACAAAAATTAAAGAAAACACAGATCATTAAAAAAAATTATATAAATATTTATATATAGTCTTCTTTAAATAAATTTAATAAAAAAAAAACTAATTCTTAATATTTATCAAAATAAACAACAACAAAAAAAATCTCTATACATATATATATATAAAAATAAAAAAAAAACTAGAATTATAAATAATTGAAAATAAAAAAAAATAAATTTAAGTAAAAAAATATATATATATATTAAGTTAAATAAAAAGATAAATGTAGTTTTAAAAAAAAGAAAATAAAAATAAATAAGAAAATACTGATTTAAAAAAAAATGACACAGCATACATATGTATTTTCTTTTTTTTTCAGAAAAGAGTAAAAAACAAAATTAAAAACAAAAATTCGTATAAAAAAAAAATAAGTGTAAGAAGTATGTATTTAAAATTAAAAAAAAAAAAAAGAAATGAGCATGTATCTTTAAAAATTGCAAAATATGATTAAAAAATTTAATATTTAAAAAAAATATATAAAAGTGGAAAAAAAATTTTTGTAGATAAATGTAAAAGCGAAACTCAAGAAAAAATAATAAAAAAAAAATATTTAAAATATAAAAAAAAAACTTGTTTTATTTATATGTGTGTTATACCTATTTACATTTGTGTTTGTTTGAATAATCATCAACCTTTTTAAAAATTCGAGCTCACGTGTAAGTAGAAAATCTTGAAAACGTTGCTTTCAGATTTTGGGTGTTGAATTTAAATTTTACTGAAAATACCCATTTTATTAAATGTATGTATATGAAAGCAGAGATTAGTACTGTTAAGTGTTACGTCTACCTACAAGAATAGAGTACCTACTTTGCATTTTTTTCCCCTTTATAAGCCACAATGTAGGGATATTTCCTTACTGCACTTTTCTTAAGCACTGCTGCAAATGGATGAAAAGTGAAAGGAGGAAAATTGCATCGTCGATGCAGGATATAACATGTAGAAAGTTGAAATCGCAAAGTAGTGTAGTATAATTATGGCTGCGTTTCAAAATTCAACATGTTTCCAATTAAACCTCATTTTTATATTTCATTAACCATCAGAACAAAATATACCAATAAATACAACCTTTAATCAAGATTCATCACATGGTGTAGTGCTCAACAATGTTTAATTCTGAAACGCAGCCTATTTAATAGTGCTCCTTGAGTTCAATTTGAATTAAGCTGTAAAAAATCGAAATACCTACTCTTGGAAATAATTTTAAAATGTCATTCTTATTTGTATGTCGAATATCAAAACGCTGAAATGAAACACTACCATCGTTAAAGTGAATTTAATTTTAATTTTTAATTTCGTTTACATTATTTAAACAGAATTTATTTATTACTTATTTGAATTAATTTAAAATATATTAAGAAGAAAAATCTAATAGCATTTTATTTTCTATACCACATTTGAAGTGTTTTCATACGTTTGACTTTCTTTTGTAATTGCAAAACGCCATACATTAAAGCTTCAGCTGTTGGTGGACATCCTGGTACATAAATATCAACTGGTATAATACGATCACAACCTCTAACAACTGAATATGAATAATGATAATAACCTCCACCATTGGCACAGCTTCCCATTGAAATAACCCATCTAGGTTCAGGCATTTGATCATAAACTTTTCTTAATGCTGGTGCCATTTTATTTGTTAATGTACCAGCAACAATTATAACATCAGCTTGACGTGGTGATGCTCTAAATACAACACCATAACGATCCATATCATAACGTGGCGCTGCAATATGCATCATTTCTACAGCACAACAAGCTAAACCGAAGGTTAATGGCCATATTGAACCTTTACGACCCCAATTCAATAAATCATCTAAACGAGCAACTGACCATTCAACTAAATTTGGTTGTTTTGTCCCAAATGGTGAATATCCTTTCTTTGCAAGAGGTTTTTCAGGATCAACAACTGGCATTGTTTGTTGGCATCTCTTGATCAACTGAAGGATTGCAGGTTGCACTTCTTTTTCCCCAACATATTTTTGAAGACTGTTTGCTAATGTTGGTGCAGATTTAACGACGTTCAATGTTGAACGGTACATCTGAAATTTTTGTAGAAATTAGAAAAATGAAAAATATACAAAATAAATCGATTTTCTTTACTTTAAAACGTAATTTATTTTAAAAATACGCCGCAGTCCGCACTTTATGTAATCTAGATTCTGAACTCTGATGGCAAAAGACAAAGTGACAGTTAAATGACTACGAACAGCTGATACGCTGTTTTTTAGAAATTTCCTATTTCTCATCATTCAGGGAAATTTTATAAAAAATCGATTGAATTCGATGAGGAAGAATCGATGTAACCTCAAAAATTTTTTATTGTTTTGTTTTTAACTTCAAAACGTAGATTTGTGCAGCACTGAGCACGTTTAAATTTTTATTTTATGAAAAATAAGCAAATTACAAAAAAATTGCCTATGTAAATTCAATACTTGATGGAATATGGCACATAAATTGGAAATTATAATTGGAACTTATGAGGAATTTTTGGTTGGATATGAACTCGTACAATCAAAGGTAAGTTATTTGTAATTTGTTGAAACTTCAAATTCTTATCATGTTTTGAAATTAGGATGAGAAGAGCTCTTTGATCCATTCATTTGCAACACGATCTCACACAGCATCAGTAAGATGTGTTTCATCATGTGGAAAATATGTCGCATCGGGAGGAGCAGATGATAGGATATTTGTTTATGATATGGAAACACGAAGAGAAATTCAGGTATAAAACTTGATCGTTTTTTTAATATATTTTGTAGATGTTTTTGTTCAATTTGTCTTTTAGGTTCTCATGCATCATAATGGCACTGTAAATGCAATTACATTTACACCAGATGGAACACATCTTCTGTCTGGCGGTGATGATGGTCAAATGTTTGCTCTCCGAACAAATTCATGGCAAGCCGACGGAGTATGGAAGAAGGCACATGGTGGTTCAGCAGTGACACATATCTCATGTCATCCAAGTGGAAAATTAGCTCTTACATTAGGAAGTGATTTAACATTAAGAACATGGAATTTAATTAAAGGTCGTACAGTGTATACGACAAATTTGAAAAGTAAAAAATCTTTAGGCAGCTCACCAGACTGTATATCGTGGTCATTAGAAGGGGATTACTTTACAATAACTGGACCACGTGTTGTAGAAATTTGGAATGTTGAGACTGCGGGAATGATAAAAGAACAAAATTGCAATTCTAAACCGATAAGTGTTTGTTGGATAACTAATGATGATGTTTTAGTTGGTTTAGAAAGTGGAGAGATTATGATGGTGTCAGTTAATGAGGACAAAGAGGTAAACCATTCAAGTACTAGATAGATATTCAGTAAATCAAAAGAATATTTGTATTATTTGTAGCCAAAAATCTTTGAAGCACATAAACAGCGTGTAAAATCAATTTGTTATTTGAATGGTACACTAGGTACAGCATCAAGGTAAGGATAATGCATGATCACTTTTCTTATTTTCATACAAGCAAAATATTCATGATACCATTTTTTTTTTTAGTTCTGGAGAAATATCAGTTTGGACAGTTGATGAAACAAATAAAGAAATTAATAAAATAACAACAACTGATATTGGTTGTCGTCCAACATGTATGGGGCTTTTAGATTTATCACAATTTGGTGATGATTATGTTATTGTAAAAGATGAAGAAACTGAAGAGGATATACTAAAACAAATTGAAATGGGAAAAAAAATTGCAAATAGGCAAAATATTGGCAGTGTACAAATTGAATATGAAGATGAAGAAGATAAACAAAATGTACAATTAGAAACAAGTTTAGAGGATTCAATTCAGAAACAAGAAAAGAAAAAGAATGAAAAAAATATAAAAAGGAAGAAGGATAATGAATCCTCTGAAATAGAAGAAGAATCATCACCTAAAAAGAAACAAAAAAATAAAGACAAAAACAAGAAAAATTCTAAAAATAATAACGAATGGACTTGCTCATCAGTTTCAGCGAATTTAAGTGAACAAAAGACTGATAGTGATGAAGAGGATAATAATGGAAATCAACACAATTTTGTACGAATTAAAAAACCAATTTTAGATGCAACAAAAAAGAAGAAATATAAAAATAAAATTTTAAATAAAAAAAGTGATAAATAAATTATCAATCAATTTTAAAATTAATTTGTTTCTCTTGTTTCTTTAAATAATAAATAAAGTCTTTTGCAGTCCATTGGTTTTTTTTTGTCAAGAAAATAAGTGTACATTAGATCTAAAGATGAAGTCTGTTGCTGAAAATTATTTTATAATAAGCAAAAACACGTCTTTTTTTTTCAATTAACCGAATTTTCATTAATTTAATAATCAATTTTGTCTTTGTTGTACATGTTATTACTTATAAAATTCAAATTACTTTTAATAATTAATTAATTACATTATTATTCGATTATAAATTAAACAAATTGGTATTTATAAATCGTATAGTTGAAACAAGAAACACTCTTGAAAATTGAAAAGAAAAAAGACATTAATTTTTTCAAATTTTCAAGTGCGATTCATTTTGCAATAATTAACAAATAAATGTAATTATTTTATGAATATTTAATTAAAAAATCGGTCTCAAAAATTATTCAATTACATATTTTTTTCTGTTTTATTTATTTATTTTTTTTTCAAATTACATAAATTCTATATTTAATTCTGATGTAATTATTATTGTTCTGTTTTAGTTTTGTATTAATTAAATATTAATTTAAATTCTATTTACTTTGTCATTACATTGTAATTAGATGATTAATCTTTGGTTAATAATCTTTGTCAAATTAATTATTTTTTGTGTTAGTTATTATTTTTGAGTTTATTTTCCTGCATAAAATGTGCATGAATTTAGTTGTTTCTTTTCTTCTTCTTCTTTTTCTTCCTCAAATATTAAAAATTTTAAAGTAATAGCGTAAACGAGACAATTATTGGCACCCCTATTTTTCGGTGTATTTATTGGCACCATGTTTTTCTTAGAAATTTACTCAATAGTTGTTGTTAAATATATAATCGTTATTGTGTTATAGAAAAATATGGAATGTTCTCAGTTTGTTTGTATATTGTTTTACCAGTTTCAACTTCTATTGTCGTCTTAACTGTGAAGTGAAAAAGACGTGTCAGTGTTAATTGGTATTTGAGTTGTTTTCTTTCTAAAACCTTAAGAGACACACAAAGTTAAGTAGCACTTTTTAACGTTAAATAATTATCTTATCTTTATATGATTTTTTAAATATTTTTATGGAAATGTTTAATTTTTCAATTAAATAAAATAATTTTATAAAATATTTGTATAATTTAAGAAGTAATGGGTGACAACAATTGTGCTAAAAATAAGCGTAATAACTATTATTGGCACCCCGGTGCCAATAACTATGTTATATGAAAGTACATTTATTGGCATAGGACAATAACTATACTTTTGAGGATGCCAATAATTGTACTTACTATAAGTAGCGTTAATTTTGCAGATTGATAGCTAGCAGCTATCTATTGTATTTAGATATTTTTTTATCAATAGTTACCGAAAACGCGTAGCACAAACACCGAAAGTGATTTGAAAAATGCACTTTCCGACATAAAAACGAAAAAAATGTCCAGAAAAATGGCTTCGAAGCATTACAATATTCCGCGTTCTACTTGACAATTTCGTTTAGGAAACAAATTTACAAAAATAAGACCTGGTCCATCAACAGTACTTACAGAAGAGAAGGAAAATATTATTTTTAAATGGATAACTTCTTCTTTCCAACTAGGAAAAAACTCCTGGAAATCAACAAGCGAAGGAGTTTATTAAACCTGCTGCTAACATCTCCAAAAAACTACTCAACCTTAGTAGGAATGAGTTAAGAACCATCACAGGTCTTCTCACCAGGCACTGTCCACTTAATTACCATTAAAGTAGGATTGGACTACAAGAGGATGACAAATGAGGATTCGGCAAGGAGACCAAGGAGACCTCAAAACACATTCTACGTGAATGAGAGGCGTTGGCCTTTTAAAAGAGTGCGACACATGGAACAATTTTTCCTCAAACCGGAAGAAATTTGGTGTGCACCTTCTCATATAGAATTTTAGGATTTATTAAAAGCCTAAATCTTTGAGAAGCAAGGGCGGCAGAAAAGGTCTTGGTAGGTCGAGATGCAACAAAAAGCCCAGATAACTATCTATCTTTCTATTTATCTCAAAATCTATCTATCCTTTTTAATTTTCATACTTTTTTATTTCTATATTTAAATAATTTGAGGAGAATAGTTTTATACTCTTTTTACTTTTATTTTTAACTAATTTTAATGGAATAGCTAGTTTTATACATTTTTATTTTTATATTCAACTAATTTTAAGAGAATAGAAAAGACTGGAATAAAACAATTACCTACCAAAAATTAAAGTGTACTTTGTTTGTTTTAAATGCCAATAATTATACTTTATATGGCATTGAATAATTGGCACTAGTGCCAGTAACTATATATTTTAAAAGGGCCAATAGTTATACTGCTGTGCCAATAGTTGTACTTTTGGGAGTTATTTTATATTTATTTAAATATTTAAAACAAATTATAATCTTGAGGTAATTTTTTTGACATTTTTCTTTACAAAAGGCTTCAAGTAAGCGTCTGATAAAATATCATTCAAAAAAATTAAATAATGTAGCTAAGAGAACAGATTTCGCTTATGGGTGCCAATAATTGTACGGTTTACGCTAATTAACGATTTAACAAACAAAAGTTACAAAATTTAACTTGTGGTAAAAAAAAAAGAAAAATACAAACATTTTCAAAAGAAAAAAAAAATTATCTATGGTCTGTATGATCTTTTTTTTTTCCTTTTAGCTTCGAGATTACATGCAAATTTTAGAAAAAAAAAGAAATAAAAAGAATTTTCTACCCATTTTAAAAATCCACAACAACAAAAAAAAAACATTTAAAATTCTTTTCAATGAAATAACTCATAAATTCGTATTTTGAATATATAAAATATTAATAATATAAAAACTAAAATATTTAGTAAATATCATTTATCTTCATTATTTTGATTTAATGTCATAAAAATTATATTATCTTCATTTGTTGTTGTATCACCATATGACCATATCAATTCTTCACCAAATTTATTTAAATGTGCTAAATTTTTATATTTATATAAAATTGGATTGTCAATATATTTTTCACATGAATAACACCATACTGATAAATCAGCATAACTTAATGCTAAAGGATGTTGTGTACTTAAATGATGATATAACATATGTTCTTGAACATAACGACCACAAAGAGTTTTAAAACAATGCAAACATATCCAATTTTCAAGTTTTGCATTACATTCTTCGCATGGTGAAGATGTATTGATATCTAGGAAAAAAAAAAGCCATAATGTAACTTCTTTAAAGAACTGTTTTTTATTATAGCTTACCTGTAGGAACTTCATCTGGTTTTAACTGAGATAGATGTGGACATGTCTTCAATGGGACTACAGCAAACATTTCTTCATTTTGTAAAGCCTTAAATTCAAACAAATGACAGAAATAAAATTTAAAAAAAAATTATTTTGAATTGTCTAACAGTTAATTACTTCAAAATTCTCTGCTAGAAATTCCATTAACGTCTTTTTTTGCTCATTGGGTTTACTAGGTCCAGGAGATGATGATGATGTTCCTTCTCCACTACTACTATTTGTTGTCCCACCTTCAGCTCCTTCTGTTTTTTTATTATTTTTATCATCACCATTCGCACATTTAGATATTTGCAATTTTTCAACAAGATTACTTAATTCTCGTTCTGAACTCTTATCATTAATTTGCGTAAATGCTGGCAATTTTTTAATAAATTTCAAACTTTTCCAGTATTTATGATGAACAGACAATACATTCTGTATACTTTCTATACAGCTTTGATAAGCTACAGTTCGTGTATTTACATTACTAATTAAAGGTAAAGGATCACCAAGCAATGCTTTTGAGCACATTGTCATTGCATAGGATATTGAATTTACATTGTATCCACCTTCCAGACATAAAATTATTCTTCCATTTGCTAAAGCTGATAGCCAATGTGTTAAATGACCATAAGCTTCTGGTGTAACTTTACAACCACCCAATGGATCTCCGATAGCAGCATCGAATCCTGCTGAAACTAACACCAATTCCGGATTAAATTCATATGCAATTGGCATAATGACTTTTTGAAATGCTAAAAAGTATTCCATATCTCCCATTCCTTTTTTATTCCAAGGAATATTCACATTAAATCCTTCACCAGTACCCATTCCAACGACATTGTAATTTGCATCTGTGCTTTTTGGAAAGAAACTAGCATGATCGTACCGGTGCAAACTTATATATAAAACGTTTTTACTAGACTCGAAAATATGTTGCGTTCCATTTCCATGATGAACATCCCAATCAACAATTAAAACTCTTTTAAGCCCATGATCTCTGATCGCATATTGAGCAGCTATTGCTATATTATTAAATATACAAAAACCATGAGGCGTATCAGATTCAGCATGATGTCCTGGAGGTCGAACAATGCATACACCACTTCGTGATTTCCCATTCAGTACATGGTCAACAACTTGAAGTATGGAGCCAGTAGCAAGTGTTGCACATTCAAATGTCTTAGGATGAAAGTAAACTGAATCAAATGAATCACCAATTTTCTGTAATTCATCCTTCTCAACTGACCTCCGTATCGAATTTAAATGTGCACGTGTATGCACTAAACAAATTTCATCTGTTATAGCATGACGTGATTGTAAACGCTCTAACCGTTCAATTAAATTGAATTCCTTATGACATTGAAAGATTTTTATAATACGATCTGGACATTCGGGATGACCTCTGAAAAATTACAAAGATCAAAAAAGAATTTTAAATTGAAAGAAAATATAATTTTAAAATTACTCTTCAAAAATATTCTGATGGTGGGTCATGAAGTCATCGTAAACGTAGCAAACTCTTGTCTTTGGAAATGTTAAATTTGTTGCTAAAAAGATTTTAGAAAACATTTTTTTTTTTTTTTAAGTTAAGAAGAGTTATTTTACTTACACAACTTCAAGGTGTTCAACTTTTCTTCGAGTAATGTAATTAAAGCTGAATCTTGTATAGGATAGCAGCCACGAGTGGGAAATTTCTCTGACAACGGTGGACCACCCTTAAAAGTTTGAATTACCTTATGCAAATTTGGTTGTGGATTCACGTTATTCAACTCTTCTAGGGTATAAGTTTTCTCAGCCTGAAGACTTCTCCAATATGGACGATGAGCATGAATACAATTAAGAATTGATTCTTGTACACTATCTGATGGTGAACCTAAAGGTTCTACAAGAGGAGGACATGGATCTCCAAGTAAAGTTCGAAGTGTTAATGCAGCACCTTCAGCCAAAGATTCCAAACAGTAACCTCCTTCGAGGATGACACCTATACGTCCTTGTGCTATATTCAACAATGAATTTAGTAGATGAGGATAAAACTGAGGAGTTATTTCCATTTCACCCTAAATTAAAGTACACAACAATGTGTTTCAAAATTTTCAAAAAAATCAAATGAAATTTTTACCTCTGGACAACCAAGAGCTGCATCATATCCTGCTGATACAATAACCAGTTCTGGTTGAAACTCAGTTGCAACTGGTATTAAAATTTGTTGAAAAATTGCTAAATAATCAGCATTACGCATTCCAATTTGATTTAATGGCAAATTGAAATTGTAACCTTTACCATCACCTAAACCAATATAATCAAAATCTGATTCACGTAAATTTGGCCAAAATGTACCATGTTCAAAACGATGAATAGAGAAATACAAAACTCTAAAAAACAAAAGGATAATAATTTTTAATAAAATAATACTTTCACTTTAACTTTTGATTTTTATGAAAATTAATATTGTAAGAAAACCTGCCTTGGATCCTCATAAAAAAATCTCTGTGTTCCCTGACCATGATGAATGTCCCAATCAACAATTAAAATTTTTTTAATTTTAAATTTATCAAGTGCATATTGAGCAGCAATTGCAACATTATTGAAAAAACAGTATCTACATTGAAATTTACAAAAAAACAAAACATTTATACATTTGAGCATATCTTTTAGAATGCGTTATTTACCCATTAAATTCAGCCTTCATTGCATGATGTCCTGGTGGGCGTATTACAGCCATTCCATTTTGTATTGTACCATTGCATAAATTATTAATTAATTCAATTGTACTACCAACGGCTAAAACGCTTAATTCAAACGTTCTCTAAATAAAATAAAAACAACAACAAAAAGTAAGAAATAAATATGTAAAAATTATTTTTATAATTGAAAATTCAAGAATTACTGGATGAATAAAAATTGAATCATAATTTGAGCTAATTTCCTCGAGATTATCAATATTTTTCTCATCTATAGTATTTTTTAATTTATTATAATGATCTTCAGTATGCCGTAAAAGTATTTCATCTTTTGTTGCTTTACGTGATGGTAATCGTTTACATCGTTCTATTAATTTCAGATCAGTGCATCTGTTAAAAAAAAAATAAAAATAAATAAATAAAATGAGAAAAAGAAATAAAAGAGAAGCAAAAAATTTCAAACGTGAAAAATTAAATGATTACAGAAAATAAATTTTTCAAGAAAGTTTATCGAATAGAAAGGGCATTAACCTTTTTGTTGAAATAAGTAAAATAAAAATAAAAATATTTAAACACGTAATGTGTTTTTTTAAAAAGATAAAATATCTAGTCAAACCAATAGAGATAATTCTATGAGTATTGAGCATACTTTTTTTGATTGTAGTGTAATTATATGTTTTATAATAAACATTGTTAATTAGAGGGGAGCAAGTCAACATTTTTAATAAATCTAATAAGAATTAATTAATTACACTGTGTAACAAAAACTTCAATAGGTTTTGAAAAATAAAATATCAATTAGAACTTATAAATAAAATACCTTTGCAATATTCGAATTAATCTTTCTGGCCTTTCTGGATGGTTTTCATCCCAAATGCATTTATGTTCAACCATTGAGTCATCATATATTATACCAGTGTCGCCACGAACAAGATTTATTGAATTCATGGCCTAGAAAATCATTTATAATAAATATTTTTAAAAAAAATAATTTTTTTGGCAACAATTAAAAAATAAATTTTTTAAGTTTTTAGTAGACGACTTACATTTTGAAATATATCCTTAACGAAAATTTCATCTGATGATTTTTTTCCAGATTGTTGTTGCATTTTTAATTTTGCTTTCTTTTTAGCCTCTAATATAGCTGTACTTGGACGTGATGTTTGAACTGTTGCAGTTGTGGTAGGTTTTATCATAGAACGAGTCTGAATTTTCGATTTTTGTGCACCGCTACGGGTAATCACTGATGACGAACTACAACTCTACAGATTTATAAATTAAGTCGTTTATTATTTTTTTTCATTATCAACACAAAACAAATAAAAAATAGTAAAAAAAAGATTAGATAAAAAAAAAAAAGGGAATAAAAAATTAAAAGATGATAAACAAGTTGAAAAAGTTATTAAAAGATTAAAATGTCAATCAAAAAATAAAAAAAAAATTAAAATTGAAATTACTGTCTTACCATTTTGAAATTATTCATCTTTGAATAAATAATCACAATTTAAAAATGTTTTTGCATTCCTCAAATGTGTAATATTATTTATTTAATAAAAAAATAAAAAATCGATTTGACGATATTCACTTTTACCTTTTCCTTTTACACTTTTTTCCAAAGTGTAACAAAGAATAAATTGTTTGCCTTTGTTCATGTATATACATTAAAAGTAAATTAAATCATCTAGAGCAAAATAATGACTATAATTAGTCTATGAATTACCTATAGTAGAAATTTGATTTTTTTAAAACTGAAAATCAAGTTTCTATATGTGGAATATTTATGCACAACAAAACAATTCAAAACACCCACAATATTTATTCAGTTAATTCTTTAATTATAAATTGTTTTAAAAATGTTACTTCAATTTTTTTTTTTTTTTTCAAATTTATGAACCACTAAATTGTTTGTAGAACATATTTTTTTCACAAACAGAATTATTAAAAACTTTAAATATTGATTTTAATTTTCAGTTTTCCAAGTACATATTTATTTATGAACAAATGGTGAAACAATGTGAATTCATAAACATATTTGAGTCTGAATTTTTAAAATGTTAAATTGTTTTCACATTCAACATTGACAATCATGTAACAGTATACATACAACTTTCAAGAGCGATTGAATTGAACATTGAATATGTTTATATGAAACAAATTTCGAATTTAGATTCGGGTTTTGTTCTATTTAAGTTGGTTTGGTTTATGAGTGGGAGAGGGGGGGATATAGATATCTACGACTCACTCACTAGCACTAAGGCAGGAGTTCATTTCATTCACCATTATTTTACTCAACTGATCACCCCGTCTCTAGTAAAATCTTCTTGTTCTGCTAATAAACGATCTTGTCAAGGGGTTGAGAACAGATGTGTTCCATTCTCATTACGTCAGAATTCAATTTACGTAACCTTATTCTAGAGAAGACTGTTGATTCCGCCTCCTCCAGGCATTTTGTGGTATTAATCAAGCATTGAATTGAATGAACCGTATCCTCCAGTCTTTTAATCAAAACAACTTATAAACTTCTGAAGACAATTAGCAGGGGTTGTGAAAATTGTAAAACATACTTCTATTACTTTATTTTATTATTTTTTAGATACAAAAATAAGTTTACATATTTGAATAATAACAATAATAAAAAAAATTTTCTAAATATTAGTCTTGTTTTTGATTTCATAATTTCAATTTTATTTTTCAAATTTTATAGTCATTGAGACGAAAAGTAATTTTGACTTTTTTCTTACCTATTATTACCATAGAATATCACTTTTTTCCATTTTATTTAATAAACTCCGTATATTATTAAAAACATGATTTTCATTTACATTTGGATTTTTCTTCCATTCATCAGAATTATTTGATATATGTACACCATACCATCCAGCACCAATAGCACCTAGATAATCTGCTGTTAATGTATTACCAATATGTAATGCTTCATTTTCATTAACATCATATTTTTGTAAAACTTTATCAAATATTCTACGATCTGGTTTTACAAATCCTAATTCATATGATGTATAAATAAAATCAAATTCTGGTAAATTCATACATTTCACAACATCATGTAATCTTGGATCAGTATTTGATAATATGCCAACAATTTTACCTTCATTTTTTATCTTATTTACAATTTCATTTGCACCATCAATTTCTTTCCAACATTCTTCTGTCTTATAAATATCTATTAATTTTTGTGCTATCTTTTCTACGTCTTTAATAGGTATACTGGAAGACTTTCTAAAAATATTTATCACTAATGTACGCCACCAATCATCACAATTCATACTATTATTTTTACCATAATTTGGATATTGTAATTCCATTTTTTTAAATTCATTTCGAAAAACTAGTTTCAATTTATTTTGATCAACATTACCATAACCGAAAAATGATGCAGTTTTTGCATATTGTATTGCCGGAGGACTGCTGAATTTTAGTAAAGTGTCAGTTGCATCAAATGAAACTAATCGAAATTTACTTAAATTTTTCGTCAATTTGTTTATGTTCATTATTATAATAATTAGTTTGATTAAACACGATATTGCTGTGAAAAAAAAAAACAACAAAAGATAAAATCTTAGATCCAGATCTATACACTACATATTATGTATATAAATTTCATACATCTCCATACAAAAGTGCAAATACATGAATTTATATTGTGTAAAAAAAAATAAAGACAAGGTGAAATTACAATTGAAACAAAAAACTATGTAAACTTACCTAGAAGTGAATTTTAAAATTGCATCTTTAATAAATATCTATCATCTTTTTTTTTTCCTTTTTAGTTTTTATCTTTTTATTTTGCCTTTGAAGTTTGATTTGATAGATAAATCGATACGAGTATACTAATTGTTACATATCAACAGTCAACACTCGATTTTTCAAAAATATCGAATAATTGTAAAAGTAGAGAAGTAGATGTTTTTCTTTCTCTAATGCATCACCACGACAAAATGTTAAACAAAACCACCACGGCACTGCTACCACAATAGCTGTGTTTTATTGGACCTGAGGAAGTGATAAGCGCGTTTTTTTGGCACTCATTATATTATTCGACAATAGAGGTCCCTACGAAAAATATCACTTCCGCATTGAGGAAGTGATCAAAAATTTTAATTGTTCACTTCCTCAGTTTCAGTTTACCAACTGTCTTGGTGTCAAAGTATCATATGAAATCGAAGTTTGGGGTTATGACGTGATTTGTAATTTGTATTTTATATTTTTTATTGATTTGTTTTGTAATCTTGATTCTTGGGTTTTTATTAGTGAAATTTGATCTATTATGTAATATAATTTTTCACATGTTTTTTTTCTCATTTAGAGTAAGCCTATTCTTAAAAAAAAGATAATTGAGCTGAGGAAAATGTGAGCACATATTCACTTCCTCAGTTCCAATAAAACACAACATATTGTAGGAATTCACAATCACAATTGTGAATTATTTTTACCTTTCTTTTCTCATTCTTTATCTCTTTTTTTGTTTTTATATGTTCTAAACAACAAATGAAATCAACTTCATTGTAAATTTTAGCCAATTTATTTTTCTTTTTTTTTTTTCCCATCATTTTAGTAATGTAAAATGGCTGCCGTGGGTGAATGTTTCTCTATCGGGAGTATTGTAGTTTGTAAAACATGTTTTGATCAGACTGTTGAAGGAGAAGTATTGGCTTTTGATCAGCAAACAAAAATGCTTATATTAAGTATCCTTTTCAAAAAATTATAATATATCAAATTTTATTTATATAAATTTACAATTATCATATGATCATCATATCATCATTGTCATGATATCAAAAAACTTTCATTGTACTTGCACTACAATTAATGTGTTTTAATTTTAATATACATTTATTTTATTATTATTTTTAATATAATTTTATTATTAAATACTTAATTAATTTATAAATTCGAAAAACATTTGAAGAAAATACCTTGATAAATGTAAAAGAACAAGAAGTTTCTTACTTTGGCAATCAAAATCAATAGCTACTGTCATTTTGTCATTTTTTGTATGCGTTTTGTTTCCAAATGAAATTTTTATTACAATAATTTCACATTTAAGTAAAATTATTTCTTTATTATTATATATAGAATTTTTTTTTTATATTTATACAATGATTTGTTTGTATTGCTATTGTACATACATATTGGAAAGTGTACATGACAATACTTAATATTTTTATGATACATTTAAAACCAAAAGAATAAATTTAGAATAAGAAATTCACTATAAAAATTGGTAAATGATTACTAGTATTCAATTTTAACATTTCAGAGAAATCTTAAATACTTAACTGTACATTTCAATAAAAAATTCAGAACACTTTTGAGAACCTTTCTTTACTCAATAATCTTCGTTTTCCACTTCATTTTTTTCCTTTTTTCGTTCTATAGTTAAATTAATTTATTTAAATGAAAATATTCCTTAACTAAACTATCAATTTAGAATGTCGTTCAAAAAATTCGGAGAAATTGAACGATGTTTATATATTAAATTTACAATTCTGCAGCGATGTTCAAGTGAAAAAAGAAGTTAGCGGTAATACAGATACTCCACAGTCATTAAATTTGAATCGGGTAAGTAAAGTCAAATTATGTACTCTATCATTGCAATTGATGTAAGAATTTTAATTACAATTGTAATTCATAAATGTTAAAAAGTTTTGTTGAGTCAATATCAGTTCTAATAGAAAATCATAATTTCAGTTGAAGACTCGGCTACGTAATACATTAGAACAGCGACAGAGATGGGCTGACGCATTAGCTGCAGGTGTAAGTCCTGAGGGACAACGTTTATACATGGCAGTCGCTAAAACATTGGACCAGGTAATTTTTTTATTTTGTTTTGCAATATCAATATCATTCATTTGAGGAATTCGTTAACAAAGATATTTCTTTCAATTTGTGATCGTTAATAAACCCTAATGGTCAAATTGATATTCATGATCAATTTTTTAAACTTTACAGAAAGTAACATGGCAGGGTCCTAATATAGTAATTTTCAATGAGGTAACAATATCGCCTCCATATAAAGTAGATAATGTAACAACTGGTAATCCGGAAAAGAAAAATTTATTAACTTATGTTAAGAAAAAGGTAAATTTTAAATACTACATATTTAATTTTTTTTTTTTTTAAATTAAATATTCATGAATTTGATTTTTTAGGTTGATCAATTTTTTAAAACTCAAGCAGCATCTGCGGCGGCGGCTGCAGCAGTTGCAGCTGCAGCTGCCGGTAATAATTCCTCCTCAGGTTCATCACCATCATCATCGTCAACATCATCATCAACAGCTACGTCAAATAATAATGCAATAGCAACAACACAAGTAGGAACATCATCAAATAATGCTTCAGCAGCATCTCCGGTTCCAGCGAATTAATTATTTTTTTTTTAAATTATAGCTCTTTTTTTTTTTCTTTTTCATTTTTTATTTTTAAAATAAAATCAAGTATTTTTTTCGATAATTTTGCGTTTCATATAAATTTCTCTTTTCACAAAAATTATGAAAAATGTAGTTGTTGACAATATTTTTTTTCCTTTTTAAACTATTTTTGTTTTCTAAAAATATTTCTAAACACTTTTGTTTTGTTTAAGACAAAAGATTAAGAAAGTTCAAAATTTTTATAAAATTATTTTATTTTATTTTTTTTCCTTAATTTTTTTTTCTTTACAAAAGTTCAAATAAAATTTATTTATTATCGAAAAGAAAAATGAGTCGAAATTTTGAAATATGTATATCATTTCCAGATAGTTTTTAAGAATTCAGAAATCAAAATAGAAATTTAATGTAGGATTTCTCATTGAAGGCATGTAATTTGCGAAAGTCTGAAATTGTTATTTCTAAATTTTTTTCATGTGACAGTTAGTTTAAAAAGCGTTTCAAAAGAAGAAAAAGTGTTAATTGAGAAAAAGAGATATTCAAAAAATGTTCACTAAACTTTCCCTAATTTTCTTTT
Organism: Bombylius discolor; assembly: GCA_939192795.1. Classification (NCBI taxonomy): domain Eukaryota; kingdom Metazoa; phylum Arthropoda; class Insecta; order Diptera; family Bombyliidae; genus Bombylius; species Bombylius discolor. The sequence continues at coordinate 47,660,177 of OW584240.1, read as the reverse complement.
TTACAAATTTTGTTTTAGTTTTTAAAAGGATTGAAGATGTTTTTTAAAAGATTTATATTTCCTGATATAATTACTTTGCCTCATGTTTTTCATACCATCTACGTTTTCTTAACCACCTTATCAATTTTATCAAATTTCCTCTTGAAATAATTTTCGCTTGTTAAATTTATAAGATCGAAATTGAACAAGCAAACTGTGTTCAGTCTATTCATTTCTTGACATTGTTTTTGGTCGAAAAAAAAAAAGAATTAATGGAATATTTAAACAACGGTAAATAAATAAAATAAACATTTATGATCATTCACAGATCCTAGCGATTCCATTGTTTTTTAACAATAACAGTTGACAATAAACAAAAGTATTTTGAAAAAAACAATTTAAATATTATCTTAAAATTTATTTGAAAAATACATTTATATAAATAAAAATTACATAATAATAAAAATAAAAGTAAAAAAAAAATACAAAATACATTTTTATATGTTTTTCTTAAAAAGGTTAAAATCTCAAAATATGTTCATGGTTCTTGATTTTAGTTTGAAAAGTATTATTCTTTTTTTTATTCAATAAAATTCTTTGGACTTTTATCTTGTTTCGTTAGTTTTTCTCTTTTTTTTTTTTGAATTTTTATTTTATTTTTTAAAAATTAAGCTTTCAAATTGAATTAGAAATGCACTGTTCTTTTACACTTATTTAATTTAATGATAAATTAAAATTAATGAGTTTTAATAATTATTAAGAAGAAGAAAAAACAATTCTTTTTGTATGACTCTTATTTTCTATGTTTTTGTATTTTTACTTAAAGCCCACGGTATGATCGATGGGCATAGACTGTACTGACACAATATAGAATTGCATTCACTAATGCAATTATTGATGCAGCCATATATGCATCATATTTTGATCCTTTATTTCCAAATTGCTTATCAGAAGCAGTTTTTATCAAAAGATATAGACCAGCAGCAAGAAGTAGAATGCATGCAATCGCATGGTATATAACTTCCTAAAATTATTGAAAAAAGATTTTAAATAGTTTTTGTTCTTTTTAAATTATTTTTTAAATATTTTTATTATTATTATTTTTTCCAATTAAAACTTACATATATTGTTTTTGAAATAATTCCTCCAGTGCTTAGAGAGCAGAAACATGATAGCAATATACAAAATGTTCCTATCATAAATGTGCATGTTATTAATAAATACAATAATTCTACTGTATGTATGTTTGATTGTATATTATATCTGGCAGACCAGTCATAATAGGTATAATAATGTCCAACCAATGCAACGCAAACAATTCCTAAAATCTAAAAAAAAAATAATAATATTAATTTAAAAGCCTGTATTTTAACATTATTGATATCCTTACTAATTGAAGAAGTTTCAATAGTCCTGGAACTGTTTTCAAATATCCTGTATTCAGGACTATATATGATGAATTTGAAGTAGTTGTTGTTGTACGTGTGATTGTAACTGAATGAGACATTTTGAAAATCTAAAAAAAATAAAAATAAAATAAAAAATCGATAAATTCATTTTAAAAAAACGAAGGAAGTACCCGCTTTTTTAAAAAAAATTTTTTTTTTTTGAAAAATCATTTATAAGTATAAACATTTAATCTTAATTTCTTTAAAAAAACATAAAATTTGTTTTCTTTTTCAGACTACCACAAAAAAGAGTGCATAGTTTTCAAATGTTCTTGTAAGCTAGAAAAAAATTAAATTAAATTGAAAAAAAAAAGCATTTTTTAGAAAATAAATTATAAAGTTGATTCTACACATTATGGAGTGTATGTACATACATACATATATATGTATGTTTATATGTTGCTGTTACATCATTTTTATTTTTAAAAAAATGAACAAATTAATCATTTATTTAAAAATAGAAAATCTAAACAATGTTTTGTTTTTATTTTCTTGCTTATTATTGATGAATTTCGGTATGAGGAATAAACTGTTCCAGAAGAATACAATGATTTATATTTATTTTTTTTTTGTTTCTCGTAAAATATGTAAAACAAATATTTTAGAAACGAAAATGTGATTTTAATTAAAAGTAAGTTTTGCTTTGTTTTTTTGTTTTTGTTGTTTGTTTTATGAAGTTTAATTTTAAAAGACGTAACGTATTAAATTAAAATTATTTAAAATGTATCTATTGTTAATTTTGTTTTTTAATGATGACTTTAAAAATCTTCTTTCCAATCCAATAAATATAGGTATGTGATGACATCATTTAAAATAAAAATTATATTATTTATATTTGAATAAATAAAAATTATTTTTTATTAGTAAAAAGTCTTTTATTTAACCCTTCAATCACTGATTGAATGCAAATGTATATAGTCTATTTAAAATTGAAATTTCAATACGATGGTTTTTATGTAAATTATTTTTAAAATTTTATAAATTTCGATCTTTATCAATTATAAATTTTTGAAGTCTTTTAAGTTTGTAAAGAATTGTTACAAATAATTTTCATTTATTGACTTTAACGGGTTAACGTTTTCATTACAAATTCAGTAAAATGTTGTTAATAGTTATTACTAACCAGTTAATAAATTTTCAAGCTCATAGATTGGGTTGGGTTTCAATGATCTATGAAAATGTTTAATAACAAAGTGTAATTACTACATGAAAAATGCGTGTTCCAAATGGTATTAAAAATTAATTTAAATATTAAAAGAGAGGTGAAATTTTTAAATTAAACATAATGTTGTAAATTTATCGTGTTAAATAGATATAATAAATACTGTATATACCTAGTAATCATTAATAATGATTTCGATGACGATTACATATTGGTGTATAATATACATATTATGTATATCATCATCGTTATCAATGTCATGATTTTTAGTCCGGAAGCATTACGTCATCGTTAAAATTTGAATGAATTATGTACATCGTGCTATCTAAATATCTATTTTTATTAATTCTCTATGTCTCATTATATTGATTGATTATTTATTGGTTTACAAATGGCAGTTAAAAATGAAAATAAAGATTTAAACGAGATCACATTTTATCGTTTATAGAAATTATTATTCTTCGTCATTGAATTCAGATAATTCATTGTTTTCTTTATTGAAACGAGTTGTTCAGGTAATAGGTAATCAAAATATGATATCATTAATTTTTACGTTAACATTAACATCTCCATATCGCTCGTCTTGACTGCATATCGTTTTATTTAAATTGATTAATTGCAATGATATAATTCGGTCAAGGATAACGATGAAAATGAATGAATGAATATTAATTATGTTTATTCTTTGTAATTTTCTTGAAAAAAAAAAAAAATAAAATAAAAATAAAAATAAAAAAAAAAAAAACTTAAATACATATTTTCAAAACATTTCAGTGAGAACGCATGCAATGGAAAAAATGACGTCATTTTTTTTTAAATTTAATTTTTAAGGAAAAAACAAAATCTTATGCTAATTTTTTCTTTTTAAATTTTTTTCAAGAACATATTCGAACAAAATAAATTAATTCTTTTTATTTTTTGTACATATTTTCAATTATGAATACATAATAAAAATTTATGACTTCTTTTTTTATTTTGCAATGTTTAACAAATATGGAATTTGTGACATAAAAAATGTTTTTATTTTTCTATTTACTTTAAAAATTTTTGCATGACTTTAAAACGCTTAAATAAAAAAAAAAATCTAAATAAAACATCTACCACACCCACAACGACTATGTATATACAAAAAAAATTAAAAAAAAAAAAAAACTTTAAATCGTGAAGACGACATGATTTTTCATCGTTACATTTTAAATTCCAGCACAATTTCTCAAATGCATTTATTTCACTGATAAAAAAATAGAAATTTTTAAAAATAGAAAAATTATTTTTACTTTTTTGTTTCTAACGACCCACTTTTTAAATAATTCAAATTTTTTTCTTTCTTTAAATAGAATTTTTACTCTTACATTTATTTTTTCCAATTTAATTGAAATAAAATGCAATGAAAATATTTATTTATTTAGATGAATTTTTTTTGTAGATAAATAAAATGCACAAAAAAAAGTAAATAAATAAATTAAATAAAACACAATAATAAAAATGGTTTTTCTTACTTAAATTTAGAAATTTCCAAAAAATAAATTTCACTTTTCACCAAAATTCAAAATTACTTTTAATTTGGAAAACTTTTGTTTTTGAAGAAACACTTAAAACAACCGAATTCAGTAACGAACAAAATACAACTGGACTTCTTATTACTTTAGAAGCTTTTTACAAGTTTTTTTATAAATCATCAATTTTAATTTCATTTTCAATGGTGAGAAATAAGAATTTATGTTAGTATGTATGTTTTTTTATTACGATTACGAATACGAATTTCGCCTATATATGTTATAAAAGTTATATCAAAACAAGTGGATGAAGTAATATGAATGGAATTACTTCATCATGATTGAAATCTTTTTTATATGATTACGTAGCTTCTCAGCACAAATAAATTGTTATTTTTGTATTATTGAGATTGTATTGTATCGATTAGTTTTTTGGTTACAGGAAGGACGCAGACAGGAACAGATATAAAATGACTCATATTATCATCATAAAAAAAATTTGAAAATTGGCAAATAAAAATAATTTCATTTTTTACAAAAAAAAAAAAATAAATAAATAACTTGCGAATTTTTAATTTATAAATTAAATTTAAAGAATAAAGTAACAGACATTTCGAGTCGTTTGCATTATTTGATTTTGTTTTGTTTTTTTACTTTCAAGAAGCAGAGAGGATTTATTATTTTTAAAAATAAATAAAATTCAAAACTTAGTTTATTTTTCTTTTGGAAAATTACGTTTATCGTAATTTGATATAACTAGCATTTTTAAAATATTTTAAATTCCTTTTTTTTTTTTTTTTTGTAAACAAAATTCTAAAATTTCTCATAATTTTTTCTATGTTTATCATATCATCGGAATTTTAATTGATATTATTTTATTTTTTATCTTATTGCGAAAGCCTGATTTATAAGTATTTACGAAAATGTTCTTAAATAGAATTTTCTAATTAATTTTAGTTTTTTTAAGAGGATGTTTTGTAAACTACAAAAATTTTTATTACACGCGTTTTCTTTATCTCATAAATATTATGATTATTAAATATGTAGTGTATAAAAAGCACAAAAATAAACTATGATAATCGGAAAATCAACAATTTTTTTTTTTTTGTACTAAACTTACGTATTAGATTTTATAAATTAGCATAAAATTTAAATTAATAATATAGTATTTTTTTATTTTGTTTTGTTTTTGTTTTTCTATGTCTGCATGAATTATTGTAGATTGTTTGTATTTTATTTATTATAATGAGTCAATCACTTTGAAAATTTTCCTATAAAACTGAAATAGAATATCAGGTATATTCACATACATGAATTTTTATTTTTTAATAAAAAACATGAATAAAAAATTTATGCAAATTAGAATTTTTATCACTGAATTAATAGTGTTGATCAACTTACAGATGATTGATGAATCAATAATTTGAGGAAGGAATTTATTTTACAAATTTTTGTGTCATACATATTTTTAAGAGTTCGTCATAATTTTTATGTTTCATTTAAAAATGCTTGAGGATATTTCGGATCAACAACAACTTAAATTATAAGAGAATTATTCTGAAGAAAAAAAAAAGCATAAGCTTAAAAATATATTTGAAAATCATAAACTTCACTGTCTGCGCTTGTTTTAATTCTTGTGAGTATGAAAAATAAAAATATAGTACATATTTTAAAAAAAAAGGATCTACATATTATTCTTTTTATTCTGTGATTTTTGTTTTAGTTGGCATTTTATTATTTAATTAGGAATTATTCTCACAGGAATGTTTTTCTTAATTCAAGTATTCGCCTACATGTTTTTTTTTTCAATATTAAGGGAAATACTTCGAGTATCTTGTTAAAAATAATAGCAAATAATATAATTTTTAAAGGTACTCATCGATTACAAATTCAACTGATAAAAAAAAAAAAACAAAATTTCCTGATAAAAATAAATCGTAAATATTCTTCTGATTATTAATAAATGATATTTTTTGATTATTGTTTATAAGTAAAAATGAAATTAAAATTCTTATCAAGTGCTTTTGGTTTATTTTAAAGTAAAATATCTTATCATTAAAAAATTAAAAATAAATGTAATAATAAACTTACATTTATTACCAATTACTTCTTTAAATATTTCTTTACTAAGAAAAAAAAAAACTTTTTTCGATAAAAATAAACGATGACGTATTCTTTAAATAATGGTTAATAATATAATTTCTAAATAAATAAAATAATCATAACATTATAAAAAAAAAACTAGAATAAAAGTAAAATATTTCAACATTTTAGTTTTTAAGAAGAAAAAAAATGTATAATTGATAATTTTTCGGGTGTTGACCTTTATTATTCGTTTTTGTATTTCTTCGACTTTTTCATATTTTGAAAGAATTATGCTTTGGATACGTTAACCCACCTTCAAATGTTGAAGGCTTTGAAAGCTAATGTATGTAATGTAAATATAACGTTCACTTTCAATGGTGTGATTTACTCCCACACCCTTTTTTGAATTTAACTAATACAATGCTGACTGTTTATTGCATTGTTTTTTGTTAGATTTTGCGTGAATAAAAAATGTATATGGGTCATTGGGGATGTAAGGTAAAAAGGAAACTACATACATATGTATATAATTTTAAAAATATGACGAATATACCGTTAATGACATTAAAATTAGTAAGGAAAAAACATTGATACCATGTATTTTCACTTTCAAAAATCAAATACGCTTTTTAAGAAATCTAACTTGTTATTTCGAATTTCGATGTCATTTCTATTTGTACATTTAGGTGTTTCCTTATTTTCAACTACAAGGGTGGCAAGAGTCAACCCGCGTTCATAATCTCTCTAGTAGTGGGAGGGGGGTTGGTGAACAGTGCTTGTATTAGCACATTTAGATAGCAGTTTAGCAAATTTGGTGTTACTGAATTCGAAATAAATAAGAAAAAAAATTAACAATTATATGTTGGGAATTTTATTTGTATTTTGGAACGTATCAACCGAATTTACGAAAAGTGAAATTATTATTCAATATTGTATTAAAACTAAGTTGACTTATTTATTTGTGTCAGAGGTCAGCAAATCGAATGTCCTATTACTATAATTTCTATTCCCCACGCTTTTTTTCTCCTATACCATGTTATATTTAAATGTAAATATTTTTTAAATCAATCAATTTCAAATTCAAGAAAACTTCTTACTGTTTCGTTAACTACAAATCCGTTTATTATTATCGAATATATTATATAATTTTTTTTTGCTTTAATAACAATGGAAATGCTTCAAATTATAAATGATTATTATTTGTTTTTTAATATGAAAGCCAATATTGTAGGTTTCTGATATTTCGCAAATTACATACTAAAACTAATAATTAGAAATTTAAAAAAGAAAAGGAAAAAAAAATGCAATTGTTATTCTCAAGAACTTAATCGAGACCATCATCTGTAAAATCTGGTTTTGGTGGCTTTGGTGTAGAATTTGAACCAAAACCTGGAAAACCACCTGCTCCACCTGGGAATCCACCAGCACCACCTGGGAATCCTCCAGCACCACCAGCACCTCCCATTGATGCACCAATTTTAGATATTAAATTCATTATTTTTGGATTCGATTGATATTTGGCAATATTTGTTGGATTTGAAATAATATCTTGCATAGCTTCTGCAACTTCTGGATCACTAAAAGCGCTCAAAATCTCCGATTGATTCAAGTTTCCAAAAAGATTTCCTAGATTTGGCATACCACCAGCACCAGCACCAGCACCACCACCTGATTGTTGCCTTTGCTGTTGACCTTCTTGTGCCTTCTTGTTTGCTTCTTGAGCTTTGCGTAATCTTTCTTGTTTCTTTTTTAATTCTTTTTCAGCTTTTTTACGTTCTTGTTTAACTTTATGTTGTTCAATCTTTTTCGCATTTGGTGTAACTTCTTTTAACCATTCATCAGCTTCTTCATCAAAATCGAGTTTACAAGCTTGCCGTAAATCTTTTGCTGCTAATTCCCAATTTCCTAGTAAACGATGAGCACGACCACGAAATTTATATGCAGCTGCTGAATCACAATTCAATTCTAAAGCTTTGTTACAATCTCTAATACATGCATTAGGTTTTTTTAATTTAAGGTACGCTTGACCTCGTTTTGCATGATATAAGGCATTTCCAGGATATAATTCAATTGCTTTTGTATATAAATCAATTGCGTCTGCGTACTTTTGTTCCGAATATGCTGCCGCAGCCTTTGAACGGTACTCACCAGCTTGATCCATTTCTTCTTCAGTTGTTTCTTTACTTGCATCTCCCATTGGCTGAGGATCATCGTTGTCTGGTTCAATTACGCCTGAAATATTTTTAATATCACATCTCTTATTCTTTTTTTTTTTTTTTTTTTTTTGTACTTACCTGTTTGATCTAGTTCGATGTCTGATTCTTGCTCGGATTCCTCCTCTTCTTCTGGTTCAGGGAATGTGCTTTCTTTTTTTGCATCACTTTTAGTTTCTGATTTCCTGTCAAATATTCAAAAATCAATATTCCGTTATGCGAAACAATTTTCAACTTGGAACTTACTCTCCAAACGACGGCATTTTAAATTCTCCAGGTGGAACTTTACCACCTAATTTTTCAACGAAGGTCTTAAAGAAATCTAACTCTGGCAAATTAAGAACTTCTGGATTCGTTGAGACAAATGAAATAAACATTTTAAGTTTATTCATTTCTTTTTCATCCAACAGCCCCAATAGTGAACTCATGGTTGTTAATAATTATGTGACAACTACGACTAATTGAGTGAAACAATCGACAAAAAATACTAATTTACGAGTATTAAATTTTTTTTTACAAAATTTATATTTTCCAAAATTCCTTTTCTCCCTGGAAGTCGATTTAATTCTTAACAATTGATTTTCAAAATTTAGAGAAAAATATTACTTACCAATAATCCAATTACCGGCAATGATCCCGAAATTTCTTTTTCAATAGAAAGATAGAGATTTTGACATCAATTGTTACTACAAATTACAATAAATGATTCTCATTTCTCACCACAATATAGAGGGCAATTTACATCGGACTGTCCGTTTATTTTTAAAGTGACCTAAGTCCATTCGATTTGGTTTTGAGACATTTTAGGCATTTTGTTTCAATTTTAATATGAGTTTAATTTTGCTGATAAATTCTAGGACACAATATTACAAAATAACTTTAATAATACAAAAAAACCTGAAAGGATATATCAATCAATAACTGAAATTTTTCTTAATTTATTTTTTACAAAAAGGAGACTTAGGTCACTTTCAGGATAGACATCTAATATTATAGTTTATAGTGTAAAATAAAATTCGAATTAAAATCGCATATTGGTTTAAATTGGGAGTACGGTATAAACGGGTAAAACTCGGTGTTGGGATTAAAATAATACATACAAACGTTGATGCACGTATAGTATACTTCACTCTACAATTCGCATCATAAAAATTAGAATACGCCATGTTGAATATTACGGTACACATACACATACAAAAATTTTGTAAACCCAATTTATTATAAATCCGCATTTGCGGGTTTATACAACTAGAAATTGGGAGTAAACCAATATCCGTATTAAAAGTTGGTTACGTATAAACTGCTACATAGGTTCATACATAGTGCTACCACTGCATGATATTTCTGTTGAAATGTCAAGAGAAGACATGATGTGGTGAATTTTTATAAACAACGAGTGAGGGGTTTTGTATACGTAAAAAATACTTTTAAAATATAATACAAAATTAAATTACAAATTTAAAAGAAAAGTATTAAGAAATGGAGGAAGTTCAAAGGCATAGTGTTCACACTTTAGTTTTTCGATCCTTAAAACGTACACATGATATGTTTGTCTCCAATCAGGCATCTCTACCAGAGATGGATGAACGATTGTAAGAATATATTTTTTTGCTTAACAATTTCTTGCTTTGATAAATTCTATTTTTAATTTTAGGGAAAGAATTAAAAAGTCAGTAAAGGCTCGAGATAGTTATGGACTTGTTTTTGATCGTGTAGCAAAAGCAGAAGAATTTAAAAAAATACAATCAATGAATGGTGTGTCAGAACCTCATCAAGCCGAAATTGACTTAGATATAACAAATGTGAATCAAGATAATAGCATGGCACTAGTACCTTCAACTAGTACCAACAACAATGCAATAGTTAAATCATTCCCAGTTCCAGCTGTACCTACTGCAGGTCCTTCAAGCCAAATTCAATTAATACCTAAAAAAGCACCAACTATACCCAAACCTAAGTGGCATCCACCATGGAAGTTGTACAGAGTAATATCAGGTATTTAAATATTATTTAAACTAAAAGCATTTCTTAAATAATTTGGCATTTTTTATAGGTCATCTTGGTTGGGTAAGGTGTGTCGCTGTTGAACCTGGAAATGAATGGTTCGCTACTGGTGCTGCAGATCGTGTCATAAAAATCTGGGATTTAGCCAGTGGTAAATTAAAGCTTTCATTAACTGGTCACGTAAGTACAGTTAGAGGTTTGGCTGTGAGTGAAAAACATCCTTATTTGTTCAGTTGCGGTGAAGATAGACAAGTTAAATGTTGGGATTTAGAATACAATAAAGTCATACGACATTATCATGGTCATTTATCAGCAGTTTATTCATTAGCTTTGCATCCAACAATTGATGTTCTCACTACAGCTGGCAGAGATTCAACAGCAAGAATATGGGATATGAGAACAAAAGCAAATATCCATACATTAACTGGTCATACAAATACTGTAGCAAGTGTTGTTGCACAAGCGGCAAATCCACAAATTATAACTGGTAGTCATGATTCAACAATACGATTGTGGGATTTAGCAGCTGGTAAAAGCGTTTGTACATTAACTAATCATAAAAAGAGTGTTCGTTCAATTGTCCTGCATCCGACATTATATATGTTTGCATCTGCATCACCAGATAATATCAAACAATGGCGATGTCCTGAAGGAAATTTTATTCAAAATATTTCTGGTCATAGTGCAATTGTAAATTGTATGGCAGTTAATGCAGATGGTGTACTTGTATCTGGTGGTGATAATGGAACAATGTTCTTTTGGGATTGGCGTACTGGTTATAATTTTCAACGTTTTCAAGCTCCTGTTCAACCAGGTTCAATGGATAGTGAAGCTGGTATATTTTCAATGTCATTCGATCAATCTGGATCACGTTTAATAACAACAGAAGCTGATAAAACAATAAAAATTTATAAAGAAGATGACGAAGCGACAGAAGAAACACATCCAGTTAATTGGAGACCAGAAATATTAAAAAGAAGAAAATTCTAAAAAAATAATTAAGAATAAATTGATAATTTTTTTAATTTCTGTTTAGTAAGTGTAAATAAAGACTGTCGTTAAAAGAAAATAAAATAATTTGTTTTTCAAACAAAACTTATATTTAAAAGAAAGCATTACAGAAAGTACTTTAGTTTTTCATTCGAAAATATTTAAAGCTAAAATCAGATAATTTTCGATTTTTAGTTAAAACATGAATCTTAACGTTATTACATTTATTTTATTAACCATCAATATACATAGATTACATTTAAATAAATCATAATTATACAATATTTCCTCTTTTTTTCTTCAGTTATATACTTTTAAATGATTCATTTTATAATGTACAGATTTTGCTATAAAATTTCTGTCTTTTTATCTTAAACTAAGAAAATAATAAACAAACAAAATAATTTCATTAATTTTTACAATAGTTTATTTATTGAACAATTTTATTATATTCCGAATAATACTATGTACTTGGCATATGTAGATTTTGATTTAGATGACAAGTTTTCTTTTTTATTATGGCGTTTAAAATTTTACTTATTTTTTTAATACATTGAGCATTTGTTCTTAAGATTTTTGTTATATGAAAGAAAAAAAAAAGAGATGAAAAATAGATTAAAATTTATGGTTTTTTTTCTGATTAAAAAAAAACTTGTCCTCCAAATACAATCGCAAATAAACTAACAAAGAGAAAAAAGATGATTATAACAGTATGAAAATACCTTAAACGAATTCTGAAGAACAACCGTTTTTTTTTTGTCGTTTTCATTTTTTTGTTATTGCATGTTATTATTTAGGAATGTTTACATACGTAATATACAACAAACAAAAAATTTAAATTATTTTGAGAAATTTAGAAATCAAATCGATCAAATACTAAACATTAAAAAAAAAACAATAAAAAATAAAGAATTTTAGATAACATTTTTAAAAATAACGTCCAATTCTAACGTTGTTGCGCTTAAATAAAATTAAAATAACTGTGATTTTAATAAATGACTTTTTCTTCTTCTAAATTTCTTGTGTAACAAATTTTTTCGACTCGATTTCTATTACCTCTCGGTTTAAAATATAATATAAAAAAAAAAAAAAACAAATACGTACCTACATATATATATTTTTTAAAAATATTTATGAAAACTTTTTTACTATTTATATCCATATTTTGCTTACCTACATTTTAAATATGTGCAGAACAATTTTTTTTTTATTTGGATGAATTGATTTAAAGTTTTTTTTTTTTTTTGCTAAATATTTTACTTTGTAACATAAATTTTTTATTAATATTTTTAAAATATTGGAATATAATTATCAATTTTAGCACGATGTTTTTGTGCAACACATTCAGCAATCCATACAATATTACGACATTCTTGTTCTTTTAATTTTAAATATGCATAAAAAACACCAAAATGAAATTGTTGCATGAATGCATATACATTTAATTTAACTTCATGTTCAAAAAATTTATCCTCTAATGTTTTATCACCGGGATTTGTGCCAGAACCATCAAATAATGCTGCATATTCGGCATAATATTCAGCAACAGCTTTTACTTGTTCATAATCATCAGCTCTAGCTAATGCAGCTAAACCATCTGGATTCATTTTACCACAACGTGGATATAATTTTGCTCGATCATCTTTTGATAATTCTGTACCAAATGAATTAATTGTGATAATAATTGCACGACGGTCAGCTTCAAACTTTTTTTTTTAAAGAAAGAAAAATAAAAGATTATTAATTATAATTTTTTATCTCATGATTTCATATTAACTCAGTGTTTTACATACCGCTAATATTTCGCACATTACATCGGCTGTTGTACCACCAATGTTTTTACAAAAATCATAGAATGCTTCTAAATATGCTTTATACAATGTATTACGGATTATTTCAATATTCATTTCATCTAAATCTTGTTCAGAGATACAATCAACAAAGAATGGTGCCAATGGTGTATCAACTAACACAGCATTATATAATTCGGCGGGTGTTGCAGCAACATGTATAGCTTCCATTTGTTCAAAACTTCCCAATGGATGACATTTTGGTATTAATTCAGAAATTGGTCTTTGATGTAAAGTACCAGTTATCAATAGAATTATATTATCGATCATATAGCCGTATGTTATAAAATCTAAAAAGCTTGCAAGTGGTTCAACAGCATGATTACGCATATGCTGAAATTCAATGACCAATTTTTCACGTAATTTATCATCGATAACGGATACAGCTAATGGTGATGGTTCATTTGCCAAGAATTGACCATAATCAGTTCCTTGTAAGTGAAGTTTCAAGTCTACAAAAAACAATACAATTTAGAAAACCAAATTAAAAAATCGAAATTACTTTAAATTAAAATAAACAAGAAATGGCTTTGTTATGTTTTGATGACAAAAATATCATAATTAAAGTGAAAAGACAAATTTTTAAATCTAAAAATAAGTAAAATAGTTCCATCTCCGCCCACAACCCATCAAACTCAGAAGATAGTTCATGGTTCCCAACTACATACATGTATTTCATGAAATTATTATCTGATTGACTAAATAATAAAATATTTTTACTTTGATTTAAAAAATAAAAAGGAATATAGTTATTTTAAGGGAAAAATATTTTAATAAATCACCTTCTAATGTCTCACACTGCACTAAATTTAGATAATCAGTTTGCTTAAGTATTCCACATTTGAATCCACGGCAAAGTCCTTCTAAATATCCGCTATCGATATTAAACATAAATCCCGTCATTTTTACGAATAAATTTTCTTATATATAATTATTTAATAATTAAAAAAATACTTTGAACACTTTTTCAAACAATTTTTAAGAATTTTCCTTTCCAAAATTAGTACAGCTCTAAAATATGTCATATGACTAGGAACGTCACGCACAATATTATGTCTCGATGTTTTCGATAATGTCGATCGATATTTTCGTTTCGATACTAACTATGAGAATTTATTCCGATACTTTAAAATTTAGGTATGTTCAACTTCAGGGTGTTCAGTTATAAAGCTGTTATAACAATGGCACAGCATGTATTTCATTTTAAATATTCTGTGAAAGCTCTTATATATATAAAATTAAGATAAAACAGTCGATATCCATAATTTTGTCTTGCCCAATTTGTTCAGTTATAGAATCTACATATCTATTGATTTGAACAATGCATAGTGTCTATTTTAACACAAATGGTAACACTATATACTTCCTTGAAACTAGGGTTGCAACTTTGAGATAAATAAGCCAGATAAACTTTATTGAATTGAATATTGAAAATAATCTTTTTTGTAATTTTATGTGACAACCATACTTACATGTGTTCGTTTCATGTTGTCAACTTCAACTATCGATGGAAGAAAAAATATTTTGTTGTGTATGAACGAAGTATTTTTGCATTTAAATGCATTTTAAACATTTCAAATCAATTTTATACAAATTCCATAATTTTAAAAGAAAAATAAGCTCTACAACAATGGCAAATAGCCGATACGAATACGTTAAAAATTTCGAATTAGATGATAAAATATTACCAAATTGTTGGATTGTTGTACGATTAGATGGAAAAGGTTTTCATAAATTTTCGAAATTACATGAATTTGAAAGACCAAATGATTTAAGAGGTAAAGTGAACCATCTGAATAACTATATTTTTTCCTTAAATTAATAGATCTTAATTTATTTTATTATTTTAGCATTAAATTTAATGAATCATGCAGCTATTCAAGTCATGGAAGAATTTCGTGATATTATTCTAGGATATGGACAAAGTGATGAATATTCATTTATATTTCGTAAAGATACTGAAATTTATAATCGTCGTTCATCAAAATTATTAACTTATGTTATTAGTCAATTTACATCATCGTATGTTTTCAATTGGAGTAAATGGTTTAATGATACAAAATTACAATATCCACCATCATTTGATGGTCGTATTATATTATATCCATCTGATCAAAATTTAAAAGATTATTTAAGTTGGAGACAAGCTGATGTACATATAAATAATTTATATAATACAACATTTTGGAATTTAATATTAAAAGGTGATTTAACAAATTCCCAAGCTGAAGAAACATTACGTGGTACATTATCATCTGATAAAAATGAATTATTATTTTCAAAATTTGGTATTAATTATAATAATTTACCAGCAATATATCGTAAAGGTACAATATTATTACGTAAACGTATAAAATTATCAAATGATATGGGTAAAAGACAATTAATTATTCCATTATATGAAGATTTAATTAGAGAAAAATTTTGGAAAGAACATGATGAATTATTAGGAAAATATATACCAAAAGATTATGATTTTATTAAAAATTCAAACAGTAATAATGATGATGCTACAGAAAATGAAATTGATATTAAAACAGATTGTAATAATTTACCTGAATTAGTTATTAAGCAATATGAAGCTATCAATAAATAGATAATAGAAAAAAAATTAAGTATCTGGGTTTTAATTTTATAAATTTTTTATTTTATTTATTTTAATTTTTTCTTTGCAACATAAAAATTCATAATTTTATTATTCTTAAAAACTGAAATTTGAAAAAAAAAAAATCAGTTTTTTTCCTTCCTTTTCCGGCATTATTTCATTTAAAAACAATAATAAAGTAGCATTATACAATTACATAAATATAAGCGCAGCTATTACAAACATGTATTATTTGTATTTTTGTTTTCATGTTTTTATATTTAAAATTTATTTTTATTGAATAATTTTTTTGTTTAGTATTTTTTCCTTATTTTTATATTTTATTTTTTAATTGAAATTTTGTATAATACATTTTTTTTCATTAATTTTTCTTATAACATATTGTGTATTTAAAAAAAACTTCAACACAAGTGTTTCAAGTATTCAAGTTTTTAAGAAAATAATTTAAAAATAAATAAAAAATGATAAAAGAAAAAAAAAATCCGATACTTTTTATAAAAATACATAGCATATCTTTCATTTGTATGCATTTCCTTTACTTAAAAATACATTTTTTTACTTTCCTTCTTTTAATTTTTCATTTGCTACAACGCTGTTCCATTAATTAAATAAATTAAATTTTTTTTTTTTTTTTTTGTATTTATTTAAATGATATATTCAATTGTTATACTTTCGTTAATTTTTATTTTTAAGGTCCTTTTTTAATTGATATTCGATGAATTATTTTGTTTTAAATTTCAATTTATTTAATTTTTTTTTTTTAAATTAGTATTTTAATATGAGTGGATTTTATAAACTTTTCTGTTAATTGAATTTTACCTTCTTTTAATTAATTAAATAAATGGCCAATATTTATTCTTTTAAAAGAAAAGGATTTTTTTTTGTAAATTATTTAAAAATTTGCATAATTCTAAATACCTAAATTGTAAAGCAATTATATGAAAGCTTTTGGATTTATTATTATTATTTTTTTTTAAACTGAAGCGACTTAATTTTTCTTTTTACACAAATATGCCTTTTGTTTTTTCTTAAATTTATTTATTTGTATTAAATTTATTAACTGTTTTATTTCAACGATATACCACAATTATCATCAACAACTAAAATTATATCGTTTTTTTTTTTTCATCATTTAATTTCAATTAATATTTTTTTTCTGTTTTTTATTTAAATAATTTTGTGAAAAATAAAAATTAAAATTATTTCTAGAAATTATGTTTTTATTTTAATTATTTTTTTTTTTAAATGTTGTACACACAGAAAATAATTTTAATTGTATATTTGAATTTGTAATTTTTATATATTCTTTTTAATTATTTGTTCAAATTTAAAATGTGCTTAATAATTATTTTTTTATTTTATTTATTATTTTTAATTTTGGTTAAATCAATTATAAATATGTATATTTCATTATTTGTATCACAAAGAATTGTATTTTGTAATAACAGTGATTTGTAAAAGTGAAATTCTGACCCTGGTCAGTGTGTTATTTTGTTTATTTTGTTTTTTTTTTTTTAAATATAAGTCTTCATTTTTAAAGTCTGTAATTTGAAAAAATTATTGGTTGAATTTCACTGTTTATTTCTGTTTTATTTTATTATATAATTTAGAAAAATTTTTGCGCGATATAATTCCAAGCATATTTGTATAGAATATTCGAAAAAAAAAATATATTGTAATTTTTTAAATACATAAATATTATTATTATATACAATTCGTTATTAAATTGGAACAAATAATTATTTTTTCTTTAATACCTATATATGTAAGTATATATATATATATATATATATAGTTTTTGTTTTAATAATTATCATAAACGTTTTCTTAATTTAAATAATGTACTCTTTTTTTGTTTGTTAGAAAATTGAATTAAGAAGTAGGTTTGTTACTCGTTAAATTTATTGGTTCTCAGTGTGCAAAGTTTCCTTTTTTATTTTATTTTATTAATAATAATTTTTTTTTTTTTTTGTATAATAATTACAGTATAAACACTATTTTTCAATATGATTTTTATGAATATACATTATGAAAAAAATAAATAAACAAATAGAAAAATGTTTGCCGCTTTTCATAATTTTTAAGTAATAAAAATTAAATGAATTAAATAGCTATTTATTTATTTTTCTAAATAATTATGTATATAATTATTTATTTTGGCTAATTACAATTATTAAACATAATTTTTATTTGAAAAATAAATTTAAAAAATAAATGCTAAAAGCATCATGTTGAGCGGCAACATGGGCAGTGACATCAATATTTTTTTTTTTTTTCATTTATACTTTTTTTTTAATGCAAAGTATTTATTTATTTTTTTTCAATTTCTTTCATTAAAAATTTGTTTTTTTTTTTAACACTTAAATTTATTAAAAATTTGTAGAAGAGAAAAAAAATTTGTTTTATATTTTTAATTGTTTTTTTGTTTTTTATTTTCAATTTCTAAATTAATATAATTTTAATTAGAGAAAAAAAAAAACTTAAATATAAAATTTACGAAAAGAATTTATAGAAATTTAAAAACATAATAAATAGGTATGTATAAATATATATGTATATATGTATGTACTTTTTAACAAGACATTAAAAATAAATTTAAAATAATTTAAAAAAAAAAATGTTTTAAAATAATTTTTAATATAAGCTCGTAGGAATGTCGAAAAAAAATTTAATATAAGAAAGTTTTCAATAAAAAGAGATAAAGATGATCTTTTTTAATTATCCTTATCAAATGATTAATTTAAAGCGAATAATAATAATTATGTTGAGATTAAATTAATTCCTAATAATTTACAAATTTTTCGTTAAAAAAAAAATTTAATACAATAACGAAAATCTAATTAAAAAAAAAAAAATTTCTAATTAATGTAATAAATGCATAATTCATAGATTGTTTATCAATTTACAATTATATCTACGAATTGGAAATAAAAATGTATTTCTTTTTAAATAAAGTAAAATTTTTATTTATTTATTAATTTTTTACTTTTTTTTTTTTAAATACAACAATAACTACAAGAAAATTACTTTTTTGTTTTTACACGTGGGTCTACAAGATATTTATTTTCCTTCTTTTAATGTTTTTTAATAGGCCTTGAATATAAAATCTAATTTCAGATTCAATGAGAATTTTCATTATTTATGAAGGTATTTTTTTTTTTTAAATTTTTATTTTGAATCGATTTGGATAGATACATATACCAGTTCTGAGTCTTTGTCACTGAGTACATTCTTAATTGATTTTTTATTGAAAAAGTTAATTCATTTTTGAACGAATAGAAAAGGCTCAATATCGGTATAAGCACCCTATGTAGAGCTTTAACAAATGTATGTTAAATAAAATAATGGAAATTGAAGACATGTTTGAAAAATATATTCGGTATTTTAATAAAATTCAAATTTAGCTCAAAATCAACATAAAGTTTTTTTTCTCTATTTTTCTTTTTAAATACTGCAATTCAAATATTTTCTTTTTTGAGACATGCAATTGATTAATTAATCAAGAAAAAAATGTTTTACGCGTTTTCTATAAAATATGAAAGCACTTTTGTGGATAATAAAATATTATGTTTTAAATAGTATTTACATAAATTTTTTAAATTAAAACTATTTAAATAAAAAATTATCTATTATCTAAAGCAACTAAGAAATTATTATTTTTTTTTTTTTTTTTTTTTTTCAAAATTTTTAAGCAATATTTTTCATTATACATAATATTTAGTTGCAAAAATAAGCGTTCCTTCTTTTCTTCTACATTGAATATTTTCGTTTATCAATCCAACTACAAATTATTCTACAAATACATAAATCATTTTTTCTTTTCTTTTTCATCTTCTATATTTTTCTCATTCTACTATAATAACCCTGTATTCATTTTGAAGCTTAAAAAACAATAAATTATTAAAAATTAAATAATTTAAAAAAAAAACAAGTGAAAATATTTATTCAGCTTATGAATGTGATTTTGGTTTTTTGTTATCTCTCAAAGGGTTGGTCTGCACATGTATTTAACATTTCTTCTGCATTTAAAACTTACCTTTGTACAATTTTGAACAAAAAAAAAAATGAGAGAAAAGAAAAACTAAAAATTACAAGCAAAATTCTAAGAAAATTCGACACAAGTTGCATGCTGGAAAAATAAAGCGAAAAAGAAAAAACAAACCTAAAGAAAAAAAAAATGGCAAATAAATAAAGATTGAAAAACAACAAAAGATTTTTTTTTTTTATAAAACAGGAAAAAAAAATTTTTTTTTTCATTTATATTTTTTTTCTTCATTAATTTACATTCAAAAAAATTTTTTTTCATCTTCTTACATCAAACTAATATTTATTTTGCGCTTTTTACACATTTATTTTATTATTTTTTAATATTTTTTTCTTTCTATTAATATTTTATTTTTTTCTTGATTTTTTATCATCTGTATTTTTAATTTATTTGTGTACTTTTTTAATTATTTATTCATTAATCATTTGCTTAAAAAAGCTTCTTATGGAATAAAGAAAAAAAAAAAAGCATTGTAAATTAACAGAAAAAAAAATTAAAAACAAAAAAAAAAGTTACTTTGATTTTACATTAAAAATAATTACAAAAAAAAAAAAAAAATCTTAAATCAGTAAAAAAAATATATTATATTTATTTGATGTTTTCTTATATTTTTAGTTTAATTTTTGTTTTTTTTTTTTAAATTAAATTTTATTTATTTCATTTTAAATATTTTTAAATTTTTTTTTGTTCTGTTTTTTCTTTGTTTTAAAGAAATTAAATCATTATTTTACTTTTACATTTGAATTGTTTTATTTTTGTTTGTTTGTAAAAAAATTAAAAAAAAAAAAATCCATTATATTTGTGCAACTAAACAAAAATTACTTTAAATATAAATTGTTTTTTTTTTCTTTCTCAATTAAATAGTTTTTCATATATATTTAATATACAAAAAAGAATATATAACAAAAACACTACTAAGTATTTATTTAGTATCTTAAATTATTATCGAATTTAGAGAGAGAAAAAAAAATGTTTTAATTAATTAAAAAATAAAAACCAATAGAAAAATTACTTTGTGTGAATTATTCTTTTTTTTTTTTTTGTCATCATGAGATTCCAAATACACATTATGTTCATGATAGAGAGATTACATTTAAATTATTAATTTTTTAAATCTTTTTTAGAGAAGAAAACATAGATAGAGAGAGAGGTAATATAATAATATCAAGTTATTTAGATTTTAGATACAAGTTAGAGAGTATTTCGTTTAAATAATGAGATTATTTTTCGTTTTTTTTTATGACTGTCTCAGTAAATATAATAAATATAAAGTTAAGTAGGATAAATACAAAATAATATATTTAAAAAAAAAAAAAAAATAGCTGCTCATTTGTTTAGATACAGTCATGGACGCAAAGAAATATTTCAATAAAATAATTTTCTTCGAATATATAAAACAAACAAAAATATAATTTTCGTAACAGTCATTTTTGGAGAAAACAAAAGTAGTTAATTATACTAAAAATTAAGCTTAATTTGATTCTTCATTTTTTTTCTCATTTTTTCAAAATTTAGTCTTTTTCCCAAAATTTATAAAAAAAAAAAAATTTAGGAAAAATAATGAACACAATTTTTTTTACATTTATCATTTTTCTTTTCATTGCATTTATTTTAGACGCAAAGAAAATACATGTTTAAGTGTTTATAATTCAAAATTGTAAAGCCTTAATTTCAAATTACATATTTAGAAAGATGAAATTAATTTATTTAAAAAATTGGAAATTTAAGCTTCACATTAAATGCACATCTTTCTTTTTTTTTTCTTTTACTTTCTTTTCTTAGAAAACAAAAAAAATAATATTTTATGCCTGTCACTTATTTTCTTTTACATTCATCAACATATTTATTTAATGCAAATTAATCAATCCGATTATTATTTAAAAAAAAAATAAATCTATATGAAAAAAATGAAAATGAAAATTATCACTGTTAGATTTTTTTTTTTTTATAAAAAAAGAAAGAAAAATCTAAAATAAAATTCATAAAAACATAGAAAAAATAATATAATATACGATAAAAAATTACTAACATGTATTATAAACAGAAATTATTATTTATATAATACATATATTATTTTTGTGTATTTATATTCTAATTTGTAAAAAAAAAAAAATATTTTTCGTTATTTTTTAAATTAATTTTCATTACATTTGAAAAAAACAAATTATAATTATTTAAATTAAAATTATTATGAAACAGAATATATGTATATTGCTAATTAAAAATTCATAATTTAAAAAGGACATTTTGTAATTTATTATGGTGCAAGAGATTCATTCTTATATGTTTTTTTTTTATTATTTAAATTTTATTTTGTGTATCCACTTTCAAATGAGATTCTTTTCATTATTAATTAAAATAATGAATGAATAGCTTCATTCGTTCGATCGAATTTATATATTCTGTTTATTTAATTGTCATTTCTTTTTGTGTACTTTTATTTTCAAAAAATCGTTAATTAATAAAACTTAATTTTATAAGGAAAAAAAAATTAAAAAGAAAATACATGACATTCATTGTCTTGTCAAAAAATTAAAAATTTAAAAGAAAAGTTGTTTCTATCTATTTTTCTTCTCATTAATTAATTATTTGTTTTTTATTTTTGTTTCATTTGTTGCTTTTAAATATATATTTTCTTGATTTATTTTCAAATTTGTTATAATTTGTTATAAACTGTAAAAAAGAGATTATAAATATTTACTTTTTTTCATAATTAATTATTTTTTCGTAGACGAAAAAAAATCAAAACAAGCGTAAAAATGTATATTTAAAAAAAATGCTTTTTCCTAAACTTAATCCTAATTTTTATGTGTGTGTTTGTGTTTTTTTTTTTTCGTATAATTATTTTTTCATTTAATTATATTCATATAAAAAAAGAAGAAACAAAATAATAAAAAACATAAAATATATTATTTATAAAAGGACATTGTTTTCTTGTTGTTATTTCTGTTCGAGAAAAATTTCAATTTTGTTTTTAAAGACTTTTCCTTTTCTTTTAAAAATTATATCGTTTGGTTTTTAAACTTATTCATTTTTTTTTTTATATTTTTCTTATTTTATTATAAATAATTTTATTTGTTTTTTTTTTTTTTTTTTTTTTGTTTTTTAATTGTAAATTTTTTGTATGTTTTTTCCTCACGTATTTATATTCATTTTTTTTTTAATTCATTGCTAATATTTTTTATTTTATTTTTATTTTATGTATTATTATTATTTTTTTTTTCATTTTTGTTTATTTTAAATGTGTACATTCATAATAATAATTATAATAATAATAAAAATAACCTTAAACATATGTTGCTACTGCATTATTAGTACCCTGTGATAATGGCGGCTGCTGTTGATTATGTACTGGTTGAGGACTAACAGGTGGTTGTAATTTACCTGGAACATATTGACCTATAAATGACCCGTCTTCGGTGAATTGTCCTGTAAGAAAAAATTAAATAAAAAGAAAAGAAAAAGAAAAAAATTAAGTATTTGAAAAAAAGAAGATTTCTAATTGTAGTTAATATTTTCTTTCTACACCACCAATAATCACCATGTGTATTTAAGATTTTGTTATTAATAAAGGAAAAATCAAAATAAATATCACCAAAAAATTGAAAAAAAAAATTAAAAGAGCAAAAAGAAATCAATTGAGTGATTTGATTTGTTAATTTTTTTGTTTGTTAATTAAATCTAAATTAAAATTTATAAAAAATCATGAAAAAATAAAAGTGTTAGTTAAAAGAATCCTTTTTCATTCATATGTGCATCACTAGAACTTAAAAACTACTTCTTTTTTAAATCTTTGATTATAAAGTCAGTAGGTCATAGAACGTAAGTTACAATGATGCATTTAAAAATAAAAATTAAACTTAATTAAAAAATAATAAATATATTAAAAAAATAAATAAAATTATAAATAAAATTTTAAATTATATATATTCGACTTCAAGAAAAAATTAATAAAATTTCCACAATATCTTAAATTTCTTAAAAATTTTCATAGCTTGTGTCCTGAACTAGAAATTTTAATTTAATTAAAAATTTTTGAAAAAGTAACTCCATAGAAGCTTACAGATGTACTTTTTTTTTCCCATAAACCAAAACCATAATAATGGGAAATAATTTAATAAATTTTCATGCAATGTTTTATTTATAAATATTATTAAGAATTTATAGGAAATAATTATCATATTCTTGAAATCAGATTCTTTTAAAAATTGATGATAATTTTATTTCGATTTGAAAAAATTTCCAAATTAAGTTAATTTTTTTTTTTCTTCAAGAATATGACATCTTATCACAAAAATCTTATCTATGAAATTGAATAAGAATTAAAAAGAATATTACTAATCCATAACCTCCCATATTTAAATATTTATATATAAAAAAAATTCTAGTACCTTTTTGATTATAAATAACTATTGAAGATTTTTTTTTTTTTTTTAAATAAATTTTGTGATTATTCGCAGTAATATGTAGAAAATAATTTGAAAAAATTATATTGTAATTTTTTATTTATTTTATGGTGTAAAAAATAAAACTATGTAAATATTATTTAATCAGGTATCAATTTTGTCCATAATTCTTATCCGTATTGGCCAATAAAAGAGCCGTCTTCATTCATACCTTCTAAAAATTAAGAATAATTGAACAAGAAAAAAAAAAAAAAACAAAAAACAAAATCAAAATCAGCAATTAAATTAAAAAATAAAACATTTTTAAAAAAAAAAAAAATAATTAAATAAAATTTAAATAAAAATAGCATTTAAAATAAATGTGTGTTTAAAGCAAATACAAATACATAACAAATACATTTTGAATTTATATTTTAACATACAATGAAAACAAAAACAAAAAATATTTGTGTAAAAATACTGTGTAATGTTTTATTTAAAAAAAATAATAATAATAATAATTGAAAAATTGCATAAAACAAATACAAACATTTGAAGAAAAACAAAAAAAAAAAAAAATAGAGACAATCACAAACAATTAATGTGTAAATGTAGTAGTATACCTGTGATTGTAATATAATATGTTAGTGATGGAAATGAGCATAATAATAATAATAATAATAAAAAAAGAGAACTTTATTTATAAAGACACAATACATATTTTAAATCTTAAATTTCACTTTTTATTTAAAGAAAATAATAAAATAAAACAAATGAAGACAAATTAAAAAAAAAAACACATAATTTTGTTAGTTGTTATCCACTTTAAAAACTTTAAATTCCCACACAGAAGATATAAAAATATATTTATTTTTTCAGAAAGGACATCAACCTGTAAGTAATTAAAACCAAAACAAAATTGTTTACCAGATAAGAAAAAAAAAATTTTTTTTGGGAATAAAGGTCAAAGGTAACACGAATTACTAAAAAAATTATAGGTGTATAATAAAAACGTTGAAATTGAAAATGGTACAGCTATCAGTTCAGACTCAAAACTGAATTACAAAAGAGTTCTAAAGAGTTGTGAGTGATTTTCGAATGATTTGAAATTCAGTATTCACACCAAATAATATTATTTTATGATGGAAAGTAAGTAATTCCATTCCGAAATAATTTTCTTATTAAAAAGATATAGACTTTTATCATGAAAAATCTTTATGGACGTTGTAAAATTGTTTTTTTTTTTTTCATGACAAAATTGTTCTCTCATACTTTTTCGATTTATTTTTAATGTTCAAAGCATTGTTTTACTCTGTCATATTTAGATTTTTAGTTTTTTTTTTGTAGATTTATTGTAATTATAAGCTTTTAAATACATCCTTGTCTTTAGCTAGTCAATTAGAATTTTTTTTGCCAAATTGCCAAAAATTTGTTTATATTAATTTCATTTTCTTAATTTGTTTTTCCTTAAGCTTTAATCACCCAAACATGCTTTATAATAAACCATTACCATTTAATATACATATTTTTATAAATAATTGTATTGAATTGTTGGATTGTTCTTTTGTACATTTTTTTTTTTTGCTTAATTTTTTTGTAATCATGCATATTTTAATTTAAAAAAAGCATTCAAATATTTTACGCGTAAATTTTTCACCAACCACATGTTATTGAACACATTAATTTTCCATATTCATATATTTTCTTATATATTTTTATTTCTGTATATAAAAAATTTCCTTAATAATTTTTTATTGAATATTTTATGTTATTTTCAGAGAGAAAAAAAAATCACCACTCCACCCGATAATAAAAACAAAAATTTATTTTATCATTTGTTTTCTTTCTTTCATGAGAAAGAATCACTAACCTGAATTTTGCGACCGTATCTGGTACCTTTTCTACCAGCTGATCTCATTTCCATCACACAACAACAAAAACAAAATCAAATAATTTTTTTTTGTTCAAAAACAAAAAAAAATTTACATAATTTGGAAAAAATAAAAAAAAAAACCATGTATAAATAAAATTGTTTTCCAATTTGAATTGTTTTGAAAAAAAAAAAATAATAAAAATAAAATTGAAGTAATAAAAAGTGAAGTAAAATTGAAAAATTGCATTTTTTTTTCCCACAAAAATTACCTGTATCACCATCACCGTATTCTGCCATTGAATCTGTATCACTTTCAGGTTTCAATTGATTCGAACTCACCGATTGTCGACCAGTACTTTTGTTATCAAGCCTGTTTTAATAATAATAAAAAGAATTATTAAATAATTAAAACATTTGAAAAAAAAGAGAGCTTACGGTTGTGAGTATTCATGAAAATCACCCTCATCTGGATAATCTTTTCGACCATTTGCCATTTCCCTATCATGTACATCATATTTACCTCCACGATTTCTTCTTATTATACAAACAATTATAAATAATAAAATTATAATAGCTAATGCTAACATCATTCCAATAAACCATCCTGCATTAGCAACATTCTCATTTGGAACTTTAATTGGTCCCTCAATACCACTTGTATCATAAACACGTAATTGACTTGGTGTTATTTGATCACCATTTATTGATTGTACACGGAATTCATATTGTGAATCTGGTTCTAAACCACGAATTTCATAAAAATCATTCTCAGTTTCTTCTTTTGTTATGAAATTTTGTTCTCCTTTTTTCCTGAATTTAACAAGAAAAAAATTGATATTAATTTTATTAAAAACAAAAAATTAATTAAATTTTACCTATAATCAACTTGGAAATGTGAACCAGCTTTATTGCTATCGAAGTTTGGTTTCCATATAACACGAATTGCAACTTTACCATTTTCGGACGGAATCTGTTGAATTTCAAAATCTGGTACATCTGGTTTAACAGCTAAAACTGAACCGGTTCGTTGCTCAATGAAATATCTATTTAGGAGAAAAAACGATAAATTTTTGAATGCAAATGTGCCTAATTTAAATAATAATAATTTGAATTTTTACAACTTACTCTTCTCCTTCACCCATACGAGTTTGTGCAGAAATTATTAAACGATATTTTGTATTTGGTTGTAATGCAGCTAATTTTGTTTGTAATATTTTTGGATCAGTTATTGTTTTATCAATTTTTCTTTCTTCAACTAATGTACCACTAACACGTTGATAATAAATTTTATAACCAGTTAAACGACCATTCGAATATAATGGTGGTTTCCATTGTAATAATAATGCTGATGAACCTAATGGATAAGCATTAAATGTTTGAACTGGTGATGGTACACCTTCTGGTGTATCAAAATCAATAACTGCACTTGGTGGACCACCATAACGACCATTATATGCTAATACTCTTGCAAAATTCTTTGAATTTGGTTTGAATTTTGTAACTAATGCTTGATTTGAATCACCTTTAACATGAATTTCACGATAATTTTCTTCACCTTCTTCTTGTGTCCATGTTTGAATTTTATAACCTTTAAAATTACCACGAATACTTTCTGGTCTAACTGGATTCCAACTTAATATTGCTGATGTACTTGATGTAACTTGTATCATTGTGAAATTTGTTGGAGCTTCTAATGGTTCAGCTTCACCAGAATAACCGATTATTTCTTTAGCAGCAACACTTGCTTTACCAATTTTATTTGATGATTCAACTTTAATTATATATGGTTCATATATTTGTGTGTTATTAACAACTAATGAATTAACTTGCCAATCATAAATTAAACGGTGTTCATGTTGTTCATTAGGTGTTGAATTTTGACGTTTCCATGATACAATATAATGAAAATCTTCACCATTATGTTCAATTTTTGGCATTGGTGTCCATGTTATTACCATATTATTTGGTTCAGTACCTTTACCTTCAACATTATCTGGATTTTTATCTGGTACAGATGGTTGTGTTGTACACATACGGCTATGTTTTGATGGTAATGATGGTCCAATTTTATTATATGCAATTACACGATATGTATAATTTGCATATGGACTCATTTGTACTGTAAATGTAAAATCTGTTGACGGGACATTTATTGATGCTTGTTCCCATATTTCTGGTGTAAATGATGTATTATACTGTATAATATAATAAAGAATTGGTGAACGTTTATCACCTTTTGGTTGCCATGTTATTGTTGCTTGTAATGCATCACATTTAATATTTGTTAATTCTGGTGGATTTGGTACATCTTGTACAATTAATGTTGCTTGTGCAACAGATTCATCTAATGCTGTTCTAGCTCTACATTGATATACACCAGAATCTAATTCAATTGTTTGTGCAATTATTAATGAATTATCATTTGTTTTAACAAAACGTGCATCTTTTTCAAAATCAATTTCTGCTGTATCCTTAAGCCATTCAATAACTAAATCAAGTGATGAATCTGAAACTGCATTACAACGGAATGTTGCTGTTTGTCCAGCAACAACTTCATAATCTTCTGGTGGTTCTGTAATTCTTGTATGCTCTTTAACTTCTAATGTACCATTTGCTTCAACTTTACCAAATTTATTTTCAGCAATACATGAATATTGTCCAGCATCTTGGAATGCAATTGGATTTATAATTAAATCACCTGTATCAGTAACAATATATTTTCCACCAGATAATGTTTGTCTGTTAAATAACCATTTAACACGTGGTTTTGGTGCACCAAATACTCTACATGTTAATGTTGTATTTTTACCAGTTACAGTTCGTACTCTTTGTGGTGCTTCAATTATTTCTGGTGGTAATGATAGAACATTTAAATAAACATCTTTATAAACATAACCATGTTCATTGGTTGCGTTACAACCATAGTTTCCAGTATCGTATCTTGTTAAACTTGAAATTTTAATTCTGTTAGGTCTGGATTCAATTGTTCTACGTGGATTTGGTTTTGCTAAATGAATTGGTTTGCCATCATGTATCCATTGTATTGTTGGTTCTGGTATACCAGCAGCTTCACATACAAATTCTGCATCTTCTTCTTCTGCAGCATTTACAATTTCTGGTTCTTTTGTAAAATATGGTACAGATTGTACAGCTAAATTTATTGTATATGATTTTGCATTACCAATACCATTTGTTACATCACAATTATACATTCCACTATCATTATATGATACATGTTTTATTAATAAACTTTTACCATAATGTCCTTGTGTTATTCTATCACCCCATAATAATGGTTGTCCAGATTTTGTCCATACAGTTTGTGGTAATGGTGTACCACCATATATACAAAATAATTCAATACTTTTACCTCTCATTGCAATCATATTTTTTCTACTAACATATTGTAATTGTGGAGCATGACGACTTTGTGCAGCATTTGCACTTATACGATCAACAATTAATTTAACACGATTACCAATTTTATATTCATTACGAAAAACTGATGTTGCTGAACATGCATAATAAAAATCTTCAGATTCATCTTCACGTGTTACATTTGAAAACCATAATGTACCTTCTGGATCTAATGTCATACGTGAATTATTTATTGTTTTTATACCACCATCATGTCCTTGTATTAACCAATTAACAATTGGTTTTGGCCAACCATCTGGTGGTTCACATTTTAATGAAAATGGTGCACCTTCAATTGCATGTTCAGCTCTATCTGTATCATCTTTAAATGAATTTAATTCTGCTTTACGTACAAATACTGAATTTGATGTTGCAACACCAAATTCATTTTTAGCAAAACATTGATATTGTCCCATATCTTCATCACGTGGTGATGATATTACTAATGAACCACGTGCAGGTTGTTGACTTATACGATTATCATAAACTTGATATTCAAATGGTTTACCATTTTTTACCCATTCATATCTGAAAAAAAAAAATAAATAAAAATATGAAAATAAGAATAAATATAATTTATTTTAATCTATAAAAAAAAAAAAAATACTTTAATTCTTAAATCTGTTTCATTTTTTACTTTAAATGCCGGATATTTCAATTATCTTAAATTTTAATTTTGTAGAATAATTTTCAACCTAAATATTAATCATCATAAGTGTTAGATGTTAAATAATTAATGCATCTTCATATTTAATATCTAACACGACATTTGTAATTAGTTAACATACAATATATGTACATACATATATAAAGAATATAATAATTCGTGTAGATTTTATGTAATTAGTTTAAAAAAGCACAACGGAGACTAATAAAACAGTTAAATTGCATACAATAACAAGTAATACTAGTTTATGTAAAAGATTTTATTTGTATGATTCAAAAATTCTCATCCTCATGAAAAATTGAATTTTTTTTTTTTCATCCATTACTTTCCGTATATATCACTTATCATTTACATAAATTCTAACCGTTCTTCATTCTTAATTTTAATTCATTTAAATTCTTATTAGTTAGTCATTTTCTTATTATTTAAGTTAAACTACATTCACAATTTACTATACTTATAACATTTTAACAGATTGTACATAATGATGAACTTATTTGAACTAAATAAGAAAAAATAAAAGGCATACAATGTTAAATTAATGTCCAGTACAGTTGTTGTATTTAACTAGTCTTTTGGGAATTCGTAGTAAACATACTTATATGAGAAGAATAACATAAAAGACGACATGCATACAAAACAACAACAACAAAAACATATGTATATATGTTTTTAATGTTAATGTTAATTTCTGTTTTACTTCGTTAATTTTTAAATTAAATAAGGGTTTTAATGTTATGTGACTTATATAAAATTAAACCAAAAAAGGTGAAGGGGCATTTTAAAATGATTATAAATAGAAATAAACTATTGCTAATTATATTATTAATGTTTGAAAGAATTGAAAAATTAAGAAATTAAATTTAATAATAATTTTTATTTTTACAGTTCCATTGGAATAAATTTGATTTAATCATTTTAATTTAATTTTATCAAGAAAACTGAATGAATTCATGCAAAAAAAAAAAAAAAAATTTTGCTTAGAGAATATCGATCATTGTGAATGTCAATGAGTTGATTTGACCTAAAAGAAAATTTTTACATTTTATATGTTTCAAGTTTAAAATAGAAAACGAATTAACATTTTAATAAGGTTTCAAGTTAAATTCAATTATCTAAAAGAAAAAAGAAAAAGGTTCAAAGAAAATAGTAAGGGCTTAAGAGAACTTAACATCAAATTTCTTTGTTCTTTGTATTAAAAAAGTATATGTACTTGAAAATATTGAAAAGCAAAAAAAGTATAATATTTCACATTTTTAACGGATAACCTTTTTTTTTTTTCTTCTTTGAAATAATCACACAGGAAATAAATTCGAAAATTCTTTACCTTTTAATGAATTCTATTATTCAACTAAAAAAGGAAATACATAAGCATATACCGTCCTCATTGTAGACAATTTGTCTATCAAAATGTATGAAACTGTATACCTACATACGTTTTTTTTAATGTCATACTTCCATTTTACAATATTCAATTAAAGGTGCATCGATTTTCTTTTTTCTTTTTTTATAAATTCTTAAATTTATGGTATCAACGACCTTCATAGCTGTTATTGCATTTTTTTGTCCTCCTTCAAATCATTCAACAACTTCAATCTCAATCGTCGTCATTATTATTATCATCATCATCATCATCCAGACATCAACAACACATCACAATAAAAATTCATTTATAATTCACATCAAATTTATTTCAAAAACTGTATCTGAATTTAAATACAATACAAATCATATAAAAATGAGATTCACATAATAAAGAAAAAAAAGAAAAGAAAATAAGTATGCATTTTATAATGGATTACAACTTTTACCTTATAACAGATAAAGTATATAAGAATTTTTTTTGGTATCATAATTGAACTGGAAAATATACTGAATCAACAGTCTATAAAAAGAATTACAAAAGTACTCATTCACGTATTACATTTCAATGATGGTTTGTTAAAGTAGATACATACTAACATTCCTATGGATAAATACAGAAAAAAAATGTAAGAAGTAGAAAAAAAAATACACGTAAAAAAGATACAAAAGGGGAAAGAAAAACTGTTTTAGATTCCTGCAATTAAAAAAAAAATTTATACAGGTGCAGCGGAAGTTATTTACTAACTTAAGTCATGGATAAAATCATAGAATTTGTAAAAAGTCATAGATAAAGTAAATACATAAACTAAGATTTTTGATTAAATAAAATAAACAAGAACTTATTTCAATTCTTTTCCAGAATTTTTATACTGTCGTACATAACATACGTACATATACAACGCCTATACACCAAAAGTCACATGTGGATTTTTAACCACTAATTGTCGATATAGAAAACGAAATTATTTTTTGACAGGACATGGTTCAGGTTCAAACTGATGTTTGATGTGTGATTACAGATTGTTTATGCATGACCTTACGTACATGTGGAGAAAATTGATTTGAAAAAATCTTCTAAAATGAGATTTGAATGTGAGATATGTATTTATTATTCTCGAGCTTTGAAAAAATATCTTACACAAAATTCTTCTATGTAGAATGTCTTGATAGTACTA
This sequence comes from Bombylius discolor, assembly GCA_939192795.1. Classification (NCBI taxonomy): domain Eukaryota; kingdom Metazoa; phylum Arthropoda; class Insecta; order Diptera; family Bombyliidae; genus Bombylius; species Bombylius discolor. The sequence goes on along the minus strand of OW584240.1, from coordinate 47,627,418 downwards.
ACTTTTTTGTCTATGGCAAAACCGATATGTAAAACGTAAGTCAATTTATCTTATTTTTCAAAAGTACATTTTTTATTTATACTTAAATTACTCTACCATGTTATTTCACTTCTTTTCAAATGAAAAAGAGTATCTATGAAAAAATAAAGATAGAAGAAAAATCAAAGGAAAGTTTATAATACAGAAAAACACAGAATATTAAAAAAAGCAAAAGAAAAAAGTTGATAGAAAGAAAAAAATAATTCTGAGAGTGAGAATGAGGATTTTAAGGTTTTATTTGTGGTTGGATTTAAAAAGAATAAGTGAAAATATGAGTTTTTTTTTCATTCATTATTCTTGTATGCTGTGCTTACGCTTGACAGGAGTTTGTAGGATACTTACAAAGGTTCACTTTTTTTTTATATACAAAAAGACATAATGCAAGAAAAATGATTTTTTTTGCTAATGTCATACTCCAGTATGTTTTCTGTAAAAATTATCCTCAACATAAATTTCAAACATTTACCGTATAGATTGCTAAGATAAATGATTCACATACCTCATACAATTTTAATCCATAGCAATGTAGCGAATATATGTATAAATAAACGTGTTATAAATGTTGGTGTACATAGTAGATATGTATGTATAACATTATAATGTGCACCTAGATATATATATAAGAGGTCGAGGTATGTCAATGACTTTATTATCTATGTACGTACATTGTATCTAGATTCAATATATAAACAACATAGAAAAAAAAAAAATTTATTTTTCATTTCACTAGGCTAGGATAACAAAACTAAGGGCAATTTTCCAGAGATCTATGTTTATTTATTTGTGTATTCCTTCATCAATTTTTTTTTTATATAATTTTCATTTTTATTATTATATACCTATTTATAGTTAGATTACAGAATACGGGAAAATGAAGACATAGTGTAACTGACGATGGTAACGAAAAAAAAAAACAGAAAAATTTATATACATAATCAGACATGTAAGAAAGGAAGAATTTATAGAGAATAAGAAAAAATTTCTATTACAAAAATAATATATATAAAACGTATATGAAATTCCAGTATTCTACTGTAACTATGTCGTTTTTGTTAAATTGAACTTTTTATTTAGATAAGCAGAAATTTTTTTCTTCCTTCTGGTATTTAGAAAATTATTTTATGTTGTGCTTGACTTTTTCTTCATTTTATTTTTCTTTTGTTAAAATGTTTACTTTAATTTCATGATACTGCAGAAAAAACAAATACAATATATATATACATACATATATGCTATATGGAAAATTATATAAAAAGGAACACCTAAATTAACAAACAAAATCCTTTCATTTTTATCTCTTTATTAACGGCAGTATTTTTTTTTTTTGTTTTTTTTATGTTTATGTTCACCTGTTAAAAATGTGCTTGACCGCAGAAGTGGGCATGGCATAATTAGTAATTATTCAAGTACTCATTTCGTTCTGAGGTAAATTTTGTATTTCTTTATTATTTAACTTTTTTGCACATTATTACTTAATTTTATTTCCGCAGGATATTTCTGGAATATGAATTAAAATTGTAATTAACGTGTTATAAATGAATAATTTATATAAGAAGATTAAATTTGATGTTTTTAAAAAAAAAAAAAAAAAAAAAAAAAAAGTTAAAGTACCTTTTTTACTCCTTTACTTGTACGAGTATATAAATATTTAATAGTGCCCGCACGTCAAGTAAATCTCATGAATAGTAAATTTATTCGAATAAAAAATGTGAGAAACATTAAAAAAAAAAAAGGACCAATACAAAAATAAAAATCATGTTTTAAAGTCTCAAGTTCCTTAATATTCAGAAGTCCTTTTTTTTTTTTTTAAATTGGACTATCACCCAAATGGAATATGTTTTAAATTAAAATATGAAAGAATTTCAATTATTTTATTTCTATTAGATTTTTTACCAGTTTGAATAAAAGGATCAATGACCTTTTCAAAAAGATTTATTAATAAAAACAAAATTTTTTCAATAAAAAAAAAAAAAATTTATACATATACACTACAAATTTTATTTTATTTACGTACTGATGGTATTTTTTCAGTATTCCATTATATTTCAAAACTTTGAAGTAGATACTTCATATCTGCTTTGAAAATATATATTTTTTTTTATCGTTCTTTCTTTTGCTCTGATCCCATTGTGAATATTATATGTAATATTTATGTATAAACTTAGATATTCAGAATTATTCATACATGACGGTAATGGTTTTAATTTAATTAAAAGCTTAAAAATATGTATATGTACATAAATAAATATTACAATATATTCACTCTCTCTGGGAACTTCTTTCCTATATAAAAATATACATACATATGTATATGTATGAATGAAAAATTCCTTCACAATTTCTCTACAAAACCACATCAATGTTGTAAAAGGTGGTAGAAGAGTAGGTGTCTGCTTGAAATTTAGAATTGCAAAGTATTATTATTTCATCATTTAATTTGATTTTCTTCATATGTACTATATGTATAGGTATTTTCTTTCATTATATCATGTTAATATTAAACGTGAAATAATAATTAAAAGAAAAACTGTTATAATTTAACATGAAAATGCAAATATAGGTATATGTATGTATGTATAAAATAAGTGTACATGTGTATGTATGTAGAACATGAAATCTTTCTAAGAAAATGCGTTATTATTATTTTTTTTTTTTTTTATTAATCTTTTTTTTTAACTTTTATTCGAAAGTATGTACTTGTACAGTCGATTCTAGATGGGAAATATAAATTTTTTATTACAAAATTAAGTGTTTTTTTTTTCATCTTATTTACTTGAATTAAAAATCAAGTGATAAATTGATAAAAGTTTCAGAGTTCTTGTCTCGTCAGTTTCTATACACTTTTATATTTATGCCAAAAATAATCATTATCCTTGAGCTTTTAACTTCAAATAAAAATTCCCTAGACTTGATCTATAAATCAAACAATATTTTTAAAGATAATTAAAACTGAATTAAAACTACATTAATGGTGTGAGAAGTAATATTTCACAGTCAGTGTATGTATAAATTTATTTTTGGCCTTTGTGGAATTTATCGAGTATAAATCATCCAGCCTGAGACAAGAATGCATAGTTCCATGAATCATATTATATGCATGGAAAATAAATAAATAAATGAATGAATGAACATAAAGTTTAATTGAACATAAAGTTTAATTGAACATACACATGTATTTGATCATCATAAATATTTAGTTTATTTAAAGTTTCATAAAATTGCTTTTAATAACAATTATTTTCCCACAAAATGCAAGTATACCTATGTAATACCATATATGTACACACATGCATCCATATACATATGTATGTATGTAATTTAAGTAAGTAAGCATTTTATATCTCTTAAATAGAATTTTTTTTTTTTCTCTAAAGAATCTTTGAAAATTAATGAATGAAATGAAATATAAAATTCTTGCGGGCGGTCATTCATATTATGTACTCTTATCGTACGTACATACATATATGTATGTATGTACTTGAAGTGGATAACAAATGAGATTCGGAAAGAGTCAGTTCAAGAATCGGAAAATGTAATTAAATTGGAAGTATAAAAACTTGAGAATAATGATAATATAGAGGATGGCCAATTAAAAATGCCACACGTCATAGTCATCATCGTCATAGAATAAAATAACATTATATACATTTATTATGCATTTACTTCATTTTTACAACAATATATGGTTTTTCATTTTATAATATGACCCGTATGATGATGATGATGATGACTCTTTTCACAGCATGACTTTCTCTTCCGACAACAACATATTATAATAACTACGGTCTGATAATGGTCATTCATCTTTCCGGTTTGTCATTGAATTGTTATTATATGCGGCTGAATAATATGGATTAATGAAAAACAACTAGTATACAAAGAATATATAATATACATATTTATTTAGTACTGAAAACTATGATGATACTATTTCATATCCATTATTCGCATAATAGCAGCTTAATAATGTTGTTATAATATAAATTATGAGTTCATATTCAAAATTATGATCATATTATATTTCTCATTATGATTTAATATGTTCTATTTGAACTTGACAGGCATTATGGGAATATGAGTACAACAGAAAAAAAAAAACAGGGTGTAAAAAGTTTAATTTTGTTTAAATAATTAAGAGAAAATTTGTTTTTCTTCCCAGGGAAAAAAGTTTAGGTTTAAACCATTCTCTATTGTCAATCCGTAGTTTGCATTTGACGTGAAATATTAGTCGAAATTCTTTCTACCATTTTCTTCTATTCTATTTGAATACACCCTGTGTATAATTTATTCAAATTATATAATCTAAGATATTATACACCATTATATATCTATATTAAATAAAATTATTACAATTACAATTGCTTTTATTCCCATAATTTTTCGTTCATTACAATTTCAAAATAATAACATCACAAATATTTAAATTTTATTGTTCTGTATTGTGAAAATTACCTATGTTCTCTTCAACACAATTTCATTAAATTTTTATTGCTTTTTTCTTATTTTCATTCATTTTCTTTTAAGGATTTAACATGTTAAAGATTAAAGATTAAAAAAAAAAAGGAAAAATATTACAAAAGTTATAACAATTTAATGAATACACCTTACAAGAATACGTTATAAAGATGGTAACACCCAATTATTTGAAAAATTCACCCTTAAAAGACAGGTAGGTGTGTTGTATGTTTGTACGCGTATGAATTTATATAACACAAATTCAAATTAGGAATACTCATAACATGACACAATCCAAAATTTTTTATGGATTCTCCGAAAGAAAATAATAACATAAATGTAGTCTGCCTCTTGTCTGTTATATTAAGAAATTTGAATTGCACAAATATAACAACACCTATTAGGAAAAAAAAAAAAACATCTACCTTTCCAATAATAAAAATCTTTTTTTTTCTTTTTCCCATGGAAACATTTTCTGAATTGGTAAATGGTAACCGTTTTTCTTTTTATTCATTCAGTTTCATAAATATTTTCTTGTTAATTTTTTTTTGTTCGTTATTTTTATGCTTTTATCAAAAAAATAAATATTATCGAGAATGAAAATATCATGTTTACGAGACATTCAACGACATTATTCCATTGTGTGATCGCATTTTATTCATTTTGCTTACTAAAAAACACGCAATGTTAATGATGACGCTTAATACAATACAATGCACGTTATAACGATGCCGTATAATGCATAGAATTTAATGTGGTAAAAAAAAAAGAAAGGAAAGGAAAGGATAAAGGACTTACAAAAAATACACAAAAATGAATTTTCCCCCTTTCACACAATTTTTCTTTTTCACGATAGGTAATTTCTTTTTTATTTTGAACAGGTATAATGATTTTGAAATAAGAGAAGCTTTTTTTTTTTTTTTAAAATAGAAAAGCACCCCGTTTATATGTCTCTTCTCTAGAAAACACATTAAAATGTTATGACAAAATCAAGAAAATTTTCCTTATGCTCCTATATACATAGTTACTAACATTTGTTGTTGCTGTTATCATCGTTATTTAATCAGGGAAAAAAAAAGAAGAAAAGTGAAAGCAAGGTTAAATAAAGGAAGTGTCTTTTTGCGTGAAACTGTATAAATGATTGGACATATACCTACATGAAAAAAAAGGATATTGTACGGCATATTATGTTATATTGTGTTTGAAGGGTGTATGTATATAAAATGTAATTTTACCCTGAAAAAATAAGGGAAATTTTAAGATCACATTCTAAAAAGGAATTAGATTTCTTTGACATATGTGCTACAACAGGTATAGATAGAATTTCTTTATAGATATGTACATACGTATACTCATATGATTTGTATTAAAGTGACTCATAAAGTTAATTAGAACGAAATTGAGTATGAATTAATAAAGAAAAAGAAGAAAAAAAAACAAAAACAAAATGAATTAAAATGGAAAACGTGAATAAGAATTAAATTAGGTTTCTAAGAGGAGTGTTAAGGATATTAAATTACAGAAATTTGTATTTTTTTTCCTACTTCTTGATTATGTTATTAGGGTGGTGTTAAAATTCTTTTCAATTCGAAAAAAAAGAAACAAAAGAACATTTGGTTTATCGATTAGAAAATAAATTACAAGTACTTCCACCCACACCTGGTACTTAAAATTCTTTTACAAATATACATACATACATATAATCCATGATTCATTCTATATGTTGAAATAACGAATTTTATTTTCATTGTTTTAACAATTTGTAATAATTTTTTTTTATAGAAAATTATCTAGAATCTGTTTATAAAAGCATTTTATTTAGTATAGTTGAAATTTTTTTTATTGTTTTTTCAACGATTGTGTAGGAAATAAAATTAAATAAAAAACAAAATTTGATTAATTGTATTTTTTTTTGACATATGGTACATACATATGTAGAAATAGCATAAATTATGCACTATAAAATAAACACTTTTTCGAGTAAGTTTTTTGTAATTATTAGAAAGAAATTATTACAAAGTTTTTTTTTTTTTATTCGGGAATTGTTAAATAGCCTTACTTTCGAAATCAATTTTCGAATTTTCGAACTTGTGCGAAGCTTTCGACAGAAGCTTTATGCCTTAGAAATTACACACATCGAAATATCATGAGTTATGTTTATCGTCTAGTGGTTTATTTATGATAGTATTATTATTATCATTTTTTTTTTTAATTTCAATCAACCATTGCTTTTTTTTCTTCTGAATTCAAATAAGATTATTCATAATATGGGATACATATCTCTTGTCAAACGTTTTCTATAGCTAGAAAATATTATGAAACAAACCAATAAATCACTTTTTAATCTTGAACTTTCTCTATTCAAAAATACAATACAAAAAATTTAAAAAAATTTTAAACAGGGAAAAAAAATACATGAATTTTAAAAGTAATTTTTCATGACTTCAGCAGAAGATTAACGAATCTTTTTTTTCTCTTAAACCAATAAATACACAGATGGAATTAAATGAAAAACAAAAAAATGCATTTAATAAGATATAACAGCAAGTAAAAACGAGAAAAAAATTGATCTGTCACCTTTATTTTATATACTTTTTAAATAATTTTATTTTCTGAAGTTAGGTGTTTCTATTAGCAACTTTCTTGATCTTATACTGATGAATTTAACGTAAAAATTGTTTGTATAATTTTCATTGTTTCAAATTTTTGTTAAAAAATATTTAAATAATTAAAATACAATTTTTTTTATATTCGAAAATAAGTACTTTTAGTGGATTTTCAAAAAAATAAGATGAGAACTGTTCAACAAATGAAAGACAAAAGATACTGACACTTTCTCTTGTCTGCAGTAGAAATGTTTAGATATTTGGAGAAAATAAAATAAATATAATGTAACATATTATATTCCATAATTACCATGTAAAATGTTAAAATATAAAACTGAAAAAAAGCATATATATTTTTAAAAAGAATTTAACGATCGTGCATTTATAAAAATTTTAAATACGAAAAAAATACATAGTTTGTATACAACAACGTGACTTTCAAAGTTAACACAATTGTTTCATACACAAAAAAAATATATACACCATAATAAAAGAAAAAGTATTAATAAATTTGAAATAGATATTTAGAGAGTCTTTTGAACAACAACAAAAAAAAAAAATAAAATACATATTTTCAATACAATAGTGTTTCTCTCTCACATATGCATATCTCATATATCACAATATAATAATACATATATCGTAAAAATATTTTACAAATTAAATTATTTTGATAATACGCTTGTATCTCATCGCAAGTTTAATACAGATTATATAAAATTATCTCAAATGTTCAAAGAATAAAGAGACAATAAAAATTTTATTGTTATCTTATGAGAAAGTTTGATTATGTGTTAATTGAATAAAATAATGCATAGTTTACACATTGAATAAAAAATAAACTTTTTTTTTTTTTATTTTCCTTACTTCCTTATTGAAAAACATTAAAAATGTAACAATTTTTGTGCTGTTGCAGCAGTAAAAATGTTATTTTTATCGATTTTTAACTGAATCTCATTTTATAAGTGCAAAAGCTATTAAATTTGAAAAAGCAAAAGTGATACATTGTAAAAGCAGCAAAAATTTTAATATCTTTCTTATCATAAGTTATAAAAAGTATGTACATAGTTTTTTTTTTTATTACGATGAAAGTTTTTTTTTTTTATTATTATTTCGTAAGTGATAAGAATGGATACAATAAAATACAGTAATTATTTTAAAATTAAGCTGAACAGTGAAATATGACCCAACTCATTGTATTATTATTGTAAAAGATACAAGATTTTTCTTTTTTTTTCTGAATGTCATATATTTTATTTCAAAACTAATTAAAATTATGAAATTCAAACTATTTTTAAAATAATAAATCAATGATATGATTAGAATGTAAAATTAAACTAATAAAATAATAATTATTGCCATATGGTCTTCATCTATGTATAAGTTGTGATAATTATTAAATAAACGAGGCCGAATGAATCTTCATAAAATAATATTCAATAAAATTTAATATCTCAATTAAAAATATTTTCAATAAAGTCATCATTTTTATGAGGAATCTTTTAATAATATAATAAAAGGTCAATATTTCTGACCTTTTTTTGTTTTACGCTCAACTAAAAAAATAGATAAATAGAAATTATTACTAAAAATGTTTATTATTATAGTTTTTATTTTGTATTCTTGAAATAATATGAAGTTTCTAATATAAAAAAAATATATGTATACTTTCATACTCCTATACATATATTAACTCCATCATGAGGGTAGTTTATTTGTCAGAATTATACAAATTTTTCATGTTCATTTATTATCAAATAAATTTCTATTTTTTTGTCTAGACAATCATGAAAAAAAAATAAAAAAATCAATATTTTGGATTGAATTAAATTTGTTAAAACATTTTAATATGTGAGTGCAGTTGTATATACATATGTCCATATGTATATAGCTCTATGTACGAACACACATATATTGTATTCTATGTGATTCTTTTCTATACAAAATCGTAAATTTATTCTTGCATTTATTATTCTTTTTATTTTATTATTTTTTTTTTCATACATGGTAAATATGTCGTGCCAAAAATAAAAACAAATATATTCATCTTTTTTTCCAAAGAAAAACAATATTAAATTACATTTTTATGTTATGAGTAAACACTTATACTAAGGAAACAGTGGGTGGAATGGGTTGAAAAAAATAAATACAATGACAATGATATGACATAACAAATTTTTCAAATGAAAGAAATACCAAAATGTATTTTATAATATGAGAAATAAAAAAAAAATATATTGGCAAAAAAAGCTAAAAAATAAATTTAATTATGTGTTTGTATTTCATTTAATGAAAAATTGGATATCTATGAATGGAGATCATGACTGAATCATTTTTTCAAATAAAATTTAAAAAAAAAAATGATAACACTGCATCATTGATAATTTCACGATATATGTACGTAAGAACATCTATATTCGTGAACATGTTCTTTTTAAAGTTAATTTTGTAATATCTATAAAAAAAACAACATAAATTGAATCTTTTAATTTTTTAAAAACATATGTTACAAAAGTTTCTAAATAAAAAAATAAAAAAATTGTTCGAAAATAAAGTTCAAAAGAATGTGGTGATAAATTGAAACTTTTATTTATATCGTTTGTTCCTATCACAAACAAAATATGTATGTATATACATAATTCAAATTCAAATGACAAACACATAATATTATTCAAGAAAAATAGTTTTTTTTTTTAAATAAAATTTTCATAAAACTTGATAACAAGTTTACCTTTTTTTTTCATTATTAATAAATTCACGCAAAAGTGAATTTTGCATGTTGTTTTTTTTTGAAAAAATAATAAAAAATCTACCAAAAAAGATTTTCAAAAGTTTAAATTTAAGTTATCGCACGATAATAAAGAACAAACTTAAAGACATTATGCAAATACTTTTAAAAGTGAATCTAAATATATGCAAATTTTTCTCATGGATTTTTTTTTTGTTTTTTGTTGTGTAAAATAAGATATTTATCACAACAATACGAATTGAATTTTAGAATTTTCTTGTGAAAATTAAAAGTGGGAGAAATATAATAGTATATAGTTTTTAAAAATCATATAAAACATTTATGTAAAATTTATTTTAGATTTTATTACTCAATTCTTTAAAATATCAAAGTTAAGTCATCCAATATTAAAACGATTATATTTCGTTTTAATTCAATTCACGTACATTGGAACTTGTGTGAGTATCTTAAAGTTATTATAATAGAGGTAATCAAATACCACACCTACAAACAAAATCATTAAATTCTGAATTCTTTTTATATTCCAAAATTTCAAGTGGCTATTGCTAATAATTCTTAAATAAAAAACAAAAAAATAATCTCAAGTTTTTTATTTTCGAAAATACATTTCGTCATAATGGAAGATATTATTGATCTTCAAAAATTAAAATTACAATTATGACCAGAAAGTGAATTGAATAAAATTTTTGTGGGGATGCCTAATATAATAGTAAACATTAATTTGTTTGTCCTTGAAAAATATAATCTCATAGTACACTAAAAAATTATTTGAAATTGATGTATAACAGATGTTTAAAATATTTCGGAAGTATTTATAATGTGAATTTTCTAATAATAGAAAAAACACTACTTGGTTTTATTCTACTAAAAATATGTATGTCAAACTGTCATATATATTTTTTGTCATGTATGACGCCACCACATACTTAGTATCTTAAATAAAAATAAGAAATATTTTTTATAAAGGTTCTCATTGGATTAAAAATAATACTTTTTCTTTATTTTATTTAATTTTTATTATTTGTCTAAAATCTAAAACCTTAAGAAATTATTAGGAAAAAGAATAAATTTTTTATATTGAGCCTGTCAGAACCTAAAAACTGCATCCATTGTTTTTTTTTATGTTTAAAAAACCTCATTAACTTCCTTCCCTTGATTATTCTTTGTTAATTTTGAAAACAATTTTGACTGTCAACATCTGATATTTTCATTTACAAAAACCGGCTTGAAAATTTCGTAAAAATTAAAAATATTTTTAAATTTTTGTTTTTAAATATTTTTTCTTAAAAAACTCTAATGAGATAAAAAAAAAATGATTAATTATAAAGAAATTATTACATGTTACATGATAGATAACTAAATTCAGAAAAAAAGAAGAAAAATTGAAAATTTTACTTTCTGAACAGTGGTTCCCATTAACATAAAATTGGTTTTTTTATACATGTTTTTTTATTATGTGTGAGAAAGCTTAATACATGGGTTTAACATAAATTTTTAATTTAATTTTATTTAATATTTATATGAAAGTTTTTTCCTATATTTATACAAAAAAAAACAAATAATAACAGCTCAATATCAATGTGTATGTGCTTTTTTTTTTCTTTTTCAAAAATTTGTAAACTTTACTGAAAAAGAGCTCAAACATTTTTATTTACAAAAAAAAAGTAGGTGTGTAATATTACAATATTTTACCAAATTTTTTTTTGGATAACGACAGGTATTTTGAAACTTCAGTGAATGCGTGTTCAAAAGGTGTTAAAGAAGACAAAAAAAAAAAGAAGCAGGAAATCGATAAATAAGCATATCAAAAATGAAAATTTTATATTTAATATGGTTTTTTTCTTTCTTATTTTTCAGATAATATTAATGACAGTTATTATTAAATCGTTAGAGTATACGTACTTTTTTATTTTAATAAAATTGAAAAATGAAAAATATTTCATAAAGGTTTATAATTTATATGTTTTTACAAATCAATATGTTTATTACGCTCTGTTTATTCAAAAATTGAAATTTAATTTGATATTAAAAGCGTTCTAAACTCGAGAATAAACAAAAAACTAAAAGCATGTTTTTTTAGTTTTCATATGTATACTTTCGTTTTTTTTTTTTTTTTTCTAATAAAAATAGTAAACGCATTAGATGTAGTTACAAATACCTCATTCACTAAAGCGGCATAAATGCAATATATGAATAAAAAACTATAATTTTCTTCTACTTTAAAAAAAAAACAATGAAACTAGGTTATAACGTGCGTGTGTACACCATAATTAGTAATGTAACTTATCATAAATCAGAAAGGTATTCACTTCGCATTCAACGATATTTATTATTTTTGTACATACTTGCAATTATCTACGTAATGTATTGATTATGAAAAAAAAAATTAAAAATAAAATTTGGATTGTTTATTGTCCTTTTAATAATTTCTATTGTTTTCTAGCAAAAAAATTGTATGAATTCATCCGTAAAAAAATATGTTGTTTTTGTCGCAAAAATTAAACAATACATGATCTGCACTGCACCCACCTAATTTCAAATAAGATAGAGGTCATTTTTGAATTTGTGCATATGTGAATAGTTTTTTTTTTTTAAAACTGATATTCTACCTATAGGGTAACGTTACCAGTACCGAGCTTCCCATAAAACTTTTTTGATTTTGTTGGCTCACCATAACACCAAGTTAATGGAACGAAACAATCTATTACATTCACAAGAGTTCTTCTTTTCCAGACTCGTCAAAAATCTTCTTTGATTCATGAGTCGACTTAATTGATAAATTTTTCCCCACATAAAAAGTGTTAATTGATAAATTTTAGTAATAGTAGTGGTAATGAATTAAATCGATATTTATATTCAAAAATAAAAAAAAAGAATAAAAAAGTTTTTAATGCATACATTTTTGTTATCCCTGACTATGAAACTGATATTAGTACCCCACATCTGTATTTATGTTTTTTTTTTCTTTTATTTTTCTTTACTTTTATTTTCGTTTAAAAGATGACACAATCATTCAAAATAAATTTAAAATTATATTATTTTTTATTCTTGATTTGATCACTAAATACGACATACAAAAATTCCATACCAAAATAAGAATTAAATAGCCATAATCGGCCGTGAATAAAATATTAGTAACACGTTTATAATATAGTAGATGTACATATTTCTATGCAACAGAAAAATGAGACACTAAATAAATAATAATAAAAAAAAAAAACAAAAAACAAAAAAATAAAAAAAATAAAAAAAAAAAGTCAACTTGAAAAACTTGTATGATAAAACGACTTTTGACGGTATTTTAAATTTAATCATTGTCAGATATGACTTTGTATAAATTTTTTTTAAATAAATTTATCTATGTACATTGTACGTACATAATATATATTATCTATCTATATATTTTAAAAGTTTAATTAAAATAAATCGAAACAATTTAAAAAAAAAAAAAGAAAAAAAAAAGAAGAAAAGAAAGGAGATAGTGGTCTACTTAATATATGTATGTATTTTGCGGTAAAAATTGATATAATTTTCAATCATATTTATTACCGTTATCGTCATTGCAGTATATATAAACACTGTTAATGCAGTATTTTAATTAATTAAGATGAAGAAAATCTGCATCTGAAGATAAACCATAGAAATGTTTATAAATCTAGAAGTATAGAAAAACCACAAGAAATTAAAATCCTCTCAAAATCATATTACATTAGAAAAGATCCGATCACGTGTGCTTCACATATAAACCGATTAAATAAATCAATTTTATGATCATAATATTGATGAGATAAAATCTAAAATGAAAACTTTTAACATACATATAAGAGAAAATTCACATTTGCAAATTCTTTATGGAAGTATAATTAATATAATTGATCCGTTTATCTTAAAAGTACCATAAGTAATTTTTTTTTCTCAAATTAAACGTCAAATTTTGTTTGCAAAATGTAAAAATTAAATAAAAAATTGAAAATTGATGATGTTATGGCTGAATTTAGACATTATCATTATTAGAAAGAAAAGAAAAAAAAAAGATTAAAAGGCTTTTAGTTTTTTATTAAATTCTATCAAATGTGAAAAATTTGACTTGTTTAATTGTTAATTTTTAAAACATCTATTTATTTAAACTTTGTCATTGTAGTCACATGAATGACATAAATTCTTTAAAAAAAATAAATCCAAAATGTATAACCTCTAAAATTTTTTAAAAGCCACACAATAATGATGTAATTAACCACCGTGAAGTTTGTGAATATAGCTATTTTCATTTTTATTTTTATTGTTTTTTTTTTCTGTTGTCCATATTCTGTTTAAAATCGATGCAATGATTAAATTTAGATACACACAACATACACATAAATAAATACACATAAATTAAAATCATATGATGGTATCGTACTTCTATAATTGGAATGTTGCATTATTTTATCTGGCATTTTCAGAAAATAAGAAAAAAATTAAAAAGGAAACCATTGATGACGGTTGAGTGAAGAACATGAAAAATATCAGAGTGATGATGATGATGCTTTGTTGGTGCTACTGATGATGATGGTTGAATATTCAAAATATTCGAATTATGTAATTAACGTTTAAATGAATAAAAATTACATTTAACAACAGAAAAAAGTGTAAATCAGTTAATTAGTTAACCGTTCGGAAATAAAATTGATGAAATTAAAATCGATAATAATGATGATTGATGACACATGGCATGTATGTAAATTCAATTTAAAATCGATGTGTCATAATAAAATTTTGATGATTGAAAAAAGATGCAATGTAACTACATACATAGCTATCTTATCATGACCAGATGTATTAAATCAGAAAAATTCTCTGGAAATAAATTTTCTTTTAATGTCGGAACAAAAAAAATACAGATTATCGTTCTCAGGAAAACTGATAAAATGTGAATGTGTTTTTTTCTATTCATCATGTACATTGACTTTGGCAATTATCCAAGAATAATTATGTCAATTATGGCTCTTTTTATTAGAGCAAAATTTAATTGAAAACAAAAAGAAATACTTAAAATTTTTTGTGTGTTGAAATTTAAAATTGATTTTATTGAAAATTTTTTATTAATCGATTCAATTTAATTTAAATTATAAACTTTTTAAGATGAAAAACTCGGAAATTTGTGCCGTTTTTTTTTTATAAAAATTTCAAAAGATGTTTTCAATTTTTGTTGAATATGAGAAAATGAAAAAGAAAAGCATTTGTTTTAATTTTGAAAGAAAAAGAAAAACTTGATTATTTCTTTTAACAGGAAAAATCTCTTTTAACATTTTTCATACAAAAAAATTTACTGTTTTAAAGGATATTCGATAAATTTTAATATGACATTCTATTTTGCAAGAAATAAACTTTTAAACTAATCCTGGAATCCAATTTCTTTTCAACTCTTTTTAAATTTTTAAAAAGTTAAAGTATTCCGTTTAAACATAAAAATAAACAAAATAAATAGGAAAACCATACTTCGTTTAATTATATATTATACTTTTTTTAATCCTTTTCCAAATACATGTAATTTCAGTCGATTCGTTATTCTCAAATAGCAAATTGCCTTTACAATTTATGTTATTCGATTTTTAACATTTTGACGTTTTTATGAATGTGTCTCGCCCATTGTAACATGTGAAAAAGTAATTTCTCTCTTTTAACTGGTTCACAATTATTACCAATAAATCATTTTTTTAACTAACTAACCGAAAATGTTCAAAAAAAGCAAACAAAAAAGCCAAACTCTGGAAAAGAGCGAAAATTGTTTCATTAGTGTTCAATCAGAATATTTTTTCATGACGATATTAACGATAAATGCTAATATTTTTTTATTTTTATTTTGGAAAAATTTATTCATCAACAAAATTTCATTTTATTACAGAAAATGAAAATTTTAAAAATTCCTTGCGGCTAAAATATGTGCATACAAGTAACAGTAGCAAATCAATTTTGGGAAATAATATCCTTAAGTAATGGAATACGCAAACGACCTCATATTTCATTTTTGTACGATATAGTATATACATATATCCCTATAGTCTTTATGTCCTTTATACAACTACTCTACTACTCTAATATATTTCTCTATTTCAGATATAGATTATGGGACTCAAACTATGGTTTGAGTTTAAGTGAGTGACAGGATGGATAAGCAAATGACATGGAGAGAGAAATTGTATATTATTCATGAAGGGTAAGAGATAATGATAACTGATCCGATATTTATGAACGAACTATGTATACGTACATACATATATTATATATAAGAAAGGCTGAAGGAAGAGAAATTATACAGCAGTTTTCCTTTTGGCCATCCATCAAAATGAAGTTGAAATTTTCATTTTTGTGTGCGTGTATATGCAATATCATTTTAAATGTTATCCTGACAATTTCATGTTAATGTAGTGAATGTTATCAAAATCGATAAATGTTATGAAGTTTTGTCTCTGTTTCTCATGTTACGAATAAATTTTGAACCTGTCCTTATTATTTGATTTGATGATAAAGAGAAAAATAAATAATAGAGAATAATCGATTGAAAATGAGTCATCAAATTTTCGATTCGAAATGAAATTAAAATTGAATGCAACACTTTGGTTTTAGGACAAGAAAAAAGGAAATTCTAGTGGGATAGTGGGACGAGTGACACTTTCTCACTTAACACGTCATTGAAAACTAAGATAAGAAAATCTGGAATGAAGTTAAAAGAGGTTTTTGATACATGATACATAATAACACCTCATGCTGATATGTAACGATTTTATCGATGCGATGGTTTGAATTTGATGGCATTGTAAATAATATAGCAGGGGGTTGTTTGTAAAACCGTGACAAAAGGTGAATTAAAGTTATATGTTATGCTGGTGAATGTTCTTTTTTTTTCCTTTAATTTTTTTTATTTCAATTTTGTTTAAAAGTTTCTATCAAACACAATTGTTTGTTGTAGACTTTTTGAAAGTTCGATGAACGTGACTTTCAAACGAATTTTCAATCACGAATTAATAACAACACAATATAAGCAAAAAAAGGGCTTTTTAAATACAAATTGCTTCAGTAGAAATGATGACGATGAGATCAAAATGAAAGATATGTTGATATTTCTGTGAATTTATGAAAAATTTTTTATTTTCTTATTTAAAGTGAGTCATAGAAGAAGTTATATAATTTTAAGCCAAAAAGTAAATGAAAATAATTACTTTATTATTATGTCGAAATTAAGCTTTATTTTAAACAAAATAATTCTAAAACTAAACTCATTTTTGTAAAATTAGTCATAAAAGAATGAAATTTGAGATGTAAGGACAGCATTGAATGACGTAAAACATTTTTTTTTTTTTGAGTTAGGCGAGGGTGGTATCTATAGTTAATTTACAAAAACAAAACATATTATTTTTTCTTTTTTGTTTTTTAGACTGGATTAAATTACACACAAAACAAAATAAGATAAGAGTAGCAAGTATAATTAAATAGAATGCCATATCTAAAAAAATATAACAAAATACAGATTTAATAACAATTTAATTTAAATAATGTTTAAAGCAATAAAATAAAGATTATGGTCTTTATAATGACAGAAGTCATGGAATTATGATATAATCTAATTTGAAAATAGAGACCAAACGAAATTTTATTGTTAGTTCCCTTTGATGAAATAAATAACATAACCGCACAAATAATTTGAATGGCGCCAAGCAGATGTTCAAGAGGAAAAAAATTCATAAATCAATAATAAACTTCTTTTTTTTTTTTTAATTCGAAAGTAAATCGTGAAAATTTGTTTCGTGCTTGAAAAGCATAAAATATAAAATATTATTTGAACTTTACAATCTATAAAAGCAAAAATAAATTTTATCTACGAAATAATGTAATCTTATTTTTAAAATGTAATTTACTTTCACGACTTTATTTGCTTTTTTTAATATAAATTTTTTGTGTAATATAATATGAAATTATTTCCATAAAATATTTTGATTAGAATTTCGATGAAATAATTTTAGAAAGAAAAAAAAATGATTATTTTGGTTGACAAAACTGATACCCTTAAAACTTAACCTTCATTAAAAAATCTTAGTTTTCCCATTTTGAACTTTAATTCCATTTTACACGTTTTGAAATATAAATAATCTTAATTTAATCAGGAAGTACCGAATTTGAAATTATAATAATATATTTTAGTCATATTTCACATTGGCTTATTTTACAAATACTAAATGTCTACTTTCACTTGAAAGAAAAAAATTTTTTTTTAAATGAAACAATAAAACAGAAAAAAAACGTGCTTGAACGCGATATTTACAAAAATAAATCTTAACAAAATAGAAAATAAAATTGCTTTTAATAAAATAACAATCATATCAGAAGACTGGACCAGTAAAAATGTATAGCAGAGAGAAAAAAAAAAAACATGACATATTAACTCATAAAGCAAAACAGGGCATAAATGATATATAGTATTACACAACAATAAAGAATGACCCTCCCGTATTACATTTCAACCGTGTAATATTTACAATAGATGAACCCCTTTTTGCATATCGTTATAAGTTGCAAATAATAAGTAAAGCACTTATTTTTAGTTCATACAATAACAAGGGAAAAGATAAAAATACAACAACAACAAAAAGGAGAAAAAAAACAACACAACACTGCATAAAAAAATATTTTTGTATCTAAAAAAAAAAGTCAGTACATATATAGACAGACGGTAGAGTGCACCGACACGCGACACTTTTCCTTTTTATTTGAAGGTGACTTAAGAGCAAAATGAATTCAACAAAATAATTTTCAATGCGATTCCAAGGTTCTAAAACAAAATAAACAACATTCAATGCCATATAAAACCATCACATATACGAAAAATAAAACTATATACATAACTGATTGTTATATATAATGTTATAGGGAATTATGTATATGCAGCAGAAAGTATCTAAAAAAAAAAAGACTTTCTCGTATACAAACTTTAATTTTTTTTCCTCACACAGACTAAATGACTTCTAAGAGATACAGTAGAAGGTTGGTGGGTGGTCATTCAAATAAAATTAGATACAGAGTATGATCCTAACAGACTGATATTATATGTGTGTTGTACTGATTCCAAGAATGTCCATATAGTTATTAATTTTATATGTGTTCAAACGTGATTTATGAAAAATTCACATGACGTAACAAGGATAAGAGTATAAAAAAAAAATAAAAACAAAATCGGATGGTACTAGAAAACAAAGTATAAAAAAAACTTGGTAGAAAATACATATGATAAAAAAAATTTTCACAGTAGCATTGCAAGAAATAAAAATGTTTACTCAAACGACACGTGTTTGATTATGTGAAAATTTTTTAAGGATGCGAAAATACATACATACATAAGTTATATAACAGTAGGGTTTAAGGTTCATAGATAGCTGATGCTTATGTGTTTGTGGTTATTTAAGTGAAAACTTTTTGCAAATTCAAAAGAAAGATGAAAATAAAAACAGGACAAGAAAGTAGTTTAAATGATAATTCCAGGATTTTCATATAAATGTTTAGTGCAGACTTTTATTTAACAAGAAGAGTTTTTTTTATTTTTTATATATGTATATAATAGGAAGATAAACCTTGAGGGAATTGTAAATAAAAAACTAAATACATATGTACATAGTATATACGGTTTTTATACTATATTCTATGAATATGTTTTGTGTGAATTGTAAATTTAGTGCAAAATGACATTCAGGATTATATTATAGAAATTTTTTTTATTTATTTTTCGATTCAAATATTATGTGACCTTTGACATGTCTATACGAAAAATTTTTTATACTTGACAAAAAAAGTTATTAAATAGAAAAATGAATGAAGAAAAGGTAGAAAAATCCTGGATTTCTATGATAACTATTTTTTGTAAGATATTCCAATTTGTTGAATAATACATTTTATAATTAATTTTTTTTTACAAGCTTTTTCAACTGAAAAATTAATTATTATCTGATAAGATTATTTTCTCATTAATCTTTCCAGATTCTCTTGAATTACCAAAAGGTTGGAAAATGTCAAAAGTGTTATAATAAGACCATAATCTTATCTTAAAGAATATTCAACACAAACACACATATATATATGTATATTTTAATAAAGACCGTTATTAAAACACAAAAATACAAAATTAGCCATTTAATTAACTTAATATTCATGTTCTTTTTATCCGTCTCAGTTGAAATGAAACACAGAAAAGTAAGAAAATATTTAATCAAAGTGAAATAATGTAAGGCCAAAGAAGGTTCTATTCTACTCATCAATATTTCATGATGTTCTCTTTAATTATTAAATAACCAACCCCTCGTGTCAAATGACATTTCTTCCTGTTTCCTGAAATAAAATCTTCATAATAAATAATAAATTAACATTCATTTTCTATGTTTTTTTTTTTTGCCTCCAATAACCTTAAGTTCGAAAAAGAAAACGTACATAAAACACAAATTACTTATGTTGTATCCATGTTTATATTCCGGATATGTTTAAATTATACGAAAAGGGTGTACTATTTCACAAAAATAAATAATTTTTTTTTTTTTTGCTCTTTTTAAGAACACAGATATTGCTACACTTAAGTTATCTATGAATTCTTATTAAGGAGATAATCATATACATAAGGGGAAGTTTTCTGAAGGATAAATATTGCAATTTCTTTTTTTGTCTAAAACCAAAAATTTCCTATCAAATCACCACTATAAAAACAAACAAAAAATAGAAATATTTAATGTTGTCTTCTGTCTGTCAAAATTCACTGAGTTATTCAAAAGCAACATGCCGTACATTTAATGTTTTTTTTTCTTTTGTAGAACATTTGAAAACAATTTCTTTTAAAAATGATTTGTTATGCTTGATTTTGCACATCATTTGCTTCATACATTTTTTTTCTTGCTTTTCAGCAAAAATATTATATTATATTTTATTTTTTTCTGATTTTTTGCAAGCCGCATACAATTGTAAATGGGGAGCAAACATTATAACATTGATGGGAATAAAAAAAAATCTATGATTATGAAATATATACGTACATATACATATACATATGTATGTATGTAAAGTAGTATATACAAAAGAGACCCGGAAGGCTCTATGTGAAATGATGAAATCTATGTTTTTACTTAAATTCAAAAATAACAAAAACGAGGAAAATTTCATTTTATTTTATCTAACTTTCGATATGTATGTTTGTACCTATACTATAAATGTATATCTAGTAAAAGTTTTGTTTGCAATTGTCTGGAACCATTTCTAGTGGATTATATAACAGAACAAATCTACTGTCAAGAGAGTAAGAGAGGATCAATATTAACGAAATGCTTTGATGAGGTTATTCGTCTGCATCCTTAGAAATTGAACTGAACTTATCAAAACTCATGTATTTTAAAAAGCTTTAAAACAAGAAAAAAATGCGAAAAAAATCAAAAATCCTTTAAAAAGGATATAATCGTAGGCAAATAGGCATTACAAAAAACCTTTCAATGTTTTTTATTTTATTTTATTTTTTTTTTTTTTTGTGAAAAAAATGTGTAGAAAGAAAACTTAAGTAGGTTTTAAAAGAACAAAAAATAAAGAAAAGCATAGTGTATGCGAAAGTTAAATATGTAACATGGAAGAAAGTAAATGAAAGGGGGAGGTAATCATTAGGAATGAGGTCCAAAGAACATTGTCGTCGTCGTCGTTGTCGTCCTTTGTAGTCGACATTTTTATTGCCTTTTCGTGTTTGCTCATTTTTACTTTTTTTTTTGTATTTTTTCATTTTATACGATGTTTCCCCAATTTAATTTTTGTTTTTTTCTTAACTGTATGTTTTGTGCTTTTAAGTTGTGTAAGCTACTTCAACTGAAAAAAGGGAGCAAAAATATTAAATAAACAAAAGTCTAATCTTTTGAATTGTGTATTAAAAAAAAAAAATTGTTTTTTCTTTATACTACTTAAATCTTTCTCATTTACTAAACCAAAAAAACGAGAAAAAAAAATTTAATGAAAAGAAAATTCATTTGAAAACATCTAAAAAAGATTCCAATACACTGTACTGTTTTGTAAATGAATGAAAAACAAAATGACATCACACATGTAAAAAAAAAAAAAACAATGTATTACAAAATTGTAAAAGAAAGAAGTTATTCAATTGCTCATTCAAGATTAATGTACACTCATAATGTTTTATTAAGAAAACAATATATGTAGTTTAAGAATGAATATGACCACATACATTTTTTTACCATATTCCCTTATCCACCCACTATTCAAACATTTACATTTTTCTTTTTTTTTCACAATTTTTCTTCCATTTTTTATCATTTTTTTTTTAGAAAAAATGTTTTAGTATTAAACAGAAACAAAAGAACTACATAGCTGTTTTTTTCTTTTTCTGTTTTTTTTTTTTAACAAAAAAGAGACAAATTAAGGAAGTGTTTGATGAAAACTACTTTTCAATCTCTAACATGGAATATACAATGATGTACACTTTTTTATTTCAACAAAAAATAAAAAAATACATAATTTGTGATAATAAAAATTCTAAGCGCACATATTATATATCCTTTTTTGTTAAATTTAAAAAAATAAAAAAAAAATAAAAACTACAATATCTCAACATTATACAAATAAAAATGTGAAAATGTTTTCTTTTTATGTTTTCTATTTATAACATACGAAAAAAAAAAAATTGATTTCTTGGGTCAGTTGAGTACAACGAACTTTTAAAAGTGGAAACGAAAATTTGTTGTTGTTGTTAGATGAGCATTCACCTCCTTTTTTTTAATATAATGTTCAAATATACATTTAACACAACATATATCCTTTCTTTAAAACATGATACATATATCTAGTTTTTTTATAGTTTCGTGTTTCAATGCCATTAAGAAATCTAAACTATACATGAGTCTTTTTTTTTCTATGGATAACGTTATACAACTTTTATGTTTGATCAATTTATTTAAACGAATACAAATATATACATACATATGAAATTTAATTAAAAAAATAGATACTCAAATTTGATTATTTTATTTTTAGCTGTTGCCATTTCTAGTACGAATTTCTGAATTTCTAATTCAGACATTCAAACATGAAAATCAATTATTTTAATTTATTTTCACGTTATAATTAAATTAATTTGAATTTTTAATCAAAAAATATTGATTATATAAAAATTTTGTTTATAAAACGATTTGTAAAATTGCATATCTCTGCAATATGATGCATTATACTAAATCTGAACCTAAAGAATTACAGGATGACTTGTATGAAATATACATAAAAATTATCAAATTCGCAATATTCGAAATTTATTCATGAAAATTAAAAACACACCCTATACAATTGACATTCATAAGCTGAAAAATTAAATTAATTTCGCTTGTATTGATATTAAAATAAGCAATTAGTGTAATTAGTTTTCACTTTCATTTTGATAATTTACTCAGAAATTACTAATTGTTCACTTGTCTTTTCGTAGAAAATTATTTTATAAAATCTTTTATAATGCAATTTGAGAGCCCATTTAATTTGAAATTCGTTTTTTTTTTTTTCTTTCACAACAAATATTTATGAATTTTATGAAATAACTTGAAAAATACACAATACTTTCAATATATATGTACATAATATACATATGTATTTTTTGTGTGTTTTTATATAATCGCATTTATTTTTTCCTAATTATAAATTCAATAAAATAGCTACCCTTTTTCATTTGAATGGCTTCAAAATACATAAGTACATAAATGTAAACAAATTTAAATTAGATGTCATTTTGAATTTATTCATTTTATGCATAAAATTACATAAAAAAACAAACTCTATTACATTGAAGAAGAAATATATACATACATAAATATGTACATCAAGGTAAGTTTATCTACCTTTATTTAAATTTCTCTTCATATGCATACTCAACTATAGACATCTATAAACGACTATGCAGTGGATTTCAAGATTAGTTTTTCATATCAAAAATCCATATTGATTAGTTTAACGTAACCTATTGACATTTTCTATTTTCAATTCAACATGGTAATTCATCAAAGAAGTATAAGTATATTGAAAGTTTATTTGTCATCAATTGAAATTCTATTGCAAAAGTGGGTGTATTCTATATACTCAGCAGGTGATCATTATCCGCATTATTATATATTCCTTTTGCATACACATAATATATTTAATTTATTATGATCTCAAAACTTTGTAGATTAGTTCTTTCTTTATTTTTTCAAATTATTTTCTTTACATAAAAAAAATAAAAGAAAAAAAAAATGGACAGAAACAGTAGAAAAAGTAAATTGAATTTGATTTCAAAATCCTTAGGGAATCGAAGGACAAAAAAGTTAATTTACAGTTCATTCTGTTCAGCTTTTCCCATATTTTTTTCTTTGTTTTTGCAATGTTGTAGAATTTTACGAACAAAAAAATATATTTTTTTCAACTTTGATAAAAAAAAAAAATGTAAAGAAAATACCCTCTTTCTATTTCTATAAAATAATTAAAATACATACATATTTGAATATCTCTCAATTCATTGTTTACTCCCTTCAAAAAATACAAATAAACAGAAAGCAACAACAAAATTTGTCCTACTTATCTAAATTTAATGTTCTAAAAAAAAATTATGTTTGTTTAAATGAAATTTTTACAGGTTTACAACCATGTCATATTTTTTTTTAAAATCATTTGATTTCATATCTTCATTGTTAATTTTATTTTATATAATTTATAAATAGATTTTGACATAGTAATTTTCAAAAACACAACATATTGAACGATTTAATACATACATGAAGCGGAATATAGCATAGAAAAAAAAATACAGATACTTCTTCTATATGAATAAAAATATATTATTATAATTCTCATTCAACATAAATAGATTGGGAGGAAACTGTGTCAAAAAATTTAGAAAAATAAAAATCAAATAAAAAGAAACAAAACAAAAATCATCAAGAACATCATCATCTATATGTTTTTTTTTTATTGGGTGGTTATGCTGATGCTGGAGTAAAATGACATGCTATTAAAATTTTGATGATATCTTCAAGTACAAAATGATGGTTTAGTGTAGTATAGTAATATTTTTGGTACAGTGAAATGTCTCACTCTGTGACGGAGTATTAATGGGCGAGACTAGATAGATATGGATGAAATCAAATCATTTCATGTGTTATATCAGAGGCCAACTATAATTTATTTGTTTTGTTTTATAGTTTTTAATATTCTTTTCTTTTTTTTTTGGATATGTGGATGAATGGTTCAAAAAGTGATAGTTACCGCCGATAAATTAGTATTCATAATGTATGATGTATCTTTTCGGTATAAAATAAAACTTTTTTTTTCTTCTATTTTTATAATTAAAACGAAAAAAGTCAATTACTGACACTAATTAAATGATATATAATATATATACTAATATGTAAAATTATTAATATCTTAGTACTTACGATGGTGGAGGATTACCATCTGCTTCACATTCAATGATAAATGGTTTGTCACTTTCCTTTGATTGCTGTGCTACTTTAAATAAAAGTTCATCTGGTGGAGGTTGTTTTATAATTCTAGGCGGTGAATTAGCTAAAAGAATTAAAAATAAAATAAGAAAAAATTTAAAAATAATTTTTAAATTTGTATGTTTTTATTTTTATTTTTTTTTTTTTTTAAATAAGAAGGAAACAAAAACAAAACAAAATAAAAATATTTAAAAAATTTTAATGGCTTATTCTGATGATCATTATAAAATTAGAAATATGTATGTATTTTTTTTTTCTCTATCTCTTAAGAAATTTATTGTTCTGTAATAGAAAAATTTGGATAAAAAATTTGTCAACGTAAAATATAAGTCGAGGTTATAATTCATGAAATTAATGATGATAATAATTTGTGCATGTGTTGTAAATATTTGAACTTCGAATTAAATTTTTTATATTATGATGATGATGATTTTATTATAAAGAATAAAAAATATATGCATATGTACCTATATATATATTTTTTTTGGATATGATCCAAGAAACACAAAATAACAACAATGACCTAATGTTCTTTTTTTAATAAAATCAACAAAATAATTATGTATTTACTTTTGAAATTTTATTTCAAAAGAAAAATTTAGACTGTAATTATACTGCTTGGATAATTAAAAATAAATTAAAAATTTAATAAATTATCATAAAATTTTTCTCAAATTTGAATAATTCCCCCTACCTCTATAAAAGTGGTTCAAGTTCACTTTTATGCTTAAATTTTATTTTTTTTTTTTTTCAAAAATTTAAATCAAAGTGACTCATTACAGAAAAAAAAAATCTTTAGATATTAGAAGATTTTTACGGTCCTTATTCATCAACTTCTCTTACAAAAATTAACTTCAATATAACTTTTTTTTCCCGTTTTTTTTTCTTCTTCTCAATGAATAAACAGTTTTGAGTACAATAAATAACATAAATTCATACAAATTTTATGATATTTGAAAATAATTTCCATGAAAAGAATATATTTATTTTTTGTTTTTCATTTAAGGAATGTCATTCAAATAAAATTTCCATTTCCATTTTAAGAATATATATTTTTTTGTACCTCTATAATCAACAACATTTAATTAAAATTCCATTCGAAATAATAACGTTTAACAAATAACAAAATAAATATCAAAAACTAAATTTAAAAAAAAATAAATAGACAAAAAAAAAATCAAATCTCAATGAAAATGAAAATGTATTTCTATTGTTTGAAAACACGTTTTTCTCAATAAATCGTTAACAATCATTTTTTTTTATTCGATTATTCAAAGAACATAAAAAAAAAAAATAAAGATAAAAAAAAAAAGATTTATTCCATCGTTCATCAACCTTTCATCTTCTATTTTAGCATGCACTTTTTTCTATGTTGTTAAAAGAAAACTTGATAACATAAACCTTTAATCATTCTTTCAACCGCATCCGATGTGTGTAAATTTTCTTTTTTTTCTTTCATTAATTCACTTTATACATACGAGTATATACCACATTTATTATGCATTTTCGAAATGTAAAATATTGTAAAACAAAAAAAAAGTGAATAAAAAATAAAATGTACATTTCTGTGTGTATTGATACCGACATGAAAAAAAAAAATACTCTTGAAGAAAATGAACATTTTGATGAGGTCAATCATGTTCCACAATTTCATCTGCACGACTATGAAGAAAAAAAAATTTCAAATCAAATTACTTTTAATAAAACTGAAATTGTAGATAAATGTATTCGAACATATTTGTATATCTTTGAAGCTAAAGTACCATAGTTTTTATACAATTGCAACGTAAGTAGAAAAAAAAAACGAGGAAAAAAATACAATCATCTCTGATTACTATCCATCAACATTTTTTTATGTTTATTTTTTTTTTTCAACTGAAATTTTATATAAAAAGACTATAAAATTCTCTATTAGAAAAACTTTAAATCCATTCAAAAATTATGTGTGTACAACAGCGCAACTAAAACAAAATATAAAAATACCGGTTAGTTTTAATTTAAACGGGAATGGGAGTATCTAAAGTAACATTAAAGTTCAAAAATATCGTTACAATTCTATCACATTTATTATTATAAACAAGCTGCTTATTGCATGAATAATTTTTTTTTTTTTTTTCTTCTTATCCAAGAAACCAGATTAGCTGACACATCAAATTATTTAGATATATAATTTATAATAGCGGTTCTTACATAATATTTCAGATTTATTTTTTTCCTTTCTTTTAACATTAGGTATACATGAAAAATTCAGTTAAGATTTTGATCATTTCAGACTTTCACCATGAATTATATTATCAAATTTCAAATATTTAATCACGTTTTTATCTTCTAATTAATATTGAAAAGTTTTAACATTTTGATTTACTTAAAAAGAAATTAAAATTTATTGATGAAGAAAATAAAGAAAAGTCACGACCATTTAAATTGTTGTACATCAACATAATATCCTTTTTTGTATCATAAAACAGAAATTTTTTTTCTCTGAAAGTACATACATATTTCTTTTATTCAATCAAAATGTCTTCTTATTTTTATAAAGAAAATAGTTTTATCTTTTTTTTAAAAAATTATTTATATTTTCTTGTACGGCTTATTCCTTATTTCCTTCCGTCTTTTATACTCGTATTTCATAAAAATATGACGTGCTTTTTAGTTGCATTTAAAAACGATTCTAAATTTTTTAACATCATATTAATAAAAGCAAAGACATAAAAAAAAGAGCTTTTCAGGCGACAGAATTATTACATTATCCTTTTTCTAAAGGCTGACACTTAACAAGAGTAAGGATAATGTTGGCGAAGTATTTCCACTTCAAATTTAACATTGAAGCCACCATTTTAAAAAAAGAAAAAATTGTTTTTGTTATTACATATTATCATTTTTATCGTTATACATAATATACTTTACTTATATTGCACATTTTATGCCTGTCTCGTTGTTGACAACATCAACATATCAATTTGCTTTAAGTATTAAAAAAATAATCCTTATGCCTTTATGTATGTTATTATAGTAAACATCATTTCCATTTAAAAAAAATAAAAATAAAACATTATAATCGTCATAAACTTTTAAAAACAAACAATGCATACATAATTTGCTTTTTTTTAATTCTAACATTTATACATCATAAAATTTCATTAAAGTTCATTGAATTTATGTGATAATTATGTTTAATTATTTTATCGATTTATAAACTGAAAATAACTTTCGATGGAACAAAACGGCAATAAGTACTTGAAAATAAATTTCCGAAATTTCATGTAAGATCACCCTGTATTATATATTAATGTATATTCTACTTAAAACTAAAATTTAATAAAAAAAAAATAATAATAATCTTTAAAATCTTCTTGTCTAAAATGATACTTGAGATTTTTCAAAAAGGACATAAAATTAATATTCTTTTCGGATGAAAAAGTGAACAAAAAAAGAATGCAGAAAAAAAACCTTATTGCACTTGAAAAAAATTAAATAAGAAAAAGTACATTTGAGAAAATTCTTAAGATATGTAGATATAAAATACTTACGAATTGCTTGAGTCCCTAATGTCATCATTATTATCGTCACAAGGACGGCAATATGAGAAGTGGATGATTGCCATCCCATGATGATGAAGATGATGTGTTGTATGTATGTATACTAAAGGATATCTTATTTTTTTTCTATATCACTATCTTTTTAAAATATTTCACTTTTACTGCTTTTCTCTTGAAATTTTTTCTTTCAAAATTTAGAAATGAATAAGAAAAAGCAGCTATCAAATAACGAAATTATCGATCGTTTTTTGTTTCGGCAGTATGAACAGTCTGTAAATAAAAGAGAAAAAAATAAAATAAAATAAATTAAAATAAATCTTAAATTTTTGCTGTTGTTGTTGTTTTAAAAATATTTTATATGTAAATATTTACTTTCTTTCTTTTTTTTATGTGTAATTTTATTTATAAACATTTTCTTTTATAGCATCATACTTTAATAACCGCAAAGTCAACAAAACTACTGTTATGTATGTAAACATAAATAAAAAAAAAATATAATACATATCATAAAAATAAAAAATTTCATCAAAAAAGGCCCCCCACACATATACATACACACGCCATATATTGGTTGAAAAAATAATTCTGCTGAGCTTGAAAAAAAAAATATGTTTAATTCTATATAAATAATTTTTGTAATTAAAAAATTAATTTTTTTTCTGTTCCTCTTTTTAAAAAAAAAAAAAAATCTTGAGAAAAAAGGCTGCTATAAATTTTTTTATCTTTCTCTCATCTTCTGTAAACAATGTTTTTTTTTGAAGAAAGAATTTCAATAATAAAATTTTATTGTTTTTCGTTATAATTCTTTTTCAAGTTAATAAAAAATTAAACAAATACAATAAAGAATAAAAGAACAATTAAAAAAAAAAAATAATAAATTTTGTTGAAAACTTTTTTATGAAAATTTTTATTTAATAAAAATAATTTTCAATTCTTTACTTTTTACAAAAATAAAGTAGACAAAGTTAAGCATAAAATAAAACTTTGTTTTAGAACAATTTTTGATGAATATACTTTAAATAGAATACACAACAATTTTTAAGAGTGGTACAGGATTTTCATGAATCCTTTTAAATTGTTTTTTTAAAAACACAAAATATTCAAGTTGAAAACTCTTTAACAAACTTTAATTGAAATATTTTTCTGAATTCAAAAATGTTCAACTATCACAAATAATTATAGAAATCAACTAATTCACAGTTTTAAAGGATTTCCTCACAACACATTGAACTAAAATGTATTATGTGATTTAAAGAAAAATTTCCTTATTCAATTTAACATTTAATTTTTTATTACAAATAATAAAAAATCGAAACTTGTGAATCATTTTACAATTTCATCAAGAATGATTCATTGTACTACTAAAAGTTAATGGTCTATACCCTACAGTATCCTTTTGGCAACAGTGAAATTTAATTTTTGTTTCTTATAAAAATGACTAAGAATGAAATTTTCAAATAAACTTCATTTCTGTGATAAAGCAAGCAAAAAAAAAAAAAAAAAAAAATCATTCCAAGTTAAAATAAATTAAATCGATAATTTTCTTTAAAGTGTATTTATTTGCAATTTCACAACATCACATTAAATAAATCACATATACATACATATACATAAATAAATTATTGTTTTCTAAAAATCTTTAACAAACACAAAAAAAAGGAAGAAAAATGTAATATAAATATAAATCATTTCCACAACGTTGCATCCATCTTTTTATGGTTCTTATCCTCAAAAAACAACAAGGACAAAAATCAAATAAAACTTTTAAAAAATTAAGTGTTTTTTTTACTCCTTATCATTATCCTTACAAAGCAACGTTATAAACATGTCTAAGATTTATATTAGCTTCATTTATTTTTGAAGATGCATCAGTTGTTGCCATTATTACAGAATTATTATTGTTGTTGTTGTCGTCGTCATTTAATTTAGAATCTACAGGAGGAAAAACGTGAAATGTTATATCAGTGCAGTATTTCAAGTTTAAAATTTTTATAATACCTTCATCTTCCTCGAATGAATAAAATACATCACCATCATTATTATCCACTGGTATATCAATTGTCCTATTAAATGTTTTTGAATATTTCGCCAATTCAATTGATTTTATACGGCCAGTTTTAAATCGATTACTATTATGGCTGCTAATATGTTCATTTGATTCTTGATTTTTTAATTTTTCCATTACAGAATCAACAGATGCTTGTTGTAGAAATGTTAAATTCAAATTTTCATCTTTTGATAAAATTACTTCATGATGTTTTGGTGATACTAATTTTTGTTCTTCTTCTTTTTCTTGTTTTTGTTTTAATGGTGATTCAAAATTTTTTGAACCTTTTGATTCAATTACAGCTTTTACAGTAAATTGATGTTTTTGTTTCGGAGGACTTTCATCAGTACTACTGTTTGATGATGATTTATGTTTTTCAAATCGTGATATTAATTTATTAACACTAACATCTGTTAAATGTTCTGTTTCTAAACCATCAGAGAAATAACGTCTTAATGAGCCTTGTTTAATTAAAGATGTACCAGATTTTTTTTCCTGTTTCATATCATAAATTGATTGTGTTCGTTCTTTAAAAGAATTTCTAAATAATTTTGATATTCCCGATGAGTTTATTTTAAATTCTTTAGATTCATTACACATAATTGTTTTTGGATGATATTCAGGAATATATGGTTCAAAAATCATTTCATTTTCATCAGATACAGATAATACAGGTAATATTTGTTCAGGAATTTGTAAAGGAATTTCTTCTGTAATAGATTGTTCTCGTTCTTTCATGGAAGCTTCAATATTTTTCATAATTTTCAACGAATTAAATATATATTCTGTATTCTCTTCAATTTCTAGTTTTAATTCTTTTTTATCACTTAACAGTAAATTTAATTCATGCTCTGGTGGTGTCACATCGATCTTTTCATTCAAATTATCATCATTTTGTATAATTTCTGCACTTTCTGGATCGACAGAATCATTTTTGATCTCTTCAAGGAATGCAGTTTCATGAGTTTGAATTTTTGACAATTCTTGAGGTGATTCCACTATAGTTGATACATCTGGATCAATTTCATCTTCATCGTCAGTGCTAAATTCAATAGATTTTCGATCAAAAAGTTTATCTTCTAAATCAAAACTATCTTTTTTAATTGTAATCACTGGAACATTTTGTAAAGCTGTATCAAAATCTTCAAAAATTTCTTCACTTCCTTGTTCGAAAATGTCGATACTTCTTTGATTTATTGTCTTTTTCATATCATTTTTAACATCGCTTTTATCTACTTTCCAAGCGTTTGAACTTTCATCAATTTTATCTAATCCAGCTTGACTACGTGTTTTTCCACGTAATTTTTCTGGAATCCATGAATCAGAATCATTCGAATCCATAGATAATTTTCGAGAATGTCCTCTTGGAAAATCTCGAAAAATACTTCTTTTATTAATAATTGGAGGTGAAGCGGATGTATTAGCTTGGTGAAATGCTAATATAATTTGATTTTTTGGTATCAAACTCTGTTGATTAAGTGATGTTGATAGTGGTGGTGTTTTAACTCTTTTTGGAATATCTACAGCTAAAGAAGGCTCAGATGATGGACAACCATCCAAAGAATCAGTTATTTCTTCAATTGAACTTTCAAAATCAGATGATGGAATTACTGCTTGTGTAGAACCACTTATAATGCACACTTGTGCTATTGCTTCAATTTGTTCATCGTTTTCATCATCATCTTCGTCATAATCACGTGGTCGCAACAAACATCTGGGAATTTCTTGACATGCAACAATTCTTCCAGTTATCCATTCATCTCTTAAAACAGCTAAATTAGCTTCATGCAATTGTTTTTCAGAATCAAAAGAATCAAATGAGCCACGACGATCTATTATTTCAATTACTGTATCTGCTCCTCTTGTTGGCTTCCTTATAGATTTCCCTGAATCTCTTGAGCCAATTTGTTTGGATTGTAAAAATTTTAATTGTCGAAATTTTGAATTTACTGATTTTTTAGCTTTATCAAAAGCTGCATCAATATTTTCTCGCTTAAATGTTTGTCTACCAAAACGATTTGATTTTTCTGTGGTTTTATTGTCACTTTTTTCTTCATTTCCTTTACTCATTCTTCTTTCGTCGGTAACATTTGTGGTTTCAACTGTATTTGAACTTTTTGATTTTGATTTTTTCATTTTCCACAAACTACTTTCATTTGGTTTAATTCCACTTAATACCTGTAGGCTTGAAGCTTTAGGGAAAGACCATCTCTGTGATGAAGTACTTTCTACTGATGATTGTTTAATAGAACCGAACTTCCGTCTTTGAGTTAATGAAGATTTTTGTTGTTGTTGCTGATTTGACTGATCGGTAGAAATAAAAGACATTTTATTAGTACTTCCTTGCTGCCTTTCAGGTATTGATTGAATTTCAATATCATCATCGTCAGAATTTGAACGTTTGAAGTAAAATCGATTATCTGATGAATATGCTTTTTTATTTTCATAATCATCATCTTGTGGTGATTGTGTATAAATATTTGATTTAATTTCAGTTTTCTTTCCAAAAATATCTTTAAATTTAAATTCTGATAATTCTTTATATTGTTTACTAATTCTTTTTGATAATTTCTCAGTTGAATTTTTTGATTTTTGTTTATTTGATTGCTGTTGTTGTTGTGGTTGTTGTTCTGATTCTGGTTCAGAATCATTAACAATTTTTTCAATAATATGATCTGGTAATGTTGCATCACCAAAACTATAATCATATGTTGGAGCACCATCAACTAATGATGAAATTGTTGATAATTTTGTTGATGATAAAACTGATGGTCTTGGTTTTGGTGGATTAAAAGTCAGGCCAGTTGTATTTGATTCAATTGTATCGTGTTGTGTTGTTGTTACAGGTGTTTGAGATGTGAATATTTTACGTTTTTTAAATTTTGGTACTTTTGGTAAATGAGGTAATTGTAACGGTGGTATACTGATATCTGAAAAAAAATAATTATATAGCACAAGAAAGAATTTTTTCTCTTTCAATAAAAGTATTCTTGCAGTTACATAAATAGTTTCGATGGAGACATATAGAAGGCTTAATAAATTTAATTAAAAAAGAAATTATTTAAACAAGGAGAAATTAAATTAAATAAAAAAAGTTAAATTTTATTTTAAATGACGACTAAATGAAAATCGATAGTTTTATTTTTGCCTTTTCTATTTTTCAGTCACGTTTTTATTAATTAAGTACACGTTATTGCAATGAATGTACACAGCAAAGAATCTCACATTAAGGGCAAATGCTCTTAACTACTTGTAATTACCCTTGATAGCTGTGTCGCCATGAGAATACGAAATTTTTAACATTAAAATTTCTTATGCATTTTTTTTTTTTAATAATTTAAATTGATATTAGCCTTCTATGAAAATTAACTGCCAATTGTATGAATACTTACTTTTTAGGAAATCTGTATTCATTTTCATATTCATGATTCGCGTTACAAACACGTCTTTTTTTAAATTTCCACTTTGACAAAAAATCTACCAAAATTTTTATAATTGAAAACACCACGAACAAATTATATTTAATCCTTTGAATTTTAATAATTTATTACGTTTGTTATAATAATTAATTTGGTTTTTTTTTAGAAATAATTTTTACAAAGTATCTATTTGAAACACCACATCTAGCCTTCACTTGTTCACAAAAGAAAAACGGTTGATTTTTCTATTGGAAAACGAATAATTGTGACTAATTAAATTAAGAAAACGATAGAGGTAACATAATAAAGAAAAACAAATGCAGCATTTTTTTTTATTTTTTGCAATTTCTGCGATTTTTTTCCTTTTTTTCATTAGGGCATGCGCTCATTCTTCTTTATTCATTATTCATTTCCTGTAATACCTTTACATTCCATATTTTATGTTATTTCAATTATTTCTATTTTTTTTTTTTTTTTTGCAATTTCATTCTCTGATTTATCGTTAAACTATAACATCTTACATATAAAATATAATGTACATTTACATCCGTAGCTAAATGAAGTTAAATATTTTACCTACACTTAGTTAAAAGGGTCTACCTTACATATAATAAAAAAATTATTGTATACTTAAATTGCGAATAGAACACCTGACACCATATAGTGTTGTCCCTTTAGTTATTAAACCTTTCATTATAATACCACCAGCAAACAACAAAGGTTTAACCATCAACATTGAGGTGAAATAATGTTCTTATATTGTTGCTTTTTTTTTGTTCGAATTCTTTTTACTGAATTTAGATTACAAAACAAAAAATATATAAATAAATCAAGACAAATACCAACAAAAAATTAAAATCGATCCACTAGCAATGCCATAAGTGAAATAATCCAATATTGACAATTGAGGGTTTAGATTAAATATACTTTTTTTATCTATTTTTGATGTTGCTTTTTTTGTAAACAAAAAGAAACAAATTTAAAAAAGAAAAAACAAAAAATAAATAAAGAATAAAACAAGATATACTATAGAAGAGAATACAAGTCAAAGAAACAGTTTAAGGTTGAATTACAATTATTTTTAATAGTCTTTTTTTCTGGAAAAAAAAAAAAAAAAAAAAAAAACTAGTCATACTTATTAGACAAAGCTTTTTGGCATTATGAGTACAAATGAACATGAAATAAAATTAAAAAACTACACACAATACAATGTCTAGGCCATTGGAAAAATAATCTTGAGTTTTCTCGAGTATATCTTAGATTTAATTTCAAAAGTCGAAAATATTAAACCAAAATGTTCCCTATTTGATAAATTACACATTGCTTTTAATCCTCTAAACAACCAAATATATTTTCATGTAAAAAAATTATCCATTTTACTGTTTTTAAATCCCAAATGGAAATTTTATATAAAATTCAAAGTACAATTTGTAACCGTTCATCAACCCCTTTTTTCTTACAAACATTACTACCAGGATTCTAAACAAAAAATCTCTTTATTCAAATAATACATGGTGATCTCTTTACAATTTTAATACAATATATACAAATTCAACCATCTGAATTAGTTCCCATTGGAATGAAATAACTGCATAACGAATTATTCGATCCGGTCCGGATACATGAATGCATTTTTCCAACAGGGGAACAATTCAAACAAAAAGTATCTATCATGCAATATGTACATAAATGTATGAATTTTTTTTTCCAACCGTTCTTATATTTACTTTTTTTTTTGTTTATTTATGTGGTACATAACGGATCGATCGAATTTTATTCTTTGTTGATATTTTAGATTTTGATTATAAAATGAATTGAATAGATGGACACACGACCAGAAAACATTTATGATGCATTCAACCATATGGTAAAACAATTTTTTTTTTTAACTGAGTACTGCAGAATTTGGAAATTGCTGTAAAATAAAATTATTTGTACACAAATGGTTTGATGACATGACATATCTACCAATAGGTATCTTTTATTCAGTATTGTTGTTATTAGCTGACGATTACGATGATGATAATGATTGTTCTCTTTCAGGAAAAAAATTCATTAACTTGAATGTATACGAATGGAAAAATAGTAATTTGTTTTCTTTCGTTTTTCAGGATTTAATATTTTAAATCACGTGTATAAACCATTAAAAGGAAACAAATTAACTATTTGAAGGCTACAAAAAAAAAACGATGATGAATGAAAAGTTAAATCTGTTTAAAAGGATCACAAAACTACTTTAACTATATGTATGCACTTAAACATTAATTATATAATGTACTGAATGGGATGATGTCACCGTTTTATTTGCAACTAATGAAACATTTTAACTAATGTGAATTTCATTCATGTGGAATAGAAATAAATTATGTATGTTTTTTTTTAGAAAAGCTAATACAAAACAAAAATTAATTGATTTAACTTCTTTGTTGTACATACTATGAAAAAAACAAACTGTGAGGAAAAACAAAAAAATAAAATAAGTTAACAATTAATTAAATTTTATTTTAAATGACAGCGAAAATTCTTAGCGTGTTCTAAATAAAATTTAAATTAATCTCAATCAGCTAAAGTAATTAGGTGGATTTTTTGTTTTGAGATGAAACAAAAGTTTCTTTCTTTTTTTTAAAAAAAAAAAATCAATTTTCATAAGACGAATACATAGAAGAAAAAGAAATACAAAAGTAATTAATTTTTCAACAGTAGCAATGACTCAGTTTAATAACTTTGTTTTTTTCTTAAACCTTTAAGCAAAGTTTTATACATAAACTTTTTTTTTAATAATTTTTGTAACCGGTATAATTATGGTGTCGTACCTTTAACAATAGTGTGTTAATAATAATCACCTAAAGCGTCTCTTTTCTATTAAATTCTTCAACTTTAGTATCAGATCTTAACACTCAAGCACATATTAATTTGTTCGTTATACATACATATGTATGTATGTTCTATTAGTACATTGAAAAATATAAAGAAATTTTATGTTTATTATTTGACTAATAATATACAGCATAAACATTACAAGAAAAGCTAATATTTAAAAGGCATTTGTCAGTTATTATTTGTAATAATTTTAGTTATAACAATAATATGTTTGTGTTGGAAATTTTGTGGTGTTGTTTGAAAAAAATTATAACTATATTTATGCTAACAATGTTGTGAACCAATCATTCATGTATGTACATATAGACTTTAAGACAACACCATTAAAAAATGAAAAAGAAAAAAATTTTAAAATAAGTAATATTGTGTACGAAGTGTATGTTTACCTTTAATGGGTGTGCCATTAAAAAAAATTTAAAGGGCAATGTACACTTATAAAATGTTGAATTCGTTGCTTTCAGTAGTTTTTAGTTGCGTGATTTTTTCATGTAAAACAAAAAAAAAATATAATATCATTCCAGTACGAATAAATATAAATTATAATGATACAAAAATTTCGTATAGGGTATTTCAACATTATTGGAAAAATTGTTTTGTGTTGTAGCTTTAAGTTTAGCTTTAAAATATCTTGTAGAAGATGAACTAAAGCTAACTAGCTGAGCTAATAACAGCTCAAACAAGCTTTGTATATTGTCTTCAAGCATATATCTACAGTTTTACGTGAAATGTAAACCACGAATTGTTGACAGATAATGAATGAATGTATTATAGACTGTTGTGTTCAATCATTGATACAGTTTGTTTGTAACCTACTTGTGGCTTATGTTTCAATATGTGAATAATTCAACAAGAACACCCTTTTCAATTATTCAATAAGTGATATCTTTTTTTTTTCCTCGTAGGTACATATGTATGTATGTATGTAGTTACATTACAATCAATTGTGTTAGTTTGAGAAGACCTTAAAAAAGTCACGCAGGTCAATATGAATCGCCCGCATATAAATTTTCCCTTTATTTATTCGAACATATAGATTCTCTTGTAATACACGTAAATAAATTGATTATTTTACATATGAAAAAAAATGTAACTAAGTATCAGTGTGTAAATGATGACATACTATGTACAAATATGTATGTAATAAAAAATTTTCTGACGGTTTTTTACTTTTTTAAATTATTACACATGTTTTTTTTCTTCTTTTTTTTAAATTTTAATTGAAAAAAAAAAAAGAGTTTCAAGAAAACAAGTTTAGTAACATTAATAACATGATATCGGTCATTGTAATACGGTGAACTTTCAACTACCGGCTTTTCTCATATTTATTTATTTATTTTTTATTATTATTATTATTTTTTTTCAAATAATTAAGGTAGACATTAAAAAAAAATGGATAGGAAATTGAATAAAACTGAGGTTGTCAATTAAAATGAATGATTGAGCGTGAAAAAAATTTCAATAAATAAAACAATTTAAATTAGATGTTTACTCAGTTATTACTATCATTATGATTTCAATTTAATTTTGAAATGATAGACAGCATATCTAAAAGTTCAAATTACCATTAAATCTGTCTTCTGTCTGTTTGTTAGATTAATTTTTCAAATTTTTGATTGATTTTCTTTGTAGGGTGAATAGTTCTCATATGATATAACGTCAAATATACATTTTTTATTTAATTTTGACATCTTTGCTTTATTATGAATTCTCAAAAACTTGATTATCAAAATTTGAAAATTTGTAAAAGAAAAACACGAAATACAACCTTCAAAAAATTTTATTTTATATACATATGAAAAAATTTTTGTAACTATGTAGCAAAAATTATTATCATAACCCAAGAAAAATAAAATCAAATAAAAAATAAAAAGAACAACGAAGGTCAATAACTACATGAACTCCTTTATATACAATTTATTTTTATATTCAAGTAATCTAATCAAATCATACATATATACATACATAAATATTTCTTTATTTTTCTACATCTTTGTTGTAGGTACTCAACCTAATAAATCTGATCAAGGTTACAAAAAAAAAAAAAAAAAAAAAAAAGACGTTCATCATACTAAAAGATTCTTTTCTCTTATTTATAATGCGAATAAATTTATAACATACTTACACAAATATTTTTCTACAATTTGAAATCAAATAGATACACAAATACAATTACAGTATTTCTTTTATTTTGCAAGGCTTTTTATTTTCCTATTCTCAAGAATGGATCGATATCTAGCCACATATACCTACACATTTTTTAAAATATATTTTATGTCCTTGGCTTTGTACATTCATCATATACATATGTATACATACATAAATTTGGACATACTACTAGATTTTTCCCTATTTTTCTACATAAATGAAATACAATCTAATATTTTTATTATTATACAAAAATAATAATAAAAAAATAAAATAACGAAGAATAAAAGTTTAATAGAAAGTATGTATTTTTTTTAGGTTCTTTTATGTATTCCAAGGATGTCTACTTCTAAATACGAAAAACAAAACTTACTTTGAAAAAGATGTTAAAAAAAAAATTTTCCTTTTTCGTGACATGTAAATATTTCTCTTTTTCTCTATTTCTAAGAATTTATATCATTAAATATTAAATTTTACTAAATACCTGTTCACACATTGTTGATACAAATATTTAAGTAATATGTACAAAGATTTTAAAAGAAGCTTTTTTAATACAGATTTTCGTTACGAAATATCTAAGATATCGAATGTAAATATGGGCTACAGTATAGAAAATTTTCTCTTACGAATAGATTATATTCTAATTGACAGCAGACTAAAATAAATAATAAAAGAAAAAGATATACCTAATTGGGGATGCAACATTGAAAAAAAAAAAAGTACATTATATATTTCGCTATTTTTTTTATTTTTTTTGTTTCTTCTCAAAATTCTGCTGTAGATATTTTGTAAATTTTCTATGGTCAAATAAAATGAAATTTTGTGGAAAGAAAAAAAAAATATTTAAACCCTCTGATAAAAATGTAATACAGTAAAATAAATTTAAGTGGTGATAAATTTTAAATACCACCCTAAAAATAGGTCGATGTAATAGAAATTCTATTTGAAAACACATAGAACGTACAAATTATAAACAATTTAAGTATAATTTATTTACAAAATATGGGGACTATGTACAATCAATATGTAATAACTTTCACACTTCATTTTATTATTGAATAGAGAAAAAAAAAAAAGAAATTGTAACCGTTACGGTTAATCATTTAAATGAAAATTTTTACACCTGCAAAGAATAAAGTGTTGTGTCTGATGAAGTATGAGTGTTGGTTGTGGTATTTTATATGTATTACTTCCAATGTACTTTATTATTCAATTAATCTCATTCAAAAATTGAATAGCTACTCAAGTGTAAAATCAATTATCCGTAAAATAATAATAATAAAAATAAAAAAAAGTAAATTAAATAAAAATGAAAGCTTCAATATTCTATAAACAACATTCAAGCATTTCATTGATAACTAAAACATTGAAAAAACAAAATGGCAAAAGTACAAAGTAATTTGCGTTTTGATGACCGAACATTTCAATTTTTTTTTTTTTATAAATAAATATCAACATTTATTTATTTATAATTTTTGTTTACAATCAGTTGTCGGTTAATACTTATTTTTTTTTTTTTAATTTTTTTTTTTTGCGAAAGTGCAGTAGCTAAATCAAAATAACATTATCGAATTGATAATTAAAAAGAGAGAAGAAAAAAAAAGTAAATGAAAGTGAGATCATATGTATATTTTTATAATTTTTTCATCATTGAAGTTTTTGTTTTTGTATTGCATATCATTCACAGCCAATAAGTGTCCACACAATAAAAAATTTCATTCGAGGATGCATACGTTAATAAATTGTGAATCATTATTTTGCAGGTAAATATAGATTTTAAAAATATGTAGGTGTAATAAAAAAAATTTAAACAATAATAAAAAAAGATAAGATATTGCTTAGTAAACTACGGTATTTTTTTCCATTTTTGGATCATATGGGACTTATTTAATTATGAGCAATTTAATGATTATCAGTTTTATGGATGGGCTTGTCAAAACAGCAAAATCGGCGCTAAAATTACCCACGCGTAAAAATTAAACTTATTAATTATTGAACCGAAATCAGATGAATTCAAACTTTGAAAAACTGAAGTACACAAAAACAGCATGAACGATGAACTTGGAACATTAATGTTTTTTCGAAGATTATGTTACAACTTACCAAAGTTATACCAACAAATTAAAAAATTTTTTGGTATTTTTTTTTTTTCAATTAAATTCTAAGCGCTTTAAATTTACATACTTCTTTGATCTTTGGCACATAATAAAAAATTAAAACCTAATTAGAACCTCATAATCACCTTAAAATCTTCTTATCAATTCCCTTTTTATCTCTATACATATATACATATGTACATACACATACACCTATCTATACAAATAAAAAACGGAAGACAGGAAATGAAAAAGATATCAGGTGGTGTATAAAAGTACTTAAGCACCAGATAATTATGACAGACAACCTATCTATATCAATCATTTATCTGTCACAAACCATCTTTTTAAAAATTCATTACACTTACACCAAAAATCGGATTATGAGATAAAAGTGATTTCGTGTTTTAATAATTTTTTTGGAAATTAAAAACAATTTTCCCTCTTATTCTTGACTGTTATCCCCTTTTTTTTCTCTTAATAAAAATTTAATTTTAAAGATGAATTTAGATTTTCATTGAAAAATACTTAAAAATTTTATGATCAAATAAAATATCTTCTTCTTTTAGATTTTTATGTTAAAATCTAAAAATTTAATATAAAATTCAAATTTCTTCAATAGAATAAAATAAAATATAAATTTTCATTTCAATTGAATAACATCCCGTTTCTTACAGCCAAACAAACATTCAGTCTCAATTTGAAAAATTATTTTTTTTTTCAATAAAGAAAAATATATCTTTAGTAAATTACCTTTATAAAATGTTTCTCTTAAATAAGATTCAACGCTTTTTCCGTTCTCATAAATTGTTTGAATGGTTATGTAGTTAGATATTTATTTTAATTCAGATACACTTGCCGCTTTTTTTTTATATAATACTTTTTGTCGCTTATAAATTTTGTACGTACATATGACGCACAAGTATAATACCTACAGAATGTATAATAATCAAAAAGACATTTTTAATTTTCAATAGACGATTTAATAAAAGATATTTCTCAGTAGGTGGATTTTATTTAATATCATTTTAAATTTGTTTTTTTTTTTTTTTTTTTTTTTTTTTTTAAATTTATTTCTTTTTACAAAGTCTTATTGTTATTAGCTACCGCAAAAATATTGTGTTAATTTTATGCTACCAGAAAGTTTACTTAATTACTTAAAAAGAAAAAAAAACACTTCAGGAGGGAATAAAATTT
Source organism: Bombylius discolor (assembly GCA_939192795.1). Classification (NCBI taxonomy): domain Eukaryota; kingdom Metazoa; phylum Arthropoda; class Insecta; order Diptera; family Bombyliidae; genus Bombylius; species Bombylius discolor. The sequence goes on along the minus strand of OW584240.1, from coordinate 47,584,728 downwards.
TCTTTTCTATTTTTAAAAATTTCAATAAGTATGTTTTTTTTTAATAGATAAAACTTTCACTTTTTTCACGATATAAAATAAAATAAAACAAAATAAAATTGTTAACCTACACGACGTACATATATACCATACACATAAATAAAATAAACGGATTTTCAAAAGCCTACTAAATTTGATTTATCAAAATTTTTGAATTTTTTTTATATGCCATAATATGAATGAGTGAATGAAAAATGTTTAATTAAGCGTGTATTATATGAAATGTACAGTAAACAAAAGTCAAAAAAAAAATTTGATTAGAGAAATTCTATTTGAATATTAAAAACTAGATATCATCAACATTGTGTAATTATAATTAATAGGCGCCATATATTGGATATACATATTATTTAATATAAGTAATCGAATTGAAACCATATGTTTTTTATATTTGTTACAGATATATTACATACATACATTGTATGTATATGTATAATCTATTTGTGTATTAATCGATGATTAATGTGTGTCCGTATGTTAAGAATTTCGAAAATAATTTAAATAATTAAACAGAAACGAGGTCATTGTAATGTTTTTATTATGTTTTTTTTTCTTCTTTGTTCTATTTTTTTTTTTTTTTGTATTCGATGAAAAATAATATATTACATATTAAACATAAATTTTGGATGTATGAATATGAAAAATTATGAAAAATACATTTCATTGTGAAATAAAAACATGAAAAATTAATTATGAAAAATTCATTTTTAAATTTTTTTATTCTCGAATTGTATGTACACAGTTTGATTATTATTATTTTTATCTTCTTATTAAACTGGTTTTTAAAAGTAAAAATAATCTATAAGAACAAATAATATATACGATGTACTTATTTCTTGTTTCATGGCAATTTCTTGAATATAACAATATGATTAGCTAGCCAGCTAGATTTAATCACAAGTTCATGAACTTTTCAACATGTAAAATATCTCAGATGGTTAGCTTATATTATATTTGATCTCTTAAGGTAAATATTACATGTAGTTTTTTTTTTGCTTCTTTTTTATTATTGATCCGATCATCATCATCAACATCATCATCGAAAGGTTTCTTCTTTCTATGGTATACACACTTAAAGTACTTATATTTTTCTAAAATAACATGGTTTACTATCTATTTTTATTCTACTTATAAATCTTATTTAAATTATGTGTATCAAGTACGTAAAATCATCGTAGGGTAGCGGACCCATATACCGGACACTTAAGAGACTTTGCAAAATGAATTCCTTATTACACAAAGAAATATTACTGTATTCGAAAAATTTCTTTTGCAAATCAATAGAAATGCCTTTGAATTTTCAATTTCAATTAATATTTTCTCAAATTACATTCCTATTTTTTTGATAACAATACTTAAAGTCAAAAATACACATTTCACCTATTATCGGACAGTTGGTGCCTAGTGCCGGACGAAATGGTTCCTTATACCGGACAGTACTAAAATGAAGTGTTTAAACTTGAAAATCAATAATATTGAGAAAGAAAACAGATAGAAAAATGTTAACAATAAGAAATTATAGATTTATTCAACAAAACGAAAATAAAAAAACATTTTTATAAAACTTAAATTGAAAAGACAAAGAGTCCTATTGTGTAATTCGATCGAATTTCAATCGCATCGAATGAATATTCACAAAATTTTGTGTCTTTATCGAATAAATGGTATGTAAATTTCATTTAAAATATCTAGTAATCTATGCTTTTTAATGTTTTATTCGATTGCTACCGAAAATTATTTCGATATCTTCTTTCTGATCGAATGAAATTGTTAAATAAAAATTTTAAATCATAGATCACTAGATTTTTTAAATGAAATTCATACAGCGTATATTATAGCATTTGTTTGAGAATGACATTAAATATGTATTGTAAATATTCATTCGATTCGATTGAATTTCGACAGTCCTCAAATTTAAATTAACAAAAAGTAGGATTCACTCCTAAAATAAAAAAGGACCTATAATATTAATTATAAAACTAATAAAAAATGAAATATATATAGGTCTTAATGTTTCTTGTAAATTAAGCACTTAAAACTACTTCTATAGATGCCTGAAAATAGGTTTTGAAATGAGTACATTTTAAATGATACCAGCGAGGACAAGAATCGCATCCTATATCTTGTAGTACTTTTTCAGTTTTATCTATGTTACATCAAAAATAGCTTTTTGTAAATCGGCTTCGGTATAGTTTTGTTTTTTTCTTTCCATTTTTAAAATTAAGGATATAATTTTCTGAAAAATAGGCAAAAATCGAACATAGAAATAAGGATAATAGAATGTGTCCGATAAATGAATTGCTGGAGCCTAATACCGGACACCAGTGTCCGATAATAAGAAATTGCACAAAAGAATGCTCCTTTTACCAGACACCATAATATTATTGGAAAAATTAAAATTTTTGAGTTATTTTTTAAATTTTCTGCTTAAATTATTGCACTTAATCACTGTTTTAATAAAAATATCTTCAACACATTATTTTTAAACACTACAAAGCTTATTTTCCAAACCTCTGTTTTTTAAGAAAAAAATAAGAATTTAGACTATGACACGGAACGTCTTCATTCTTCAACATGCAGAACATAAATGACAAAATCTAGATAAATGGTGAATACATCAAAATGAAGTAGAGGATTTTGGCCACATTATAGACCTTTTTTCTTTCTAACAGTTAATACAGAAGTAGTAAAATTTTTCGTTTTTATTTCATAGTGTCCGGTAATAAGAGCCGTCCGGTATATGGATCCACTACCCTATATATATGTACGTATTCCTGAAGAAAATACATATTTGTATGTATGTATATGAACAGAAAAAGAGAATTACATAGATATGCTTACGTATCTTTAAAATAACTCTAAATTTTAAAAAGATTTAAAAAAAAAGAAGATATTTTTCTTCTTTTTTACTAGATGTGGATTTTGCGGTTAAAAATCTTTTCTACATACTGATATGTACACACATTAATACAACACAAGAATATGAATTAAAAAATGAAAAGATGAGTAGATGTAGTTTATTTTTAACAAATTTTTATTTAAATTGAATAAGTTATTCAGATTTTTTTTTATAGATTTTTCGTTGAATATTTTTTTTTTGAAGTTATTCAATTAGATAAAAAAATCTAAATATCTACATATATTCATAAGTAAGATACTCATTATCTAAAGATATAAATAAGTAAATCTACAATTTTTTGTATTAAAACAATACAAGTATGTATTTACTAGAAAATTTTGTAGAAACAAAAAAAAATCAATATTTTCTTCAAGAAAGTCATTAATATTTAATATCGTAGTTTTTTTCAACTCGAGTAAATGTGTAAAAAAGTATCTTAACACAAATTACAATATTACGGATAGATAGTTATATGAAATAATCTAACTAAATCGATAATATATAAATGCTTAATGACCTTTCAATAATTTTTGATTATAATATGTTATTATAACAGTAGTTTTTTATTTTCATAATTAATTTTTGTTTATGTTTTTCTTTTATAAAATTTGAATTTATTTAATTCAGTGTCAATTATAATGAAAATATCGATTTTTATATTTATAGAAATCCTATTTTGCTTAAATCACACTTTCAGTATAGATAAATTATTCATTGAATTGGATATAATATAAAAAGTATAATTTTTGAATATTAAAAAAAATACATATATTTCGAAGTTTCAAAAATAATTAGTTTTACTACAGAAAATTAGTAAATTCATGAAATGTATGCGATTATATTAGTTGTAAAAATTTAATGTAAAATAGTGATTAATTGCTATTTAAAATAAAGTAAAAAGTTGGGTATGACAGGTTTTTTGTTAATTAATTAGAAAATGACATGAAATAAAAATCGAAAGAGATCCACTCACTATTTACCGTCAGCGAACTGTGATATAAAAAAAAAAAACACTTTAAACATTTTAAGTTTTTCACCCGGCAAACTTAAAATGAAATTCATAGCCTAATCGAATATATTTGCGACTAAAGTAAAGCTTTTGTTTTGTTTAAAGATACATATAAATATGTACGTAAAAAAAATAAAGAATGAAAATATGTACATGTCTGGATCTGGAACCTAAATCAAGGTCTTAAAAGCATTCCAACTGGAAAATTAAGATGTTTTTTTTGTTTTGTTTTGTTTTATGAAGTAGTCTTTTTTAGTCATTTTTTGAAAGGGCATATTATTTTTTCTTCAATTTTATTCACTTAAACTGCAATTTTTTATTATCTGTATCTAAAATCAGTAGCTGACCCCTTTATAGAAAATTTTATCGGCATTTCAAACTTTTCCATTTGAAATTTGTAAGTCACTCTATCTTACAAAATTCTATTAATGAAAACAGAAAACTACAATATACTTACTTGTGTAGTATTAATAATGATCAACTGAAACGATCTTATGCTTATATGTTAATATAATTTCTTAATGTATGCACCCATTAACCATAAATACAAGTAGAAATTTAACAATAATGAATTTTAACAGACGCTACTGTACAATTAAATGAGAAAAATAACTACATATATACTTAATGTATAATGTATAATATATATTTCAAATACATATAAATTTTTAAAATTACATACTCTAATATTTAGTTTAAATTATAATTTGTTAAAGATTTCGATAAATAAAAATATTGACTTCAATTAAAAAAGAATTTAAAATATTCGAACAAATCAGATATTTTGCTGATGTGCTAAGAACTTTTTATATAGATACCTTACATATTTATCTGCTTTCATGATGTGTAGCTCAACATTTATTATGAATCTGATTCATAATTTTAATTTTATTTTTCTTCAATAAAATTCAGAAGAAAATGCCAACAACAAAAATGAAAAAAAAAAAAAAAAGTTAATCGATTTACATAAAAATAATAAGATTTTTGTTGTGTATATAGCCGCAATATATGTAGCTATGTATGTATGTATGTAATAATGATTTTTCAACGGCCACGGTGACGCAATTAGATACATATGTCATTTTCATAAAACGAGTGATGATGATATCATTCTTTTCTTTTATTAAATACAAATGCATATTGAATATTATAAATTTTGTAAATAATATTATAAGCAAGCATTTAAGATATCATTTTTTATTGTACAGGTTCAACTAACTTTTATAGGTGAAACAAAAGTCAAACCAAATTAAATTTAACAAAAGCAAAAAATAAACAAGAAGTAAAACGTAGTCTAAGTAAAACAAAATGCTTTAATTAATGAATATCACTTTCTTAAAATTTATACGAAATAATTAAATGTAAATTATTTTTGTAATAAATTAATTTAATTAAAATATGGAAATAATTATATGAAATCTTAGGCAATTACATATATTGATTTTATTTCTGTAAAATATGCAAAAAAAATCCTTTATGAACATGAAATTTTTAAAACACGATTCAAACTCTGGAGAAATAATACAGAAAGGCATAAAGTTAGTTAAAGCGAAAATAAATACTTTTTTTTTAAAATTAATATGTATGTTATTTTGTCTAAAATAAAATTCCCTTATTTGTTTCGTGTGATAAAAATTCACATAACACATTTTAGAAGCCCAACGACCGTATTACAAAGGCTGTATGTATTTAAAAAATAAACAAAAATAGGTATGTATGTTTCTTTAGATAGGTAACAAGATCTTACTATCAAAAAATATAGTGTTTATCTGTTGTTGTTTTTTGTAATATTATATGAACACAAGTTTTAAATGATGTACATATCTTTTTTTTTTTTTTTTCAAATACCTATGTTTGTTTTATTGAAGGTTAATATATGTAGGTACTACGAATATTTTTACGTACTAGCTTACTAGGTAGCAGTACTTTTAGTACACATCATAGTACACTACACACAATATACAATTTTATTCAAGTGAAGTTATTAGGTCACGGTTCGTTGATTCTTTTTCTTTCAACCGAAAATATTATAATTTTTCATATTTTTTTATGCTTATGAAAAGAATGATAAAAATAAAATTTTAAAACAAAAAATAAATGTACTATGTAAAATAAATTTTATATAGAGAAAAAAAAAATTCTATATACATATATGTAGGTAGTGTAGCATATGTGTAACTATTATTTCATTTAGAAAAAAAAAAAATATTTTTATATCACAAAAGATGATAAAATATCTCAGCAGAGTAGAATATTGTACAAAGACACAATTCTATACCTGAAAGCACGCACACACACACATACCAAACAAGCGCGGTATATATGTATAGCAAAAATCTAGATTTAATTCAATTCAATAAAAAAAAATTTCTATTATATTTTTGGTTATATGGCTCTATTCATTTACACATCTGTCCGAGGTCACAGAGTGGTGACGTCATCTTTATTATAAAAAAAACACTATAAATCGAATCAAATTAGAACAAACATTCTTATACGATTCGAAATTTAAAAAAAAAGATATTCTTATAAATTTATGAATTGTTCATCTTAAAAAACAACGATTAACAATACAATTAATTAATGATGATATAAATTTTATTTAAAAAAATAATTTCACCCACCTGTCACAAGAAATCTCCTATAAAAATAAAAGAAACAAAATTGTCTTTTTTTCTTCACTTCACAACAAAATGAACGAACAAATTTATTCCACTTTCGAAATTGTATACATCAGTGTTGTTGTTGTAATTGCCTTTTATTCTTCTTTTTTTATATAAAAAAAAATTGTATGCGTATGTAGCAGAAGGTAAAAAAAATTGTTTTCGTACCTTTAAATTTCGTTTTTTTTTTGTTTTCGAAAACTTTCTAATTATTTTTACGAATTTTTAAAATATGAACACATTTATATATTTTTTTTTCAATTAAATATTTATTAGCTAGTTCTATTTGTAAAAAATAAAGAAATAAAATTGCACAGTAGTTATTCGAATTAAGTAAATATATGTAGTTATTATCGCAAAATCATTCGCAAATATCGAATTTTCTTCACATTTTGGCTTTTGTTTTTTATTTTTTCTTCAATATTATTAGGTATTATTAAATATCTAGAGAAAAGAACACACTTAAAACAATTTATTTTATTTTATTGTTAATTATACGAGAATGGGTGCGGCGTGCACTACTCCAACAGAAAAAAAGACAACTCCAATACCAATTATTTTATTTATTAATTTACTAACTCCTAACACTTAACAAACTGCCACCAATGGCAAAGACGACGACACGAATGGAAACTGAAAAATGAAGAAAGAAAATGAATCCATCATCCATGAAAATGTAAAGTAACTTTTGACGAAATTTGATGACGATGGTTTTCGAAAATAAAAATGGGAATTTATTCATTGGGAGTGCTTGCCAGTACACATTTTTTAAAACTCTCCTTTTCATTTTTTATTTGAATTTTCTACAATATAGAATAGTTTTAATAATTTCAAAATCTAAAGAATATGTATAAACATTCAAATTCATAATGCACATTATGTTTCAGAACATTTAGTTTGAATGTTGATTTAATTGATTTTTTTAAATGATCGTTAAGGGAAATTTATTATTTAAAAAAGAATTTTCTAGAAATGGCAACACAGACGTGGAACTTGAATTTCGAAGTCAAAATATATTCTAATTTTTTTGTTTCAATTATGATTAAATTTGAACTTCAATTAGAAAATAGAAATCTGCTAGCACTGGTACTTGGATTGGAGCCTAATTGAATTCTTTGACTCTGTCAAGTATTTGTTATATTGTTAATTAATTACCATTTATTTGCTATTCAGTTTGGTTGGTCGTTGGGTCCGTCCTCTTGTTTTTCCAGAAGTAAAGTTTCTTAAATTCCTTGTAAAACTAAATTTTTCTTTTTACAAAAATGAAGCCATCATATAAAGTAGGTAAGTTGTGTTTTTATTATAAATATTCTGATGATAAGTGCACATGCTTTATTGAGGTTAGAGTGGAGTAAGAAGGCATTTTTTCTAAGAATATTTTTATATATATAATATTTTTAATTGTAATACAATCAAAATGTTAAATTTCAATAAATTTTTGTTTTTCTAGCTGACATCAGTTTAGCTGATTGGGGTCGTAAAGCAATCATTGTAGCAGAAAATGAAATGCCTGGCTTAATGTCATGTCGTGCAAAATATGGTCCACAGAAACCTTTGAAAGGTGCACGTATTGCAGGATGCTTGCATATGACTGTACAAACTGCAGTTCTTATTGAAACATTAATTGAACTTGGAGCTGAAGTAAGTTAAAAATTTTTTAAATAATTTCTTCTACTTAAAAGAAACACATTCAAAATGTTCGTTATTAATACATGCGAAAAACGTTTTATCAGTGTTATCAGTGTTTGAACTTGACCCCTTTGTTATTTGTAGATAAAATTTATTTATTAACATGACAATGCATAATATAGTTTCCAACCAAATGTGTGACTTATTTAAAATTATGAAGATCATTTTATTCTATTTTTCAGTTTTTGAATACACATTTAAAATTTTTTTTAAACTTTTCTAGGTTCAGTGGTCCAGTTGTAACATCTTCAGTACTCAAGATCATGCAGCAGCTGCAATCGCAGCAACTGGTGTTCCAGTTTATGCATGGAAAGGTGAAACTGACGAGGAATACGCTTGGTAAAACAAAAAATTGTTTTTATGATCAACGAAATTTAAATATTAATATGCTTTATTTCTCAGGTGCATTGAACAAACTTTAGTCTTCAAAGATGGTCAACCGTTAAATATGATTTTAGACGATGGAGGAGATCTTACAAATTTAGTTCATGAAAAATATCCTCAATATTTACAAGGAATTCGTGGACTTAGTGAGGAAACAACAACTGGAGTTCATAATTTATACAAAATGATGAATGAGAAACGTTTAGGAGTTCCTGCATTTAATGTTAACGATTCTGTTACAAAAGTATGTATAATAACAGTAGTATTTTAAAAAATTTAATCAATATTTTTCTTTGACAGAGTAAATTTGATAATCTCTATGGATGTCGTGAATCATTAATTGATGGAATAAAACGTGCTACAGATGTTATGATTGCCGGAAAAGTTTGTTGTGTAGCTGGTTATGGTGATGTTGGAAAAGGTTGTGCACAAGCATTACGTGCATTTGGTGGACGTGTTTTAATAACTGAAATTGATCCAATAAATGCATTACAAGCTGCAATGGAAGGCTATGAAGTAACAACAATGGAAGAAGCTAGTAAAGAAGCAACAATATTTGTAACAACAACAGGTTGTGAACAAATTATATTGGGTGAACATTTTGTAAACATGAAAGATGATTCAATTGTTTGTAATATTGGTCATTTCGATTGCGAAATCGATGTTGAATGGTTAAATAAAAATGCAATTGAAAAAGTTAATATAAAACCACAAGTTGATCGTTACACATTAAAAAGTGGTAATCATATAATTTTATTAGCTGAAGGAAGATTAGTTAATTTAGGTTGCGCACATGGACATCCAAGTTTTGTAATGTCAAATTCATTTACAAATCAAGTATTGGCACAAATTGAATTATGGACAAAACCAGGACAATATTCGATTGGTGTACATGTATTACCAAAAATTCTTGATGAAGAGGTGGCACGTTTACATCTTGATAAATTGGGTGTTAAATTAACAAAATTATCTGATAGACAAGCTAAATATTTGGGAATTAACAAGGAAGGACCATTTAAACCAGATCATTATAGATACTAAATATCTAGATTTAATTGTTTTTTGTTTTTATGGCAAATTTTTAGCTGAATTTTACATTGCAAAAAAAATGTAAGAAAATAATGAAATTGTAAAATAATATAAAATTACATATTAATTATTATCGTCTACCGTGAAACGTTTATTTGTGCTTTAAGGTAAAAGATAATTCTAATAGGAAATTGGTTAGCAAAAAAGTAGCTATACTAACTCAAATTAGAAATTTTTATATCAATGGAAATTTTTTGTAATGTAACAATAAAAGCTATACTGAAGTTCTTTTTATTTTATTAAAATAATCCTTTTAAATTTGACACAAGGTCACTAATGGGCTGAATTCGCACCGGAACTAGTCCCACTTTGTTTTGGAAACAAGGAAACACCTCACCCCCGATGTTCGTGCAACTGCAGAGAAGTAAAAGATGGTAAATCTTTACCTCCTCCTGCAGAAGACATTGGTGCTAGAACCTTGTTGTTTTGAGAGAAAATTCAGAAAACTTCACATGCTTTTTAATGAATGTACTGCCAAATCTTTCACCTTATGTAATTTAAAAGCTCAACCTAACGAAAACCCAGTTTTGTTTACAAATGGCAGATAAGAAAATACGATTTTTTGGTGAAATAATTAAATAATTTTTGGACTATTTAGTTTTTTACTCTTTAAATTTTACGTTTTGAACCAATTTAAAGTAATTTATGTGATATTTAAAAAAAAAATTTCATTTGCAAATTTTCACGTTCCAAACGGGGTGTATTTTATATTTCTTTAAAACGTCTTGAAGTAAATTTTGATACAAAAATCAGAAAAGACTCATGAAAGTTAAGAAAAACATGAAAATTATATTGGAAAATTTTTTAAATATTTTTTATTTATTTATCATGTAAAATTTGTCTTTATTAATTAAAAAATTATTGTAAAAAATAAAAATTTGTAAAATTTTAAAAAAATTACCTCAAATCGAGTTGATAATTTCAATCATATTTCAATGTTTGTGAACGAAATGTTCTCCAATCATGTGTACATACACAGAACAAAAGCCAAACGAGCAAAACCAAGGAAAAAAAAGTGTGAAAAAGTTTTTTTTTTAACTTAACGTCAATTTGTTAATATTTTTCCAAAATTTCAAAATGAGCTATACAGAGAAAACTGACTTAATTTCAAAAGAAGAATGGTTATCACGTTTGACACAATTCCATTTTAAACAGGATGATATGAATAAATTAATTATGAACTATTTGGTCACAGGTTAGTAATCGAGCAGACAAAAACAATTATCTAAGCTTCTTAGTTCTTTTGTCTACTAAGAATTTGTTAATTTAATTTATTTCGATTAATGGCCATGTAAATTCATGAATGTTGACTAATTTTCCACATAAACTAATCCACAATGAATTCAAATTCACTTTTTAATTTAAAAATTTTTTTGCCATGTATTTTAAGCGAAATCTTGATTTACAAAGAAATTTCTTGAATAAAATTTTAATCATCTTCATACATACATTTCAATAATATTTAATTACGCATAATAAAATATTTAAATCGTTTAAATTTTACATATAATTAATCATTTTAGAGGGTTTCAAGGAAGCTGCTGAAAAATTTCAATTGGAAGCTGGTCTTGAACCAACAATTGAATTAAGTTCATTAGATGATAGAATTTTAATACGTGAAGCTGTTCAAAATGGTCGTATACAAGAAGCAACACATTTAATTAATCAATTACATCCAGAATTATTAGATAATGATCGTTATTTATTTTTTCATTTACAACAATTACAATTAATTGAATTAATACGGTATGTTATTTTCACCCTTTTATGTTTTTGTAGAATATTTTACAAAAAAAAAAAATGGTATTTTTTGTTGTTTGGTTTTTATAGTTCTGGTAAAATTGATGAAGCTTTAACATTTGCTCAAACAAAATTATCAGAAGCTGGTGAAAGTATTCCAGAAGCATTAACTGAATTAGAAAGAACATTGGCATTATTAGCATTTGAAAAACCACAAAATAGTCCATTTTCTGATTTATTAGAACAATCACACAGGCAAAAGGTATGTTTGATTATTTATTCGTTACATTATAATTTTATCTTTGTTGTTTTAAATTGAATTACAATTAATCTAGAATTATTTTTTATACTTTTAGGTTGCTAGTGAATTAAATGCAGCAATTTTAAAAACTGAACATCAAGAAGAATCAAGTCCAAAATTAATGTATTTGTTAAAATTAATATTATGGGCTCAAGCGAAACTTGATAATCGTGATATAAATTATCCAAAGATGAAAGATCTTGCAACAGCATTAATTGAACCAAAATAAATCTAATAGGGAAAAAAAATCAAATAAAGCGGATATTTGAAACAAAAAAAAAAAAAAAAATTGTAAAAATAAAAATAACACTTTATAGAAAAGGACTTACGTACTAAATAATAAATTGAAAAATTAAAATTTTCGTTTCTGGGGCTCATGTGATTCTATTATATAAAACTTATATACATAAATTTTTTTTCATCTACTACTAATTGATTTTCTTGTTTTAAGCCTTAATAAAATATAAACTTCGAATTTCATTTTTTTTTCTTTCTAAAATAATATAAAACGGAAACTACTGTTTAAAAAGAAAAAGTTCTAAAATAGTTATTAATAGACTGCATAGATAAACTTAAAAACTATACGAGTCCATACAAAAATGAACATAAAACATTCATATTGATCATGTGTTTCTGTATTTTTCGTAGTTGCAAAAATTCGTTTTTAAGGCAAATAATCTAGTTCTTAATAAATTTAAATAGGCCTTATAGATGTGTGTTTTCAGAAATCTCACATTATATTTTGAATTGTTGTATTTTCTGTTTTTGATTTTTCAAAAGAAAAAAAATGTTAACATTTAAAATATGACTTATTTTCTTTTTAATTTTAAATTTTCGTCAAAAATATTAATTGAGAAAAAAAAAATTAAATAAGAAAAAAAAAAAATTAAATTTCAGGACTTTTCAAAACTTTATTTTTCATCTTAAACTATTTTTGAATTTTTTTTTTATTTGATGAGTTGAACTTTTTAAAATTTTGTTTTTCAATTTATTTTATAATTAGTTTTAAAGAAAAGGTAAGAAAATCATGATAATGAATAATCGAATTGTGTTCTAATTAAATAAAATAAAATAAAAATGTAATTTTAATCTTTAATAAATGTAGTAGCAATATAATGAAATTTTAATGTAAACGAAGAAGAAAAAATTTTTTTTATAATTTAGTACATTTAATATATTTACACTTTCAGTTACAGAAAATGTTCGTTTATTCATTTATTTTTCTTTTTTCTTATTCTAATATTATTTTTCCTAAGAATATTATTTATTTTTCATGCGCTAATAAATTTCAATTACCTGCGTTTTCATTCATTCACTGAATAGAAAATACATTATCCTAACAAGAAAATGGTATTTAAACATTTTTAACAAAAAAAAGAAAAATCAATTTAAACAAAAAAAGAATAAAAATGCTTAAATGATGATTCCATTAAAGCCTCAAAATTTTATATTTTAAATTTTGAAAAAGTTTTGAGGTCCGAATAAAAAAAAAAACTAAAAATTTATAAACATGAATTTTTCTAGATAATATACAATTTTAGAAAAGAAGAAATTAATTAATGCCTTTCTCTACCATCCAAATAATAAATCCATAGCTTTATTCATAATTCCGGAACTTCTTTGTGGTACTGGTGGGCATGTAACTACAGCCGATTCACATTGTTTATTTTTATATGCAACTTGTGTTAATGGACGAACTTTAAAATATCTGGAAAAAAAAGAATTATAAGTAAATTTTTCAGATAATTAGTAGAAATAGAAAAATAAATTATCTACATATTTGTATTCACTTACTGACTGTTATCATTCAAATTCTCTTTATCAATAACTAACGGATCTTTACATCTTGTTACACCAACCATAAGATTATTATTTAAAATTTTCTCATTATAATTTAATGCTTTATCACATTCTAAACGTGATGAATATTTAATATGTATCCAATTTGAATTTTGTTGTGTTGGAAAAACTTTATCAATTATTGCACCACATTGTGAAAAATGTGATATAATTAATGATGTTGCACTTTGTGGAAAACCAAATACAGTTACCCAAAAATCAGCATATTTTTGTATTGTAGCACATTGATTTAAACTATTATCAAATTGTGTGCCATTACGTAGATTACTTGTATTAATTGGACCACCACCAGAAGGATTATAAGTTGAAATTGGTGATGTTAATCTGGATGCATTGAAATTTGATTGATTTAAATATGAATCATTGAATGATGATTGATTAAAATTTGTTTGATTATATCCTGATGTACCAACACCCGGATTTTGTGTTTCATTTAATGCTGATTTTCTTGGTGTTTGAACTTGTAAAATTTCTTCTCGAAGAGAATCAAAAAGACCTTGTTTTGGTGGTCCTGTCGATAAACTACAGTTTAAATTTTGGATATTAGTTTGTGGATTTTGTTGCTGTTGACTAAATAATGATGATTTATGCCCCAAAGATAACGAATTATTATAATCAGTTGGAGATGATACACCAGGTGAGGTTGCTGTAAATTCAAATTCGGAATTTAATAGTTGAATATGATTGAGAAAGATTTAATTGTGAAATTAGCGCTTACCAAAGGATAGCGTTCTTCTTTTTGTCGGTGATAAAGTGTTACTTCTTGGAGTTGTTGGAATATCAGATTCGCCTGTTAAATAGCATGGTAAATATGGATTGTTACCTGTTGCTGGACTATTATTAGGACTTCCTAGTGTCATTGGTTCCATTGTGAATTTAGTGTAGATTGAAATAATCCTGAACTCTAGTGTGAAGTGTAAAAGAATGTTTGACTTCAAAGTTTGAGTATACCTTCCTGGATCTGTGAAAATGAGTTCCGTTCCGATATTCTTGAATGACGGTTAGAATTTAATCTATAAAACGTATACATGAACTGTTTGAAGCGTGCTTGAGAAGTTGGAAACACGATTGTAATCAAATTTCGATTTACTAGTTTATACAGTTAAAAAATAATTCGAAATAAATCCGAATTATATATTAAATTGGGAGTACGGTATAAACGGTTAAAACTTGGAATACGAATACGTCAATACGAATTTCTTTCTTTCTGATGGTTGTTGAAGGGGCTTTTTTTTTATTTGTGTACAAGAATTAAGAAATCGGTTTGTGAGGTATTTTTTATTTATTTTTTTAAATAAATATAAACTTTTAATTTGAAAATTTTAAATAATCAGCAAAAATGAGTGAGGAAAAGAAATTGCTTTTTGAACTTTTTTTTACTCTTTGACATTTTTCAAGGCTAACAATTTTTTGACAGTTTGCATGCAAGAAATTTTTCTTCGTATAGTTATGTTTGAATAAAATGCGATTTATTAAACACCTTGTAAACGAACGGATTAAAAATTTTATCTGACATTTCTGGTGTATATTGTTCTACAGGAGTTGCTTATTTTGGGCATATTTTTTCTTGTAAAATCGACAATTTTCAGTTACATTGAGAAAAACAAGAACTATGTGTAATGTGTATATATAGATGTATAAAAATTGTCAAGAGTCAAGAGTGGCAAGACAATTGTCAAGTAACAAGTTACTCTAGTCCACTGCTACAGGATTTTATTGGGAACACAACAATTGTTCCCTTTTTTTTTTTTTAGAATTATTTTATTAATAATTAAATTAATTTTATTTGTGGATTGGTGATAAAAGCATGTTTCTTATTTACACGTACAACCATAAAAGCAAATTAATTTATTAAAATCAATAATAATAAAAAAGAAAATTGTGATAAAATTTTCCAAGAAAAGCAAATCTGAAAACGCAGTTTAAATAAAAATAAAATAAAATAAAATCATGGTAGAAATGAAAAAAGGTTCTCATTATGTTTTTACAGTTTTATTTTTATGTATATTATGGTATATTGTATCATCTAGTAATAATGTTATTGGCAAAATGGTATTAAATGATTTTCCATATCCAATGACTGTAACAATGATACAATTAAGTAGTATTACATTATATAGTGGACCATTTTTTAATTTATGGGGTGTAAGAAAATATTCAGATATGTCATGGAAATATTATATAAAAATTATAATACCATTAGCATTAGGTAAATTTTTTGCATCTGTAACATCACATATATCGATATGGAAAGTACCCGTTTCATACGCTCATACAGGTAAATAAAATTTAAAAAAAATAAAAATAATTACACGAATACATATTTTCACTTTCTATTTACTGCAAAAATGAGTGTGAAATTAAAATAATAATTATAGTTGTAAATAAATTTCTGGTTCATTTACCTAATCTAGTTTCCGTATAGGAAAAATTTAATTAAAGATTAAAGTACAAACAAGTTTTATGATTGTTTTATTGACCACGTTGTATGTTACGTGGCTGTAAAACTTTTTGCCAAAAACTTTTATGCTTAATGCAAAATATTAACTGTCTCTTAAACTTTCATGTAAACTAAAATGAATTTTTATCTTTATTTTATATGATAATTACTTTCAATTTCAAAATGTAATTAAAATCAAATTTTAAATCAATTGATTATTTTGAATTTATTAAGTTAAACATTCAAAACTAAAGTTATCCTTTCTTAATTTTTTATTCTAATCCATTTTTTTTTCAAATAATTTCTTTTTTTACAATTGAATTTATTAAAATAATAATTGTATCTATATACCTATATATTTTTTTGTACATTTCAGTTAAAGCAACAATGCCGTTATTCACAGTAATTTTATCACGTTTAATTTTAAAAGAAAAACAAACATTTATGGTATATATTAGTTTAATACCAATTATATCTGGTGTTGGTATAGCAACATTAACTGAATTATCATTTGATGTAATAGGTTTAATTTGTGCATTAATTTCGACAATGGGATTTTCCTTGCAAAATATTTTCTCAAAAAAAGTAAGCATAAAAATATAAAAAGAAATTTTCAAATTATAAACTATAAAAAACATAAATTTTTACATGTTTATTGTTTTTTTTTTTTTTTTTTTTTCGAAGGTACTTAAAGATACTGGAATTCATCATTTGAGACTTTTACATATTCTTGGTCGTTTAGCATTAATTATGTTTCTACCGATATGGTTGTATGTTGATTTCTTAAGTGTTATTCGACATCCAGTTATTGTGAGTAAAATTTTCTGTTATTTTAATTTAAAATTTAAAAAAGTATATTTTACTTGTTCTTTTTTTTATTTGTTTATTTATAGGTAAACACTGATTATCGTGTCATAATTCTATTATTTGCTGATGGTGTATT
Organism: Bombylius discolor; assembly: GCA_939192795.1. NCBI lineage: Eukaryota > Metazoa > Arthropoda > Insecta > Diptera > Bombyliidae > Bombylius > Bombylius discolor. The sequence continues at coordinate 47,567,672 of OW584240.1, read as the reverse complement.
AAATTGGTTACAAAATATAATAGCATTTAGTGTATTATCAATTGTAACACCATTAACATACGCTGTTGCAAGTGCCTCAAAACGTATTTTCGTAATTGGTGTATCATTATTAATTTTAGGTAATCCAGTAACATGGGTTAATATTTTTGGAATGTTTCTTGCCATTTCAGGTGTTCTTTGTTATAATAGGGTAAGATATTATTTTTATTTTATTTTAAATTATTTTCATATATTATTACAAAATTTTAAATTATTTATTCTTTTTTATTTTCAAAAATAGGCCAAACAACTTTCAAAAGAACAAGTATCTTTACCATATACAAATAATCAATGGATTAAATATACACCTTTAGATAGTAGTACAGCAACAACAACAACAGCACATTTAACACAATCATATCATAACGGTAAAACATCATCGTCATCATCAAACGGACAATTAAGTAATGGATACAGTAGACCAAAAATTTCAAATAGCCTATTATCTAATAGTAATAATTCATATTCAAATAGTAAATTAATTTTTGTCTAAATTAATTATTTTATTTAAATTTTATTTTTTAGTGAAATTTTATTTTATTAATTGAATTGCCTATACAATTTTTTTTTAAAAAAAATTTATTTTTAAAATATTTTGAAAGTGTTTGTTACAAAAAAAAGAAGAGAACTGTCTAATATTGGTGCTTAAAAATGGATAAAAAAAAAATATGTGTTATTGTTTCTCAGTAATTAAATAATGTGTGTATGTTGAAATATGAAGAAATTTGGACTATATTCAGGTCTAAAGTGTTATGATTCAAAGTAATTAAAAGTTTCAAAAATGCCTAAGGAAGAGAAATTACAGGTTTAAAAAGTGTAAACTTAAAATAGTTTTTTTTTTGGTTTGAGATTTCTAACATTCTGAATAAGAAAAGAAATATTCACTTATAGTGAAAACGAAAAAAAAAAATTTTAATATTTAGACATGTCTTTAATATTCAATTCATGACAACAAAAAAACCATTCAAGACATGATAAAAAAACTCTTTATCGTATTTTCGGTTCATTGAATTTATTTCTTCATAAATAATAGGAGTATTATATTGTCCAAAAATATGATTTTCTTAATTCAAAATTTTTATTAATTATTATTATTTATTTTTAATATTTAAATTTACACTGGAATTTTAAAAATTATTTTAGGTATTAACTTTTCCAATTCAACTACAGATTTATCTACTTACTATTTTTTATTTTTGTTTTGTGTATTTTCAAAAATTTCTTTATTTGTTTAATTGTTTTTTTCTTTCTTTTTTTTAAGTTAACTATGTGGAAAAAAATTTTATCAACGAATTTATTTTATTTTTTGTTTTTAATGTAAATTATGTATTTTAGAAAAACAAAAAAAAAAATGCAAATTTCTAAACGATATATTTTTTAAAAATAATTTTTATTTTATGTTTGTTGTAGAAGAAAAAAAAAAACACTCATCTTTTAAGATTGCTCATAGTATTCAGTTATTTTTTATTTTGTAAGATAAAAAAATTACCATGTAAATAAACTAAAATTGATTTAACGTCGTCAGTTATTATAAATTTTAAGAAATAAAAAATAAAACAATAAAGGAGATTGTAAATAAATAAATTGTATAAGATGAAAAAAAAAATAAAAGTAAATTATACACAACACAAAAAATAAATCATGTTTTCAAAAATAGAAAAAAAGTGTACTTTATCGTACTCGTTAAAATTAGAACGAATTTTATAAACAAAATAGCTACTAGCTAAAGTTAATATTACATTGATAAGACTTATTTTTTTATTAAAATTATTTTGAAGTATATTGTATGTATGCTTGTAACCTCCACAACAAATTCTTGAAATTAAATTTTCCTAGCGTAGATAGAGAATTTCAATAATACTTTCTGAATTAATCATTTTTAAACTTTTAAATTAAGATTAAGATGACTCACAATTAAATCAAAATCAATGAAGCAAAAGAAAGAATGAATTTTAATTAATAAAAATAAAAATTAATTAACCCTGAAGAGTATTTATTATATTTAAAAAATTTCACGTAAAAGTAACATGAAAAAAAAATTAAGATTTTTACAGTTATAAATATGAAAAGTAGTCAACAAAAATTTTTAGTCTTTAATCATTTAAGAAAATCAAGTGATATCCGGGTCGTACCCTATTTTTTAAACAAAACAAAAAAACAGCAAGAACATATTTCTTTTTTTTTTATTTCTGAAACTGATAAGAACATCTTTTATAGCACGAAATAGATATTGATTTCTTTAAAAAAATATTTAAATCAAATGGTGGTAGTGCGTTTCAATTTTCTAATCGACACAGTGCTTATTATTTAATTTTATTTTTTATTAAACTTTAAATTCATATTTAAAAATATGACTAAAAATCTTCAAACAACCGAGGAGGATATATTAAAAGAACTTTCTGAAAATGAAGCTGAAAACTATTTAAAAATATTGAAAAATTATTTACCAAAATATATTCATAGTCATCATTATTTGTACAATTATATTAGATATTTGAAAAGATTAAAAACAATTGTATCTGAAAAAGATGAAGAGAATGAAATATCAGATAGATGCCGAATTAAAATTTATGGTTATCGTTATGGAAAACCAGAAAATTGTACTTTTATTGGAATTTCTGGAATAAAAGTATTTTATTTAAATATTTTAAAAGAAACAAAAAAAAAAAAAATAAAGTGAAAATATATTATTTTATTTTTTTAAGGATTATTGGATTTTATTTTTTACTTGTCAAGAATCTGGTGAAGAACTATTGAAATGTGTTCAACAAACTAATTTAATTAATTGGAATATACGACCGATATCTGGTATCATACAAGAATTATTTTATGAAAAATTAGATATTATATTTAAAGAAAAAAAATTATATATAAAAAATTATTGTCATGATACTATTTTTTATAAGGATAAAAAATCTTCAAAAGAATTTATACTTAATGTACCAAATAATTTATATTTGGGTCCTTTAGAAGTTCATCATTCAAAAATTATAAATGATAATTGGTCTCATCGTTATGAGAAATCATTAAAATATATTGAAAGTTGTATAAAATTGAATGGTGGAACGGGACTTTTTAAATCTGATACAAAAGAATTAATTGCATGGGATATGTTCTCTGAAAATTATTCATCAGGGTTTGTATTTATTTTGGAATTTTTTTTTTACATATGAAAAATCTTTTTTTGTTTTCGATAGATTTTTATATACAGTAAAATCGGAAAGACGAAAAGGATATGGAAAGCTTGTACTTAAAGCTGAATGTAAACGTATTGCGATTAAAGATGATCTTGATATATTTGGTTATGTAATTCATGGTAATTTTGCATCTGAAAGTTTAACTAGAGCAATTGGTTTCGAATCAGTTAATCCACTTGTTTGGTTTGACCAAGAAAATTAAATGCAATTGAAAAAAAAAATTATTTCAATATTTCTTAAGAATTTAAAAATAATTTATTCACCTTTCAACCTAAAATTACATTTTTAGTTTCAATCTTTTTTTTTTTTCTTCGTTTGTTTTTTTGTTTTAATTTAAAGCCGTTACACTTTTAAATCGATAACTTTTTCCAATTAATTGAAAAAGTTTCGATCTATCAAATAAACATCCTTTAGGATTTTCTAATAATAAACAAAAACGTTTTCCATCAATTTCACAATTTTCAAATTTTGAATATGGTAAATTATTATTATCATCATCTTCTAAATTATTTTGTAATTTTAAAGATTCAAAATTTAATGATGATAATGATGATTTTGTTATAAAACATTTTTTACCAATTATATCTTTACAATTTTTAATTTCTTTTTCATTACATATTATTTTAAATTTAATTCCATAAAGACCAAAAATTTTTGTAATTTCATTATATAATTCATTGTATGTTAAAAATTCATCATTTAATTTTTGTAATAAAACTGTTGCTTTTCGATTACCATTTGTATAACGTTTTTCAATATTTAAATCAAGTATAAGATTTGTCCATGGAATATATGGTTTTAAACAATTTTCTGTTGAACAAATTGAAATTTTTAATTGTGCTCCTTTTAATTCAAATGATTCTTCAATTATTATACGTTTTTCTGTAGCTGATTGATTATATTCATTAAATAATGATTTAACTGATGTTTGAATTAAATCTTTATGTTTTTCAGCAACTTTTTTTATTTGATGATCAGATATATTAATTGAATAAAATATTAAAACTTGATCAGTTGGTATTAATTGTGCTTTCTTTTTTAATTTTTGTATACGATTTATTATTTCACGTGCAATACCTTCATCAATTAAATCATCATTTGGTGTCATATCCATTAATACCAGAACATCATTATCACTATGAGCTTCAAAATTTGAACCTAATTTTTCTGAAATACAATAAATTATACGTATTTCAGATAAATCAATATCATGTCCCATTATATTAAATTGACCATTTGATAATTGTTTTTGTATATCTGAATCAGTTAATTTTTTAACAGCACTCATAACAGCTTTAAAATCACCTTTTAAACGTTGTCCTAATGTTTTATGATCTGGTTCAGCACGTAATGTTACACCATATTTTTCTTTATCCATACTAACAGTTAATTTTCGTACATTTAATTCACTTACAATGAATTCTTTTAAACTTAAAATATCTTGTAAATATTTTTCATCTTTATGAATGACAATTACTTCTGAAACTGGATATTTAACTGGTAATGTACGACGATCACGCATAACACGTCCTAATTCAACAACTGATTGCATTCTTGCAACAGCTATTTCAATCTCTTTACGTATAAATGAACGATTTGCAACTGGCATCATTTGATAATGAACTGAAGAACCTGGTGTTAAAGTTTTATCTAATAAACTTAAACGTTGATAAATATATTCTGATAGAAATGGTGTAAATGGTGCCATCATTTTAACCATTGACATTAAAACATCATAAAGTGTATCAATTGATTGAATACATTCCGTTTTACCCATTTCACCTTTAATACGACGACGATTTAAACGAACATACCAATTTGTTAATTGATCAATGAATTTCGTAAGCCTTGGTACAACTGTATATAATCGATAAGCTTTCATTTCTTTTGAAAAAAATTCTACTAAGGATTCTTTAAATGATAAAATCCAAACATCCATAATTTTTGCTGTTTTAATACCATCAGTATGTCGTTGACGATTAAAGAAATATTCGAAATTTTCTTCTTTTTCAAGACGGGCAACATTTTGTATTAAAAATCTATAAGCATTATACCATGGGAGGAAAACATCTTTAATTATATCACGTACACCTTCTTCTTTAAAACGTAAATTTTCAGCTCTAACAACAGGTGAATTAATTAAATATAATCGTAATGCATCAGCTCCATATTTTCTTACTACTTCCATTGGATCAGGATAATTCTTTTTACGTTTTGACATTTTTTGACCATCTGATGCTAATACTAAACCATTAGCTATTAAATTTTTAAATGGTGGTTTATTAAAAAGTGCTGTAGAAATTACTAAAAGTGTATAAAACCATCCTCTAGTTTGATCAATTCCTTCAGCAATAAAATCAGCTGGAAATAAATTTAAAAATTCTTTTTCATTTTCAAATGGAAAATGTTGTTGTGCAAAAGGCATTGAACCAGATTCAAACCAACAATCAAAAACTTCTTTAATTCGACGTAATGGTGGATTACCAGGTATAACTGATGGTATTTCAATATGATCAATTGATTCACGATGTAAATCAGTAATTTTTTGTCCAGATAATATTTCTAATTCTTTAATACTACCAATACATATAATTTCATCACCTTTTTGTGATATCCATATTGGTATTGGTGTACCCCAATAACGATTACGACTTACAGCCCAATCTTTAGCTTCTTTTAACCAATTACCAAAACGTTTCTCTTTAACAAAATCCGGTACCCAATATGTTTGTGAACTGCATGATAATAAATTTTTTGACATATGTTCAACACGTACAAACCATGATGGTACTGCTTTATAAATCAATGGTGTATCAGAACGCCAACAAAATGGATAACTATGTTTTACTTGACTTACTTGAAATAATTTATCATTTTGTTTTAAATGTGCAATTATATTTTTATCAGCATCTTTAACATATTGTCCATTGAAATCTACAACATACTCATTAAATCTTCCAGAATCATCAACTGGACAAATAATTTGACTTGTTTTTGTTATTATACCAGCTTGCATACAAACACGAAAATCATCTTCACCAAAATATGGTGCTTGATGTACAACACCAGTACCAGAATCTTCAGTAACATAATTATCAACTAATACTCTAAATGCGTTCATTCTCTCACCATATTCTTTAAAATATGGAAATATTGGATGATATTTTGTATTCTCTAAAGATTTACCGACAAACTTATCTAAGATTTCATAATCATTTGGCGTTTTAAAAACATAATCCAGCCGACATTCAGCTAAAATAACATTTTTTTGTGTCTTTAAATCTTTAACTTTAACATAAATCATATTTGGATTAACACAAATTGCTAAATTTGATGGTAATGTCCATGGTGTTGTTGTCCATATTAGAAAATATGATTTTTCATCAGACGTTGCAGTATTAGAAACTATTTCTAGTGCAACAATAACACATGGATCAATAACTTCTTTATAATTCTGTCCAGATTCAAAATTTGATAACGCTGTCGTACATGCCGTTGAATATGGCATTACTTTAACTCCCTGATAAACTAATCCTTTTTCATATAATTGTTTAAATACCCACCATATTGTTTCCATATACCATGGATATAATGTTTTATAATCATTTTTAAAATCAATCCAACGTCCCATACGTCCAACAATTTCTTCCCATTCCTTTGCATAACGCATTACAATTTTACGACATTCTCCGTTATAAGCGGTAATGCCCATTTTAGCAACATCTTCTGGACCTTTAATATTGAGTGTTTTATCGATTTCATATTCGACTGGTAGACCATGACAATCCCATCCAAAACGCCTATCAACATGGTATCCTTGTTGGTAGGCATAACGTGTTACAACATCTTTTATTGTACCAGCCAATATATGACCATAATGTGGTAATCCAGTTGCAAATGGTGGACCATCATAAAAGGTATATCTTAAAAATAAAAATCATTAAAAACAAAAAGATTCAATGATTTTCCTTGACCTAATTTTTACCTTGGTTTTCCTTTTGATAATTTCAAGCAATTTTCAAAAATTTTCTCTGACTGCCAATAGGTTAGAACTTTTTCTTCTTCTGCTGGGAAATTTATTGTTTCTGATACACGACTTAAATCGTCTTTTGTCAAACTTTTCACCATTTTGCCGTTTTAGTATTTTATTTTCGAGAAATTTTTAATTCATTAAAAGTGTAAAAATTCAAACGCAATACTTGAAAATTATTGCAATCGTGGAAGACTCAAGACACACGATACAATACAATTTAGTTGTCGAAATCGAAATTTTTTAGGTTATGACGTATATGGTGTATGCATACAGTGGTGCCAACTCAGTATATTTTATTCAGCTAAATTTACCTGGTTTGACTGTAAATTTTTTTATAAAATCTGCTAAAAATCGAGTTAAAAAAAAAATAAAAATTTTCCAGCTAAAAATAATCATAAAGGGAATTTTTATAAGGGAAAATAAAATATTCACATCACAGGCTGTTGACTTGTTCAGTCTTTTACCTATTCAGCCGGTATTTTTCTATTTTGCTATTTTATATTTGACATTTGCTAATCATTTTTATTCTTAATTCTTATCGGCAATCGGCAATCGGTATTCCATCTCATTTTTTATTGCGATTTGGAGTTTGTAATTATTTATTTTTTTTCCAATTTACATATTTGTATTTTAATAAAATGTCGAAGACTACTGGAAAAGTAATGTAACCTTTCAGACCTTCTTTTCAATTTTTTTAAAATTTTAATATTTCATTGTATTTATTCAAAGGTCATAAAATGTCGTGCTGCAGTTGCTTGGGCACCAAAAGAACCATTAAAAATTGAAACAATTGAAGTTGCACCACCACAGGCTCATGAAGTTCGTATTAAAATAGTTGCAACAGGTGTTTGTCATACTGATGCTTATACACTGGGGGGTTTTGATTCAGAAGGAGTTTTCCCAGTAATTTTAGGCCACGAAGGTAGTGGTATTGTTGAAAGTGTTGGTAAAGGTGTCACTGATTTTAAGCCAGGTGACCATGTAATTCCATTGTACATTCCACAATGTAAGGAATGTAAATTCTGTAAGAATTCTAAAACGAATCTTTGCCAAAAGATCCGTATTACACAAGGCAATGGCGTTATGCCTGATGGAGGAACTCGTTTCAGTTGTAATGGTAAACAAATTTATCATTTTATGGGTACTTCAACGTTCTCAGAATACACTGTTGTTGCTGATATTTCATTGTGCAAGGTAAGAAGAGAATGATGGTTGATTTTTGAATTGATTTTCAATATATTTTTTCGATGTAGGTCAGTGAAAAAGCTTCATTTAGTTCGATTTGCTTGTTAGGTTGTGGAATTCCAACAGGATATGGAGCAGCAATTAATACTGCAAAAGTAAATTTGTATCTTAATGATTCTTGATAGAACAGCAAAAAACTAGAAGTTTTATTTTTTCAGGTCGAACCTGGAAGTGTTTGTGGAGTTTGGGGTCTCGGTGCTGTGGGATTAGCAGTTGCAATGGGTTGTAAACAAGCTGGTGCATCAAAAGTTTATGGAATTGATATAAATCCAGATAAATTCGAAGTTGCTAAAAAATTTGGTTGCACAGATTTTGTTAATCCAAAAGATCATGAAGGAAAACAAATACAAGATGTTCTTGTTCAATTAACTGATGGTGGTTTTGATTATACATTTGAATGTATTGGTAATGTGAATACAATGCGTGCAGCATTAGAATCATGTCATAAAGGATGGGGTGTATCGGTAATAGTTGGTGTTGCTGCAGCTGGACAAGAAATTTCTACAAAACCATTTCAATTGGTAACTGGACGTACATGGAAGGGTACAGCATTTGGCGGTTGGAAATCTGTTGAATCTGTACCAAAATTGGTTGATGAATATTTGGAAAAGAAATTACTTGTTGATGAATTTATAACTCATAAAATGAAATTGAATGATATCAATGAGGCATTCGATTTAATGCATGAAGGAAAGAGTATTCGGAGTGTTGTTGAATTTTAAATTTTTTGTATTTTTGTAAGAATTAAAGAATTTTTTGGAAATCGGTTATTCAATTTTGTTTTGTATTTTCTTAAATTGGTTAAATAAATATTTTTTTACTTAATAAAATAAGCAAAATAAAAATATTTTAATTTTTTATTTATTTAAGTTCCTTTTTTTAATTTGAAAAGAAGTTTAAACATTGCACTTTCGCGAAAAAATTTTTCATACAAAAATAAGTTTCCTTTTAAACAATTACCACTGGGATTTTATGAATTTAGTTATAAATAAAATAACAATAAAAAAAAGTATATAAATAGGTATTAAAGTACTATATCTACATAAAATTTAAAAAAAAGGCATGAATTATTAAAATTGAATTTCAAAACGTTGAAATAAAAATCTATGTTAAATCTAACGTTATTGAAAATTCGAAAAGCTCTCATTTGGAATTATGATGAATTTTATGATTAAATGTATACAAAAAGTAAAATTTAAAATATCACTTTTTTTACGTTGTTTTGGTTTTAATTATTGATTCTTTTTTTTTTTTTTTTTTATTGTTTGTGCTTTTAATATTCATGTTCAGTCTGTGTTAATTTTTTCTTTTTATGTTTTTCTCCATCACCACTTTCAATTTTCCCGGTATCTTCACTTTCAATTCCACTTGCACCACTTATCTCTTCAACGTCATCTGATTTACTTGATGATTTCTCTTCTAAAATGCTTAAATCATCATCATCATCTAATAAATTATTACTATCATCTAATGTTGGTGTTGATATATCACTTTTTATTGTTGTTGGTGTTACAGCTGTAGTTAAACCGATACCAGCACTTATACGAAATTTACGATACGTTTCACGTGCTTCTTTAATCCATGTTGTATCAGACCAATGATACCAGCTCAATGTAAATACAATTAAAATAAAGAAAAGATTTGTACTGATACCTGTAATAAGAACAACAAATTTGAAAATTCCTAATTATATTTTATTAAATTTTGTAAAAAATTACCTAATGCAGCTGATAATATTGGCCAATTAAACATAATATAACGTAAACCAGTAAAATCAGCAGTTATATATAATGTAACGGAATAAAATTGAATTTGTTGTGATTGTATTTCAACATAAACATCAGTTACTGGATGCGTTTGTTCTTCTTCATAATTTTTAAATAATTCAACTTTAACAAATTGTTTTTCATCATATAAATCAAAAATAAATAATGGACTTAAAATCCATTGTTTTATAAATTGTACCAATAATGAATGATATCGTAACATTGCCGAACGACAAGAATGTCCACGTAATAATGCTGTATGATCTCGCATATCGGCACATACCATGAACATTCCTAAATTGAAAAAAAAGCACAAAAAATAAATATTTGAAAATTTAACAAATCAAGGATTGTATTTTTTACCTAATTCTTGATTTTGTGGTGATTCTGGCATTTCAATATTAACAACAATTTTATATGATTGACCAACCATTAATAGTTGTTGTCTTTTAGATAGTGAAACGTGTGCATGAGGAAAACTACACGGCCCATTTTTACCAGGACATGTCCTGAAAAAAAGAAGAAAGGAATGCATGTAAACAAGTTTTCTATAAAACTTTTCTGATTAACTTACTGAAATTGCATATGAACTGGACGTGTATGTGCAATAGCCGGCATATATGCATAATAGAATGCAACATACATGAAAACAGCACTCCAAATTATAATTGCAACAGCAAAACTAACAATACCAAATCTTAATATTACATCTCTTACATTTGACACACTTTCATTGGCTTTACTTCGGTAGTGGTGTAACATTGAATTACTCGTCTCAAGAACTGGATGAATTAAATGCTTTCTAATGACACCAAGCGGATCAATAACACTTAAAATTAGATTTAAAAATCCCATTTTGTAATGCGAAATACCAAATTTCTAAAATTATTTTTCTTCCACTGACAGGAATACTAGATTTCTTGAAGTGTAGTGTATCCACATCAATGAAATACTTTTATCATTTCCAAATTCAGATTGATTTTGATACCGAGTATCCAAGAAAATGAAAAAGTAGTGATTAATGATTTTTCAAAGGTCAACAACAACACAGTATATGACAACTTCCAGCTGATATCGAAATCATATAAACTGATAAGAAATACTCGTACTGCTAAAAATGGCGACTTAAACAACAAAATTTTGAAAAATGAAACGTGAAAATGCAGTTCTGTGAATTCGAAAACTGCTTTATCGGTTAGAAAAAAAACTGAGCTAGGCTAAACGACGATAATGCTAGAATGATGAAAAAAAAAGATTAAATTTGTAGTTTTTACAAAAAGACAAAACTGGAATAAAAACCTAATAGAAACTTCTTTTATTAGAATTAAAAATAATTATAAAATAAAAATTTTTGAAAATAATAAACTTTATAAATTGAAATTATATAAGGCTGCTCACACTGAAGAGAGTTCAAAATTCGTGTTACCATTAACATTTATTTCCCGCCTTTCTAGTGCTGCCAACGGAATTATTAGAAAAACAGAATAGAATTTTTAAATAAATTTTTGATATAATTTTCATTTATTTACAATTACTACAGTGTGTGTATGCTTAACAAAGGAACTAAATAAATAATTTATGTAAGTAAAAAATAAATCATACAATACAATATACAATACATTTTTATAATTAATAAGTAAGTAAATAAAGATCGTTGATATGCAAAAAGGGTTTTCAAAATTATCAAATGAAATTTACTTCGTTTTTTTCTTTACAATTTGCTTTTTAAAACCCAATTGTGATTTTATAAATTAAAAAAAAATATTTATAAGTACCTACACATGTTCGTTTTATAATTTTCATTAACAATATCTTTTATCACTTTTTACTGATTTCTTTTTACTTTTTTTTTTTTTTTTTTTTTTTTTTTTTTTGACAAAATTAATTAGATATGTTTTTTAATTATTTTTCATACAATTAGTTATTTTGTATTTCGATGATTATCCCAGTTTGATGAACTATTATAAAACCAATTCTCCTCACGAGATTTCATCCAGCCAGATTCAATTGCATTATCCTTAAAATAAAAAATAAAAAATTCAACAATCAAAATTAAAAGCTCAGAAAAGAATTAAATGAAAAATAAAAAATAAATACAAACCAATTGCTGTTGCACCGCACTTCCTAGATAATCCATATTTGAATAATATCCTGGATAATTTTGATAACAATTAGCTGGTGATGATACTGCTGCAGCAGCAGCTGCTGCTTGACTCCATGCTGATGTCCTTGTGTCTAATGGTGATGATGATGCCGTTAATGACGAATTATTTTCAATAGCTGCAGGTGACCATATTGAATTATTCGTTGAATATGGTCCAGATACCTGAAAATGGGAATAAAAAAATGAATTTAAAAAAGTTAAGAAAAAGCGGGAAATATTTAAAAGTTATTCTCAATTAGTGCATTAGCGATCCTTCTGTTTTCAGGACTCAAAGACATTGAATAAAAGGAAATATTTGTATGTTAAGTCTTTATTTTCGTCTTTTATTTCTATTGGTATATATGAAAATCAATCTGTATTTACCCCTGGTGGTGTTGATCCCGCCCCTATGAAAAAATGATTTTGAGTTGTTTTTAAAAAACTCGGAGAATCACGTAGAATAGAATTCGTTGTTGCCGGTGATATTGTTGATGGACTTGAAAAAAAAAAAGAAAGAAAAAAAAATTAATTTCCATAATTCATATTTTGCCTTTTATTTAAAGAAAAATTTTTCCAAAGAAGGGTTATTCACCTATGATTATTATTATTGGTAAGATTTGGGGTTATTGATCCTTTTGGATTACTACCGATTCCTTTCAATTTTGTTGTTGTTATAGCTCGTAATTTACCAACTGTAGTCGATGATGATGAATGATGATGATTTTCACCACCATTTGAAATTGATGATGAATTTGAATTTGTAGCATTATTTGTTGAATTACGTGAATTATTACGTGTACTGTTATTATTTGTTTGATTTGTAATGCTACTATTTCCACTACCGCTATTATTGTTATTATTATTACTATTACCACTACTTGAAGCATGATGTGATGATGAATTTGAATGTTGTTGTTGCTGTTGTTTTTGTATTTGACGACATTTTGCACGACGATTTTTAAACCATACCTAAAAAAACAAATTTGTCGATGATTAGAAATTCAATGGAAATCAAATAATAAAATTTTGTGATTCTACTTTAGTTCAATCTAAAATTTTTTTTTTCTCATTTTATTTGTTCATTTATTTACTTTTTTTTTGCTGATTCACATTTTAATAAATTCATAAACACGATAAATGTACGTGACTTTTTATTTTATAGCCATTTTTTTTTGAAAAAAAAAGAAGGAGACAAATTATCCCTAAACGCATGCGGTGTTCTTTTGCAAAAGGAAATAATATTCTATCTAATGAATATATTCACAGTATCTAAATTTAAAATATTTTTATAGACACCATTTTTATTCCAGATTTTATGAGTCATTGTTTTGCTCCGAAAATTGTTCAAATTTTGTTCCAGATTACAGATGTCACAAATGTTTTTTTGGTTTTAGAATAATTCTTATTAAATTTAATTTTTTGCCCAAATAAAATGTCGTTGTCTCAGGTTTTAAAAAAAACCATCATAGGAGTGTAAAGTTTTTTTTTCTTTTTTTGTTTCTTTGAAATTTAAAATTGCCAAATAATATAGAGGATTTTCTTAAAAAATTTACTAAGAACATAAAATTTTTTTTAAAAATAAAATATTTTTAAATTTTTCAAACCTGTACTCTTGATTCGGGCAGATTAATTTTTAATGCTACCTCTTCTCTCATAAAAATATCTGGATAACGTGTTTTACCAAAAAGTGACTCTAAAACATCCAATTGTGCTCTTGTAAATGTTGTCCTTTCACGTCTTTGTTTACGTGGATTACCTAAATTAAATTAAAATAAAATTTATAAAAATCACAGAAATTTTGAGATACATACATATTTAGATTTTATTTTTGTTAAAAAAAAATAAATAAACAAAAATTCAATTTTTTGCACAAAGAAATAAAATTAAATTTAAAATCAAATTTAAAAGCTTTTGAAATTAAAATTCAATCAGGATCGATTTTATATAAACATTCCCGTCGGAATAGGATAATTTTTAAATGTGTAGAATATTTTTCTATACATATATTTTTTTATGTGAATTTTAACATTGAAAGAGTTATAACTTTGTACTTATCACTAAATTCTATAAAATTGTTGGCACGTGACTTTGTTACACTATCATTATCCTCCTTCTCCTATAGTTTTTATTTATCTATATTATTGAATAATGAAGGAGGTGTGAAAAACCCACATCTTTATGTGATAGCAAACATAAACCATATAAGTATACGTATATATGTGGATATGTACATAATATAATAAGGATCATTTGAAATATCAGTATAAATTACTAAAAACACTTAAAATGAGCAATAAATGTATAAGAAATTGTATATATAGTGTATATGTATGTACAATAAAGTCATTGAATAATAAATGATACGCAAACAAAAAAATGCGTTCAAGTGTTAAGTAACTGTGTGCAAGTACTGATATAGAACAAATTTATTTTCGGTTTGGTTGGAGGTCATGTTGTTGAGAAAAAGAAAAAAGAGGGAGAAAAAGTAAAATGTGTTAATCTTAAACAAACATCCTGGAGGCCATATGAATATATGTATGTATGCATATATAAAAATACCAGGAAGCTAAAATGGGTGTTGGGATGAGATTTTTTTATGATGTTTGCTATTCAATTTTCTTTTTTGTTTACTTTTTCATTTATGAAACAACATCACGTCTCATTTGTATAAAGATAAAGATATTTTAGAAGGAAGAAATTAAATTCTAATGTATATTTTGCGTCAACAAACAATGATTTAAAATGTACACGCGTTATTTATACGTTTTTTTAATGTTTTTTGTATTATTTGTATGAAAATAATTTCTTACGTAAAATATGCTAAAAATAATTTAGATCAGATGTGATCTTACCTGCTGTAGGATACCCCATTGAATGTAATGAATCAACTGTCATTAAATATGGTGCTGATTTTAGATATGACATTCCTGCAATTCCACCCGGACCACCAGCTTGTGCTGATGATGCAAAATGTGAAAATCCTAAATCTGTGTCCGAAGGACATCTAAAAGAAATTAAAAAATATATAAATAAAACAAATTGAAATATCTAATTAAAAAAATGGGTGTGTTGTTTTCCCTTAAATTTTCTTCTTTAAGAGTTTTTCAATTTAAAAATTAAATAAAAAAAATTATCAATAAAATGGTCATTTAACTTTCATATTTAATTAAATACATATGTCAGGTTAAACCTGCAATCATTGTGAAAATAAATACAAGATTAAATCGAAGAAAATTTTCACATAAAAAATAAAAAAGGGGTCTGAAATTTTAAATGTAGTTTTCTGAAATTTTTTCAAAACAAAAAAACGAAAAAAATTATCATTTTTAATAGCCTTATGTTCCGATTTATTTGATTATCATTGATGATTTGTAAAAGATTAAAGGTAGAAGCTTGTTAAATATATCAAAAGAAACCCCTTAATAATAATAATAAGAAGAATAATACAAAAAAGATACGATAAAAAAAATGATATTTACTATGCAGGATGGTTCTTATTTTTTTCATTTCAATTTTTAAATGCGATAAGAACATAGAAAAACATTATTTAGATATAAATCGTTAATGATGTAACATCAATTAAAAAAAGAAGAAAAATATTCTATGCATGATATTTTAATACCTGATACATTCATATGTATATATGTAATATGTATGCAAATCAAAGAGAAAAACAATTATATAATATTGTGTGTATGTACATTGTTAAGTTTTCGTATAACAATAGACCTCATCATCATTAACATCATAGAGAATATCATTATTCTGTTTTACACACACAAAAAAAAAATAAATAAATAAATAAACTGGAAGTTTATATGTGTGCTGATATGTTGGTACTTAAATTTTCTTTTTCAATTTAAAAAAACATTTTTAATTTTTTTCTTCATTCTAGAAAAATAATACTATAAAATTCGTGGAAATGAAATGGAAAGAGGAAAAACACAAATAACTTCTTATTTTCCTTCATTTTTATGTTTTTTTTTGCTTTTATTTCTTTTTGGAAAATCAGAACGGAAGGTAAGTACTTCAAAAGAAAAGATGAATTTAAAGTACGTGCAGTACTTGTCTTTTGTATTTAGTATGTCATCAAAATCTTTTTTTTTTCTTTCTAGTTATTGTTAAATTGATCGTTAGCTTTTTTTTTTTCTTGTGAAAAAATTTAAATAAGACAAATATGTATGAATAAAAAAAAAAAAATGGTAAAAATAAGGACTCATGTATGTATATCATAGATGAAGTCAAGAGTTTGTTGGGCAAAAAAAAAAAAAAAAATAATAATAATAATAAGGGTTGTTTCAGAGGATTTATTTCCTCTTGTTGAAGAGATTGTTAGTAGCAATTCATGATCAACAAAATTTTTGTATGTGAATATTTTTGTATTGGTACATCAGAATTTTTTTTTTCTTTATGTTTGTGTGTGTATGGGTAAGTCATATTTAATAACTTAAAAGAATGTATATGAAAAATGATAAATAAAAGAATTTATAAGAAAATTTATGTAACTGATGAAATTATGGAAATTATGAGAAAAATTTTAAATCATATTTTAAAAATTAAATCGTCTACATATGTAACTGTTTTAAGGTATTTTCTTTGTTATTTCGTTTAACGGAAAAATAAGTTATTAAAAATTAAAATTAATGATTATAAAATGATCAATTTTTTAAGACTTGATTTTTTGATGTATTTATTTTTTAATTAGATAGATCTAAGCTTCAATTTGTCTGTTCGTTAAAGATTGATTTTTGTGCAAATTCGATTTAAAATCAGAGAATGTTTTTTTTTTTTGGTTTTTTTAAACTAACAAGCAGATTTTATTTTTTTTTTAAATTTTTAATCAAAAAGCAAAATCAAATGACATTTTCAATTATGTTTTATAATATATTTTTCTTTAGTTCTTTTTTTTTTCTCAAACAATTTATTATTTAAAATCTATAAACTAATTTCTTATCATATTGTGTATATGATAAATCTGATGGTCTTAAAAACATGTCATTTTTTTCAATTAAACACAAAAGGTGAGGACATGTAATATGAATTTATATATAGCGGATGAGAATAAGTTAAAAAAGAGAAAAAAGAAATATTTCGAAAAGAAAAAAAATACATATAGTATATTTAAAAATAGAAAATTAAGTGCCACACATGACCATCAAAATTATTATTGATTCGAATTTAAAAATCGATCACAAAGGAATGACATGGGGCTTTACAGTCGTCAATTGTCATAATCAAGGTATATGTCATATAAAATAAACCTTTGAATGTAATAATGTACACAAAAAAAAAAAAAATACAGTCTATTGTATATAAAAGAGTTTATATATGTATGAGAACAAAGAAAATGTTAGATAAAACTCTGTTTTTTAAAAATAATCTTAAATAGTCAGGAGGCTGGCTATATCTACTAATATAGTTTTACTAATGCAATTCAGCCAATTTTTATATTTGATTTTTTTTTTTTTTTGTATCTAAATTTAAAAGTGAAATTCCTTGATGATTTGATGATGAGTTGTACTCTCCTATATTGTTTTTTTTCTTCTATTCATATAGTTAACAAAATATTTTCGATACATCTATACAAATATAGAATGTTATATAAAATACTAGATGAGAATTTTTAAGATTAGGTGCACAAAAGGTAGCGCGTGAGGATTAAATTTTTAAGATTTTAAAAGATCATAATGTTATTTTTATTTATTTATTTTAAATAACGAAAATCATGGAAAAAAAATTAAATTAGGCTTAACATACTCAAATTTCATAGTGCTCCCTGATTTATATGGAATTTTTTTTTTTTAAATTTAAAACACGAAAATGTTAGAATATTGGAAAGGGCGAAATTTTATCCTGAATAAAAACAAAAATTTAAGATATTTGATCATAGAAGAATTTCTATAAGTGATTAATTGAAGAAACAAAAATAAATAAAACAGAACATAATTGATCCTTTTCCAAATTTAAGCCTTTGGATTGCTACTGAAAATTTGCGGTTACCCTTTCGAATTTTTTCAATTTAAAAATTATAAATAAAATTAAATGGAAAATTTTTAGAACATTTAGCTTAATCAATTTTAAACTTGTAAATGAAAAAAAAAAAAAACATTCAAACTGTTTTCTGAAAATGTTTTCAATTCCAAAACTTCAAGCACCTTCAAGGTTTTTTTTTGTTTGTTTTCGCTTTGTTTTAAGATCTTTCATAACAGAAGAACTCACGTAAATTTCACTTTATTTTTTTTTTTTTCAAATAAAGGATTCAAAATAGAGAAAGAAAAAAAAATAATAAAAAGAAATAGTGTCACATTCCTTTTGTATATTATATAAAAATATCAAAAATGTGTCAATCGTTCTAATAGACAGATTATCTTTTTGATCTCCTTTTGTAGTCTTTCATATCTAATAATGATGTCGATTTATTTTTTTATTATTTAGGTATACTTATAAGTATTATGCATTTTTCTTTTTCTAACAGACATGAATTTCGCTTTTTTATTATTTTATTTTTTAATTCTTCTCTAGTTTAGATTTTAATCATTAGAATTCAAATTTGTTTTAAATTGATTATTTTTTCTATTAAATGTACAAAATGATGAGATTAAAATCATGTTCTTCAAATATCACATTCTAATTTTCAAAGTATGATTAAAAAAAAAAAAATGAAAAGAAAAAAAAAACTTACCCTGATGCAAGTGAATTACCCCACATTGTATAGTTGTTTTTTTTTTTTATAAAGAATATCTATTTTTATTTACCTGAAAGTGAAAGGATAAAAATATAAGAATTTTAAGAATGTCGATTATAAGAAATTAAGATTTGAAAAAAAGAAAAAAAAAATAATAAAAAGCAGGTTGTATAAAATACAATCAAATGAAGAATTAAATTAACCACTTCTTAAGATAATACAAAAGAGAAAAGAAATTATAAAAGCAAATAAAAGAAATTTTTAATAGAAGAGAGTGTTAATAAGGTTAAGTTGTTAATAATAAATTTCAAAAATGTTGATTGAAAGTGATTGAAAAATTTAAACGTTACAAAAAATGCAGTGGTTGATGATTCGCAATCGCGACAAAATCATCAAGTCCTCCTTGATTTTTACTAAATTTTTACTAAAAAAAAAATTAAACAAAAAACTGTTAAAAAATGTTTATTTTATTTTATTCAAATTAAGAAACCAACATTTTCAAAAATCTTATAAAATTTTTAAAATAATTTCTTATGAAATCCACATTGTTATTTAAATTTTTTTTTTTTTTTTTTTTTTTTGCAATAACATCCACCACAAAAACGCATAAATAATAATCACAACAAACAAGTTTAATAAATCAATTTCGTTTTATTTTTTTCCTTTTCAATTTTGTTTTTTCAATAAGAACTTATAAAATTAACATTTTGTAAATATTTTATGATTAAATGTGACTACCGTCGCAGAAAAAAAAAGGATAATTATAAAAATAATAATAAAGTCCTTTAAAATTTCAATCTGATTTTTTTCTTTTCTTTGGTATGTTGAAAATGACCAGTATATGTTTTTACACCTTTGAAACATCGTGTAGGTACAAGGAAAAGAAGAACAAAGTAAAAAGGAAAACAAACAAAAAAAATAAAAAAATAAAAAAAAAAAATAAAAATAAAGTAAATTTAGAATATTTCGCTGCCGTTTGTATATTAAATCTTTTTATAACAGGAGCAAAAATAATATACCTACATATGTAGGTTTTTTTTAAAAAAAGCTATACATATGATGATGACTCTAATATCTTCTATCCGTATGGTATGCGAAAAGAATACAAAAAAAGTATAAAATAAAATTAATATGACATCATATTTTGTACGATGTCGTTCAACTTCATAAATTATCGATAATTTATAATTTTAAAATATGCAAAAATTTAAATCTTTATTATTTTTTTATTTTACTTTGTTTTTTTTTGTATTGGATTTGGTCTGTTGTTTCATTCTTTTTATTATTGGTTTTTGTTTTTTGCAATTTCACATTTTGCCACACACTATTTTTATCTGACCACAAAATAACAAATTATTTTACGCGATTTTGATAGAATTTAATAATCAATAGTATATGGTGTAGGTACATACATATGATAATTTGTAATACAAAATGTTAGGCTAGATTTTTTAGTTTTGAGTATATACCGAAGGTGTTTGTTCTCGTATAATCGTATACATACGCTTTTATTGATTATAAAAAATGACTGTTTTAGTCCTGTCACAGTGTGGTTTTAAAGCGGTAGATTATTTGAAGTTATTTATTTTTATTTTTATAATGGATCATCAACTTCTCGTTTACATTATTGAAATTTTTCTTTATTTTTTTGAAAAATTTCTAAATAAATACAAAAATAAAAGTTATTAAAATCATTTACCACATGCTATTTTTGTTTTCATTATTTTCAATTGTTTAAAAAAATGAGAGAAAAACCACCCTATTATGATTTTCTTATGTGTAAAGTATTTTCGACTTTTTTAATTTTTTAAATTTAATTTTTTTTATTCCTGTCGATAAATATTTGAACTACACTTATAAATGAATCTTTCCGGTGTAATAAATATTGCTTAATTTTTTATTCCCTTATTATTATTCTTCGTTTTATTAAAATTGTAAAAAGAAGTCATCTTGTATGTAGTATTCATGAAATATCCTTTTTTGCATTATGTTTTTTTTTTTTCTTTATTATTTTTTTCTATATACATAATATAAAAATTTGCACCACATGTGGTATATTAGGATATCAAGTGTTTGCAATAAGTACTTGACACTTGTAATTTTGGTTTTTCAAGTATTTTTATTATTGTGTATGTGTTTATTATTTGAAAAAATAAAAATAAAATAAAAATAAAGAAAAAAGTGCCTATTGAAGTAAGAATCTGAAAAAAGTAATGAATTTTTGCTCTTTTGATGGATAAAATTGAGGTTCAAATTAAAAAATTAAATTTGAAAGAAAAAATTCTATTTTGTTGAAAAAATATTTTTGGAAAAATTCTAAATTCATGAATTTTAAAATTTAAAATTAAATAAAAATTAAAATCAATTTAAATTCCTAAGGACTTTTAAAGTTTTTCAACATAACAATAAAAATTTAAAAAGTTGACAACATTAAGCAAATGAAAGGCAAAATATAATTATTTTTTTGTAATTCAATTATTTTAAAAATTATTTCGTAAACAAAATTCTCCATTTTGTTCATGTAAATAGAACAATGAAAAGCTTCAAAACTTTTTAATAATATCTACCAAATATTATATGAAAGCCAAAAAAAAATCATTTTTTACACTTTTATATATTCCTAAAAGCCATATAACTTCTTTTTTTTTCAATTATACTTATTTAATAATTGTATTTTAAAAAACATAAAATAAAAATACAAAACAAACAAAACAGAAAAAAAATTTTTTTTAATTAATTTCGGCATTTAAATGTCAAACAAAATAAAAATAAAATAAATCCAAAATCTAGGATAATTAAATTGCCTTTGGTTGTAAATAATATACACATATGTGATGAATCTGTGTTGTATATTATCATATACATACATATGTATATGTATTTAATTTTTTAAAAAATATATTTTATTTAATTTAAAATTGTCACTACAAAAATACAATAGATGACAACTGAAAGTTTTTTTTTTGTACAGTCCAACAAAGTATGTGAAGTATTGTTTAATGAAATTACAAATGTAATGAAAAAAAAAAACACTACTTATCTAATAGAGTGTCGCTACATATTCATATATACACTGACTTTGATAGCTTATTTCGTCATTTTAATACAAGTATTTATGATAAAATGGTTGCGTGCCCTTAAGATATATTTAATAACCAATTTTTTTTTCCTTTCTTTATATTTTTATTATTTTTTTATGAATTTTTTTTATATATTTTTTATTTTTTCCTATTTTTTTTTTTTTTTATGAGAACGATTATCACTAAGGATTTATTTTTACTTTGTATTCACAAATATAAAAACAAAGTGAAAATAAAAAGAAAATAATTTAGTTATTGTATGAAATATTGGAATAATAATACTGTTTTTTTTTTCTTCACAGAAATACTTTTCATGAGGAGAATATAAAGGATATTTCATTTTTATAAAATTTAGTACACATAATGAAGGAATTAAACAAACATAATTAGGAAATATGTAGTAAATATAGCATTGTTGTGTCCTTTAATCCTTGTCAATGCTTATGTTCTTCTTTTTTTTTTTTAATGAGAATTATTTAAAATTGTTTACATAGGGTGTGACATCGAAATAATGAGAAAAAAAAATTATGTGGGTGTTTCGACATGAAAAGTATAATTTTTTAACACGTATGAAAATTTAAAGATTTTTAAGTTTATTCTTTGTTTTAATGTTTTTTCTTCATTTTTATACATAAAAAAAAATTGTTTTCTTTTATTGTTAGAAAATTGATTAAAAATCCAAGAAAAAAAAAAAGATTTTGTAGAAGGAAAATGATTTTTAATTTTTAAAAATTATAAATAAAGCTTTTTAATAAAAATATTTACAGTTTGAAGTTGAAAAAAAGGGTGATTTCATAAAAATTATTAATATGTTAGTATGTATAGTTATAATTTGAAGTATTTACTAAAATTTGGTTTAAAATTAAACTTCATTTGACCATTAGAAAAAAAAATTGTTAAAAAGACCGAGTCATTGTACAGGAAAATTTCAGAAATTTTATTCGAAAATATTATATGATATTTTTTAAGAACTTTCTGAATCTTATTAAAATCTAAGGTAAGTACTTGATACTCTAATTATGCCATGCTTGTGAATTGTTAAAAAATTGAAGGTAAATATTGTAAAATTTTTCTCGATAATTTGTCGAATTAAATTTTCTCAAGTTTAAAAGCTTGTTTCAAATAAAAAACGAAACAAAAAAGATAGAGGGTTTTTTTTTCTTGTTCACGGAAATATTAAAATTCTAACTTGTTTAATTAACTGCTTTTGTAAGCCAAAAAAAAAAAAAATAAATAAATAAAATAAAATTAAAAAAATTTTCGAAAAATTTCAAATTATCAATTAAAAATTAAAAAGAATAATAATAAAATTTAAAAAATAAAATGAATTCAAGCTAATAAATAAACCAAACATAATTAAATAAAAATAAATTCCGTATTTATTAAAATTTTTTTTCTCTTCAAAATAATTAAAATATTCATCATTATTATTTAAAAAAAAAATAAACATAAATAAAAAAAATCTCACACTTAAATTTTAATATGATTTGATTTATATATCCAGTTGTTGATCATTTTTTTTCATATGTACACGTAATATTCCTATTATGATGCATATTTTGATTAATCACAATATTTTATTAATAAAAAACAATATTATTGTATTCTTTTGTAAATTTTCACACAAATGTGTGTTTGTTTTTTTTTTTTCAGTGTGAGGAAAATTTATTTATTATTAACATATCAATTATACGATTTAAATACAATGACACTGTACGAATGAATTTGGAAAAATTTATATTTTTTTGTTGTTTTGTATTTTTTTCAATCTCACATATTTTTTTTTTTACACTTTATCACCTTTTTAATTTTTAACTAGCTATTTTTCCAATAATTATATTAATTCGTTGATTAATTATTTTATTAATTTCCATTTAAATTTCACATATCCTTGTAAAATTTTCGAAGAAAAAGAAAATACTATAATTTATGAAAATTTATATGCTTGTACTTTTTTTTTACGGTTTTGATTCCTTTTTTTACTAATTCTTTAAACACATATAACACCAGTTCATTATCAAATTTTTATATACACATAAATATACATTTATTAGTTTATATGTGTGTTAAAAATCATAATTGATTTGGTCATAAAATACATTTGATTTTTTTTTTTCGTTTATTCCTTCGAGTTTTCACAATATATAACACGTGAGTTTTGTTGTTTAACCGTTAGTATAAAAAGTTTCCTATTTTTTTTTTTTAATATTTTAAATTAAAGTACATTCACTTTTGTGATATGTTAATTAAATATTATGAAATTAAATAAAGAAAATAAAACATAATAAACAATACACTCACATATAAACACATTATATACAATGTACAGGTGCTTTTTTGTTAAGAAATTTCTTTTGATAAAACACCTTTTTTTTTTGTTTTTTTTTTATTAAAAAAAAAAAAAAACACAACGATTATGACACCCTTCCACAAAGATTTTTGAAAAACAACTGTACTTTGATAACAGAATAAAATTTATTTTATCATTTTATATTTTTACTTTTACATACATATATAAATATGTATACTTATGTACATAAAATATCTATAGATAGTATACATATACATAACAGCTATGAATATATATTTTATAAAATTTTCTCTTGTTTTTATTATTCATATAATTTTCACTAAAAAACTTTTCTTTTTTATATGATGAAAAAAAAAAAATAAAGAAACAGATCCGTTTGAACTTTTTTTTTCTCTCACATATATCCTTTTTTTACTTAATTTATTTTCTATAATACAAATACAAACATTTGTGAATATAAGATTTTTACGTGAAAAAATATTTTGACTTTGATATTTTTAATAAAAGTTCATTTTTAACGGTTTTATTTTTTCTCAAAACAAAAAACAAAAAAAAAACTTTTAGAATTTATAAATTCTTGAAATTTCTTACACGTCATAAATATTTTTGCGAATTAGTAGATAAGATTTTTGTGTAATAATATATGATGATTTTTTGTGTATAAAATATTTTTTCAACTATTTTACTAAATTATTTTTACTTTTTGTTTCAATTTTTTTTTATTTATTTATTTGGAACAAGAAAGTTTAATGGAGAAAAAAAAAGTTTAAGGAAATAAATGAACTATTTTTAAAAGTGAAAAATTATTTTCATTTACTTAAAAAGTTTTCAATATATGTAAATAGAAAATATAGTGTATGAGAAGATATTAAAAACTGATGTTATATACCATATTTTGTATCTTTTATTATAAAATTTCATGTTTCATTTACAACTACTTTTTTTTTCATTTATTTTATTTTCTATAGATAAATTGATATATATTGGTATAAAGATATCACATATAAGAAGATATTTCGCGACAGAAAAATTTATTACTCTCATTTTGTATATGTAAAAGCATCCTTTTTTTGTTTGTTGTGTTTTTGTTTATAGTTATATTTTGTTTTTATATTGTCTTTTGTTTTATTGTATGTACAATAATCATCATCTACATATCTTTGTATTGTTTTAAAATATGTGTTAATGTGTTCTTTTTCTCATGATTTTCTTAAAATTTTATAAATATTATATAGATGTATGTTTGTTGTTGTTATTGTGTATAAAAAGGAATATGCGCACTTTATTCAATATTTTATATGAGAAAAAATTAATTTTTTTTTTCATGATTTTGTTGTTATCCTCATTTTTCTGGTTACTAATATATTCTATCATTTCTCTATAGGATACATACATACATATTTACAAAAAGATATATAGAAATGTATGCTTGTATGCGTTAAGTAACTCTTCTTCTCATCCTTGTTTTTTTTTTTTTGTTTTTATAGAAATATTTTATGAAGTAAATAAGGAAAAATGGAAAATATACAAAAAGGATCTAACAAAAAAAAGAAAAATGAAATAATTTTACAAAATTTTTAAAATTATTGCATATACGATTGCGCAAGATCAATATATTTTTGGTATATTCTATAATAGCCTGTTTCAAAACATAAAATATAAAATGTAAAAAAAAATATAAATGAAAAATACTTTTAGAAAAACTTCAGTGGCGTAGTTTTGTTTTCGGATTTTGGAAATTCAAGATTTTTTTAAAAAAAACAGGACTCATGAAAAAGGACAAGTGCGCTTCTAATATTTAATTAAAAATTTTCGTTTCAATATACATTATACATTACCGGTTATTAAGATGAATTGTAAAGTTCTTGTTTAAATTATAACTTTAAAAGAAAATATGTTGTATCTTTTAATTATTTTTGCAGAAAAGAAAATAAAAGGCTACGTAGATTTTTTTTATCGTATACATATTTCTTTTGGGCAGAATTTTGGATAAAAACTTTAAAGAGAATACGGTAAGGTCTGACACATAGACTATTCGTAGATAAACAATGGAATCTTTTCACAGATGATGGAAAAAGATGAGATGTTGTCTATTTTAAACTGGTTGCGAATCATTTAAAATTTAACTAACATAATATTGCATAATTTCAGCATATTTTTAGGCTATAAAAAATTCTTTAAAATAAATTTGATACTCTTGAAAATTTTTCTACAATTTTTCATTTAATTTATGTGAGTAATTGTTCTTTAAATTTGAGAACCTACTTAATTTATAAAAAACAAATTCCTGATTTAAATACAATTTTTTTTAATAGGTTCGAGTCCTTCAATTGAGAAAAATAAAAAACAAATAAATAATAGTTGTTTACAAACAAGTACCAGAAAAAAAAAGAAGAAAAATACAAGAATACGGAAAATAACATAACTTGGTCAATAAAAAACAATTTCAAATTTTTTTCTATTATTATTATATTTTTTTATCCTTCTATTTAAGTGGAAAATAAGTGACTTTCTTTATTTCTTTTTCGGTTTTTTTTCTTCAAGCATCATTATACTTTAATGTGTAGTATCAAGTTCTATCTATAAAATTTTTTGCATCTTTCATTACATTATATTGTCCTGCATATCCTTTTTTTTTCTATTCTGTTCATAAAAAAAGAAAAAAAAAACTACACAAATGAATAGAATAAAAAAAAAGCTCAAGAATATAAATAAATTTTATGAGACATGATATTGTTATACATACATACATATTTCTATTCTCCATTATGCGATCTTGACATAAGTAGCACCCTTCAGAACTTTATTTACCTGAAACTTATGATATGAATAGCAAAAAAAAAAAAAGGAAAAAATTTTCTTCATTTTTGTTTTGTAGTCCTTTTAAAATGATACTACTGTTGTAATTGTAAATGGGGACTCCATAGCCCACCTTCTTTTGCCTGCCTCCAACGAAATTATTTTTTGTTCTTTAAAAGAAGAAGAAAGTAATATAAAATATAAAATAGCAGCATCAGTATACTCAGTAGCATCAGTAAGATAGTATTCGTGTACTATGTATATAAAAGAAAATTTTGTTTGTTTGGATACATATAGAAGAGCTCCAGCTCTCCAGAAGCAGCAGCATCAAATTGAAATATCTGAAAAGTATCTATATATGTATCTATAGAATTTTGTACACATTATTTATCAGCATTTCCTTTCTTTTATTTTCGTTATATTTATTCAGTATAGATTTTATTATTTTTTTTCATTTTCTGTTTTCTATACCAATTTCATATTTTAAAAGTCGCGTGATAGATTCAAAATCTATAGTTAATGTGTTGTACTATTTTCTCGTTCTTTTGTTTCTCGTTTTTGAGATAAAAATATCTATGTATCTGATGTAAAAATAGGAATTGATGCGCAATGGGTGCTGTTGCTTTGCTGCTGCTTTTTAAATATATATAAATAATAATGGAGAAATTCAAGAATTCTTCTTCATATAAAAATTTTTGTAAATGTATATGTACCTATATGGCAAAATAAATGTGTTTTATTTTTATTTTTTCACTTTTTTGAATTTTGTTTGAAAAGGCGGAGCTTATAAGAATTTTTGGTATCCACATTTTTCATATGGTTGTCATCTTATGTATTTCATATCTTTAAAGCTTGTTTTTTATTTTATATTTTTTTTTGTTTGTTTGTTTATTTTATTTTATTCTTCCGATATACCGATATACTAACTAAAAATATTTTAAAGATATTATGATGGTGGGGCCATGTTTGATAAATTTTTCCTGTTTTTGAAATTTAAAATTTAGAATTATTACTTGTGAAATAAATTTTTAGTTATCGGTTATTGAATAAATATATTCAGAAATTTGTAGGTTCTTTATACATTTAGGTATATATAGTATTTTATTTTATATCAAATTTAATAATTGTACAATTTAAAGTAGAGAAAAATAGATATTTTTTTTTAGAGAAGTGTGATAGCTTTGTTTAGGTATATGTAATTTGAAAAAGTTTGTAGATACATTGTGAAGATATATCTATAGTTGAAAGATAAATTTTTCATCATTTAAAAATAAAAAAAAAACAAAACATTACTTTTAGTATTTTGGAATAGTTGTCTATCTTCTACTTTATTTTTATTTTTTCAAATGAAAACATACTTTTAATGTTATGTATAATTGAAAATTTGTCATAGTTTTCGGTATTAACATAACAAAAGAATAAAAAAATATAATAAAGTAATAACAGGGATGTTTTAGTTGTGTGGAGATAATTTGTTGGGTTTAATTCCACATTTTTTTTTTTAAATTAAAAGGAAAAATTAGTTTTTTGAAAGAAAATCCAGCTTATATTTAATATGAGTCTCGGTTTTTGGCAAGCTTCCGAAGATTCAGTTAGTACCAAATCTAAAAGAGTGTTATTCTGGAAATTTATTTGTAAACTAATCGAATACTTAATGACTTAATTTTAACTTGATTAACTTAACCTTGATAATTTGGTTTTAGGCTGTAATTTTGGAAAAAAATGGTGAGGCGATTTTCAGAAGAAAATTTATTTCAATTTTATGTAGGTATACCTACTTACAATAATTGAACTTATGATTCATGGATTTTTTTGAAATACTTTATATTTCCCGAAAATATGCATATTTTCAGGGCATGGTATTTTGGAACCCTTTTTGGACATTTAACATGGAAGTAACCGTAACATAGAGGCATCATTTATTTTGAATGGGCTCCATATTTTTTTTCATTTAAAAAAATTGAACTATGATAAAAATATATATTTTTTTTAAA
The DNA here is from genome assembly GCA_939192795.1 of Bombylius discolor. Lineage (NCBI taxonomy): Eukaryota > Metazoa > Arthropoda > Insecta > Diptera > Bombyliidae > Bombylius > Bombylius discolor. The sequence goes on along the minus strand of OW584240.1, from coordinate 47,538,380 downwards.
TTCAAAATTACCTATGTATGTATATACATATATATTCTGAGTACATTGTACTATAATTCCTCATAAAATACATAATAAATTTAAATAATTCACCAATTATTAGCTAAATTATTGTAAACAAAAAATTATTTTTATATTTAAAATTTCTATTATTTAATTACATTTACCAGCATAATAACCAAGATTTAAGTTTATGTAGGTAGATATTAATTTTAATTTATTTCATTTTAAATACTCTTTGTGTGTCTGTATATGTTTGGTTATGTATTCTATATTCGTACCTGTGTTTTGCATTTAATTTTATATTTTTTTATTGTAGTCCAAATTAAAAAAAAAAAATTCTGCTAACATTTTTTTTTCTCTTTTTTTTTTTTTTTATCCTATAACTTTATACTTAATTAAGTCCCGGAGGAATAAATCAAATCAGTATAATATCTCAGTCAGTCAATATATATCCTTACACAAACACACGCAGTATTATAAAAGTGAAATAAAAAAAAAAAAATTAAATTAAAAAACAAAATCATTGAGTATTAAATAAAATTTATCTATTAAATATATTTTTTTTTTTTATTATTTTATTACCTTTTTTCTTGTAATATTTTCATTTCGATTTCATTTTTTTTTTTTTTTGAAAATATATGTATAAGTATATAGATACATATACATATACATATATTTTCTTGTGAATTATAAATCCTGCTTTAAAAGCTACATACCCAATAAATATATATTTTTGTATGATGTGTAAGTATTTTATGTATCTATACAAAATTATATAAAATATTTATGTATGAAAATATTTTACGTTTAAAATTTTCATTATGCCAGAAGTAAGCTTAAACTTCATCATATTGCCGCATCTGTTTTGTTTCAATTAATTTAATTAAATTACCGTGGTAACTGATTTAGTTTAAGATTTGTTGCTTGGTGCTTATATACATCAAATATCGCAATTTTCATGAATTATCTGTAGCAAAATATCATCATCAAAATTATTATCATCATCATCATCATCATCATTGTTAACGTTATCATCAGTATGATTTCCAGCAACATTATTATTATAATATCAGAAAAAAAAAAAGAAAAAAAAAGGTTTTTATTTTAATGCTTTGTACCTAAAGATATTAAGTTCAAATAGATCGTTTGAATATGTCTGAGTAATTATTTTAAAAATTATATATGTTTTTTAAATTGAAAAAAATAAAGAAAGAGAAAATGGTTGTTATGAGAAAAATCCTTTTACTTAGTTTGTTCATGATTCATTTATGCCAATCATTTTTTTAAAACAAAATAATTTTAATTAAAATTTAAATATTTTTCTAAATAGAAAAAATTTACGAATTTACAAAAAAAAAAAAATTATATTAAAAGCAAGATACTCACTCCTGAATTCATTTACTTGTAGACACCTTCAGTTATTCTTTTGAAAATACACGGACATTTTTTATTTCTTATTTTTATCTTTTTCATTTTTAAATTTCTTAAAAGTATAAAGTAAAAGGAAAACACAGTAATTAGAAACGATGTGAAAAGCTTTTTTTCTTAAAAAAATGAAATAAAAATTTTCAATAAGCATCATAGTTTTAATTACCGTTTTGTTTTCGTATTTAATTAATTGGTGGGTGTTTTTTTCACTCTAATTAAAATTTAAAAATATTATTGAATTAAAGAGTATTATTAAAGAATTGAGCTTATGACAAAGGATTCTTGAAGGACTGCTTAAACAGAGAAAAAAAAAATAATTAAAAATGAAATTTTTAGTATTTACTTTTATTTATTTTACGTTTTTATGACTATTTTACTTTCCAATTTTTCATTATTTTATTTTTATTGTCCTTTAAAGATATTATCAACATATGTAACATTATATAAATACATATATGTAACATCAAATCAAAACAAATCTATTGTACATTTTGTCAGCAAATCAATTGTATTAGATGAGCTACAACTCATCGAATTACCTGAATCATTGTCTAGACTGAAAGAAATTGGTTTGTTGCAGAAAAAAACATTTTCAAAAATTTTCTTATTTTATTTATTTATTTTTTTTTAAATAAATAACATGACATGCCCATATGAATTTTTTCCAAACAATTCTCAAATACATGACGAGCAATTTTTTTTTAAAAGAATAAATCATTTGTGCATTAAATTTTTGTTTATTATTATTATTTTTTGTTGTTGCAAAAAAAAAAAAAAAAAAAAAATACTGAATTGTTATATATTATACGAAATCAATTCGGGTGGTCATATTTGATGTATATTTAAGAAAAATAAAAATAATGAAAAGAAATATAAAGAAAAATAAAGAATTTCCAACATAAAAATGACATTTTGCCTCCTTCAAAGAAGAGAGATCAATGTCATCAGGATTGTAAATGTGTATTGTGTATTTTCTTTTTTTCTTTTTTTTTTGTTTTTGTTATATAAGAAGATAAATAAGAAAAAAAACAACATATTTGTGTATTTTTTATTTCTCTTCAAATTTTACTTTCATTTGTACAGCTGTCAAAATAAGAAGAAAAAAAAATAATAATAAGAAATTAAGAGCATGGAATGGCAGTTTCAAAGAATATAATCCTTTCTTCTTAAATTCTTTTCATTAGTTTCGAAAATTATACTGTTTGACATTTGAAAAAGTAAAAGTAAAAATTAAGATATATTTTTCCATTTTAATTGACTATTTGAAATTTTTAATGTATGATAATACTAAGTTTCAATTTTCTTCCTTAATTTATTTTATAACAAATTTTCTCTTAAAGGACTCGAATGAAATAAGCGAGAAAATTTGACTTTTATATTGAGATATTTGTTCCAAAACTAAATTCTAAACATTTTCCAAAGCGTTAGCCGGACAACAATTTTTCGGGGCATTAAATGTAAAAAGCTTTGGTTTGTTCCACAGCTGCGCCATTAATGCCGAAATGAATGTTACGGATTTTCAAGAATGGTTTCAATACAAACGTTCAATTGAAATTAGCTAGTTAAATTCTATTGTGGTAAATTTGAAGAAAAATGCTCTCCCAAATTTGTTTATAGGTAAAAAAAAACATAGAATGACTTGGATTTTTTTAAAAGAAATTCAAAATGTATATCATTTCTTAAAAATGTTGATATTGATCATTGTATGTTCTGTGCATGCATTTATACTAATTTCCATTTGAAATTAGTTTGGATTACTAAGCAGATAATCATTACTTTTTTATGTTTGTTAACCCTACCAATAATTGACGTATGTGTATAATCAAGATCATATGATGACAACGGAAAAAATATAATTTTTTTTTTTCAGGAATAAAATAAAAATTAAAAACGTGCAAGCAACCAGTTAAGGTAGCACCCACGTTTACACATAAGTACCAATGTAATGTATGCAATGTATGGTAGTCATTTAATGTTCAATACATGATCATGATGATGATGAATATGAATTGTATTTCTTGATATTCATTACAAAAAAAAAAAAAAAATTTATTCAAAGGAATATGATTTTTTTTTGGAAGTCATGTTATGACATCTGATCTAAGGTCTAAAGTTTCTTGAAATTGTCATATTTTTTTTGTTCATTAAATGCGCCACACCATTAAAAATCAATGTTTTTAATAAGGATCTCGATTTACAGTGTGTTTATGCCGGGTGTTTGTATCACTTCAAATGAAAAACCTGCTGCTGCCAAAAATTGTATATTCATGAATGAAGTTCAATTGAATTTCAAATAAAAAAAGGAAATAATAAAAATGAAAAAAAAAAAAAAATTATATGACAGTTTTTTAAAAATGAAATTATGACAAATGGATCAAATGTCATTGTTGTATTTTATTGGATATATTGCTTTGTCATTTTGATCAAAAATAAAAAAATATAAAACAAATTTTCAATTGATTTTCAATTATGTATCTATACCAAATGTTTGAAGGTGAATATGAATTTTTTTTTTCCTTATTTTTGATTTGATTTGTAGTCATATTCTTTCTTCTTTAAAAATTTATAGATAAAAAGAATTGATTTCCGTATATATGTATATTCAATTTTTTGTTATTTTTATTTTTGGATAGTGATCTTAAGTGGCTGCTGTATTGTATAACTCTCAGGTGAGAATGATACATTGAGACATGATGACTAGCCAAATTTTTGTTGAATGTTTTTTTTTTCTTTTGTGGAAGATTTTTTTGAAAAAATATTTTCAATTTTTGTTTTTTATGAATAAATTAATTGAAAAATTTGTTCAAAATGTTAATTGTAGAAAATTGAGTGCGTTGCTGGTTGGTCTTTAAAAAAAAATGTATAAGTCAATATTGAAAATTTTGGAAACAAAATTACTTTTAAATCAAGTTTCTTTCATTATAAAATTTCATAGTCATTTTTTTCCTTTTTTTTTTTTTAAATTAAACTTAAAATTTTAATATATATTTTCAATTTGATTCTTTCTAAACGAGATACAGTTTATTTATTTATTTTTTTAATAATTAACAAAGACCACCCATGAAGATATTACTTTTTGCATATATATTCATGAAGTATAATAGAATACATATTAAATTTCATTTTATCAAAATGAATTTTTCATTTTCATCAATTTCAACCCTAACCCACAACAAAATAATATTTGAAGTGAATTTATATATTAAACAGTTTATGCTTAACTTCCTTAAAATTGTTGATTATTTTGTATTTTTTTTTTTTTTTATAAGTATGTATATTTGTGAATATGTATGTAAGGTTATGAATCAAATCATTATTATTTTGATGAAAAATTGTTTTTTTTTTATTTCTTTAAAGGAACTTAATTTCAACCTTCTGTTGCGGTAACTTAAGTAAATGATTTTCATTTTCTATTACCCTTAAAATAATTATTTTATATAAAATTTTCCTTTACATCGATGGTATATATTGAAATAAGAAAACTCTTCTTTTTTTTTTTTTTTGCTTGTAAAATTGTAGGTAGAACACACAACCTAAAGTATATACATACATACATATATTATTAAGGCAAATGATTCGCATGACTGACTAAATACATCATCATATCCTTTGGGAAAACTATCAACATCCTGACAAGTAATTCAATACTACAATACAATGTCTAACAGCATGTATTAATAGTTTTTAATATTGAATAATATTTGGTTGTACGTTTTATAATATATTATATACAACTAATAGATTGGTAATTACCTTTTTATACCAAATGTCCTCCCTGTGGTATTACACTCACTAAATGTTCAAAATGAATGAAGATGATGAGGGAATAAAAAAGGAATTGTTTTTACTTTTAGTCTGACAAGGAATGTACAAAAAAAAAAAAAAATTAAAATAAATGTAAGATGTATGAATAATTTGTGGACAATATAAAATAAAAGTTTTGAAATTATTTCATTTTGTATCTACGTTCTTATAAAATCCTATATTTGGTGTGTGCGTAGGTGTACTTATAGTTCATATAAAAATTTCTAATATATAATTTCCTGATGGACAAATGAAAATGTACTTCTTAAAAAAAAACACCGAAATAATGAATGTTAGAAAAATTTTATTTTGCTGTTGTCTAAATTTATCGACATTGATCCTTTTCAATTTATACACATTTAACAAAATACGATGTAATTTTTTTTCTTTCTTTTCTGCAATCACTATTTCTTGATTTTCTTTTTTTCTTTCTGCCTTTAGATATAGAAATTCTAGACAGAAAAAAAACAGCTTTTTTATTTGTATCTTTTAAAGATTTTCACTTAAAAGGAAATATACAAATCCCTTGAGATAATTTCTCGCATCATTGAATGGGGGCTGAAAATGATTTCAATAATGACTTCGTTTTCTTATATCGTGTATCTGGATTCATTCAGCATATATACTATACATATGTACATATGATTTTATTCTTTAAAGGAAATTCATTAGATATACATATTTGTCGGTTTATTTGTAAATGTATACTATGTCAGTTTTTGTTAAAAAGGGAAAATTAAATCTCAATGAAAATGTAATTTGTTTGTATTGACATGTGTTACAAATTTTCTTTCTATAAAAATTTGTTATGGTTGTTTTTTTATGTTACCAGAAATTCGCTTGACAATTTGTGTATATATTAGAATATGTGTAGAAAAGTGTTAATAGGAAAAAAAATTTTTTAGATGAAAATACGAAAAGTTTCATGTTTGTGAAGAGGTCCTATAAGTTTAGAGAAAACACTTTTTCCTTAATATTAACGCTGAAATTTCGGGCCAATTTCTAATTTTTCGAAAATGCGTCCTAAAAATTAGATTAAGAGAAACAGAGAAACGCGTCATTTTATTATTCTTCTGAAATTCGCGAATTCCACCTTAAAGCTTCAGTATATAGGATCAGATCGATTACAGTCGTAAAGGAGCTTACAAAGAATATTGTGTCACATTTGAATGAAAATGAATTGAAAGATTTTCAAATTTTCTTGTTGCACTTTAAAAAAAAAAAAAAATGTGGTGGAAAATAATTTTTAAATTATTAATGTCTTTTTTGTTATACAAAATTTTTTTTTAAATTTTAGATAACATTTGGTATTAACCTTTTTTCTATACTTGATTTATTCTAATGTGTAAATTCTATTTTATACAATTGTGATTACAATAAATTTATAATTTATTTAAAATTAAAAATTAATAAACTGTTATTAATAATTTATTTCGAAAATAAAATAAAAGAAAATATTTTCAATTTACTATTTATAATAAATCCTCATATTACAACTATGATTACGAGGAATTTACGAATATTAGCCCTTTTTTAGAATTAAAAAAAATAAATAAAGTAAAAAAAAAAACCAGCAACCCTACATAAAATAATTTAATATTTTACTAGTTTGCATACAAAAAAAAAACAAAAAACAAAAAAAAACGAATTGTACATTTTGTATCATCAAAAGTACAAAAAAAAAGTAAAATAAAAAAAAAATAAAAGTGGAATATCAAATTACAATTCTTGCAATGCAATTGCATTTGTGTTATTTATTTGCATAAACATTTTTTAGTATTCAATTGTAATTGATTTTCCATTTCCTCAATTTTTTTGTTTGTTTTTTATTTTTATTTTTTGTAAAATGCATTTTATTTCAATTTTTGTGCATTTTCTATTCTCTTGTTTCATTTATTTTTCTGTTTTTATTTTTATGTAATTACCTAAAAGAAAAGTAGTCTATAGAACAAAACACAAAAAAAAAGAAAGAAAAAAAACTTGATAGATAGATATATACGTACATGTTATAGTAACTATGAAAAATTTTTTTGATTGTTATTTTTACATACTAGTTTTATTAATGAAGGTAAATGAAGTCATAGAAATGTTTTCGATTCTATTCTAACAGTACAGTATTTATAAGCTATAAGTGCATACATATGTATATATATATATCATATATTGTAACCATTACATGATAGTAAAAAATCTCCTGTTGTTTAAATTTTCTACGTTTTGAATATACCTACATATGTATGTATGTATGTATATTCAAACGAATTTTCCTTGGTTTTTCATAGACTACCTTGTCTCTTGTATTTTGTACTTTTTTTTTGTGGTCACAATTTTGTGCAATTGCAAATTAAAAAAAGAAAAGAAAAAAAAAAAACATTAAAATGCAATTGTATCTATTTGCGTGAAATAGATGTTGGAGCCCTGTCTAAAGAAAAACTAGAGAAACCAATTTCTTGCTTTGCTAATCCAATTGTAATTTTTTTTCTATTGTTTTGCTTTCAAAGAGTGGAGGAATAGGAGAAGGAACCATCAACCACGTGAAATAATAACTGTCTGCAAATAAAAAATTTAATTATTGAAATGTATATTGCATTTGTATTTTTGTTAACGTCATGAACTAGTTTTTCTGTAATCAATACAGTTGTAGGGTATATTATGCATTTTGTATTCAAATTACTTATGTACATACAATGTTTAAAATATTGAAGAAAAGAAAAAAAAAAAAAAACATCTGTAGGGGCAAAGTGGTGGTTGTATACATTGTTTTATTGTAATTTTTGCATATTAAATAAAAATGTTTTTTTTTTTTTTTTTTTTTTTTTTTTTTTTTTTTTCAAAAATACGGATATCAATTAACATAAACTGATTAACTAGAAATAATTCTTGTTCAATTGATGTATCAGTCCGACTAATCAGAAAGTTAGAGTTTTCAATAAATAAATTTAAATATTGGAAACTTTTGTAAATTTTTAAAATTTTTTTCGAATTTTCAAAACTATTTCCGAATTTTCGAAATTGTTACGAAGAAAACCTTTACGAAAATTTAAAGAAATCTCTTATTCGTAAATCGTAATATCGTTTTTGACAAACATGAATAAAATTCTCAAGAAAGTCACTTATGCTGTAGGCTTTTAGAAAAAGGTTCTTTTAGGAAGATATTTAAAACAAAAGCTTTTGTGAAGAAATAAAAGAGGTCTAAACGTTCACACAACAATTGTCCATTAAGAACTTTTCTCAGAAAAAAAAAAAACAATTGACACAAGTCTTGCGCTATGTAAAAGATTTCAAATAAAAAATTCAAATTTAATTATTATCATTTATTTTGTAATTTATTTAGCTTAAATACTGATAATGGTCATTAAATTTCATTTTCAGTAATTTTTTTCCTCATTCCTTAAACTATTTTTTATTTTCATTGATATTTTTTTAATCTCCATTACATGACTTTTTCTTCCTGTATCAAATTTTATTTTATTTTATTTTTTTCAGTTATTATTTAAGCCGGAAACGCCGGACGCTTTTTTTTTTAAATAAAAAAAAAAACAATTTTCAATTTTTTATGATGAAAATGTTACAATGAAAAAAAAAAGGTCATGAAAAAATAACATTTATCTTTTCTTGATCAATAAAAAACGATTTGATTGTATATGGACATCAGAATTGAAAATAGGATAAAAATTATTTTTTTTGTTCAACAAAAGATATTCTTGTCGGTTTAAATCAATATTTCACATGCATATATACCGTGTATAGGGTGTAAAAAAATATACGGAAGAAGAAGAAATGTTTGTTTTTTTTTTTAAATATTTTTTTTCTTTTTAATTTTTTCAAATCAGATTGTTTGACCAAATTGTTTCCGGATTGAAATTGAACGTATATTAAAGAAAAATTATATGAAATATGGGTAATTCATTTTATGATCCTATCATCATCATTAACGAGATATGGATTCAAAAATAAGAAAGAATGAAAATAAAATGAATGCATGTATTATACACGCAAAGGTATTAACAGTTTGTTTTCTTCCTTATTTTTTTTTCGATTAAAATCCGAATAAAGAATACAATTCAGCTGCTGTTCTTCTTGTAAATTAAACTGAACTAAATATTGACAAAAGGAATCCTTTTCAATTTATTTTATAGAAACATTATTTTGTTCTTTTTTTTTTTTTGATTTAATTCGAAAAACTCTCATTAAATATTTGCAATTTATTTATGAATTAAAGAATTCAGTTTATATGATCATCATAGTTTTTACCTTTTAATCATTCTTATTAAATAATTGTGTTTTTGTAGTACCTTTTAAAAGAAGGAGAGACAAATGAAATTTGGGGAATCATATTTCAAATTAGAATTGCATTGAATTTATAGACAGTCACGTGTCCTTTTGTTGTTGTCATATTCCAACAGAAGCACAACAACAGTATTGAGATTAAAATCTTGTCCCTTGTCATTTTGTTAAACGATGAAATCATAAAGATATGGAGAAATAGGATAATAAACACGCGTCTATCACATAACGCCCTATATATTTTTGCTTATACGTTCATTCAAAAAAAAAAAAAAAAAACAAAAAAAAAGTATTCATGGTATTTTCAAACACATACTAATTTTTATATGGGAATCTATTACTTTTACTAGTATTTTAGCATTATCAGTTAAACATTGAATTTGTTGCTTGAATATTCGACTAATCACTGAAATTAAGTTGTTCTTAAGAGAAAATCTTTACTGTTTGGTACTATAAAATTTTTGTGGCTATGATACGATATACGAAATGCAATATAATAAAAAAAGAAGAGAAAAAACAAACAACCATCGAATTGATATCTTTCGTATGCAGAGACCGCATGGAGTGTGTTGCTTTAAAAGTTAATCAGCTTTTATTCTGGATGCGTTTACTTGTCCTTTTATTTACGGTTATGGTAGCTATAATATATCGTTGTTTTCTTCCTAAAGTTTTCATCGAATACGATTCTGTTTTTTGATAAAATCTGATATGGCTAATAAGGTTGTTTGATTTTTAGAATTGATTTGAAATACTTTATAGAGAAAAATAAAATTGTGCATATAAAAGTAAAGGGTGCTAATTGGATAGCATTTAAGTATCATTAATAAGAGGAGAATATTTAAAATCAATTAAATTCAAATCAAAAAAAATATGAGTAAATAAGTAAATGTTTTAAGATGAAATTAATGTAAAACTAATAATTCCTGATCCTAAATCCATAATATGCCTTTGTTATGAAATCAAAATGTCAATTTTTTTGACAATGTTAATGGACGCTCAGGCTATTTTGGACTCCTGAACAAAAGCATTATTCAAAAGCTTTTAAATTCAGTTTTTAATTTATTTAGATCTCGTTTGTACTGTACTGTGTTCGGATATTTTTCAGACAATATAATTTTTAGTAAATAAATTATTCGCCACTTGACTAATATAATCTGAAACAAACATTAGTTTAAGAGAAAAAAAAAATAAGAAAAAGGACTTCAGACATGAAGACGAAGTTATAACAAAATTTTGGCTCATATCATAATCAGGTGTAATAATATGAACCTTTGTTTCGATCTACTTAAATTGAGTTGTTAAAATAAAATTCAAATTTAGATATGATCCACAGGAAAAAATTGCAGCGTAATTTATAATATAAGAAAAAACGAGAAAAATTAAATTATGCTCTGTAGTAAAAAAATTTTTTAAAAATCAGTTCAGCAAAAAGTGGAAGTTTATCAGGTTCAAACCCAACTATTTCCGATGATATTCCGTATTAAATAGAAGTCGACAATAAACTCATAATTCGCTGTAGAAAAACAAAATTGAAAAAGAATTAAAATTCTAAAACTAAAATAAAACATAAATATTATATTTTTTTTTCATTGCAATTATTATTTTTATTTAATTTTAATGTTTTTTTTCTTGTTTGTTTGTTTTTTTTTCTGTTTGATTTATATATTTTATACAACTAAAAATTGTTAAACTAAAAATGTTTTACAAACAATTACAATATAATATCATTATAATAATTAATAATAATCTCGAAAAGAACACAAATTTTATTTCTTAGTTTTTTATATAATTTTTTTTTTTTTTTGTATTTTTTCTTGTTTTATACAAAAAGGATATGGATAGATTATTTAAAAAAAACAAAAAAACATTTTTCTTTGTTTTTAAAATGTTTTTTTTCTTTCTTTCATTTTTTTTTGTTGTTTTTGTGATTTATACATTATTTTTTTTTTACTTTATCTAGATATATAGGTATATATATATATTTTTTTTTTATTAAAACAATTTTCACTTATATTTTAAAGATATAAATTTTTATTATAATTGAAATAATGTTTTTTGTTTTTCTTTGTCAATTAGAAAATAAAAAAATAAAAAAATAAAAAAGAACAAGAAAGTGAACATTGTGTTTATATTAAGAAATTCATTGTTTTAATATCGTTGCAAGTACATAATTTTAAATAAATATGGTTTTCTTTTTTCTTTATTTTTTATTTAACTTGTTTTTTTCTTTTTCATTCTGTTTTTTTTTATTTTATTTTATTTTTTTTTTTTTAAATAATAGTAGAAATTAGAAAAAAAAAACAATTAAAAAAAAAAGTTAATATAGTAAATTAGCGAGTATATTGATGTTCTTTTTCATTTTGTTTTTTTTGTCTTTTAAATTAAAATATACATAACACAATATGGCGTTTTCTTAATTTACATAAATGTGTGAATATAAGTTTTTTGTTGTTTTTTTTTTTCTGTTTTTATTTTAATTTTTTTTTTTATAATAGACGAAATAATTTACATATATTTTTTTTTTTTGATATTTTTTGTTTTTTTCGAAATTTTTTAATGTTAAGTTTTTAAAAAATATTTGCTAAGATTCTTTTATTTTACAATATTTTTGTTTTTGTGTATGTTAAATATGTTATTTGTTCATTTCATTTTAAATCTAATTACTTTTTATTATTTACATGTTTTTTTTTTTTTTTTGTGGTTGTTAATATTGGGTGCAATTTTGTATTTTCATTTTTTATTTGCTAAACTAAAAATATAATGAGAAACAAAAATTTTTTTTACTTGTTTCTTTTTTTCTTTTAGTTATTTTTATTACAATTTCTTTTTTAAAATATATTTATATATATATTTTTTTATTAATAATTATTTACAAATATTTTTTTGTTTTTATATTGCGAGATATTCGACTCAAAATAAAAATATCCTATAATATTTTATTTTATTGTTTTCTATATTTTACTTTAATAAAATATGTATTTTTTGTTTTAAAAATAAAATTATTTAATTAAACATTTGTTTTTAATAATTTTTTGTTTTAAATTTTGTTTCTGTTTTTTTTTTTTTTTTTTTTCAATTCCCTTTCAATTATATTTTTCTAATATAAAATTTTTAAAGAAATTAAATCTTCCTGATAATCAAATAATTTTGCAATCTAATTTGAATCGTAGTTTTCTTAAATTCTAATTAATTTACAATTAACTTTTTGTTATTTAATTTGTTTTTTCTTTCGTTTAAACATTTTCTTTTAAACCTTAATTTTCTTTTTTATTATTGTTTTTATTTTGCTTATTTTTTCCTCAATTATCACGTTAACAGTTTAATTGCATTGTTTTAATAAAATTAAAATAAAAAGTGATGTAAAAATTGTCATATCATTTAAATTTAATTTTAAACTTTCATTTTGCAAATTATTAATTAGAAAAAAAAAAATACTAATAAGAAAATTTAAATAGAAGGGATTGTGGCTCATTTACATATTTTTTTCTCTATAATTTCACTTAAAATTTTCAAGTCTCAATACATTACCATAAAATTTATTAATCTTTTTTAATATAATTTTAAATCCCATCAGCAGGTATACTTGTTGAAAGTTTTTAATTGTCAGCCGATATTTATCCAATCCCTTGATATGGAAGAATAATAAGAAAAATTAGAAAAAAAAAAATACAAATATTAATTTATTTCTGATATGTTTATAATTTTTTATTTATTATTTCGTTTTTTTCTTAATTTTTTAATTATTATTTTTTCAATTCAGTGATTCCATTTTAGTGAGGTGAAATTTTTATTGAGAAAATTTTTTGATTTATAATTATTAATAACATAAATTAAAAATAATTCAGTTGTCCTGATTTCTATTCATTTTTTTAATTTTTTTTTTCAAGTCATTCTTCTTGAATTTCAAAAGCTAAATTAGAAATTTACAGATTATATTTGAAGGTCATCGTGCTCCTAATAAAGGAATGCACTTTAAGTTTAAGAATTGAGGATTTTTGGATAGTTTGAAAATGGGAATTTTTTCGGGAAAATTTCGAAAATAATTCATTTTTATGATTTGAATTTTCACCTTTTCTATTTTTTTTTTTTTTTTTTTTTTTTTTTTTTTTTGGAAATTTTAATTATTTTTTATTTATTTATTTATTTTTTTTTTGGAAATTTTAATTATTTTTTATTTATTTATTTATTTATTTTTTTTTGGAAATTTTAATTATTTTTTATTTATTTTTTTTTATTATTTTGTGATATATATCAACTAAAATTTTGTACAATAATATTCTACACCATATTTACGTACTTATCCTGCGGTGACATATAATCCAAACCATTCTGTGTAAATGCTTGAGCTGACATTGAACCACTAAATGATGAACTGGGTGATAAACCGAAATTAGATGCACCATAACCAGAATGTCCCATATTATAATTAACTTGATTTTGATTACTAAAATATTCCATTTGTGAATAGTAGCTTGGTGTTTGATAATTATTTGGATATTGATTGTACTGATTGTGCCAAAAATTATAGGAATCTGCATGATTTGAAACATATGCAACAGAATTATGAGCGGCTGCTTGAGCAGCTTGTTGTGCAGCATGTGCCGCTGTTTGTGGTGACATCGGTGTTATTGGTGGTGAGGGTGTTGTTATTGATGAACTTGAATCCATTGGTGTAATATTTTGCACTAGACGTGAATTTGCGGCACTGCCGTAAACATGATGATGACTTGCAGTGCCACCATTTAAACTTTCTTCTTTCATTGTATAACCACCACCGGCTGTTGTTCGAAGGCTATCATCTGATGATGCTCCAGTCGATGATGGATAACCGCCGGTCATATGTTCTTTTTTACATGAAACACTAACTGGACTTACAGATGTAGCTGGTGTTGGTAGAATTGGCGAGGAATTATGACCAGCAATACTGATTGGATTCGTTGTACTAGATGAACCACCACCACCACCCATATGATGAGCTGACGGTATTGGATGTGATTGATGAAGGTAACTACTGTGATGAGATTTCAATGATGTACCAGATGATGCTGATGTTGAGGATTTACTATGACTTGATGAATTTCCATTTCCTGATGATGATGTCGTTGTTTTTGATGATGAGGTATTTGCACTAGACGTATTTGCACTGTTATTACTGTTATTTGTATTGGAACTGTTAGTTGAATTTCGACTTGATGATGAACCAGACGAACCAGATGAACTACCAGTTTTTGAACTACTATTCATGTTACTGGATTGCTGTTGTTGTAATTGTTGTCGACATTTCGCACGACGATTCTTGAACCAAACCTAATAAAGTAACAAAAAATAAAGTAATCAGTAAAATATAATCTAAATTGAATTAAAAAGAAATAAAATCAATTTAAAATCGACCTTGAGAGACAAAAACAAAATTCAATAAAAAAATCATTTTTCAAATAAAAATGTGATAAACACACATAAATGTGGGTGCAATAAAACTTTAATACGAATAAACAAATCACATGCTTCGGCAAGTATCAAATGACATTATTATGTATTATTATTTTCCTGTGTATGTGATTTCCTTTTGAATGTATTATTTAAATTCATCTGTTACATATTTTTTTCTTTACATGTATACAAAAACTTTCATCTGAAAACGTCGGCTATATGCCAAGCAGTGTACATCATTATTTGAAGGGCGTTATTTGGCCTTCATAATAGCAACAATAACAACAACAATAAGTACAATAAAATTGGAGAAAAAAAAAACAATGATTTTACATTTAGAAAAACAAGAATCCTTATTTTTCATTCTATTATTTGGAGCTTAGTCAGAATCAATTTAGTTGGCTATCAATTGTAAAAGCAAAAGGATTTGCACATTTAATCTCCCATCATTTCATCTTAAATGATAGGCTTTTCATCCTGAAAATCCTTACGGTTACGGTGTAATAAAAGACAATGATGCAAGTTCAAAACAAAAAACAAATCCCATTTTTTTGTATGTGTAGACAAAAATGTTCGTCTTCCTATTTTTTTTCCAAGATTGTAGAGAAACAACAAGTAAATGAAAATGTTGTGGCTCTTGATGGTTTGTGGTGCCAGTGAGTTATTCAGGGGTTTTTGATTGAGAGGGTGGAATTTTTAGCTTTCAAAAAGAAAATATTTTCAAGAAGGGTGGAATTTTTTTTTTATTATTTGATATTCAATGAGCCGTCACTCAATGAATTTTAAAATTTTATGTGATGTTTGTATGTATTGAAAAATTAAAAAAAAAGGAAAAAAATGAGTAAATTGGAAACAGAAAAGAGCAATCTAACAAGGCATATCGAATTTCATTATGTGAAAAGTGATTTGATTTAAAATTTTCTTTTCATTTGGAAAATAATGAAGAATGAATTGGGTGAGAACGACAGGATTTTTTTTTCGTTTTTTGTTGGGTGGAGGGTAATGAAAAGTAAAACAGAATTAAAAACAGTAAAATGATATAACAAAGTTTTTTTTTTTTGTCGTGAAAAAAGTTAAAAGGAAAATAATTATGAAAAGTTGTAAAAAAAAAAGAGAAAAATAGCAGATAATTCTGATGACGTATACGGAAATTGTATAAAAGTTTAATGTGGAAATTTTTGAGTGAAATTTTTTGGTTTGATGGTTGATCGATCAAAAGAAATTTTGTGTTTAAAAAATTTTACGCTTTTTGAATTTTTTTTTTTTTAAATTGTTTGAATTTTTTCTTTTGATTTGAAATTTTATTTTTTTGTTGATTAAAATTGAATTTATTTTGATTTTTTAATTGAAATTTAATGTGAAAGTTGGAAAATTTGATTATTCATTAAATTTTTTGGGATGATTTATTAATTTTCTTAAAGTTATTATTTAGATAAAGCATTTAAATGTTTTTTTTTTTACTTGAAGAGAATAAGAAAAAACAGTTTACAAAATAAATTTATCATATAACGTCTGTTCTTTTTTTTTTTTTCTGTTTTTTTTTGAATAAAATATATTTTTACACAAAACAAATGTGTCACTTGTGTAAACACAACCTCAAAATGGACCAAAATTTATATGTTTGTTTGATAAACAAAATAAACAAGAGAGGAAAAAAATGATAAATAAAATATAGATGTTAAAATATATACAATTGAAGAGAAACTGTAGTGTGTAGTATTTAACAATCAACACCATTTTAATAAGGGTGCTAAGAAATGTATCTTTCATAAAATTAAACATTCTATATAATTTTTTTTTATTTTATAGTCAACACTGTATATTGATTGCGCTATACAACAACAAAAAATTGTCGTCTAAGAAATTTACAATCTGCATATAAAAAATAGGGGTTGAATTCAGTTGTTCTCTAGTATATGAATCATTTTATGCGAAAATTTGTCACATTTAACATCTGTGTTATATATCAAATAGAAATAGAAAAAAAAAAACAAAAACAAAAAAAACAGTTAAAAAAATAAATGTTTTTTTAGAATCATGTTTTAACAAATAAAATGTTGTTTTATCTTTGAAAGCTAAAATAAATTTAACCAATATTTAATGGGATTTGCTGTTTTTTCATTAGAATTGTCAAACTCACAAAGCGTGAAAAGAAAGGAAAAAACATTTTCAAATATAACATTATTGTGAAAAAAAAAATTTCGAGTGCCTAAAAGTATGCTGTCTATATGCAATAATTAATTAGGATTTTATTTTATTTTTAATTTATGAACATTTTAACTGTGTGGCAAAAACCTTACGAGTATACTTCAATTATGTACATTTAATTTTAAATACGTAAAAAAAATGAAAAATAGTAAAAAAAAAAACAAAAAAAAGATATAAAATGACAAATGTGACTACCGACTAGAGAAATAGAATATTCAAATAATGTATTCTATTCAATATCCAGTGCTCACCTACATAATATGTGCATAAGTATGTATATATATATATATTACATACTGGTTATATTCAAATATACTTGACGTATCTAACTAAGGTTTCATTTTATTGCTGAAGGAAAAAAATGCAAAAGTTAAAAACATACAGAAATAAAAAAATTAAGACTTTTTTTCTACAATTTTCCAAAGGCTTCCTTTCTTTATTTTCATTTTCCTTTTTTAAACATTACAAGGAGTTCAATGACGTTTTCATTTGAAAATTACTATACCACAACATAACGCTTTTTTTATGATGAATAACATTTTAAACAATTAAGGTAAAGAAACGTGACACATTTTCGTAACCGTATCTATTAAAAAAAAAAAGTACTCCTAATATTTTTTATTTTTTCTGTACTCATTTTTTCTATAAATAGAAAATCAATACACCTATAGAAAGTAGAAAAACAATTTTAACGAAATTCAAAAGAAAAAGGTAAAAAAGGAAAAAGTTTTAAGAAAATTTAAATAATTTTTAAATGTAAAAATAAGACAACAATTTAGAGGATACAAATAAATATTTATTTAAAAATGATATTTTATCGATCATTGATCCCATTGATCTATGATAAAATTTGTCCTTTTACAATGTTCACAAAAATAAACAAATTGAAGAATAAATTATTGAATATATTTTTGTCATTCAATGACTACAAATGAATAGCAAACACAAGGACACTCAATTTATGGATCTAATGTGATGACAATTTGTTGTAATTTGACATTTCAATTGTTCGTTATCATTTTTAGGGATGAAATTTCATGTTTGCTGATTTTCTTTTTTTTTTTCAATGTGCATTATTGCATATATATTTTTTTTTTATATTTTTGAACATATTTCATATTCATGCACATTGTAGTGTATATATTGTTGTCATCTCATTTTGCATTCGTGAAAAAAAATTTTTAGTCTAGTCATCATTAACAGCATTACAATATGAGACAATTTTTTGCCTTTGATTAGATTGCACATTGATTTTGTTGTAATATCATGTATAAAATCGCCTTTAGGCTAAAATCAAACTATAACAAGAATAATAAACCTTAACTTAAAACCCTGAAATATGAAACAAACAAACATATTCATTCCTTCTCAACTTCAACCCCTCTATATATTATATGTGAAATATTAAATTGCTTATTCAATAATACAAAACAAAACAAAAAAAAAAGGCATATAAGGCGGAAAAAATTTTGACAATTCCGGGTTATTTTGTTTACATTTAAGATTTTCTAGATTTTTGTCACATATGTTTTTTTTTCAGTAACTGTGTACAATTTATAAATAAGAAAAAATATCAAAAGAAAAGTACACAAAACATTGAAATAAAACATATTTTACTGGTTTTTATTTTTTATTTTTAAATGTTTTGTTGTTGTAATGTGGTAACGAAACGACTTTTTTTGTGATTGAGTTCACGTATGTATGTTTTACTTTACGGTAATTTTTTACATACAATGCACATATGAAATTTTTATATATAAACTTTTCGATAACGGTTCCTACAGGATTAAAATGAAAATTTATGATGAAACTATAGAATCTAAGAGTGCATTGTTAATTTCAATAATCTTTTGATGATAATCAAAAAAAAAAAAAAAATATGTATGTAGGTATGCGATTATGCGATCGGAAAAAAGGAAGCCATATAAATGAGTAAATTGAAGTATTCTTGCTCTTTTGACGGGAAATTTTAAAATATGGTCTGAGCTTTAACAGTTAAATTATAATTACATACAACATACATTTTTAATTATTAAGAGAATTTTTGAAGTTCGAATTGTGTTGCGAATTTTTAACTTGCATTTTGCCGTCGGAAATATTAATTTTTTCTTTACTTCGTTGTTTTTGGAAAAAATTTTGAATATTAAAAATCAAAAATATTTCTCATAGTCATCCTCTCTCACTTTCATTATACGAAGAAAAAAAGCATTAAAGTGTTAGGTAATGAAATCTTATAAATAAAAATATGACTGCAAACTTAAAAGTCACCCTTTTTTACACATTAATTTTATTTTCTTAATAAATAGTATAAGTATAACATTAATTTTTTACGTAACGTAATAATGATCATAATTTTCACCCCATTTTTCTCATATATGCCCACCCACCTTATATAAAATCCTATATATGTATACATATATGAAATTACCCCAGAAAAAGTAAAAGGATCAAAAATTAGAAACACACTATATACATATAACAAATAAATAAATGAAATATACAACATACATAATTATAATAAGTATATACAAGGCAGTGAAAGCCATGAATTTATTTTAAGGATTTTATTTTATGATTATGACACGGACACTCTTGTTTTAGAGGATATTATTCTTCCTACTTACATAATATGTTAAAAATCTTTATTAACCTAATAAGTATCCTCTATATAATTTTCAGTATAATCTAAAGCTGTATGTCAACCTATAAGAAATGATTACTAACAATAAAATTTTCAGATGTATTAGTGGTTTTTTTTTTCCACTGTGTGTTATTATACGTATTGCCTACACAATGTAATTACCATCGTAATTTATGATACCATTTTATTGATTTCATCCTGTTTGCCTCCTGTAGAGTAAATGAACATTAACTTATAGAGACTAGATTTTTTTTTAATGTTAAGTATAAAAAGGCTTCCGTATAAGATGTTATGGCCTCTAGGAATGTGTTTTTACATTACATAAAAATATTTTGTGGTTAGAAAAATATGTATGTATGTTGTTAAAAAAAAAAAAAATGTTGTTATTAAAAAGGGTGCCAGAAAGTCTAGTTTGTTATTAAAGAGTCTTCACAGGATATTTAAGATAGTTTCCGAATTAAGAAAATTAATTTAGAGAACCTTGTTAAACACGAAAATTAGTTGTATTAATTTTTTTTCATATTGATTGAAAGAAATTACAAAAAAATAAAATAAATGATTGTGATTTGTAAAGAAAAAACGGCATTTTCTATTTACCTGTACTCGTGATTCTGGTAAATTAATTTTAAGTGCAACTTCTTCTCTCATAAAAATATCTGGATAACGTGTTTTACCAAAAAGTGACTCTAAAACATCCAATTGCGCTCTTGTAAATGTTGTCCTTTCACGTCGTTGTTTTCTTGTATTAACTCCTGTAAAAAAACATGAAAATAAAAAAAAGAACAGAAAGTTAAATGTTTATAAAATTAAAAAAAAAAAAAAAAAAAGCATTATGAAACTTATTTATTGGTTTTTTTTTTTTTTTTTTTTTTTTTTTTCAAAAAAATAATTTAACTTTTGTAAAACTTAATAAAAAATTTAACAACAGAAAGTAGCTATCTTTTCTTTTCCTGAAAGGAAATAAGGAAAAGAATTGAAAGAATAATCACATAAAGGGTATATCTAGAACATCTGCTGGAAATCTCACAATTTAAAAACGTTCATCTACATACCATAAGTATGTATGTATATTTTTATGTCTATGTAATGATAAAATGAAATTTAAACATGGAGTTTTTAAAACTTATTTTAAATTTTCTTTAAAGTTTTTTTTACTTTCTTTCTTTCCTAAGAAAGTTTGTGTGAGTTTAGAGACCAATAATAAAGGATATTTTCCTTTCAAAATGTTTGAGTTTTTAAGAAGAAAAAAATTAAAAAAGGATTTTAAACTAATTTTTTATAAAATGATTTTTTTCTTCCACAAACTTCTATGTTACTTTTAAAAATAAATTACATGAAAAAAAAAACGAACTTTTCAAACAAACCAAAAGATTCTTGAAAAAAAAAAATCCCTACAGGATTCCATTTTAAGCTTTTTTAAGTCACAATATTAATATTTTTTTCATTATACTGAGAAATTTTTTCAAATTACCAATTTTTTGGTTTTATACTTTTTCGCACGTGTAACTGAACAGTTTGACCTATGACCTTTTATTGAACAATGTAATTAGTCTGTTGTCCTATTTTAAATTTAAAAAGAATTCATAAATCTATGTTTTATATAAAATGAAAATAAAATGAACAATATGATCTCATCAATACTAATAAAAATGTCCTTATTTATTGTAAAAATATTCATTTTATTTTATTATTAATTTTATTTTCAGAAAAGAGAAGCCATTTTGTATTAAAAATGATCTGTTTTGTTTTTTTCTTCTTTACCGTCGGCGTCGGCTTTTATACAATGAAAATGATTTTTGTTGTCCTCATTTTTTTGTATTCGCGTTTATTGGCTTCTTTTTTTTTCCTCTTTCATTTTCAACAATTTTTTTTATTCGCTATGTCACAAAAAAGATATTAATAAAAAAATTTGTATGAACAAACTTTAGGATAAAAGAGAAAAGATGGAAAATGGAAAAAAAATATAGGGAGAAAAAAATTGTCACTAAATTCAGAGACACATAAATTAATAAAAAAAAAACTTAAATTAAAAATTATAATCGCGATGTACATATTTCTTTCAATAGATTTTTTCTTTTGTCCTTCATTTTTATTAAAAAAAAAAATAAATAAAATTTCTCCCTAATTTGATGCTGCCAAATGAATGTATAACATAGAGGAGTGAATATTATGTGACAATGCATTCAATTTGAGGCAAGCCCGCTATTTATGCTCATTTTTATGATCATTTGTTCAAAATGTCATATGAAATTTTTTTTAATAAATATGTGTGATGCGTGCGTTTTGTTGGTAACGTTGAAGTATACAGAGTATATATAATTACAGTTGCTGCAATGCATCCAAAAAATTATCATATGCATAATCATGATGCTTGTGGTGATATTTTTGCCCTTTTTGTTATTCATAGGGTGTGTAAATGCTAACGAAAAAGAAATTATAGTAGATTGAAAACAAAAACCTTTTTTTTTTTTGTCATGATCAAACAAAATGAAGATAAATGAAAAGAAATATGGCGAATAATTAAATAGAAGGGATGGAATTTGTAATGTGCGCCTGCCTAAGTCCTTTAACATTTTTTTTTTCTATTTTACGAGTTAACATTGAGAATAATTATATGTTGTTTTCTAGGGGTTTTGTTTACGATAGATAAATTGTAATTTGATTGCCTGGTGTAATGTCAATGTCACTATATTTTTAGGGATTAGAAAATTACTTTTTCTTCTCAAAATAACCTTCATTATTATTTTTCTTTCAAATAATGGCGTTGAGATTATAATTTTCAAGTTATTTTGAACTATTTCGAACACACTAAAAACATATAAAAAAAATATTTTCATTTAATTTCCGAAAAACTTTTAAATAATTTCATGTTAAAAAAAGAAAAATTGGAAAAAAAATCCTTTTGCTGAATACATTAAGCTCCACACATTATATTTATTTAGCCCATTAAAATAATTATGTGGAACGTGTTAAATACTTTAAATAGTTTATCTCTGGAAAATAAAAGTTTTAACATGTACTAAATCATACGTGCAACAGGCACTTAACAGGATTATTGGACTAAAAAAAAATTTACAATACGTAAAATGAGGTAATTATGCATATATCATTTTTTGCCGTTCAATTATTATATACACAATGTAGAAAGATAAGCAAAATAAAAGAAACTATAGCGAAAAAAAGTATGAAAAAATTAAAATAATATAGAGATATAAATATATACATATAGTAAATATGTATTTTTACTATAGAAAGCTCACGTTTTAATTGAAGAAACACAATGAAATCACGCGATGAAGTGAAAAAAAAAGAGCATTATGCATGAATAAAATTGATTTATTATTGATTTATTTGGAATAAAAGGATTTTTATTTATTTTCTTTGTTTTTTCTTGAAATTAAAAATAAATAAAAATCGTGTCAAAGTTATTAAAAAAAACTAAAATTTATTTTATTAAAAAGAATTAATGAAAATATTAAAAAATCGCAATGAAGTAAAAGTTGTTTATAAATTCATATAATTTTTTAAAAAATGAATAATTTCCTGTCTAAAAAAAATGTGTTGAAAAAATACTATAGAAAAAAAATATATTTATTTTAGAATGTAGAATCGTGATGATGGTATTCAGGTCAAAATGATGGTTTTTTACGTTTTTGATCGATGACAAATAAAATGGACAAATTTAAAAAATTTGCAATTTTAATTTAAACTATTTTTTTATTTGTTTTTCTTTTTTGAAAATAGAATAAAAAAAATTATAATTTTATTGTGTCTTTTAGATGAGATAAATTTTTTTTTTTAGTTTTGTTTCAAATTTCAATTTTATTAAAGTTTAAAAGGAGAATTTTAGAAGACAGTTTAACAAATTTTCAACATGAGAAAGAAGCTTTTATCCTACATTTATTTTATTAAAAAATTCAAAAATAAATAGATGTGTAGAGGATATTAGAATTTTAATGAAAAAACATTAATTCAGATCTGGACTTAAAAGTATTCCAATCATGCAATTACATTCTGATGAAATATTGAGCGTCGGAAAATCAAAGCTTGTGGTAGAATTGTTGAAAATCAGGTAACAAATATACCATTACCAAGTTATTTGTTTGAAAAACTAATAAAAATTACACATTTGCGACATATGTATCTTTGATATTCTAAATTTCAATTGGGACACAAAAAATTGGTTTAAAAATAGCAGATATTTTAATTACTGATTTTTTTTTTTTCAAAATTATTTGTTTTTTTTTTATTATTTTTATTTCTTAGAATCTTCTAACTTTTTAGCTAGCATAATATAGAAATTAAAAATTAAACAATAAACCTAATTACAGTAATAAAAATTTAATACTTATACTTACTAATTTTCATATTAAAGTTTTTATTAATAAATTTCATTGAAAAAAAAAAAAAAAAAACGGCAAAATAAGAAAACAAATAACTAATCAATAAATAATTATTTTTTTCCTACATCAGTTTGTATTTATTTATAAAACATAGTAATATTAAAATAAAGCAAGTATCACTTTAATTACATTTTTATATTATTTCTTTGTGTAGCAATACATATATTTTTTTTATGCATAACAAAAAACTTTATTTTTTTTTTTTTAAGTAAAGAAAAAAATATATATCTTAAGGATACACTATACATACATATAGTTATAACAACAAAAACAAAAAAATATATTAATTTGATATAAAAAAAAGAAAAAATCGAGAGAAGAAAAAAATTATACTTAAATGTGTACATAACGTAAATTTACGAGAAGGTTATATTTGGAAAGGACCATTTGAAAAAAAAAACAGAAAAAGAAAAAAAAAAACAGGACTGAAGAGGGAAGATAAGCTGCTTATCGTGGAGGTGACTTAGAATATTATACCAACCATCCAGTTGTAGCATTAATGTATAACAGAAGCAGCCCCACAATATAAAATAATTGTATATCGTGCAATATAATATATCATGTACTTTTAACAAACACACACATATGTACATATATAAAAACATATATGTATATACAACATATACACAATGAATAAATGTATAAATTTTATATTCGTTAGTACTTATATGGGTTGCATACAACATTATTTTTTTTATATTTTTTGTGTATTTTTTTTTTTTATATTTTTATTTCGCCATATTTATATATTTATATACAAATGTATGGATGATAACGTTATTGCACATTTTAAGTAATTTTGATGTTATGTTGTATAAATTTTCTTTTTTTTTTTTTTCTGTTTTCATTTCTTGTTTTTCATTTTTATGGTTTATTTTAATGTTTGTAGGAATGTGACAAGAATTTAGCCAGCACTTTAACAACAACAACAACAACAACAAAAAGGCTATTTCGTTACAAAAAAGAGTTTTTAAAAAAAAACTATAAAGCAAGAAAAAATTTTTTTCAAAAATTATGAGTTTTTGTACTAATATGTTAATGAATAGAACTTGAAAGGTGTCCATATATGTACATATGTATGTACATATGTATATATGTATTTTTTTTTTAAAGAAAAATTTAGATGTGTAATTTTACAAAAGAAGTTAAAGTATTCGTCGAAATTTTCCAATTTTTTTTTCCTCAAATTTTAATTTCTTCAAAAAAGTTTTTAAGTGTTTTTATTTAAATCTTATGATTTATAGTCTTTTTTGTTTCAAGTCATTTTGCCTCACATTTCTTCAATTAGTTAAAATAAAAAACATTTTGTTAAATCAAATTTTAAATAAGTAGCATGAATATTCGTATATTTGAAGAAAATGTTGCATATTTTCAGCATATTTTTAGGCTCATTGTGAATCGATTGACAAATGATAATTACTATATAACTTTACAATGATTAGAAGTGAATTTCTCGAAAAATAAATATATTGAACGTTCAAGCTATTTAAATTAAAAAAATATTTGAAAAAAAATTTTCAACTAGATTAAATTTTTGACTTCTAAAAAAAATATAATTTTTTGCACATATTTAATTTTTAAAATAATTGTCATCAACAACATCATCTATTTCACATTTCGCATAACATCTGCCAATTTTCTAAAAATTTATAACAAAAATATCATAGAAAAATTGAATAAATATATACGTATGTACGTATTTTTTGTATATACATATGTATGTATGTATTCATTTCTGTTATACATTAGTGAATAATAAAAATAAACAATAGGATTTGTTATAGAACCCTAAATAAACCCTTTTATAATTTTCATTTTTGTATATAAATTTTATTCGATATTCTACATGATATAATATTGTCAAAAAATTTTGAAGTCCTTTTTTCATTACTCTCTCCTTTTCTCTTTTTCACCATTCATTTCTTTCACTCATGTAATAAAATGAAAATGTACTTTTCAATGTAATGCATTAAAAGTCGTCCCTTATTTCCCTTCTAGTACTTTTTTCTATTGTCTATTAAAATACATATTTCGTTTTTATTTATACATATATAAAAAAAAGAATTTAATAATAAAATAGGAGAGAAAAAAAAAGTGAAATGAAATGAAAGAAAAAAAAAATTCTGTTTCAACAACCTTTCTATTATATATGTATCGTGTACCGTAAAATATACAAAGCAAAACAAAAAAAGTTTATACGTATATAATAGAGTACACCCCGGAGAGAAAAAAAATTCTGTATTTCATTCATTCGTCTATCAACACATTTTCACAATCAACCAAAATGAAAGGAAAAAAAAAAAAATTATAATAAGAAAAACCCTCACGTTTGCATAACTTGTATGTACATTCATCTTATTGTTTGAAAAAAAATTTTATCCCTCATTTTTTGGTTTTTCATGTTTTTCTATATATTTAATATATAAAAATTGTATGTACTATATATAACCAACCCAACATTAACTTGGTTGGTTGATTTAAATTGATTTTTAGTATATATGTACATGTATTCCCAAAAAAAAGATACATCTGCAAAAATATATAACCACCCTCTTTTCATTTCTAATTTTATATACCTATTGTATAGATCAATGTCAAAAAATTTGTGTATGATTTTTTTTCTTGCTGTTACCTTTGTATTTAGCTCTTCAAAAGGAATAAAATACAGGACTATTTTTTGTTGTTGTTGTTGTTGTTGTTGAAAGTAAAGAAAACGTAAAGAAAAATTTTCAATGAAACACTTACTTTTATCGGTAAAGTTGAAAAATCTTTTTTTTTTTTTTTCAATAATATCGACAAGATTTTATTAATCTGTGCCCAAAAAGGTAAGGAGAAATTCAATCGAAAAGATTATTCAACTATATGGTATTTTTTTTTTTGTGGGGACTTTCTGCCTATAAAACGTACACGCAAAAGAATATTGTTAAAATCTAAAGGAAAATGGTGATGAATATAAATTATTATTACTATTAAAATATTTTCATTATTTATTAGTTTTTGTGAATTTGTATATAGTAAATGTGTTGAAAAATACGAAAGCAACCCAATATATCTTACATATTTATATATGTATGTATGCATATTGATTAAAATCATGTCATGTATCTTAAGCCAAATGAAAAGGACGAATAATTTACAAAGAAATAATTTAAACTTTCGATATATAGTACATACATACATATACATACATATGTATATAAAGAAAATCCGTATTTTCAAGTTTTATTATTGTTCTTTCATTTATTTTCTTAGGAAGCAGAAAAATGAAATAGTATCCTTAAAATTTTGATCTTAAAAATCATCTTATCAGTGAAAAAGGGGCAGAATATTTATAGTACATACATTTAAGGATGACGACTTCTGTATACTAAAAGATCAAAAAATTTTCTTCGTTATTATTGTGATCCCTCAAGAAAAATTAGTTATTTTATAAACGATAACATAACATGAAAATCCCCTTTCAAAGGTTTTAATGGAGTAAAATGAAGGTAACTTCATATATAATAAAATTGTGTATGATATCCTTGTTGTTTGTTTTAGTAGTGTGTACGCACTTATTCTATTTGAAAATTGTGAATTGTCTTTTAATTTTTAATGGGAAAATTTTATAGAAAATGAAATTGATTTTATTTAAAAGGTAAATTGGCTTGAAATCTAAAACATGGATTTCACATAAATATTTTAAGAAAAATCAAAAATTTAGATAGGGGGAGGTGGTGAATGAGGTGTAAAATGTTTTGAGGGTAAATGTGTTTTTTAGTGTTTAAAATGAAGGGAGTTTTTTTTTTCTTTATGTCAAGATTAATAAAAATAAATAAATATGCTTTTTAGTGGTAAAATTAACATATCCTTAAGCGATTTAAAATCATGTGTATGTTGTTAAATATTGGCGCTTTCAGAATTACTATTGCCTTTAGTTATTTCTTGTTCTATTTAAAAAGATATAAAAAATGAAGATGAAATTATTATACAAATAAATAAGTGAAATGTACGTGCTCTTGTTTGTTCAATAGCACACAAATTAAATGAAATAATTTTTATAGAACGTATGCATTTGTTTATTTTATGAAATGAACAAATAAGCTAGTCCTGATAATATGTATATTACATTTACTCGTATATATACATAATATGTGGATAATGTTATACGGAAAATTAGATAAAACAATTATGAGAACGTGCGTGTTTAAATATTTATCTAGAAGGAAAATTTGCAGAAAATTAGAGTGCAGAAGTCATGTTTGCGTAAGATATTATTGCAATCATGTGTGGGATATGTGTATATGTATTTTGATAATTTCAAGGAATGGGGAATTAAAGCACTTGAAAAAGTGAAAATTAAAATAAAAAAACTAATTTAATCGAAAAAAATCACTTTTAATCGAAAGTTTCAATTTTTTTTTTAAAAATGATGACATTTTTTTAAAATAAAAACAGTTACTTAAAAGATGGTGCCATTTAGTTTTCACACTTTGAATGGCATTTTTGACAATAATAACCTAAATTTTCACAATTATTATATGTATATACATTTATAACCCCTTAACTGATCAATTTGTTTTTCAAGTCAAAGCGTTTATTCAAAAATATTTAAATAATTTCAAGTCTGTCTGTACACTTGATTATGTAAAGTAAGGCATGTATGTATGTATGTATATATAAGAATCCAAAAAAAAACATGATATATATTCCAAGGAAATAAACAGCTTATAGGCTTAGAGCATACAATATTTTCGTTTAAAGGGTTTGGGGGTACAAAAATTTGTAGTTGATTTATATCGTGTATAATACCCAACAAAGATTTCTTAGAAGATATTTTATTGAAGAATTTCATTCACAAATTTCAATATTCTAAGTAATAAAAATTCCTTAAAAACTGTAAAAATTAAAACGACGGAAAAAAAAATTGGTAATATCTTTGCATAGTCATGATCGTATATTCAAAATAAATTTGTGTAACCGTGTAATCATAATTTAATATCCTTTATAATTAGGAATTTTTTTTTTTCATTTTTCGGAAGTTTCCTTAAGAAACGTTTTGTCAAAATAGATTATGTCATACTCATCAACATTTTTTATATAAATATATGTATGTATGTATTTTTTAAATTTCTTTATTACATTTTTTCCATCCCTTTAGGAATTCAAAATAATTTTAAATAATGATAATTTTTTTATAAGCTGGTGTGTAAAACAATAAAATTTAACGTTCACACATTATGTCAAAATGTTCATTATATAAAATAACTTTATATGACATTTTTTTTTTCCTTTCATTGTGTTTTTTTTTTTTTCTTAAAATATAAATCGATAAGTATTATATGTAAGCTTCGCTAAAGTATTTTTATCTAAACACCTTATATCTGTTTAAAGTTACATTTTGCCGCACTTTGATCATATACATACATATGTATATATATTTAATTTTATAGCTTGTTTGTATGTGTGCTTCAGTAAAAAAGAATAAAGGTTGAAATCGAACGCTAAAAATCTTTTTTTTTTTCAAAATAATCTGATCAATTCTTTAGCTCTAGCTACTAGTATTTTTTCACCATCATCATCATCATATGATATCTTTAATTAATATGTATGTATATAGATACTTTGTGTATATTGGGAGTCGTGCGGTAAGATCAAAATTCTCTTAAGTTTCGTTGTTGTTTTTTTTTTTGTTTTATTAATTCAATTGGAGAATACTTAAATATCTTGTTCAAATTTCAATATTTTTTTTTTAAAAGGTAAAATGATTAGAATGAGAAAATATATAAAAATTTGAATAAGTGCGATAAAGAAATCTAAAATTATTGGTAAAAAAAAAAAATCTACATCATATTACAAAAAGCATCAAATGTCATTGAAAAAATGTCAAAATTAAATTTCATCGTTGAAATGTAATGAAGGACAAAAAGATAAAACTAATGTACTTAATAATCTTTTCTTTATTTTTTTTTTTTTTAATTTTTGTTTTTTAGTTTTTGAATTTTATCTTTAATTCTGTATCTTGTTTTTTTTTTTTTTTTCATTTAACGTTCGATATTTATTAGTTAATTTGCTTTCTTTTTTGAAGAAAATTTTTATTCATAGGGTTTACAATACATATGCTCAATGTTATTATTCAAAAGATATAACAACAACGACAAAAAAAAAAAAAACAGAAGATTTCTTGTGATTTAGGTTAGTATTTTGTATCTGAGAATAAAAATGCATGTAGTTAATGTGTATATATATATTTTTTTTCCTTCGATTAAATTGAATTCTTTCATTTAAGACAAAAATTATGTAAAAATATTTTCTCATCGTATACATATCTCTAAAAATTTTGTAATGATGTCGTTACTGTTATTGATGAAAATATTTTTATGTTGTTGTTGGTATTGTTGTTGTTATTGTAGTATCATAAAATGTCCAATTTGGTCATCGATGACAATTTAAAGTCCATGTTAGTGCGTCCACATCATCGACGACAGTTTTTTTTTTTCTTTTTGCTTTGATTTTTTATTTTTTGTTTTCCTTAAATCATTCCATTACTCATTATGTCAGAACTGATAATGTTGCGTATATGATTTGACATTTTGTTACCTTTATTTTTTTTTTATTTTTATTTTTTTTTTAATAAAAGTATTTTAAAATTTTATATAAAGTGCTTTTTGCCTTTTTTAAGAGGTTATGACGTTATTGTATATTTTATCTTGTTTTTTTTTTCTTTTCTTGTTGATTTTTATGTCATTTACTTAATTGAGTTATTATTTCGAATATTTTGATACATACTTCGTATAAGTTTATCTACTCATAGCTATATGGAGAAAAAAAATGTATTGAATAAAAAAATGTATTACAAAGTTTCAATTAACATACATTTGCATTTGAGTAACATTAATTTGAAATTCATTGTCTAATAAATTGTATCACAGTGTAGTGATATTTAGAGCAGATATAATAGTTAAATATAATTTTCGTATTGTTGTAATGAATAACCTATTCAATTTTAATATTTTTAATTTCAATTTCATTTGATAAATGAATTTTTAAGTGAATATCAAACTGGCTAATCGATTATTATTTTTATAAAGTAGATCAGGTGCAGCCTGTATTACTTAAATTTCTTTTTTCTTTTTGAATAATGGGTCCTGTAATTCATTTTTATCTTTACTAAAACTTTCTAGTCCCAGAAAGTGTAGGTTGTGAATAGGCTTTGTGTTAAACTCGAATAATTAAATATGTATTGAAACCATTATCATGAAATGTTTGTTATTGAAAAGTAAGAGTAGAAAATTGAAAAAAAAAAAATAATTATTAATAATTTGAGGAAAAAACTGGAGCCTAAAAATATGCTGAATTTATGCAATACACCTATTTTTTTTAAAACAATTGATTTTGTGACAAAAATAATTATTTTATTTTAAATTATTTTTAAAAAATGATTTTTGGAAATGCTTTAGTTTTTTCAATTATACTTTTTACGTTTTTAAATCGTGAGCTACGTGTGATTTACCACTTTTAAGCCTTTCTGTTATTATTTTCTAGCTAATTATTATTTTTACTTAATTTTTTAATTGATAGCTTCTAAAATATTAACAATTAAAACTAAACAGTAGCTTAAATTTTATAAAATCTAATAAAACTAATTAAATCCATTGAAGAACATTGTTTTTTTTTTTTTTTTTCATTTTTATGTATTTCTCATTTGTTCTTTGATGAATGAAATATATTTCAAATTCAACATTAACTACTTAATACTAATTAATTTCTAGAAAAAAAAATGTATATAAAAAGCAACTGGAATATTTACCCCACATACCTTGGGAGAAGCCAACTGCCTCCAAACCATGTGGTAAACCAAATGGTCCTAATGATGGCATTGGCATTCCAGGTGGTAACGGTCCATGTGCAACTGCATGATGTGGATGAGGCCCACCATAGCTATGCGGATGAGGACCTAAATCCCCAGATTTGAGAAACCCCGCGGCCATGAGGGCCTCCGTCGAATGCAGCGCCACCGTGAATAGTTTTATTTTTTACAATTCAATATCTGAAAATATTTGAAAAAAAAAAAATGAAATATTAGTAAATGAATGTCTCGTTATTATGAAAAATATAAATGAGAAAAAATTACATTAAAAAAAGGAAGAAAAAAAAATATATGTATCTCTGTATACTTTTTTTCATATTTTAAATTCTAAATTTAGGAAAAAATGAACAAAAAGAACTTTTTGACTTTTGTAAATAGCTTTGTTGAATAAATTACTTTTGTACGTGACGTATTAAATGACAAATTGAGAACAGGAAATTGATTGTTTGAATTTCAGAAAAAATAAGAAGAATGAAAATTAAAATGAAAATGTTAAAAGTAAAATGAGAATGAATATTTGATTGCTAAAATTCGTGTAATGAACAATAGGTTTTCGTGTGGAACAATTTCAAATTAGAAATATTTTTGATGATATGACATAAGTAATTAAATATTATAGGCACACAGTGAGAACATATTGCATTTATTGTATGAATCACGTCTTTTTTACAGAATTTTTTGAAAAATTTGTCACAAATGAATGCATTTTTTTTTTTCTTTTTTAAAATTATTTTCAAATTTAATATTTTTTATTTACTCCTTTGTGTCCTTTGAGAATATTATGTTAAGGTAAAAAAAATATGCCTTTCTGGAAATAAAATGGTATTGCATTTTTAAAATAAATTTACTGTATGTGGTTTTTAACTTATTTCGTGTACAAAAAATACAATTCACATTGTGAAAAATTATATCAACTTTGAAAAATTCCTAAAAAAAAAAAAGAAATAAATTTTTAATTCTGATGTATTTCGATATATTTTTCTGTGAAGTAAAAAAAAGAAATTTGAAATGCATTTCAGGTAAATGAACTTTCATTTCTGATTAAGTATATGCGGACGAAATTGAGGTGTTGAAGACAAACATTTTAGTAATACCCTTTTTTAATCTTAAACTCATACAACCAAATTTTTTTCACCGTGTAAAAAAAAAATTGATAAATTTGCAAAAATTTACAGAGGAAAAAAATGATGATTTATTCAAAAGTTCTAATAAATAAAACGATGACGGTAGTTGATCCAATTTAAAAAATATACATATATACATATATATATATACGTACATACATACATAGAGGTGTGCATGTGTGTTAAATATTATTATAACTCATTAGTAAACAGCATGCAAATTAATTTTATAAACAGCAGGAGCAAAAATATCAAATTTTTATAATTAATAAAAATTAAATTAATAACATTTTTTTTGGTTTTGGTTTTAGTTATTTTGGTTTTTTTTTCTCACTTTCGTGAATATTTTTTTGTTTTCAAAAAAAGGTTTTATTTTGTACAAAAAATAAATAAAAACTCAAATGCATAAATTATTATTGAATATATAATGCAGTTTTTATATTAAATAAAAATGAACACACACTCACATGTGTAAATACTTATATAGTATAATTTTATTCAAATTGAGAAAGTATGTTCGTAAATAAAAAAATTAGTTTTTAATTATATTACCAATATCAATATCAATATTTATAGAAAAATTTAAACAGATAATTTGATAAAATAAAATACAACGAAAAAAAACAAAAAACAAAATGAATTTCAAATTAAAACAAAAAGGTAGAAAATTGAATTTTTCTTTTTTTTCTATGAAAAATTGAAAATTTTTTTTTTGGTTTTGGTTTATTTAATTTTTAAGTTTGCTTTGAAGTTTTTAAATTAAAATTTTTTTTTTTTTGATAAATTTTTTGTTTTACACGAATAATTTTTATTTTTCTAAATAAAATGAATATTTAATTTATTTTTTTGTGTAGAATAAAATTGATTGCCTAATATGATTTATGTCATTGACATTTTTAATTTACATAGTCAAATTTTTTTTTCTGTTTTTTGGATTTAAGTTTTTTTTTTTTTTTCGTTATTTTCAAAAGGTGTTTAATTATTGCAATTTAGACATGTTTTTTTTCTTCTTTTGATTGCTTTTTAAATAGAATAAGGTAAATTATTATGCTTTACAGTTGTTTTTTTATTTTATTTATTTATTAAAATGCAACACTGATTAATTAGGAAATAGGTTTTTTTTTTGTTTTTTTGGAATTGAAAATTTCAAATCATGAGACACATTTAACAGGTTTTATAGTATGTGTCGTCTGAATCAATTTTTAAATTGAAAAAACAAAAATTGTTTAGATAGAAAAAAAAAAATTTTTAAAATTTAGCGAATAAAATTAATCAAAATTTTTTGTTTGATAAAATAAAGGAATGAAAATTAAATTCTACGTGACATTTATATATTGTAAAACCAGTATATTTTGTTTTTTGGATGTATGAGAAAATTTTAACCTTATTTCATCACTATCAAGAATTGTTGGAAGTTTTTATAATTCTTAATAAAGTTTATTTTAAACTTGAAGTATCTTTTCTGAATTTAAAGGAAAAAATTAACATAGAAATCTATTATGGGAAACAATTTTAAATAGATAGCGTATTGAAATTTGAACAAAAATCTGTTCTAATAATTTTAGATGACCTAAAAAATTAGCATTCTGCTTGAAGCTTTTTTCTTATTTATTTATTCATTTTTTTTTTTTTTTGAATGGTTAGGTTTATACAGGTGATAAACTTTATATAAATTGAATAATTTTCTTTGTAAATTTTTAAAAGATTCATAAAAATTGTCATCATGTAAAATTTTTTTTTTAATGGCCAATAAATCTTAAAACATAACCCTTTCATAACAAAATAAAAAATAAAAATAAAATAAACTAAAACAAAAGGGACATTTTGAAATGATAAATTAAAATATATTTTTCATGGTAGTTGTACCATTTATAATTTTTTAAATGATCATCAAGTAAAATATTGCTACATTTTATTAAAAAATAAAAAAATAAAAAACCACAAACAATTTAATTGTATAATTAATTTTTGTACTAATTTATGACACCTTTTAATCATATAATCCATAAATAAAAAAAAATTATTTATCATAAATTTATGCAATTTTCTACATAAACTAAAAAAATATAATTAGAAGATGAAGAGTAGAAAAAATTAAGATAAAACAAGAAAAGACATATTTTCATATGAATATGAATTTTTATATATGCAATACAATATATTTTTTCTAAACTTTCTATGTATGCGTATATGTGTAAGCCCTAAACCACATAAGGCGTTTCATAAATTAATATTTTAATATAATGTGTAATCATAAAATTTACTAAAAAATATATATTTCCATAAAACAGAAGCTAAATATCTCATTAATCTTTAACCACCCATTGTGCTTTAAGTAATTCATCAAAAAATCTTTCAAAAAAAAAAAAAAAAAAATCAAACAGTGAAAAATACAAAAAAATAAAACAGAAAAAACCAATCTTTGTTGGATACCCTTTAAGTGTACATAGTTAGTTAAACTCTTTTTTTAAATCTTTTTTTTTTTTTCAAAAATATATAAAATTTTAAAATGTTGTTGATGACGATGACGATGATGATGATCAATAATAATAATAATAATAAAATATAATCTTGTTGCTGTTGTTATATATGAAGTAGCGCTCTACTGGAAAATATGAAAGAAAATATTTCTTTTTTTTTTTTTGTTTGAAAAAAAATTTTTTTTTTCACATACTTGCACATGTGTAGGATTTTTCTGGTTGATGATGATTCTCTTTTGGAAAAAAAAAAAATTTTATTTTTATTACTTAATCTTTCATTTACTTTGACTAAATTATCAAAGGTAATTACTCTTTTAGTGCTTATTATTATTATTTTTTTCTTTCAAAAAAGAGAAAATATAGTTATTTGCTTTTAATAATTAATTTTATATAAAAAAAAAAGTATTAAAAATATTTAAAAAAAAAAAAATAAATACATAATTTAAGCAATAACTGAATATCAAATGAATATTTATGTATATTTAATAAGAGAAAAAAAAAAGAAAATGCACTTTTATAAATGCATCAAACATGACGTTGTATATTTTAATGTCATTTTCATTTAATATCAAAATTTCCAGGTGTGCATCAAATACAAAAACAACAGTAATAATAACAACAACGACAAATTATATGAGCGTAAATGAATTATTTAAAGAGAAAAAAAAAATTGATAAACTCCACATATCATTTATAATTTAATAATATGTAGGTTTGAAATTATTATAAATAAGATGCATCATGCATACTCTTAACTGTTTTTTTTTCCTTCTTCTTTTTCTTCTTTTTTTTAAAGGTTTTTCTTTGAAGCTTTTTTCATATATGTATATGTATTTTTTTTTTTTTTAATTTTCAAAATTATTTGTATTTTATTATGATTTTTATAACTTGAAAAAATTTGTTAATAAAATTCAAATTAAAAATCTTAATAAATTTAATTTTATGTTGAATATATGTATGTATATATTTTTTTCGTTAGTTTTTTGTAATTATTTCCGTCTTTGAGCTAAAAACTTTTGTTTTAACACGAAAAAAAAATTATTAAAAATGCATTTAATATTATATTATATAAAATTGATGATTTATTATAACACCTTGTAACATGTAACGTGTGGAAATTAAATATTATATTACAACAACAACAAAAAAAAACACTGAATTAAAAAAAAAATAAAATATTGAACAAAAAAGAGTATACATATGATTATTTAATGATTTTATTGCTTTTTCATTAATTTTATTTTTTTTTTGCATTATTGATTAGTGTTTTCTCTATTTTTTTTATTTATTAATTTTTACAAATGATGCCTAAATTTAAATTATGTTAATTTTTATATTTTTCTTTTCTTTTCAAATTTAAATTTAAATTTAATAACTGAGAAAAAAAAATTATTTTGATTTTTTGATATTACACAAGATAACGTGGGTACATTTGCGTGCATCATTGTTATAATTTTTTTATTTTTTTTGCTGAATTCAATTGAAATTTAAATTTTTTCTAATTAAAGAAAAAGCATATCATTATCATTTATGAATATTGAATTTAAAAATAGTTTTTTTTTTTCGTTTCTGAATATCGATTCAATTTTACTTTTTTATGATGTTAACCTGCACGACTATGTTTTCATTTGTGCTTAACGTTAAAGCATAAATATGATTTTTAATTAATAATAATTGTTTCAAAGTATGATGTGACTGTGTGGTTGTTTAAAATTGTTAATTTTGAATTTTTAGGTATTATTATAATTTTATTTTATTTTTGGTTCATTTGAAATATTTTGAAAAACAAAAAGGCAAAAATTAGTCGTCAGTTTGTAAGAGTCAAAAATAGAAATTAAAAAAAAAAAAATGAAGGAAATTATACAAATTTCAATAATTAAAAATAAAAATATTCTATTTGTTCTCTAAACAAAAAAAAAAATTTGTTCTGTATACTCAAACAAAATAAAGTTGAAACTTCTATAAAAACATTTTAAATATGCAAATGATGTAAACAAATCAGGAAAGGAATTTAGAACAAGTTTTAAATAACAATATAATTAATAGATAATTACATGTTTACACAATTTATTTTTAATTTCTATGTAGAATTAAATAACGACGAAATAAAATAAAAAGTTTCAACTTATATATGAGGGGTACAACGCTAAAATGACACAATCTACAATAGTTTGTTTGTTTGAAGTTTTTGTTTTTTGTAAGTGTGAATAGAAAATTCTAAATTATAAAAACAATAAAAACCACTAGAAGCTTAGAGAAATTTTTATCATTTAAAAGTGTTAGGATTTTTTTTCGTATTCAAAACCGTTTAAAAAAAAATTTCTGGTATGACTGTTTTTCATGCTGAACGTCTCATATTTTATAGACATCATATAAACTTTTTTGAATAATAGTAAATAACATAAATTAAAACTAAATTTCACTTTTATTTAATTTTAATTTGATACAATTATCACGAAAATTAGAAAAAATTATAAAATCAATAAAAATCATATTTAATAATTATTAAAATTATAAAATCGACATAAAAAACAAAAAAAAAAAATATCAAAAAATTTAGCATAAAATAGCTTATACAAGTTTTATGTTATGCATAACACTTTATCTATTAAATATCTTTTTTTTTTTTTTAAATATTTCCTATTTTAAATATTTTGGTGATCATAATAATTTTGTATTTTTAATTTAAACAAATTTTCTCGCGCGCATCTACTTAATTTTAATTGTCATATACTTTATAATGCAGTAGAGATGCGTATAGAGTAAACGAGTGAAAATACTTTAATCCAATCGAAGATATATCTTTTTGAATTTTTCAAACTATTTGATTTAAAAAATCGATAAAATTGAAGAAGAAGAAAAAAAAACTGAAAAAATTAAGACAAAAGTGTTAGAGATCGAAAGCACAAAATGCAGTGCAACAGAAAATTTTATTTTAATTTTTTGAATATATTTTTTTTTCACCTCAAAATGAATTTCTAATTTTGCTTAATTAAATCATACACGTATGATTTGGAATTCTGTTTTTTATTTATTGTTAAGTCGGTCTATTTGAAAAAAAAAAAAAAATTAAAAAAAAAAAATAAAAACAGAAAGATAATTGCCGTGATGTAAAAATGATAATAATTCAACTCTTGGTTAAGGCATATTTGATCTATCAATTTTCTTATTAATATTAATAAATGCATTATTACATAAACATAAATAGGAAAGAAAAATCTTACATCTTTTTAAACAACATGTGTGATATATGTATGTGTTTATAATTTAAATTTTTATTTTTATATTAACATTAGACATACTTCACATTCATGCCTGGTGATAATAATTGTAGATTATAATTCAACTCAAATAAAAAATATTAGAAAAAATTACAGTTATAAATTAATTTTAATTAATTAATTATATTTTTCATTTATTGTATTTTTAAAGTGAATTTGTACAATTATTTTTAAACAAAAAATTGAAAAAAAAATCAAAGTGCTAAATGTTAAAAGTGATGAATGAAAAATCAATCTTTTGGCGCCATTAACATTGAAAAAATATATATAAAAAAAAATCTGTTAAAAAAGCTTGTTAAATGGTTTTTACTGTTTTAAAATTTTTTGTTGAATTTTAGAAAGAAAAAAAAAAACTTCTTAGATATTTTCTTATTAATTAATGATTAGTGATCAAAATGATGCTGTTATAATAGACCGGTTTTGTTGTTTTGTTTTTTTTTTCCAATTTCATTGAGATAACAAAAATTATGCAAAAAAATACAAAAGAACAAATCATATATCTATTTTTAAAATTTCAAGTATATTATTGAACTACATTGAACTTGTAAATGACTATTTTTTCTTGTTTTTATTGTTTTGAAAATGTAAAATAAGGAAGAAAACGATTAATCCAAACATAAGAGTTCATTGATGTTATTTAGAATGTACGCAAAATGTTTTTTTTCAAAAAAAAAAAAAAAAAAAAAAAACAGAAAAAATAAAATTTCAAGTTATAAAAATACTTGATTATCAAGTATGTAATTTAATTTAGAAAAAAAACCCTTATTTGAATATTCATAATGTTTTGGCTAAACGAAAAAAAAATTAATAATAATTAAAAATGATAATTAGAATATTAATTAAAATTATGAATTTTTTTTTTGTATTGAATAAAAACAAAAATAAAAATATTGTAATTAAAATTTAGTTTACTTGTAATTTTTATGCGTGTTTTTTTTTTTTTTTTGATTTTGAAGCTCATCATAATTTATAGTTAAAAATTAGCAAATAAACAAAAACAAAAAAAATTCGATATTATGTAAAATATTGATTATACATATTTGAATAGTTTGAAGGACAAAGTTTATTTTTCAGTTTTAAAATAAAAAGGTCGGTCGTTAAACTAAGTACCTATGTATAAAATTTTTTTATCATCTGTAGAACTAGTATGTATATGTATGTATTTGAATATCAATGTTTTTTTTTGTACATATGAATAAAATATTCTGAAGTAGGTATGTGGAAGTCATTTTAACGGCGAGAGGGTTATTTCATCAGTTTTTCTAGCTCCCGTACAATTTTTAATTATATCTTCAATGTGATCTATATTTTTTGGAAAATAATCTCCACCTTAATTTGACTTAAATTATAAATTTCATTTATTTCAATTTTCAGAAGTCAATTTTCCCTTTTTACAATTAAACGATAACAAATCGAAAAATTAAAATTGCATTTTAAAAGCTCACTGAACAAATAATTTTAACATTGATATCCATAAATTTTGATCGTGTTATGATATCGATCTTCAATGAACATATTCAAACCCATCAAATTCATTAAACATAATGTAAATGAATATACATATTTTGTAGCTTTTTTTAAAAAATAATATTTTTGTTGTTGGTTTTTCTTTCCTTCGTTGTAACATGAATATCCTGAAAAGATCATCGTCATCATCCTCATCATAATCATCAACCGTATCAGATCATTATCGTTGTTACGTCAAGAGAGTATATATTATGTACGAGTACTTCAACTGATTGGCGTTTAGTGAATATATTTTTCATATAAAAGGTATATGTAGTATCTTTTGAATGTAATGAACGGGTGGTCTGTTTTGTATATTTTGTTCTGTGTGCTTTCTTATATTGTACACTCTTTTAAATTACTATTATTTTTTTTTTATCCTTTTTCTTGTTCCAAACTTAATCAATATCTCATTTTTCTTTTCTCTGTGTATGTTTTTTTTTCTGCTTCTTTTTTCGAGTACCATATAATCTTATCCTCTTCATCAAAATAAAATGTTATTGCTTTTTTTTTTCTTGTGCAATAAGTTTTCAATTTTCAGTATGCAATATAATCATTGAATGTGTTTATTATTATTTTTTTTTTGACAGATGTGAAATTAATTTATTCTTTTTTTTTTTGTTTCGTATGTTAAAAATTTTGTAACTACTTGTCTTTGTACATAAGGTATATACATAATATGAATTTGAAAATCATTGAAAAGCAATATATTATTTGTAGGGTAACCGCACCTATTTCTAAGTTGAATGTATTTATTGTAAAAAATCAGTACAATTCTTTTTAAATTCATTGAAACGTAAAAATATGTATTATTTTCACTTTATTTCATTTCAGAGAAAAAAAAATATGTGGTAATGTAACTGAACAATGAAATGGTACAAAATTGAAAAAAAGAAAAAAGAAAAGGATATTGTTAACCAAAAAAAATTGGAAATGCAAAAAGTATAAGTAAGTGAAATTTTGTAAATACTTACATTTATTAGCAATATTTTATTTTTTGTTGTTCTATATTGTGAATAAGTCTGTCAGTCATTACCACTATGTGGTGACAAATTCGTCCTTTTTGGAAGAAAAAAATTGTAGAGGCTTTTTTTTAAAAAGAAACATAAAAATCAAAACCATGTGAATAACAAGAAAGATAAAAGTAGCGGTATCTTTTACGAAGATTAAATTGCAATTTCATCATTTAGTTTTTCAGTCCTGATGCTCCTGATTGAAAAACAAGAAGAGAAAGAGAAAAATAAACAGGTCTAAGGATTAAAATATAGTCATACTTTTTTGTGTAGCATTTTTGTCGAAGAAAATACGAAAAAAGGACTCACATCTATAGTTCTTATTTTAATCTTCACGAACGATAATCCTCTGTACTAGGAAAATTTTTTAATTTTTTGTATTGTGAAAAATATGTACTTTTTTTTCTTGTATGCTTTAACTTTTTCTTTTGATTTGTGAAAGAATGAACATGTTTATTTTCAGGTAAAAATTATTTATATAATTATTAAGTACGCACGCGTCATTGGCTATGTATGATTTTCGAAAGTGCTTATTATGGCTGGGGTTTTTTTTTTGTCTTACATAATCTCGAGACTTCTGAGAAATAAGTATTTCATGATTTTTTCTGTAAATTTCAGTTTTTGGGACTTCTAAATATTTTTGTCACTTATTTTAAGGTCTTGTTCATTTTTCACCATTAAAAAAAGTTTGTTGAGAAAAACATACATTTAAAATTAAATTTATTTAAAAAATTTTATGAATCAATTAAAATATTTTCGAAAAAATTCTAAAAATACCTTAAGGTGTCAAAAAATAACACAAAATCAATCAATTATTCGTTACACTTTGCATGCACAACAGACCAAAAAAATCTTCAAATTTACAAGGATTAAAAGGATTATATTCAATTTTAACTAATTTGAATCACAAATAAAATTAAATATCATTTTTCATTTCTGTTTCTGTTGTTCTTTCTTTTTTCCAAAATTAATTTTTTTACAATGTCACAAATTTCTGACACAATGTTTTTTTGTAAAACTAACTTAGGAGGAGGAATAAACAAATAAAATAAATAAAAATACAGTGAACAATTTTATAATCTGTATTGACTTCTGTCTGAAACTAATTTTAATCATCTTAAAATACACCCACACACAAAATTCATTCTCATTTTGATATTTTTGTCTGTTATCGTTTTTTTCTCTTCTTTTTCATAATTTATTCCGTTTATATCTTTTTTTTTTTTTAAATTTTGAAACGGAAATTCCTTTTATCGCATCATCATTGTAACATTTATGCAAAATACAAACAACAAAAAATTGCTTTATAAAGACCACCACCATCACATTTATCTTGGCAATAATATTATTTGAATGCTCTTGTCACTTTTGACTAAAATGACAGTCATAAAAAATGTTTTTTTCTTTTTTTTTTAAATAAAATTAGAACAACAACAACAAAAATGAAAAATGTTTCAAAAACATTTAAACTTTGTAAGAAAATCAAACAAAACTCATTAGAAGTTGCCTTTTGTTAATAAAAAAAAATATATATATTGAAAATGGCAAATAAATAATCGAAATAATAATAAAATTCGCAACTCTTTTGAAAACAACTTAATTGCTACACGACTTTTTAATTTAAAAAACAAAACAAAAAAACTCAAAAAAGTGAAAAACAATAAAAAATAATAAAACAGTAGCATTAAATTCATTTTTTAATTATTATTAATTTTTAATCATCATCGCTTTATATGGAATTATGTATATTAAAAATTATTTTTTTTTATTCAATAAAAAATTTATCTGTAAAATTTTTTAAGGTATTTTTCCATTTTAAGTGAAATTAATTTTTCACTTAAAAGAAAAAATTGATTAAACAAAAAAAAAAACAACATAATAAATTTGTTAAAAAAAAAATTCTTACTTTTATTTCAAAAAGTTAATGTAAAATTGATTTTTTATTATTTTAAATTTGGTTTGAAATTAATTTTGTTGTTTTGTTGTTATTTAAAAAAAAAAAAAAATTGTATCTAAAAACATGCATAAAACCAGTTAAATTATAAGCAGAAAATGCGAGAAATTAGTGGTTTCCTTTTTAATAAAAAAAAAAGAGGTCTCATAATATGAAAAAAAAAAAAAATGAAATAAAAAAGGCAACATAAAAATAGAGAACTGGAATTAAAATAAAAATTTTTTTTTATTTGAAAAAATTCTGTTTCAATGGCAAGAATTATAAAAGTTCGTCTGGTCGATTCTCTAATCTTCTTTCTGAAGAAAAATAAAAAAAAAAATAATAAACGAAAAAAAAAACATTCGTGTATAACATTTTTAGTTACCTGTCGTTTATGTCTTTTGTCGTTCATCATAAACTATTTTTTTTTTTGATTATCGATAAAAATTTATATTTTTTCAAATGGTTTTCACATATTTCTTTTTGTTGTGGTATTTTATTTTTCGTCATATTAATTCTGTTCCAGATTTTAATTTACAGCAATTTTTTTATTGGTTTTTGTAAATAAAAAATCTTTGAAATGTTTTTAAGAGAGGACATGTCTGCAAGGTTTTTCTGCGATTCATTTCCATTTTTGAAGCACATTGTTTGTATTAGTGCATATAGAAAGGAAAGTAGAGAGGGGAGAAAATGGGTAATAGAACGATGAGACTGATGTTTCCGAAAAAAATGTACATATTACAGATTTTCCATTCCAGATATGTTTATTTTCTCAAAACCATGTTCTAAAAACTATAATCTTATTATTAATAAAAATTTCTAATCAACTTTCTTGAATTTTTGCATAGTTATTCGCTAAAAAATTGTTTTCAAATCTTTTAAAACAAAACAAAAAATGATTTCGGTTCCCCTTAAAAGATTTCACATAGAGATAAACAAGATTACGATTTCTAAATGAATAATAAA
Organism: Bombylius discolor; assembly: GCA_939192795.1. NCBI lineage: Eukaryota > Metazoa > Arthropoda > Insecta > Diptera > Bombyliidae > Bombylius > Bombylius discolor. The sequence continues at coordinate 47,494,024 of OW584240.1, read as the reverse complement.
AGTGTTAAATTAGAGAAGAATAAATTTTTCCAAATTCATTTTATATATAAAAAAGTTATAAAAATCAAATCAAACTTAATTGATCATATTAATTTGTAATTTTGCTAATTTTTGAAGAAAAAAAAAATCATAAAAAAATTAAAAATATACAAATTTAAATTTTTATTATATTTTTTTTTTAACAAAAATTTCCTGGACTTAGATTTTCATTTAAATTTCATAAATTTGAATTTTTATATGATTTGATTATTGAGAAAAGAAAAAAAAAATATTTATGCATATTTTTATAATACTGAAAAATTTGAAGGTTTTTTATTCAAATTTTTGCGGCATATAAAACCAAGGAATATCATCTTGTTTTACAATGGATTAACATTCCACAAAAACATATTTTAAAGTGTGAACAAAAAATAAATCAAACATAAAATTTAAAAAAAGGATTTATTATAGTTGAATGTTGGACATTCATGAGTTCGGAAATTTTATTTCATTTTATTATTCGTTTTAGAAGAAATTGGAAATGCTTCCGAAAAGGTAACATGCGCTCTACTAAAATATTTAAAAAAAAAAACATGTACAAAATGTTCACATTTGACTTAACCTTGCTACAACAGAAAATATAACAATTTCCAAACAGAATGATCTAATATAACAATATCGCCAAAAGACTCAGGCTTCCTATGCAAAAATTTCCTACGACCTTCTTTTATCATTTTTCAAGAGCTCTTCACTTTAAAAAAAAAGCTAAAAAAACTAACTAAATTTTAGCTCGTGCCACATATTACCATCAATTTAGCTCAGATCAATATCATCATCATCATCATCATCATCATCATCATTATCATTATCTTCATCGTCATGTATGCTAAATCATATTGGTAAGCATCACTTAACAAAATTCTCAATGGGGGAGTTCTGAACTCTTGAATAACAAGTGTTTTCCTAAGAATTTCAATTGCTCTTGAATTCTTCATTTTTATTCATCAAACAAGATAACTAAACCAAAAATACTTTGACTGTGTGTAAGTCGTTTTAGAACAAATTTTTACAAATACAAAGATTTTCAATAATAATAAGAAAACAAAAAAAAAATAATAATAATAAAAAAGATGTATTTGTTGTATCAATATTGATTGCTGATGTATCATCATCATCTTCATCTTCATCATTATTATCAGTTATTTTTGAAGTACCACTTTAAGTCCATTTACCCCTTAATTTGGACCGCACATTTATAAAACATTATATTATTTCTTGTTGTTGGTAAAAGAAGAACAAATTTTTTCTTCGATTTAATTTGTTTTTTTTCCCTAAATTTCGTAAATTGAAATGTTTTTTTTTTTAAACTTTAAATTTCAATAGAAATAATTTAAAATTTTTATATGGATAATTTAATTTCTTTCCTTTTTACTGATGTTTTTTTTTTTTGAAGGGAATTATTATTGAATGCAGGTTAAAAGGAAATAAGGATGATGGTTTTCGTTTTTTTTTTTTTTTTGGTTGTGCAAAATGAAAACTATACGTCAATATTATTGTTCATTTAATTTTTTTTTTTTATTTCAAAGTCTTTTTTTTTTGCTGAAATTTGAAACATGAAGACAATGTGATATGTTTATTATTATTATTTTTTTCTTTAAAAATATTGATCATTTCGCTTTTGATCCTTCATCAAAAGAGAAAAAAAAAACATTTTTTTTTTTCACATATGACGTGAATGATTGACTTGTATTCACAGGTACTACACAGGTATGTGTAATAATTTAATTTAATAGAGAAAAAAAATGTTCAGTATTTTTTTTCTTCAGCATGAGCTTCTAATTTCATTTTTTTTATATTTTTTGTTCATTAAAATTGAAGCCAAATTTGTTTTTTTGTTGATGAAGCTGATGATTATAATAACAACAACAATAACAGTCAGTCAGTTAACCAATGATCTGATTTTTATTCAATTTAATAATAATGATTATAATTTTGAAGGATGATGGTGGGTGGAAATTTTTCAATATATGTATGACTGAAAAAGACCCTAATTTTGTTGTTGTTGTTTTTTTATGTTTTTTCTATTTCATGAAGTATGTTATTATTAAACATATTGACATCTTGTTGGCAATGATGACAAATAACATTTCTATACGTACATATGTATATAAATGAAGAAAAAAATTAGATATGTTTTTATTGAAAATTTTTAAGAGTAAACTGGAGAAGAACAAAAAAATTAAAATGTAGAGAACAAAAAAAAAAAAACTTGTCAATCGAGTACCGCACATATTATATATATAGGTACCTAGATTAGATTCGATTGTTATAATGATGAGTATATCGAAAAAGGTACACATAACACATACATGTTTGTATGTAATTTGAGACTTTTTGTTGTTGTTGTTTTTGTTGTTAATTTTTCATCAAATTCTTTACCTTCAAAATAATATGTATTATTGGCCTTCTATAAATTTTGTTTTTTTTTTTTTTGGTCATAGATGATGATTTGATTTTTAAATTTAGATATTCGAAATTTTTTGTTGTTGTTGTAGATTTATTTTCGTTAAATTTGAGATGATTGTACAATGATAATAATAATGTGATGTTATAATATACATACATATATTTAAGGTATAAAAATATTGTATAGAAACAAAGTTCGAAGCTCGAATAGAATGTCATTTCGAGATGTTAGTCTTGTATTCAAAGTGGTTTTTTGTTTATTTATTGTGTTTGCTGTTTGTTAGAATGAAGTATCAATGTGGAAAATTCATGTTTTTTTTTCTAATTCTCTTGATAGTTTATTGACCCACGAGTTTTGAAAATTTTCTATAATCAGAACTTGATTGAAATTAGTAAAGGTATTATTTTAATTTTTTTTTTTATTAAGACCTTGAAGGTTCAATAACTAAATTTTTTTTTTCAAGATTTCGCATTCTAGGTTTGATGACTGAATATTTTTTTTTCCTGGGGTTATTCATTTGAATATTAATGGTTTTTTTTCTTCAATAATCTAATTTATATTCTAATTGTTTTTCATGTTCAACCAAGTTTTCTTTATTTTATTTTTTTCAAAATAATTACAGAGAGAGCATTGTCCTTTCATTTTATTTCACCTTCCTGAAAAACTAAATGAAAAAGTTTTAACGTGTAATTAATAAAAATTATCAAAAATTAGAATTTTCCATTATTTTACAAAAATGTCAATTTGTTTTTCATTTTAAAAATTGACTGTTTTCTTTTTTGTTTTTACAACTTGAAATACCATTTTTTTTTTCAAAATACAACGATTGATTATCATCATCAATTTCAGTGCATTTATTGTATTTAACACATTGCCATGTTATAAAACAGTAAAACATTAAAAAATTAAAGAAATTAAGAAAAATAAATAAATAAAATAAAAACAAAATAAAACTATAAATAGGATTTTTAAAAGCGATCACCACAAAAATGGTTTTTTTTTTTTTAAATTTTTTGTTATCTAAAATTTGTTTTTTATGCTAATTTAGCAAATTGATTTCTCGTTTTCGATTAATGAGTCTCAAAAATTTTATAGTTATGTATCATGATGTTGATAATATGATGTAGTCGTGGTGTCAGTGTCAGTCGGACATTGTGCTGTTATATAGACGGCCAGCAGCAGAAGCAGTATTTCAGTTAGTTCACAATGGAAATGATATACCTTTATTAATATAACTTTTATTTTTTAGGTTTTTAAACAACAGGTAAAATAATATAAGAAGACAAATAAGAGATAGATGAATAAAATCTGTTATTAGTGTTGCCGAACTTTTGAAATTAAATTAATATTTTTGTACCTTTAGGAAATTGGCTTATTCGCAGGTTTTCTCTTAAGGATAACGAATTGATAAATAAATAATTTTATATATTTTATAGTATAAAAAACTTAAACTCTTTTTTTTTCTTGTTTTAAAAGGATTAATGAATTTTTCAAGACCATTGAAAGTTTTTATTTTTTTGAAAATAATACCTTGCCTTGAGCTTTATATACTTTTTTATCAAAAAAAAAAAAAACATGCGTTCAAAGTCACTAGAAAGTTTGTGAAATTTTTTAAAGTGAATAAAAACAAAAACTTATCTGGCAACACAATCTAATTTAATAAGTGACATTCAACCGACGGTCAGCACAGGTAAGTGCTTATAAATATTATAAAGGTGCATATAAAAATCATCATGTATACAAATTAACTACACATGCATATACTATACATATGTACATATATGTATGTATTGAGAAAAATGATGCCCTTTTCCTCAATTTCTTATCTGGTAAACCATGTGTCGTCTAATTCTGATGGAATTGACACCTCATCTACTTGGACTTTCAATATATATTTTTTTATTTTATATTTTTGTTTTTTTTTTTTCTCGTATTTGTTATATCAAAAGAAAAATCTAAAGAATTTTGTCAAGAATTTGTTTTATTGACATTTTTTTTTCTTTCTGATTTTATTTTAATTTTTTTGAAGATGATTCTTTTTTTTTTTTTTCATGTGAAGATCTGTGTTGTAGATAGGTATAATGATCATTTTATATAAAAATTTGACCTTATGGGTCGTATACAGTTAAAAAGAAAATGAAAAATGTGCTAAATTAGGGTTTAACATTTTTTATTATTGTAGGAATGTTTTAATATATTTTTTTTCTTTCGAAATATTGTTAAGTTGCCTGATATTAAAATGATTCAATGAATTTGTTGTGATGTCAAAACATCGTGTTATCCGATAAATATTCTCATAATATAAATTTTATAGTATTTTTATTTTTCTGACTTTTTTGAATTTTTAAAAATTTTGATTTTTACTTTATTGCTGGTACGTGTATACACATCGTGGAAGGAAAATTATGATTAAAATAATTTTTACATTGTCAATAAACGAATATATTTTATGTTGTAAATTGTTGTCATTGTCATCATATCATATCATCGAGATTTTGAATATCATTTTTTTTTTACTCTTTCTCATGTGAAATGTGAAATTTATTTTCATGAAATATCTTTAAAAATTAAAAAAAAAAAACCAAATCGAGATATATGATTCTTTTGCAGTTCCGTTTCAATATGATATCATTTACAGATATTTATAGCTGTTAAATTAAATTCAATATTTATAGAAATAAGATTATAATCGTTTTTAAGATATATGCAGATACTAATAAAGGTATGGAAGGCCTAGTTAATTTGGTGTTTTAAAAATTTTTAAAATTTAATTTTTGTTCAAAATAATCTATATAATATATCTGTGAATACATAATGGTGTAGAGGTTAATAGGTTATTATAAGTTTATTTATTGGTTTTAAATTTTATTTGATTAGAAATTATTCATTTGAATCTCTTTTAGGGTGAACATCTTAAGATGTTTATCAAAAATTATGTTGCTACTTTCAATTAATATTTTACTCATTAAAATATTTTTCAAGATCAATTTAAATAGTTGAAAACATTATCATTCCTACAGCTGAGCTGGAAGGGTTTGAAAATCTGGAAGCTTATTGCAATACAGATTTTATATATAAAATACTTCTCGCTACTTATATGTACATACATACAAACATCCTTTTGCAATTTGTCTTGATTCTTGATTGTCTTGATTGTCTTGAAATTCGGACTTCCAGAAAAATTCAACATATTAAATTCGGAACGTTGATATTTTCCTAGTTCGATTTTGAGAACTAACTTTCTCAAAGACACAAAAAAATAATAGACTATCATCGTAATATTTACAAATCGATTTTTACATTAGGTGTAATGAAATCGAAATTAAAGTAATAAAAAACGAACTTTAAAGTTCAAAATGTGTAGGTCGATGGCATGTGTTAAATAATGATTTGATGAGTCTACCTATTATTTGAGTATATTGTAGGGCTTTTATTTATTTTCTATAATAGGTATAAGATCAATGAATATTTAAATAAAATTAAATATTCAAATTTTTCGGTGAAATCGTTTTTTAAAAACTTTATTATTATTTTTTATTTTTTTGTAAAATAAATTAGAGGGACTATATATGTAATCAAATAAGCGATGCAACAAAATTGTAACAAAAAAAAAACAACGTTATTGGTTTTGTTTTGAACAAAACTAATATTTCCACGTGCGTTGAATATGTTTTTTCAAACTATTAATGTTTTATAATGTGTTTTTTACAAAGCATTCCTATATCAATTTTATATAAATTTGTTTTTTTCTAATTTTTCAAAAATTTACTTTATTTTTCACTTTTTTTTGTTGTTGTCATATTTCAAGATTGTATAATTTTTCAATAACATTAATTAATAGAATAAATAAAATAATTATAAATTCATACTGACGGATGATGAAAAATAAAAAACAAAATAAAATTTATAATTAAAAAAATTAATAATTTTGTATTCGATTTTCTTTTGGCAGTAAAAACAAAAAAAAAAAAATATATATATAAAACAAAATTCACGCATGATAATAATTTAAAATCATACAAATGTAAAGAAAAAAAACATGTTTTTTTTATATTTTTTTATCACCTAAGTAACCTATATGCTATAAAGACTCTTATAAAAAAAAAAGTAATAATTTTCGCGCAGACAATATGTATATTTTTTTCTATATACATTTTTATTTTTCAAAAATTTTATCAAAAATGAATATGTATATTTGAATTGATCATAAATCAAATTTATATGGTAGTTACATGCCATTAAGATGCTTCTTTTTGATGTTTTTCTTTTTTCTCTATCAAATAATGTTATGTATAACATAACATTAAAATGTTTAACAAAAAATGAAATATAGAAAAACAAACCAAATAAATTCGATACGAAATTAACAACATTAAAAAAAATTTTGAGTTCCTTTACAATCAATTTTATAAAAACAAAAAAAAACAAAAAATAAGAAAAACATCATATAGTCGTGATCATTTATTTTGTTTTTTTCTTTTCTTAAAAATTAGTTTTTAATATCTTTTTAATATGTTTCTCTCTTCTTCATTTTTTTTTTCTTCCTAAAGTATTGAAAAGTCATATCAATTTTTTAAGCATTTTGCATAATTTATTGGAGCTTTTAGATATTTTCTTTATTTTCATTTTTTTTTTTCAATCATTCTAATGTAACTGTAGATATATAAATTTTTTTTTTTAAAATATAAAATGTCATATGTATAAATACAAAGGCACTATAATAATACAATATGTATATTGGTTGTTTTTGTTTTATTTATATATTTTTCAAGTTATCAGACTGTCTAAACAACTTAAAACAAAACTGGTACAGCTGATGATGATGATGATGCTTTTTCAGGGAGAATGAATGCATTATTAACATCATATCAGAATTTTAAGCGCCACATAGGTACTATATATGTATGTATATACAACAAAATGCATTTTTTGTTCTTAGTCAGTCAAAAACATTTTTCTTTTGAAAAAAAGTAAACATTTTTGTCACACGTATAAGAATTGAATAAAAATGTTACATTATAGATTTTGTTATTGTGTTTATAATGTTGTCAAGAAGAAGACAAAACAAAAAAGGAGTACCTATATGATAAAATCTTTAAAGTGTTGAATGCATGTGTGCATCATATTGATGATAAAAAAATTAGTGTTTTGATTTTAAAAGTTTTTTTGGTATATTATAAGGTAAAAAAAAAAGACAAATTTAATATTGATAAAGAAAAAAATGTTGGGAATTTTAATTTGGATTTTTTTTAAAATTTAGTTTTTTAATTTTGAAATAGTTCTTTTAGATTTTGTAATGTCTTATTTCTATGCGTTTTAGAAATGCATTTTATATAGATAGAAAGATACAGATATGAATAACGGACATGAATTTTTTTTTTTTTTTAGATATAGAGAAATTTATTTTTTTTCTCTATTCCATTGAAAATATTGTAGGTTCTCATCATATTGTGAAATTGATAATTTTTTTTTTAAACATTCGAGAAAGGTCGATGAACAATAATGGTTGATATTGTCTTGTGATATTATTAAAATTTATTATCAATTAGAAACTAATTAACATTATTTTGTTCCTTTATTTCTTTAGAAGTAAAAAAAAAAGAACCAACTTTAGATTTCTTGTTTGACACGTAGGATAATATCAGTGTCTGACATCATGTCTAAAATTGCACTTTATTTTTAATAGTATTTTCATATGTTAAAAATCAGAAGGATCCGTTTGTAGGGATTTCTCTACGAACATGTATAATTTGTATCATCTGGAAATCCTGTGCTGACTATATTGAACTGCTTGAATTAAGAAGAATTAACCGTTTACACGTGGTTAATATTTTAATTTTACCAGTTTTTTGAAATCTTAAATTATTCTTATCAATAATAAAAATTAGGAGTAAGTAAGTTTTAATCAAAGAACTTATTCGTTTTGGTATGAGATTTTCGTGTTTCTATGAAAAATAACGTCGGTAGAATTTTCGAAACCTCTTTAGTGCTTTTTCAACAATTCTGCACATTCGGAGTTCTGCAAATATTGACTAGAATAGTTGCATAGTTGAATTTGAACCACGACTATTTACTAAAAAAAAAAATTCAAGTGAGGATTTCTCAAGAACTTATTTCTATTCTAAATTGATCCTGTATGGAACGTATTGGATAAAAGTCGATTTTATTAGGTTTGTTTTTGCATACTATGTATTTCGTATTATAAATTAGAACAAAACAAATTCATGCTGTTAAATACTAAGTTTAAGATCCAAATAAAAAAAATTAAACAGTCATAATGTCCTAGTGAAATTTCTGTGGGAAAATTATGAATTAGGTTAGATACCTTAAAACAGAAGAACTAAAATTTTTTTTTTGGTTTTTTGATTAAGGCGTTTTTCTACTTACCAAATTTGAAAGTAAATAAATTTTTGTGTATTTCCTTATCTATTTGGATATTTCTTCAATAGCTTTTAACAAAATTATTTTTCTTATGTGTACTTCAGGTATGTACCTAAGTATATACTTAACTTTCAACACTTATTGTTACAAAAAAAAAATTTAATATATATATATATAAATATATATAAATATGTATATATTTTTTTCTTTATATGTAAATTATGTAATTAAAAACTTTTTTATTTTCTATTTTTTATAGGAATAAACTAATGCACTTATGCATTGAAAGCAAAAAAATACTGAAACAAAAAAAAAAAAAACAAATTTTATTTAGAGAAAATTGTATGTATGTTTGTTTGATTCCTTTTAAATGTTGTTTTCAACTCTTTTTTTTTTTTTGTTTGCTTGTTTTATAAAGGTTATAATTTGAAATTTTAATAAAGATTCCCAGATTTTTTTGTTTGTTTGTTTTTTTAAATGATGTTACAAATATGATAGGTTTAAATTAATTTTTAATCAATTGATAACTTTCACTTAATTATGCGTTTCATGTTTTTTTTTCTTGAATCGATATGGTAAATTAATTTTTTTTTTGTTTATTCTTTTACACACAAACTTGATATATATTTTTTTAACTTTACTGTTTTTGTTTATTCATAAGACATATTCAAAACATATTCCAAAATGTGATTTTTTTTATTTTGTATTTGAATTTTCATATGTAAAACCAACACCTGTTTTAATCCAAATTGGCAATTATAGGTATATTTAAATCAATTTCACTTTAACTTTTTTTTTAAATATCCTTTTGTTTTGTTTTTAACTATCCTGTTTGATAAACATAACCTAAATTTTTTTCAATTGTCACAGAAAACTTTAAATATTCTTTGATTTAAAGATTTGAAAAAATTAAATAAAAAGAAAAACAAAATCCGATAAATATTAACAACAATATAATCATATATGATCGATAATTAAAGTATTAGATTGAATATCTTTTAAGCTTTATTTATTTATTTTTTATTTTTTACGTTGTGGCCAAAATAACAGACAGTAACTTTAATAATGTAACCGAACCGAACGCCACTATCGAACTGAATTCTCAATATTTAACAATTAACACACCTATCGAAAGAAGGTGAAAAAAAGAAAAGAAAAAAAAAGTATTGTAGAACAGAGTAGACGAGTAGACTGTAGCAAAGTGAATCAAATAATAATGGTGTGGAAAGAAAAGGTTAGGGTTTGAGGTAAGAGAGGTCTAACATATTATTAAATGAAATAACAACAATCTGGATGGAAATGGTCTGTTTGTTATATGTTATATGTATGTTAGTTAACCGACCAAACTTGAAATTGAAGCTTGAAACGGGTCTGGTTTCAATTAAGTATATAGAGACGCGGGTCTGTCCACTATTAAAGTGGAGTGAAAAAAGCAGTTTTTATTGTGGAATATAAAATAAAAGTATCTGAGGGTGTTCGGAAAAACCAGTAAACAGGACAGAAGAAGTTAAAAGTAAACGACGACAAATCCAAAACAGGTTTTTTTTTTCAATTTTGAAAAACTTATATAGTTGTTTTCTTCTTCTGAGAAAAATTAAACCTTTTGAGAAATGAACGAAAGAAAGATAAGGAAAAATCTGTAAAAATGTATCTAGTTGTACTCTTGTTTAATTTTATGATATTGATTTTTTTCTTTTGAATTTTTTTTGTTTTTATTCGAAAATATCACCCACAACATATAAAATGTGCCTTTAATAATAATTCCATCCATGTTTTTCAACATTAAATTAATGATTATTATTTTCAATTCATATGCATGTCCTTTTTTAACATTTCTATAAGATGTTGAAGAGAAAAAAGGATCAAAAGAATTGTAATATACTGAAAGGCGCATGCTTCCAAAATAAAATAGTGGCCATTGTATAAAAAAGTAAAAATTAAATTGGGATGGGCAGAACGAATTTATTAGGTATTGTTGTGGAAAGGTATAAAGCCACACCTTCTCCTTATATTATAGTTTTTTTTTTTTGTACTTTTGTATTTATTGTTATCAAACGCTATCATCATTGAAAAAAAACTCATAGTTGAGTTAACGCACAAAATTTTCCTTTTTTGTTTTTGTTCCATGTCATTTTCATCGCATAAAAGGTTTTTTTTTTGTGATTTGAGTTATTTCCGAAGATGTGTACACAATAAGGCTACTACATTACACTAACAAATTAAAGCCAATGGACGCGATGTTACGATATAAAAATGTAATAAAAAATTCCTTTTTTCTTTCCTTTTTTTTTTTTTGTGTTTCAAGGAACCTGAGAACATTTTCAAGCAACGACAACTCTAGTACCTACTACAGAACAGGAGGTTTTGACTTTTTGAACTTCGTTTTTTTCATTTCTATGTATATTATAATTTGTTATTTGTTCGTACATATGTATGTATTCAAAGCTTGTTTTATAAAAAAAAGAATATGAAAAAAAAAACATTTTTTTTTTTTTGCAGTTGCATACAACAGGACAAAAAGCAAAGCAGTAATAAATGATATTATTTTTTTGTTTTGTTTTATTTCTTTTTGTTTGTTGCTGAATGTATGTATGTTTGTGTTCTAAACTTTTTCAATTCATTGTACGAGCATAATGATAGGTATCCTTTTTATTTTTTTATACATATTTTTTCTATATTACATTTCGCTCTGTTTTATATCAATATCAACATCACAAAACTCTGACGACGACATTTTATTATCAATTTTTCTTTTTTAATTTTTTATTATCCTTCTTGTTTTTTTTTTTTTTTTTTTGCTACTGAGTTGTTGTTCTTATTATACTTGTTGTGTATACATATAAGGACATGATGAGATCTTTATATTTCAATGAAATGATTTTCGTGTTGTTTTTTTTCTTATTCGTGTTTTTTCGCTTTTATTATTTTTGCTTTTTATAACTTAACTTTTTTAAAGTAGGTAGGTACCTATGTATAATTTTCTGTTTTTTTCCTTTATTGTTTTCTGTTTTTGCATTTGGTGTATCATTTTCATGTTTAAACAACTTTTTGAAACAAAGAAAATGTCTGATGAACGAGTTTATTATATACTAGATTTTTATGTACGAAAAGAAAAAAAAACAAAATAAACTATAAAAAACTAAAAACAAAAAACACAAGAAATAAAAATGGGAAAAAGGATAGTGAGAAATAAAATTATAATAAATAATATAATATTAAAGGAATGAAATATTTTTTTCTCCTGTTCTATAGGTATCTACATCATTTTCTTTTCATTATGCACAAGAAGCTTATTTTGTAGTCAATTTTTTTTTTTTTTTTTTTTAAATTCTCTAATAAAATTTTTTAAAAATATTTTTCCATTTAATTTTTATTTTGAAGTTTTTCTTACCTATTTTTCAAAAATTTTGTTTAATTATAAAAAGGAAATTGAATTTTTTCAATTATGAAAATATTTTTGAAGGATATAGGAAATTAAAGTTATATACATAGAATATTTTTAAATTGTTTTAAATGATTTTCGAAATATTTTTTCATTTAAAAGAATTTATGCTTCATGAAAACACAAAAAATTATTTAAATTGAATTAAATTTTGTTAGTTAATTAAATTTTTTTTTTAAATGTTGTGTTTTTTAATTTTTTTGCATAATGTGTTTTTAATATGAAAGATTTTAATTTTGTTTAGGTTGCAATTTTATTAATTGATGTCACCACAAATGCATCTGTTTTTTTTTATTTTTAAATAAAAATACCTCTGTAATTATTAATTACTTTTTTTCCAAAGCTTTTGTTTTTGCAAAGCTTCATTATTTTTTTTGTGCAATTTTTTTCATTAAGTGCTTTTTTTTGTCTGTTCTCTCCATTAAAAAAATAATTTTTAAATGCATTTCACATTTATGTATGTTCGTTGCTGCAATTTGTTTTTGCTTTTAATTTTTTGTTATTGTTTTTGTCTGCTTTTTTTTTAATTCTTTTTTTTTTACTAATACATCTGTCTTTGAAAGTGGAAAATGAGATATTTTCATTTTAAAATTGTGGTTTATGATAGAGAATTTTTTTACAAAAAGTCTGTTTTTTTTTCTGTTTTAAATTTTTTTTCTCGGTCATAATAAAGGAAAAAAAAATTAAAAGAGAATTGTAATTTAACTGTAATCATCGTGGTTGTTAATAAATAAAAATTTGAATTGCTCTTTTGAATGTATATTTGGTGTAAGTATAAAAGTACTTTGAAAACAAGGAAAAAAAAATTTGTTTTTAGTTTGTAAAACATTTTTTTAAGTTATTTTCAAAGACTAGGTCCTTATTAATGTTTAAAATTCTCCACAATTTTTTCTTTCATTATGTAACTAGCTTTTTTTATTTAAATTTTTATTGACTATTTAATTTATTTTTCAATAATTAATTTTTGAACTTAAAAAACCGAAGAGATTTAATTTTTCAAGCAAACATTTTGTAAAATTCATCTTAAATTTTAGAGAAAAAAAAATGAATTCATTCACCTTTTAGGTGTCTCTCTGTTTATATTAAAATCTGTAAAATATCTTTAAAAGTTTTTAATTTTAAAACTTTTTCAAACATTGATTAAAATTTCAAAGTTCTTGTCATGTAAATATACTAGAAGACAATTTATTTATTTTTTTTTTTAAATTTACAACGAACAAAAATCCTGTTACTTAAAGCTTATATAACATAAAAATTATTTCTATTTAACGTACATACCTATATGTATGTATATGTATACCTACTCGAATACTTTTCAAAATAAAAGTTTTGGAAAACGTGATATGTGTATGTTATCTTAATAATTTTATGAAACATCACAATGTGTAGGTATATTTAGTTTATCATCATTTTCAAAAGTATCTATATGTATGTGTAACTACGTGTATATATAGTTATAGTGTTGGTTTTAAATAAATTTAAATAACAAATTTATTCTTTTTAAAAGACGCCATGTCAAGTTTTTATGCTTCACTTACCATAATTTATGTCTTTAAAAAAAGATCGTAGTCGTTTTTTTTTTCTTCTTATTTTTTTTTTTTTTTAATATCTAATTGTTTGCGCCAAAGTGGAAAATTTATGTCCTGTTGAAAGTATTTTCAAGCTAACGTAAGCATAATAAGTACATGAAATTTTATATAAATGATATACAGTTATAAAGCGTACATACAATACCATTAGAGTTTCTTTATGTAATACCCCATCATCATGAGAAAACTCATAAATCAATAAGAGAAACACTTGCAGTCTGATATCTAATTCAATTATCATTATTTTTGTGCTGAATTATGTAACAATAGCATTTGAACAGTAAAAATCGTATACGAGTATATCTAAAAAGGAATTGGTTATTATTTTATTTTTATTGTTTTATTTGAAGGAAATTAATTTTCACATTTTACTTTTAAAATAACGTGAAGGATTTTTATGATATAAAATATAGCAATTATTATTATTATTTTTTTTTTTTCGACAATTCGCAATCGCAAGATGTTTTATTTTTGCCTTTAAAGAAAAAGATATTTTTTTAAATCAAAATAGAAAAAAAAAATCTAATAAAAAAGTTAATTTATCACTGAAACGGAATAAAAAACACCTTCACATTTTTCTTCTTCTATATTCTCGTCCTTTTTTTGTTTTGTTTAAGTTTGAAGTTCCACATCGTATGAAATTTATGAAATATGAAAAAGGACATAAACGACACTATGTGTATATGTATTTATTAAAACAGGTACACTATACATATGTATATCATTTTATATTCTCCGTTATAAATTTCATTGTTATATTTATAATTTATAGAAAATGTGGTCATATATATGTACATATAAAGGTAAACAGGAAGAAGATCATTTTTATATAATAGAGCAGAATAAAGTAGAAAAAGAAAAGAATAATAAGAGGAAGAAGGAAAACAAAAAAGTCAAAAAGAAGTAGAAAATTTATTGAAGAATAATAAAGGAAGTAAACGACATTTTCAATTTTATTCATTATTATTCTTGCAGACCAAACAGGATTTTTATATTGAAAGTGAATTTTATATCATGGGAAATATCCGTGAATGTAATAATGATGATGATGATGATGATGAGAATGTTGAGGAGTCAAAAAGTCTGGCGTGGTAAGGAAGGTAATTTTTTTTCTTTCATTCTTTAGAACAATTTATCAAAAAGCAAAGGAAAAAAAAGGATCATAAATAATTTGATATATACTCGTAGTGATGACAGCTATGTGTCCTTAAATGTTATGTAATATGTGTTTTGTGTATGTGAACGGTGTGTGTGGGATAAAATGATATGGTTTTTTATAGTTTGTTTCATAATCACAACGGATCGAAATTTTTTCCGTAATATTCTTGCTACTGAATTTGTTGTAAACAATTGCAATTTGTTTTAATATAAAGGATCTTTTGCTACTGTTTTTTTTATCAATCAATGAAATAAATCAAAAGATTTTTTAGATTTGACATTTTTGTATTTTTAGGATTTTTTTTTGAATTTTTGTAGCCCTAGATCCTTTTTCGTTTTATTCTTCTGTTTTCTTCACATCGCACATTCCTATTAGAATTCAAAACACTTAAATCGATTATTGTTTTATTTCTATAACTATTTCCTACTTTTTTTTTTGTCCTAAGGATATCTGATCTTTTGTTTTATATATTTTCTCAAATATTTGTGTAGAGAATTTTTCATTCTATATAATATGTATAAGCATCCTGCTGTGTTTGTGGTCTTAAATATTTAATCAAGAATTTCTTGGTAGGCATCAGGTTCATAGAAAAATTTTCTATTAAAATTCAGAAAATCATAAAATTTTCTCCAATTTCTTATTTTACTGGAAAAATATGTATCTTTATTTTTTGTTTGGTTATGTGTTGTTTTTTTTTTTTTTTGCAAATACTTGTGTATGCATAAGGATAATAACTTTTTCAGTAGTTTATAAAATTTTATAATTTTTAAGTATTCTTTTACAAGAGAGTATCTATATGTGTTATTGTTTAAAGAAGAGAAAAAAAGAATATATTATATTTCATTATTTAAATTATATTTTACCTGTAAATAATTTAACGTGTACTTTGATAATATTTTAATACCTGGCGTATGAACAGAAAAAAAAAACAAATTAAAAAAACTAAAAATAAAATAAAAATGCCTAATAATAATTTACAATTTTAAAAATTTATTTGCAAGTTAACCCCGAAATAAGGATAATGATGATAACTTTATGACTATATGGTATATGCTGTGTTATATTTAAAAAAATACGTGTATTCATACATGAAAATTTTTAATATAATATACCTACGTAAATAGAATATCTTTTGCATGTGAAAACAAAAATTAAAAAAAGAATACCAAAAATTTTTAATCCGACGATCTGCGGTTGCATTTACTATTCAAAGTTAAAGGATATGAGAAAGGTTTTCCTTTGAGTTTTTATTGAATTTTTTTTTCATGTTATTTATCTTCTTTTTTCTTCTACATTTTTCCTTGTTTTCTTTTTTTTTTCTTTTATGATTTTTCTACTTTTTTTTCTTTATTATTTTTTTTTTTAATTTTCATTTTGGATGAGTATATTTAACAGATGGTATATTGCTCGTTAACAGTAAATAGTTAATTGGTAGTGATTAAGAGAATATTACAAATTTTCTGGAATTAAGATGTGAGATAGTCCGTAACTAATCCTGTTTTTATAATATTTATATTGCTATATAATTAAAAAGGTATGAATATATATATATGAATATATATATGTATATGAAACACAAATAAAATAAATTTCCTATGATTAGAGGTATTATTATAAATGTATAATAATAAATTCAAGGGTTGTTTTAAACAAATTCAAAAAGAAGAAAAAGATCATAACAATATTTTATAAAAGGATTGTAATTGTATATAAAGGATTTTTTATTTCCTTTTAAACTAATAAACTGGGAGTATTTAAATTTTTGACTTTTTAATGTCTCATTGATACAAAAATATTTTCATTCAATTACAATGATTTTTTTTTTGTTTTCAAAAGGACATTTGATTTATTTATAAAATTTTCAATTAACTGGATGTACTTAGTTTCGATTACAGAATATAACCTTGAAGGTTCTGGAACTCTAGAATATTTTTTTTTGTTCTGTAAGGAAGAAGTTTTCTTAGGATTAAGAGAAATTTTTATTTTGAGGTATTTTCTGAAGATGTTTATTGGACATAAATTTAGAAGTCAAGTACAGAATAGAAAAAATTTGTCTACAAAAATTTTGTTCTTTGTAATCCTTGATAAGCTTTTATAAATGATTTTTTTTTGGCACTGAAACGTTTGTTTGTGTACAAAAAAACTTCTTATATAGTAAAGGACTGCCATTACAAGTAAACAATTTTTAATTTTTTTTTTTTCAAATTTTTGTTCTATGGAAATTAAATTTTATTTAAAATCAATTTTCAATTCCATTTCCTTTTTCATCTGAATTTTATTCAAAATTTTTATTTCTCATTCGAAAAGCTTTAGAATTTTCATTTATTTTTTTATAAATTACTTCATTTCTCAAATAATGACCAATATTTTGTTGTTGTATAAAAAAATCACACAAAAAGAATACTAAATAAATAAAAATAAAGCGTAATTTAAAAATAAATGAAAAAAAAAAATATTCAACATTTTAATTCGATAAAAAATTATTTTTTGGCATATTTGTAAAATGTCAAGATTTTATTATGATTTGTTGCTTTTTCTTGTTACTTATTTATTCCGTAATTCGTTTTTTTTTTTTTCAATTCTATACAAAAAATATTTGCTCATTTTTTTTAAATATTTTTTTTTTTCTGATATAATTTCAATAACAACACATTTTTCTACATGTTTACATGTGTGCCGTTTTTTGTTATATTTATTTTACATAAAATCATTAATTCTTTTTCTTCGTATGTGCGTACACCAATATAGCTACTGTTTACTGTGCTTTTTTTATTTCAATATAAAAGTTGTTTCAGAAGAATAAGAAAAAAAGGAATCATTTGATTAACCTACCACCATCAGTTTTTTGATTATTATGAATTTTTTTTTCTTTCTATAATATGAAAAAAAAATTCTGATATGGTATTTTAGAATTAAATATTGTACAATAAAAATTAATACATTTTTTTCTTCTGATTATTATTATTTTCCTTTTCGTTTTTTTTTTTTTTTTGTTTTTCTCCATGAGAATTCATGAATTTTGAAAAATAAAAAAAGCTTTGTGAAGATGATAGACTGGAAAAAAAATATAATGTGTACGATTGTATTGAAAGGAGGCGGTATATCTTTGTGAAATATTATTTTTTTCGAGCTATTTATCAGTCGCATGGAGACTAAACGACAAAAAAAAAAAATAATAATAATATTCGAAAAAAATAAAGGAAAAAAAAAAAAGAATCCAACAAATGATCCAAAATTTATGCTCATAAATAATTTCTCTTCACAAAAACAGGGTTTTTCTTGTTTATTTTTTTTTTTCTTCTTTTTTTTCTTCTTCTTTTTTTTTTGCTTCTGAAGCACATTCATATTCATATTCAGGCTGTTGTTTTTTTATTTTTTTTTTTTAATTTTTCTTGTATCATTTTTATTTTTTGTTGAAATTTCTTTTTTAATATTTTCAATAACAAACTTTAGAGAATATTTTTATATAAAAATGATATGATAGAAATTATGATAGTTTGAGGTATCATAACAAAAATTGTTGTTGTCTTGATTCCTTGATTTTGAATTTATTGTTTTCCTTTGATACAAAAATTTTTTTTATATACATATATGTTTTTTTTTTTTTACTTTTAAAGATCATACGGATGGTTCGTACCAGAGAATCAGAAGCATAAACGATGAAGATTTATCAAAAATGATTTTCTTTATTATGTGTGTATTATTATTTTTTTATTTTTTCAAATGTTGTTGTTGTAATTAAAGAGTTGTGTTCATGCCCAGTAGCCTAATCTAAAGAAGAGGTTAATCACATTGTGTGATTTGTTTTTTATTTTTTTTTTTAATTTTTATCAAATATAAAATGTAGCTACCAAAGAATTTTCATGTTTCGTAGACCATACATAATATTGATTTGTTATAGTATAAATTGTTTAAGAAGTGATCATATATGATTGTATAACTAATCAATGTTCATATTTAAATGTATGTATGTATATTCTAAACTTATTATATTTTAGCTACTTTGGTCTTGCTTAGAGATAATAAAAAATTTATGAAGAAATAGAAGGTGAAAAAATATGATTATAAAATGTAGTTAATTGTGAAATCTGATTTTCATAAATTTTTATTCAAAAAATTATACACACTAATTTTTCAATATATACCTACATACATATGTAAATGTACATAGATATATGTATACATTTGTCTGAATATGAATATCATATGTGTGGTTGTGATTAAATGTTTTTTATAGGGGAAAAAATGCTTGAATAATTGATTTATTAATAATGACAGTTTTTTTTTTTTTTGAAATTAAAATTCAAAAGATTTTGTTTTTTCAAGAAATGTCTACCAATTGTTTTTTTATTGGTATACCAGAAATTTTTATTATTTGTGGTTGGTTGCTATGTGTAAAATTGAAAAAAAAACTTTTAGACATTTTCGAAAATTTGGAATTTATTATTCATGATATTTTAGGAAAAATTCAAATAAACCAAAAAAAAAGGGGTTCATTAAATTTGGTGAAAAAAAAGTACGGACGAAGAAAATTGGTCAAGAGAGAGACGAGCTGTAGAAAAAAAGGAAGTATTAATTGGTATTTGATATTAAATTTTTCGTATAAAAAGAGATAAGGGGGGGGGGGGGAAAGGTAGGGAAATTTTCAAGTTCTAAACTTTTGAAACAGGTTCAAACAATATTCTTTCAACAATATTTACTAAATAACTTCCTTATTTTAATATGATAGTATACACCTTCAGCTATTACACCTTATCGTTTACGTGCGTGAATTAAAATTATTATTTATTTGTCTTAATATCACGTTTTAGAAAGTATTAATTAAGCTCTACTTAATTTCTTGTCTAACGAGATAATATTTCCATAATTAAAATTTTTAATCAAGAATCAGACTAATTTTTTGTTTCGATTAAAAATCATCATCTAAATTTTTAAATATTACCTTAAAATTTATTAGAATAAGAACATTAAAATTTTATATGTGGATTTTTTCGTGTTGTTAAAAAGATAGTAAGAAACAAAAATAAATAAGAAAAATGAAATTTTATTAAATATTTCTTTATATAACCAATATAAAACGGAAATACCGATTTTATTGTAAAATCTTTTATATTTTTAATATTTTTGTTTTTATGATCAAAAATCCAATTTTTATATTGTTCAACGAAATATGTGTTTGGAAAAAAAAAAAATTTTTTTTTCCTCAGTATTTTACACGTTTAAACTTCGGTAGCTTTTATAGATATATTTTAATAAAAAAATCATTTAACTTGGTAGAATCTGTCGATTTTTTACTGTCATATTTTGATTTTAAATTTTTGAACAAAAGAAAGAATTTTTTTGAAAATAAAAAAAAAAAAAAAACAAGAAGATCGTTGTACGCGATCAATAATAATATTTGATGATCATATGGATTTTGTATGTATTTTATGTTTAGGATATTCTACAGAAAACATATGTATATCATCTAGTATCTGTATCTCGCCATTATTATCATAATAATAATAACAATAATCATCATCATTTCATATACACGTTCATTTGAAGGAGGGGCATTCCTTATAATCACATAAAAATTTCATTTTTTTTTCTCATCTTTTTATTGTTAAGAATTCAAACAGACGTTATAAAAAATTTTTGTTTCTTTTCTTGAATTTGTTTTTTGAAGAAAAAAAAAATGTAATTTAATCAATTTATGGCAAAATTATGCAAAAATATGCCCTAACTTTGTATTATAAAGAAAAAACATATACATATTTTTTTCTAATCTTACTTCTTCTTTTTTTTTGTTTCGTTTTGTTTTATTTCTTAAAGGTACATTCTACGCGGTATTGATCCAATAACCGTTTTCATGGACAATATGTATCTGAACTGATATGATGATATCTTTTTACAGGTACATAAAGAATTTTTGTAGATTAAAATAACACAAAAAAAAAAAAGAAAGAAAAAAGAAAGATATTTTAAACACCGGCAGCAAACTAAAAACTATGTATAATGATAAAAAATTTGTATATATTTGTATTTTTGTTGGCTTTATGCATATTAAAATTAAACAGATAAAAAAAAACTGTATATACTGAAGAAAGATGAATGAACGATTCGTATCTATTTAGATTAAACAACACAAATAAAACTAAATAAAAAACAAAAAATAAAACATAATCTCAGAAAAAAAAACAACAACAACAAATTTCTTTAATTTGATATCGTTTTTTCGTAAATTCCAGAAGCTTGATAGAAAATTGAGCATTAAATCAGGATTACAAAAAAAAAAAAGAAAAAAATTCGTTTCAATTTTAAACGTATATGCATTTTAATGGTCCACTGATACAAAAAGTTTAAATATATTTTTTAATTTTTTTTTTTATAATTTGTTGTTTTTGGTAACTTCTTTATACATTTATGTATTAGTCTGATTTGTATGTGTGAGTAGTGTGTGCGTTTTTAATAATAAATAATAATTTAATAAAAATAAATTGAATTAAAATTTTACTTCTTTTCAAATTTTATGAATTTTGAAAACATAACTTATTCTTATTTTTTAAATTGGATTAAAATTAAAAAAAGAAAAAATACATAATTTGAAAGTTATACATATATTTTGGAACTAATGATGCAAAAAAAAAAAGATCATTTAAGAGATTTTTCATTTGATCCTGTTTACTTTAGAACTTAATTAAAAGAAAGCCAATTTATTCTCTCAAGGTTTCCTAATGTGTATTCACATTTGGCTTAGTGTATATGAGTTTTAGACTTAAGAATGGTGCCTATATAAAAGTGTATAATCTTCACAAATATATAGCTTTAATTATTTTTCGATAATATCCTGAGCTTCCGTAATACAAACCCAAAAAATTCTATTTTGACGACTTATGTAATCTAGGAATTTGAATTTTCTGTATACCAATCTTAGTCATAAACAAAAGGATTAACACAAAAAATATTTAAAATTATCAGACACGAGCCAGTAAATTTATTTGAAAATATTGAACATAAGATAAAAACATATTAAATTGAATTTTTTCTTCTTGTTAGATTTATCAATCAGATAAACATTTGTACCGATCTTCATACCAAAAAAAAACTTCATTTAATTTTTCATTTTTTATAAAGGTGTTGCTCAAAATTAATTTCAGACTATTTGTTTGATATTAATCGAACACAATTCCAATGTAAAAAAGTCATCATCATCATCATCATTTCCTTTGATTTAGTCACTTTCAAATTTGAAGTTCATAAATCAATGACAAAAAAAAAAAAACAAATAATAAACAAACAAAAAAAAAATTGAATTTAAAAAAAAATAAAGATTGAATAGAATTACATTCAATGATATTGTAAATATCTGTTATACACCAGTAAAGAGTTGAAAAAAATGAAAAAAAGAGAAAAACAAGAAGATTGAAATGTATGATTAAATTTGTCAAGAAATACAAAGATTTATGATTCGATAAATGCATAAATAAATTTATTATTGTATGCATACAATATATACGAATGTTTAATTTAATTTTTATTTTTCTTATTTGTTTTTCTTTAAAAAATTAAAAAAGAAAAATGATAGCAAATCAATGGATGATCGAGTTTATTGACAGGTGTGGGTGATAATGAAGATTTTATATTATTTATTTAATAAAAATAATGTAACACAAAAAAAAAAAATCAAAACAAAGAAAGCCAGAAAAATAAAAAATAAAATATCTATGTTTAATAAAATATACAATATAATATGCAAACAACAAAAAGAAAAGGAAGAAAAATTGAATCTGATTTATTGAAAAAAGAGGATTATGTTAACAAAAAATTAAAATTATTATAATATAAAAATGCTACCATATTTTGGTTGAGTCTTTTGTATAAAAAAAAAAACATCTATATTCGAAAATTGTTTATGATATTTTATTGAATGAAAATTTTAAATTTAAAAATCTAAATTATATGAAATTGCTATATGTTTTCAAGATGAAGCAAAAAATAAACATTATTTGATCAATGAGAATAACGACGACTTTAAGCAATTTTTTTTTTTTTTTCGAAATGCAAACTTTATTTTTTGAGCTGAAAAAAATCTGACAATTAATGTTAGTATCTTTTATCTAGGCAGTATGAATCCTTTGGCATTACTAGAGTTTATTTTTCACTTGTTGGAGAAATACTGTAATACGATCAGCAATACTTAGTATAGCTTCTATATCCTGTGACC
This sequence comes from Bombylius discolor, assembly GCA_939192795.1. Lineage (NCBI taxonomy): Eukaryota > Metazoa > Arthropoda > Insecta > Diptera > Bombyliidae > Bombylius > Bombylius discolor. The sequence continues at coordinate 47,470,801 of OW584240.1, read as the reverse complement.
TGTAAGTTTTTAAGATCTCCTTCGCAGTACTGGTGTTTGCCTGCACTTTACTTATGTACTCTGAATTTACGGCTGAAATCCTTAATAGAAGGAAAGTGCCTAAAAGATGTCGGTATGGAACCCAATTCTAGTATAAATTAGATTTACGTGTTTGAATTACAGAAAGTTGAATTCATGAAAATGAAAATTATTTTTCACGATAGAAAAATGAAACAATGTACTCGTATTTTTCCACTGAAAATATGTAAATATCATAAAATTGAATGCTTATGAACACTTATCTTATTATTTTACATGATTTTCCTTTATGAATGTTCTTTTTATATTTTTTTTAATAACATCACGTGTTCTATAAAATCTTATCATATCGATTTTATTAAAATTATACAATTACTTTTTTATTACAGTATTTTTTTTTTTCTTTTTGAAAAATTTTAAAATTATTTTGAACCAAAAAAAAAAAATTTTAATAATCCTATTTAGAGAATTGTTTGTAAATAAATTTTATACACACGATATTATTGGCTATATTTTCTTACATTAAATTAATTTAAAGAAAAATCAAAATTACACCTTATTTTTTCCTTCTAAAGAATCATTTCTTTATAATTTTAAATATATATATCTGGAACATGTAAAAGTTATCAACATAAAAAATATATTTTTATGTTCTTGTCAGATTATAAATTGTGTACGTTTCTTTATTTCAAATATAAAATGTTACTATTATTTTATTTTATTTAATTTTAGTTTTTTTTGTTTCCATTTTAAAATTTTATTCTAACAAGAGATAAAAAAAAAAAAAAGTAAATAAGATAAGTTGGTGGTTAAATGTATATTATCTGTTTACCATATTTTCTTCTTTGTTTTAGTATATCATATTTTATTTTATTTTTCACTTCTTTATCCTTTTTTTAATTTAATTTCTAAGAAATAGAAAGACAAGAGAAAATAATACATATAAATAATAAAAATATATAAAATTGATTGCTATTTAAATTTTCTTTTTTATATACTATACATATTTTAAGTATCTAAATGTGAATACAATAATGGTGGTATCTTTTTAGATTTTAAACTGACGTATTTAAAAAAAAAAAAAAAACAGAACCAAATTATCTATATATACTTATAATTTTAATTTATATTTATATGTATATGTTTTGTATATAAATAAAAATTATATTAATAATAAGAAAGGGTTGGTTCTACGAAACATATATTATATAGAATCGAAAATATTTTAGCAGACATCTTTTTCGGATTAGATGTAATTTGAAGCGCCACCAATTGAAGTGTCAAAAGACGTTTTCTGTTTTTCTGATGTTGTGCAAGTGAATAAAATACCTATGTGTATATTTTTAAAAAATTTAAATACATATACATACATATGTATATTTAAGGTGTCGATCGTGAAGAAGTCTTCCATTTTATATAATGAAAAAAGAAAAAAGTAAAAAAAAAAAAAAATTTATATAACGACATTCTGATTCTTATTTAAGGATTAAATTTCAATATATCTTTTTATTTTCTTTATACACAGGTATTCATTTATATTTGTTTTTATTTGTTTTTTTTTTTATTAAATAAATTGATTAAAGTTTCATCTTCTTGTGTGGACTTAAAATAAGCATTTTGGTGGCCTCTCATGTATAAAAAATGTGTATCTACTTTTGTCTCATATGATATTAAAAATGTCTGTGTATGCTTGAAAGAATTAAAGACAGTATATGAAAAAAGAATAACACATTTTAGAATGAGAATTATACCACATGATAAAACAGACAAATTCTAATAACAAAAACAGAAAGTATATAAGAACAAAGTAAAAAAAAAAAAACATTTTAGGTTTTTGAAAAATGTTTGTGTATTTTTTTTTTCATTTATTACTAATTTTTCCATAAAATTTTACAGTAACTATTTAAAAAATTTTGTTTCCACAAATTAAAATTCATTTTCTACTCCCTTGCAGATAAAAAACCTTTGTCAAGTTTTATGTGACCTTTACAACTCTATTCCTGCGATTAATTCAACATAATATAGGATTTTTAAATGACTAGTTTGATTGAAATGATACAAAGATATTTAATTTGTAAAATAATTGCATATTTTCTGCATAATTTTAGGTACCGACATTTAAGTTTTTTCTTCCGAGTACACTGTTGCCAAATTTTCTGGAGATACATAAATTACTTGATTATAGTTGTAAGGTAAATTTGCTGTTAGGAAAAAAGTCTATTAACAATTTTTATTTTACAGGTTGAGTAATATCGTGTATAATAAACTGATACTGTCAACATACTGTATTTTTGATTGAAATTAAAAAATCGCGCCATTTTCAATTTGGTGTTTTACTATTTCTTTCATGTAAATGTTCAAAAGCAAGCAATTACTATGAAAAAATAAAAAAATGAATTTTAATATGCAGCAACCATCACAACGTACTTATACACATTTATATTGTAAATGCCTTCTTTTCCACCCACTCAAAAGAAAAATGTTTTTTTTTTTCATTCTTTTAAATCATTAACATTATTGCCAGGTGCTCTTTTATTCATATCATGTTTACTGTTGTAGCACTATAATAGACATTAAGCTTTAATTTTTGAATGCATTCATTCATTTATTATTTCATTTTTTTTGTTTGTGTTGTTTTTTATTTATAAATTGTTTTTTTTTTTTTTCAAAGGAACACAAACAATATTATTAATAATGGCATCAAGTACCGCACCTATTATATATGATGGCGTTTAAAAAATGAAAATAATGGAAAAGCTAAACAAAAAATAAATATTACTCTATTATTTAAAAAAAAAAAAAAAATAGTATAATATGTTTTTTAGTTTTTGTATGTACAAGTTAAAAAATAGCTTAAATACAAAATAAAACACACACACATGTATTTTTTGATATGATTGAAATCTTCATTTATAAAAATTCATATTTTTCTGTATTTAAAAAAAAAAAAATGAAAAATATAATGTATGTTTTAATTGTTGAAAAATGAACACAAGAAAAGGAAAAATTAAAAAAAGAAAATATACAACAATCATAAATAAAATGAATGAGTACATGACATGCATTCTGAATTTTGTTTATTTATTTATTTTTTTGTCATATGAGGACGTGTATCCGTATATCATATACGAGTACAACAAATAATAGCAAAATAATGGTGTTGATGATAGACTGAAAATAATTGAAGGTGCGTGCAATATGTTATATACATATTTTTAATTTTTTTTAAAAGTAAAATTATGATGACATACTAAATATAATATTCTTTTATTTAGAAAAAAAAGCAAGAAAAAAAATACATCATGTATGAATGAATTCTAAATAAAACATGAAGAGCAAAATTTTCAAATAATTTTTCTTTTTAGTATATTTTTTTCACATGTTAAGTATATGTATGTATAAAGTACTTATTTATTTTCTAGAATAAAAAAAACTAAAAGTTCACTCATTCATAAATACTACCTGTCCCATTTTCAATTTTATGTCATTTTTGTTTGTAATACTGCAGATGAAAAGATGTCAGGATAATAAAAAAGAAGAAAAAAAATATTAATTTTCACCTTTTATCATATTTTTTTTTTCTTCCTTTGAATTTTCATTTTTTTTCTAAATATGTACTTTTCTTTTTCCTTCACTTGTTTTTAATTATAGCACAGAGCAGATATGTATCTATAGAGAGGTTCATTGATAGTATTATACTGTATAAATACGAAAATCAGTCATTTCAAAAAAATGTTCGACCTCTGCGGGGAATTGTGGGAGACGAAACGTTTTTATCTCTCATCTAAATATATCTCTTATCCGTACTTTGTATTTGTATCTTGTATCTTTTATCTTGTATCTGTATCTGTATCTGTATCTGTATCTTGTATCTATATCTGTATCTGTATCTGTATCTTGTATCTGTATCTTGTATCTTGTATCTTGTGTCTTGTATCTTGTATCTTGTATCTTGTATCTTGTACCTTGTACCTTGTACCTTGTACCTTGTACCTTGTATCTTGTATCTTGTATCTTGTATCTTGTATCTGTATCTGTATCTGTATCTGTATCTTGTATCTATATCTGTATCTGTATCTGTATCTTGTATCTGTATCTTGTATCTTGTATCTTGTATCTTGTATCTTGTATCTTGTATCTTGTATCTTGTATCTTGTATCTGTATCTTGTATCTTTTTTTTCGAAAATGTTTTTGTTTTAATTCACATAAAATATTTTCCGTTTAAGCTTAAAAATTTTTTTTTCTGCGTCCTTAGAAAACTACCCTCATCACACATTTCATATTTTTAATTTTTATTTCTTTGGAAAGTGTTTTCAATGATATTTAGTTACAGTGCTTATTCTAATAAACTCAAAATATTCACTCAAGGATTCTTTACATTGAAATTATAAAATCATACAAAATTCACCTATCATATCAACAATTTTGATATAATCGATTGCATTGTCAATTTATATGTACTAATTTTTTTTTAACTTTTTAAGCTGAGATTTATACGTATTTTTGTCGTTCATTTTACTCGTAAATACATTTCATTTTTAGGGGAAAACACGTTCACAAATCATATACTTATATGGAAAAGAAAATATATCGAATGTATTTTACTACTCCTTTAAGTTTCATTGAAATGAAAACTACATATTTTCAATGGAAAATCTTCATTTGAAATTTTCTTTTCATGTGCACATACTATACATATATACACTACACATAAATATACATATGTAAGTAAGTATATGATAAGATATGTGAATCACTATTGAAAATGACATCTAATATTTATTTTCTACATTTTATTTCCGATTTATTAGTATATCAAAACGTAATGTTATTTTGTTCAATTTTACATAGTTATTATTGGATACCTTCAATCATACATTATATACATATGTACGTTTATACATACATTATATAGTTGTCGACTTTGACAGTATTTTGATTTTTCGATCGTTCAAGTAAATTGGATCATGAGGAATTATTTTATGCTTGTGATGTTTCGTTCGTTTTGATTTTAACAATTTGTTCATGCTGGTACTTAAAACGTGAAGTATTTAAAAAAAAAAATATATATGAAAAATAAAATAAAGTACAAGAAAAACAAAATCGTATGTAGAATCACTTTGTGTACATTACATACATACATATACTCGTATGTATATACCTAAAATGCAAGAAAACAGAAAAAAAAAAAGAGAAAAAAACAAAAAAATAGGAAAATAAAAATCTGTTAGTTTGAAATGGAAAATTGCATAGAAGTTTATTTTGCTTGTAAACTAAAAATTTTATTTACATTAGGTGCTTATTTCTATGGATTTTACCTTAAAATAGATATTTACTCATACACACATATGTTTACGTATGTATATATGCGGATCTAAAAATATATATGTACATAAATAAGTAAATATATTTATCTGTATATCAAATAAGCATAAAATGAGCGAGTTGTATTAATATATGGTAAAAAAAAGAAAAACATCGGATGTATATACTCGTATTGTACTTACATGTACTACATAATATAGTAGAAATGATTTGCGGGTATTTTTACTTCTTAAGGGCTTACGCGATTATCCTTCTTTGAGGAGACTTTTCTAAGTGTATATGAATGTTTTTAAATTGTATATTATCAACATCATCGTCATCATCATTAACAACAACAACATCATCATCATCATCATCATCATCACCATTATTATCATCAACAACATCATCGTCATCGTTATCGACTTACGAATTACGAGGGTATAAGGTTAACATTATATTGTTTAGTTATTGCAGATTAGAATCAGATTTAAATTATGAAAAGTATCAAAGCCCATGTCACTGTTTGATGATTGTGTGAACTTTTCGGATAATTAGGTTAACAAATGTTAATACTTAAATACTATTTATTGTATATATTTGTATATACATAGTGGATAAAATGATACTTATGGTAGAATGTAAAATCTATAATGCAGTAAAGTATCAACAATATGCGGTATATATTATCTTATTTAAAATTATTTCTTTTCTTTTTTTTTTTAATTCTTTGAAGTTTGTTTTATATTTAAGCTTTTTTGTGAAGAAAAATTGAACTTTTTAAAAATATAAATAAATATTATTAACAGTGAAGTAAAAATTAAGAAGATAAAATCAAAGAAAGTGAATTGTAACTGATCAAGAAAGACAGGAAAAAAACAAAAAACAAAAAGGGTTGTGGTTTTGAAAATTTATGTAAACAAAATATAAAATTTTCAAATTGTGCCGTATGGAATTTTCAATTAATTTAAAGAAAAAAAAATTTAACTTCTTTTAGATCTTTTTATGTATAAAAGAAAAGTTCAAAACAGAGTTATGATAAATGAAACTTTGAACACAAACTCTTCAATATTGCTTTAAAATTTTGGTCTGTTTATTTTATTTATTTTTTTTATGTGTAAATTAGCTTTGTATAATTCAAAATTGCAGGTTTGTCTATTTGAATGAACCCAGCTTATTTAATAAAATATGTTACAAATTTTATATGAAACTTATTTCTGAAATTGAAAAAAATATTGTAGTTAATTTTTGTGAAGGAAAAGAAGACGGTACCGCGCTTGACTTGAATTATTATATGTACATATATAGATTTTTCACTTTTAAATATAGAATTCAGACTGTATTGAGAAAGATTCACTAAATTATTGTAATCAAATTTTAAATCTAAACAAGTTTCTATTTTTGTAAACTTTAATTTTGCACACTTTATCCCTCATTATATCCTTTTTTCTTCTTACTATTAAACTCTTATAAAATAATCCCAGAAAAATAAACATACATAATTTATCTACAAATAACTTTCAGTTTTGTGGTAAATAAACGACATAGATAAAACTATTGTAGGTAGAAAAAAAAAAGGATACAATTTTGTGGAATTTTCTAGCCCAGAATATATTTCCGTTTATGTGTTTTTCTTTTTCATTTATTTACCAATTGTCAAACCATTTTTATTGTATCAAATTTCTCTTTTTTAAAAATTATACCGTCAAATTTCAACAAAAGCAAATCAATTTTATTACATTCGAAATGAAAAATATATAATAAAAAGGACATTGCATCTGTATCAATTAATTTTCTTGGACCTGAAAAAAAAATACGAAGAATTCATACAAAAAACACTACAAACAATTTTATCCATAGAAATTCGATTTATTCAGGACATATAAATAATATCAACAGAAAAACGGTGTATGTTCACATTTTTAATTTATTATGTGTATCTATATATCCTTGCTTCCTGGATGAACATTAACAATAGATACATGTAACTATAACTAAATTTTTTTTTTTATATTTTTATTTTTTGAAAATTGAATGAATGAAGAAAAGGATATTATATTTGTTAACAAAATATATGAGAAAAATTCACCTGAGAATATATTAGAGTATCGAACCGGTCTTTTTATATAAAATGAATATTTCCTTTGTGCGGTTAACTCTAGGGAATCTCATAAATAAATTTAATTTTTCTATTAGATACAATTTTTTTGTGAGTTTTTTTTTTTCTTCTTCTAGTTAGTTTTTTTTTTTAAATTTTGTGATATAGATTGTGCACAATGAATGTTTAAAATGTGAATATATTCTTTATATAAATAAATTTTCCACATATTTATAGAGGTCATCGTCATTATCGTTATCATTCAGTACGACGTATACACAAGATGAAGTTGAATTAAAATAAAGGAGAAGAAAAAAAAACACCTTCAGAACTAACAAAATTCGGGTTATACTATTGTTGTGCATTCATTCATGAATAAAAACTATTCTACATATTTTCCTAAAGTTACGTTTTATATTTATTTTCCTTGTATATTAAGTTAATGTTGAAGATACAATAGGTTTATGATATAGGTATTACATAAAGACCGACTATACATACGAGTGAGTATATATTTAACTCAAGAATGACCCGCAACGAACCATAAAAGAACCGTCATATCAATTTCACGCACTTTCACTGAAATGATTCTTATATTTATTTATTTTGCTTAAGTTTTTTAGTTGGTGTGTATCATCATCATCATCATCAGTTCACTTTATCGGTTAACTTCATATGTGATCTTCGCATGTATCTGAATTGTACATCTTCTGCATACAATTTTTGATGCTTTTTGATTATGAAAAATAAAGTCAAACTTTAAAAAAAAAAATGAAAAAAAAAAAAAAAATTATGAAAATGATATTTTTCTTTTGATATTAAAAAAAAAAAAGGAAGAAGAACCAGTTTAAATATTGAAATACGAAACATTTCAGATATATTCTTTATTTTTAAGTACAAAAAGAATCTATATAGATATTCAGAATATATTTTATTTGATAATAAAAAAGAACAGTAGCTGAAAGAATTTTAGGGTGTGGAGATGAATTTTATGTTTATTCTTGAAACTTCATTTACTTTTTTCTTTCTTTCTTTTTTTTTTTACTTGATTGAAATGCTAACTTGTTCTTTTGAATTTTTTTTTTTTTTTTTTTTTTTTGGGAAAAAAGAATGGAAAATAAAATAACTTTAAACAAAAAAATGTAGAAAATAAAAAATTAAATAAAATTCAGTAGCTGTATAAGAAAAAAAAAACATTTGATTTCTTTCATATTTTTTTTTTTTTAATTTCGAATGAAAAAAAAACTTATTTTAAATGCTGTGTGAACTGTGATAGAAAAAAGACATGAATAAATAAAATATAAAATTAAATTTGAAGATTTGTTAGTAATAAACAAGCGGAATAAATTTTTATTGAAGATTTAAGATAAAAAAAAAAACAAGGAAAAACAAATTTAATAAAAAAAAGTCCAAAAAAAGAAAGAATTTGAAAAAAAAAAAATTTTTTTTCTTCATGAAGAAAATAGAAAAAATGTAGGCAATGTGGCATAGAAATATTTTTAATGAAATTCTTATTTTTAGGAAAAACAAAAGCCTTTTCTTTTTTTTCTAGGCAGAATTGTAATGGTGAAAAAAAAACAATGTACAATTGTTCTTATATTCATATGACATGTGAACTACATTTCCTTATTGAAATTAAGAGCTTCAGCATCAAACTTTAGTAAGCAATTAAAAGCTTTTATTAGGTTTTGTGAAAAATTTTGTTTTTTTCACATGAGTTATTGTACGTTACAGTCAACGAGGATAAATTTTAATTAAGAAGAAAATATTTTCCTTTGATAGAAGACAGTATGTCTGTGGGTACAAGGATTTTAATAGTTACAGAAACAAAATATGGTTAAGAATTCAAAGTTTTTTGTTTGGTATGGCTTCGTTAGAATTAAAAAAGGATTATGAATATGAGTAAATTTCTAATGAATTAGTAAAATTTCCCAGTTCAACAAAAATTGCACCAAATTTATCTACAATTCCTCATGAAAAAAAAAATTGTCATAGTAACAAGAAAATCCAGGATAATATTTCTGTTCCTTAAGTGTTTTTTTTTTTAAAGGATTAAATTATCCACCACAATTGTGATTGCTTGTTCGTATGCATACAAGTTTTATTTTTTTTTTTAAATAATGTTATCCCAAGAACTAACTACCTAATTAGATGATGCGTGTAACTACCTTTTCTCACTTCACTATAGGATCCTGTGGTTTTTTTTACTATCCACCTTATTTTGGTTACCTGTCATCTACTTTTTCTTTATATATTTTTTATTTTTCTTTTAATATTTCGCAGCAGTAGCTAAACTAAATTATCATAGAATATACAATGAGTATGTATATTGATGAAAATTTACTGTGAAAAATTTTTATGACGGTCAAGGTGATTGTATTTATGGTGAAATATAAAAGAAATATATATAACCGAAAAAAATCATCAACAAAAGGACAATTATTATACCGTTGGTATAAATCTTTCTAATCATCTAGGATTAAAATATCCTCGTGTTAGCTGGTCATTTTCATGAAAATAATAACCAACTATTTTATAAATAAGTTGAACTTTTTTTTTTCTTTTTTTTTTAAAGGACTCTATTTAAATATGTATTTATATTTATTTTTTTTTTCTTCTTTTGGAAAAAATATATTATTTTCTTTCGCTGATACAAAATTTTGACAAAACAAAGAATTCAAGTTGTTGAAATTTGGGTGCGGAGAAAAAGGATATTTAGATATATGTATGTAGTAAAGTGAATAATTTGTTCATATTTGTAAGTAAAAGAAAATTAAAATAAGGAGATAGATGATAAAAACTAGAGAGAAAAAAATACGGTTTAGTAAATACAAAAATGAAGCACTTTGCGGAAAGGATTAGTTTCATCGTGAGTTTTTTTTTTTTTTTTTTTTTTTTTTTGTATTTGCTGTCTTTTGTTTAACAATTATTATGGGACAATACCGATTTATTATTACGAATATATAGGATTAAAGAATTATATTTAAATTTCGTTGAATTTATTTTTCTATTTTGTTTAGAATTAATTTGAAAAAAAAAAATAGTTGTTGTAAGGTAAAAAAGGAAATGATGAAATGATCTAATATTTTGTTGAATTAATGACTTAAGGTTGTCTTGTAGAAAAATAATAATGAAACCTCACCTAAAAAAAGGATCGTTGTATGAATGTTATAAGTTTTAATTAGAAAGGATATTAAAAAGATTTATGATAAAGGAGAAAAAAAACAGAATTAAAATGAATAAAACTTTTTTTTTTACTTTTGATCCTTTTTCTTTAGTTTTAGTCTTGTCTTATTTCAAATTAAAATTTTTTTATACAAGGTGACAATTATGTGTACATTATGTTCGAAAAAACAGCGTTGCTTAGAAGCGATTTTGTCATCCAAACTTCCATTGCTGAATATTTTGTATTCCTATGCATAGAGGAATTTTGGAAGAATTTCGACTTAGAGGAATTGAAGAAAAAAATTAAATAGTACTTAAATTTGGGGAATGATTTTTGTATGAAAAATCGGAGCAAAAAATGGGAAAATGTCGAGTTAGAAAAATTTCGAATTAGAGGAATTTTGATTTAGAGAATGGCTTTTGTATGAAAAATTTGAAAAGCCGGCAAAAAAAGCCTTAAAAGTTTGATAAAGGAAAATGTTTGACTTAAAAAGACTGTGACTAAGAAGAATTTAACTGTATGTAATTATTTTATGTTTAATTTTTGAAAAAAGTAAGTTTCAATAAAAAAAAAATTTTGTTTTGACTTGTCAAAAAAAAAAAAAAAAAAAAAAAAAAATCAAATTTTACGAATCAAGACTAAGTAAAGAGAAATAACCAAAACTATACGTACATACATATATGTTATATACACATGGTGTACTCATCACAATCGTGTACGTTTGATCCATCTAACTATAGATATAGTTTATAAATTTTTTAATATGCTTAAAAGAAAATTACAAAAAAAAATTTTTTGACATAAAATTGTGAATATTAAAATGAACGTTAAAAGCATACGACACCATTCGCTTTTCAAATAATATATGTACATATGTATGTACATATAAAAACCTGATCGGAAACTTCTTTTGAATCATTTGAAAATTATTACTTTACTTGACCGTTTAGGTCTCCATCCCCAGTATCCTCTTTCATATACATACATATTTCTTATTTATACATATTTCATTTCATATATTAAAATATTAAAAAAAAAAAAAAAGTTTGTTCTTGGTAATTTTTTTTTTCATTTTCTTTTTTGTTCTTTTGGGGGAATTTTGTCCTCTTGTTGATGTTGAACTTATAGCAAAAAAGTATGGTCAAGGTAATCGAACAACAAATTAAACAACACCATTATGATTAGTATATCGTATAGTTAATGTAAAAATATATAAGATACAAATAATAATTTGAATATGAATATAAAAGATATATATGTTAAACATATGTATGTGTATCTACATCTTTATACGTTATATGAATATTTTATCTAGCTACTTTTTAATAATATCTTATATTAACAAAAAAAAAAAAATATATCGGCAATCTTGCAGAAGTCAGTAAACAACAATGTCATCTTATTATTATAGATACATCCTATATATACTATACATACGTACATACGTATATACGGATGCATATCAGGTTGATATTCAGATATTTGTCCAGAAGTTACCCGACTTATCCCATAAATTATTTTATGGAATGTGTCTTAGAATCGCTTCTGTTCTGAACAAATTTAACTTCTTGTCCTATGGTGCGAATGTTTAAACATGAATATATGGATCGTTATTATGTATTATAGGTAAATGCCGCAGCAACAACAACAACAATAACAACAACAATTTTACTAACTATTAAATTACTATACCACCTTCACTTCACCTCCGTCGTGATATCGTCATCATCAACATCATATGCATCATCATGATCATTGTCATTATCATCATCATCATGATATCATACTGTGTATTCAAATATGTAGTATGTATACTTATATATTGTATATTGTATATTTATATGTCAGATTCATAAGAATAAAAATGATCATCATCATCATCGATCCCTGACTTGGTTTTATTAAATTTTTCTTAAATATTTTTGTTGTTAAGAAGAACTCCTTTTTTTTTTTTTTGAATTGTATAAGTATCTGTATCTTTGTTTCTGTTATACAAAACGGCGTGTGGTTTCTTCGGCTACTTCTGATTCTCAATAGGGGTCCAAAAGAAATTCCTACACCTTGAAATTATTAAAAACGAAAAAGAAAAAGAATAAGAAAAAATGATCAAGAAGAGAAGGAGGAGGAGGAAAAAAAGACAATTTATTTAATTTTTCTTATATATTTTATATATCAATAATAATAATGATCAAAATGTGGTTGTTGTGCTATATTTTCGCGTTGATTTTCTCTCTTATAGTGACGATATCTTGCAACTTTATGACATTTAACTTCAAGAAAAAAAAAAATAATAAAAAGAAATCAAATGGTATATGCAATCAATGCAATGAACGGCAATAAGCAGCCAGCAACCTGAAATTCCATATAATAACAATTCATTTCTCTTTTTTTTTTTTTTTTACAAAATAAATGTTATGTTTTTTTTATATTTTTATTTTGTTTAGGTTGTGGGTATATTACAAAATTTATATACATATACGGTGGTATGTCAATATATGTATAATATCGATTTCACAATCAAATTTGACACATTTCAAAAATGCAATCGATTGTGAAATTAGTTTGTGTAATTTAGTAGCTACCGCATTGCAGTTTACTGATCAATGAATTAATTTTTGTATATTATATAGGTCATTGATTTATAATAGTGTCATATTTCAAAATATTTACGGGGTTTTTCGTATATTTAAAAAAAAAAATTTCCCAAAAATAAGGGTGTTTTATTTTTATTTTTGAAAAATATTTGGTCTTGAATGAAAGTGTAATTTTCTTGGTCAAGGTAATGACGTAAGATTGAAATTTAATAGTGTTTTTTGTCTTCCTTTAGGGGAATGAGAATTCATACTCATATACATATACAATTTCACTTGAGAAGTGTGTCGATTTTATTTAAAAACTTTTAGTGAATAGGATTCAGTTTGAATTGTACAAAAGTTCTGCTCAAAAGAAAGTAGTAACCGAGTTTCAACATTGTCAATAAAAAAGACTCTGTACTTTTTTTATACTAGAACTGTTTAGTTTCGTAGAAACGGATTATTTTGTTAGACTATTGTCCTAATATTATAGTGGCAAGGCCTTGTGGTTCCTGGACTTGTCCCTCTATTTTAACTGATTCTATCGTGGGAAACAGACGCTTATCTGAATACAGCCCAGGAGGCCACATCCGATATAGAACATAACATGGTGATCTACGAGCTGTATCACAATTGAAGAAGAATAAAGTGGAAACATGTTAAACTGATTTTTATGCTCCAATGAAATTTCATATATTTCGACATTTTTTCGTACATTAAAATTTCTCATAAGCCTTCTTTTAAACACAAATACAAAGTAAAAGTTTTTTGTTGTTGTTAGTTATTCAATTAAAAAAAATATCTTATTAACCATTTGAACTTTTTCATGACATTTTAATAACATCAATTTATCGTCAAGATCACTTCAGTAATTATTTAGGTTAATTTTGCAAATAACATGTAGCATTTTTTTTAAAAAATGTATTTGTAAATTATATTTTCATATATTTATATATTTTGCATAGATACACATATTATAATATCTTTTTTGATATAACTTGTTACATCGATTAAAATTAATGATATTATTGTTGACATTTGACACTCAATTTTTCGGTCGATAAATAGTTCTTTCTATATAAGAATAAGAAAAGAAAAAAAAAATGGAAAACGAAATTAATAAAAACCAAATCGAACTATTTTAAATGAATAACAAATTAATTTCAAATTAAATGACATTTTACAGTCGCATGAAAATAAAAAGTCAATTAACTGTCAAATGACAATCAATTCTATAGAAAAAAATAAAAATTTTTTTAGGATAAAACAACTTTTTTTTTTTCTCTTTTTTTAGATATTCTTTTTAATTTAAGAAAAAAAAAAATGTAAGAAAACAAATGAAACGACAGCTGATCAACTCAAGTCATTTGCTTCAGTCCATTTAACACATTTCTGACACTAATCCTTGCCTGATGAAACTTTAACGTAACTTCAGATATAAAAAAAAAATAATAATAATAATAATGAAACAAAAAAGTGTTTTTACGTTACATATATACATAATTCTCAGTTTTTTCTGTATCTTATATTTTATCTGTTTAATTTTCAGTCTAAAAAAAAAAAAAAATTTTAATATGTTAAACAAAATACCTAATAAATAACTTATTTTATTTTTTGTTAGTTCTTTTTTTTTTTCTAACACAATAACACTTTTTATTTTTTTTTACTTGTCATATTGTTTGTCTGAGGCTGGTTTTTCAATTTTTGACATTATAAACGTTCAATTTTCAGTTTTCGTTTTTGTTTTTTAAATTTTGATTTTTTTTTTCTTTTTAAAATCATTTTTTTATTTGATATTTTGCCTCTTTTTTTTTTTTTTTAATATTTCACTTTAATCTGAAATTTCAATCGATATATAAAAAATTAAATTTCGAACCTGTCAAAATTTTATTCTTGCGGATGATTGCCCTCTGTGATACAAACCGTATTGAAGTGTTATTCCGTTTGATGGTTCCATTTCAAAGTAATAAATTGAAAAAAAAAATAATAATAATAATAAATAAATAGAAATAATAAAATCTTGAAAAAGAATAGCGAAAATATATTTCTTGACCGGAAATGTCCTTTTTGTTGAATGTTTTGAGATCAAAATTTGACAGTATTGTTTTGTTATTTGTGATATAGCAATTGTTCTATATAAAATATTTGAAAAATTTAAAGGTCCAATATACGCTTGTATATTTTTTTAATAATCTTATAAGTTATTAATTATGGGAAATTGCAAAATTTCATGTGATAGAATTTATTTCTAACTATAGAGAAGAGATTTGGTAAAATGGTTAATATTTGTTCAATACATAATTTTTAGATATTTTAAATTCTAAAAGACAAAAAACGACTTTTTAAAAGATTTTGAGGCTCTATTAGCTTTCCAAAATTCATAATAATTTCAAGTTATTATCAAAAATAGAAAATTAGTATACATAATACAAAATTTTGGAAAAATAAAACGGTTTGAAGGATTTCTTACCATTTGCACAGTATATTATATACCAAAACTTTTTTTTCGTATCTAAAAGCTTTTTTACTTTCTAATAAATTTTATAACCCACATATATTTTTTTTTTTTCAAACAAAATACACGTGAATATTTTTATATTTTCGCAAAAAATTTAACATTTCATTGATAAAAAAAAAAATAAATATTACAAAATGATTTTTAATTAGTAACCTAAGGCTGTCATCAAATTGTTGTTAATCAGAAATTATGCGGTCTCCTTATAATTCGTAATTAAATATTCAATTAGTAAATTAGTGAAAAAACAAAGAACAGAAGAAAAAAAAAACAGATTAAAAAAAAAATTTAATTAAACAGAAAAAAAATTTATACAATTTCCAGATGAGAGAAAAAAAGCAAAACAAAAAAAAAAAAAATTCACAAAACATTTTGAAATCGCATTTATTATGCAAAATAGGCTATAGTATGTCAGTAAAATGTAGTTATTTAAAAATTAAATTAAAAAAAAAAATTGACGAACAAATTGTATTTTTTTTTTTTGTTCACATGTTATACCTTTAATAACATATTTAAATTGTTTTATGATTAATAAAGATGACAGATTTTGACATTAATCTTAAATACTTATCTTGTCTCTAGTAAAATTCTTAAACAAGATAATTTAAATTATGTGATTTGTTAATTTTTTTAATCGTAATTTTGTTTTTATAAAATAACAAAATAAAAATGAAAGAAAAAAAATTTGAAAAAAAAAAAAAAACGATTTTTTTTTCTTCTTTTGTTAATGAGGTTACGCAAAATATATTCAATGTCTCAGCCAATAGTAACATAGAGATGAGAAAAAAAGAAAAACAAACAGTAAGACATTTTCAAAATAAATAAAAAACGTGTAAAAGTTATTAATAAAATTTTATAATTTAAAAAGAATTCTATTTAAATGTAAATTTTCAACTTGATTTTGTGATTTATTAATTTTTTTATTTTAAAACTGAAAAAAAAAAAATAGGAAATATAACGAAAATGTTTCGATTAAATTTGTTAAATTTCTAATTTTTATTTTTTTTTTTATTTTCATTTATTTATTTGTTTTTTTTGAAACTAAATTTACATATTATTTTCAAATATTCGTAATATGCGTAAACATATGTAAATAAATTTTTAAAATTAATTTATTTCCCTAAAATATGAATAATAGAGAATTTATAATTTCAATTAAAAACGGGTGATGATTGGACTTAAATAAATAAATTTTTTTACGTATAGATTTTTTCTTTCACAGATATACATATGTATGTATCTATACATATTCTGAATATTCATGAAAAAATATTCAAAATGAAGTCATATTCCATATAGAATTTAGAGGAGCTCGTGTTACTTGTTAAAATCTATATGATTTTTTTGATGAAATTTACATTAAATTTACGTCATTAAATTATAGAAAAAAAAAACTTATAAACTAAGTTTTATTATAACAGTACCTACTACCTACTTTTAAAAGTTGATGTTAAATTGAAGTTAAAAGGGCTCGTGTAAATCGGAGGATGCAAAGGTTCAAAAATCTATTAATT
Organism: Bombylius discolor; assembly: GCA_939192795.1. NCBI lineage: Eukaryota > Metazoa > Arthropoda > Insecta > Diptera > Bombyliidae > Bombylius > Bombylius discolor. Next base: position 47,453,612 of record OW584240.1, on the reverse strand, counting down.
GGAAAGAATGTTCATTGGCTCCTAAATTATCTTTTTTTTCTTTTTCTTTTTTTGATGAAGGATCTACTTTAATTTTGATAATGTTTTTTTATCAATTTTGAAAAATCAGTAAGTAAATGTGTATAATGAAAAAAAAAAAAAATAATAATCTCATAATGTTCGACGATCATAAGATAGCATTAAATGTTTTTTTGTTTTTTCAAATTTTTCGGTAGCTAACTTTTAAGTGACATAAATCGTTTCATTTGTTTGGAATTAATTTTTGTGTTTAAATAAAAATAAAAACAAAAATTATTAATTTTTCTAAATACAAGAAGAAGAATGAAAAAAAAACCCATTTTTTCTCATCAATATTTTTTTCATTTCTTATTATTATTATTTTTTCTTTTTTGTAGTTATTAATTTGATAAAGGTCTGGTGGCATCTCTGTGGTTCAATCTATTTTATATGAGCGCATAAATTTCACAGTATCTATAATTTATTTTTTCTCTTCTAAATAAAATGTGGTTTTCTTTTATTTTTTCTAACACATTATGGGATGGATTGTAGGATGATGATGATGATAATGGTATTATAGGTATGTTTTAAAGTACACTGTATAAGGTAAAATAAAATCAATGTAAAACACACACACACACACACACACACACCATTTATAGGTAAATATTATACAATTTTTTTGATGATGCTAAAGCTATACTGAAAATAATGGCGATGATTATATGATGATGATTAAAGTATGATGGTGGGCTACTGGTCAATTTTTATATGAAGTCTGATAAATTAGATCAAACAGCTTAGTGCATCAACCTGTGATAAAATATTTATAAAACAGAATAAAAAAATACAACTAAATATATAAAAAAAAGGTTCAAAGAAGAGACTTTTAAAATGTAAATGACAATAATGGAATACAACAATAATCTATAAAGGTATTTCTATATAAAAAAAAAAAAAAGAAAAACAGCCAAATATTTTTAAATAAAAGCTAATACTATATGTGTGGTGAATTAGGACTTAATAAACTTTTGGGAAAATACTTATCTTCAAATTCACAAAGATATATTTTTTTTTGATATAAATTTAATGATAACACAAGCCTAAAATTTTTTGTATCTTCTATATAGAAGATACATTTTTTTTAAAATAAAACGAAAATCGAAAAGATAAGCTTCAAACTTTAAAAATAATTTCAATAGACACAATGTTGAACATTTTCTTCAAAAACATAAATTAATCATTAAACTAAAAATATAAACGATCTAAATTTATAATTTATCAATTTTAATAATATCGTATGAATTTAAATCGCAAACACATATATGTATCTATAGATAGATAGAAAACCACATCATAAAATTTTATTTTACACAGTTTGCAATTAAATAAATGATTATTATTTATTTAATCTTTTGTTGCGATCTTCAAGTTAACAAAGTTTTGTTGTGTAGCAGTTAATGTTGCATATTAATAATAAAAAATATTGAATAAAATAAAAACAATCATAATAATCATCATAATCGGAAATTGTTTTTACATCTTTTACATGTTTCATATCATAAGAAATTATCAATAGCGGATGTAATTCTAAAAAAAATCATAAAATAACTTTTAAAAGTAAATTCTAATGAAATACACACATTAAAGGAAATTTAAATGAAATTAAGAGGGTGTATAGATAGTTAATAAACTTCATATTGTCGTCGTTCTGTGAAAATTTACTAAAAATTTTTAAGAGAAGAAAAAAGTGAAGCCTAAAAGTATGCTCAAAATATGCAATATTAATATTTTAGATCCATGCTTTATACAACGTTCTTCATTTCAGGACCTCATCTCATCTGGAAGGACTACAAGGTTTCAATCTCAAAGGTACACGTTCCAGAAATCTCCTAGGACCTATTTTTTCTCAAGACCTTTATTTGAAATTCCACAACCAAATAATCATAAGGTAGAGAGAAACTCCATGAACTTTAATTTTCAACTCTCCATGAATTCATACGAAGATTCTACTCTTAAAAGAATAATAAGATAAATTTTAAAAGTTCATAAAAATAGAGAGAAGTGAATCTTCAATTTAATCAAAAGATATAGTTTCTTTTTTTTTTTTCTTCTTCTAGTATTTTATCATGTATTTAAAATGTTTTAAACACATTTATCACACATTTATACATGCGAGAGTTGCATTTAGTATAAATGATCCTATACTAAAGTGTTAAAAATCAAGAATATATGTGTATCTATTTTTTTTTTTTTTTTTTTTTTAAATTGAAGAAACATTAATTATTAAACAGGTCCCCATATGAAATAAAAAGACCTCTAATGATAACTTATGACCAACATTAGAGGATCTAAAGTTGCTACCGTGTGACGCTACAATAATAAAACGTATGTATGTGATATGTATAAACATTATAAGGTTCAAAATATTGTTTTCTTTTTTTTTTTTAAATCTTATTCTATGGAAAAGATGCGCAATATATATATGTATGTAGACATATCTTTTTTTTTTTCCTTCAAATATGATATGTTTAAAAGATTTTTAAATTGGAGAAATTTTCTCTTTGCAATCAATTGTTGTTGTGTTGTGAATTGTATCTCTTGTATGTATAAATAAATGAAAAAAATTCTTGTTATACAACTTATAAGATACATCTACTATTTTTCATTCTATTTAACTGCAATCATATTTTTAAAGAAAAAAAAAAAATGTACACACATCAAAAAATTATATTATATAGTCTTCATGTGTATAGTTTATTGAACAAAATTTATTATTATCGATTCCACTAATTTATTTATGTATATCTACAATGTACACGATGATGATTATCATTATTCTTATTTTTTATTTTTATAGATACATGACTTTTAATCGTCATAAAATCGTATGTATAGCTTCTGACCTTATGATAATAATATATATAACATTATAAAATATATATCTTGATAATAATAATCATCAACTTTAATAATAAAAAAATTTTCTATTGAAACCAATTTAAATATATAGAAAGAACAAAAAAAAAAAAAAATTAAATAAAAAATGTTATGTGATTCTTTTAAAAAAATTGAAAAAAAAAAAAAAAGATAATAAACTTTTACAATAAACAGTAGCTAAGATTAAATTTTTGTAAATAAAAATAATCTGTAATTTCTTGAATTTTTTTCAAAGAAAAAATAAAAAGAGACAAAAAAAAAATGAACTAAATAAACTAAATTTTTATATGAGAAATTAAGCTACTGTCTATTTTTTATTATTATTATTTTTATTTTTTTAAATAAAAATGTTCCTTAATAAGTTCGATTCAAAATATATTGTCATGTTCTTTATTTTTCTTTTTTTTTTTTTAAAATATTTTCATTATTTACGAAAATAAAATTGAACTGTGATACATTTGTATGAAAAGGAAATTCAGTAGCAATATTTCTTTTATTTGTCTTGATCTTGAAAAGCATGAAAGAATTATTTAAAAATTCAGTAGCAACTTCATTAACGTGATATTATTATTTTCATAATGTAAAAATTATTTAGACAATTGAATTGAAATGAAAGGAAATGTATATACCAGTAGCCAAGAAAAGCATAAAAATAAAAAAAAAAAGGCTTGTGGGAAAATAAGTTTAGAAAATCGCATTATTTTAATCAAAATTCAATGCATAAGACATTTATTTTGTACAGAAAATTGAAAATGTGAAAAATTCGGAAAAAACTGAGAAATATATATGTAGTTTGTACTTTAACAACAGGACACTAAATGAAATAAGTATCATGTGGAAAACTATCTACATGCTATGATTGAAGACCCCCTAATTTTTTTAGGTCTTCAAAAAGAGAAATTTAAAGTAAATTAAAATATGTACAATCACACTATACAGTTAGAAAATCGAAAATAATTTTTCTTATATTTTTTTTCTTCCATATTTCACATTTTAAAGTCATTAAAAAAAAATAGATAGATTTATGATTGATTTAAAATAAAATTTGTAGGTAATAACAAATAACCAATCGTCCAACCATCATTCATTGCTTGTGTATTTGATTGTGATAATGATGATGATCCTTGTTATTATTGATTTTATTTTTTCTTGTTCTATTGTATCTTTACACTTTACAAAAAGTTATATTGTTAAAAGAAAAAAAATTTTGTTTTTTTTTTTTTTTTAAATTTACAGCTTCTGTTTGTATTTATTCAATAATCGTCAATCAAAATTGATTTTCAGTATAGAATTATTATGATGGATTACAAAAAAATTTTGTGTAATGATGTTTACAAAAAAAAAAAATAAAAAAAAAAAATAAGAAAAAAAAAGATAACTTCACACATAAATATAATAAATACAAATTTTTTTTTTTTTGTTAAACCGTATTTTTTTTTCTTCTTCTTTTATAATTCCCATGAAGTAATAAAAATAATGCATAAAATGCTTTCTCTCATTTTAATACGATTGTAAAAAATCTACAAAATTTTATTGATTTTTATTCAAAGTGTCTATATAATGACTTATTTATTTTTTATATACATATTTTTCATACATGACACAAACGAATATAAAATTTATATGCAACATACATTTCTTTTTTAAATTTTAAATTAATTTTTTTATATGTGTAGTTTTTTGGAAGTATAGGTATATACGAAGAATAAGTAACAGGTTCGTTAGTTTGTAATAATCATGAAATAATGATGTGCGCGATATTAAAATGAAAATTCATTACCATGGAATATACTTTATTCATATGTACTAAATACACATATGTGTATGCATATTTTTGTACCTGTATGTATACATTATTATTGCAAATTAATGATGATGATTTTAAGAAATAAAATTTATTTGAAGTTTTTGTTATCTTTCTTTGAAGTATTTCTCAATTTAAAAAAAAAAAAAAAAAAAAACAGAAATTAACAATAAATTGCCTAGAGTTAAATGGAAATTTTCTTCTTTATAAAAACATGTTATTTAGGTTAAATTGTGTGTGATATATATAAAAAAACAAAGTTTAGAAATTATTTGTTTTTTTTTTATTACATAGGTATATACAGTTTATATATACGGAAATTGAGAAAGGTGGGTGGTCTTACACATGTTAGAGAATTTTTTTTTTTTTTTCAATTTGTAATCATTTAAATTTAATTTTAAAAGTGTGTTAAATAATTGTAAAATGTAAAATTATTATTTTATAACACAAAATGTAATTTGTAATTAAGTAATTATACAGGTGATATGTAATTTTTTTATACCTGTTTAACTTCTAAGGTTAATGTACAATAACTATTTTTTTTTTTAAATAAAATAAATTTTTATTTTTTGCAAGAGTTGAAAAAAAAAAAAAATTCATAAAAATTATGTGACTCGAACACGCATGAAAGCTTTCAAACAAAAAATTAATAAAATAAAAATTCAATGAATTTAAAAATTTAAATCATAAAAATCTAAAAAACCTAAAATGTAGGAATTTTATAACAAAACCCCTCATAAATTAAATAAATGATCGGCAAAATAACATAACAAATTCTATTTATTAGACATTGAACAGACTTTTAAATAAAAATGTTCACGAAAAAAAAAAACAAAAACAACACACACACTCTATTGAAGATTAAAAGCTTTTAAAGTTACAACATAGACACTACCTAGATGAATCAGGCTCCTATAAAAATTTCAGTAGAAATGTACATAATAACACCCGACAATAACACCCGAGCTTTACACACACTACTATAAATCAGTAAGCTTTAAAAACTTTTGAACTTTTAAAGCTTTTTCTAAAAGCAGTCATATGTTTTGTGTATACTATGGGCATACATGCGCTTGCGTCGTTTTTTTTAAATTATTTGTTTGTGCTGTCAGTGGCAACGATCTTCGATTTTCACTCTTCACTCTTCATCAAAAAATTTTTTATGTAAAAATTCAAAAATATTGAATTTTTTTTTTTTAATTTTTATTTGGAATTTTTATGTTGTGTGTATACTATGGGCATACATGCGCTTGCGTCGTTTTTTTTTATTATTCGTTTGTGCTGTCAGTGTCAACGATCTTCGATCTTCACTCTTCACTCTCCACATAAAAATTAAAAATAAAAAAAATTCAATATTTTTGAATTTTTACATAAAAAATTTTTTTGTTGAAGAGTGAAGAGTGAAGATCGAAGATCGTTGACACTGACAGCAGAAACGAATAATAAAAAAAAACGACGCAAGCGCATGTATGGCCATAGTATACACACAACATAAAAATTCCAAATAAAAATTAAAAAAAAAAAATTCAATATTTTTGAATTTTTACATAAAAATTTTTTTGATGAAGAGTGAAGAGCGAAGATCGAAGATCGTTGCCACTGACAGCACAAACAAATAATTAAAAAAAAAACGACGCAAGCGCATGTATGCCCATAGTATACACACAACATATGACTGCTTTTAGAAAAAGCTTTAAAAGTTCAAAAGTACTGAAAGCTTACTGATTTATAGTAGTGTGTGTAAAGCTCGGGTGTTATGATTCAAACTTGGGTGTTATGATTTTAAATTCGTTTATACATGAAAAATTTTGTTAGAAGTGACAAATCTAGGTATTGTCTATGGTTACAATGAATTTATTTTTTATGTTCGTCCTTCTGTAAAATAGACCTTGCTTTTGTTTACGTTACGTTATGCAATAATATAATGTTTAATTTTTGTGTTATTGCATGTTATTTTGCTTCTTTTAATAGAACAAAAAAAAAAAAAAAATTGAAGATTATTTGAATTCGAGAAAAATATTGATTTTTTCTTTCATTTAGAATTTGAATTCGAGTATTTGCCTTCAATTTGTTATTTGTGGGATTATTGTCCTAATGTCCTATAATAGAATAAATATCCGAAGTGATTTTAAAAGAATGAAAATTTCTTCTATATTTTTTTAAATTCTTGATAATTCAAAAACATTTTCACATCAGAAATCAATTTCAAAAAATTGTGAATAATAACTAAAATTTCCCTATATAAATTTTTCATTACCATCTAAAACATTCATGAATTTTCTGAAGGCGTACCATAAAAAAACCAATTTTTCTCTAGCTTCTGTTTTATGTGCGGGGAAAAAGAAAAATCAAATGAATTCGATTTAAAAATTTTTGAGTACCAAGAAAATGAAAGAAAATAGAAAATATTTTATTTTTAAAAAGTTTAAAAAAGTCCTTTATTTTTAAATAAAACATGAAAATATAAATAAAACTAAGCAGCTTTTAAATAAGTTTTCTTTTTCAAATAGAAATTACCAGGAAATAACTGTTTAAGTACATATATACTAATTTTCGCGTGAGAAATTATTATTATTTTTTTTTTACAATAGAATTCAATTGAAAAATCGTATACAATGTTTTTTTTTTAAATAAATAGAATGTTAACATAGAAAATTTTTTATTGTAAAATAATGAAAAAATAATTTCCAGTCAATTTTACTTTGTAAATACCATATTTTTGCACATGTCAGTCAATTTTTGAAAATTTTTCTTAAAAAAAAAATTTATTAATAAAATGAAAATAATTTAACATATACATAGTTGTAAATTTTAAGGTTGCTCTTTATTATTCAATTTTTAATACATTTATTTTTTTATTTAAAAAAAAAAAAGAAAGAATAAACGAATGTTTTAGTTGTTGTATTTTGCGGTAGCATTTAAAATATATTTATGGTATAGATATAGATTCACTGAAAATTTTCATCAATAAAAAATAAATCAATTGTTGATTTAAAGAAAAATATATATAAAAAAAAAAACAAAAAAACAAAAAAAAAAATTCAAAACATTAGTTATGATTTCATTTTTCACTATTCATCTCATTCGTCAATCATTGAACCATAAAATATCTTATATAGATGAATGGCATAATTCGTATTGAGATCAATTGGTATATACGTACACATTTTATTACTTATTTATTATTACCAAAATATATTTTTTTGTCTGTTTAATTCTTTCTTCAACTTTTTTTTTTCTTTCTACACTTTCTTAACTTTTTACTTTTTTTTTTTTTTTTCTGTATAGATATTTTCTTTTCCATTTATTTTTTTTTATTTACTTTTTTTTTTTTTCACTTTTATTAACATCATGACACTGACAAGGGCTCAATAAAATTGAAAATTCTCGTTTCATTACACAAAAATCGAAGAGACAAAAAAAAAATAAAGTTTTAGATACAATTTTTTTTTTTTCGATATACAAAAATTTTCTAACCCAGAAAGATTTATTTTATTATGTAAGTTTGTTTGGATGTGCAGTGTACATGAATAAAATACATGTTGTATACTCGCAATAACCTTTATTAAGCCTATGGCTTACTTATAGATAAAATAAAATTCAGTTTTTTTTATTTTCATTTAGTTTTTTTTTTGGAAGGTTAAAAAAAAAGTGAGAAAAAAATATCTAATTGAAAATATATAAAAATATAAAAAGCATGTAATTTGAAGTTGAGGCATGAGAAAGGTGTATACTATATGTACTTTGAGGTATTTTTTTTTTTTTATTTATTTACTGAAGAACAAAAGTTCTGTAAGAAGAAATTTTTCAATATTATAAGTGGAAGAAAAAAAACAAAAAAAAAACCGAAGATTCTGAAAATTTTTCTTACAGTTGTTACACCACAAAAATTCAAAAGAGGGTGGGAGTTAATATTTTGTTATAGGTAATTTCTTAAACGATTTATTAATATGTATGTTCTATAATAAAAAAAAAAAGAAATAAGGGTAGAATATATAGGAAATTTCGATTTTTAATATTATTTCATTTTTTTTTAGTTTGAAAATTTCAGGTTTTTTTTTTTTTTTTTGGTGAATTTATTCCATTCTCACATTTCTTTTTTCTTTCTGGATTTTTTTTTTTTTTCAAATTTCTTTTTTATACAATTTTTTCTTCTTTTATTTTCATTACGAAAAGGAAAATCATTTTTAATATGAATTGACGATGCGGAAATGTCGAGTAGATCCTTCACTTAAAATCGACACGTTTATTTTACGTTTAATGGAAACGAATTACGTATGCTATCCACATATGTGTATACTACATGTATATGTATGTATTGAAAGACGTATGATGATGTGATATAATTTTTATTTCGGCCCGTTTGTATATTTTTAGTGATATGTTTGTTGTTTAAATGTAAAAATTCCGAAAAGATTTCATTTTTGATATATTTTATATTGGTTTTTCGTGCATTGATTGAGTACCTATGTAGGTATATTAAAATGTATACATATACATGTATGTAGATATGTGTATGGAAAAGATTTTTTCCTTTGTTTTATTTATTTATTTATTATTTTTAACATCATTTGGATTTTTCTTTGTCGGATGCGGCTATTAAAAAATGAAATCAATTTGGAAAAAAAATAAGAGAAAATTAATAAAATAGGTATATGTGGTTTTATGGATGATTTCGAGGATGATAATGATGAAAATGAAATGATGTGAACTGAATTATTTATGTATACGTGTGTGTATACATTGACGTGATATTATATCACATTGTCATCAGATTTTGCATGAATAAGTGTGACAATATGTAATAAAGAACGTTGACACAGGAAAAAAAAATTATAAAATCGTGGGAAAAAAAGAAGATAGAAGAGTTTCGAAATATTTTACAATTTCAAAATAATGATGATTTTTAAACTAGCGTTGTTTTGAGTAGAATTAAGTTTTTCTCAATATTTAAATGAATTAAAATTTTATTGGTCTCAAACTAACGCTACTTTAGTCTTCAATTATACCAATGAAATTGTAGTTTTTTGCATTTTTGAAAATTTTTAATTTTGAAAATATAATAGATTTAAATTGCTCAATATGTTTGGCTTTTATTAATTAAAAAGTTAAAAAATCCTTTAATTTTTTATTATTAATTAAATTTGCATGAAGTGTATGAATTTCCACAGAAATTGCACAAATGCAGTTTCAGCTTCGAGTTCTAGAAAATTTTCTTTAAAGAAATTAAGACAATCTTGAATTTAATTCTAAATTTCATTTTTTTAAAAGAGCCTTTGATAACAATTCGTTGAGAATAAAAGAGAAAAATTTTAAAAATTTTCATAAAATTAAAATTACGACGTTCTTTTCACAAAAAAAAAAAAAAATATTCCAAGAAAAAAGAATAATTTTACTTTAAAGAAACTTTTTATTTAAAAATTGAACACTTTAATAATGAAGGCTTAGTGAAATTTAAAATTATCCTTCTTTTACAGTTAAAAGAAATACGGTAACACGAATGAAAAAAGGTGGGTCAAAATTGAAAAGATTTTTGGTGGGGGATATTTCAAATATGGCTTTATTTCATTCATTTTGATTGGGTCGAAAATTATTGCGATATGGAGTTCTTGTAATATATTTTTCTCTTTTTATTAGAGAAAGAAAATAAATTATATGAAACCTGCATTAGCTGACTATTTTCTACATTTATAAAAAGATTATGTTATGATTTGAACGAAAAATTGTTTAACGAAACTACATGTGCTGGGAAATTTTATGTTTTCATGCTTTTAGTGAAGACACATTTATATTTCAAACAAGAAAGTTTATGGTAAGTAAATTTTCCTAAGTTAAAAATTATAAATTTTAAAAATGAAGTTTTACTGTTTTAGTTGTTGTTCAGCAGAGGCATTGTAATCGTTTCAGTTTAAAAATTTTTAAATTAATGGTTCGTAATCCATGTAAAACTGTTGTTTAATTAGTGGAAAAAAAAATTACAGATTTTGATTATGTTTTTTTATACTTTATACTTCACGATAAATACGTTGAACAAAAGGCATCAACAAGGATGTTTTAAAAAAAAAGTAATACAAATTATTTTAAAAAAGGATTAAGTATAAATAAACTATAGAAAAAATTATTAATCTAGTGGAAAGTAAACCTAACATTAATTTATAGAATTTTATATTTATTCTCAAAAGGAACACATTTTATTCTTTTGTTTCATAATTATATCAATGCGACCAAATTCAATTTATGTATTTTTCTTAAGAGAATCCTTTTAGGTTGAGCTTTTTATATATTTCACTTTTTTTCTTGTGACAGTAGAAACCTTTTATTTTATATGTTTTTCCTTAAATGCATTGCATGTACCTATGTAAAAGAAAATTTTTATTTTTCTTGAGTACTTTTTTTGTTTGTCGCAACATGAATTTTGATATCCACAATATATTTTTTGCAGTCCTTAAATACATCCATACAAGTTCCTTTTTAATACGGAAATGCAGTTTGCTGAGATATATTCCCTATGCTTTTATTCAATATCCTTTTTTTTTCAATTTTTGTTTTTTATCTTTTTGTATTTTCCATTCAATTCAACACACTTTTGACCTATTTCATATACATAAGTATATTGGAAGATGCTGCTGCTCTTCATAAAAAGTCTTAGTACAGTAGTTGACTTGTTTTTTTTTTTTTTTTTGTCATACATACAAGTTTAATTTTATATTTCGTTTTCTTTATGATTTTTTATTTTTTGTTTTGCATGATGTGCATGATGATTGCATCTATTTAGAAAAATTGCATTGTAAATGTATGTAGTTTACGTTGTTTCCCTCAGGATATACTAAAGTTAATTTTTTTTTGTGTAGAATAAAAGAAAGAAAAAACCTCTTAACATTCTTAACAGAATTCAAGAAATAAGTAAAATTGAATGATAATAGAAAAATAAAAAGTAAAATAAAAATAAAACATAAATATTGAATATGTATAAAAAGATAACAGATAGAAGTCAGCTTTTGCATCAATTGAATGTTTTAGAAGTGTAATTTCTTTTGAAAATTTTATGTTTTTAACTTCAAAAAAAAAAAAACTAAATGTAGATACTTATGTTTCAAATGAATTTTTAGATTAGTTCATTTTGATTCTGAGGAGTTTTTAAATCGTTTCCGGTAATAAATCTTCATTTTTAATTTGTATTTTTGAAAAAAACAACGATTTCATATTAAAAAGAACCACATTTAAAATTAATCAATAAGGCACTTTAGAATAAAACAGAGAATTTATCTAATTATCTGAAAAACTAGAGTAAAGCGTTGACACTTCTTAATTATGCGTTTTGTATGAAAATTGTATTAAGAAGGAAGGAACTTGAATAAGTTTTATAAGAAATTTTAATGTATGGATTAGTAAATTATGAGAACTTGAACAATTATTTTCTCTTTTATTAGTTTATTAATGTATTTTTTATAAGTAACAATTTTAATAAAACTATGCAGTAGGTATACAGTTATTCTGAATTAAGTTTCTATTATAAGTTTTTCACATTTGAAAAAATTGAAACTCAATAAATAATAACTAGAAATTAGTATGTAAATGCAAAAATATAATTTTTTTTATTGTCTTTAAAATCTATATTATATCTTTGAAAACTTTATGTTTACAGTTCAATAATTTTTCTTTGCTTATAAATTGTCAGTTTTTTTTTTTCTTTTTTTTTAAGAGAAAAATCAATTTTATAGATTTTGTGAAAATTATTTTTAAAAGCAAAAAAAAAAAACATAAATAAGGAAAAATTCTTCTTTAACTGGAAAATATATTTGTGATATATTTGTTTTTTTTTTTTTTTGAACAAAAAACTTTGAAGATATTAATAAAAAGGATTATCATCAGAGCATGTCCTTTAAATTTGACAAAGAAATTCAAATAAATAATATGTTTGCAATTTTTTTTTTTTTTTTTTTTTAGAAATTTTTGAGAAAAATATTTCATTTTGACTTTGGGAAATCTTTATAAAGGATTCAAATACATAAATAAGAAAACTCTTGAATATTTTTTATTCTATATTTGAAAAAAAATTGCATAATAATAAAAACACAAGTTCTCATTTATAAAAATCTTAATTTTATTGTTTTTTTTTTTTACAAACTTCAAACGAAATTTAATCGAAAAAATATCCTTTAAGGAATATTTTATCAAAAAAACACTTCAATGTCTTACTCCCGTTGGAAAACACTTTTCATTATCATGAATGTGTGTGGATTTGTTTTTTAAATTCTTCAATGTGTTGAAAAAAAGGAAAACTAAACCAAAAAAAAAAAACAAAAAAAACAAAACTAAAACTTGACTAGACTTTCTTCATTCGCAAATTAAAAAGGTCAAAGGAAAAATAACGTATGATGGTGTACATAGAGAAGGATAATTTTCTACTATGTAAATTGCACGACTGAATTATACACAAACTTATACATACATATATCATTGTAATGATTGTATTGTACAAAAAAAAAAAAAAAAAAAAAAAACGAAAATCACGTTTGTATATTTTTTTTGTATATTTACAAGATACAGCATAACTTTTATACAAAAGCTTTTCTTTCTTTAAACTTTAATAATAAACGAAATGTTGAAAATGTAAAATGCACAAGAAAATAGGTTTCCTTTTTTTTTTCTCCTCTGTGTGTGTGAGTGTGTGTATATAGTAAATGTAATATAATTTTTGCATTCTCGTCACGTATTTATTTCACTGTGCATGACAATGTACACATTTTCTTCTTACTTATATTTTTCTTATAACGTGTATAACAGATAGCAGCATCCAATCTAACTAAAAATACTTATGAAAAAAATTATACATACTACATCGTATATTTACTATATGAGTTTTATTCAACAAATATTTAATCTAAAAGAATATTCATGATAGAGAGTACATTGTACGTATACGTATAAGTATATACATCCATATATATGTGATTACTTTTACCTTTTTATGTCTTATTTTTTATCCTAAATCTTTATTTCGAAAATCTCAGAGAATCATCATACTTTATTTTTGTATGTATATTAAATCCTTGAAAAATACACCTTATATAACCTTTTCACAATTTATATTGTTATCATTATTTAATGTGTAAAGTAGAAGATTTGTTTAAAAATGAAATGAACGATATTATAAAATAAATAATATCATTACATAAGTAAGTATATATAATAGCTAACCAAAAAACAACCACATATTCATGGTAAAATGTCTTTATTTGAAAACATTTTAAAATTTGATGAGTGAAATGAGAACGATAAAATAAAAAAACAAAACAAACAAAAAAAAAAATGTTGCGAAAATTGTGTGGGCGAGAGATGTACGGAGTTAAAATGTTAAAAAAAAAACATATACACATTTCATACTCTATCATATCATATCCTTAAAAGTTTACCCAATTTGAAAAATGTTGCAGATGTTCGCGATTTTCACCAGGTCTTTGTACTATCATATCATTATCATCATTATCGTCGTGTACGAATATATGTATGTACTCGTATGTATATGTATGCATAAAATGATATAATTTACAGACGTGTGAATTTAGCATAATAACAATAAGAAAAAAAAAATAAGAACAATAAAAAAAAACAAATCATGATAAAAAATTGAATCAATCTGTAAAATAAAAGAAGAATAATATGTGACAAGAAGACATGTCATCGTGAAAATGGGTAGAAAAGATGCGAATAAAGTTTGTAAGGTAATTTGTTTGATTATTTTCAAAAAGACAAAAATAAATTGGAAATACATAAAACAGGATATTTCGAGGAAAAAAAAACTAAATAAGAAAAAGAAGTCATAAAATTTCGCCTTAAAAAGCTGAAAATACAACAATAAAAAACATGATTGGTGTATTTCATATGACATTTTAATTTTACGACTCTTTTAGTCCTTATTTTCTCTAAACACAACGCATAGAAGCAGCGTATGTAAATATTTTGATGTTTAAAATATATTAATTTAAAATTATTGGATACGAAAAGGGTGTGTTGAAAATAAATATAATGTATGTATTGAGGATAAATGAAAAGCTAAAGAAAGTTAAATGATGAATGTAAATTTCATGAAAGAAAAATATGGATGATAAAAAATCATATTCACAAGTTTAAAAATTTTTATACTTAACACGCATATATGTACATGTATAAAGTTGTCTATAAAAACATCATACTTACTACAAAAATGTCATGTCATGTTGCTGAGTTAAATATTTTTTTGTTTTGTAAAATTTTTTTTTAAATCCTTTTTTTTATTTTGTGGTACGCGTAAAAACGAATCAACAAAAATTTTCACGTTGTTATATTATTCTATAAACAAACATCCTGGTAATTTCCTCTGAAAATAGCAATAGAACGTTTTTGACGATGTGTTTGCTATTTTGTTGTTGTTGATGTTTTTGTCATCATCATCATTATTCTTTTCTGTTTTTCTTTTCTTTTTATTTATTTATTTTTTTTAAATTTTTATTAATTCAACACCACAAGCTATGACAAAAGAATAATGTTTTCTTTGTTTTTTATTAAAAAGAAAATCTTTATTTAATTTGTAATAAAAGATGAAAAAAAAAAAAAAAGGATATGACATCTACAAACAATACGAGAATATTATGATGATATTTGTATTACAATTTTGTTCACTGCTGTAATTTAATTTTCCGTGAAAAAGACATTTTATGTCATTTTTTTTTTAATGTTTTCTAAATCAATATTTTTCATTAACATTCAATTGTGGAATTTAACAAGATTATATATCCAATTAAATAATTTTTCAGATGTTTTATTTGATAAAATACGTTAGATAAAATAATAATGTTGTTGTTTTTTCTTCTGCTGATATTACGTTTGTTTTTGTTTGATCTTTTTTAATTTTTGTTGTAATTAAATTAAATAAAAAATGTTTAAATAATGTTAATATCTGACTTTAATTTAAAAAAAAAAAATTAAACAAAATTAAATTAATAAAATGAAATTCGAAAAAATAACAAATTAATTAAAGCCTATAAGTATGCTTGACATATGCAATGTTTTTTTTTTTAAAGTGAAAATTTTGAAATAAAGTAGAAAAAACAAATTTTCAATTTTTTTACAAAATTAAAAAAGATTTTAATAGAGGTTTTAATTATCTGCATAAAAATTCTTATTTCAAGTTAATAATTTGTATTTCCGTTATACATATGTATAGATGTATATGTAGTACATGCTTTACCTTTGTTTAAAAGTCATACCTATAATATTCAGCGAGTTTTTTTTTAATTCCTCTAACAGCATAAGAAAAAAGAGAAAAGCAAATTTATTCTCTTGTATTTTTTTTTTTTTAAAGAAATTTTATCCTTAGAGTCAAAAACAATATAACTTTAAATTAATTCTGTCCTGTTTTATATTCGGTGTCTTTTTTATATTTAAGATTAAATTGCTTATTACTTACATTCCTTTCAGTTTTCCAAGTATATATGTACATATACATATGTAGGTATCCAAAACAGAATAGATATAATAAAAAATATAGAAAAAAAAAAGGATAAAATTTGCATTTCCCTTATGCACAAAGTAAAAATGATATTTTATTAAAAGCAAAAAATGTTTTCTCGTGTCAAAGTAAAGATGAAGAAAATAAAAATAAGAAAAAAAAATAAAAAATAAAGAAAAACATGAGAAAAATAAAGAAGGAAAAATATTTTTAAAAAAGATATATAGTGGATGTTTAAGTGAGTTGAAATAAAAAAAAAAAACATATCACGATAAAGTTTTGCATGTTTTGAATGTCAAGTAACGATCTTTTAAATGTATTTAAAAAGTTTTCTTTATGATGTCATCAGGTAATTTTATAAGAAATGCCCAATTTTTGAACTTAATTTAGAAAAATTTTTCTTTATTTCTTCGTTTTCTTTCAGAATTTTATTTTCAAGGTAATTTTTATTTTCTCTATTCACCACGCTTAAAGTGATGAATACATTCCAAAAATTGAACATTTTGTTTGAAACGACCTTGTTCGGTTTTTTTTTTTTTTTTTTTTTTTTGAAGGTGTTTTTCTTTGACACTAAGTATACAATAGTTGTCAGGATATACATACATATGTATGTTTAATTTTAAATATCATACCTCGTATAAATTTATCGTATAAAATTTTGACATTAAAGAGAATATATGAGTATATGCATGTAAGAGAATTATGCAATTTTAATACATACATACTTAAAATATTATGTAAATCAAAATGTGAAATGAACCTTTGTGCTTGCAATGAAAATGAATTTTAAGTGAGTATACATTCATATTATTATTATTATTTTTTTTTTTTTTGGTGACGTTTCATATTTGATGACAGGATATAGGTATTTATTATTAAATATTTTTTATAAATTCATGTAATTGTGAAATATGTAATTAAAATATTTGAAATTTACGATAAAAACCTTTCATGATATTTTTAATGATGTGTGATTAATTTCTGAAATGTTACACATCCTATGGGTATGGCTTATTTAGACATAAATCCTTTTTCAAAAAATTTTTTTTAAAAATATAATTAATTAGAAATGGATAAGCTGAAATTTTAATTGTTTATAAGAACTTATTTTTTAAGATTTTATTTCCAATTACATGATGTAAAACACTTTGCATATATGTGTACAAGCACGTTTATATACCATAGAATATGAAAGATTTATAAGATACATATTTGAGTTAGACCACAAATACCATTGCCAACTTTTGTGTTATAATATCCCTTAAATCATATCATTCGTATATGTAAGTAAAATACATTGTACATACATACGTACATATGTATATAGTATTTCTAAAAAGAATTCAAAAAGTGTTTATGTGCATTTTCTATTTGTTAGGATATGTTTCATGTTTTAAATTTTTCAATGTGGGCTACGAACAAATTTTAAACTTACATATTTCATATACAAGGTGTTTGTAAATTTAAAAAATAAAATAAATCTAAGATATTTTTAATGAAATTTAATTTTATTTATGGTTTTTAGGAAAAAATTTGAAAAATTCCCAAAAAAAAAAAAAAAACAGTTTTCATATATTTTTTTATATGTATTTAAAATCATAAAAAATAAAATCAAAATCAATTATGTAATCGAAATTTTATGACGATGAAAATTTTTGATATTTTTGAAATAGAACACCCTTATTATAAACATTTATTATATATATATATAGAATATTTAACCATCATGTTTTAAAATGGGATTTCGATTAAAATTTTATGGAAAATATTTTCTTGAAAATTTTCTGTTGAAACTTTTTTTTTTTTACTTCATGAACAAAATAAAATTGAATGTCGATATGGTTTTTGTGTATAATTAAAAGGATTTGTGATTTTTTTTTTTTTTGGTTTTCTTTTATGTCTTTTGAAACATTCATTTGTAAGAATATAAATTTTATAGTGAACAAGAATTGTTAAAAATTCCTAAGTATTCAAGTTTTCCTTAGTAACCTTAGGGTTTTTGAAAATGAATTCTTTTCTAGAAGCTTTATTGTAAAATTCCGATAAAATTAATTCATTTTCACCAATACCAAGGCAAATAAAATATGAATGGATGAAAAATGGCAACACTGATATTAAAATGACCCTCATGAAGATCGCTTATGAAATTTAGCTAGTGAATTCATTACACAAGGATTATTAAGATGTTTAGTGTTTATCTTATAGTGGTTCAAAAAAAAAAAAAAAAATACTTTCCACCCTCTCGTATTCATTACAAAGAAACATTAAAAACAGCTCCTAGACTTTCCATCGTGGTATTAAATTTTCTGCTTTCCATTTTTATTTTATTTTTTTCATTTAGGAAAAATATGCCTAAAATATGTGATGTATTTTTTTTTTTCAATTAATTTTAAAATTTATTAAATAATTCCTATGTCATAAATCTTGTTTTTAAAAATGTGAACAAATTAATAATAATAATTTTGCCTTTTTCAAGAAAATATTCTATAAAATAATCACTCAAAGTGTTAATAGTATTAAAATTGTGTAAATAAAAATAAATTGTGATGAATTTAAGTTTTAAAAGGTACTTTATTATGAAGAAGAAAATACTTTTCTTTTTCTTGAATATTTTTTATCTTTCTTCTATTTAAATTTGAATAATTTATGTAAAAGATTCATTTTATTTGAAAGATGAAGAACAAGAAGAAAGAAAATGAATTTTATTAAAATTACATTAAGAAAATGAAAATGAAATATTATATAAGACAAGGAAATGATGATAAAGTGCCATCGCAGAAGTAAATTGTAAATAGAGTAATTTTCTTTATACATATCTATAATTTTGATGTGTATATTGTATGACATAGAAGTTATCTAGGAGTTACAAGAGAAAAAAAGAAGTAGTATAATTACTATGATTAAAAAAAAAACACATAAAAAAAAAGTAAAAAAGGAAAAACTAATGGTAATTTCCATTTGAAAATTTTCTTAAGAAAATTTACATAGTACTTTAAAGGAAATTTTATAAGTGTGTATAATGTCATGAATAAATTGCAAGTTCACGTTTTCAAAATTTTGAAGAAATGAAATAAAAGTAAAATGCAAATAAATATGAAGAAATGAAGAAATATATTATAAAATGCTTAAGAATGTTGTATGAATAAGAATTTAATGAACAAATAAAAATTTGAAAGTTGAAAGGATTTCAATTTTCCGTATTTAGTTAGGTGCTTATTTTTTTAGTGAAAAAGTGTATAATATTATATACATACATACTTTAGGTACATAAATTAAAATGAATTTATAAATTATGAAAAATTAAAATTGCAGAATATTTGAAGTATTTTACATTAATGTTTGTCATTTTGTCAAAATAAACAAATTTTAGTTTGTAATTTATTGAACAAAGCTATTATGATAATTAAATTTCTATTTTATTTTTAGTTTATGTAAATGTCGAAATAATTTACACCTCCTCCTGTATTCATGTGTTTGTGATATTAATTGATTTCTAGATAAAATGGTAGGTACAATTTCTTTTATTTGTTACCTTTCATAATATTTATTTTTGAAGAAGTTTTTTGAAAACACTTAAAGAAGATCGTATATACTCGTATTTTTTATTCGTTATAAGATATGACGTACTGATATCCCTTTACTATATTTTTATTATGTACAGCTGTAGCACATGATGATAGGAAAATAAACAGGAGAAGTTAAGGTGAAAGCGTTGATGGATGTCACATTTGAACCTCTAAAGATTTAAAGAGGGGGGAGGGGGTGGTTAAGTACATAAGATTGAAAAGCGTTTCACAATTTGAGAATATTTAAGATTATACAATAATTGGGCATTGAACAGGACAAAAGCTACTTTTGATAAAATTTAATGATATATTTTTTTTTTTCGTTTGCAAAAAAAAATTTTTCTTCTTCAATACTACAATTTACAAATAGGATTAAAAATTTTCATAAAAAAAAATCGAATATTAAAGATAATTTGGCTTTCTGAAAAAAATCACTTCTGTTTATGTTGAATTTTTTTTTGCATAAGATTTTTTTGTTTTATAAAAAGTAAAAATAAAATTAGAACACTTTTTTATACATTTGTAAATTTACAAAATTTTCTAAGAAAATTTACTATCAAATTATCTAGAAAGTTAATTAATTAATGTCATCTAATTGTGTACTTTTTTTAATTATTTTTCAGAATTTTTTTCAACTTAATTTCATGGAAATTTTCCTTCAAAATATCAAAACAACAATAATTCTCATTTTGACCTACGCTAATTTATTTTATGTTAAATATATTTTTGTTATCAAATTTCATTTTTAATTTTTCATTTTACACAGATTTTCATTATCAATTTTTTTTTTCATTTTTTTCTATTTTAATTTTTTTCACTTTACGTAATTTTATTGATGGTGTATAATCAAAAACCAAAAAAAAAAAAAAAAAAAAAAATTTTTAAATCTAAAAAGCAAAAAAAAAAATTTTCTATAAAAAATAAATTAAATCATCATTTATTTTGGTTTTTGTTTCACTTTCGCAATTTCTTTAGATTATTCTCGTGTACGACACAATTAAATATTTTATCCTTAATTTATTTTAAAAACAACATCATAAAAGGACTATCATCGTATCTTTGTTGTTTCATAAAAAAAATAAAAATTATATCATGTATTTATAAAATAAAATAAAGCAAAAACGATAGGATAAAGAAGAAGAAGAAGAAGATAATGAAGAAGGTGAAGTAAACAGAGAAAAAAAAAAAACTAGGTAAACTAATCTAAAATACATGATAAAAATCATAATATAGTCAGGAATATAATCGTTTTATGATGATTTATCCATTTTAAGAAAGTTCTTCATCATATTTTTGTCTTGTGTTTTTCTTTTAAATTTTGTGTTTTCTATATTTTTTTTTTTATGTGTGTGCTTTAGCTTTTTATATATGTATATATGTATATAAAAAATATGTTCTATAGCTGTAAGCATTTATTTATATACATAGATTAATATTATACATCCATGTATAAGACAAAAAGGTATATCATAAACATCAGGATATAATCGTGTTATTGTTATAGAATATTTTCTTTGTTTTTATGCGTTTTTTTTTTCTTTTTTTTTTTCTTAAAAGAAAATGTTAAGGATGTAAAGATTTTATAAAAAATACTTTACGCTTAAAGATTGTTTTATAGAATCAGCCAGACATAATACAGCTTTACGTACTTACTTGTTTATAGAAAGAAAAACAAAATTTTCTTTGTAAATATTATTCAGTTTTTTTTTTCCCTTTGACTATACTTGTATTTTTTATGTAGGAACAAAGATATATGTATGTATATATCCTGAGAGACTCATGAATTTTAAAAAAAATTAAATTCAAGCAATTTGGTTAATGTTTTTCTGGTTATATCTTATGTAATCATGTAATAAATCATATTTTCGTAGCAATTCCTTTTATTTTTCCATTTTATTTTATACAATTTTTTTTTTATATATTCTATTTATTATTTGTTGTCACTGTGTGCTAGTTGAAAGGACATACGTTTTTGTTTTTTGTTTTCATATACATTTACATACATATATATGTAAAACAAAATTTAATCTTAAAATATGAATGCGTTTTTGTTTTTGTTTTACTTTTTATTAAAAAAATGAAAAAAAAAATGTCGAATATATTTTCATTTGAAATTTATTTGTGTATCTATACATATTGTAATACATAAATTATTTTTTTTTCGTCAATTTTCTCATGTTTGGTTTGTTGTCAAAACATATTTACTTTATAATTTTCGTTATGAAAAGAAAATGAAAATATGTATATGAAAAAATTGTGAAACAAAATAAAAAAAAAAAAATAAAAATAAAAAACAAAATAAAATAAAATTGAGTGTGTTTACACATGTTTTTTCAACGGTCGGTCTATCTTTTTGACGCTAGGTATTTTATGTCACCGATGGAAAAGCAAAAAAATAACAAAACACACATCCATATGTACAAAATTTTCAATCTCTTGGGAAAATAATCTGATATATGCATTTACCCTGGTTTTCTTTTTCTACAAAAAAAAAAAAAAAAATCTACATTTTTGTGTCCATTAAAATTACAGTAGTATAGTGGTTACATTTTTATTTTATTTTTGTAAAATTTTTTTTTTTTCTAAAAAAAAAAAAAAGGAATGAAAAAAACATTAAAAGAGTTTATTATCATATGTACTTTTAATGTAATGTATTTTTGAAATATTTACGTAATTATACAATATGAATTTGTATCACATATGTTTTATGTGGTATTTGTATAAAAACAAACATTAAAAATTTATAACATGATATATGATGATATGTTGCCGAATTATTAAAATAAAAATTCATATGAAAGGAAAAAAAAAAGAAATATGAAAAAGTCTAAAATATGGTGTACAAATAATTCGTCATATATTACCATTTTTATTATACTTTATTTATTATTTTTTTTTTTTCAAATGTAAACTACGATTTTATGACAGTTTTACCAAAGATAAAAAATTAGATTTTTAAAAAAATTTTTTTTTGATTAATTTTTTTTCATATGGTAAATGGAATTAAGATGAAAGCTTTCTTAGTCAATTTTTGAATTTTTCCATAAAATTTTCTTTATATGTAAAATTTCAGTTTAGATGAAATAAAAAATTCACACAAGGTAGAATTTATCTGTAAAAAATCGTGGGATTTTTATCTAAAATATGCCATTTGAAAGTTAATTCCTTTACCAAAAAAATTTTTAACATAATGTTCTTAAAAAGTGTTTTTATTGTTGTATTATTTCATTATATGAGGATTTTTAAAATTAATTATTTTTTTTAAATTTCTCAAATTCTAACGTTTTTTCTATAAAATGTATTTTTTTTTATCACTTATTTTGCCTTCTGAAACTTATTTTCTTGTTCAAGCTACCTTTTTTTTTTTTTAAATTTTAAATTCTTATCTTCTACATTGACATGCCTTTTATTTAGATATGTATACATAAAAAGGACCTTAATATGTTAATGAAAACTTTAATCACAATATCATAATAATCAACAACATCATATCATAATCACAAACTGATGTGAATGATAAAAGTTAAAGTAAATGTAACTTGTTTACATAAGGAAAAACTTTGATGAAAATTTCAATAGAGATGATGATAAAATAAGTTTTTTATAATTTATATTCTATAATATATTCTTTATAACAATATATAGAAACTAAAACATATATGTGTATATCTTGTATATTATCATGTTATGTTTATGAATATACAAATATCTAATTTCTTTTAATAAACTTTCATTTAGTTGTTTAAATATTCACAGCATGTAAAAATTGTTTTTGTTTGTGTTCATTTTTTCTATCTCTCTCTTTGTGTTGAAGTTTTCTATTTTTTTTTTTCTATTTTGTTTTGATAGATTTTATTAAGAAGTGCTTATTTTATTAAATAAACATAAGATATTTCATTTTATCTGTTATGTAGATACGAAAAGCTATATATAAGAAGATAAAAAGACAAAGTAAAAGAAGAGAAGTGAATTACATAATATTAAGAGATGATCAAGTTTATTTATTAGATATTTCATGTTATCAATTTATAAGGATATTGAAAAATAAAATTGAAGATAAATGAATAATGAAAATTAAAAATACTCAATTCCGTGTACCTATGCTTATAAAAAGACTTTAGTTTTGTTATTGAAGAAATTAAAATTTTTATGAAATTAAAATACTGAACAAAAAATTTTTTTTTTAATATAAATCTTGTATCTATCAAAATTTAATTCTTAAATATAAGAACTTAATCTTCCATCATTATTTTATCGTATATACTAAAAATGTCATTTTAAACATTTTTTGTTATTGTTTCTAAAAAAATTTTAATAAAATAATTCCAGATTTTTGTTTTTTTAGATAAAATATCTCAGAAAATATTTTATAATATTTTAATAAAAAATAATATTAAAAATCCTTGTTGGATTATATTTAAAATTGTCCCTAAATTTTTTTCTTCAGTGATATATTTTTTTTTTTTTTTTTAGTTTACGGTAGTTTTTACCTTTATTTTTAATTTAATAATTGAATTTTTTTCTTTTTGATGTTACAAAATCTAGTTCCTTGAGAATTTTCATATTTTTAAGATATTTTTTTTTCTTAAATTTTTCCTTTTTTTTCATATATTTTTTTTTTCAATTTTTAAATGTACCTACTATATATATTTAATTGTCTGTACCTACATATAATCCATTTCTTTAGACAGGATAATGTCAATTTTTTTGACGATTTAAAAATATTATAATAAAAAAATTTATAATTAAAAATTAAGTAATTTCGTGCTTTTTTTCTTTAATATTCAAGTAAAAAGCTTAATTTTCTAAAGAGGACTAATTTGCATAAATATTAAGGTACTTAATCAAAGTTCAGTACCTACTGAATTTTGTAAATTTCAACTTTTGTAAATTTAGTAAGAAAAAAAAAATTAGAAGAAAAGTTTAAAATTATACGAAAATATTTGTTTAGAGTGTAATTAATTTCACTATGAACTTTTTTACGTCATTAAATGTATAAATTACTTGACTATTGTAAATTACGTTCATTTTAATTTTAATATCTCCACCTACCTATAAATTTTATTGTATAAAAAAAGTGTAGGAAAAACTAGTTAAAAAAGAAAAAAAATATTATACGTGAAAGTTCTAAAGTTTAGATACTTTTTAACCAAATGAAATAATATCAACCGACATATAATAAAGTGTAAAATGTAAAAACTTTAAACATTTTTGCCATCTTCTTATTTCATTAATCTTTTCATTTCTGTTGCAGTATCCCCTATAGGTACTATTTTGAAAATGTAACAGTTTTAGATATGCAATTATAATGTTTTTTTCTAGCCTCTCTCCTTTATGTAGTATTTAAGATCTAGATATTGCACTAATAACATTTTCAGGATAAAATACCTATTATGTAGTATAGGTGAGTGTATAAGTATAACTTTTGCATCAATGTTTTTTACATTTAATATGCGGATGTATCATTTATCTAAGAATGTAGCTAGTACTTTTTTTGCATTACTAACACTAAATTTTCTTGATTTTATTTTATTTTCCTTTCAGATGCTATTCAAGTAGAACAACCAAAAACTATACTAACTTTACTTACTAGTAGTTTGCTAACGTTAAATATAATGTACTTTTGTCTAAAGTGTCAAACTTGAAAACTATTTGAGGGTACTTCATGTCTATTTTTTTTGCTATTTGATGCTTTTATGTTATGCTTGAAATTTACAATAAAAAAAAACAATAGGGGAAAAAAAAAAGGAACAAAGGATACTTAATTCATGCTGTTGATATTTCAACAGGAAGACAGAGAAAAATATCTAACAACCAACCAACTAAAAGCCCATCAAGAATGAAAATGTAATTTTATTGTATTTTCTTTTAGTTTTTTGTACTTATGCCCCTCTTTTTTGTGTGTACAACACCTACACCTTCATACACATTTATAGCCTGTAATGCAACTGTTATGCAATTTTATTTTATTTTCAGCTTTTTCATTTTCTTAAGTTCCGGAGTTATAGAATAACAATAGTAACCAACTGCATTTTTTTTCTTCCTTTTTTTATTTTGTATAAGAAAATGCTAATTAAGACAAATGGTCGACCATTAAATTGAACTTTATTCTTCTGGTTTTGAACATAAGAGGCGACTAATTGTCAAGTAAAGTGAAATGGTGGAATGCATTCACTTGTTTTTTTTTTTTTTTCTGTTCTAGTAGAATTTGTACTTTATGTGTATTAAGTCGTAAGTAATTTTTGCTTCCTTTTAGGAATTTTTATTTATTTTATAATTTAAAATGTGGATGCTGTAGAAAATTGTAACTAAAATACTGTAAAAGAGTTTTCAAGTGCGTTTTAGAGATTTTTCATTTAATTTATTTATTTATTTATTTATTTTTTTTTTTTGAAAGTTTGTGTTATTAATTTGTGTTCAGTAAAACTTGAGAAAAGGGGTAGAGAATGGAACAATGTCCTTTAATTGAAATTGAAAGATAAAATGGAAAAATAAAGAGTTTTATTGTTTTCTCAGAATTATAAAAAGGAAATAATGATTTATCCTAGTTGATTGATATTTTCTAAAGAAATATAGAACAAAAACACACACTGAAAATAAAAACAATACAGAAATTGTTCACAGAAAGTATTTGTTTTGTAATTAGAGCAAAATTTAAAATGTAGAACATTGAGAAAATAATGAAAAACAAAATTTTGGCACTTTAGAAAAGAAAAAAATAAAAACAATCAACAACTGCATTCATCAATTTAGATCATCAAAACACAAAGCAAAAAAAAAGGTTTTTTTTTTAAATGAAGTATATAGGAAGCACTATTAAAATAGCTAGCTGATTATTATTATACATATAGTGCACTCTTGTTTTTTTTCTGGTGAATGCAGATAAACAGAAAATAGAAAGGAAAATTGCAAAAAAAAAGGAAAAAAATAAACATAGAAAGGAATCTGTTAACGTCTTATCTGAAATTCTGCAAAAATTCATCAATATGATTTTTTTTTTTTTTTTTTTTTTTTGAAAATATTTTCATTATGCCTTTGTGTTCTGTCTTTTAAAGGAAAAAAAAAAAACTGTAGCGATAATGGATGTGTTAGATCTATAATACTTTGTATATATGCAACCCTATAGAAGTTGTTGTGTTTATGGTATATATTCTTTTCGATAGAATCAAATAAGTTCGTTTTATTATTATTTTTTGTGTTGTTAACCTGATTCTTTTAAAATAAAAAATTCTTAATTAGGAAATAATTTGTTCTTTGTATTTTTTTTTTTTTTTTGTGAAGAAAATAAAATGCATCATTATTCTGCGACAATAATTAAAGTCTTTTTTAAAAAAATGTAACAATAACTGTTTTTTTTCTTCGTGAATTTTTTCATTCAAAAACCCTTTTGTTAGATTAAAACTTTAATATTTGCTTGTTCTAATTATTTTTGAATTTTATAATTTCGATAGGAACATGATTTCTTTTCTTGTTTGTTTAGTAAAAGCTTTATCCTTGTACTACATAAATGATAATTGTTTTTTGTTGTTTAAGGTTCCTTCATTTATTGTTAAGATGTTGCCTTTGTTTTTATAAGAAACTTTCAAGAAACAAGTAAAAATTAAGTAAAAAATTAAACATTTGTTAAAGTTAATTAATTTTGTCAAAGGAATATCATTCAATTGTGATAAGATTTGTGAATTTATTTTTAACAAATTTAACGTAAGTAAAAAATTGGCACATAAAAAGGAAAAATCTAATCTAAGAATTTTCTACTTCCAAAATTCCTAAATTTTTCAATTTTTTTACTTCATTCCAGTTAATTGATTTTTGAATTTAATTTTTTAAAATAATGTTTTACATTTTCATGATACATCATTAAATTAATGAAATGTCTTTATATTAAATCCAAAAGATTTATTTATTGTATTTTTGTTTTGTATGCGATGCATTCAAAACAATAATCTAAAAAAAATTTAAAAAAATTAAAATAATAAAAAATGGTGCACGAAAACACGATAAAATCCTCCTTTCAAGTGCAATATACTCGTAATTGTAAACATACCATTATATTTCATTTTAAATGATTTCAAAACAACAAAAAAAAAAAAAGCTAGAGAAAAAATATATAAAATAAATAAAATAGAAATATTAGTGTTATTATATTTCTGTACACTAGTTGAATCTAAACTTAAGGTATATGCATTTTAAAATTACCTTTTAGGTATTTCATTCTTTACATTAATTTTTTTTTTTTTTTTTTTCGAAGTAAAAACAAGAAATGTATATATTATATATACTTTTGTTCTAAGTAGCATTATGTTAAATCGATTTAAAAAAAAAGTAAGGGTTAAAATACCATTGCACATACATTTAATAAATATGTAGGTACATATGTATGTTTTACTTGGCCAGATATACATATAAGAAGATGATAAGGTTAGCAAAGCAACAGCATCATTTTGGTATTCAAAAAGAATGATTTTCTTAATATATATATTTTTTTTGTTTTCTTAAAATTTTGATCACGTATTCATGTACAAGTTGCACGTACTACATGAACATTGATGTATATATATGCAGACATCTTAAGGATATCTATACATATATATAAATCTAAAATACACATACATACATGTATTATGAAGATATTTTTTGGTATATAAAAATATAATCGAAATAATCATAATGTGTGTTTAGCTGTGTACTTGTACCTTTTGGCTTTAAATGATTTCTCTTTTTAAAATTCATCCTTTATTTTTTTCGTCATTTTTAAATATATATATATATAGTTTTTTTAACAAGAAAAACATGATAAACATTTTAAAAACTCAAAGAAAAATATATACTTAATAATTTAAATAATATTATAAATTTATATAATTTCAAAATATTAGTACAAATATTGCATTTACGTAAAAAATGAATATGGTCAAATAAAAAATGCTTATATTTATTATATCACACATGTACAATCACATGTATTGAGTATGTGTAATGTAATGTAATTTAAAAATTTTTTTTTTTTTTTTTATAAAATAGATAAAATATTCTGATAATAATAATAATAATTCTTTAGGGTATATTTGAAATGTACATGTACTCCTGTATGTATGTATATATATTCATGTACGTGCAATAACCAATTTAAAATCAATTTATTTTGATAATTTAACTAAAATGAATATTACCGCATTGATTTTATAATAATGTTTTTTGGTTAAATCGATGAATGAATTAAATTATTGAAATAAATTTTTATATACATACATATATGTAAGTACCTACATATACTTCATAAATAAAATATAATTTTAAGTACCTACACAAAATATGATTTTTTTTTTGGTCGTAATTTAATGTGAATTTTTTTTTTTTTTAAATAAATTTAGTAGTATTTTTATTGCCTTTAAATATTGTTATATGGTAAATTTAGTATGTGTATTTTAAAAAGAATTAATTTTCGAGTAAACTAATTATGATGGGGGTAGTTGGGATCAAAGCTAATAAAACTGGAAAAAATTATTCTCCTGGAAGCAGAGAGTGACCACATTATCTTGATTTTTTTTTTTTGTATGAAAAAAATCACTGTTATAAAATCTAGTTAAATTGTTTTAAAAACGAGATATCAAACTAGAATTGGAAATATGGAGTAGAAACCTATGTAACCAGAAATTTTATTGTCCAAATTTCGAGCACTATGTTTCCGAATTCGAGTATATCATTTGTCCAGTCAATTAGCTTAAAGTGTATAAATTCTTTTTTGTTTCCCTGTTTCCAGAGTATGCATACACTTTTGGAAATATTCTTTAGATTTTTCTACGAATATTCTGAGTCCATAGAAATTCTAGAGAATATATTCCAGCAATTTCTTAGAACTTCATTGCTTCAGAACTTTCACACTCCACGGTTCGACTCATTTCTTAAAAAAAAAAAATGGTTACTAGGAGAGGTCAAGGATAAATGTGGGCAAAAATAATTATTTATTGTATAAATTCAGATTTTCAAGTTAATAAAGTACAAGGACTTTCTACACACGTAAGTTTAAAAAACCTGTAAAATGATTTTTATTTGCTTAAATTATTCTTAGTAATTATCCTTAATCGTGTTTCACGTTTTATTTTTCTTTTTTCTTTTAATTAACTTTTAATAAAACACAAACCTAAGAATAAAAATATAATTATGTATATTTAAAGGATAATTAAATTTTTAAGATTTTCAAAGAATTAATTATTCAAATTCAATTTTACTATATGTACCGTTATATTTTGCCTTAAGATAGACCAATGTGTTAATAAATTACCTTTAATGAAAACAACAATACATATTTATATTATAGTTATCTTTAGATATAGCGTTATACTTTTGTTAACAAATAATTTGATAGACAAAGATAAATTTAGATAAAGATATATCTTTATATACCTATATACATATGTATGTAACATTTAATACAATTAAAAATGGATAGCCAAGTTATTATTACCCTGAGATATTTATCTTAGAAAACTTGTTTATATATTACATATACATACATATTCATATGTATACACAAATGTGTATGTTTATAGTTTTAACATATATACGGTTTATTGCACGTATATTTATTTATACGATGTGTAGAGATTATTTATGCATCAGTTTTAAATAAAATTAAATTTTAATTAATTTAATAAAGATTCTATTAAATACGAGTATGTACTTTGAAAATAATAACATTTCAATGTTGAAAATAATAAATAATTATAGTGAATTTAATGAAAATTGAATAAAATTTATCCTTAAGAAATTAAGATATCAAAAAAAGATATAAATAGCATAAATAGAATTCATTCAGACCCAAAAATGTTGACTTAATTTTCCCTATTCCGAATTTTCTACATTAATTTTCTTTTTAAATTTTTGTTCCGAATTATCTACATTAACTGAAAATTCTTTAGCGTAAATAATTTTCTTTTTTAAAATTATATTATTTTTTGAGGTATATTCGGCGATTCTCTATGTAACACAAACTAAATCGTCTGGTCTTTTAATGAAGTTAAAAATTAAAGACTTTTGGAAGTTTTGATTTGAAATTTTTTCAGTAGTTTTTTCTTATTGTATTTTAATAATTTTTTTTTTTGTCATCTAAATGACATTCTTAAGTGCTTGCGATTTCGATAAAGTAACTATCGAACTTTCTAAACTTAAAAAACTTAAAATTTCGTGAAAGATTTATTTTTTCTTTAAATACTTTTTTTTCTCTCTCTGAAAGATAAACTAGATAGGTATGTATGTATCTATAAATATACTCTCTGCATATCGATTATTGAAAATTTTATATTTTCTAAAAATCTTCATGCTTATTTTACGTGTAAAATCAAAAAAAAATTTTTTTCTTAAAAAAAAAAATAAATACACACAGAATGAAAGTCATTCAAGGAAAGAAAAAAGGTTTAACCTCAAGAAAAAAAAAATTTTTCAACCGAATAAGATACACACATCCATGTGTTTCCCTTATAAAATTATTAAGAACATACAGTATATCCTTAGATATACACCTACGTCGTACATACTCTGTGACATTTATTAAATTTATAACTTTGAGGAAATAAGATTTTTCTTTTTCATCATAATTTCTCTACCAAAAAATAGATATTATCACATACCAAAAAATGGTACATGTGTATGTACATATATATTTTCTTTCATCTTTTTTTTTTTTTTTTAAGTATAAAAATGTTTTACCAATATTATGAGGATGACAACAGATAATAAAAAACAAACAAACACACATACAAATTTCTTTGGAAAGAACGAATCAAAAAGCGTTTTCAAAATAAACAAAAAAAAAAAAAAATGAAATTGTTTAAAAATAATATTATCAAGAATTTTTCAATTTTTTAACTTATGTGAAAATTTATTTTTTCTACATAAAATATCCTTTTTTTTTCTGTGTCAAAAGAGAAGAAAAAAAAATTCATGTGACATGTGTGAAAATTTTTTTTTTTTTTCACTTAAATTGTAAAGAAACAGAAAATCATATTACTTTATTTATTTCGAAAAAAAAAAAAAGAAAAAAAATTATTTTTGTTACATTTTTTTTTACTCTAAACATATTTGGGGTATGTAATAAGGAAGGAAAAAGCATTACCTTTACGACAAAAAAAAAATACAAAATTTTTCCTTTTATTTGACACTTTTCACACAATTCTAAAAATTTCCTAGAGATTTTTCAGTTTTACACAAAAAATACTTGTAGAGACATGTGAAAAAATAAAATTTGAAAAAAAAAAAAGATAATGTTAATGTTGTCGTCACAGATAAAAAAAAAAAATATGATACAATACAATTTATCATAAAATCTTGACATTAGAAAAGATTTGCTGACAAGCCTATTTTATATGATGACTATTACATGATATAACGGTAAATACAATTTTTATTTTTGTAACGTAATCACAAAAGTATTAAAAGTATTGTATAAGAAAAAAAAATCAACGGTAAAGTATTTACGGTATCTTAGATACAATTTTTTTTTTTTTTCAAATCTTGTTACATTATTTATTTTTTTTTTTTCATGATGTATCATTTTAAAATGATTACTAAATTGATTTGAAAGGATTCAGTCATCTGTATGAGTTAAAAGGATTTGATTTCATTCCTAATTGTGTTATTTGATGTACGTAAACGCTTAAAAATAAAAACAAAATGAAAAGTATTGTTGTGATGACGGAAATAAGAAAACAAAAAAGATTTGTTTCAAATGATAAATTTTGGCTTTTTTTTTTTTTCAATAAAAGGATTTATTAATTAATTTCTTAAATTAAACATAAGTAGTTATCACAAAAAATGCGGAAGTTATTGTTTTTTGGTTTATTAGTTACATAAAAAAGAGTGGATAATTTTTGTAAGGATTTCAATTAATATCAAATAGAAAATTAACTCGAAATTTGTCATAAAAGGTATATTTTATGAAATCTGTTAAACTGCAGATTGTTTTGAAGGATTTGTAATGAAAAATTAGTGTCTCTAAATGACTACTTCAACGGACTTTAATATTGTAATTATGGCTAATTGCTAAATTTGTGTATTTTTTGCTGGAAACTTTGCAGCTTTTTTAAGCAGTGTTTTCTTTTAATTGCTCTCTGTTTTTCTATTTTCCTGTATCCTGATAGGGTCCGCTCAAAAGCTTCATAGTATCCTCACAAGAAATGAATTATTTTTCATTTTAAAATTTTTCATAAATAATTTTTTTTTTAAATTCTTTCGAAGTACTTTCCAGATTATTTAATTTCTATCAATAAACAATTTTACATTTTCAATAAAAAAAAGGACAATGTTCACATTTGAAAAGAATGAAAAACATTTCAAATTACCGTACTTTATTTTTTCTATTTGTTTTTACTTGATATCATTTTTTTTTTTTTATTTTATTCTCAATGAATAAAACAATACAAAATCATTAATAGTAAAGCATACCATCAGACAATATTGTAGTTGTATCATTGTCGTTTTATACAAATTTATCATAATTACGAGCAACATCATGGTAACCGTTGTAAAAAAAAAAAAACATACATACATACATATCTGATACGCACAATTTCAATTAGAAAATTTGCATTATAAAGTGGCTTAATGGATTAAATGTGTTTTAAAGATGTTTCTCTCATGACAAAAATTTTCTACATATTTTATACTCTGAATGTGTATGTACAGTTGTGCTGTTGTATACATTTTATTCATATATGTACATACATAAAGGTACATTCCTGGTTGTTACTTTGTTGGTTATCTTGTATAATAGAATAGAATCAACATAAAATACCTTTTTATATTGTAAAAATTTGAAAATTTCATATATTGTGGAAAATGAATATATAAAGTAAAAGTATATGTTGTTAAATTTATTGTCTATTATAAAGGACGATTATATGTTCTTGATTATCTTGAAAATGATAAAGGATGTCATATGTATAACATGGAATGTTGTTATACTGGTAAAAGACTTATAATAATCTCTTGTGTATAAAGTTACAATGTTTAAGATATAATAAATTCTAAGGTAAGAATAAGTTAAAAGTAAAATAATGTGTGTATGTATGTGATATTGATGCTTAATTGCAAGGATATCTTAAAGGCAAACAACTTGTTAATGTGAATGTGTCAAATATGAAAATTATATTATTAATTGAGAATTTAAAAGTGTTTTATAAAATTGAAATGTTTTTCCATATTGGAAATTTGTATAATGGTAAGTCTCAAGTTTCCAGTCAATTGGTATTCCATGGAAAAAAAAACTAGTATTTCGCCTGTAAACTTCTTTAAATATTAACTTACAAAGAAAAAAAATATGTATACCTATATATGTACATATGTATATTATCGCTTTAATTTTGTTTTAGGCTTGCATCGAAATTTACTTGAAATAAAGTGTTGATAGAGCCTTAATGGATCCAATAAGAAAATGTAGATTGTAGATGTCCTGTGTAGATTTCATTTCTATTTAATTTATTCACAGTCGTTATTTTTATTATTAGTTTTTTTCTTATTTATTTTTTAGTTTAATTAATTTTTTCTTTTAAAAAAAATTACAAAATAGGTGTTTGAACAACTTTAGTTTTCTTTTCTTCTCTTTAGATTAATTTCTTTAACCGCCTCAGACAAAAAAATATATAAACTTTTCTGCTTCAACCAAATCACCTTTTTTTTTTTCTTACAAAATAGTTACTTTAATTATTTATTTTTAAATACATATTTATTTATTTATTTTTTGTTTAAATAAATAGTCCTTAGGAATAATTTGATTTTTTTTCTTTCAAATGAAAACAATATAATCTAAATACAAAAACAAAAAAATAAAAATAAAAAAATAAATGTATCTAAAAGGTGAACCACAAGTGGAAAAAAAACGGTACATATAAAAATATACATTATATATAAAAAAAATGTATGAGGAGTGTGGAAAAATGAAGGATGAAATATTATTTTTTGTTTTGTGAAATGCTATTTTTTTACTGGATTTTTTCATGTTGTTGTTCCTGTTGTGACTCAGTTGTTGTTGTTGTTGTTGTTGTTGTTAATGATGATGGTGATACTTGATTTTGATTATTTGAAATTGCTGATTGATTTGATTTTATAATGTCACCATCTTCACTATCTATGCTGCTTTCACCGTGCTCCTATCATATAATGATGCCAGTTGTAAACGAAACGTATATTGTTCGTGTAATTTTTGTAAATTTACCTTAATTTGTTCACGAACCTTCATTGACCATGACATACTCATTAAACGATAACGTTCTTTTGCTCCATCACGAATTTTTTGTGGTATAACCATTAGTGTTGTCATTGTATTACCAACAAATAATACAGCAAATAGACCGCTTAATACAGGAATCTAAGATTTAACAAAAACAAGAAAACAAATTTAATATAAAAGTTTTGAAGAAAATTTCAAAAAAAATTTAATAAATTTAAAACAATTCATCTAAATTACGTTAAACAAAATTACAGAAGAAAATTTTATATAAACTCACCTGCCATGTAGCATCCTTATGGAATGACAATTTATATAATGTGAATGCATTATATGCTTGAAATATATAACCAACAAATAAAAATGGTAAAAGAAAACTTAAACCACGCCACATCCATGAATGAAAACCTTCAATTGTTATATCCATATTATGACGTTCACCTAATGCTTTCAATCGATAAAGAACACCTTTCTGATAACGGAATTGTAAATATTGAACCATACCTGTTTTAATATTAAAAAAAAAAAAAAAAAACAAATTGTAAAATAAATAAAAGGCAAAAAGAAAACCAGAAGTGAAAAATTGATAAATTTTAAATTAAATTTTAAAAAATTGTTTCATTCAATTTTACAATATTTCATGAATAAAAATTCAATTTTCTAAAACAGAAAAAAGAAAAAATTAAATTTATCTTCATTCTATTTGATTTTGTGCTTTTTTTTTTCTCTTCTGTTAACTTTAATTTTTTTTTTTTAAATTTTTTACTTTTAAATTTTAAAATTGTTTAAAATAATATTATTCTTACTTATATATGCATTAAAGTACATAAATTGAGTTCTAAATAGCTGCCAGGTTTCACCCTGTGGCCATACTAATAATACACTAGCACATACAGTTGATATGAAATGATGAGCTCTCCACCATCCTTTTATTCGTGAACCATTCACTTTTAATATTGATTCACGTATCGTCAATGTACAATAATACCATACCAAAAGGAACATAAAAGCTAATTCAAGCGCTCTGTATTTTTTTTTTTTGTGTGTTGATAATGTTGAATGTTGTAAAAGTTAAAAGTGAAAAAAAAAAAAAAAAGAAATAAAATGTAAGGGAAAAAGGAAAAAACGTGAAATATTAACGTGTATGTTTTTTTTTTTCAATCTAAATGTTAATTTAGAAAAAAAATTAAATTTAATAAAAAAAAAAAGAAAAAAAAATAAGTGTAATTACCTGAAATTAAGCCATAGATTAATAAATGCCATTGTTAAACCTATCACATTTAAAATTAATTTGAACTTTTCATAATCATCTTTATATCGTACTTTATCATTTCTATTTAAAATCGATACGTTTACATCTCCTAATATAATCTGTTTTTTTTTTATATTTGTTTAAAAGAAAAATTGCCAAAAAATTAATATGAATTTCAATAATTTTATTATATAATTCATAAATTAATTTTTACCTGTAAATAGAAACCTGATTTCTTAGGTAATGATTGCTCAATTTCATGTAATTGAGCTTTTCTTTTTAACATATTCTTTTCCAATTCTGCAACGGATTCATTAACTTTGGGATCTTTTGATTTTTGAAATCTATGATAAAATTAATAATAAAAAAAAAGAATTAATTTTACCTATTAAAAATAAAGTCAATAAACATGAACAGAAAAAAAAATCTTAAAAATCTTATTTTAAATTATTCATTGACAAAGTGATTGAAAATTCGTTTTAATATATTTTTTTGTTTGTGAATCTTTAGATTTTTTTTTTTTTTTTCAAATGTTATAAATCAGAATGAATAAAAAATGATGTTCTTACTGTAATTTTGCCAAAAATGAAATTGTTTAAATATTAAATAGAAATTTTTATGTTTTCATAAAAAATTCCATGTAAAGCTCCTCTTTGGGATTTTATTTTTTGTGTTAAAGACTTAAAACATGTCAAATCAAGATTATTTAAAAATAAACTTTTTTTTTCTACTTTTATCAAGCGATCCAAAAAATCTCATGATGAAAAATTTCCATTTGTGAATGATATAAGAAAAAAAAAAAAACTAAATATTGATCTCTATTGGAAAGATTCGCTAGAGTATTTTTCATTTTTCATTTTGAAAAGTGTCATTGAATATCAAAACATATGCAAAAAAAAAAAAACATTTCCTAATATGTAAAGTTTTTTTTATTTTTTTTTTTTTAATTTTTTCAAGTTACTTCTTCCATATTGCGGAAACAAATATTACAAACGGAATTGTTAAACAAAAATTTTAAATAAAGAAGAAAAAATAATATTTATTCAGTTTTGTAATGAATGAAATTTTTCAGGTGTAAAATTTTTTGGAAATAAATTCTTAGTAAAAGATTAAATTTTTGCCAGATAATAAACAGATTCTGATAAAACTGTTTTATTTAATATTAAATCTACAAAATAAATTTCAATGGTTCTTATCAATTTTTATTGTTAGCATTAATTTTATGCTATTTCAAGCCTTTCAATAAAATCGAAACGACAATAAGTAAATATTAATATAAAAAAACAACAACATCTACTTCAATATCAATTGATTACACTTGTGTACAAATGAATAAGTATACAAGAATCTATAAACAATGATAAAGTCCACATTTAGATTTTTTTTTTTTTATTAACACGTTCATAATAATTATTATTCAGCTATATCACTAGAATACAAAAGCTACAGTTAAATTTCATAATTTTCAATTATCATTTTTGCAATGTCAAATGATAATTAAGTAAGCTGTTATTGTTAAAATAAATTAGAGATAAAAAAAAAAAACACATTGTTGCTGTATGGGTTATTAATTGTTTTTGTTATCAACGAAATACAACTTTTAAATGAATTTTGGACCTTGACTTTGACTGTTTTCACATGAAACACTATTTTCTTGGCATATTGCTCAATATACTGAAAATATTTAAATTATTGTTCAAAAATATTTTTATTTTACAATTTCTGTGGAAATTCCTTGAACTAACATTTTTTTTTTGTTTTTTGGTTAAAAAATTAAAAATTATAATTTAATTATTTATGCAATTTATTTTGAATAAAAAATAAAATAATAAAATTTCGAATAAGATAAAAATAAAAATACCGTTTTCCTTAAATAAATTTAAATTAAATAAAAATGTTAAAAATATATTTTGTTATTAAAAATATAAAAAAAAAAAGAAACAAAATATAAATAAATAATAAATTCAAGAATAAATACTACGCATCCTGTATATGTGTATATAAATAACTTGAAAGCATTACGTATTTAGAAAGGGAAATTTAAAGTAATAAATTCAGTTTTTTTTTTTTTTTTTTAAAACAAAAATATTTTAAATTTTTTAGCACCATCGTGCAAATTGATTACTGTTGTGGCAGACCATTTTATCAAAAAGCTTTTTGTGTTTTTAAAATCTAAATTTGGAAACTATCATAAAAATGAATCCAAAAATATGATTGATTGGCGGATGGTTATCAGGGTTAATTCATAAAAATTCTTATACTTTAAAATTTTTAAATTAAATAAAAAAATCGTTATGCTATATCTACTGAACGATACTATCGTTGAATAATGCAATTTTTTTAACCGAAAATACTAAAAAAAAAAAAAAAAAATTAATTTTCAAAGTAGAGAAAGAATAATTTATTCAAAAAATTTTAGATTCTCTTGTAATGTAATAAAAAAAAAAATGTGTAAATAAAAAAAACATTAAAAAATACTTTTCTGAAAATTTTGTAAGTAAACAAAATACACTAATGATAATGATTTTAAAAATCATTTTTTCAAGTTTATTGACACCTAATACGACCTATTAGTCATTATTATTCTCATCATACATTATAATTACTTTTTGTTTTTTAATTTTAATTTTTTTTTCTGTCGGCGCGAAAAAATTAAAAACTGATTTGTAATTATCATTTTTCATAAAAAATTTGTTGATATTTTCGTGCATGAGTGGACCATGGTCATGACATGATACATTAAATTATGTCATATGTACAGAGCTACATATAAACATATAGTATATGAACTCATTATAATTATGTATTATGAAATATCAGTGATAAAAAATACAGAAAAAAATGGTTAATTTTTGAAGTTTAAAATTTATTTGATTTGTTATCTATTTTGGTCATATTGCAATACAGGTAAAAATAATTTACCGAAAATTGTTTGAAATTAAGTATAATGATTATTTTTATTATTTTTTTTTTTTTTGTGTAATTTTATAAATTGATTATTTAATTCTTTGAATATTTCATTTAAATTCTCTTTTTTTCTTTTTGATTAAGGTAGTTAAGTGTTATTATTTTGAATATAAGTACACATATAGTATTATATGGTAATACAACACACCTGACAACAATTTCTTTATTGTTGCTGTGTCTAGTAATTTTGAATATTTTGCGTGTGGCTATGAAGCGCATGTTCAAAAAATCATATTACTTGTAGTTTTTTGTATTATAGAATTATAAAATATTATCAGCTGACGTTGATAAAATTTAAACTTTTTCCTTTTAATCTTTGTTCAGATCCAATTTTATTTAATTAAAAAATTTTGTTCTTTATTTAAAAATTTTACTTGTGTGCTTAATGGAATTTTTTTTTTATAGACACATATTTTCTTCTGGTTTCTTTATTTTTTTTTTAAGACATTTTAATTACATAGATTTTTATGATGATACTTTAAACAGTAGGTAAGGTTTAAATAGGTAGATACTTACTTATTTAATGATGAACATATTTGCCCCATACGATAACGTTGATGTTTTATTTCACTACAGCATTTCTGTTGTTGACTATGTAGTGATTCTAAAAGTTCTATATACTTATGATTGGTGTTCTGTAAAAAGAAAATATTGAAAACAAAAAAACAAAAAAAAATAAGAAAGTTAAATTAATTATTTATACAAGTATTTTTTTTTTTCTTCTTCAACATTTTCATAATAATATAAGTTTTTTCTTTTTTTTTTTTAATTAAGAAATTTTTACGTAATCAAATTAAACGAAAAGAAAAAAAAAAATGTTTTTATTATTATTATTATTAACCTTTGGACTTACCTCTAACTCTTTGTATTCTTCTGATAATTCATTCCATTCTTGTGTTAAAGCGTTTATATCCATTTTTAAAAAATTATAATAATTATGTACTTTAAATACTGAACTATTTCTCTTTTTTTTTTGCTTGCCTTAATTTTACTGTATTACGTTAAAATTATTAACAAAATAATTGAAGTAATACTTTAAAAAAAATATACATATATTTATTTTGAGGTGTATAAACTGTTTAAACACTTAAGAAATAAATTTATTGGATCTATTTTGTTTTTCTTCTGTCGTGCAATATTTTCTTAAAACACTAATTTGATGAATGAAAATATCCAAATAATTCAGCAGCGCCTATCACACAAACTAGAGTTTATTTAGTTGGATAAAATTCAAGGTTAGGTTGCTTGTTTACCTTCAATTCAGTCAATAATTTGTGTATAAAATTATTTTCGTTGTAAAAATTTAGAAATTCACGTCACATATAAATTTCAATGATTTCTAAGGTGGTATAAAACTTATAAAAGTTAGTAATTGATGATTATGATGGTTTTGTAACTGTGAGTAATAAAACAATAAATTGCGGATATGTTACAAAATTATTTATGATAATAATATTGAATTAATGAATATTTTTCAATTGATTTTGTTGTTGTTCATCATAATGATGATGTTGATTTATTGAAAATTAGAGAAAATATAAACTGTAAAAGTAAATTACTTTATGAAAAATGCACACACAAGACACAAAATACAAATCAAAACAAAAAATCAAAATGAATTTTTTCAATTAATAAATGAAAAACGTCCGAAGGAAAATGAGTATAGTGAGTATATTTTCTATTAAACGTGTGAATAATTCGATAATGACGACGGACGATTACTTGAATGAAACTTGAATTTATATTGGGATGCCAGATTAATAAAAATTTCTATAAATCGAAAAAACAACACCTTGTGAAATTAATAGTTTTCTTAGATATTTTCTATTTATTGAATTCGAAATTCATTATTTAAATTTATTAAAATTATTTTGAATTAAATTCAAAGTGTTTCTGACTAAATTACTTTTGTAAAATGGAAGAAATGTAAAAGCAAATGAGACATTTGTTTGATCTGGCAGCCCTTATTAAAGCAAGAGCATGAGCAGCTGTCAAACTGTTGTTGTTTTCTTAATAAGGTGGAAAATCGTATGATTTTCTTAATATTGACATCTGCGTACAGTGAACGACAAAAGTAAGTTGTGATTTATAGTAAATATTTTTGTCTTGTTTTTGAATTTTTTTTCTGAAAGAAATAATTTTAAAAAACGTATGTAATTGTGAAATTAACCAAAAAAATGTTTAATAACTCTCAACGAAAAGAGAAATTCACCATTTAGTGTTTATAAACTTTAATTTTCATGTAAGTATCTACAATATTTTTAATTAATGATGTAAATGTTAATTGTGCTTTAAATTCACTGATATCCATTGTGAACTAAAAATTATACATACTTTGATGTGATTCGCGGGAAAAGATGTCTTTCTTTTCCTTTTGTAACGACTTTTTTTTTTTTTGAAAATTTATTGGCGGTAAGTGAAAGCAAAGGGGTGGATTGCATAAAATGTGTATGAGGATTGAGGTAGTCATTTAATTAAATAAATATTCAAAAAATTGTTTTTCTTGGGAAAATGTTAAAGGCAATTTTTATTATTCAAATAATTGTTATAAAAAGAATGAATACAATAAATTGTTTACGTAAAATTTTCTAATTACAACATTCTTACAGAAAAAAAAAAAAACAAATTTTCTTTATATTACACAAAAAATTGTATAAAACTAAATATGTTATAAATTTTACATAATTTATTAATAAAATTAAAAATTGAATTTTTATATTTAAAGAAAAGGTTTTCTTTTCTCATATTATTCTTTAGTTTTTGTTTTACATAATAATGAAAAATATGCAAACATTCTAAATCCAATAATTAATAATATTAAACCAAGAAAATCAAATATTAAATCACTTTCATTGAAATTTAATGTTTCTAATATAACATGACCAGAACTTGGACATGTTGCATTTGATCTAGTACATTTTATTTCACCTGGTTTAACATCAGCCCATTGATTAATTAATAAACCTTCATTACCATAACGGAACCATGATAAATATGCTAACCATGTAAAATAAATTGGTACTGAACCAGAATTTAAAAAGAAACCACCAAATAATAAAAATGGTATTATAACTGGTGAACCAATTGATAATGCCATTGATGTTGATGATGCAGCACATGATATTAAATAACCAAATGATGTTGATACATTTGCAATTAATGTAACAATACCTAATGCAATTAAATAATGATTAAAACCAGAACGTAGACCAATTAATGGATATGCAATTGATGTAAAAACAAATGGCACTGCTAAAAATAATGGTAATTCAGCTAATGTTTTACCCAAAAAATATGTATCACAACGATATAAACGACTTCTTGTTTCTCTCATAAAAACTGGTAATTCTGATGAAAATACCTGCGTTAATTAGTTTAAAAAGAAAATGGGTGAAAAATTTACATTAATTGTGGAGAAGAAAAATAAAATATTATATTTAATTTACATTTATAACTGCAAAAACATTTTGAAATGTCATATTTGTTAAAAATAAAAATATTGCTCCATTTATATTCATAACACCATCTTGTGTTAGTTCTTGATTTAAGAAAATTAATCCGATTAAAACAGCTACCATCTAAAACAACAAAAAAATATACATATATTTTTAAATTTGTCACAAAATACTTTTAATTCCTAAATGTACATTATACATATTAATTTTTTTATATAATGACAAAAAAAAAAAAAAAAAAAAGAATTACCGTAGTTTGTATAAGTCTAACTTTGACTAGAAGTGGTTCCTTTAATACAGTTAACCATGCACGCCAGAGAATTGCTCTTAATTGCATTAACCATGATGCTTTATATTCCCTATATGCATCATCATCGACTGGTATTAAATTTGATGATTGTGTTTGTTTTCGAAATTCTTGTTCCATTTCTTTATAAACGCTAAATATTTATGAATAACAGAGAAAACAAAAAAAATGAATTTTATAATCTTTTATAAAGTTTTTTTTGTTATACAATTGTCATATTGGGAATAATAAACAAATTTAAAAAAAAAAGAAGAAATAAATAAATAAAATAATAATGGAAAAAGAACAGAGATTATTATTTATACAAACCTTCCAACAGCAAAACTGTCACATATTTTTTGTATACGTTCACGAGATTCAGTTTCTTTTCCTGGTACAATTGCTAATACTTGAACATAAAAATCAGCAGGATTATAATTTAAAGGGCAACGAGCTCCAAGTCTACAAAATAAAAAAAGCAAAAGAGGATGTTCCATAGAATTAATGTTTTTTTCTTTATTTTGTAAATTAATCGTAACACAAGGCGTCCAACTGTAAAACCCCTTGGATATTATTTTTTTAAAAAATGCTTTTAATTATAAAAATGGACTTTGAATAAAAAAAAAAGGTTTTGAAGAGCTTTACAATTGACTTGTTTTTTTTTCTAATTTACTGTGAAAAAAAATTAGCAGCTTCATCTGGTGTACCAAGAAATGCAACACGTCCTTCAGCCATCAATAATATTCGATCAAAAAGTTCATATAATTCTGATGATGGTTGATGTATTGTTAATATAATTGTTTTTCCTTTTTGTGATAATCCTTTTAAAACTTGTAAAACACTATTTGCCATAAATGAATCTAAACCAGATGTTGGTTCATCACATAATAATAATGGTGGATCAGTTAATGCTTCTGATGCAAATGCTAAACGTTTACGTTCACCACCAGATAAACCTTTTGTTCTACCAGGAACACCAATCATTGTATTTTGACATTTACCCAATGATAATTCTTGTATAACTTGATCAACACGTTCAATTTTACGTTTATATGATAAATTTCTTGGCATTCTTAACATTGCCTGAAATATTAAATGTTCACGTGCTGTTAATGAACCAATAAATAGATCATCCTGTTGTACGTATGCACATCTTGCTTGCATTTCTTCAGCTTGTACTGGACAACCATTTAACATTCGTACA
This sequence comes from Bombylius discolor, assembly GCA_939192795.1. Classification (NCBI taxonomy): domain Eukaryota; kingdom Metazoa; phylum Arthropoda; class Insecta; order Diptera; family Bombyliidae; genus Bombylius; species Bombylius discolor. The sequence goes on along the minus strand of OW584240.1, from coordinate 47,409,430 downwards.
GCTGATGGTGATACTTGAACACCAGATGGTGAACGAAATGCTAATGCATTTAATAATGTTGTTTTACCGGCACCAGAACTACCCATAACAGCTAATAATTCACCTGGATGTGCAATACCTGATACTATAAAAAGTAATTAAAACATATTTTTTAAATATTTTTTTTCTTTTCTTCTTCTGATTTTATTTTATTTAAAAAAAAAAAAAAAGTCCTTTTTTATTAGAGTACCATATAAAGGATATGGTATAGCGTACATACAATAGTATATATTCATGTAACATAAATGAAAAAAAAAAGGAAAGTTTAAACACATACATACATACCACATTTTAGTAAATGTTTTCTTGGAGTTGGTATACGTTTTTCACCACAAATGAATCCTTTTATACGTTTTAACATTCGTCCAATATTTGGTCCAGATTGATGTACTTCACCGAATACATCTAAATTATGCCATGTATATGTTAGTCTTTCATTTAATATTCCTAATTCTGATGTGACTGTACCATAATTTTTTGTTTGTGCTATGAAAATTGATGTCTTTTCAGTTGATGTTGAAACATATTTGTGATGTTCTTTTTTTGTTGATGATGATGATGTCTGTAAAATCATATACAAATTTATATATACATATGTATATAAATAAAGTATGTAAAAGGACACATTTTATGAATGAAAAATTAGTTTAGACAATAAAATATTTTTTACTTCAGTTTTTATTTTTTATTTTCGTTTTGTTTACAGAAAAAGAATGAGTTTTTGTATTTTAACAAAAGTAATTAGGAGACTTTTAAGATAAATTCGTTTAACAAAAAAAGGACATATATGAAGGTATTATAAATTTTTTATATATTTCACGTTTTATAGGTAGAAATTTTTAAAATATATATATAAATTGGTCTTTTGGCAAAATCATAAATTTTGTATATGTATCTATGTACTTTTGTTTTTTGTGAAAAGTATTCAGACACAAGAAGGACTCCCTCAGGATATTTTATAATTTTTTTAAAATAATTATGGATTCACCAGCAGGAATAAGATGAATTACGTGTATATATACATAATTTTTTTTTAAATGAAAATAAATCTTCAATAAAGAGAAAATTCAATTAAAATGTGGAAAAGATAGTTTTTTCATAATTCTCCTATTATTACCTATAAATGCTTTTACCTACTATGTGTGTATATATATTAAGTTTACCAAATTGCATATATATAGTTTCAACGTTTCATGTATTTTTTTCTATTCATTTATACATATTTATTTTATTTTCAATTATTTTATACCGTACGTAACCCTTTTTCCATGAATTTTTTTATATTGAATTATTGTAAAGCGGTAAAAATGTAATTTGATTCTTTTTTTTTTCATATTTACAATCGAATATAAATCTATAGTATTCAATAAATACATACATATATGTAAATGTAGGGTGGTTTAAAAGTAATTCATAAGAATTGTTTGTTTTTACTTTTTTAAATAATTTTTTCTCCCCTTTTTAACTGACAAATCAAAATACATCAAACATAAAGACGTGTCAATTTCAGGTCTGTTATACAAATAAGTTTTACTAACGAACTCGTGGTTTGCATTTCACGTAAAACTAAAGTGAAATAAATTTATGACAGGATTATGAAAATAAAGCTTAGTTTTTTAAATAAATCATAATAACTAGTCTCAGTCTTTTTCGCTATATTCAAGAAAACTTATGTAACATTTAACGTTTTTTTTTTTTTTACCAAAAAAGAAAAATGATTTATTAAACATTTTGATTTGTTATTTTTCAACCACCTTATAAATATAAATAAATTTATTATCAAATTATATATTTATTTTCAAAAGTAATAGAAGCGTAGAAAAACTTGGTAGTCTCTCCTTTCAATGAAAATTTTATACTTTTTGTATAGAGGATTCGATTCAATCAAGCATTGAAATCTACAAATCTTCTATTTCACAATACATGATGTGGTTAGATTTTAATCGTATGTTTTTATGAAAATAATAATAATAATTTTATTTATTTTGAAAAAAAAAAGAAAGAAAAAAAATACAATAATAATAATAATAATTTTCATATTTATTTTATATTATTGGTATTTGAGGAATTGAGGCGCATTATAAACAAGTTTTCCAAGTTAGACGAGAATTTAATATCAAAATATATCTTTAAAGTTATGTAGTATGTCTATAATATATGTATGTAACGCATTTTTTTAAATTTTTCTTTATATTCTCCTTGGAAATTGTGTCATTGTCTCTACAGATAAAATTTTATTATAAAGGAGCATCATATGTTGTTTTTATTTTCTTTTATTTTTCTTAAATTTTTCTATAAAAAAAAAAATAACGGTATTATTTTCATATACGCAGTTTATGTATTGATTTTATTTTGTAGATATTTTTTTTTAAATATTTAATAATTTATTAGATACTCAATATTGTAACGCTTTTACACATCTTACATTATACATAAGTACATGCATAAGTACATACATATGTATGTACATACATACTTTATGAGTTGAGTAGAAAAAAGAAAGTGATAATAATAACACGTACATTAAAACAAAAATAAATTTAAAGAGTTCCACTTTTCAAATAAAATATCATCAAAAAAAAAATACATTATTTTATTATAAAAAAGATTTTTTTTTTTTTTTCATTGATAAATATATTCAAAAATAATGTCCCATTATAATGTATTTTGACACATATACGTATGTACACATTTTCATATATATTTTTGTTTACTTGTATATCATGCATCATTCATAAATTTTTGTAAATAAATAAATTCGAATTAGATATGAAAATTTATATGTATATTTTTTTAAGCAATTTCATATTTATATTTTTTTTTATTTTTTATTTTTTTTATTTTGTGATGAAATAAGAAATATGTTTAAAAAAAATAATGTAATATCTATCTATAGCGATCCACATATATATGTGTATGAGTGTATGTATTTTTTTTTTTCGTTCTCTGAAAATATATCGTTTTTCTTATATATGTAAAAATATTATCATTATAATGATAAATCCTTTTTTTTTTTTTATTTTGTCCTTATAGTCTGCATTGAATGTGTATTTTTGTATAAAAGTATACATCCAAATGGAAAAAACGTGACAATACTTATCATGATTTTATAATACATATAATATATGATATATTTTCGTACAATATATAATAATATTAGAATGCATATATGTAGATGTAAGTATACTTAAAAATATACATAAATAAAAAAATATAATATAAAATTATTCTTACATTGCTATATCAAAAAAAAAAAAAAAAAAATAGTATTAAAAAAAATACTTATATATCTTCTATTATATATGTATATACACGAGTATATACATTGTTAGAATAATAAATCGTATATCAGGAAAAAAAAAATTACAAAAAATATATTCAAAAACTCCTACTATACTTTTTTTTTTATATTTTGAACGAAAAATAAGTTAAAAAAAAAAAATGCAGAAATAACAAAAAATATGAGAAAATAAAAATGGCATACAGATGAATGATAGAAAAATTTGAATATGAAATTGAGCATTGAAAAGCCACTTATCGCTTTATATAAGAGCAATTTAAAAAACAAATTCATAAAAATCAGCGATTCAATTTTCTATAAGGGATGAAATAAAAATACTGTAATATTTGTATAATATATATTTACATAGAAAAGTTTCTCATAGTATTAAAAATTGCAATTTAAAGGAAATATGAAAAAAAAAAAAAAAGAAGAATTTTCATAATGTCAAATGAATATGATTATAGTCTCTGAAAATTATCTTGTTTAATAAAGTGGAAAGTTCATTCGATTATTTTAATATTCGTTTTAGTATTTTTTTTTAACTTGAATAAAAACGTTTTATTGAATCCAAAAATTTAAGAAAGAAAAACTATGGTGTTTTTATTTTTTTTTTTAATAAAAATAAAAATTTCAAAATGCAAACTAAAATTTTTGTATTGAAAATTTATGAAGAAAAAAGAGGTTTCTTATTTAGTTTTCCTTTATTTTAAAATTTCTTTTAATGTTGTTCATTATTAATTTATTTTTTTTTTTCAAATTTTAGGGAGAAAATTATAATGTTAAAAATGTATTTTTCAACAAAGTAAACCAAGTACATCGAACTTTTAGAAACGGACCAAAAAAAAAAAAAAAAAAAAAAAATGTGAAATAAGATTCGAATATTTTCTTTTAAATTTCACAAATTCATCGTTTTAAAAGAAAATGTTACTAATTTATATTTATTTGAATTGTGTTTTTATCGTTTTATTTTATTTACATACCTTGCGTCTGCCATCAAAGTTCTTTGAAAAAAAATATATAGGGCAACAACACCAGTAACGAGCCTTTCAATGTTACTCCTTTCCTACTAAAAATCCTTATACACATTTGATAAATAGGACTAAAAATAATCTAGGAATTTTGTTTCAGATATTTTCACCCTATGTAACGACAAATTGATAAGTAAAACTTTATACTTGAAGTTTATGAAACGCATTAAAAACACAATATTGTGATTATTATTTTGCTTTATTTTAAAACAAAAAAAAAACAAAAAAATGTTGATGATGATTTATGAAATGAATTTTTAAATAAATTTTCATCTTCCTAATGACAAAACTTTTTTTTTTTCTAATCTGTTATTTTATCTGTTTTTTTATATTTTTTATTTTTAGATAAATTTATAAATTAATGTCATTTTATTTATTGTCATCATAAGATAAGAGTTTACCAATCTTTTATATCTTTATCTGTTTTTTTTTTTAAATGTTTTGTCGAAAGTATATGACTTTAAATTAAAATTTAAAAATTCGTCTATTTAAAGTAGCTATTTTTCGGAAACATCGTAAAAAAAAAACACAAGTTTATCTTAAAATATGGAAAAAATGGCGACAGACCAACAGATAAACTTTTTAAAAAATAAAAATGATAAAGTTTTCTTGCATGCAAATTTTGTTTTAGAATTTTTTTTTTTTAAAAAAATAAATTCAAAAATTTTGTATCATTCAATATTTTTGAATTTTACAGAAGCAAAAGTTTTTCTTGGAAAAATTAAAAATTAATGCAAATACAATATAATAATACAATTATTATTTTTATTTTGTGTTTATTTAAATTATAGGGTAATGAACTTACTTGACTTATACTTTCATTCGATTCATTTCTAACAAGTTGATGTTGTTCTTCATCATCCTGATGTCCAATCGTCATTATTTTTCTTTTAAAGCTTCTTTTAAAGTGATAGGTAATAGCACAGTAGTATAACTTTGTAATCCAATTAAGAAGCGGGAATATTATACACTTAAGTTTTTTTTTTATTATTATTTTATTTTCACTTCCTGTATTTTTTTTCTCAATATTTTTTAATCAATTCCGTGCTTTTATCAAAAAAACAAAAAAAATTATATATTCCCGTTTTGAAAACGTTAGTTAATTTTTTAATGATAATGTTTTTTTTATTACAATTTTTTTTCAAAGATTTTTGTTCAATAAACAAATCTGTACAATATAAAATATAATACAACAATCCTATCAAAGATACACGTAACGACTGACTATAGTAAGTGATGAATGATAAAATTAACCTCAGTAGAAAGGGACTTGAAAAAAAAAAATTGCATAAATCTTTGAAAATATAGCTAGGCTAAGCTAGGCTTTGAGCAACGTTGTAACGTAGAAAAGTTGATTAAAAAATTGTAACTATAGTTAGCTTCTGTAAAGTATGAAGTAAAATAGTAAAAAATAAATTTTTTACACTATCTAGTACACTATCTAATACTTATGTATCTGTTTAGTATTTATGTTGGTGGGTACGTGAAATAACGTGTACTCTAATAAATTTTTCAAACTTCAGCGAAAATATTACCACATTTAAAAAATGACATTTTTGTTTTGTATTTTCATCAACTACTCTAAATCTTATCATTTTAAGATATTTTATCTTATTGTAATATTTTTTTAATTACTTTTGTATGATTACAGATAACAAATTTTTTTTTTTTAATTAAAATATGACAACAAAACACAAAAGTAAACATTTACTTCACGGCTACTGAAATTCTGTGTGTTTTTTGTAATGTTTTGATGATGAAAATGATGATGTAGTGATTATAAACTATTGGAAGTTCACGTGTGTTCATATTTGCATAATAAAAAAATAAGTTAGAATTTTTTAATAAATTTGTAATTGTATTATATGATATTCATGTGTATCTCGATTACACAGCGTGTAAAAGTAATAATAAATAAAGAAATGTAACAAAACCATAAACAGAGAATTTGCATTTTAATGGCTTCATTTTAAAAACATAAAAATTATTCTTATTCTTTTTTTCAATTAAAAAAAACGGAAAAAAAGTAAATAAATAAATAGAATGAAATAATATGAAACACAAAACTTTTGATGTGGTAAACAACAGGTAAACCACGTGTTTTATTAATTTATGTAAGTATTTTCCAAGAGAACAAAGATTGTATAAATAGATACGTGGATTAAATACTGATGAGAAAATCTTTATACAATACAAATGGAATATTCTTTGATGTGTAAAAATAAAAATAAATAAATAGGTAATGACCATTGAATATAAAAAATTAAAGAAAACACAAACAATAGAGGCTTTCTTTTTTAATAAATGTGTTTCGTTTGAAAAATCCTTCATTTTTCAAATTGAATTTTCTTGAAAAAAAATATCACATACTTTTAGGCTGCGATGAAATTATGATTTCTTTGAAGAGATTATTCTATGAAAAAACTGATTTATTTTCAAAATTTTAAGGATATTTATATTAAATGCATAATATAAACATTTATCTAATAATAATCCTTTAAATTAAATATAGGTATATATTTTTAAATGTATATAAATCGATAATCTTAAAGTTTAAAGGTTATGACAAATTATTATTATAACGAATAATAATTTCTAAATAACAGTTTATATGTACCATGAATTATGAGTAACATATAAATACAGACAAATATATGTATATAAGTATACAATATTTTATTCAGTAATAATATGTATACTAATAATATAGCTAATTATTATAAAATAATGAAATTAGAAGATAATAATTCAAATGTTAATTAAGAAAATTATCTGATGTTGTTAGACAACTTTTATGAAAATGCACAATTTTCAAATTTATATTCTTTGTAAAAATACATATCTACATATATATAATCGTAGAATATTATAATTTGTAGAACAAGAACAAAGACATAAATATAAACTTTGGTAAAATTGATTTAGATATTACATTGACAATATATAGCTTCAGATTAATTTATAAAGATAAAGATTTGTACATAAAATCATATGCTATATGTATAATTATTTTGTATATTGGTTAGCAATCACGCATCATATTAACCGCACATTATCGGTTCATTTATCACTTTGTAATAATATATGCAACATATATTTCAATTTGTATATATACATACATATGTGAATATAAAATATACATATATATATGTACATAAAAAGATGTAATCTAATTTAAAGATTATTATATGTATATGTACATATAACTTAAAGGGGTCGTTCTAACCTCATAATAATCACATTATGTATTCATCTGGTAACACCTATCTGCAATAAAACATTTACTATTTGAATTATTAGCATACTAATTATGGTTTACCAATGACGTTGAACGATAATGTCTAATAAAAATTTTATTTGAAAAATTAATAAATTTAAAAAAAAAAATCCCTTAAATAAAATCATTAATAAGTATAAACAAGGATTTATATATTACGTCACTTTAGTGATTAGATTTACAAGCTTTTTGAACCAGCCAATAATTTCAAATTGAAAATAGACTTTTTTTTGTCTAACTGAGTTACTAAAATAAATTACAAATTGTTAGTAAATAAATTTTGAGGGGGAGAGAGCCAAAAGCCTATCTGTACTTTGTTCTCTATTTTTGGATTTGAATTTATTAGTTGTCAGTCAATCAATTTGAAGTGTAAAAAGTCTTATCTTTAACCTGAGAATGTCTATATACAGTTTTTCCTGGAAATTAACTTTAGAAATTATGCATAATTTATCGTATCCTTATCATGTGAGTTTATTGAGTTTACTTCAGGACTTTGACATGAAATTATGTTGAAAATTGGTTTCTAGGGTTTACCCTTTAAAAATTAGGTTTAAATTTGTAATGGAAAAGATAAGTAAAAAGGCAATTTTATAGAAATTTCAAAACGATAAGTAATCACAAAAAAGTTATTTATTTTTATAAAATTAAATTCTCACTTAAAAATAAATAAATATTGATTTTATTTGTAATAGTGTATATATTATTTTTCTCCTCTTTTTTAATTTAAAATAGAAAATAAATTTTTTACTAAATTAATATAATTAAAATATTTAAAGTCTTTTGTGTTTGTGAAATTTAATGTATAAAATATATATTGCAAATATAAAATTTTGAATAAAACGCTTTTACAGTGTTTAAACAGGTTTATTGAAATTATTTTTTTCTACATACATATATACGTATATATGTACATATATTTTTTTGATAAATTAATTTAAATTACTGACGTGTAAAATCTGTTTTTTTTTTTTATCAGTGTTATTTGTATTTAATTATTATTTTTTTATTTAAAAATATTATAATATGCTGAATATTTTTATATTTATTATTTTTTTTTTTAAATATTTAAAAGTACTTAATACTTAATACGTGTATGTTTTTGAACTTATTTACTTTACATGAAATTCAATAAAAAAAAAAATTAGTTTTCGTTTCTGTTGAATTATTGAAAAGTAAAATAATTAAATAATTTGTTTGTATTTATTTAAATTTATTTGCAAAATATCTTTGTTTTAAACTACATATACGAATAAAGCTAAAAAATTGTTGAAATTTTCAAATTCAGTTTTTGTTCTTTTTCTAAATTAAAAAAAAAAAAAAAAAAAAAACATTAATTTTGTTCACAAAGCGTGAAATATATTTGAAATTTCATATGAAAATCGTACAAATTTTACTGTTTGTTTTAGTCTTTAAACTTGAGTTTATCTTGTCAGAATGTGTTATAATTCATGCAAACTTGTTACTTTATTTTAATAAATTTCAAATTTTTATGACATATCATTTCGATGTCAAATTTGTATCCACAGGATTGTGAAAATGACATTTAAATTGATGCATGTGACTTAAACTGTTTCAAATTTAATTTTTTATGGTTCTCAAAAAATGTCAAATAAAACCAATTTGTGGAAAAAGGTTTGAAGAAATTGAAAAGGAAAGAGACAAAAATAAAATTTGAAATGCTGATTTTGATTTTTAGATGGACAATTTTATTAAAATTATTTTATGTACACTTAAAGTTAATATTCTATTATAAATAGTCGGAGTAATTATTGATTATAATTATTATGAATATGACAATCAAAGTAAATTAAACTAATACATAAAGTCAACACATTAATCAATAATTCATATTTTAATATTTTAACAAAATATGATTCATAAATCGTTATTGGAGTGTATATTTTGACATTATTGTTCATATACGTGGATCATAAAATGTATGTATGTATGTGTTTATATAATTTAAAAAAATTATGATTATTAAAACATAATTAATTTTTATTGGTTTGTGAGTGGAACGAAGCGCATTCAAAAAAAACTTTTTTTGTTCCAGTTTTCTTCAACATTAAATATGACTTAAAGTCTGTAATAGATTTTTTGATAGCCTAAAAGTATGTTAGAGATATGCAATAATTTATTTGAAAATTTTTTGCATTACTTAAATTTAAATAATAATCCATAAATTGTAAAAAAGTAATAAATTTACAAGGATTTGTTTCTGTCTTGTTTTGTTCAATTTTAAAAAGTGAATATTTACTAATTTAAACTCAGTTATACACAACAAGAAAAAGAACAAATTCTATAAAATTGTTCATTCTAATATTCAATCTCTTTTACTTTCTTACTGAAAGCTTTGTTATCCAATATAATTTCCTTGTATATTCAATTTAGTGGTATACCATAAGAACATGTATTTTTGTCACTACGTATGTATATAGTCAAATATGTACTATATATATTTTCTTACGTCTTAAAATATTCCTTGTATTTAAATATCATGAATTCTATGTTTTCAAAATTTTCATATATTTTATATATGTGTAACAATGACATGATAACTATTGTCATTTTTGGTAAAATTAAATCACATTCATGACAAAATAAACTAAATAAAGTGAGTCAATAATAATGGAATAGTCTTTGAAATTTGATACATTAAGATGAAATGATATTAAAATGGTAGAAATGTTATGTATATGTATTTAATTTATTTATAATGAAATAAAGGAATAACAATATAAATAGAATGTATTCTAAATACATAGATACATATAAGAATTTTATAAGATATATGTATGTATTTATGTATCTATAATTATAATTATATACAAAATATATCTATATCTATATCTAAAGTTAATTTGTGTATATACATAAATTGATATTTTCAGTTATTATTTGTAATTTAATTTAGTATGTAAACTAAAATTTAAAATAATAATACATTTGTAGTATATATTACTTATATAAATAATTCATACATTATAACAAAACTATTAAAATATGTAAATGTCACGTATTATATATTTTTAATAAGATTGATTAAATTTCTAAAAATATCTACCTATGGGAATATTAATGAAAAAATATATGTTCTAGAATTTTCATTCTATTTTATATGTATACAATTACTTGAAATAATATATTCATAGTCTTAAATAAGAAAAAAAAAGTTTATATTCTTTTTTCTAAAAGTATCTAAAAGTTAATAGGTTTTTGTAGTATCTTATAATAACAAGATAGTTTATAATGTAGATTAATAGAGCTTCTATTATCCAAATTTTTCTATATGTTTTTTTCTTTTGCATGAAAAATTTGTGAAAATTTTTGTTATGGGATAAACAAGGAGAAAATAAAGAAGTGGTTAGCAGTAGATTTTAATTTGAAAAAATAAAAAGAAATAATTTGTTAAACAGTTTACAAAATCTAAAAAAAAAAAGTTCATGAAGTGAAAGAGAATTTTTATTTTAATATAATTTAGAATAATTTAAACATGAAAAAAATTGCATAATTTTAGCATACTTTTAGGCGTATTTGAAAATTTCCATTGCACATAATTTAAATTGATTTTGGTGAAATTTAAGTTTTTACTTGAATTTTTGTGATTTTATATAATTTTATTATTAAAGTTAAGAGATGAATTAAACATGTAAATATGTAGGTTATCAATATATATATATCTATACATACATATACATACATATGTATATGTATATAGATTCAATGTTAATTAAGGTTTTTGAAAATGTTGTGTATATTTAACTTTTGGTGATAAATACAATCAATCTAAGACCCCTTTGGTGTGATTTTGAAATGTTTTACACCCACTTAATCACCTAATTTACATATATAAACATTTATATGCTTTATTTAAATATTATATAAACAAACATTTATGTAAACATTTTGCGGTAAATAAATTGTTATGGTGGCCTCAGTATATAGAAAATTTGGTCAAGCATAATAAATGTAAATTAAATTCTAATGAAAAACAATTTATCTTATTTTGTAATTCTTATATGATTAAAATTTAATTACACATACATACATATCCTTTCACAGAAATTTTTGTGTTTTATTTTCCAACAAATATGTTCGATTTACATTTTTTATTTTATTTTTACAGAACAATGAATTATTCAAATGTTTTTATTTTTTTATTTTTATAAACTAATATTCGAATAAAATCTGCTTTACTATATCAAAAGTAGAAAAAAAAATTATAAAAGTCTCGTCTGTACTAAAATTGAATCATAATTTTATAAAAATTAAAGTACATGTATTTAAAAAAAAAAAAAAAAAACGAAAGGATAAAAGAAAAACAAACAAAATATGTATTTTTTGCCCAATTCAATTTCCAGTTTCCATTACTCATGACTACTGTTATGACTTCAAATAAATAATTTTCATATTCTTTGAAAACAGTTAAAAATAAATACTTACATATACATACATAAAAAATATGTACAAAAATTACATACATAGTACTAAAGAAAATTCATGAATTTCCGCTATTTACTTTTTATACCTGTAATATAGTCAAATTTTGTGTAGTAAACTACATTTTATGTGGCTTTTCTATTTTTTAAAGAAAATAGAAAATAGAAAAAAGAGAAAAAAAATTAAATAAATAAATAAGTAAATATAAGAAGAATTGTTCTACATACAAGGCTATAACATCTTTCACCTTTAATTCATTTTATACTCCTTTATTTTCCATGTACAAAATAATTGTACACTTATTCAATTTATATTATACTATTTTAGATATATCCTGAGTATATAGAGAAGTGCATGTATATTTAAATTTACTTAATGCAAAGTTGTATATACATACATACATAGTTATAGATCACAAAAGGTTATAAAGGGTGGCATACATAAGTTAGAAAGAAATTAACTTCCGTAATAATAATTTTTTGTTTTTAATTTCCCTTCCCCCTTCTTCTCTTTATTTTGTAAAAACCATTAAGAATCGATTTCGATTTTTGGCACTTTCTTATAGCAATTGGAAAGTGACTCAATGCTAATTTAATTTACAATATTCAGAATTCGAATTTTGATATGAGAAACATAAGGTTTTGAAATGAAAAAAATTTTTTTTAACAAAGATCTAGGAAAAAAGTTATCATTCATATGATTCAATTTTTCATTATTGATCGAAAAATATTTCAAAGAATGCACTTCATTAAGAATAAACAAGAACATTGTATCACCCTTTATCAAAGTACTTCATATCTTTTTCGTATATATATATGTATGTATAAAATTTATATGAATATCTTTATGTTGCTTAAAATATACACACATATATCTATGTTTGTTTACATATATTTTGTTCTATCCAGACTGTACTATAAAATTATTTTTGATGATATAAGTAACTATCATAAGATACAATACATATATAGTACATATAAAATATAATTTAGCTACTGGCATCATTTTATGTCGGCCGAAAATTGCACTCTTGGGTTAAATTTATCTAAAGTTGTTGTATATCATATAGAAAATAAAAATTTGTATATAAAGGTTATTATTTTAAAATGAATAAATAATATTTTTTAGTAGAGAAAAAAAAAAACAAAACAAAACAAAAATTATGTATAGTCTTTTTCATTTCTATACAATTTTTTTTTTTTTTTTAAGTTAAATGTAAGAGAATATTATTATTTTTAATATATCTAATGTTTTTTTTTTCCTTTCTAAGTAATAAAGAGCAAAAAAAAAAAATGAAGAATATAAAAGATGTAACAGAAAATTTGAATAATGAAATTCATCAAGAATTTTTATGATAAGATATAAGATAAATTCTTAATTTATATTTTTATTGCTTTAATTTAAGGAAATTTTAAATATCATAAAAAAAAGCTTATTTTTTTATTGATAAGTATTAAAGTTTTTAGTCTTTCTCATGGCATAAATTGTGAATTATATTGCATTTAAGAACAAAATTAAAAACAAACTTAAATATTTAAAATTAAAATATAGTACGTTTAATAATAAAAATTTTAAAGAGAAATTTTATTATCAATTAATTGTTCTGTGTAGGACACAAATATTCAAAATTTCAATTTAAAAATTTTCTAAAATATTGATGAAAAGTTTTATTTGTTTCTAAATAGTTTTATTGTAGTCGGTTTTTCAATCTTCATAGTTATTATCAATTTCAAATTTTAAGACATTTTCCGAATTTCTTTAGATATGTTATGTTACAAGGATGACAACCCACTTCTATTAATTTTGAAAATGTATTATTTTTCCGAATGAATATTTAAATAACAAATCGAATAACAAACAAATTTTAATTTATTTCTAGAGAGAACAAAAAAAAAAAAAAAATAAAAATCTTTTAAAAATCTAAAATACGTTTTGTTTTTCGTCAAAGTTTTTTCTTCAATAATTTTCATAGTACATTAAATTTACATTTATGATAAAACCGTATTTTTCAAGTTTATATCATAAATTGTATACCACAATGAAAGGATAATTATGAAAATGCAAAATTTATGTAATAATACGATAAGATACAACATAACAACAACAACAACAAAAAAAAAAATAAAATAAATAATGAAGCATATATGTATGTACATATGTTTATAATGCATTCATGTACGTATCATAATTTCAATTTTAGTTGAAATTTTACGTATCTAATATATTTTTATTTTATTCAATTTTTGTTGTTGATAATTTTGAGAATTAAAAGATTCAAAAATTGAACAATATGTGAACGCGATTAGAGATCCAATTAACTATAAAGATAATTCCTTTAAAAATTAGATGAATAATAATCTTGAATATTTAAAATACACATACATAAAATTCATAAAATAATTTTAATACCATAATAATAACACATAAAATTTATCTGACGTTGATTGCAATATGTATTTTTGCATCTCTCTGTTTTGCTTGTAGTCTGTACCAAATGCATATACATAAACACGTATGTGTTTGTGTGTTGTGTAAAATATTTAATAAAATTTATTAAATAATAACAATAAAAGCATTGTAAAATATTGCTAGGTAAAAAAAAAAAAAGATATATAAAAGTTATTATTTCATAAATTATAAATTATATAGAGAAAAAAAAAAACAAAATAGATACCTATACGTTATAAGATGTATATTTATGCACAAAAAAAAAACTTATTCATACTTAATTTTTAAATTTTATTTCCTTCATTTTTTTTTTCGCCAACAAATTAAATTATTTTTATACTTTTTTTTTTTTTATTTAGAGAAAAACATTTTTTTCCCTTTAAAGTTATTTTATAATTTTGTTGTGTGTGTGTGTGTGTATTTGTGTGGATGTTTAATAATGTATCTATCGTATATAAAAAAGCATTTTTTTTTTCGCTATTCATATCTGTTAATATGATGTTGTAGTAATGCAAAATTGCAATATACAGGGAGAAAAAAAACTTTTTTTTTTATTTAAAAAAAAAAAATATGTATTTTTCTTTTAGTCTATATGAGTATAGGTATGTATGTACCTACTTTAGAAAGAAAAAAAGAATTTATTTTATGCAAATTTGTTGGTTAGTTGAGCAGAATATTATACTACATGCTAAAAAATGTTATTATTCATTTTTTTTTTCAACTTTGTTTTTTTTTTTTAAATTTTCTTTTTTTTAACGTAAGTATTTTTGAAAAAAAAAAAAAAAAAAATGTGATAATGAAAAGGGAACAAGAAAAGCTTTTCTCCTTTAAAGTGTTAAATGGACAGATGGATATTTTTGTAAGTTGTTAAAAGTTGATGATGGTATTTTTTTTTTTTTTTCTATTCTGAGATACAAATTATAATTTATAAATAATGGAGATTTTGCATTTTTATATACATTTTAACTTTATGTTTAATGAAAATGATGTTAATTTATTTATTTTTTTTTTAATTTTGAAAAAGTACGGATTTAAAAGTTGGCAGAATGTGTAGCCAATATGTATGATTTTATACTTAATTTAAGAACGAGTGGAAACTATTTATCTTTAAGGAAATCAGATTATCCTGTCTGCCAAATTTGTTTTATTGAAAATGTTATTGTGATGAAAATACATCAGAACATCAATAAAATGTTTGAAGAACAGTCAATATTGTCAATAAATATGTATGTTAATATTTCACATAGGGTTAGGTTTGAATCTTTGACTTTAATGTGATTAAAATCCATTCTTAAGCTCAGGAAAATGCAATTAAAAATAATTCAATCAACTTATAATTTTCAGAGAATTTCTTTTTTAATTTCCTTTTTTTTGTTTTATTAATGTTTCTGTTGACATTAAAAAGCCGTTTTTCTTGTATGTCCGTACAACTTTATTTTATGTGATATTTTAAAAATAAATTAGACATAAAAAACAAAAATGAATAAACATTAATTCTGTCATTTGGTGAAAAATTCATTATTATACACATTATATTATAGTAGATGTATTTTATTTTTGTATATGAGAAAATGTTTTGCAATGTATGCATTTATTGTCTACAATTATCATACGTGATGTATTTTTAGTGAACAATATTATATTTTTGAATCTTTCATATATATGTGATTTTGATTGCATCTAAAACTAAACAAAAGAAAAATTTCATATAGTCGCGAAAGACTCATAAAGTTTCTTATGAAAATATATGTATGTATTTATGTATGTATAATATTATATAACATACACCATATTGTTATAAGACAAAAATATTGTGTGTATTGTATATTATATGACTTTAGAAGCTTTGGGAGCAAGTCAGCAGAATATAATGATATTTCTTTTTATATACATATGTACCCTACATGCATTGTATATATGTACCTATATATTTATTTTTGTTTTTTGTTTTATATCCATTTAATATGTTCATGATATGTTCGTTGAACGTTCATAATAATATTAGAATATAGCATATATGGTATGAAAATGAAGGTATTTCATATGATAGTAGCAATTTCAAAAACTTTTGACTTGTACTATAAACACAAAATATAATATATACATATATGAAATTTTTTATTATGTGTTTGTGTGTGTGTAAATTATCTATATATATACAATATACAGTGTATCGCACATCATAACTAAATTTTACTTTAGTTATTTTATTCCTCATGAGAATATTACGTATACAATACGTAAAAGTTTTTTGGTTATGAAAATTTTCTTTTGTTATGTGTAAATTGGGAGATAATTTTAATTTTTTTTTCCTTATTTTTTGTTTTCTGATTCTTCTTTCGCTATCATATTTTAGATTAAACATATGGATTTTAAATGTTCATTTAAGTAGAATTTGTTAAGAACATTGCTTGTTTTTTTTTTCTTTAAAATGAATTTAATATACAAAAAAAAAAATGAAATTTGATTTAGATTATATTTCAGATTTGAAATATAGGTCAAATTCTATATATATACATATCTTCTTTGAAAAAAAAAAACAAACATTAAAAATAAAATTTATTTTCAAAATAATAAAGTTATAAAATTTAATATATTGCATAAATTTAGCATATTTTTAGGATTTCATATGAAAAAAGACGTTTTTTTAAAAAAGTTATAGTATGTAGTTGTATTGAAAATTGATTTTTCTATTCAACTTTTATTATTTTTCATTTTTATTTTTAAACGAAAAATTAAAATTAAAAAAAATGTAAATTATGCAATTATTCTTCTATAATCAATATAATTACATTTTTATAAAATTTTGTTGTTATGTCAAAATAAAAATAAATTTCTAAATATTCTTTTTTATCATTATTTTTTGAACTATAAAAACGTACACACATAATGGGTTTTATATACATATGAGTTTATGAAATTTTCAATAAACCAAAACTTTTCACATAATATGAATGTGAAAGTCTTAAGTATATATTTTTTTTAATTATTTTGTATTAATAATATCTTACTTCAGACTTTTATTTTTTTGACTTCATCCTAACAAAACCATCATGAGAAAATCAAAGTTTTTTTTTTTCTTTTGAAATGTGTAACAAAAGTGTTTATGTAATGTGTATGGAGTAAAATTTATGTATGTGTTTTTAACTCATATGTTTTTTTATGAAAATTTAAAAAGTTCTGGAGCTTTGCATTTTTTTTTCTGTCATGATTTATTTTATTTTGAGAGTTCGCTGGTAATACATATCCTCAACACGATTAAGCTATTATCCTCTCATATTTTTGTATTAAATGTAAATACACATATGTGATGAATACTTACATTTACCCGACTGGGTGTCTAAAAAGAGAAAAAAAAAAAACTTTTAAAATGTTTTCTTCAAAATTTTTTAAAATATCAAATTGATGGATTAAAATGGAAATTAAAAATTAGAAATTCAGACAGAGATTAAAATAGATTTCGGCGTTAACAGAAATGCTACACATAATTTAATGAATCGTAGTTTTCAAAGTATTTAATCAAAAATTCGATTGAACACCTTGATTATTTTCATTTACAAAATTTGAATCACCCTATTAAAGACACATAGCTAGATTTTAGGTATATACGTACGTACATACATACATATATGAGAATATTCACAAATAAAAAAAAAAAAAAACATTTTTGAACCTATTATGGGAATTTTGTAAATATACAATATATATTTATTAAAAGTGCGATATTTTCAAATACATATTTGTTATAAAATAACAACAACAAAAATTATAAAGATATTAAAATATTCAGAAAACACGTACTTTTGTTAAAATTGAAAAAAATAAGGAAGAAAATGATTATGTGAACTTGATACAGGATAAAAAATAATAATGTGAAAAGGATCGTGTGATGATTATATACTCATAAACGAATACAAAATTGAAAGGTATAACTTTTGTTTTTATTTTTTTAAAGTATTAAAATGTGTTTATTGAAGAAGGATTTCATGTATGGAAATACAGAAAATTACATTATTCAAAATGAATTTATCGATGTGAAAAATTTCATCAGACAGAAAGAACAAAGTTGAAGTGTTAAAAAAATGCTATTTATCATAAAATTTTTTAAATAAAGGTATTTTTGTGGTTGTTTAATTTTTAAAATATTTTTTTTTGAAAACTGACTTTTAACTGATTTATTCACGAAATCTGAACTAACAGAGTGTAGAATTTTTGGTTTATAGTCCAGGTAAGAATAAAATACTTTCAATTTTCATATAATTAGATGTTTTTCTAGTCTGATTTCGTTAATTGAAATTTTATTTCGTAAGATGTGAGAATTAAAAATTAGAATTAAATTTTTTTTTGTTTTTTTAGTTTTTATTTTTTTTTTTTAGAAATTAACCAAAATAATTTCATTGATAATAATTTGCCAATATTAATCAATCAAAATGCAATAAGGAAATGTTACACACAAAAAACTTAGTCGTTTTTATCATAAAATATTTAAAAAAAATTTTTTTTCTTTGCTACCTAATTTTGAAAAAATAAATTTAAAGAAAATATTTAAAAACAATTTCTTTTCTAGTTTAAGGAATAGTATAAGTTCTCATTCTTATGGAAAATATTATAAAAAGATGAAATAAAAAAAAAAAATAGGAAAAAGTAATAAAAAAAAAAGAAAAATACAAGAGGACAGGTAAAACTAACGAGTTATATGACAAAGAAGAGCAATAAATGAAAGAAGTTTTCATGTCACTTATCACGTAAACCAAGAAGAAGTCATTCAAAAGTCAACCAACTTTTGTAGGACACATACATACAAATGCATATATAACTATATAATACCATAAGCCACTCAGGCCAGCCCAACATTTTAATAAAAAAAAAAGAAGAAATTATATGTACATATATAATTGTAATTTTAGTGTGTGTAGTATAAAATGAAATAAAAAGAATTATAATATAAAAGTTATACGTTCACTTATTCTTATCTATCTTGAAAAAAAAAGGAGGAAAAAAAAAAACGGAACTATGAAAGTTACTTTAGCATGCAACAATACATTAAGGCAGGTGTTGTAAACTTCAAGTACACACTGAAGAAGAAGAAGAAGAAGAAATAGAAGAAAAACATGATGATGATGATGATGAAGAAAACAAAAATGGAATAAGAAGTAGATACTAGGTAGTTTTATGCATGTAGAAAAGGTTAAGAAAAACAACAGAAGTTGCAATTCTAGCCTTAAAGAATTTTCATACATACATGCATATATGTTTATATAACAAGGAACAGAAAAAAAAAAATGTCCCAAAAGGCTCAAGAAATATCAGATTTTCAAAATACTCCAACCATAGAGTTTTTGTATGAAAAGTTAAGTAAAAGTTGCATGATGCTCTATAGAAAAGTATTAAAGATATAAACTCCTTTCTTTTTATTGTTGTGTAAAGAAATAAGGCGAAAAAAAAAATTACAATAATAAGAAAAACAGTGTATATAGTATCCATTAAATGTAAAAGGATGTACTTAAAAGATATATACGATTATATTTTGCTATTACAATCCGGATTTTTGAATTAAGTTTTGTATGTTGTTGATTTGGTCGTTTGTCGTATTATATTATAAAGTTACTTTTTTATTTATTTACAATAGGGAACAAAATTTTCTTTGAGACTTTTTTTTATTTCTTATTATTATTTAGATTTTGTTTTTATCATTTCACATACACATATACCACATAATATGAGTATAATACATATACATTGAATTTATTGAAGTTTTACAAAAGTTTTTCAAATAAAAATTATAAGAAACATAACTAAAACATTATGAGGTTTAAAACACCAACATACATACATACATGACGTATGCATATGTATGATATGCTAAAAAAAATATACATATATGTTTTGTTTATTTCAGTTGAGAAAAGTATCTAAATTGAGTTTTTATTAAAAGACATAAAAATAATTGTGTAGTTATTTATTTTAGAATCTCATTAATTCATTTTTTTTTCTCGCAATGAATTTATTTTCAAAAAATGCATTGAAAAAATTATAAAAAAAAAATTTAAGATAGTTTAATATAAGGACATTTTTCATATTATACACAAATTTATGTATCTTGTATATATAGTAGAAAACTAAAATTGTAATTAATAAAATAAATCACATTTGATTCATTGATGCAACTATTAAATTACATACATTTACAAAAAAAAAAAAAAAAAATGCAATTGTTAATAAATACATTTTCTAATTTGTAGAAAAAATCAAAAAAAAAAAAAAAAAATAAAAAAAAAAATTAATTACATAAAAAAAGAAATTTAAAATCGCTTTATTTCGAAAATAATAAAAACACAATGGTTGCATCATGTTTGAATAATAAATATTTACATTTATCCAATTTGTCAAACACTTTTATTATATTTGAACTCGTTTATTTATTTATTTATTTTAAAAATATACTATTTTTTTTTTTTTTTTTTTTTTTTTGTTGAATAAAAAAACCAGATGGAACAAATTTTTTTTAAACATAAATTAGAAAGTATGTGTAACTATTCTATTCGTTTTGTTTTTTCGATTCCAAATTTTTTTTAAAAGCAATTAAATATTATAGAAAAAAAAAAACGATAAATAAATGAAATGAAAATTTTACTAAAAAAAACCAATGTTCGCTTACTAAATGGGTTTGTTTTCTTTTTAATTTTGAAAACAGTTGTTTTTTTTTTCAACTATTTTAACAAAGTTGTACGTTTGAATTGTTTTGTTACTCATATATACTTACATCCTATATCCTATATTGAGAATATAGTCATTTCAATACAAATTGCAATTTGCAAAATCAAATAAAAGGCATGAAAATAAAATTTAAACAAAAAAAAACAATCGTTATTTTTTTTCTATTAATTTTTTGTTTATGAATTTTGTATCCTTTTTTTTTTTTTTGAATTTTGTTTATTATGATTTTCAAAGTTTTTCCAATTTTCAGTTAGTTTTTTATTCGTTGTTTTTATTGTATTGTTTCCGTTTTTGGTCTCAATTAAATTTTTACACATTTTCATAAATGTCTATTGAACACTATAGTTGTTTTTATTTTGTGTGTTTTCTTTCTCTCTTGTAAATGATCAGTACTTTTAATACACACCTGGATAATTATACACAAAACTACAAATATTTTTCTTCTTTTTTCTATGTAAATGTAATAGGTAAAAAATTTGAGTTTATAGAACTAATAGTTTTCAAAAATTTTTATAATATGATCCTTAAGAAAAAATTTTTACTTTCTTTGAAAAAAATTTTTTTTAGTAAATTAAGGATTCGTGAAAAGAGAATAAAAATAATTTATTCTAAGAACTTCTGAAAGGATTGGATCGGTACTAAATAATTCCTGAATGTTTGGATTAAAATGACATTGCTATTTTTTGAAGCCTTTTTTGTGCTTTGGTAAATTTTCTAAATTTATGGGAGAATCAGCTCAGGAGGTTGATTACTTAATCTTCCACTTTTTTTTTCTAATTAGCCTTAGCAAGGCTTTTTCAAAGATTAAAGATAGAAATGGGAGGGCATAAATAAGGTTTTATTCCAACTTTGTCCTACTCTCTGATATCAAATTACAATGTTTAAACAAAGACTTGTGGAAAGAAAATATAAGAATAATAAATAATTCCCAAAAGTCCTAATTAACAAACAAAAGAAAATTCAAAAGATTTTTTTTTAAAATTCAGCTACAAAGATAATTTTCAAGTATTTATATTCACTGAAAAGAATCTTAAGTATTTTTTACAAAAGAATTTAAATTGACTTGAATCATTTAAAGCTCAGACATAAATCTACCATACAAAGAAAAATCACAATTTTTTGAAAGTATAAAAGTATTTTTAGGTGTGTGTGTGTGTTTTTTTTTTTTTTATTAAGGCCTATATTGGAATATAATTTTCATTGTATTGTATATTTTCATATGATTACCTCAAAAGAAAATTTCTTATCCTATACTCGTTTGCTTTAGATGAATTTTTAAACGTCAAGTGGATTCTAATCTCTTTTTTTGTAGGTTTCCTTTCAATTGTTTGTGAACAATAATTTATATTGCATGTATTTTCCTGTAGGTATACCTATAAGTTACGGTATTTTGGATTCAAGAAAGAGAAAAAAATGTAAATCTTCACCAGATAGAGATTTTTTTTTTTTCAAAATTTATTTATACTTTTTCATTTTTTCTTTAAATAAATTTTTATCTTGTAAAGCTTTCCGCTTTGCGTATTTCCTGTGTAATATTTTATCGTGATGAATGTTATTTTTATTTTATTGTATTAAATTTTTTCTAAATGCTGTGATTTACGATCTTGATTAAAATGTTATTTCGATTTTTTTTTTTAATCGTTACATAATATCCTTTAAACTTTTAACTTTTATTATATTTAATTCAATCAAATTTTGTTTTCTGTTAAGGACATTAAAAAAAAATATCACTTTAATGTACTTCTTATGTGCAACAAAATTTTTGTTTTCTGTCTTCTTCTTTTTTAATTTATTTTTTAATTTTCGTCTCTGAAATTTTTTTTTTTTAAATTCTATAAAAAAAGAGAAGAAAAAAAAAACGAACTTTTTTACTTTATAAATTTTTGCAGATAAACAAAATTGTTTTTTTTATTTTCTGTATGGTTTATTTTGCCAAAATGGAAAAAAAAATTGTAAAAACCTTCAGACAACAAACAAACATATTTTAGTTAAAAGAAAGCAATGATAGAAATAAGACATAATTTTCTTGTGTTTTTTTTTATTCATTTTAACAAAAATCCTGTTTAAATTTTAAATCATTTTTCACAACTTTTTTTTTTTAAGATGCTTTTTCATATTACTTTGAACTTTTCATTCATTTTTTTCTCATTTTCATTTTTCTATTAAAAAAATATGTATTTAATTTGTAATTAAATGTATATGTATCTAAATGTTCAATGCATAACTCATCATTGTGTCTGAAATAATAAAAGTCAAATAAAATTCATATGAATGAAAAATAGGATGATAATAAAATAAACATGAAAAAAATAAAATATTACGTAAATGGACCTCAGACATATTTGCATTATACACACATATATGTATCTGACCCATTTTTCATTTGCATTCAAAACATATTAAATTCGTTTTATTTTTGTTTTAGTGGCTTATTTTTCTAAATATTTAAACAGAAATATTCCATAAAGAAATTTTCATATGTGTAATTTATCCATAATATTTTTTTTCATTATATATTTCACAATTTTGTACCAAAAGTTAGGTTTTAAAATCAAAAAAGTAATAAAAACTGTAAAATGAAGACAATATATGTTTACCATATTTGAATTTTTAAATAAAATTCAATCAAATTCAAGCTAATTTTTTTTTAGATTTTTCTAAGAATGTTATTTTATTATTAAGTAAATCAAGTTAAGATTTTTAATACATAT